>JALJCQ010000009.1:0-2400000 GCA_023091665.1 Pythium myriotylum
TGGGCGCTACTGCGCCGGGGCCTTACGTTCAGTGGAGGCCTTCCACTGAAGATAGTCACCTTGATGGAGGGTTGAAGTCCTCGCGATTCGGGGCGGTCGGACGGATGAAATGACTAGAGGTTTCTCTTGGAATCCATCGCGACATTGGCTGCAAAGTCGGCCATCTTGTTGTGTACGCGAGGCGGTGACGCCACTCGCGTACGTTGAGACGATCAGCTGTGAGCCTGGTAGAGGAGTAGAGCACCCGGAGGTGCTCCTTGGTGGGGGGCCGGTATTGAGAGACTTGACGGAGAATAAGTTGGCTGTCGCTGATGACGGTGAGAGGGAACCCACCGGTGGCGCTCCGCCGCCCGAAGCCTGTAGAGAGTCCTTGATACTCAGCAATATTGTTGGTGGTGGTAGCCGCGTCGAGACTCGTGGCAGCGCTCCAGACCAACATAGGGTCGAACCCCGTGGAGTCCACGTGAACGACCACGGAGTCGGGAACCGCCCGGCCCCGGGTTGCCTCTCGGACGCGCCATCGAAGAAAAGAAGATACTGCGGGCGAACAAGATAGCAAGAGTGAAAAGGAGGAGAGAAGAAGGAGACGCACAGCCTGAGCGATCAACAGAGTAAGTCAGAGAGATAGGTCGAAGGAGATGTGAGGACACTTGAGTGACAGGAAGAGTAAGTAATGAAGCGAGCAATTGACAGGAACAAACACAAACAAATACTTACGGACGGATTTTTAAGGAATAATTGTGATGTGTTAGTTCGCTACTGTGGACACACAATCCGGCGCACCACACACACATCTGAACAATGACAGTCCACTTTGACGTTTGTTGCGAATGGATTTCGCTCTTGGTCTTTGGAGCAGACGTATAAGAATGTTCGGTAAACATAAATATACGCGAGCAAGTGCTTGACTAAGCAAGCTCTCAGTGTTTCACCTTGGATTGCAGCAGCGTGCAGTCGCTGAGAGATCCCGTGCCGAGCAACGCGAGGCGCCACAGTTGTAGCCTGATTAGTGCCACTGATAAATTCGTTTGAGTGACACTGTGTGATGTTACTCGAAGGTCATCCCACACAATGGTGCTACTCAGAGAACATCCTCCGGCCTCGTACTTACTCGTAAAAAAATGCCATTTTACCTCTACTCAGAAAACAGAAATTACTCGGAAAACGATCCTCGTCCGTGTTGGCAAGTTCGGCCATGCGCAACACCATCCACTGTCACCGCCTCCAGATAACGATGTGCCGCTGTCTTGGTGCTGGCATCGTGTGATCAGTCGCCGTAAGTGGCGCCGCACTCGTTGTGAAGAACAAAGTTGAAGCTATCAATCGCGTAGGTGTAGCTGCTCTCGCCGACGTCGCGCGTGTCGGTGAGCGCGCCAAACACCGCCGTGGCAGTACTGTAAAATACTTGCCCACGAGAGGGTCGTCCGTTGCGTTGATCGAGTTGATGCCCATGAATCTCTTACGAACCATGACATTGTCTGTCGGCTTCCATAGGCCGCCGCCATTGTTGCGTTCATCCAGTCACCACGAGGCACGCAGCGAACGCACTCCGACTTGGCTATCACTGTGTTTTGACAATAGTGGTTCATCGGGCAGTCGGCCTCACAGTAGCCCTGCATCGAGATGCCATTGATGGTGACGTTGCGCATGCCTCGAACACTGGTGCGCGACCCCCGAGGAAGTTGAGCGAGGGCGAACAGTCGAGCATGTTGGAGCATTCGTTGGCCTGGAGCATGCTGTAGTCGGTGATCCAGTCCCAGTACGGCAGCGTCACACATTCGAAACGAGGATGCTGGTCGCGCAGCAATTCTCGAAGGCCGTGATGAAGTACCGGTGCCAGTAAAAGAACATGCACCTGACGATGACCCTCACGCTCGGACATCATCTCATCATGGCCTTCCACAAACTTTGCGTTCTTGCCAGAGTCCATAGACATCGCGATGACGTCCTTGTAGAGTTAGCTCTCGGCAGGCGAGAGCTGAGTCCACTGTCGACGCACGCGAGGCTTGTTACATTTGGCCTCGGTGGTCGGAGTGGCCGCAAATGCGAGGAGACCGGCGGTGAAGATAGAAGCGAGCTTCATCGTCGGCTAGAGGTTGGAAATGGAGGCAGTGGTTGTGGTCTGGAAGAAAAGTTGCAGAATGAACTCGGGGGTTGAGATGGTCGGAGGCCGCGAAAGAAGAGCACGGTGGGCCGCTCGTTGAAGGTCCTCTAGAAAGAGGCCGGGTAGCGGGTGCGTTACGATGAGAAGCAGCGATTCGGATGTTATCCATTGTCCGAACTTCTTTCTTCATGGCTCTGTGACGCTCCGTGTGACCGTTTATTCCTCGCTGTCGCGTCCGCCGATCATGTGACGATCAATTGGTACGCTGTTGTCTTAGTACTGACACGTCTTAACACTCAAGTGCAACCCGCAAGACTGACCACAAGGCTCGGCAGAAGATAGATTTCGACGCACTCTTCGAACATGATTATCTACGTGCCTGAAGAGGAATGTCCACTTCCTGTTTGATCCAACTGTTTGAATGAGTACAAAAGCGTAGAGTAAACCACTGTATCTCAGGACGCTTATCCAGATACTAGAGAGCACCAGGCTAGCGCGAGGGTGCTTGGTGGGCGAAGCCCAATCCTGCTAATGTGATGATGAGCAGTTTTCTAAAGAGTTATACCCCTTTCAATAGATTATCGTATAAAATGGAGGTAACATATCGAGTGTACACTCGCTGTAACGCAATAGACTCCAACTTTCATCATCATTCATCGAGTATTCTCAAAAAAGAATAAATAATAATAGTGTAATTTCAGATTTTTGTTTCAGGATTTACCGATTCTCAGTGATGAAATGATTTGGAAATTTGACATCATGCTGTGGCTCCAAACTTCCACTCCACTATTTGAGTAATGGTGAACGATTTCATATTTGCCTTACTGTTCATACAGTGAAAGTGTCATGTGGAGGTTGTGCTGATATGTAATATGCTTCATATTCTGGACTAATTGCAATGTCTCGTCAATACTGCGCCTTTCACGCTCATCAACTCGCGCATTCTCGACGCTATCAATCTCTTTCGCTCGTTCTGACTTCGTAAGTTGTGCGAGAGTAACTGGTGCTGTAAGATACATACGAGAGCGTTCGCGTACTCGAGAAAGAGCAACATACGCCAAACAATTGCTTCTGAGTGCTGTGGGATTGAGGACCACAGAGTTGCATGTTTGTCCTTGTACCTTGTGAATCGTAGTAGCATAGCCCAATCGTATGGGAAGCGCTGTTCGAGTTAGCTTGTACGGGCCGTCGAGCTTGGAGTTGAGGATTGCAGTCTTGCATGTAATTGGCACTAGTCCTTCGATATGAGAATGGTATGATGGTCCCTTATAAGCTGGAATTTGAATGAGTGCAATTGGATAGTGAGATGGGGATTCGTCGTCACTGATGATATCGAAGACGGTTCCTTTGGTTCCGTTGCACAGTCCTGCTCTTTGCTCGAGGTTCACCGTGAAAATAACCGATGCACCGATACACAAGTGGAGTTCGCGTGGCAAGTGTTTCGCTGACGAAGGGGTCATCGATTCCGCCTCTTGCAGCAGCGTCAGTCTTAAGTGTGGGTCGAGAGAATCAACCGCGCTTTTATCATCGCCTCTTCGTGTTGAGCTCGGATTGTGCAGACTGGCTTCTGCAGTCTGCGCAGAGCAGATTCGTTTGCTTCGTCTACATCCACGTTTCGATAAGCAATGTATACTGGACCCTGCGTTTTGTACTGCGACGGTGGTAGAGGTTGAACACGAGAATTGATCATATCAACGTCTGCTGTCGTGTCTTGCCCATCTCGGACTCTTCGGAGCATCTCGTACCAAACTGCATCGTTAACTCCACGATTTTGTTGCCGTAGCCGAAAGACAAATGCAATTTCTTCCCACCGCGTGCGTCCCAACTTTTCTGACTCACTACTGAGCTGCTCGCGAGGCGTCGTTAAGGGACTGAGGCTCACGGGGCCAAGTTGACATGGATCTCCCGTAAAGATAATGTCTCGTCCACCGAATGGAAGATGGCGATGTTTTGGAAATAGTTCTCATAGGCGTTGGTCAATCCAGTTCATCATCCCGCTCGGTATTACACTGAACTCGTCCACAAAGACCAAGTGGACGAGCTCATAGTCGTTCTGGAGTCTTCGAAGTGTTGCCTGTCCTGGTGTGGTCGAAACGAGCGGGATGTAGTCGCGACGAAACATTGAGCCAGCTTGGCTTGGTAGTCCCAACGCAGATGTTAGTGTTCGACCTCCAATCAAATGAGCTGCAGAACCCTGGTGAGCCATCAGTAAGACTCTTTTTCTGGCATTTGGGGAACCGAACACCACTCGAATGTCGTAGAGAACCTCGCGGATAAGCCACGTCTTGCCCGTTCCTCCCTCCCCGGATATAATCATTTGAACCGGAGGGCACTCATTTCTGTTGGACCGCAAAGGACTTGAGCGAAGCAATGCAAATCCACTTGTGTTCTCTCGGTTATCCTAGCGTCCTGCGGTCCTCTTTTCTTCTGACCTCGTCGAATCTGGCGCAGCACGGCCTGCGGGAACAAACAACTTGGTTGTGGGCCGAGCTCATCTGCATCACGGGACCTGTGTCCCGTGATGGCGTGAAACTCACCTCGCACGACAGCCCGCACTTCCGATCGGCAGAACCCCTGCTGGCCCCACGCAGGAGCAGCCGCTTGACCGCACGTGATCTTGACCCAACACCTCCCCCTCAAGCGGTTGCTCCCGGATCGTCACCCGGTTCAGAGCAAGACAGGCCACACAGGCCTCGCTTGTGCAAGAGGTCGTGCCGGGCCAAGGCCTTGGTCAATACGTCGGCCGGGTTCTCCTTCGTCGGCACGTACTCGAGTGCCATCTCCGCGTTCTTCCACGCGTCCTTGAGCGCGTGAAACCTGATGTCCACCGCCTTCTGCGCGCCGCTGCTGCCCTCGCGCTTGATGCGGTGGATCGCCGGCTGACTGTCGATCTGGAGCGTCAGCGTGGGCTCCACCGGCTTGAGGATCTTCGCGACCACGAGCCGGATCCACTCGGCTTGCTGCAGACCGTCGTTCGCTGCAATGAACTCGGCTGTCGTGCTCGAGAGCGCAACGACGGTCTGCTTGGTCGATCCCCAGTGGACCGGACAGCCGAACAGGTACACCACGAATCCCGACACCGACTTGCGATCCTGCAGATCGTTGGCCCAGTCGGCGTCGGTGGACACGCGCAGGCCGTCTTCGTCCGTTGGCTGCAGCGCGAGCTCGAGCTCCTTCGTGCGCCGCAGGTACCGCAGCACGTGCCTGGCCGCCGTCCACGCGAGGCGGCGTGGTTTCGAGCTGTGTCGAGCGAGCTGGTTCACCGCAAACGATAAGTCCGGCCGGGACACGCGCGCAAGGTAGAGAAGGCTGCCAACAACTTGGCGGTACGGCTTGTTGCGCATGTACTCGGTCTCTTCCGCCGACGGCTCGTCCGCGAGCGTGTCGAGCCGAGTCTTCGGCACCATCGGTGTGTGCGTCGTCCTCGCCTCGTCCATCGCGAACCTGTGGAGCGTCTCGGCCGCGTATGCCGCCTGCGAGAGTCGAATCGCGTCTCCCGTTCGCCGCAGGCGCATGCCGAGGAAGCTCGCCGGCTCGCCGAGGTCCTTGACCTGGTACTTCTTGCTCAGCGCGACCATGAGATGAAGCACGTGCTCTTCTTGCTGGTGCGCCACCAGGATGTCATCCACGTACAGACACACGAGCAAGAGGCTTCCGTCAACGTGCTTGTAGTACAGGCACGCGTCGCCGGTGGTCGGCTTCAGCCCGTACTCGCGAAAAAACCGGTCGACCTCCAGGTTCCACTCGCGCCCCGCTTGCTTGAGCCCATACAACGCCTTTTTGAGTCGCCAGACCTTGTGTTCTTGCCCTGGTTCCTCAAAGGCCTTGGCCTGCTTCACGTACACGGTCTCCTTGAGCGCGGCCTTGAGGTACGCCGCCGGCACATCGCCTTGGCGCATGCACATCTTGAACTTGACGACGATCACGAGGAAGACCTTGACGCAGACGAGGTCCACTACAGGCGCGCGCGTCTCCACGTAGTCTTCAAGGTAGACCTGCCGGTCGCCGCGCGCACAGACGCGCACCTTGTATTTCTCGATCGTGCCGTCGGCTGCGATCTTCAGCCGGAGCTGGACGGTGTTGTCGAGTGCGCGCGCGCCGGCCGGCAGGTCCACGAGCTCGTACGTGTCGTTGGCCGCGAGCGCGCGGATCTCGACCCACGTGGCCTTCTCCCACTCGGGCCACTGCGGCGACTTGCGGGCCTCCCCCAGGTTGAGCGGCTCCTTGATGATCTCGACCAGGCAGATCAATGCCGGAGTGATCCGCTTGGCGGCGATCCGTTCGGAACGGCGACGCGCCGTTCTCGTGCTCTCGATCGGGGCGTCTTCGATCTCGGGCGTCACTCCGCCATCTCGCACGCGTCTCTCGAGCTGCCGCATCGCCCTGGCGGCTCGTTCCATGGAGGCTGGGTCCCTTGGTGACGTGTCTGCGAGAGACGGCGGTTCTTCGAACGCTTCCTCGGCTTCGTCTGAGTCGAACTCGCCCTCTGCCGAATTCTCTCCTCCCCCTTCTGCCGGCGGCGGCTCGTCATCGTCGCTCGGCAGAACCACCTCGTCGTAAAGCATTCGGTCGAGAGGCATGACGCCGGCGCTCTCGCGGATCCGCTTGACGTCGCCCGGCACAAAGACCTTGTAGCCGCGGATGTGCTCAGAGAAGCCGACGAAAGCACCCAGGTCGCCGCGTCCATCAAAGCGGAACCGTTTCCTGCGGATCTTCTCTGGGACGCGGATCACAACGGATTGGCCGAACACTGGGACTTGGCGCAGGTTTGGTCGCTTTCCGAAGATCTGCTCGTGTGGCGTCACCGTCGCACCTCTCTGCGGAACGCGGTTGCGAATGTATGCAGCGTGGAGCAGCGCGTCCTCCCACATGTAGTGGGGCAGGCGGCTCTCAATCAGCATCGCGCACGCCATCGCAGAGACCGTGCGGATCATCCGCTCGGCGACTCCGTTCTGGCTGCTGCGGTACCGGACTGAGTGCTGGTGGTGGAGGCCGCGGGCGGCGATCAGCTTGCGGAAGTTCTCTGTGTTGAACTCTCCGCCGCCGTCCGTGCGCACGATCTTCAGCTCCTTGGCCGGTACGTTGGCCTGGCGCTCGATGTACGCGAGGAACTCCTTGATCTTCTGATCCGCTTCGTCCTTGGCGCGCAGGCCGAAGACGCGGACGTACCCGCGCCACACAGCGACCATTAAATACCTCGAGCCGTGGTACGAGCGGTGGATCGGGCCCGCGAGATCGAAACAGCAGACGCGATCGGCTGCCTCCTGCGAACTCGACCTCTCGCGCGGCGCCGGTGCCTCGGTCACCTTGGCTCGCGCGCACGCCGTGCACATCGACGGCGTCGGTCCGGGCGCCAACAACACGCCGTCGACCGCCGCGCTCGCCGCCAGCCGTCGACACGCGCCGTAGTTGAGGTGGCCCATCCGCCGATGGATCACCTCGAGCGTCGTGGCCTTCGGATCTCGTCGCGAGCGAGTGAGGAGCGCGGCGCGGGAAGGCGCGTCGGCAGGCGACGTCGGTGTCAGCACGCGATAGATGCCGCTCGACGCAACGGCACGAAGAACCGGCATGCGCTTGCGGCCCTTAGTCACGGACCACTCGTTGTTGGCAAAGAGCACGCTGTTGCCGGCTTTGACGAGCCGGAACACGGATAGCAGCGTCACCGAGATACCAGGTATGTAGAACGCGTTGGGTACAACAATCTCGAAGACGTCGGGCTCACGGTTGCCGTTCGGTATGATCTTCTGCAGGTGCAAGTCTCCGACCGTGCCGATCTCGATGGTGCGGCCGTCCGCGACTTGGAATCGCTTGGGCGGTGAGATCGTGCGCGTGTTTCGTAACGAGGATCGCTGGCCCGTCAGGTGGTACGACGCGCCGGAGTCCACGATGACCTCGGCCCACCTGACGCCGGCTCCTCATTCCGAATCCTCCTCGACGGCCTTGAGCGCGGCGTCCAGCAGCGGCGTCGACTTCGCGTGGCGCTCGTGGTACTTAGGGCATTGCGGGTCGGCTGCGATGTGACCGCGACCTCTGCATCCGTAGCACAGCGTCTTGTCGGTGATTGGCCAGGGCGGTGGGACGTACCCGCCGCCGGCTTCCGTCTTGATCGGGTGCTCGGTCTTGCCGCGCTTTTTTGCCGGCTTGCGCTTGCGGTCGGCGATCACGGCGTGCGCTCGCCACGGCTTTGCCGCCGTCGGTCTTCGCCCGCTTGGCCGCTGGCGGGTTTCCCGAGGGCTTGGCGCTCTTCGCCACGCCGTCCGACCGGTCGTACAGGCTCAAGAACTCGACGAGACCGTCGAGCGTCTGCAGCGAAGGGACCTTCTGGCGCTTGTCGTTGGTCTCGAAGACCCGAAGCTGCTTGGTCTCGGCCGGGCACGCCGAGCTGACGAAGGCCGCGAGCGCCGCCGCCGCGTTCGTCTCGACGTGGACGCCGCCTGGCAGCGCGTCGGCCATGTTGCGCAGCCGCTGCGCGTACATCTCGTACGACTCGGCTTGGTCGCGCCGCGCCTGCTTGATCCGGTCGCGGATCGCGTCCTCGCCGATCTTCGTTGAGTACTTGTCGACCAGAAGCCGCAGCGCCTCGCGGACCGTCACGTTCTCCGTCGAGGCCCAGATCCAATCGAACCAGGCTGCTGCTTCCTGGGCCAAGTACGCAAGGAGGATGCTGCACTTGGCGCCTTCCGTCCACCGGTGCGCGTCGCGGAGTTGCGCGCCGATGAGCTGGCTGCCGAACTCCGTCGCCCAAAGTCGCGCACCCGCGTCAAAGTCCCCCGGCTTGATCCGGCCGTCGAACTGGCGGATCGTGAGGTACTTTGGGTTCGGCTTCCCGCCGAGAGGGAGATGGGCGATGGCACGCGCGCGGTGGTCCACAGTGGAGCGCCTGTCTGCCGCGAAGTGCCCGCGGTCTTCGATGTCGTCATCGCGATCGCCGTCGTCGCCGCCGTCGTCACCTTCGTCGTCGTCGTTTCCGTCGCCGCCTCCGTCGCCTCCGTCACCTCCGTCGAGTCCGGCGATGTCGTGCTCGTCGTCGCTTACGTCGCCTGGGCCGTCGCCTTCGTCGTCGTCGCTCGGCTCGGGTTCGGCTTGGTGTCGGCCACGCGGCTGCGGGCGCGCGCGAGCGAC
The DNA here is from genome assembly GCA_023091665.1 of Pythium myriotylum. Taxonomy (NCBI): domain Eukaryota; phylum Oomycota; class Peronosporomycetes; order Pythiales; family Pythiaceae; genus Pythium; species Pythium myriotylum. Next base: position 9,227 of record JALJCQ010000009.1, read on the forward strand.
GATTTTCTTCGGCTTGGACCGCTTGCCCGTTGTCTTGCCCGAGGCCTTGCGGGGGCGACCCACCCGTTGCGCTTGTGGCGGCGTTGGACGCGGCACAGGCAGGGCGACCAGCGGAGCTGCTGGCGTGTTGGTGCGGCGCGTGCTGGCGCGAGTCGCGCGAGCTGGGACCGCAGCCGGCGCTGGGGGCGCGACGGCCGGCGACGGAGGGACAATACGACGGGCGGCAGGCTGCCCGCGGGCCGGCGTGATCGGCGGCGCAGCGGCTCGCACCGGGGTGACGGTCGTGGAGGAGGGCGATCGGCGCGTGATGACCGACATGGGAGCGAACACGACTCTTAATCTGTTGGACCGCAAAGGACTTGAGCGAAGCAATGCAAATCCACTTGTGTTCTCTCGGTTATCCTAGCGTCCTGCGGTCCTCTTTTCTTCTGACCTCGTCGAATCTGGCGCAGCACGGCCTGCGGGAACAAACAACTTGGTTGTGGGCCGAGCTCATCTGCATCACGGGACCTGTGTCCCGTGATGGCGTGAAACTCACCTCGCACGACAGCCCGCACTTCCGATCGGCAGAACCCCTGCTGGCCCCACGCAGGAGCAGCCGCTTGACCGCACGTGATCTTGACCCAACAATTTCCAGTTGATTCAGCGATTTGGCGGCGTCTACTTTGCAGCATGGAGACTGCAAATGGTTTCCACTGATCTTCGGTCATGGGGATGTCGCATTCGTCCGTCGGATACATATGGGGTGCGCTATATGAGTCGATATTGTTAGATTCATGTGTCGTCGATCGCGCGAACGGGCGAACAATGTCATCAAGGAATCTACGGGCTCGACAGATATCACCAGTAGAGTAGTTGAATCTGGACACGAATCCGTTTGTCACAAAGTCTGGTGGCGCGATCGAAACGTTAGCATTGGCCCTTTCAGTACGTTCAACAAGGCCAATTGACCACTCTGGACTGGGAAGTGCGATGTCTTTGTGTCGAGAAGCTGCGATCATGTTTTCGCGACTGATGCTATTGTTTATGTGGTCGACCCAGTCTGACTCTCCACTCTCCTTCCAGTGTACATATGCTGCACAAACTTGTTCATCATTGGTAGGCAAGTCGGACAGTTTGCACCAAGGTTTGTGGAGAAATAGTTGCCCATAGCAGTAGTCAGCATCTTGCTCGTCAGTCTTGTAGCGTGGACTAGGACGGATAACCTGCTTCCTTGTTCGCGCTTTAATATATCCTTGTCCATCGATCATTTGCCAGCGCTGAAGACGCTGTTGAGGAGTGGGTGGTACATTTGCCACTTCATAGCACTCACAGAAACTACAATATGAGAGGCCGTCAAACATTGCACATCGTGGTCGTTGCATGTATGCATGCTCAAGTGGTTCGATAGTGATGCCACTTGGTTTGTGAAAATTGTTGAGTTGAACTCGATAAAACCGGCGGTCGTGTCGAGAAACTTTGACTTTGATCACCGCTCGTGACTTGCTTGTCAAGCAAAGCGTACTAGATAGGATATACACAGCTTCTTGAGCACTGACTTCGCGTATTGCGGGCGTGGCATTTGCCGTTCGCTTCAGAATTCCTTCATACGGCGTTCCACAAGGTAACTTATTGAGTGCTGCCCCAATTGTCTTCCGAAATTTGACCGAGTCAGGTTCGGCTTTGCTGACATACGCTGCAGTGTACTCTGCCGCGCCGTAGGCATTCCCAATTATCTTGATGTCCATATTTGCTCTCCAACAAGACAGCATGGTGGGATTATAATTGTTGACTGTCGTACAATCCCGTTTGTGTTCAAATGTTACACGAATATCTCCACGCGTCGTATCCCGAACTACAGCAGTCTCTGTCTGCAACGGCTTAGGAAACCCGAAACGACACTTCCCGCCCCGCTGACACGACGAACGTGTAGAGCAGATGTGAAGCTGGACACGCTGAACAACCGCTGCAAGATCATCTTGCCGTTTCTTCTTACAATCAGGGCCAGCTCCGAGTGGAGGACGTAAACATAAAGGATCAATTGAGTCCGATAGTGCAGTGTCCGAAGTCGAATTGTGAAGACGAAGGCAAGACACAAACTTATCAGCATAAGCACTGAGCGCAGCACAACCCTCTTCGGTCTTGGACAACTGGAGGATATCTGGTGCATTTTTCACCCAAAGAAGGGCATGAACGTGTGGTGAACCTCGATGCTGGAATTCAATGCGCCAGAAAAAGTCAATGATTTCACCTAGGGGCTTCTCTTCACCGCACAAAATGTGCCGAAAGAACGCACGAAACCTTCGATGAAAATGCCGTGCAGCGATGTCGGGGTTCTCGTTTAGATACTTTCGCTTTTGGGCGGGACTCAGAGAGCCAGGTTAGAGATGGATCGCAGGCTCGATAGAAGTCTGGCCATACAGTATTAGCAGCACTTAGCGTTACGAAAAACGTAGGCCATGGCGTCTCCATCACGGGATTCCCGATCATACTCATCAAATTGCCCCGGACGTTAGCCCAGTAAAGTCCAGTCCCTCGAACAGACCGAAAGAATGGTCTTAAATCTCTGAGATAGCGAGCGATATCGTGACGCTGAAGTCGAGGAGCTTGTGTTCCGACCGATTGGTGACTCTCTCCATTAACTTGGTCCAGTATGTTTCCTTCGTCAATGACGTCACTATTCGATGACAATGGAGAGTGGTGAATCTGACGCAGCAGCCCATCAATTTCTCTCCGTTGGATCAAGTTGAGACAGTAGAACTTGAACGTTGGATGACGTATAAACCGCCTGTCATGCCACACCATAAGATGCGAGCAGTACTCGGCTAGCTTGTACTGATGGCGACGGTTTTCAACGCTTAGAATCGGATGGAAACCACCCAAGCCGTGGGGGAAAAGTGTTGGAAAGCAGCACTGAATCAGCAGTTTTGTCGTGTATTCATTCATCGGCTGATCGGAAGCCGGCATTAGGAAAGCCTCGTCTTCAAGTTGCCCATCAAGTGCCTGGCGAATACTATCTTCTTCTCGCTCGGTGGTTGGGTTGTGTTCAAGTACAAACGTCTCGTTAAATCCATCATCGACTGTCAAATCGCTGTCTTCAACGTCTTGGAGTTGATTTACATCAGGATCATCTATAGCAAGCTCGACAGTAGGGACATCTATGTCGTTTGGAATTGACGATAGTACGTCTTCATCGATCACAACGTTCGAATAGATTGGATTATTTCGGATGAGCCATTGTAGCGCTTCGCGAAGTAGCCACGGACGAACGTTGTAGTAAGATTGTGTTGACGTGCTGCCTTTCTTTCTAAGGCGGATGACACCACATCGATCAACTGGACGTGGCAGTTTTGTCACAACATCGTATGCGTTGTTCCAGAAGTTAATCGAGTTCCCTTTTGATGCTGACTGTCCAAAATGCCCCAGACAAAACCACGTTGTGAAACAGATGCCCAAACCAATCATTCGCGCCTCCATGTGGTTCAGCGTTGCCAAGCATGTTGGGACCTCAGTGATCGTGAATCCGCTTGCGCGACTGAACTTTGGAACTTCACGTTTTGCGAGCGCGTTGTTACATCGAAGGCAAACACAAACAAACTCACAGTTGTTGCTTTTTGTGATACCTGCTGGTATGAGCCCACGGTCAACACCTTGTTGTGTCTCAACCGACAGAAGCTCAAAACGTGGGTCGGTCGGTGTGTATCGAATGGTCTTCGTGTTGCTCGGTTCAACGAGCTCTCCGCACACTGAACAAACTTTGGAAAGCGGTGAGTCGATTTCTGCATAAAAGCGTTCTTCGTCCTTTGCACCATTTGTTTTTGTCGTAGGGAATTTTTGATTTACAGCATTGCGTTCGAGCGTCTTCGTGATCTCATCAAGCCTGTTACGTGATGCAGCCGATTCCAGAACAGAACTGCTCTGCGCAAGTGATTGCCTAGCCTTTTTGTAGTGTCTTGCGGAGGCGAGTCGAGCTTCTTTTGCCTCGTCATCCTCGTACTGTCGTTTCCACTTCTTGAGCACACCATGGGGTCTCTGAAGTTGTTGGACACGACTTGAAATAGTCCGATTCATCCTTGTTAACAAACCAAAGAGATGTGATTGTGAACATGAAGATTGCAGGTGTTCTGATCTATACCGAGAACGACACGATACGGAACTTCAAGGAAAACGCTAGCAGAATTATTTTAAACGTGTACTACAACATGTTAGAAGAGACTCGACATGTTCAAGTTTAAATTTGAACTTACGAAAATACGGGTTTGCGATGTATTATCAAACAATAACATTCATGGAACTGAAAGAAACGATAGGTCGCTACCATCCTTCACCCACCACGCCTCACATCTTACTCGACTCCTTAAGCTTACGCTTCCCCTTTGCCTGCCGCTCTTCGGGCTCGGTCTTTGTCAGGAACCGAGCTTGGATGGATCCTTGGGAGATCCCACGAAACAGCTGTAGACTATGCACACCTTGAATGACGTACGAGCGGCCAGGCAGATAGTCGGCACCACTTGGATGGTCGATGGTCTCTTTGCGGGACTTCCATATCGACAAGCAAAAAACGTACTTGGCTCGGATACTGTCATCGAACTGATCAAGTAGCTCTTTACGCTGATCGAAGTCATTGAGTTGGTTCTTCTCAATCATGTCGATATGCCAGCACGATTCGAACTCTTGAACGCCAAGTACGCTCATGTCCAGAGTTACCTTTATATCCTTCGAAGGTGTGTCGTTAGTGATGAATGCCACAACGTCGCGCGGACGGTAAAATGTCCTCTGTGGCGTCGCGACGTGCAACGCATAGTCTTGGTTCAGCTCTTCGAGGCTCATTGTCGAGTGAGCAAGTTGGAAAACACAAACGCGTTTCTGATGCCGTCACGGGCTTCATTCTATCGATGTTCATCCGGATGAGGTTGCCAGTTGCCTCGTCACACTCCCACAACGTCCATACCTACACTACTCGTCTCGTAATGTGCTGCCTACTATTGAACGCGTCGATCTCGCGGAGCTGCCGCTGCCCGCTACCTGCTGCCCGCTGTTGGTGTAGTTGTCTGTTCTCCCGAGACAGAACGCGACACACGACGGTCGCCACGCTAGTCGCTCGGTGTCGACGGTCCAGTGCTCTCAACTTCAACGGGGATCTGCCCCTTACTGTGTCGTCTGGCGTTAGCGAGCGGCTGCCTCGTCACACTCCCACAACGTCCATACCTACACTACTCGTCTCGTGATGTGCTTCTGTGTAGCCTGGTGTTAGCGAGCGGCTGCCTCGCCACACTCCCACAAGACCCATCACGACTGTTTTTGTAATTTTTCCCGATGATATTCTGATCGTTGTTAGTAGGAATCGGCGTTCTATCACTCCAACTTCCATTTAGCGATGGTGGAAATACCAATGGAGGTATTCGATGGAATAGGAATCGTGTTGGTCAAAACGACAATGCTGTAATGCTCTCCAGTCAGATATGGAATACAGAGTCGGACGTGGCACGTCCAAGACAAAAGCCACGATATATGATGAGCTTGCTGACACTTGCTGCGAGCAGCACCGATCCTGGAACGAAATCCTCGAGTCTACTGGCGCCAACGATGTTGAGTTTGAACACGTATCGGCTTTGAAGATCATCAGGGAGTAGACTGAGGGCTGTAACAATCCGTGCAACGTCCCTCATCAGCGCGCTAGAGTCGATTAGAGTCACACACAACCCTCCGTCTCCAGGAAGAGAGCAAACGTCGACGACACACATAACGATGTTCACTGTAGGACAGGGCTGATGGTCGTACATCTGAATATAGTCTCGCAGACTGGCAACTTTCTGAAAGCGCGGAAGCCGGCGATCCATGGTCTTCGATCGAGGATTCTCAAATGATAATGTAGGCAGCGACCTGGGTGCTGGGCAAGGCGCGATAACTTTAAAGAGAAAGGAGACTTGAGCAGCTGCATCGCCCATCTCACATTGAACTACGTGCACAAACGCCACCGTATTCTGCCGAAGGCACTACTATGAGAATGTGCCCACACTCGTCGCCCCGTCAGCAACCAGATAAATGTTGACCCTGTAACAGACATAGACACTGTTGTGATCGTAAGGTGTAACAAAGCGCTGATGTAGCCGACTGCAACTCGTCAGGATGATCACGGATAGGCAACAACTCTCCAAATAAGAACTCTCAAAGTACCCATTCCTCACAACTGAATTTGGAGCCAACGAATCGGGCGTGAGAAAACATGGACGAGAATAACACAATTGTTATCAACGACTCCGACGAACCGGATGTCGAACTCGAAGAGAAAGAATCATCCACCGAGATGCTGAAGACAGACGTGCAGCTTACAGTGCGCCCCCCAAGGGAAAACGATCACCCACACACCACGAGTTCTCCAGCGTCAACAAAACCGAAACGAGGCTTTTCCTCTTTATCATGCGGTGGTCAAACTACGACATCAAACGCTTTGCTTTCGCGTGGCAGATTTGTTCGAGCACAATGGCCATTCAACGTAGTCCACCTCCGAACCAACTTTAATCCAGACGGCATCATGCTTCCACAGTCTCAAACTTTTGGGAGCTGTGGGTGCGACTCCATTTGTCGCCACCACACATGCCGCAACGCTCGGCTTGGTATCTTCTGCTCTGCTAACTGCTGCCCATATCGCGGCGACTGCGGAAACGGGCTGCTTGAATCGAGTAGTGTCGTCCTTGCCAAAGACACGGAGTTTCAAATCTACACAGTTCTAGCGACAAAATCGATACCACGAGGCACTGTGATAGGTGAGTATCTCGGAAGGATCACGCTTGACCGACCGAGCAAAGATCGCGTTCGGAACCGCGGCTACAAACTAATGATGCGCGAAGGTCCAAAAGGTTGTGGTATCTGGCGTGTCTGCATAGACGCTGAGACGTTTGGTGGTCTCATGAGATTTGTGAATCACTCCTGTCGGCCATCAGCGGCATTTCATGAAGTTGCAAACGGTTCAATACACGTAATCGCAGTCGTCACCCTGCGCGACATCCAGGCTGGCGAAGAGATCACTGCCGACTATGGAAGTAGCCTCTGGTTCGTGTGTCGCTGCGGGGAGGATAACTGCTGTCATCGTCATCTCCAGCATCTCTCCGACCCTTGACCTCAGCGTGCCAACTCGATTCGCTTTGCCTAATGATACTATGAAACGTTTCGCTTTAGCCAATATCTTCTCGTCTGCACACAAACCGCCGTTCCTAAGATACTCTGTTATGCTGCAGAGATTCTGCAATTCAGATTGTTACGAGTTTTATTATTTGTTGGCGTCTTCTCATGTGCACACAACCGCCGAGTGTGAACTGTATTTACGCCGAGTGTGACTACTTTTCGAACTGTAGTACATTTACTAAGTACGACTATGGGAACTGTACTAAGTTATACTAAGTACGATAGTTCTTATCGATAGCCGGTTACTTTGCGTAACGCCTCAGTGTATGAGACAGTGCGCACATAAAAGATCCGTTTTACTTGAAGAAAAGAACTTTCGTATTTAATCGAAATTATCTTGAAGACTGTATTGCTGTTACACCTGCTTTTGAACAAAGAACAAAATCCACGTCAGAACGTGTCATTTTAAGAATACCGAAATTACGAAAAGCTCTCATTTTCACCTGCTGTGATCAGCTCGAGGGATTAAAGACGCCTCGTCCCAACAGGAAGAACACAGACGAACGTTTTTATTCTACAAAGTACGGCTTCTATAGAGAGGGAAATTTGTGAGAGACATCCGAGGTTACGATCCGTTTTCATTATAAAGGGCTTCGCCCAATGAGTACTAGGGTACTAGGGTTTACGCTCTCAGAGCGTGCATCGGAAGGAGAGGACAATTATTGTCCGTCTTTCCCAGCAAGAGGATTGTGAAGATCCAGAGTCAAAGACCTCACGTCACTGATAGGTCGTGTACGACTCGCGTGTGCACGCGCAATCTCACCGCGTGTCGAATCGTAAACGCTCATGGATTGTGTGGATTACCGCCAAAATGTCTCGCTTCGCACAAACTGGCGGTGCACTTGACTTCAGATGTATCATGCGATCGGGTGCTCGGTCCGGTCGGTGACAACAACGCTATCACGTAGTAGTGCGTAAGGGAAAAAAAAAACACGCTTTCTTTCGTGGAGAATGCTCTGCGCTACCGTTTATTTTTTTTCGCGACCATCCAGGTCGATCCTTGTCGTCCCGTGTCAAGCTAACCGTTATTTCGCGAGGAAAGAACAGGCTGGTCTGCGGCCATATTGATCTATGTATTTTGGGCAAGGTCTCCACATCTGCATCGTTGGATAGAAATCGTTATTGGAACCCAAATGAACCCACTTACCCACATACTCGTCGCCCTACTCACGTTTAGCCTCCTACGATCTCGTGAACGCTGACTCGCCGCTGACAAGTAACCCACCCATTTCCTAGACGCCTTTCCTTGCTGATTAGTACAACAGTGCCTCCGGTTCCCTTACTGAAGTCAATCCATGTGAGTCAAAGATACGCGGGCTAATGGCAAGACTGGGAGCCACGGACAGTACTCATCCACGGAAGATACTTGTACACCAGGTTCTGCTGGTTTGATTTCGAGCGATCTCTCGACGCACCGTTTACTACGGAATTCCTCAGTTTGAAGGGCTCTTTGACTATACCATTCGCCCAGCGAAGCCTTTACCTACGGAGTGTCAAGATTCTGCCGTAATCATTCGATCAAACTTTAGCGAAGACTTGCATGGAGTTCTCGGACAAGCTCCTCTCGGTGGATACGGCCCTTGACCTGCATTTCTATCAGAGCTCCACGTTACTGCACCCCGCCGGAAGAAAACAACAACAACAAAAAAGATCGTTACAACCTGAGCGAGGAGTAGACTCTTCCCCCATACTCTATCCGAGTAGCTCGCCCTCTCTTGCCGACGCCTTGACCTCGGTCGATCGCTGCGGGCGGTTGTGTGCGTCCATCCCCAAGCCAATACCCACCCTTCGCTCGGTCGACACAGTACTGGTGATGAGTGTCCCCCCCCCCCCCCCCCCCCCCCCCCCGGAAGAAGCAGAAAAGAGCCCGACACCTCCACCTCCAGACCGCCTCTCCGTCCGCTCCACTCCACTCCTCACTGGCGATCGCTTTGTCCTCCCAACCTCCCTCCCGGGCTCATCAGTGCAAGCTCAAGCGAGAAAGGCGGCATCGCTTCCGCAACCATGTCTAGATCTGTCAATCTCCATCTCCTCTCCGTCTATATCCCCCATTCTCCCCAAACATACCGTCCATCCTCCCCATTTTCCCCATCCTCATCTGTCTATAACTGGCATATCTCCTTCTCTCGCGCGCTCGTGAGCAGCTCCCATCTTGCGACGAGGCCCCCTCGTCCCATCGCCCCTCCCTCGCTCGCTTCCCCGCTCCATGGCGCCGCCGCGGCGCGGGCTCGAGCTCGTGATCCAGGACGACGCGCTCGTCGTGCTCCACGCGCAGCTGCCGCGCTGTCTGCTGCTGCCGCGCGGCCGCGGCGACGCGCTCTCGCTCGCGACCGACGACGCCGCCGACTTTCGCCACGTGCACGGCCGCCGCATGGCCTTCGACGCCATCTTCGGCGTCTTCTCGCTGCTGCGCGGACCCTACTTGGCGCTCGTGACGCAGTCGCGCGTCGTCGGCCGCGGCGTCGGCGACCACGAGATCCGCCGCGTCGAGAAACTCGAGCTCATGCTCATCCCGACGCAGCAGCTGCCGCTGCTCTCGCCCGCGCAGGAAGAAGACGAGCAGCGGTACATTGACATGCTCACGCGCGACATTGCGAGCCAGAAGCTCCATTTCAGTGCCGACTACGACCTCACGCACTCGCTGCAGCGTACGTAGTTGATATGGGGAAACAAAAAAACAAGTGTCGGTGGGGAGATACTGAGAAGAGCTCTTTGGGGGCCGGTGGAGCAGGCATCGCGGCGTTCGACAGCAAGGTCGGCAGCATCTCCGAGCGCGCCGACCGTCGGTTCTGTTGGAACTACGGAGTCTGTGGGCTTTTCATCGGTACGGACCTTTGTTGAAGTCATGTGGTTGGCGCGGCTGGTTGGGAATTGACCACATTGATCTCTAGAGAAAAAGCTCTGGGACTGGATCACGCCTATGGTGGCAGGCCCATATTGAGATCACCGAGAATGTGACAGTGAACGGCGGCGTCGTTCAAGATCGTATACATCTCGCGTCGCGCATGGCGCCGCCAGGGCTGCCGCTTCACCATGCGCGGCATCGACGACGACGGCAACGTCGCCAACTTTGTCGAGACTGAGCAGATCTGCCTCTTTGCTGACGGCCGCCAGACATCGTTCGTGCAGATCCGTGGCTCGATCCCGGTTTACTGGAGCTCCCCCGTGACTATGAATATACGCGCCAAAAGTGTATCAGCGCGCCGTGCCGGACAAAGACGTCGCCAGCCTTCCAGCGCCACGCGTACGAATTGATGGAACTGTATGGTCGTGTTGTGATGGTCAACTTGATCGACAAGAAGAAAGAGCAGCTCAAGCTCGGCGAGGCGTTCGCAAAGACCGTGGCCGAAGCCGCGACCAAGGACTCGCACATCCTCGCAATGTGCGCTATGTCTGGTTCGACCTTCCACCACGAGTGCCGCAAGATGCAGTGGCAGAACCTCTCGAAGCTCATCAAGCAGGTGGACGACGACTTTCAGGACTACGGTGAGTTTGTTCAGAAGTGAAACAAAATGAGTGCCAATTTCTAACTAACGAATTTTTGGTTGCAACCCAGCTTCTTCTCCCGGGGTGCCGATGGCAAGGTGATCACACGCAGTCGGGTGTGGTGCGCACCAACTGCATGGACAATCTCGATCGTACAAACGTGGTGCAGTCGCTGTTCGCTCGCCGCAGTCTGCTCTTACAACTCAACGAGACTGACGCCCTTACTGGTGACGTGCTCAACTCGCCCTTTAACGACTTCGAGCGAGTATTCAAGAATATGTGGGGCAACAATGCTGACGCCTTATCAGTCTCTTCTACGCTGGTACTGGCGCGCTCAAGACCGACTTCACGCGCACAGGGAAACGCACGAAGAAGGGAGCGCTTATGGGACGGCTACAACTCGTGCGTGCGGTACATTATGAACAACTTTCTGGACGGCCACCGCCAGGATGTCGTGGACCTGCTTCTCGGGCGTATGTTGTTTCACGAAGCAAGCCGTCGCCTTTCCGTGAGCTTGACGATCGCGAGACGCTCGAGTCGTTCCTGACCAAGCTTCTCAGCGTTGTTCTCGCCTTCTTCCTGCTCGAGAGCGTGCGTAGCGCCGGCACGAACAGTGGCCTGGTGTTCATGTTCAACAAGCTCTTCCGCGCAGTCTTCTACACTGTGCTCATCTCAGCTGGTGTCTTCGCAATGCAGCTCAAGAAGGGCAATGGTATTGGCCAACGGCTTGTTCAGCTGCCTCGCTTCCGCCCGCAGGATGGTTGTATGGTGGCGTGGAAGAACTAACCTTTGTCAATAGAACGGTACTACACATATGAAATGCCAACGTTGTCATTCGGATTCGTCATTACGATCCCGATCCTTCGTAGCGCTCCAGCACCGAGAGACCACGAAACTTGAGCTTCCCGCTCGACACGAGTAGTTGGCAAATTCGCAGCGGACTGTAACGTTGACCGCGTAGATAAGGGAGAGAGAGAGAGAGAGAGAGAGAGAGAGAGAGAGAGAGAGAGAGAGAGAGAGAGAGAGAGTTGGTGGAATACCAATCTAAGTAGCAAACGGAGGCGGCGATCTGTTCAGGCTTAGTTTGAGAACTCGCCGGTGTAATTTTCTTGCCCACTTGTCTGGAATCCTGGCCGTCGCACTGCGCAACCCAGAGCCTGTCAGTGGCAATCTACCGAGTGACAGGCCGTCACTGGTTTGATCGTCGAGCGCACGAAAGTCCCGCTGGTGAGTGGTCTGTTTCATGCGGCCAGTTGAGTGTCAGACGAGCCCAGATACAACAATTTGGAATGTAGTGTGGAACGCAGTATGTGACAGGTCCTGATGCCGAGTGGTCTCCTCAATTAGCCTTCGTCTCTCCCAGCCATCTAAGTCGGTCCACTCCCTCAAGAATGAGCGACGAAGAGAGTGGACGGTCTGCGATTCGCAATTACATACCCTTCGGGTGTGTCTTCTGTTGGGTGGATAGTGGCCAGTTGCTACGGGAGGAGGGCTTTCTCTGTTACGGAGAGAGCCAGAGAAGACAGTACAGGGTCCCGATACAACAGAGTGTGAACGGTGTGTAGTAACGTGTCTTCTTTGGGGTGGACAGTCGCCGTGTCAAAGAAGGAGGCTCACTTGAGTTCCGGATGCAAGCAATCTAGTGGATCGGATGGTGAGGATCTGGTGAAGTCTCTAGTCCATTTCGTCTGAAGGCAAAGTGCCGCCGACTTCCCGAAGCACGAGACCTGGTGACTTGCAAAGTTGTCAATCATTAATAACATATCAATTCGAGAAAGTGATGCTCTCGTGCACTGTACTTTCGATCGTGTCTGCTGCTCCAGCGCTTTATTCATAATGTAGTCTGCGCTGGAGATTGTTTCGATGGGTGGGTGTGGTGCAACTCCCATCGAACGAAATCAGATCCTGGAGATGGAAACTTGACATCCTAGGCCACTCATCTCCCGAGAACAGACGAGTCATCACCGAAAATCATACAGTGCCGATAAACAAAGAAGGGAAGCGGAATTTTATGGATCAAATTCGTCACAAAATCATTTCTCGTTAGCTAAATCGCAGTCCACTTTGACGTCTTTACAAAAATTTATGCCAACGGATCCTGGGGAAACAAGGCAGGTCGTAACAGAAGACAGAGACAGCCTCGTGGCGTCCGTAGACAGTCACGGCAAGGGAAAGTCCGAGCCAAGTGAGACCACACGCACGTGGTATTCGTAGACAACCTCACGTAAAACCAGAATGGGCGGCCACGCGATCGTTGAATTTTGACGATTCCGTTGATGGAGACCTCAGTGCACGAACGTCAGAGCGAGCCCCGAGGTCGACCAAGAACTCACTCGCCGTCGAGTTTCATTTCACAATTTGCCAGCTTCCACACGAGCAGCTCAAGAACCAAACTCACACCATGGCCCGCCTCGCTTCCGTCCTCGCCCTCGCCGCGTTCGCCGTCACCTCCACCGAGGCAGTCTCGTGCCCAGCGTTCGACAACATCACCGCCGCGAACAAGGCCAAGTGCGTCTCACTCGGCTGCCGATGGCTCGACTTCTACCCGCACTGTGCGCCACCGGCCCCAGTGACGGATGCGCCAGTGTTCACCCCTGCGCCGACGCCCAAGGCCACGCCGGTGCCGACCTCGTGTCCGGCTTTCGAGTATGTCAATGATTTCAACAAGAAGGCGTGCGCTGCGCTCGGCTGCCGATGGCTCGACTTCTACCCGCACTGTGCGCCACCGGCTCCTGTGACGGATGCGCCGGTGTTCACCCCTGTGCCGACGCCCGCGGCCACGTCGGTGCCGACCTCGTGCCCGGATTTCAACGTCGTCAACGATTACAATGTGAAGGCTTGCGCGGCGCTCGGCTGCCGCTGGAAAGACGTCTACCCCTACTGCGTCCCGGTCGCCGGTGCCAACTAAGCAAATCGTTAGAGTGGACTTGCTCTGCAGAAGTAATTTTGAGAGTACATGTAATGTGATACGACATATCTTTTCGTGGACATTGCTCACCATTCCAACAGTTCGTATTCGTATACGTAGATACGAGGTTGAATCCGTTTTCTACGTACTGCACTCGCAACGATTTATATATTGTCAGCGAGTCGGCGAAGGGATTCCTGCGAATGGTTTCTCACAGATACAATGTCATTGGCTGGGTACCCGAGCTACTCATGAGCCGAAGGTGCAACGACCAACCGTCGAGGCTAGTTTCGGCCGAGGGTACGACACCCACTACTTTAACGACTCGGTCCGTCTCGACGGCGTCAACACGTCGCTGTGGAACGAACTACGGTGCCGCTTGTCATAGCGTTGTGGGCTTGTTTTCGTCATTGATACGAACTAGATGCCGTCGCTTCTGGAGCACCACCGTCGTCCCAGGTACGGCACAAATCTTGTCGAGAGAGCTGTGAAGTTGCAGCTCACTTTCGCTTTTGTTTTTCACTGTGCAATGCGGGATACTGTACAAGCGCCATACGAAAGAGACGCGCAACGCGTCCTCAACAGCGCCCGCTTGTAAAGATTGTCGACCTCAATGATTGATGTTTCCAGCATTCACCCTTTGTGAAGATTGTGTTTCAGGTGTAGCAATGCATTGTGCTCCAATCACGCACAATATATTGGTGTGGGGCACTCACAGTACTGCGACTCTCAGTGATTCGACGAGTTCCCCACACTGTTTAGGCTCGCACTATAATAACATCTCCTAGCGACTGTAATCCATTCAAGACGAAAAGCGAGAACGGCGTCGAGAATCTCAGCGTTGTTCTCGCCTTCTTCCGGCTCGAGAGCGTGCGTAGCGCCGGCACGAACAGTGGCTTGGTGTTCATGTTCAATCTTCTACACTCTGCTCATCTCAGCTGGTGTCTTCTCAATGCAGCTCAAGAAGGGTAGTGGTATTGGCCAACGGCTTGCCAGAGAGAGAGAGAGAGAGAGAGAGAGAGAGAGAGAGAGAGAGAGAGAGAGAGAGAGAGAGAGAGAGAGAGAGAGAGAGAGAGAGAGAGAGAGAGAGAGAGAGAGAGAGAGAGAGAGAGAGAGAGAGAGAGAGAGGAATACCCGTTTATACAACTGAAGTAGCGAACGGAGGCATCGATCGTTTCAGACTTAGTTCGAGTTAGGCAGTGGCACACAGTGCGGGTAGAAGTCGTTCCAGCGGCAGCCGAGCGACGCGCACTTGGCCTTGTTCTGTGCGTTGACTTTGGTGAAGGCCGGGCAAGAAACCTCTGCTTCTAACGAGCGGAGAGCCCGAGGAATGCAGTGCGGGTAGAAGTCGTTCCAACGGCAGCCCGAGTTAGCACAGGCGAGCTTGTTCGCATTGTTGACCTTGCCGAAGGTAGGACAAGCTGCGTCCGTGGAGGCGACGGCAAGAGCGACAGCAGCAAATACGGCGGCAAGGCGTGCCATGGTACCCTGTTGGTAGCTTGGTTGTTTGAGAGCTGGTAAATTGGAGAATGTGAACTAGTTGCGATCCCCTTTGAGCTTTGAGTGTTCTAACTGCTCACCCACTTTCGGGCGCGCTTCGCATAGAGTGACTCCATGCGAAGTGTGCCCGAATGTGGGTGAATGGTCATTGTGGGTGCCATCTGGGATGTGAACTTTGTTCGTAAGGTCCATCGGGCCTTTGTGACCTTTCCATTTGGGGAAAAGATTGTAATGTCGAACCGAGGTGAAGAAGTGCGTTTTACCTTGTACCCCCTCGTTAACTAAAGGGAAAACCTTCGGATCGAAAGCTGTGGTCAGGTTCACGGTGATGACGAGACCCCTGTAAGATCGCGCCCATAAAGTTTGACATATGCCGGCCTTAATAGCCTATCACGTCCACCTGCCAGGGCTCCAAGAAAATTATTCAGTTGCAGTAACTTGTCATTGTATTGTATTTAATTATGGATTATTTTTTGTCGAGGCTCCAATAAAATATAGTATTTGGCCAATAATAATTGACTGGCCTTGCCACCACACGTTTTATGATCACACAACACTCTAACCGCATGTTCCTCCTTCTCTGTATGCTCAATCAATCGTACCTCACTCGATTCAATCTTGACCGTACGCTTCGTCATGTCTGTTTGCTCAATCCTTCCCTACTCTTTCGATTCGCCGCTCACCACTTGTTAGGTTGGTCTGAAGTGGATTTCGCGACAGAGATCCTCCGTGAAGAAACCCCGCACGAACCCACGTGCGATTGTGTATTCGCCACTCTTGCGGTGCATTCCTCCGACTAGCAACGATTGTGAACGCCTTTTTTCTGAGTGTAAGTTTGTCTTGTCGGAACACCGCTCGGCAATGCTCCCAGCCAACTTTGAAATGCTTATGTTCTTGAAGGCGAATCGGGAGATGTGGAACGCTTTTACGTTGGTCCCATAATGGTCAATACACTGCAGTTATTGCAATAAGTATTATTGCTGTCATGCATACTGAATAATTAACTATTGCCTCTGACATCGTCACAATCAATTCGATATTATATTCTGGTACCCCTGCCACCTGGGAGAAGACAAAGCGCCTCTTGCAACAGCGGATCGCGTACCAACATCTGATTACAGGTGGATGAGGCATCTACTGTATCGCATGCATCAAGCTCTTCAACAACCCACAGGAGTTGAGTTCTCGATCGAAAGGCTCGCACGAATTCAGGAGCTTCATCGTGTGTTAGAAACACCTGCGGGCTGTAACAGACTCAACTCAGAATGAAACGGAAACAGTTCTCAATTGCGAGATGCCACACACTGGTCAGTGTCACGGTCACAATGGATTGGAGAGCCTCCATGAATTCGCAAGTTGTGAAGTCACTACTCGTTCACGAGGCAAGTCACTCAACTCTCAGTAAATATCGGCCACTTTCAGCAGTACACCGCTGGTCATAAACCTATCTAGTATCGATGTTGCAATGCCAGGTGCTTACAATAGTATCAAATCGAAACGAAGGCTGGTAAAACTGTGGCGATCTCGACATTGGTATTAACGTTACGAAGCTTCACGCGTGCAAGCACACTACAAGCCTACTTAGTTGGCACCGGCGACTGGGATGCAGTGCGGGTAGAAGTCGTTCCAGCGGCAGCCGAGTGCCGCGCAAGCCTTCTTGTTGAAATCGTTGACCACCTCGAAAGCCGGGCACGAGGTTGGCACCGGCGTGGCCGCGGGTGTCGGCGCAGGGGTGACGACCGGCGCATCCGTCGGTGGGGCCGGTGGCGCACAGTGCGGGTAGAAGTCGAGCCATCGGCAGCCGAGCGACGCGCACTTGGCCTTGTTGTCGGCGTTGACTTGGGTGAAGGCTGGGCACGAGACTGCCACGGTCTCAACGGTCTCGACGGTGGGGAGGGGGAGGCAGTGCGGGTAGAAGTCGCTCCATCGGCATCCGTAGGAGGCGCACTTGGCCTTGTTGATGGTGTTGACTTGGGTGAAGGCCGGGCAGTCGGCGGCCTCGGTGGAGGTGGAGGTGAAGGCGACGACGGCGAGGGCGACGACGGCAGCGAGGCGGGCCATAGTTGGAGTTAGGTTCTTGGGTTGCTTGTGAGGAAGCTGGCGAATTGTGGAATGAATACAGTATCGAGGAAGTCACTCCATCGAGCTGTAGGATCATGGAGGGCTGTCTGAAGGCCGGAAGACGGTCAGTAGTTGAGGTTACTATTGTTCAGAGTCCACGTACGCCTGTGGGATAGTTCGGTCTGGGTGATGTGTAACGGACCCACGATCTTGGATGTCATCTGCGTTGGATTGATCAACGGGGGCCTGGATTCTAAAATAGGCCGTCGGTGCTCGACCCAACCCAGAGCCTTTCGCTGAGTAGATTGACCAGCGCAGGAAACGTCCCACTGATGAGTGGTTTTTTGCGGCAAGAGTCAGATCAACCCACATTGATATTTTGTATGTAGCGTGGAAAGCCTGGTGATCAGCATGTGACAGGTGCTGATGGTGAGTGGTCTCCCCAATCAGCCTTCTTCACCCTGCGCCATCTGATTCCGTTCCACTCCCCAAGAGCGTGCGAAGATGGGAGTAGACGGTCCGCGATTCGCCGTTTCACCCAATTGAGGTTGTGTCTTCTATTGGGTGGACAGTGAGCATCTCGAAACAGGGGGCACTCTTCAGTTCCAAATGAAAATGCAGGAGGGGGTTATCTGGAAAGATATCTCTTGCACTGTTTCATGACTAGGCAAACTCCAGCTGACCCCGAAACACGGGACCAGGCGATGCTATTAGATAAATTTGTCAGACAAGTTAAAACTCGTGTGCATCCACAGCTCCCAGACATTAATACAGCAAGCGCTGCTCGAACTTGTCACGTTAAATGAGTTTCGTCACTGAGGATGACGAGCCTTCATCGCAAGTCACTTGCTCGATCGGTTCACACTGCACTTGCGAAATTCTCTGGATATTTATATCCAGAGTATAGGTGGGATCCTACTCGGGTCCACTTCCTTCTATTAATTGAATACTATTCATAAACGATAGTATCATCTACTGAAAGAGAGCAATATTAAATTTTTAGAGTCTCTTAAAATCGATAAACTCTATGAAACCTCAACAATTTGCTGGATGTCTTCTCTACCGGCCTGGTGCAACATTCACGTTGGAAAATGTGACATTTACATTCGTTCAACAATCGGTGCATTTTGTGATTTGCGACTGCAACTCCAGTCTACGCTTCCCAGGCGAAAACCGCATTGCACTGGTCTCCATCCGAGAGAAGCTCGAGAGGAGCTCTCTAGTGTGATACCGTGTCACGGAATCGCGTATTGGTTTTATCGAAGCACTTGTCCATGCGACCCTGGAAGACAATCATGCTCTGCAAGACGCAGCTGAAGAGGGGAAGAGAGGAAGAAGGCATGGGAGCGTTTGCATGGGCCGGACAATCGAATCTTTCATGGCGGAAGCAGTACTTAGGAGAAACACCAAAATGCACCTGTGCGTTCGATCAAGATCGAATGGGAGGAAAGGCAAGCATGAAAGATATCAATTGTGACTGAGCAGCAACAGGAAGCCTTGCATCGAGTGAATCGACTTGCGCTTCTCGCGATTGCAATCCGTACAGAGCCTGAAAATGCAGTCGCGGCTGCTCTTACTACTGTGGTCGTGTGATTCCTGCTGTCGTGCTGCCTCGGGTTCGGTGAAGACG
Organism: Pythium myriotylum; assembly: GCA_023091665.1. NCBI lineage: Eukaryota > Oomycota > Peronosporomycetes > Pythiales > Pythiaceae > Pythium > Pythium myriotylum. Next base: position 27,976 of record JALJCQ010000009.1, read on the forward strand.
AGAACTCTCAGTTGTGGAGAATGTGTCCTGAGCATGATGGGGTCATCTACCAACGGAGCATCGTCGAGAACGCAGCTCAAGTTGCAAATACTCAACGTGTCTGACGATCGGTTGCCTACATGGAGTGCACAGCCTGTCAACATATCTGTCGTGGTCATCTCTAGTGGGCTGAGGACGAGCAAGACTGGGTCCACTCACTGAGTTGTGCGCCGGTACTGGGTCCACTCACTGAGTTGTGCGCCGGTACTTACAGCTGAGCTGGCTGGCAATAGCCTGAACTGGTTGAGGATGCCAAGGGGCGCCTATTGCGGCCTCCAGCGAGGAGAGGACTAGGACACGTCTAGTAGACACATTGGATAATGCCATGACTTGACTTTGAAGGTGAGGTCTATTGGATCGCACTGTTATGGATCCTATAGCCGGGCCTGACGGCCCTGCTTGGATAATACCATGGAGAAGGAATACAAAAAGAGATCCCAGGAAGTCGAATAGTGTTGTTGTTACCTTGGACCTGCTCCATCATCGCCCGGATGTCAACTCGAAGAGGTCTCCTTTAAAAAGTTCTCAACGCCGACGTTGTTCCGACGTGACGTTACATGTGATTGCTTGTCTCTCACGTTCGGGCACACCGCACTATGCAAGACTTCGAAATACAGTGTTTCTAAATTGTCACTACTCCGTTACGGGCACCAACTCGCCTGTCGAAAGAGTCATCATTGGCTCAAGTTTTAAGTTTGAGCCGAAATCGTTCCCACATCAACCTGGTGCCTCACACGTGGTGTATTGGGAATGTGAGATTGTAAAACGGCACCACAGTCCGACCTTGCTGGGAGACTTCATCACTGCAGAATTTGATACTCGAGGTCAATTCCAATATCCAGAGCTTCCCGTGCGAATGCGCGGCATTGTAAAAAACTATTATAAACAATCCGATGCGGGCACTGTGACGAGAGATCTTCAAGTGGGGCCTTAGAAGGCAGACAACCAACTGCTTCTAGGTGTTTCACCTTTTCATATGAATGCCTGGAACCTGGTGCTGTAGTACTGAAGCAACCGGAACGTATACTGTCTCGATGGGTGGGTGTTCTGCAACTCCCATCGAACGAAATCAGATCCGGGAGATAGAAACTTGACATCCCAGGCCACCCATCCCCTGAGAACGGACAAGTCATCACCGAAAATCATACAAAAAGAAGGGAAAAAAAGGGAGGCAGAAATTGCATGTTAAATTTGTAAATCAAATCCATCAGATAATCATTTCTTGTGAGCAAAATTAAAACCCACTTTGACCAGTTAACAGAACTTCATGCCAACGGATTATGGGGAACCGAGGGAGATCAAAACAGAAGACAGCCGTGTTGTCTGTCCGCAGACAGTCACGACAACGGAAAGTCCGAGCGAAGTGAGACCACACGCACGTGGGCCACCTCCCGTCAAACCAGAATGGGATTGCTGAACATTGACGTTTCCGTTGATGGAGACCACACTCCACGTCAACAAACGCCAGAGCATACTTCAACCACGATCAAGACGTCAATCGCGTCGATACTGTATTCATTCCACAATTCGCCAGCTTCCTCACAAGCAACCCAAGAACCTAACTCCAACTATGGCCCGCCTCGCTGCCGTCGTCGCCCTCGCCGTCGTCGCCTTCACCTCCACCTCCACCGAGGCCGCCGACTGCCCGGCCTTCACCCAAGTCAACACCATCAACAAGGCCAAGTGCGCCTCCTACGGATGCCGATGGAGCGACTTCTACCCGCACTGCCTCCCCCTCCCCACCGTCGAGACCGTTGAGACCGTGGCAGTCTCGTGCCCAGCCTTCACCCAAGTCAACGCCGACAACAAGGCCAAGTGCGCCTCCTACGGATGCCGATGGAGCGACTTCTACCCGCACTGCCTCCCCCTCCCCACCGTCGAGACCGTTGAGACCGTGGCAGTCTCGTGCCCAGCCTTCACCCAAGTCAACGCCGACAACAAGGCCAAGTGCGTCTCACTCGGCTGCCGATGGCTCGACTTCTACCCGCACTGTGCGCCACCGGCCCCAGTGACGGATGCGCCAGTGTTCACCCCTGCGCCGACGCCCAAGGCCACGCCGGTGCCGACCTCGTGTCCGGCTTTCGAGTATGTCAATGATTTCAACAAGAAGGCGTGCGCTGCGCTCGGCTGCCGATGGCTCGACTTCTACCCGCACTGTGCGCCACCGGCTCCTGTGACGGATGCGCCGGTGTTCACCCCTGTGCCGACGCCCGCGGCCACGTCGGTGCCGACCTCGTGCCCGGATTTCAACGTCGTCAACGATTACAATGTGAAGGCTTGCGCGGCGCTCGGCTGCCGCTGGAAAGACGTCTACCCCTACTGCGTCCCGGTCGCCGGTGCCAACTAAGCAAATCGTTAGAGTGGACTTGCTCTGCAGAAGTAATTTTGAGAGTACATGTAATGTGATACGACATATCTTTTCGTGGACATTGCTCACCATTCCAACAGTTCGTATTCGTATACGTAGATACGAGGTTGAATCCGTTTTCTACGTACTGCACTCGCAACGATTTATATATTGTCAGCGAGTCGGCGAAGGGATTCCTGCGAATGGTTTCTCACAGATACAATGTCATTGGCTGGGTACCCGAGCTACTCATGAGCCGAAGGTGCAACGACCAACCGTCGAGGCTAGTTTCGGCCGAGGGTACGACACCCACTACTTTAACGACTCGGTCCGTCTCGACGGCGTCAACACGTCGCTGTGGAACGAACTACGGTGCCGCTTGTCATAGCGTTGTGGGCTTGTTTTCGTCATTGATACGAACTAGATGCCGTCGCTTCTGGAGCACCACCGTCGTCCCAGGTACGGCACAAATCTTGTCGAGAGAGCTGTGAAGTTGCAGCTCACTTTCGCTTTTGTTTTTCACTGTGCAATGCGGGATACTGTACAAGCGCCATACGAAAGAGACGCGCAACGCGTCCTCAACAGCGCCCGCTTGTAAAGATTGTCGACCTCAATGATTGATGTTTCCAGCATTCCACCCTTTGTGAAGATTGTGTTTCAGGTGTAGCAATGCATTGTGCTCCAATCACGCACAATATATTGGTGTGGGGCACTCACAGTACTGCGACTCTCAGTGATTCGACGAGTTCCCCACACTGTTTAGGCTCGCACTATAATAACATCTCCTAGCGACTGTAATCCATTCAAGACGAAAAGCGAGAACGGCGTCGAGAATCTCAGCGTTGTTCTCGCCTTCTTCCGGCTCGAGAGCGTGCGTAGCGCCGGCACGAACAGTGGCTTGGTGTTCATGTTCAATCTTCTACACTCTGCTCATCTCAGCTGGTGTCTTCTCAATGCAGCTCAAGAAGGGTAGTGGTATTGGCCAACGGCTTGCCAGAGAGAGAGAGAGAGAGAGAGAGAGAGAGAGAGAGAGAGAGAGAGAGAGAGGAATACCCGTTTATACAACTGAAGTAGCGAACGGAGGCATCGATCGTTTCAGACTTAGTTCGAGTTAGGCAGTGGCACACAGTGCGGGTAGAAGTCGTTCCAGCGGCAGCCGAGCGACGCGCACTTGGCCTTGTTCTGTGCGTTGACTTTGGTGAAGGCCGGGCAAGAAACCTCTGCTTCTAACGAGCGGAGAGCCCGAGGAATGCAGTGCGGGTAGAAGTCGTTCCAACGGCAGCCCGAGTTAGCACAGGCGAGCTTGTTCGCATTGTTGACCTTGCCGAAGGTAGGACAAGCTGCGTCCGTGGAGGCGACGGCAAGAGCGACAGCAGCAAATACGGCGGCAAGGCGTGCCATGGTACCCTGTTGGTAGCTTGGTTGTTTGAGAGCTGGTAAATTGGAGAATGTGAACTAGTTGCGATCCCCTTTGAGCTTTGAGTGTTCTAACTGCTCACCCACTTTCGGGCGCGCTTCGCATAGAGTGACTCCATGCGAAGTGTGCCCGAATGTGGGTGAATGGTCATTGTGGGTGCCATCTGGGATGTGAACTTTGTTCGTAAGGTCCATCGGGCCTTTGTGACCTTTCCATTTGGGGAAAAGATTGTAATGTCGAACCGAGGTGAAGAAGTGCGTTTTACCTTGTACCCCCTCGTTAACTAAAGGGAAAACCTTCGGATCGAAAGCTGTGGTCAGGTTCACGGTGATGACGAGACCCCTGTAAGATCGCGCCCATAAAGTTTGACATATGCCGGCCTTAATAGCCTATCACGTCCACCTGCCAGGGCTCCAAGAAAATTATTCAGTTGCAGTAACTTGTCATTGTATTGTATTTAATTATGGATTATTTTTTGTCGAGGCTCCAATAAAATATAGTATTTGGCCAATAATAATTGACTGGCCTTGCCACCACACGTTTTATGATCACACAACACTCTAACCGCATGTTCCTCCTTCTCTGTATGCTCAATCAATCGTACCTCACTCGATTCAATCTTGACCGTACGCTTCGTCATGTCTGTTTGCTCAATCCTTCCCTACTCTTTCGATTCGCCGCTCACCACTTGTTAGGTTGGTCTGAAGTGGATTTCGCGACAGAGATCCTCCGTGAAGAAACCCCGCACGAACCCACGTGCGATTGTGTATTCGCCACTCTTGCGGTGCATTCCTCCGACTAGCAACGATTGTGAACGCCTTTTTTCTGAGTGTAAGTTTGTCTTGTCGGAACACCGCTCGGCAATGCTCCCAGCCAACTTTGAAATGCTTATGTTCTTGAAGGCGAATCGGGAGATGTGGAACGCTTTTACGTTGGTCCCATAATGGTCAATACACTGCAGTTATTGCAATAAGTATTATTGCTGTCATGCATACTGAATAATTAACTATTGCCTCTGACATCGTCACAATCAATTCGATATTATATTCTGGTACCCCTGCCACCTGGGAGAAGACAAAGCGCCTCTTGCAACAGCGGATCGCGTACCAACATCTGATTACAGGTGGATGAGGCATCTACTGTATCGCATGCATCAAGCTCTTCAACAACCCACAGGAGTTGAGTTCTCGATCGAAAGGCTCGCACGAATTCAGGAGCTTCATCGTGTGTTAGAAACACCTGCGGGCTGTAACAGACTCAACTCAGAATGAAACGGAAACAGTTCTCAATTGCGAGATGCCACACACTGGTCAGTGTCACGGTCACAATGGATTGGAGAGCCTCCATGAATTCGCAAGTTGTGAAGTCACTACTCGTTCACGAGGCAAGTCACTCAACTCTCAGTAAATATCGGCCACTTTCAGCAGTACACCGCTGGTCATAAACCTATCTAGTATCGATGTTGCAATGCCAGGTGCTTACAATAGTATCAAATCGAAACGAAGGCTGGTAAAACTGTGGCGATCTCGACATTGGTATTAACGTTACGAAGCTTCACGCGTGCAAGCACACTACAAGCCTACTTAGTTGGCACCGGCGACTGGGATGCAGTGCGGGTAGAAGTCGTTCCAGCGGCAGCCGAGTGCCGCGCAAGCCTTCTTGTTGAAATCGTTGACCACCTCGAAAGCCGGGCACGAGGTTGGCACCGGCGTGGCCGCGGGTGTCGGCGCAGGGGTGACGACCGGCGCATCCGTCGGTGGGGCCGGTGGCGCACAGTGCGGGTAGAAGTCGAGCCATCGGCAGCCGAGTGAGACGCACTTGGCCTTGTTGTCGGCGTTGACTTGGGTGAAGGCTGGGCACGAGACTGCCACGGTCTCAACGGTCTCGACGGTGGGGAGGGGGAGGCAGTGCGGGTAGAAGTCGCTCCATCGGCATCCGTAGGAGGCGCACTTGGCCTTGTTGATGGTGTTGACTTGGGTGAAGGCCGGGCAGTCGGCGGCCTCGGTGGAGGTGGAGGTGAAGGCGACGACGGCGAGGGCGACGACGGCAGCGAGGCGGGCCATAGTTGGAGTTAGGTTCTTGGGTTGCTTGTGAGGAAGCTGGCGAATTGTGGAATGAATACAGTATCGAGGAAGTCACTCCATCGAGCTGTAGGATCATGGAGGGCTGTCTGAAGGCCGGAAGACGGTCAGTAGTTGAGGTTACTATTGTTCAGAGTCCACGTACGCCTGTGGGATAGTTCGGTCTGGGTGATGTGTAACGGACCCACGATCTTGGATGTCATCTGCGTTGGATTGATCAACGGGGGCCTGGATTCTAAAATAGGCCGTCGGTGCTCGACCCAACCCAGAGCCTTTCGCTGAGTAGATTGACCAGCGCAGGAAACGTCCCACTGATGAGTGGTTTTTTGCGGCAAGAGTCAGATCAACCCACATTGATATTTTGTATGTAGCGTGGAAAGCCTGGTGATCAGCATGTGACAGGTGCTGATGGTGAGTGGTCTCCCCAATCAGCCTTCTTCACCCTGCGCCATCTGATTCCGTTCCACTCCCCAAGAGCGTGCGAAGATGGGAGTAGACGGTCCGCGATTCGCCGTTTCACCCAATTGAGGTTGTGTCTTCTATTGGGTGGACAGTGAGCATCTCGAAACAGGGGGCACTCTTCAGTTCCAAATGAAAATGCAGGAGGGGGTTATCTGGAAAGATATCTCTTGCACTGTTTCATGACTAGGCAAACTCCAGCTGACCCCGAAACACGGGACCAGGCGATGCTATTAGATAAATTTGTCAGACAAGTTAAAACTCGTGTGCATCCACAGCTCCCAGACATTAATACAGCAAGCGCTGCTCGAACTTGTCACGTTAAATGAGTTTCGTCACTGAGGATGACGAGCCTTCATCGCAAGTCACTTGCTCGATCGGTTCACACTGCACTTGCGAAATTCTCTGGATATTTATATCCAGAGTATAGGTGGGATCCTACTCGGGTCCACTTCCTTCTATTAATTGAATACTATTCATAAACGATAGTATCATCTACTGAAAGAGAGCAATATTAAATTTTTAGAGTCTCTTAAAATCGATAAACTCTATGAAACCTCAACAATTTGCTGGATGTCTTCTCTACCGGCCTGGTGCAACATTCACGTTGGAAAATGTGACATTTACATTCGTTCAACAATCGGTGCATTTTGTGATTTGCGACTGCAACTCCAGTCTACGCTTCCCAGGCGAAAACCGCATTGCACTGGTCTCCATCCGAGAGAAGCTCGAGAGGAGCTCTCTAGTGTGATACCGTGTCACGGAATCGCGTATTGGTTTTATCGAAGCACTTGTCCATGCGACCCTGGAAGACAATCATGCTCTGCAAGACGCAGCTGAAGAGGGGAAGAGAGGAAGAAGGCATGGGAGCGTTTGCATGGGCCGGACAATCGAATCTTTCATGGCGGAAGCAGTACTTAGGAGAAACACCAAAATGCACCTGTGCGTTCGATCAAGATCGAATGGGAGGAAAGGCAAGCATGAAAGATATCAATTGTGACTGAGCAGCAACAGGAAGCCTTGCATCGAGTGAATCGACTTGCGCTTCTCGCGATTGCAATCCGTACAGAGCCTGAAAATGCAGTCGCGGCTGCTCTTACTACTGTGGTCGTGTGATTCCTGCTGTCGTGCTGCCTCGGGTTCGGTGAAGACGAGAACTCTCAGTTGTGGAGAATGTGTCCTGAGCATGATGGGGTCATCTACCAACGGAGCATCGTCGAGAACGCAGCTCAAGTTGCAAATACTCAACGTGTCTGACGATCGGTTGCCTACATGGAGTGCACAGCCTGTCAACATATCTGTCGTGGTCATCTCTAGTGGGCTGAGGACGAGCAAGACTGGGTCCACTCACTGAGTTGTGCGCCGGTACTGGGTCCACTCACTGAGTTGTGCGCCGGTACTTACAGCTGAGCTGGCTGGCAATAGCCTGAACTGGTTGAGGATGCCAAGGGGCGCCTATTGCGGCCTCCAGCGAGGAGAGGACTAGGACACGTCTAGTAGACACATTGGATAATGCCATGACTTGACTTTGAAGGTGAGGTCTATTGGATCGCACTGTTATGGATCCTATAGCCGGGCCTGACGGCCCTGCTTGGATAATACCATGGAGAAGGAATACAAAAAGAGATCCCAGGAAGTCGAATAGTGTTGTTGTTACCTTGGACCTGCTCCATCATCGCCCGGATGTCAACTCGAAGAGGTCTCCTTTAAAAAGTTCTCAACGCCGACGTTGTTCCGACGTGACGTTACATGTGATTGCTTGTCTCTCACGTTCGGGCACACCGCACTATGCAAGACTTCGAAATACAGTGTTTCTAAATTGTCACTACTCCGTTACGGGCACCAACTCGCCTGTCGAAAGAGTCATCATTGGCTCAAGTTTTAAGTTTGAGCCGAAATCGTTCCCACATCAACCTGGTGCCTCACACGTGGTGTATTGGGAATGTGAGATTGTAAAACGGCACCACAGTCCGACCTTGCTGGGAGACTTCATCACTGCAGAATTTGATACTCGAGGTCAATTCCAATATCCAGAGCTTCCCGTGCGAATGCGCGGCATTGTAAAAAACTATTATAAACAATCCGATGCGGGCACTGTGACGAGAGATCTTCAAGTGGGGCCTTAGAAGGCAGACAACCAACTGCTTCTAGGTGTTTCACCTTTTCATATGAATGCCTGGAACCTGGTGCTGTAGTACTGAAGCAACCGGAACGTATACTGTCTCGATGGGTGGGTGTTCTGCAACTCCCATCGAACGAAATCAGATCCGGGAGATAGAAACTTGACATCCCAGGCCACCCATCCCCTGAGAACGGACAAGTCATCACCGAAAATCATACAAAAAGAAGGGGAAAAAAGGGAGGCAGAAATTGCATGTTAAATTTGTAAATCAAATCCATCAGATAATCATTTCTTGTGAGCAAAATTAAAACCCACTTTGACCAGTTAACAGAACTTCATGCCAACGGATTATGGGGAACCGAGGGAGATCAAAACAGAAGACAGCCGTGTTGTCTGTCCGCAGACAGTCACGACAACGGAAAGTCCGAGCGAAGTGAGACCACACGCACGTGGGCCACCTCCCGTCAAACCAGAATGGGATTGCTGAACATTGACGTTTCCGTTGATGGAGACCACACTCCACGTCAACAAACGCCAGAGCATACTTCAACCACGATCAAGACGTCAATCGCGTCGATACTGTATTCATTCCACAATTCGCCAGCTTCCTCACAAGCAACCCAAGAACCTAACTCCAACTATGGCCCGCCTCGCTGCCGTCGTCGCCCTCGCCGTCGTCGCCTTCACCTCCACCTCCACCGAGGCCGCCGACTGCCCGGCCTTCACCCAAGTCAACACCATCAACAAGGCCAAGTGCGCCTCCTACGGATGCCGATGGAGCGACTTCTACCCGCACTGCCTCCCCCTCCCCACCGTCGAGACCGTTGAGACCGTGGCAGTCTCGTGCCCAGCCTTCACCCAAGTCAACGCCGACAACAAGGCCAAGTGCGCCTCCTACGGATGCCGATGGAGCGACTTCTACCCGCACTGCCTCCCCCTCCCCACCGTCGAGACCGTTGAGACCGTGGCAGTCTCGTGCCCAGCCTTCACCCAAGTCAACGCCGACAACAAGGCCAAGTGCGCGTCGCTCGGCTGCCGATGGCTCGACTTCTACCCGCACTGTGCGCCACCGGCCCCACCGACGGATGCGCCGGTCGTCACCCCTGCGCCGACACCCGCGGCCACGCCGGTGCCAACCTCGTGCCCGGCTTTCGAGGTGGTCAACGATTTCAACAAGAAGGCTTGCGCGGCACTCGGCTGCCGCTGGAACGACTTCTACCCGCACTGCATCCCAGTCGCCGGTGCCAACTGAGCGCATCGTGAGTCAATAGGCTCAAGAACTCTCTAAATAGCGTACTTGTTGCGCAGAAGTATATCGAAAGAGTAATGTGATATGGTTTTCGAGCATGAAATGCTTCTACAATGCTCATCGTCAGCTATCTGTCCATCCAGTGAGAACCTAGTTAGTTTTCTTACGAGTACCGTCAAAATCCAATACCCTTGCATCCCGTCCGGCACGATAAAGCTGTTGTTACACTTTCTTTCCGGTACTATGGCTTCCTAATACCTAAGAAACCATAGTACCGAAAAGAAAGTGTAACAACGGATGCGACTCACAAAACTCACCGCATGCAGTACATGATCGCCACGATTGAGGTTGGTAGGAGAAAGTCGCGTCTCCTTACGCAAAAAGGTGATGATGAAGTTGGAGTCTATTGAGACCATTTCGTGTACGGTACTCTAATAGCGACGACTCTATCCGTTCCTGGGTTGCCAAGGGCGTAAGTTCGAAGCGGCGAGCCCGGATAGGTTTGCATGACAGAGCCTGCGGGTAGGATGGTGAACGTGGTTGGATTGCCTTGTGTTCATGGCATGAGTGGCTGGTCTGTTCGCCATGGAGTTGCTCGCTCTGACCTGATGTCGCCGATGGCGCACGTTACGCAAAAGAAACGCCGCTGAGAAAAACAAACGGCACTGCTAACGGCTCCGAGATCTCCGCAGACATCATCTCGACTGCTTGGCTTTTGAATACTGCACAGCGACCTGGCGTTGTAAGACCACGTCCTATTGGCGCGGCAATCCCTAGATAGTGAGTACACAGATAGATTATGATCAAAGATTAACTTCTGTATTATTCAAATGTACTAGGAGAATGAGCACTGGAGGATAACGGTCCACTCGACACAATGAAGGCGTCGAGGATCCCAGTTCGTCCGTGCTGCGAGGTCCAACGTACGACGAGAAGAAGTCGGCGTTTGGCCCAGACGCAGCCATCCGACGCTCATTTGACCTTGTTTACGTCGCAAACCTTTATCAACGCTGGGCTCCTAAGGAGCCGGGTAGCAGTACGGGTAGAAGTCGTTCGGAACGCAGCCGCTTTGCACACACGAAGCCTTGGCCTCAGCAGAGGGTCTCTGGAACTTCGGGCAAGCCACGCGTTCTGGTGCGGGATAGCAGTACGGGTAGAAGTCGTTAGGGACGCAGCCGCTTTGCACGCAAATAGCCTTGGCGTCAGCAGAGGGCTTCTGGAATTTCGGGCACGAAGCTGCCTCTGTGGAAGCGCTAACGACCTGGGTCGTGGCGAGAGCGAGAGTGGCGAGAGCGAAGATGGAGGCGATGCGAGCCATGGTGGAGCTTGTGCTTGATGTTTCAGCGACCGGGAAATTGGAGAATGAATGGAATGGAAGAAGGTCTGCGATCGTGACAGGGAGACCTTCCTTCTCGATTCGAAGGAGATGAGAAAGGATTGGCAACAGTGGGAGACGGTACAATACTCTACTGTCCCTTCTCGGTTTGAAGCATCTGACACTCTAGGTGTCAATAACGTGGTCTTGTTGCAACATACAGTGGTAGTGTTGGCTCTGGTGTGATGGACAGCCTGTCAATGTGTGGTCTGACCTATGTACAGACAGTACTGAATGCGCGTACAGTACCCGAAATCCCACGTGTGAGTGGTCAATTGTCAGAATGTACTGAACGTGACCAGTCCTTCCACCACCCCTGGCTGCGTGTGTAGCGTGCTAGAGCGCCCAGGCTTGAGGATTTCGTGAAACCCAACGAACGATGAGAGTTTGAGTGGCACACGCTCGTTGGGTTTGAGAGCAAGAATCGTAGATCCGCGTTCGAGTTGGGTCCAAGAATCCATATTAGAATCTTGGTATTCTCAATCTAACCAGCGTGATTAGCTTTGATCTACACGTACGTAGTATGAGACGGGCACCACTCTTTTCTTCGACTCGAGGCCGTCTGATTACAGGTGGCGGTTACGGGTGCCCCTCATCCTCCAATTGAGGATACCTGTGCACGCAGCACCAGCCAAGAAGCGACTGGTTCTGAACTGATTGGCATTTGAACAAGAAGGTCTTCAAATTGAGGTTCGGATAAAGTCCGTGGGTGGGGCACGTAATTTTCTCAACAACACAAAAGTTAGGCGAAACCCATTACTGGCTGTGAATGTGCATGTGAATCTGCCATGGTGCTGCGCTCCAGAAAAAAGGTACATGTGTGCTTGAACTTGTTTGTTTTACATGAAGATGATTCTGTCAAACCAGATAGATAGACTGACAGCTCGAACCACTGACGACAGCACTGGATGGAAGAGTGGACTAGCCAGAAGGGATCATCAGCGAACACCATTCTGGTGGATGGCAGCCCTCGAGATGCCATCAAGTGGATGTTGGCGTATGCGAATAGAAGCGCCCGTCGCGTGCTCCAACCGCTGGCTCGAGTGTCGCGTGAACATCAAGTTACGAAAGCTTTGAAACCAGACGGAAGTCATCGCGGCGGCAATACGACCACCAGCTTTAGCGTTGGGACAATTGGATGGGCAATTCGCTGTGTTCGGGCAGGTGGAGTCTCGGCAGTCCCAGCCAGAGCGCACTATTCAAGGACTGCAGGACACGCGGTCGTGGAGCTACGGAAGCGCGATGAAAGGATGATCCTTCAGGGGTTTCCTTGACCAGAAGTTGCGGTCTACTGGAGCTGCTGGTACGGGGCATCTGGATGCTCTCGTCAAAAACGTTCATGAACGCGAAGGCTTTGACATCCTAGGGTTGAAATGGCCTCGCCCTCACTGTCGAGGACAAAAAAGGATTCAAGAACAAACTGGCGTACTAACTTCAGCTCACTCTCCACGTAAAATTACAAATTCCATTCGCTAGGGAAGATTTGAGGCCCCCTTGCAAAGGCCATAGTACAGCTAGTACAAGCTGAAAAAGCGCTAGAAACGAATCCATGAATTTCGCTGAAGCCTTAGAACACGTTGCATGGGTTGCCATTCACAAACTTCCCAACAGCACGAGCCGGCAGCGTTTGACTTTCTTGCGCGTCAAAGGACTGCGTCTTTAGGCTGTGACCAGCTCAATGCAATGAGGCTGCCCCCAATGTGTCGCCGCGGGGGCACCGGTGGCTCAGTTTACCGCATCGTCTGGGCGTGCAACAGAGCAGCACGACTTTGGGTACGGGGCTCTCTTGGCGCGGCTTGGAGTATGGTGAGGGCAAGATCAGGCGTCACAAATTGAATTCTTCACGGCAGTCTTCAGCCTCCGGCTTCCACGTGTACCGTACAAGGTCTGGGAAAAACTCTCCATCAGCAAGTGCCAACCTTTATGACGACGAAGATACAAGCGGAGATCTCTACCCGGTCCTACGATCGGTGTGGCAGCAGTTGGTCTTGGAGACACTTGTCGTTATTTCCTCGTGGCCGCAGACCCGCAACGGACGTGCTCATCAACGACAGCGAACGCAATCCACAATGCCAGGCGTCCGGATCTTCCCTCCTACCCAAGAAACGTAGATGAGATTCAAGGCCTCCTCCGCTGCCCTCTTGATCATCCAACTCTTCCAGCGTGACCCAACGAGGCAACCTAGCTCTTGCTCTTTGATGGAGGTTCCCGAGGCACCAGAGGATCAGAGTAAGTCGACGTCGAACTTGATCAAACAAAGCACACCCCTGCTGTCCTGTGGAGTGCTGCGACGAGTCCACAACGACCACCACCGGAGATACACCGGCCTCGTCACTGGGTCCCAAGCCACTGGCACAAGTGACTTGATCCTCCGGCAGCAACGAGGCCACTGGCCACCCAAGAACCCCACAAACCTCTCCCTGTACCGTCAGGCGAGAGCACTCGCCGATCAACTCGATGTTCGTGAATGGTTCATCAACTTCGAGCTATGATACTCGAAGTCATTGCGGAAAGCGAGGGAGACCATGTTATTGTCCTCCTCGCGTTCCGCAAACCCGCTCATCGACCCCAATCTAGAGACCCCAATTCGAACTGCTTACAAATAACTTACTTTCATGGTGGCCATCGTCACGACTGTATTGAGTCTCCGTGGGTCCTACGTATATTATTCGCAGCTCTTAGAAACCACTCTGTTGATCTCAAAAGACTTCCCTTCGAAACGACAAAATCGAACAGTCGGCGTGAGCAGGATCATAGAATTACCGCGAGAGCACGGCTGGTGCACCAGGCCGCGGGAGTCTCTTTTGCCTTAATCGAGGCCGTGATCTTGACGTGTGGTTGCCTGTGGAGCCCTACCCACTCTGTCTGATCGGCAGATCGTGGGCGACAGTTTCGAGGAACTCCGCGTCGAGATTGTCTTGGCTACGGCGTTCATTTCCTGGCATACGTCCATCGTCGGCTCCGCGTGTTCGTGGATTCTGAGAAGCACCCGACGAGCTTTGGAGCTTTGGTGACGGCGTCATGAAGCCACTGGCTGCGTACCGTTTGTTGCGCTGATGATGAGTAATGAGTACGCAAACCCATCTATCGAATATCTAGACCCAGGTCCGTTCATGGTGGGCGGGTCTGGGCATCTGGCACACCCAAGGTCCAGCGACTACCCGGCTCTTCCTCCACGCCATCTTCAGCTTGCAACTATCGCACTTGCCACTCAAAACCTGGGAACTTTCTCACCTCCCCGGAGTCAACCTCATGTCAACGACTCTGCAGTGGATTTATTCCCGGTGATGGCGGTGGCCTGGCGACAAATTGTGCTGGAGACTCTCGTGCTTCTTAAAGCCAGGCGCTCTCGGTGTGCTGATGACGATCGCCTATGGTCTTTTGCCCAAGCAGCTGTGCTGCACGAAGCGGTGTGCCAACGAGCTCTCCAGGTTTCCCGGACTCGCCTTGCCGCTGCTCACTCCACCCCGAAGTGCCACCTCGTTGTCATAGACGAGCTTCGACTCCGTATCGAGTCCGAGAACCCCGTGCCATCGAGCCCGCTGGCACACCAACTGCCTTCCACGACAATGATGCATCTGCTTCTATTTGCTGGCAATACTCATCGCAACCCCGGCACCGGTGGAGCCGGAGCTGTGCTTGCGCGCTACACCCCAGGAGAAGCCTCCATCATCTGGAGTTCAGCGATCTGTCTTGACTCGAGCTCCATGACGCCGAACCAAACTGCCTTCCGAGGTCTCCTTGCTGGCCTACAGGCCGCCCTATCGCACCGCCTCGACCACGTTGAAGTCGGCGGCTCCAACGGCATCATCCTACGCCTTCTACGTACGCGACACCCACCGCGTCGCCCTCACCTGCGTCGTCTGTACGACCACGCACGCGCCCACGCCGATCGCCTCGGCATCTGCTGCTGGCACCAACTCCCACGATCGGAGCTCACGATGGCGAACGCGCTGACCACCCACGCGATGACTTCGCGAGCCAGCACGCACGCCAATCACCCTACCTCTCTCGACGGCCACTCTGCCCTTCGACATATCTCGCTAGAGACCTGCGTCCGTGGTGGTCCACCCAGACCGACTACGTTGAGCGTTAGCAGGGCCCACACCGAGCCTCTCTAGCTATTAGGATTCACACTCGTTGAACTCAATAGACTTCATTTGCATCATCAAACCCATCTATCGAATTACTCTCGCCTTCATCCACCCTCATGCCCTATGTAAGCTACACAAGCGATTAAAATAGCTTAAAACCTCATCTCGCAGCCCGCTGTGTATTCATCATCCCCAATCGTCCAAACAGCCTGGTTACACTCCACATGTACCCTAGTTACGCAATTTACACTCTGTTGATGACCAAATTGTGCTTTGTGTATTCAAATGCAAATTAGCCAAAGCGAGCAGTGGTATACAGTATCCTGGTACACTTGGCACCAACACGGAGTCGGCGACGTCTGCTTGTCCGTGCCGAAGAGCCCGACGTGCGACGCCTCGACGTCGGTACAGGGCCCAAAAACAGCCACCCAGCCGAGGCTCACTTGTTCTAGTTTTCACCACTAAAGCCGGCCAGCACTGGTCTCCTCACAGAACGGGTAGGTGCCGGTCGGGACGCAACCTTTCGACAAGCACGCGGCGTTGGTCTCCGTCGAGTTGTCGATGAAGATGGGGCAAGGGTTCACCACGTCAGGCACTGGGTAGCAGAACGGGTAGAAGTCGCCCGGGACACAACCGCTTCGCTTGCACAACGCCTTGGCGACATCGGAGAAGTTCTCGAACACTGGGCAAGCAGCTGACTTGGGCTTGGGGTAACAGTACGGGTAGAAGTCGTTTGGCGCGCAGCCGCTTCGCTCGCACAACGCCTTGGCGGCAGCGGAGGGTCTGTCGAATTTCGGGCACGAAGCAGCCTCTGTGGATGCGCTGACAGCTTGGGTCGAGGCGAGGGCGAGAGCGGCGAGGGCGAAGATGGAGGCGAAGCGGGCCATGTTTGTGTGGAGGCTGTGATTGGCTGGTGAGCTTGGTCGGTAGGAGGTAAATTGGAGAATGAAAGAAAAGGAGAAAGAGTTTGGAGTAGTCCGCAACGCGTGACTTGGGGGAACTTCGTTTTCTATTTGAAGGAGACAATGATATGTATATGGAAGCGGAAGACAATACATCTTCGGAGCGTAGCATGTGATGCTCTTGGTGTCAACCCAGTGTCTTAGGTTCATCCTTTGGGTATGATCTGGTGTGATGGATAGTCGGTAGCCTGTCAAAGAGTGGTCTGTCGTGTGTACGCGCGTACTTGAGGTCCCACGCGTGAGTGGTCTACTTTCAGTCACGCACCCAGTGAGTCATTCCATACTGTAGTCAGCACTGGCGTGTACCAACCTTCTTCGTCCACTAGATGTCACTTGAGATGGCTAGCCGTTGGAACACGCGACGGGGCCTTTAACACGATGATGAAGGTGAAGTCTATTGAGCGCAAGTAATGTTCCCTAATAGCTGGAGCTCTATGCGATCCTGAAGGGGCCTTTAACACGCTATCACTCCAGTGTTCTGGCCTGTGAGAAGCGACGAGGTCGAAATGATGCAGCGGTTCACCCTCTAGCGGATCTGCGGTGTAACGCTCGTTTTGCTTTGGCAGCAGCTCGTTGTAGTTTGTGTTCAAATGTATTGAGACCGAAACCACACCGGGTGGTCCCTGGAATGAGCGATGGTCTCAAGACCTGATGCTGCCTTTAATTAATTTCCAGTTCACTCTGTTTAATGGACAGATCTGGATGGACGGATTGAGCACGAAGCCCCCACCGACGTACACTGTACTTATTCTGATATTTCCGGTGATGGAGATATCTGATCCAGGAGTCATTGCACAGCACCTCTACGGGTCTCTACACGGTTGCAATGGAGTACATACAGTCCACTGTTCAGTGGCCCAGACTATCAGTCTCCATCGTATCTGATCAGATACTGTCAGATCATCTTTGGTTTTATTTCTGGAGCAATGTGGAAAGGTAAAGGGCTTCCATCACGCCACACTTTAAGCCCTAAAATTGGTCATCGTATACTGCACGACTGTTGGTATTGTAGCGACCTTGTGGCCATGGAATCCCGATCAGCCATGTTTCGAAAGCCTTCGTCGTCCGCTGTTATTAGTAACATCCTCATCACAGAGCCCACACGGAAGTCAGTCGTCAAGTTATCCACTGTCCGCATCGTTGAAGACTCTTCTGGTCTCGTTCGTAAAAATAGCCTGAAATCAGATGGTTTTCGATGGAAGAGAAAGAATATATGCAACACATGTCTCGTCTACAAGGCTCAGATGGTCTTCCAAATCCGAACACTTCGGCCTCTCCCATCCTAACACCGTGCTGTTCATACTGTACCTCAAATTCCATGGCATCAGGGACGATTACAAAGCCAGGTATCAGCAATCGCGGCACACGAATCCATCGCTGATAACAGGAAGTTCCACCAAATTCGTGTTGGAACAGCGTGACCGAAGCCGTACTCCTGATAAGAGACCACTCGTGTGTGGGACGTCGGGTCCACAAAACAGACCACCCATTGACAGGCTCTGGACAGTCCATCATACCGGAGGCCACTCGACCGTTGGCCCCCCAACGCGTGGCTGACATGTCGATGAAAACCATCGCTCACGCTAAGGGCGAAAATCCGCATCCTTATGACATAGAGTACCAAGAGTCACGCCTTGCGGGCTGCAAAACTCTTCCTCCTTTTCTTTCATTCTCCAATTTACCTCCTACCGACCAAGCTCACCAGCCAATCACAGCCTCCACACAAACATGGCCCGCTTCGCCTCCATCTTCGCCCTCGCCGCTCTCGCCCTCGCCTCGACCCAAGCTGTCAGCGCATCCACAGAGGCTGCTTCGTGCCCGAAATTCGACAGACCCTCCGCTGCCGCCAAGGCGTTGTGCGAGCGAAGCGGCTGCGCGCCAAACGACTTCTACCCGTACTGTTACCCCAAGCCCAAGTCAGCTGCTTGCCCAGTGTTCGAGAACTTCTCCGATGTCGCCAAGGCGTTGTGCAAGCGAAGCGGTTGTGTCCCGGGCGACTTCTACCCGTTCTGCTACCCAGTGCCTGACGTAGTGAACCCTTGCCCCATCTTCATCGACAACTCGACGGACGCCGCGTGCTTGTCGAAAGGTTGCGTCCCGACCGGCACCTACCCGTTCTGTGAGGAGACCAGTGCTGGCCGGCTTTAGTGGTGAAAACTAGAACAAGTGAGCCTCGGCTGGGTGGCTGTTTTTGGGCCCTGTACCGACGTCGAGGCGTCGCACGTCGGGCTCTTCGGCACGGACAAGCAGACGTCGCCGACTCTGTGTTGGTGCCAAGTGTACCAGGATACTGTATACCACTGCTCGCTTTGGCTAATTTGCATTTGAATACACAAATCGAAAATTTGATGATGAAGATCAAGTCTATTGAGCGCAATAAATGTACCCTAATAGCTGGAGCTCGGTGCGTTCCGGTATTACCGTGGGTCAACCTGGCTGGCTAGCCAGGGATGTAAGTCGGAGGCGAGGAGCTGGGGCAGGTCTGTGTGGCAGTCCCTGCCGGTGGGGTGGCGGACAAGGCTCGTTGTGTGAGCTGCCGTCGCATGAGTGGCCAGTGCTTTGGCCATGGCGTTGTGTGCTGTTACCTGGTGATGCCACCGTTGAACGCCGACTTGGTCAGCTAGGCGCCGGGCCTTGTGGTAGAGCGGCCGTAGACGCGCGTTCCGGGGTGGCCTGTACGCACGAAGCTGCTGGAGGAGGAGCGCGTTGTCTCCGATGACAGTGAGGTCGTGCCAGTCATTATCAACCGCCGCTTGTAGGCCCGCGAGAAGTCCGTGGTACGCAGCTTGGTTGTGAGTGATGGCGGGGTCCGGTAGGGACACTTCTACACTCCATAGTATCGTCGAAGTGGTGCCCTCCGTTGCAAGGTCGACGAGGACGGCTCCGGCTCCGCCAGGCCCTGGATTGTTGCGGGTGGTGCCCGCAAAGAAGAGCACGCGTGCCGGAGATCGGACGGGGAGCTGGCAGTCGTGAAGTTCGTGAGCCTCATCGAGCAGACCATGAAATTTGGCAAGAAGACCTGATGCAAACTCTGGTGGGTCTTGCTGGTGTTGGATCCGGAAAAGTAACGTGTTGTAGTGGGGTGAAGGTCTTCAAGACCTGACCCGTGCACCTGAGCCTCGGCTGCTTGGGCCGAGGCCGAGCTGGCAACTGCGTCTACCGTCCTCAGCACTACGGTACTCCACGTTGGAGCGCCAGAGCTCACGGACGAGAGTAGACCAAGGGAGAACGAGGAGACTCATACTCTAGGGACCGAGAGTTTACAATAAGCCACAGAGAATAGAAACAAGGATCTCTGGGAGTGCCAGCTCCCCTATCGCGTGTGTTCAAGTCCGGAACCCACTACAAAGTTAACTTTAGTGTCCTAGGTTCGAGCATGAACAACGGAACCGAGTCGACTCAAGGAAATGTTGCGAGCTCCGGCTCAACAACTCAAGGAAGAACACTTCGGTCTCGTGGAGGGCCGAAGTCAGCAATGAAGAACACTGGTGCCGGTGAGGCATCAGTGGTGAAGACTGGACGAGCTGGCAAGAAGAAGGCCGCGGTCACGTTTCAAACGACGCAGGAGGCGGCCGTGACCGCCACTGATCGCGCGGTTCGAGCAAGTCGAGGCAGCGCGGACGGATCCGGTGCTAATGCCGCGAATGTGGTTGGCCCGGGTGGTCGTGCTGGTGCAGAGCCTCCTGGAACTTCCACGGAGGTCTCTACCGCTGCAAGTCGTGGGAACGCCGTGGTGGCCCAACCTATCTTTACGTTTGTGACGGCCCCAAAGGTGACTGACACGTCGCACACCGCGTTGACGAAGTGGCTCGATCTCCGACAGGAGTACGAGGAAGCTATTCGCTCGCGTTGCAAGGCGACTGGAGAAGACGTCGCTGGCGTCATGGTGAGCGTTCGGAACTCTTTCGATGAAGCTCTACTGGACGTTCTATGTGAGGCCAAGTGGGCGATATCAAAGAGGGAGCTTACCGATGAGTACCTTTGGAACTGGATCACAACAACTGTCGGCAGCTTTAAGAACAAGACGCTACCCGATATTAAGAAGCTGTTCAAGAAGGAACTAGTGATGTCGTCCAACTCGGACGACATCGACGCTCGGGTGACAGAGTACTTTTTGAAGTGCAACACCGTCATTAGGACGAACGGTCTGACCGAGCTGTTCAATGGGCCTGAGGGAATAGTCAAGAAGTGCAAGGTGCTGGTCAGTAGCCTGCCTGAGAGGCTTCATGACAAGGTTAAGAATCAAGTTGATTACCTGAACCTGAAGGCCAAGTCGAGCGTGTCTGAACTTTTTGCAGTCATCTGTGATAAGGCGCTCGAGCTGGAAACTGAAGACCGCGCGGTCCGTGGAACCAAGCGGCATGGGCAAGCTGAGACGACTAAGTCAGGGTCAAGTAGGCCGACTAAGAAGGGGAGAACTGTCTCCCATGCCAAAGCTGCTGCCACCGGTCGAGTTGTAACGGAGGTAAAGAATGGCTCGACCACGATCACTTGCTGGAACTGTGGTGGAAACCACAAAGTCAGGGAATGCAGCGCGACGCCTAAGGAGAAGGAGGAGGCTGTTAAAAGGCACAATAAGGGGGGGTAACGTTACAATCGAACGGATTCGTGAGTGTCTACCTGATGGGGCCAAATCGATGTGCATCGATGGTGTCGTGAATGTATCGTATTGCCCCGACAGTGGGCAGACAAGTCGTGTGTGAGTGTTGTGACGTTGAAGAAGATAAAACAACAAAGACCTCACCTTCAGATCAAGGATTTGGAGGAGCCTATTGAGTGCAAGCTGGCGGGAGGTAAAACGATTCAGGTGGATAAGACGGTTCACCTGCAGCTGTCGCTGACGACGGCCGCTGGAGTTGTCAATATCGTCGAGCCTGTCGAGTGCCTCGTGTTGGATTCGAAGGATGAAGAGTTCCTACTTGGGAAGGAAGTGTTGGCAACGTTGGGCATTGATGTCGAGAGGCAGCTCGAGCTGTTGGCCCAGCAGAGTAACGGCGATGATGGTGACGACACGGAAGAACCGACAGTAGCAGAAGGCGTTGTTACAGATGCTGATGTACGGAAGGCGGTGGAAAAGATGATTCAAGAGGCAGTTAAAGAAGGCTTACCGCTGGACAAAGTCGAGCGCTTGCGTACCATTGTGTTTGCCTACGATATCTGGAGACTCGAGTTGGGTGATGATCCTCCTGCGAAGGTACCACCCATGAGGATCAAACTGAAGAAGGGTGCAGTACCATACAAGGCCAAGGCCAGGAAGTACGCACCTGAACAACAGAGTTTCTTGGAAAGCTTCAACGAGAAGTTGGTGAAACTTGGATGGGTTAGAGAGAACCCGAACAGTAGATGGGCTTGTGCGGCTCTTCCTGTTCGCAAGCGCGGGGGCTATGACTTTAGACAGACAACGGATTACAAACCTGTCAACGTCCAAGCCGAGCCACTGGCGGGTCTTATGCCAAGTTTGCCTGTGGATCTTCAACGGGTTCGAGGTAGCAAACATTTCGGCCTGTTTGACTTCATAAAGAGCTATTGGCAGTTGCCATTGGCACGGGATTGTCAGGAATTACTGTCCTACATGACTCACCGGAAGATATACACACCGCTGAGGGTGCCGCAA
This sequence comes from Pythium myriotylum, assembly GCA_023091665.1. Taxonomy (NCBI): domain Eukaryota; phylum Oomycota; class Peronosporomycetes; order Pythiales; family Pythiaceae; genus Pythium; species Pythium myriotylum. The sequence goes on from JALJCQ010000009.1 coordinate 49,735, forward strand.
GGATGCGCAGATGCGGCGTTGTATTTCCAGTCTACGATGGAACGGTGCTTTCATTCATTGCTGTACGAACACTTACTTGTTTGGATCGACGATCTCATGCTGTACGCGGCCGACATAGACACGTACCTCGACAAGCTCGCAGAAATGTTCGCGTTGATGAACAAGTTCGGTTTCAAGCTGAGTGCTGCCAAGTCATGTCTGTACAGGAAGGAGGTTAAGTGGTGTGGGAAGATAATCAATGGCTCAGGGGTCAAACACGACCCAGAGCGGATCCAATCACTGCGCGACTTGCCATATCCGAAGAATGCGGGGGAGTTGCAACAGTTCTTGTGCTCTACTAATTGGATGAGGGATAGTCTCGTCGACTACCCACGCATGACGCGACCGCTGCAAGATGCGTTAGACAGAGCGTTGTCTAAAGCAGCAAGAAGAACCAAACGTGTTGCTTCGGGTATCCCTGTCGAGCTGACCGATGCCGAGCGGCGGGTGTTCGACACGGTTAAGGACAGTCTCGCGGACTCTGCGATGCTAGCCTTCCCCAAGCCGAAAGCAACGATGTGTCTGTTTACAGATGCATCAGACGTAGGTTGGTCTGTGGTCGTCTCTCAAGTACCTACTTGGAAGGACGAGGTGGCCATCCAAGAGCAGAGTCATGAGCTGCTAATCTGCATGGGAAGCACATTCACGGGGGCTCAGAAGAACTGGAGTGTTATCGAAAAAGAGGCGTATCCGATTATTATGGCATGCGACAAACTCAGTTACCTTTTGATGCGACCGGGCGGATTTCGCATGTACTGCGACCATCGGAACCTCATTCACGTATTCGCGCCGGGGCGCGAAGTAAAAAAGCATATTCGAGGCAAGTTGCTTCGGTGGGCGATGAAGCTGATGGAGTACCGATACTCCATCGAGCATATCGACGGAGTACGAAATACTTGGGCCGACATGGTGTCTCGTTGGGCTGGGAACCACACCGAACCGACAGTAATCCGGCGTGTGGAGCTAAAGCGCACGCGCGCAGACTCTGGCAGGGACGAAGCCGCGAAGAGGGCGCGGAGTGAAAATAGCGACAACGGTGCCATCCCAGTTTTGACCAATGCTGAGCAGACACCCCGTGTTCCGCTCAGACCTTTTCATGATGGATCTTTTGTGTGGCCTACGATGCTGGAGCTAAGAAAGCACAGACTTTGCACATCACTGACAAGCCTCAAGGGTTGAGGCTCAACGATAATGGTGTGTGGCGCTACAAGGATCGCATCTGGGTACCAGAACAAGAGAAAGCTCTCGTCCAACGGCTACTGGTCGTCGCACACTGTGGCCCCCAAGGGCATAGAGGACGAGAGGCGTTGGTGGCGGTGATGACACAGAGGTTCTACATCCGCGGTCTCTTCGCCACGGTCAAGTCTTTCCTTGCTGGCTGCTTAATGTGCCAGCATGTAAAGGGAGGGAAGGTGGTGTATCGACCATGGGCAGAGACCTTCAGGTGCAGTGAGAGAAATGGAGCATTGCACTGGGATTATGTCAAGCTGGGTGCATCGTTTGGTGTCTACAAGTACTTACTCGCTCTCAAGGATGACGCTACACACTACTGTGAGCTGGTACCGTGTGCGGAGCCCACAAGCACGGTAACAACGGAAGCCATCTTGGATTGGCACAGTAGGTTCGGAGCCCCCAAGATCTGGATCAGTGATCAAGGGAGCCACTTCAAGAACGAGGTTGTGCACGAAGTCTCGAGACGGCTGGGCTGCCAGCAGGACTTCACTCTGGCTTATAGCCCATGAATCAATGGATCCATTGAAAGGATTAATCGAGACATTGAGCAGGTACTAAGGGTGATGTGTCTTGAAGCCAAAGTGGACATCAAGGACTGGCCTTTCTTTGTACCGGTGGTTCAAGCTAGCATCAATCACACTCCCGTACCTTCGCTGGGAAACCATGCACCAGTTGAATTGTTCTGCGGACTACCTGCCTCATCTCCTCTGGACTTCTGTTTCGACGCGAAAGTAAAGGCATTTGTTGAGCTTGGTTCAGATGCTAGTAAGTACAAGGAAAAGCTGGATGAATTGAGAAAAAGCATGCAACGCATCCATCAGAAAGTGAACAAGGAACGTGAGAAGCAGACCCAACGCAACAAGAGGAAACAGAAGAAAGCAGTGGAACCCAACTTTGACATTGGAGACTTCGTGCTAAGGTCGCGGGTCGACCAAAAGTACAACGATAAGCTCTTGGTGACGTGGATCGGCCCTTACCAAGTGGCCGGTGCTGACGCGCACTCGTTCAGAGTGCGGCACCTGGTGACAGGGGTGGAAACGGATGTCCACCCGTCCAGACTCAAGTTCTACGCTGATGAGTCATTCGAAGTGACGGAGGAGATAAAGGAACACGTCGCAGCTCAAGGCATCGTTCTCAATGTCGCGGAGTTGAAGGACTACCGTTGGAACGACAGCAAGTACGACTACGAGCTACTCGTTGAATGGAAGGGCTTGGAACCGATCGAGAACTCGTGGGAGTCTCTTTCGTCGCTCTACAAAGACATCCCTAAGATGGTCGTAAGGTATGCGACCAACCAGGGCGACGAGCACTTCAGTGCCGCTGTCAACGACATGGCGCATCGATCCAGAGCGTAGGAGATGCCGATCGTGAAGAACCCAAGGTGACTGGCGGGTCAGTTCTTGGGAGGGCGGTGTAGTGGGGTGAAGGTCTTCAAGACCTGACCCGTGCACCTGAGCCTCGGCTGCTTGGGCCGAGGCCGAGCTGGCAACTGCGTCTACCGTCCTCAGCACTACGGTACTCCACGTTGGAGCGCCAGAGCTCACGGACGAGAGTAGACCAAGGGAGAACGAGGAGACTCATACTCTAGGGACCGAGAGTTTACAATAAGCCACAGAGAATAGAAACAAGGATCTCTGGGAGTGCCAGCTCCCCTATCGCGTGTGTTCAAGTCCGGAACCCACTACACGTGTCGAGCACGCGGTGGCAGCTGTGCGTATGCACTGCGGTTGCTTGGCGCTCGTCCCATGCTCGGGTCGGGTCGGCCAAGCTATGCCGCCAGGCGGAGATCACTAGGAACGTCTCAAGCGTTAACTGCTGCCATACCGCCTGAAGGACGGGGAACGGGACAGCTCCTGTGTCGTCATCTTCTGGGAGACACTTGCGGAGGGAGGGAAGTTCCCAAACCTTAGGCGGTACACTCGGTAGTCGTAAGCTGAAGACTGCAGTGAGGAATTCGGTGCGTGTGGTCGTGACAAATCGAAAATTTCACTGATCTGTCCGCGTTATCATCATCGACTCTTTCGCGAGCCTGGTCACACCGACAGGCAGCGGCCATGTACAAGATCTGCTGTCAGCGTGTGCTTGACACTCTCCACGTTCGGCTGGAGCTCTGCCGCCTGGATCGTAGACTCCGATGTGGAGGCCGGTGTACTCTGCAAGGTTGTTGGTGGTGATCGGCGATGCCAGACTCGTCGCAGCGGCGCAACACGCGATGGACACAGGCCAAACGAGCCACGTCCATCACCCCACTGACCAGATATGCCCCGCAGATCTGCCACGGCTCGCGCTCTCCGACTTACGTCCCTGACTAGCCAGTCAAGTTGACCCACGGACAAGATCGGAGCTTGCAACAGAGCCCCAGCTATTAGGGTACATCTATTGCGCTCAATAGACTTCACTTTCATCATCATTTTCGACTCGTTGTATTTCCACTCGACAGGGTTTCGATAACACTCTTAGGTGGTGGAGTGCTATGGTGAGTATGAACTGAAGGAAGACCAAAACCTGCCCTCCTAAAAACCATCACTCGCAGGCGACGCGAGCCAAAGCGATGGAGATACTATCGATTTTATTCAAGATTGCAGTCCAAAGTTCTTGTGGTGGAAGACGTAGAAATAGCAGGAGCACCGAGAGGTGCTGTGGGCAACATTACAGTATTCAGTTTTACACTGGAGTATACTGACAATCTCTGCTTTCTCCGCTCTATCCAGATTCGCATCCGGATGGAAACTCGGCGTATTGTTTCGACTGATCCTGCTTTTCGTGTGATGACAGTTCTTGCTTTTGTTAGAGCTCGCGGACAAAGTCACTGCATTTCCAAGTCCTGATAAACTGCTCCACGCTACGCAGATGTGAATGAGAAGAAGATATGATTTGGTCTGTTTAGTGCGGTTCTGGACTTAAGTGGATGGACCTAAATCAAAGCGAGAAATTACGCGTTCGTCGTGGGGGCAGGCGTTGGCGACGGCAATGGGATGCAGTGGTACTCCCAGAAGTCGTTCCAGCGGCATCCAGCAGCGTAGCAAGCAGCCTTGTTTTCTTTGCTGATGACCTTGAACAGAGGGCACTCGGTCATCGCGGGAGTTGGAGCAGGAGTTGGAGCAGGAGTCGGAGTTGGCTGGCCGGGGGATGGCGGAATGCAGTGGTACATCCAGTAGTCGTTCCAGACACAGCCTGCCGCGTAGCATGCAGCCTTGTTCTCATTGTTGAACTTGGTGAAGTTGGGGCAGTCAATGGCCTCGGTCGAGGCGATAGCGAGCGCAGCAACAGCGAGGATAGCAGCGACACGAGCCATGATTGAGTAGGTGCTGCTTGGCTTGGTTGGGTAGAGGCAGGAGCTTGTGTGGAAGCTGGTGAATTGGAGAGTGCGTTCGATTTGAGACGGAGGGCGGTTTCTTCGTGGTGGGTCGAGCATGCGTCTCATCTAGGCGGAGCTTTCGCACTTTGTGTGACACGTCGAGTGACTGCTTTCCAGATGCGGACAGCCTATTTCCGACAGGGATGGGTCAATTGGAAAGACTCTGATGACCATCTTGATGGGAGGAGCTTCATATTCTTGACAAATCAAGGGAAGATTCAACGCGCAGCTAGTGCTCTAGTCCTCGACATGAGATTGCGACTATCGATGACCACAATTCATTATGAAGTTGTGATAACCTCGTAGGGAAGATAGCAATCCATACCCCCCGTGCTTTTAAGGCTTTCTTGCTGCATTTTGATGACTTCTGGTTGTTTTTTTGTTGCCAACTCGACACTGAGATTTTGTCTCAACATTGCCGGTTCTGAACTGTCTTCACAGTTTCATCACCGGTCCGCGTGTTTTCATCACGTCCTTCAACCTAGGCACTCCAATGTCAAGAAGACATCTGCCATAGACTGAAGAGCGTTTACTCAGGGCTTTCCTTCCATATGTGTCATGACGATTACGACACTGTTGGAAAGTCAAATTTTGAATGGTCTCCCAGCCACTTGCGGACAGTCGAGTGAGCTGATTTTGTGCCTTATCCAATTGCTGCGATCCTACCACGTGTTATTACGTACGTCTGATCGCCGTAAAATACACCGTATCTTTGCTCAACCGTCTACAGTAATCATTGCGCTTGATGGATGCCATGGAGCTTTCCCGACAGACCGCCCGTGACTCGACCGCTGGACGCCAGCACCTGTTGACTCGGTATCCTTCATCTGAAGTGTCAGCCACATATACTCAACATGATAGGATTCATATCGGTTGAACTCAATAGACTTCATTGCATCATCATATACTCAACATTATCGGAGTGTCGATTCCGCAACAAATCCTCGCAGAGGATGGGAGTAATCCAAAACAAGCGTTTATTTGTCTTCGAAGATTCCGTTGAAGGCCACTTCGACGTTGAGGTCTTCCAGGTTGAGGATCGTTCAAGGTTGTTTTTGATTGCCTACACTGAAACTCGCGTTTTATCGAGAAGTCAGGCCCTAGACTGTGCTTGAGCGATACTATTCGGAGAAGTATCTTTGAGGCTGTCAAAATGAAATTTGGCTTCCTTTTGTACATTTGGATCAGACGGACATAAGTAAACCAAAAAGAAGTCAAATACATTCCCCGCCAGGATTCCACGAGCGAGTGGTCTATTAGCGAAGTGGATCTTCCCAAAATATCATCTGCTTCAAGATCCTTCAGGTTTGAGCTCCCAGATTCAGACAGGGGAAGGAATTTCGACTCAGAACGGGCTTTCCGACCTGTACCGCCGTTTGATCGGCAGAAGCGTAGTCAAAAGCATTTTCAGTAAGATCAGGCAGGAGGAAAAAAAATGAACGATTGCCACGTTCTGACTGGACGCGATGCTCATCGAAGAACTCCGCGCATCTTTCTGGACGCAGTTCACCCTGTCCACCCTCCCCCAGGAGGTTTCAACCCGACAAGACTGCGAGCACCTCCTATTCTTCGACGGTGGCATTCATGCCACCTCCGAGACGGCGGCCTTCGGAGCAGTCCTCGTCGAAGTCAACACAACCTCAAGTGATGCCTCGATCGTCTGGACGAGCGCTGGCACGCTCGCCGCACCTAGCTCTACCCTTCACCAAGCGCTCTACAAAGGACTCATCGTCGGCCTCCGGGCTGCCCGAGAACGTCATCTCACCCAACTAGAAGTCATCGGCTGCAACGCACTTGTACTCAGGCAACTACGCGACCACCGACCCCCTCGCAATCGTGCACTAGCCAATCTTTACCTATCCGCACGTCAACTGGCCGACCTCACCGAAGTCTCGGCCTGGACCCGCCACCCAAGGGCCCACAACAAGATGGCCGGGCGTCTCGGCAAACTCGGTACAACACCGAGCGGAGAAACCCCCCTTGAACCCCTTCGTTCCCAAGACAGCCGGGCTGCCTTGTCGAACCTGCTCTACAACGACCTTCGTCCATGGTGGCCCACTCGTGTCCACCATCCTGACACATAAAGGCCTGCATGTACAGCCCATCAAGCTATTAGGATTCACAGGATGAACTCAATAGAATTCACTTGCATCATCATCACGTTCTGACTGGTCGCTTGTCGTGTCTTTGTCCATCTGACAACAAAGCTGATCATCATCGCACTGCAATCTCATGGGCAGGGATTGCCTTGCACTAAGGGATCATCAACGCGTAATCAATACATCGAGCGATCGATGCAAACATTACTTCCCAACCCTGGTGAGCAGTTTCTTGCACAACCTAGACGATCTGGAGTGAACACCAAGTTGCAAATTCGACAACGTTAGCCTCGCGCCAAACGAAATCCATTTCTTCACATGAGAGCTATCAACAGGAAAATCGAGAAAAAAGGAGAACGGTCGCAGACAATGCTCAAAAGCCAGTATTTGACCAGCAACGCTTGAGACAGTGCGCTTAACACTGACGCTCGTCAGCGAACGAGTCGGTCCTGTCCCTTCCAGGATCGAATCATGCCGATGGGTAAACATGGGTAGGGTTCGCCATCGACAGACTGTCTTCATTTGTGATGCCAACGAGATCACGATGACAGTGATTGGAGTTTCTGTGTGTCTCACGATACGATCTCTTCCGACGACGTGCGACCGCTTGCGATCATGCGCACCAAGTTTCGAGTTTCTGTCCTACATGATCCGATCGAGCGTCAGCTCATTCACTATGGCGACACCACGGGGAAGGAAAAGACCACGCGCCACTGGCGCATGGTCTTCTTCGTCCCACCACCGCTGATAGCCCTGTTTTTGTGATTTGGGTCAGGCAGCCTCCTGGCTACGCACAACAGTCATTATCAGATTGAGGTCTCCTGGTAACCCGTAGGCCTGGCTATGCTTTCGTTGGCACAGCACGTAAACCAGATTGGCTTGCAGTATCCTGTACCTGTATGCGTACTGTATCCAGGGATCCGCGTTCTTCTTTGCGTAATGCCTCTAAAAAGATAGTCGCATGTACATTGCCTCTGGCTACCTCCACCGCATTGCAGGCTGAGCGATTTCGCGGCCCGAATACTGACTGGCCCGTTGCATTCGGCGCAGTTCTGCTAATCACGCAGCCCATAGTTGCGCTGCGCTCGATACTGGCTCTTACAGCGGGGCGTTGATAGCGAATGATGACCACCTCTGCCCGAGGTATGCCTCTATGAGGCGCTCGATCCGTGGGGAGGTGGACCTGGCTTTCGTGCGTTCATGGCAAGGATGGCAGCCGCATCCTCGTTACATCTCTGCACTCCCGCATACTACCGCGATGAGATGCAGCGCATATGGTACGATTGCAATTCGCGAAAGTCTGATGCTAGACCGGCATTTGATGGTCCTAGGAATACGTAACGTACCGCAGCAGATTATGAGCGACGTCAATTTATGAGCGCAAAAAGTGAGATTAGCCAATCAGCATCAATTATTCCTGAATAGGTATCAATGATTGGCGGAATGTTTGTGGCAGCAGTTTATGGCCCATTCCACCCAGAGCCACACGTTGCTTCGAGTCCAAGCGCCAGAGGAAGATGTGGACTCAGGAGGATTTCGAGGCGGCTGTAGCAGAGATGGATGCCAAGCCGCGCCAGCGCAAGACAGTCGACGTCAAGCGCCGCCTGCTGACAAACGACGACCTCGAAGCTTCCGAGTGCGAAGCTCATGCCTGGTGGGCTGGACCCCAGAAGCAGCTGACTTTCACCCTGTAGTTACTGAAACAATATATCTTTCGTTTGTTCCCACATGTTTTTTGTCCCGTCTATCACATAATGCTTCGAATAGTGATCTTCCGTGCGATTAGTGGCCCCGCCATAAACTGATGTCGGAAATAGCCGAATTTTCGACTTTCGAGGGCAGGTGTGGCAACTAACCTGCTTCACTAAGGGTTTGGATATCATCACGTTCTAGCCGCTTGTTTCAGCTATCCGGGCATGGTTTAACTGCCAAAATCTCTACCACCCGTGCAAAGTTACGGTCAAAAAGCTAAGGTACCCGATTTGCGCTCATAATCTGCTGCAGTACGTTATGTAGCCCTCCCTTGAACACTGCGTTTGATATCCATGCCAATATTGGCCGCGAGGTTGACCACTTGACTTAGGCGCGGAGGTAAGGCGTCCAAGTGCGAACTTGGATCCTATCCGCTATCCCTTGGGTTTCCCCATGGAGTGGCTGGGGGGGGGGGGGACGGATATCAGTAGCATTACATCTGCCCAGGATGAAGACACTGTCGCTCTCCACGTCGATCTGCCAGCCAGTCCTGTTTTGAGGAATTCGGCTTGGCTGTTTGTGGTGTTGCGGCCCGCGTAGGACACCCAAGACGAAAAAAGGCTCCATACGGACGACGTGGTGTCACTCAGACGTATGCGTCGGTGTCAAGTTTGCGATATCAATTTCGCACTGAGAAAACAAATTAATAACATCCATCGTCTAAACGAAGCGATTCATGGTGGATCTCGATGCTATTTGCTGTGTAAATGCCATGCAATGGATACACGGTCTATGGCGATGATGATGAAGGTGAAGTCTATTGAGCGCAATAAACGTACCCTAACACACGGTCTACGGGTGCAATGCCTCCACTAACGCATTGAATGCTCCTCGTGCTTGGGCACACAGTGCGGCGAGACGTCCTGCCACTGGCACCCGAGCGCCGCACACGCGATGATGTTGTAGTCGTTGACGTAGTCGAAGGGCGGACAGACGGTCGGCACGGGCGTCGGCTTGGCCGTCGTGACGACGGGCGCTGGCGCCGGTACCACCGCGGGCGGTGCGGCCTCGGTGCAGTACGGGTAGAAGTCGGAGACTCGGCAGCCGGCGACGGAGGTGCAGGCGGCCTTGTTGGCGGCCGTGACTTGTTGGAAGATGGGGCACTTGGCGGCTTGCGTGGTGGGGGAGGAGGAGGCGAGGACGGCGATGAGGACGGTGGCGGTGGTGACGGAAGCGGATGCGATGCGGACCATGGCGTTTCAGATTGGGGAGTGGTGTTTGTTGCTTGGGTAGTGGCTTGCTGTGGAGCTTGTGGTTGTCGCGGCGAATTGGAGTATGATCGATGTTGTTGTACTCCTGCGTATCGGGTGCTTGGAGCTCGCTCCTGATAAGAATCTCGTCCGCTCATCGTCCATTGTCAGGTGTGGTCGCCGAATCAAGCCACCGTTCTCCACGACGCTGACTGTCAAAGTATCCTCCGGGTACTCGGCTCGCGACTCGCCACAACCCCTGACTGCTCCCAACATGAGGCGGTCCTGGTCGAAGAACTCCGGGAAAGCCTCGGCGCCCGGCTTACAGTCCCACCGGCCCTCACTACAGAAGGCCCCCTCGCTCAGACCTGCGACCATCTTCTCTTCTTCGACGGTGTGTCTCGCGGCTCCCTGGAGACGGCTTCATCAGGAGCCGTCATCGTCGCAGCGACGAAACATGCAGGCGTGGTCTCGATCGTCTGGACGTCTGGTATCAAACACCAGACCCAAACCACCTCCCTACAAGCGGCCTACAAAGGGTTGATCGCGGGACTCCACGCTGCCCGTTCCTGCAAGCTTGCCCGTCTGGAAGTAGTCGGGCATAATGATTCTCAAGCAACTACGTGATCACAGGCCTCCACGCGCCTCCGCGCTAGGCGGTCTATACCGACAAGCACGCAAACCCGCAGATCTTATCGGCGTTTCAAAGTGGACCCACCACACGAGAAACCACAACAGGATGGCACGGAAACTCGCCGAGCACAGCACCGTGTCGAGCGAGGAGCCCTCCATCACCCACTTCAATTCCCAAGCTGGCGTCGCTAGATTGTCGAATTTGCTTCATAATGACCTGCGTCCATGGTGGCCCTCCCAAAGCTCTCCAGTTGACAACTAGCAGGCCTACATGTACAAGCCCCAAAGCTATTAGGATTCACAGGATGAACTCAATAGACTTCAATTGCATCATCATCATCATCATCGTCCATTGTCGACCACACAAGCGACTTCGCGGATCGCTGTAGACCCTCATGGTCGTGATCTGTCGTGAAGGTAGTCATGCAAGGTTTTCGCTGATCATTTCGCTGTCTACGACGATTGATGAGTCCGAACTCGTTCGGCTGCTGTTCATAGCTGGATGTTTCGGCGAGCGGTGGGTTGGGTCTTTGTTCAGTGACTGGATACTGGACTTAGACCCCAAGTGCAGTTGGCACTACGTTTGATTTGAGTGTGGGTGATCGCCGTGGCGTCGCAATATTGAACGACAGGCGATGATGAGTTGCCTAGCTTCTGACTTTCGCATGCGGTTGCAATCGCTCCATGTGCATGAAGTTCATCGACTGTCCGTGAGGAGTTTGTCTTGGGCTTGGATACTTCCATTCTGCTTAGCACGCTTTTCGTGAGGAAGGCGAAGAATACAGCACCGAGTTGGTCGCCGACTCACACTCCTTTGCAGCGAGCATGAGGTTGTCCAGAGTGTGCATCGGCTTCGAAGAATGGTATCTTCTTTGTCTATTTAACGAGTTCCTGTGACACTGCGACACTCATCCGATCGAGGAAGGCGAAGATGGACCTACAGGTGCCAAGAGCCCTGGATCAAATTTACAGTCAGTCGGTCAGGCTGACTGTTGTTTCTCCGACTCCCGCAACCGATGGAACGGACACGGTGTGTCAAGTCTGGTTTCCACTTGCTCTCGATGCTCGTCAGGGGCAAGATGATGTATTGAGGCCTTGCTCATCGTGGGCGTGGTGAACGGCCCCACGTATGAATGGTTCCTGCGGATGCGATGGGCGAGGAGGAGGATACTCACACCATCCGTCGTGACATGTCGATAGTGGCTGCTGCCGATTGCACCGGGTAGTCTTCATAGCACCGTGACATCCACCTTCCGAGCAGATTAATCGACAGGCTGTCGGCTCGGCCGTTGAGCAGCGCCGTCGCTCCGCCGATTCGGATCGAGTGAGTAGCGTAGTTTGACGTCGGGACGCCGGCCGATCGAGCTGCCTTCTTGAGCGCATCTGACACCTCGTTGGAATTCACGTCGACACACAGGTGCCGACTGGAAGTGGCTGAGCGCCCCATACTCTTTCTTGCTTTCATGATGTGTCGTAGCGCTACCACTGGGCAGAGCGTTTGGTCGCCGGACGCGTGCATTGTCCTCCACGCACCACGGCCGTACTGGTCGTTCTTGGCACCTTCTAAACCGATCATGACGGCGGTTGCGTTAATCGAAGGTACCGTCCTTCCTCGTGCATCTGTGAACGCCACGTTCTTGTTCTTGAGACAGTAGAATGACCTTTTGCCGTCGATGATGAGATATTCGGATCTGCGTAATAGAAAGAAGTAGCCAAGGAGCACGCTGCCCCACAATAGGCGCTGCCGTGGAACACGGAGGTCGAGTGTGCGAAGCAGAATGCGCAGGAACGCGGGCGTCACTGGCTGCTTCTTACGTGCATGGCCCGACATGCGTTGAATGCCGCGGAGGAGGATGTGCATTCTGGGTGATGGCACGATCGTATCACCTTGGTAGCGCTTGTGGAACCACAGGATACTGGCGAGTTTGAGCTTGATGGTCGAGTATTGGTTTCCGCGACCACTGTTGTTCCAACCATGACGCCACAAGTAGATAATGAAGTAGCATAGGCGGCGGCACGACGACTTGTTGGAGCCACGGAGCCACTCAGACCACTTCATATGTCGCGCGAACTTGACCCATTGGCGCCAGTTAGAGGTGTACTTGATGTGGGAAGAGTCGGCCAAAGCGTGCCGGCGCAGCATGCTGCCCACGCGGTGGAGAGATCGTCGAAGGGTGGTTGGATCGGAACCTGTAGCCAACCATCAGATAAGTGAGACCACGTAGACCATAGAGAGTGCGTACACTCCCACGCGCGGGACCCGGCATCGGCCATCACGTTAATGTTCCCGGCGATGTGCTCGGCCACGAATGACAGATGAAACTGGAATTCGGCGACGGACAATAAGCGGAGGAGTATCTGAGCACGTGGGTGGCGACTGGCGCGGTAATTGGTCCATGACACCGCGCTACTGTTGTCGATGTGGAAACAGATCGTGCACGGGCCACTGCTCCGTGACAATTGACGCCACGACGGACCCAAAAGAACTGCGGCCAATACTGCACTCTCCAATTCACGAACGTTGATGGAATAGGAGTACTCGGGCGAGACGATCATGTTCATTTCGGATTCGGTAAACTTGCGTCGGATGTAGCGCTTGGTAGCCGGGTCGAGGACACATAGGTCCGCGTTCGATGCGTCCATGTACACGTGGAATGAGGGATCGACCTGTGTAGCCAGTTGCGACACTGTGATGCCATTGAATCGTGTCGGATTGGAAAGAATAAAGAGAAACAGTCGAAGAACGTCCATGGCATCAATCGGCACGCGGCGGCGGCCTTGTCGAAATGAGTTGGCAAACTGTTGGAGTCGTTGATAGAATGCACGAGCAGGGGGAAAACACACAACCACGTGACGAAGCACACCGAGTAACGAGTCGACATGAGCGCGGGAGACGGCGTTGGAATTGATGGCGGCGGTCACTAGACGAACTGCTTTGTCAAGTTTGTGTTGCGGGATGGACACCGTACCGTGACTAGTATCCCAGAGTAAGCCTAATGCCTTGCACCGGTTGCTCCAGCGGGTGAACTTGCGCTCGTTGACAGCCGTCGGGCCTAGCACAGTAATCATCGCCCTTCGTAGTGCTAAGTCAGCATCATGGCATCGTGCACCAGTGTTTATCTCAACGCAGGCGTGATCGTCGCACCAGACGTTGCCGACGAAGTTGCTCGAGTCGGCGGACGATTCAGCGGCTGGTTGAGATGATTCGTACAACTGATGGATGAGAGTGCCCGCCAGCGAGTAGAAGGCAGGAGATCCACACCAACCAAACCCACACGACAAATCAACCACAACGTACCCGTCGAAACGAAATGAAAACATATGAGCCGCGTTGGCGTTGATCGGAACGTGGCGAAATGCTCCAGACACGTCGCCGAGCATCATCATGACCGCAGCGTGGGGGTCTTTTTGTCGTAGTTCGTGCACACGGCAAGCAATGTCGGCCGGTGGGTTGTACGTAATCGTTGGGAACAACTCCCTGATGTGAAATCGTTCACGGATGCCCCATCAGGGAACGAATAGTCGTTGATGACCCGAACGTCAACACCGTCATCTGAGGTTTTCTCCACTGCACCGATCGGACTGATGAAGATCTCAGGCCATTGCAGGAGTAGTGATTCTTCGACGATGAGATTTCGACCGTCACGTGCACCTTTGCGAATATGTTTTCGTACTAGAGCTTCATGCCGTTGAGCGGAACCGTGGTTTGGTGGTCGATGTGATTGCACTACCGGCTTTGTTGGCAACCATTCCGGGCACACACCGTGCTCAACGATTTGGTTCCACTGGAGCAGCGACAATTTGTCGACACCATCGATGTGACGACGGATTTGGTGAAGGTGCTTGTTGGGTCGCGGATCCTCGGTGTAACGGGGTACAAGGTTACACAAGTAGGTTAGGTTGTGTAGGTACATAACGTGTGTGGTCCACTTAGGGGAAAAGTTACCCTAAGTAGTGACTCTCTTTTATTAGATTCAGTAGGTGATATCCCGGGGTATTATATACCGGGGATATCAGGTATAGGGGGATTATTCCCCAGGGCAATAATCTAAATACAGACAGTTCGCCTTTTGCCAAGTCCTTGGCGCTCGTCGACAGGGGTCGACTCGGAGCGGCTGCTCACGCTTCCTCAAGCGCAGGTGCTGTGTACGGTCGTGGACCGTTACACTTGGTAGCACTTGTCGTCAATCTGACGCCGACATCGTTATGTCCGAAGCTTCCGACTTCGTGATGGCGTCAAGCCATCCGACGCTGTCGCGTCAAGACCATCCATACCTGGATGAGGCCCAGTGGGCCTATCTCCAGAAGATGGAGGTCATCAATGGCCGTGCAAGTGTCATCGAGCTGCTCCGGCGAAGTCCTCGCCCTTGTCGCGCGTTTTCGCGACTACGAGACAGCTCTCGAGAAGTATCTTCTCGACGTCGTGAGGTCCCGCATATCTGCGACTCAGGCTACTCAGCCAGCTCAGGTGCCGCCGACGGTTACGTATGTGCCGTCGCCGGCACCTCCGGAACGTCCGAAGGCCGTGAAGGTTACGGTGTCCCCGTATTCGGGTGAAGAAAGCGACAATCTTGCCTTCTGGCAACGCGAGATCGAGCTCGCCACAGCAGCCGGCTGCATCCGTGATGAACGGCAGAAGATCGCCTTTGCGATCTCGAACATGACGGGCCGGGCGAAGATCTGGGCCCTCACGTGCGAGACGTCGCATCCCGGATGTTTTTCCTACTGGGCAACGCTTGCCAAGGCGATGAAGTCGATGTTTCAACCGCCAAATGTGGCGCATCGCCAGCGAGCTGCGTTCCTCGCTTGTCGGCAAGGTGGCCGCGAGCTGCACACGTATGTGCAGGAGTTACGTCAACTCCGTGCCAACATGGCTGCGAATGCGCTCGCAGAAGACGTCATGCTGACGACGTTCATAGAAGGGATGGATCCCGGTCCTTAGAAGGCTGCGGTTTTCCGCGAGGAGCCCATGCTCCTAGAAGACGCGTTCGTCGCCGCGCTGCGAGAGGACTACGTTCAGCGTCTCTCGCGCGGTTTATCTGCGAGTCCGGCAGCGCCGCCTCCGGTCACGCCGGTTCCACCACCGGTCGTCGAACCGATGGACCTGAGCGTCATCGACCTCAGTGGAGTCGATCTCAGCACGGTCGACTTGCGGGCGATCGACGTGAAGGCTCTTCACATCAAGTGTTCCACTTGTGGGAAGTTCGGTCACTTCCAGCGGAATTGTCCGCGCAAGAGGGGCGGTGGTCGTGCCCGCCGTGGTCGGCCGCGGCGCTCGGGAAACCGAGGTGGATCTGCTTCCACGTCGCAGGGAAACGACAGTTCCCAGTAGACGCGGGTCAGTCTACTGGGGCGATTACTCCTCGCCCCGCGACGCCGAGTTCGGGAGTATCGCAAGGCGGGGTGCCCCCGAAAGAAGATCACTTCTCCGCAGTGGATGAGCTTCGCATCATGGCGAGCTCATCGTCGTCACTGCTCAAGTGAAGGGATTTGCACGTCCCTTCAGAGTCTTGATCGACTCTGGTACGACGCGCAATTATGGTCGCAAGCAAAGTATTGCTGAGAATGCTTCTCTGTTTGCTCAAGCTTGTGAGCGAGATCTCGGAAGAGTCTCTGTGCGTCTTGCGACGGGCATCGTCGCAGAGACGAAGAAGATCGAGGTCGATCTACGCATCGCGTTTGTCGATTTCGACTCAGTCGAGCGCTTTACAGTGCTCGACATGGATGAGAGGTTTGACCTCATCCTCGGAATGCCGTGGCTCGAGCGCCACGAACCGTGGATCGACTGGAGGACCAAGTCGATTGGGAGCACGTCTCCCGGCAGGAACGGAGCTCAGGAGCGTCATGAACCCTCCTTCGTCCGCCGGCTGATGAGCCCCATCAAGGATGATGGAAGTGCCTACTTCATTGGCGTAGTGAACGCCATGGACACCTCGGGTGTTCCGGAGACGGTCGTGCCGTCTGCCGTGGAGTACGGCGTAGAAGAGGGCGTCGAGTTGTCTCCGCCCCCTCCGAGTACCAGCATGGAAGATGCTTCCGGGGTTTGTCCCCTTGTCGCGTGTCCGCGTGCGGTCGAGCCGCTTTCAGGGTCGTCGGATATGACCGAGCCCAGGCCTGAGCCACTCTCGCTCTCGGACGCGTCGTATGACGTGCACATCGTTGATGTGATGACGGGATCGTCGATCGATCCGTCCACGGTCGATTTGGCACCGTTGCCCGAGTTCTCCGAGCTGACTAGCTTGGAGGAACTCCCTATGGACGATTTCGTCCGCGAGCTCAAGGCTGGTGAGATCGCTGAGGTTGTGATCATACGATCTGAGCGAGACCTCGCTCAACTCAACACCTCGACGGTGATTGACGAGGATGTCCTCGTTGAGTTTCGTCAGAAGTTTGACGCGCGCCGTGGTTCGGCCATCCTTAAGAATCCGAAGGATCGGTTCTATCCGCTGGTCAAGCGGTTTTCGGAGACTTGCCTCAGCAAGAACCCGCCAGCGGGGCTGCCCCCTGATCGTGGCGTTCGCCACAAGATCAAGCTCAAGCCTGGCTCGAGCTATGCGACCGTTCGCCAGTGGGCTCTGCCTGCCGAACAATCGGACTTCATTGATGAATTCTTTGCCAAGAAAGCCAAGGCTGGCCTGGTGCGCGAGAGCGTCTCGCCGCACAGCGCACCAACGTTCTGTGTGCGCAAGCCAAACGGCAAGTGGAGGATTGTCCACGCGTACAACAAGTTGAACGCGCAGACGATCCCTGCGTCCACTCCGATCCCTCGGAAGGATGTGATCATCCACCGGATGTCCGGCGCAAAGAAGTTCAGTTCTCTCGACTTGGTCGACGGTTATTACCAAGTGCTCATGGAGCGTGGGGATATCCCCAAGGCAGCCGTCAGTACGCCGAGCGGTATGCTCTGGGAGTGGCTAATGATGCCACAGGGGCTATCGAACGCCCCAGCGACGTTCAATCGCTTGGTGACCCATCTGTTCCGTCCCCTGCGAGCGTTCGCACAGGCGTACTTCGACGACATCTACGTCCACACGAAGCCGGAGCCCGGTCGTGATTTGGATGCGCTCCATGAGGATCACCTCCGCCAAGTGCTCGAATGCCTCGAGGAGCATAAGCTTTATGCCAACTTGGATAAGTGCATCTTCGGAGCCGAAGAGATCCCAGTGCTTGGGTGTTTCGTCGGAGTCGACGGTGTTCGGGCGGATCCCGAGAAGGTGAAGGCAATTGCCGAGTGGCCATCGCCACGGTCCGTGAAGGACCTACGCAAGTGGTTGGGTCTCGCCAACTACTTGCACAGGTTCACGAAGAACTACGCCGAAATGGCTCGGCCGCTGACTCAGCTGCTCAAGAACGACGTTGAGTGGTCGTGGTCTCACGACACGGAAGCTGCCTTCCTGAAGATCAAGGAGAGTCTTCTCCAAGCGCCGATCCTGGCGTTGCCGGACGACTCCGTCCCGTACAGCGTCGTCTGTGACGCCTCCGACTATGCGATCGGCTGTGCACTTTTGCAGAAGGACCAAGATGGTCACGAGAGAGTCATCTCGTATCAGTCTCGCCAGCTCCAAGCGGCCGAGAAGAACTATCCAGTTCACGACAAGGAATTGTTGGCGATGAAGTACGCCTTGGTGAAGTTCCGCGTTCACCTTCTCGGCGCGTTGCCGTTCGTGGTCTACACAGACCATGCGTCTCTACGCACAGCGACACAGTCTCCGCACTTGTCGCCGCGAATGGCTCGCTGGTTGTCATTCTTTTCAGAATACAACTTTACTGTCGAGTACAAGCCGGGTCGGCTCAATGTGCTGGCAGATGCACTCTCTCGGCGTCCCGACTACGAGATGAACTATCTCACATCAGTTGCTTCTGATGTCTACGACTTGATTCGAGACGCCTACGCAGGCGACGCATAGTGTGCGGAGATCATTCGTGCTCTCAAGTCGTCAGACTCAGAGAAGTCTCTCTCGCCTCGCGTTCGAGCCCGACTCCATCGGTACACGTTTGAAGACGGCCTCCTGAAGTATCAGGTCTCGGACAGCGAAGAAGCTCGCATAGTCGTCCCAGCAGACGAAGATCTGCGATACGTGATCGCGTATGGTGCTCACGACGCACCTGGTGCTGGCCATCTTGGCCGTGAGAAGACGTACGCGCTTCTCAGCCCAAGGTTTTGGTGGCCCAAGATGTACAAGTGGGTGTCGCGGTATGTCCGCACGTGTGACGTCTGTCAACGAGTGAAGCCAAGTGCACACTCTCAGGCTCCGCTTCAGAGCTTGCCTGTCCCCAGCGACTGCTGGCGCTCAGTGAGCATGGACTTCTTCTTTGGCATGCCAAAGACGTCCGCTGGGCACAATGGTGTGCTGGTCTTGGTTGACCGTTTGTCCAAGATGGTGCATCTTGTTCTTGTCCGGTTTCGGATTCCTGCACAGGTCTCGACTGTGCTCAACTTTTCGTCGATACTGTGTTTCGACTACACGGTCTCCCCGACTCAATCGTATCGGATCGGGATCCCAGGTTCACTGGTGATTTCTGGGAAGGTCTCTTCCAGATCCTGGGCACCAGGCTCGACATGTCGACGACGGATCATCCGGAGACCGATGGCCAGACCGAGCGGGCCAACCGGGTTGTGGAGGATATCCTCCGTTCGTACTATGGAGATAATCCCACATCGTGGAGCGATACTCTCGCCATGGTCGAGTTCGCCATGAACAACTCTGTTCATTCATCGACAGGTCTGTCGCCGTTCTTCGTGAACGGTTTGAGACACCCAGCGTTGCCGCTCGGTCTCATGGGCAGTGCCCAGTCTGGTGGGTGAGGGGCTCGGCAATTACTTGCCTCCCAGTTGGAAGGTGTTTCCAAGTCGGCTGAGCGCCGCAAGATCGACGAGTTCTTGTCGACACGTGTGAATGTCATCACCCGCGTGCGTGACGCGATGGCAGCGGCCCAAGATGTTCAGAAGGAACAAGCCGACAAGCACGGTCGGAAGAACACGCATGTGTTCAAGCCAGGCGACTATGTGCTTGTCAGCACGAAGAACCTGTCTCAGAATGCTGTGTCCAGCTTGGGCAGCTCGAAGCTGCTGCCGAGATATATCGGCCCGTTCAAGGTGTTGAAGCGGAGTGGAAACTCCTACAGGGTCGATCTGCCAACATGGTTGCAGACGCACCCGACGTTCTACGTCGGCTTGCTCAAGCCGTATCTCCGCCCTGAAGGAGATGAATCGGACGAAGAGTCGTCGGAAACAATTCCAAGCGGAGTTGGCGTCGACATACGACCACCCGCAGTCGTGCACGAGAGCGTGCCCGTCATGGACGATTCCTCGGGCGACTCTATCGCGATGCAGGATTCTGCAAGTGACGTGGCTAGTCCACACGACGAAGCGCCAAGACGCTCGGCACGGCTTGCTCAAGCCCGTCGAAGTTCGACATGGTCGTCAAATGCGACCGCAGCGTCGTCAACACGACGTCGGGTTATGTTTGGTGAACCCGAAGGAGCACGTCGGGTCCCCGACACTGGTGTGAAGACCAGAAGGAAAGCGCTGCGACCGGTGCGCGCTCCTTTGCCTGTGATCGACAGGAATGGCGAACGCCATTATCACGTCGAGTCTCTCGACAGTGTGCGTGTGCACAATGGCGTCCGCCAGCTTTTGGTCAAGTGGCTTGGGTACCCAAGCAACCAGAGCTCCTGGGTTGATGAGAATATTCTCAGGCAAGACTGCTCTGATCTTGTTCGCGCATGCGAACATGATCATCCTGGATGGTTCCAGTAGGTGGAACCGACCACCTCCATCAAGATGAGAAGTGTCTCAAGTTCCTCAAGGAAGACGCTCAGTGGAGCACACGGAAGGTCCGTCTCAGTCAAGTCGACTGTCCCTGTCTATTATGGACATGGGTACAAGACCCAAGCAGAAGGCCATGAAGATGGCGAGAACGCCGCGTTCGGCGCAGTCGAAGCATCGACAATGTCCACCGACCTCATCGGTTGCGTTGGACAACGCTCGTATCAAGCTAGAGTGGCTGGCTCAGAGTGGTGTTGGTACACCGAGCAGTTCTCTGCGGTGTAGCCATCACGCCCGAGCGTGTGGCCGACAACACGAAGTTGTCCGGCAACGTCGTTGTCCGACTGCCACGGGTATCCCCGCACTCCACGCACTCAGTTGAGTCGCTGGATGAGGCTAGCCAGCCTCTCGAGTACTTGGTAGTACTCGCGGTGGATACCCACCGACCACAGTCTCCAGTATTAGACTGGACCCAGTTCTGGGCACCGTCAAGAGACGAAGTTTGCGACATCGCATCGTACAGACCTGTACGCTTGCACAAGGCAACGACCCATCGCACTGAGTGTGCGTGCCAAATTTGGGCTTGCCGCGAGCTCTGCTCGCCTCGCAATGGTCGTCTGACCATGCCATTTTGGCTTGCCGCCGTCAGACGGCAAAATGGCCCAGTTTTGGGGGATCGTCATGATCCAGTGGTCGCTGGTGACCGCGCGCACGTCAGCATGCGTCTCATGACGCAGCGAGGTGTTGCGCCAAGCCGCTGCGGCTCTCGATTAGTCGTTGTCGAGAAATCGACACGCGACTCCGCGCTCATGGTCGCCATGAGTCTGTACCCATTTCCGTGTGGGCCCTCGGAAATTCCGTACTGGAATAGGCTCGTGTTCCTTTTCTAGGACACGGCTGTTCCTACATTAGGGACAAGGGTGTTCCTCATTTTGGGTGGGGGGTGGTGTAACGGGGTACAAGGTTACACAAGTAGGTTAGGTTGTGTAGGTACATAACGTGTGTGGTCCACTTAGGGGAAAAGTTACCCTAAGTAGTGACTCTCTTTTATTAGATTCAGTAGGTGATATCCCGGGGTATTATATACCGGGGATATCAGGTATAGGGGGATTATTCCCCAGGGCAATAATCTAAATACAGACAGTTCGCCTTTTGCCAAGTCCTTGGCGCTCGTCGACAGGGGTCGACTCGGAGCGGCTGCTCACGCTTCCTCAAGCGCAGGTGCTGTGTACGGTCGTGGACCGTTACACTCGGTGGTCTCACCGTGAATTGCACGGATGAAGACAGGAAGTGTTGCCCCGGATGCACGAGCGACCGCAGACACCTCTGTGATGAACGTGTGATCGAGTTGCTCTTGGTCCCAGTTGATAAGTGGAAGTTGATGGCCGTGGATGGGGGCAAAATCTTGGAGGATACGTAAGGCGAAATCATTGGTTGCTTCAATGAGCCTTGACTGTAAGTTAAAATCGCGGCGGTGACGTTGGTGGTCATCACATGCGCAGGGCACCTCTTCAGTTGGTGAATGCGTTTTGTACTTGCGCATGTGCTCATCCTCCATTAGTCAGAGATCTGCAAAAGCTGGTGCAAAGCCTTGGTATCGTTCCTGAATAAAACTGCGCGCGTCGGCGTGCAAATCGGATCCCTTTGGTCGGAAATGAGCTCGGCGAGGGTCGAAGCAGCCCCCGCTACCGTTTCCAGAGCACCCCGCGACGGATAAATACTTCATGCATAGCGTCTTTGAGCCAGACGTCGGAAGGCTACTGATGATGCTCAGGGGTACAGTTGGAGGACGGCGTTGTCGTTCAGGACGACGCGATCCATTCTCACCGTGCCGTGGTCGCTGGTGTTGTTCTGACTCGTCCGTTCGTCGTGGCTGTCGGAGATCATTGAACTGTGCGAGACCTTCGTCGAATCTGTTGAACTCGAGCGCGACGGCTTGTGCCGCAGCGGTCTCGTTGCACAATAAAAGGCTGCTAAACTTGCCGAACTTGTCACCTATCCACCATGCAATGTAATTCCATCCAACGGCGTCATCATCTCGAATACCAGTATGCTCATCAACAAAAACACCTGCGGCTTCGATAACCGCGATAGTTTTCTTGTTGTAGAAATAGCGACCGAAGAGTCGGAATGTTCGCAGTGCGTCGGCTACATCCGCTCGATTACGCGCCTTCGCTGGGGGTCGGATGACATTCTTCTTTGAGAAATCAGTCATGTCAACACCGGCTTCACGTGCAGCGATTCGGTCCGCGGTCGTGACGTGTCTGAAGTGCAGAACTTCAAGTCCACGGCTGAAATCGAATCCGTACGCACCACGAAGAATGGGAGGAGATGGCAAAAACGTCACCACGCGGGGGGAGTGCTGCAGCGATTCTAGCGTGTCATGTGGAGTCGTACCTGCCAATGACGGACTTGCTACGAGTGCATGGAGGGATAGTTCGGTTGTCGATGGTTGAAATAGGGAATTAGACGAGCGATGAGGCCGATGTACCACCACTTCACGCGTGTCCTCGACCTCGGACGTGGATGAGGATGATGATGAAGAGGATGGCAGACGTTGACGCTTGCGCAACGTTTGATTTGACGCTGTACTTCCGCTTTGTCATTCCTCGAATCGATACTACTTACCGCATCAAGGAGCTCTTCGATATCAGATGGCTGGTGCTGAGGTGGATTCGCTGTTGGTGTTGCTGTAAGTTGAGGATCGTTGAATACCGTATTGGCACGCTTCTTGGATGATTGGCTCGCGCAGTCAATGATATGTTGTCGCCGAACTCGGACTGTTTGAAGATCGTTAGGACGAATCAGCGGAACAATGTCGCCAGGAATAAATGGTGATGTCAGCAATGATTCCACAGCCGATAAGATAGATTTTCGGCGCTTGGACGTTGCCGCACAAACTGCGTCTTGGTGCTCTAGTAACTCCAGCGGGCTCAACGCCACACCATTTGCCCCCGCACCAATTTGGAGTGCGTAATTGACCACGTCGACCTTGATCAGTCGCGGGGGTTCGCTGAGGACAAATTCACAACCGTGTCAACGTGAATAATGTCAAGTGTCGGGCCGTCGTCCGTCATTTGGTATCCCGACACGACACCATAGGCCCACAACCCGGCCGATAAGCCCCGCGGTTGGAGAAAAAGCGACAGGATGCCCGACATACGATCCAGGCCACAGGTCAGTCTCGCGTGGGTCCACCAAACGATGACGGAGCTTGGTGACGGGCACGTCTAGCTCACTCGACTCGACTTGGTCAGGTCCGACAGGTTGCACCCATGCTGTCTGATGCTCGATACGCCGGACGCGCACGTAGGTGAACGACTCGAGTGACGATGAGTGCGCTGGGCCAATAAAGGCGATCGAGCCTGGCTTGACGTCGGGAGAGGCCATGGAGAACGAGGGGAGAGTTGTTGGAGAAGCTGTTAGCGTGCAAATTGCAGACTGAGGATGATCCTCTTCTACTCTGGCGAATGTTCTAATTATACAGCGAGCTTCCTCGGCATCTTGCCGCATCCGGAAACCGCAGCATCCAAATTGGATGCTCTGCTTTTCGCATTATCTGCGTCACCTAATTGACTCGCCATCATCCGGGAATGAGCAACAGCAGAAGGAGTTGAGACTCATCAATCGTCGGTGTCAGCGAACTATCAGTGAAACTAACACGTGTCTGGCTTTTCGGACAGACTCGCAAGTCATGCGAGACGATTGGCGTAGGGCACGTCAAGAGAGAGAGAGAATAATCCCTGGCATCAGCCGTCGAGCAGCAGCTAGCATCACCGAGAGGCGACATCACGAGCACCCAAGAGCGATCCCAACACCACCCCAACTTGCGGCACCAAGAGCAAGCCCCAGCAATTATACAGACGCTGCGGAAGTGCCCCGCTTCCAGTCATTCTCCAATTCGCCACGACAACCACAAGCTCCACAGCAAGCCGCTACCCAAGCAACAAACACCACTCCCCAATCTGAAACGCCATGGTCCACATCGCATCCGCTTCCATCACCACCGCCACCGTCCTCATCGCCGTCCTCGCCTCCTCCTCCACCACGCAAGCTGCCAAGTGCCCCGTCTTCCAACAAGTCACGGCCGCCAACAAGGCCGCCTGCACCTCCGTCGCCGGCTGCCGAGTCTCCGACTTCTACCCGTACTGCACCGAGGCCGCACCGCCCGCGGTGGTGCCGGCACCAGCGCCCGTCGTCACGACGGCCAAGCCGACGCCCGTGCCGACCGTCTGTCCGCCCTTCGACTACGTCAACGACTACAACATCATCGCGTGTGCGGCGCTCGGGTGCCAGTGGCAGGACGTCTCGCCGCACTGTGTGCCCAAGCATTAGGAGTATTCAACTCGTTCAAATCGACGGTAGAATACAACCGGGATGATTAGAGTCAACTTCAAGATTAAGGTCGAGCCTTTAGCACTAGTGTTGAACCTGAAGTAAGACTCGCTGAGTTGGCGACTACGTGGTTGCCATGCGAATTGGAGCGAGTAATCCATACCTGTTCCAATAAAATAAATATCAACCACGTATACTCCTTCTACTACCATGTCCATGTAACGGGCGCAGATCCGTTACACAGCGTCGAGACCTGTCCCGACGCTCAGATTGGGCTCTTGACTTGACGGTAAATTGGACTCTGCATTGAGAGGTCCAGACATCTCTGGACCTCATTAAACCTACTCTGGTGTCCCTAATAAAACCTATGTATGCGGTGTCGTCCTCTGATAGGATGGAATCTCAGAGAATTTCCACCAATGGAAATGCAACAAGAACACACGCGCCTCTGACCAATCAGAGACACGGGAGGGACAACTCTCTCTTATAGAACCTACTCTCTTGTAATGGGCTGTGGGCCCATTACATCATCCCCCTCTTCAAGAACTGACCAACGGGAAGTCAACCCAAGGGACGAGGACACGGAGCGCGCACGAGCGGGTGCGCGCGCTTTCTTCAACGGGCGATCCCGGCGCACCCGGGATCAGGCAGTTAGGCGAGAGCGCCGGCGGAAGCCAGCGCAGTCTTCAATCTTCTTCGGACGGCACCAAGACACCCAGACGTCTAGGCGCGATGGCTCAACCGTCGCAACAACAAGCTGGCGCCCGCGGCAACGCGGACGCACCGACGACAACGACAACTCAAGCATCGACAGTGGCGCCGAGCACAACGACGCCAACGACGGCGGCGACAACGGAAGTCACGACGACAGCAACGGCAGCCACGACGACTTCGGCCGTGGCATCTGAGACGTTGAGCGATGAGGCGATGGCGCGAGTGTTGGAACAGGTCAACACACATCAAGGCACAAGCTTCGCAGCGCCGCCACGCGCAGCGCTCTTCGATCCTCAGCTCGGTGGAATCGCGGACCGGGAGCTGTACCCAGTCCCTTATCGCGACATCTCGCGCTTTGCCAACCCACGCAGTGTTATGGCCGACGAGATCCATGAGTGGTTTGTTCGCTACCGCAAAGCAAGGGGCAAGACGATGAACGTGGTCGCGACCGCGTTGCAACAGTCGTGGAATGCTTTCGCTCGTATATGGAACAAAGGCGAGATCGAGGCGACCGTCGTGCGCTGGGAGACCGCCCAGCGCGAGCACTCGCTCGGGCGATTGCGCGAGGAGCTGCATCGTCTGTGTGAGGCGCGGCGTATAACGTGTCACGTCGACGTCGAGGAGGGTTGTCGTGCTTGCGCGCAGGCCGGGGCCACGCGCGCGACTTGGATGGAGTGGGATGCCGACTATCGTCGCCATCAGAATGAAGAAGATCTTCGACGTGCGCTCGGTCTCTACGGGCGCGCTCTCTCTCAGGCTAGAGCTGCTGGGACCGTGCCGCAAGCTGGTCCTCGTACTGCCGGACGAGACCAGGGATCTCAAGCGCGAGCGTCGGCCCGTGCTCCCACGTATCCTGATCATCAGGGAAGCCAAGCCAGTGGACGCGATAGAAGCGAGCCTTGGGGATCGCACTCTTCTTCTTCGTACCGCCACGACGCATACGCGCCGTGGCCTCAGGATCGGGGCGATCATCGTGGTCAACAATACGGTCGACCACCCACCGAAGATCACCGTTGGCATCAATCAGCGGCGGCGGGCCATCACGAACAAAGCGCGCAGTGGGGCCACCACGCGGCCCCAGAGTCGACGCATCCGCCTCACGATCGGTGGGACCAGCGCTATGCCGGTCTCGACTGGAACGAGCCACGTCGTCTCGATCCTCCCCGCGAGCAATCCCACGGGTATCAACAAGATCACCGCGCACAGAACTCGGACTTAGAGCGTCGAGTTGATCGTCTGCAGAACTTCCTCGTGCCAGATCTTCAGCAGAAGGCAGACGACGCGGTCGATCAGATCGCGACACTTGAGACGGAGCAAGAGTCGCACGGGATCCGGGTGTATCAGCTCGAGCAGGACGCTCGAGCTCAGCGTCAGTCTCACGAAGCCTTCCGTGAGGAGTTCCGGGGGTGGCGTCGCGAATTTGATCCTGCTGAGCTGCGCGACCTTCTTCACGAACAAGCCCGGCAGAACGCCGAGCTTCGTCAACGCCTTCAGCAACTAGAGGATCGGCTCGAACGCGCCGAGTCGCAAGCGGAGAAGCGGATGTCAACAGAGGCGCCGGGACAGCCCGACCCGAAGAGGCAGCGGAAGAACGCGTCACCGGACGCGTCGACTGGTGACGGAGGCGACGGGAATCCTCGTCGTGGAGGTCGGCAGCGAGATCCGAAGAAGTGAGGTACGGCTTCAGGCGCCCAACGTAGAAGGTCGGGTGCAAGCGCAACTTCTTGGGAAGTTCTAGCGTGTAGGCGTCACCGACAACGTTGGTAACTTTAAATGGACCGATATATCTTGGCAACAACTTGTTCGAACCCAAGTGACTGATGAGCCGCTCTGGTAAGTTCTGCGTCGAGAGCAGAACATGATCTCCCACATCGAACTTGGTTCGATTCGAGCGGCCGCTCGAGTCAGCGTTTTCCTTCTGACGGTCGACTGCGTCCGCGACGGAGTCTCGCACAAATCGCACAATGGCTTGTCGCTTTTCGACGAAGTCGTTGATCGACTTCTCTTCTCTCGGCGATAGGGTCGAGAGCTCTGGCAATGCATCGAAGTTGAACTCGGACGACGGGTTCTCGCGCGCAGTTTGGACCGCTGCTATCACCGCTTCGAACGCATTGAGGTCTACGTCCATGTCTTCATCTCCGTTTCCAGCGGCGGCCGGAGACACGGGCTCTTCGTCGACGTCCATGCCGGCCGGGTGGTCGGCATATCCGTTGTCGACAAGGTTGTTCTCTGTGGAGCCCTCAAACTCGGGGGCAGGGGCACGGTCTGGGTTTGCTTGAACTTCATCACGGTCGAAATATTGAACGTTTTCGAAACCTTGAACATCACCGTGGACCTGGCCGGGGCTAGGACCTTGAACTTGGGTCTCGTGCTGATGATCCACGCGACTTGATTGGGTGGGACGTGACGCGTCATCGTTGGGTGCAGATGCCCGAGCAGAACTTGTCACTTCCAGCGTCGAATATCTCGATGCTCCTCCCACACCTGAATGAGAGCGACCCGGTGAGGCAAAGAGCGTCGCCGGGGTACGCGGATGACGGCCATAGTTGACGTAGAAGGGCGTCATCCCCGACGACACGTGCACCGAATTATTCAGTGCGAACTCAACAAGAGGCAAGAACTCGCTCCACTCACGGAATGATGTGGCGTAACTGCGAAGCACATCTTCGAGAACGCGATTAACGCGTTCAGTCTGCCCGTCTGTTTCGGGATGGGCAGCCGTCGACATTTGCAAGCGAGTGTCCAATAGCTTGAACAGCGATCGCCAGAAGAGGGAGGTGAATCGAGGATCTCGATCCGACACGATGGTCTCCGGAAGGCCGTGGAGGCGGAAGACACTGTCGAGAAACACAGTGGCAGCCTCTTCTGCTGTGATCGTTTGCTTCACAGCCGCAAGATGAACCATCTTGGAGAGACGGTCCACAAAGACCATGATCCCATCACGGTCTTGAGAGTCTTTGGGGAATCCGAAGACGAAGTCGAGGCTGACGGAGTCTCAGACATCACGTGGGACTGGGAGGGGCCGGAGCGGCGCCTGTTGAGCGGGTGATGGCTTCACGCGCTGGCAAACTTCGCACGTGCGGACCCATTTCCGCACCCACTTGTACTGGTGAGGCCAGTAATAGTTCATCGAAAGCGAGAGAAATGTCTTCTCTCATCCTAAATGACCTCCGACGGGCGCATCATGGTGCTCGTGGATGAGACGAAGTCGAATGTCGTCGTCATTGGGGACGAGGAGCGTCGGTCTTATCGACGCTATAGTAGAGGAGACCGTCGGCAAGCTGGTACTGGCGGACACGAGCACGCACACGAGGTGTAAGACGGAACAGCAGTGACTCCGAACCATCAGAGCCATCAGAAGATAGGAACTCAATTAACTCTTGGCAGACAGGGTCGGAGGAGTAGGCTCGGCGAATGTCGTCGGTGAGCGACGACTGCACAGAGTGAATCAACGCGTTGAGACCTTCCTCAACGCACCTTGGGCATTCTTGAGGCGCCGACGACTCATCGATCGGCGCGCGCGGGTCGTAGTCCGGGCGACGTGAGAGCGCATCCGCAAGGATGTTGCTCTTTCCCGGCTTGTAGTGTACAACAAAGTTGTACTCGGCGAAGAACGACAGCCAACGGGCCATCCGTTGGGACAGGTGCGGAGACTTCGTCGCCGTTCGCAACGACACATGATCCGTGTAGATGGCGAACTGCTGTTCGCCCAGCAGATACACTCGGAACTTGGCGAGTGCGTACTTCATGGCAAGGAGTTCCTTGTCGTGGACCGGGTAATTCCGCTCGGCCGTCTTCAGCTGCCGTGACTGGTAGCTGATCACTCGCTCACGGCCCTCAACATCAAACTGCATGAGGGCGCAGCCGATAGCATAGTCACTTGCGTCGCAAACGACGTGGGAGGGTCGATCGTAGTCGGGGAGCGCCAAGATCGGCGCTTCTTGTAGGCTCGACTTGACCGAGTCAAAGGCCTGCTGGTGCTCAGCGGACCATTTCCACTCGACGTCCTTCCGCAGAAGCTGCGACAGCGGCTGGACGAGGGCTGCATAATTCTTCGTATACTTGTGCAGATAATTTGCGAGCCCCAGCCACTGCCGGAGTTGCTTCTGGTCCTTGGGCACTGGCCAGGCACAGATCGAGGCGACCTTCTCAGGATCGGAACGGACACCGTCCTTGCTCACATAGCAGCCTAGCACCGGAATTTCCGGTGCGAAGAATACACACTTCTTCAGATTCGCGTAGAGCTTGTGTGTTCGCATCGCTTCGAACACTTGGCGAAGGTGTTCAGTGTGAACATCCTCCGGCGCCCTGCCGTCCTCAGCCTTGCTGTGGACAAAGATGTCGTCGAAGTAGCTCGGCGCGAAGCTGCGGAACGGCCGCAGCACGTGCGATACCATCCTGTTGAAGGTCGCTGGTGCGTTCTTGAGACCCTGAGGCATCACTAACCACTCCCAAAGCATTCCACTCGGCGTGCTGACAGCTGTGAGCGGTACATCCTGCTCGCGCATAAGGATATGGTAGAAGCCATCCATCAAATCGATGGCACTGAACACCACCGACCCGCACATCGAGTCCAGGATCATGTCCTTCCGAGGTATCGGCGTTTGTGCCGGTATTGTAGCGTCGTTCAGCTTGTTGAATGCATGAACAATCCGCCAGCCGCCAGTAGCTTTCTTGACGCAGAACGTTGGGCTCGCGTGCGGGGAAACCGACTCACGAACGTGACCTGCTTGTCTGCGGGCCTCGAAAAAGGCATCAATAGCCTCACCTTGATCGCGGGGAAGCGGCCACTGGCGCATCACACAGTACTTTGAGCCTGGCACGAGATCGATCTCGTGTCGAACACCGCGGTCAGGCGGTAATGCTTTCGGGACTTCGTCCGGAAAGATGTCTTGGAACTCCAAGACGAGTTCGTACGCCTTGCTACCTGATTCCTTGAGGGCCTCTAGAGACTGCGCTGCGTAGCGCTGCTCACGCTGGGTCTTTGAGGTCGCGTCGGGATTCATTGTCGACGCTGTCATGAAGTGATCATCCTCTGCAACGATCACGCACACCTGTTCGATCTCACCACGCTTGAGATCCTTCAGAAATGTCTTCATCGAGATCGTGCCACATTGCACGATCTCCGCTGCCATACGCGGGGGGCTTGGCACTCGGATGTGCTGGAACGCCGGCGCCGCGGTTGTATAGACAGCCGCCAGGATGTCTTCCTCCCCGTCTTCCAAAGCGACGAGACACGGTTTCTCGTCGCATACACGGTCTCCATCTTCGCAAGCGATGAGACACGGTTTCTCATCGCAATCTTGGGACCCGGTCTCTAAGCCGGCGTCATCTTCACAAATCGTTGTGGAACCGCCACGTTGCGCTTCCTCTTCAGCAAGAAATGCATCGACGATGTAATCGACCGACGCCTCGTGTGCAGCGCGCGCACGTTTCGCGCGCAGACGCTTGCGCTTCCCAGCGTGTGAGCCCGACTTTCGTCGAGCTCGTCGTCGACGCGGCGTCGACGGCGCCATCGATGGAGCATCCTTGACGGGAGTCGAACTGGTCGACTCGCAGCTATCAGCGCCGACAGGGCCATCGCTCTCTGTGGCGGCTGTAGTAGCTGCGGATGAACATACGGACATGTTCATCCACCAGACTTCGTCGATAACGGCGAACGCTTCATCATCGATGGTGCCGGACGCGACAGCGCCGACACTCTTGACGAACTGACTTTTCCAGTCGGTCCGGGGTTCGTGGCGTTCGAACCATGGCAAACCGAAGATGCAATCGAACCTCTTGTCCATGTCGATTGCGAAAAACACATCTTCCTTCTCGGATCCACCGAGAACATATTTCATGTGTACCGAATGCTTCGGTACTTCTCGCGGTCTGCCGTCTGCAAGCCGAATCGTCATCTTCTCTCCATCTCGAATCTTCATGCCCGAACACCCCTTCAGGCAACCAATGCGAACGAATTTCTTCGTTGCTCCGCAATCCAGCTGTGATCGGTTCATCCATTCCGATCACTCTCACGCAAAGTGTGACCAACTTGTTGGAGCCACTGCTGGTGGTGGAATTGAAACACGCCTCAGACGTGCTGGGGCCAAGGCGACGATGCTCCACCGTTGCACCCGCCGCCTCACTCCGGCCAGTAGGTCGCCCCGCACCTACTGGTCCGACTCGGTTTTTGACGAGTCGTCCGTCAGCTGATGGAAGCGGACGGATCGGCCCTGGGCGACCGACGCTGGCGCCGGCGCGAGACAATCTTTGGCGTGGTGGCCGGCTTTCTGGCACCGAAAGCAGCTCCCCTTCTTCGAACTCTTCTTCGCGTAGCGGGTGCCAGCACTACCTTCTCCACCGTGGAACTGCAAGACAGACAGATCCATTGGCTCCGGCTCAGACGGAGCCTCCGAGTAACGGTTGCGATAACCGTAACTGCGCGCCTGACGAGCGTTGTAGTATTCCGTCAGCGCAATCGAGAAGGCTTCCTCGAGAGTTTCTGGATAAGTCCGGAAAAGTTGTGTCTTCGCTGGACCATCGCGGAGACCCGTCATAAACATCGCGACTTGTGTAGCCATGTCGATCGGCTTTCCGACGACGCACGATGCGAGGTACCACATCCGCTGGATATAAGAGTGGAGGTCGGTATTACCTTGTTTCGCGCTGAGAAACTCGGCGCGCATGCGGAATTCGCTCTGCGGCGGCTCGAAAGTCGACTGCAACTTCGACTTGAAGTCTTCGAGCGACCGAAAGCATTTCCGGTCGGCAGACCTGAGGCCATAGGCCCAAGTCTTCACCTTCCCAGTCAGTTGCGACATGGCATAGCGGATCCTCTGTTCTTCGTCGACGATGAGCCGGGCATCGATTGCCTCATCCAGCTCGCAGAACCAGCGACGAAGTGGCGTCTTCTCGTCGCCACCATATTTGGATGTGTCGATCTTGAGCGGTTCGACACGCGGCGAATTCTTCTGACGCGCGAGAGTCTGCGCCTGGGCGCGCGCGTCATCGATTTCACGGATCATGAACTCTTGAGCAGCGAGACGTTGGGCTTCCGCGTCACCGCTGCGTAGGAGGGCCTTCAGAGCAAGAGGGCCAGCGGCCTCAGCCATGCGGCCGAGGGCTCCCATTCAAACTGGGTGAGGTGCGGGAAGTGTTCCGCACGAGCCATATTGATGTCTTGGTCGTGTGGACGGACCACGAAGTGCTACCAGGTGTAACGGGCGCAGATCCGTTACACAGCGTCGAGACCCCTGTCCCGACGCTCAGATTGGGCTCTTGACTTGACGGTAAATTGGACTCTGCATTGAGAGGTCCAGACATCTCTGGACCTCATTAAACCTACTCTGGTGTCCCTAATAAAACCTATGTATGCGGTGTCGTCCTCTGATAGGATGGAATCTCAGAGAATTTCCACCAATGGAAATGCAACAAGAACACACGCGCCTCTGACCAATCAGAGACACGGGAGGGACAACTCTCTCTTATAGAACGTACTCTCTTGTAATGGGCTGTGGGCCCATTACAGTCCAACAACGCGCACTTACTAAAGTGCTGGAATGAAAGCTGCACGACGACTATGACCCACACAGGAATCGTGGGAATTACAGTTTTCCACTCTTTACGAAGTACAAATGCGAGTTGCTGCACTGACGACATGTGCTCAAGCTGTCGATTGATCACCCAGCAAAACAGGATAAGCGAGACCAGTTCGAGGGATGCATACTTCGCAAGGTGCATCGCAGCGGCTTGAATCTGCTCATCGTTCAGCTTCTCGAACTGCTTGTAGTAGACGCGATTGGGGAGCCAGGTCATCGCATAAACGTATAAGGCTATGTGCAGATACACCACAAATATTAACGAAGAAAAATGTTCGCAGGTGTATCGTCAGTGCCTTACCGTAGAAGAACGCGATGGCCACCTCCATGTACTCTACCAGCACGTAGAACTCGATCATGTGAAGCATCTTGAGCACGAGAGCGACACATTGGGTTTGCATTTGTTCAGACTGGGTGAGCAATGTCGAGCGCACACAGCAAATTGTCGGCCCCCTCGCCGGACCAGAGACACTGACCGCCTTTAGGCTCCAAGAATCGTGCGGCTGCACCCGCGCCTCACTTCCTGGCTGCGTGCAGGACTTACGATGATCATCTTGCAGGTGCCGAGGAAGTGCGATGGAAGGATGGTTGCGAATGCGAGGATTCGTCTCGATGAGATAGTTGGCATAGTCAATAGGGCTGTAGTGAAACGTGAGCAACGATTTCAGTCGAGACGCTACTCGCTGCGAGGAGTGTCTACGTTCGCTCGTCGAATTCCGGCACCCACTCGTGGCGTACCGATCCACGTCTTTGCACACCTCGGCAGCTTTGTTGACTTTGCGAACAATCGTGACCACTTCGTAGTAAGCAACCAGCGCCTGAATAACGTCGACGAGGAGAATGAAGGCAGTGCCCTCGAGGCCTTTTGTTTGCTGAAGGGTAGACGACACGTACATGGCGTGGTACACGTCTACATTGCACACAACGAGCACCGGCGCGAGATCCTCAATGTAGTAAAGCCCCTTGCGGATAATATTCTTGAAGATCATCTTGAGCAGAGGCAGCGAAAGTGAAACGTACACTTGGTAGTTCTTGCCGGCCATCGTGAAAGCGCACGAGTAGACGATGTATGCCGTCATGAGATTAATCTGGGCCGCCAATGCCTGCACGTAGCGAGAGACCTTTCACTTGGCCTCAGCATCGGCACGCAAAGCGTCTCGCCAAGACCAATAAAGAAGCGAAAGACCGACTGTGGCGTACGTAACCACAGAGATCTGGACAGAGAGGGGGGTCGGAAAGATCCACAGCGCTCCAAGCATCGCGATCGAAAGACAGTTGGCGACTGCAGCTACACAAGATATCGCAAGAAGCCTCGGCGTCGAAAGGGGAAGGCTTGGTGAACTTTGATGGGCATTTCTCATGCACACGAACGCGCAAATGACACTCGAACTCCACAGCCGAAGAAGTGTCCAAATTGTCTGCTTCTGGAGTCCATCGAACGGCGATCGTGTCGGAAATGCGTCAAAAAGGAGCAGCCAGACAAAGCCCGGTAAAGGCGACACAAATAGAATCACAAAGTCAGTCGCGCGTGACGGTGTCTTGGCGTGTAGGAGCAGCTCGCGGAAACGCGCGAGTGAGTAACATCCTTGTAGCTCGACTTGGACGGTCTCCCACATGTGCGACAGTTTAGTGAGTCGGTAAAGGAGCCTCTTCATCGTTGCAGCTTGTTTTCGAGACTGCCTAAACTCCGGCAGCTCAAAAATGCATCGTGTCTATTCTCAGCTCGATCGTCTGGAGGATGCGATGTTCTCGGAACGTTACATGTGATCCAAACCCAGTGGGTCTGTTGTGAAGCCCACTTGCCAATGTGTTGGGGATCGCATGGGGTGTTTCGTCCACTGTCGGCAGATCTTGCACGTCCAGCACTTCTATTATTGTCGCCAAAGATGTGGCTCCGCCAGTCATATACAACCTAGTCATACCAAGGGTTGTCAGATTCGATAACTCGGAGCGGTTGTTCTCCACGCACGTGAAGGATGATCGGATTGTCGAGTTATGCAGCCATCACGATGGTGGTCGCGATGATAGTGGATACTAATCCAGCATGTCTACCTCCAGATTTCGTGTTGACAGGGGCAGTGCGCTACAGCGTGTACGCTTTTGGACAAACGTTTTGTTGTCTGCAGTTGACGGGTTTCCATGGACCTCCTGGTTGGCTCTTTCTGATAAATATTGCACAGTAGGTCTCTCGGTATTGGTCTGATTGTGCTTCACTCGGTATGTGTTTTATGGAAGTGTGTTTAATCTAGCTGTAAGGAAAGCGATCATCCGGAACGCAACCACGTGAACTGAAATGTGTAGTCCATCCCTACGACAACGAACGATATGTCAGCCACAGTCTCCCAGATACCAGAAGGGGATCTGGCTTACCGTTGTGCTCAAACGTGAGCTGTACGACCATTGTGGTCCAAAGCGCCAGCGTTGGGACCACGATTTTCCACTCTTTTCTTAGTGTAAACGCGAGCTGTTGGAATGAAGATATGTGTTGTAACTGCTGATCAATTGCCAGACAGAAAATGACAAAAGTTGAGAGCTCCAGTGTTGCGTACGCCGCGAGCTGGACACCAGAGGCCTGCAATTGCTGGCTGGTGAGGCTGCTGAACTGTTTGTAGTAGATGCGATTCGGCACGGTCGACATCACGAAGACGTAGAGAGCTGACCAGAAGCATTTGAGTGAGTAACTCGAGTCATACAACGAGGTCCGCTCGTACTCACTGTATACAACGCTGACGGCCACTTCAACAAACTCGACAAGTACGTAAAACTCGATCATGTGTAGCATCTTGAGCATGCTGGTGACACACGCCAGTTGATTTTGCTCTGTTTTCGTAAGCTGAAATTGCGTTGCCTCTGTGCCGATTTCTTCGGCAGATTGTCTCGGTTTGACTGGTACGCACTGAGGATTACTAATCCCAACGCGGGAGTTTCTGCGCGGGATGATTCGAGCTCTCGGTCCTACGTCACGCACTGTACCATGCACTCCCACTACTTCACCTCGCTTCATCTCATCTTGTGCATGCCTCGGCAAGGCCACACTAGGATGGTCACGGATAAAAGGGTATGTGTCGACAAGGAAATTGGCGTAGTCGACGACCCCGTACTCATACTTCAGGAAAGACGAAAGTCGAGAGGCTGTCAGCGACGGACCACGGCGCTCCTCGGTCTTAACTGAATCGTATTTCTCAACTCTCTTTGATTCGGCGGCTGCTTTGTTGACACGACGAACGATCTGGACGACTTCGTAGTATGCCACGACGGACTGGATGAGATCCACGAGGAGGATGAAGAAGGTGGTTGTCACTCCTTCGGCTTGCTGGATCGTAGTAGAAACGTACATCGAGTGGAAGGCGTCAACATTCGAGACTACTTGACACGGTGCGATGTCTTCTGTGTAGTAAAGGCCCTTTCGAATGAGGTTCTTGAACAGCATCTTCAGAAGCGGCAGGATAAGTGACACATACGCCTGATAGTCTTTCCCGGCGAGCGTGAAAGCACAGTAGTATACGATGTAGGCGGACATCAAGTTGATCTGAGCCATCAGCGCTTGCTGGAAGCACATCGCCCTCGCTTTCGCCTCAGCGTTGTCTCTGATCACTCCTTTCCAGGCCCACCAACTCAAGAAGAGACCGGTTGCGGCCATAGGCATCGAGGCGATCTGCAATCCAAATGGCGGGGGAAATGCCCAGAACACACTCAGCGCGTAAAAGCTCAGAACATTGGCTGTTGATGGCGCCACTGTGAGCAGAAGATGTCGCCACCTTGAGAGAGGAAGTCCTGGCGAGCTAAGGTGGATGTTTCGAGTGAACGTCCATGATACCAGCGCACCGGTTGTGAAGAGTCGAATATAGAGAGCCGGCGTTTGCGCCGAAATACCTTCGTGCGGCGATGCCAGCGGCAGTGCATCAAAGAACAAAAGC
This sequence comes from Pythium myriotylum, assembly GCA_023091665.1. Taxonomy (NCBI): domain Eukaryota; phylum Oomycota; class Peronosporomycetes; order Pythiales; family Pythiaceae; genus Pythium; species Pythium myriotylum. The sequence continues at coordinate 86,354 of JALJCQ010000009.1, forward strand.
AGCAGGAGCCCAGGAAGCGGCGTGAGACAGACTATTGCGAGGTTCTTCACCCGAGATGACGTCTTGGCGTAGCCGAGGAGTTGCTGGAAGCGTTGCAGCGAGTAGCGGCCCTGAAGTTCGACCTGAACAGCTTCCCACGCGTACAGAATCCGGGGGACTAATCCCCTCATCTTTGCATAAAGCTGCTGACTGCGAAGTTCACATCCAGTTGTTCGACTGGCTGCTGGTCTTTGCAGCTATTTGTAGCTCCAGCTATTGAGCCAACCAGATCATCCCAGTTCTTATATTTGCGCTGACGTACTGGGTTGGCTCTTTACAAAACCTCAGCGTTCTGGTGACGATTTGATAGCGATGGTGGCAGTAGATGTCTGCATTCTTCCAAACCTCCTTGTCCGCTATATAATGTGAGAACTCGCACGAATTCGGATGATAGGAGTCAACGCTCGCTTCCGAAACCGCTCTACTCAACACTAAGTCCGTCGTTTCCTATCGCCCGATAACTCGTAGAGTCGACTAATAAGTTAATGACTGGACGATTGTTGGTGACTCACTGAGGCACGCACAGGTCTTCTTCCTCTTCTTGGGGGCTGATATTCATTGAGCTCGTCGAGTTTTCTCGTCGGGTTTTCATGTTTTGCCTCGTCCCGTCTCTCGACGTCGGGTTGCACATAACCGGTTCATCCAGGTATCCGGTTCCAATCCGATACTAACCGAATGTTTTTAACTGTATCAACATTCTCATATTTACTGATTCCAAAAGTGAGCTTTTGTTTTATTTCTCATCCCGACAATCTTTGCACAGAGTGGGTGGTGGTGATCTCATGGAGACGGCGACGCCATCCACGCCGGCGCCCTGGGTCGCTGTGGAGCGCGGCATGCTCTCGCGCGTGCTCTACCCGAACCCTGTTTGTCTGCTCACCGCGTGCGACGGCGAGCGGCGCAACGTCATGACCATCACGTGGCTCACGCCCATCAACAACCACGGCGCCTTCATCTGCTCCATGAACCGCCAGCGCCACTCGGCTTCGTTCGTCAACCGCGTCGGCGCAGTCTTTGGTACGTCAGACCATCGATCTAGTTCTCTCTCTCGTACGATACGATGAAATATCCCCACGGTCTCACTTATTTGTACTTGGGTAGTGCTCAACGTTCCGACCGAAGGCATGGAAGAGCTCGTGCTCGCCATCGGCGGGTGTTCCGGTGCCGACGTGGACAAGTTTACCGCGTTTAACATTGCGTGCTGCTCTCCCGGCGACGAGCCGACGACTCTGGGCGACGAGGCTACCGATGGCTCGCTCAACAAGACGAGCAAGAAGCAAAAGCTCTCCAAGCAAGAGCTGAGTCGTCAAGCCGTGCGCGAGGCCGCCGCCAAGAGCATTGCACTGCGGTACTGCGTGGCCCACGTGCTCTGCCGCGTGGACCGCATCGACGAAGACGACGGCCACTTGCTGTTGCGGTGCACGCAGCTCGCCGCATGGACCCGCGCCGACTACTGGGACGGCAAGAACTTCAAGCCGCAGCGCCGGGATGCGCCCGCGTACCTGACGTTTCTCGGCAGCAAAGTGTTTGGCTCGGTGCGTGTCGACGAATCTCAGTCCACACAAGCTTCAAGGCGCATGGCCATGCCAACTTCAAGCACACGCAAGTGAGAAAGTGCGCACTTAGGATGTAGCCATTCGTACTTAGACGGCAGCAAGAGTCTCACGTGACAGCGGCGACGTCATGGTCGGGAATTGGTGATTGGCTCAGCTCAGCAACTGCAACACGCCGAGGAAAAGACACGGCGGTCCGTCACGGCCTCCGCGTCGAGTCCCCCATCAAACCCAACGACCCACCCTTGCTCACGCCTTCAGTTTGAGCTCACAATTCAATTTGCTTCATCTTGTCAAGTTCACGATGCTTTCGTCCTCGGCCCGAGCTCTCCGTACTGCTTCGCGACGCGCGATGGCCACTTCGTCCAAGGCCACGCCAGCCAAGTCGGCGCCCATGGCCGTGGCAGCCGATGCCGCCCATCATGACGAACTGCCCGTGTCACTATCCCACGGAGAACTTGCGTGGTGCGAGGTCTACGGCGTGGACTACGAGAAGATGCTCAAGGAGGCCCACGACGAGTCGCCGATCGTACTAAACGCCCCGACCTCGAGCGCCACGCCGATCAACAAGGCCTCGCAGCAGGATATCTGGTCGGTCGTCTTCGGCACCTCCAAGTGATGTGGTCGTCTCTGTCGTCTCTCCTATTTACTCTTGAGCAGTCTAAGCAACCGTTTGATATACATTACCAAAAAGCTTCAATTCTCGTTCTAGTCGTCGTCTAACTCGAGCGTGAAGTCGAACGGCTTCCACTGGCTCTTAAACTGCTTGGTCAGCTCTTCTTCCTCGTGCTTCGGAACGACGCAGAACTTCCAGTTCGCTCGTCGCGGAACGCCGAGCACGCACGCAGCGGCGTGGCGACCAAACTGCATGTACTGCTTGGCCTCGACAAAGTTGAGCAGTCGCACAGTGCCCCCATTTCCGTCGGGGACCTCTGCGTAAAAGTAGGGCTTGCCGTCTGTGAGCTTCTTGACATCATCCTCTGGCTTCAGCTCTTGGAATTTGACGTTGTACTTCTCACCTTCCTGCATGAACGCCTCGTACGCGATGGCAGCTTTAGATTTTGGAACGCCGACGATCTGCAGATGGCAATGAGTCGCCCCGATCGTCTGAATGTTGCGGTCGAACACAATCAGCTCCTTGTCTTGAGAGGCGAAATATTTGCGCAGGGCTGACTTGAAGCGATCGATCTCAGCAAGAGTCGTCTCACTGAGCTTGGTAGTCGATGCTTCGTGGGCGATCGGCACGATTAGTGCATGGTCTTCGTTGATAGCACCCTTCGGCATGGCCAAGTACGCCTCCTGACCAATGCTTACGATCAAGTGACGCTCGACGCTCGGTGTTGCGAGACAAAACCAACACTCGGTGCGTTCTGGCACCGGCGGTGCTCGATGGCGGTGTTGGTCTTGCGGGTGACGCAATGCTCCAGCGTGCTGACCACGCGCGGCGATTTTTTGGTCGTAAAAGAACTGGTTCCCGTTATTGCTCTTCGCAGTGAGCTCAGCGATCTGCTCCGTACTCAAGCCACCACCTCCACTACGATTGCCCTCGAGTCGTTGACGCTTCGTTGGTGGCTCGCTTGTTCGCCCTAAATCAGCCCCGTACTGCACGTAGGGATTCTGCGTAGTTCCGGCTGGAATATCGACCTGCTCGCCTTGTTGTTCCGCACTTGGGACCACCTGGAGTGCGTGTAGGTACTTCTTCGTCTTGTCTTTCGAGGAACTGACGCCACAAAGACCAATCAGTCTTGTTACTTGCTTTCGTCCAGTCTTCTTGCATTCCGTCACATAGGGTAGCCGTTGGTAAAACACTCCTCCGTCGGCTTCGCGGGATGTGCTGGTGATGTGGTATCGAGGGGTGTTATCTCTTAGAACTGCAGACAGAAGCGAACTCGACTTCACTGTCTTCAACTCATTAGGCACCTGGAGGTCGGGGACTAGATGTCCGAAGCTGCTCACGTAACAGAAAACAAACCCATTAGTTCCGTGAAAAACTCGTGTGAGACAGACATCTCCTGAAACGTACTGTGCCGGGTACTGAGCGCTGAAGAAGAAATCGAGATCCACTCCATCCTCTTTGAGAACAGACTGTAGTGTCTCAACTTGGTCGCGGCCGTACGTGAGCGCTCCTTCCTCGCCTCCGTCTTCCACTCCAGCAATGAATGCGACTTTCAATCCTGCGATTTTAGCCACACCGCTTTTGCCCAGGAAGAAGCAATTCGGCAGCACTTCCACGAGCGCCTCGTCACCACGAGCCTCTTTGATCTTCGTCACGATCGGCGCCTGCTCAGCGTCGCCTTCAAAGCTCGCGAGCGATTCGCCCGCCGGGATAAAGTAGGTCGGCACGGGCACAGTCGACGCGCCGCTGATGTAGTCGCTCGGGAACGGCAGCACGCGGCCGACGCAGAAGAGCGCGTCGTACCCAGCGCCCTTGGCCGAGGCGATGAGCTTGCGCGCGCGCTCCCAGACGAGCGGCCACTGCGCGTCCACCTGTCCGCAGAGCAAGAGCTTGACCATTCCCACCGATGGTGTCGGCGAGCAAAGGTCCCACAAGGTGGTGAGGCTTCTATATAGAATGTCCACGGTAGAGGACAGAGTGATGGTTTTTGATCTCTGATTCTGATGCAGGAGCTCCTCAGTCTGAGTACGAGCGGTCATCCTTGAGCAGAAGTGGACGGAGAAAATGCTGCTGGCTCGATGAGACTGCTGGACGTGCCCGCAGAGGCGCTGGCCAAGGGCTTCCGTGTCGTTTTGTTGGCAGCTCTTACATGTCTGTGTACGAGACAGGTTGTATCTGCGAGCAGTGTGGCAGTTCTTCTGTCGGAATTTTCCAGCCGCAAGAGCTCACCAGATGTGTCGCGACCTGGTGGTCGGTGGATGGATCGGATCGAGATCTGGTGTAAAAGTGCATGCGCGAAGTGTTCTGGACGTGCCGCAACCAGATAACCACATGCGCGTTGGACTCTACGACGTGCGAGTGACGCCGCGCGAACGCAATGCTCTTACTCGAAGCCCCATCGTCTCACCCGAGCAGGTACTCGCCTTTTTTCATTCAGAGCCATGCAGCTCCGCGCGTTGTTGGCAGCCTTCGCGGTATGGATCCTGTGCGTATCAAGGAAAACTGACGCGCAGTGTGCCCGGGTACGGAAGAATTGGAACTCGCTGACAGCTCAAGAGAAGTCCAATTTTATTGGAGCAGTTCAGTCAGCCATGGATTCGGGCGCGTACGTGCGCTTCATCGAAATGCATACCGAGATGATGTCTGAGATGGAAGCGCACGGTCAGTGTATGTTCCTCTACTGGCATCGCATGTTCACGCTTGTCTTCGAAAACATGCTTCGTGGCCAAGGCCCCCAGTTCGCATGTGTGACGATCCCGTACTGGGATTGGATCACAGACAATACTCGATACGTGAGCGGGCAATGTCGGAGCATGGGAGATTGTTCAACTGCGTTGAAAGATTTGGGCGGTGTACCGGCAGGGATGCGGCCGAGTACGATTAACATCAACGGGTGGGGTGTAACTGGATTCTGTGTGAACGCGCCTCCGGCAGATCGCTTCTGTGAAAGCTCGACGCAGTGTTCCCGTTGTGTTCCTCGTGGTGACTGGAATGGTGCGGCCCCTCCGGTTTCGTACGCTTCAGTGATGAGCCAGATCTTCAGCGCAACAAACATCGGTCAAATGTCTCCCCAGTTCGAAAGAGGCGCACATAGCGACATCCACTCCGACTTGGACGGGGCAATGGCGACTCTCCTCTCACCTGCGGATCCAATCTTCTGGCCTCATCACTCCATGGTCGACCTCGTCCATGTCATCTTCCACAAGTGTCGCGTCGGCACGACACCGCTCACGTTTCAGCAGAAAGCGAGTCATCCGGTCGCTTGGTCGTCGTGCGGTCGACGAAACGGTGGCGCATTCAACCCGACGGATGTAATTACCATGCGTACGGGGGCTGGAAGCAGTGGCCGGGCGGCCATTCCTGGAGCACAAGATCCCGTCATTGGGCGCTTTTTCCAGGGTGTGCCCAACCGTTTTGCTGACCTCATGGATACGAGAGACCTTGGCTACTCCTACGAGCTCTCTGGGATCACAGCAACAATGTACTCGCAATGCGATGGACGACAGGTTGCTACCCCAGCGACTCAACCAGCACCAGCGCCAGCGCCAGCTCCAGTTCCAGTTCCTGTGCCAGTCGCAGCGCCAGCCGGAAGTACTGTCACAATCATCCAGCCAGCGCCAGCGCCTCAAACAATTACTACAGTTGTCCGACCAGCACCAGCCACGTCGACCTTCAGCTTCGGACTACCGATCCGCCTCTTCGGTCGGTTTCTTCGCGCCGCCACAGAGTTTGGAAGCGAGTCATCAGCCTCGTCACCGAGCGGAAAGGTAAAAGCAGCCGATATATCAATGATGACATCGGTCAAACAAGCTGCACCAGCACCACCACCACCAGAAGAGCCAGCGAGCGCACCAGTTGCTGATCCCGTGACGAAGAGTGCCAAACAAGTCGCCGCACCAGCACCCGCTCCACTAACTGAGCCTGTGGTCATCCGAGATGCCGCTCTCGAACCATCCGTGAAGAACGTGACAGACTGGTATGCCGACATGGTCACTGCTGTCGGCGGGCCTTCACAAAAGTCCTTAGACGAAATTGAACGCATGATGTGCGTATTCCAAGATGAATGTCTCGGCGGTGTGAAAGATTTCTCACCCGAGTTCAAGAAGACGTGGGGAGCTGGAACTGCTCGTTGCAAGTCCATTGTCGACGACGTGCGAGCTGGGAAAGCGAGCATTCGCGTCGACAGCTGGAAAGAAACGATGATGAAGCGATTCGGTTGCCCAGTGCCTGCTTCCAAAAGTGGCGGCGATGCTGGCAAAGCTACCCCCGTGCAGAAAGGTGTTTAGTGAGTGCGAATCAAATCCATGTGTACGTACACAATAGAAACGTTGTCAAGTGTTCACACATCATCGAGCCCAAGGCATCTTCTCTGACAACGAACTACTCACTAAAAAAGAAATATCAACTCTAAGACAAGTATCATACCACATCCGAAAGCTATTTCTATTCGCTTTTCAGCATGAAGTTGGGGTCTCGTCGGTACTTGTTCTCAAACCGCTCCATCCACTTGTCCAGCAGGTTGGTCGGGATCGTCATGTACGCGTTCGTGTTGCTCGTGGAGAACGACGTCATGTAGTTAAATAGGTCCTGCGCGATCTTGAGCGCGAACGCCTTGCGCTCGACGAGCCCGCTCGCCTCGATGCCCAAATTCTTGACGTTGTCCAGCGGTTCAATCGAGATGCCGAGCTGCAGCACGGGCTGGCCGGCCACCTCGGGGTGCGTGGGCCAGCCCGTGCGGAAGATCGCGCTCGGCTTCTCGGCAAAGACCGTGCCCAGCAGCTGCCAGTTCTGCAGCGCCGGCACGGCGAAGTAGAGCACAGCGCCGTAGCCCATCGGCAGTGGCGAGTTGGGCAGCAGGAAGAACGTGAGGTCGGTCACTTGCATCGGATCGCCGATCTCGGTGACATATCGACCGGGACCGATCTCTCTGTGGGGACAACAACGCTGCGCATGAGCCCACGGCGAGAGAGAGACGGCAGAAAGATGGAGCAACGTACTGGAAGTCGGTGTGCACGGGGCGCCCGGCGGCGACGAGCCCGAACTGCGCGAAGCTCATGCCGGAACGAGAGCGTTCTTTTTTCCCACTGCGTATCGATGCCACAATGGTCTGTCAAGAGCTGCTCGGGTTCGGCGCATTCGTTATTAGAGGTTTTTGAAGGCAAAGTCAAGTTCGGGAACGTTCTCGAACTCCCTTGTCGAAGGTTCATTCAACTATGGGAAGTATACGTTTATAGAGGTACATCTCAGGATCACATGCGGTGCGGAATAATGCTTCGTTTAAAATAATACTGGAGTTTCATGGTACAGAGCTCTCTACGCGCGGCTCACGGGTTGCCGCATGTCGATGTGGACCTCGGACGGCCTCGCACTGCTGGCGGTGCTGGCTGTGAAATTGCTCGGTCTCGGGACGCCCTGGCCGTTCGGCCCAACGTAGGACGTGCTGGTGCGAGTGTCCTGAGTCGACCGAGCTGATCCTGGCGGAGTTCCAGGCTCGCACTGTGGAGTGAGCAGGTTACGACCGAGTGTGTTGGACTGCTGTCGTTCGAGTCGTAAGATCTGAGCCTGGCGTCGGAAGCGTCGGCGTTGGAAGTAGACGTAGACGATCACGCAGAGCGAGATGACGATCAGCACGGCTGAGACCACGACGAGGTACATCCACCACATCCAGAAGAAGCACGGCTTGCTCGAGAACGGGAAGTACGAGCTCACGAGGCTTTTCTTGCGGTCGGACGACGAGACGCAGTCGCAGAACGACTTGCTGGCTTTCTCGACTGTGACAGTTTTAGCCGAGGTGACGCCGTTCGGGCAGGACTTGGCGACGGCTAGCCCAAGACGCTTGGACTCGCGGTCGTGGACGGTGAAGAGGCCATCCATAAACACATCGCCCAAGAGAGTGAGGTCGCCTTCGGAAATGCCGAACACGCGGCACTTTTGGACACCGTAGGTCGAGTAGAGCATGAGCGGACGCCAAATGTACTGAGGCGGGATCGTGATGCTGATCTGCTGCTTCGAGTCGCTCGAGTCGTCGAGCGCAAGCGAGAGCGTGATTGAAGGAAGGTCGAAAATGCTCGAGTTCGCGTTGGTTGGGTCGCAATACGACGAGCAGCACGGCACCGAGTCGCTAAAGAACGAGTCGCCCACTCCGGGGATCACTTTCTGGACTTTGGTCCGGAGGTCGTTAACGATCGCTGTGTACACCGCCGACGGGAACGCCATGTTGCTGGTACCCGAATCGATGATCGTTCGCGGCGAGTTGATTTCCTTGCAGCTCACGTCGAGCACGTCGTCGCCGACTTTGATAGCCGTCGTGAGCACGTTGTACCACCGCTCCTGCACGAGCGGTGTGTAGACCAAGTCGCCTTGGTAGTAAGTTTCGCCATTCGCTCCTGTGGTGCCGCCCATGATCAGCTCGCCCGAGTAGAGCGCGTCTTTGTAGTCGACGTCCTTGATCAGCAGCGACTGCAGCGAGCCGCACATGAGCGTGCTGAACACGTTCGGCAGCGACTTGGCGGACTGCATTTTTTCAAAATACGGCGTCGGCGGGTTGCTCGAAGGAGACGCGATGCTCGAGTACGCGAGGCCGATGATGCCGTCGTAGCCGGACTGGATAAAGTTGGATTCCGCGAGGATCTCGGTGAAAGGCATGCTCGTGACCTCGCCAATCTCCTTGGACGAAAACGTGTCCTCCACGAGCTCGCCGCTCCACGAGCCCGTGACGTAGCTCACGCTGACCTGTTTCGATTGATCCACACACGTCGAGGACGCCGAGCACGAGTAGAGCGACGTGCTCGTCGACGAGCAGCAGTCGGCCGTGACCACGGCCGTGTTGGACGAGCCCGTGTCGATGAGCAGGTTGAAACTCGTGCCCGAGCCGCTCGAGTACAGCGGCGAGCCGACCGTGACCTTGACATAGTACGCCAGCCCCGTCGGCAGCCCGTACATCTTTTGCTGCACGACGCTGGCGGCATCGACGCCGCCGAGCAGCAGCAACTGCGCGCCAAGCACGAGCGCCGTCGCGGCTCTTCTCGCCGTCGGTTTCTCGAGCGAGCTCCGCGGCCGGCGGCGGCTCGCGACCGGCGTCAAGCTCGAGCGGAGGGCCATGTCTTCAACGTGGTGGTTGGCGAGTGGCACCAGACGCGGAAGATGGCCCCGCGTCGCCAAGTTTGGCCGATGTCCAATTTTCGCATGCTGGTCGGTTGGGCAACCGAAACGACGCAGCTGTTTGATCGCTTCACAGCCGAATGCTACTACCTGTGACAAGTGATATTGCGCGGCTGAGAAGGGCAGGTGTCTCCGGATCTCACCATAGAACACTGCATGTAGGAGACCTGTAGGAATGGATATGTTGCTGACTTTGAGCTCCGCCCAGTCTCGCTGATCAGCGTCTCACAGTGCCGTGTCACACGTCACACCCGTGTGACTTGGAGACTTGGCGCTGATCGGGTAAGAACTTCTTCTTCCGCTCGCTCACTACGGCTCGTGCGACTGGCTCGCGCGCTTCTCGCGATCAGCCGCCAGTGTGTCTTCCATGCTAGAGTTCAGTGTCCTCGTTGCGGTTGCGGCGTCCAATCGCGGATGGCGATGGCGAGAAGATTTGCCAGGAAGACTGTGAACTCGAGTGCGCGGTCCAGTGGTGCGACCGTCGCTCGCCACGACGCGTGCTCTCTTGGCGCGACTGGAGCTCTTGCGAAAGTCGAGGGACCAGTTCAACGGCTCCACTTTGGGCGTGGCTTCCTTCTTCTTGCTCGGAGCCGGGAGTTTGCCGGTGGAAGAGCCGTCCACATCGCGGTGGAAGAGCCGGTAAAGGCTCGTGCGAAGCTCATGCTGGTGACGCTGCATGTCCACCAGCACGCGATTCTTCGGCGTGGGTTTGGGTGGGGAATACTCGTCGATCTGCACCTCGAGCTGGTCGAGCTCGACCTCGCTCATGGCGAGCGCGTTCGGGTACGGGTCGCGAAAGCAGGAGAGACAGAGCTGCTTGTAGCTGTAACGCACACGTGCGAGCAGATACCAAACAACCTTGGCCGAGTACAGCAGCAGCATGAGGTAGAGCACGAAGACGACGACATTGGCAGCGGTGCTCAAGTCCGGGTCACACGTCGTCGCCGATGACGCAAACGCCCATCGCTGTCCGACGAGGAGCCACGCAACATAGAGCGCGGACACGAGAAAGAGGCCGATCGTGATCCCGTTGTTCACACGGAGGTGCAAGTAGAACCACTGACGGATCAGCACCGGGAGACACGCCGCAAACGGGGCGAACAAGCCGAGAACGATTAGAAAACTCGCCAGCGGCTTCTCACAATCACGCGACATGTACACAGCGCCGAGCACGAGCGAGACGACGGCCATGTTCGCCGTCACTAAACTGAACGCGTTGTCGACATAATGAGCTGACCGCGAATTGTGGAGATCGAGCACGTCGTCCTCTCGCTGCTCGTGGACTTGCTGGGCGAGCCGCCTCTGTCGGTCTGTCGCCGTGAGAGTTTGCTCGCTGCCTGTGCTTTCATCCATCGCTTTTAATCGCTCTGGGCGAGTCCCAAGAAGAGCACCATACGCAAGAATAGCTCATGGATGGCTACACTCGATTTTAGGAGAGAGTAGTGGTGTGTCTTAGCTTTACTAAAACCGCATTATTTGCGAACATGTGCACCCAATCGCGGTTTTAATAGAGTCACGACTGTAGACCATGCATGACGGTGACAAGCTTTATCCCACTTTGAGCCATTGCTGTACGCACGTCAACCAAACAAGCCAGGTCTTCCTTCATGGTGCTGACAGAAGGACACCAGCAAGACAAGAAACCACCCCTGAGATTTCAACCCACGACACTTTATGGACATTATGCAAATATGTATGTATGCGACCCATATCTCGGTCAAATCATCTGCCTTTCAGTCAGTCGATTCGGTAGATATGAGCCGTGCTTCGACGTCGAGTGGCCGGAGCCGTTTTGATTGCAAAGAGGGCGATATTATGATAGCTGATGACTCGACATGTGATGAGGTGGCTGTCACCAACCACAGTTTGTAAAGACAACCAGCGTCCTCGCTCAGCTTCACCGAGACCGATGACCAGCTCTACTTCCTCAAGTAGGCGTTCCCGTTCGAGTCGAGGCACTTTCCAATCAGCGTCACGGTCACACTGTCCATGCCCACTTTGCTGGAGACGACGCTGTTGGTCTTGCCGCAATCGCTGGTCTGTCCGCCGGTCGTGAACGAGGCGAAGATTTCTCCTTCACCAAGCGAGTTGTAGTCCGGACGGCCGCCTTGGTTGATCCAGACGCTGCCGTATTGCGAGTTTGTCATGCTGGACCCAAAGATCCGCCCGACATTCACGTTGCTGTTGAAGTCCTTGTTGATGATCTTGTTCACGTTGATATCGCCCGGGTTCTGGTTGCAGTCAGCGAGCTCGCGGAAAATGTACCAGCCGAAGTAGTTTGTTGTCACCTTCGGGTTGCAGAACTGTCCTTGCCCACAAGGCGGAAAGTATTGGGTGGTTTCGGATTCCCAGACGGAGTAGATGCAAAAGTTGTGCGCCGAGGCTCCGACGAGCGTGGCTGCGACTGCGAGGATCTGGAAGGCGAGCATCTTGATCTTTTGTGGAAGTTGGAGAATCGAATACTCGTAGTCGAGGGAAGGGAAGGAGCTGGGGTTGTTGGAAGGCGAAGGCAAATTGATGAATGACCAAACGAGGCCGAGGCTTGCAGCGTAGACCGGGGCGAGCGCCAAAGCCGCGTCAAAATGGTGACCTCCTATCCACTTCCATGTTGCCCTGCGTATCTGCAATGTCGTCAGCTTGGACACACGGTAGTGATGAACCCATGGACCCAGGTTTTCAACGTTGAAGCTGTGGAGGTCGACGTGAAAATCCTGCGATGGTTGACGGTTGATGGTGACGATGGGACGCAGGATGTTCCACACATATTTCAAGCCAATGAGATATTTCGAAAGTGATCGCGCCGTCCACTGCGGAAACCAGCAATATAATACGCGAGCGCCACGACGTGATCCACAACTGCGAGAGGATTATCCAGCCCATCACTAAGGCATGCTACCTTGTAACCGCCTCTCCGCACCATCGTTCCATTCGTCTCGTCCCCCTGTATCATACGATTCGTAGGTAACTCAAAATCATGCCACTGATGAACCCATGCACCCAGGCGGTCAACTCTGTTGAAGTACACGAGGGGTTCAAAAGTTTAGTGGATGGGGACTCCAAATCACGTCAGCGATGAGTACGGTCCATCAACCAAGGCTATCAGCACGAGGATTGACTACTGCGTTAGTGGAAGTTTAAAAGGGGACTTGGACCTAGGGAATTCAAAACATTTTCATGGCCGAAACAATATAGGTGACTGCAATCAATTTTAAAGTTCTGTGTTAGCATCATTGACGCGGCTTTGGCGCTCGCCCCGGTCTACGCTGCAAGCCTCGGCCTCGTTTGGTCATTCATCAATTTGCCTTCGCCTTCCAACAACCCCAGCTCCTTCCCTTCCCTCGACTGCGAGTATTCGATTCTCCAACTTCCACAAAAGATCAAGATGCTCGCCTTCCAGATCCTCGCAGTCGCAGCCACGCTCGTCGGAGCCTCGGCGCACAACTTTTGCATCTACTCCGTCTGGGAATCCGAAACCACCCAATACTTTCCGCCTTGTGGGCAAGGACAGTTCTGCAACCCGAAGGTGACAACAAACTACTTCGGCTGGTACATTTTCCGCGAGCTCGCTGACTGCAACCAGAACCCGGGCGATATCAACGTGAACAAGATCATCAACAAGGACTTCAACAGCAACGTGAATGTCGGGCGGATCTTTGGGTCCAGCATGACAAACTCGCAATACGGCAGCGTCTGGATCAACCAAGGCGGCCGTCCGGACTACAACTCACTGGGCGAAGGGCAAATCTTCGCCTCGTTCACGACCGGCGGACAGACCAGCGATTGCGGCAAGACCAACAGCGTCGTCTCCAGCAAAGTGGGCATGGACAGTGTGACCGTGACGCTGATTGGAAAGTGCCTCGACTCGAACGGGAACGCCTACTTGAGGAAGTAGAGCTGGTCATCGGTCTCGGTGAAGCTGAGCGAGGACGCTGGTTGTCTTTACAAACTGTGGTTGGTGACAGCCACCTCATCACATGTCGAGTCATCAGCTATCATAATATCGCCCTCTTTGCAATCAAAACGGCTCCGGCCACTCGACGTCGAAGCACGGCTCATATCTACCGAATCGACTGACTGAAAGGCAGATGATTTGACCGAGATATGGGTCGCATACATACATATTTGCATAATGTCCATAAAGTGTCGTGGGTTGAAATCTCAGGGGTGGTTTCTTGTCTTGCTGGTGTCCTTCTGTCAGCACCATGAAGGAAGACCTGGCTTGTTTGGTGCAGCGGTGCTCAGGTCCGGGTCACACATTCACTCGCTCGTTGTCTCGAGAGACTCGCTGCCTGTGCTTTCATTCATCGCTTTTCACCGTTATTCTCCAGAGAGCCTACTAGTAGGCTCCAGAGGCTACCAGTAGGCTCACTTTCAACATTAGATTTTGAGGAAGGAGCGAGAGCTATCGCCAAAGTAGACTAATGGGCTCTTCACATTTGTGCTGGTGGCCTTCTAATATCATGCGCAGGACCATACCGGTCTTGCCGACGCGCTCATTGCTTTTCCCACATACCGTGTCGCCTTCTCGGAGTTTTTTCACGACGACTTGGTCTTTTCGAGTCGGACAGAGGGTGTCTGAGAGGACCGAGATTGCTGCTGCGAGCTCTCTGTGACTTCCCCGAGCTTCCGCGCCAGGGCAGAACGACTCTTCATTTAGTTTTGAGGCCTCCCAGTTAGCCCTGTACTGCCCATCTCACACCACATCCAATCGCTCTCGGCAAGTCGCAAGAAGAGCACTATCCGCATTGAGAGGTCGTGGATGGCTTCATTCGTATGTAAGAGAACGTGCAAGCCCTCGTCTCAGTACGGTTTTAAAAGAGTTGCGACCACCACGCATGACGCTCGCAGTGACCTGCAAGAATTTTCACGCTGAGTTTACTCTTGAATCTCGAGACATCACTGTAGCTGCTCTCCTCGCGGCTTGTGCCAACTAAACATGCCAGGTCTTCCTTCACGGGTGTGAACAGATGAACACTGGCACGGCAACAATCCATCACTGAGATTTCAACCCACGACATTGTATGCACAGATGTATACGACCCATATCTCGATCTAACCATCTGCATTTCAGTCAGTCGATACTGCAAATATGTGCCGTGCTTCGATGAAGAGCACTTAAAGTCGTTGAATGCGGAGAGGCCGATATTGCTCGTGAAGTCGAGCAGCATCTTCGCTCAGATTCGCAGAAACTGAAAACTAACTCTACTTCCTCAAGTAGGCGTTCCCGTTGGAGTTGAGGCACTCTCCAATCAGCCTCACAGTGATACTGTCCATGCCCACTTCCTCGGAGACGACAATGCTCGTCTTGCTGCAATCGCTCGTTTGTCCACCAGTGGTGAACGAGGCGAAGATTTCTCCTTCACCAAGCGAGTTGTAGTCCGGACGGCCGCCTTGGTTGATCCAAATGCTGCCGTACTGTGAGTTTGTCATACTGGACCCAAAGATCCGCCCGACATTCACGTTGCTGTTGAAGTCCTTGTTGATGATCTTGTTCACGTTGATGTCACCTGGATTCTGGTTGCAGTCGGCGAGCTCTCGGAAAATGTACCAGCCGTAGTAGTTAGTTGTGACTTTCGGGTTGCAGAACTGCCCAAATTGACAAGGTGGGAAAAACTGGAACGTTTCCGATTCCCAGATAGAGTAGATGCAAAAATTGTGGGCTGAAGACATTCCGACCAACGCTGCTGCGGCTGTGAGGATCTGCAAGGCGAGCATCTTGTTCTTTTCTGCAGTTGGAGAAAATTGGAGTTGGAGAATCGGATACTCGAGGGAAAGAGCTGGGGTTATCGGAAGGAGAATGTAAATTGATGAATGGCCAGAGGGTGACAAGGCTCAAGGAGTCGCATGTATCCCTCTAGCCTGCGCTTGCAGAGGGTGAGAGGACGAGCGCAGAGTCAACGATGCCGATTCTCAGTCCTAAAAAAACCACCTGAATTTCCCTACGTTTGAGTTCCCTACTACCACGTACGCCTCCTGGGAGCCCAGTATTGGCGACCTGAGTTTATGGGTCCACCCACTGTACTGGGGTGATTTGTGTTGAATCTGTTTGAAGTTCAAGCGCGTTCATCCTTTTTAGGACTGAGAATCGGCATCGTTGACTCTGCGCTCGTCCTCTCACCCTCTGCAAGCGCAGGCTAGAGGGATACATGCGACTCCTTGAGCCTTGTCACCCTCTGGCCATTCATCAATTTACATTCTCCTTCCGATAACCCCAGCTCTTTCCCTCGAGTATCCGATTCTCCAACTCCAATTTTCTCCAACTGCAGAAAAGAACAAGATGCTCGCCTTGCAGATCCTCACAGCCGCAGCAGCGTTGGTCGGAATGTCTTCAGCCCACAATTTTTGCATCTACTCTATCTGGGAATCGGAAACGTTCCAGTTTTTCCCACCTTGTCAATTTGGGCAGTTCTGCAACCCGAAAGTCACAACTAACTACTACGGCTGGTACATTTTCCGAGAGTTCGCCGACTGCAACCAGAATCCAGGTGACATCAACGTGAACAAGATCATCAACAAGGACTTCAACAGCAACGTGAATGTCGGGCGGATCTTTGGGTCCAGTATGACAAACTCACAGTACGGCAGCATTTGGATCAACCAAGGCGGCCGTCCAGACTACAACTCGCTTGGTGAAGGAGAAATCTTCGCCTCGTTCACCACTGGTGGACAAACGAGCGATTGCAGCAAGACGAGCATTGTCGTCTCCGAGGAAGTGGGCATGGACAGTATCACTGTGAGGCTGATTGGAGAGTGCCTCAACTCCAACGGGAACGCATTCTGAAGAGCAGAGCCCCGCGTCGATGGCTACATCCGTATCTAATCGAATATCCGTATACTCCTCCTATTTGCTTCTATTAAAACCGCATCTCTTGCTTGTATACTTCACTAAGTGCGGTCCACGCTTACGTTCGCACGAGCAGCTCCGATACCCCGATAGGTTCGCATCGCTTGGTCGGCAGAGCTCCCCGAGACCCACCTCGACCTCCTCCACGGCTCGTCCGTCGCCGCCGCCGTCGCCGTCGCGCTCTCTGCAGCGCCTCGCCCGTCGTCGCCATGATGAAGAAGTCGAGCGTGAAGAACCGCGCGCCGGCGCCGATCCAGATCACGGCCGAGCAGATCCTGCTGGAGGCGCAGGACCGCAAGGAAGACGTGCTCAAGCCCACGCGGCGCCGCATCGCGGACGAAGAAGAGCTCAACGACTACCGCATGGGCAAGCGCAAGGCCTTCGAGGACGAGCTGCGCCACCAGCGCCACCACATGGGCACGTGGATGAAGTACGCGACCTGGGAGGAGAGCCAGCACGAGTTCAAGCGCGCGCGGTCCATCTTTGAGCGCGCGATCGACGTCGACTACAAGAACCCGACGGTCTGGCTCAAGTACGCCGAGATGGAGATGCGCCACAAGTTTGTCAACCACGCGCGCAACGTCTGGGACCGCGCGGTCACGCTGCTGCCCCGAGTCGCGCAGTTCTGGTACAAGTACGCGTTCATGGAGGAGATGCTGGGCAATTTGAACGGCGCGCGACGCATCTTTGAGCGATGGATGGAGTGGCAGCCCGACGACCAGGCGTGGTACTCGTACATCAAACTCGAGCTGCGTGCAAACGAAGTCGAGCGCGCGCGCCAGCTTTACGAGCGGTACGTGGCGACCCACCCGGCCGAGCGCTCCTATATGAAGTTTGCCAAGTGGGAAGAGAAGGACCAACACCAATTGGCGCTCGCACGGCAGATCTACGAGCGTGCCATGGTCGAGCTGCGAGACGACGAGAAAAGCGAGCTGCTTTACGTCGCCTTTGCATCCTTTGAGGAGCGATGCCGAGAAATTGAGCGAGCCCGAGCCATCTACACATACGCGCTGGACCGGCTACCGAAAGAAGACGCTCCACAACTCTACAGCGCGTTCATCACGTTCGAGAAAAAGCATGGCGACAAGAAACGCATCGAAGACGTCGTGATCGCCAAGCGTCGTGTCGTGTATGAACAACAAGTCGCGGCCAACGCCCTCGACTATGACTCGTGGCTGGAGTACATCAAGCTGGAAGAAAATGAAGCTGTCGCGTCACAACAATTTGGACTCGTGCGCGACGTGTACGAGCGTGCGATCGCGAATGTGCCGCCAATCGAGGAGAAGCAATACTGGCGGAGATACATTTACCTCTGGATCAAGTACGCGTTGTTCGAAGAGCTGATCGTCGCCGACGAGTCGCCCGAAAGAGTCAAAAATGTGTACAAGACATGCTTATCCATCATCCCACACAAGAAATTCACGTTCGCCAAGATCTGGGTACTCTTCGCCAAGTTCCTCATTCGCCAGCGCGACGTCCAGGCTGCGCGGCTTACTCTAGGTGAGAGTATCGGCAAGTGCCCGAAGAAGAAACTCTTCCGCAGCTACATCGAGCTTGAGTTGATGATGGGCGAGATCGACCGCTGCCGCAAGATCTATGCCCAGTATCTTGCCTTTGACCCTCAGAACTGTGAGACGTGGCAAAAGTATGCGCAGCTCGAGCGACAAGTCGGTGAAATTGAGCGTGCTCGCGCCATTTACGAGCTCGCCGTCAAGCAGCCCGTGCTCGACATGCCCGAGATGATCTGGAAAGCCTACATCGATTTCGAGATCGAGAACGAGGAGTGGGAGAACACTCGGTTGCTGTACGAGCGACTGCTGGAGCGCACCAAGCACGTCAAAGTCTGGATCAGCTTTGCGCAATTCGAGGCCAAGCAGGACAGAGAAATGGCTCGCGAAGTCTTGGACCGAGCCCTGCGGTATCTCAAGGAGCAGGCCGCCGAAGAAAAGAAAGAGGAGCGCGTGCTTTGTCTCGAGACCTGGCTCGCGATGGAGCAAGAGTGGCAGGACGACGCCCAGATCAAGAAGCTCAAGGACATGATGCCCAAAAAGGTCACCAAGCAGCGAATGGCTTACGCCGAGGACGGGGTACGTTGTCTTGCACTTACATTTTCACGAAGGCACTTGAAACTAACATTATTTTTTTTTATTTTCTCACAGACCGAGCTGGGCATGGAAGAATACACCGACTACATTTTCCCCGACGACGAGAAAGCCCAGTCGCATCTCAAGCTGCTGCAGGCCGCGCAGGCGTGGAAGGCCAAGAAACGACAGCGCGAGCAGGCCGCCGAGGGCGAGGACCACGCCGCCGATGCTTAATAATACCCCACTGGGGGACGAAAAATCTTCAAAAACCTCTCATATCAAATCTCACCCTCCACGACCAGGTCGCCATTTACCTCTGACATCTGATAAATGGTGTCGCTTCCCATGTGATCTCCGGGTCACCACAGAAACCACCCAGATCTTTTTCTCTCTCTCGCCTCGATGGCGTCGCTTGCGCGCTTGAAAGCGCCGCTCGCGCGCGTGCTGCGCTGCCCCGTCCATGCACATCGTGCTGAGCGCGCGCACGCGCTGAGCACGCTGCGCTACAACTTCGCCGACTCGAAGATCGGCATCGGCTACTTGCAGCTGCCGCCCGAGGAGATCGAGGCCGAGCACGAGCTGCTGAGCGTGCTGCCCGACTTCCAGCAGGCCATGGACGTGCTCCACGGCGACGGCGACCAGTACCGCCAGCTGCCGACCACGAAGAAAGCGGCGCTCGCGATCCCGAACCTCGAGCGCACGGTCGAGATCTGTCGCTCGGCCATGGGCTTCAAGAGCGTCTACTTGCTCGCGGCGCTGCGCCACTTGTTCTTGAGCTACTTTATGGCCGGCAACTACGCGCAAGCCAACAAGACGATGCTCGAGCGCGGCGAGCTCATGGATTGGCCGGTCTCGGAGCAAGAACGTATCCTGCGGCTCTTTTTGCGCGAGAACCAGCCGCAGCTCGGGCTCGAGTGGTGCCAGAAAGACGTGTTCACGGCGCTTTTCCCGAAAGACGACACCGTGCCGATCAAGTGGACCATGTACGAGCTCATCGCCAAGACGCTACGCGATGGTATGGGCGAACTCCACGTGAAAGACCCCATGTTCGCACGTGCAGTTGAGGTGCTGCGCATGAAAGAGGACGTGGTCGCGAGCGAGAAAGGCTTCGCTGACCATTCGCTGCTGAGCCACGAGATCCCGTACCTCATGTCGCAATACGCAGCGCTGAGCCTCGTGGCCAGCGACGCGCTCGTCAAGAACGCCAGCGAGCTCAGCCACGACCAGCAAGTGTCGCTCAAGCAGGCCGAAGTGCTCTGGCGCGAATCGCTCACGTGGGTCGAGACGCGCATCCACGACACGGACAAGGACGAGCTCGCGACGGGCGTCGACGCGCCCTTCGAGGCCTGGATCCAGATCAATCTCGGGGAGCTCTTGCTGCGCATGGACCGCACCGACGAAGCCATGGAGTTTTTCGGCAAGGCGCTCCAGACTCAGCAGAACCAGAAGGGCACGAACGCGTTGGCGCTGAGCCGAGTGTTGAGCAAGATCGCCCAGGGATGCCATCTGAACGGCCAGGCCGTGTCGAGCGAAGGTCTCTTCACGTCGGTGTTGGACGCGTTCGAGAAGGAGACCCATCTGTCGGTGACGGACCAGGTCGAGTACGCGCGCTCGCTGCGAGCCTACGGTGCGCTGCTGAAAGACTGGGACAAGCGCGAGAAGGACTCGCAGCTCAAGTTTGAAAAGGCCACCGAGATCGAGAAGGCCATCAACGCGCTGTGCCAGCGCAACCACAGCGCAGCCGCACTGCACCCTGTGTTTTACTTGCCGCTGTGAGAATGGAACTTTGTTTGTTGATTGATCTCTCTGCCACTTGAAAGTCGGCGACGAATCTCTCTTTTAACGTGGTCTCTTTCTTTTTTCGACGACAAATGCGGACCAACGACGATGTGACACAAGTTGGATAGGGCACGTCTTGTTAGTGGCTGCGTGCCCACTCGGTCGTTTGTGGCGGATTCAAACAAAGCTATGGCGTATGTTCGTCGCAGATGGGCGGGCACTGTCCGCTCGCTTGGTAACACTTACCCATCGGAGCCGTTGACTCTGTCATACGGCGCGTGCGTCTCATGGATAAGTCAAGTCCCTCCCCCACTGCGAACACCGCCACACTGCTCATTCCGCAATTCACCACCGCCTACACAACCTACCACCACCAAGAAGACAATGTGCTTCGAGCTCGACTGCGACTGCTGCTGCCTGCCACCAGGAGACTGCGATATCTGCATCTGCTGCGTGCCCTGCGACTGCTGTGCCGACTGCGACTGCTGTCTGCTCGGCTGTCTCGGTGGCGCGTGCTGTGCCTCAGCCGCGAACGACCGCCGACGCGGACCACCGCCACCGCAACACACCGTCGTGCAACCCGTTGTGGTCTCACCTGTCTACGTCTACGAAGGCCGCAGCCCAGGCCACTATGGCCACCGCTACTGAGCTAGCTCTCCTCTAGACCCTGTACACCAATAACACTCCACCCGATACAATAATAAACATCCTACCGATTTCAGACACCCAACTCTACGTTGAACTGTCGCCATGTACGAGCCTGTACATGCAGCTTCTGCAGTTTCTGTTCTCGCCTGTCACGGTAACGCAGTGTACAGTACACAGCAGCTCGGGTTTGCTCGACGGGCGACTCCTGAAGCAGTTGAGTCGAGACAGTTCCCAGCGGACCATGTTGGCCACGTGCTTGGATACAAATACCAAGTTATCGCACATCGCATGTGGACAAGCCGAATGTTTTTTTTTGACTGGGACATGCCTGGACCGAGGTCGTTCCGTCGTCAGCTCCCCCTGGAAGTGCAGGTGATTTGAACCCACCTCTTCTGAGCAGACGGACATATCGCAATGCTTGGAATCCAGCGGCGTGAGACTGTCAAGGCGAGTGTATACACTCGCGTGGACACTGCAACGGCATTCGCGACGACCTCGTTGAGCTCGGTCATTCTGAAATTCGTCGACTACCCGACAAGCCACCAACCCACCAACCTATAGCAACCACTCAAGAATGGATCCCTGTGATCTCTGCGACTGCTGTCTCCTCGGCTGCCTCTGCGGTGCCTGCTGTGCGAGCGGGGCTGACGATGCCGATCGCCGACGTCGCCGTGAAGCCCAGCAACACCAGCCAGTCTACGTGCAACCCGTCGTCGTACGCCACGTTTACGTGCAGCAGGGCCACCCACACCACGGCCACGGGGGCCCTCGTGGCAGTATGTCGAAGCACGGCAAGCCAGTCCACCGCCGAAGGTAGCTCGCAGCACTCGCGAGAATCTCGATTAGTCAAGCTGTACATTACGAGTCAAGTGCTCGCATCCACATTGCGGCACTATAATATAACACCCAAGCATCTTCTGCCCACTTGATCTGTTACTTCAGTTCGTTGGGTCCATATTTCCACAAAAGTTCTCTCAGATATCTGACGTCAGCACTTCGACTACGGCCATTACGAACTACCCGTATTGGCAAAATTGGAAATGGGCGTCTTCACCTGGATTTCATTCTAACATTCTAATTTTACGAGCGCTATGACCGACCAGAGCCATCATCAAATCAGACCACGATTCAGCCACATCCAATACGTGCAGTTCGTGCGTGCTCGGGTTCCTATCAATAGCACGCGGCGCAAGAGTGAGAAATAAAACAACAGCTTACCAAGACAGCTCCACTTTCATCAACAATGAGCGGCTGCCTCCATCGGCTCTTCC
This sequence comes from Pythium myriotylum, assembly GCA_023091665.1. Classification (NCBI taxonomy): domain Eukaryota; phylum Oomycota; class Peronosporomycetes; order Pythiales; family Pythiaceae; genus Pythium; species Pythium myriotylum. The sequence continues at coordinate 108,349 of JALJCQ010000009.1, forward strand.
ACGCATGGGAGGCCGTCCAGGTCGAGCTGCATGGGCGGTACTCGCTCCCAAGATTCCAGGAGCTACTCGCGCATGCCGCCTCGTCTTCGACCTCGAAGAACCTCGCCATCATTCTAACGGTCCCAGTGCCTGGTGTGCTACTAATGCTCGCCTTCGACATGACCCCTCTCGAACCAGCGAGTATGGGAGTGGCTAAGCAGACCCCCTGGCTCTTCATCCGCACATGGATCACTTCCCTCCTGACGTCTCTAATGATAACGCGAAATGTCCACGTTAGTGTGCCATCGCTTCCGCGTTCAAGTTGTCAATTCGCTTTGATGGGAGCGATACCAGCGACTTCGACCATCGCCGTCTTCGCTGCACTTGGTGAATTTTGGGTCTTCCCGACACCTTTTGGTATTCAGATCGCTGAGTTCGCAAACATCCTGACGACCTTCACACTCTGGTGGTGGGCATGGGGGAACGCGGTGCGACGCGATCCTGAGGCCAAGTCAAGAGCCCAACGCTTTGGGCAGGCCATGCAAGCGCAGCTCAACACTTTCCCAGCTTACCTCGTCTACTTCTCGGCCTTCACACTTACCGAGAAGACACGTTACCAGAAATTCGTGGCGTTCACTCTTCCTCTACTCAAGATGTTGTTCAAGAACCTGATCCAGAAAGGCGTTTACTACATCGAAGACATGGCGCCTGTCATCATCGTTCTCAGTATCGATGCTTTCCACGCCGGGTTCGTCTGTACGACAATCCAGCAGACACATGGGTTGACAGCCATCGTATTCATCATGACCGTGGATGGTATTCAGTCCCTCATCGCCTGTTACGAGGTTATCGCAATCGTTCGACGAGTGAACCAAGCTGCTAAGTCGAGTCAATTGCTTGTGAGAGAGAAATCGAACGTCGCTGCTCATGATGCACTCGGATCTCATGCCGCTTCCCGGTTAGCCTCGTTGCTTCACTCCGAGTACAGCGCGATTGACTACACTAGGAAGATCCTAGATACTTGTCCACGCGTGCGGGAACACCCAGCCGTGGCATTTCCTCGTTACCTGTACGACCCCGTCGCTGAACCCTCAAATGCTATGAGTGCAGCCAGTCTATGGAGCCGCCTACGCGTCGCTCCTTCCAATCATTTGGGAGCCCCGAGCACGGATATCCTCGTCAGGTCCCTTAGCATCCCTCCAACCCAGCAAGTGTCACGAGCAAGCCAACTCACAGAGGTCGAAGCCTCCCAGCTTCGTTGCGTGTTGGAAACTCTGAAGATGCTATGCATGATCGAGTTCTACGTACTGATTGAGTACGTCGAGGCTGCGTTCGCGGTAGCGTACGGTAGGGATGCTGGCTCCGCTAAGGTTTTCTGCAAGTGACTCACTCGTTGAACGTTGCATTTAGCGGTGTACGTGGCGATCGTAGTTCACATGCCCAACCGCGTCTACTACAGTCAGTTTCGGGATATGACAGATATTCAACTGCACGACGCTTCCATGCAACTCGCCGTGTACGCGTCATTAGAAGTACTCTCACTCGTTGCGTTGTGCGTTGCGTTCAATCTTCTTCTCCAGCGCGTCTCCTCTTTCCAGCAGTTGGCGTTCGTACTCAAGAAGGATAAGGGTTTCATCACCACAATGCTAGCGATGTGGGTCGCTGTGATCGTTCAGATCACGCTCGAACACAACGGTACGCACAATTTTCATTTTTGCCTCGAATTGACACGCATTTGGGTTTGATTCACTTCTGCATGATCTCCAGGCCTCGACTTCACGTTCCAGTTCAAGTGGATGCGTCGACCCAAAGGCCCTTGATTTTCAATTTCTTCAGACTGCAAAGACCTGCACATATCCCAGCGAATCGCGACTTCATTGAAAGCTCCATAGTGGCAACTGTTTGTTCGGTAGACAAAGACCTTCCTCAAACTTGGCAACGCTCGAGGTCTGACGATGGTTCCCGTCTCACGCAGAAGTTCAAATTTGAGCACATGTCACAGATGCGCACTGTCTACAGTCGTCTATGTCTAGGATAGCACCCATCCCCAACCTTCCGCTTGTCATACGCAGCAGAGCTCGCAGCTGAACCTCAGCAGGCAAGGCTGACGAAACAGACAACTCAACGCATCATTCCGCAATTTACCACCACCCACACAAACCACCACCACCCGCCAAGAAGACAATGTGCTTCGAACTCGACTGCGACTGCTGCTGCATGCCATGTGACTGCGATATCTGCGTCTGTTGCGTTCCCTGCGACTGCTGCGCCGACTGCGATTGCTGCCTGCTCGGCTGTCTCGGCGGCGCGTGCTGCGCCTCAGCGGCTGACCGCCGCCGCGAGCCCCCGCCGCCATACCAGGTCTACGCACCCGTCCAACCAGTTGTCGTATCTCCCGTCTACGTTCAAGATGCCCGTGGCCCCGGCTACTACGGCGGCTACCGCTACTGAGAGAACATGGACCACAACTTTTGTACAGATACAGAACGAGATAAAATATCTATAGAACAATTGCTTTCTCTGCAGTGTCCAGTTGTCGGAGATACGTAGTCGACAACCGAGTTGACGGGGTTGATACAGTAGGTCTCGGCGATGTGAGGTGGATTGGATTGGTTAATCATGTGTTAAGTGTGCTTTACGAACCACCGACGGACCCCACTGGTTGTGTCCGGAAGTTTGAAAGAGCAAAGCTTTTCGCGCGCGAGCTCCCTAATGTAAGCTAGAAACTCTCATCCCTTACACCGAACAAGTGTGCACACGTCACATATTCCAGTTGTGTGACAAGCTGGTGACAAGCCATATGTAACGATGGACTGACTCGCTCTTGTCATGTCCTGTACCCACCGTCGTCTGAGCAGGCGGACATATCGCAATGCTTAGAATCCAGCGGCGTGAGACTGTCGAGGCGACCCACTCGAGTGGACACTGCAACGACATTCGCGACGTCTTACAAGAGCTCATTCTCAAATCGGTCGATTACCCGCATCAAACGACAAAGACCAATCACCCAACAACAACCCACCAATCCAATGGATCTCTGCGACTGCTGTCTCCTCGGCTGCCTTTGTGGCGCCTGCTGCTCGAGCGGGGCTGACGACGCCGACCGCCGACGTCGCCGCCAAGCTCAACAAAACCAATACCAGCCAGTCTACGTGCAACCCGTTGTCGTACGCCACGTATACGTGCAACAGGGCCACCCTCAGCACGGCCACGGGGGTCCACGCGGCAGTTTGTCGAAGCCTGGAGCAAACTACGGCCAGCCAGTGCAGCGACGAAGGTAGCAAGCCGGGCGAATAGAAGTTGCAGCTGTACACTAGAGAACACTAAAATTTAATCAAGACGAACTCGACAATATTTAATGTTTCGTTGTTTGTTTGGCAATGTATTCTAAAGAGGGCAAATAGTGAAGCATTCTCCTTCTGTGGACACTCTTATCTCATCGTGTGCAGTCGCACCCACTTGTTCTAGCTTTGTCTGTTTACAGCGATAAAATTTGCGAACACTGTGCATTGGCTCCGATCAAGTCCCCGAGGAGCTGGAGGCTGTGACCACTATACAAACAGCAGTATTGCGCACGTCACATGGTTGTTCTGGGATGACAGAAGACATATCGCACGCTTCGACAACCCCAAAATTTTATGCAGCGTTGGACTTGAAGACTTTCGTTGAGAAACCGCCAGTGGCCATGTGTTCTTCATTGTGCACCGGGTACATCCAGTGCGGTGCGGCTCTTTAATCGATACGCAACTTCTAACTGAATCATTTCCGAATCTCGCGTTACAACAACACCTCTGTTTCGTACAACAACCTCGCGCTGCCATGGACGACTGCACATGCTGCATCATTGGTGGTCTCTGCGGCGCCTGCTGTTCAAGACTAGGTAGCAAGCGCAACTACAACCGCCGACGGCAACCAAAACACGACGCCAAGCCGGTTATTGTTCATCCTGTGGTCGTAACTTCGCCTCGCAAAGTCCACCCCGACGGCTACATCATCCACAACGGCAGCAACGAAAGATGAAGCAAGAATCTGCTACTGATACGCGTCTACCATGATATTCTCTGCTGCAGAATTCATAGCATCGACGCCCGACTTCATCAACACCGCAGAAGGACTGGTTTCTTAACAGTCTCGAACGGACCCCTCCGATACAATACCCACTTTCGGGACGACAGCCAGCACCTTCAAACTGGCGATAGGTATGCCGTTAATGTATTCGTTTTTGTTGGAACCTTTGCATTCGGAGTCGTTTGTCTCGGGAAGCTTCACGGTGGACTCGAGCTAGGTTCGGGAACCTGTCGCAGATCTGAAAGTGTAGCCATGTCAGGTTGACTGACATATTTTCGGAAACGGTTCTCTACCGGTATCCCATGATCTGTGTGTTCCTTCCTGTCTGTCTCATAGAGAACGCCAAGAAGAATGCGAAAAAAAATGTTGACGTCCTGCCCGCCTCAGGGCCGCTCACAACGGCGCGCGAGCAAAGTGCCATTCTCCAAATTCCTTCTCACCTCTCAAACTACCACCTCGACGATGTGCTTCGACGACTGCGACTGCTGTCTTCTCGGCTGTCTCTGCGGCTCGTGCTGCGCCGCTGCCGCCGCAGACGACGAGCGCAATCGCACACAATGCGTTCAGACAGAGACCGTGTACGTCCAGCCGGTTGTAGTGCAACCCACCGCAACCTACGTTGCCGCAGATGGAACGTATTACCAGCAAGTCCCTCCACCAGCAGGATACGACGCGTATGGCCAGCCGGTGTACAAGGTCTGACCGTCAGAACATGCCGACACGTGACCCAATATGTTATCACCATAAAAGGAAGAATATATAAACACTGAGCGCCTCCCAATTGCGTTCCTCTCTAACTTGCAGCTGTGGATGCGGCATCTGGCGTTGGCACGAACCGAAAGGTGATCAATCTCTGACTCGAGACAACTTGGAACACAGCAGATCACATTTTCTTATTGGGTTCATCACGACTTTTCGTTTGATGCTCGTGTATCCCAGCTATCAGTAACCTGTCACCGACATTAGAGCACCGAAAGACAAATACAAAAATAGATTGGTCGAGCAATTCCGGCTCCTCTAGATTTTGCATGAGCCTCAATCACTAAACCATTCGTTCGGCGCGGTCTAGCGTTCCAATCCACCTTTCGTTGGCTGCGAGCGTTGATTAGTCACCGTTTCCTCATTCGACACATTCGTTTAAAATTCGTGATAAGTCTGCGGGACATGACCGTGCAATCTCATCTGTCACCCATCGGTAAGACCGCACAGGCTGGAACTTCCGGAGCGAGGCCACCAATTCTGGTGAAGAAAGTTGAAGTCGAATCTGGACCCCGTCGAAAGAGGTCCGGAGGGTCGTCGAGTTCATTCCGCAAGTTTCATCGCAAACTACAAGCCCCCTTTCGCTCGACATCATGTGCTTCATGGACGATTGTGACTGCTGCCTTCTTGGCTGCCTCTGTGGCTCCTGTTGTGCTGCCGCTGCCGCAAATGATGACCGAAATCGCGCCCAGTACTCTCAACCTCAGCCAGTCTACGTCCAGCCCGTCGTTGTGCAATCCACGCCCACGTACTACCAGCAGCCCGCTGTCTATGCGGCAGCTCCAGTGGGTCAGACCACATACGTTCAACCCGTCTACAAGGTCTAAACGACGATCTTAAATTTTCCAAAGAATAAACATTATTACAACTTCTTTACACACAGTATCGTCACGTACGACATGACATCGCAACACTGTATGCATCAGGAACTTGACACACAAGAGGTCTCCGCAAGCTGAACGTTCTGGTGTTTGACTGAACTGGCGGTCCTTGAAAATCGCTATCTCGTTCAGAAAAAACATCGTTGAAGACTTTGACGGTACAATCGGTGCATAGGCATCGGACGAGCTGACTTAAACCCGGAGCGATTGTTCGCTCAGAACCGGCCGTCACCCTTCGCGGTTACGCATCCGTGTCCCAGCGAGCTCTCGGCTTCTCGAGACTGAGCAGCCGTCTTTTCTCGCCGTCTTCGTGGCGTTTGATGTGTCTACTCGGACCCATGTCTATCAACAGAAGTGCGCAATGGGTGCAGCGCACCCGCTAGGCACTGCCTCTTCAGTGTAGCCATCTTCTTTCATTGAAATCTCGTCGCGCAAAGCCAACTTTTGGGATTTCTACGGTCTCCGATTGGCCAATTTCGCACTGCGTGGACATGTCGTCGTAAGTTTTAGGATTCGTCCATGCGACAGGACTGTGCAATCTCAGCTCGCGCCCGCTTGCTTCTTTCCACCCCCTGTCAGGGTTGTCGCACTCGTAGGCGAGCGAGACAAGAGCCCCGTCGACAGTTCTCTCATTCTCCAACCTCACTCGGAAGCCCCAAGTCCCTCCACTCCACACCAACGATGTGCTGCCCCGACGACGACTGCGACTGCTGCCTCCTCGGCTGTCTCTGTGGCTCGTGCTGTGCCGCGGCTGCTGCAGACGACCGCAACCGGCAACAATGCTCCCAACCTCAGCCAGTCTACGTCCAACCGGTCGTGGTTCAGTCCGCTCCACCTCCGGGCGTCGTGTACTACCAGCAGCCGGCAGTTCCAGTCGGACAAACCGCTTATGACCAGCCCGTCTACCACGTCTAGAGTCCGCGAATAATGCTCTCTTGCCAACGAGAGGCAAGCAACCGTGTACCATACAAACCTCATCTCCCGCGAATGAACCCACCGAAACTCCCCCCATGAATTTTTTGCGAAGTGTTCTTGGAAGTCTGACTAGTACACCCATCCCCCATTCGATTCGAATACACAAATGATTCGGAATATTGGAGCTGTGCTTCCACAGTGCGGCGAGTCAACTGCCTGAGCGCGTCCGCTCACTTCGAAATCCACCGAGAACAACTCCAATCCCCCACTCCAGTGCTGTGGAACAATGTGCGACGGCGACGGCGACGACGATTGCGGGCTCTCCTGCTTCTGCTGCTGCATCAACACAGCCTCCGACATCGATAGCATCGGAAGTCGGCGGCGGCACTCCCACACTCGGACAGTCTACGTGCAGCCTGTGATAATCACGGCAGCTCCCTACCCTCCACCACCAAACAACGGACAACCCGTATCACCAGCCGAGCCGTATAACTATCCATACGCGCCGCCTCCAGGAGTTGAAGGAAGCTACCCGTATCCGCCGGTGAATGCAGAGATTGCAGACAAGCCCAAAGCAGTCGACCACTAGATGCCAAGTATTTAGAGAGCATATTGCAAATCAAAACTAATATACAATGGACTTACACTATCTGGATGGATATCGTACGCGTGAATCGAAATATTACTACGTAGTACACAACATACAATGTGGTAGCGTACTTGCTTTATTAAACGCGTTTTGGTTGGCGCTCTGGTGTTCTCTGTTCCCATGGAGCACTTCCATGCCCCCCGTGTCGAGATATCTTTCGAAGTCTCCATTCACGTGGGTTGGTGAAGCCACTTCCTCACCTGAAATTTTTCAGGAATGTGTATTTTCGTCCAATCACCGAGGCCGTTGCGTCCAAAGGAGGGAGAATCGGTTTCCGGAGAACTGAACTGTCCAACCCTTGCAAGGAAGATGGCATGACCTGACAACACGCATATATCAGTCGGGATCTTCGATTGGTATCAGGTATTTGAGGTAGGACCTGCTCTCGTTCGAAGGCAACACCAACTCGATGGAGAGTCTCTGTGAGCCTCGCTCATTGCTGATGTCCCACTGCGACGGTGAGTTGTTGTCGTGTGCGCGAGAAAAAGAAGCCCACAGCTCATCAATCTCGCAACGAACAAAGAGAACGCGCTTTTCCGTCGAGCGAGCAAGCACGAGAGAGAAAGACTCGCGTCAAAAATTTTGACACTTCTGAGCGTCAGACAAAGAGAAATTCTCCGATGCGTGTCCTTGACCATGTCCACTGCATCGCTTTCGTGGATGAGAGAAGAGCACGGAAAATTACAGTTCCAACTAGACAACCAAGATGATGGGACCTCTGACGCTTGGATGCATCCAGCGGTCCAAAGACAGAAGAGACCACTCTGAGACTTGCTGAACGAAGTCACCAGTTTCAAAACAGAGGACTCGAGCACACGCCACGAGAAAGAGAGAGAGAGATCAGATCGCCATTGACGAGATGAAAGGCTCCGAGTGTTTCAGCTGTCTGTGTTGTCGCTGCGGAGCGGACTCGAATGAGGAAGACTTTTCGCGACGCCGCAGTGAGACCATCGGCTCACCGGCCGTCTTTGTCCAAGTAACGACCCCTCTGGTCCTGCCCCCAGGAAAAAGCTTTGGCGAAGGTGGAGGACCGAAGGCAAGACCGTCTCTTGCAATATTCCCTCAGGCTGTCTCTCTGCGCGAGTCCAGAGTATGAAAAGACATGAACATGTTCAACGCGGGGGTCTGGCAGGCATCACAAATGAAGCCCACGGGTACTGCATAAGGCACGAAATTCGTGTGCAAGCCGAGTAAATAGATCAATATGTATTAGCGCAGAGGCATTTGAGCTTCCAGACCGTTACGTGGTCTTTTCCTGGACAGTGCTTGGGACGAGAATAGCCAGCGCAAGGAACCCGTCTTCCCGGACTTCGCGATCAAGGTTCAAGCTTGCTTGCGCCGGGAACACGGCTGTCTTCCTCTCGCAGTCGGGATTAATACTTGCTTCAGGTCCGTCCCAACTACTTGCCACCCGATGAAGAGGATCCGAAACTGGCTGAAAGTAATACCGACCTAGTGATGTGCTTCTCTACATTACTTCAGCAGTCTCAAGGTAACGGAACCATGGTGGTTTTCATGGGCGTCAATCTCATCCAGTCGCTCGCGGTCTACTGCGAAGTGCTGTCGATTGTGCGAAACGGAATCCTTATGGTCAGGGACCACGAGAAGCAAGAGCAGCCACCTGACACGTCGAAGACAAGGACAGAGTCAAGTTGGGTCTCGATGCCCACTTCTTCAAGCGTAAGCGTTCTCGGACATGCCGACCATTTGATCTCTGCTTTTGAGTTCCGCGGCCATCGCTAGCACCAACTCGGACCCATGAGATTGCTCGCTTTCGCGATGCAGACACCGTGGGAAATCGTCGTTCGCTCGCTCATGTTGAAACTCGAGTCAGTTTTTCAAACCAAAGTCGTTGACTCATCCTCTGCGAGTGCGATCAAGGCTTGTCAGTTCTCGCCAACGGTACAAGTCTCACATGAACGAATATGCGAGTTCTCATCCCTGCAAGTTGGGTCCCGATGTGTCTCTCCGCAGGTAAAATGACAGCGATGAGCTCATCTCATACCCTGGTTTAGTGAATCTCATTGTGATTGGCTCCCACTGGATCGAAGTGGCAATGAGAAGGAATCTCAGGCTCCCCAACGCACTCGAGAGATCGCTCACGCAACCGTCGATTCTCCTTCCTCCAGGCTCGCGGTGTCCAAACACCGAGCCATGGCGTTCGCGCTCGAAGACAGCGTCTCCGAGCGGTCGAAATGCGACCCGAGCCTCAAGCTCCCGACCTTCCAGCAGCTCAACCCGTACGCCGACACCAGCGACACTACCACGCGCTGGCAGCCCGTGCCGGGGCTCTTGGCCTCGAAAGAGTCGCTCCACTTCCGTCGCGGCGCCGCCCAGATCTTGAAGAAAGTGCACGAGGAGATCTCGCGTGACGAGCTCGACGTGCGTGCCAGCACGCCCGAGTTCACGACCCACGCGGACGAGTGGGCCGCCCACAGTGAGAAGAACCAGTATAATCTCGTCATGCCGTTTAAGACCATTGCGCGAATCCCCATGTCGCTCATCATCATGGACGAGCTCGCCGCCGAGAACAAGCATGAGAACGACACGTCCGACTACTTAAGGGTGCGCAGGAAGCCGAACCGATCGTTCAAACGACGTTATGTGGAGCTCGACGGCACTCTCCTCTCGTATTACAAGAAAAAACCCGAGAAGAACGGTGTCCCGCTCAGCCGCGAAGACAAAAAGGCGTACGAGCGCGGATCCATCGACCTCGATCGGGTCTTGTCCATCCAGCCGACCGACCTCAAGGCCGAGCCGTTCGGCATCAGCCTCGTGACGACAAACCGTACGTGGTCTATTGCTGCAGAGAGCGAGCAGGACTTTACGCGATGGGCCAAGTCACTTTGCAGTGTCGTCAAATTCAGCGCTGTCCATGCAATTTACAAGCGCTTGCTCGGGCTCCGGGAAGTGAGCGCCAAGGCCGTCACGGATGTGCGGATGGTGATTGCGCCTGATGACACCGTTGGCACAGTCGTGGAAAACATTTTCAATTCATACAAGACGTCGCCGGATTCTCCTCCGCTGCGAACGCACAACCCGTCCGAATACGTGCTAAAGGTCTCAGGCTACCGCGACTTTATGATCGATCGGTTTCGGCCTATGAAGGACTACATGCACGTGCGCGAGTGCATGCTAACCAAGAAGACACTACGTCTCACCCTCGTCCACGAATCTGTCATCCAAGAAAGAGCGATGGCAAGTCTCTGGATCAGAACGGACCTTCCGCATGGTAGCACAAACCAGCGCAAGTTGCATGATTCCGACCAGCGCGACTCTCTCGAGATGACGGCGCTTGTGGATGAATGGGAAGCTGCATCAGAATCGCTTACCGATGCAGTGCCCAGTGTTCGTGTTCACCAGCCGTACGCTATCAAGATCCATCGGGTGATGAACATTCCGCGATACTCTTGCGTACAGAAGCGAACGAGCACAGAGGAATCGCTCGATAAGCGTCCGCTGATTTCTACGAATGTGATTGTCCGAATTGAGCTGTTCAACGGAGGTGAGCTGCTCAAGCTTGCTCAGATCGAGACTTCTCAAGTCCAGCTGAAGGCACAAGGTGGACCCAACGATTTACTCTACGCTAAATGGGAAGATCCTGTCTGGTACGAGTTCAACATCGATGTGTCTGATATTGTGCGAACCATGCGTATCCAGCTGACTCTTATCGGAGAGAAGCGCGGAGACGAATCGAAGGAGGTCAATGTTTGCGAAGAGAAGATTCTCGTCACTGGCGTAAACGCATTTGAGGTCGATAGTGTGCTGACTGTTGGTACTAAATACGTCGCTATGTTGAACAACCCCAATGACTGTTCTCAAGGCCCGATCCCCCACGCAGTCTCGTTAGGTGATCCACTCATCCATGTTGAATTCCCTCGGTACCAGTTTCCCATCAAGTTCGAATGGTCTCGAGCGTGTGGTCCGGAACGTGAAAAATCGACACTTGCTATTCATCCAGTTTCGAAGAGTGGCACTGACGACAACAGCAAAGAAACACCACTCACGGACAGTTATACGCGCGATCCTTCCTATAGCGAGAATATCGATAACAATGCGGAAGAGACAAATACCCTCGAGAAGTTTGCGGCCGATGACCGGGATTTATTGGCACAAACAAGCGTCACAAGACCCCAGAAGGACGATACCGTGGCTGAACTGCGTCGCGTGATACTGCAAAACCCACTGTATCGCCTCAGTGCGTACCAGAAAGCCAAGATTTGGGCTCATCGTGAAGAAATTATGGATATTCCGAGCACTCTTCCTCGAATGCTCTCGTGTGTGAATTGGGCTGATCGAGAAGAAGTCGAGCAGGCACTTGAGTTTCTGCCCAAATGGTCCGTTCCTGATCACTCTGCCGCATTCATCGAACTGCTGAGTGGCGAGTTCTCCAACGAAACTGTGCGATCATTTGCTATGAGTAAAATCGCTTTGATGCAAGATACCACATTCAGCTACTTCCTCCCTCAGCTTGTTCAAGCGCTAAAGTTCGAGAATCACATCATGTCTCCTCTCGCGATACACCTTCTCGAGCGCGCCACCAAGAACCCCAACCAAATTGGATTTGGATTCTTCTGGAGCATGAAGGTTGAATCTTACAACCCCAGGTGTCGCGAACTGTACGGTGTGATCTTGAATACCTACTTGGACATTTGCGGCCACAAAATGCGGTCCATTCTGAAGCTGCAAGACAAACTTTTCTCTGCAGGAGGAATGCTTGGTCGCATCTGCGACAGTGTTAAGGCAAAAAAGAAAGATGGTGCGGACGAGATGGAGCGTATTGCGCATGAAGGTCTTGCGTCACTGAATGATATTTTGCCGAGCACTTTCCAACTGCCGATTGACCCACGTATCGAGGTGCGGAGAATTATAGTTGAGAAGTGCCGAGTGATAGATTCAGCGAAATACCCACTGTGGCTTGTGTTCGAAAATGCTGAGGAAGGCGGTGAAGAAGTTACTGTAATTTTCAAGTCTGGCGAAGATGTTCGCCAGAATTGCTTGACTCTTCAGTTGATTCGTCTAATGGACGAAATGTGGCGTAACGAGGGTCTCGACCTGGCTATGGAGCCGTACCGATGTGTTTCAACCTCGCCGATGACAGGCATCCTAGAAGTTGTCAAGAACGCGGTCACCACCGCTGATATCCACAAACGTGTCGGTATTCTTGGTGCTTTCAAAGACCCGAGTTTTTCTGACTGGATCCAAGCGAACAACCACGACAGAAGGAGCTATCGTGCGGCGGTGGATTTATTCAGTCGCTCTTGTGCAGGGTACTGCGTGGCCACTTGGGTTCTTGGCATCGGAGATCGTCACAATGACAATATCATGGTGAGGTTTCTTTTGTGAATCAATGCGTCCGAGGACAAAGAGCTGACGTTGTCTTTTGTTTCTTAGATTTGTTCCTCCGGAAGATTCTTTCACATTGATTTTGATCGATTCCTCGGCCACTTCGAGTATCAGATGGGCGTCAAACGAGACCCAACTCCGTTTGTATTCACAAGAGAAATGGCACATGTGCTGGGTGGGACCGATGCCAGGGAGTTTGCCGTCTTTGTTGACACGTGCTGCCAAGCCTACAATATCGTGCGTAAGCACATCCATCTACTAGTCTCCCTCCTACATCTCATGGTCCCTGCGAATATGCCCGACCTCAAAGGTAGGGATGATATTAACCATCTTGTCACTATGCTTGGTCCGGATCTCACGGACGATCAGGCACGTGCAAGTTTTACAGATGCGATATACTACTGTCTCGACGAAAAATTCAAGCGATTCGACAACACCATCCATATCTTGCCGCACGTTCTCCAAGGTGACGTGGATACGGAACCTCAGACATCCGACTATGTTTTCGACGGCTTTCTTGGGGACGTGACGCTCGGTAATCTATCAGAGATTCGTGATCACCACTTCCTCAAGTCGAAACGCCTCAACTCGAAAGCGCTAATCAGAGGAAAACTCGAGTTCTCAACTAGCATCTCCGAACTGTGGCGCGGTTCGTACCAGTCGAGCGACGTCGCAATCAAACGACTTGCTGAAGGAGAACAAACGTTAGCAAATATTACAGCATTCTCGAGTCAAATCAAGAGATTCGAGCGCATATGTCACGCGAACGTTGTCACGTTCATTGGCGTTGAGTGGGGAAACGGTCTTGAGACTCAAGCGGTTTTCGAGTGGCTACAGCTAGGAGATCTGCGCACATTACTGTCTTCAAGTCAAATCGACTCATCGTCTTGGGCTGCTTTCAAGTGCAAAATTGCCATTGATGTTGTCTCAGGCCTCCAGTATCTTTGGGATCACACAACTGTATCACCGATCTTCACGCTGACATCACGCAAGGTACTGCTAGACAATAGTGGCCGCGCAAAGCTCAATATCCTCTCCTGTTCTGATCTGTTGCGAGATCGAATGTTCGAGTCCGTTCGATGGATTGCGCCGGAAGTGTTTAAAGGTGAGCAGGTGGCGCAGAGCGCGACAGTCTACTCTATCGGCGTTCTGATGTGGGAGCTCGATACGACTCAACTTCCTTACGGCGACGCTGTTAACCCCAATGGCTCACCCACAGAAAACGAACTGATCGCCCAGCAAGTAATGAACAGCTCGCGTTCGCTTCCACCTTTCTCGGATCAATGTCCGGATGTGATCAGAAGCCTGGGTCTGCAGTGCCTAAATTACGACAGAGAGGCACGGCCGTCGCTCTCGTCCGTTGATTATGCTCTGCGTGAGATTCTCAAGAACGACCTGTAAACGAATTCGATATCAACTGAAGCTACTACTACGTCCAAAAGCTCTTGGTTTGTGTTTACGTTGCATGTACAGAGGAAAATCGCAGTGCCCTCCCTCATGTTGTGGGTAACAGCGGTGATATGCCTGTCTTTGAGAAACATTATGAATGCTTTCTCACGAAGGAATGAATTCTGCCCGCGTGAATGCAAAGAGTGTATTCCTCCATTGTTGAATCTCAAGTCACTGCGTGTGATCAAAGTGTCCGACTCACCCTCCGCCACAACAATCAAGACTTGTCACTTGTCGCCAAAGCTAACTGTATATTGTATTTAATTTTTTTACCAAAGGAGATAGGTGTCCGAACCACCTAAAGGGCTGAGGAGCGTCAGCTCCCTGACAGGTTATTCCGGCTACGCTGTGCCAACGCCAGAAGTCGAAGAAGGACGAACCCGCGCAATCAAAGAATTTTTCAACGACAAACTCGCTGAGAACGTATAGCTCCCGTCATTCGGTTCGATCTCCAAGTGGAATCGACTCAACAGCGTCGCGATGAGCAGCTTCATCTCAAGCATCGCGAGGTTCATGCCGATGCAAATTCGCGGACCACCCTGGAAGCTGTTGAGCTTGAATGAAGAGACCGAGAGAAGCTCTCCTGTCTGTGAGTCGATGAACCGCTCAGGTTTGAAGACGCGTGCGTCAGGTCCCCACACACTCTCCAAGCGACCCATCACGTATGGAGAAATGCCAACCGTGTAGCCCTTGGGCACAAATGTGCCGTCGACAAGCACAGTATCGCGTTGTGCCTGACGCAAGCTGAGAGGCACCGGGGGATACAAGCGCAGGGTTTCTTTGATCACAGCCTCCAAATATGTGAGTCCTTGAGTCTGCTCCATCGTCAAGACCTTGATTTTGCCGCTCATAAGCTCGGGTAGCTTCTCGTCGAGTTCTCTGCGGAGTTTTTTCTCGACTTCCGGGTGCCAGCTTAGCATGAGGAAAAGCCAGTTCAACGTGTCCGCAGTCGTGTCTCGCCCACCGATCGCAAATGCGATGGCTACGTCGCTCATGATCTTGGGCGTGACATTCGTCTCACCATCTTCCATCGCGTGGATGAATAACTCGACAATCGTCGCCGCCTCTTCTCGTGGCTTGAGCTTGCTCTGCTCAATGCTCTTGCTCACCATTTGCATTACGAGCTCGCGAATGTACCGTGTGGTTTCGGCATACTTGCGTTCGCTTCCAATGTTCAGAAACCGCTGCAACTTCCAGATCCACGACGGGGTCTGCAGTCGGTACAAAATCTGCGGTAGTGCTCCCACCAGTGCCTCATTGAGTGGGTGCCCTTTCTCGCTGCCGATAAAATCCATCTCCAATCCGAAGCCCAGCTCGGCGAATGTCTGCAGCGTGAATTCGCTAAACATCTTGGATAAGTTGACTTGCTTGTCGTCTACTTTGGCTTGCGTGAGCACAGCGGCGAATTTCTCGGCGTGTTTGTTGATCATCCTCGTCGCAACCTCGCGATACATACGAACCGAGAAGAACTTTGAGGAGATCTTGCGTTGGTGGAACCAGGTCTCTCCGTCGCGCATCGAGAACGACTCGCCAATGAGATCGTCAAATAGCTCGGCGAGCTGCTCGCCCTTGCCCATGATATCGTTCTGAGTCTTGTACACATCCTCGACGAGCTCGGGTGTGCAGACCATGATACTGTCGGGAGCGAGCGGGATGCTTCGAACGAACGGCTGTTCGTTCATTTCGAGAACTTTATCGAGGAGCCAATCTGGGAACCGCGTGGCATTCTCAGCGATCTCCAGCAAGTCGCCGATGAGGAAGCGGGAGTTGGGCAGTCGCTTGGCCTGTTTCACGTTCGTGAGACCGTGCTTCTTGGCGAAGCGCTCGTGCGCAGGCCTCGGCCCCAGCAGTTTGTACGCGAGAGCGGTCGCGAGCGCTACGGCACCGACGATCTGGAAAGCTGACGCATCGGGCAGCGAAGGCAGCACAACGAAGACCATCTGAAGCGAGAAGATTGGCAAGTGATCTCGTCAGTTGGCGCGGTCAGCTGAGAGATGGACATGGACCTTACCCAAAGCAGTGCAATCCGCTCCTCCCTCACTTCGAACCCATCCACTCGGTTCAATGTTTTATACACACTGGACCTCTGAGTGTCCCGAATATATGGGGGGGGTCCGACAAAAAGAATCGAAAGCCTCTTTTGGTCCTCATTTGGTTAGTGATGGATTTCAAACCCTCAGCCACTTTGTCCATGGCCTCTGGTTGCAGCGAAAATCGCGCCTCCCCATTTTTTGTTGTTGTCATTTCTCCGCGCATTTTCTCAAATTTTGAGCTTTAGTGGTGACGCAAACGATGTGAAATGATACACACGAGTTCTGGTTACGCGGGTTACTCTGGAAGTTGATTCGCGAATTTTGCAGTTCGTAAGCCACGGAACTTGTATGCGGTTGCCAGTGCTCATCGACAATACCCACCACCTCGACTACATGCAACTGGTCAAGTCCGGCCGAAACCCCAATATAAATTGTGGTTGTTCGGCTAGGCCCCGTCAATTGGGGCTGAACCGCTTTCCGGATCCATTTTTTTTCTTTCTCTGCCCCCAGAATTCGACCATGTTACGGTGGATAGAACTACTAACTCTCTTCTCCTTGCTACGTGGCAATCTCCACCCACACGCCCTACACAGAATTGTTGTCTTGATCGGCTTCAACTTGAATGACCGCAGAACTGAACCTCCGTAACCGTGAGATGTCCAATGCACTATCTCAGTATCTCAAAGTGTGCTCACTCCAACAAAATGGAACTGAGTGGAGTCTGTGAGCTCTCACCGCGAGGTTGTCTGCCAAGTGAATCCTGCCCTAGTACTTGAACGCCCTTCGCGAAATCTCCAATACGTCTCGTTCTCATTTGTTCTATTGTACAAAGCGTTTTCTTCTATGCCCTCAACGAAGGAAATATATGGTCTAGTAAGTCTTTGGGTAGCTGGCGTACGTCGAAGCGGGATATGTTCCCGTGGCGGTTGCTGGTGGAGGATACGTGCCTCCGTAAGGGTACGCAGACGCTTGGGCTGGAGGATACGCACTCGGGTACGCGGTGTAGTACCCTGCCGGCGAGGCCGTCGTTGGATATGCCGCAGCCGTGACGACGACAGGCTGCACATAGACTGGCCGGGCGTTGCAATACTCGTGGCGACGGCGTTCGTCCTCGGCGGCGTCGGCCGCACACCAGCAGCAGAGGCAGCCCAGAAGGCAGCAATCGGCTTCGTCGCACATGGTTCGTGGAGGAGGCGGTTTGAGGATGTGGAGTCAAGTTGTGGAATGAGACCTTGGGCTTCTGAGGCGACTAAACCTTCGCGTGCGTCGACGCCAGGGCCAAAGACTGAAGAAGTTGATTCTATGCGAGGAAGTGTGTGAGATTTCTGAGATTTCGGATGGCGGTGTCCAACGCAACGGCCTCGGCGATTGGACGAAAATACACATTTCTGAAAATTTCCAGGTGAGGAGGAGCATGTCTAATAAGTGGCTTCACAAACCCAGGTGAATGGATACTTTGAAATATATCTAGGCACGGGGGCATGGAAGTGCTCCCTGGGGGACAGACAACACCAGAGCGTGAACCAAAACGCGTTTGACAAAGCAAGTGCGTTGACTGATATTTTGATTCGCAACACGTTCTCTGAATACAGTACTTAGCATTTAGTGATCGACTGCTTCAGGTTTCTCCACATTTACCGGTGGATAAGGGTATCTTCCTTCAACTGCTCGAGGCTCATATGGAAGGGTTGCAACGAATTGATTCGTGAAATACTGCCTATCGCTAATTTCTCGTCACTCGTCGTCGATGTGATTCCTCCGTTTTGTAGCTGTTGAAAACAACGGTGAGGATCGAGAACGAGGTCACCATCATGGGGTAAACTGTGAAGCTTTTGCGTGTCTACCCGAGTGATTGTCGGGGAGTCCGGCCGACCACGTCTTAGTAATGACGGAAATCGTGGCGGTGATCGAAATGAATCGCGCTATAATGTGGCTCAGCGTGCGCGCAGGGCCAGAAGTGGATAGCCCAGGGCTATTTACGCACGCCCAGCTCCCACGCCATTTCCAGCTCGTCATCAGAGCGTCGAGGACAGCAGGTGTAGGGGTTGATTTCAACAACTCGGATTGGATGAAGGAAGAAATCCAAGAATACGAAGGGTGGGATATGCGAAATAAGACCTGGGATTTCGGCTTTGGCATCCTCCACAAGCCGTGATGATCCGACTAGCTCACCAGGGATCGCGCGTTTGGGAGGCTGTGCAAGTGGAACTTCAAGGCCGCTACTCGCTTGAAAGGTTCCGCGAGATGCTCGGCTATACGAAGTCGTCGTCTCGGTTGAAGAATCTCGCGGTGGTCTGTCTTACGCCCCTTCCTGGACTACTGTTGCTCCTTTTCCTCGATGCACTGCCTCTCGAGTCGCCAAATAAAGGGATCGCAGCTCAAACTCCGGCACTCTATGTTCGACTTTTCATGACGGGAGGATTGGCATCATGGACATTCACACGGAACATCCACCTAAGCTCTCCTTCATTGCCTCTCTCGTTGCAACGTCTTTTGCTAATATCAGTGGTCACACCAACAGCCAACGTTCTTGGCTTCTACGCGTTGAGTGCGATTTGGGCGTTTCCTCCCCCCTTCGGTCTGCAGCTCGCGTCGATGCCAATGGCAGCAACGGGTACGGCATTGTGTGTGTGTGGACGTGGATCGGTGTCATCCGAACCAATCCCGACGCAAAAGCGAGAATGCTACGCTACCAGCACGCGTTTATGGCACAGATCAACTTGATGTCAGCTTACATTGTCTACTACTGTGCTTTCACCCTGGCTGGGAAAGAATACCGGGCATATGTGTCGTTTTGCCTCCCAGTTCTGAAAATGTTGTTCAAGAACCTCATCCGCAAGGGACTTTACTACGTCGAAGACCTTGCGCCATGCCAAGTCGTTTCGAACGTCGACGCATTCCACGCGATGTACGTCTCCACTACTTTCCTCAAGCTCTCGAGCTCGGAAGTGGGGGCAAGCAAGTGTATTGCGCCTTGCCCATGTGGGCGTGGCGAGGCGGGTGTTTGCCTGGTCGCAGGCAGATTCTAAACTGACCTACGACGATCTGGGAGACGATGCTACTAAGAATACACGCGCGACTTTGTGACCTGGGACGATGTCACATCCTCGAGTCTGGGTATCTTATCTTCCTCGCATCTTGCCGCATCCGGAAATGGCAACATCCTTCGGAATGTATGCTCAATCCAGCAAGCGGCGGGGCTCACAGCCATCATTTATATTATGCTCGTGGACGTGATTCAATCCGCCGTCGCCTATTTTGAAGTTGTGGAGATCGTGCGTCGCGTGAACAAAGCTGCTGATGATTCTAAGGCTGTGGACAAGTACGAGTCCCTCCAAATAGGAGATCGCCGAGACTCGTCACGGCTGACATCACTGCTGAAGTTTAAGTATGGGATAATCGACTACGCCAATTTCCTTGTCGACACTTATCCTCGCATTCGTGACCACCCCAGTGTGGCTTTACCAAGATACCTTCAAGACGAGATGGATCGTCTTGGCACAGACCGGGGACCTCAAGTACGTGATATTAGCTCGATAGCTCGAATACTCCAAAGCCAAAACTCCCGTGTCGGGATTACTGCGAATGATCCTCGGTCTGTCCCAGTCAAGCCCAGGGCACATGAAGAAACGCGCACTGAGTCTATCTCGCTTCAGCTGACCAAGGCTGAAAATGCCCAGCTTACATGCGTCACCAGTATGCTAAAGGTGCTGCACATGATCGAGTTTTACGTTTTGATCGAGTTCGTCGAAGTGGCCGTCAGCGTTGTGTACAGTGAGTGCGCCCATTCCTGCGCTCTCCAATTTCTGTGACTCACGTCATGGTGTTACTACAGCTCTCTACGTGTTTGCAATGTCCAAGATGGCGAATCGTATCTACTACAAGCAGTTTAGTAGCCTCACTGACCAGCAACTACAGGCTACGGTTGTTCAGCTCGCTATCTACGCTGCACTGGAGCTCGCCTCGTTCATAGTCTTCTGCCTGGCAATTGATCAGCAGCTACAACACATATCGGCATTCCAGCAATTGGCGTTTGCGCTGAGGAAAGAGTGGAAAATTGTGGTTCCTACCCTGACGCTATGGATTGTAATGGTTGTGCAACTCATGTTCGAGCACAACGGTAGGAACAACGTCTCTCTGTATCTGATGATTCCACTCAATCTCTGTGCGCGATCATAGGGATGGACTACACTTTCCAGTTTAAGTGGATGCGCTCGGAGTGATTTTTGCGTCCCCAGTAGATAGCTTTTGTGCTGCGCCAGGAGTGGAAAGTATGAGTTCCGACGCTGGCTCGTGCAGATGCCACGCGAGCATCTGGGTACGGACACTTTTGTCAACGATATCCATTGGTCGGCAGCTTACGATTCTATACAACAGGCATGGACTACGCGTTGAGGATTTCGTGGATCTGTTGTGAAAAAGGCTCCAAGTAAACCTTCATCATGGATTTTGTTATGCTTCGACAATCTTTTCTCGGTGCGGTTTGAACGATCACGCGAGGGAAGCCCTGAGCTGCTGACTCCACATCCATGCGTGTGGAATACTTTCCACATAGACACCTCGGCGCGCTGTCCACTGACGGGTGGTGCAAAGTTCAGGCCGAGCATCAGAGATTTGTAGGCCCACGATGTCAATTTCTGAAAAATGTTGAGATTCATGTGACGTGTGAACACTTGAATAAATTATTTACACCCACTTGTACCCATTTCCTCACAGAGAATGCATGCGTGTGACTAGCACCCGAG
Source organism: Pythium myriotylum (assembly GCA_023091665.1). NCBI lineage: Eukaryota > Oomycota > Peronosporomycetes > Pythiales > Pythiaceae > Pythium > Pythium myriotylum. The sequence continues at coordinate 129,173 of JALJCQ010000009.1, forward strand.
ATTTGTATCATGGGTTCAGCGGGTCTGGGAACGCCTTCCAACTTTTGTTTTGTCGGTCCATCTCTCCTGGAAGCAGCCCCAGCCGTCAGTTCATTCGACAATCTTCTCCTTCCTCCACCACCTCTTCGTTCAAGCTCCCATGTGCGACTGCTGCCTCCTCGCCTGCTGCTTCATGTGCGGCCGCGCCTCGGCCGAAAACGAGCAATCGACACGACCACAACCACAGACCGAAACACGTATCGTTGTGCAACCAGTCCCAGTGGTCGCGACAACGGCACCAGCGCCTCCGGCTGGCAAGACCAGCGCACCCCCCGAAGTACCAGAGGGATGCATCGTCGTGACGGATCCGGAAACCGGACGACAACAAGTCTACGCACCCGTCGCCACACCTGCAGCTGTCTGAACTCCACAAGCAAAGTAAACTAAGGATAGCGATAAAATAAACGAGTATTTGCGGCCTTCCCTTCCGTACAGTCTGGTCACTCAATTTTGGCCTCTCACGCACTGTTTTCCTCGATCCCAGAAGAGGACAACATCACATGGAGTAATTGATGGGGGAGCGACTGTAGGAGGTTGACCGCGATTGTTGGCTAGCGGAATGGCATCCATTAAAGATACTCCAGCTGGCGTCCGGCTGCACCTCGTGCAAACGTGGTCTAACAAACAACCAGTTTGTCTGGATAAGTGCGCATCCTTCCGTTCACGTCATCTTACGCGCAGCTCGGATCACGTGAACCAAAGGATGCGCTGCTTTCTACGAGTGTACGAGAGAGTATTGGAGAGTGGTCAATGGGATCGTCCTCGTCAAGCACGTACGACTAGCATGGGAAGATCTGAGTCTGTGACACGGCGGAGAGACGTGGGACCACATGTGTCACGACCTCAAGCGTGTTATCAGGCTTGAAGTCGTCGAGCCGTGGAGTAAACGAGATAGGCTGTCATCCATCAAAACTACTTGATGATGCCCATGTCCTCAGATCCGCCTGGGCGAAAGGCTGTTCTCCGACACCCTCTGGATGGATGCTTCTACGTGGTGTGCCGGTATCTCCCCAACGATAGCATTCCCAAATTCGCCTCAAGCCTCTCAAGTCAACTCCACCACAATGATCAAGTCCCTCCTCCTCGCGATTCCTGCCGTGCTCGCACTCAGCTCCAACGCGGCCACGGTCTGCGCCGAGGCTGATGCTGCTCAGCTCCCTCCGGCCCCGTACCACCCGCCACGCAAGGTCTCGCCGGCTCAACAGAAGCTCATCTTCAACCGCTTCGTCGACGGCTTCCTTATCTCGGGCAACCCGCTCCAGGCACTGAAGGACCACCTCGCGGATGACTACATCCAGCACAACCCCAACTTCCTCTCCGGCAAGGCCGCCGTGGTGCAGGCCTTCGGCGGTAACCTGACTGGGTTTGGCTTCACGTACCCTGCCAACATCATCACGCGCGGTTACGACGAGGCGAGGGAGCACGGCTGGGTCCACTACTACTTCACGCCGGCTGCTGGCACGCAGCCGACTGTGATCGTTGACATCTTCCGCTTGAACGGTTCGGCGATCCAGGAGCACTGGGACGTGATCCAGCAGCGCCCGGAGAACCCTCCGAACCCGCTCGCCATGTTCACCCCGAAGAACTAAGCCGCAGCGTTTGTGTGCGCTCACCACTATGCATCAATAACATACATGATTTGTTCTGGAACTCGTGTACGGGGATGTTTTTTCTTCTTCCACTTCTTAATTTGTCTTCGTGAACTGTGCTCACTGAGAACAGTCCGAGTGCAGTACTGAATGTAACCCGCGATTTGGCGATGTTCATCGATGCAATCAGCGCGGTTGGTATGACCAGCCCCTACTCACGGGCTCGAAAATACATGTAGATTAGTCCGAGAAGGTCTCCGGCCAGAAGGAACAGTGCCAGTAATACTGTAGATAGGTCATCACAGTCATGCGATCGCGCGATTGATGGCTCGAGAAACTGGCTCACGACGATCGCCGTGAAGTGTTTCTGAATTCAGACTTCGTTGGCTGGTTGGCCCTCGACATTGTCGACTGGTTGTCGAGTTTACTCCCACACAACGATCGTTCAGATTATGGCTGCCGTTCAGAAGTCCTTGAATGGAAAGGACCCATATGGTTGCGAGATGGCTACATATCCTGTGAGTAAGTCAGGCCCATCCTCCAAGTTCATACATTTGTCAAATATACATCCTCGATGAGTCCTCTGTGAACACAAGTCACATCAGATTGGGGACGTCGCAGAATCCATAATCATCCGTCTCCAGGGACACTTCATCTCCTATACAGTCAGAACAACGCGGTACAGTACTCTATCCCTTGCGCGAACTTCTGCTAATAGTCAGAGGGACACGCTTGATGCCATTCTCCAACTTGCCGAGTACTCTAAGCCACCACCAAGTCCCCATGTTCAAGTCGCTTCTCGCTGCTGTCGCTCTTCTCGCCGTGGGCTCGCAGGCCGCTGCCGTCCAGTGCAAGGATGCAACGCAGACGCTACCCCCGGGTCCGTACTGCCCGCCGTTCAAGGTCACGCCCGAGCAGCAGCGTGCCATCTTCGAGCGCTTTACCAAGCTTTTCCTCGTGACGGGACAGTTCCACACGGCGTTTACCGAGCACGTGGCTGAGACGTACATCCAGCACAACCCGTTTTTCCTCTCGGGCCGCCAGGTCGTGCTTGACGCGTTCGGTAACGACACGGCTGACCCAGCCGCTGTGGGATACCCGGCCAACTTCATCACGCAGGCCTTCGATGCCAAGCGGGAAATCGGCATGTTCCATTACTACTTTACACCGCAGAACGGCACGCAGCCTTCTATCACCGTCGACATCTTCCGCATGAACGGCTCGTGCATTGAAGAGCACTGGGACGTGAACCAGGACCGCCCGGAGAACCCGCCGAACCCGCTCGCTATGTTCACGCCACCGAAGTAGACATTTTGTGTTGAAGGACGGAATTCCGATAAAATGCAATCGTTTGTTCCTAGTAATCGTCAGTATTTGCTCACTTTCTCCGACAGCCATACATGTTCAGATAGTCCCCGACAAGATGCGCCTTCACGCTAATATACGACCCACAGAATTCGACCTTTCGGAAAATGCGTCAGATTTGCAGGTGAACCAAGTCGGTTGAATCTTTTGGGCAGTCGCTGCCAACAATCAAAAGCCCACGGTCTTGCATTTTCGTACGATCTCTCATATTGGGGTATGAAAAAACCACTAGTTTCTTGTCTATCAAGGCGCGAAATCCATTGCTTCACTTCCGAATTCAGAATCATCTGCTGTGGCTGGGAGAGACAAACAGACAGAGAGAGTTGTGTGTTATCATTCATGCATATATTATCAATCTCCTCCTCCAACAGAAAAGAAAACATATCTACTTCTTAGGCGGCGAGAACATGGCGAGCGGGTTGGTGGCGTTCTCCGGGCGGTCCTGGTTCACGTCCCAGTGCTCCTCAATACACGAGCCGTTCATGCGGAAGATATCGACGGTGACAGAGGGCTGCGTGCCGTTCTGCGGCGTGAAGTAGTAGTGGAAGTAGGCGATCTCGCGGTCGGTGTCGAGGGCCTGGGTGATGATGTTGGCCGGGTAGCCGGCGGCGGCCGGGTCAGTGGTGTCGTTGCCGATGGCGTCGAGGATCGTTTGCTTTCCGGATAGGATGAAAGGGTTGTGTTGGATGTACGAGTCGGCGACGTGGTCGATGAAGGCGGTGCGCGTCTGTCCTGTGATGAGGAAGAGCTTGGTGAATCGTTCGAAGATGGCTCGCTGCTCGTCTGGTGTGACTTCGAAAGACGGGCAGTACGGTCCTGGTGGGAGCTCGAGGACGTCGTCGTATCCGCTGGAGACGTCGTCAGCGTTGGTGGAAGCCGCGAGCATGGCGAGCGCGAAGATGGCGGTCTTGATCATGGTTTGTTGTTTGTTGTTCTTGTTGTTCTGGTGGTGGTGGTGGTGGTGGTGGTGGTGGTGTGTGAGTTGCGGTGGAAGTTGTGGAATGAAAGGCAAGGGATGCGACTCTGCCTTCCGTCTGACGAGTTATTACTCCAACGTGTTTGTGGCGTTCTTGCTGGGTGGTATGTCCTGACAGTATAGTAGAAGTAGAAAGTTGCTTGGATATGACTTGTTTAGAGTCGAGACTGATCGTGCGTTTGACACTGAATCCGTTGGTCGAGTGCGACACCCCGACACATCAGCTTCTGATCGAATACAGTGTACAGCGTCGGTGATGCGCCTGCGAGGTGAGTACCAAAGATGAGTACAGGGCACGAGCCACGAGCCGTGACAATCAGATGGTGTCAAGTCGCGGTGCCGATGACGAGCCTCCTGTGTGTAACCGTCTTTTACATTACATGACCTCTAGCCCAAGGGGACCTGAGCGTACTGCTGGAACGAGAAACGTACGTTGTGTATGTCTACATGGCGCAGTTTGATACCATTGATTGCCATCAAAACCCTAGAACTCTGGCTGCCAATCATGTTCTTGCCGACTTCAGCTCGAATCTTCGCCGAATATCTCATCCGTCGTCGGATCTTGAAATCCAAGACGTGGCGGCGGATGAGAAACTGTGACTCAGAATGCTGGGCATCCGTGGTCAATGATGAGTCGTTTTGTCTCATACGCTAATCTGACTGACACGGCATCTGGCTTGAAGACAATCCTATTCGGCATTGTCCCAGCCATTTGGAGAGACATCCACGACAACGCGTGTTTACCATCGTTGCTCAGACGATCTGACGAAGTACGACACGGCAAAATAAGCTTCTCTCTCAACACCCACCGTCACATTAGAGACACTCTCTTGTACGCGCCCGACACGGAAGGCAGAGTCGCATCCCTTGCCTTTCATTCCACAACTTCCACCGCAACTCACACACCACCACCACCACCACCACCACCACCACCAGAACAACAAGAACAACAAACAACAAACCATGATCAAGACCGCCATCTTCGCGCTCGCCATGCTCGCGGCTTCCACCAACGCTGACGACGTCTCCAGCGGATACGACGACGTCCTCGAGCTCCCACCAGGACCGTACTGCCCGTCTTTCGAAGTCACACCAGACGAGCAGCGAGCCATCTTCGAACGATTCACCAAGCTCTTCCTCATCACAGGACAGACGCGCACCGCCTTCATCGACCACGTCGCCGACTCGTACATCCAACACAACCCTTTCATCCTATCCGGAAAGCAAACGATCCTCGACGCCATCGGCAACGACACCACTGACCCGGCCGCCGCCGGCTACCCGGCCAACATCATCACCCAGGCCCTCGACACCGACCGCGAGATCGCCTACTTCCACTACTACTTCACGCCGCAGAACGGCACGCAGCCCTCTGTCACCGTCGATATCTTCCGCATGAACGGCTCGTGTATTGAGGAGCACTGGGACGTGAACCAGGACCGCCCGGAGAACGCCACCAACCCGCTTGCCATGTTCTCGCCGCCAAAGAAGTAGATTTTTCCTGTTGTAGGAGGGGGTTGATAATATATGCATGAATGCTGCCAAGAAATTTACGAGTCTCTCGTAATAGACGGAAGTGGTGAATGCAAGGCTGCGAAGGAAATGGTCGAAGCTGGCGAGATTGATGCATTTGGTGTCGAAATAATCGTGACTGGCTGCGTACTCACCAGTTCCATCGGAGATTCGACATAAAGCTGGGGATACGATGCGAGGAAAAGCCTGGTCCTTTCTTGAACCTTCTTCGCGTAGATCTGGGGCATCGAATTTCTGGATTTGAGGAATACAGGCTTGTAAACCATGATGTCAGTGAGTTTGACGACGACAGTGAGAGAGATGGGGGTTGATCCAGCGGAGTCTGTTTTCGTTCTTGGTTCGATGGTATAATTGACAAGTTCCTGTGCCGCGAGAAATGAAATGTCCTTGTTGAGTTGATGCATCAAGTTTTCAGCTTCTGGGCACAGAGTCGTCGTTGCGGGCGTGCCATCCGAATGTTTACGATCCCCGCGAATGGTGTGAACTTGTCGGAATCCACCGCCAGGGACGTTGACAGACTTCGTCACAACCACGTATAAATTTTTTTGGGACGACGGCAACTGGAAAGAACTGAAACTGAGCAGTCGTTCGAGTAGTGTGTACGGATTATCTCTCGTGTACGACTCATACGCTGGTACCATGGCCTGAAGCGCCTTGAAACAGTATAGATCACCAATATACGAAACGAGGAACGCATTCCCGACCGTCGCGAATTCTGTCCGGTAAATGTGTCGGATATTCTGCAGGTAGAAATCGTCAAAAGATCGTTCGAATGCTGCATGCAAGTCTGCATCGGTAACTAAGAACGCGCGGCTCAAGTGACGGAAGACCCGAGGGGCATAGGACGCGCATCTAATTAATGCACTGGAGATCTCGAAGTGGGTGACAATAGAGTACCGATCAATGCGAGCAAAGTCGGCCATCGAGAGCGGTTGATGATCGTTAGAGGTGCAAAATTGAAGTGATGTAATCAATCCGAGCCAAACAAGATGCCTTGGGAATCCCATCGCTTCGAAAGGACTCGCCTCCCTCTCCTTGTCGTCACTTTCACACGTGCTCATGACGTGCACACCTCGATAAAAAATCGCAAGGACCACGAATCCTTCAACCCCGAGGCTGAGATCGAGTACCGTTCTTGATGTCGTTGGCGATACAGCTGCGGCTTGCAGAAATAGTCTTGCGACTGCCTGAGCAACTATTATCCACAGATACAAATGCGAGCTGAGAACACGACGGACAGTGAGATGCGGGTAGAATCCTTCCTCACGGGTGCACTTCAACACGAAAAAGCCATTTGCCACCACATATAGAGCCGCCGCATAGACTGGTAGGTTCTCGAGCATCTCGCATGACCTCACAGTCTCGACGACGACACAAAATAAAGTAGCGAGAGTCCACACAACGATGTGGGGAAGACATTCGCCCGGTTGAAACCGAAACAATGGGCTCGCTACTGCCTCGTAGAGATGATACGCCAAGACTGCATACCAGAAAGACCTTGCTGCCGTGAAAAGCGAATACAACGCTCGTGATTGATCGATTCGTAGTACGCGGGAGGTTGCTGAGCCAAGTAAGCAGATGAGAAGGCAGAGAACGACTGGCGTTGGATACAAGCGAAAGAGCGAAAAACGAATCGTGAGCCCAACTGCTAGGAAAGTAGCGATGGCAACAGCTACGAAAGCGACCACAGCCGACCACATTCTCGTCTCTCGGCACGAGTTGGCGATCTTCCACCATCGAAAAAAATGAGATGGATACATCGTATATAGTAAGGATGGTATAGTAGTCCAAATCGTACCTAGCGATGCCGAACTCGGTTCGCGTCAACGTGGACAACTTGCCTAACGGGTCGTCCAGCAGAAGAGGTCCGCTGATTGATTCCTCTAGTCGAGAAGGTCGGGCACGAACAGGATCGAGATCCACACACGCTGTACACACGGCCATCTCACAACGCACGAGTTTGCAATTGAGATTGAGAGAGAGAGATTGAGCTAGGACCCCAATTTTGATGAGTCCTCGAATCCTACCGGTTTGCCACCGGTTCCCGTAAGCCAACCACGTCGGTCTCATCTGGTGGGAGCAGAGCATCAGGCGTTGCGACGCCGGTCATGAGAGTTCGCTCAAGTTCCGGGAAAGGCTCCATCAGCAAACCTCGATCAAAATCTTGACCGTTCGAAAATGTCGACTGCCCAGGCCATTTGTTGCACTGATGAGAGCGAGCGTTCTCTTAAAACCGGGTGCTCGCTGCTCGCTCACCGATCCAGAGCTGCACAAGCCTTTTGATTTTCTTGGACCATGGCAACGGCGGTGACTTGGATCTCGTCGCGCAGAGCTCCGATCAATTTCGAATCCACTCGATTTTTCGACTTCCTCGAGAAAAATTTTTGTCAAAAATCGAATCGTTCAAATCTGCGACGTGTGAGCAGCTAATCAACAAGCCCCCCCTCTCCGCCTCTCCACTCATCACACCTTGAGGAAGCATCTCAGAGGGAAAACCGCAGCCGCCCTGTCTTCCCGTCTCGCGGAAACATGGCCTCTTCCGCGCAGACGGTGCGATGACCGACCCCGCCGCTTGGCGCAACTGAGACCATCAAACCTTTTCGACGAGTCTCGCGTGGCATTTTGCAGTCGTTCTTCTCGCTGGTACAGTACTGGACTCATGGTCTCCGTTGTGCTGCCGTCGCTGAGCGAGGCCTCGCCGCTTCAAGTCGCGGTCGGCGCGGCCGTGGCCTCGGTGCTCGCGTACAAGCTGCTGCTGGCGCGCCCGGCGCACGAGCAGTACGCCAAGAAGCACGGTCTCCGCAATATCAAGCTGGCCAAGCGCCTGCCGAGCTCGCACTTCTTGCTCGGCGATCTCCCAGAGCTCGGCAAGAACGCGCCGCGACTCGTCGACTGGACGTACGAGAAGGCGCTCGAGATGCACGAGCAGCCGTGGCTCCAGGTCGTGCCGTCGCAGCTCGACAGCATCATGGTCTGCTCGCCCGAGCTCGTCGAGGACATCACCAAGAACCAGAACGACGTCTTTGACAAGGGCGACACGTTTCGCATGCTTTTCGAAGAGATGATCGGTGTCGGCTTTGCCGCGGCCGACGGCGAGCGCTGGCTCCACCAGCGCAAGATCGCGTCCAAGTTCTTCAACCCCAAGATGTTCCGCGACGTCGCGACCAAGATGATCAACGAGCACTCGCGCGACCTCATCCGCGAGTGCGAGGACGCTGTCGAGTCGCAGGAGCTGCTCGATCTCTCCAAGATCTTCCACGAGTTCACGTTGCAGGCCTTTGCCGAGATGGGCTTTGGGCTGCGCATGCACCTCGTGGGTAACAAGGACGGCCACCCACTGGACGATGCTCTGGACGAAGCGCTGCCGCACGCCATGCGCCGCGTGCAGACGCCGACGTGGATCTGGAAGCTCCAGCGGTACTTGAACGTTGGTCCCGAGAAGGAATTCAAGGCGACCGTCAAATTCATGCGCGACCTCGTGAACGAGATGGTCGTCAAGAGCCTGGAGAAGAGCAAAGTCCAGCGCCGTGAGGAGGCCGCGACCATGGTCGAGCTCTTTATCCAAGCCATGGAGGACGGCGAGGCCAAAGAGCCTATCACGCCCGAAGTGCTCTGCGACATAGCCATCATGTTCGTACTCGGCGCGCGTGACACGACGGCCGACACGGTCTGCTGGGTGCTCTACATGCTGAGCAAGCACCCGGAGGTCGAGGAAAAGATGCGGGCCGAGCTCTGGGAGAAAGTGCCTGAGATCATGGAAGGCAAGGTCGAGTTCCTCACGATGGAGCAGACCCACTTGTTGACGTACATGGAGGCTGTGATCAAGGAGACGCTGCGGTTCTACTGCCCCGTCCCGCTGAGTGTGCGCCAGGCCAATCGAGATACACACCTCGTGGACGGCACATTCGTGCCCAAGGGTTACACAGTGACCATGCTGCCGTACGTCATGGGCCGCCTCACGAGTATTTGGGGCGACGACGCGCTCGAGTTTAAGCCCGAGCGATTCATTGATCAAGAGACGGGCAAGTTGCTCACTGTGTCGTCGTTCAAGTTCTTCAGCTTCCACGCCGGGCCGCGTGTCTGCATCGGCATGAACCTGGCTATGCTCGAGATGAAACTCGTCTTCGCCACGCTTTTCAGCCGCTTCAAGCTGGACGTCGCGCCCAACGACGGCAGCTACCGCTTCTCGGCCGGGCTTCCTCTCAAGAACCCTTTGCTCGCGCGTGTTCGCCGAGTCAACTCCCCAGCGGCCTAACTGATCGAGTCGCTAGACTTTACACAAGAAAACAATAATTGAAAGAAATGGACGTACAATTGAACTGCTAAAGGTGGGCAATCACTACACTAGCTGTGCTTTCGCCAATCTCACGCGTGCGCGGAGAGGATTGCGAAGCGACATGATGGAGGAGTTTTTGAAGCTCCCGTCGTTGGGCTCGAACTCCAAATCAAATCGGCTGAACAACCCAGCTAGAACCAGCTTCATCTCTAACATGGCAAGGTTCATACCGATACAGATCCGCGGGCCGGCGAGAAAACTGAAGAACTTGAATGCAGATACAACCTTGAGCTTCCCAGTGGTCTCATCGATGAACCGCTCGGGCTTGAACTCGGCGACATCGGGGCCCCAGATGCTTTCCAGTCGACCCATGACGTACGGAGACAAAAGAACAATCGATCCTTTCGCCACAAAAGTCCCATCGACGAGCACGGCATCTCGTTCGGCTTCACGCATCGTCATTGGCACCAAGGGATCAAGACGCATTGTCTCCTTGATCATCGCTTCCATGTACGTCAGAGTCTGGGTCTGCTCCATGGTCAGCGAGGACACTGAGCCGTCCATGATCTGCGGAACTGTCTCCCATAGCTCGGCACGGATCTTGGCCAAAACGTCTGGGTGCTTGCTCATTCGATAGAGGATCCACTCGAGCGTTCCAGCGGTCGTATCACGACCCGCGATCATGAACATGACGGCAAGATCGCACAATAGCTCTGGCGAAAAGTCCATCTCACCATTTTGCATTGCGTGGATGAAGAGCTCAACGAGCGTTTGTGCTTCATCTGGGTTCTTGTGTTTGGTCTGCGCGATACTCTGGTGCACGAGGTCGCCAACCTGTCGGCGAATGATCGTCGTGATCTTTCGAAAGGCTCGTTCGCTGCCAATGTTGAGGAACCGCTGGGTCTTCCACACGAAGGGCGGCGCCATGACTCGATACGTGGCCTGCGCGAATCCGTCGTCGATGGCTTGTTCGAGAGGGTGTTTCGTGGAGCTGTGGAGGTTGTCGATGCGGAGACCAAAGCCCAACTCTGCAAAAGCCTGGAACGTGAACGCGTTGAGCATTCTCGACAAGTCCACCGTGGCGTTCGTCGTCCGTGCATCGTCCAGCACGCTAAACAGGACATCCAAGTGCTTGTGGATAAGCTTCGTCGCAACCTCGCGGTAGACTTTTGGCGAAAAGAACCTGGAGGCGATCTTGCGCTGGTGGAAGCACGCGGCGCCTTCGAGCGAGAAGAACGCGTTACCGATGGTTTCCTCGGCGACTTCTTTCAGCAAGGCACTCTTGACGAAGACGCTCTGTTGGGTCTTGACAACATCCTCAACGAGCTCGGGCGTGGAGACCATGACCATATCGGCGAAAAATGGTACGCGTCGTCGCCATGGCTTTCCTTCAAAGGCGATCGCGGCATTCAGCATGAACGTCGGCAGATAGTCCGGGTCGCTGATCGTGCGGAGAACGCTCCGAAGAGTAGCGAACGACATACTCAGTGTGCGTGGCATCTCTACATGAGCGAGGCCGTGTTGCTTGGCGAATCGCACGTGGCGCGCAGGCTGGAAGGAAGCATAGATCACGAGCAGCAAGGCTGCCGCCACGGCAGTGACCGACACGAGCGGCGCATCGCTGAGCAATGTGAGCAGAGCCACTCCCAGTACCATCACGAGCGTGGAAGCGATTTGCGGAATGGGTGATCATTCTGCAGGAACCCAAAAAACCATCGAAGCGGAGCTTCTCGTCAACGCCGAGTTCTTTTTTTTGCCTTGATGGATTCGTTGAAGATCTCCTCAACTTCAAGTGGCGAGTGTGACGACGTCCTTCTCGAACTGATTCACACCTCAACTGTGGCAAAAGGCGAATTCGTTCATGCTCAGTCGTAGTGAACGAGGAGATCTCAACACACAACGGCCACGTGATCGATCGACAGGTGACGAGATAACAGTATTTCGCAAAGCGTTGGTAGGAACTTTCGACTACGCTGAGGTTGCTTGGGCCGAGCGTACACGTGCTAGTAGAGGATGTCGGAGCGTCATGATCGACGCTAGCTTGTAGCTGCCGTCGTTTGGCTCAAAGTCGAAATCGAATCGACTGAGCAGCCCGGCTAGAACGAATTTCATTTCCAGCATGGCGAGGTTCATGCCGATGCAGATCCGTGGCCCGGCAAGAAAGCCGAAAAACTTGAAAGCAGATACAATTTTGAGCTTGCCAGTAGTCTCGTCAATGAACCGCTCGGGCTTGAACTCGGCGACATCGGGACCCCAGATGCTTGCGAGACGTCCCATGACGTATGGCGAGAGCCCGACAATCGTGCCTTTGCCCACAAAAGTACCATCCACGAGCACAGCATCGCGATCGGCCTGACGCATCGTAATTGGCACGAGTGGGTCGAGTCGCATCGCCTCTTTGATCGTCGCCTCCAGATATGTCAGCGTCTGTGCCTGTTCCATTGTGAGAGCCGGTATTGAGCCGTCCATGAGCTGCGGCACCTTCTCCCAGAGCTCTGCGCGGATCTTGGTCAGTACTTCAGGATGTCTCCCGAGTCGGTAGAGGATCCACTCGAGCGTCCCGGCGGTCGTGTCGCGACCCGCGATCATGAACATGACGCCGAGATCGCGAAGCAGTTCGGGCGAAAAGTCCAGTTCGCCATTTTGCATCGCGTGAATAAAGAGCTCGACGAGCGTCTGCGCGTCGTCCGGATTCTTGTGTTTGGTCTGCGCGATGCTTTCGCGCACGAGCTCACCGACATGCTGGTGGATGATTCGTGTGTTCTCACGGTAGACGCGCTCACTGCCGATGTTCAGGAAGCGCTGCGTCTTCCACATGAACGGCGGCACGACAACGCGATAGATGCTCTGCTTGAAGGCCTCGTCGATTGCCTGCTCGAGCGGATGTGGCGTCTCACTTTGAAGGTTGTTGATCTGGAGACCAAAGCCCAGCTCTGCAAAAGCCTGGAACGTGAACGCGTTGAGCATTCTGGACAGGTTCACCACGGCCCGCTTCTCTCTCGCGTCTTCCAGCACGTCGTACAAGATCTCTAAGTGCTTGTGGATGAGCGTGGTGGCAACATCTCGGTAGACTTTCGGCGAGAAAAATTGGAGGCGATCTTGCGCTGGTGGAACCACGCGGCGCCTTCAAGCGAGAAGAACGCGCCGCCGACAGTCTCCTCCAGCACTTCTTTGAGCAGCGAGCTCTTGACGAAGACGTCTTGTTGGGTCTTGACCACATCTTCGACGTGCTCGGGCTTGGAGACCATGACGATGTCGGCGAAGAACGGCACGCGGCGCCGCCAGGGCTTCTCGTCGAAGGCGATCGCGGCGTCGAGCACGAGCTTCGGGAGGAATTCGGGCTCGCGGACCACGCGCACAACGTTCGAAAAGAGCGAGAGCGACATGCGGAGCGTGTAGGGGACTTGGACGTTGGTGAGGCCACGCTGTTTGGCAAAGCGAGCATGCGCCGCCGGCCATAGAAGCGCGTAGATCGCGAGCAGTGAGACCGCAGCCACGAATGCGACGAGCACGAGCGACGCATCGCTGGGAACCACGAGCGGAGGCAGCATCGGGAAGCAGGAAGCTTTTTCACCGCACGATTTGCAAAGTGATCTTTCTTTCCTTTTCCTATTGTTGGAGAGAAAAAAAATATCGAAGCGGAGCTGCTCGTAAAAAAAAGTTCTTTTTTTCTTTCGCGTGGATTCGGTGGAGATCCTTCCAACTTCAAGTGACCATAGTGACGAGGTCTCGCCAAACACAGGTCCTGGTTGACATCCCAGGGTGCCTATGTGCAAGAGGTGTCAACGCGGCAGATGGGAGTTTGCGAGAAGATGAGGTTTCTTGAAGGATGCGGACTCATTGTTGGTGGATGAGTGGTTTGCGGAGAACGAGAAGGATCTTGGAATGACAGCGGACAAGGTTGTTGGCTTGTGGATGGCATGCTGTGACTCCTGTTCTCACAGACAGTAGGAGGAGTCTCCACATCTGTTTACGGGTACGTAGAATGTGCTGTTCGGGTCAATATCTAAAAGTCATGTTGTAAATGAATCCTCGTCATTGATTCACAGCCCGGTAATAGTTTATCCTGTACCGAGTATCTGAGATGCAATGTCTTCTCTACCGGCCTAGTGCAACATTCACGGAAACGAGTTGCTATTCTACGTTCATGCAACAATTCTCGAATATGACCGTGGATCGCTTGGTCACTCGCGTGGTTGTCCATTCACCCACAGCCACGCATTCCAGCGTCGTCTTCTGAGCGAATTGGCTAGATGGATATAAATATCCAGAGCTTCCCATGCAGCTGCAAATATACCGCTTATCCGGACCGGATGGTTGAAGCGTTTCCAAGAATACCAAAAGAGTTCCCCCACGAAACGTGAACCCACGAAACGCGGCACTCTGTCACTTAGTACCTGGTGCCTTGATCACTCGATGTTCGGATTTATCCACAAGCTTTCGCACGTTTGGGAAACCGTGCAGGTGGAACTCCAGGGCCATTACTCGCTTGAAAGGTTCCGCGACCTCCTCAGCTACGCCAGGACTTCGTCTTCGGTACAGAACACCGTGGTGATTTGTGCCACGCCACTTCCCGGACTCTTGTTGCTTCTTTTCCTCGACGCACTGCCGCTGGTGTCCCCACAGGAGGGCATCTTCGCGCAAACACCAGCGCTCTATATTCGGCTGTTCTGCACGGGAGCACTGGCATCGTGGACTCTCACTCGCAGCGTCCACCTTAGCACACCGCTGCTACCTCTCACAGCGCGACACCTTCTTCTCGTCTCAGTGATTCCACCAACGGTATACATACTATGCTTTTACGGCTTGAGCGCGCTTTGGGCCTTCCCTCCTCCGTTTGGGTTGCAAATTGCCGCGGTTCCTCTGTCTTCTGCCGGTCTCGCCATATGTGTTTGGTCGTGGATTGACACGGTCAGAACCAACCCGGAGGCAAAAGCAAGAGTGCGTTGCTATCTACACGCGTTAGTAGCTCAGTTCAACTTGATGTCGTCCTATGTCTTCTACTACTGCGCTTTCACTCTGGCCGGGAAAGAATACCAAACGTACGTGTCCTTTTGCCTCCCATTTCTCAAGATGTTGTTCAAGAACCTCATCCGCAGGGGACTCTACTACATGGAAGACGTCGCGCCAAGTCAAATTGTCTCGAACGTTGATGCTTTCCACGCAATCTACGTTTCCACCACGATCCAACAAGCAGAAGGGCTCATGGCCGTATTTTACATCATTTTTGTGGATATTATTCAGTCTGCAGTTGCGTATTACGAAGTTGTGGAGATCGTGCGTCGCGTGAACAAAGCCGCCGATGAATCTAACACCGTGGACAAGTACGCCTCAACCCAAGTTGGGCCACGCCTATTCTCCGCACGCACATCTTCACGCCTCACATCATTGCTCAGGTTCAAGTATGGGGTAATTGACAACGCTAACTTCCTTGTTGACACGCTCCCTCGCATTCGTGATCACCCCAGTGTCGCCCTCCCGAGGCATTTACTAGATAAGGTGAATGGTGTCAGCGTTACTGATGAACGTCCCGTTGGTGGAATTCGAACGATGGCTAGGATCTCTCCATGCAGAAGCCTCCGAATCGGAATCCAGAGTCCCCAGCCAATCCCAGTCAAATCGAGCTCATCGGCTGGATATGCGCTTCAGCTGACGAATGTAGAAAATGCCCAGCTCATGTGCGTCACCAGTATGCTAAAGATGCTGCACATGATCGAGTTTTACGTTTTAGTCGAGTTCGTCGAAGTGGCCGTCAGCGTTGTATACAGTGAGTGCGCCCATTCCTGCGCTCTCCAAATTCTGTGGCTCACATCATGGTGTTACTATAGCTCTCTACGTGTTTGCGATGTCCAAGATGGCGAATCGTATCTACTACAAGCAGTTTAGTAGCCTCACTGACCAGCAACTACAGGCTACGGTTGTTCAGCTTGCAATCTACGCTGCGCTGGAGCTCGCCTCTTTCATAGTTTCTGCCTGGCAATTGATCAGCAGCTACAACACATATCGGCATTCCAGCAACTGGCGTTTGCGCTGAGGAAAGAGTGGAAGATTGTAGTTCCAACGATCGCGCTGTGGATCACAATGGTCGTGCAACTCACGTTCGAGCACAGCGGTAGGAACAACGGCGCTCTGTATTTGATGATTCCACTCAATCTTTGCTCATGATCGTAGGAATGGACTACACTTTCCAGTTCAAGTGGATGCGCTCGGAATGATTATTGCGTCCCCAGAATTTACATGACGATGCGAAAACCAACCTCTCATCACTTGGGATGGTACTGGATTAACGGAGTCCAGCTCACGTTTGAGCACAATGGCACGAAATCCAGTACTCATTGCGTGGACGTGTGTCTGAAGCGTCGCTGTGTGGACTACACTTTCCAGTTCAAGCGGATGCTCTCGGATTGAGGATGTGCAAAATGATATTACGCTGAAGTACAATGTCACTGGGCCGAACCATTTGAAATCGACATCATAGATTGATACTGTGATCTGGTCTAGGGTGAAGAGACGGCAGAGGGGAGACTTCGAAGTGATATCTATTGCAAGCGCTCGCTGCAGGTAGTCGTGGGTGGATAAAGATGTCGCAACGAGGACTTTGGTCAGAGCGGTGAAACGCATGACCTACGCAGCAACCAACCGTGATAGACGAGTCTCGTCCATCACAAACTTCGAAAAGGACGGATCCATAATAATTCCGGTTAAAGAAATGCCAGGATTATTCTGGATTAAAAGAAGCGCGATTTGCAAACCACGGCGTTTTTAAAAACCACCGCGTTTAAAAACGCCGTGGTTTGCTTTGGGAAGAGATATAGACGGAGACCAGTGAAGAATCCTGGGACGATCTCTTCAATTAAACGTCGTAGTGGAGCAGTTTCGACAACTTTTAAGCTTGCTTAGCAGGGTCGAGAGACAGAAACACCACACGCATATACGTCGGCGACAGCAGCTGCAATGCGCACATAGATTCGAATCAATGACAAAGACCTGTTGTTTTCGTTTGTTGAAATATTTCATGTTGACCTGAGAAGGTCAGACTACTCCGAGGAGGGCGAAACCAGGAGCTCTTCAATCCCGCTGAAACGGGGACAACAAAGGCGACCGCCGCATACTTGGCCCATCTAAAACATGGCAAGCGGGTTCGTGGCGTTGGCCGGACGCTCCTGGATGACGTCCCAGTGCTCCTGCACGCACGAACCATTGAAACGGTAGATATCCACGACGACCTTGGGCTGAGCACCCGCCGCCGGCGTGTGGTAGAAGTGGGCGATGCCGAGTCCGGTGACAGGGTCAAAGGCCTTGTGGATGATGTTGGCGGGGTACTTGAAGATGCCGAACTTGGTGAGGTCGCCGGAGAAGGCGTTGACGACGGGTGTTTTACCGGACGGGATGCTTGGGTTGTGTTGGATGTAGTCGTCGGCGACGTGGTCGATGAGGGCCTGGGCGGGGGTGCCAGCGATGTAGAATCCGTTGAAGAATTTCTCGAAGATGGCGTGTTGTTGGGCGGGTGTGACGGGCTTTGGCGGGCAGTAGGGTCCTTCTGGCAGGTTGGTGTTGGTGGAACCTTCAGCGCGGACTGGAGCGGCGTTGACGGACGCGAGGGCAATGGATGCGACGACGAGAAGGGACTTGAGCATGATTTGATGCTTGAGAGGGAGAAGGATAATGTGAAAGTGAAGCAACACGCTTACTGGTGTGACGGAGTGAGGAGTACGTGTTACCCGAGGATGTTCTCAGTGGGAAGCAGATTGAGGGCCTGTCGCAGTGGACGAATAATCAACAGTGTGCGTTCCAATCGGTTGATGCGCCGTTTTTGTGGATGAGGTTGAAAGTTGCAGATTAGTAATTTGAGTTTGAGAGCGTTCTCGTCGAGTCTTTTGTCCTGCATGCCGTGTTTCGTGTCTACAATCCATCAACAGACGTTCACTCGGATTCGACTGAGCACTGCTCAATCGAATCCGAGCGGTCAGTGTGCAGTGCCGCCGAGTTGTGATGAGTCTCCCCCATCGGCCACAACACTTGAGCTCAACTGCGTAAGCCGATAGTGGATATGACGTCAACTTGAAAGAGTCTCTTTGTCTTGAGTTCGAGCGCCTGAGTGTTCAAAACGCAATGTAACTACACAAGTCTTCAGAACATCAACAAGACCTCTAAAGTAGCTCAACAGAATCGCCATCTTTATTGCATGCAGACAGCTGCAGTTGGGTTGTTTAAATTGCTCGTATTCATGAAGCGCAATTTGCAAGATTCATGTTTTCGAGTGTGGTGCTGCTGCGTTCGCCATGATGAGCGTTGAAGATCGTTCATGTCCCGAAGCACGACATAGTGGGGCAACTTGTGCCTGCCAAGTGTGCGCCGTAAAGATTCGGTTAGCTAGCTGGCTGATCCCGGGAAGGTCCAGCCCATGGCGTCATCACAGTGACGACAAAAACGAGCTAATCAGAACTCCCACCCCCCAAACAACAATAACATATGAACACAACATCACGGCCACTTTCTAGTCGAGACGCAACGAGTTGACACTGCAGTCACCAGATCGACATTCGGGACGCGTCATCTCGGTGGAATGTCGCGATGGCATTACTCGTCACGTGCGTGAAAGACGGGCGCCACAAACCAGCACTGTTCACTCTCGTCCTACAAGTTCGGAAAGCCACCTGTGGAGCAGAGCCAAAGCGGACAAACGCCGAACAAACCTCCGCTCATTCCGCAATCTTCCTTCTTACGCACAAGCCGACTTAGCCGCCTGCTAACGATCATGTTCAAGTCCCTTCTCGTCGTCGCATCCATTGCCCTCGCGTCCGTCAACGCCGCTCCAGTCCGCGCTGAAGGTTCCACCAACACCAACCTGCCAGAAGGACCCTACTGCCCGCCAAAGCCCGTCACACCCGCCCAACAACACGCCATCTTCGAGAACTTCTTCAACGGATTCTACATCGCTGGCACCCCCGCCCAGGCCCTCATCGACCACGTCGCCGACGACTACATCCAACACAACCCAAGCATCCCGTCCGGTAAAACACCCGTCGTCAACGCCTTCTCCGGCGACCTCACCAAGTTCGGCATCTTCAAGTACCCCGCCAACATCATCCACAAGGCCTTTGACCCTGTCACCGGACTCGGCATCGCCCACTTCTACCACACGCCGGCGGCGGGTGCTCAGCCCAAGGTCGTCGTGGATATCTACCGTTTCAATGGTTCGTGCGTGCAGGAGCACTGGGACGTCATCCAGGAGCGTCCGGCCAACGCCACGAACCCGCTTGCCATGTTTTAGATGGGCCAAGTATGCGGCGGTCGCCTTTGTTGTCCCCGTTTCGGCGGGATTCAAGAGCTCCTAGTTTCGCCTGGTCCTCGTAGTAGTTACGAAGTGGTCTCGCCTCCTCACGTGAATGTGAAATATATCAACAAAAGAAAGCTACTGCATCATCATCCTACAGGTCTTTGCCATCAATCTGCAGCTGGTTTCGCCAACTCATGACTGTGGGGTTTTTTTTTTCGGCCCTACTAAAATAATCAAGCGTAAAAGTTGGCGATGCCGCTCCAGTACTACTTTTTTTGTTTTTAGTGAGATCGTCCAAGCATTCTCCATTGGGCTCCGTCTGTGCCTCTCCCTAAAGTGGGGAAGGAAACCTGTTACGAAGCAGCGCGAGTTGCGCAAAATCGATACACCAATTATGATCTTTTGAAGTTAATACATTCGTTGCTAGAACCATCATTGGAAAATAAATGCGATCGACGCATGCGTTTAAAGAGGCACACCCGATTTTATTCCATGACATCGCTGCTGGTTGCTTCGTCGTCGACATCCACGTCGACCTTGCTAATCGCCATTGTGTGATAGAGCGATAGGAGTAGGTGGTGCTTGTGTGGTGTGCAAGGGCCTCTCGTTGGTTCCCGGTGGCCGTTATTTTCAACTTGACTTCGCTAGGGTAAAGAGATGTACTCTATCCATGGTTCGTGATGAATATCGATTCGCTCGAGTACCTGGTAGTTGCTGACACACGCAGTGCGAAAACGGTAACTCAATCGTCGAGATCCTCCAGATGCTCATTAACTTACCTGTACGAATAGTGGATATCCTTTCTACTAGTACACGGCTCGGTTCTCTCATTGCATGTGCGGCAACGCATCCACTTCAGTCTCGACCCATTCACTTAACCTCATTATACTTTGGAATTTTCTTTTACCTACTTCGATGTGTTTCAACTTGCTTTTCTTGAAACGATGTGATCGCTTAGAGCACATGCCTACGAGTTTTTGGACGCGGGGGCTCGTCGAATCCGCGCCATGAGTGGGTTCTTCAGCGGAAGGCTAGCTGAGAACTTGTAACTGCCGTCGTTCGGTAGCACGTCGAGCGAGAAGCGACTCATCAACGTCGCAATCACCAGCTTCAGCTCGATAAGTGCCATGTTCATGCCAATGCAGATACGCGGTCCTGCGTTGAAACTGAAGAACTTGAACGACGACACGATCAGCAGTTTGCCCGTCTCTGCGTCGATGAAACGCTCCGGTTTGAACTCGTGAGCGTCCTCACCCCAGACGCTTTTGAGTCTCCCCATCGCGTACGCCGAGAGTCCGACCGCACAGCCTTTAGGCACGTACGTGCCGTCGACGAGGTGCGTCTCTCGGTTGGCCTGTCGAACGTTCATCGCTACCGGTGGGTACAACCGCAGCGTCTCTTTAATCACCGCCTCGATGTACGTGAGTCGCTGTGTGTGCTCCATGGTGAGATTCTTGATCTTTCCCTCCATGAGCTCGGGCACTTTTTCCCACAACTCGGCTCGAATCTTGCGCTCCACCTCGGGGTGCTTGCTCACCAAGTAAAACAACCACGTGATCGTGTCCGCTGTCGTGTCGCGCCCGCCAAGCACGAACATGACTGCGATGTCGCGCAGTATCTCAGGCGTGATAGCCTCGGCTTCCCCATCTTGCATGGCGTGGATGAAGAGCTCGACAATGTTGGTTGGCTCGGCGCGTGGTCCTTTGGCCTGGCACTTGTCCAAGCTCTTGGTCACCATCTCGCCAACAATGCGGCGGATGTCTTGGATCGTCTCGCGGTACTGACGCTCCCCACCGATATTGAGCCATTTCTGCAGCTTCCAGACCCACTCGGGCGTCTGCAGTCTGTAAAGAATTTGCGGGAGAGCTTCTTCCAGCGCAACGTTCAGCGGATGGCCGTTCCCCGTGCCGATGAGATTCATCTGCAGGCCGAATCCGAGCTCAGCGATCGATTGCAGCGTGAACTCGTGGAGAAGCATCGAGAGGTTGAGAGGCTGCGGGGTATCGCAGACGTTTTCCATGATCCCAAAGACTACTTCCGCGTGCTTATTAAACAACGCCGTCGCGACGTTGCGGAACGTTTGCACAGTGAAGAATCTCGACGCGATCTTGCGCTGGTGGAACCACGCCTCGCCGTCGAGATTGAAGAAGCTGTCACCGATGAGATCGCCGAACGCCGTGCGCGTGAACGGGCCTTTGCCAAAGACGTCGTTCTGGGTCTTGGTCACGTCCTCGACCATCTCGGGCGTCGCGATCATGATGCTATCGGGCAGCGAAGGCACTTTGCGCAGCCACGGCTGCTCGTCCATCTCGAGCATCTTCTCATAAAACCAATCGACAAAGCGCGGAGCATTCTGGGTGAGCTCGGCGACGTCACCCATCAAGAAATGGGACTTTTTCAGTCGACGAGCCGGCTTGATGTTGGTGAGCCCGTGCTTCTTGGCGTACTTGACATGCGGAGGATCCTCGAGCAGCAATTTGTACGCGACCACAGCCGCGAGCGTGGCGCCGACCGCCACTTGCAGCGGCGAAGCCTGGTCCAGTGATGACGGCAGCGTAATGGAGACCATGGCGACAATTGGCGACTGGGAAGACTTGCTGATCGCGAAACACAAAGTGGCTGAGGCACGAAGTCGGCGGGCAACTCGTCTATTTCCACTCATCCCGACTCGGGATGGGTGCTCGGGATTCCCGAGCACCACCAAGCGAAGCTGGCGGCTCGTCTGAACCGCATCAGCGAGAACTCGGGCCTGTTGCACCACCGGAGCTTGGGTTTGATTCCCTCCAAGGAAGCGCGGGAATCCGCAGTTCCTCGGTGGTTCGAAGGGCTCGTCTGACGAGCTCCTCATGAGCTCAGATAGTCGTGACGACAGGAAAAAGAAATCAAACTGCGCTTGACGTGGTTCTTCGTCGTCGTGACAGAAGTGACGAGGAAAAAAGAACCGGATCGTCCGCGAGTCCCACGTACTGAATTCTACACAAGTCGCAGCGACTGGAAGCTCGTCAGGGTTGTTGCGAGACCAAGGCCATGCCACCAGACGGCTTGCTTTGCACTCGCCGATCGTGAAGTTCTCGCAAAGACGCGAAAATTCTTGAGCGGGAAACAATTCGTTGATCGAGAACGATCCGGCTCAATATCTCTGCAGGAGGAAACGGATCGACCAGATAAGTCACGCTGCCCCCTATGCTCCAGCATGTACCAGCCCAGTGATGTTTCATGTTCACGAAACGACTTGGCAGCGATCGAGACATCATAGAGCAGTGTCTTGTGTCTTGAGCACGGAGCTCCAGACGGATGGACCCTTTCCTCTGCAGAACCTGGCTCATCACCTCCACGAGGAGCTGGTATGTAGGAGATCTTTGTTCTTTGCGAGCCGCTTGGTTCGCTCATCAGCTGCGTCAAGAACACATTTGCCACCCGTAGAATACGTAGTTAATCATAAAATAAGCGTGTTAGCTGCTCACGGACATCGATTCGTACAGCTACGCGCGTTAGCAGTCTGTACTACATCCGTTAGTTCTTTTTGCTCGCAACCACTTGAACTGGAACGTGTAGTCCATGCCTGGGCGACCAATGTATGTTCGTTACTCGACTAATTTGGATACGTAGGGTCCAGGCGTTTTTGGTGTACGACGTACCTATGTGGTCGAGCGAGAGCGTCGCAACCACCGACGTCCAGAGCATAAGCGTCGGCACGACGACCTTCCACTCTTTACGCAGCGAGAACGCGAGCTGCTGGAGCGACGACATGCGCTGCAGCTGTCTGTCCATCACGAAGCAGAAGACCACGAACGAGAGCAGCTCCAGCGACGCGTAGACTGCCAGTTGCTTGGCCGTGGCCATCAGCTCGTGGTCGGAAAGATCGCGAAACTGCTTGAAGTAGATGCGGTTGGGCATGTGCGCTATCGTCGCCACATAGATCGCTGTCAATCGATAAAGAAGATGTCAGTTCAACTGATCGTCACGGCATTGGTGATAGGACCATGCAGAACCGTACTGTATATGATGGATATGGCCGCCTCGATGAACTCGATGAGCACGTAGAACTCGATCATGTGCAGCATCTTGAGCACGAGTGCGACGCACTCGACGCGCATTTGCTCCGTCTTGGGTAGCGGCTTCGCGTTGCTATGCGCAGCGACAATGTCCGAGTCCATTGGCAGCACACGCACGTTGACAGCTCCCGATGCCGACTCGAGAGTTCTCCTTTTATCTTCAGTCGATAAGCACAGTTCGTCTTGTAAGTGGCGTGGTAACGCAACAGCAGGGAAGGTGTCAAGAAGGAAGTTGGCGTAGTCGATGACGCCAAATTCAAACTGCAGTAGCGAGGACATGCGAGAGCCCGTTCGCGAGGACGTTCGACGTGCATTCGCCGTGTTGTGGTGGCTGCTACCGAATTTGTCGATCTCTCTACATGCCGCAGCGGATTCGTTGACCTGGTGGACGACCTCGAAGATTGCTACTAGCGACTGAATCACATCAACCACGAGGATGTACACTACAGCAGTCACTCCCTTAGTCTGTTGCAGCGTGCTCGAGACGTACATAGCGTGGAAGGCGTCGACATTGCAGACTACGAGGATCGGTGCGAGGTCTTCCATGTAGTACATTCCTTTACGAATGAGGTTCTTGAAGAGCATCTTCAAGAATGGCAAGCAGAACGAAACGTACTGTTGGTACTTCTCTCCAGAGAGAGTGAAGATGCAGTAGTATACGATGTACGCTGCCATGAGGTTCAGCTGGGCACCCTGCGAAATCCAGTACCGAAGAAACTTTTTCTTGGCATCCGCGTCCGCATTTCGTGAGCTCGAGAATAGAACGAGGACGCTAAACATGCTACCCGGCATCACCGAAAGCTGGATACTGAACGGCGTAGGGAACACCCACAGTGAGCCCAGAGCCACAAACGTAAGGCAGTTAAGCGTAGGGCAACCGATCACGATCAAGAGTTTCTGCGCCGTTGAGATTGGGAACGTCGGCGAAGTCAGACACGCGTTTCGCGTCATCTCCATCGACGCGAGAAACGTAAGTATCCACACGCGCACTATCGGCGCAACGGTTTGCTTGGCGAGTCCGCCCTCGAACGGAGGATGGAGATGCAGAGCGTCCGCCAACAGCAGCAACGCCAAGCTCGGAAGTGGCACGAGAATCAACACAAGCGCATTTGAAAGCCACGGGGAAACTTTCGCATACGCGAGCAGTTCCTGGAATCGCGCGATCGAGTAGCGTCCTTGGAGCTCGACTTGCACGCGGTCCCAGAGCGAGGCTAGCTGGAGTAAATGGCGTAGAACCTTCATCTCACCAGTGAGCGCGTTGCTCTTCGACGAGTGAGGCGAGCTCTTTGCTTGCGAGACCTCACACGTGATCGGGTGGTTTCAGAGCCAAAAATACCACGGATACGAATTGCCATCGAACAGAGAGTTGCCCAGGACTCCGGGCGAGTACAGTGTATCCATTTGTGACTCACGAAGATTTTCAGTGTTTTCTGTCCTCGCCAAATCCTCTTGTAATCTAATAAACGCTTAAGTCGATGCAACTTTATTTAGTAAAAGGATGTAAAATTCCTATAAAAAGAGTAAATATCTAATACCCTAACTATACCGATATAAGGCATCAGAAGACAGCGGAATTCTGCTGGACTTCAAACCAGTTCGATGTTTTTCCCTGGGTCACGTCAGTGCCCAAGCGCATCAAAAGTTGCCGAATCGGCCATGGAACTCCCCCGCGTTCTGCGAAAAAGGCACGAACAGCTGGACACTCGAACCAGTCGGGTCGCACGTGCTCAATTTCCAGCCACTTCGTAGACGTCTTCGTCTTTGGTTCCAGTCATTCACGATCTTACGTCGTCATGGTCTCCGTTCTGCTGCCGTCGTCGCTGGACCAAGCCTCGCCGATGCAGGTAGCCGTTACCGCTGCCCTCGCTGCTGTGCTCGCGTACAAACTCGTGCTCGAGGATCCTCCGCACGTCAAGTACGCGAAGAAGCACGGTCTCACCAACATCAAGCCGGCGCGTCGACTGAAAAAGTCGCATTTCTTTCTGGGTGACGTCGCGGAGCTGAGCCGAAACGCCATGCGCTTTGTCGATTGGATGTACGAGAAAACGCTCGAGATGGACGAGCAGCCCTGGCTTCGTAGAGTGCCTTCACTGCCCGACGCCATTATCCTCGCGACGCCCGAGCTGATTGAAGACGTCACCAAAACCCAGAGCGATATCTTTGGTAAGGGCGAATTCACGAGGACAATGTTCGATGACCTCGTCGGTGGAAGTTTTTTCAATCTCGATGGAGACCACTGGTTCCACCAGCGCAAGATCGCGTCCAAGTTTTTCACGGCGCGTATGTTTCGCGACGTCGCGACGGCGATGCTCAACAAGCACGCGGAAGTGGTCTTTGCGATCCTGGAAGATGCCTGCGACAAGCCTGAGCCCGTCAACTTGTCCAAGCTCTTCCACGAGTTCACGCTGCAGGCGATCGCAGAGCTTGGGTTCGGCTTGCAAATGAACCTCATCGGCAGCGAGAACGGCCATCCGCTGGACAACGCATTGGAAGAAGCCTTCCCGCAAGTGCTCTACAGATTGCAGACCCCTGAGTGGCTCTGGAAGCTGCAGAAGTGGCTCAACATCGGTGGAGAGCGTCACTACCGCGAAACGATTCAAACCATTCGTCGTATTGTGAGCGAGATGGTTGCCAAGAGTCTGGAAAAATGCCAGGCCAAAGGTTCGCGAGCAGAGCCGTCCAACATTGTCGAGCTCTTCATCCACGCGATGCAAGACGGTGAGGCGGAGGCAATCACACCCGAAACACTCCGCGACATCGCCATCATGTTTGTCGTCGGTGGCCGCGACACGACAGCCGACACGATCAATTGGCTGTTTCTCGAGCTGAGCAAACACCCAGAGGTCGAGCACAAGATCCGAGCTGAGCTGTGGGAAAAAGTGCCTGAGTTGATGGAGCGGAAGGTCGACCACCTCACGATGGAACAGACGCAGACGCTCACGTATCTCGAGGCCGTTATCAAGGAGACGCTGCGGTTCTATCCGCCAGTGCCGATGAACGTGCGTCAGGCATCGCGTGACACGCACCTCGTGGACGGCACGTTTGTGCCCAAAGGGTGCACTATTGGGCTGTCGCCCTACACGATGGGGAGACTCGAGAGCGTCTGGGGCGACGACGCACTCGATTTTAAACCGGAGCGGTTCATTGACCAGGACACGGGTAAACTACTGGCCATGTCGTCGTTCAAGTTCTTCAGCTTCCACGCGGGGCCGCGTATCTGCATTGGGATGAATTTGGCCATGCTCGAGCTCAAGTTGTTGATTGCGATGATGCTCAGTCGCTTCTCGCTCGACGTGCAGCCAAACGACGGCAGCTACAAGTTCTCAGCCAGCCTTCCGCTGAAAAACCCGCTCATGGCACGCATCCGACGAGCTCCCACGACCAGGAATCTCTAGAGACAAGTCTCGCAACAAAAATTGTCAGTCCCAAAAATACGAAGATTTGCTTTTTCTCATCGAGAAGATGCCAGACTTTCGCCCTCGTCTCTCATGAGAATCTCTCCGAATCCACGGTTGATCACCACCAACTGAAAGATCTTCCTGAGATGGCTTCATATATCAGAGCTCTTCGGGGTTGCTCACCAGTAGGGAACCGGTATCTTCCCGCAGGGAGGTCTCTGCCAAGTGAGACTCGTCACTGCTCGTCCCACTCTCTCGCGGTCCAGACGCGCTGATGAGTGTCCGGCGCCGGATACGTGACTGCCGCGTCTTCCCTTCTCTTCGCGTGTCCCGGTCCACGCCAGTCGCGGAAATTCCTACGGTCTCCGTTATCCCACCATGGTCTCCGTTATTACGCTGCCGTCGTCGCTGGACCAGGCCCCGCCGTTGCAAGTGGCACTCGGCGCCGCGCTCGCGGCTGTTCTCGCGTACAAGCTGCTGCTCGAAGAGCCGGCGCACGTCAAGTATGCCAAGAAGCACGGGCTCCCCAACATCAAGCCGGCGCGCAAGCTCAAGACGCACCACTTTTTGCTGGGCGACGTGGCCGAGATCGCGCCCAATGCCGAGCGCTTCCCGGACTGGACCTACGAGAAGACGCTCGAGATGAACGAGGAGCCGTGGTTGCGTGACGTGCCGTCGCTGCCGCCGAGCATCGTGATCGCCAAGCCCGAGCTCGTCGAGGACGTCGTCAAGACCCAGAACGACTGGTTCGGCAAGGGCGAGTTCACGCGCACCAACTTTGACGACCTCATCGGTGATGCTTTCTTCTCGCAGGACGGTCCCAAGTGGTTCCACCAGCGCAAGATCGCGTCCAAGTTCTTCACGGCGCGCATGCTACGCGAGGTCGCGACGGGCATCTTCAACAAGCACGCCGAGGTGCTCTTCGGCGTGCTCGCGCGCGCGAGCGGCACGACGCAGGAGGTGGATCTCTCCAAGCTCTATCACCAGTTCACGCTGCAGGCCATCTCGGATCTGGGCTTTGGGCTCGAGATGGATCTCATCGGCAGTGACCAGGGCCATATCCTGGACACGGCGTTCGCTGAGGCTTTCCCACAGATCCTTCGCCGCGTGCAGACGCCGCAGTGGATCTGGAAGCTGCAGCGCTTCCTCAACATCGGCGGCGAGCGCAAGTACCGCGAAACGACGCGCACGATCCGCGGACTCGTGGGCGAGATGGTGAGCAAGAGCATCGCCAAGTTCCAGTCCAAGGGCCCAGAGGCCGTGGCCACCAACCTCATCGAGCTCTTCATCCAGGCCATGCACGAGGACGACACGGAGCCGATCCCGGCCGAGACGCTCTGCGACATCGCCATCATGTTCTCAACTGGTGGTCGCGACACGACGGCTGACACGCTCACGTGGGTCTCGCTCATGATCGGCCAGCACCCTGAAGTCGAGCGGAAGCTTCGGGCTGAGCTCTGGGACAAAGTGCCCGAGCTCATGGAGGGCAAGATCTCGACGCTCACGCTCGAGCACACGCAGCGACTCACGTACCTCGAGGCCGTGATCAAGGAGACGCTGCGGCTCTACCCGCCGGTACCGCTCAACGGCCGCCAGGCCGAGCGCGATACCCATCTGATTGACGGCACGTTCGTGCCCAAGGGCTACACCATCAGTCTCTCGGTGTACACCATGGGGCGTCTCAAGAGCGTGTGGGGCGAGGACGCGCTCGCGTTCAACCCGGAGCGCTTCATCGACCAGCAGACGGGCAAGCTGCTCACGGTCCCGGCGTTCAAGTTCTTCAGCTTCCACGCGGGCCCTCGCGTGTGCATCGGCATGAACCTGGCTATGCTCGAGATCAAGCTGGTCATCGCGACGCTGCTGAGCCGCTTCAAGCTCGACACGCTGCCCAACGACGGCAGCTACCGCTTCTCGGCGAGCTTGCCGATCAAGAACCCACTGCTCGTGCGCGTGGAGCCGGCGCGCGCACCGTCGAGTTAAAGAGAGAGAAAGAGAGAGAGGGAGAGAGAGAGAGAGAGAGAGAGAGAGAGGAGGCCGTCAAAAGTTGCCAACAATTAAACGAAAAAGCAAACGTATCAACTGTCCAACTTGAATCTCGGTGGTGCTTGAAGAACCGACGACACGCATGAGACGATGCGGTCAGCATTTGGTGTAGCCACGGGCTCGTTCTCCGGCTCGTCTTCGAAGAAATCAGTCGTCAGGGCTTCGAATTTCCTACCATATGCGGATAAGTCTTCGATTGTGAAGAATCGAGCCCCGAGGCTTCATCTCAAGTGAGACCGTGGCGCTGCCATTCCTCAATCACCTCAAGACCTTCCAGTTGTGAAATGGTCGGCGTTCTGCTGCCGTCGCTGGGCGATCCGTCGCCTCTTCAACTCGCTTTCACCGCGGCATTCGCGGCGATCGTGGCCTACAAACTGCTCTGCTCACGCGCGGCTCACGAGAAGTACGCTCGGCGCCACGGTCTCACGAACCTCAAGCCAGCTCGTCGCTTGAACAAGTCGCAGTGGTTGCTCGGCGACACAGTCGAGGTTTTCAGCAACGCGTCGCGCTTTGGGGAGTGGCTGCTGGAGAAGACGATCGAGGTCAACGAGCAGCCGTGGCTCCGCCGAGTGCCGACTATGGCCGACCGCATCGTCATCGCGAGTCCGGCGCTGGTCGAGGACGTGACCAAGACCCAGAACGACGTCTTCGGCAAGGGTGAGTCGGCGCGCGCGCTGCTCGGCGAGCTCATTGGCAGTGGCTTCTTCACGCAGGACGGCGAGACGTGGCTCCACCAACGTAAGCTCGCGACGCGGTTCTTCTTGGCGAGGATGTTTCGCGGGGTCGCGACGGCGAAGATCTACAAGCACGCGGATCGGCTCTTCGAGCGTCTCGGTCACGCTTGCAATACAGGAGAAGTCGTGAATGTCTCGCAACTACTCCACGAGTTCACGCTCGAGACCATCGCGGATCTGGGCTTTGGGCTGGACGTGGATCTCGTGCCCAGCGACGACCACCACCCGCTCCACGCCGCCATGGACGCCGCGCTACCGCAGGTGCTGCGTCACGTGCAGCTCCCCGACTGGCTCTGGAAGCTGCAAAGGCTGCTGGACGTCGGTGGCGAGCGGACGCATCGCGAAGCCACTCAACAGATCCGCAGCATCATGAGCGAGATGGTAGCCAAGAGCATTGACAAGTTCCGGTCCCGCGACCCGAGCGTCAAGGCTTCTAACATGATTGAGCTCTTCATCCAAGCCATGATCGAGGACGATGCGGTCGAGTTCCCACCAGAGACCCTGCGTGACGTGGCCATCGTGTTCGTGCTCGCGGGTCGTGGTACAACGTCGGACACGCTCAACTGGATCCTCTTGATGCTCAGTCGCTACCCTCACGTCGAGCAGAAGCTGCGGCAGGAACTGCAAGACCACGTACCGGAGCTCATGGACGGCAGTCAGAGGATGCTCACGATGGAACAGACCTCATCGCTCATCTACATGGAGGCGACGATCAAAGAGAGACGCTGCGGCTCTACCCGCAGGTCCCTCTCAGTGCGAGAGAGGCCTCTCGGGACACGCACCTGGTCGACGGCACGTTCGTCGCCAAAGGCACGAGGATCAACGTGGCGACGTTCGCCATGGGGCGTCTCACGAGCGTCTGGGGCGACGACGCACTCGAGTTCAAGCCCGAGCGGTTCGTGGACATGATCACGGGCAAGCTCCAGGTGGTCTCGGCGTTCCAGTTCTTCAGCTTCCACGCGGGGCCTCGCATCTGCGTGGGCATGAGCCTCGCGATGCTGCAGATGAAGCTCGTGCTGGCGTCGCTGCTGAGCCGCTTCCGACTCCACGTGGAGCCCAACGACGGCAGCTCTCGGCGACCTTGCCACTCAAGAACCCACTCTTAGCCCGTGTCCGACCGGCGTGCTGATCGTGATCGTCGTTGTAGTGGTGCAATACTAGTCAGTATAAGGGACAATGGACTTACAATGGAGATGGATCGGTGGTTATGAACCCAAGCGCCGAGATCTTGTGGTGACCTCCTGAACAATCTTGTGGCGAGGCTGGGACTTGGACAATACACACGTCACAGATTTCCACTGTCTTCCCACCACGAGCTCGCCGAGTCCATTCTCCGACTTGTCGCTTCGATGGCACGTCCCTTGGTCAAGCCGCCAGCTCTTCGCGTGGGCGACACGATCGCGATCGTCGCGCCGTCGTCGGGCTTCGCGTCCTTGGTGCCGCATCGCCTCGAGAAAGCGAAGGAATTCCTCGAAGCCAGCGGCTTCAAAGTCAAGCTCTTCGACTCGGTCGCACGGTCTCCGCAGGCCAACGTCGCGCAGCTCCTGCTCGAGCACCACGAGCCGCCGCTGGATCGAGAGATCTACGGCGAGCAGTTCCCGTGCTACGGCTCGGGCGACGCGATCTCGCGCGCTCGCGATCTCATGGACGCGTTCCTGGACCCGGACGTGCGCGCGATCGTGTGCTCGATCGGCGGGCTCAACTCGCACGAGCTGCTCGAGTACTTGGACTTTGACGCGATCCGCCGTAGCCCGACGATCTTCTCGGGCTACTCGGACATCACGTCGCTCCACTGCGCGCTGCTCGCTCGCGCGGGCGTCGTCTCGTTCTACGGACCGAGCGCGATCTGCCAGTTCGGCGAGTTCCCGTCGCCGCTCGCGTACACGGTCGACTTCTTTCTCCGAGCGCTCACAGAGACCGAGCCGCTCGGCGCGATCCCGCCGTCGAGCGAGTGGTCAGACGACAAGACGGCCGACTGGGTCAAGAAACAAGACGTCGAGTACGTCAACCAGATGCAGACCAACGCCGGGTACGAGTGGTTGCGTGACGGCACGGCGAGCGGTCCGCTCGTCGGCGGCTGTCTGCCCGTGCTGCTCAACGTGCGAGGCACGGCGTTCATGCCCGAGCTGCGCGACGCGGTCTTGCTGCTCGAGACGCCCGAGAGCAGCCACGCGTTCGATGAAGGGATGGCGCTGAGCGAGATCAACCTCGTGCTCGGCGCGCTGCGACTCGACGGCACGTTCGCCCGGATCCGCGGGCTCGTGCTCGGACGCGTCTTCCGCCACTCGCAGCAGAACGTCGACGAGATCAAGCGGCTGGTCAAGTATCACACGCGCGGCGCGCAGTTCCCGATCCTCTACGGCGTGGACACGGGGCACACGGACCCGATGCTCACGCTGCCGCTGGGCTGCCGCGTCACGCTCGACTCGACGCGCGGGCTCTTCCGCGTCGACGAGAGCGGCGTCGGCGACAGCAGACGGGGGCGCTGAACCGCCACACGCCTCGCTCCTCGATCCTTCCTTCCTTCCTTCTCCATGTGGAGCGCGGTCTCTCGCCGTCTCTTTCCACACGGAATCCAATCTCCCGACCAGCCGGTCGGCTTCCTCTTCCTCTCTTCCTCTCTTCCTCTCTTCCTCTCTTCCTTCCGTCGCCTCTCCCCCCTTCTCATCCTTCCGTCCACTTGGCAGATCCATTCGCCAACTACGTTGCAAGCGCCCATGCTCCCGCCAGGCTTCTCGATCGACCCCGTGAGCGACGAGCGCGACCACGCGCTCGCGCGCAAGCAGCTGCTGGGCGCCGCGCAAGCACTGCCGACGGCCCAGTACGTGGCGTTCCGCGGGCTCGTGGTCGTGCAGAGCGCGACCGAGGCGCGCCACGTGCGCTACAACATGGAGCTCGCGAGCGCCGAGCTGCAGCTCCATCTCTACGTCTCGCAGCGCTACAGCGCGTTCTTCGCGCTGCGCAAGCGCCTGCTGCGCGCGCTCACCAAGTGCCAGGACGAGCTCGCGCGCCCGACGCTCGTGACGCGCGATCTGCGGCCCGCCGTGCTGCAGCCGTGCTGCAAAGGCTGCCGCGACGTGCGCCGCGCGATCAAGCGCGCGCCGTTCCCGCGCCGCGCGTTCGTGTTCACGACGGCCGAGGACGTCGACGCGCGCGCGCCGCTGCTCGAAGGCTTCCTCGACACGTGCGTGCGCCTGCTCGTGGACTGGCAGGGCTGCGCGCGCGGCCGCAAGTTCGCGTGCGTCGTGCTCGGCCAGTTTTGCTCCTACAATCTGCTCTTCCACGTCTTTCAGCAGCTTCGACTGACGCTCATGGAGCAAGCGACGGCTCAACAGGACGCGCAGGACACGGCGCAGCGCGTGGAGCGCGTTCCAGGTGCGCCCGAGCGCGAGGAGACGCAGGAGAGCGCGCCAACGACGAGCATCTAAGGCCATGGTGTCCATTTCCCCCCCCCCCCCCCCCCCCCCCCATGAAGAGACGCGGTCGGTCGGCTGGAAGGAGATGGGTCCGGCTTGATAGGTAATATTTCAACAATATATTTCAAACATGTTTGTAACAATTAGCGAGATGTCACTATCGGTACGTTAGTGCCATCGGAGCTGCTCATGAGTTCTTAGATCATTTGACCGTACATGGCCGAGCAGAGCAGAGAGAGTGGCGAGTCGGCGCTCGCTCGCGCGTTCCACGAGGACGGGTTCGTGGCGCTGGAAGAAGAGACGCATGCGCTGACGAAGGAGCAAGTGGCGCACGCGGCGGCGGCCGTGCAAGAGCGGTACGAGCAGCTCATGGCGATCGCGAGCGCCAACGACATCGACCTCTCGGTCGCGGCCAATTCCGAGCGCATCCCGGGCTTCTACGTGCGCCAGGGCGGGCGCATCGACATGGAGCTCTTCGTCGCGAACGACGGTTCGGGTCTTCCGGATGCGCATGCCGCTGGCAAAGAGCTGGTGTCGGAGGTCAAGCAGGTCGGTGTGGAAGCGTTGCGAGATCTCGAGCGCCATTGGAAAAAAGTGACGGATGCGATCTTTACGAGCCAAGAAGGATCGGATACGGGGGCGTTGACGGCAGAGTATTATCTAGAGTACATTGGCTGTGTGGTCGCTCGGCCTGGAGATGGCGACCAGAACTGGCATCTCGACGGCGTGCATCGGAATCTAACCAAGCACGAGCCGGGTAGGAACCGTGTCGTGTTGTTGAGCATATTTTGCGCTCTTAGAGACTCACGGGCTCGGTGGCTTGCGCAGCGGATCGTCTCAACGTGTTCGTGCCGCTGGTCGACATCACGCCCGAAATCGGAGGCACCGAAATGAAGAAGAGGTCCCAGTTCCACGACGACGGTCGTCGCGGCGTGGTCTTTGAAGGGTACGCAGACCTGGAGAGTGTGACCCACTACGTGTCGGCTGGAACACCCGTCATCATGGACTACCGCGTGTGGCATCGCGGCGTAGCGAATGGCTCGTCGACGGTGCTGCGACCGCTTCTCTATTTCAAGTACGCACGCAAAACTCAAGATACGAAGGTCCACAAACGTCCAGCCACTGGAAACAGCGATGAAGCAACGCAGCAGAAGAAGAAGAAACGCGTCGCGTTGGTGGCTGTGGCGACAAGCTAACCACGCATTTGGTTGGATTGCGTGTTGTTTACACAATCGAGGAGGTGGACGTATCGGCGGACTTTGGACATAAACCGTGACGCCAAGATCGCGAATGTCCTCCCACACACCGTTAATCCATGAGGACGCTTTCGAATGTGCACAGCACTTGACGGAGAATCGACATCTCTTGGTCCCAACAGAGCATTTTTCGAGCTATCGACCACAATTTCCAGTCGAGTGTCCTAGCTGGAACTCCCCACGAGTACAACCAGAGAATCGGATGCGGCAGTGACTCAGTCAGCGTGAGATAGACACGGTACCGTGGGCCTCCACTCCTTGGGCTTGAGCGAACTGTTGCAACACGAAATATCTAAAATCGAGCAAATGGACTTGTGACGGTATTCCCGGACTCCTAACCTCTTCACTTGCAGAAAGTAGCGGACTCGATGTCACTATAACGAGGTAGTCGGATCGAAGATTCTGTCAAGTTGTTGCTGTCGCCAGCTCCATGCACGAACATTTACGCGAAATCCTCCTAACAGTTCTCTCTTGGAGAAGAATCTAGAAACTTCATGTCGTTGGTAATGCAGTCGCCGCGTTCAGGGTTCACTTGTTAAATGCGGGATTTTGTGACATGTCGGCTGACCAGGATGTGGCACATGAACCTAAAAATGTAGGGTATGTGCACTCTCCTGATTTTACGCGATCCATCTCAGCACATTTCGCTGCTTTGTGTACGTGTTCGAATTGCGTTCGCTCAGGATCGAGGGAGTACTGTGCGGGGGATGCTGACTCAGAGGCATTGCGATCCTGGAGGTTGGACCTTGAGGTGACTGCATGTGGAAAAGCCAGAGTGTGAATTGACTATAACAGTCCAGCTTCGACTCGAGGAGGACACTCGCGTCTTCCACTAGCACAACTTCTCGACCACTCTCGCGATTTGCATTGCTCGTGGGTGTCCTTATTATCGTACGGACCTGGTGTTAGCTGTGGAGAGGCTGACACGCTGGTTTAACATGTATTCATTTGACGTCGACCTCTTCAACCTCACGAACGAATTCACATCTTGGTTAAAGGATGCCACAAAACCAACGGACAACTCGCATTATGCGATCATGTTTGCATTGCGACACGAGGTTCATATAATTCCTGTTTTGGTTGAGTTTTGAATCTACTAGTTGGTCGTAATAAAGTTTCTGCGAAGCTCAGAAGCTGTGACGATGGCGGAGCTCCATCAGAAACTCTGACACCGCCTGTGGGGTCTGCTGCGTCGATGCCGAAATACCCATGACCAAATCTACCTCTGAGGTGATGCGAGAGATAGCGTTGGTGGCGCTGTCGATCTCGAATCGTTGCTGTACTTGGCACACTACTGATCTCCGCCACCAGTGCTGATTGTCTGCGAGTTTCTCCTCGAAGAAGACAATCTCCAGTTCGGCTTCCATCTTGATGATAGCGTGGTCGCCGACTTCGATGCGCTCGGACGAGAGAGCGTGCAGCTGGAACGTCTGAAAGCCTCGTTTCTTGAGGTCCCACGCCTGCATCATTTCTTGAAGCGATGCGAACTCTTCGCACTGGAGATCCAGCAGCCGCGTCATCGACGCGCATTCCGAGCCGGGCGAGCGCGCTGCCGGCGGTGTTTGCATCATGTAATAGAACGACGCGATGCCATGTTCGGGTGTCGTCGTGTCGTCGTCACTGCTCGGGGCTCGCTGCTCAGTCAGCAGCTGCCGGCGCGTCGTGAGCTCCTGGATCTCGAGCTCGAGCGACTGGATGTAGCCGGCGAGTTGCAGCTCGTGCTGGCGCTTGCGCTTGCGGTAGTTGGCCTGGTTCACGCGGCACTGCTCTTTGCGTCGAGCTCGTTTGTCATCGGGGCCTGCTCCTTCTGCCGAGCCGCGCGGCGACCGCGAGAGGCTCGACGCGTCGTCCGCGTCGTCGTCCTCGAGCCTGCGAGTCGTATTTTCGTGAGACGGAGAGAACGCGACCGGCTCGCTCTTGATGGTGCGAGCGAGGTCGCCAGCCGCCGCGGACGCCGCGGGCGCGCCCACGTGGAGATGCTTGAGCGAGGGCAGCGCCGTGGGCTGCGGCGTGCGCATGGCGTGCATGGGCGGGAGCACGGGCGGGAGCATTCTCGGCGAGGAGCTACGGCGTCGGGAAGAGCTTTTGTTGGTTTGTTGGCGTTGGCGTCTCCCGTGTTGGCGGCTGGGAGGAGCTGGAATGTTGGCTCACGTCGTGTCGCGTGGAGCTGCCTGCCCCCTCCTGTTTCTGTCGATGGGTTGGTTTGTCGGTTTTTTCGATTCGATCCACGTTATTAGGGGAAGGGGAAGAATGAGATTGGGAAGTGTGAGCCAGGGGAAGGTGTGTGTCGCTCCAGTGTTTGCCAGCCCGATCGATCGGGCTGCACTGCAGTGGCGGCGCCAACGTTGGCGTGTGGACGCCTCGCCACCTAACCACATCGTAGTCGATCCCCAGCCCCTTTGCCAATGGGAGCCCGTGGACCTGGGCATGGCACCCACGCGGTTGACTACGACATTTGTTACGTGAGCAGAGCGCTCTCCATCCATATCCATGGTAATAGCGCGCCACGTGGGACTCGCCCGAGGCGATGGGCGCCGAGCGACCAGATTGAGTTGAGCGAGTCATCCGAGCTGATTGGGGCGTCGGCTGTCGTCCGTCGCGGAAAGTTTGGGACCCTTTTTTCCCGAGAAACGCGCGTTATCGGCGTCTCTTCCATGCGTGTGCCGTCCAGTCGCCGCCGGTCTTGTCTTGAGAAAAAAAAAATCGTGATTTGGAGGAGGCGGGGGGCGAAATCCAAAAAGGCCGATTCTGTCAAGTGATTATCCGCGCGTGTGGCCAGTTGTGATCAACGCTGTGACTCATCAGTGCCGGTATTAGGGTTGACAGAATGCGTCTTCACGAACGCGTTTAGGGATTCGAATTTTAACTCCCTCTCTGTCGTCGTGAGTTGTCAGCCTTTCTTTTTTGTGCTCGCTGATCTTCGCGGCAGATCTTTGCCAGATCGTCTTGCAGCCTTTTCAGCACGAGACACGGCAACGTGGCGCTCTTTCCACGAAAAGAAAAAAAGTAGAAGCAGAAGCCGACGAAACAACCACTTGGCGCTGATGTGATCAAAAGAAAGACACACGTGACTCCAAGATGCGAGCAAGTGAGAAGGAATCTCAGTATGCCCGATTCTAGGTACTGAGATTACTCTGTTGAATAATCATGCTGTCTGCCCGAACGTGACTATCTAAACTGCCACAGATACTCACGTTTTGTCGGAGAGCTTCCCTTTTTCTGAAACGGCCGTCGCCGTCATCAGTGAGTTGGAGATCCATCCTCCTTCTGCAAGGGATTGGTGTAAAATGGTCCTGACCAACGATTACGAAATTCGCGCTCCACGTGATCTCCGAGACACAGAAATACGACCCACGGCACGACACAAACTGCGACGCGCACTTTTTTGAGTCAGCAGTCGGAGCTAAAAACACGGCTCCCCTTCTTGTTTCCTGCCTCGCGACGGAGGACTCTTTCTCTCTCCTTCTCTCTATCTCTCTCGTTCTCTGCTTCTCCGTGGGTCGATCGATGGACGAGTCGTCGCGTCTCCACGAGCGAGAGCTCGCGAGCGATCGCTCGAGACGCATCTTTGAGCGTCTGCAGCCCACGCACGCGAGACCGTCGGCGGCGCAAGTGAGACCGTCGCCGCGGTCGCTGCCGAGTTTGCGAGTCCACTCGGGCGCAGCTCGCGTGCTGCCGTGTCCACGACTCAGCTCGTTGGAACTCGCGAGTGGCGATCGGGAGCGACGACGACTCGACTCAGACTCGCCGTCCTCGTGCTGTCCGCGGCCATGGCTCGCTGCAGCGCGAGCGAGACTCGACGACGTGGCGACGCACAAAGCAGAAAACACAGCTCCTAGAGATCGGTCGGAAGCCCAAGTGCAACAGCCTACGAACGAGTGGAGGCCCTCGCGGCTGGAATCGGGAAGAGAGATGACTGTGCTCGAGGCGCGACAACTGCGCGACGAGATTCGACGACGACGACAGGAACTGCAAATTGCTCGAGACTCAGAAGATACCACGTTGCGTGGTGGCAGTAACTGCAAGCGGGATGCTCTCGAAGATGACGAAGACGAGCAGTGCTGCGTCGGCCCGGAATTCGTCATCCGCGATGACATGACGCCCGCTGAGATCTTGGCCGTGAAAAAAGCGCGGCGGAAAGAGCAGTGTCGCGTGAACCAGGCCAACTATCGGAAACGGAAGCGCGTGTTCGAGATGGAAATGGACGCGCAGATCGCCGCGTTGCAGGGCGAGATCGACGAGCTGCGCGTCCAGCGGAATCTGGCGCGTCGCCAGTCTCAGAACCACGCCAATGCTGGCGCTCGTGATCCGCAGGACGTCGTGCGCTACGTCTTCTCGCAGCTGAGCCACACTGCGATCGGAAGCAAGCAGATGCGCGCGCCGTTGCGACAGGCCGAGACGATCTTTGGGCTCGAGCACGAAGAGTTTGCGTCTATCGAAGATTTGCTGGGCCAGTGGCGTTTCCACCGCAGCGTCTTTCGCGTCTTTGAGCTGCAGCTCGGCTCGATCCGCCGCGTCGACGTCGGCGACTCGCTCGTGCTCACGGTCGAGGCCACGTTGACGTGCCCCGTGTTCGCGAGCCGTCGTCGTGTCCACCCTGCTTCTTCTTCAACTCGACACGACGACGACGACGATCCGGACGATCCGGACAACGCTGTCGTCACGTGGCCCGTCGCCCAGCGATTCGTCTTCGACCGCTCCGACCTCGAGCTCGCCAAGATCATCTCCGAGGTCGACTGGGTCGCGGGCCTCTGCCCGTCTTCGCCACGCCCACTCCACCGCGTCGCCCAGCTCGTCGCCAGATCCACCGCTCGCTCCTCCTCGCCACCTCTCGTCCATTAATCTTATCATCCCTCTCTCTCTCTCTCTCTCTCTCTCTCTCTCTCTCTCATTCATTCATCGACCAACTTGCCCTTTTGAACCCATGTGCCTCGGACGAGTGTCGCGAAGGTCTTCTCTCGTGTGGTCCACCTCGTTCATGTGGTCCACCCACAACCATTCGCCCCCAACCGTTGAGCAGCTCCATCCATTATCGCGATGGCGCCGTCGGTCGCCATGGCGTCGCCTCCTACGACGCCCACGCCCGCGGCGGCGTCGCTCGCCGAGCTCGAGCGCCCCGTCAAGGCCGTCGAAGACAAGTGGAAGCTGCTGCCGTACTTTCTCCAGCTCCGCGGGCTCGTGAAGCAGCACATCGACTCGTTCGACTACTTTACGAGCGTCGACATGAAAAACATCGTGCGCGCCAAGGCCAACAACGTCGTGCGCAGCGACGCCGACCCAAAGTTCTTCCTGCAGTACACCGACATCCACATCGGCTCGCCCAGCATCGAGGAAGAAGCCTTTGTCTCGTCCTCGGTCACGCCCCACCAGTGCCGCCTGCGCGACCGCACGTACGCCGCGCCCGTGTTCGTGAGCGTGCGCTACCGCCGCGGGAACAAGATCGTGACGAACAACAAAGTGCTCATTGGGCGGATCCCGATCATGCTGCGCTCGGCCAACTGCGTGCTCAAGGACAAGGGCGAGGCCGAGCTCGCCAAGCTCAAGGAGTGCCCGTACGACCCGGGAGGATACTTTATCGTCAAGGGCGTCGAGAAAGTCGTGCTCATCCACGAACAGCTCTCCAAGAACCGCGTGATCATTGAAGAAGACGCCAAGCAGAACGTCTGCGCGTCCATCACGTCGTCCACGCACGAACGCAAGTCGCGCACCAACATCTTCATCAACAAAGGACGCGTCTACCTCAAGTCCAACTCGTTCGGCAGCGACATCCCGATCGTGATCGTGCTGCGCGGCATGGGCATGGAGAGCGACCAGGAGATCGTGTCGCTCATCGGCAGCGAGTCGGACGTCTCGGACGCGCTCACGGCCTCGTTCGAAGAAGCCTCGGACCTCAAGGTCTTCACGCAGCTCCAGGCGCTCGAGTACATCGGCTCCAAGATGAACGCCGTCACCAAGGCCGGCGCCATGAGCGGCAACGCGCGCCACCGCGGCCACTCGAGCCACCACAACGACCGCTCGCTCTCGGACGCGGCGCGCTCGGCCTTGGCGAATCTCGTGCTCAACCACGTGCCTTGCGAAGACTACAACTTCCGCCTCAAGTGTATCTACGTCGCCCACATTGTGCGGCGCATCATCTTAACTGACAAGGACCGCACGCGGCTCGACGACAAGGATTACTACGGCAACAAGCGCTTGGAACTCGCGGGCCAGCTACTCTCGCTGCTCTTTGAAGATCTCTTCAAGCGGTTCAACAGCGACCTCAAGCGCCAGGCCGACATGGTGCTCAGCAAGCCGAACCGCGCATCAGTGTTTGATATTCTCAAGTGCATTCGAACCGACACGATCACTCAGGGCTTTTACCACGCGCTCTCCACTGGTAACTGGACACTGAAGCGATTCCGTATGGACCGTGCTGGTGTCACCCATGTGCTCTCGCGTCTCTCGTACATGTCCGCGCTTGGTATGATGACGCGTATCTCGTCGCAATTCGAGAAGACCCGCAAAGTCTCGGGTCCTCGTGCTTTGCAACCGTCTCAGTGGGGGATGCTTTGCCCGGCTGATACACCCGAAGGTGAAGCGTGTGGTCTCGTCAAGAACTTGGCGTTGCTGTGCCACGTGACGTCCGACGACGAAGCCGGTCCGATCAAGCGGTTGTGCTTTGACCTGGGTGTCACGGACGTGTCGCTCAGCTCTGGTGAAGAGATCAACCATCCCGCAACGTACCTTGTGATCCTGAACGGTGTCATCATCGGTACCCACGTGAGTCCGCGAACGTTTGTGACTCGTTTGCGCCGCATTCGTCGTGCCGGTCTGATCGGCGAGTTCGTGTCAGTGATGATGCACGACGTCCAGCGCGTAGTCTACATCGCTTCAGACGGCGGCCGCGTCTGTCGTCCGTTGTTGCTCATTGACCCCGTGACCCATCGAACGCGGCTCACGCAGAAGCACCTCGACGAGCTGCAGTCGGGCAAGCGCGATTTGCACTCGCTCATCGTCGAAGGCTGCGTCGAGTACGTTGATGTGAACGAAGAGAACAACTGTTTGGTCGCGCTGCACGAAAGCGAGATTGGTGATCGTACGACCCATCTGGAAATCGATCCGGTGACAATCCTCGGTGTCGTCTCGGGCTTGATCCCATACCCTCATCACAACCAGTCGCCGCGTAACACGTACCAGTGTGCCATGGGTAAGCAGGCGATCGGCACCATCGCCATGAACCAGTACGAACGTATCGACACGCTGCTCTACACGATGGTCTACCCGCAAATGCCGATGGTCAAGACGCGTGTGCTAGATCTCGTCAACTTCGACAACGTACCTGCCGGTCAGAACGCGACGGTCGCAGTGATGAGTTACTCCGGTTACGATATCGAAGATGCGATCGTGTTGAACAAGGCATCGCTGGATCGTGGTTTCGGACGCTGCATGGTCTTTAAGAAGTACCAGACGATGATCAAGAAATATGCGAACGGCTCGTACGACCGCATCGTTGGCCCGCCAGACTTTGACAATCTCGTTTCAAATGGAGCGATTGGCGGTGGCATGGGTTTCCGAAACGCCAAGTACGCGTCGCTCGACGCCGATGGCATCAGTCGCGTTGGTGGTATCGTCCAAAACGGTGCGATTATGATCAACAAGGAACAACCGACTCAGTTCAACGACTCTGTGGATGGCCGCGACCCACTTGATGTGACATACTCGCCTGCTCCAACTACGTACAAGGGACCGATCCCCGGCTACGTGGACAAAGTGCTACTCACTTCGTCGGAACAGAACCATTTCTTGGTGAAGGTGTTGATTCGTCAGACCCGTCGACCGGAGATTGGTGATAAGTTCAGTAGTCGCCACGGCCAGAAGGGAGTCTGCGGTACGATCCGCAACCAGGAAGACATGCCGTTCAACGATCAGGGCATCTGCCCGGATCTGATCATGAACCCGCACGGTTTCCCGAGTCGAATGACGGTCGGCAAGATGATTGAACTCATTGCTGGTAAGGCCGGTGTACTCAACGGTCGACGGGCATACGGCACGGCTTTCGGAGAGAAGTACGGCACAGCAGACAACGTACTCGACTGCTCGCGGGAGCTGGTGAAGAACGGCTTCAACTACGCCGGCAAGGACTACCTCACGTCAGGTATCACGGGCGAGCCCATCTTGTGCTACATCTTTATGGGACCGATTTACTACCAAAAGCTGAAGCACATGGTCATGGACAAGATGCACGCGCGTGCTCGTGGTCCTCGTGCCGTGCTCACGCGCCAGCCAACGGAAGGTCGATCGCGTGACGGTGGTTTGCGATTGGGTGAGATGGAACGTGATTGTTTGATCGGCTACGGCGCGAGCATGCTGCTGATGGAGCGATTGATGATCTCGAGTGATGCGTTCAGTGCGGATGTGTGCCAGGGTTGCCGCATGCTCGGATACGAAGGCTGGTGCCAGTACTGCAAGTCGGAGGAGAAGGTCGTGAGCATTCGGATCCCATACGCGTGCAAGCTTCTCTTCCAAGAGCTGCAGGCCATGAACATCGTGCCCAGATTGACGCTCAAGGAGTATTAATTCCGAAATACACGAAAGAATGCTCTACTTCTGCCATGAGAAACAGTGAGGGATGGACTTTGCTTATAGAATCTGACCAGATCCTAGCTCAGGAGCCCCAGGATTATGTGACTGACTCGCGTCGTTACACCAGCAAAATGATCAAATCGCTTCGTCACGGTGAGATTTGATACTGAAGGGGGGTACGTCCATCACATGGCCTTAAACGTCGAAATATACCATCATTTCGACTAAAAGCTCTCACACAAAGGCCAATCTATCCATGCAGCTCCATGTGCACGAAGAGTTGAGGCGTGGATGCACCCTTCGGTTGCTTGCTTTGTCAGTTGATGAAAGTCCGTGTGAACTCACTGTCGAACACAGTGATCCTGTCGACGTGTATACGGAGCGCACTTCAACGATTTCAACTGCAGAACGAGGACCGTATCACCGCCCAAAGGCGGCCAACTGGGAGTCAATTGATTTTTTTTACATCCCGAGGAACGGTGCATTGGTAAACCCTAGTTCGTGTGTAGTTTGACCACGGAGGAGGGACTGTTCAAGTCTCTCTTAAACTCCACTCCACTTCACAATTAGGAGCTGTTCGACTGCTTTTCATGATATTGCGCTTACCGGACCCTCGGATGGCCTTAAGAAGCTGTCCATGAGTTGCAAACCACCTACCAAAGGTCTGTTCGCATGAGCAGTTTGCAGCTGGTGCCAGTATTGTCAATCCAATAAGTAAATGAGCATCTGAACCGCACTCGTGCAAACCACCCATTACGAAAGACTGCAGCTCCGTCTCATTTGTGTACATGAAGAAAGTTTCGCAATCCATGCGCTTCAGGTACCAATCGCCACACAACAAGGGTTAAAACTCAAAAAGTACTAATTCGACAATACTCGGAAGAATACTCGACACATCTATTTTGCAGTGTTACCCCCGAACGATCGTTCGAGCGAGGTGTTCGTAGTCTTCAAGGTGGTTGTACACGTGGGCTGAGAGTCTCACG
Source organism: Pythium myriotylum (assembly GCA_023091665.1). NCBI lineage: Eukaryota > Oomycota > Peronosporomycetes > Pythiales > Pythiaceae > Pythium > Pythium myriotylum. The sequence continues at coordinate 172,681 of JALJCQ010000009.1, forward strand.
AACAATTTACCGTCTACACATTTGATCGGTACTTCGATGCGATACATCATGTGGAGCGTGTCCTGAATGTGCTTAGCGTCGCTGGAGTTGTTTGGCTGGCCTGGTGAATTGCAGTCGACGCCAAAAACGCTCTTGGACGGCAATTGAACAAGCCGCATCGCGTGGCGTTTGTGCAAAGGAAAGTCTTTCGCCTGAGCCAGCTCCTCCTCCATACTCCACTCGGTGTACAACAACTCGACAGCGTTCTGGATGAGGTCATGCATGTACTTGCGACATCGCGAGACGTCTTGCAGGTTCCAGAAGTCGATACACTTCGGAAGACTCAGCCACGGCGAGTAATCCTGCAAGCCGATCCACATAAACGCACTCTGGTACCCGTCGAAGAAGCCATGGGAGACCACTCGGGGCCAGATCTGCGTCATCTGCGTCTGTCGGATGCCTGTGCGCTTGTTGACGTGGAGAAATGCTGCGCCTTTTGGTGACGCGAACCACTTATGGCAGTTCCCGACGTAGTAGTCTGCGTTCAGCTCGTCGAGATCGAGATCGAGATTGAACAATCCATGCGCGCCGTCGACGAGAACCGCGATCCCTCGGGCGTGACAAAGATCCACGATTTCCTTCACTGGCAGCAAGACGCCTGTATTGGACGTGATGTGGTCGACCACGACCAGTGGCACTCGAGACCCTTCTGCTTGGCTGATCGCGTCCAGTGCACACTGGAGTTTCCTGAGGACTTCGCCATCGTCATGCGACTCTTCCAGCGACAATGGCTCTTCGTGGACGCGTAGCTTTCTTCCTCTCCGTTCTGCCTCCACACGCTGCAGCATCTTGCGCACTGCGCCATACCGCGTGCTGAAGCAAACCACGACATCTTCTCCATCGAAGTCCTCTCCGCTCGCCTCACGCAACACCGAGTCAAGCACCGCGTGGAGTCCCGACGTCGCGTTTGGCAGCAGCACGAGCTCTTGTGCATCTGCCACACGTAGCACGCGTGCGAGCGCCTGGATCGACTGCACGACGTACGGGAAGAGCAGTCGGTCGTTGAAGAGCAGCGGCTGCTGGTCCGCGAACTCGCGCCACGCCGACGCCACGCGGCTCGCATACCGCGTCGGCCCACCGAAGGCGCCGTGGTTTAAGTAGGTCCACTGCGCAAAGTCAATCGTGAACAGCTCGCGAGTGCGCGCGCGGTCGCCGAGCACGAGCTGGTCCTGGGGCTCGAGCGAAGGCAGGAACGCGTCCGGGTCCGGCAGGTCGAGCGGCGCGTGGCCCGCGAAGAGCGCGGCGGGCGACGGCGTGTGGAACGAGCCGAAGGCCTCGTAGCCCTTGCGCGAGGAGCTCATGGCGCGCGCGAGCGCCAGCGAACGCAGGCGGCGGCGGCCGGCGACGAGCATCCGAGAAGGTGAGCTGCTCAGAGGGGCAAGTGAGCTCGAGGTCCGAAGAGTGATGGTCGGGGGTACACCGTAACCCATCATTGAACCCTGGATGGCTCGAAAATGGGTCGGAGACCAAGATGGTGATTGCCTCTCGCACGAGGCTACATCCAAACGCGGCGATTGCCAGGATGATGACTACGCGCTTTGTATCTCTCTGCGTTGTCGACACCGCCGCAGCGAGTATGTGGAAGAAGCTCGGTCGCACGAAGGTAGGACTATCAGTTGCTGTCGTTTGGAAGAGTCTCGCCCTGGATCGTGGAGAGACCTTTCACTTTATGCACACGGACAACGTCATAAAGGAGGAAGCAGACAGTTTGACGATGTGAAGTGGGTAAAAGACGCGGGTGTGATCTCTTGGCAAAGCATCGGCTTTTCGTCATCCTTAAAACTGATCAACTGACCCGGCCTCCGGCTCTTGCTTCCTCTTCTCGGAGTGTCCGTGGAGCCGGTGAGTTGGCTTGTGTACCGTAAGCATTTCTTCGGATTGCTCGCCGTCGCGAGTAAAATGTCTCTTGCGGTGGGTTCCCCAAGCGTTCCCGGTCGCACTGTCCCACATGAGCTCTGGCCACACGATGACGCGCAGCAACGGACTCTGGACACTAAACAATACTCTCTGCGGAGCGTTTTCCGGTGGGTAGATGTCCCACGATCGCCTTGAGGTGGTGCCGACGACGCGTCGGCAATGGGCGACGAAGTGCCGAGCGGTGTGCTTTTGGTCTGACTACTGAGGTGTCATTGGTTCAATAACTGATACCGTGGTCTCGCGAGATATTTCATTTGTGCAAAATGCGACTTCAAGTTCAGCGCGAAGAGGGTTCGCGCAATGTTCGGCACCGTATAACGGCCGGATCGTGGAAAGCGGCGCGCGCGTGCGGGGAGCGATAACGGCGTTCGAGGCCATCCGGATGGAAGATCTGGTCCAGGTGGCCAGTTGCGGAGAGGATCCGATGATCCTGCCATCAGAGTCAGCCGGATCGCCAGGACTGCACAGGCCGCGGGCGACTGGCATTTGCATTCTCACCCTCTCGCCCACGTGAGAGCATCTCTTACTGCTGCTAGCAGTCTCCTCCACCCGTTTCTCTCTTGCCTGTTCGAACTTTATGAGGGTCCACTCGGCTCTCCGCATTCTCTGTGTGTGTGCTCTTCTATGTGTCACTGGGAACTTCCGCGCGCTTGCACAGGACACGCCGACACCAACGGACACATCGGCCCCGACGACCAGCGCACCAACACCAACCCCATCATTCTTGCCAGGCACGGTATCTCCCGGCACGCCAGACCCCACAACGTCTGGCCCAACGACAGTGAGCCCGACGCCTGAGCCAACGACAGTAGCGCCTACGCCAGAGCCAACAACTGCGGCGCCTACTACTGCACCTCCGACTTCGGCGCCAACAACAGCAGCCCCAACGCCCGCTCCAACAACAGCAGCACCGACTCCTGCGCCGACGACAGCTGCACCAACGCCGGCACCGACGCCCGCACCGACTCCTCCGTCCTACTTCACGGTCAACGGTACCAATAGCACGTGCAGCACGCGCATTCGGCGCTCCTGGGCCTCGCTCTCCACGGACGACAAGCAGCTCTATCTGGACGCCGTCAACGCGTCCATGGTCCAGGGCTACCACGCTCTGTTCATGGAGCTCCACTCACAATACGACTCGTCCGCCGAGTCTCATCGCACGTGTGGCTTCCTTTACTGGCATCGTCGCTTTCTCTACGCCTACGAGAGTATGCTGCGCAGCCTCGACCCACGCTTCGCTTGCCTTACGGTGCCCTACTGGGACTATTACGCTGACTTCGCCAAGAGAATAGCCGGAATCTGTACGACCTTTGAAGGGTGCTCGTCGTTCCTCCAGGACTTTGGAGGCTCGGCTGGCACCGCCGGATCGAACGTGCTCAATGGTATCACAGTCTCAGGTCAGTGTGCGAGCACGCCACTGCTGGCCAACTTCTGCCACTCGTCGTCGGCTACCGGTTCGAGCTGCAACCGGTGTATGCCTCGAAGTGACTGGCTCAGTAAGAGCTTTCCCACGGGTTTCGGCTACTCGTCGCTCGCCAAGCTGCTCAGCGGCTCTTACGGATTCGCTGTCTTTGCTCAGAATCTGCAATACGGTACCCACAACTCGATCCACAACACGGCGCTCGGCGCCATGGGCACCATGGCCATGAACGCTGATCCCATCTTCTACAACCACCAGTGAGTTCCAATCTCTATTTGTTCGTGAGGGCCAGCATTCTAATAATCGTGTTTCGTCCCCCTAGTGCGACCGTGGATCTCGTTGGACAAATGTGGTACGACTGCCAGGTCGGCCGAGACATGACCGACTACGAGAAGCAGCATTCCACCTACGCCTTCCAGCAATGCGTGCTCTCAACGTCCGACGTGTGTCCCACGGTCATGTCCAACACCACGCAGCTCGTGGGCTCGTCAGTGGCCGGCCAGCCGACCATCAAGGCTGAGAGTCACCCCCTACTCGCACCGTTCTTCTCACCACTACCGACACAGTACTGGCAATGGGTCAGCGGCACCAACCTCGGCAATTTCTCGTACACGTACGAGAAAGACGTGCTCTTCGGGATCCTCCAGGCCTCGGGGCTCTCGTGTCCCAAGAACAAAGTTCGGCGTAACCTCCAGCAAATGCGGTTCGCGTACGATGGCGACGTGCGCACCAAGGCGGTCGTCAAGACATTCAACCTCTTCCAGGATGTCTACGGCGATGCACTGTGGGCCTCCAACTTCAACCGCGACGCTGCGCTTGAGCAAGTCGAACTCATGGAGTGCCAGTATTTCAAAGACACATTCGGCTTTGTTGACGACCTCACACCCGAGTTCAAAGCAAACATGCGGCTCCCGTGGTCGGCCAAGACAACTTGCGCTCGATATCTGCAGGACCTCGCGGTCGGGACCAAGCAGATCCGCGTGAGCGACTGGAAAGACACGTTCATCGAACACTTGTCCTCGTAAAGACGGCGCAGAGAGCGTCAGTAGGCTAGATATCGGCGTGCAAGTGGTGCCTGTAAGTTCAATCTCCATAATTTTGTACCAGTTTTTCCTCTTGAAGTTTGCACATTTGAAATAGAGCCCGTTTCCGCAGTTGAACCGATAACGTGCCTGAAGTCAGAACAAAACCGTATATGTTGCATCACAGTGCCGCTTCCCTTGTCCGACGCTTCACGGAATCTAGAGAACAAGATCACGTGACGTTAAGTCATCGGAAACGCTTCGCAGAGTTTTGTTATATGTCCAGACTTCACTTGCTGCTTCATCTTGAGGCCAGAGCGGGCCTGGGATGGCGCTGCTTAGAACACCAGCAGGATCAGAACAATCGCCACGAGTTCTTCGTTGGTTCCAAAGCGGTTCGCGAGTCTGTTCGACGTCTCAGTTCTGACACTCGAGACTATCGCTGTCTGAAGCTGGCGCAACAAAATCGACTTTCTGACCCTCGAATGAACACTTGATCTCCTTTGAACACGGCGTGTTCTTCCATCGTATGGCAAATAGGATACACGCCCATCTGGATGCTAAAAGGAACTGAAGCACCGATGCTGGTGGCGCTGCAGTTGAACATTGACAAGGTTGAGAGGCAACTCAGGGTTGTTCGTGGAGTTCGGGGGTGGGGTTCTTCACATCTGATGCTGGGGCAGTCGATCACCATTTCTCAATTCGTTTCTACATGCCTGGAACTGTATTCTATCCAAGGAAATGGTCTCGTCGCTTTGGTCCTTCAATCTGCACTCGTTCAGATGGAATCCCTAAACTCATGCTACCACTTTTGACGAAACAAATCCTGATCTTCTGAAGCGTCACGTTGAACTTGGTCTCTCCATGGAAACCTTGGCTACTGCCTGCATGTCATGTGTCTCCACGTGCTGTTTCTCCTGTTGCTGGCGCCAGTAGCTGCGCTGGAGCCGAGTCTATCGAACATTCAGGAAGTCAACGCACGTCTCGTCGCTCTCCGTCCTGGTAATCCTGGCTCGAGCGACGTTCTTCTGCAGTGGCAGGCATTCAACAAGCGACTCTACGACAGTAGCGTCGATGCCAACGCTATCATCTCCACCAGTGATGACGACCCAGTCGCCTCGTATGAGGTTCAGTATACTCGGTCCGGGGACGACTCGTGGGTCTCCCTATCGAGCACGGTCTCCGGAATGAGCACCTCCACGAAGCCGCGAAGCGACCTCCACGAGAAACAGCGCGTCTTTACGCGCGTGGATGCTGGCCAGACAGTTGCCGATGGCTTCTTCCGTCTCTCAATATCGCACGCGGGGACGAGTCCACTAGACATGCACCAGCACGCGGTGACGCCGCCAATCCCTTTCGACGCGAGTGAAGCACAGTTCAAGCAGGCACTTGAGACCCTCGACGTGGTGTCCAACGTCCAGATTTTCCGTCGCTCGCTGGATGCAACTGCTGGTACATTTGAGTGGACCGTGCTTTTTGATCCTCCACTATCTTCTTTGCTCGACCATGGAAATCTCCCGCTGCTGATGCTGTATTCGGAGAGCATTTCCGCCAAGTACAGTGGACCGGGAGATCAAGTCGCGATCCAGTCTGTTCGAGATGGTGCGCTGCTTGACGTCGTCTGCGAGGATGACTGCTCCTTCACGGCACGTTCGCTTCCTGTGGGCCACGCATTGGCATTCCGTGTGCGAGCCAAGTTCACTTCACAGAGGTGGAGCCAGTGGAGCCGCACAAGCGAACCGCTCGAGATCCCGTCGACGCCACTGCCGCACGCGCCGTCGACGCCCGAGTTCCTTTCGTCAACTTCGTCGCATATATCTGTTCTGTGGCGTGCAAACGAAGCGCCGAACCCGCTCTTCCCTGTGAAAGCGTTCACTCTACAGCAACGCTGCCAAACGGACCTGAGCTGGCGGACTGTCCAAACCAACATCCTTCCAATCGCCACTGGCATTACAGTCGCCTCATCGACTCCCTCGCTTTCTCCCAACACGACTTGTCGCTTTCGAGTCGCCGCAACGAATGCCAACGGCGACGGCCCCTTCAGCTTGCCATCCGATCGCCTCCGCAGCAAAGCGGCAATTCCAGGAGAGCCCCGTAGCCTTTCCGTCCTTCGCGAGCCTCTGCGAGTCACTTGGCAGCCGCCTGTGAGTGACGGCGGCTCACGCATCGTCGGCTACGAACTTCAAATTCGCCCGTTTGCGTCGTCCACGTGGCTCGCTATTCCAACAGACTATGTGAATTTGACGTCACGGAGTTGCGCGCTGGATCGGATGGCTCTCACGCCGTACACTCGCTACATTGCGCGGATTCGAGCTCGGAACGCTGTCGGTACAAGCGGTTTTGTCGAATTCCAAGACTTCCTGACCGACTATCGCGTCGAGCAGACAAGTGGGACTAACGAACCGGTACCCACGACTTCTTCAACCACAATGCTGATTTACAAGGCGTCTCGCTACCACGCAGCCAACGCGATCGACCTCAACTATGTCCATGGCATTGCAAACGGTGGTCAACTGCAAGGAGAAGACGGCGAACATGGTATCGTCTTGTTGTTTCCGATCACGTTCGATGGAGAGAGGCTGGATGAACGGCTCTACTACTTCACCGGTAGTGCCCAGACGTTTCAAGTAGCTCAGAACGACAATCCGAGCAAGCAGATCGTCGCCGTGGATATCTCCGCGTGGGGAGCCGGTGGAGGAAGTGGGGGCAAGGCGGCGTGGGGCACTGGCGGGGGTGGAGCGTTCGCGCGCGGAGTATTTCGAGTCGCAGCAGGAGACCAACTCAGCATCTTTGTCGGTGGGGCCGGACATGGATTCACAAATGGTGGTCATGGCGGATGGAACGGCGGAGGAGACGGCGGAGCAGGCGGCTTTCCCGGAGGTGGCGGTGGAGGTGCTTCTGAGGTTCACATCGACGGACAAGTTATTTTAGTTGCCGCGGGAGGTGGTGGTGGAGGCTCAAGCGACTACTGCTGTGCTCATGGTGGCGGAGGTGGCGGAATTGATACCGCGGAGAGCGGACTCCACCCGGACGCTTCGACCATCCCTCTTGATAGTCGGGTCACAGGCATCACGAGGAACGAGTACCACTCAGTTAACGTGGAAGGGGACATTCGTGACTTTGTCGGCCTTCCCGCTAGGCACTCGAACCTCGAGTATGGCTTCGCTGCATCATCGGCCGATTACACAGTACTCGCGACTGGAGGAGAAGGTGCATCAGCTTTGCGACCTGGAATAGCGGGTCAGCCATCATCGTACGTTGTCTCTCGTTTCGGAAAATGCTTCGTGAACCCGGACAGCAATTCGCTGTTCGTATCTTCATCGCTCGCAGCGGCTCAGGCGACACCGGGACGCCGAGGCCAAGGAGGCAAAGGCCAGGATGGCCAGGACTGCGGGGGTGGTGGTGGAGGAGGATACTTTGGAGGTGGTGGCGGAGGCTCAGGCGCCGACGGGGCAGGTGGCGGCGGTGGTAGCAGCTTCGTGGTGACTGGTTTCTTGTATACGAAGCCTTCTTACTCTCTCAGACCGCAAGAACGTGTGCAGAATTTCTCTGTTCGCTCAGTCACGTCGACTTCGGTTGTACTGTCATGGCGAGAGCCGCAGTTTGGTTTTTTGCAGCCGATCCAGGGCTTTCTTGTGGAGATGGCGAACCGCTCGGCAAACGAAAACTTTCGGCTAAAGCGGTTGATGCCTGCGACAGCAAATAATGTCACCATCGACGCGCTCAAGCCTGCGTGGTGGTACCGTTTTCGGGTCAAACCGCTATTTCGTGACGCTGCAATAGGTACCTACACCGATATCGCCACAATTCAGACACCTCAATCTCCTGTAAACACATGGACGCGAGTTATTGGAGTGAGATCACTGGACGAACGAACCACCCACGCCGGTCTACGAGCTCTGGATGCTCTACCAACGCGACGGCTTCCGTCAGCACGACGTGGACACTCACTGACAGCCTTTGATGGCGGCTTTTTGTATTTGTTCGGCGGCTTCAGCGAAGGATACTTGTGTAACCAGGCGCACAAAGTGGCCTGTATCGTCAGCAACGGTGTCAACAACGAACTTTGGCGGTTCGACACGCGTACGCGCATCTGGATGGAGCTCCCCACGGTTGGAGGCCCGCCACCAGCAAGAGAGAAGCACACAATGGCTGTTGTTTCGAGCCACTTGCTGCTGTATGCAGGCCGGCAGGGAGGCTCCGACGACTCGACTGCGACGCTCAACGACCTCTGGAGTCTCAAGATCTCATCCACGACACGCAAAACCACAACTACACTGCGCGATCGCGAAAGCAACTTGGCAATCCGCGACGGCCAGCAAACATTCACGATTGGTAATGTCGGCCATCCGCCAGATATGTGCGTGGCCGATATGGTTATCACCGTCGACTTTACTCATGCATGCTCCCAGACACTTCGCATCGAGTTGCTGGGGCCTGGGCCTTCGACGTTTCCTCAGCGGCAACAGTCGACAACATCGCCCGTTGACTCTCAAACCATTGAGACGACGTGGAGCGATCCAACGGGCTTCGGCTCAGGTCTTCAGCGCGTCACACCGGCAACGCCGAGTGCGAGGTCATTTCCGGTCACTCTTTTCCGGCCGGAGATGGTTTCGAGCGGAAATACCTGTGCGTCTGGACAACGCACACTCACCTTTGCTTCAGCTACTCGGAGCGGTGGTCAACCGCTGGAATCACTTGGTGTGTTTCGACAACTTTCAGCAGCTGGCGGGTGGACACTCAGTGTCACTGACACTGCGGTGGACGGCAACGCAGGGACGCTCAATTCATGGGATATCTCGTTCACCCTTGTGCCATGCGTCCCGACAAACACATGGACAAATGTCGGAGCGTCAGCGGTTGGAACTCCGCCTTCGGCTCGTTTCCAACACACAGCGATTGTGTACCAGAGCTCGATGTTCGTCTTTGGCGGCCGCAGTGCAATCGGAGCGAAGCCGCTGACGGATCTCTACCGATTTGATTACAATGCCACTGGAAATACTGGGACGTGGACAACTCTGATGCCGGTGACAACCTACCGTGACAAGCTGTTCTACCATGGTCGTACAATGCTGGTCACGCCGTACGATCTGTTCGCCGTCGGAAGGGGACTTCGTCCTCGCCACACCACCATCGAACCACATACCCTGTCGTCTGCAGTGTATGTAGCCCGCAAGTCCACCACAGAAACACTGGGGTATTGGGAGCAGCTTCAGACGACTGTTATGTCAGAAGACGCTGAGGCCCCAATGCCTCTCGGGAGGTACTGGTCTTCCGCTGTATTTACGAGTGACCCGAGGCCTCAGATTTACCTCTTCGGGGGACAGGATGACACGACGCTGATGAGCGACTTCTGGAAGTTGCGGCTTGATTCGCTCGTCGAGACAGACCCTGCGGCCGATTTGGAGACCAGGCGACTGGAAACTTGCACCTGGCGACTGGCGAACACGGCATATCAACAAGTCTGGGCGGGATCTTGCGGTGCGACAAGCACGATGGTCACGGGCAACACGGCGACTGAATGCTCCCTCGATACTATATTGTTGTATGCTTGGTGTTCGAAGACATACCAGACGATCCAGCTGTAAATTCACTCCGCAGCCTCGTACTCGACCTCGTCGATCTGAATCGACCCCAGCGTGTCCTGCAAAATCGCCAGCACTCTAGTCTTGATGAACTCGAGCTGATGAGACGGCAGGAATTTGTCAGACACGGACGTCGCGATGGTCACGATCGACGGACGTGATGGCGCTGTCAGTAGGAACTCTCGAAAGCTGCTCAGCAGCTGTTCGATCTCTTCCTGGCTGCTCTCGTGGTGCGGGAGATCGAAGCAAAGTCCTCCATTCCAGATAATTTCTCGCGTCGGCTCGTTCTGGGCATTGAGGAGATGGAGGAATCGCTCCAGCAGCGCCACGACAGAGCTCCTGTCTCCGTCGTAGAAAACAGCGAGAGAGTCTATCAGCGCTGCAGCAGTGGGAGATTCTGGGTGCTCGTAGACGCGCTCTTCTTCGATCCGCTTCATGATTGCGAGAAACTCTTTCTGCTCACGAAGACGATTCGATGGGTTTAGACTCGACGCCGTGCTCTGGAAGCGAGGCTGTGAAAAGACCTCTTCGAGCAGATCGATCTCGGAGGCGAAACAGCACGGCTCGAGGTCTTTGCGGAAAGGATTCCACGTGGAGAAGTAGTCCAGATCGACGTCGAGAATCCAGGGCGACGAGGGCAAGTCGAGCCGACAGGGCAGTTCGACCACGTGGAAATCCCAGCGCCTAACATGGGTGGTTAGTCTAGGTATAAAAGAACAGTTTGAAAATTCGTAGGGCGAGAGCGTACTTGATCGAGTCAGGCACCAGTTCGGACTCGGGCGCGTAGAGCTCGTCGTTGACGAAGTGAGGCAGCGCGCAGCTCAGCGCGAGTCGATCTGCACACGAGAGAACCCAGAGTTTAGACGTGGGAAATGATAGACCACCCCCAGCGTCTAATTTACCACACCTGTGGACGCCTTTCTGCCGATCGCAATGCCGTCCATGGCGTCGCCCTTGTTCATCTGCGTGGCCCAGCGCGGCTTGATCCACGTGATGCGGTTGACGTGGCCGGCGCTCACGAGCGGCAGCAAGAACTCGGCGATGCCCGAGGGCGATTCGTCGAGCGCCTCGTATAGACGCTGTGGGTCCATGATGATAGACGCGTCTAACGAGAAGGATAGATCCGGGTGTGCATCAAAGTGGACGATGTGGACATTTGAGAACGGAAGCACCCGACGACGAATGGCCTAACCGCGCGAGTTAGACCAGGCCATCCGTTCCGAATAAGAAAGCCGCCGTGTCATGTGAGCGACGTACGAGGTGGATCTCGGGCAGCACGTGGTGGTGGTCGTCGGCGACCACGACGCGCAGCAGCGTGGGCCGAGTCGCCATGTCGTTGTGGGCTTTTGGCTTGCTCTGCATCTGAGGCTGAGGATAGAGCCATTTTGGCCTCAGACTCAGAAATGGCTTCGCAAACTGTGGTGGCGAGATCTGATTGGGCCCCGGGTGACCCGGAGGGTCCTTTGTTGAGGGCGTTATGTCAATCAGACCCCGTGGGACTAAAATTCAAGTTGAGCTCCTCGCGCGCGACCACCATGGCGACCGCGACAGCTCCGCCGACGGCGCAGGCGTTCGCCGGCAAGACGGTCTTCCTCACGGGCGGCACGGGCTTCTTCGGCAAGGTCTGCTTACGACAAACACCACGCGCGACCAACCGGCGTCTAACCGCGGTCTAAAAAACCGCCATTCTCACAGGCTATCATTGAGAAGCTGCTGCGGAGCGCGCCCGATGTGCACTTGGTGAGCACCGCGCCCCTCGTCTAACCCTCTCGCTTAGAATAGTCTAACTTACTCGCGTCCACAACGCCCCCCTCTTGCCATAGATCTACGTGCTCGTCCGTCCTCGCAAAGGTCTATCCGCCGACGCTCGCCTCGACAAGGAGATCCGCAAGAGGTACGAGACCGGCTTCTAAAGTCTATCCGCGGTCTAACCACGGTCTAACCCCCCGCGCTCCACGGTCTCACTTAATGCATTGCTCCCCCCAGCGCCATCTTCGATCGCCTCCGTCGCGAGCGCCGCGACGCCGACGCCTTCCTGCACGCCAAACTGCGCGCCGTCGCCGGCGACGTCACGTCTCCGATGCTCGGGCTCAGCTCCAGCGACCAGCGGGAGCTCCAGCGCTCCGTAGAGATCATGATCCACTCAGCGGCTACGGTGCAATTCAACGAGCCGCTCGACGTCGCGGTCGAGATGAACTGCCTCGGCGCCTGCAACGCGCTCGCGTTCGTGCACACGTGCACTCGCATCGAGTGCCACTTGCACGTCTCCACGGCCTACGTCAACAGCAACCTGCTCGTCGGCGGCCGTGCCGTGCGCGAAGAGATCTACCCGCTCGACTTTGACGTCGAGGAGGCCGTCGCCGCGGTCGCGAGCGCCTCGGCCTCGGAGCTCGAGCAGCTGCATGCCAACCTCATCGGCACGTACCCCAACACGTACGCGCTCACCAAGTCCATGGCCGAGCATCTGCTCGTCAAGCGCGCGCGCCCCGATCTGCCGCTCGTCATTTTCCGTCCGACGATCATCGGTGCGAGCTGGAAAGACCCCGTGCCCGGCTGGATCGACCAGATCGCCGGTGCCGGCGCTATCTTTCTCGCAGTCGGCATGGGCGTGCTCACGATTCTTCCAGGCGATCCTCGCAACGTCGCTGACATCGTGCCGGTCGACTTGTCGGTCAACACGGCGCTCTCCGCCGTCGCGGCGACTGTCCACCGCATCGACACGGGCAAGCCCAGACCGCTCATCGTCCACTCGGGCACATCCGACCCGCGACAGAACCCGCTGCGCTGGCGCGTGCCCTGCGGCATCGTGCCCGAGTACTTCCGCAAGAACCCACCGGTGAAAGGGCTCTTCCCGGCCAAGTTCCACATGATCACGACCCATCAGCAGTTCCAGGTCGAGTGGTTCCTCAACTACGCGCTGCCGTCGTCCGTGTACTCGACGTTAGCCAACAAGAGCGGCAACGCGCACCACATGCGAGAAGCCGCACGGCTTTGGCAGCTCACGTGGCGCGCGCGCACTCTTGTCGAGCTCTTCAAGCCATTTACACAAAACCAGTGGGTCTTCACGGCTGACTCACTCTCCTTTCTGCTCAAGTGCGCGAACCCTTCGAACGAGTGGTGGCTCGACGCCAACGAGATTGCCTGGGAGCGGTACATGTTTAACTTTTGCGTCGGCTTGAAGAAGTACATGCTCAACGAGGACGTGATCGACGTGGACATTGACGGCGTTAACCACACAGAACTCGCCCTCAGCACCAAGCGTATCCTCGCATGGGACCCGGACCACCACGCAATCTCATTTCCGGGCTTGCTATCCGATATTTCATGGGCTTACACCTCGAGTCGCAAACCTGGCTACACCAAATCGGGACTGCTAGGTCGCTTCATGGGACTGACAGGTTGGCGCGAAGGTATGAACCACGAAGCGAGCCACGTGCCTAGGCAGCACGTTGAGAGCCTTGGAGGTGTCCGAAACAGCGTACTCGAGGCTGAAGCCGTTCGCGCTGCCATCGCAGACCACGCCGAAGCGACAGGGCGATCGGAGGATGAAGTGGAGAAGGAGGCACTAAAGATACTTGATACAATGGCTGCTCAAGTGGACTACAAATCCGTGCGGAAGTTTGGATGGGCACTACGGAAGGTCCTGCGGCGGATGTACGAGAGCATTAACGTGGATGAGAAGGGCCTAATCCACGTGCGCGAGTTACTGCGCACACGCAAGAACAGTAGCGTCGTGCTGATCCCGACTCATCGCTCGTACATGGACTTTTTGCTCATGAGCTACTTATTTTTCGCGTACAACATGCCCGTGCCGTACATCGCGGCTGGTAGTGATTTCCTCAACATGGGAGCGATCAGCAAGATGCTCCGTGAGTGTGGCGCCTACTTTATCCGACGGTCTTTCCGTGACGATCCTCTCTACAACGCAGTGTTTGAAGAGTACACAAAGGTAAGCACGGGATACCAAATATTGCCTGGTGGCTTGAAGGAGGCTGACTCGACCTTTTACGTTCCTAGTATTTGATCTCGAATGGTCATACAGTGGAGTTCTTCATCGAAGGAATGCGTAGCCGCAGTGGCAAGCAGCTCAACCCCAAGTTCGGCATTCTGGGCGCCGTTGTGGATTGCTATCTTAGTGGTCGCGTCGACAACGTACGTATGTTTTTAATCTGCGCTATCGGGATGGGGGATCTAATTTCTCGTTTTACGTAGCTCTTCATCGTGCCAGTGACAATCGACTATGAGAAGCCTCTGGAAGTGATGCTTCATCAAAACGAGCTTCTCGGAGAAGGCAAAGTAAAAGAGTCGATTGGCGCGCTGGTCAAGTCGTGGCACGTGACTCGCCAAAACTTCGGCTCAATCTCTGTCCAGTTTGCGGAGCCTATCAGTCTCAAGGACTATTCACAGGGGCTTTACCAGCCATCCGTTGATGAGGATCACGACAAAAACCAGCGTCAGACTCTAGTCCGCGAGTTGGCTTACGATATAACAGATGCTATGACATCGGCTTCGACCTGTACAACCTCTCACATCGTGGCGACGCTACTCCTTCTCTATCGGCAAGGGATCGCCAAGTCGGAGCTCGTGAACCAAACCAACTGGTTGCGGCTCGAGATCCTGCGCCGTGGCGGCCGTGTAACTGGCACGCAAGGTCGATCTCCCGCTGTGATTGTCGACAACGCACTAGATCTCCTCAAGGATCTCGTGGTGCGTCGACGAAAGGATCGCGTGGAACCCGCAATCACAACGGTACGTCTATACACTGAGTACGCACCCTGTGGAAGAGCGAGCTAACCAAACGATGTCGAGTAGCGTGAGCAATACTCAAATATGATCGGCCTCGGCTACTACCGCAACAAGATCCTGCACTGGTTTAACCGGGAGGGAGTGCTGGCTTGTTCCTACCACGCTCTCGAGGCCTTCAGCGCTAGCCCCAGTGCCGACGTCCCGTCCTCGAGCATTGGTGTGCACGTCGATCAACTCTTAGACGGCGCGCTCTTCCTTCACGAGATGCTACTGAACGAGTTCGTGCGCAAAGACTGCTCAAAGGACCGATTCCATCTCGAGAACTCGCTCGACTGTTTGGTGGCTCAGCAAGTACTCACTCGCAAAGACGACACTGTGACGTTAAGAGAGGGCACAGGGCGGCAGCTCTTCTCGCTGGTGAGCATGCTCATTTGGCCGTTCGTCGATAGCTACTGGGTGGCGATTCGGAGTCTTTTCGCGTTGCGACCCGGAATCGAGATTAGCGCTGACGACCTGCTCAAGAGAATCCAGTGGCTCGCTGAGACGGTGAGTTGTGGATCCTATCTTCGTGGATCTTCGACCTCCATCTCATCTATTGTATCTATCTTGTTTGCAGATGTACCACGAGAAACTCATCAGTTTCTACGAGTCGTGCTCGCTGGAGACATTGCAGAATGCCGTGTCGCTACTCGAACGCTGGCAGGTTCTCGAGCGATTCGAAAAACCCGGCAAGAAGAGCAAGAAGAGTGACAAACCCTCTGGCAGTGGACCGTCCATGGTCAGACTGACTCCTCGTTTCGCGCAGGATAACGAACTCGAGTCGCTGTCACTACGCATCGGGAAGTTCCGCAAGCTGCCACACGGCACGGGACTCATGCATGGGAATGGTAACAGTCTGGCTCACGCAAGCAACCTCATCTCCCAGCTGCCAGCACTTTCAAAAATGTAATCCGACATGTTTTGGTATTTTGGTTTCAGTGCCGAATGGAGCAGTGGGAAGAGGACTTTGTGTGGCTTCGAACGCTCATCACGTAGTGACGACCAGTGGTTATTACAGGCAAACTCCCCCAGCAGAGCAACGCCAGTCAGAATGAAAGGTCTCAGTCGAGTTGAATCTGGTACTCCTTTTCTAACCACGCAAGAATCCCGTCGTGGCCAGCCACGTCGGCAAATTTAGCGAGTGTCTGCAGTCGACGTGTGAGCTCTTCAGGGTGGTGTGCGTGCAACTCCTGAAGTACATCCAGGTTGCCTTGGCAGGCAGCGTGACGCGCGAGAGAGTTGAACTCTCTTTCTGCTACCCCAAACATGATGTAAAACCATTCGTGCATTTCCGCATCCCCTCGATTTGTCGCCAGCTCGGCCAACATGTAGCCCACTCGCTTGAGGTCGTTGAAGTGGTCGTGTGAGAGTTGATCCATCGCCTGCACGTCCCCTCGCTCAACGATAGCCCGCGCGGTGCTGTTGACTGAGTTGCCTGCAAGGAGGCAATACAATTGACACGGAGGTCCTGGAGGTACGCGAGAACGCAACCAATTCAGCGACACTCGACTGCCTTCTATCGAGGCAAGCACGGCCCGCAAGACACACGAGAGGCAACCTTCAGAACTGTTCTCGTGAAGCCACACAAGCACATCCAGACGCCGCGCCGCCGCTGCCGCCATTGCCACGATCGTGTTGGTCTCTGGATATTTGCTCAGGAGCCACTAGACGACGCGGAGGTGGCCGTTGGCTGCCGCCTCGACAAGCGCCGATTCAATACTATCAACTAGATGGTTCTCGATTAGCCACTGGACAACGTGGAGGTGGCCGTTGGCAGCAGCCTGAACAATCGACTTGGTCGTATACTCACCAAGTCCCATCGAATGGACCCACTGGAGCACGTGAAGATGGCCATGGGTTGCCGCATTAACCACTACAGACGGCCAATGATTTGACACCTTGTTGCGCGCGTGAAGAAATTTGATCACATCGAGGTGGCCTCTTGTCGCTGCGGCAACCGCGCAGATACTTTTGATCGGGACACCAAGTTCATGTGCGAATTCAAAAAGCTTGAGTGCTGCTTCCGACTCTTGGGTGTCGTGATAAAGAAATACATCCATCCCCTCCTCCCAATGCTCGCGCACTAACCACTTGATCCAGTCCACATGGCCATGTCGAAAGCCGCGCATGATGTGGATCCGTTTCCAATAGACTGGGTCCCGCAACTCTGCCGCATCAAGAAACGGTCTTGTCCACTGAAGAACCTTGACACCTCCGTTTCGTACCGGCCCATACACGAACGAATCGCGTAGCGTGTCGCACAGGTGACTTGATACAACGACCTCAACGACTGGCTCAAGGACTGGTTCGATACTGGCGGCGAGAAGCTGGCGGATGAGGTTTCGTTGCTTCACAACGAACCCTTTGTCTAGCAGCACGCGCACGACCGAGGCACACGAGCTCGGTCCGCTTCCGACGACCTCATAAATGTACTGTTCCCCCATTTTTGCGTCCACGTGGCCATTAGACTCAAGCCAAAGCGCAACTCGATTGTTCAGTCGCATGACATTCACGAGCTTCCGGCGAATGGAGTCGTTGGTGTTTACGTCGATGGCGAAGCGGAACTCTCGCGAGAGCAGCCATTCAATCACGCGCTCGGCTTCATGCAGCACGCCTGAACCCGGAAATTCCCGGTATAAACAGCTTGAACACAGATTCTATACGCCTGGCGCACTACATAGACGATCGCAACGGTGCTCCACGACCCACTGGACAGTCTCAAGCGACCCAAACTCAAGTGCGAGGCCCAAAGACGACGTCTCTAGCGGGGTGGGATGGATCTCGTGGATCCGCTGGATGATCGGGAGATTGTCATTGGTGATGGCTATCGCGAATACCTTGGCGATCCAGAAGTCGAGTAGATCTGGGTCGGTCTGGGGTTGGTTTTGTTGGATGTAGTTGAGGAGACGATCGAAGTGGTGGGTGGATTTAGTTGCGGCGGCCTTGGGGAGAAGAGCGAGTGGGTGATCGAGTACTAGCGAGCGCAACGTGGTTGAGATCGATGAGCGATGGTGCCACACGGACCAGAACAAACTCCACGAGCGCAAGCATCTTTTCGTTTTGCTAACAGTAAGTGTGACCGTCCCACTCGCGACCGGTTGGTCCCACGGATGTGAGGGTTCACATTCTACAGTATGGATGGTTTGAAGTTAGGAATCGTTATTACAGCAGTTGAGGGTTCGTGAGGTTGAGCCAACAGACGGAGGCCCTGTGGGATGTCGAGCGAACTTTTTCCCAGTCGATAGCAGCCGAGTTCGACGCGAAAAGCCACCGTAAAACCCCCACGTGGCCGCGTCGCGCCGCGATCTCGGCGACCCGCTGGGCTGTCATGGCCATCGTGGGCTCGTCAAAGTTCTGTAGACAGTGCAAGTCTCCGGCATCCGCTGCGATCATGACCGAGCCAAAAGACGCATCTGTGGAGAGGGCACTGGAGAGAGGAAGCTGCGCGATTTGACTTTGCAGCCATCGCAATGCGAGCTGGGGTGATACAGTCTCAGCCGAGTGCATCACTCGGCCGATGACACTGTCGAGACAACCACGGGCGCAGTTATCGTGGAGCCACTCGAGGATGTCGAGGTGGCCGTGGATCGCAGCCTCAGCCATGGCCTCAGTCGTGTCTCCTTCGGGTTGTTGCTGAGCCAGAGACTGGACAACAGGAAGATGGCAGTGTTTAGCCGCTTGCACGAGTGCCTTGTCTGTACAGATGTCTTCATGAGAACTAGTGAGGAGCCACTGAACAACATGGAGATGTCCGTTCCCCGCCGCTTCCTCCACTGCGTTTGACGTACAGGCACCTGGAAACTCTTGGTTAATCCATTGAACGACGTTGAGATGGCCATTCGCGGCGGCTGCGATCATCAATCGCGATGGATCGTTGTCAACAGGAAGTCGCCTGAGAACCTCGAGAAACCCTCGAGCAGCCGCAAGTTGACCGTCGTGCTTCGCTACCGGGATGCCGAGCTCTTCCATTGCTTCGTACTGATGAAGTGCTGCCTCCTCGGAGCAGTCCGGTGACAGGCTAGCAACAGGCGTGATACCTCTTTCTCTAACGAGCCACCGCACCAAGTCGACGTGGCCGAATCGTAACGCGTTTTGTCGCAGCTTTGCCTTTGCGTTGTTTGGTCGGTTCCGTCCGTGTGACTCGAGAAACGCCTTAGACCACTGAAGAACCTTGCGTCCTCCTTCGCGAATTGGTGCATAGGTGAACTTGTCTCGCAGTGATTCACCCAGCTGACTGCTTGCGACAACGTCGAGAACAGGCTCGAGCTCAGGGTGGCAGCATCCAAGCAAGAGCGAGTCGACTGCTTCCACCTCTTTCAGTGTGTAGCCTTTCTGCAGTAGAGCTTGCACGGCCGAGGCCGCCTCGGGCGGGCCACTTTCCATGGCGTGGCGCAGAAATGCCTTAACTTGTTTCTCGCTTAAATGGCCGTTTGCTTCGAGCCACATCACGAGCTCCGCGTCCCCACGCATGATCTCTGCAAGTGCTGCTGCAGCCGACGGATTGGGATCTTCGGAACACAAGCCAAACGTGAAACCCGACTCGAAGAGCCACGGGATGATCCGGCAGGCGTCTCGCATGCTGCTCTCCGGAATCGCGTGGTACAGACAGCTCGCACAGAGATTATGAATCCCTGGTGAGCAGCAAAGGCGATCACTTCGGTTCTCGATGATCCACTGTACGGTTTCCAGTGCGCCAAACTGGAGAGCAAGCGTGAGCGATCGCACGTCGAGTGGCTGAGGGTGGAGGCAGTGGATGCGCTGAATGATAAGAAGATTATCGTGTCGAATCGCTGTCTCGAGTGCACGGCCAAACCAGAACGCGTAAATCTCTGGTCGATGCGATGATTCGCCTTGAACGCGTGCGGCGAGGCGATCGAAGAGCGCGACGGATCCGTATGTCGCGGCCTTGGGAAGCAGAGCGAGCGAGCGATCAAGCAGTAGCGACGAGAGCTGATCTGCGACGTGTGGGAGCCCGGCGAGTCGCGGGTCGGCGCGGAGAACGCTGCATTCGACCGAGGCGAGGACTGAAGGCGCCATGGCGTTTGAATGAATGAGAAGATTCACCGCTTGAATCCAAGGCGTTCAGTTTTACAGGCCTTGAAGGGAAGGGGCGAACGTCTGTGACGAGCGTCGTCACAGATTCGTGCCAGCAGACGAATCCATTCATGCCATCCGTCCTTGTGGCATTTAAATGGCCGATCGTGCGGAGCCGGACGGGCGATTCGTCGTGTCTATGGAAGATCCGGCCCGACACTTGAAGTACACGCCGGATTATTAGTCGGCAGCTCAATGATGGCTGCGAACGACAGGCCAACTTCAAGCCACCTGGGCCCACTGTGCCGTCGGACGTCTGTGACAGCGACTGCCAGCTGTGTCAAGTGCGACTTGCCGTGCGACTGGCCAATGAGAACCCCGAAAGCGCTCGCTGTCACAGCTGACGCCAGGAGTTGGCGGGAGAGTTTGCCACGTGCTGTAAGTTCCCAGCAAATGGGATCCAGCGAACGGATCGCGCTGTAGGCACCAAACTGGCATCCTCTGGCACAGCTGTGGCAGTTTGGAAGAAGGAAAACGACTGCTCAAGACTTCCAACACGGCAAAGAGCTCACCTCTCTGAAGGCAAGTCTTCCAGCGACCAGACCCGACGAGGCGTGTGCTCTCATGTTCAACCAGTCGCCGCTATCAACCCACTTGCTCGCTCCTGTAACGACCACTCAACTGCAACCCTCGAATAGGCGCGGAAGGAGCTCTTTCGCCCTTGATCACGCCGCGAATGTTCGTGGGGGCAATCCGTCCGAAGGGCGACGAAGTCGTCAAGCTCTGAGTAGATCCTTTACACTTTAAGGCATCAAACGATGCTTTCCAAGCAGGGATCAAGCCGCAAACATCCCAATACTGTACAGTGAGGAACCCACACAACTTCATACAACGTTCGAAGTCGTAGAAGAAGCGCAACGTGCAGACGACGGCATTGGTTGAAGATCATGTTGGTGGATTCTGTTGTCACAGCATCCTTCACGGGAATGCGTATTGGTACCTAGTGGATGCTGGGTACTCTAAACTTCAACCTCAACATGGTCGCCGGCGCCCCCATTCGCATGCAGCCACCAACTGAGACGACAGCTCCTCTCCTCTCGTCCGGCGAAAGCTCCTGCGTGAGTCAAGCCATGATATATTCGACTCGGCAACCAAGGGTATTAGCGAAGACACATAACGGTTTTGCATTGTACAGGGGGTGAGGGATTATCCACGGCGGACTAAGCGTTTAGTAGACGCGTCGCGACGACAGGGTCGATGCCTTTCTAGTAAAGAGCTGCAGACGCGCGAGTGCCTCTTTGGCTGAAGGGCGCTTGGTCGGGTCCACTGATAGACACGTCCGAGCGAAAGCGACGATTTCGATGGGACACTTGTCCGAAAACGAGACGCTGAGCGAGCCGTTGGACACAGCAGTCATAATCGACAGCTCCGTCGGCTTGTTCTTGGCGTTCCCGAGCGCTTGCGCTGCGTAAGCGTACGGAAGCTTCTGCGTGTCAAGCTCGGCGAGCACGACGCCGAGCGAGTAGATGTCTGCCTTTTCATCGTACCGCTTGCTGAAGATAACCTCTGGTGCCATCCAAAGGTACGTCCCGACGCCAGCAGTCATCGTGACGTCCACGCGTTCCCGGGCGACACCAAAATCTGTGAGCTTGGCGTCGCCACCACGGGTGAGGAGAACGTTGGTGGACTTGAGATCGCGGTGGACGACCGGCGACGCGAGGCCATGCAGATACACAAGTGCGTCAGCGATCTGCGTGGCGATCTTGAGCTTGCTGCTCGTGAGGCCTTCGGGCTGGTTGGTCTCGTCTGCGTGGGCGAGCATACTTCGCAGGTCTCCTCCCTCCATGAACTCGGTCAGGATGCACACACTTTCGAGTGTCTCGGCACCACGTCGCCAGGAAACACCAAGGAAATCCACGATACGAGGGTGGTCCAACATCGCCACGAGCTTGGCTTCCTCGAGGAACATGACGATCTGCTTGGCGTCGCGTCGGCGCGCGGGGATCAACCGCTTGACTGCGACGTCCAGCCCATTGTACTGGCCATGCAAGACCTCGCCGAACGCGCCTTGACCGATGGCGTCGCCGATGTAGACTTCATCTAGCGGCACGTAGGCTTCTTTGATGATTTGGTCGTTCGTGAGCGAAACAATCGCCGCGCTGGTCGCGGGCGTCGTGCGGTAGCCTCCAGTGGACGACTGGCGGCTGCCAGTCGACGGCGCCGTGTTGCTTGTCGCGATGGACTTCGGTGATGTCGGGTTTTGGGATCGTGGCTGACCGCTTGCGACACGCGGGCCATTAGAGTTCGAGCCACCGTCGTTCACACTCACGTAGACCCCTGCGTCGTCGTTGTTTGAGTCCTTCGAGCGTTTCTTTCGAAGCAGCAAAAACGCGACGATCACGGCGATGACCACGACCATGACGCCAGCGACAACTGCCACGATCGTTGTCGTGTTGGAAGATGAGCCGTCGGTCGTGGAAATCGTCGACGGCGTTGTTGGCGTCCGAACGCTTGGATTCGTTGTCGTTGTGGCCGGTGTTGAAGTCGTCACGACCGGTGATGGGGTCGTCACGACCGGTGTGACAGTTGTCGGTGTGGGCGATGGTCCGCACTCGTCGTAGATGGGGCGGAGGAAGTCTTCATAGAGCAACAATGTCCCGGTCTTGGTCTCGATCTTGCATTCGTTCGGCGCAGCGTCGACGATGGCGCCGAAGATGGAGGAGCATGCTGAACTGTTGCACATGCGTGAGATCTGACCGGCCGAGGGCGTCACGGTGAGCAGGTAGAAGAGGTAGCCGGAGTCCTGAAAGCAGCTGGTCGCAGTCGATTTGGAGATCGCATTGATCGGGGCCGAGCCGCAGTCGAGAACCATGATGCGAGAGGCGAAGTAAAACCGAGAATGAGAACCGGGGCGAGGCCTGTTAAGGGGGTGTCCTCTGGGCTTCTATATACGCAGTCCAAGCTGGCCAGCCATGACACTGGCGCCAGTTGACATAGCTGAACCGTCACGGGCCATTAAGTTTTGTGCGTGTACTGTGACTGAGGTAACAAGCCTATCCCAAGAGTGGACCCATTTTGTATCCACCCATTCGGTGGAAAAGCCGGATAAGTTCGGAGGACGTTTCAGTGGTCAGACCAGCATGCGGGTCTGTTTCCAGGCGGAATTTTTTGGGGACGGATAACACTAGCGGAGACCACGCGCCCATACCCTGTCTGCCTGGCAAGTCCAGTGCTCCAGCTGTGCGAAGATCATGTGTGGATAGCAAAAACGAAAGATGTTTTTTTGCAACAACGAAAAATGTTATGTGAGTCTGTTTATGAAGTGACTCATCTATCGACTTCCTAGATGAATCAAAAACGAGCTGAATGTATGGATGGGGCGTGTATTCTGAAGAAAGAAGATGGTCGAGCTAATACCAAAATTTTCACAGTACTGCTGCCAGTTCGTAAATGCTTTCTAAATCGCGGCCTGTGTGGGCAAAATGCACATATTTTTAATCCGCAGTACTGTCTCCAGAGGGGTTCATGCAGGCCACAAATCAGTTCAGTCGAACACGTTTCGTCCTGTGCACTCTCTCTTCAAGTCTGCTAGCTCGTGTCTGAAGCAAGAGCCGACATCTTGAGGAGTCCAGCGAAGCCCTGCTTTACACTCTACTGCCTTCGACCCACACAGCCTTGAGAGAACAACTCTGATGGACGGCCACGAGAGGGCGGAGACCCTCGCATTCTCAATTTTTGTGTCCCTCGAAAACCATGGTTCTCAACTGCGGCTCAACCCCCATCAACGCCATCTCCAGCGCGAAGGCTAATACCTGCTTTCAGGACTCTGGCTACCTCTTCTACCTGCTCACCGTGACGCCCTCGGCCGGCCAGATCTCACGCATGTGTACCAGCTCGGCCTGCCTCTCTATCTACAATTCAATCTACGACGCCGTGCCGAACGAATGCAAGATCGAGACCAAAACGGGTACTCTGTTGCTTTATGAAGATTTCCTCAACCCCATCTGGGACGAATGCAAACCAGCACCAACTCCAACACCAACTGCTACACCATCTCCTCTGCCGCCAGCGACATCGACTCCCACACCGATCACCACAACCTCCGCGCCGAACATACGAACATCGACGCCGTCAACGATTTCAACGACGGACGGCTCATCGTCTTCGAAGACGACTACGGTCGTCGCGGTCATCGTGTGCTCAGCACTCGTTATCGTTGCGATGATCATCGGGTTCGTGTTGCTCCGAAAGAAACGACCGACCGCCAATGCGAGCGCGTACAGGAGGGCTGACGACATCAGCTCTTCTTGAGCAAGAGGATTCAAGTGCTCGTGGGTTCTGCATACATCTTGAAATACCATGTGTATTGGTTCGAACAGCCAGTTGTCGATTGGTGGATAGACAGGTGAATGGGAATCTGAGTTTCGCTTCCGATATGTAGTAACACTTGTAGCTTCGTACTGTACGAAACCGCAGGGTAGCGATGTTTAGTCACCTTGAGAGTCAAGCAGAGACTTGTCGAGACCAGCCCCGGGGGATTCGCAGCGCAGTTCTTATCAGGCGCAGCTGAGCTTGGAGGCGAAGTTGCGTGGAACCGACCTCGCGAGTTTCTGATGAATATCCGGCGTAAATTAAACTAATCAGTGCAAGATAAGTCCAAGTTTCTTCTTTCAGCTCTAAATCCAACACTGTTGAATTTGACCGATACGCAAGAACCGTGCATTGCTGAACGCGTGGACGCATTCGGCTCTACTGGAGAACAGGTGTTGGTCTCCATACGACGCAGAAGTCCTCCTTTGCATTCTTCATCTCATGTTCCTTTCCAAGTTTATATGTTTGGCTCACATGATGACCTTCCGTGAGAGTAAACGCACAAAAAACCTCTATCAAACAAATGCATCTCACTAGTTTATACAGCAAGATGACTTTGAAGGTGAGGTCTATTGGATCGCACTAATTATGAATCCTATAGCCGGGTCTAGCGACCCTGTTTCCTACCGCGGAGCGTCGCGGAGTATATATCTCGACTGCCATTCCTGGAAGTCGGTCGCGAGCAGCTGATCCAGCTGACCGTGGTGTGGCCATCCGTGGGAGTGTAATCCTTGGACACTCCGCTTCGAGTCCATCGCGACGTTGGCCGCGTGGTCGGCCATCTTATTAAAGGTGCGGAGATGGTGATGCCAATGTCTGACACGTAATTCATCGGCTAGGCGTCGCGCCACGGCGTACAAAGGCCTTAACCGAGGATGTCTTGGCGGGTGATAAAGCCGAAGCTGACGGAGGATGAGCGCACTGTCCCCTACAACTTCCACGGACCAGTTGTGGCGTTTGGCGGCCTTGAGCCCTGTAATGAGGCCGAGGTATTCGGCTCTGTTGTTCGTGGTCTTCGGATGTGCATACGACATGGACGCACTCCAGACGATGGTCGTGGCCGTCGCGTCATCGTTCACTCTTAAGATGATTGCCCCTTATACAGCAAGATGGCAAAGTAAGTCTAAGCAGCGGACCGAAACCAAACAAGGAAGGTCAAACTGTATCGCGCCGCCAGCAACGACGACTTCATATCATCATCGACAACAACAACAAACGAGGATTTCTTACGCATTCTTTGTACTGATCAAGTCACACATTCTCTCGGCGAGCCTCCTCAGTCTGATGAGTTACATGCAAGGTGCGGTAGTTCCACTTTACTTTCACTTTCGGTTGCTGGTCCTGTCGCTCGCGAATTCACGTCACAATATTTGGTCAATCTTCACCGCACAAACATCTACACGCTATTCGAGAACAACCTTAGTTGACCTTGCCTTTCGCTTTGTTGAGAAGATCTTTGGCTTTCTGGGTGAGATCGTTCTTCTTCTTGGTGGGAGCAGGTGCAGGGGCGGGAGCCGGGACGGGCTTGGGGTTGGGGACGAAAGTAGGCTTGGGGTCGGGTCGAAATGTGCCAATTGAGGTGCAATCATCACAGGGAGTATCATCGCCGTCGGCCAGCTCACGTCCAAGATTCTTTTTGGCTTTGTTGACGAGATCCTTGGCTTTGTCCTTGATATCACTCTTCTTCTTGGTGGGGGCGGGCGCCGGGGCAGGGGCCTGAGTGACTTCGATTACACCGCCACAGTTGCCACAGTCCGCATCACCGGCTAGCTCTCGTCCGAACTTGCCTTTGACCTTGTTGACAAGGTCCTTAGCCTTGTCCTTCAGGCCATCCTTCTTCTTCGTGGGGGTCGGGGCAGGGGCTGGGCCGGGGGTAGCAATCACTCCCCTGCTACCGCTTTCTCCTCCCTCGGCGAACGGTGCGTTGTCTTCGTCGGCCAGTTCACGTCCGAACCTGTTTTTGGCCTTGTTCAGAAGATCCTTGGCTTTGTCCTTGACGCTACTCTTCTTCTGGGTGGGGGCGGGCGCCGGGGCAGGAGCCTGAGTGACCTCGATTACACCGTTGCAGTTGTCGCAGTCTGCATCACCAGCCAGCTCTCGTCCGAACTTCTTCTTGGCCTTGTTGACGAGGTCTTCGGCTGTTTGCTTGAGGTCGGTTTTCTTCTTGGTGGGGGCAGGGGCTGGGACTACGACTACGACACCACCGTTGCAGTTGTCGCAGGGCGTATCACCCGCGAGCTCTCGTCCGAACTTCTTCTTGGCCTTGTTCAGAAGGTCCTTGGCTTTGTCCTTGACGTCGTTCTTCTTCTGGGTGGGGGCAGGCGCCGGGGCAGGGGCCCGAGTGACTTCGATGACACCTCCACAGTTGCAGCAGTCCGGCAAGTTGTCGGCCAGCTCTCGTCCGAGCTTCTTCTTGGCCTTGTCCAGAAGGTCCTTGGCTTTGTCCTTGACGTCGTTCTTCTTCTGGGTGGGGGCGGGAGCCGGCGCTGGATCACGTTCTGTGATGACAGTGTTTCTGTTTGTGTTGTCGCCGCCCGCTAACTCGCGGCTCAGGCTGCCCAGCTTGGCCGACGTCTCGTCACCGCCCCTTTCACCACCATCACGCCCCTTCAAAGACGCACAGCTGACATAGATCTCCCAGTCTTCCGACTGCACCGGCATCCACAGCAACTTCAGCTGCTTCGCGTCGGCACAGCCAGCCTTGTTGATCGGAAGCTTGGCTGGCTGCTCACGGTACTTCCCCGCGCAATTGTCCTCCTGGAACACGCGCGTGTTGTCACACCACACCTCGCACGGACCGACTTGCGACACGGGAAACCCTGACCAATGCACCTCATCGGGCACGTCCTTAGGAGTCCCGTCAGCAAGCGTGACACCACACGACGGCGTGGACGGAGACTTGGCTTCGATGAGCTCCTTCAGCGACTTGTACGAGCTCGCCTTGAAGGCCTTCGTGAACGAGTCGAGGTTGACTTGCGGCGTGCTGGTGAACGAGCCGCCGTCGGGGACCGGCAGCATCGTCGACCCACGCACTGTCGCGGCAGGTCGAGTGGCGTTGCTGGAGGAGGAGACCAGCTGAGCCTTGGGCACCACCATGTACCCTTCGCCGGCGACGAGGGCTGGTGCGACCGCGGCGATGCACGCGGCTAGCGAGAGAACGAGAGCAGTCTTCATGTCTTGGATCGAGTTGCTCGAGCTGGTGCGAATTGAAGAATGAGAGATGGAGGACCATTGGATTCCTCTCGAGGACTACCCAACGTTCCTCCGCCCAGTGAGCACTTCTTGATTTCTACTCATCGATTCCGACTCCATGGGTAGGCGAGGTGGTCCCGAAGCTTGACATGTACGGACGTGTGATTGCCACGACGGCATATCAAAATGGACCCAATGGAAGCGTCAATGGTCAACGTTGGTTCGCATGTTGAAGGCGCGGCAGCTGGAATTAAAGCAGCGGAGCGTTTGCCGATTTGCTGTATAAACTGATGAGATGCAACAATTGGATGTATGTGTTTGATAGAGGTTTGTGTGTGCATTGTCCCTCAAGCGAACGTCATCCTGTGAGCCAAGTATATAAATTTGAAAGGGAACATGAGATGAAGAATGTAAAGGAGGACTTTCGTGGTGTTGGGGCACAACCAACATCCCTCCTCGTGCAGTATGGATAGTACGTATGGATGGTTGATCGATCCGTCAAGTGGACAGGCTTTCGATGAGAAGACAATGGACTTTTCCACCATCACAAGTTTACGGCGACCCATCCGACTTGACTGTTATGTACAGTATGGTGGGTGAGTTTTGAGTCAGTGGAAGACCGGTGTATTCGTGGCTCCGGGTACAGTATTGCACTGTGTCTGTGTCTGTTGGTCCCGGTGAAAGGATTTCTTCTGGCGGCCGACTTCTTCTCAGATGTCTATCCACTCGACGGAACTTGACGCAACGAATAATGGCTTCTTGGCCACCGTGGCCAAGAAGCCCGGAAGACAATGGCCCAGAACCCCAGTACTGAACAGAACGTACGACAGCGCAGTAGCGGCGTCGTCTGCTATTGCACGGATCGGAGAACGTTCGAAGATCTGCATTGTCTGCATTTACGGAATCCCACCTTAACTAGAGCAGAGCATCCAATTTGGATGCTGCGGTTTCCGGATGCGGTAAGATGCCGAGGAAGCTCGCTGTATAATTAGAACATTCGCCAGAGTAGAAGAGGATCATCCTCAGTCTGCAATTTGCACGCTAACAGCTTCTCCAACAACTCTCCCCTCGTTCACCATGGCCTCTCCCGACGTCAAGCCAGGCTCGATCGCTTTTATTGGCCCAGCGCACTCATCGTCACTCGACTCGTTCACCTACGTGCGCGTCCGGCGTATCGAGCATCAGACAGCATGGGTGCAACCTGTCGGACCTGATCAAGTCGAGTCGAGTGAGCTAGATGTGCCCGTCACCAAGCTCCGTCATCGTTTGGTGGACCCACGCGAGACTGACCTGTGGCCTGGATCGTATGTCGGGCATCCTGTCGCTTTTCTCCAACCGCGGGGCTTATCGGCCGGGTTGTGGGCCTATGGTGTCGTGTCGGGATACCAAATGACGGACGACGGCCCGACACTTGACATTATTCACGTTGACACGGTTGTGAATGTTGTTCTCAGCGAACCCCCCCCCCCGACTGATCAAGGTCGACGTGCAATTACGCACTCCAAATTGGTGCGGGGGCAAACGGTGTGGCGTTGAGCCCGCTGGAGTTACTAGAGCACCAAGACGCAGTTTGGGCGGCAACGTCCAAGCGCCGAAAATCTATCGTATCGGCTGTGGAATCATTGCTGACATCACCATTTATTCCTGGCGACATTGTTCCGCTGATTCGTCCTAACGATCTTCAAACAGTCCGTGTTCGGCGACAACATATCATTGACTGCGCGAGCCAATCATCCAAAAAGCGTGCCAATACGGTATTCAACGATCCTCAACTTACAGCAACACCAACTGCGAATCCACCTCAGCACCAGCCATCTGATATCGATGAGCTCCTCGACGATGCGGTAAGTAGTATCGATTCGAGGAATGACAAAGCGGAAGTACAGCGTCAAAATCAAACGTTGCGCAAGCGTCAACGTCTGCCATCCTCTTCATCATCATCCTCATCCACGTCCGAGGTCGAGGACACGCGTGAAGTGGTGGTACATTGGCCTCATCGCTCGTCTAATTCCCTATATCAACCATCGACAACCGAACTATCCCTCCATGCACTCGTAGCAAGTCCGTCATTGGCAGGTACGTCTCCACATGACACGCTAGAATCGCTGCAGCACTCCCCCCGCGTGGTGAAGTTTTTGCCATCTCCTCCCATTCTTCGTGGTGCGTACGGATTCGATTTCAGCCGTGGACTCGAAGTTCTGCACTTCAGACACGTCACGACCGCGGACCGAATCGCTGCACGTGAAGCCGGTGTTGACATGACTGATTTCTCAAAGAAGAATGTCATCCGACCCCCAGCGAAGGCGCGTAATCGAGCGGATGTAGCCGACGCACTGCGAACATTCCGACTCTTCGGTCGCTATTTCTACAACAAGAAAACTATCGCGGTTATCGAAGCCGCAGGTGTTTTTGTTGATGAGCATACTGGTATTCGAGATGATGACGCCGTTGGATGGAATTACATTGCATGGTGGATAGGTGACAAGTTCGGCAAGTTTAGCAGCCTTTTATTGTGCAACGAGACCGCTGCGGCACAAGCCGTCGCGCTCGAGTTCAACAGATTCGACGAAGATCTCGCACAGTTCAATGATCTCCGACAGCCACGACGAACGGACGAGTCAGAACAACACCAGCGACCACGGCACGGTGAGAATGGATCGCGTCGTCCTGAACGACAACGCCGTCCTCCAACTGTACCCCTGAGCATCATCAGTAGCCTTCCGACGTCTGGCTCAAAGACGCTATGCATGAAGTATTTATCCGTCGCGGGGTGCTCTGGAAACGGTAGCGGGGGCTGCTTCGACCCTCGCCGAGCTCATTTCCGACCAAAGGGATCCGATTTGCACGCCGACGCGCGCAGTTTTATTCAGGAACGATACCAAGGCTTTGCACCAGCTTTTGCAGATCTCTGACTAATGGAGGATGAGCACATGCGCAAGTACAAAACGCATTCACCAACTGAAGAGGTGCCCTGCGCATGTGATGACCACCAACGTCACCGCCGCGATTTTAACTTACAGTCACGGCTCATTGAAGCAACCAATGATTTCGCCTTACGTATCCTCCAAGATTTTGCCGCCATCCACGGCCATCAACTTCCACTTGCCAACTGGGACCAAGAGCAACTCGATCACACGTTCATCACAGAGGTGTCTGCGGTCGCTCGTGCATCCGGGGCAACACTTCCTGTCTTCATCCGTGCAATTCGCGGTGAGACCACCGAGGATCCGCGACCCAACAAGCACCTTCACCAAATCCGTCGTCACATCGATGGTGTCGACAAATTGTCGCTGCTCTAGTGGAACCAAATCGTTGAGCACGGTGTGTGCCCGGAATGGTTGCCAACAAAGCCGGTAGTGCAATCACATCGACCACCAAACCACGGTTCCGCTCAACGGCATGAAGCTCTAGTACGAAAACACATTCGCAAAGGTGCACGTGACGGTCGATATCTCATCGTCGAAGAATCACTACTCCTGCAATGGCCTGAGATCTTCATCAGTCAGATTGGTGCAGTGGAGAAAACCTCAGATGACGGTGTTGACATCGCGGGACCCCAGGACAGAGTGGGGGCTCCCACATCGCGGTATGGGTGATTTCCACATAGCTTACACTCTCTTGCTGTTCTCATTTCCTAGGCGCTCTTGGTGCTGTTTTACTTCGAGCATGGTGCGCGTGGTTGTTATGAATTACTCTCGCAATGACGAATCCACGCGCACGCATATGCACACATCCGTACACACACCAACTTGATTCTCGATCGAGCTCGTGGTCCAAGTGCGTTGCAACTAGTTAAGGTGGGATTCCGTAAATGCAGACAATGCAGATCTTCGAACGTTCTCCGATCCGTGCAATAGCAGACGACGCCGCTACTGCGCTGTCGTACGTTCTGTTCAGTACTGGGGTTCTGGGCCATTGTCTTCCGGGCTTCTTGGCCACGGTGGCCAAGAAGCCATTATTCGTTGCGTCAAGTTCCGTCGAGTGGATAGACATCTGAGAAGAAGTCGGCCGCCAGAAGAAATCCTTTCACCGGGACCAACAGACACAGACACAGTGCAATACTGTACCCGGAGCCACGAATACACCGGTCTTCCACTGACTCAAAACTCACCCACCATACTGTACATAACAGTCAAGTCGGATGGGTCGCCGTAAACTTGTGATGGTGGAAAAGTCCATTGTCTTCTCATCGAAAGCCTGTCCACTTGACGGATCGATCAACCATCCATACGTACTATCCATACTGCACGAGGAGGGATGTTGGTTGTGCCCCAACACCACGAAAGTCCTCCTTTACATTCTTCATCTCATGTTCCCTTTCAAATTTATATACTTGGCTCACAGGATGACGTTCGCTTGAGGGACAATGCACACACAAACCTCTATCAAACACATACATCCAATTGTTGCATCTCATCAGTTTATACAGCAAATCGGCAAACGCTCCGCTGCTTTAATTCCAGCTGCCGCGCCTTCAACATGCGAACCAACGTTGACCATTGACGCTTCCATTGGGTCCATTTTGATATGCCGTCGTGGCAATCACACGTCCGTACATGTCAAGCTTCGGGACCACCTCGCCTACCCATGGAGTCGGAATCGATGAGTAGAAATCAAGAAGTGCTCACTGGGCGGAGGAACGTTGGGTAGTCCTCGAGAGGAATCCAATGGTCCTCCATCTCTCATTCTTCAATTCGCACCAGCTCGAGCAACTCGATCCAAGACATGAAGACTGCTCTCGTTCTCTCGCTAGCCGCGTGCATCGCCGCGGTCGCACCAGCCCTCGTCGCCGGCGAAGGGTACATGGTGGTGCCCAAGGCTCAGCTGGTCTCCTCCTCCAGCAACGCCACTCGACCTGCCGCGACAGTGCGTGGGTCGACGATGCTGCCGGTCCCCGACGGCGGCTCGTTCACCAGCACGCCGCAAGTCAACCTCGACTCGTTCACGAAGGCCTTCAAGGCGAGCTCGTACAAGTCGCTGAAGGAGCTCATCGAAGCCAAGTCTCCGTCCACGCCGTCGTGTGGTGTCACGCTTGCTGACGGGACTCCTAAGGACGTGCCCGATGAGGTGCATTGGTCAGGGTTTCCCGTGTCGCAAGTCGGTCCGTGCGAGGTGTGGTGTGACAACACGCGCGTGTTCCAGGAGGACAATTGCGCGGGGAAGTACCGTGAGCAGCCAGCCAAGCTTCCGATCAACAAGGCTGGCTGTGCCGACGCGAAGCAGCTGAAGTTGCTGTGGATGCCGGTGCAGTCGGAAGACTGGGAGATCTATGTCAGCTGTGCGTCTTTGAAGGGGCGTGATGGTGGTGAAAGGGGCGGTGACGAGACGTCGGCCAAGCTGGGCAGCCTGAGCCGCGAGTTAGCGGGCGGCGACAACACAAACAGAAACACTGTCATCACAGAACGTGATCCAGCGCCGGCTCCCGCCCCCACCCAGAAGAAGAACGACGTCAAGGACAAAGCCAAGGACCTTCTGGACAAGGCCAAGAAGAAGCTCGGACGTAAACTGGCCGACGAAGACAACACACCGTTCGCCGGGGGAGGAGAAAGCGGTAGCAGGGGGGTGATTGCTACCCCCGGCCCAGCCCCTGCCCCGACCCCCACGAAGAAGAAGGATGGACCGAAGGACAAGATGATGATGAAAGTTGGAGTCTATTGGGTTACAACTGTGTGAACGCCTATAGCTTTGGATATGCAATGACAATGCGCGGTGCATGTCGGGCCAAGAGAAGCGTGATGGCCACCATGAGGGGGGGGGGGGGGGGGGGTCACCATGATGGGAGCAAAGATCCCCGTTCCGGGACGGTCGGATCCGGTGACGTGCCGCTATGGTTTCTTGAACACACAAACGGCAGTGGCAGCAGTTTATCGCCTCCGAGGGCTGGCAATCGAGTGATGACGCTCAATATTCGCCCTGAGGTAACTGCACTTGCCGGTGGGGGCGGTCAGGCCGCCATGGGTCGGTGTAGCGCGTGGGTCAGTCCTTCAATTGACAAACGCGGTCCGTGATGGAGGTATCTCCTTGGGGGGGGGGGGGGGGCAGAAGCGGTGCAGCGCACACTTCAGGTGGTGGTGAAGCAGCCGCCGCTAGGGCGCACAATCTTCAATCCTACGGAAGCAGCTGAAACAGTCTTGCAAGCGCCGCACGTTTTCTTCGATCAGAGCGAAGCAAGTGAAGCGATCTCGCAAGCGCAGCACGGTCTTCGAGGGGAGGGAGGGGGGAGGGGGGGAGGAGGCTGAGCCTCGGGGAAAGCGCGGCCCTGATGTCGGGAGCGTCGACGGCGTTGCTGAGTGAAGAACTCCTGAAGAGAGCTTGCGGGCACTGAGGCTCCGCAGTCGTCTGGTGACTGGGGGGGAGGGGCCGCGATAAGGACGCGCACGAGCTCGCGCTCGCTGCGGTCATCGCCGGCCGTTGGCACGCGCGGGGCGCGCCGACCTCTTGCTCGCGTTCGCTTCCATGCTCTTCCCACGTCGGGCTTGCCACCAGCTGCCGTCGTGGCCGCCACTACACTTGGTTTCCGTATGCAGGGCGACTTTCATCGGCCACGTGGCAGCTGGTGGCTGGGAGCCAGAGCCGAGGCCTTGGTCCGAAGAGTGGTGGTCACTTGAGCTCGAGGTTGAAAGTTTGAAAGTGACTGAAGGACAAGGCTAAGGACCTTGTCAACAAGGCCAAAAAGAAGCTCGGACGAGAGCTGGCCGATGGCGACAACACAAACAGAAACACTGTCATCACAGAACGTGATCCAGCGCCGGCTCCCGCCCCCACCCAGAAGAAGAACGACGTCAAGGACAAAGCCAAGGACCTTCTGAACAAGGCCAAGAAGAAGCTCGGACGAGAGCTGGCCGACAACTTGCCGGACTGCCGCAACTGTGGAGGTGTCATCGAAGTCACTCGGGCCCCTGCCCCGGCGCCTGCCCCCACCCAGAAGAAGAACGACGTCAAGGACAAAGCCAAGGATCTTCTCAACAAAGCGAAGGCCAAGATCAACTAAGGTTGTTCTCGAATAGCGTGTGTATGCTTGTTTAGTGGAGATTGCCCAAATGTTGTGACGTGAATTCGCAAGTGACAGGACCAGCAGCCGAAAGTGAAAGTTGAACTACCGCACCTTGCATGCAACTCATCAGATTGAGGAGGCTCGCCGAGAGAATGTGTGACTTGATCAATACAAAGAATGCGTAAGAAATCTTCGTTTGTTGTTGTTATCGATGATGATATGAAGTCGTCGTTGCTGGCGGCGCGGTACTGAGGGGAGCTAGAAGGGACTCTCTCTTTGTTAGCTATCAGGGTCCGCTGTTTAGACTTACCATTTAAGTAAATATCGGCTCTTGCTAAACATACCAAACCTCGGTATGTATTTATGTATGCAGCGCAGGTATTCGGCAAAACAGTACCGAACAACTACAGCACAGGTGCGAGCTTTTCGAGAGCATGTGTTCCTGTGCAGTTGCCACCGGTAAATTTCTCCACGGTGGTTACTCTGTTTGTTCTGTTTGGAGATCAAGACTTCCGAGTCTCGAATGACCGAACTGACAGGCTTCAAAATAGACTTGAAGGATTCTGAACGGTGGGCTTTGTAATCTGTCAAAATGACCAAACATAAGCAGACCGTGTTAAGATGCATCAACTCGCTTCAGATCCACGCAACACGCGACAAACTAGGATGGGTTTAAGTGTACGTATACGTATGCGTAGTGATTTCGAGCAGCTACTCAACCAATTTCTGCATCACATCGCTAATCATTGCTATGTACCGGGCTCGATATGCATGGGCATTCGTTTGTTTCACGAATTGCTGCCGAAAAAGCATGATCTCCAAGAAGACACAGCAGAAAATACCGCAGCTGGATGAATCTCCTTGCTCCAAGTCGTACCACGGCTGAAACGTGATCTCTCCTCCTTTCACATGAACTAACACATCTTTGCGAACCATTTTTTCGAGATCTTGGAGACGAGAAGCCCTCGTTGCAGTACCAAGTGGGTCAAATAGCGTACAGATACGAGTCTCGAGGTCCAAAATAAAAGCCTGCCAATGAACACCTCCAAGATTCACAACGCTGATCACGCGCTTGTTTCCGTATTGAAACGGGTCCATTTCGAGCATCACCTTCTCTCGACGCGAGTCTCTGAATGTAATGAAATCAGGTAGTATCACACCCACATGTTCGTGAACACTACATATACACGAGATTATTGCGTTGACAGCCATCGTATTCAGCCACATGTCGGATGCAATGCGCTGAATAATTTCAGCCCCGCGGACATCTAGTAGGGGAGCCTTGACAAGGCCAAGTGGCATCATTTCACAAGCCGCGATGGCATCGTTGACGAGATTCTACGAAGAGACAATAGTCAGTAACACGTAAGTGTCGAGGAGTTTGCAGCAATATAACCTCATCAGCTGTAAACGTCAGGTTATTGAACGGAAACGGCAACCGAGAACAGTCCATCTTTGTTCTCTTCAGCCATTCTATGGCAACTGTGACAGCGTAAACTTGATCCACTGCCTTCGCATATTGATGCATAGTTCGGAGCTGAGACAGGCTCAGACAGCCCATTCCTTCGCCAACTAGAACGACATGCATTGCACCAGCCTCCTCATCGAATTCGTCGTACACATCATTGATATCTTCCAGAAGTTTTGTGACAACGTGATCTTCGAGAATATATCGAACTGTTGTTGAATCTACAATAACGTGCTCGTCACGTTTGAGAACAATCATGGATTCAGCTGATGTGCGATATATTGGTATTCCGCAAATCTGCATACAATACAACTCAGTCGACGAATACCGAACGTAATAGCAGACTACTCACCAAGGGCAGCACAGTTCGGTAAGAGTACCAACTTGTTTCTAATGCCGCGTGCGCATCCGCGAGACTTAGGTGTTTGACATCGATGGCTTCAGTAGCGACATACTGCATAGCTTGCTTCCTAATCTTGTCATACAACTTCTGTCGTTCCGTTGATGCCATTCGATTACGAGCTGTGCGGATACTGATACAACCAGGCAGGGTGAACTCTGTTCGGTTTGTACCTCGTTCATTTTGACATGACTTCGGCGCCACAGCTGGTATTGATGTGGCCTCAGGAGTTGCTGCAAATCTACCAGAACAATTTGTAGCACGATCTATCGAATGAACCGAGTCGCCGAACTCATTCTGATCGCTCCGAGAAATTCTAGGCACCTCGCCGGCGTCGAGTAGAGATTTGAAAGTCTCAAGAGCGTGCATGAGTTTATCGAACATATCTGCGTTTTTTAGCGCCAGAATTCCGCATATAGGTTTTGTAAGAGAGAGGGCGCGATTGTACTTGTCCTGTTGCCGAAGATCCTGCACTCTCGTGGTGCGGGCATCTGTGATTTGATAGCTTCCTGGTAGGAGCTCACCGGACTTAATGTTATTCTTAGGGTTCCGGACGGACCAGCGCATGGTGATGTGCTTGAAGGGGATGATGCTTTCGTACGCTTTGTGTTTGCGAAAGAAAAAGACATGGCGACACGGTAACAGACGCACTTGAGCAAAAAAGCACGAGCATCGAAACGTCTGAACGGAGCATCGGAGCAAAGATATCGTTAGGTGTGGCCTTCAAATGTTGGACCAATGATGGTTCGATCAAACAATAAAATACCTCGATGTTGATTGTGTGCTCAGAACCCGTCTCGTTTTCTGTGCTTTGAAGTATGGCATTGCCGTTAGACTCACGAACTGTGTATCTGGCCTTGCCACTTTGAACGAAGTTGTACTCAGCCTGCGGATATCCGATTAACCTCTCAACAAAACATGAACACTCAAAGACATACCGAAACCAAATCGAATGCGTGACCGCTCACGGAATGGATGAGTTGGTTCAGTTCAACGTCGTCACCTTTGTGGACTTTGGTACCAATCTTGGTCAGCGCTTCGATGTACTCATCCTCATCAATTTCTTGTAACTCGTTGATAGCTCTTATTGTCTCCTCCATGTCCATACCAGCGCGGACCACTCGTTTCATCGCACCCCACTTGGCTTCTATGCTGTTGTTGGTATTGTTACCCAAATGAGCAACATTCTGTCGATGATACAGAACCCACTCAATCTGTATCTCATCCCAGTTGTCTAGAAAATACTTGTATAGTCGATGTCGCCTTCCGCTCGCAGCTCTCCCATCGTCAGGTGCGCGGAAGGCAAGTTCGGCTATGCTTTCGAGTTCTTCGCCGTCCTCCAACAATGAAGATGCAACTTCCTCTTCCTCGTCGACCAGAGGACCGCATGTATCCCCATCACGTTCTTTGTCGTATTCCTCATCTTCGGACTCTGTATCACTACCTAGTGCTTTAGCCAACAAAAGTTTTAAAGCCTCGTACGTGGGTCGCGACTTCGCGTAGACCATTGCACGAAGTATACCGACAATTTCATCCTTCTCGTCTCCAGTTCCGCGCACAAGCTTCTTGACCTGAAAACAGACTGGTTCACTTGTCTACAGAACATTACCAAATACCAAACAGCATACCTGCTTTGCAAAAACTTTGATAACGTGATAGTGGCACAATAGAATTCGAGCCCTCGGGAAATAGCGCTTCAACAGAGATCGCTCACGAAAGTCCTTGTCGACTATGATTGCCCTAACATCATCACATCCAGCATTATGCTTTTGAAACATGGCAATCGCGTCTTCCATGTTGTCCATCGTTTCCCGGTGGAGCAGAGCGTGGTTTACGTATTGACCCTTACACAGCGAAGTGTACGTGAGCATAGATCAGTTGCATCAAATACAAGGTATACAGTAGTACCTTCCCGAAAATGTCGTGTATGAGGAAACTGAAGAGCAGAAACTTATTCTTGTTCGTACCATGTGTGCAGTCCACCATCATTACTTCTGGGCATGCTGCAAACCAACGTCGCATGCGACCTGACTGCCAAACAACTGACTGGGTCTCCTTGGTCCGAGGTTCGACAAATACCCTCCCCCAGTTGCCCTGCGTGGCCGTGTACGTGTCAAACGTGTTGTTTAAACGATCTTCGACAGTAGTTCCGGCTACCCGATCCCTCTTAACACGTGCAATTAAATTGTGTACGTCTTTCCTGAGAATCGGCATCCCTGATATTAAAGATTAGTAAGCGAATTCAGTGGATTAACAGACCGATCAAACTCACCTGTTTCTGCACGTAGTGTGCGAAGAATCCCATGAACGTCAGATCCGGTTCGAAGCATGCGATCCACGTCTCTGGCCAGTTCTGGATTGTATGGCAGACGTACTTCTTTATATTGCTGGAATAACGAAGCTGAGACATCGTGATTGTGGCCACCAACAGCTCGCCATGTGATGGCCCACCCACTCTCTCGTACGGTCTCTTGTCTTTTCTTTGCGTTAACCCGAGAAACAGTAGCATTCACCTTTGCAGCGCAACCTGTGTACCGATAGAAGCGGCGCTCTCTGGTTCCGGCTGTATCCACAACAGTATCTGCCGCTGATTCACTGGCGTTCCCTTCCGGAACGACTGAATGAAGGACCTTCTTCTCAGTCCGCTGGGGCTTAAACCCATTGATGCATACGTACGTTGCTGCATACCTCCCCCATTCCAGTGGAATTTCGGTACGATCATCTTCGGACACTGATTTTGATTCGCCATCGTCTATATCATCATTTGGTTGAGATACTGCCATTCGTTTGTGTTGTTGGCGAATTCGGGATTTCACACTTGTGCTCGTCCTTTTTCTAAATAATTGGAACCGCTCGAACATGAATTTATGGAAGACTTGCTCGAATTCAGACCACGAATTGAAATATCGCTGAAGACCCTTTGCAAATTCTCCGTTACAGAGATGAGGCATCGGAGTTGCGCGAATGATATCCTCTGGATTTGATTCATTTTCACTGAGTTCCCCCTCGCGACTTTTGATGCACGTTTGGTCGTTCGGTGTTGATGCGGTTAAAACCG
Source organism: Pythium myriotylum (assembly GCA_023091665.1). Lineage (NCBI taxonomy): Eukaryota > Oomycota > Peronosporomycetes > Pythiales > Pythiaceae > Pythium > Pythium myriotylum. The sequence goes on from JALJCQ010000009.1 coordinate 211,966, forward strand.
AACCACCCACGTCGGCATTCAAATGAATTGACTCCGTCTCGTGGCGTTGTTTCTGTCGCGCCCTCTGCTTCTTTTGTGATTTTTTTGATTGGGCGCGGCCCATTTTTTTTCGATTTGTTAGCAACGACAATTGCTGGGTTTGGATGGCGCTTCCTCTTTTTCGTCTTTGTTTTCATCGAGCTGGATGCCAATCGAGAAGTAGTACTTTCCTCCTCTTCACTACCGAACGTCGAGTCATGATCATCACTAGAGGCTGATGATGAGCCAAGCTGATCATTTTCAACCTCTTTGCTCAGATTATTGGCAAGCTTCGCGTCGCTTTCCACTTCGGACTGCGTCGATCGTTTTCGTGTGTCTTGAAGCGCTTTGAGCCTAGCATTATATTGAGAGCGGGTTTCTCGCGAGAACGCAACTCGTATCTCTGGTGGACGGTCAGTTGGGCGAGACGACATCGGTACTCTGCTTCTCAACACCCTATCCGCGTTTGTCTGTCGACAGAAAAGAGGTTAGTTCTCCTACGACTTCGCGATTTGGCCAATGCCTCCCGCAGCCTCTTATACATACAGATCGATATCGGGTATTCTTGATCGGAAGCTGAAACCACCACCATGACCTCGAATAACAGCAGTCATAGGTTCGCCTCAGAAGCAGTTACTCCCCGCGTTGGCGAAAGCTGAGGCGTTCAACCAGGGCCATCGCCGCCTCGCGAACTTGTGCGCCTTTGCCGACGCGACCACGAAGCTGCTTACAGTCAACGCGGCCGCCAGCGCAATGTGCGACATCGCCGAGGTATCTCGTATGGATACGTCGGCTTTGGGTTGTATTGGAAGGGTACACACGGGTTACACTCTCATCCTCGCAGACACCGTAATTTATTTCACTGGAGAGTATTTTACTTCCCAGTGGAAAATCTCCATCTGTGTGTTCTGTAGAGTTTGGTATATTACACAAAACCGCCCCAGTCTTTTACAGAACATGTTCGGTATGTTTAGCAAGCGTCGTAAATATCCGTGAGTGTCGTTCACGCGTCCATGCCACTACTGTATCTTGTATTGCGTGGCAAAGACACCAGGCTCAAGTTCGGAACAGCGAACGGCGATACAGTATCGCAGGATTATTTGAGGTTTTTGAGGTGATGCTAGATTGGCGAGGCTGTGTATGTACTAGAGAGCATCACCGCTGCGCTGGGCTGCTAACTGGTCGAAGCCCCATTCTCCATTTCTGTATTATAGCAAAATTAATTTTTATTTATGCGTAGCACAATGACCCATAAATCTTTTTCCTCTTTCCGTTTTTTTCATTCATACCAGAGATGTTGAGGAAGTCCTTTGTTTAGCGAGCCTTTGCCTCTCGGCAGCATAACGTGATGGTCCCCGGGTTTCTGGAGTAATCTTGTCCACAAACTCGATGGATTTGACGGTCCCGATGAGCTGCTCAGCGTTACGAGCACCCAGCATGACCGTGGACACGTTCGGGTTCGAGGCGGTCCAGGCGATCGACAGTTGCGCCAACGTGCATCCGAGGCGGTGGGCGATCTTCGGCAAGTCGCGAGACTTCTCGACCTTGACCTCGAACTCGCCCGCGAACTCACGAAGAGCAGCCGCGGTCATGCGCGAGTCGCTCGGAATCCCCTGGCTGTACTTGCCCGTGAGCACACCACCGGCGAGTGGAGACCACACGGTCGTACCCAGCTTGAACTTGGTGAAGAGGTCCATCAACTCATGCTCGACCTTGTCGCGCTCGAACATGTTGTACTGTGGCTGCTCCGTGATGGGACGGATCATGCGAGACGGTCGGCGATGTCGCCCGCCTTCTCGATATCTCTGGAGGACCACTCGCTGGTACCCCAGTAGAAGGTCCATCCTTGGTTGATGATGAAGTTCATGGCGCGCACGACTTCCTCGATGGGAGTGAACTGCTCTCCTCGATGACTGAACACGACGTCGACGTACTTGACCTGCATGTCCTTGAGCGTCCGTTTGATGCCCTCCACGAGGTGCTTGCGCGAGTTGCCGATGCCGTTTGGCCCCGAGTCGTACTCTCCCTTGCGCCCGAGCGAGATCTTGGCCGTGAGCACGAGGTCTTCACGGGTCCAGACGCCTTCCTTGATGCCGCGCTGGATGGCATACTCCATGAACTCGTCGCCGCGGCCGTCGTTGTAGATCTCGGCCGAGTCAAAAAAGTTGATGCCGAGACCGTACGCGGTCTTCATGACGTCGTACCAGGTGTCCTTGGCCGAGTTCGTGTAGTAAGTCATCCAGTTCCCGAGCGACAAGGTGGAGACGAGGAGTCCCGAGTCGCCGAGGAAGCGGTAGGTCATGTTGTGGTTCTTGGGGGGAGTGACCATGGTTGAAATGGTCGATGAGGTGGCGGAGGTGGCGGAGGTGGTGGAGGTGGTGGTTGTCGGCAGTGGTGGGACCGAAGCAGATCGCAGAATGAGGAGGTGCGAGAGGAGAGGAGGAGCTTTCGGATCGTGGTGATTCTCGCTTCATCTGGTTGGCGCCAAGGGTTTGCGATGGTAGCGACTCACAGTCAATCGAAGCTCTCTGTCGAGTGTCCACTGACCAAAGTTGACGTCGTCTGTTTTCTGTCGATCGTCGGTCCGTGTGGTGTGCATCTGTGACGGTGCGTCTGGACCACCATCGCGTCCAGTGACGGTGTGTCTGGATCACCATCGCGTCTCGTGATGGTCCGTGTGGATCATCATCCCGAGAAGAGGACGGGTCGGCTCGTCACTTGTTACACGAGGTGCGTCGATTCTGTTCATGTCTCTGTCTGCATGTCTAGGTTTCAGGTTTGTTTGTCTGGTAAACGTCGATACCCCCCCCCCCCCCCCCCCCCCCCCCTCGCAGACCATTGGCTCGAAACGTGGATGTAGAACGTTGGAAGACTGTCGCGGGCGTCTGCGGTGGCTGCGGAGGCTGTGGAGGCGGTGTTGCCGCGTCCTTCAGAGTCTCCGGCTCGGGCACGGGAGCGAACGCAGAAACACTGATCGTCTGGACTGAGATTAGCTGCGGCACTGGCACCAGCAATGGCAGTGGCACCGGCACAGGCTTTGGTTTTTTGTATTTTAGACGTTCAACAGCGAGGGAAGCCTCAACGTATACGAATTGTAACCTGGTTACATCCCTCCGCTTGACGGACACAAACAGGTGCAAATCTACAGTAGTTCTTCAGGTCCGATGAATCATCCTTCCCGAAAGAACAATCGTACCTAACCATATGATCTTGCACAAAGTATCAGCCGTCTCCCTTTTTTTGACTCTATCACTGTACTCCACCGTGATCTGACAAAAAAATTTCAAGAAATTACCAAAAGCTCTCATGTCTCCCGGATCGCAGGAACGTAACTTGCTTCTGACCCCTGTCGCTTTGACGTCTGCGTCTTTTCTCCGAGAGACTTTTGGTAAGGTTCGATGCGCACCTTGAATAGGGTCCTTAAAAGCGGTGAGTTTGCTGAGGAACAACCCACGGTTACTCGTGGTTACACGCCGGTTTGATTATAATGGGGCTTCGCCCAATTAAATGAGTTCGAAGTATGCGATGCCTTTTAGAGCACTGTTATCTTGGCTAGTGTACTGAAGAAGCATTTGACAGGGCCTTTTGTCAAAAATAACCGACACAAAAGAGCGAGAGCAAAACCGTCTTCCAGTGACGTGGCACTCACCCACCTTGGTCCGCCATCGAACCACGTATGATTTGGTGAGATATGCACGTTGTCATTTGTCTTCTTGCCTGTCCGCAGACAATCATCCACAACACAGTGGGACGGATGCAACGCTCCCGTCCTTTCAAAATTGATGTTTGTGCCTGCGAGATGATATTGTCCGCGCAGAGCTCTCGGCAAAACCTCCTTCAATTGCATATATTGCGGTTCATATTACCATCATTTTCTGGAGCCGAAAGGCATCGCGTAGTTGATCCGTTTCCAGCTGCTACGGCATCACCGTGCGAGACAATCCTGCATTTCATGGTGGTAAGAAGCGCTTGCGCTCCTTGCAACGTTCTAATCCACACACGAGCCTCTTCCCACCCTCACATCTGGTTGAAATGTGAGGCGCTCTATCAGATAACGCCAACGGATCAAAGAGATCATGACTTGGTGGATGGACTGAGCTCGCTCTCATTCTCAAATTTGCAGCGACCCAGCAGCACACTCCAAGCCATGAAGACCACAGTTATCGTCGCCTGTTTCGCCGCTGCTGCAGCCACGCCATCTCTTGTCTCCGGCCACGGATATATGTTAGTGCCCAAGGCCTTGACCCCCTCCTCCGGCAACCCATCTGGCCCTGCCGTGAAAAAGATGGGCGTTTCCATTCTGCCGCCTCTTCAGGGAAGTTCATACGGCGGTACGGCGCAATCTAACCTCGAGTCGTTCACGAAAGCGTTCAAGGCGAGCCCGTACAAGTCGCTGAAGGAGTTCATCGAAAAAAAGTCTCCGGCTACGCCAGCGTGTGGTAACATCCCTGCTGGCGGCACTCCTCAGGACGTGCCCGACGAGGTGCAATGGTCGGGATTTACCGCAAATCACCTCGGTCCGTGCGAGATCTGGTGTGACAACACGCGCGTGTTTCAGGACGACAACTGCGCGGGCAAGTACACTCAGTTCCCAGCCAAGATACCTATCAACAAGGCTGGCTGTACCAATGCGAAACAACTCAAGCTGGTATGGCTGTCAGGGCTCCAAGAAAATTATTCAGTTGCAGTAACTTGTCATTGTATTGTATTGAATTATGGATTATTTTTTGTCGAGGCTCCAGTAAAATATAGTATTTGGCCAATAATAATTGACTGGCTTTGCCACCACACGTTTATGATCACACAACACTCCAACCGCATGTTCCTCCTTCTCTGTATGCTCAATCAATCGTACCTCACTCGATTTAAGCTTGACCGTACGCTTCGTCACGTCTGTTTGCTCAATCGTTCCCTACTCTTTCAATTCGACTCGTTAGGTTGGTCTGTGCATGCTCAAACGTTTCGTTCCCACTCGACCCACTTGGCCATTCCTCAATTTACTACTGAGCACAACAAGAAACCTCCAACACCCACCATGTCCAACCGCCAACTCTGCGACTTCTTCTTTACCCAAGTCGACACTGATCACTACAAGTGCAACATTTGCAGTGTCCGGCGCAAGCAAGCACCTCGCACCGGTCTCACCAACTTGATCAGCCACCTTGCGGCTCGCCATCCTACGTTTCAGGACGAGTACACGGAGTTCCAACGCCGGAACATCACCCCGTTGGAAGCCTTCGGCTTTGTGGATGCTGACACGAGCAATATGTACGATTGGATGCGATGGATTGTTGAGCGTAACCAGCCTTTCTCTGAGGTGGCAAACTCTCTCACACGTTCGGTCGTGAAGATGCGTCCTACAACTGTTGAAACACTCAAGGTCTACATGCGCCGCGTGTCCGAGCGTGTTGGTGCTTTCATCGCCAGTGAGATGGGGTCATCGTTCGGACTCATGTTCGACGGTTGGTCTTCTGGATCTTTGCACTTTGTCGCAGTGATTGCCGTCTACTGTGTGGACAACGATCGTCGCCAGCGTTTGATCGGTATCTCTCCAATGGAAAATGGTCAAGACGCTGATGCGCACATCGTGCATCTCGATGCAATTCTGGATGTGTACAACAAAACTCGAACAATGGTCAAGTTCTTGGTCGGTGACAACTGCGCCACCAACCAAGCTGTTGCGACCAGGTGGGGTGTACCGCTGATCGGGTGTGCAAGTCACAGGTTCAACCTGGCTGTTGTTCGATTCATTTCTGAATCTGATGATCTGATTGCTCAGATTCAAAATCTTATGATTCATCTGAGAACGCCGAATAATGCCGCCGAGCTCAAACGGCACACCCACCTGCGTGCAATCCGATCGAACGCTACGCGTTGGTCATCGGTCTTTCAAATGATTGATCGCTTCTTGGCCATTCGCGACGCCGTTATGAACGTCCATGCTGTTGAAGAACTGGTGCCTCGCGGGCATGCCCAACGGCGCATTGCGGCACTGCATGCCAAGTTGGTGCAGCTTAACAGTGTTTGTGTCAAGCTGCAATATCCTGGACGTTCCCTCGCCGATGTTCGGCATTTGTTCGACGCCTGCATCGAGATGTGTCATTATCTCGATGCAAAGGCGCCCATCGTGCACTCGCCGGCATTCGAGCGGGCAGTTGTTCGTCTTACTGTGGTATAGCGCCCCGATTCCGCGGGCATGAGTTTCTGCAAGCGCTAGGTGGCCGGTCAGGCGAAGGTGTCCACGACCAAGTCCCAAGGAAGTGATCAGTCTGGCGTACCCTTAGTACCCAAGCCAAAACGAAGTGAACAGTCTGGCGCCCAAGTCAAGATTCCGTATTCCAGACTCGGCGGTACGAGTTATCGTATTTCTCTTTATTTAGAAACCTCACATAAAAAACAGTAGGAGTAGGAACCTTATATTTGACAGATTTCAGTAGGTAGGAACGGGTGCTTGCCACCCAATAACCCACGGAAAAGGGGGCGATTCTCCGCCGCTAATTCCGTGGGAGTCAGTCCAGAATTTTTCCTCCTTCTCGTAGAAGCCCCCTGATCCTCCCTCAACAGTAGCCCGTCAGTATCTCGAGGAAGTTACTAAGAGTTTCGAAGTGATCAGTCTGGTCGATCGGCCGCCTGTTTTGGGTACAGTCGCGATCCGAAGTGATCAGTCTGGCCGAGGGCCGGGTGGTTTTGCCTGCGCTTCCTGCCAAGTTCCCCGTAGGAGTTCTCCAGGAGCTTCATCGTCTCCAAGCCGTTCTTTCTTGCTGCCTCTAGACTTGTGAGGGTCTAGTTGTAGTGTCGTGTCAGAGTTCCGGGTCTCCGCTTCAAAGAAGTTGTGATATCCGGGTCTGAAGCGAGTGTTCGAAGCACGCAAGATCCACCCCTTTCCTGAGAATATTGTTGCCGTCGGTGACTCAAGAGCGAGCCTACGTACGCCAGGTGCCCGTTTTTGATTCTGCCACACGACAACTGGTGCGTATGCCAGGAGCGGAGCCGTTAGCTGTTACGATACACGGTGAGAAGATAGAAGAGAAGGTAGAGATGCGGCAAGGTCAAGTCACAGACCCGAAGAATGTTTCGATCCGCCTCGTTGTTCAGAGCGCGGTCCACGACACAACGCGGGTGTACCGACTGTCAGAAGCGAACGAAATCGGTCTCCGGTATCAACGACAGGTGTTGAAGATGCCGTCCGACTCAGAATGCTGGTTTTCCCTGTATGAAATTACGAAAGTAGGGCCCACGACATTCTTTGCCGGTTCGCGATTGAAGGCGTCCACCTACGATTTCGCGACGATTGATGAAGCGATTGATTTTATGGAGAAGATGTTGACGTCGTGCGGTTACAATTTGTATCGGAGAAGCAATTACCAAGATGCAGTCTACCTGAATCCAGAACGGATGGCGCAGGACATGGGCTACATGATGTCAGTTCTGCTTGCTGAGTATGAGTGGGAGACCAGCGTTATCCAATATCGGGAGGAGGACACCACGTTCGAACCGAAGTACATGGTCGTTGCTGACGTAGCCCACACTCCGCAGACCAAGCCTGCGAAGCCGCGCTCGATAAAACGCTTTGATGAAGAATCCAGTTCAGATGAAGAAATTCAGCTCGAGAGCCCAATTAGGAAGAAGCTGGAGTTTGCCAGTGACGAAAGATCCTTCTCCTCCCCCACGGACAAGATCAAGCGAAAGAATAACCCGCTGGCGACGAAGCTGATGGCGCTGACGGCCGGAGGGATGTTGTCGATGTATGAGTTATCAGAAGTGATACAAGCGCTGAGCCCAGATACGCGAAGCGAGTTGCGGCCACGCGAGCCCCGGCGAAACAGACTCGAGGCGCTAAGAAAGGATTCGCGCGTCTAGAAGATTCCGAGTCTGACGACGGTGAACAGGACAAATCATCTGACGAAGAAGCACTCAAGCGCGTCAAGAAACCAGTCAAGAAGTCGAAGAAGCCAGTCAAGCGCAGCGCTCGCCATTCAGATATGGAAGATGAGCTCGGTCTTTCAATGTATGAAGATTCTGACTCGGATGTGTCTGGACCTCGACGACGTGATCGACACGTGACAACGGTCATCCAGAATGTCAATGTGAAGTCGTTCAGTGGTGCCAAGGTTTTCCCGGAAGAAGCCAAGGCGTGGCTCTCGAAGTTTCTTCACATCGCTGATCTGTCCAACTGGTCCAATCGTCAACGTCTCGGTTCGTTCGTAGACGCTCTCACGGGTCCGGCGAGGTATTGGCAGAAGCAGCTCCCTTCGTCAACGAGGAAGAAGTGGAAGCTCACGATGAAGGCCTTTTATCGAAAGTATTGCACTGAGAGCACGCCATCTACGCTCACGTACTATCGTCTAACTCAGAAGCCCGATGAATCTGCGCTGGACTACTTCTATCGCTTTAACGCAGCAGGTCTTCGCGCGCGCATCGATTTCCGTGTAGACGATGACGATGACGAAGATCGTATCCCGGCCGATTTGAAGGATCACATTCAGCAGTTCTTCGACACGCTACATGATAAAGCTGTTCAGTCTCAATTCCGTTACAGCAAGTACAAGTCCATTGACAAGCTCGAGGAGAAGCTCGAGATGTACGAGAACTCTCAAGCGAAGCCAACGCCTAAGAAGCAGGCCAAGAAGCAACCGGAAGAGAGCAATGACCCACCTCCTGCAGTCAATAGGGTCAATGCAGGTCAGAGGCAGCAAGGCTCTAATGGTGGAGGTCAAGCTCATCAGACTAGCGGAAACGGCAATGAGGCCCGCTGTGAACATTGTGGCAAGTCCGGACATACCAAGGAGAGCTGCTTCCAACTTCACGAGTGTGAGTTTTGTGGAGTGACTGGTCACACGATTCAAGTCTGCCGTGCTTTCACCGAGAAGATGAAGATGCTCAGCCCAAAGCTCAAGACCGGCGAGATTACTGTGGATGATCTCGTTCGGCAGTTAAACCGCTAGCCCCGCAGCACTCTGCCAGTGCTGTACGTGACGGGGACGTCGCGGCGACTTTGCATGTGAAGAAGATCCGGCGCAAATCGAAGAAATACCAGAAACAAAAGGCGCCTTACATTGATGACGAAAGTGTTCACGTGGAAAATGGAGCGAAGAAACATGAAGAAACAAGTTATGATGACACTGTGCATGAAGAACGGAACGTGTATGAAGATATAGTCAAGGATGTCGCGCTATCTGCGGTGTTTGAATCGTTAGTGTCGACTGTGGGTGAGAAACAAGAAGAAACAAGTGATGGAAGCTGTGTATGTGAAGATGTATATATGAGAGAAGCAGTTGGTGATGAAGATGAAGAGCTGCATGTGCTATGGTGCCCAATTGAGCCAATTGAAGAAGGTGATGAGGGCGCTTGCGACGAAGATGCTGATGAAGAAGATATGAAGATGCCAAATGGTGCTCGAGATATATCTCTGCAAAGAAAGGTAACTCACATTCGTCTCGTTGGTGATGAACGACGAGGGTGGTGGAAGAACCACGAATTGTCAACGAACGAGAAGATACAAGCCTTCGTGCATGGTGCTGTTGAAGGACTCGAGATTCCGTTGATGCTGGATTCGGGAGTGAACATCAGTCTGTTACACACCAACTTGGCACGTAAGTTGGGGTTGAGAGTGCGGGCGTTCGAGGACTCGAGTGAATTCTTCGGCGTGAGTGAGGAACCGATGCAAGCACACGGAAAGGTCGTGGTGAAGATCCGGCTGGGAGAGTTCGTGGTGTACGAAGTCGAGATGTGGGTGGCTGAGTTTGAAGCTCACTCGTTGATTATTCTCGGCACCGACTTCATGATGTGCGCCGGGCTGAAGATCGACTTGGGCAAGAAGCGATGTGAGGTGCCTGACGAAGATGCGTTGCCGCTGCTGAGTTACGACGATCTGCGCTGTGAGGCGTATGCGGCCTCGTATGACGCGGTGCGCTTGGCTGTGAGGATGCCACTCCTGCGTGGCAGCGACGTTGCTGTGCTGGTTGCTGAGGAGACCCGCCTCGAAGTGATCGGTCTGGAGTTGAGCAAGGGAGAGGCCACTAAAGAGGCGAGTACGGAGCCGAATAGAAGCGCGGTCACCGAAGTGATCAGTCTGGCGGAAAGTCTGAACCATGAAGAGGCCGAAGTGATCAGTCTGGTCCAGGGCAGAGCGGGAGCAACTGAAGTGAACCGTCTGGCGGATGAGCGAGCGTTTTCACAGGTTTGCATGCTGGACGGACCTCTCCCTGAAGATCTGGATCAGTCGAAGTTTGCAAGGGAAGTCTACGTCCATGAAGGGGTAGAGATGTCAGTTGAGAGCATGAGAGAGCAGCTCGCGTTGCTACCTGAGTTTGACGAGGCCCCGCTGGTGGAAGTCGACATGAGTGAAGCCGACATCGGCGACGAGGAGACGACGGCCGAGGAGATTGAAATGATCAGGGAAACGTTGGAAGCAAGGTCCGCTAGCTTTATTAGCTCCGGGAACGCTCTACCACCGCCAGCGAAAGGGGTCGCGTGTGACGTGGACGTCGGGGACGCGAAGCCGATCGCTCAAGCCGCGAGACGAGTGCCGCCGCACCTGCTGGGAAGATTGTATGAGTTGCTGCGCGGCCTCCTCCGACAAGGTTTGATAAGATATTCGAACTCACCGTGGGCATCACCGATCGTCATTGTGCTGAAGAAGAACGGGAAAGACATCCGTCTTTGCATTGACTATCGCCTTGTGAATGGACTGACGAAGCTGATGGTATACGCGATGCCACTGATAGATGACCTGCTCGACAACTTTGAAGGGATCATGTGGTTTTGCTCTTTGGATAATGCGAGCGGATTCTGGGCTGTACCTTTAACGGTCCGCGCGCGGCTGGTGACTGCTTTTATCTGCCCGCTCGGACACTTCGAATGGACGAGGATGCCTCAAGGTTTGAAGAATGCCCCACAGATTTACCAGCGCATGATTGATAACGCGCTGTGGAGCATGGTGAGACGACTCAGCAACCGTGATGTGAGATTCAAGGCTGTCGGGTGGACGGAGGACGAATTAGACGACATGGAGGCCCAGCGAGAGAAAGAGCGCATCGACATTGACGTACCGCTGAAGCGAGATGTATTTCATCGAGGTGAGCCACAAGAGTCGGATGTGTTGCCGGTGATCAAGCGCCGATCATACATTGATGATATCACCTTTGGGGCAACGACGTGGTCGGAGATGAACGTGATGCTGCAGTGTCTGCTCGACGCATTTCAATACTGGGGAGTGACCGTGAGTTTGCGGAAGAGTTCGTTTGGGAAAAAGTCAGTTGAGTTCCTCAGTCACGTGGTCTCGCGAGAAGGGTTGATGAGCGCCCCAAGAAACCTTGAGTCGATCAGGCAGATGCCGTTTCCGTCGACGCAGAAAGGGTTGCAGCGATTCATCGGCAGCCTGATTTATTACCACAAGTTTATCAGCAACTTTGCGACTTTTGCGGCAGTCCTGTATGAGGTCACTGACCTGAGACTGAGAGATGGGAGCCAACTTGATCATGCAAAGAGAGCCTTCGAAGAACTGAAGATGAAGCTATGCGACGCGCCTCTTCTGCTCCATGTTGAACGCGGACGAGAGCTTGTTATAGTGCTGTACACGAACAAGTGGGCTTTCGGAGCATCAGTTTGCCAAGAGCACGACGGGATTCTACATCCGGTTCGATTTGTGAGTAAAGTTTTCAAGGATGCAGAGACACGGTATACGCCTGCAGAACAAGAAGTGTTAGCTCTGCTGAAGACGCTCCACGTCGCGAGTCACTACTTGCTCGGCCAACCGATTGTAGTGTACGCGAGATATTCTACCATGAAATGGGTCTTCACGTCGAAGAGTCTGACCGGTCGTACCATCCAGTGGGCCGCCATGTTGTCGCCATGGAACTTGACATTTATTCGAAGCGACGAGACTCCTGCCGGCTTGATGGCAGTGTTGGCAGCATCGATAACACCTGCAGAACAAATGGATGCAATACTCGAAGACATCGCGCCGATGAAGACCATTAAAGATGTACCGGTCATTCGACCCTTCCCTGATCTACGAAGAAATGCAGATGGATACGTGCTCACGTTCGATGGGGCAGTCAAGTTGAAGGATACCCGGTCTGGCACGTTTGGTATGATCCTATGGAAACTGCCTGAGTGGAAGGTGGTTGCCGCGGAATATGATGTGAAGGAAGGGCTTACCGTGAACGACAGTGAATATCACGGCCTGCTCGGCGCACTCGAACTGGCAACGACGCGGGGTATCAAGGAGGTGCTCGTGTGTGGCGACTCCCGCCTGGTGATCGGGCAGGTAAACGGTGACCTTCGGTGCAATCAAGCGTCGCTACAAGTCTGGCTAGCTGCTCACCCTGTTCGACAGTGTGAGTTTCATTCACATCGCGCGCAAGTACAACCAGGCGGCAGACTTCCTCACCAGAGAGGCCATGCGATCCCAGTCGAGAGGTTCGGTCACTGATGATGCGCGCCTGCACGACTTGGAGCTTTTGAACACTCTCCCGGAGCTCTTGTACCGCGTGGACGATGAACACGTGTGCGAAGGAAAGCCGGAGGCGGAACCGGGGGCCACTATAATGGCAAGGCGAGTTGATCAGTCTGGCCACAAGACCGAGCCAAATTCAGATCAACTGATCAGTCTGGAGTCGACTACCACCCGTGCAGAGCCAAGCGAACAGTCTGGTGAAGAATCGCAGTCAACGTTGGAAGAGAAGAGCGAACTCGCGCCAGTCAGGGTGGTGAGCGGGAGCCAGGTGGCGGGAATGCATGACGGTCCAAGCTACGAAGTGTTTGTTGTCGACACGAGGAAGCGGACGAGGTCGAAGAAGGAGAGCCACACGAAGAAGCAAAAAGAAGGGTCGAACGCAGCTGACATTGGGACATTCGAGGATGATGGATCGAAGCCGGCCAGAGAATGGACACCATTGCATGTGAGCGGGGAGATGCTAAGTCAAGCTCACGTGGAGAGGTTCCGACGAGTGGCGGCAGCGCAACGCCGAGATGAATGGTGCAAGCAGGTAATCACGTATCTCGAAGGTAATGAGGAGGAGTTCTCTTCGTCGACCGCGCTCAAGCGGGTAGCGCGGATCGCTGTTCTATATGTGCTCGACTCAGATGGGGTGTTGTACTACTCCCCTCAAGGAGGGAAATCGGAAGCTTTGAAGATGCGATTGGTAGTGCCGGACATTCTGCAGAAAGATTTATTATGCGCCTATCATGAAGAACTTGGGGCTGGTGCGCACCAAGGTGTGGGGCGTGTGTTCGAGCGAATGCGCCGTCTATACTACTGGAGAGGCATGTATGCGGATGTAGAATGGTATGTTGCCTCGTGTGAAGACTGCGCCACTGCGAAGGGCAAGCCCCGATACAAAGGTCGGTCCAGTGGCAATATTGTCGCGACCAGGCCATTTCAGGTGCTCGCTATGGATTTCGCGATTCCCCTCCCCAAGGCGTACAACGGAAATGAAGCCATGCTCTGTTGCATTTGCCTCTTCTCAGGTTTTGTGATTCTCATTCCGATGGCCGACACGACAGCGCAATCCGTTGCAGAGGCGTATTTGAGTGGGGTGTTCAAGCGATTTGGAGCCCAAGAAATGATTCGACACGACCGCGACCCGCGCTTCATGAGTTCTGTGTTCAAGCAATTCAACCGCATGATGAATCAAAAGCAGCGCCATACACTAGCTTATCGACCGCAAGCGAATGGAAAACAGGAACGCTCTGTGCAGACTGTAGTGAGGGCGATCAAGTGCTATATTGCTGATGCGAAGCAGAAGGACTGGGATGAATATGTTCAGCAGCTCGAGTTGGCCCTCAACACGTCAGTGAGTCTACAGCACAAGCAGACTAATTTTTACCTGGTGCATGGCTGGGATGCGCGAACGCAACTAGAAGCAGCGATTCCCCCCAAGGATGGCACGCTCAAGGAACGGAATGCACTTGAATGGCGGCAGAAAATTGCAAAGCAGCATGAACAAGCCCAGGCGCACGCCGAATTTGTTCAGCAGAAATAAATGGAAGAACGTGCGAGGAAGAACAACGAGCAGGCCGACGAGAATCTGCAGTCGACGGTGAGAACGGATGTAACGGGGTACAAGGTTACACAAGTAGGTTAGGTTGTGTAGGTACATAACGTGTGTGGTCCACTTAGGGGAAAAGTTACCCTAAGTAGTGACTCTCTTTAATTAGATTCAGTAGGGGATATCCCTGGGTATTAGATACCAGGGATATCAGGTATAGGGGGGATTATTCCCCAGGGGAATAATCTGAATACAATCAGTTCGCCTTTTGCCAAGACTTTGGCGCTCGTCGACAGGGGTCGACTCGGAGCGGCTGCTCACGCTTCCTCAAGCGCAGGTGCTGTGAACGGTCGTAGACCGTTACACTTGGTAGCACTTGTCGTCAATCCGACGCCGACATCGTTATGTCCGAAGCTTCCGACTTCGTGATGGCGTCAAACCATCCGACGCTGTCGCGTCAAGACCATCCGTACCTGGATGAGACCCAGTGGGGCTATCTCCAGAAGATGGAGGCCATCAATGGCCGTGCAAGTGTCATCGAGCTGCTCCGACGCGGCTCTGGCGAAGTCCTCGCCCATGTCGCTCGTTTTCGCGACTACGAGACAGCTCTCGAGAAGTATCTTCTCGACGTCGTGACGTCCCGCATATCTGCGACTCAGGCTACTCAGCCAGCTCAGGTGCCGCCGACGGTTACGTATGTGCCGTCGCCGGCACCTCCGGAACGTCCGAAGGCCGTGAAGGTTACGGTGTCCCCGTATTCGGGTGAAGAAAGCGACAATCTTGCCTTCTGGCAACGCGAGATCGAGCTCGACACAGCAGCCGGCTGCATCCGTGATGAACGGCAGAAGATCGCCTTTGCGATCTCGAACATGACGGGCCGGGCGAAGATCTGGGCCCTCACGTGCGAGACGTCGCATCCCGGATGGTTTTCCGACTGGGCAACGCTTGCCAAGGCGATGAAGTCGATGTTTCAACCGCCAAATGTGGCGCATCGTCAGCGAGCTGCGTTCCTCGCTTGTCGGCAAGGTGGCCGCGAGCTGCACACGTATGTGCAGGAGTTACGTCAACTCCGTGCCAACATGGCTGCGAATACGCTCGCAGAAGACGTCATGCTGACGACGTTCATGGAAGGGATGGATCCCGGTCCTGAGAAGGCTGCGGTTTTCCGCGAGGAGCCCATGCTCCTAGAAGACGCGTTCGTCGCCGCGCTGCGAGAGGACTACGTTCAGCATCTCTCGCGCGGTTTATCCGCGAGTCCGGCAGCGCCGCCTCCGGTCACGCCGGTTCCACCACCGGTCGTCGAACCGATGGACCTGAGCGTCATCGACCTCAGTGGAGTCGATCTCAGCACGGTCGACTTGCGTGCAATCGACGTGAAGGCTCTTCACATCAAGTGTTCTACTTGTGGGAAGTTCGGTCACTTCCAGCGGAATTGTCCGCGCAAGAGGGGCGGTGGTCGTGCCCGCCGTGGTCGGCCGCGGCGCTCGGGAAACCGAGGTGGATCTGCTTCCACGTCGCAGGGAAACGACAGTTCCCAGTAGACGCGGGGCAGTCTACTGGGGCGATTACTCCTCGCCCCGCGACGCCGAGTTCGGCAGTATCGCAAGGCGGGGTGACCCCGGAAGAAGATCTCTTCTCAGCAGTTGATGAGCTGCGCATCAGTGGCGAGCTCATCGTCGTCACTGCTCAAGTGAAGGGATTTGCACGTCCCTTCAGAGTCTTAATCGACTCTGGTGCGACGCGCAACTACGGTCGCAAGCAAAGTATTGCTGAGAATGCTTCTCTATTTGCTCGAGCTTGTGAGCGAGATCTCGGAAGAGTCTCGGTGCGTCTTGCGACGGGCATCGTCGCAGAGACGAAGAAGATCGAGGTCGATCTACGCATTGCGTTTGTCGATTTCGACTCAGTCGAGCGCTTTACAGTGCTCGACATGGATGAGAGGTTTGACCTCATCCTCGGAATGCCGTGGCTCGAGCGCCACGAACCGTGGATCGACTGGAGGACCAAGTCGATTGGGAGCACGTCTCCCGGCAGGAACGGAGCTCAGGAGCGTCATGAACCCTCCTTCGTCCGCCGGCTGATGAGCCCCATCAAGGATGATGGAAGTGCCTACTTCATTGGCGTAGTGAACGCCATGGACACCTCGGGTGTTCCGGAGACGGTCGTGCCGTCTGCCGTGGAGTACGGCGTTGAAGAGGGCGTCGAGTTGTCTCCGCCCCCTCCGAGTACCAGCATGGAAGATGCTTCGGGGATGTGTCCCCTTGTCGCGTGTCCGCGTGCGGTCGAGCCGCTTTCAGGGTCGTCGGATATGACCGAGCCCATGCCTGAGCCACTCCCGCTCTCGGACGCGTCGCATGACGTGTACATCATTGATGTGATGACGGGATCGTCGATCGATCCGTCCACGGTCGATATGGCACCGTTGCCAGAGTTCTCTGAGCTGACTAGCTTGGAGGAACTCCCTATGGACGATTTCGTCCGCGAGCTCAAAGCTGGTGAGATCGCTGAGGTTGTGATCCTCCGATCTGAGCGAGATCTCGCTCAACTCAACACCTCGACGGTGATTGACGAGGATGTTCTCGTTGAGTTTCGTCAGAAGTTTGACGCTCGCCGTGGTTCGGCCATCCTCAAGAATCCGAAGGATCGGTTCTATCCGCTGGTCAAGCGGTTTGCGGAGACTTGCCTCAGCAAGAACCCGCCGGCGGGACTTCCCCCTGATCGTGGCGTTCGCCACGAGATCAAGCTCAAGCCTGGTTCGAGCTATGCGACCGTTCGCCAGTGGGCTCTGCCGGCCGAACAATCGGACTTCATTGATGAATTCTTTGCTAAGAAAGCCAGGGCTGGCCTGGTGCGCGAGAGCGTCTCGCCGCACAGCGCACCAACGTTCTGTGTGCGCAAGCCAAATGGCAAGTGGAGGATTGTCCACGCGTACAACAAGTTGAACGCGCAGACGATTCCTGCGTCCACTCCGATCCCTCGGAAGGATGTGATCATCCAACGGATGTCCGGCGCAAAGAAGTTCAGTTCTCTCGACTTGGTCGACGGTTATTACCAAGTGCTCATGGAGCGTGGGGATATCCCCAAGACAGCCGTCAGTACGCCGAGCGGTATGCTCTGGGAGTGGCTAGTGATGCCACAGGGGCTATCGAACGCCCCAGCGACGTTCAATCGCTTGGTGACCCATCTGTTCCGTCCCCTGCGAGCGTTCGCACAGGCGTACTTCGACGACATCTACGTCCACACGAAGCCGGAGCCCGGTCGTGATTTGGATGCGCTCCATGAGGATCACCTCCGCCAAGTGCTCGAATGCCTCGAGGAGCATAAGCTTTATGCCAACTTGGATAAGTGCATCTTCGGAGCCGAAGAGATCCCAGTGCTTGGGTGTTTCGTCGGAGTCGACGGTGTTCGGGCGGATCCCGAGAAGGTGAAGGCAATTGCCGAGTGGCCATCGCCACGGTCCGTGAAGGACCTACGCAAGTGGTTGGGTCTCGCCAACTACTTGCACAGGTTCACGAAGAACTACGCCGAAATGGCTCGGCCGCTGACTCAGCTGCTCAAGAACGACGTTGAGTGGTCGTGGTCTCACGACACGGAAGCTGCCTTCCTGAAGATCAAGGAGAGTCTTCTCCAAGCGCCGATCCTGGCGTTGCCGGACGACTCCGTCCCGTACAGCGTCGTCTGTGACGCCTCCGACTATGCGATCGGCTGTGCACTTTTGCAGAAGGACCAAGATGGTCACGAAAGAGTCATCTCGTATCAGTCTCGCCAGCTCCAAGCGGCCGAGAAGAACTATCCAGTTCACGACAAGGAATTGTTGGCGATGAAGTACGCCTTGGTGAAGTTCCGCGTTCACCTTCTCGGCGCGTTGCCGTTCGTGGTCTACACAGACCATGCGTCTCTACGCACAGCGACACAGTCTCCGCACTTGTCGCCGCGAATGGCTCGCTGGTTGTCATTCTTTTCAGAATACAACTTTACTGTTGAGTACAAGCCGGGTCGGCTCAACGTGCTGGCGGACGCACTCTCTCGGCGTCCCGACTACGAGATGAACCATCTCACATCAGTTGCTTCTGATGTCTACGACTTGATTCGTGAAGCCTACGCAGGCGACGCACAATATGCGGAGATCATTCGTGCTCTCAAGTCATCCGACTCGGAGAAGTCTCTCTCACCTCGTGTTCGAGCCCGACTCCATCGGTACACGTTCGAAGATGGCCTCCTGAAATATCAGGTCTCGAACAGCGAAGAAGCTCGCGTTGTCGTTCCTGCAGACGACGACCTGCGATATGTGATCGCGCATGGTGCCCACGACGCACCTGGTGCTGGCCATCTTGGCCGTGAGAAGACGTACGCGCTTCTCAGCCCAAGGTTTTGGTGGCCCAAGATGTACAAGTGGGTGTCGCGGTATGTCCGCACGTGTGACGTCTGTCAACGAGTGAAGCCAAGTGCACACTCTCAGGCTCCGCTTCAGAGCCTGCCTGTCCCCAGCGACTGCTGGCGCTCAGTGAGCATGGACTTCTTCTTTGGCATGCCAAAGACGTCCGCTGGGCACAATGGTGTGCTGGTCTTTGTTGACCGTTTGTCCAAGATGGTGCATCTTGTTCCGGTTTCGGATACCTGCACAGGTCTCGACTGTGCTCGACTTTTCGTCGACACCGTGTTTCGACTACACGGTCTCCCCGACTCAATCGTATCGGATCGGGATCCCAGGTTCACTGGTGATTTCTGGGAAGGTCTCTTCCAGATCCTGGGCACCAGGCTCGACATGTCGACGGCGGATCATCCGGAGACCGATGGCCAGACCGAGCGGGCCAACCGGGTCGTGGAGGATATCCTCCGTTCGTACTGTGGGGATAATCCCACATCGTGGAGCGACACTCTCGTCATGGTCGAGTTCGCCATGAACAACTCTGTTCATTCATCGACAGGTCTGTCGCCGTTCTTCGTGAACGGTTTGAGGCACCCAGCGTTGCCGCTCTGCCTCATGGGCAGTTCCCAGTCTGGTGGGGGAGGGGCTCGGCAATTACTTGCCTCCCAGTTGGAAGGTGTTTCCAAGTCGGCGGAGCGCCGCAAGATCGATGAGTTCTTGTCGACACGTGTGAATGTCATCACCCGCGTGCGTGACGCGATGGCAGCTGCCCAAGATGTTCAGAAGGAACAAGCCGACAAGCACGGTCGGAAGAACACGCATGTGTTCAAGCCAGGCGACTATGTGCTTGTCAGCACGAAGAACCTGTCTCAGAATGCTGTGTCCAGCTTGGGCAGCTCGAAGCTGCTGCCGAGATATATCGGCCCGTTCAAGGTGTTGAAGCGGAGTGGAAACTCCTACAGGGTCGATCTGCCAACATGGTTGCAGACGCACCCGACGTTCTACGTCGGCTTGCTCAAGCCATATCTCCGCCCTGATGGAGATGAATCGGACGAAGAGTCGTCGGAAACAATTCCAAGCGGAGTTGCCGCCGATATGCAACCACCCACAGTTGCGCACGAGAACGTGCCAGTCACGGATGGTTCCTCTAGCGACTCTCTCGCAGTAGTAGTAATATCTAGAACATTTCGTGTACGTTTTTTTCCCAACGTTTCTCACACAACCCTACAGACCTTTCCATACCCTCTCAGATCAACAAACCTATTCCACACCTCCTTTCCACAAAAGACAACCAAACTGACTTTCCTACGTCCTCAATAAAAACAAGCACTTTTAGATCATTTTCCAACACCAAAAATTCGCGAAGGTTCGGGGCATAGCTGAGAGACATAGAAAATCCGACTTCACAATAATTATTTCTCTATTCTGACATAAAATTAGTAAGTAGTATATAGGGATACACCATACACTACACATAAAAATGTCCGTTATTTTAGAGTTCGGAAAATACAAGGGAAAGGCTCTTGAGGAAGTATATGATCAAGATGCGTCATACTGTCGATGGTTATACAATCAACAATCCGAAGAATCGGATATCAAACGCTTTTTACAAGGGAAGTTCCAAGATGGAGACGATAGTTATATCATGCGGTGGGGCAAACATAAGAACAAATCAGTAAAGTGGATTGTTGAAAACGATACCCAATATTTCAATTGGATGTGTAAAAATGAATATATCAAGAATAAATGCCCATCATTGAAAGAAAACCTGAACGAATTTACAACACAGAATTAAAAAAGAATCTTTTTTTTTGTCTTAACCTCCATCATCTGAAACTGGAACCTTTTTTTAGCTGTAACTTCTGTCGAGTTTGCGGATCTCGTGCAGATGGCGCGCTTGCGCTTCTTTTGCCCATAGAAACAGATCGTGCTTCACTTCTGTCGAGTCCTTGTCGCGGTTCTGCAGGTTATCAGATCATAGAGGTGATCAGAACCAACGAACTTTGGGGAATGCATACATTGTTCAAGAAGTAGCTTAGGCTAGGAGGCAAATCGCTACCATTTCGACAATATCGGTTTAGACAGGCTATCAGAGAGAATCATTTCTGTCTTATCAGCACTATCGAGCACAATCAGCAGCAGCCGCAACAATAGTGTCTCGAGGACACAGTGCAAGGACATAGGAACAACTTTGTTTCCTCTATATCCTCTCTAGCTTGTATTACCCCTTTAAATGTTCCCAACAAACACGTCTAATGCAACAACATACTGCTTCACACTCGCCAACGTTCCTGGTCTCTGGTGAACTTCATTAGTCTTGGTTCTGATCGTTTGCTTCCGATAGTGTGGCGCTAAGTTGCTTGGAACCACGAAACCAAAGTAGAACTGATACGTGGGGATACCAATACCGTTCAGCCAGAGCAAAAAGCTACTCAATGGTGCAGCTTTGATTCCATGATCCAGGTTGAGGGTCATCTGCAAACCATAGCATCTGGTGTTCTTGCCATCCAAGATGAATGCATCCAACGCACCGAATGTTCTTGACGTCGGCTGGTAGTACGTCAGGCGTCGAGGAACTGCACGGATCTCATCGAGAGTGGAGAACCGTACCATTGGCATATTTTCCGGAACGATCAACTCTATGCGCTCCTTCGAGCACAACGAACGGAGCTGTAGGTGTCCTTGTTTGTGTAGATTGAACCATCTGTGGCAGAGCATCTCGTATATCTTGCCTCGAACGACGGATGTACTTCCTGAGTCATCATTGGCGTGTGCAATTGCGAATTCCGATACTCTTTGCAGACTGTCTTCGTCCACTTTAGCAACGATCTTCTCGGCAATGTACTTGGACAAAAAATCAAGATGGAATTTTGCTCGAAAATCCACTCTGCTCGGGACCATCTCGAGAACGCGGTGGCTGTAATTTCCGTCTCGCACAGCATGATTGCTTTTGGCATATGAAATGATATCCAACGCACTGAATGTAGCGATAGCCTTCTGAAGTTCTTCGTCATTCTCAAGCTCCGTCGCAGTGAAGATGAATCTTGGAATTCCACCAAATTTGTCGTATCGCGAGATCAAAACGTCTTCCGATAGTTTGAAATCATCATCAAGCAGTGAGTTGTAATCTTGAAGCTCTTCCAGACTCCACACTGGCAAGATGTACGTGAACGAGTCAACTTTTGCGTAATCGTTCATGCCATCCAGCCCCGGGGAAGCAAATAGAATTGATACTCCTTTCCAGCCGGTAAGTTCCGATGATTTTCCCTCGATGAGCCGAAGCACACGGTGCTGATCTTGAATCGAAAGAGCATCCGCTTCGTTCAACTTGATGAACTCCCTGCTTTCAGCATGGAACTTGTGGTATTTGTTTCCGAAATTCAGCACCAAATCAAAAGAAGCAAGCTCTTTGACTTCCGCTTGATGCCCCAATAGAAGTTGAAAGATGCAATAGAGGTAAAAGCGACTCTTCCCTGTGCCTGGATTTCCCGTCACGACCATGTTAGCGCCTGATTTGGCTTCGAAGCACAACTTCACCTTGCGCATTAGCTCTGCAAAAATCACAGCATATGCATCTCGTTCCACAATCTTCGTGTACTTCTCCATCGGATGTGCCAACGGTGGAAACCCAGCCATCTTGAAAAACCTTGTGAATTGGTCAGTTTCGTCTTCATCCAGTTTTCGTTTCTTCTTTTGGACAGAAAATGCTTCGTCGACGAACCATTCATCTACTCGAACACGCTTTCCACCGACGTCATGCGACGGAATCACCACCAAAACGTGGATTTGCTTGGTTTTCGGTTCTGGCATCCCCTTGAGAACCTCCTCAAGGCCAAACTCTCCATCAAGTTCATTGTCTTCGTGTGTCAGCGCTTCGATTAGAGCAGTCTTTTCCCCTTTCTTGAGCTTCTTCACATCATCTGTGCTTGATTCGAGCCACGTGTCGTCGCCCTTCTTGGCGAGGAACAGCTCGAGCTCATCTGCATCGCACTTGATCTTGTTCTCCTTCTCCTTCTTGATGGCCTTCTTCAAGTGGTCCACAGACTTGCTCGCATCGATGTCGATGGAGAACGCGTTCCCCTTCACACCGACGAGCGCGCAGAACAGCGTCACCATGTTTCCAATTGCCTTCTGTGTGAGGGACGTTCTCTCTAATCGTATTTCAGCCAATCAAACGGTGCAACCCAAAGTTGGGTTTTTGACGTACCCATTACATAGATATTTTTTTTCAATTCTGACATAAAATTAGTAAGTAGTATATAGGGATACACCATACACTACACATAAAAATGTCCGTTATTTTAGAGTTCGGAAAATACAAGGGAAAGGCTCTTGAGGAAGTATATGATCAAGATGCGTCATACTGTCGATGGTTATACAATCAACAATCCGAAGAATCGGATATCAAACGCTTTTTACAAGGGAAGTTCCAAGATGGAGACGATAGTTATATCATGCGGTGGGGCAAACATAAGAACAAATCAGTAAAGTGGATTGTTGAAAACGATACCCAATATTTCAATTGGATGTGTAAAAATGAATATATCAAGAATAAATGCCCATCATTGAAAGAAAACCTGAACGAATTTACAACACAGAATTAAAAAAGAATCTTTTTTTTTGTCTTAACCTCCATCATCTGAAACTGGAACCTTTTTTTAGCTGTAACTTCTGTCGAGTTTGCGGATCTCGTGCAGATGGCGCGCTTGCGCTTCTTTTGCCCATAGAAACAGATCGTGCTTCACTTCTGTCGAGT
The DNA here is from genome assembly GCA_023091665.1 of Pythium myriotylum. Classification (NCBI taxonomy): domain Eukaryota; phylum Oomycota; class Peronosporomycetes; order Pythiales; family Pythiaceae; genus Pythium; species Pythium myriotylum. The sequence continues at coordinate 235,103 of JALJCQ010000009.1, forward strand.
CCTTGTCGCGGTTCTGCAGGTTATCAGATCATAGAGGTGATCAGAACCAACGAACTTTGGGGAATGCATACATTGTTCAAGAAGTAGCTTAGGCTAGGAGGCAAATCGCTACCATTTCGACAATATCGGTTTAGACAGGCTATCAGAGAGAATCATTTCTGTCTTATCAGCACTATCGAGCACAATCAGCAGCAGCCGCAACAATAGTGTCTCGAGGACACAGTGCAAGGACATAGGAACAACTTTGTTTCCTCTATATCCTCTCTAGCTTGTATTACCCCTTTAAATGTTCCCAACAAACACGTCTAATGCAACAACATACTGCTTCACACTCGCCAACGTTCCTGGTCTCTGGTGAACTTCATTAGTCTTGGTTCTGATCGTTTGCTTCCGATAGTGTGGCGCTAAGTTGCTTGGAACCACGAAACCAAAGTAGAACTGATACGTGGGGATACCAATACCGTTCAGCCAGAGCAAAAAGCTACTCAATGGTGCAGCTTTGATTCCATGATCCAGGTTGAGGGTCATCTGCAAACCATAGCATCTGGTGTTCTTGCCATCCAAGATGAATGCATCCAACGCACCGAATGTTCTTGACGTCGGCTGGTAGTACGTCAGGCGTCGAGGAACTGCACGGATCTCATCGAGAGTGGAGAACCGTACCATTGGCATATTTTCCGGAACGATCAACTCTATGCGCTCCTTCGAGCACAACGAACGGAGCTGTAGGTGTCCTTGTTTGTGTAGATTGAACCATCTGTGGCAGAGCATCTCGTATATCTTGCCTCGAACGACGGATGTACTTCCTGAGTCATCATTGGCGTGTGCAATTGCGAATTCCGATACTCTTTGCAGACTGTCTTCGTCCACTTTAGCAACGATCTTCTCGGCAATGTACTTGGACAAAAAATCAAGATGGAATTTTGCTCGAAAATCCACTCTGCTCGGGACCATCTCGAGAACGCGGTGGCTGTAATTTCCGTCTCGCACAGCATGATTGCTTTTGGCATATGAAATGATATCCAACGCACTGAATGTAGCGATAGCCTTCTGAAGTTCTTCGTCATTCTCAAGCTCCGTCTCAGTGAAGATGAATCTTGGAATTCCACCAAATTTGTCGTATCGCGAGATCAAAACGTCTTCCGATAGTTTGAAATCATCATCAAGCAGTGAGTTGTAATCTTGAAGCTCTTCCAGACTCCACACTGGCAAGATGTACGTGAACGAGTCAACTTTTGCGTAATCGTTCATGCCATCCAGCCCCGGGGAAGCAAATAGAATTGATACTCCTTTCCAGCCGGTAAGTTCCGATGATTTTCCCTCGATGAGCCGAAGCACACGGTGCTGATCTTGAATCGAAAGAGCATCCGCTTCGTTCAACTTGATGAACTCCCTGCTTTCAGCATGGAACTTGTGGTATTTGTTTCCGAAATTCAGCACCAAATCAAAAGAAGCAAGCTCTTTGACTTCCGCTTGATGCCCCAATAGAAGTTGAAAGATGCAATAGAGGTAAAAGCGACTCTTCCCTGTGCCTGGATTTCCCGTCACGACCATGTTAGCGCCTGATTTGGCTTCGAAGCACAACTTCACCTTGCGCATTAGCTCTGCAAAAATCACAGCATATGCATCTCGTTCCACAATCTTCGTGTACTTCTCCATCGGATGTGCCAACGGTGGAAACCCAGCCATCTTGAAATACCTTGTGAATTGGTCAGTTTCGTCTTCATCCAGTTTTCGTTTCTTCTTTTGGACAGAAAATGCTTCGTCGACGAACCATTCATCTACTCGAACACGCTTTCCACCGACGTCATGCGACGGAATCACCACCAACACGTGGATTTGATCGGTGGACGGCTCAGGCATATCCTTCAATACCTTCTGAAGGCCAGAGTCTCCCTGCAGTTCATTGTCTTCGTGTGTCAGCGCTTCGATTAGAGCAGTCTTTTCCCCTTTCTTGAGCTTCTTCACATCATCTGTGCTTGATTCGAGCCACGTGTCGTCGCCCTTCTTGGCGAGGAACAGCTCGAGCTCATCTGCATCGCACTTGATCTTGTTCTCCTTCTCCTTCTTGATGGCCTTCTTCAAGTGGTCCACAGACTTGCTCGCATCGATGTCGATGGAGAACGCGTTCCCCTTCACACCGACGAGCGCGCAGAACAGCGTCACCATGTTTCCAATTGCCTTCTGTGTGAGGGACGTTCTCTCTAATCGTATTTCAGCCAATCAAACGGTGCAACCCAAAGTTGGGTTTTTGACGTACCCATTACATAGATATTTTTTTTCAATTCTGACATAAAATTAGTAAGTAGTATATAGGGATACACCATACACTACACATAAAAATGTCCGTTATTTTAGAGTTCGGAAAATACAAGGGAAAGGCTCTTGAGGAAGTATATGATCAAGATGCGTCATACTGTCGATGGTTATACAATCAACAATCCGAAGAATCGGATATCAAACGCTTTTTACAAGGGAAGTTCCAAGATGGAGACGATAGTTATATCATGCGGTGGGGCAAACATAAGAACAAATCAGTAAAGTGGATTGTTGAAAACGATACCCAATATTTCAATTGGATGTGTAAAAATGAATATATCAAGAATAAATGCCCATCATTGAAAGAAAACCTGAACGAATTTACAACACAGAATTAAAAAAGAATCTTTTTTTTTGTCTTAACCTCCATCATCTGAAACTGGAACCTTTTTTTAGCTGTAACTTCTGTCGAGTTTGCGGATCTCGTGCAGATGGCGCGCTTGCGCTTCTTTTGCCCATAGAAACAGATCGTGCTTCACTTCTGTCGAGTCCTTGTCGCGGTTCTGCAGGTTATCAGATCATAGAGGTGATCAGAACCAACGAACTTTGGGGAATGCATACATTGTTCAAGAAGTAGCTTAGGCTAGGAGGCAAATCGCTACCATTTCGACAATATCGGTTTAGACAGGCTATCAGAGAGAATCATTTCTGTCTTATCAGCACTATCGAGCACAATCAGCAGCAGCCGCAACAATAGTGTCTCGAGGACACAGTGCAAGGACATAGGAACAACTTTGTTTCCTCTATATCCTCTCTAGCTTGTATTACCCCTTTAAATGTTCCCAACAAACACGTCTAATGCAACAACATACTGCTTCACACTCGCCAACGTTCCTGGTCTCTGGTGAACTTCATTAGTCTTGGTTCTGATCGTTTGCTTCCGATAGTGTGGCGCTAAGTTGCTTGGAACCACGAAACCAAAGTAGAACTGATACGTGGGGATACCAATACCGTTCAGCCAGAGCAAAAAGCTACTCAATGGTGCAGCTTTGATTCCATGATCCAGGTTGAGGGTCATCTGCAAACCATAGCATCTGGTGTTCTTGCCATCCAAGATGAATGCATCCAACGCACCGAATGTTCTTGACGTCGGCTGGTAGTACGTCAGGCGTCGAGGAACTGCACGGATCTCATCGAGAGTGGAGAACCGTACCATTGGCATATTTTCCGGAACGATCAACTCTATGCGCTCCTTCGAGCACAACGAACGGAGCTGTAGGTGTCCTTGTTTGTGTAGATTGAACCATCTGTGGCAGAGCATCTCGTATATCTTGCCTCGAACGACGGATGTACTTCCTGAGTCATCATTGGCGTGTGCAATTGCGAATTCCGATACTCTTTGCAGACTGTCTTCGTCCACTTTAGCAACGATCTTCTCGGCAATGTACTTGGACAAAAAATCAAGATGGAATTTTGCTCGAAAATCCACTCTGCTCGGGACCATCTCGAGAACGCGGTGGCTGTAATTTCCGTCTCGCACAGCATGATTGCTTTTGGCATATGAAATGATATCCAACGCACTGAATGTAGCGATAGCCTTCTGAAGTTCTTCGTCATTCTCAAGCTCCGTCTCAGTGAAGATGAATCTTGGAATTCCACCAAATTTGTCGTATCGCGAGATCAAAACGTCTTCCGATAGTTTGAAATCATCATCAAGCAGTGAGTTGTAATCTTGAAGCTCTTCCAGACTCCACACTGGCAAGATGTACGTGAACGAGTCAACTTTTGCGTAATCGTTCATGCCATCCAGCCCCGGGGAAGCAAATAGAATTGATACTCCTTTCCAGCCGGTAAGTTCCGATGATTTTCCCTCGATGAGCCGAAGCACACGGTGCTGATCTTGAATCGAAAGAGCATCCGCTTCGTTCAACTTGATGAACTCCCTGCTTTCAGCATGGAACTTGTGGTATTTGTTTCCGAAATTCAGCACCAAATCAAAAGAAGCAAGCTCTTTGACTTCCGCTTGATGCCCCAATAGAAGTTGAAAGATGCAATAGAGGTAAAAGCGACTCTTCCCTGTGCCTGGATTTCCCGTCACGACCATGTTAGCGCCTGATTTGGCTTCGAAGCACAACTTCACCTTGCGCATTAGCTCTGCAAAAATCACAGCATATGCATCTCGTTCCACAATCTTCGTGTACTTCTCCATCGGATGTGCCAACGGTGGAAACCCAGCCATCTTGAAATACCTTGTGAATTGGTCAGTTTCGTCTTCATCCAGTTTTCGTTTCTTCTTTTGGACAGAAAATGCTTCGTCGACGAACCATTCATCTACTCGAACACGCTTTCCACCGACGTCATGCGACGGAATCACCACCAAAACGTGGATTTGCTTGGTTTTCGGTTCTGGCATCCCCTCGAGAACCTCCTCAAGGCCAAACTCTCCATCAAGTTCATTGTCTTCGTGTGTCAGCGCTTCGATTAGAGCAGTCTTTTCCCCTTTCTTGAGCTTCTTCACATCATCTGTGCTTGATTCGAGCCACGTGTCGTCGCCGTTCCTGGCGAGGAACAGCTGCAGCTTGTCCGCATCGATCGCCTTGAGATCATTCTCCTTCTTCACCTTGATCGCGTCCTTCAAGTGGTCCACAGACTTGCTCGCATCGATGTCGATGGAGAACGCGTTCCCCTTCACACCGACGAGCGCGCAGAACAGCGTCACCATGTTTCCAATTGCCTTCTGTGTGAGGGACGTTCTCTCTAATCGTATTTCAGCCAATCAAACGGTGCAACCCAAAGTTGGGTTTTTGACGTACCCATTACATAGATATTTTTTTTCAATTCTGACATAAAATTAGTAAGTAGTATATAGGGATACACCATACACTACACATAAAAATGTCCGTTATTTTAGAGTTCGGAAAATACAAGGGAAAGGCTCTTGAGGAAGTATATGATCAAGATGCGTCATACTGTCGATGGTTATACAATCAACAATCCGAAGAATCGGATATCAAACGCTTTTTACAAGGGAAGTTCCAAGATGGAGACGATAGTTATATCATGCGGTGGGGCAAACATAAGAACAAATCAGTAAAGTGGATTGTTGAAAACGATACCCAATATTTCAATTGGATGTGTAAAAATGAATATATCAAGAATAAATGCCCATCATTGAAAGAAAACCTGAACGAATTTACAACACAGAATTAAAAAAGAATCTTTTTTTTTGTCTTAACCTCCATCATCTGAAACTGGAACCTTTTTTTAGCTGTAACTTCTGTCGAGTTTGCGGATCTCGTGCAGATGGCGCGCTTGCGCTTCTTTTGCCCATAGAAACAGATCGTGCTTCACTTCTGTCGAGTCCTTGTCGCGGTTCTGCAGGTTATCAGATCATAGAGGTGATCAGAACCAACGAACTTTGGGGAATGCATACATTGTTCAAGAAGTAGCTTAGGCTAGGAGGCAAATCGCTACCATTTCGACAATATCGGTTTAGACAGGCTATCAGAGAGAATCATTTCTGTCTTATCAGCACTATCGAGCACAATCAGCAGCAGCCGCAACAATAGTGTCTCGAGGACACAGTGCAAGGACATAGGAACAACTTTGTTTCCTCTATATCCTCTCTAGCTTGTATTACCCCTTTAAATGTTCCCAACAAACACGTCTAATGCAACAACATACTGCTTCACACTCGCCAACGTTCCTGGTCTCTGGTGAACTTCATTAGTCTTGGTTCTGATCGTTTGCTTCCGATAGTGTGGCGCTAAGTTGCTTGGAACCACGAAACCAAAGTAGAACTGATACGTGGGGATACCAATACCGTTCAGCCAGAGCAAAAAGCTACTCAATGGTGCAGCTTTGATTCCATGATCCAGGTTGAGGGTCATCTGCAAACCATAGCATCTGGTGTTCTTGCCATCCAAGATGAATGCATCCAACGCACCGAATGTTCTTGACGTCGGCTGGTAGTACGTCAGGCGTCGAGGAACTGCACGGATCTCATCGAGAGTGGAGAACCGTACCATTGGCATATTTTCCGGAACGATCAACTCTATGCGCTCCTTCGAGCACAACGAACGGAGCTGTAGGTGTCCTTGTTTGTGTAGATTGAACCATCTGTGGCAGAGCATCTCGTATATCTTGCCTCGAACGACGGATGTACTTCCTGAGTCATCATTGGCGTGTGCAATTGCGAATTCCGATACTCTTTGCAGACTGTCTTCGTCCACTTTAGCAACGATCTTCTCGGCAATGTACTTGGACAAAAAATCAAGATGGAATTTTGCTCGAAAATCCACTCTGCTCGGGACCATCTCGAGAACGCGGTGGCTGTAATTTCCGTCTCGCACAGCATGATTGCTTTTGGCATATGAAATGATATCCAACGCACTGAATGTAGCGATAGCCTTCTGAAGTTCTTCGTCATTCTCAAGCTCCGTCGCAGTGAAGATGAATCTTGGAATTCCACCAAATTTGTCGTATCGCGAGATCAAAACGTCTTCCGATAGTTTGAAATCATCATCAAGCAGTGAGTTGTAATCTTGAAGCTCTTCCAGACTCCACACTGGCAAGATGTACGTGAACGAGTCAACTTTTGCGTAATCGTTCATGCCATCCAGCCCCGGGGAAGCAAATAGAATTGATACTCCTTTCCAGCCGGTAAGTTCCGATGATTTTCCCTCGATGAGCCGAAGCACACGGTGCTGATCTTGAATCGAAAGAGCATCCGCTTCGTTCAACTTGATGAACTCCCTGCTTTCAGCATGGAACTTGTGGTATTTGTTTCCGAAATTCAGCACCAAATCAAAAGAAGCAAGCTCTTTGACTTCCGCTTGATGCCCCAATAGAAGTTGAAAGATGCAATAGAGGTAAAAGCGACTCTTCCCTGTGCCTGGATTTCCCGTCACGACCATGTTAGCGCCTGATTTGGCTTCGAAGCACAACTTCACCTTGCGCATTAGCTCTGCAAAAATCACAGCATATGCATCTCGTTCCACAATCTTCGTGTACTTCTCCATCGGATGTGCCAACGGTGGAAACCCAGCCATCTTGAAATACCTTGTGAATTGGTCAGTTTCGTCTTCATCCAGTTTTCGTTTCTTCTTTTGGACAGAAAATGCTTCGTCGACGAACCATTCATCTACTCGAACACGCTTTCCACCGACGTCATGCGACGGAATCACCACCAAAACGTGGATTTGCTTGGTTTTCGGTTCTGGCATCCCCTCGAGAACCTCCTCAAGGCCAAACTCTCCATCAAGTTCATTGTCTTCGTGTGTCAGCGCTTCGATTAGAGCAGTCTTTTCCCCTTTCTTGAGCTTCTTCACATCATCTGTGCTTGATTCGAGCCACGTGTCGTCGCCGTTCCTGGCGAGGAACAGCTGCAGCTTGTCCGCATCGATCGCCTTGAGATCATTCTCCTTCTTCACCTTGATCGCGTCCTTCAAGTCTCCCACCAACTCGCTCGCATCGATCGTCACAGGGAACGCGTTTCCCTTCACACCAACGAGCGCGCAGATCAGCTTCACCATGTTTCCAATTGCTTTCTGAGAGTGAGGGACGTTCTTCCTATTCGTATTTCAGCCAATCAAACGATGCAACCCAACGTTGGGTGTTTGACGTACCCATTTGGGTGATTGAACAACTGGAGATACAAAATATATTTATCTATATAGACACAAAACCATGGATATTACGTATCTATCCGATACCGATGATACTGGTTATGTTGATGACGTCCAGCTCAATGAACCGGTAGATACCGAAATACTGAGTGATTTATATGAGTACCCCAAAATAGAAAAGCATTCAGCATCTGAAATAATACAGCTCTGTAAGGAAATTGATTTAATTAGTGCAGCTATCAAGAGCCGGCATCAGAGATGCCTCGGGTTCCTCTGGAACCTACAGTGTCAGAATATCAACGAAAAGCACACTAACTAGGAAAAACACGTATTTTGTCGTATCCGTCATAATATTTGAACACAACTCCATCAACTTTATCGTTTCGGATGTTCTCAATGATTGCTTTACGCAACATACGGTTATGTCCAGTATCAATGCACCATTGTTTGTATCTGACGTTCAGTATTGTTAATGGAATTTCGAGATAATCTCCTTTGCTAACAAATCCATCTTTGAGTAAAGCTTCTCTATCTTTTGTAAATATCTCTTCATTAAAGTAATTTGATATGGATGTTTCAACCTTTTTTTGAGCTAATTCAGATCGAAGATACTCCAATTCTTTCAGTATTGCATCGATTCTATGATCATGTTTTGGAGCAACTTCATCAACTCCAGTATCTCTATAACGTCTGATTCTATTCATGATTACTATATTAACGAAGCGAAACTTCTGTATTCAAGTCGTAAAAATTTCTGAATAAGTCAGGTTGATTGTGTTGTTTGCTATAAAGATACAACAGACTCCATAACCCACAATAGTCATGATATGTGCCTTGATACTGTTGATCATTATATTTCATTGTACCCAGAATTCTTGGAGGCCCTAAACCCATCGAATCAAAGTATTCATTGTTGCACACACAAACCCAATGGCCTACACCTGAGTCTAATCGAAGCAATATAATATAGCTTCCATTCCCTAGGGGGCCTCTGATTTTTCTAAAATCTATGATCCCATCAATATGAACATTCAGCTGATTTGCGAGCTCTTGTAGTTCATTAGCAGTCGATTCACCCAATTTATTTAATTTAAAAATCATTATGTAATGCTTATATATAGCTAATCATAATATAACAGCCATTAAACTTCAATTACAATAATGAGTGATAGCACGCAATTAGCAGATTCGTTTTTATTTGACTCAACTACTAGTCCTGACCCAGTTATCAGTGTGAGTAAGGATAAGCGTGTTGTAAATGTCGTTGATGACAACAACGGTTCGTATCAATCGGGAACTGTCATCATTAATGCGACTTCACAACTAAATGGCTCGACTGGCTATGGCAGCCTTCGAGATTCTTATGTAGTAGTTCCGTATGTGGTAACAGCAAAGAATACTTCTGCCTCTGCTCTTAATGGTACTCTGAATCGGTTTGCTGTAGGATTAAAAGCTGGTGTTTGGAACATTGTTGATAAATTAGCGGTTGAAATCAATGGAAAATCTATCATTACAAGCAATGACTATAAAAATTATTGGAACAATTTACGCGCTCAAACTGAATGGTGTGATGATGATTTAGCAAAGAACGGTGCAGATTGCTTTCTTTCTCCAGATGATGTATGCAGTCTAAACTTCCCACAAAGTGGGAGCAGTCCAGCAACATCAACGCAAGGAGATGGGTATGTTAATAATTCTGTCAATGTTGCCACGAGTGTAGCTACTGGCTTAATTCCTGAAACGACACCAGCTCTGAACACTGGATTAATCCAACGTCTTATGTGGAATCCACAGCAAATTGGTACCTCTGATGCCACTGGAGCAACGATTACAGCAACAAACCCTCTTGGTTGGCCTACAACACGAAGTGGATCAATTCTCGCTAAAATTCAACAGCAAGGTACTGGAGGGTATGTAGCAGGTGTAACGACAGCTGGTGGTGTTGCTGGTACTTGGTACTACGTATTAAAGATTCGTTTAGTTGATTTACATCCAATTTTCAAGGAGTTAGATCTTGTTGCAAACCCTCAAATCAAACTAACAATGACATTTAATACCGGCTTTGTTGATATCACAACCGCAACTGGAGATTTAATGAGCTTATCGTCTGTATCTTTAAACGGTTGCTCAACGGTCCCTGTAATGGTCGCAAGTGCTGCTACTGGTAATCCAAACGCAGGGAAACTAACAACCGGTGGAGCTGGTTCGCTTCGTGTTGCCTTTGGTGTTATGTCTAACAACATTACACAGATCTCGACTTCTGGTCAAATCTTCCCGTTTACAACGACTCGTCTATATATTCCTTTCTACGATATCGCTAATCAAAGTCAAATTGTTGCTAAACCTATTAAGAAAATCAATTACCTTGATTGCTATGCACAGTATTTTAAGGGGCGTGCAGGAACTGGACAGCAAAACTCTCAGCAAAACGCTGCATTTAGCTTTCAATTATCTGCTAGCTTAAAAAATATCAAATACGTAGCTCTGATCCCATTTAGCGAAACAAGCTCTGGGCATTTTGTAAGCGCAGCCAATACCGAACAATTCCAATCACCATTCGATTCAGCTCCATGGACTTGTCAAGCTGGAGCAAGCATTCGCAATTTCCAAATAATGGTTGGCAATGAAAATGTATTCAACAAAACGCATGGTTACTCATTTGAATCGTTCCAAGACGAAGTCAAGAAGCTAGGAGCTATTAATGGATCTCTATCACATGAGATTAGCAATGGATTATTTGATTCCTACAAATGGGATGTTGGTCAGCGTGTTCTAATTGCAGACTGCTCTCGATTAACTAATCCAGATGTGCCTCAATCTATCCTTGTCTTCGGCACTAATACTTGCAGTCAAGGAATGAATTGTCTCATTCTCGTCGTATACGGTCGTTCTATGAGTATCGATCGATTAACAGGAGAGGTAGTCGAATATGAGTAGATTGGAGCGAACAAAAAAAATCAAGTTTTTTTGTTGACATCCGAACGAAGTTCGAGCGGTCGCCAGACCGAAATCTATAGAGCTTTACTAAAATTATGCTTCAGCTCCATCTCAAGTTGCTTCACACGACTGAGTAATTTTTTTATCATACAGAAGTTTATCGCTGTAATTTTACTATAATCAATGTTCATCTGATATCCTTCTATGTCATCTTCATCCACTTTCTTCAAGTTTTCATTTGGTGTCATTGATAGTAAATTTATGTATCCAGCTGCATACAAATCTTGACTAATGAAACCAATCTTTGGAATTGTTTCATCTGACCCTTTGTATTTGTATTCATAAACATTTAGGTCATAGAATTTATCGCAATAATTAATGTCTAATTGGTCGATAATGTCCTTACATCTACGATCCGATGTACAATAAATCGACGAACATTGAATAGGACCACCAAACATAGCCGCTACTGACACCGTAACGGGGCCCAATTGACTTGTTGTGTAAGCGGTGGATGTTCCAGTAGCATAAAGCTGGCCACCAACATTAAATGTACTAGAAACAGTTCCACTAACATGCAAAGTAGTACTCGGTGATGTTGTTCCAACTCCTAAACGCCCATTTGTGTCAAGAATCATCTTAGTTGAGTTATTGACTCCGAATCGCAAGTCATTATTAGTCAAATTGCCCATCCAAGTAGCATTTGTGGTAGTTGTATTTGCTCCAGAGTTAATTTCAATACAAAAATCTATTGGAGACACATTATTTGATTGCAAATCTAATACTTTCTGGTATGAACCATCAACATAGTTTGCGGAACCAAAGCAAGTAATTCCAGCGTTGGCTGTAGCATTAACAGCAATAGCTCCAGTTGATAGACAACGTAAAGTTTCTGATAAATTATTGGTCGCTGATTGAGTCAGAAACACTAGATCGCCAGCCGCCGCTGCTGTTCTTTGACATAAAATTACTCCATGAGGCATGCCATCGCTAAGAGCGTTTCTAAAAGCTATTCCTGCAGCGTTATATTGACCATTTGCATTAGTTGTAGCCAGTATATTCAATCCAAAAGCACTTGCATTAGTAGTTCCGGTAGTCGTTGTAGCATCAGAGCTCGTTAAATTTATTTTTGCAATATTCGTGATGCTTCTGTTTGAATCAACCACAAGAGCTTTACTTGCACTTGCCGTCCCAGCGGTCACTCCAGATAAAAAGTTTAATTCAGTAGCCGACGATGTAATTAATGTTCCACCAAGCTTTAATCCAATAGTAGATGCATTATGATTTAAAATATCTACATTACCAGAGGTATCGCATTGTAATCGTCTTGTATTGTTTGAATTTAAAAATAAGCTATGGCTTGTAAAAGAGCCAATATCTTGAGCACCACCACTATTTTGAATGGTTAAGCGAAAGGTACTCGTTGAGGTTGTATTACTGATTGAAAGTGGAGTCGTTCCATTCGTTATCGCGAGCGAACTCGGTAATGTTAAATCTCCAGTGGAAGCAATGTTTGGTTGTGCAGCTGTAGACAGAGTTCCGGTTAATGTTGTAGCACTTAGCGATGAAATTCCAGATACTGCACCTGATGAACTAATTGTCATTCTTCCTGTATTACTTGTTTGAAAGACTAAATTGTTTGCTGTAGATGTTCCAAAATAAGCATCCCCATTGTTAAAATGAAACAGAGCACATGTTGAAGTACCATTTATAGATCTAAACGATTGCCCATTAGCAGTTAAAGTAGCGGTTATTAATCCTGTCGTATTCAATGATGTTAAAGTTCCAACTGAGGTAATATTATATATTTGGCTGAGCAGCTGTTTGAAGTGTTCCAGTAATTGATGTAGCCGTAAGAGTCGCTAAAGTTCCAATCGATGTAATATTGGGCTGAGCAGCTGTTTGAAGGGTTCCATATAAAGTTGAAGCGGATATATTCGTAGCTGTCAATGTGTTATTAACAGCTACATTTCCATTCGTTAATACTGACATTTGCACAGATCCATTATTTGATGCAAAAGTCAATGGATGATTTGAAAACGTTTGGAGACAACATTGAGTCCCATCGAACCACTGCTGATAAATTACTGTTCCATCAGTGATTTGATACAATGAGTTTGTTAATGCTGTCGATCCGATAATATCTAATTGTTTAGCTGGAGATGTATTATTAATGCCTACTAATCCAGTGGATCCTATCGTTATTTTTCTATTCCCATTTGTTCTCAAATGAAACTTATTCGCTGTTGTACTGCCAAATGTCTGATCTCCAGATACAGAATCAACAGATAATGAGCATGTGCTACTGGACAGGGAGTTATTACAAGTTATAGGAGTAGATCCACTAATAGTGAGTGTTGATGAAATTGTTCCCAATGATGTAATGTTAGGTTGTGCAGGTGTTTGAAGCGTTCCTGTTAATTGTGATGCTGAGAGATTATTAATGTTCGCGATGTCTCTGTTAGAGTCAACCGCAATCAATTTCCCAGCGGAAGCTGTTCCTGGTGTAATACCCGACAGCACACTCAAATCAATCATTGTTCCATTTTGATAGATATTTCCAGTGATATACAAATCCGAAGTGTAATTCACCCCATTTCTTTTGTTATATCGCAAATCGCCAATATTAATAGTCAAGTAATCCAATGAGCCGATATAGTCTGATGGATTGTACAAGGATGAAACATAATTTGGCGGTAGCATTTTGTGAAACGATCCTTTATATAATATAACAGATAGATTTGTCATACAAGATCAGTAATCGGAGATTACTAAGCGATATGAGTTCAATTCCTGATTTTGGTGGGATGCTCCCAAAGGAGTTTAAGAAGAAATCGTTTGGAGTAAATGAAAAGCTTGGTATCCAGAAGCTTTTCCGAATGATAGTTTTAGGCCCAAGCTTCTCTGGTAAATCAAATCTAGCTTTTCATATACTTAAAGAGTCTCCACACGTCTATAGTCACCTTCATGTCATAGCACGCAATCCTGACCAAGAGTTATACGATTACATCAAAGAGAAACTACAAGGTTTTGTAACGTTTTATGATCCCGATGCCCCTCCAAGTGTTGATGCTATCAAAGAGATTCCAAATGCTTTACAACTTGTTATTATTGATGATTATTCCAACGATATGAAGCTCCAGAGAGATTTATTTAGTCATTTCTTTACTCGAGGACGACACAAAGGCCTTTCAACAATCTTCATAGCTCATAGTTATTTTGCTACTGACAAGATGATTAGATTAAATTCTGAATACATCGCTATTCTAAAAGCAAATTCAAAACGCGATCTACAGCTAATTTTGAAAGATTTTAATCTACCTGGAGTAAGTGAAGATGATATCTACAGGTATTACAAACAAGCAACATCTGAAAAGGGACAGATGTTGTTTATAGACTCTGTGAAGCAACGAATTCGGAAGAATTTCAAAGGTGAAGTTTTTAATTAATTTCTCTCGTGAAATATATAGCAGGCTTTCCACACGACGAACTAAATATGACGAGCACTATCATTTTTAACCGGAATAACATTGTTTCCAATGGCTTGAACAATACATTCAGATTCAACTTTACTGGATCAAGCGTGAATTTCAAAAATCAAGAAATTGCTCTCTCCAGCCTGCAGATTTACAACTCTCAATTCAACATTAATGGAAGTTTATACAGCAACAACACGTTCAGCGTTTTAGTTCCAACAGCGGCGACTTATCAATCTGTTTCAATCACGCTTCCGAATGGATACTATTCGTATGCAGATATATCAAACTACATTCAGTCTCAGTTAGTTAGCATTGGTGCATACTTAGTTGATTCTCAAGGTAATAACGTTGTGTATATCGCTATGAGAGAAAACGCAACGTATTATTCATGCGAAATTACTTGCTTAGCAACACCAACTTCTGTTCCGAGTGGATACTCACGCCCATCGACTGGTTTATACTCATTAACCGGAACTGGATTACCAACCGCTACTAATACTCCTCGAATCACTATTTCAAACAATGGATTTTCAAATGTGATTGGATTCAGTCCAGCAACGTACCCATCAAGTATTCAAACAACAAATCAAGTATTTTTGAGCAATATCTCTCCACAAGTTAATCCCGTCAGCAGTTATTTAATTCGTTCTAATCTCATTAACAATCGGGTGAGCACACCACCTGATATTCTGACTTCGTTCAGTCCTCAAGGGACATCAATTGGTCAGTTGATCTCAATTCAGCCACCTGAATATCAGTGGCTCTCGATTAACGATGGAGCATACAGCAATATTACTCTGAGCATCGTCGATCAAGACTTTAATAATGTTAAATTTGAAGACTCCAATTCATTGATAATGCTATTAATTCGTGATAGAAAACAATAATTGTAATATTATATAGACTCGATAATGTTTCCAAGTTTTAAATCTGTCCGCGATCGAAAAAATAAATTGAAGCAACTCGCTGAAGAGAACAGTAAGGAGCTTCAATTAGCACGCATTAAGAATGATCGATACAAACTAACGCAATGGGCTACTGATCTGGATCAATCTATAGATACTTCGAAACTTCAACAATTGCTAAGGAAAGTAGCTCCAACAATGTCGTCAGCAGGTGTACAAGCAGCTCCATCAATGACAACAATGGGGATGCAAGCAGCTCCAACAATGACAACGATGGGAACACAAGCAACACCTTCAATGACGACAATGGGTATGCAGGCAGTACCGACAATGACAACAACAGAATCGCAAACAAAGTTTGCTGGGCTTCCTACGGAAGCTTCTAGTCAGTATGAAATCGAGGATATTGGTAACGAAGAAGATTCGTTGAGTGATATTGATGACTCACACAGTACATACGACTTTGGAACTCAAGTTGAAGCTAATGATTTCAACTTTCAAAAGAATGCCCGAGAAAAAATAATTGATCAATACACCATCAATCCGACTATTATCAAAAGAAAGGTCAATCCAATTCTAAATTCTGGCACTCCAGATAAAAACGTGTATATTGGAATAGATGGCAAACTTTTCAATGTAAATAACGGTAAGCTAGCAAACAAACCACTGCATAACTATGATTGGGTTGCAACGTATGATTACATACTGAATCTTATTGACATTGAGACAGAAGATACTGCCGTTGGTTCGTCGCATCAGTTTGGATTCAACATTGAGTCTGGAGCATACGAAGTGCTTCGCGATATTTTGATGAACAACACCTTTCCTGAGGGAACGAGATTTCCAATCCCATATAAGAAGGGAAGAAACCAACACGGTGGCTATATTCCAGTAAATGGAGGTTTTCGAGTAAAACTATTTGATGGTGAATTAAAAGTTTTTGATGGCGATCGAGCAAAATCCAACAGCCAAGTCTCATGGGAATCGACACTTGATATGTATATCAAATTTTTGAAGCAAAATAACATCTCATTCAAACAATCACCGATGTTCAAAAATCCTGAGTCAAATACATTCGCAAACAGTAATACCAACATTCAACCAGTGGATCCAAATGACAAGGTTATTTCAGATGGTAATAATCAAGTGAAAGATATTCTTATCAAATTATACAATGACAACCCTTGGTTAGCGGATGAGAAGGTGTTTCTTGAAGGGCCGAAGATTGGTAAGAAAACATATTACCTTGGTGAATATGCAGCAATCATGAGTAAGAAACAGAAGGAAATTAGTCCGTCTATTAAGAGTCGTGTTGATAAAAATGCTAATTGGCTTGGAGCTCTAAATTATATTGCGAGTACATATGGAGATCGACTTGTATCTGCGGACGTTACACTTAAGTCTGTCAATCCAAAACGATTCCAAAGAGCTCTCGCATATGACTCCATGAGTGGTTTAGGTGTTGCAGAAGTTAAAGGACGTCGAAGCATTCTAAAACACGAATTCGATAAACTTCAAGGTGCTCGCGGTTTAGGTAATGATAATCGTCGCTTGGAAAGAGAATTAAAATTGATTCGACGAGCTTTTTGATTGTGTTTAATATAAGATGAATTCGAAAATTATGAAAGTACGATATCCTAATCTTAGAGGCAACTCTATCAAATCAGCTGCTTATATTAATCAAGAAAGATTGTTGAAAACTCTCAATAGTTTACTGCTAAAAGAAAATCTTGTGAACGGACGCCCGGAGGGATCTAGAGGACCTTTGGTCCCTTACTCTAAAGTCAAGAATGGGGACGCAAAGGGATCAGGAATAGATGCTCCAAGAGCTTCAACAAAAAATAAAAAACCGAAGACATTTGCATTGTAGAGCTGATCGCTCTGGCAGTCGAGCTCGAGCGGTCTGTGACCCCTCGAGCCCTTCGAGTAAAAAATCAACATTTATTTAATTTTTTGAAATTTGTTTTATTTCTTGAAATATACATATTTTATGCAAATATGAACTCTTACGTTTCGGTCAGTTGTGATGAGCTCACGGATGCTCAAAAAAAGAAGTTTCTAAAGACGTTGAAAGTATCTTTCACTGCTTCTCAAGTTAAAGGCTCCTCAAAGAAGTTAGCACTTCATCCAGAAAACGCGAAAAAATGGAAAAAGGCTGCTCAAGCTGGTAAAGGAGTATCAATTGTATTTTCACCAGGCGAAATCGCTGCTTCGTTAAATATGGACGGAGACGCTCTTACGGGATCTGGAATGAGTGGTGGATCGCTGTGGAGCTGGATCAAGGATAAAGCATGGCCTTGGTTGAAAGAGAATGTTTGGCCTGTAGTTAAACCACTTGTATCGGGTGTTGTAGATCAAGGCGCTCAAGCTCTTGGAGCGTATACAGGACAGCCAGGATTAGTCAATGCTGTTCGAGGTGAAGTAAAGAATCTTACTGGTGTTGGCGTCTGTAAAAAGGGATCGCCTGAAATGAAAGCAAAGATGGCTAAGCTACGGTCTATGCGCAAGAGTGGAGGAAGTTTCAGACTTTGAATAATCACCAGTATCTACTAGTGTAGGGGTGACACAAGTCATTTCTTTCATATAGAAGTTTCCTATACTTTTTTTCAATCTGATCAAACGGGACATTGAATACCTCTTCTAGGCGAGATTTGTATCGTCTATCAACAATTAGATACTTAAATTTCATATAAGGATTAATGTGAATCAATTGCTGTTTGATGAGGTCGAATTCGTTTATCGTGTTAATCTGATGTTTATATTTTTGCAGTTCCTTATTCTCCTCAGACAGTATTCTGTTTTTCTTATGGATTATAGATAGTTCCTTCTTATACATTTTTATTTGGATGATGTTATGGTGCTGAGTGCAGTAATCACCCTTTTTTGCTTCTCTGGTGCATTGCGTGTCTTTTTTGGTAATAAATTTACAAGTCATCTTTATATTATTGATGTTATTTTTTGGATTTGAAGTATAATTTCTCTAAATTTGACATCCTGTTCTTGTTAATCAATCTGAGATTGTCTTGTGGCTCCCAGGTGTTATCACTGTCCGCGTATCCTTTCCATTTCACTAGATACTTAGTTTTACCATTTGCGTCCTTCTTGTGGTCCAAAAGCCTTTCTACTTCCCAGATTTGATTCTTTTCAACAGGTGCTTCTGTTTGTTCTGCTGGGACAACTTTTAAATTGCTTGCTGGTTTGTAGAGTGTATGGTTGTTCTTTGATTTGATTTCTACCCGATATCCATCTATACCTATTACTTTATATACTGTTTTGCTCCATTTAGATGATTCCTTTCCAAAAGTCTTCGGTTGAAGTCGATATCGAACGCTATCGTCTATTTTGAATTCACTCGATACCTGCTCCAATACTTGCTGGTTATGTTTTAGATCCTTTTGGATAATCTCACCTTTCATTTCATTTGGAGTTGCGTGGATTGCACTGTGCTCGGTTAAATTATAGTTTTCAATTACATCCATAAGCAACTTCTGAGTCAATTTCTTTGGATTTATTTTGATGAGTCTCTGCTTTATTGTGCGGTTGAATCGTTCAATTTTACCAAGGGTATTATGATCTCCTGGTTCATTGTTGAAGTGCTCAATGTTTTGTGATTTGAAAAAGTCCAAGACTTGTTTATTAAGAAACTCTTTTCCATTGTCAGACGTGATAATATTCACGTTGTGTGTCTTCACGAATTGTTTTAGTGCATGAAGAACCGATGATGCCTGCTTGTTTGGTAATACCTTGGCAAAACCAATACGAGAATTGATATTGATAATGGTTAAGTATGTAGTGTTCTTATAGAAAGCCAAGTCCATTTGCCAGCTATTTGGATTGTGTGAAACAATCTTGAATGATTCATCCTTCTTACGTTTTTCTTGATGTTCTTGTATATTAGATTGTTTTGCATACCATTCCTTTATCTGTTTCAGTGTAATACTTGGATCGATAGCTTTTGCTTTGTGATATAGCTTGCTTGCTGATATGAAACCAGTCTTTGGGTTGTGGTAGAGCTTGGTGAGTAGTAAGTCAGACATCTTTATATTAGGGATTAGATTTCTAATGGAATCGTTGTAATACCATCTTCCAAAACCTTCCTCTTATCGTAGTAGTAATTTAATCCTACCTTCTCCTGTGAGTATGTAATGATATTCTGCGTTTGTTTATCAATACGGAAGCCTTTGTTTGTTGCAGACAATGTAATTCGTTTTTCAACGATGCTTTTGAATGCATTCGGGTTTAAAATGTCAGAATTCTTACCATTGGATTGTTGAACACCCTTCGTAGACACCTTTTGCTTATGACCTTTATCACCATCATAGCAAATATAGTTCTTGCTTGCGAGTGATACAATAGCATTACCTCTCCATTCTTCCTTGAACAAACCCGGAACACGTCTATCGAATGCAGCATTTTCCTCAGTATCCTCTCTAGGAAACCAATCATATTGATGCAGTTTATAGTGCTTTCGAAGTTCTGGTTTAATAAGGTTTTCAAATGGGTGTCCATCAGCAAATGCAATGTAGGCTGAATCGGTATCCATTTCCTGATACTGAAAGTCAGAGCGATCGAAGTAATAGTCAATACAATCATAGTAAAATTGTAGCATACGGAGTTTGGCAAGTTGATAGATTGCAATTGAGATATGAATTGGATTATTCATTTGGATTCGTCGCTTGTTGTTCGTAATCTCGTGAATGTCTCCACTGATTGGTTCCAAGTGATGGAAATTAAAATGCTCAATTGCAGTAGAAATTTTATTTTCATCTGATTGATACTTAACTTCCTTATGCTTTGTTTTATCCATGCCAGATCGTCCAAATGGACCACTATTTCCAACAAGCTTCATCGTTTCAGCTAATACTTTACTATCAGGATTTTTATCACCTTTTCGGCGAGCATCGGATACAGCATTCATAAACTTCTCAAATGGTCGAGACTCATATGCTTTGATGAATGAATAAGTCTTGGTGATTTCCATTCCGTGTTGAATGTACCATTTAAGTAGCGGTGTATAGACCAAAATCTTTTCACCAAAATAGCTACCAATAAGTTTTCTAGATGCTGTACGCTTGCGATCTTTTTGAGTCTTGTTGTATTCATACATGTGGCTACCAATGACTGATTCATCACAAGGATTAATTTCAATGTTCTTGAAAATTGGTGTCATCTCACTGAAATACTCTTTCAAATGCGCTGGAGTTTCAATATCACATTCCAGGAATCCAAATAGTTTATCATTCATGATGTCATCCATAATACCATCATATGCTTCAATAGTAGTTAAGCGACCACAAGGCATCGAGTTTCCTGCAGCCCACAAGTATAGAGCATTGGCATCATAACCAATGATCTTCTTCACAAGCTTCGATTTGTTATGTCTGATGAATGTTTCATTTGCTTCAGCGTAACGATTGAAAATTATCGATGGACCTCCAGCAATGTTTGCTTTCATTTTGTAAAAAATGTCTTTGTGTTCCTCATCAATGGACCAGATAAGCTTATTCGCATTTGCTTCCGTTAGTTTGTAGTCTTTGAATCGAATGATTGACATATCTTTACGAGCTACATTGCAACTGATACAACTAATATTGATATTGCCATTGATATGGCCTTTGTTGTTATTGACACGGTCAGCAGATACGTTTGACTCATTCAATTGGCAATTGCAATACGAACACATATATTTTCGCTTGGCTAATAGATGGTTGAGATGATCAATTGTCAAGTCAAATTCGCGATTGGATTCAATATCTTGCTTCTTGTATCCTTCATAGCGATGGTTAGGAAACTTGAATGCTTTACCCGGTGTTTGGTTAGGTAGCTTTAAATCTTTGTAAAGTGTTTGGTATGAAATCTTTTCAGCGAGACCTGGAAGAGAGACACCATCCGTGAAAATGTCTAATCCATAGCCTCGATAGAATTCACGCTGAATCTTGATTGCTTTTACAAATGGAGCTACATCAAGGTTGTTATACCAAATAAGTAAGTCGCTAATGGTTTTCATATTATAATGGTTCCAAACAAACTTCATACGTTCATAATCATCATCACTGATCTTCGTGTTTCTCAGCTTCGAGTCGAATGCTTCTCTTGGAGGTAATCCAGTTTCGTTTAGCTTATCAAATGTTGTGATATATTCGTATGGAAAATTGCCTTTTGACAACTCACAAGTGCATCGAATCTGATCTTCACATTGGCATTTGCCCAAGTATGTCTTTAGGTATGTATCATAGCTTGTTCCTGCAGTAATATAATTGCTAATGTCAAGCATTTTCAGCTTATCAGTAGCGATACACATATATCCAGGATTCTTGATTACCATTCGTAGGTTATCGCAGCCGATTACATCAAAAATCTCTTTTTTGACTAAGTTGATATCATATTTTCCTGAATTGAAACCAAGTAGAGGAACTTGACTGACAGATTCGTCGATTGCTGTACGCTCTTTGGTAAGTGTCTTTTTATCTAGTTTCTCCAAGCGTTTGTTCAACTTCTCGTAGAGGATTTGGAACTTGTTTTTGTTGTAATCAATAATCTTATCAGCGATCGAATTGATGTACTCAAACATTACCGATACTAGCTGATGTGGATCTTCATTGATAAAACATCTAACTTCCCCAGTCAAGCTATTGCAGATTGATACACTCACAGCTTGATGTTCATTTGTTAGAATTGTTTTGTTTTCGATTAAAATCATTGGCCTTGTTTTGTGTTCAAGACAACGGGTTGGTGATTTTGCGTTACCAGTCCCATAAATTGCCGTTTTTGAGCAATCTTCGATTTTACAAATCTTGTTTCCATCGAGTGGTTTAAGGATTGCTTCAAAATCATATACGATAAAATGGTCAAGGTAAAAGTCTTGAGTCTTTAAACCATATTTGGCATATAACGATTTGATTTTGTTGTCTGCTGGTCGGTACAGTGTTGGTTTAGGGGAAAAAGCTTCTAATGTTTTGGATTCGCACTTATTTTTCTTATGATTCTTTAGTTTAGTAGCACATCCAAAAACCATTTCACATTTTGGGCACACATATTTGGCCATAGCTTTATCAATATCAGTAATATACATTGCGTGTCCGTTGTAATCCATAATGTTAATAGTTGTCTCGAATGTTTTGTCTGAAGCTCTTATTTTAGACACTTCTGACGTTTCTATATCCATTTCAAACACATCAATATTAACTTTGAAATACTCCTCAAGGTCATCGAACTGATAGATATCAATTGGCTTAAATGCTTTATATGTATCTACAAAATAGTTAATTTTCTTAAATTCACAATACTGTTTGAATCGATGTTTTACTGCGGCTGTGATACGTCGATAGTCTTTCTTAGGCTCGTCTTGTAAATGGTATGCAATACAGTGGAACATGCATTTGTTTTCCGTTTTAGGAAAGTTTAAAATGTGTCGATTATCCGTTATTGCTTTTGGAACAACTACTTCACTATCACCAAGAGAATGATTTCTGTAGTAGATCATGATCTTAAAAGCGTTAATCTCCTGAAGTTTAACTCCGCTTCTCGGAGTAGAGATTTTAGTTGTGAAATCTTTTGATTTAATATGATCAATAACCTTCGATCTAATATCTTTCCTAGAGTTAATTGCGATCGGTTGATCGAATATAGATGTATTGGATTGGGGCCGATACTCGTAATCAAATGGTTCTTCAAAGCGTTCATCGATTAACTTGTATCCTAATTGAATATTAACTTTAAATGCCTTGTCTTGATGAGCCAAAACATTTTCAAGTTTGGTAAAGAATGACCGTTGAGAGATATTTCCATAAAGATGAGATTCAACGAACTTGGTCTTTGATGTTTTATAAGTTGGTTTACTAATGCGTGTGTTTGACAAGTTGGTTTTGATCTTATCTTCATTGATTTTATAGTATCTCGAAATCAATTTGATGTTAGATGGCTTGAGAATATTATTGATGTACACAACGCGCCCATTTTTATTACGGATCTTAACTCGATAAGAGTCTCCCCAAGCTTTTAATGGAATCTTTAGTTTCAGAAGTTGATTGAATGCATCCGAAGACTTCGCCATTTTTTTCTTATATATTGGTTGAGAAATTTGAAATGATAAAATTAAAAAATCGTACGTATATATCTATAAAAGAAATATCAAGATAGAAATTTTTTGTACGTATAAAACAAAATGGAAAAAATAAGTACTCTAATCCAGATATTTCTGAGTCTCTCAGCTATGCCCCGAACCTTCGCGAATTTTTGGTGTTGGAAAATGATCTAAAAGTGCTTGTTTTTATTGAGGACGTAGGAAAGTCAGTTTGGTTGTCTTTTGTGGAAAGGAGGTGTGGAATAGGTTTGTTGATCTGAGAGGGTATGGAAAGGTCTGTAGGGTTGTGTGAGAAACGTTGGGAAAAAAACGTACACGAAATGTTCTAGATATTACTACTCGCAGTGCAGGGTTCTGCAGGTGGCGTGGTTCACCCACACAGCGAAGCGCCAAGACGCTCTGCACGGCTTGCTCAAGCCCGTCGAAGTGCGACATGGTCGTCAAATGCGACCGCAGCGTCATCAACACGACGTCGGGTTACGTTTGCTGAACCCGAAGGAGCACGTCGGGTCCCCGACACTGGTGTGAAGACCAGAAGGAAAGCGCTGCGACCGGTGCGCGCTCCTTTGCCTGTGATCGACAGGAATGGCGAACGCCATTATCACGTCGAGTCTCTCGACAGTGTGCGTGTGCACAATGGCGTCCGCCAGCTCTTGGTCAAGTGGCTTGGGTATCCAAGCAACCAGAGCTCCTGGGTTGATGAGAGTATTCTCAGGCAAGATTGCTCTGATGCATGCGAACATGATCATCCTGGATGGTTCCAGTAGGTGGAACCGACCACCTCCATCAAGATGAGAAGTGTCTCAAGTTCCTCAAGGAAGACGCTCAGTGGAGCACACGGAAGGTCCGTCTCAGTCAAGTCGACTGTCCCTGTCTATTGTAGACATGGGTACAAGACCCAAGCAGAAGGCCATGAAGATGGCGAGAACGCCGCGTTCGGCGCAGTCGAAGCTTCGACAACGTCCACCGACCTCATCGGTTGCGTTGGACAACGCTCGCACCAAGCCAGAGTGGCTGGCTCAGTTTGGTGTTGCTACACCGAGCAGTTCTCTGCGGTGTAGCCATCACGCCCGAGCGTGTGGCCGACAACACGAAGTTGTCCGGCAACGTCGTTGTTCGACTGCCACGGGTATCCCCGCACTCCACGCACTCAGTTGAGTCGCTGGATGAGGCTAGCCAGCCTCTCGAGTACTTGGTAGTACTCGCGGTGGGTACCCACCGACCACAGTCTCCAGTATTAGACTGGACCCAGTTCTGGGCACCGTCAAGAGACGAAGTTTGCGAGTTCGCATCGTACAGGTCTGTACGCTTGCACAAGGCAAGAACCCATCGCACTGAGTGTGTGTGCCAAGTTTGGGCTTGCCGCGAGCTTTGCTCGCCTCGCAATGGTCGTCTGACCATGCCATTTTGGCTTGCCG
Organism: Pythium myriotylum; assembly: GCA_023091665.1. Taxonomy (NCBI): domain Eukaryota; phylum Oomycota; class Peronosporomycetes; order Pythiales; family Pythiaceae; genus Pythium; species Pythium myriotylum. Next base: position 259,811 of record JALJCQ010000009.1, read on the forward strand.
CCGTCAGACGGCATAATGGCCCAGTTTTGGGGGATCGTCATGATCCAGTGGTCGCTGGTGACCGCGCGCACGTCTGCATGCGTCTCATGACGCAGCGAGGTGTAGCGCCAAGCCGCTGCGGCTCTCGATCAGTCGTTGTCGAAAAGTCGACACGCGACTTCGCGCTCATGGTCGCCATGAGTCTGTACCCATTTCCGTGTGGGTCCTCGGAAATTCCGTACTGGAATAGGCTCGTGTTCCTTTACTAGGACACGGCTGTTCCTAAATTAGGGACAAGGGTGTTCCTCATTTTGGGTGGGGGGTGGTGTAACGGGGTACAAGGTTACACAAGTAGGTTAGGTTGTGTAGGTACATAACGTGTGTGGTCCACTTAGGGGAAAAGTTACCCTAAGTAGTGACTCTCTTTTATTAGATTCAGCAGGGGATATCCCTGGGTATTAGATACCAGGGATATCAGGTATAGGGGGGATTATTCCCCAGGGGAATAATCTGAATACAATCAGTTCGCCTTTTGCCAAGTCTTTGGCGCTCGTCGACAGGGGTCGACTCGGAGCGGCTGCTCACGCTTCCTCAAGCGCAGGTGCTGTGAACGGTCGTGGACCGTTACAACGGAGTATCAGCCAGGTGAGCTTGTGTGGCTGTATCACGTTTTGGTCAAGGAAGGACTCGTGAGGAAGCTATCGCACCTGTGGCATGGTCCATATCAGATAGAAGAGCGTGTCAGTGAGTCGGTGTACAAGCTAAAGTTCGATCGGAGCGAGAGTCAAGTCATGCCGATGATCCATATCTCCCGGCTCAAGCCATTCGTCTCAAGGATGCGGAGGCCACGTGAAACGATTGAGAGCATTCAAGACCTCGAGTTGGACGAAGCTCTATTGCCTGAGGATTCGTGGTACGAAGAAGGTGTTGATGACGAATATGAGGTGGAGAAGGTGGTCGACTGCCGATATAAGAAGCGGACGAGGAACGGTAGACGAATGCGCGAGTACTTGATCAAATGGGTCGGTCACGAGGAGCCTACATGGGAGCCGGAAGAGAATCTACACTGCAACGCTCTGCTATACGAGTTCGACGCAAGACGGGCATGGGAGAACCGCAAGGAAGCCGCTCAAACTACTCATGAGGAAGAGGTCGATGAGAGTGATTCGAGTGGCGAGTAGAGAGTGACCTGGCGAAGTGACCAGTCTGGTGTGAGAAGGTGCTCGGCGAAGGGACCAAGTGAACAGTCTGGCCGGAGCGAGGTCACAAGAATGAGGGGACGAGACTGAAGGTGCGCGGCGAGGTGATGCGGAGCGCCGCGACTGAAGGAGAGACGGTGAGGAAGGAAAGATGATGAGGAGAAGGAGAAGAAGAAAGAGCTGAATCGAAGTACAGCTCTATAGCGACCTGACGCGGATCGAATACGTGGTAAGGTCAAGTTCTGGGGTTGAGAGGTGGATCGAACCCAATGTACAGCCCTGCGATGGAATCCGGCGCCGGGGGCCCAAGTTGGCTGCGGAATGCTGAGGTGCGGACCCGAGTTGGTTGCACAAGAAATCGCGAAGTTGACATGTGATGAACAAGTTTCAAGGAGCTACGTTTTGTGGTGATCGCATTCTGCCATGGGTATGCGGTGGATGCATCAAGAATGAATATTGTATTGTTGACATGGAAGCTACAAGCCTTAGGCGGTGCCAGTACACTGGGTTGACCGAAAGGGGCTACGTCTTGACACGGAGACTGTCCGGCGAGACGACAATTGAGGCGATGTGGTGGGCGAGGTGGCGAGTGAAGCGCATGTTTGGAATCTGGCTGTCTGATCAACTACCGGACGAAGAACAGAAGCGAGCGCACGCACGTGTCAGCGAAAGTGGTGATCTGCTGTTGAGCCTGATCAGCGAAGCAGTATGGGAAGCGCGGACGTTGACCACCCCTGTCGTAGAAGCCTTAGAAAGAAACGAGCGAGTTAGGAGGACTCGGAGCAGATCGAACCCGCCGAGAGAAACAAGCGAGTTGAGACGGTTTGACGCGGACTGAATCCGCCAAGAAGCCGCGGCGTTGTCGAACTGAAGGGCTCATTCGAGTGGATCAGTCTTGATGCGCCGGTTGAGAGGGATGAGGTGATGCAGCGGAGAGAGGAGAGAGGAAGCGTCTGTGCATGTGCGAAGAAAATGGTGAAAATGAGGTGACTGATGACAAGCGAGATGCGATGGACGAGGGGGCCCGTGCGTCAGAAGAAATGAAGCGGTATGGACACCAGAGAGGAAGAACGCACCTTTGTAGTGAGGCGCGGCCTGCGTTGATGACTTGAAGATGACCGGGGACGACTCGAGTTCGCAGGGCGACGCGCGGTGACGACCGGTGCCGGCAGCAAGAGACCCATTCGTTTGATGAATGGCGCGGCTTGATTTCAAAATACTGGCCCCAGGAACGGTGAAGTGATCAGTCTGGCCAGGCTTGTTAGGGATCGGTCTGGTCAGTTTGGTGAAGTGATCAGTCTGGTCACCATGAGGGGAAGGATCAGTCGAGATCGGTGTCTATGATGGCGAACGCAAGTGAAGGAGCAGAACGGTCTGTGAACATGGCTATTCGTCTTATCCGAATGATGACAGCGTCTATGATTACGTGTCTGCTGCGGTCGACAACGGCTCGACAGAGCGCGGGCGGCGCTGGCATGAAGGGCGAGAAAAAAGCGTTAGCAGGAGTCAACAAATCGATGTTCTTCGCCGGCGATAATAACCTTGGACGACATTGAGGGACAGCGTGAGTTCGGAGCAGCAAGTGGGAGTGACCCTGGAAGGAGATGGCAGCGTGGGCGGAGGTCGAGAACGAGCGGCGGGCTTGGCGCACCAAGGCGCGTCGAGAAACTTCAGGCTCGATCAAGAAATGGGAGAGGCCGGCCTTCTAACCATCCCAGCCAGAGGACCAAGTACGAACTGAAGGGTTTACGCGAACCTAACGGCCCCAGGTGAAGTGATCAGTCTGGCGGACGAGGTGGAGGTCCCTGAAACGGAAGTGAACAGTCTGGTTGGTGAGGATCCAGCCCCGACGTCTAAGAACGTATAAGAACGTGTAAGAAGGGGAGAGCTCGATTGAAGCGTCAAGAAACTTCCACTGCGAACGAGGAAATCAAGTGAGTTGAACAGTCTGGCGGAGACACCCTATCGAGGCCGGCGCGAAGTGATCAGGTCTGGCGGACGGAACAATGGCAGCTGGCATGAAGCGCAAGCGTGGGACTGACAAGGGCCAGGTAGAGGGCGCAGACGAAGGGCGGCAAGACACAATCGAGAAGCCGCCTGGAATTGAAGGAGAAGGTACACGGCAAGGTACGCATCAAGAAACGCCACCGCCCTCGACTTCCGCTCGACACACGGCTCAAGATGAAGGAGATACTTCTGTCAACTCGTCAAGAAAGCTCGCTCGTGCCGGAAGCCAAGCTGAAGCCCCTGCTCGTTCGGCCTCGAAGAAGAGTGCTGGCTCACACTGGCCGGAAGGGCAGCTCAAGACGTTACGCGTCCTGTACGAGCTGAAGGACCGCAACAAGTGGACGTGGAACCGGTTCGCTGAGGAATTCAACAAGATCAACGAAGTTACCGGACACCCATTGCGTGATGCTAATGCCTGCCGAGCTCGCTGCCAAAGAGATCCAGAGTTGAGGAAGAATACAGAGCCCAAGCTCACCAAGTGGACGCCTGAGCAAGAAGCGTTTCTGACTGCGGAGAAGAAGGCGAAGACCTCGAACCGAGACATATATGCGAAGTATCTTGATAAGGTTCAGGCTCACGGGTGGGCATCTCGAGAATACAAGACGGTGATGACCAAGCTTTCCAGCATCTCAGAGCGAGATTCGAGTCGCAAGAGCAACCGTTCAAGCGACCAGGGGACGGCCACTGACCGACAAACGCTGACTATGGCGCGCCGAGTATGGCATCCCGACGAAGACGCCGTATTGATGAAGGCTCTACACGCGCATAAGGACGAGGGCGCAGCTATATGTCACGAAGCGATACAGAGCGAGCTCCTGGCCCTCGGAGAACGAGATGGAGTACCCATTGGTGACCGCACCATTGTGGCCATCAATAAACGACTGAACACCTTACGTGATGGGAAGCCCGAAGCGACGAAGCTGCCCACGCGGTGGACGGACAAGGACGATCAACAGATCCGTCAAGCTATGAAGCAAGAGAAGCGGAAGCGCGGACAAGCAATTAAAGAACTCTCGGCAGCGTTGGAAGTCTCCGAGTTTGCTGTGCGTCGTCGTTGGAAAGAGCTGAAAGTTATCGATAAGGAAGTCGGTGGTTCGACGGAAGAGAAGGAAGCCAGTCCAGGCCAAGGAATTCTCATCGAGCCGTTTGTGTGTGAGGCCAACCAAGGTGGTGCCACTCGGCCAGGGAAGACCGTTGCCCACTCGGGATGCACGATGCCAAGCGCCGTATTGGCTGAGACGCTGCTGGCCCTGCGATCTGACAATGCGGAGGTCGAGAGCGTCGCCGAGAGTGGAGATGAGATCTTGTTCGAGGGCGTGAATGAAGAGTCAGATGATGACGCACCAACGAATGACCCAGCCAGACCTGATGAAGAAGACGTCGACCTTGCCGTGGCACAGGCTCTTGGCGAGGTGACGCCCATCGTGGAATATTGCAGCCAGCAAGCTAGTGAAGAGTCGAAGCAGGACACGGACCAGGGGATGAGCGGCCAAGCAGAGAATCTGCCGACGACCTTAGAGCAAGGAGACGGTGTCAGAGCGACGGATGCGGGCGAGAGCCTTGAAGACAGCGCTAGGGTGACCGCAGGAACTACTAGAGAAACTCCAGCGCCTAGAGAGACTGAGACCCACGAACTGCAGGCTCCCGGAGGAAGCGTACGCGAAGGTGCCACGGACGAAACGCCTTCAATTCCAGTGTATGAAGGCGTGCCAGCAGATACAGCCGACGTTCCGATTGCTCAAGCTTCGTCCAAGGCAGACGAAGTTTCCGACCACGCACCCGAAGTGATCAGTCTGGCTACCCCATTAGTGGGCGGTGAAGACGAAGTGAACAGTCTGGAGGGTTTGCCAGAGGCCACACAAGCTGGAGTGAACAGTCTGGCGGAGGTAGCGAAGGCAACTAACTTGGTCGACCTTTTAGTAGACCCTCCATCTGAAGTGATCAGTCTGGCCAAGGAACCAGTCGCCAGTCGAAGTGTAGTGAACAGTCTGGTCCCTTCCGTGGGGCACGCTCCCTCCAGCTTGGAAGACCATGCCGCTGAGAGCATCAAAGGCGGATCCCACGAGATCCGAGGACCTCAAGACCCACCACACGCTGCGCCGATGATAGAAGAGGACGAAGTGGTGTGGCGAAATGCACACGATGGTGCACCACAATACATCACCGTCCGAATTGCTCCAGACCAATCAAGGAAAGCTCTCTCAGCCGACACATGTGATCGTTTGAGAGCAAGTGACCTCGCACCAGACTCCAAGTTGAGGATGTTCTACAAGGACAGTGAGCAGCGCGTGCAAGATATGATTGAAGGCGGCCTAGACAAAATGCGTCTTCCCGACGGTCCGGCACCCCCTGTCGACAAGTGCTTGCTGAGGGAACTAATGCTGGCCGGAACAATCCTCTCGCGTGGCGAAGAATCGCGCGCAATATTCTTGCGGGAGATGTGGACAGACAAGTACGGAGAGTGACTGCTGCCTAGCGTACGATGTGAACCGCCCGCATTTCCAGTATGAAGGCGAGTGTAGACACTGGCGATATTTCAAGATGCGACGGGTCAACTTCGACTATTTCACGAGCGTGAGAGACTATCTGCTGGCGGGCGCGCTTGCGACGCATCTCGAGATGCTCTACGCCACTGAAGGCCCCGACTTGCCACCCATCAAGCGAGATGCGCAGTGTGTCCGGTTGAGGCTCTCAGGGGGATCGATGACTAATCAGATGTCAGGAGAGTGGCCTGGCGGTGGAAGCGAAGGTGACGAACAAGGGAGCAATGGTGCAAGATCGGTGACCCATCTCCAGCCGTTGTTGTGCTCGATGACCACATTATACCTCTCTCTGGACATGACTACGGATCGGCAAGTCTGCGAAGCGCAGCTCTCGCCATGGGATTACGGTGCGGTGGTGGCAGGCGAGAGATACTTGCACGAACGTCAGGTACTGGGTCGCGGGGTGTTGATGAGATCTGGATCCCGGTGGTTTATAGTCACGAACGCGAGTATCACGTCAGCCCAACCAAGCAGACTCGATTTAATGTGGGTTCCGAGGACAAGTCTATTGAACTACGTGCGACGTTTCCTGGCGATAGACCAAGCGGCATCGCGACCTACGCCGCTCGTCACAGCGCTTGCCATGCGGGACATGCATCAGAAGGAACGCCCGCGACCTCAACAGACCCGAGCGAAGAGAGTGAGGATGTGGACGAAGTCGCTATTCCTGAGACCAAGCCAAATGAGAGTGGTCGAGGAATTTGTTACGAAGACTGGCATCATGCTAGTGCGCGGCCCGTTTGGCTGCGGCAAGACGACGACATTGACGCGCGCGATATCTGTCCACCGTGAGGCGTACCCCAAGGAAGTGATTGCAGTCGTGTCTGAAACGAACGCCGCGATTGATGAAGACCTCCGACGGCTCCGGCAGAAGAACCTAGTGCCCAAAGATGAAATATCGAGGCTCGGGAAGTGTGATGCTCACATGCAAGAGTTTGCAGGGATCTACCTCGACGAACTCATGAAGAAAAGACGGGTGTTAATAGAACGGATATACCCTGACCGGCCCGACATGATGGCATCCGAAATGAAGAAGTACGAAGACCATTTGCTAGCTCGAGCGAAGGTCCTTGTCGCCACATTAGCGACAATGGGGAGTGCGAAATATCAGCATCTAGCGAATCACGTGGTGATCATCGACGAAGGCGCGCAGGTTGCAGAAGCCGCGGTGATCCAAGCTCTTCGCGAAGATACGCACACGCTGCTACTAGCAGGAGACCCCAATCAGCTGCGGGGGTACAGCTCGCTGCCGACAAATTTCGCTGAGAGGTTCCCCGGCGATGAGAGACGGCACAAGCTCAATTGGTCTGTGTTCCACACGTTCGAGCATTGTTACGCGTCTTACGGCATGAAGTTCCCGGGGCTAACGACGGAGGACATTTTTCGGTGTGGACCAGATTTGGTGACACTATTGCAACCCTTTTACGACTAATATCCTAGACGTAGAAGTGAAGACTGTGGACTCAAGCCAGGGGTGCGAAGCTGACATTACGATCACCTCGATGGTGCGTCACGTGAAAATGGGATTCTTGAAGAATAACCCCTCGCGATTGCTGGTGTCCCTGAGTCGTGCCAAGGAGTACATGTTCGTTCTCGCAGATGACCAGACTCTCGCTCAAGACAGCACGTGGGCGAAATTCCGCCAACAAGCGATTGACATGAGGATCACGTACGGGAGGTCGAGATGGACGCCAGAGGAAGCCGGCGCTGTGTTGAAAGACAAGGACCACATGAGGAAGCTGGCCAGCGCTAACGACTCGAGAGTCATTGGCGACGCCCAAAACGCAGTGCTGCTGTAAAGACGGGTGATCCAGGTGTGCTCGCTCTTCTTCGCGGTGCTGGAGCTTCGCAGGGGACGGCTGTGGTATAGCGCCCCGATTCCGCGGGCATGAGTTTCTGCAAGCGCTAGGTGGCCGGTCAGGCGAAGGTGTCCACGACCAAGTCCCAAGGAAGTGATCAGTCTGGCGTACCCTTAGTACCCAAGCCAAAACGAAGTGAACAGTCTGGCGCCCAAGTCAAGATTCCGTATTCCAGACTCGGCGGTACGAGTTATCGTATTTCTCTTTATTTAGAAACCTCACATAAAAAACAGTAGGAGTAGGAACCTTATATTTGACAGATTTCAGTAGGTAGGAACGGGTGCTTGCCACCCAATAATCCACGGAAAAGGGGGCGATTCTCCGCCGCTAATTCCGTGGGAGTCAGTCCACAATTTTTCCTCCTTCTCGCAGAAGCCCCCTGATCCTCCCTCAACAGTAGCCCGTCAGTATCTCGAGGAAGTTACTAAGAGTTTCGAAGTGATCAGTCTGGTCGATCGGCCGCCTGTTTTGGGTACAGTCGCGATCCGAAGTGATCAGCCTGGCCGAGGGCCGGGTGGTTTTGCCTGCGCTTCCTGCCAAGTTCCCCGTAGGAGTTCTCCAGGAGCTTCATCGTCTCCAAGCCGTTCTTTCTCGCTGCCTCTAGACTTGTGAGGGTCTAGTTGTAGTGTCGTGTCAGAGTTCCGGGTCTCCGCTTCAAAGAAGTTGTGATATCCGGGTCTGAAGCGAGTGTTCGAAGCACGCAAGATCCACCCCTTTCCTGAGAATATTGTTGCCGTCGGTGACTCAAGAGCGAGCCTACGTACGCCAGGTGCCCGTTTTTGATTCTGCCACACGACATTACAAACGGTGTCCCATTGTCAACGACCGACCGCGAGGCCTTGCTTCCATTCGTTGAGGCCTCACAGACGGTCGATGATCAAGAAGAAGTGGATTTCGCGACAGAGATCCTTCGTCGTGCGAAGAAACCCCGCACGAACCCACGTGCGATTGTGTATTCGCCACTCTTGCGGTGCATTCCTCCGACTAGCAACGATTGTGAACGCCTTTTTTCTGAGTGGAAGTTTGTCTTGTCGGAACACCGCTCGGCAATGCTCCCAGCCAACTTTGAAATGCTTATGTTCTTGAAGGCGAATCGGGAGATGTGGAACGCTTCTACGTTGGTCCCATAATGGTCAATACACTGCAGTTATTGCAATAAGTATTATTGCTGTCATGCATACTGAATAATTAACTATTGCCTCTGACATCGTCACAATCAATTCGATATTATATTCTGGTACCCCTGATGGCTGTCGGTGTACACTGGTGAATGGGAGTTTTACATCAGTTGCGCACCGTTGAAGGGCAATGGTGGTGGTGGCAACAATACCAAGACAGGCAACAACGGACGCGCTCGTAGCTTCGACTTCGACGACGTGTTCGCAAACTAGTCCTTCCATACTTCGACAGTTTGATTGCGATTTGTGGATGTGCGGAGAGCAGCGCCATCAAAAAGAGATGTGGGTGAGTTATTGGCGAAGTATCTACAGTTTGGAGACGATCTGACTCCAGGTCGCCTTCGATAATGGACGCGGGTGCAGTGACTTCAGACTGAGCGGGCCAATGTCGTCTAGGAAAGAAACTGTAAAGTGGAACACCATTGTGCGGAAGTGGTCGTTGTTTGTAGATACTTGTTTCTAGATACATTTTGTAAACGTTGAAAGCTGATATTCCTTGTTGCACATGGTTGTCAGTGGCAGGTTGTCACTGATAACCATGAGTTGTGCATAATCGTGTGGGGTGCGCGGCTTGCGGCCACATCGATATATAGACCTCAGCTCGGTGCCGTAACCATCGGCGGCTTCTTCTCCGGCTACAATGTTGTGTGTAGTTGCAATTGCTACGGTTTGTGCGTGTCCTACAGACTGGACGCTCGCCACACAGCATGAAGCCGATCCTTGCTGTCAGAGGAGAGGGAAAACACACACAAAAAGCGACGATCCCCGAATTAAAGCGAGGATCCCCGAATTGCAACACTCGACGCAAAAGCGTCGCCCTCTCCGCGACAATTTATGACTCAATGGAATACGCCGTGACACTTCAGCACACTTCCGTAAGGGATACAGGATGATTGCGTGGTTCGACTCGTGCAATATGCCTCGTAAGGCTTGCTACCGCAAGTTACTATCGCTTCACCGTTCATCGGTGCTACTACGAACTTCTCTATTCCTAAAAAGACGTCGAACAAAATTAAAGACGAGTTCACGAAGCGCAGGCCTGACCAAGGTCGGTACTTCGTCCAGCTCCAACTTGTACGTTCGGAGCAAGATAGGGCGCTTGTGGTCGGTATGATCTCGGTGCGATTGTTCTGTCTCACCAAAGGCTACGTCATCGAGCGACGGCTCAACATGACGCCTTCGTACAAATCTGTCAAGTCGGGCGCCTTGGCGGTCCGGGTTGTCGTGCGAGACAGTGATTCAGATGTATTGGCAACTCTCGACGCAGGACGGAGAGTCCGCAGCCTGCGCTGACGGACGGAGATCTGTGGCTGCGACGTTTGCGATCCGAACCGGGAGTTCGTGGAGGGAATCGCAGCATTCAAGAGAGCACAAGAGAGCACAAGAGAAGAAAGATAAAGCTATCGTAGCCGCTATACTTCTGTGCAGGATCTCATAAACAAGTGAAGGAATCGATTTTCTTCTTCTCACGCGTCGACTTTGATTGCATGGACTCGGGCCACGAGAGGCTTCTCGAGCGTATGGTTGGCCGAGAACTTGTATTTGCCATCGTTGGGTTCCATCTCGAAGCGGAATCGGCTGAAAACGGTGGCGACCAGCTGCTTCATCTCGAGCATCGCAAGGTTCATGCCAATGCAATTCTTCGGGCCACCACCAAAGCTGAAAAATTTAAACGGCGACACGACCTTGAGTTTACCACTCACGTCGTCGAGGAAACGCTCGGATTTAAACTCGGAGGCGTCTTCACCCCACGCGCTTGTGAGCCGACCCATGGCAAACGCCGAGATGCCCATGCTCATTCCCTTCGGGATGAACGTGCCGTCCACAAGTACAGTGTCGCGGAGTGCCTGTCGGGGGTTGATCGTCACTACAGGGAAGAGTCTCAGTGTCTCCTTGATTGATGCCTCTAGGAACGTGAGCGTGCTCGTCTGCTCCATGGTTAGCGTCGCAATCGTGCCGTCCATGAGCTCAGGTACGTTCTTCCACAGTTCCTTGCGGATCTTGTCCTCGATTTCGGGGTGCTTGTACATATTGTAGAAAAACCAGTTGAGCGTGTCTGTCGTCGTGTCACGGCCACCCATGACGACCATAATCGCGATGTCACACAGCAGCTCGGGCGAGATGTCTCCTTCGCCCTTGTGCATCGCGTCGATGAACAGTTCGACCATCGTGGCCGCGGCGGCGTCTTCGCTGCTCTTCTCCGAGCTCTTTTGTAGACTCTGGCTAACGAGCTCCGACACGAAAGTCCGAATGAACCGCGCAATCTCACCAAACTTGCGCTCCTCTCCAACATTCAAGAACCGTTGCAGCTTCCAGACCCATGCTGGCGACTGCACGCGGCGAAAGACGTGCTCGAAGGCCTCTTCAAGCGCGTTGTCGAGCGGCGCCGGGTCGATCTGGTCGATATTGAGTCCGAATCCAAGTTCCGCGAACGTCTGCAGTGCGAACGCATTGAGCAGTGACGTCAGGTTGACGGATTCTCCCGAGGTGGCTGCGTGTTGGAGCTTGGCGACGAACCGCGCCGTGTGGCCTTGCACGACTGGCGTCGCGACCTCGCGATACATTCTCACCGAGAAGAATTTCGACGCGATCTTGCGCTGCACGAGCCACTTTTCGCCGTCGAGCACGAAAAACGAGTCGCCGATGAGATCTTGCATGAGCTCGTAGGTGAAGTCGCCTTTCCCGAAGGCCTCTTGCTGGGTTCGCGCGACGTCCTCGACAATCGCAGGCGTCGCGACCATGACCATGTCGGGCATGCCGGGTACATGGCGCAGCCACGGCTGCTCGCCGCACTCGATCGTCTTCTCGAGCACCCAGTCGTTGAAACGCGTGGCGTTGGCCAGCAGCTCGGCGACGTCGCCCAGCAGCCAGTGGCTCTTCTTGAGGCGGCGTGGGGCGTGCGCGTTCGGCGGAAGCGAGCGAGGGCGAGAGACGAGCCAGAAAAACGCGAGCGCCGCGGCAGTGGCGACGGCCGCAGTGGGCGAGACGGCGTCGGGCAGCACAACGGAGACCATTTGCGAGGGAAGGGTGAGATGGTGGTGTTAGGTGAGACCGTGTGAAAGTGATGAGTTGACATTAGCTAGTCGTCAGCAGTTAGGCTAGGCTCGGTTGTTTGGTGAGACTAACAAGTGGTCTAAATTGGGGACTTAGACCAGCCTAACTAGAGGACTAAAGAGCGAGACTAAAATCACACCCAAGAAGAGAGATCCCTTGGATGAGACGGCACAAGTCGATTGCGCATCTTGAAGATTGCCGTGGTGCTCGATCGGGCACATTCCACCCGATCGACCGAACAGCGAAGAGCGAGTAAACCCATGGTCTCTTCAGTCGCTGCGTCTCAGCCGCGCGTGGTCGTCGTGGGCGGCGGCATCATCGGACTCACGTCGGCGCTCGCGCTGCTGCAGCGCGGCTTCACGCGCGTGCGCGTCGTCGCGGCGTCCTTCGACGATCTCGTCTCGCACGTCGCCGGTGCGATCTGGATGCCGTTCGCATTGCCCACGCATATCGATCCTCATCAGACTAGGTGAGGGTCTAACGAAGGTGGTTAGACCTGTTCAACAAATGCGACTAACGAGTCTCGTTGGAATGCGTCGTAGGAAATGGTGTGAGGAGAGCATGGCGTGGCTTGATGCGCTGTACAAGCAGCACGGCGAGGCCGTCGGCATTCATTACGTCAAGGGCCACGACGTCGTCGCGGACGGTGTGCCTGATGTGGTACGTTGTGTGTGTCGTGTTTGAGTTGGTTGCGGGGAGTCTTAGTCCGATCTTTCGAGTTTTAGACCCATCCGTACTGGGCTCACTGCGTCAAGAACTACCGCCTTCTCACGAAAGACGAAGCCCACGCCGTGTGCGCCGGCATGACCCACGGCGCTGCGTTTGAGACCATCATCTACAAGCCCCAGTACGTTCATTTTCCTCTGCCCGTTCAGTGTTTCGACCTCACAGTCTAAATTACCCTGGTTAGGATCTTGATGGAATTTGTCAAGAAGCAGATTCTCGCACTCGGTGGCACTTTTGAGCAGCGCCATGTCGCCGACGTGAACGCCATTGAGGATTGCGACCTGCTCGTCAACTGCACTGGCTTGGGCGCCAAGGACTTCGCCAAGGACGAGTCGGTCTACCCGGTTCGCGGCCAGGTCTTCCGCGTGCACAACCCCGACATCAAGCAGTTCACCATGATCGTGCACCGCGATGGCTCCCACACGTACGTGCTGCCACGCCCGCACGGCGAGATCGTCGTCGGAGGCACGGTGCAGCCGCACAACTGGGCGCTCGAGAACAACGAGGAAGATCTCAAAGGCATCTGGGACCGTGCCTGTGCTGCCGTTCCGGCCGTGGCCTCGAGTAAAATCCTGAGCAAGCACTGTGGGCTTCGCCCCGCGCGATCCAACGGCGTCCGGCTCGAGGTTGATGCGAGACCCTCGGCGAGCGGAGCGGTGGTGATCCACAACTATGGCCACGCCGGCTCGGGCCACACGCTGCAGTGGGGCTGCGCGCAAGATGTCGTGCGACTTGCGTCGCAGTACTTTCCAGTGCCGACTCGCAGCCGCTTGTGAGGTGTTAGCGAATATAGGAATATTCCAACACCGTCAGTCACTGTAGTGCGTCTACCACCTCAAGTCGAATCGAATAATCAAAGCGATGCATTGTTCAGCAATAGCGCTCTCCGTTGGCAAATTCACGGTAAAGTTCCTGTGAAAACGCATTCTCAGCGCTCTCACAGTAAGATATGCCCAACTCCGAAGCCGAAACAATGCAGAAACGTGAGCAAGGCCATGATCACAGGCGAGGATTGTCCTCCGCCAGGGTGCGGGAAGGGTTATCGCTCTGAGAGGAACGTCCGAACGGCATATGAAAAGGACACCTCCAACCAGGCAATTAAATTTGGCTTGATTGGCCAACTCTCGAGCGTCTCCATCTCATGTTGGGGACCCTCGGTGAGCACAATGGTTGCTGCATTTGATGCTCCTGTGAGCCTAAAACACTGATGGGCGGCTTCGAGATCATCGTGTGGTCTCGTTTCTACTCGCCTGGTCTTGGCTGTCTTCGATTGGGGTCGATACGCTGCCGGAACGAGTCTCTTTGTACGTTCCCTGCCTCCACCCACCACAGCGACCAGCGACATGAGCGATTGTCACCAACCCGAAATTTTACAATTCGTTCAAATTGCAATGCTTCTCTCGAATCCAAAATCGTCGCGAAGCCTCATCGAAAACTCCTCCACAAGCTCTCACGCTTGCAAGTCAAACGTGAACAAAGAAAAAAAAAAAAAGACGTAACACTCGGCAGATTCACTCGAGCCCCAGGCGCTGTCCCATCCACAGCTCGAGTCGAATCTTCCACTTGCTTTCTATTTTTCAAGTCAGATTTCGCGAGTCAAAGTTGAACAAGGACACGCTTCGCACTGCTTTTAGTTAACCGCATCCACTATCCGATGGGTGTCAGTCAAGTTTGCGGAGACCGTGGTCATCTGGAATGCCTCGGCCCTCGTTCGCTGCTCTCCCGCTCAGTTTCGGCTTCCCGCCAGCGCCATGAAGTCGTCTCGCTCCCACGGTTTCGCCTTCGCGGTGCTCACAGCCTCGGCGCTCGTCGTGCTCTATTGCCTCCGTCCGTTCGTCCAGGTGCCCGGAGCTCTTCACTGGCCCGTGCTTTCGACGCCGCCGCCGCCGCCTACACCGAGTCTCCAGCATCTGCGAGCTCCGCAAATGCCTCCGCTCGAAGGCGACCGCATTCACTTGACGAGGCCGTACTTTCTCGACGGTGACAAGAAGCTCCGTGCGACGACCTCGTTCTTCGCGCAGCACGGCGCGCACGAGCGCGGCGTCCACTACACGCTTGAGAATAAGGAGATTTTGGAGAATGCGGCGCATATGGAGGAGGACGCGCTGCTGGTGGTCACAGTCTTGGACGGCAAGACGACGCTCGGCGCGAGACAAAGGATCGAAAAGTTTTTCGAGCTCATGGGCAGCTTCTCGCATCCGGCCAACCGCACGTCCGTGACGATCCTCACGACGGACCGGGACGAGTTCCACGCGGTGCAGAAGACCATGAAGGCCAAGACCAAAATCTATGCCAAGTTCTCGCTGCTCTTCCGCAGCGATTTTGGCGGTGACGCTCACCGCTATCGGAATTTCGCGCTGCTGTCGACGCTCGAGAAGTGGCACGAGCACGTCGTCTGGCTCGACGCCGACGTCCACATCGTGGCGCGTGACCTTGTGAGCAAGATGATCCGCGCCGACCGTGACATCGTCGCGCCGGCTTGTTTCTTAGACGCGCCTCCGTCCACAGTCTCATGTGAGCGCAACTCATGGAAGAATAATGTTCAGAAGAGTACGGAGCAGTTCGTGGCGCTCGACTTTGTGGGCAGCGCGATGCTATACGTGCGAGCGGACGTGCATCGCCAGGGTGTGCTGTTCTCGGGTCAAAACGTTCCGAGGACTTCAGACCGCGGCGGGTTTGACGGCTTCAACACTGCAGGGCTGTGCTACAGTGCGCAAGCTCTCGGGTATCGGTGCTGGGGGATGCCCCATGATGTGATCTACCGGTTAGATAGAAAAATGGGTCAGGATGTCAACGTCGATGACGAGGATGTGTATAATGAATGATATGAACCGGCCTCGTTGACTATCCAGCGATTTGTATCCTCGTTTAGAAGCATGCCGAATCGTGTGTACTACAAGCAATTCAGGAGCCTTTCAGACGACGTGGAACACGATCTCATCAAACATCCTGCAGTCTAGCCCGCCTTGGAGCTGGTTTCACTCGTAATCTTCGTACTGCTCATCGATCAACAGCTCCAAGATATTTTTTCACTTTACTTGTTGATATTCATCCTTCAGAAAGAGTTGAAGATCGTTGTGCCGACTCTGGTTTGCTTTGTGATGCTCGTTGCGCAATTTACGTTTGAACATAACGGTGCGTGAAGGTCGAATCTAGCTATGTGCATTTGTCGTTGTCACTGATGTGCTTTGGATGCGGTAGGTTTCGACTTCACGTTCCAATTCGAATGGATGAAGCAACCGTAAACTAGCGTGATCGTAGCATCACCAAAAGGCGGAAACACAGCCGCAGGGTTATAGTCAATCCACCACGCGTGAGCTTGGAGCAATATGATGCTCGAGTATAGTCCATGGAAGGGGCAAGTAGCTCATGCTCACTGTTGCTCTATTCCTAAAACATTTTTGGTTCGAAGGCGTGAGGCATAATTGCTTCGAAAAAGTCAAAAGAAGGATTTCTTCCACAACATCCAAGCGTTTCTCGTCATGGCCAAGAATATAGGTCCAGGTACCGGCAAGAATAGCTCGGAACAAACAGCGCAAGAAGATTGATCCCGTTGCGTCTTCCACTGCCGAGAGTTCACCCCAGGCAACGTGCGCCTATAGTGTCAGTGGCAAGATCAGCTTTGAGGACACAAACCCTTTGCTTTACTTGCTTCATCTTCACTTTCCGCAAACTTCAGACCGGATTCTCTTCTTCAATCCATACCAGATGCGTCGCGCCATTTCTCGGATGTCGCTCATCTGGGACGCTGTCCAAGTCGAACTTCAAGGTCGCTACTCACTCACAAGATTCTCCGACTTGCTCTCGCACGCAAAATCGTCGTCCAAGTTGAGAAATGCTGCCACGATTCTACTCACACCAGTGCCTATTCTGCTCGTGCATCTCTTGCTGGACGCATTGCCAATGAGCCCACCGCACCTCGGGCTCGCGCAGCAATCGCCATGGTTATTCGTGCGGCTTAGCATTATCTATATCTTACCGCCGTTGGTGTTCCCAAGAAACATTTACACGTGTATTCCTGAGCTCCCGATGTCCAACACCCGCCTCTTTTTGATCGCCTTGGTCCCGGTGGCTCTCTCCTTGCTTTGCTTCGTTTCTCTTGGGACGTTGTGGGCGTTCCCGCCCCCTTCGGCTTTCAGCTGTCGATCTTTCTGTCGATGCCATTTGGCCTATCCTTACTCTGGTGGTCATGGCGAGATACGCTTCGAGCGGACCCAGCGGTCAGGGCGAAGGCCATGTGTTACTCTAAAGTGGCCAACTCTCAGATCAACGTGTTCTCGAGTTACACACTCTACTACTGTGCATTCACGCTAGCAGGCAAAACCTACCAGCCATTTGTCTCTTTTGTGCTGCCGATCATGAAGATGGCGATCAAGAACACCATTCGCAAGGGGTTATACTACGTTGAAGACCTCACGCCGGTGATGATCGCTTGCAATGTCGATGCTTTCCATGCCATATTCGTGTCAAGTACAATCCAGCAATCTCAGGGGCTCACGGCGATCATCTTCATCATGGTCGTGGACGTGATGCAGTCGCTCGTCGCGTACTTCGAAATCGTCGCGATCGTTCGCCGCATCAACCAGGCCGCTAGAAAAAGTAGAGCATCAGATTCGTTCCACTCCGTGCAAACCGAGCGAAATCGGCGCTCGTCGCGGACGGCATCGCGACTGGCGTCGTTGCTCATTTTCGAATACGGTGTTGTCGACTACGCCAAGCACTTGATCGACACCAATCCTCGGATCCGCAGCCACCCGAGCGTCGCGCTGCCTCGCCACGAACGAGAGAATGTGGTTGCAGGTGCATCACTCACGGGGCCATCCTTGTCCCGAATTCTTCCAGCAAATTCAGGAGTCCGTGACGAAGTCTTAGTCCAGAGCGCGAGTGTTCTGCCGAAGGTGTCTTCAGTATGCACAAAGGCTATGGGATGCGAGGATCTTTCTGACGTTGAAGCGTCGCAACTTCATTGCGTGTCAAGCGTGCTGAAGATGCTGCACATGATCGAGTTCTACATGTTGATCGAGTACATGGAAGTGGCCATGTCTGCTGTTTACAGTACGTGACATCCTTTGGTCGGTTGATTATTTCAGGGATTTCTTCACAGCCTAACAGATTATAAACAGCGCTGTACCTCGCAGCATTGATGTATATGCCAAACCGTGCCTACTACAAGCAGTTCAACAGCCTCGCAGACAAAGAGGTGCTGAGCTCAGCTAAACACTCCGCAGTGTACGCCGTGCTGGAGCTGGCTTCGTTCGTGATTTTGTCGGTAGCCATCGATCAACAACTCCAACATGTGTCTTCGTTACAACAGCTGGCGTTCGTGCTGCAGAGAGAAAAGAAGATTGTGGTGCCGACGCTAGTAGTGCTATTTATCACCGTGGTCCAATTCTCGTTCGAACACAACGGTATTTCCCATAAATGCCGTTTGGCTTCATTCAAATCACTGAAATTTCTTCCTGAGAGGTAGGATACGACTTCACTTTTCACTTCGAATGGATGAAGCGCCAATAACACAAAGCTCAAGTCGGTACATCGAGACAACTGCATGACATCGTGAGGCCTCCTGGGTTTCGCTTGGCAGGACTCATTTTCCCTTTTGGAACTAGCTGGAATGTACGAACTAGTGCCGATAGGTTTCCTTATGGTGTTGGATCACCCGTCGCCGGTTTAAAGCTTACATTTGGGAAGCTCAAGCGCTGCATTGTGTCGGACACCGCAGCAACAACTCTTCCCGCTCGATCTTACAGCAAATTCATTGTCGCGTAAACACGGATGAGCGACTAAAAACGATTTGATTGATGCAGCTGCCTCACAGACTACCATGAACAGGCCCGTCGGGCACAAAGCGAGCCATTCCTGTTGTCGCCACGTGCAGAATTAGTCGCGTCGTTTTCGCTACTGCTTGGCAGTGGTTGACTTCGGGTCTTGGACAGCTCTCTGCTAACAAGCATGGTTGAACGTGCCTCCGCCAAACCGACCGTGACAAGGCAAAAATGTCGCAGGGCGTTTCACAGCCCGTCGTAGACAGCGTCTAACCGCTACAAGATGTCCTCGATCGAGACATGCAGTGCCGGTACCTAGGACACACCAGCTGCCGTTCTTGGTTGATCGCTGTCTTCGCTATGGGATGCAATGTCCACCGCGGCAGATATGAGAACCTCTACTGAGCAAGATCGATGCAAGAAAATCACTTCATCCCCTCACGACTACCCGATGTCATTTGCTCACTTTGCTATCTAACTAAAAACACTGAGGAAGACTTGATTATCACGAAACTTGTCGTCTGGATGGGATTCTCTCAATACGTTCTCACTAGAAGTACATACATGAGTACTTGGGCCACGTTCAAGATATCCAACATGACAACGGGATGTGACAGCGCTCCAAACATCACAAACTTACTGCGCTCGAAGTCATGGAGAACAGTGCGCTGATCCTGCCAAAAGTGGGACGTATGGCTGAAATCTTTGGCGAGTTCCAACACCGATGAAGGATCTGGATGTGAAGATTAAGTCGGTTGTTATGATGATGCTGAAAGAATTGATGTTGGAATCGATTACTCTGCGACTGGAGTGTTCGACTGGGAGCTCGGACACACAATCGCTCCGTGGTGGTGGCGAAGAAGTAAAGCGATGAGGTAGATCCCAGTCGTGCGATATCTTGTCATATCTTTACGTTTGGATTCGATAGCTTCAGACGAAATGAACAACACACTTGCAACCCTCTTCGCGATCGGGATGTGTTACCGTTCGGTGCAAACTAAATGGTTTTGCTTGTAAGAACGAGCCTAACAAGAGATGCTGTTTCCCATGAAGATTTAGAAAAGATCAGTCAAGGTGACCATAAATAGTTGCGCCGCTTATGCTACAAGTGACTGAAGGAAGATTGCTATCTTGAAAAGGAAACAGAAACAAGAGCAGTTTCTGAACCACAAAGTCGGACGGGAAGATTCCCGCGCGTCTTTGTTCCTCCATTTTTGAGTTGCTTCTTCCCTTCACCCAAACGGGACACCGCAGTTTTCCAACGAGACGGAAGGCCATCTTGAATCCCATGTTCCCTTCTCACAAGATGAATCACTTCTTCACTCGATTCTCTACCGTGTGGGAGACGGTCCAAGTCGAGCTGCAAGGTTCGTACTCGCTCCAGAGGTTCGAAGAATTGCTCTCGCACGCCAAAACCTCCTCCAAGCTGAGAATGGCAGCCACTATCCTGCTCGCACCAGTGCCAACTCTGATCGTTCTTGTCCTTCTCGACGCGCTACCCATAGAGTCACCACAAGTCGGTCTTCTAAAGCAGACACCGTGGTTCTTCGCTCGCATCTTTACTGTCTTCATTCTGCCGCCATTGGTGTTTCCCCACAACATGCACATTTGCAATCCGGAACTAACACTGTCGAGCACCCGCCTCGCTCTTATCGGCATCATAATGGCTATTGTCGGCCTGGTGAGTTTCATCGCGCTCGGTACGATGTGGGCGTTTCCGACTCCCTTCGGCTTCCAACTCTCGGTCTTTCCTGCGATACCAATCGCATTTGGTTTATTATACTGGACATGGAAAGATCAGATACAAGGTAACTCAGACGTGAAAGCCAAAGCTGCGTGCTATGCTAAGGCTCTCATGGCCCAAGCAAATCTTCTCTCTGCGTATACGGCGTACTACTGCGCATTCACACTAGCCGGAAAGACCTACCAGCCGTTTGCCTCCTTTGTCCTCCCGATCCTGAAAATGATTTTCAAGAATTCAATTCGCAAGGGTTTGTACTACGTCGAGGATCTGGCACCAGTGATGATCGTCTGCAACATCGACGCATTTCACGCAATGTTTGTATCGACTTCAATTCAGCAATCGGAAGGCGTGACGACCATCGTTTTCATCATGCTTGTCGACTTCGTGCAGTCACTCGTGGCGTACTATGAGGTCGTTACGATCATTCGACAGGTGAATCTGCTTGCAACAGAAAGGAGAGACGCGGATAGATACAGCTCAACAAAAACAGAACCCGCCCACAGCTTTTCACGGACGATGTCTAGACTGGCGTCACTGCTGAAGTTTGAGTACGGCGTCATTGACTATGCAAAGTATTTGATTGACAACAATCCTCGGATTCGCAACCACCCGACCGTCGCGCTGCCTCGTCACATGCGGGAAGAACGCCAAGAAGGTATTATTCAGCCACGTTTATCGGACACGGCATCTGTCGGGTCGCGCATTCATCCTACGAACTCACACGTTGGATACTCAACTCCCAGTATTAGCGTTCTGCCGAGGCAAGGTTCTCTCCGAACGATGAATCCTGCTAGGCCAGAAGAGTTGAGCAACGTGGACAGATCCCAGCTCCAGTGTGTCTCTCGAATCCTCAAGATGCTCCACATGATCGAGTTCTACATGCTGATCGAGTATGTGGAAGTAGCAATCTCGACGGTATACTGTACGTTTACACTTGTGCTCCATTCTGTATTCATTTGGTTTCACTAACACATCAATCTTGCACAGCTCTATACGTAATGGCAATAATGCACATGCCGAATCGTGTCTACTACAAGCAATTCAGCAGTCTCTCGGACGATGTGGTACACAGTCCGGTCAAACATATTGCAGTCTACGCCATGTTGGAGCTGCTTTCATTCACAATCTTCGTACTGCTCATCGATCAACAGCTCCAGCATATCTCTTCTCTGCAGCAGTTGGCGTTCGTGCTACAGAGAGAATCGAAGATCGTTGTGCCGACTCTGGTTTGCTTTGCAATGCTCGTTGTGCAATTCACATTCGAACATAACGGTGCGTGAGAGCCCAATCTGGCTATGTGCATTGGGCATTGGCGCTGATTTGGTTTGTATGCGGTAGGTTTCGACTTCACGTTCCGATTCGAGTGGATGAAGCAACCGTAAACTAGCGTGATCGTAGCATCACCAATAGCTGGACGGACGGCCGCACAGCCTTTGTCCACCACGCGTGAGCCTCAAGCAATATGATGTTCGAGTACAGTTGAATCCATCCGAGCCTCTTCTTTCTTTTGCGATCTGATTCACCTGTCGAACGATCGCCTCCCAACACGCAACCACTTCAGTTGAGTCGAGCGAAGCCGTGGGCTCGCACACGACGAGAGGTCTTCAGTTCTCCATAACCATTGGAGCCGCAGTGGACGATGGTCTCCCTGGAGACAATGTCAAGCTTCGTAACCATTTAAAGATTCGCGGGTGGCGATCTCGTCGGTGATCCCGTGGACATCCACATCCTCGAAGTGGCCGCCCTGCACGTGCGCTTTAGCGCGACCTTTCTACATTTGTCACCGAAAATCTCGTCTCACACGCGACCGGTGAGGCGAGCATGACAGCGACGCTAGAGACTTCCGGGCAGTTTTGAGATCGCTCAGCTGGAAGACTTCGGAGACGAGACCTCAACCAACCTCGCGAGCTAGCGGGTTGGTGCTGTCGCTGGATCCTCACGAGTTATCTTCATACTACGTTCAAAAAGTTCCGTGGACAAGCAGTCAAGAAAGCTGCATGGCCCAAGTGATTATCGAGAAGCGAAGCGGATTCTCGAATCGAGGATCCTCTTCTCGTGATCGAGGCTCGAGCGATGGTGAGGCGAGACCACAACCTCTAATAATACATGCTAGGATGTGCAGGGAGTTTCAGATGCCGTGCTATGAACTTCCAAATGACCTCTATAAAACCATACACTATGATCCTTTCGGATGGAGTTGCCTTCATCGCCGCCAACGCCGAGCCACAAGCTTCACGACCGGGGTTGTCGGCGCCTTCTGGTGCACACAAACTCGTGGCTTTCGTCACTGCGATGTGTGGCGTTTGCTGTGCCGTCGACACGTGGAATTTCGTGCGTGCGGCGTTCTTCTCCTCGTTTCTCGCCAACATGTCAGTTGGGAATCATCGAGGATGACTCACACTGGGCGTTCATCTGGCTGGACTGAAGACGCCGTAGATATCGAATATTTGGCTGAGTAGTACTATCATATCGTACCTTCGTCGCCGTGGAACGAGACCTCGCGCATCTCGTGCTTGACCTGCTTGCTCCGCGTCTCCTCACGTGGGATGCTAGTCGCCGGGGTGCCATTCCACATTGCCAATCCCAATCTTTATAGTTCAAGCCAGATTTCATAAGGTTGGTTCGTGCCAAAATAGATACACTAGACTCAACGGCAGCGAATCGTTTGTTGGGATGGATATGGGTACGAGAACAAACGCCGGTAAGAATAGCTCGGAACTAAAGGTTCAAGCAGATCAATCTCATCGCGACATAAACAAAGTCGATCGATTACTTCCATGCTCCATATCCGTCACTCACAAACAGCACGGATAACCACATCCTACAGCAGCCTCCAGACCAGTTCTTCTTGCTCTACCCTCTCTAGATGCGCCGCGTTGTCTCGCAGGTGTCTTTTGTCTGGGAGGCCGTACAAGTCGAACTCCAAGGTCGCTACTCACTCAAGAGATTCAAGGGCTTGCTCTCACACCCAAGATCGTCGTCCAAGTTGAGAATTGCTGCCACGATTCTACTCACTCCAGTGCCGGTTCTATTCGTACTTCTTTTTCTGGACGCATTGCCAATGAAGTCGCCGCACCTCGGCCTTGCGCCGCAAACCTCATGGTTATTCGCGCGACTTGGTGTCATTAATATTCTACCGCTAATAGTGTTCCCAAGCAACATGTGTAGGTGTATTCCTGAGCTTCCAATGTCGAACATGCGTCTCTTCCTGATCGCCTTCGTACCGATGACTGTCGCTTTGCTCAGTTTCATCACTCTTGGGACGTTGTGGACACCCTTTGGTTTTCAAATTGCAATCGTTTTATCGACGCCTACCGGGATATTCTTGCTCTGGTGGTCATGGCGAGATACGCTTCGAGCGGACCCAGCGGTCAGGGCGAAGGCCATGTGTTACTCTAAAGTGGCCAACTCTCAGATCAACGTGTTCTCGAGTTACACACTCTACTACTGTGCATTCACGCTAGCAGGCAAAACCTACCAGCCATTTGTCTCTTTTGTGCTGCCGATCATGAAGATGGCGATCAAGAACACCATTCGCAAGGGGTTATACTACGTTGAAGACCTCACGCCGGTGATGATCGCTTGCAATGTCGATGCTTTCCATGCCATATTCGTGTCAAGCACAATCCAGCAATCTCAGGGGCCCACAGCGATCATCTTCATCATGGTCGTGGACGTGATGCAGTCGCTCATCGCGTACTATGAAATCGTCGCGATCGTCCGCCACATCAACCAGGCAGCAAAAGAAATCAACGCTTCTGACCAATACCGCTCGACGCAAGCAGAGCCAAGTCGCAACTCATTGCGGACGACGTCACGACTGGCTTCATTCCTCAAATTCGAGTTTGGCGTGGTTGATTACGCCAATCATTTGCTCGATAACTATCCTCGAATCCGCAATCACCCTAGCGTCGCGCTGCCCCGTCACGAGCGAGACACTATTGAACTACGGCCATTGGATCGGGGCCCCGCGACGTCTCAAATCCGTCCAGCCAGTGCACGAGCCAGGATCCAAGTTTTAGCCCAGAGTGTGCGTGTTCTTCCGAAAACCTCTTCTGTAACCGCGATGAATCCAACGGGAATCGAGGAGCTTTCCGAGGTTGAAACGTTGCAACTGCAGTGCGTGTCAAGCATGCTCAAGATGCTGCACATGATCGAGTTCTACATGCTGATCGAGTACATGGAAGTGGCTGTCTCTGTGATTTACAGTACGTGACATTCACTGGTGGGTGTATGATGTCGGCTGGCACCCTCACGTAACAACTGTTCATGAGCAGCGCTGTACGTATCGGCAATGATGTATTTACCGAATCGTGCGTACTACAGGCAGTTTCAAAGCCTCACCAATAGAGATTTCCATAGCTCAGCTACACAGCTCGTAGTATACGCCGTGCTGGAGCTGGCTTCATTCTTGATCTTGTCGGTCGCCATCGACCAACAGCTCCAGCACATATCGTCGCTTCAGCAGCTGGCTTTCGTGCTGCAGAGAGAATGGAAGATTGTGTTACCGACGCTGGTGACGCTATTCATCACCGTAGTTCAGTTCGCGTTCGAGCACAACGGTGTGTCATGAATGATTCCCACTTTATTTAAATTCCTTTTACCATTTACTCTTTATGAGACGTAGGCTATGACTTCACGTTCCGTTTTGAATGGATCAAAAGTCAATAATACACAAGAAATCGATCGGAAACGGGCGACTTGTTCAACCTCATGAAGGCACCTTCCGGATTTCTTGTGACTGCTCTTGCACTGTGTTCGCAAACTAGGTTGAAGATTCTTTGATCACAACTGATGGATGCAAGCCCCCAGCTGAATCTGAAATCACGCAGGGACGATAACTAAGCTCAGCCTCGGATTTTTCAGCGTCGGGTGATGTGGACAAAGCTTGTTGAGCAGAGCAATTTACTTTTGCTCGGGGGTGTCTTAAAATGTTAATCAACGGCATAGCGACACGACTTCAGTGGGAATTGCAAGTCAACTTTGTCGAACCGCCAATTCGACCTGCTTATCGCAGTGCGAATGACTTCATGTCTCCGTCATCCAATCCCGGTCAGAGACACATTGGCCTCTCTATCAGAAATAAGAGTCGTTACCGGCTTGCAGGTTATGCTCAAGATGACCTGAAGGACATAGAATCGCAGTCGCTGCAACCTATCACTTCACTGCAGCCTTGATCACTTAACATGCCTTCGTTTGGGCTGGAGTGAACGAGGCTTACCTTCGCGTCTCGATGCGTTCCAGCCGCTGTTCGCGGTTGATAGCTATCTCTGCTGTGAATGTGGTGTCCACAGCGGCAGAACTGAGAACCAGGCTGTACAAGTTCGGCGCAAGAAGATACCACTCCGCACCTCGCGACAACTCAGTTTCTTTTCTTCGCTTTGCTATCTAGCTAACAAGATTGCAGGAGACTGGCTGCGTTTTAGACCTCACGAAGACTGCCAATCGATATCATCTTGCCTACTAGGCACGATTTCTGGAGCAAGGTTGAAGACACTACAAACTCTTGGTCATTCAAAGCCGTCAAGGAAGGCGAAGGTTATGCGCGCGTGGATGAAGAGACTTTTCTGATTCGCGGGTGCGCGTCATGCGAGGAGAGTACCTAACTCATGATCGCATAAGCGGTCGGGTGGGCAAGTGCCGTCAAAGCAACGAATTCTCCGAACGAGATATAGGTCCGATCTCGAGAAATACTTGTCAAGCCACGCCAAGAGCCGAAAGTTAGTCTGTGATAGTACTGGATATGTTAGTTGACTCTGGTGACGCGGCACAAACTCCCACGTGTTGATCACCGTGGTTGTTCGGGCTTAAAGGCCAGCAAGAAGTCCGGTCGTTTCAGAGGCCAAGTTGTTGCCAAAAAGTTACACCTTGGGTGGGATTGCGAGGCACTGTGATTTGTTGATTCATCGATTCGAACCGCTTTGTCATATTGCGGAAACTGCATATCTCCATCGATCAAACCCAACATGAGACGCATTGGCCTATGACCTTGTGGAAACGAAGGCGCTTCGGCTTACGAGCTATGCGTAAAAGGAGCTAAGGAACACGAACATCGGCGTGTATTCGTTGCCCTGGTGCTGTGAGCATCTGCGACGTGAAGCTTTTCACGTCTACCTCTGCTGTCGAAGTGATTTCCGCGACAGCATTCTTCGACAGTTCTCGTTCGTCTTGTCAGGACTCTTGAATCTCGGTTATCCGCCCGCATGATCTGCCACGTATTGCTTCACCAAGGCCTCAATCACACTGAAACCGCCATCGGTCAGGCTCTACATAAGGCTGGAGGGAGTAAGTCGTCACAATTCTCCCCGTCCCATCAGCCGTTCGTGGTTGAGTTCTACACTGTATCTTCACCGTGGTCTGCGGTGTCCGCTGCGTTGAATCTGCGAAGTTCTTCTCCGCACTCGCGAACGCACACGTCTACTCTCAGAAAGGGGTTTATGTTCCAGATGTGCTGCAGATGCTCGATACGCTTACCTTGTTTGTAGTGAAGTGAACCTTTGACCATAAAGGTGCGTGACACGTGAACTTTCTGTGTGCACTCGATCGCATCAATGCCTCCGCTGGCTGGGTTTTACTTCACTTTCCACTGGAAGCAAGTGTCAAGTGTGCAAAATTGTGCGGGAAACGCAAGATTTCTACAGCCGCTTATGTTTAAGAAGACCTCGGTACCTGCAGTATCATTCCACAAAAGATGATCGACTCGGAGGTCGGCGAAGGATTTCTTGGAGAGCTCCGTTCAGACTCAAAGTAGTACGAAAAGATTCATTGCTGTGATTGCGGGATCTTTTACGGACCACCTGCCCTTGTGAGTGTGGCTCTTCGATCGTCCTGAGGTTGTTAACACGCGAGTATTTCAAACCTCATGTTGTGTTGAGCAGATCGTGCAAAACAGCTCTGTAGCAGCGAGAATAAGAACTCACTCCATCATAGCTAATTATTTCTCGTTATGGACTAGAGTACGAAGGTCGACAAGAATGGCTCGGAAGAAAATCAATTCTATTCAAAACTTCTACTCCATGTTCGATCCCAAGGATTAGACCTCGAGCAACGTTGGCAAGACTCCTATCTCACTGAGGGAGCAAGAGCAAAATTGTGCAAGATTTTGACTTGAATAATAGGCGGGGGGGAGGGGGGGGGGGGGGGGGGGGGGGGCGCAACTTGCGACAAAACAGCCCACGCCATTACTCATTAAGCAAAACAGTCGAAGGAGAGTCAACTACCACCAGAACGTGCGTCACATTATCTCTCGGATGTCCCTCGTCTGGAGGCCACTTGAAAGATCCAAGGATTTGCTCTCACACTCAGGATATTCGTCGAAGTTGAGAAATGGTGCCACGATTTCACTCACCGTCTAACCGCCTTCATCATGATCATCGACGTGACGCAGTCTCTCATCGCTTACTACTTTCTCCACATCAACACATCAAAAGCGCTGAAGAAAGTAGAGCCTCAGATGCATACTACTCGGTGCGAATCGAGCGAACTCGGAACTCATCGCGGACGACATCGCGTCTGGCATGATTTCTCGATTTCGAGTTTGGCGCCGTTGACTACGCTAATTTTTTTTTATCAATACTTTCCTCGGATCCTCGATGAGCCAACCGTTGCGTGCTCCGCCACACATATCGAAATGTTGCAGCCCCAGTGCGTGTCAAGTATGCTCAAGATGCTACGTATGATTGAGTTCTACATCCTGATCGAGTACATGGAAGTGGCCATTTTCGTGACTTACTGTATGTTCTTTAGTTGGTTCGCTTTGTTGGTTTACTCCTCATGAAACATTTCGTTGTGAACAGCCCTGCAGGTGATCGCAATGACGCACATACCGAAGCGTGCGCATTTCTATCAATTTTGTGAACTTTCCGAGAGAGAACTGCTGAGCTCACCTAAACAGCTCACCATGTGTTGTTGGTTGCCGTTATTCCACAGCTTCTGGGGTTCGCACTGCAGAGGGAATGGAAATTCGTACCTCGACAACTGTTTGACCTCTGTAGGCCTCATATTCGATTCTCGAACTTGCTTAAATGTGCGGCATGGCGCGGACAGGTCTCCAACATGTGTTGTGTTGGATTACCCTTCGGCGTTGTTAACCTTGTTATTGGGAGGCTCAAGCGCTGCATTGCGTCGGAAACTGTAGCGCCGACTTCAGCTCCGAGACAGCTCAATCCGCAAATTCACGATCGAAGTCTTGGGTGCCTGACGCCAAAACCGACCACAACAACGGCAAAAGTGTCGCAGGGAGATCCACAGAGCCTGTTGAGCGCGTCTACTTCCTGCGGAGTGTCATCGGGCGAAACATGCAGTGCCAGGATCTAGGACACGTCGCACTCGCAGCCCCAGTCATATCTTTCGACACTACTTCAACCATGCTGAAACAGGCTACTGGATGTCATGAGCATGATTTTCTGTGTGTGATTAATGATCTTGCTTCCACGTTCAGGTTTAAGCTCTCTGACAGGAAGTAATTCAATTGTATAAACAATCATGTGAAGTGGATTCTGGAGAAGCTTGCTGGACAAAGAGATTATTTATGAAGATGGTCAAAAGTACGGTGTGATCGCTTGGGGATGTTTCATCTTGTGAATTCAAAACCTCCCTCCGTGTAGTCATTTGGCCAAGCAGTAACCCAAAAATATCTGGACTATAACTACAGTGTCTCATGTCCGTTTGATCGAAGTCTCCGGCGAGAGACCACAGCAGTCAGAAGCAATACAAACTGCCAGCTACCGAACACCACTAGAGCGTGTCTCCTTGCAGAATGCCTCGCTTTGTCTCCCGATTGATGACCATTTGGGAGGCTGTTCAAGTTGAACTCCAAGGCCGTTACTCGCTCCAGAGGTTCAAAGACCTTCTCGCGCACGCGAAATCCTCCTCCAAGCTGAAGAACATGGCCATCGTTGTGCTCGCACCCATGCCGACTCTGTTCGTGCTTCTCGTTCTCGATGCGCTACCCATGAAATCGCCATATCTTGGCCTTGCACAGCAGACCCCGTTGTTCTTCTTCCGCCTTTGTATTGTTTGTGTTCTACCGCCACTGGTATTCCCCCACAACATGCATATTTGCAATCCTCAGCTGTCACTTTCGACCCCGCGTCGTGCTCTAATTGCTGTGACAGTAATGATGGTGTTCTTGCTTAATTTCATCTCTCTTGGCAAGCTGTGGGCGTTTCCGACCTCCTTCGGCTTCCAACTATGCCAATAGCGTTGGGTTTATTGTACTGGACGTGGAAAGATCAGCTAGAGGCCAACCGAGATGTGAAAACCAAAGCTGCGTGCTATGTGCAGGCCCTCATGGCCCAAGCGAGCCTTTTCTCTGCGTATACGGCGTACTACTGCGCATTCACACTTGCCGGAAAGACCTACCAGCCGTTTGTCTCCTTCGTTCTCCCGATCTTGAAAATGATTTTCAAGAATTCCATTCGCGAGGGCTTGTATTACGTCGAGGATCTGGCGCCAGTGATGATCGTCTGCAACATCGATGCCTTCCATGTCATGTTCGTTTCCACAACTATTCAACAATCTGAAGGTTACACAGCAATCGTGTATATAATGGCCGTCGATCTGATACAGTCGCTTGTAGCATACTCTGAGGTCGTTGCAATCGTTCGACAGGTGAACCAGTTTGCAAAAGAGAGCAGAGGCACATTTAAGCGCGAAATGGGGCCACAGGAATCGCGCCGTGTCTCGTCGCGATTCGCGTCATTGCTGAAGTTTGAGTATGGTGTCATTGATTATGCCAACTACTTAATTGACAAATATCCTCGGATCCGTGACAACCCGATCGTCGCGCTGCCTCGCCACATGCAGGATGAACTGCACGTAATTGGCCCACGTTTGTCGGACGTAACATCTTTCACAGCGCGTATTCATCCTACGAACTCAGATCAGAGATACTCAACTCAGAGTGTTAGCGTTCAGCCTAGACAAGGTTCTCTCCGATCCATGAATCCAGCTAGACAAGACGAGCTGAGTGACGAGGAGAGATCTCAGATTCAATGCGTCTCTCGGATGCTCAAGGTGCTGCACATGATCGAGTTCTACGTACTGATCGAGTACATGGAAGTGGTGATCTCGATGGTTTACTGTATGTTTATGCATGTCCCCCAACCTGAAGTAGTGTGGCTTCATTTACAAACGAGTCGTGTCCAGCGCTGTACATGGTAGCAATCATGCACATGCCGAATCGCGTCTATTACAAGCAGTTCAGCGCTCTGCCAGACGATGATGTACACAAACCGGTCAAAAATCTCGCAGTTTACACCATGCTCGAGCTGGTTTCGTTCGTGGTCTTCGTACTGGTCATCGATCAACAGCTCCACCACATGTCATCACTGCAGCAGTTGGCGTTTGTGCTCCAGAGAGAATGGAAGATCGTGGTGCCGACATTGATTTCCGTGGCCGTGCTGGTCGTGCAGTTTTCGTTTGAACACAACGGTTCGTGGCATGTCTCTTTTTATTTTTTATTCATTCCTTCTACTAACGACGTCTGAGAGGCAGGTTACGACTTTACGTTTCGTTTTGAATGGATCAAACACAACTAGTAAACGCAACCTTGCACGAAGGTATTTGTGAAAATTTTTTGATCAACTACTGCGTGAACAATATGATTTTGGCTGATACATTGTCGGTGCATGGTTCCAGTATCGAGGTGTTTTGCAGTCAAAGCCAGCTCTGATCAACTCTTCTAGCACAGTGACACGACCTTTTCTACCTCCTTACGTACGCCCCTTCTCAATGATCACCTTCATGGATCACGAACTCGAGGTGCTCATACGCCGCGCGTTGCATCTCATGGGACATTCGTAGTCGCTCCAACAGCGCTGATTCCTCTTGCTCCATCTGCTCAATCAGTGCTTCGTTACGCAGCCGTCGCTCATGCTCACTTGCGAGCTTCTCTCTCGCACGCCGCATAAGTTCGTGTTCGTGCTGTCTGCGTGCAGCGTCTCGCTTCTGCAGCGCGGACTTCTCCTGTGAGCGTATCTCGTACGATCGCTCAGACAGCTGACGATGCTCGACGTCACGCTTATGGCGGATGCGTTGGAGGTGGGAAGCTCGCTCAGCTCGCGTCTCCTGTACGATTTGGGACCTCGAGGCGTTGATCGCGCTCATATTCTGGTGCTTTCGACTGCGTGACGTCGCTACAGCTAGCTCTAGGAATCAACCACAACACAGAAGCTCAGTGGAGTGAATTTACAGGACAGGAGATATTCAAACTCACGATTGTAGTCGTGCGTGCGTCGAATTTCGGCCTGAAGCTCGTCGAAAGCGCGTTGCTTGGCGCGTTGGTGCTCGGCGTTACG
Organism: Pythium myriotylum; assembly: GCA_023091665.1. NCBI lineage: Eukaryota > Oomycota > Peronosporomycetes > Pythiales > Pythiaceae > Pythium > Pythium myriotylum. Next base: position 291,165 of record JALJCQ010000009.1, read on the forward strand.
CCGTTTGATGGCCTCAATCTCCTTGGCTCGGCGGTTGGCTTCGTCGATGCGTCTCTGTGCCTTGGCTTCTTCCGCCCGCAAGTGGATCAGGCGGTTCGACAGCGTCTGTACATCGACTTCGGTCTTCTTGCGCTCGTTTTTCGCCTCGAGCATGGCGCTCGTGAGCTGGGTTAAGGCACCGTCTGAGTCGTCATCTTCATCGTACTTGTAATCGCTGTGAGTGGCTGGTGTCTTGCGGCTTGGCGAACGACAATCCACTGATGGCAAGTCAATATCGTCAGCATTGGCCTCAAACCACTCGAGGAACGTGAGTTTTGCGATCTCGCCCGTCGCATTCGGATCCATGTCATCCAAAGCGCGATCCAGTACACGAGGAGCACAGCTGAAGCCCATGTCTAAAAGAAGCGATCCGAGGTGCTCGGTGCCGAGACACCCGTTGCCTGCATCGTAGCGCGCGAAGAGTGCGTCGAAGCACGGCGTTTCGCTCTCGTTCTCAGCATCGCGTACGGCTTTCTCTGTTGCGGTGCTGTCGTCATCGTACGCGTCGCCCTCACGCATTGCGGGTCACTACCAAAGCACGCACTTGAGAAGTGAGTACAGACAGCGGATCAGAATCATAACCCACGATAGTTCTATTCAGCAGCCGAGCAGCGAGGCTGCAACGCGTCGCTGGTTGGCATTGCTCTGAGCATTTTCTTAGTCAGATACGCTAATCAAAAATAGCGGAAACCTTAGGAGAGGTCCGTGAGTCCTTCTGCTGGTACATCAGAGACCCCTATCAGAAACGCCGTGGCTCTGAGTTTTACTTCTATGGTTTGCGCCAGATCGCGTCTGACATCTTGGCCACATCAATCATGGCGGGGACATCGTGCACGCGAAGTAGGTCGGCACCTTGCTGGATTGCGGCCGAGCACGTCGCAGCTGTACCCCAAGCGCGATCTTTCGGCTCTGGGCGACCGCAGATCTGGCCGATAAATCCCTTACGAGATGCCCCAACTAGCACTGGTAGAGAGTGACAGAGATTCTTGAGTTCTCCAAGACGGCGGAGCACGCTGAGGTTGAGTTCGCCGCTCTTAGCAAATCCGATGCCAGGGTCGACGATGATGTTCCACGAGTAAACACCAGCGCGAGTCGCAGTCATGACACGCTCATTGAGGTAGATAGCAACGTCTCGCACTACGTCTTCATATTGCTGGACGAGCGCACAGTCAGCAAATGAGTTTATCGATACGAGAACACTAAAGCAGATCTCTCCGTTAGACCTACCTTGAGCCCTGTCATGGTCTGTGGGTTGCCACGCATGTGCATCATCACGAACTGTGCAAATAAGCACTGTCAGATGAGTGCATCCAAACCCACTTCAGAAGTCGGAACAACGTACCGGAACGCGTAGTTTTGCGACAGTCGCTAGCATCTCAGGGTCTTTTTCGCCTGCGGAGACGTCGTTGATGACGTTTGCGCCGGCTTCGATCGCCTGCAACGCGACTTGAGCTTTTGTCGTGTCGATAGAGATAGGAATTTGGCTTTTCTCTCGGATTCCCTTGATCACGGGGATGACGCGCTTCAGTTCCTCCTCCAGAGAGACTGGCGCAGCGCCAGGCTTCGTGGACTCGCCGCCAATGTCAACAATATCAACGCCGTGGGCCGCCATCTCAAGCGCCTTCTCAATCGCAATCTCAGCTGTCGACAAGTCGTTACCATCGCTAAAGCTATCTGGCGTGACGTTCAGAATGCCCATAACGAAAGTTTTAGTCCCGAGTTGCCATGGGTCCTGCTTCACAACAGGTAGCAGCGATACAGGTGGCGCATACGCGGTCGCAGAGCTCTGCAAGACGTCTCGCAACTCGCGCATCGTCTTGCCTGCGACGGGGTGTACAAAATCCGGCGCGATGTCGCAAATGGGTACAAGCACAAAGTCACGTTCGACGATCCGCTCGTGGGGAATGATCAATGGTCCTTCCGACGTGTCGGTCGAGACCACCTCGTCACCATAGAACAGCACATCCACGTCGATAACACGAGGGCCATACCTAGCCAGCATCTTCGAATGAGACCGAATAATCCACCACCACAAAGAAGTCCCCATGTGGCCGTACGCACCGGAAGGAGACCGTGCGACCGATATCTTTCTCGATCGATTTGAAGGCCTCAAGCAGCGGTGCAGGCGCGAGCGTCGTCGTCAACTCGACCACGATGTTGAAGAACGACGGCTGGTCCTCGACGTACTGCGGCGCCGTGCAGTACAAGCGCGAGGTCGCGACGAGCGGGCCGGCGCGCGTCTGGAGCAGCGCGAGCGCGCCTTCTAAGTGCGCGATCTTGTCGCCTACAGAGCCGTTCTGAGCGCCCACGCGACGCAAAGCTCACCGGCGATTAGTAGACGCGTACCTAGATTCGTGCCCAGCGCCGCGAACACGCGCACGGGCGATGGAGTCGTCGCAGCCATTCTCTCGGTCCAACTGATCGTCTTCAGCGAAGCTCGCGAGGAGCTACGAGACCATCATTCATATTTAGTGTTGGACAACAGAGCCCTAAAATAGGGCATTTGCTGAGTTTGAGGGAACTCATGACCCTGCCCCTTGCCATTGGTATCTTCGGAGGCCTCATCCATTCGAACCTTTTTCTCAATCAGGGATGTCTGACCCATTCAAACCGGAACGTAAAGTCGTAACCTGCCTCTCAGGCGCCGTTAGTAGTGAAAAGTAATGGGAAATGGAGGAGAATCCTTGATGCCACGAACCGTTGTGTTCAAACGCGAATTGCACGACAAGCACGGCAACGGAAATCAGCGTCGGCACCACGATCTTCCATTCTCTCTGGAGCACAAACGCCAACTGCTGCAGTGATGACATGTGCTGGAGCTGTTGATCGATGGCCAGTAAGAAGACCACGAACGATACCAGCTCGAGTATGGTGTAAACTGCGAGACTTTGGACTGATTTGTGTACTTCATAGTCTGGATAGTCTGGTAGAGTGTTGAGCTGCTTGTTGTAGACGCGATTCGGCATGTGCATTATTGCTACAACGTACAGTGCTGTTACATAACTCATTTGTTAGAAGCCATAGCAGTTGAGGCTTGGGGTACAGGTACTATATAAACGTACAGTAAACCATCGAGATCACCACTTCCATGTACTCGATCAGCACGTAGAACTCGATCATGTGCAGCATCTTGAGCATCCGAGAGACGCACTGAAGTTGGGATCTCTCCTCGTCGCTCAAATCGTCTTGTCTAGCTGGATTCATGGATCGGAGAGAACCTTGTCTTGGCTGAACGCTAACACTCTGAGTCGAACGTCCATCGTGTGAATTCATTGGATGGACGCGCGTCATGAAAGATGTCACGTCCGACAACGCGGACCAATTACTTGATGTTCGTTCTGCATGTGGCGAGGCAGCGCGACGATCGGGTGGTCACGGATCCGAGGGTAGTTGGCGATCAAGTAGTTGGCGAAGTCAATCACTCCGTACTCGAACTTCAGCAACGAACCGAGTCGTGACATCGTCAACGAAGAGGCGCGTCGTGAACCATTTGTTCCCGAGTCATGTTTGTCGGTAACTCTGCTTTCTTTTGCGAACTGGTTCACCTGTCGAACGATCGCAACGACCTCGTAGTATGCCACGAGCGATTGTGCTATGTCGACACCCATGATGAATATGATTGTGGTGAGACCTTTCGATTCCTGAATTGTAGTCGACACAAACATGACATGAAAGGCGTCAATGTTACAGACGATCATCACTGGCGCGAGATCTTCAACATAATACAAACCCTTACGCATTGAATTCTTGAAAATCATTTTCAAGATCGGGAGAACGAAGGAGACAAACGGCTGGTAGGTCTTTCCGGCAAGTGTGAATGCGCAGTAATACGCAGTATATGTAGTGAGAAGGTTCATTTGAGCCATGAGTGCTTGGATATAACAGACGGCTTTGGTCTTCACTTCTGAGTTGGCTTCTAGCTGATCTTTCCACGCGTGGTACAGCAAACCCAACGCTATTGGCATTGCAGGAAAGATCGAGAGTTGGAAGCCGAAAGGAGTCGGGAATGCCCACAACGTACCAAGAATGATGAAATCGGTCATGACGACGGTCGTCACAGCGATGGCCATTACAGCAAGGCGTGAGGTCGATAATGACAGCTGAGGATTGCAAATATGCATGTTGTGCGGGAATACCAGTGGCGGAAGAACACAAACAATACCAAGCCGAAAGAAGAACCAAGGGGTCTGCTCTGCAAGGCCAAGCTGTGGCGACTTCATGGGCAGTGCATCTAGGAGTAGAAGTACGAATAGAGTCGAAAATGGCGGAAGCAGGATAGTGGCTGCGTTTCTGGCTATGGAGGAGGCTTTAGCGTGCGCGAGAAGGTCTTTGAACCTATGCAGTGAGTAACGTCCTTGGAGTTCAACTTGTACAGCCTCCCACATGGTCAAAAGTCGGGAGACGTAAGGATTCATCTCCCACGGACTCAACGCAAAGTTCTTAGTGTTGCCGTCTTGCAGTTGGGTCGTGCAGCTCGAAGGAGACAATGTAAAAGGGAGAGTCACGTTTGCAGCTGAGGCGTGTCCTCGGCGAACTCATACAGAACGCAAGCTATTATAGTCTCCTGGTATATTTTAAGCACCATGTGCGCTTAGCAGTGGCAGCTATGTGTACCCCGCTGGACATGTTCAATAACACGTTGCTGTGCTGACGAAGAATCACTTTCAAAAGATTAAGAATTTTTTTATCACCCCACTCGATTGTCGACATGTCCCTTACCCAACCTGGGCAGTACAAGCAATTTCCGAGCGATCGGAAAGTCGTCTTCAAAGGATCGAGAGTAGCTGGAGTTCTGGGAGTATTTAATAGAATCGTATCTGATGATGACACGCGGGGTCTCGGTTGTCAAGGTCTTCTCAACCATTGTCATAACGCACATAGAAGGGTCGTTTCAGATTTCATTCAGATTCGCCAACAAGCGAGCAGGAGAAAACTGCTTCCTACCTAGACTCTGCTGCCCTTCGTCGAAGCACGAATACCTGCGCCTCGTGCGTATCTCCATCTCGTCGAGTCGTTCAACCAATCGAAAGGCTCTCCTCGTCTGAGAACACCACTAGCTAAAATAATCTCTTTGACAACCGACTCGACATAAATTATGACATATCCTCGATATGTCCGAATCTAATCCATTCAGGACACGTGTCCTAATGTCCATGACCTAGATTAGGACCCATTACGTTTTGGTCCCCTTTTTCGCGGCATTCGTGAATGGCTCGACCATGGAAGCAGGTACGCTCGTCGGCGCGCGGTTCGCGGGGCTCTTGAGCGCGCCACAGGACGCGCCGAGCCCTTTCGACCGGCGGAACGACTCACGCGGCGTCTCTTCTCTCTTGTCTCGCAGCGAGCGCGGATCCGGAGCAGTTCTACTTGCTGCGCGGGCCGGACAAGAGTACGTTCTCGTTCTTGTGTCCTCGAGGGGGTTTACAGTGCGGTCTGATCGCTTTGTGTGTGGTTCTCTCGTGGCAGTCGGCTCGGACGACGTGGACTACCATGACCTCTTGAAGGCCTACAAGCTCGAGTCCCACTTGGCCAAGATGGCCAAGACCACGCTGCCAACGACGTACCAGCATTTCCTGCGCGGCGTCGGCGAGAACAAGTCGTGCGCGGGCGTCAAGGGCGACCTCGTGGAGCTGCTGCAGGGCGTGCCGTTCGACCGACCGATCGAGCCGTTCCCGGAGAACGTGATCAAGAGTGCGCTGCAGCTGCCGCCGGCGAGCAAGAGCGGACCGGTCATGCACCCGGTCAATGGCCGAGCCAAAGCGAGCGGACTCATCCACGCGCCGCCAGCGACGGCGAGCGAGAAGCAGCAGCAGGAAGAGAAGCTCAAGGCTAAGAGCAAGGACGACAAGGACAAGAAAGAGAAGAAAGAAAAGAAGAAGGAGAAGCGGAAGCGCGAAGACGGCGAGATGCTCCAGAAAGTGCTGGCGCCGCTGGTCGCTGAGCTCAAGGCTCTCACGTGGGCTGGCTGGATCATCAACGGCAAACCGGGGAACCCGTTCATCCAGAAAATCACCAAGGAGAACTGCAAGCGGCTCGGCGTCCCGAACTACTTCGACTATATCAAGGACCCGATGGACCTGACCCGCATCAAGGAGAAAGTGGAGCGAGCCGAGTACACCAAGATCGACCAGTTCACTGCAGACATCAAGCTCATGGTTGCCAATGCCAAGACGTTCAATCGTGTCGGCGAGCCCGTCCATCAAATGGCCATCGAGATCGAGCAGCTGTATGTGTCCAAAGTGCCAACGTACAGTGCCGCCTTTGAGGATCTCCAGAGCGAACGCAAGAAGCGCAAGAAGGAGAAGAAGAAGGACAAGAAGAAGAAGAAAGACAAGTAAATGGCCAGCCAAAGCAAGACGAAACCTGGGTGGAACCCCAGCACACAAACGAAACAGTAATAAATACTTGATGCTCCAGAATCACATGACGAGCCGCTGGGCCTCACGGCGACCTCGCAAACGAGCGTCTAGTTGTGGAGGGACTGGCAAGACCCACAAAATAGGGTTGCGCCCGAAGTACACGCGCACGTGGAGCCAGAACGGATACCGCTCGAACTCGCCCGGTTTGCCCGTGATGTACTCGAGCGTGGTCTTGCCCCGTCGAAGCAGCCAGACGTGAAACAAAAAGTAGCCCGCGAGGATGCCGCCGATCGCGAGCGACAGCGTCCAGGAAACTTGCAGGAGCGTCTTGTGCTGGTGGCGCTCGGCGTTGATCTGCGGGTCCTGCGAGAACATGAGCGTCGCGACCATCGAGTTGAAGACCAGGCAGCACGCCGACGTGTACAGCAGGAAGAGCAAGAAGTACTTCTTGTTGGTCCACCCGACGCAGTTGTGTGTCCACGGGCAGTGGTGGTCCTGCGCATCCCGACGAGAAGCCAAATCAACATCCATCGCGCATTTCTAACTGAGACCGTGATGACCAGAACGTACCATGCGGTAGACGCAGCGGCGACAGGCCGAGCAGTGGTGCACGTGGGCCGGCTTGAGCGCGTCGCAGCGCTCGCAGTAGCCGCCGTCGTCTCTGGCGTCCTTGGCGTCCTCGTCGCCGTCTTCGGCCGCGCGCACACGAGCGTCGACGGCAAAGTGCGCCGGCCCGGCGTGCGTGGCCATGCTCAGCGCGTAGGTCCAGAGCATGAGCGCGGCGGTTACGCAGTAGGTTACGTTGGCGCCGTAGGAGGCGTGGAAGCGCGCGATCGAGAGCCAGACGAAGAGCTTGGTGGCCATGAGCGCGACCGCGAGGCCGACGACGACGAGCCCCATTGTATTGGATTGAGCTCCTCAAATGACGTCGAAAAGGGGTTACGTTTTTATCCAAAAGGGGGTTACATCTGGTTCTTAATCAAAAAGAGTTCGTAACAGGCATGAAAAAGCGTGTAAGTGTTGGTATAGAGAATGATGGGTGTAGCCATGTCTCAGATTCTGCTTCCGTGTGTGTTGGTGTCTGAGTCCGCTCAGATGAAGAGCTCCTCACCTGAGAACGAAGAACGGGCTGGGGGCCTGGAGATGGCGATGGCGACGGCGATGGCGACGCGCGCGGCGTGGGCGAGCGTGCTGCGCGGCGTCGCGGGGCGCGACAGTGCGCTGCTGGCGGCGGCGCTGGCGACCGACGACCCGCTGGGGCTCGAGAGCGAGGAGCCGCCGCCGCAACTGCAGCTCGCCGCGCGCGACGCGCTGGCCGCCAACGACGACGCGATCGTCGCGCAGTTGCTGCTGCTCGTGAGCAAGCACGGCGTGCTGCGCTGCGTGCGCGAGCTCGTCGACGAACGGAAAGTGGACGTCGACGCGGTCAACGAACGCCGGGAGACGGCGCTCTTCTGGGCAGTCAAAGGGCGACAATATGAGACAGTCGAGTTCCTGCTGACGCGCGGCGCCGCGGTGACGTCGCTCTCGCTCGACGACTACACGCCACTCTCACTCGCTGTTCGTGAGAATAGCGTCGAGCTCGTCGAGATGCTGCTCGAAGCGGCCGGGGACGCGGTCGATGTCAATGTCGTGCTGCCTACTGGCGAGTCGATGCTCCACATGGCGACTCGGTACGGTCTCACAGACGTGGCGGCCGTGCTGATCGCGCATGGCGCTGATGTCAACCTCGAGGCTCCGCGGAATCCCATCCACCCCAATACACTCACGCAGGCGCCGATCGCGCGCGTCTCAGATATCCCGACAGCGCGGTTTCTACTCGACAATGGCGCCGACATCTCGGGTAACACGGGTCTGCTCGCGACGACATTCGCGGCCGTGGCTGAGAACCCGGCGCTCGTGCAGTTCCTGCTCGACCACGGCGCCGACATCCGACGCCAGCGGTATACAGAGCTCATGTGGCCGCCGTTCACGTCGATCGTGTTCAACCAATACAAGACGATGGAGATCACGACAGCCCACGGTATCGACATTGACGCCAAGCTCACGTCTGGCATGACCCTGCTCCACTTTTGCATGACGCTCTCGACGTGGAACGAGGTCGTTCCATACGTGCTAAGCCTTGGCGCCGACGTGCTGGCCACCAACGACCGCGGCCAGAACGCTCTCGACCTCGCCAAGATCTACCGCCCCGAGCTCACGGAGCTCTTCCTGAAACACCTCCAGGCGACCAAACCAGCCGAGAAACTACCGCCCATGTCGACATGAACAAAGCCCCGACTGTATGTATTTTTTTTTTATAAATTTCTTATGTGAATGCGACTCACCGAACGAGACTTGGGTGAACTTCCATCTGTGAGCTTGCTTACACCATCTCGGCCGTGAGTCTTCCTATGGGGCGGGGCTTGTCAAGCTCGTAGCCGGGGAGCGTGTCCACGGGGCCGACGTCGCACGTGCCTTTCTCGTAGCTCTTCACGTGTGTGGCCATCTGCGCGATCGCGCAGCACGTGCAGCAGAACGACATGGCGGCGTCATTGCAGCCCGAGCCCGGGATCTGGAACATGGTGCGGATGCGGCGGCGCAGCGACATGGTCACGAGTATCATGGCGAGCCCCGAGATCGAATCAAAGAACGATGAGGTCTCGAGAGCCGCCGTCCCAGCCGCGGCCGCGAGGAAGAGCGGCGAGTTCTCGTCGTAGCGTGCCTGAAGCCAGTTGACAATGGGTCGGTGGGAGTCTTTCTCGATCCCGATCACAAAGATGGCCGACATGAAGCTCTCGATGGCGTAGATCATCAGCAGCGTGTGGAGCACTTTCCAGTACGAGGCCCAGCCGATGCGTTGCGAGATCTGCGCGAGCGAGACGCACGGCACGCACGATGCCATGCAGCAGTTGACGCCCGACTCGCATGGGTTCCAGGCGTCGGAGACCCACGCACCGCGGGTGAGACCGTCACCATACACACGCAACGGTGGCAACTGCTGCGTTGGGGCGGTTGGCTTGGTCTCGGGCAGCAACGGTGCTGCGTCGGACTCGTCGCGTTGGTCTACGAAGCCTCGCATGGCCTACAAGGAAGATTGCAAAGTGGGGAGCTCCGACGGACCCTTCACAGAGATGCAACGGCCGGCCAGCGAGGGTAATCCTCGCAATCATTCCGCCGACGAGCGATGTTCCATCTCAGCACCGCCGCAAATTTTGCGTCGAAGCGGTTGGTGGGCTCTGCGTGAGATATGCAATCTCACAATAAAACTTCTCACTTCTCCTTTTGAGTAACGGATGCTATGTATGTACATAAACCTTTGATAAACTTATACAGTCAATTATATACTTTGATTAGGTGAATTAAAAGTTTATTACTCACAATAACTGGATAATATCAAGTTATAAGCTCTCATATAATTTTGGTCATTTGCAGCTCAGACACGCACGAGGCGTGCTTTGTGCGGCTGGACGTTGCGATGCGTGGGCAGCGCATAGCCTGGCAGCGTGTCCACGGGTCCGACGTCGAAGCGGCGTCTGTCGTAGCTCTTGACGTGGCTCGCCATCTGTGCGATCGCGTAGCACGAGCAGCAGCAAGACGTCACGACGTCGTCGAAAGTGGATCCGGGAATGTCGAAGAGTGCTCGCACGCGGCCACGCAGCGAAAGCGTCACGGCGGCCAGTGCGAACCCTGAGAGCGAACCGAAGAAGAACGACACGGCACTCGTCGATGCTGCACCGGCCACGACGGCCGCCACGAGCCGAGGGTGTTCGTCGTAGAGAGACGAGAGCCACATCCGTGCGTGGGTCGACGCGTTGGCGGAGATTTCAGCGACCAGTGCCATTAGAAGCTCAAGCGGGTAGACGAGCAGCAGTGTGTGGATCACTTTCCAGTACGGAGCCCATCCGATGCGTTGCGAAATCTGCGCGAGCGAGACGCACGGCAGGAAGTACGTCGTGCAGCAGTTGACCCATGACTCGCACGGGTAGAAGAGCTCAGCGTCCCAAGCACCCACGCGGATGGTGACGTCTTCATCGTCGTCATGTATTTCTGCATGGTTGCGCGACGGTGGAGGCAACAGCGGTGACGCGTCGAGATCGAGTTCCTTGTGGTCGTACGCGGTCATGGTGGACATGGTGGCTTGGAAGGCTTGGTGGAAGTGAGAGTGGGGGGCATTAGGCTTAGACTGTGGGTGTTTCACTACTGAAACGTGCGACTTATTTGCCAGGAACGATCTCATAAACAGTCTGAAACAGCCGCGCGTAAAAAGTGGGAGATTGAAACGTCTGTGGCCTTTGAGTACGCCTACCTTGCCTATGAGTGGACGCAAGCTCCACTGGTGGAAGAAGTAACGACGATCTTCGATCAAACGAAGTATTTGTGGCGGTGCCGTCGTGATTCATACTCAAACCTCTCACATCCTTTGAACATAATTGTGCAGTATCACTCCCTGGCAGTGACTAAAGTCGAAGAGCGAGTAGAGAGCGATGCGTATTGCCCGTTAGCTACGCTACCGATCAAATGCACTCAAGCGTTTTGTCAAGAGCGCAGCTTCGTGGCTTCATTTGTTTAGATGTTTCTCTGTCGTTGGCGCTATAAATTGCCTTATTCTAAACGTAAACCTTCCGGGTCTCTTGACATATTTCGTGCATTAAACGTTAATGCACGTATTTTGCATCTTGGAAAGGTGTCTGGACTCGCTTAAAGTCACCTCCGAGGATTGGAAGGAAGTAAATTCACCGCCAGCTGCATGTTGACGTTGTCGAGGTCTATTGGAGTGAGACCATCGCCATCTCCTACCGCAACTGCCCATTGCCGTCCACGGTTCAAGTCAGTAAGATCAAATTGGCGTGGAGCAAGATGCTGGATGAAGATGTCCACCACCCGTTCTTTCACGGTCAATCACATTCAGCACACTCTATTTTGAGCATACTACTAGTAGTATTTTCCCCCGGCTCTTCTGTCATTGCACCTCGTGCTGCAAAACCGCACATTCCAGCAGAGATTGATGTTGACAGAAAGGTGGGGCTGACTGGAGGAGACTACCGGTATGCTCTAGATTCCGCATGAACCACTATATCCCAATTCGCTCGATCGCAGTGCGAGACGCACATCCATACCAGCACGTACCACCCCGGAGACGCTGAAGACGGCGGAGAGCGTGGATAGCAACTCCGAATCCAACATGACGAATGAGTTTCGCATCACGGTCGACATGCTTGACGTCGCAGAAGCAACTTACCGTATGCAGGAGCGCGACGCTGCGATGATCAGCGGCGGGGTAGATTGGCATGACGTCGTGGTCGCCACCAGCGTGAGAGCTGAAATGTTTTTCATGATCCCAAAGTATATTCTGCTGGGACGGTGTGTCGAGCTGCGCGAAGATGGTGCGCTCGTTCTCAAGAGTTATATGTGCAACCACCAGTCGAGCGCGAGAGAAGCGCTCCGCTTTCCGTTGCATGCGTATGCACGAGCCACCCAGCGACTGGCTGAAAAAAACATTGAAGGAAAGACTCGTGAAGTGTTCGAAGTTGTTGAGCTGCCCCTCGTCTCAGGAAGCAATGGCATCCGCATCCTCGACGGGATGCTCTATCGACATCATCCGATCGGCCGAGGGCAAGTTCAGCCACTTGTGACCGTTGAGGTCGAAGTCACGAATCGGTCGATTTCGTGGATGGCGAGGCGTGCACTGGAACTTTTCTCTGATTTTCCGACCATAGATCGAGTGGTCTTTGTCAAGTTCTTCCCTTCGACGAATACGAGCGGACTTGTTGAAGTACCCGCGTTGGCCATCGCGTTTCAGTTGGATATCGACGGCTACTTGTCTGTTGTTGGAGCCGAATCCTTCGGGAATGCCAAGTTGCCGGCCGAATTTCTCCGTGATTTGCAGATTGGAACGGAGCTTGTGCGGCCATTTGCTGAATCTGGACGCCTGGATCGAGTTGGATTCAACTTGAGCCTTCCACGAGACGCTGCCGTGGAAGCGATGCGCACTCTCAAACCTCCACCCACTTGTCTTTTTGAGGTGCCGATGGAGGACGAGAGGCCACCTGTGGAGTTTGATCTCTTCCCGATTTTCTTCGGCGGAATACGCGGGCTCATGATCGATTTGGAGGGCCAACTGGAAAGCATCGAAGCATTAGTCCCACCACCTAAGCGTGCACGCCTGTGGTAGGCTCCAAAATTGCGAGTAGGCTCTGCAGGGAGGCTCGATGATTTCCGAGAACATGGTTTTGGGTCTCCGAAAGTTTATTTCCTGTGATCAGCATTTGCCACTTGATTGCAATGGTATGAGTCGAGTCTGGATCGCGTCATTTGAAGGTGAAGGCGTGATGTTGTGTGCTGGTTTCGTTCATTCGACTACCCCACCAGCAATTTCTTGACAATAGACATCCCTCGATCTGCCAAAGTCTAACATCGTTATTTTCCAGGTCTTCACGCCTGCGCCAATCGCTCTGTTCCATACATTCAAATGAAGTGATTGCCACAAAGATCTGCACATCCTCTATGGTCCCTGACCAGCCAAAATTCAGTGAGTTAGTGGGTCTGCGTTTCAGCCAAAAAAAAACCTTTCTGAAGAGGATTCTGTAAGCAATCGCTTGGTGAGCGAGCAGATATAATATCCAGCCACAAAAACATCAACTGCACGTCGTTTTGCGCATTGCCCCTACCTCTCGATTGTTTTCAAGAGTCTTCAATCTGGCTCCTTGCTATTCCTTGTCTACGAACAGTTTTGTCTATCTGATCACAAGACGTGGTGGCAGAGAACTTGGGGGATGTATACAAGACGGAGTGTGCCAGTCGCGAGTTACTTCAACTGAGCGTTGAGAGACGGTGGAATGCATCTTTTAACACGACTGATATTTGGGCACATGGCTCACCACGAGATCAGATCCGTCTGCAACATGTGTGACAGTTGTCGATTGGTGGTCGCACTACCGCGACTAGTACGATCGAAAGAGGAATCAACACTGCTTGGGCTCTGAGTCGCGGTCACCCAATGTGGTCTTTGCTCTCATCAAAAATTTCGTTTGGTCAAACCCGCACACATGAATCACAGAGTCTCGAGTTTTCTTCTCGCCTACGCGTAGGGGCAATCTCAATTCTATTGTACGTATCGTACTTTCGTCCGTGCACTCTTTTTCGACTACTCTTCTCTCGACGTCAATTCTCACCTTCACGACTCGCATCTCCAATCTAATCGCTCTGACTCCACCTCCAAGAATCCATCTTCTCTCGCGCTGTGATTCCACCTCAATCACGAACTCAATCTCGTTCCCCTTTCATCTTGCGTTCTCACGCCGTCACAGTGTCCTTCGGTCGCTGCGACTGTGCTGGTTGCTGCTTGCGGGCCGGACGATCCGGTCGCGGGCGACGGTCATCGGTCTTACCGCCACCATTCGCCGCTCGGTTGGCGTTGTGTGGGGCGCTGTTTTCGTCGTTCGAACGCTGTGGGCGAGGGCGGCGCGGCTTGAATGTATTTCCGTTGCCATTCGACTTGGAGGCATCTTCATTCTTCGAGCCTTCTTCGCCACGGGGACTGTTGCTGTTGTTGTTGTTGGTCTTCGAGCGAGGCTGGAAACGACGACGCTGGTTGGGCTTCTCGTCGCCCGATCCATTCGCTGGCGCTGTCGCCGGTTTGGGCTTGCGGCTCCAGACACTCTTCCCAGCCGCAGCATCCGCAAACGACTTGGGCGCCGCAGCCACGGGTGCTTGCGCAGTGACGGCCTCCTGCTCTGGCAATTCCTCCACCGGTTCTTCCTCAGATACGGTGGGCTCAATAGCCTCAGGCGTCGTGTCATGCTGGTTGTCCTTGTCTTCCGTCACGGGATCCTCAGCCACTGGCTCAGCATCCGTCTCCAACTGCGAGTCCGTGAAAAAGTTAATATGCGGAAGCTCCTCTGCCGAAGGTGGCACAACTGCCGCCGACTCTTCCTCAAGCGCATTTTCTTCCTCCGCCTTGTCTTCGCTGCCACTCTTGGCGCCGAGCTGTTCGACCATGGCGCGCAGGTCCTGATACGTGAAGTTGAGCACGACGGTCTTGTCGCTTCGGGTCAGGTACCGTGTGGCCTCCTGCAGCGACTCGGCGAGGTTTTCCTCAAACGGCACTTCCGCTGGCGGGCGTGTCGTGCCCAGCAGCACCTTGGAGAAGTAGTCCAGCGCCAGCGGCACTTCCTCACCGAGCGCCTGGTGGAGCGTCACAGCGTGGAGTGTGCGCAGCAAATCCTCCACATACGCAAGCGCATCTCCCGACTCGGCGACCACCGCCACCGGCTCCTCAGGCGCCTTGGCTTCCTTGACCTCCTGCGCTTCCACGACCTCTTCCTTCACGGAAGCGTTCGCGAGCTCGCTCGCCTTGGCCTTCTCGGCCTCTTCCTTGACGTAGACCTCAATAAACTGCTCTCGCAGCGACTCAAACTCGGTGATCATCTTCTCCACGAGCGGCTTGTTGCTCACGACCTCGAGCTGCTGGTCGTTGAGCACTTTGCCTTCGCTCGCGCGCGCCGTTTCGAGCTGCTTGATCTTCTCGAGCTTCTTGCGGTAGAGGCGGATGCGCTTGTGGAGGAAGCTCAGGTACGGGTGGTCGATCGTCGCCGCGAAGGCCTGGTTGGTTTCCTCGGGCTCGGCCGTCTCGACCTTCTTCTTGCTCTTCTTCGCGGCGCGCTTGCTCGGCAACGGCGCGGCCTCCGGCGACGCGGGCGCCACCGTTGGAACCGCCGCGCTCTGCTCTACCGCGTGGTGCTCTCCGTTCGCCGCCACGTCGTCTCCGTCGCGCGCAATCGCCGCATCTTCGCGCTTGGTTGCCGTCGCCATGTTTCCTTCGTTCACAAGTTGCCGTTGAGGGGAGTTTTGGACCAACGTCCGAAGAGGGGGGGGAACGCAAATGGCCAAGAGACAGGCCAAGTCGGCTGCAGGCTCCTTCGACATTTTAGGTGGAAACCGGTAGAATACCGGTGAAGAAGAGGGATTACAGCCAATCAGCGATGAGGACGTGGACCTTCGAAACCGAAGCGGAGGATTGGGATATGGAGAAAGCAAGATACGGGATTGGACGTATTTACATACAGGGTCTAGCATACGGATCCGACTTGAGCGGCGTCTGTCACACCGACTCGGTGATCTCGTCGAGCAGGATCTCGTCCACCTTGACGCCGACGGGCGGCGTCATGGCCGTCTCCACGGGTTCACTACTAGCTGAAGGCTCGCTGTCTTGTTTCTGCTCGCTCGTGGCTTGGAAATGGGCGGCCAGCACGTCGTCGTCTTGCGGGGTCTCAGGCTCCGTCTCTCGGCCTTCGATCTCCACGGGGCGTGGTTCCTCGGGGAGCGGCTCAGGCGGCGGCGGCACGAGCCCGAGCTGCTCTTTCATGTGCGGAATCTCCTCGTCTACGACAGCGTACGTGGCTTCGAAAAGCGTCGACGGGCCGATGGCGGCTGGGTCCAATGAGCCTTCGGGGGCCACATACTCGCGGTCAAGCACTTGTTCGGCCTGGAGGATCAGCAGCATGTTGTAGAGCGACTGCAGCGTCGTCTCGAAGACTGTCATGGCATGCGATGAGGACGCCGCGAGGGGCCCAGCCGAACGGAGCTTGCGTGCGAGGCGGCGCAGCACACTAAGCCAGAGCTCGTTAAAGTCGTTGAGCTGCACGAGCACGTGGAGGTGGTGGAGGAAGGTCTTGGAAAGCAATGTGACGCTGTAGAGCGAGGCTTCCTTCGAGTGACGCCACACGCCTTCGTTCACCTGGTTGTCGAACGTGAAAATGACGTCCTCAAAGCAGTGCTGCCACGTCTCCTTGGGCACGGGCACGCCTGGCAACAGCAGTGAGTTGTGGAGACACTCCCACGCGGTCTTGGCGATCGGTGCGCGATCATCGTTCAGGTAGCTGAGCATCACACGCATGACCTCGAGCCACGCACGACCGTCCATCTTGTAGGCACTGTCGCTAGCCGCGAGGCCCTGCAGCAGACGCAGAGCGTCCACCGAGAACGGGGTGCGGTTACTCACAAAGCGCAGACAAGTTGCGATCCAGAGCGTCACGTTCTCGTCGTTCAGGTGGCCGCCCTCCGCCAGCAACTTGACACTCTCCCAGCACGCAGCGCGACCGTTTTTGTACTGGACGACGTTCTCGAGGATACCCATGAGCACATCCCACTCGTGGAAGTCGTGCATGTACACGAGGTTAGCCTTGAGCAGCATGTTAATCCCGATAGCGATGCGGTCGCTCAGAGCCTTGCACATCTCCTCATCCATCTCGAGTAGTACGCGGAGCGTCTTCATGAGCTGCGGGCGGATCTTCTCGTCATGGAAAAGTCGGATGCTCACGCGCAAGATGTGCACCACGACACGTTCGGCCAGTCCATGCAGGTGGTGGTGGAGCTCCTGCAACGGTGTCTGAAGGATCTTCTGTGCGTACTTGTGGAACCGCTCCCACAGGTTCAGTTGCCCGATGCGGTGAACATTGACTAAGATAAGGTCGACGCTGAGCTCGAGCACAAGGATGGCGTTCTCCTGCATCATAGGGTCGGCAGCTGAGACCGGCACGCCCCCATCGGGTGTAGCCGGAGCAAGTACGCCCTTGAACGGATCGCGGCACGTGAGCAGTGTGTCCAGCAGGCTCAACAACGACAACTCATGGAGTTTGCGCACCATCCGCATCCAGTTTTCCTTCTCCAAAACACCACCGCCAAGCTTAGCGACGGCCTCGCGTAGGATTTTGCTGACCAGCGAGAAATTCTCGTCTACTTTTTCTTCCTCAGCCCAGAGGTACGACGACAGCGAGTCCCAGATCGAGCCACTGTTGGGGCCAGCGTTCCCATAGCTCGTCGCGTGGCCACCGCTCCCAACGCCCATGCTCTTCATTCGGCTGCGGATCGCAGCCTGGCGCTCTGCAACTCGCCGCGAACGCTCGCGGGCCTTACCAGACACGCCTGTAGCCGCACCATTGGCTCCTGACGATGATCCCTGGGGAACTGGAGATGGCTGCGAGCCGCTGCCTTGGATTGGCGGTAGAGGCACACCGCGGGCATCAACGAAATCATCCATCTCGACCAGCGATGTCGGAACCACATCCAGCTCGTTGAACATGAGCACGCATTCGATAACGCTGGCCCAGGCCTTGCGGAACGACTCTTGACGCTGCTGTACAAACTGGAAAAGTAGCTTCAGTGAGAGCAGTGCTCGTCGCATCTTCGCTCCACGAACAGTGTCTTCAACCATGTGGCTCGGCTCAGCTATTCCACTCGCAAGTGGAGAAGGGACCCCTTCCTCTTCTTCAGTTAGAATTTCTACGCTGCTTAAACGTCGGGGCTTGCTCGATGACTGTGACTGTCCGCGACGCGTCACGTGGCCACTGCCATTCGGAACGGAGCTCGCTGGCATGAAAATCTTCTCCCCATTGAGAACACCGTGGGCAAATGTGAGGAAGTAGGTCGAAAGTGAGGCCATGATCTTGTTGAATAGCTCGCCCATATCGTAGTACAGGGCGATCTTGGCACAGTTGCTGAGACCATCGAGAGCGCGCTCCATGTTGGCCGCGTCGCACGTCTTCTCGTACGCGAGCGAGATACACTTGATGGTCGTGTCGCAAATGAGCGTGAACATATCCTTCTCGTAGAGACCTGCACGCAGCTTTAGGATACTCGAATTGGACGTGAAGCTTGCACCGACGACATTCTCGGATCGCTTGAGTACACCCTCCCACTGCGTCGAGTATCGGTCGACGGTAAACTGCTCGTTGAAATCGGATACGTCGTGCTGCATCTGGATTTCCTTCTCCTTAATGTTGTTGTACAGCGTCGTGAGGTACTCGACTGGGAGATCCTGGCCGCCATTAATGCCCCGGTTATTGCGGATGAACTCTTCTAGGGTCATTTTCTTGGCAATGTGGTCTGAATGGAGATCTGTGTTGAGCATGATGATACTAAAAGCAAGCACGTACGCAGCGTCGGCGTCTGCAAGCTCGTTTGCTGATTCGCACTGTGCGTGGAATTGCTTAGAGAACGCTTCCATCATTCGATCAATCTTTTGCGCTTCTCCGGGAAGACGGAACCGCGCAAGGAACAGTCGCAGTGCCTCGTCCAGCGACCCAGCTTCTCGAAAATCGAGCATCGCAATGTAGGCGTCACGCACAGCAGTGTTGAACGGGTACTTCTCCGGTGGTCCGTCTCCTAGATAATCACCGATTAAGGTCTTGTTCAAACCCGGTGTGTGAAGCAAGAACGAGGCAACAGCCTCAGGCGTGAGTTTGGCCGGCAGCAGCTCCATCTCCTGAGCATACGAAATCCAGTTCTTCTGGTCCGTGTTGAACTTCTCCGCCGCGAGCGCGTACCGCTTTTTCGTGCGCTTGCGCTGCTGTAGCACCTCAGCCGTACGCTCGCGCGCTGTGTGGAGCCACGCGAGCTGGTCCATCGCTGATCCCTGCCCGCTTGCGCCGCCGAGGCTGCTACCGGCTGTCTCGCTCTGGTCCGAGTCCGACTCACTGTCGCTGTTGGACATAACGAGTTGCATGAGATCGCGCACGGACGACAACGGCGAGATATCTTCGAGCGCGATTTCGCTTGGCGGGCCACTGGGGACTGGCGGATGGCCTGCTGTGAACTTGGCGAGATCGGCGCCTTGCAGACCGATAACCTCGGTGGTCGACGCTGCCGTGCCAAGCGGACAGCGGCGTGCGATGGACTCAATCACTGCAAGCAAGGCCTCAAGACACAGCAACGTGAGCGCGTTGAGGTTGCCATTCGGACTCTCCATGGACTGGCAGTTGCGCGCAAGCGACTTGCAGAGCACCTCGAACAGGTTTGTGCAGTGCACGTCGCAGTCGTAGTTGATGTAAATGTCGAGCATCATGGCCGGTTCGCGGCAGAATTCGAGCAGCGACTCGAGCGCGAGCTCCTTCTGCTCGTCTGAGCACGACGGCGAGTCGATGATACGCATGTGAACACTGGTGAAGAAGACCTCGAGCTGCACTTTGAGGTGGTCTTTGATCGAGTTGAAGAGGTTGAACACGACACGAAGCGTAAGCGACAGGATCGCGAGGTCCTCAGTCTCTGAGTTCTGCAGAAGATACTTGGACAGATCGCCCTGCAGCACGGTCACGAGCCGCGGGTGGTTGCCCAGCCCCGTGCCGGCCGTCTCGAGCACGATGTTGATGAGTCTCAACCCGAGAA
Organism: Pythium myriotylum; assembly: GCA_023091665.1. Lineage (NCBI taxonomy): Eukaryota > Oomycota > Peronosporomycetes > Pythiales > Pythiaceae > Pythium > Pythium myriotylum. The sequence continues at coordinate 310,706 of JALJCQ010000009.1, forward strand.
TACACGTGAGATCGTCCTTGGACGAGGGCGAAATGAGGCTCGAGAGAAACGTCAAGATCTGTTCGAGCAGCGGAATGCCGTAGCCAACCGGGCGCGGCGGCTGGGCCTCCTCCTCAAGCGGTTCTTCTTGGTCGTCATCCTGCACATCTTTCTTGCGCGGCTCGAGCTGGTCGATGCGGTCAAAGACCGTGAGAATCAGGTGCGCGAGCGTATTCTCAGCAGCGCGGCAGAGATGGAGCGAGGACCGCGGCTGGCAGCTGATGCTGTAGCAGAGCTGCATCATTTTCCACACGTTATCGCCCGAGATGAGATGGCCCGCATCGCTGCGCAGACAGTACTCGACCAGCTCCAGCAGCTTCATGAGCACGGCCTCGTCGTCCGCGCGGTGGGTCTCTTCAAAGCGACAGCGCGAGACGCAGACGGCGATGCGGTTGATGGCCACGTCGGCGCGCAGCGACTCGCTCGTGATGAGCCCATAGAGCAGGAACTTGTTGAGGCTCGAGATCGCCGCGCCCGTGATGAAGCCGCTCGTCTTGTCCGACTCGATGACCATGACGAAGGGCAGCAAGTAGGTGACCGTGTCCACGTCCGAGAGGTCGGTGACCCACTGGAGCTCGTAGTGGAGCTGCTTGAAGGCGCGCATCATGGGGCTCTGCGTGGCCGCCGGGATCTCCTGCTTGAAGCGGTCGGCCGACGCCCAGCGCGCGTTCACGCGCATCATCGAGAGCACATTGTGGATCTCGCCCTTGACGCAGTTCATCCTCGTGCAACGTGGCCTCGCGAGGAGCTACAGCACCTTCGGGGTATCGTGTCTTCAGAACGCGGCGGCGTGTATACCGATTAAGTGCGCAGTCACACAAACGAGGGATATACATGTACACTCCGTCTAGGTATACAGGATGATAATGACTGCGCACCCCATTAAGTACGCAGAGACACTCGCGAGGGGGCATAAATGGCTTCAAGATGCGGGGCAAAGGCTAACGGTACACTATGGAGGCGAGGAGCACGAGGAGAGAGAACCCTCTCGTGTCTCTCTCGACAGGAGGCCGAGATCTACCGGCTGTTGGTCTTCCGGCGACGCATGTGCTGCTTGGAGAGCTTGTGCAGCATCGAGTTGGTCACTTTGACGCCCAGGGCCTTCGGGATTAGCAGCTCGGGCGCGAGGAGGTTCTCGTCGTCGGTGGAAAACGTGTTGAGGAACTGCATGAGCTCTTCGATGGGCTTGCCCACAACGTGCGGTTCGGACAAATGGAGCAGTGCGAGCGTCACGCGAATCAACATCTTGAAGTTCTTCTCGAAAAGGAAGATGTCCCAGATCTTGTCCACCGTCTCACGAGGTAGAACGTTGAGGTACAGGAAGAGTGTCTGGAACCACCCGACCGTGAACATCTCGATCATGACCTTCTCCTTGTCAAAGTGCTCGCTCAACGCTGGCGTTGCGAGCTCGAATAGCCGCTGCGTCTGGAAACAATGCAGCTGCAGCTTGTGTAACCCCGGGGAGAACATTTGTCGGAGACCGTAGTTCTCAAAAAGCGCGACGAGAATCCAGAACGCACTTTCCACTTCCAGCCGCGACGCTGCCTGGCCAGAAGACCGGCTTGGACTCATCGGCGGGCTTTCCACACCGTCTCGCTCCGCCTTGCGCGCTAGCCGGACGGCCTCGCGAGCTTCGCTGCTCTTCTTCACGTGGTCCAAGACATGGGCTGCGATGTAGTCCATGCCTTGGCAGTACCCAACTTCCGGGAAGCGGCTTGACAGAGCGTGGAGGATGTCGCTCAGCTGGTCAATCAGCTCCTGCTCCGTGTCGTACACAGCTTCTTTGTTGGCGCCAACGACTCGCTTGTGCGGTGCGACGCGGCCGTACGTCCTTCGCACGTCGGTCAGGATCAGCTCAGTGCACTCGCCCTTGGACTTGGCCATGAGCAAGTGAGTCTCGAAATCGAGCTCGGACGCTTTGCGGATTTTCTCAACATTTGCCGAGAACTCCCAGAACGAGAACCGGATGTGCGCGGGCATCTCACCGTACCGCACGCAGAACCGCCACAACCGCTTCTCTGATCGGATGAACGACCGACATGACCGGTTCACGAGGCTCACGCGTCCGAGCGTCTCGACGTTCCCACAGAAGAGCAGGATGTTGCCCACGATGTAGTGCGTCGCGAAGCAGCGTTCCGCCGGCGGCAGCGAGACGTCCTGTCCCTTGGAACTCGCCGTGCTGCTCCGTGACCGCCCAGTGCTCCCTACACTTGAACCTGTGCTGCTGCGCGATCTCGCTGCACGAAACCAAAAGAACGGATAAGTGAGACTTTGGCCATAAAAAGGGAGGGGCCAACTCAGCACCACGACGTACTCAGAATGGCTGGGATCCGGTAGCTCACAGGGTTGCCGTGCTTGTAGAGCTCGAGGAAGCGGCAGCTCGCCATGGCGGGCGACTCGACGAAGACGAGCTCGATGGGCGTCTCGCCGAGGTAGTCGTTGACGACGTGCATGCCCATGGTCTGGAACTTCTCGGCCACGGGCGCCACGGCCGCCACCTTGGTCTTGATCATGGACCAGCCCTGAGATGAGCCTTCCTTCACTTTGCTCAGCGCTGGCTGCATCTTGCCGCGCCCGATGGTCGCAGCAGCACTCGCCGAGGACCGCACTTTCTCAAGCGACGGCTGGAAGCTGGGTGATTGGTATCAGAAAACCCCAACTTCGGTTAGACTAGTCTAAACCAATAGCAGTCACCCAGTCTAACCCCGTGGACTCACCGCTTGCTGGTCTTGTCGCGCACGGCCTGCATGTGGGGCGTGATCGTGTTGCGCGCCATGGTCGCGCGGTCTTTGAGCGTGCCGAACGCGTGTGTGAAGGCGCGTCCGCCCGGCTGCACGGGCGGCACGTCGTCGTTCGCCTTGCCCGGCATCGTGTCCTGTGCGCCAACGAGTCAGCTCTCGGTCTATCGAGCTCGCAACGCCCGCGTCTAAACGCTGCGGGTATACCTCCTCAGACGACGACGAGGTGGCCGACATCGAGTGCTGCATGGTGGTCGAAATCGCCGAATGCCTCTTGTCTCCGCTGGATTCTCGCGCGGCGCTCGCGTCGTCCGGCTTCTCCGCCGCGCGCCTTCTTTCCTCGGCCGCCCGCCCTTCCTTTTCCCGTCGGCGACCGAGGTCGGGAACTGGGGTCTGTCTGGGCGGACTCAGGTGGCCAGTGACTAGACTCAGACGACCAAAAAAAGGGACTACCGTGACCGCGTTTCTACGATTTAGTACCCCCGTGGAGGCACTATTCCGACGGAGGTGGTCTCGGTTGCCTTTCTAGCGAGCGGAGCTGCTCGAGCAATCGCGTCTGCGTCGCCAGCGTCTCGCGCGTGCGCTCGAGCAGCAGCAGCAGCTTGCGCTTGGACACGAGCACGAGTTCGTCGCCGTCGTCGGTGGTGGCGGTCGTGGTCGTGGTGGTCGCAGCGCGGCGACTTGAGTCGGCTGGCCGCGGCGTCTGTGTGACGAGGCGGTGGGTGGATGACACCTCGCGCGACTGCGCCTGTCGAACGCGCTCCAGTTCGTTGACCAGGTCGTAAATCTCATGGCGCTCCTTGGCGTGCTTCTTCTGCGGCGTTCGGTGACTGCACACGGGCCAAGCGGGTCAGCCACCTGGCTCGAAGGTCACGGACGGAGCTTCCCCCCCCACGTGTCAAGACTATCTCTCACCACCTGTGCGCGGCGTCACGTTCGCCGTGTCGTCGCTCGCGCATCACTTCGCCGCGCCTGTTCCGCACGAGCTTGAGAAAGGCCGCGTACCCCATGCGCGGCTCGTTGAGGTTGCCCCCGTTCAAGTAGAACGCGTCAAAACCTTCATCCAGCACTTGCTCGGTGGTCGCGCGGTCGGGCACGCGCCCGAGCTCCTTGGCGCACTGCACGTACCTCCTCAGCAGCGCCAGCTGTAGCGCCTTGCCGACACGGCGCCGCCGCGGCGTGCGCAATGGCAGAGGTTGGAACGTGGCCGAGTCGGCGTCGTCGTCCTCGTGCTCTTCGTGGTGCTCGTTCTCGGAGCCCGTGAGCAGCTCCACGTCGCTCTCTTCGGGCTCAGCCGCATCACCCAGCAGTTGCGCGTCACCCACGAGGTACCCATGGGCTCCAGTGGCCTCTGAGGCGCCGGCGAGGGCCGTCTCTTCGCCTGCATCATCCAGCAGCTCCATCATCTCCGAGCCGACGATTTCCAGGTGACTATACACCTGTATACATGGGGTTACGCGTATACGTATACGCTACGAGGTTACACATCGGTTGGGGGAATCTTGAAGAGGCGTTGGGAAGATGGCTGACATCATCGACAAGATCGGCAAGTATTTCGCGGACCAGGAGGCCCAGTTGCGCGAAAGGTACGCGCAGGCAGCCGCGACGGCTGCGCGCGCGAACGGCGCGCCGATCGCGGTGCCGCCGGCCGCGAGGCGAGTCGAACTCGCGGCGAAATCCCATGCTGAAGTCAGGCCGTCTTCGCTGCTGCGGCGACGGCTCACGGCGACGAGAGAATCAGGGAGGCCCGCTGCGTTTACTAGAGCAGAGAGTGTTGAGCGTGAAGGCTCCGGGTGGGTGGCCACGCACGAGCAACCGTCGGCGAGATCGGCGGCAGAGAGCTCCCGAGATGACGGGAGTAGCATGGGAAGCCGGTGGACCACGTCGGAGAGTGGCGGTGACGACGACGCGGCTTCGTCGTCAGCGCTGTCGACGAGAAGCAGCAAGTCGATAAAGATGAAGAAGAAAAAGAAGAAGAAAAAGAAGATATCGGTGGAAATGGCGAGCAAAGAGGAAGAGGAGAAGGCCAAGCAGCAGCGCGCCGCCGAGGGCCACGCGCGTGCACAAGAGCGAGCGCGGCGCCTCCAGCACGAGAAAGCAGAGCGCGAGCGGCAGCAGCAGAGTGAGCGCGAGGCCAGCGCAGCGAGGCTCCAGGAAGAGATGCGCAAGATCGAGGAGATCCGCCGGCGAGGCAAGACTTTTGCCATGCGACTGCGTCCACAATCCGCGCCGACAACTCCGCAGACAAGGACGCCACAGTCACGAGAGGAAACCAATGTCCAGACGTGGATGGTGGATGATGCAGCATCCAAGCCTCAAGAAGAGATGGAACCCAAGCCCCGCGTGGGGTTTCTGGCAGAGATTGAACGGCGGATGAAGAGTGAGGTAGGATGCAAACGAGTTTGAGGCTTCGCTATGTGGAGGAGCCTTATATATTGTGCCAGATGCTAGCGGAGATGGAAGAGAATGAACGGCTCTTCCTCGCCCACACTCAAGAAGCAGAGGAGCATGCTCGACTGGAGGCGCAATTACGGAAAGCCAACGACCTGAACGCTATCAAGCAAGAACGTGTCGACTCGCTGATAAAGGCCAAAGAGGCTATGGAAAAAGAGATCCAAGAGAACCAGGCCTTGGCGCTGGATCTCAAGCAGCAACGGCTTCAGCTAGAGGAGAAGAGTCGGCGCGAGCGACAGCTCAAGCAGCGAGAAGCCGAGCGCGAGATCCACGCGCGGCTGCTGCGTGAGGAGTCCCAACGACTTGTGGATGAGGAGCGTAGAAGGAGTGACGTGGCGGCTGAGGCGCGAGCCAAGGCCAAACAGCGCGTGCAGTCACGCGCAGCGCTGCTCAAGCGCGTGCTCCATGGGTGCGACATCCGATCCGAAACCAAACCATCGCGGAACCAGGACGAGGAGGATCGAGACGCGAATAAAACAGAAACGAAGAGGGCGCCATCGTTACTAGAGATGGCGCCTGAACTGGCTGGGTTTGAAGAGGACGGACTGACAGGATGCAATGATCCACCACATAGTCCACCGAGGCAAGATCAGCCGCTATTATTTCGCGGAGTTCTGTTGAAGGAAACCGGCTCGTTCCAGTGGAGCGTGCCCGAATTGTCAAACACGCAGATTCACGAGATTCTGCGAGAGGAACTGACCAACTTATCCGACGGCGACTGAACATGAAAGAAAAGAGTCACATATATACGGACACACGGGTCACTCGCGAAGCCTGTGAGGAGGAACCACTTCGCAAGGATCGCTCTATGCCTGCTGCTTCTTCTTCTGGAGTTCGTCGTGGAAGTCGCGAATCTCATCGTGCCACTTGGCGACGTCGCGCTTTATGTCGGTCTCGAGCACGTTCGTAAGCTTGCGCTCCGACAGCACCTGCTTGCCGTTGACCCAGACGTCCGACACACTGCGCAGCACCACGTTAGCACAAGACACTTCGCCACAGAAACATCAGGTAAAAGAACGTACTTCTCACGGCCAGCGACATAGACGACGTGGCTGATGGCGTCGTACATGGGGATCATCTCGATGTTGTCGCACGAGATGGCGACGAGATCCGCGCGCTTGCCGACCTCAATCGAGCCGATTTCCTTCTCGAGACCGACAGCCTTGGCGCCGTTGAGCGTTGCGAGCTGCAGCGCCGTGGCTGCCGGCACGCTCGTGCTCTCCATCGAGTCGACCTTGGCGAGGATCGCTGCGAGCTTAGTCTCGTTAAACATGTTGAGCGAGTTGTTACTCGCCGCACCGTCCGTGCCGACTGCAACATTAACTCCGCTCGCCAAGAGCTTGGACACGGGGCAGATACCCGACGCGAGCTTGAGGTTGGACGACGGGCAGTGGACAACCGATGTGCCGGCGGCCGCGACGTCCGCGATCTCCTCGTCCGTGAGCTGCGTCATGTGCACGGCGATGAGTCGCTCCGACAAAAGTCCGAGGCGCTTGAAGTTGGCGATCGGGCGCAGCTTCTCATCGCTCATGTGGCAGTTCATCGAGCCCTTGTTCTGGTGGAGGCTGTCTTCGCACTCGGCGACGGTCTCGTGGAGGTGGATGCTGATCGGCACATTGAACTCCTTCGAGAGCTCGTTCACCTTGAGCAGGCTGTCCTCGCTGACAGTGTACGGCGCGTGCGGCGCGACCGTCAGGTGGATGGTCTCGTGGTTCTTGTACTTCTCCAGCATCGCGCGCGCCTTGGCGAAGTAGTCGTCCGGACCGGAGCCGTACGCCGACGGGAACTGCATCACGATCTGACCCACAACGCCACGCAGACCAACGCGCTCGAGCGCATCGATCGCATCCTGCGGGAAGAAGTACATGTCGTTGCAACACGTCGTACCGCTGCGGATCATCTCGGCGGCCGCGTGGACCGTGCCGTCGTGCACGAACGACGGGCTCACGAACTTGCCCTCGGCCGGCCAGATATCCTGCGCGAGCCAGTCGCAAAGTGGCTTATCATCCGAAAGCCCACGTAGCAAGTTCATCGCGGCGTGCGAGTGGCCGTTCACGAAGCCCGGGATGAGGATGTGGTCCTGTAGGTCCTTGGTGTTCTTCGGCTCGTACTTGGCCTCGGCCTCGGCACGAGGGAGCAAGTCCACGATGCGCGAGCCGGCGATCACGACTGCGTGGTCGCGGAGCACGACGTTGGTCGGCACGACCGGGATGACATGGCGCGCGTAGAGCACGAGGTCGGCCAGCAGCTTGCTCATGGTGGTCGGACGCCTAGCGAAACAGAAGAAGACCAAGTGACTGGCGGGCTGTCTTGTCAAACGTGGCGGTTGCGCGAAGGTAGATGAAGGGATCAGATAACGAGAACGAACATGGGTTCAAAATGGCATTCTAACGGAGGAGCTCTTCGTTATGACTGCAGCACGGCTCGGAAGGCCTCGATCTGCGCGTCCGAGAACCCGGCGTGCAACAGCACGCGGTCGACACGAGTCTGCTTGATCTCGCTGGGAGAGCCAGCAGAGAACGAGGAGCTGTCGTAGCTCAGGAGATGGCGCCAGACCACGGGCGAGGCGTCTGCGACGAGATCCTGGAGCAGCTTTTGACGCGAGAAACTGAACTCGGCCTTGTCCTCGTTCCCAAAGACGTACGCAACGGTGTGGTGGATCGCGAGCCAGTACGCGAACGGACCTCGTTCGTGAGTGATCACACCGCTTCGTCTTGTCGCAATCGAGCTCTTCATGGTACGGATGAGCGTCTCGTCACTCCGCTTGGCGTCACGCGTAGCGCGCTGACCGGTCGCGTCCCGCGCTTGCGAGCCACTGAATGGCTCAAGTCGGTGGAGAAGATTGCTGCCGGCGAGTTCTTTCCAGACCCACTTACGGATCTCGAGCGGGAAGTCGTGCAGTAAAAACAACGTCACGAGCCGCGAAAAGTGCGTGTTGCCAAAGGAATTGGATGTAAACTCGTTCACGAGACGCTCGACAAACGTCATGACGGTCTCTGTCTCAGTCGTGAACGACTTGGGTGCGTCGGTGGATGGACTTGGCTCTTCGCGCTTCTCGCCTGCCTCGATGCTCTCGAACTGACGCAGATTCCGCAAAAGCCCGTCATACAAAGCTGTCGGATTCGAGTTGGTGAGCACGCTCAGCGCGTACTTTTGCAGAAGCTTGGAGAGCGCGAGGTCGACGTACTCGTCAAAAAGGACCTCTGTGCCGGCGAAGAAGACATGCATCAGGTGGAAGAGCTTGTCTTCGTCTCCGAGTTCGCTCTGTTCAGAGGACGAACTGCGAACGGCTCCAACGATCGCTTCAAGCTGGTCGATGTAGCGACACGCAGCGCTGACGATGACCTTCATCTCTTCAGACTCAGCGTGAGAAGGACCGAGTGTACTCGCCGACCGCGGCTTCTGCTTCGGGTCGTTGCCGCTCGGCGATGACGAGTACTCTAAGCGAGAGAACGGACAGAACATCCAGAAGAAAGGCAACGGCAGATTCGAGCTGATGTACTCGTGCTCATCCTGTGGCTCCACGAGGTGGCATGTCTGCTTCTGCTTCGGGTTCGTGCCAGCCGCGAATAGCAAACGTGAGTGTTCTTCTTGCTCTTTCGTGCTGTTGACCAGCGCCTGGTAGATTGGAGTAAGTACGCGCCCCATGACAGTGGCGTCGTTCAGATCGGGGAAGAACCCGGTCTTCTGCAGAACGAGCGGGTTAAACAGCACTTCCATGAAGAGGCTGTGGATCCAGAACTGGTGACCTGGCTTCAGATCTTGGATAACTCGTAGTGCTCCAGCGTAAATGGACTGGATGAACGCATCGTCCTGATGGTTTGCGAGGAGATACAAGCCGTTTGCGACCAGCAGCAACTCACACGTCGTGAGTGTGTCGTGTGCGCAAGTCGATGTCACCAGCGAGGAGAAGAACGGCTTGGTTTTAAAGAAAAACTGCTTCCGCACTTCGTCCTCGTCTTCATCGTCGTTCACAAGATCCGAGTTGAGCGCCTGGGCACTGAACGAAGCAGCTGCTACGAACAGGCTACGACCGCGCGCTGTTTCCTGCACCATTTCTCTTAGTGGTGACGTTACCAGTCTTGACTCCAGTACCTTGAACGTGGCGATGAATGGCGCTCGGTCCAAGTGGAATTTCCCGACGAGTTTGCTGCAGGACGTGAGGAACTGCAACGCTGCCTCAACGACTGAGCTGTCCTCGAGATTGTCTTGATTCGTCAGTCTCCGGTTAATTTCGTCCCTTGCAAGTTGTATAAAATATCCAAACTGGTTGAAGTAGTGCTGGGCCTCGTGGATTGTGTCCAGCCGGGCGAAGGCCTCGAGTGCGTAGAAGATCGCCGTTTGGCATCGGTCCGACCATCGCTTAACGCCGGAAGACTCCTTCGACTTGTCGTGGACAAGGTTCACGGCGTCAAAGCCACACAATAGCGGGTACATGTACGAGAAAGAGTGGAAGTCGAGTCCATAGCCAAGCAGCACCCGCCAGATGCGGAGGCATTCGAGCTGGATGGCGTCCAGAGGGCTCTGGTCAGCAACTTGGTCGATGCGCAGCCCGAGGAATCCCTTGGTCGTCTGAATGATCCCGCTCTCCATGAACAACGACGCGACCGAGCGGCTGCCTTGGCAGAGCACACGCACGAGGCGAAGTGTCTTGCGAGTGAAAGCTGCAGCCTGAGCAAACTCCTCGGCGGGCTCGGTCTGGAGCGTCAGCACACGCTCGTTCTCGAGGGACCTGGTCTGCAGGGCTTTCATGAGCTTGCGATCGGCCGCGATCGCCTGTGCACTGCGAGGCGAGTGGGCTCCAATGCGAATCAGAATGTCGAGCAGTTTATCCGTGGCATCCACATCGGGCAGCTGGATCGTCGTGAGAATATAACACACACGCGTGACGATCGTCATCTTAAGCAGGCCCTGGATCGGGTCCAGCGACGAGAGTTCCTGGTCGCCGATCTTGCTGCCATCTTCCTCCGACTCGCCCGTGTCGATGTAGATCACTTCCTGCAGCAATTCGTCTCTCGTCGTGCCTTCGTCCACTTGGACATGGATCTTCGGCACACCCACGACCGTTCCTCTCGTCGCGTCCAACAACTCGTCTTCACTTTTACTTTCTTCCTCGCACAGAAACGCATGCAGTGCCGTGATCGCAGCACTGAGCGCCGTGTAATTCTGGTCGTCGAGAGTCATCCTGAGCGCCACGGGCAGCTCGGCCGGCAGCACCGCCGGCACCAGGGCCCTGTCACCGCGTCGTCGCTGCTGCTGTCGTTTCACAAGCACCTTGGCGATCGTCGTGAGCGCCACGGCTCGCTGGCTCGCGACTGTCGACCGAGCGAGGTGCAGCAGCTCGTCCATCGTGTAGCCGGCGGCTTCGGGCTCGTCGCCGTGGTGGTAGAGACCCGAGTGCACGGGCAGCGAGGCCTCGAGCGCCACGACGTCGCCATTAAAATCAAATCTCTCACCGGAGGCCGAAGACCCAGGCTTTTTAGACTGTTTCTGTCGGACTGGGTGCTGGCGTTTAGACGCAGCGGACGGTTTAGACGCCGAGGACTTGTTAGTCTCGGTCGACGCAACGGGCTGCATCCACTCGTGCTTGGCGCGCTCTTCAGCGGGCAGGCGCTTGGCCTCTTCGAAAAGCTGCTCCTCCGTCTCGATCTGGGAGAGATCGATGCCCGCCGCCGCGAGCTTCCTGGTCGCGGCCACGACGTCCTCGCGTTTAGTCGCGCGTGGAGCCTCCTTGGGTCTAACCGCGGGTCTAACTGCGTTCTTTAGGCCGCGGTTCTTGAGCTTGGCGAGCAGCTCCGGGTCGAGCGAGCTGAAGAGTTCCTGCTGCGCCGCGCGGATGTCGGCCGTGGACATGGCCGCGAGCGCCGCGCGGTTCGTCTCGTCGATCTCCTCCCAGTCCTTCTCGCTCACGACGTCGCTGCGGTTAGACTTTGCTGGCGGTGCCGTCGTGACCTCTGGTGGGCGTTCCACGATGCGGCCCATGCCCGAGAGTTTGGACGCCGCGTTAGACGCGTCTATGCTCGCGGCTTGCTGTCGCTGGCGACGTCCGAAGAGGCTCTCGCCTCGCCGTCGCACGGCCGGGAAGCCTCCACTGGTTGCACGTGGCAAACTCTCGCTCAGCGTGATGACGTCGCGCTCGCGCACGGCGCCCACGACCTGCGGCGCGTCGTCGAGCGGCGGCTCGTCTGGCTTCGATTCGGCCGGCTTAGACGCAGGGTTAGACGCGGCGCCGACGCGAGTGATCTTGGCGGCGGGGCGCTGCCGCTGGCGCATGAAGTCCTCCTGCTCCTTGAGCAGCTGCTGCAGCTCATCGTCGACGTCGATGTCGCCGCGGCGCGCGGGCGTCGGCCGTCGCGCTGCCATGGTCCGAGGGTTTCCGCGGTTGGGGATCCATTTCGACGGAGAGCCATGCGATTTATAGCCAATAAAAATAGAGTAAGAGAAGGATGGAGGTGGTTGATTGGCTGAAATGATAGGAATTCCAGGAACAGAATCGCCGCGACCTTGGATGTGGATGGGTGGGAAGCCGTGTGTGTCTCTTTCACAGGCGACAGCTCTGTCAGTGGATTCGATTCACTTTCATTATGCTCTAGATATACAGCCGTACAAACCAAAATGGGGTCGGTCGAAATCGAAGAAGGGGGGAAAAAGAAGAAAGAAATAATATGGAACACGCGGGTTCGTCACGGCCACCGCCCGTCCGAGAGAATCCGTCGCCGTCCAAAACAGACCCCGAGTTTGTTCCAAAAGATCTCTTTTGCGAGTGGCTCTTCTTTCTCTCGGTCTCCGAGATTGCAAGTTACTTTTACACGCCGAAAAAGTCCATGGCCGACGAGAGCGCCTGGCGGGTCCGCACTTCCGAGGGCTTCGAGTCTTTCGGGTTGACGGTCGGGTCGAGATTCAGGTACGCGTGCGGGTTCAGGGGCTGGCTCCGGGCTTTCTGCTGCGAGTCGAGCAGGCTGCGGACGATGTGGTCTTCGTGCTTGCGCTTCTCACTCTCCTCGCGACGCACGGCCTTTTCAATGTCGTACTTTTTCTGGTGCATGCGGTAGAGCTCTTTCTCGGCGCGACGGAGCCGCTCCTCGACGATCGCGCGGCGACGGCTTTCTTCCTCGCACTTCTTTTCCCAGAGCGAGCGCTCTTCTTCGAGCAGAGCTCGTTCCTGCATCCATCGGCTAGAGAGTGATATATATACATATGTGAGACCTTGAGTCTAACAGAGAGAGTTAGACGCGGTCCAACCACGCACCGTTCGTCTTCGGCTTTCTGGGCGTCTAACGCGATGCGGTCTAAAGCCTCCTGCTCGAGGCGGCGCTCGAGGTCTTCGTTCACATACTCGAGGTCGTTCTGGCGACGGGCCTGGGCCTCGAGGAAGCGTTTGGCGTCGGCGAGTTCGTTCTGTAGGCGCTGCACGAGCTGCGAATCCATGCGGTGCTCGCGCTCAAAGAGAGGGACGCTGTCCATCTCGGCCTGGCAAAGAAAAAAAAAAAAGATAGACCAGTGTCGCGGTGAGTCTAACTGGCCCCGATAGACGCGGCGAAAGCGCGACGCACACGTACGTGGGCGCCTCCCCAGTTCGTTCCGGCGGGTTGCTGTTGGTGCGCGATCATCTCCTTACTGCGGCGCGCTCATCCACGCGACGCGTGCAGAGGCGGCGGGCCACGAGACGAAGGAGAAAAGGACGACGGAAGAGAGTTGAGGTTGCCCCAACGAGTCGGCAGGTCTGGCCTTTAGACGCGGTGCGGGTTTGCGTTTGTGAAGGGATAGACCGCCCCACAAAAAAAATAAAGTTCAGTCACGGCCAACGGCGCAAGAACGGTGTATATTAGACGTCACCGAGCGCGTATACCAGTGTATACCACACGTTACCTTACTGCGATCGTCAAAAGTTTTAATTTATATAAGGTAAAAAGACTCTAATTTCAAAGACTTTTGTGGCGCGACGCTGGTCAACACGAAAGCGACAAAAGGCCTGGAGCGTATACTTGGGCTTCTGGTTCCATCCATCGTGTCACAACGCAGTGATGCAGCGTGAGTCACGCGGGCTCATTGGCGCCCATGGGGCGGTGTCAAATCCTACGTGATCGTCCAGCACCAGAATCTCCATCTCCCCATTTCAAAGACCAAGATCCGAGGCTTCTACGGTACCCAACGGGGCATCTGATGTCGCCAGAGACGGAAGGCGACCAAGTCTCATATCACCACGACGCCGCGGGCGCCCACGTTTTCACAATCCTCCCGAGAGAACACAGAAGTTGAAAAAAAAAGGAGGAGAAGAAGAGAGAGAGAACAAGAAACGAGGCAACTGCGTCGTCCCTCCATTTTCGAGAACATCTCACTCCGTTGCTTCAAGTCGACGCATTCTCCAGGAGCGGAAGGAAGGGAGATGGAGCTCGGGGTACCACGCCGCCGACCCCTCGACTGAGTGACGTCACAAACAAACTGTCACTTCAACGTAACGTGGCTGTAACGGTCTCACTTGCCCATCCTCAACACGAGTCACAGGAGACTCGGATGGCGTCATGCACTCTTCTTCTCTCGCTTCACGGGAGTGAACAATCGTGACGCGCGTTGGTGTTCAACTAAGTACCACCTCTCGCCTCGGCTCTGAGATCCCACGGCACTCGGCCGAACGCGCGGATCGACGCCACCAACGCCGCGTCCTCGCTCTGCTGCTGCACGCCGCGGTGGCCGCTCCACACTTCGCGCGCGCGCTGCCACGCTGTGAGTCCCACGGCCACGCCGATCACCGCGGCGAACACGACGTTGTTCCAGAACTCGCCGCACGCGCGCGAGAAAAAGGCGCATTTCTCGCATGCGACAGCCCCGGGCATCGCGCCCGAGCCCCACGGACACTCGAAACATTGATCCAGGCCTTCCTCGTCTGCGAAATGGCGCATTGGGCATGGCTTACACTGGCCGATCATCCCTTCTTCAGCGGCGTGAGTGCCCATGGGACACGGCACGCACCTGCGCGTTCCCGCATCCATCAGGAAGAAGGAGCCGCGTGGACAGCGAATCGCGCGCGTCGATCGGAACGGTGACGCTCGCAGTTGGACTTCAAGCAGACTCGCGGCGCGTCGGAGATTCGATGAGAGCGCCAGCTGTCGTGACAGTGCAGTCGTGAACTTTTCGTCCGGAATCACTTGGCTCAGGTTCCCATTCATCGTGTGCGCACAGTCGCCTGCTGGGTTGTCGGCCAGTCCGCTCACCCACTCGCGCGTCTCGTCCAATTTCTCACCCACGTCCGCGTATGCATCGTTGACTTGCGATAATACAGTCGAGTTTGGCGAGCGGCGCTTTCTGGCTCGAGCCGGTGGTAGTTCTTCGAGCACCACATCGACTTTGGTGGCTCCACTTAGCGGAGACGGACCATCCACGGACACATCTAGAATATGCACTTGCACGTTGGAGATGCCATTCGCCATCAATGCTAGCCGCCACGCGTCTCGCAGCTCATCCTGCAGCGAAACGTTCAACTGGAGATCCGTCGTATCGACGCCAATGATTCGAAGCTCGGCGTGGGGCCACTCGACCGACTGCATCACTTCGCCGTCTGACAGAGGATCGCATGCCGCTCGACCACCGAGAGCACTAGAAGTACCTTGATGGCAAGGCTGACAGGACACAGATCCATCAACGCCCGCGAAGTGTCCAGGAGGACATCGGCGAGCCCGCCATGCACCGAATACGTCCACATAAGATCCTGCCGGAGCAAGCCTGCAGGAAGTTGCGCCGACCACATCACTGAAGCTCCCAGGTTCGCATGCTTTGCACGCTTCGGACTTGGACTCATTCGAAAAAGTTCCCCACGGACACTGCTGACAGCTGACGAAGCTGCCGTTATTGAACTGGCCGGGTAAACAATCCACTTCAGCCCCACACTTGCGCCCACGTCCTGGACTCACTGTCGGCTCACACTTGGAATTTCCGTAGTCATCGGCAACTGTTCCCGCTGGGCACGCTTGGCATTCGGTCTGCGCCTCCTTGTCAGCGAACGTGTTGGGCGGGCACTGGAGACAGCTCTTCGTGTCTCTATCAAAGAACATCCCGGCTGGGCATGCAACGCACTTTTGTTGGCCAGGCCGCAAAGCGACATGTCCCAGTGGGCAATCTTGACAGGTCGTCGCGCCCTCACGGTCTTGGAACTGGCCGCGTGGGCATGGAAAACACCTAAACTCGCCTGAATACGCTGAATACGTGCCTGGGCGACAAGAAGTGCAGCTTGTGCTTCCATCCTTGGACGACGCAGTTCCTGGAGGGCAGAGCTTACAACTGACACCGCCTTCTTCATCCATGTAATAGCCTGGAAAGCACTCGGAGCAGCTCGACTGGCCGCGTTCGCTCGCGATGGATCCAGCGGGGCATTTGATACACTGCGAACTGCCTGTCGAATTGGCAAACGTGCCCGGTTCGCACCCTGCGCACTCTGTGGCCCCATCAATGTCGCTAAGACTTGCAGTGAGGTTTGGAATGTGGCCCATCGGACACTGGGCACACTGAAATTCTGTCGTCGCGTTTGAGTACGTGCCGCTTGGACAAACACGACACTCGGAAAAAGCCTCGGCTGCTGGCACCTCATCGTTCGTCGATCGAATATCCGTGTTGCGTTGTCGAGAACCTGTGTTTGATTTACGGCCGTTCTTGCAAAGACACTTCAGACTCCCATACTCCCCTGACGTCGGAGTAAGCTGTGGGAACGGACACAAAAAGTTGTTTCCAACAAACAGATCGGGGGTCTTGCTTGAGTACCTGCATAAAAGGTCAATACTCAGGTTCGTCAAACCAGCAGTGGGCAGAAGATCGTACAGTGACATGGGAAGTGGAGGGACGACTCCACTGAGTTGATTGTTCTGGACAGCACTGCGACAGAATCGGCGACGACCAATAGTCAGAGACTTTGCCGTGCTCTCAAGTGATGCCCAATTACTCACAACCGAAGCAGAGACGACTGGTTGAGAAGCGGAGGAACTGGACCCCGGAAGCGATTGAACGAGAAGTCGCTAGTCCAACGTAACCACTGAGTATCGATACTACGAGCCAAGGAATTCTCACTCGAGTACGTACAGCACTTCAGTGATGGGATCTTCGGCTGGGTCGTTTGGATCAGCTCGACCCCACAACCCCATGCCACTCGGGAGTTGACCTTCGAATTTGTTGTTGGAGACATCACTGCGCAGAAACGAGTACAGTGATTGGTCACGATATTGGCCGTTTTTAAGCAATGTTGATGTGCTCACAAGGATACGAGGTGCTTCAGCGGTGGTAATTGGGGTAAAGGTCCATAAAACATGTTGTGACTCAGATTCCTGCACACGGACTGTTAGCGCGAACAGCGCACTCTCGATATTGCTGAAAACTCACAGGTGCTCTAAGTATTCGCCAGCGAAGAAGCCACTGGGAAGTGAGATATTGAAGGAGTTGCTGGAAAGATCGCTACCACGCCAATCCAGGCATCAGCAATCGAACAATATCTACCGAGCGATAATAGGTACGCACAGGTAGCGAAGGCGCTTGAAGATCTTGAAAAACGACAGCGATCGAGCCGTGAGCCGATTGTCCGCAAGATCACTGAGCACCGCATAACCTAAGATACTAGTAACGATATCTCAAACGTTCCAGCATCAGCACTACTCACATAACTTCAATGGCAAGGTTGTCCCCAAAGGAAAGCGGGATCCTGCTTTGGATCTGGTTCTCACGTAGATTCAAGAAACGAAGCATCGTCATATTGCCCAGCCACGACGGGAATGGCCCATACAACTCATTCTGAGACAGATCGCTATTGCATTGATAGAACGTCAGTCGCTCGATGATTTTCTGCCAACGCCGACAGAACTCACAGCTGCTCGAGCGACACCATGTAGCTGAAGTCGAGGTCTTGGAGGCGGCATTTCAGACCCTGTCCAGGTAAGTAGCTGCTCCGTTCGTGTGTCAATCACGCGTGTCCATCGATCTAGACGCCCAAAACCAACTCACATGTTGGTAATCATTGTAGGGTCCGTGAACACGTCGCACTTAATGCCCTGCCAGGGCCACAAGTACTCGATCTGGTCCGCATCCTTGGCCACATCGAGAACTCGACCTGTGCAAGGATGGGTGCGCACACCCGGCGGACATAGTTGCTCTCCGTCGACGTTCGTGCCGTTTGGGGGAACACCAGTACACCACGTGCGCAGTGCCAGCGACTTGTCCGTACCGCACTTGCTGTACAACTGGAACAACAAGCCGAGCTCATGGGACGATAGTGGGAACGTGTCGTCGAATCGGATCGTGGTCTTGTTCTGCGCCATTTCATCTGCGAGCTGCAGCATCGTCTTGGCATCTCCCGCGATGGACTTGACGTCGACAAAGGCCGAAATCGCGTCCATGAGCAGATTACCGACAGCGATTTGCACCGTCGCCGTGAGCAGAATCAGCAGCAGTGTCTTCCACACTCGACACATCTTGCTCCTCTTTCTTGTCTTGCGTTCGTTTGCTACGAGCGGTAGCTGGAGAATTGCGATATGCTAGCGAGCCAAGCGGAAGAAGCACCCTGTGACAGCAAACAAGAAGTGAACAAGACGACGAGGCGTCTACCATTTCCAGGCAAGCGGGGCGCGGCGATTCCTATGTAGATACAGAGTTACATTACGCTCGTTAAAAAATTACGGCACCAACGGACACCACGCAGGACTTCTAGCTCCTCCGGGCTGCACCAGGCTACCTTTGCTTTCTCCAGTTCGTCGTCACTCACGCACACGGACGGTCTATTGATGCGCTCCCCTCCCTTTTACGCAGCAGTCGTGGCCGAGCCGCCGCGCACTTTTGTTTGCAGGAACGGGCTCTCGGGCTCGGTCAGATTGCGGCTTGACGGCTTGACCTCGAACGACTTGCCTGCCGGCACGGGGCGCGCGTGGAATGTGAGCTGCTCGCGCCGCAGCCGCTTGATCTCTTCCTCCTCTTGTCGCCGCTTCTCGGCCTCGGCCTGGCGCTTCTGCTCTTCTTCTCTCGCTCGTCGCTCGCGCTCGGCGGCTTCGAACGCTGCACGCTCGGCCGCTCGTCGGTCGGTCGCAAACTTGGGCGTGCTGGGCTTGGTCACGCGCGCCACGCGCTGCGGGCCCGAGTTTCGCGCCGCCGCGGCCTCCTCCTCCGCGGCCGAGAGGTCGGGCATGGGCTTGGCCTTGAACTGTGCAGCCGCGCGGAGCCGCTCTTCCTCTTCACGGCGTAGGCGTTCAAGGCGTTCCTGCGCGCGCTCGTGGATGCGGTCTCCTCTCAGTGCGAACGGCTGCACCTCTGTGAGCGGCTTCTTGGAGCCTTCAAACTTGGGCGGCGTGGTCACGAGGCGAATGGGCTGCGCCTTGAACTCGCGCTGGCGACGCAGCTCTTCTTCTTCCTGCTCCTTGCGTCGTCGCAGCTGCTCCTGGTAGAGCTGGTGGCGCTGGATGCTGCGCAGCGGCGGCGTCTCGGGCACGACTGGCCCCGTGCGTTTCGGCGCCGGTTTCTTCTCGACCGGCGGCGGCTCGTTGGTCTCGTGGAAGGACGATCTCGCTCTCGCGCTCGTCGCGAGCTTGGGCGACACGGGTCTCGTGAGCGGCGCCGTCGAGGCCGCAGCACCGGCGGCGCCGTTGCTTCGAGGCGCCTCAAAGATGCGTCTCGGCACGGGTCTTGCGTGGAACTTGCGCTGCAGCTCTTCGGCGTCCTTGTCGACGACTTCGATGGGCTTGCGGTACGCGGCGGCCTGCGCTGCTCGTCGGTCGGTCTCAAACTGCGGCGAGAGCGGCCTCGTGACGCCGTTGACCTTCATCTTGGCGTAGTCGACGCGGTGCGGACGCTCGGGCGACGCGTCTTCGCAGATTCCTCGGCCTCTCGCCGCTGCTCGCGCCGACGTGCGCAGCTGCGGCGTCTGCGGCACGGTCACGTCGTGCGGGTGGTGCTTGGCCGTCGCCGTAGCGGTAGCCGTCGCCGGGAACTCAAAGTCTCTCGAGAGCAGCTGCTCGGGCGCGATGAACGGATGCGGCTCGTCTCGCTCGGCCGTGTCGTCGCTGCTGCTGTGGGCGCTGAGGTTGAGCGCGCGGCGGCTGCGCGCGGCGGCCTCGAGATGCGGCGACTGCGGGATGGTGAGCTGCTTGGTCGAGCGCTGGTGCACGTTGGCCGGCACGCGCTGCGCGCGCACGCGCTCGTGGAACTCGCGCACTTTGAGCGTCTCGAGCTGCAGCCGCATCTTCTCTTCCTGGATGCGCTGCAGCTCGCGCGACGTCGAGCTCAGCTTGGGCTCCGACTGCTGCCGGTGGAGCGCCTTCTGCGACGTGCGCAGCTGCGGACTGCGCGGCCGCGTGAGCTTACTGCCATTTCCATGGCCATCATGCGAGACGTGCGACTCGTCGAGCGCGCGCTTCGCCTGCTCGGCCTGGAGCCGCAGCAGATACGCCTTGGTGGGCTGCAGCAGCGACGACGGCACCGACGACGGCGGCGGGAGCTGGCTCGCGCGTGTCGGAGCCTGTGTCGGAGCTGGAGCCGGCGGCGTGGGCGGCTCGAGCACGAGCGTCTCGTCCGAGTCGCTCATGGCGTCGTCGTCGTCGGGCGCGTCGGCCATCTCGGCGTCCGAGTCCTCCGACGCCGGCGCCTCGCGGAAGCGCCCGAACGGCGTCTGCGGCGTGCGCGCGTCGAGCGCGTCGTCCCTCTCCTTCTCGCGCACGGGCGTCGCCGGCGCGTCGGCCTCGGTCTCGACGGCGCCGTCAAAGACCTCATGGTTATTGTCGTCGAGCGGTTGGAGCTGTTGGTTCGGTTGGTAAAAGTAGCCGTCGGCGTTGTTGACGTAGCGGCGCTCGCGCTCCGGGTGGCGCAGGTCGTAGTACGAGGGCGCGTCGAACGAGAACTCGTCGTCGCGCTGCAGCGCCAGCGACTCGTCGTCGTCGGCGTCCTCCATCGTCGTGTCGAGCTCGCGCGGCGGCGGGGGAGGCGAGGTCGCCATGAGGAGGCGAGATGGCGAGAAATGGCGAGTTGGCGAGTTGGTGCGTTGGCGAGTTGGCGGGCCGAGAGAGAGAGAGCGCGCGCGAGAGAGGAAAAATTACGCCGACCCGGGTCAGAAAGGGAAGGGACCCGGAAGGGGTTTTTTGTTTGGTTCCGATTCAAAAAATTGAAACGGCGCAAAAGAAAAAAACGGGTTTGCGCGGGGCGACCCGTTTTGTGGGTTTCGGGGGAAAGGGAACGAACGAGGAGTGATGGTCGGAAGTCACGAGAACCTTCGAGACCGCATATTTGATCTGAGAACGCGAAGGATGTCAAGTGGCTCCCTCGCGGAAACGCTTCGAGACTTCTAAATCAGTATGTAACCGTTCAGAGCATAGCAACATAATCTGTAATGTACTATAATAGTACTACGGTTCCAACCACCCTCCATTTGCGGTCAAAACACGCGCGTGTCAAAACAAGGTGAGACTGAGCCTGGTCGGTCCGACACGCACCGCACCAACGCAAAAGCTCACCATGCTCGCTCTGCGCCGCGCTGCCGTCGCGGCGTCCTCGTCGCTGCGCCGCTCGCTCGTACGTGCGCTCGTTTCCACTGTTCGGCTCTCTCTCGCTGCTCGCGCCCCGTCGCTAACCCACGACGTGTGTGACTCAACAGCACGTCGTCACGCGCGTGGGCGAGCCCGAGACCGTCGAGTGCCGCTGGTTCTTCCACGACCAGCAGGGCCGCAAGCAGTCGCCGTGGCACCACATCCCGCTCTTCTCGGACGAGCTCGACGAGTCGCTGCGCCACCCGCAGGAGGCCGGCAACAACATTTTCCACTTTGTCAACGAGATCCCCAAGGGCGCGCGCGCCAAGCTCGAGATCGCCGGCAAGGAAGAGTTCAACCCGATCAAGCAGGACGTCAAGAACGGCAAGCCGCGCTTCTACCACTTCGACTCGCTCGTCAACTACGGCTGCCTGCCGCAGACCTGGGAGGACCCCGAGCACGTGGACGACCACACCAAGCACGGCGGCGACAACGACCCGATCGACGTCGTCGAGATCGGCAGCCGCGTCGCCGCCGTCGGCGAGGTCTACCCGGTCAAAGTGCTCGGCGTGCTCGGCATGATCGACGACGGCGAGACCGACTGGAAGGTCGTGGCCATCAACGTCAACGACCCGCTCGCGCCGCTGCTCAACGACATTGAGGATCTCGCCAAGACGCCGCTCGCCGACGCCGTGCCGCAGATCCACCGCTGGTTCCGCGACTACAAGATCCCGGACGGCAAGAAGCCGAGCCAGTTCGCCTTTGGCGGCAAGGCCATGCCGCGCGACTTTGCGGTCGACGTCATTTTGCAGACCCACGAGAGCTGGAAGGGGCTCGTGGGCAACGCGCTGAGCACGCCGACCAAGCTCTGGACGGGCAACAACTCGAGTTTCTGAGAGGAAACAAGCTCAGCACCACGGCGCCTCGCAACGCCCGAGGAAGAGAAGAGTTCGGTTAAATATATTGAAATTGCTGGAGGAAGTTGTCGGTTGCTAGTGGTCCCTTTTTACCGTCGCTAGCGAAGATGGGCGACTGGTTTAAATCACGCGAGCGCGTCGCGAATATTGCACGGGCAGAAAACTCGTCGCCTAGGATCGCTCGAAGCGGCCCGGCGCTGACAATCGGTTGGTCGTGGTGGGACTATCCAGCGTCATCTGAGACAGACGCTCAGGGAAATCTTGATCTCGTCTGTCGACGAATCGCGATGAGATGCGCGGGATATTGGAGCCAGCGATCGCAGAGGCTGGAAGATCGGGGTAAGCGCGAGGCGTGCCGAGAGATCGCCGAGGCGTGCCGCTCAGGCCGCTGGGAACGGTCACCTGGGCGGTCTGGTTACTCGAGATGTACGTCCCTTCGGTCACGAGGTCGCTCAATCGAAGGTGGTCGAGCTCGCCGTCGAGCTCTGTCGGAGGCAGGAACGTGCGGTTGAGTTGGTGGGCTGGGAACGACTGTCGAGCAGTAAACGAGCGGCTGGACGGTTGTCGCAGCGCTGCACCGAAAGGAGACGCCACGAGCTCGGCAGTGGGATCGGCCACATTGACAGATGCACCAGCAGCCGCAGCAGGAGAGTCGCTCTCATGGAGCGAGAGTCGATTCGTGGTGGCTTCGTCGCCGTGCAGCTGGTTGTCCAGCGCGGCCGCCGCTCGTGGAGACGAGGGTTCTTCGTCGGTCTCGCCGCCAGACCACTTCCAGCGTTTCTTGGATTTGAGCGTGAGGATCGTGCGACCGATCTTGACATGAACGGTCTTGTTCCAATCGAGCTGAAGTGGCTTGCTCAGAAACAGCATCGTTCCATTGGAGCTCGAGGCGTCGTAGATGTAGAAGTTGTTCTGGAAGAAGACGCAACACCCATATCAGAACCCAGTTCAACAAGTCAAACGGTCAACGCCACGCGACTCACGTCTTCAAACTTGACTTTCGCATGCAGCTGTGATACCGTGCGGTATCGGAGCGTCATGTTGTTGGTCGTCGAGCGCCCAATCGTGAGGAACTGTTGACCACGCGGGATGCTGACCAGAGTAAACACGTCAGTGAGTCGTCCACCGTGTCCAACAAAAAAGCCCCCGAAAACTCACTTGGCAAAGCTGAGCTGGAAGCGCGTGTTCGTGAGCGTCGTGGACCGGCTGCGCGCTTCGTGCTGCGTGACGACAGCGAACGTCACGTACGGCGGCGGGAGTTTCTTGGCCATGAGCGAGACCACGCGGCCGTCGTCGAGCTTGACGCTCGTCATGTACGTGGCCTTGCAGATGCTGCAGACGTCGAGCCCGTCCGTGTTGGTCACGGCGCACATCTTGTGGTTCGGGTTCGAGCCGTCGGCGTCGAGGTTGTTGTTCCAGCGCTGGAGACACTCGAGGTGCACGTACTTGGTGTCGCCCTTGCAGTTGCAGGGCGCCACGAGCGGGTTCTCTTCGGGCTCTTCGTCCGTGTCGTAGCAAATGTAGCAGAAGCGTTTCTCCTTGGACGCCAGCACGGCCTCTTTGCGCTGCGTGCGCTTGCTGCGGTCGACGTGGTGCTCGTCGTCGTCCTGGTCGCCGTGCGAGCGCTTGCCGCCGTCTTCCTCGGACTCGCCTTCGTCCGAGGTCTCCCCGGAGCGCAGCTTGGGCGCGCGTCGCTCCTGCCGCTCGTCGTCCTCGTCCTCTTCGTCGTTGCTGCACTCGTCATTGTTATTGCGCACCGCGCCGTCGGTCGGGCGGAAAGTCTGCTGCAGGGGCAGACTCAAGTAGTTCTCTTTGATGTACTGGTACTCGTCCTCCGTGAGCGCCTCGGCGTCGCTCTCGCTCGGGCCGCGATTGAGCTCGCAGACCACGAGCCCGACCGAGCCGATGCGCAGCAGGTCGCCGATCGCGAGGCTGTGCGGGATGATCGGGTACTTCTTGCTGCCGAGCACGCGGCAGACGCCCGTGTGCCCCGAGAACCGCTCGATCGACGACCCGCAGACGAACTTGCCGACCGCCGGGTCGTACTTGACCGCGAGCGTCGTGGCGCGCGAGTCGTTGAGCACGCAGTCCTTCATGGGCGCCGCCTCCTCGCTCGCCTCGTCGTCGTTTTGGTTATTATAATAGGGAAAGAGCCCTCGCTGGGGCCCGTGGAGCACGGCGCCGTTCTCCTCGACGACGAACTCGAGCTTGGGCAGCGTGCGGCGCGCGCGGCTGGCGCTCACGCGCACGCCGTTGGCGTCGGTCGTGCTCGCGCGCACTTCGCCGGGCGTCGTGGTCTCGGCCTTGACCTCGACGCGCTTGACGCTGCGGAAGCCCATGGCCGCCTTGGCGCGCTGCATGTCGGCAGAGATGGAGAAGAGAAGTGCGTTTTCGGTTTGGTTCCGGACGGAGCGACGCCAACGTTGGGAATCGGAGCCAAAACGCTCTCTCTTCGTGGGTCGTCGCGTTGCAGCGTCGTCTGTCGGCGGCGAGGCGCTTCGAGGCGAGGCGCTTTTCCGTCGTTTTCTTTTTTTCTTTCCCAGGGCGCTTCTGTAATTTATTCGAACGCGGATTGGCGGGGAGAGGGGTAAGTTACGAGGAAAGCTTTCCCACGACGGAAAAGAAACCAGGCTGTTGACGGAAGGAAGGAGGGGGGTACTGTACAGTACAGTACACAATGAGCCTTAGGGGAAGGGGTCGACGGGTGAAGAGGGGGGGAACAAAGTAGGTTTTCGGTGTGGACCACACCATCAACCCTGAAACGACACCAAGGAAAAGAGTGATGGTCAACGGCAAGTTGGAAGAGCTCCTCACGAGCTCTCTTTCTTTTCTCCGGATCGCCATGCACCGCCAGCACCGAGGCCTCGACCCGGAGCTCTTCGCGCCCAGCCAAGGGGCCTTCGCATCGAAGCCAACCCTCGACCATCGCAAGTCCACGCCGTCGGCGTCGAACCAGAGCCGCGTCTCGCTCGAGCTCGAGCACGTGGGCGGCTTCACGGGCAAAGGGCGCTCGACGCTGCACGCCCACCCGAGCGATGCGGCGGGCTACATCACATGGTAGAGAGAGAGAGAGAAAAAGCGTGGTTGACGCTTGAGTCAGACAGGGCGAGATGGCTGATTCTTCGCGTCGTAGCATGGGCGCGGCCGTCGTGATCGGCGCGGTCCACGAGAGCCACGACCAGGAGCTGCTGCGCGGCCATGAAGGGGAGATCAACATCATGAGCGTCTCCACCACCGGCGCGATGCTCGCGTCGGCTCAGATTGCCTCGCGAAGGCACCAAGTGGGTCTTTAATGTTTCGGCGTCTCGAAAGAGAGTTGCAACTCTAAAGGGTTTTGGTTTCGGGCTAGGAACAAGGCGCCGCGATCGTCGTGTGGGACCTCGCAAACCGCCAGGAGCTCTACCGACTTAGCGGCTTCCAGAAGTCGGTCGTGCAGATGGCCTTCTCTCCCGACGACCACTTCCTCGTGGCCTCCGCGGAGGACTGTCGGGTCATTCTCTGGGATATGCGTGTACGTGAGGGGCAACAAACTCGACTTTGCATCTCTCTCAATAGTGAGCGTCTTCTGCTGTATTAGACCTCGGAACTCGTGCTCTCCAAGGTGTTCCCAACGCCCGTGACGATCCTGAACTGGGGCGCGATGGAGGAGAAGAGCCGGCGGCCAAAGTACGCGCTCACGTTCGCCTACGCGAGCCAGCTCCTCATGGGCGAGCTCGCGTACGACATTGGCTGCATGCAGTACCGTCTCGAGATCTCGCCCTTTGCGATGCCCAACGTCGGGCTCGCGCGGAGCTACCTCTGCGCAGCCATGACGCCATCCAAGACTGACCTGCTCGCTGGCACGATCGCCGGCGAGCTCGTGGTCTTCAACACCGAGGCGCAGACGTACCGCAACGCGATCCCTGTCTCTCGCAACGGTGTCCACAGTGTCGCAGCCTGCCGCGCTACGGGCTACCTCTTCGTCGGCGCTGGCGACGGGGTACTCAAGAAGCTCATCGGACGCGACTCAGAATGGAACCTCGTCGGGCAGGTGCAGCTCGTGGGCGGTGTGACGAGCATCTCGGTCTCGCCCGACGGCGCGCAGGTCTTCGTCGGCACGTCTGCAGGCAAAATGTACCACATCGTAGCCAACACGCTGCTGCCGACTGAGCTCGCGAGCAGCCACTTGGGGTCCGTCACGGCGTGCGGCTTCGGCGAGACGTCCAGTGAAGAGTTTGCGACGATCTCGATGGACGGCAGCGTGCGTGTGTGGAGTTTGTCCACGTACAAGCTCCAGTGCATGGCGACAGAGACGGTGGGCGGTCTCAGCCTTGCCTTCTCCAAGAAACAGACGCCCTCGCTAATCGTGACGGGCTGGGTGGACGGCTGGGTGCGCGCGTACGATGCCTCGACAGCCCAGAAAAAGTGGCATATCGCGAACGCCCATCGAGGCCACGTCACGAGCGTCGCGACGAGCGTCCACTACGTCGTGAGCGGCTCCAGCGACGGCGCTGTGAACGTGTGGTCCACGCAGACGCGAGAGCTCGTGCTCCAGTTCCACGAGCACAAGCGCGGCGTCTCGCAGGTGCTGGTCGACGTCGGCAAGCCGCACTGGGTCCACTCGTGCGGGCTCGACAAGGCGCTCTTCATCTACGACCTCAAGAGCGAGCGGCGGGTCATGGCGCAGCAGGCCAAAGACAGTGCGTTCCACGGGATCACGCAAAGATTGGATAGTGAGACAGAGATCATCACGGCTGGCTCAGACGGGCGCCTGCTCTTCTGGGACTGCGACATCGTCGAGCCGGTGCAATCCATTGTCGATACCAATCGCCTGCGCGTCACGGCGGTCTCGGTCTCGCCCTCGGGGCGGTACCTCGCGACGTGCGGCGACGATGGCGAGGTCAAGATCTACGATCTCCATACCATGGCGCTTGTCTCAGCTGGGATCGGGCACTCGGACACCGTCAACAACGTGTGCTGGAGCCCCGACGAGCGACAGCTCGTGTCGGTCGGTGCCGACTCGTGCGTGAGCATCTGGAATTTTTACACCGAGTAGGCAGCCCCGCGAGCCCGGTTAGAGGAACCACCAAACAGAATCATAGCAGACTCACATGTATGAACCACGACAACAACATTCTCAG
Organism: Pythium myriotylum; assembly: GCA_023091665.1. Classification (NCBI taxonomy): domain Eukaryota; phylum Oomycota; class Peronosporomycetes; order Pythiales; family Pythiaceae; genus Pythium; species Pythium myriotylum. Next base: position 337,453 of record JALJCQ010000009.1, read on the forward strand.
TCGTCTACGAACTTTGGCTGGTGGGGAAAAACGCGTCAGCTGATGCGTCGGTGCTACTGCTGGCCTCACTGACGTCGGCCATGACCTGGTCGCCGGTGCGATCGAACTGGACGTCGTCCAGTGCGAGACGCATCTTGGGCTTGGGTTTCGTGAACGTGTACCCGATGAACTTGCTGTTGAACGTGAGCGGCTTGCCGTCTGGTCCGTAGCCCTGAGGTGCCGCAGGCATGCCGTTGTGGCCGCCGTTCGTGCCATGGTAGCCATGGTCGTGGGGCGGAGCCGGGAGGTCGGCGGACTCGGGGAACTCGTCAAAGTTGGACGTGATCTTCTTGACCAGAGACTGGTAGTAGGTCGGGTCCTGGTCCGGGTCGAGCGTCTGCAACTGGCGCAGCGTTTCCTCAAACTCGGCGCCTCCTCCTGGCGGGATGTAGGGAAACTGCATTTCGCGGAGCCGATCCCAGTCGAGTCCATTGAACCACGGGTGCTGCTTGATCTCGTCGACCGAGTTCGTACCGAGTCGGTTCTCGGCGTTGCAGACCAAGCGCCGGATAAAGTCGACGCACTCGGGGCTGAGCGAGTTCTTGACCTCGGGCGGGAAGCCGAAGGCCTGGCGCCAGTGGATGATCTTTCGACACGTCTGCATGGGCTCGTCCGCGTAGAACGGCGTGTAGCCGACGAGGCACTCGTAGAGGATCACGCCGAGCGACCACCAGTCGCACTCTTTGCCGTAGCCTTTCTGCGCCAGCACTTCAGGCGCGATGTAGTCGGGCGTGCCGACGGTGCTGAACGCGACCTGGCGGTTGCGCGCAAACGGCTTTGTGCGCGTCGTGTCGGGGCCGTCGGTCATGGCGTCCACGTCGCCGTCGGCCGAGTGCTGCGTGAGCGGCAGCAAGTCGCCTCGCGCGTTCTCGACTTTCTTGCAGAGCCCCATGTCCGTGAGCTTGAGGTGGCCGCGCGCGTCCATGAGCACGTTGTCGGGCTTCATATCGCGATGGATGTAGCCCAGCTTGTGCACGGCCTCGATGGCCATGATGATCTCGGCTGCGTAAAGCCGCGTGGTCTCTTCACTGAGCGTGTCTTCTTTCATGAGCAAGCCCATCAGATCGCCTCCGGGCAGGTACTCCATGACCATGTAGAGCCGGTGGTCGTCCTGGAACGAGTAGTGGAGCGTGACGAGCCACTCGTTCTCATTGTCGGCGGACGCGAGGATGTCGCGCTCGGCGCGCACGTGGCCCACCTGGTTCTTGAGCACCATGGCGCTCTTGAGCATGCTCTTGAACGCAAAGACCTCGCCCGAGTCTTTCTTGCGCACGAGCCGCACCTCGCCAAAGGCGCCGCGCCCGATCACTGCGAGCGGCGCAAAGTCGTGCACGGTGAGCCGCTTGCGCTGGTGGCGGATCGACTCGACTTCTTGCTGCTGGAACTCTTGCAGGTAGGCCTGCTTCTTGCTCTCGCTCAGCTGCATGGCGTCCATCTGCTTCTCCAGATTCGAGCGCCGCAGCCGCGCCTCCTCGCGCTCTTTCTTCATCAGCGCGTACTTCTGCTCCAGATACGCCTTCGTGGCCTTGGCCTTCTCGCGCGTCGACGTCGAGATCATGCTCTACTCTCGCTCCAGCCTGATACTTTCCCGACTGGGGAGCATCGCCTCGGAGCTGCTCGACCGAGAGGAGATCAAGTCTCGCAGGGAGTGTACCCTCCATGGGGGTACGTTTTCGTGGGTTTTTGGGTGGATCCCAAATTGGGTGTTTTCTGAAGAGCGGACGAGCGGAGCGGAGCGGGGCGGAGCGGAGCGGAGGGCGGAGCCTCCGCCATCGCAATTCCCCGCCCGGGAGTTGAAAGAAGGAACGAACGCCACCATTGCGGCGCGCGGTCGAACCTCCCGAGCGCGCCCGCGTCTAACCCGCCGCGCGAGCCGCGTCTAACCCGTCGCCGCCGCGGCCGTCCTCGCGCGCTTTCGCCGCAGTCTTACCGCCTGCCTATCCCGAGTCTAACCCGCGGCGTCTATCATGCTCAAGACCAAGCCGCCGCGGCCGGCCAAGCCCGGCGACGCCAAGCCCCCCAAGAAGCGGTGCGTCCTCCTCCTCCTCCTTCTCTTAATGCTCCTCTTAATGCTCACCGCTCCGCTCCCCTCCTCTCCGCTCCCCCACCAGCCGCCCCTCGCAGAAGAAGAAGGAGGACGAGCCTCCTCCCTCGCGCAAGCGCAGCATCGGCGGCGTCGCGCTCGCCTCGCTGCTCCAGGAAGAGCACCGCCGCGTCTACCAGCGCGCGCCGCGGCTGCTGCCCGAGATCCACGGCGTGCGCGCGCTCTCGGGCGCCGAGATCGCCAGCGACCTCAAGGCGCTGCAGGCCTCGCTCGCCGGCTTCGAGAGCAAGCTCGCGCTCGCGGGCGCGCACGCCGGCGCCTACGTGCACGGCAACAAAGAGTCGGCGAGCGCGAACCTGGAAGAGGCCTACGGGTTCCTCGTGCAGAAGCGCCGCGCGCGCGCCACGGGCGTGATCACGCCGGAAGAAGTGGTCGAGTCGCTGCCGGTCTGCCGCCGCGCCGTGCGCATCACGCAGCGCGAGCTCGCGGCCATGAAGCGCGAGCGAGACGACCTCGAGCGAGACTTTATGCGCCAGCGGTGCAAACTGCTCTGGCAAATGGGCGAGATGAAGCGGATACAGAAGCAGCAGGACAAAGTGCTCCGCGTGCTCGCGAGCGACGTCGTCCACACGGCCAAGTCGCTCGCCTCGAGCCGGCGACGCACGAACGCGCTCCAGGACATCATGACCGAGCTCGACGCGCGCGGAAGCGCCGTCATGCGCCTCACGAGAGAGAAGCACCAGCTCGAGACGCTGCTCAAGAAGCACGGCATCGAGCTGCCCGAGCCCGACGAGCTCTACGTCGGCGACCGCGTCGCGACCACGTTCGGCAACGGCACGGTCACCGACATGGACGACGTCAAGCGCGTCGTCGCCGTCGCGCTCGAGAACGGCGCCGGCACGGCCTACGTGCAGGAAGAGACCGTCGAGGTGCTGCCGGCCGAGATCTCGTACGCCGAGACCGAGAAAGAGCTCAAGAACAAGCTCTTTGAGAAAGTCGGCGCGCTCGTGCAGCCCAACGGACGCTTTGGCTTTCTGGCCGGCGGAGGACGACGGCGGAGTCGCAGCGATCTCGGCGACGACTCGGACGGAGACTATGCCGGAGACGCGCTGGACAATGGGGAGGCCGACGACGACGACGAAGACGAGGAAGACGACGACGAACCGGCGGAGAACGGCGTCGGCGACGGCGACGAAGAGTACGCGGGACGTCGCTCGGGTGCCGACGCCGATCCGGATTACGAAGAAGAAGGCCGCAAACGGCCCGCCAAGAAGCGCAAGCTCATGGTCGCTGCCGCTTCGGCGAAAAAGAAACACAAGAATGGCAAGGTGTTTGACTTCACGGCGTGCAAGATTCCGATCACGCCGTACGACTCGGGCTTGCTGCTGAGTCCGCTGAGTGTGCTTCCGGAGCGCGTCGCGGCCGTCGGGCCTGGGGCACTCCAGTGGCTGAGCTCGTACTTGCCCGCGAAGATGGCCGACTGGGAGCAGGACCGCTACCACGCTCTGCAGATGCAGGGCGAGATCGAACGTCTCAAGTTCCAGCTGCAAAAGGCGGAAGGTACGATCTCGAGATACACCTTACTTTGGGCACGAGTAAGGTGGTCACTCAACTCTTTTTTGTTTTTGGTTGTGCAGACGACAAGGAAGATGCCCATTCGCTGGCAGTCGAACAAGTGGACTCGATGAATGATCTCGTGCGACAGGTAAGCAGCAGTGGCGACGGCGGCGCGACGATGACGGCGGTGATATTCACGCGTTTGCGTACTTTTTGTAGATCGAAAAGTTGCGCGAGCAGCTCGCTGCGAAGGAGGCAAAGGAGAAGGAGACCAACCAGTCGTGTCCGAACTGCAGCAGTTCGTCCACTGCTTCATCAAAGAAAGCTACCGCTGGTGGTGGTCCCTCGAAACAGACCAAGGCAAACGGCCGTGGACCTGGAGGCAAAGCCTCCAATCGGCGGCAACGGTCGGAGAGCATGGAAGCGGACGACGACGACACGGAAGGAAGCAGTGCGGCCGAGAAGGATTCCAGTGGTACCAAGCGAAATTCCCGCGACGACAGTGACGGGCCAGAGGACAGCGACTCGCGGAAAGAAGACGCGCATGCTGATGATGACGACTACGGCGACGACGGCAACGAGTCGAGTGATGCTTCGAAACCGGCGACGCGCTCGCTGCGTCCGAGACGAGGCTCTGCAACCTCACAGTCGTCCAAGGCGTCCAAGTAGGCAGGTTAGGAAAAATGGATGTGGAAACTCGGTTATGCAAAAATGGACAGGATCGTGAAGACATATATTGTACCGAAATTCTCCTTGAGTAGATGCTCTTCACATAGCTGAGCACTGCGGCGAGGACGAGCGAGGCATTTTACGGAATCGCTCGGCTTCCACGCGCAGTTCTTCAGCTCGCGATCCCATATCGCCACTCTCAAACCAACAGCAGTGGTTCATCTGCTCGAAGTGGCGCTGGATGTCGTCGAGACAGCTCTGAATCTGGATGAGCTGGTCGGCGCGTTCTGGATCCTGGTAGTCGCTCAACGCCGCAGTGAGTGGAGGCCACTCGAGACCCGTTGAGCCGTCGGACGCGACCAACGCCCAGCTAGTGGTCTCGTCCTTGGCGTAGTCATCAGTGAGCTTTCTTAGAATGGACTCGACCGTCGGCGCCGGGTACTCGCGGTCGGCTAACGCGACACCGACGAAGCCTTTGCTGCTACGCAGCACGTGGCAGACGTACGAGCCATCACACTCCGCAGTCTGGAACTGCTCCGCACTCATCTCCGGCAGAACATCGTGGATCAAGTTCGTGATGAGGCTGTGAACCCTACAGAGAAGCATGTCGTGAGGACTCATCTGCGGGAAGTCGTGGGAGACTCGTTACGCGTCCGGGTGCGAGCAATCGTCTGCGAAGGCCTCGGCCAGAAGACCCTGGTCGCTTGTGACGCCGTGGATCTCTGTAGAAGACTGCCAGTCAGTGGTGGCCATGGACTCAACAAGGCACAAGGGCACTCAACGCACGGAGCAGCAAGAGCTTCATTTTCTTTTAGGGAAGCAGAGAACTCGCAGTGCGGGAAGTGAGACCGTGGAAATCGAACACCAACATTCTCTGTGAACTCGCACTTCAACAAAGCACCGACCAATCGGGACCTGCCACGACCTCGTGCTACTGGATGGAGCACCACGACGTGGGACGCTGCTGCTTCGTGAACGGCTTGGAGCGAGCCAAGAAGTCTCGGTCTTCCTGCGACAGCAATTGAGGCCGTTCGTCGATGAAGAGGATATCTTCCGACGACAGGGGAAGAGGTCGGTGGCCGACAGAGACGATCTCGCGTTTCATGACTTCCCGTGTGTGAGCGAGGGCAGCGAGCTCGTCGTGCAAGGGTTCCTGGTGTTTGGCACGGACTGGAGGCGTCTGTGCTGCTGTCTTACACTCGTCGTCAGTCTTCTCTTTCAACTCTTCCATGAGTTTTGGTCTTAATCTGAACTGCGGCGCTCCGAGTGCTCGTGGTCGGCGACGGCGTTGGAAATATGCTGCTGGTGTGTTGAGAGCTCTTGCCTCAATCCACAACTAATCCATGTCGTCCACGTCATCACGACAACCAGTTTTCAGTGAGAAGTCGAGATTTGACATATGAGAAGTTCTCTCATCCGAGGCAATCCCTCTCAACTCCACGTTGCTCAAATCATGTTTGGGTACTATTGTGATCCAATTCAACTTCTTACATGGGCACGTAGTCTCAATGTCCTTGTACACCGCGAGCTCCTCAGTATTGATTGGGTCTTGGTACTCGATGAGAACTGCAGCGGGCGGAGGCCAATCCTGTGACGACAGAGTAGCCTCAACCGTCTTCCAGTTGTCCGCCTCTCTGCCATAGTCGTCCAGAAACTTGTCGATGACTGGTATCGCCAAATGCCACAAATACTCTTTGTCCATGTCGAACACGCCAGGGAGGCCTTCGCGTCGGACACTCACATGGTAGTTGTTCCTCGACAACCACAGGGGTGTGAGAATCCATCGTTGGATGGTAGTCAGCGCACCGTCCAGCTCGACGGTTAGGTGCTGTCCCGCAGACATTCGCGTAACGAAGGGCTAGCTGAATGAGTCAACGATCGCTCCGATTCTCCCGCCTGCCGACGAGACATCGTGCGCTGCTGTGAGGATCGTCAAGTCGCCTCCGCGTTTTCGTTCACACGGAGAATCACTTCAGACACAGAAACCCACACAAGAGGATGGGACGGGACGACAGAGCCACGGACGGATGGAGATCAGCGCTATGATGAAAGAGGGCAACTCAAAGGGTACTTTTGTTGTGACGGGCACCCAGCTTCAAGAAAACAACGCGCCATCCCGAAAGAAAAAAAGACCTCAGCTCTTCCAATCTGCACACTCCACGTCTCCGTGACGATGCGGAGTTGACGACATCGAAAGTCACATGGAAGGCAAACTGTACTCTACGGTCTCGGAGAAAGGGGGAGGAAGCTGGCAAGACTGTTCTCCCCACGGGAGTCTTGATGGAACCATGCGTATTTTCTCTAATATTGAAACTGTGGGTGGTGCTCTCGTCGAAAACGGGGCCCTCGATCGGCCGCGACAGACAGAATCCAACACGCGAGGCCAGCGCGTGGGAGGTGGATGGATGGACGGGTGATGGGTGGTGGTGGAATATGCATTGCGCCCTGTTCTCCCTCCGGGTTGCTTTTCGGTGTTTCTCTTTTTTGCCCCGGTCTCCGTTTCTCTTTACATGACAACGCAGCACGAGTTGGTCTTCTTGGCCTGCTTGTAGAACACCTTGGACTGCGTAGAGAGATCGCGCGACTTGGCGACGAGATCGTCGAGCTTCTCGCCTCGCTCGAGCACGTTGTCGATGGTCTTGGAGAGCACGGCCGTGGTCTCGTCGAGCTCTTTCTGGATCGCCGAGATCTTGTCGGCCTTGGACGGGTCCTGGTACTCGGCGAGCGCGGTCGTGAGCGGCGCCCAGTCCTGCGGCGGCGCGCCGGCCGCGACCGATTTCCAGTTGCCGTGGGTCTCCTTGTCGTAGTCGTCGATGAGCTTGTTCATGAGCGCGAACGCCACGCGCGGCGGGTACTCCTGGTCCGCCACCACGATGCCCGCGATGCCGTCGCGCCGCACGTACACGTGGCAGTAGTACTCTGCAAAACCACCACCACCACCACCACCAAACCCTCTGCTCATTAGCCACTGTATAGATAGATAGATAGAGAGCGAGCGCACCTTCGTGCTGCACCGACTGGCGCTGGCCGGCGGGCGTGCGCTTGATGAAGGTTTTGCTGAAGAAGTTGATCATTTCGCGGATGCTGCGGGCGCGCGAGGGCGCGATCGAGAGCGTGAGCGACGCGCGACGCGGCGCAGAGAGGCAGACACGCACCCGGAGCGCTGGAAGTAGCCGAACGAAGAGACCTCGTAGGCTGCGGCGAGCATGGTCGGGTCGCCGCCATTGTCGTCCTGACGGAGGAGCTCTTGAGGAGGTCCGCCAACGGAGAGGTTAGACGCCAACGGAGCATGGTTAGACGCCAACGACATAAAGGGGGAGCGACACGCACGGATCGAGACGAGCTTCATGGGGGCGGAGGTCTAAAGGCGGTCTAACGGGGCCGGTTAGACTCCACCTGGCTTCTTTTTCACTCTTTGGCCAGAGAGAGAAGGCCCGAACCGATATAGACGAGGGGGAGGACCCGTCCTAGACTAGGCACCCAGAATAGCGTGTCGCACATGGGAACCAGATTCATTTGCACAGGTACTGACTACAGTCTTTTTGCTAATTAATGTATAAATACATACATGTATGTATCCAAACATTAAGTGGTACAGGTTATGGCTACACTTGATCGCTGCTTGGATTGGCTTTTTCGAGACGGGGAATGACAACGTAAACGCCATCGTCGCGTCGCCACGCGCTCGCTCTCCGTCTACTAGATCGCCTTCTTTCCTCGCGCTTGTCCATGTTGTCCTCGCGACCGCGTTGACTCAGTTGGCTGCATTTTGGGCTTCTCGAGGCTCCGAACCGCAAGCGAAGTCGGCTCCTCTCCATGGGTCCCACTCTGTTTCCAGGCCACGCGCCTGCACGAAGCTCCAGTGTCCAATGGAGCCTCTGGACGAGTTGGAGGTCGTGGGTATTGGTCGCGGTGTCTTGTGATCCGACAAAAGCTTGGAGTTTCCACTCGCGAAGGTCTCCGTTATTGTATCCATCGCTCGACTCGGCGGTGCGTTGCAGCCCATTCCTTGGCACGTGCCGAAAGTGGCGAGTACTAGACACTGATTACTGTGTCGAGTCGACAATCGGCGGATGGGCGCGAAGAGGCAGGCAGTGTCCTCGAAGACTTAAGGTGTTGTAAGGAAAACTGGCGCAAGGTGCTGATATCTGTGACCAAAGGCATTTGTCGCGCGGCGAACGATTCACACAGGCGCCGACACAGCGGTCGACATCTCATCGACATACATGTAATGTGCCGACAAGATGAGACTTTGATGAACGGATCGCACGCCACGTCGATCACGACGGAATTAGTGGATTCGGCGAAATCTCTTTTCTTGATGTTTACTTCCAATTTGCGCACGACTGAAGAGTCTCGACGGCCGAGAACACGCGCGAACCCATCGAGCGGGAGTCTTGTGAGTCCGAGCCCACCGTGGACAAATCTCAGATCCCAGACAGAGATGCCATCATCAAATCTGCGACGTGTGAAAAAGCAACTGGGATCCGATGTCACGAGCCCATCGCCGTGGCATCCCGCACAGCATTTCTCTATCTGCGTCCAAGAGACGGCTGCTGAGAACGGATCCTGGTGTCTCCGGACTGGCTACCGCCACTACTAATCTATAGACCCAACAGTGGCTGCGCTCTGGAGTGAAGGGCATGACCAATTATTCCGCAGAGCACAAATGCTGTGAAGGTCCTGCGCGCTGCACCCACAAGGAATGAGGAAAGTCCACAAGAAACAAGCTCGGCGCGGTCAGTGAGGACAACGAAGTGAACAACTGTCAAACCCAAGGTGATCCTATTCGAGGTGCACAGCGCCAAGCTGACCTAATTCTTGCTGTTCCGCTGGAGTCGTGCCTTATGCACGACGGAATCCATCCAGTACCGGTATCCGGTCTGGATCAACGCGGACACGGGGAGCAGAATCATCTCGAGGGGCACGTTCACGCGAGGCGTGGTTCCGTTCGACACGACGCGCACCAGTTCAAGCAGCGTTTCGTTCGTGACCGCGTAATGGCCGCCGGCGATCCCTTGGATGAGCAGCTTGGCGGCTTCATCGGGAGGACCAGCCGTAGTGATGCCGTCGATCTCTTTCGTCTCTGCTGGCTTGTGCAATTGCTCCGCCTCGAACATAGGTGTGTCAATGTTCCCAGGGTAGTAGATGGTCGTCTCGATGTCATAGAGCTTGAGCTCGTTGCGCAAGGCATCACTGAGCCCACGCATGGCGTACTTGGAGCTAGAGTACGACGCGTATCCGATGAAACTCACAAGCGCAGCAGCCGAACTTACGAACACAAAGCGGCGCTTGGGCTCATCGCTGCGTAGCGGAGCGTTCACCATCGCTGGCAGCGCAGCCTTGACCACATGTAGTGCACCGAAGTAATTGATGTCCATCATCCGACGGAAGAGCTTCACGTCTTGGTCAATCACGAGTCCCGGATCCGCGATGCCTGCGTTGCAGATCACGTGGTCGGTGACGCGCTTGTGGAATGCATTCGCATCGGTGATCGCCGTTTGGACAGCAGCATAGTCGCATACGTCGCAAGCAATCGTGAGCACAGGGTGCATCGGTGTGTCACTAGAGACTGCAGACTGAATACCAGCAACGTCAGCAAGTTGCAAGCATCAAACCACTCGTTATGCTTGAACCAACCTCGATCTCACGCTTCGCCGCGGCAAGCTTCTTAGCATCCCGAGCCAGGATCGTGACCTTCGCTCCAGCGCGAGCGTACAATTTTGCGATCGACAGACCGAGGCCGCTGTTACCCCCCGTGATGAAGACGTGCTTGCCAGCGACGCGAAAGCCCGGCGCTGAGATCGCTGTCCATAGCCACGCCTGCAGAAATGTGTCAGCCAGCACAAGATCAAGCAACCTCGGTCACTGGACTTACGAGAAAGCAGAGTGCGGCGAGCACGCCCAGCACGGCGATTGTTGCAATGACGGCTGCAGAGACCATGGGAGGGAGCAGAATGAGAAATGATCAATGCCCAGTGGCGGTCGCAAGCCCCACCAATCGAGTTGGCTGGGGTGGCGGTGACAAGATCCTGAAAGCTTCAGCCTCCGAGTGTGACGAGTGGCGAGCAAACAGCCATCTTTCGAGTCCTTGGATCTCGGTTGGCGTGGATTGCTGCCCGATTACGCCCCTTCGCCAACGGATGAGGGGTCTTCATCCGTTGGCGGGACCCGGTCCTCGTTGAGGACTCGATCCTCGTCTGTGGAAGTGTTGACAAAACCAAGTGGATGAAGGTCCACGACATGACGTCCTGTCATTCCTCGCTGGCCGTCAATCTGACTATTGTACTCTTTGGGTCGAGCAACGCAATCGCCGCAAGACTCGGGAACGGAGGCCAATTCTTCAGCGTCTAGGTGACGACAGCAATGCTAAAGCATCCAAGAGCTACATTGCACCGCTTCAAAACCAACCTCGGCTCCAGCTACAGCGTTGCTCCTTCTATGCAGACGTGAGGAGGACAATTGCTTAGTCCGTGTGTTCGAATCAACTGTATTGCTCTTACACACTGAAGATCCCCCGTTACGAACCCGTGAAGTTTGTTCTGGAGATGCATTGTCCATTTCCTGCATGTAGAAAACAGACCAAATTGGCATGTTGAGTCTTCAGCGCTTTGGCTCGACTAAGCTTCTTGACACCAATGTCCACTATTGTACATCGTTTTCAGCAACGCTGTGCTAGTTCTTAACGGTGTGCTTCCAGCAGACAAAGAAAAGTCCCACATCCCTGCTTACGTCCGTCGAGTGTGGTCTTCTCCGCGCAAATCCACGGCTTCTTGCCATTGCCACACGTCGCAGATCTCCCCAATTCGTTTGTTGACGGATCTGTGACGATGATGCAAGTGAAGTCTACTGAGTTTAAGTGTGCGTTGACGGATGTGTGCAAGTGTCACTGCCGCATGCCGCCGCTGGATCGCGTCGCCTCTCGTCTCATGGAAGACGCTTTGGTGCCCCAGAGTCTCCTCTATCACTGGGTTGGAGACGGCAATACGTGGGCACGACCTCGAAATGGTCAAGAAGATCCACGCGCGGCACCCAAAGCAGCTCGATGTGCGGTTGCTCGAGGTGGAAATGAATTCAAGTCAAGTCCATTGGGGAAGGTCGAGTGGACCGTGGTGAGCAACCACGAAATGCTGCAGCGAGGTATTGCAAACTTGCGTTTCAGTTCTCTACGCCGGACATTTACAGGCGATCCTAGAGTCGCTGCGTGGCTCCTACGCAGATAGCTTAAAATGGTTTCAAGTGGGATCGGATGCGCAACGTTCTCGACGACACACTGCGCTCCCGAGGCAACGCAAACGATGCTAGCGATTCACACGTCACAGACAACCCAATTGCATCACCTGAGATGGGTACACTTTGAACTTTGAACTGATTCAACCCACTATCGACGTTGGTGGGTTCAGCTCAGCAGCAACTGACACGGCTTCTTCATTCAAGCCATTTTCACAATGGAGACTCTAGCCAGACAACCTCTCGCGACCGTGCAATTCACCGTGCAGCGTGCGTGGCCTCGCCTCGCGAGTTTCGCACACGTCGAAGATCATATCTCCACGTTCCTCGATGCTCCGCCCAGGGTCGCGCTGACTCGAGCAGCCGCGAGCCGCCTGCCCACATTCTTCGAACGAGTTGCGTCGCGTTATGCTAACGACCCACAGACACATCCAAGCCTCTATACGTTCTGTATCGGGTGTGCGATGTCTACAACACTGGAACAAGACGACCTTGCGATGATCCAGACAATCCATCGACTTCATCCAGCGCCTTTGCCGATTCGCTCGCTCGAAGCAGCATTTCGCCACGCATCTGACGAGACGATCCGCTGGATATTTGAAAACCGTCGAGATGGCATGTGTTGCTTGCTTGGCACCGATGATCCCTGCGCCGGCTGCCTCAAACGAACTTTTAACAACGCCTTCGAACCGAACCGCTTTATGTCATGGGTGCCGTTCGATCAGTTCCGATCGCACTTGCTCGAGATCGCACCGAAGAAAATGGAGGCCGTGCAGTGGCTTTGCGAGAACGACTTGATGACACGGAAGAAAGCGGAACAGATCTTGCGGGAAATTATCGAGTACGGGCCACCAGATTCTGCCGATGTCGTGACGTATCTGGTCGACCGAGGGTACGAGCTCAAGACCGAGATAGTGATCGCGGCGCTATTGCGTGGCAGTAGGAACCCAAATCTCGAGCCTGTTACCGACGTTGTCGTTGCGAGTCACCTCTGCGACCCTTTTCGAGATCAATTCGTTTACAGATCTTATCACAATCACGGGGTGCGCATCGTGCAGTGGAGTGAAGATTTCATCGCGTCTGATCAAACGTACGAAGACGCAACAGCAGCTGCCGTGCTGAGCAGGAGCACTCAGTATGCCAACCTCGATTTGCTGCGGTGGCTTTACGACGAGGGCTTGGTGCCCGTAAGTTCACCTCTAAATGTGAACGTGAGCGACAATGAAGTCGTAAAAATGTACGAGTGGATGCACAGCATCGGCGTAGACCCAGGAGGCCCGATTGCGCTGCTCGATGACGCCAAGTGGGGAAGACTCGAATCACTCAAATGGCTTGTTAACTACGGACTGTCCTTCAACCCAGGTTTTGCCATGGACGTAGCTGCTCAAATGGGTCAACTAAACGTGCTTCGCTGGTTCCTCAAGACTGGCGTCACGGCTTGTACGACTGGCGCAATGAATCGTTCCGCGTTGAACGGAGACCTCGAGACCGTCAAGTGGCTCTACGCCGACCATAAAGCTGACTTTCATCCGACAACAGTCGCTTGCGCAGCCTCGTGTGGCCACCTGAAGATGGTGCAGTGGTTGGTGCAGACTGGAAGTGACTGGGACGTCAAAGTAGCAATGGTCCAGGCGGTACTCGCGGGAGAGATCGAGATCCTTGAGTGGCTGTACAAGAATGGTGAAGCAACATGCCTGGGGTGTGTCTTGCGAGAAGTCTTCTGTCAAATGCCCTACGTACAGGTCAAAAGCGTGTGGAACTCGCTGCGCTGGCTCCATGCGCATCATAAGTCAGACTGCTCGAATTGTCTCGCCCCCGATCGAGAAGCAGGTAGCCTGTGGATCGCATCTTATTCTGCCATGGATGGGGAGCTGCTACAGCTCCAGGAGTTGCATGCATCGCACGCGGATCAAGTTGAAAGTGATTTAAATGGTGTGGCGGAAGCGGCTGTAGAAGGAGGCCACACAGCGATCGTTCAATGGATCCACGAGACTTTCGGCGAGCGAGTCGACTGGGGCCGGTTAGTGCAGACTGCGCAAGAAAAGAACGAGCTCGCGGCGACCATAGCATCGTGGGCGATTCAGCACAGTGCAGATGGCTAGTTTGTCCAGACAAAGACGTAATTTTTGTGTCTCGTGTTACTCAAATGTCATGGCTGATCGACGGGAGCGACGTAATGAAAGCAAGGCTAGCCGAAGTCTCGTGCATCCTCCTACAAAACACTCACCACGGAAGAGGGTTGCCGTCGTAGCTGATGAACCTTCCCGTGTCTTCGGCAGTGACGCCGCTGATCACCTTGGCGACACCGTTGGCACTCTCCTCGGTCGAGATCGCGCGTGGATCATGTCCCGTCGCGTCGGTCGCGACGTATCCAGGGTGCAAGGTCACGGCGATGATGCCGTCGGGCTTGAGGTCATGCGCGAGGCTCTTGTTGATCTGGTTGAGCGCCGACTTGGAAGAGCGGTAGCCGTAGATGCCGCCAGCTGGGATCGGACTTCCTTCGACAAACTTGTTCTCGCTGATGCTGCCGACGTACGAAGAGATTTGCGCGACGGTCGCACTGCCGTTTGCTTCGGCAGCCGATTTAAGGTTGGCACGAAGAGCTCGCGTGACGAGGAGAGGTCCGACCGTGTTGACTTCGAACTGTGCGATGATGTTCGCTTTGGTCTCGGATTCCAGCGATGTCGGGCGGATGATGCCGGCGTTGTTGATGAGCAAGTCGATCGGCGTGCCCTTCAGCTCTTCAGCGACACGGAGAATCGACGCCTCGTCACTCGTGTCGATCTGCACGAGCTTGGAAACACCGAGCTGCTTCAGTGCGTCGGCGTCAGCGACATTACGTGCGCCTGCAATAACATTCCAGCCGTCTTGCTGGTACTTCTTGGCGAGCGCGAGGCCGATGCCGCGGTTGCTGCCAGTGACGAGAACGGTCTAGGCAATGGTGTCGCTTGCTTCAAGGTGGTTGAATGGAAAGTTGAAGAATGCGGAGACTGCTAGCCTGCGCGGGATCGCGTCGGAGAGATGACGCCCTCGCTTGAGCTGCAAACAGAGAGGCCCATCAAGCGATGATTCGGTAATCGGACGAACGATTACTACTGAAGATTTTGACTTGAAGATGGCGAGTGCTGACACAGTTCTCAGCACTGACATGGGGTCAGCCGGACACGTGGGCCAAGCGAGCACTCGCGTCTGGTCGACGTGTGCGCTCTGAGGGTGCTGGAGATGACACGTCGACGGAGTTGGAATGAGACCAAGTTCGACAGGAACATCCCTGAAGACTAATCTTCTCGAGGGCCGTATCCGATAGAATGCACGGAAGACGTTGTGCCTCAGCGTTCTCTACTCGATTTGACCTGAAGAAATCTCGGGCGAGTAAATTCGATCAATACGTGTCTATTAGTAGTCGGACGAAGACTGAGCCGAGCGATGCTCGGGTGCATGTGGTTGCGTGACCGGGACGACTCGAACTTGCGGCGCGCGCTTCGGAGGAAAGTCGTTTACCGGCCGCGTATCGTACACGACAACTTCATCAGATGGGCGTGGGCGAGAGCAAATGCAGCAGCGAGAGCATGTGCATGTGCAGCAGCTAGAGCACGTGTCTAGACAGCACGACCACCACGATATCTGACAACAGTCCCAAACGCATTGGGTGCAGGCAATGAAGAAGACGATGTCGCTGCAGCCGTCGGACATGGTTCTCGTCTATGACGTCTCAGCAAGACACAAGGAAGGCAATTCTAACTGTAAGAGCATGACACACCCGCACAGAGTAGCTAAGTGACATGTAGTGCGCTCAAATAGCGTTTCCAAGACCCAGTCTATACATACTTGTGTGCATCGCAGCCCCGCCGACTCCGACCCCTGCGAAGGCGTCACGGGAGCCTTTTGATCCGACGTTTGCTGCCCTTGTAAGTAGGGTGTGGCAAATGGAGTCTGCACCCACTTCTGCTAGCATTGGGTCCCAATGCTCTACTGCATCACCGACTTCTAATTGCAAGTCGGCCACTTCGAAAGTGCTTCGAGTTGGACGAGGTGTAGCTGACGCGCGCTATCGTACTTCGTCCGAAACATAAGAAACAAGAAAAGAGTTGGATGAGCTGTTCGTCCACGTCCACGAGGTAGTCCCCGAGCAAATGTACATGAGACCCATGGCGTATTGCTCTAAAAGCGAAAATATTCCGATGTGAATGTGGGAGAAGTTATCCTTCAGTATTTCGCGTCATGAATGTATGACAAATCTATGGGGACGACTTTGACTGGCGGTGTCTGTTCTGGTGCTGGGTAGTACGGGCGTTGTGTTGGATCGGGTTGCTTGTTGCAACAAGACGAGCAAGAGCATGCGGAGGGGCAACAGACGCAGCACTCGTCCGGGATGAAGTCCCACCACGTGCAAGTCCACGTGCAGCAGCAGGAATCGCACTTGCAGCAAGCACAGCCGTCGCAGCATTCAATGTTGTCGCAGCATTCTATGTCGTTGAAGCAGCACTCGCAGCAATCGATGTCGCAATCGCAGATATCACACATGGTTGTGGTCTCTTGAGCGAAATTGAAAAGTGTTTGTGGTCTCTAGAGCGAAAATGGGAAGTGTGAAAGGTCCCTTTTCGATGGGCTCGGGATCACCCATTCGCCTTGGGTTCACCTTCGCCTGATACAGATTTCCCAGATCCGTTTGTCGAAACTTTCACGATCTCGAAGTGATCTTTCTCCAACTGGACACATGATGATCAAGAACTCTCATGATGAAACTAGCGACCACCAGATGAACATGGCATTATCTCAGTCGAAGGACGCCCACTACTCTCTGTGAGTCGTCGGCTCGCAAATAGTCACGAGGTCGTGAAATCCACTTTACTCTTAATGACGAAGCCATTCCCGAATGCTTCACCCGATGGAGATACGAATGAAGTCGTTATTCTCAGGCATTAGAGGATTTGACCGATGCCAACTCTACTAGCAATTTGATTGTGTGGAATCTGGTCGGGTTAGCAGTCGCAGCAGAAGCATTCTCGCAGTTGGTGCAACGTAGCAATCGATAATGCAATCACAAATATCTCACAGGAGCGAGAAACGAAAATTGAGCCGGGCTCTTCGCAGTGGATTGCTTTTCAGTGAGGAATGGATTCACTTCTCTGCCATTATTTTATTGGGTACGCTGACGGTCTGATCACTAATCTCTTCTTGGGTACATTTCTCGCAGTTCCAGGCAGGGAATCTCAACTGTTGAAGGTCTTTTTTCATCTACAGGATTGAGAAAGAGACATCAAGCTCAAGCTGACGAAGCAAGCATACTACGAGAAAAAAAGCATGGTATTCGAAGTCCACTAACGCAATTCTGGTTCCACGTATCACCAACTTACTGCGCCATGCCGTAGAGAAGCGGCACGTCGGCAGCCTCCGAGTAGTACTCGACGTACGAGCGCAGCTTCTCAGGCCACTCGAGATCCTTGACGAGCGTGAGCCCACGCAGCGTCGCAAACGTCACGAGGTCGTCGAAGCTGAGCCCACTCTCGTTCACAAAGCGATCCGAGTGGAGAATGTCCGCGAGCTTGACGAGGTGCTCGTTCACCTTGGCGAGGTACTCGGGGGCCTTGGCCTGGAGTTCCTCAACGGGCACGCCGAACTGCTTCTCCTTGGCGGCGCGCACGTAGTCGCGCGACTTCTTCTGCGCGTACTCGGCAAACGGCGCGGCGATGGCGAGCGGCACTTGGAGCGAGAGCAGGTCCTTGAAGGCCTTCTGCTGCCAGGCTGCGAGATCTTCACGGCCCGAGGCCGGCTTGAGGATCGGCTCGCCGCCAAGGTTCTCGTCGACGTACTTGATGATGTCGCCGCTCTCTGGGAAGGCCTCACCCGACGGGAGCTGGAAGATCGGCGTCTGCTTGGCGCCCACGAGGCGCACAGGCGTGTCCACGTCGTGGTACGCGACGAAGACGAGCTCGTGCTCGACCTTCTTGAGCCCGAGAATCGCACGCACGCGCACGCAGAACGGGCAGCAATCGTAGATGTAGAGCTTGGGCAGCGTGGTCGAAGCAGGCGTGGCCATGGTGGAGGAACGGAAGATTCGCAAGTGAGACCGACGAAAGCTCGGCACGTGGCTTGCGGGCGTCTTCTGTGACGTGTGAGAAAATCCCAGATGCGTCTGGTTGAGGTTGACTATCCCACGCTCAGCTGTTTACGAACTGGTCGGATTGCCTGGGTCTCAGTTGACAGAAGATGGAGATCACGATGACGTGGTTGGTTCTTGATGACGATTGGTGGCCAGATGGGAAAAGGGTGGATGGAGTCCTCCATGGATATGGTCTCTTCAAGAACAATCGAGTGGGAAGCGAGCGACTGCATTATTAATACCTGGATCAGCTAGAATGCGTGGATCCATGGTAAGCAGGCTGTGAGGAAGTCGAACAGCTGCAACATCTCACACGCAAACGGGATCGTTTCGATATTCAAGACAGTTTGAACAATGGACAATGGTCCCAATGGAAATACAGAGTGCCAGGTGGTGGACTGCTCGTCGAGGTGACTTTGGCGATAGACTGCGATTAGTAGTTCCCGCAGAAGTACCTTTCGCTGATCTTGCACCAGCGTTTAAGGCGGCGTAGGGCCCCCGCGATCTTGCCCACGACAGTAGTCTCATCATCAGCTGCGTTGACGAGCAAGGGCTTGTCGGTTGTCTCGAGATCGGGCGACTGAATTGGCCAACGGAAGGGAGGTCCTCTCTCCAGAAGAGACGGCTTAGTACCTGGGCTTCCCTGCAACAACGGAGGCTCGCTCTCCGCGGCGTCCTCGAGAAGAGCACGCTGGTTTCCAGACGGATCGGACACTTGGCCTTGACGCAACAGTGGAGTAGCATTCACGTGCGTTGATCCGGACAGGGAGGCGATAACGACCACTGCTGACAGTGAGAGAAGCGGAGACACGAACTTCATGGTTGGCGGGAAGCTGATCGGAGCGTCTTGGAGAAGATTGGAGAATGAGAGAATACACCAAGTCGTAGACGCTACGGCGACTGATGACGTGGGGAAAGATAAGCTCCCTCGTCATTTCTCCACGTCACCATGGCGCCTCGTCATCCGTGGTTTCGTCTCGAACCGAGCGATCATGGGTGCTCTCATCTCGCATTTCTCCTCTAACTCATGGTTCAACCGTCGACAGTGATCTTGTGACAACTTTCATTCGCTCTCGTCACCTCATGTTTGAAACCTTCGAGGGCAACGAAGACCAGCTCTACTTGAGGTACTCCACCCCGAACCAGACGCGGCATGGTGGAAGTGCTTCAAGTAGAGTAGAACCTACAGTCGTTGTCCACGACTTTCGTAAGGTGAGAAGTCTTCTTCCACTTTGAACGCCACGCTCCAGTCAGTTCAGAACCAATACCTGGCCCGTGTTTGACTGGTAGTTGCATGATGTCGGGAATCCATCATGCCCTTTTCTTCATCAGCCGAGTGACGCACGATGAATTCATGGCAATCGTACCGGTCCGTTTTTGCAATACGATGCTCTCGCGGTCCACATGCAATACGGCAAGCTAGCTGAATGGAAGCTACACTCAGCACTGGGACAAATCTTCAGTCGTCGAAAGGTGATTAGAAGCTGCACACAAAGCAGATCTTACCCACCATTTAATCTGCCTTCGCACATTCACCAGTAATCGAATGCTTCCGTATGAATTATCACTTTAAACTGGAGATACTTGTCTTCAACGTCTCATCAGGGCACCCACAAACGGCCAGGGGCCTTCCAATTCGAAACATGAACCGAAAGGCCCCTGACACCATACCGGGATATGCAAGCAGTCAGTTCACACGAATTGCTTCACTCGGATTTTACCATTTTCGAATCCCTTTACCACTCGCGTCCAGATCACTGGCATCATGCTTGGCCACACGGCGAGAGTAATCGACTTGCTTGACTTCATAGCAATTTCACTCGAGTCCGAAAACAAGTTGTAGCCGACTTTGTTCGATCTCAGCAATACCGCGAGTACACGCTTTCGAAACAAAGTCGAAGGGTTATTTCACTTCCTCAACCCGTCTTGGGAACAACGCGGTTGAGTGGCCAGCTTGGCCGATGATATCAAATATCTCCGGCGTAAGCAGCTCGGGGTGGTGACGACGCAAATGCGCCAGTAGCGTCACGTCTCCGGCCTTCGCAGCGACAACGGCGAGAGGCTCGACTGGACTGGATCGCACACAGGATCCGACACAAACTGGACTGGGAGTCAGTCGTGACTCCAACCACGCAAGTGTATGCAGCACAGGGAAGCGTAACGGGGGAAGGAATCCGTTGCGGTCGAACGAGTTGCGGAGGACATCGTGCACGACACACTTTGTACATCGGTTAATGCCGTGTTCGTAGAGCCAGCTGAGGACTTCGAGGTGGCCTCCCTGGGCCGCGCACACCATCATTTCGTTTGCGTTGGTAGTGGCGAAGTTCTGGCTCAGCCACTTGACGAGTGCGAGGTGTCCATGCTGCGCTGCCATCAGTGTCGCCTCCTGAAGCCCATTCCGTAGCCCTCGGTTCTTCAGGATCCACTGGACAACGTGGAGATGGCCGTTCGCTGCAGCGACATCCAGGAGATGTGTATACCAGCCATCGCGAGCAAAGTTCTCGTGCAGAAACTGAAGCGCAGTCACAAAGCCTCGTTCGGCGAGGAACCGCGTCGCCGAAAGCATGTGGAGGCTGTGGATGCTGTCGTTGACCCAGGTTAGAAACTCGACGGCCTCGCGGTCCGTCTTGACGCCGGTCGGGATCCGCAGTACGAAAGGCGACGTGGAATCTCTCACGACCGAGCGCACCGTGTCGAAGCTGCCATGGTGCTGAACGTTCTCCATGAGCTTCTTGCCGAGCGGCTGGCCGTCCAGCAACGTCGTGGCCAGAAACGTTGCATCCCACTGGAGCACTCGCGAGCCTCCTGCACGATTCGGCGCGAACTCGACCATGTCTCGGAACGATTCAGACGACGGACTGGCCAGCACGAGCTCGACGATCTCGTCGATCTTGCCCGAGCTGCCGTCGCTGATGAGCAAGCGAAGCGCCTCCTCCCGGCTCAGCTGGATCGTCGGCGATCTCTCCATCATCAAGTAGCGCACGACGAGGAGACTGGGCGGCTTGGCGTACAGCGCTTCTCGCAGCACGCGGTCGAGCATCTGCGGCAGTCTCTGCTGTTCGTCAAACCAGCGCACGAGGTCGACGCTGCGTCGAAGAACGTCTCGGAAGAGAGCCCAGTCAGAAAGGGAGTGCCAGTTCGGTATGCGAAGTGGGCCTCGCGAAGTGAGCCATTCAACGATGCGTCGCGCGTCGCGGCTGCCCGTGGACACGAAGCAGCCTCGCAGACACGCGTAGCAGAGGTTGCCGACGCCCGGCGCGCAGCACATGCGGTCGTTCCGGTGCTCGACGACCCACTGCACGGTCTCGAGCGAGCCGGACTCGAGCGCGAGCTGAAGTGGCCACACGGCGAACGGCTCGGGGTGGAGCCGGTGGATCTTTTGCGCGAGCAGCAGGTCGTCGTTCTTGAGCGCCACCTCCATGGCGCGCGAGAGCCAGTGGCTGCGCAGCGCGGCGTCCACGGCGTCGCGCGAGACGCGGAAGGCGACGCGGTCGAAGAGCCGGTGGGAGCCCCAGGCCGCGGCGCGCGGCGGCGTGACGAGCGCCGAGCCGTCGAGGCTCTCGGAGACGAGGTCGGCGGCCTCGGGCAGCGCGGCGACGCTCGGCGCCACGCGCGCGAGCACGGCGTCGACCACGGCGAGCGGCGGCGGCAGCGGCATGACCGCGAGGGACGAGTCTAGTCACATTCGCGGGGGATCCGCCGCGCTGGCTCCTCCGTGGAATGATGAGCTGCTCGCTCGCTCACTGCGAGAAGAGAGATATCCATACAGGGCACCCATGGCGACCGACGAGCCGTCGCGAGAGCAGCTCGCGCGGCAGGACGAGCGCGCCGGCGACTCGCCCACGCAGTCCTCCCACGGCGACGCCCACGGCGACGTAGCGGCAGAAGACTCGTCGCCGGAACCGCAGTACCAGTTCGCGTGGATGGCCGACCACGAGCTCATCGACCGCGCGGTGGAGACGCTGCGCATGGACAGAGAGGACTTCGACGCGCCCCCGTACAAGCCCGTGGCACCACCACCCAAAGAGACGGCTATAATACCGGTCTCCGTGCACCCCCACGGCCGGCGCGCGGCGAAGAACCGACGCGTCGAGCAGCCGTCGGGTGAACGAACGGGCGAGAGTCGCGAGCTCGTCGACGACGAAGCGCCAGGATCGTCACCGACCGGTGGTATCAACGCGTTCTTGGCGCCTCGAGCAGTACGCCATGTACGAGCAGTCGTGGAGGATTTCCATCTCGCGCTCGTGGAGCACGACCACGGCGCTGGCTCGCCACCTGACGTCGACTCGCAGTGCACAGTCATGGACGAGCTCACACTGCTCCATGAGGGCGCGAAGCGGCTGCCCATGCTCATGGATCTCGTCATCTGGGACCATTTGGATCGGCTTCGGTTATGGTATCGTACTCGCAAGCCTCGCCAAGACGACGACGTCTTCCAGATTGGCACGGCAGCTGACGGCCACGCATGGGTCGCTTTCGGTCTGCGGCCTCGCAACTGGCGTGACATGCACAGTCGCGAGCACTATCCGTGGCTCAACTTGGTGACAGTGGAGCATTTCCGCCAGGCCAGGCTCGTGCCACCGCTCAAGGAAGGCGGCGTGCGGCCATACGACTCGACAGGGCTTCGATGCTCCGTGGAGTTCTGGTGCGGCATCGACGATACGAACCATCTTCTGCAGCTCGAGGGCACTCGCGATCGCTCGTCGCCAGCGCACGCGTACTTCATCTCGCTCTTTTGGAAGTACCGGATGGCTCTCCGCAAAGGCAAGGCGTTAGAAGGACGAGCGCTCGCGCAGTCGTGGGCGTCTTTCCACGCGACCATGAAGTCCCGACCGGAGGACGTGTACGCAGAGATCGAAGATTTCTACACGAACACAATCGACGGCACCCTCATCCGCATCCATGAGGTTAGCCGAAACCACGGCATTGGCTGCGCTGTCCCGGTCAACAAAGGCGTGGTGTGCCCTATGTGCACACGACAAACTCCGAAGCTGCCGGACTCGTGCCGGACTCAATTCTTTGACTTGGTGCCTCTTGAGGTCAAGTTTTACCTCGCGCAACTGGACGGCCTGCTCGAGAGTGAGGCGAGGAAGAAGAAGCGCCGCGTCGACGTGTGATGTCCTATGAATAAGCCAGCCATGTAGGGATGGAGTCTGCATATAGGCCAAGTAGCGATGTAGTCTGCATAATTTCGAAATAACAAACCATGAAGAAACTTCGACACTGTAGCAGGATAGCTTTCTTGTGCGGTCCCTGAAAGGGCTATTGAAATATCGATCGGTTGAGACTGTCCAGTGGGTCATCTCCAACTGAAGCGACCGATTGGGTTCTCAGACGCGTATTGAGAGCCTCAGCAACGATTGCGAGTATGGTACCTCGGTTGCAAAAGGCGTTCGAGGCTAGACCCACGCTATAAACCCTGATGTGAAGGCAGATGATCTCCGAATGCATGCATCCGCGTTCTGCGCGATGGCACTACGGAGCATCGAGTTGATAGACATCATCCGCGCTTTGGTTTATTGTGCTCCCAATCATGAATTCGAGCTCTTCAGGGAGGTTATCCACGCCGCCATTCGTGCGATGGCTTCCATGATAAAGTTCACGTTGTGCTCATGCTCACGTTGACACGCTTCATTACCGGGCGGAGTGTTGGAAAGCCGTGATGGATTTCCATTGAAATATCTCATGAGGTCGACAGCATCGTTGGAAGCCACTCCGCGACATCGAGACATTTGTGCATTCAGCGCGATTAAGCTTCTCGTGTTGGCGCTTAGAACCCGCGGATTACCGCGCTGAGTCTCGTGGAACCCAATTTTCATCAAGAAACGCCGCTAAAGCTGGTCTTCATTACACCACGCACAGTTGATCGCACTCACAATTGGTATTGCCAAGTAGGAACGTATTATTTGCTCCACTCTTTGCACTAGTTAGAGTGCTGCAGAAACCGCGTCGACACAAGAGACGACAGGAGTGGTCTTCTGCTAGTAATGGAGGCTCGTACGAGCGACTTGCCATTGTCGTAGAACGACAATAAGTGGCCACGAGGAAATCGTCTCCGCCAGTCTCGGATGCGCTGCTCTTGTGCGAGCGACTGGAGTGACTCACCGAGACTCGCCGAGACCCTCTACCGTCGACTGCATCGCGTACCCGTCGAAGAACACGGCTTTACCAGGAACCACAGAAGACTGCTCGACGAGCAAAAGCGCCAATCTTGGCCACAGTTAGTCTTCTCTGATGACCGATTGACATCTTCCAGAAGTCAGCTCTCCTCGTTGTCCTCGCGAATCTGTGACGTGTGACCACACGTCACAGTTTTTGTGAACCCGCCAGACCGAATCACCCAGATCTCAGATGCATCGCATTCTGCAGGAAGCCTTCTCCTGACGCGAGCCTCCCCTCGATGGCCGAGCGCGTGCTTCGGCGCGTCCACCCACCGCTCGGTGTGCTCCCTCACGTCGCAGATTCCGTGGCCGCCTTCCTGCTCGGACCAGCTGTCGGTCGCCTGCACCAGGCGGCAGCCACGGGACTGCTTCCTCTCTTCGAATGCGTCCTCGGTCGCACCCAACGCAGTGAGCCCGACCAGGTCCTCTTCTCCTACTTCATAGACCGCGCATTCGCAGCGAGTCTCCAGAAAGACAATCTCCAGCTAGCGAAGAGGATCCATGAGGTGCATCCGCAGCCACTCGACCTGAATTCGCTGGCGATCGCAATGCGCCACGGCTCGCTCGAGACAGTCCAATGGGTCGTAGAAAACCGCAACGACCGGCGCTGCTGTGCTGCTGGGGTCGGAAACCTCTGCCGTGAGTGCCTCAAGATAGCTATCGCCCAGCACGATGTCCGAGACGCAGAACGAGTCTTCCAGTGGCTTGAGGAGGCGGGATTCTCGTTCGGCTGGGACGATGGTTGGGATGTCTGGGGGCGACTCCCGCCAGCGATGGCATTGGGCAGTCTGCGTCCTGGGTCTGGATCGACTGGACGAGATGTCGATCGAGCCCTTCAACACATAATAACTGTGGGTCCTGCAGCAAAGTCTCCAGCCCTAAAACATTTCCTCAACAGCGGAGTAACTCTTGAGCAAAGCCGTCTTCTAGGGTTTATCGCTGGAGCAAGCCTGAATATTGATCTCGAGCCAATTCTGGTGGTTGTGGTCGCGAGTCCTCTGTGCGATGCGATTCGTGACAAATTTGTGTACGAGCCAATTCGAGAAGGTGGTGCGAAGGTACTGCAGTAGAGTCCGGAGTTGATGAACGAGCCCGGGTTCGCTGGCGTGTTCCGAACATGCCTCCACACGAATCATGCTGACTACGCCGAATGGCTGCTGAACGAGCGAGGAATTGTATTGAGCGCTGCCATCTCGGATTCGCTAGATGAAGAGGCCACGCTGGAAGCGCTCAAGAACATCCAGGCGAGTGGTACACCCGTGGAAACGGAGGCACTCTTGATCAGTGCAACCGCCCGTGGCTACCTGACGGTCATTGAATGGCTTAATGCGACAAGAGCCTCACATGGGACCAGTGACTCGCCGAGTAACAAGCTCTTGAGAAGATGTCATTATATCCATGAGCATTTTTTGCAATACAAACTCAGCGAGTACGAGTGGGCTGGCGATCTTCTGTCCCTGAAACGTCTCCACGCAAATGGGCTCAACACTCCCGAATTGCTAGATCTCGCGAGGCACGGTCATCTCCACGTTATCAAAGCGTTCTGGTCAGAGCTTCAGAATGACGATATAACGAGCGCGATGGCGCAGGCAGCGATGAACGGGCACATGGACGTGGTCATGTGGCTGCATGCAAATCGCCACGAAGGATGCACAGCTTGCTTGCTTATCTTGATGCTTCGGGGAGTGAATAAACGCGGCCATATAGACGTGAGGAACCACGCTGGTGATACAATTCGATGGCTGCGTGCCCACAGCTCCAAGAACCCGAGCTGTCGAAACAACTGTCATTACCAGATAGTTCACCATTACACGGTTGTATCTCGTCTCGCGGTGCGGCGGTGCGTTATGGCAATTTGGCCTTTCTGCAAGACCTCTTGGAGCACCACATCGACATCTACCGACCCAAGATCGAGGACTTTCGCCAGGATGCGGTCAGCATAGGACACCAGGGAATTGTCCAGTGGCTCACTGAGAACTATCCAAATACCACAGGCTGAGCGGCATATGACAGGCTGAACGGCTTGACTCACGGCGTTGTTTATGCGTCTGCTTGCAGGAAGATCCGCAGATCTCGTGTCGGCTTGCAGCAGATTCTAAGAAATTGATTGTGAAAAGATTTCGAAACCAAAATCAAACACTTGGAAGAAGAGAACAAGCCCACGTGTGGTAGTATATTTGCGATCACAGAGAGTAACAATCTCACAGGGGACAGAGATGCTTGATGAGTAGCAGATCCCCCAGCTCGTATACATGGATCACTTGCTTGTAGTGGTGACGACCGTCGGGGCGGCTGCTCGCTTCTCTTCTCGCGGCTCGCTGTCCAGGAAGCAAAAAGACTCGACGGCCAGTCGTTGGCGCCCGCAGATGGCCACCAAGTCTTCTTATTCCACGAGACAGCGAATCAGCGACACGAGCACGCGAGACTGGAGGCCGTCGGCGTTGGCGTTGTGTCGGCTCTGGACGCCGTCGCGTTGGTATCAAGAAGAGAAAGAGGGGAGAGGAGAGCCACGAGTCCGGAGCCCCCGTCGTTGGCCACCGCAGAGAGGGACTCCGATCCCTCGCCTTCCCCATCTCTCTCTCTCTCTCTCTTCTGATCCCACGTCGTGTCTCTTCATGGATCTCACGAAGACCTCTCTCTCGCCGACTCGTCGCCGCGCTCAGAGGGGTCGAGAGGCCTCGCGAACCAGAGGAACGAGACGACGCGCGACGACGTGGGCGCGTGGCGCGTGCGTGTGCATGGGGCGGATGCTCTGAGACTTGATCACATGAGTTTCTACAGAGAGAAGACACGAAGAGCGTCAGACGACCACGGCCTCGAGGGGGCAGCAGAGGAAGGAGGAGGAGGAAGGACCTTCACGGCATGTTGCTCGGGTCGGGCCGGAGGGGAACTGGGGGGAAGGAGCGAGGGAGGGAGAATGGCAGGCCGGACTGGTTCGAAACAGTTGAAAACAGCTCACTTTCCATAGTGAAAGCAAGTAAAACGGTATAAAACATGTTGGTTTGGGGTTTGAAGATCCAAAGACCATCTGGGGTTCGAAAAACTGCAAGAAACCGAGTCAGGTACCGGTTTCTAGACCCGCTTATACCGATATGGGTACAGCATTGGAAGATCTCGACAGGCGAGCTCGAGGTTTTCAGGGCTCGTCGAGCTGCGCGAGCCACGTGTGCACGTCTGGGACCTCGTCTTCTGCGGCCTCGCGGATCACGCTCCATGGAAAGTCTCCTCGGTGATATTGGTACAACCACTTCAACGCACTGAGATGGCCGCCTCGCACGAGGCACCACGCGATTGCCTCGGCGTGGAACTCGCGGTTGGCCGCGAACACCTGAGGATGGTGAGTGTGGAAGTATTCAAGAACCGGAAGGTCACCGATGCAGGCCGCATACGAAGCCATGTTACCACAAGATGGTTCGCCGTCCGAAAGGCACTGACCCACACAAGCTGGAGCACGAGAGGCGTGCATGTCTAGCCATGGAGACAATGACATCCGGCTCGTCGGTCTTCCAGAAATACTCCGAGTTTTGTCAAGAGAAAGTCTCGCACGCAGTGAGAGCAGGCATCGGCGCAGTGGTGATAGAGCCAGTAGACAATATCGACGTGGCCTGATATTGCAGCAGCGACCATCGTATGTGACGCGTCATAGTCTTGCTTGGTCTCGACGATCCACTTCACGATGCCTAAGTGACCATTTTCTGCTGCAATTGGAGCAATAAACGGAGGGCACCTCGTTTGCACATGATCGTAGAACCATTCGAGGACATGGAGGTGCCCCTTTTCGGCTGCACTGTTGAGATTGACATGGTCGAAATTTTGCGGTGCACGCGTGTGAAGCCATTGGATCGCCCTCAACTGACCCTTATCCACGGTGTTCCAGACGTCGGCGGTGGCGAAGTGGCTTCTACCACTTGCCTCCATCCACTCGTACATCTCGAGCAAATCTTCTTCATTCTGCACCTCTCGAGCTCTCAACTCGGAGATATCAATATCTGGCCGAAGATTAGAGATCCAGCGGAGTGTATCCACATGGCCGTTGCGTACAGCAACTTCGGCAATGGCTTGGTCTAGTTGCTGTCTACCAAAATAGGAGCTTGACTTTAGGAATGTCGAATTCCACTGGAGCACTTTGCGACCTCCCGGGCGTGTTGGCTGAAATACATATTCCCCACGGAGGAACTCTGCAAGTCTACTGGCGAGCACGACCTCGATGACCTCCTCCATTCCTTTTTTGCAAACGCTGTGCACGATGACAGCCATGACCTGCCGCTGATTCAACTTGACCCCTCGGTCGATGAGGAATTTGACGCTCTCGATTGATTCCGGAGGGCCGTGCTCGATGGCGTTGACTAATACGTTGACCAAAGTCCGATTATCCACGAAGCGTCTTTTGTAGCACCATTTGAGCAGGCCAATGTTCGTCGTCATATGCTTCTTGAGGTACTTGAACGTTTTGGGATGCGACACTTCGACGGCGCCTTCACTCTCAAGCCAGTGAATACTTCTCCATGCGTCGGGATGGCGAAGCTGCCGCTTGAGCGATATGTACACGCAGCGCCTGCAGAGGTTCTGGATCCCTTCCAGGCAGCAGCGACGATCTCTGCGATTGTTCACGACCCACTGAACCATCTCGAGATCGCCGTGCTCCATTGCTAGAGCAAGCGATTGGATTGCGAGGGGGTTTGGATGGAGGCTGTGGATCTTCTTGGCCATCACCAAGTCGTTCTTCTGAATCGCAGCCGCTAAAGCTTGTGCGAGTCCATGACTTAGAAGCGCTGGGTCCATCGTTGGATCTTCGTGAAGTCGAGCGACGACTCGGTCCAGCAAATAAAGCGATCCGCTGGCGGCCGCACGCGCGACCGAAATGGTCGACGATCCGTCGAGAAAGGCAGTCATCAAGTCTGTGACATGTGACAGCGCCGCCAGCGATGGCTGTGCACGAAGCACGCTGCACTCGAGCTGCTTTAGCAGCGGCAGCGACATTGAGAGATCAGATCCACAAGTGGTGGAGTGATTAGGATACTGGTGGGTTCAGTCCTGTGGACACGAGAGACAAGGAACTCTCTAAACGATAGAAGCCTCTCAATTTACTTACATGTATTTTGATATTCCCGACAAAGTCTGTGCAATCTGAGTTCTAAAACAACATAGCCTGTTTCAGTCGCTGGGTTAACTCGCGCTGGTCTCCCGTGGGTTCGTGTCGATCTCAGTCCGAGACTCGACTTCTCGAGCTCCCACGTCAATGATTCCTCCGCTCGTGCTAGCTCAGGCGGCGCTGCGGCTCGCGAGTCCTTCGGTCGCGGCTATCGCACCCGTCGTGGCCTCTGTGTCCGAGTTCCTCGACGTCTCCGTGTGTCTTCGGCCACCCGAGGCCGCAACGACTCGATCGATCGGGGTCTTCGACCGCGTCGTTTCGCGAGTTCTCAATGACTCGACACTCAACCCGGGACTCGTGAGCCACTGGTTCTGTCGCTCGATGGAGATCGCGCTGACTAATGACGACCTCGTCATTGCGCAAAAGATCCACTCCGTCCATCCAGAGCCACTGGCAGTCCGATCGCTGGAGGTCGCTCTCCGCCACGGCTCACTGGAGACTGTCCAGTGGGTCATCAACAGTCGCAGCGATCAGCTCTGCTGTTCGCCAGGAATCGAGAACCTTTGTGAGCAGTGCTTTGACACTTGTGCGTCTAGGCTTGGGAGTCGAGACGCTAAACGCATCGTCGAGTGGATCCTTTCGACACGCCTCAGTCGTGTTGTTTCCAAGGACTGCAGTCGATTGGCACCATGGTGCCACACCGCAGCGCTCGGAAATGTCGACCTAGTCAAGTGGATGGATGCGAGCGGCTGGCTTTCCGATAAAGAAGCATGCGTTCTCTTGTTTCGATTCCTGCACGACTTCTCGAACGCCCCTGACATCGACGTAGTCGAGTACCTCGTGAACAGATCGAATATGTCGTTTGATGAGCCACAAGGCCTTTGCTTTGCTCTTGCCCGCGCTGCATGTATTCGCCGATTCGCGCCTGTCATTGAAGTGATTCTGACGAGCCGAGTTTGCGATAATATCCGCGACAAAGTTGTGTTTGAGCCTTTTCGGCCAGGAAAAAGCAAAGTGCTCCAGTGGGATGCCGCATTCATGACCACAATGGATCTTGCTCCCCACGTCGGCTTCTACGCTTGCGTGTACGCACACGTCGACACGTTGAGATGGCTTGCTGGAGAGTGCGCTACCTTCGCCAATCCCGCCACTAGCTTTTCCGTCGAGTGCGAAGACCACATGCTACAGCTAGTCGCGTGGCGAGACGAGAATCAGCTTGATCACCGGATACTCGAGGTTCTTCATAATGCATCCACGCAAGGCTATCTTAATGTGGTCAAGCGCTTCCACGCAGAAATCAAGGGGACTCTACCAGTAATATCAACGATGACCAGGGCAATTGCTCACGGTCACCTCAACATTGCACAATGGCTCCATGAGAACAGCGATGAAGGATGTAACGCTACGGCTTTGACCGAGGCAGCTATGAACGGCCATCTCGACGTCGTCAAGTGGATGCTTGCCAACCGGATCGAAAAGAATGTGTTTGAAGCTATGACGTGGGCTGCAGTCCACGGACAACTCGACGTGTTGATCGAACTGCTCAATCATAGCATAGACGCATGCGCCAATTGCGTGCTTCAGCAGCTATTATACGATCCACCAGCAAGCATTCATGGACCCACGAGTGGCCCTCTGCATTGCTTGCAGTGGCTCGAGTATGAAGCAAAAGAGTCGAAGCCATGCTGCGCTGCTCGCAAAGGGGACACGACAAGTGGTCACAGTATTTTACAGGCCTTCACTTCGATGGGAAATCTCGATACGATTCAGCACTTGTATAGGTACCACCGAAGCTTGTTTCCACGTGACCAAGGAAGTCTCTTACAGCCATGCGGTAACGGCAAAGGAAACCACCTCGAGATGGCCAGGTGGTTCCACGAGAACTGCAGAGAGAGCATTGACTGGCAGACGATGCGAAGTGCTGCTAGGCTGTGGTCCTATTCTGGCGTATTGGCATGGCTTGATAGCCTCGATGGCGACGAGGAGTCAAAGGATACGAAACGGAGGCGTGTTAGTTCTCGCAAGGTTTCGATGCCCACGCAGATTAAAACTTCGTTTCCTCGTTTCGCAGCGCTAGCCGTATCACCTGTGAGATCTGGTGGCTTGGAGCCGTACTCATTGTTCCGTCAACGCGATCAAAGTAATGTCGAGTCGGAGAAGCAGCAGCAAGGGGGAGGGAGATGGCGGTGATTTGGTAGAAGGCATATTGCACATGGCTTTACCATATTCTAATCGTTAATCGCCCGGAAAAAACACGATCAATCCGTATGCACGGACAAAGGTTTTGCCCTCCAGGAGACATTTGGTGATTCTTGCGGTAGGACTATTACCACTCCGTTCGCCAAACATGTCGAGCATACTCAGGACAGCAGCACCCTCGGCAACCGACTCTGATGCACTTGGCCGATAAACAGAGCAGTATGACATCGACAGGGACACCGCGAGAAATGCTCCTAACAGTATCGAAAAACGCTCTTTGTCTCGATTGTGATAGGAATGACGTCAGCGATTTCAGGTGGGTATCGAATTTGACGTCTACTCGCATTCGTTGCTTCTCTCAATCTCGAGATATCTGGTGAGAAGAAACATGGTTGAGGTGGAGCTACAGTGCGCGGTGTACGGCGAAGGCTCTGTGTTCCCGTCAAGATCGCCGCGATGCGAAAGTGAGCGCGCTTCAGAAGGCCATCGTGAATGAGAAGGAAGACGTCAATACTCGCTTTAATGTT
Organism: Pythium myriotylum; assembly: GCA_023091665.1. Lineage (NCBI taxonomy): Eukaryota > Oomycota > Peronosporomycetes > Pythiales > Pythiaceae > Pythium > Pythium myriotylum. The sequence goes on from JALJCQ010000009.1 coordinate 369,074, forward strand.
GATCCAGCTACTGTGATGCTGTACTTCGCACGGAAGAGTGGCGCGTGGTTGAAGGATGACAATAGTGTGGATGAACTGTTGACAGGAAAGTTTGACACCGCGTACTAAAAGATGCGACCGTCGTGGAGGCTGAACAAGACGGAGTACTTCAAGGACTTCCAACTACGAGAAGAAGAGGTTCACATCTTGGTGGAACTCCCAGAAGCTGCTATTGCGGTCATGCTTACGCTTAGAAGCTTCGAGCATTACAGAAAATCCTCAAATTATCATCAATTTACTTGTAGACGGAATCTACTGGACAGCTGCCCAGAATACACTGGACGATCGGATTTGATAGAGGATAGCATTAGATTTCGCAGAGTGTTCGATGATGGCCATCATGTGAGTGCCGTGGCGGACTGCCGCGCGACTTTGCGCAGTTCAGTCGCCACTATAAGCCACACTAGCTGCACCCGCCGTCGCTTTCGTCCACGATCAGTCACCGTGGGAATGGAGACTGCGTCTCTGCACTGCTCTAAGACGCTCGCAGCATCCGCCATGGAGAGTTGGTGGATGCTGAGCCCCAAAGCCTTGGCTCGGTCATCAATCCGTGTCATGAGGAAGCGGAAATCGCTGAGCCGCTTCCTCTCGTTGCGGGTCGTGAAGTCCGCAGGCGTCAGATGCCGAAAGGGAGGCAGGCGCTGAGCTGGATCCCCACAGCACCAATGCAACCAGGCTTGGTCGACCGTTCCTGTCGGGAGAGTCACTCCCGGTGGGAAGGCGTGGAACCCCCCACCCCAGAACTGAAACACTGGTCCGCTCACTTGCTGTGCGGATGGTGCCGGCGGAGGTGACGGGCCAGCAGTGTGTCGGGCATAGCTCCTCCAGGACGCGGGCCACTCCTGCCACAACTCGGTCGGCGAGACCGGCTTGACTTTTTTTTCCAAATGGCGGATCTTGCTAAGCAGCATAACGAGCGGTGGGATGCCGGTGGGCGTGATGCTCGTCTGGGCTGGGTCGATCAATTCGGCGACGAGATCTTCGATTAATTGGTCGTTGGCAAAGAGCGAGCAACCAAAAAGTGGATGGTCTCTCGGGAGCTCGCGCCGTAGGTATGGTAGATGGTGCACCAGAGAGGCAAGAGCAAATGCACCGACCCCGTTCAGATTTGCAGGCAATCCTGGGAAGCAAATTTGTTTTGCCGCTGTGATCGCGGCGGATTCCCTGGCAAACAGCGGTGGTAGAGCGGCGAAGCTGGCGTCGTCGGCAGGCAAACCGCAGACGGTTCTCCCGACATGCATGTCGCCGGCGTCATCGTGGCGAAGGTAGCGGTCTTGGACGCCGCCCATCGCCCACCTGGCTCTCAAATGCACAGCGATAGCTGCCTGAGCTCTTCCACAACCGCAGGGCCAACCAAAAATCGTAGCTTGCAAACTTGAAATACGTGCCATCAGGATGCTTCATTGACAATATTCACGCCATGGAATCTTGCGCCGTGATCTGATCAAAGTGAATTGGCTGCTGGCCTTGCACAGCCATCGCTGCTTGCACTGAACTTGCCTTTGGAACACTGTCGCTGTCCAGCACCAGGCCTTCACGGAACGGGTCTTGGACAAGCTGAGGTTTCCAGACACAGAGCCATTGCAAAAAGCGGACACTAGAGCTACGGTACGCGTCACGAGACCGCAACGAAAGGCGCTCCGCAGCGATGGCATCCGCCTCGGACTCGAGCTGTGTCAGCGACGCCAGCGTCATGTTGCACTGGGCTCAATCCAGTGAAAGAACGCCAATCTCCGAAGGGACGCATCTCTATTTTGGGAATTGTATGCTGGCCATTCTGGCATTTCCAGAAAACTCTGGACACCTGTCCAGTGAGCCCATACTTCTGGGGGGTCCAGATCCAGTAAATTCCTGAGAATTAGGTTTTTCGTTGCAATATCGCTTAATGTGCGGTGACATCCAACAACAGTGTACGAATCTTGACGGAGGGATCGTGGGGATGCATGGCAGCCTTCTGATACACTCACGTCACGCGAGTGGACCACTCAGTTCGCAAAAACATGTCACCGAGAGTGCGTTTTGTCATCTGTGAATCAGACGTGGTGTGTAATCTATGTTGCGAGTTCAGTTTGTTCGACTTGCAATTGCAATAGCCACTTGCACAATTGAGGAGATTTGACCGACTGTGCGGCTGCTGCCTGTAGCGAGTGCCAGGGAAAATCGTCACGATGGTGCTCGTAGAGCCACTTCAATGCGTTGAGATGACCCGAACGGACGAGCCAGTATGCGATCGCCCCACCGTCCAAGTGGTGATGTGCCGTGAAAAGCTCCGGGTGGTGCTGATGAATGTACTCAAGCGTCGGGAGGTCACCAGCACAGGCTGCGTAGGTGGCTTGGTTGCCGTACCAGTCTTGCTTCTCGCGAAGACACTTGTCCACGCATCTCTCGCTTCTGCGTGCGTGGGTGTCGAGCCATTGCATCGATAACTGGAACCGGCACCCGGCTCGATGGTCCTCTAAGAGCATTCGCAACGGGGGCCTCAATCTCTATCTCGAACCCACTTGGAGGAGGGTCCCTCAGAAATCAACCGCATCGGAGATCTCCATCTCTAACCTTAGAATCTGTGACGCGCGCGACTCTCTATCCCACCTCCGAATGGAGAGTGGCACACGTCACACACAACGATGATTGGGCCATCTCTAAAATTTTCAGCAATCGGATTGGTTCCTCGAACCATCTCAAAATGGCGTCGCTTGCTGCGTATGCAAGCGACGCAGTCCATTCCCAAGTCGGCGAGAGAAATGGGGCAAGGAAATTGCGGAGCAACGAAGAAAACGAAGCATTAGCACGCACGTGGCTCTACGCAAGCGAGAGCCCATCGTTGGTTCCGACCACAGCTGTGTCGGAGTTTTGGGGAGCGGTTCACGACCGATTCGTCTCCATCATCCCGTCGTCCGCGCGAACCGAGAAAGCGCTCTCAGTTCGCTGGACGACGCTACAGCGTGAGATTAAAAAATTTGCTGGTGTGTATACTCGTTTGGTGTCGGTAGACCAAATCCGACATTCGTGAACTTGCGCTCCCGCTCGCGCGCATTTTGTGGTTGCTTTACGTTTCGAGATGGAGGGACCCGCTTCGCCGAGCGGCTCTCCTCCAAATGTAACAGCTGTACGAAAATAGAGCGTCCAATCAAATCGCTATGATTTTTAGAGATGGAGAGTCACCGGTGCGAACGCTCTAAATAGACGACGGGCTTGGTCAAAAAAGAACTGCCGAACACAGTGGGAGCAGGCATCCGTATAATGCTGGAAAAGCCAAATGAGTATCTCGAGGTGACCAGCAAACGCTGCGCGAAGCATCATATCAGACCGATTAAAGTCGTGCTGGGTTGTCATGATCCACTGCACGACGTGGAGATGCCCGTTCTCTGCAGCCTCTTCGGCATCATCAAAATTGCAGCTTTCTCCTCGGTTGTAGTAGAACCACTTGAGTATGTGGAGATGGCCGTTCTTGGCCGCGCCGTGGAGCATTGAAAGAGCTGTGAGATCTCGTGCGTGAGAGTGGAGCCACTGCACTGCCTTTAACTGGCCGTTATTTGCTGCGCTTCTTAGCTCCGACCCTGTAAAATTGGCTCGACCGTTCGACTTCATCCATTCGTACAAGCGCAGCAGTTCTTCTTCATCTTCCGACTCTCGACCGTATGTCGCGATGAGATCTTGGCTAGGAAGAATATTCGAAATCCAACGCAGCGTATCTAAATGACAGTATCGGACTGCGGCCTGAGCAACAGCACGACCTAATTGCTGACCCCCACTGAGCAAGGAACACGAATCTATGTAGGAAACGTCCCACTGGATAACTTTACGGCCGCCAGGTCGCGTTGGCTGGAACACATACTTGTCCTGAAGGAAATTGCAAAGACGGCTTGAAAGCACGGCATCGACGACATCTTCCATGCCGCTCCTGCAAGCCCCATGAACGATTGAAGTCAAGGTCTGACGCTCTTCCAATAGAATTGGTTGGTCGACAAGGTACTTGACGCTCTCAATTGCCTCTGGAGGGCCGAACTGGATCGCGTTGCTCAACAAGGACGCGAGAGTTGCGTCGCTCACATACTTGTTCTCATGACACCAACGCAGGAGAGCAACATTTACAGGCAAACTCTTTTCCACAAACTTGATTGTCTTGCGGTCTGTCATGTCGATCACACCCTCTCGCACGAACCACTCGACTCCACACCACGTGTCTTGACGAAAAAGCCGCTGTCTCAACGCAAGCTGAGCACATCGTGGGCATGTGGATCTTGTGGACCATGACGAGGTCATCCTTCTCGATCGCCGCCGCCATCACGAGCCCCAACCAGTAGGTCACCAGCACTGGATCCACGTTCGGATCGGCTTGCACCCGTGCCAAGACTCGCTCCAGCAGACGCAGCGAGCCGCTCGCGGCCGCGCGAGCGAGCGAGATGACCTGCGAGGGGTCGAGAAAGGCGGTCAGCAAATCTGTGACGTGTGAGAGCGCCGCCAGCGACGGCTGCACGCGCAGCACGCTTCACTCGAGCATCGCCAGAGGCTGCGGCGGCGGCAGCGGCATTCTCGTCTCCTTGAGAGAGCGTCTCAACCCACGGGAAGCGCTGATATGGAATGGTACGGAATGCGGTGCATCACCGCAAAGACTGCGGTGAGATATCCAGCGGAATTCCAAAACCGGCTGGCGACGAGTCATATTCCGCGTTTTAGCCTCCGATTCTTGAGTTGTGTGATGGTCGGCGAGCGGCAAGTATACACTTTCGACTGGCCTGGGTTGTGCATCAAAGAGCATCATCATCAACCGCTCCAGGCTCCTCAGGGGCACGTCCGTTGCCAATGCGGGGCTGCCTGATCTATCCTCTTCTGAAAGTGTTCCGATTGCTTTCGCTCTTGTGTATCACCCCATGTTAGATCGGAAGAAGTGCTATCGTTTTGTACGAATATTGTCAATTTTGGTGGCGCCAGTCGCGACGGGCGGGGAACTCGTCTCGAAGGTACCGGAGGATGCCGTCGTGCTTCGGCGAGTTGGCAACCGAGGACAATTCGACACGAACACTCTCTCGATAGTGCGCCACGAAGTCTCTGAGCAAGGGCAGGTCGCCTCGCGATATCGCCATTCTTGCGGTCACGCTGTGTAGAAGCTCACAATCGTCCCCGCAACGCGCTGTTCCTGGCTCACGTGATCTTAGCCACCGAAGAGAGAGTCGGCGCCCGAAGTAGTGCCCATCGGTGTACGACGTTATCGAAAGATAGCTGAACGCATATCGAAGTGCGCATCGGATGCAGCCGTCACTTCGGTTCTCGTGAAGCCAAGCAAGAACGTCGATGTGGCCGTGCCAGGCGGCATTTGCCATCGCTGAGGTTGTGTCACCTGTATCCGTGTGAGCAGTGAGCCACTGCACGATCTCCAAGTTTCCATCACGAGCCGCCTGGTCCAGACAGTGAGGTTCGCAAAATTCGCCTCGATTATCCTTAAGCCAGTGGAGGATATCAAGACGACCAGCCTTCGCTGCATGCTCCATCGCCTTTGATGTGCAAGACCCGATCCGGTTGTCGTGAAGCCACCTGATGGTGTCGAGCTGACCGCCCTTCGCAGCGTAATCGATCAGAACGGAATCGATGACAGCCTTGTTGTTTGCACACATCCACTGGATGACATCGATACGTCCGTACGAAGCTGCTTCCTCCAAAACTAGCGAATCGAAGACATTAACCCCGTGAGAGTGAAGTAGCTCGTAGAGTGCGAGCACTTCCTGGTCGTTGATCGCTCGGTATGGCGGCATTACACCAGGGTTCGACATTAATTCTGGCACTATCCCGCGCTTTTCGATCAGCCAACGAACTAGGTCGATATGCCAGTGGTAGGTAGCGTTTGCTACGAGATATTCCTTGATTCTTTTCGTCGCTGTCACCTTATTAGTCAACATGAAGTCTTCGTCCCACTGAAGAACTTTCGGCCCGCCCTCTCGTGTCGCAGCATACGTGAACTTGTCCCGGAACGAATCGCACAAGTGACTGGCAATCACGACCTCGATGATCGGTTCAAGATCCGCACGAACACTGGCTTTCGTGATTACGGAAATGGCGGTACGCTCGTCGACTCGTACGCCTGATTCAAGCAGAAAACGAACAATATCGACGCGATCTGAAGGTCCGTGCTGAATCGTATCAGTGAGAATGTACCTGGCGTTTATCGTGCTAATGAACTTTTGCTCATAGAGCCACTTGACCAAGCTGAGGTCGTCGCGCACGACATCTCGAATCATTCTCGCGTCCTCGTACTTTGGTCTCGTCAGTCCAAACTTGAAACCGGCGTGAAAGACCCACGGGACCACATGTGTCTTGTCAAACATTGCCGTGTTTGTTAGAGATGCGTTGAGACAAGATGCGCACAAGTTTTCGAGGCCAGGTTCACAGCAAATCGAGTCATGCCGGTTCGCTACGACCCACTGCACGGTATCAAGTGTTCCATACTGGAGTGCAACGGCAAGCGTTTGGGCATCCAAAGGCTCTGGATGGATATCATGGATCTTCTGGGCAATAGCGACGTTATTATTTTTGATAGCCCTCAGAAGCCCCCGAGCGAGCAAGTGACTGAAGAGCTCAGGCTCCATCTGTTGCGTCTTTTGCAAGTGGAAAAGCACACGATCGACGAGCCGCGTGGACCCAGTAGCGATGGCGGTTTCGAGCGAGATGGCCGGAGCGACATCCAGAAGCGAGGAGATGAAATCGGCAATATGTGGTAGACCGCTGAGCGAAGGATGGGCTCGTAGGATGCCGAACTCGACGTGTGCCACAAGCGATGGCATCTTGACCGCACAAACGGAAGTGAGACTTCCTGAGTATCAGCAAGACTCTAAAACGCATTCCCTTTCGCGTGCGTTGGGTTAAGAAGCTGCTCACATGCCTTCAACACTTGATACGAGTGCTTCCATTCGTCGAAGCCTTCAGCCGATTGCGCGGTGGCATCAGAGCTGTCAATGATGTCATTATCGCTGGTGTCAAGTGATGTCTGCGCGGTCCTGTGATCCCTTGAGTGCACAGTGCACCCAAGGAATCACGGGATCGAGTCTTTTGTTTGAGACATGTTGGCTCCATCACCGCTTGAACCGTACTCAAGCAGACGTTCCTTCGGCTCATGAATCCTCCAGCCACGGTGTTCAGGTCTGTCGTGGCGTTCCTCGACCTCTAGAAATGGCAATTTCTATCAAATTTAACGTTTCGAAAAGTCGAGCTCAGTTGCCGTTGGGTGCACTTGTCAATTTTGGCAGCAACCATTGTGGAGCTGCCAAAATGGTATCTCAAGAGGACGTGCAGCGGGCCGTTGTGGCCTTCGCGAGGTCGGAAGCCTGTCTGCCGGCGTTTGCAGCCGAGCGATGGCTGCATCACCACCAGTTCGAGGTCGAGAGCGACGGCAGCGAGTTGGAAGACAGCGTTCTACGTGTCGTCGCGACCGACAAAGTGCTGGGCCAGGTGCTGCCAGAGACCCGCGATGTGTGGCTCGCGATCGCGCCGTTCAGCGGGTTTGCCAAGTCGCTGTCAAGAGACGAGAAGATCTCTCTTGTTCAGAAACGACGTCAGTTTCTCGAGCTGCTCGTGCGACTCGCGACGGATGGCGAGCTTTCGTGGAACCCAGCAACCATGAGCTGCGGCGAGTCTGTCGGCACGGAGCAAATGGCGAAGAACCGCTTTTGGATTACACTGCTGCGTGAGCTGTGTCCCGATGCGTTGTACGACCCGATGATGGACATGGAAAGAAACCTGATCGCGCTCAGTCGAAACCGTTGCCCGCGATTCCTCGTCTGTATCGGTAGCGAAGCATCCGCGAGCGACTTTATGGAGTTATTGAACCACTTTCTGACTACAACAGTTGGCACTGACGCTGCCTATGACTCAGTTGTTTCGGCATGTGGGCTGCCAGCGACTACAAGACGTCAGATAGAGGTTGGCCTCAGTTTCACGAAAGGAAAAATCTCGACCACCATCATAACCGGCCTCCTCCGTGTGCTAGAGGCAGTAGACTCACAGTCGCTAGGAGTCGAATGCCAGCTGCAACTGACAACATTGCGATTTGGCCGTGAATGCACGTTCCAGGCGAAGGCGCTAGAGCTGCTTGGAGAATATCCGTGGAAGGACTCGAAAATCATTAATTTGCGGCTGAGTGGACTCACAGAGAAGAAGCCTGCTCCTTTCCACAAATGTGTCTCCAACCTTGTTCATCAAACAAGTAAGATCCAGCGACTAATTGACTCCTCTCTGGACAATTTTAAGGCCCATGCCTCGGCAATTCGCCTTGGTGGATCATCTGTTCGTGAAGTTGACCTGACGTTCTTCCCAACGGTTGAAAATGCCGTGTGGTTAGCGTTCGCGTTTTTCCATGTTGACTCGGCTTCACAGGTCTCTTCTCTCTCTATACGAGTACCCCACGAACAGAGCCCTCGCGATTCCTTCTTACGACAAGAGTTCATTGATACGTTCAAGCGTGTCCTCGGCAGTGTGACTGCAGATCACGACTTGGCTGATATGGAGGGAGAGAGCGAGAGCCAAAGTCAGAGTGAGGCCCCAACCGAGCGTCGGCTCGTGAAAGTTCGACCGGGTACTCCGGTGCGCTCGGATATGTTTGCCGGTGCAAGAATGCTGTGCAAGACAGCGGAGAAGCCTGGCCTCGAGTTTGAGGTCATCGCATCTGTCGAGAATAATCTCGCACTTGTTGTTGCAGGTGTCGGCGTTGGCTGGGTCCCAGAGTCTGCAGTCATCTCGCAACGTACGTTGCCCACTCGTATCCAGCGTGGTGATTCGGAAATATCCACCAACAATGCTGTGAAGAGCTTGGTGTGGGATTGCCTCATGAACCACACCTTCGAGTGCTACAAACTGCAAACCTTGGAACACATGAACAAACTAGTCGACTTGTTGGCTATCATCGGCAAACCGCTTGAGCGGCTTCACTTACCAGGAAATATTGCTCTCACGTCATCTCACTTGGCACGAATCCTCGAATACTGCCCAAACCTGCAAGAACTCAATGTGAGTGGGAATGCGATACCGTGCATCCAACCGCTTGTGGACGCGTACGAGTTGGGGGTATGCAGCATCTCATCGCTTAGCATCGCGTGGATCGGGCCTCAAGAAATAGTGAGCACAAGCGTGTCAACACAATTAACTTCGATTTTGAAGGGACCCGGGGGTAAGCACCTCCGTCGCGTGTTAGTGCACCTGCTACCTCCATTGCGCACTCTTGAAAGCGATGAAGACTATTGGTCATCCGGTTTGGATCTTTTCTGCAATGCAATCAACTACACGTCGACACTTGAGTTCGTCCAGTTACCATATTCTCGGTCTTCTGAGCTCAAGCCAATCGATTTTATCCCGGGGGTTCACGACTTCGCCACAGAGCACATGCTACCACTGGGACTCTACGACTTGGCACCAATGTCTCATCGAGCAAAAGCTGCCTTTTTAAGTTGCTTGGGTTGTCGAGGACGTGCCGCTGTGCTAAGCCAGCTCGATTCGAGCGTTTTCGCTCAGATTTTCCGCTTTGCGTTTGAAAATAGAGAACGACGCGTGATCAAAAACGCAAACTTCTATCTGAGGCGGTGTTACTGCCCCGGCTGTCGATTTGCGGAGGACAAACACGCTTTCGGCGACATGTTTTGGCGAACGGAGTGGTAATAGCCCTTAAATGCCTAATTGTAGAGCAAACATGGGCACCATCAGAATAGTATGAAATTATCGAATGTCTCCTGGAGGGCAAATTGTCCGTGCATGCAGATCGATCGTGTTTCCGGGTGATTAACGATTAGAATATGATATAGTCATGTGCATGATTTGCCTTGTTCCACATTGTAGCCATCTTCCTCCCCGACTTCAAGCAAACTTTCGCCACCTCCCTCCCCCTTGCTGCTGCTTCTCCGACTCGAAATTACTTTGATCGCGTTAACGGAACAACGAGTACGGGTCCAAGCCACCAGATCTCACAGGCGATACGACTAGCGCTGCGAAACGAGGAAACGAAGTTTTAATCTGCGCCACACACTTGGGGCATCGAGACCTTGCGAGAACTAACACGCCTCCGTTTCGTATCCTTTGACTCCTCATTGTTATCGAGGCTATCAAGCCATGTCAATACGCCAGAATAGGACCACAGCCTAGCAGCACTTCGCATCGTCTGCCGGTCAATGCTCTCTCTGCACTTCTCGTGGAGCCACCTGGCCATCTCGAGGTGGTTTCCTTTGCCGTTACCACATGGCTGTAAGAGACTTCCTTGGTCACGTGGAAACAAGCTTCTGTGGTACCTATACAAGTGCTGAATCATATCGAGATTTCCCATCGAAGTGAAGGCCTGTAAAAAACTATGACCACTGGTCACGTGGAAACAAGCTTCGGTGGTACGTACCTGAATCATATCGAGATTTTCGGTCGAAGTGAAGGCTTGTAGAATACTGTGAGCATCGGTCGTGTTTTAATGGCGAGCCGCGCAGCATGGCTTCGACTCTTTTGCTTCATACTCGAGCTACTGCAAGCAATGCAGAGGACGACTCGTGGGTCCATGAATGTTTGCAGCCGGATCGTTTAGTAGATGTTGCAGGACACAATTGGCGCATGCGTCTGCGCTATGCTTGAGCAGTTCGATCAACACGTCGAGTTGTCCGTGGACTGCAGCCCAGGTCATAGCTTCAAACACATTCCCTTCGATCCGGTTGGCGAGCATCCATTTGACGACGTCAAGATGGCCGCTCGTAGCTGCCTGGGACAAAGCCATGGCGTCGCATGCGTCGTCGCCGTTCTCATGGAGCCATTGTGCAATGTTGAGGTGACCGTGAGCAATTGCCCTGGTCATCGTTGATATTACTGGTAGAGTCCCCTTGATTTCTGCGTGGAAGCGCTTGACCACATTAAGATAGCCTTGCGTGGATGCATTATGAAGAACCTCGAGTATCCGGTGATTAAGCTGATTCTCGTCTCGCCATGCGATCAGCTGTAGCATGTGGTCTTCGGACTCCATGCAAACGCCATCAACTGGATTGGCGAACGTAATACCTTCTCGGGTGGCAAGCCATTCCAACGTGTCGATATGGGCGTATACGCCAGCAAAGAAACGGATGTGGCGTGCAAGATCCATTTTGGCCATGAATGCGCCATCCCACTGGAGCACTTTGCTTTTTCCTGACCGAAAAGGCTCAAACACAACTTTCTCGCGGATATTATCGCAAACTTGGCTCGCCAAGACCACGTCGACAAAAGGTGCAAATTGACGAGTACAAGCGCCGAAGGTGAGAGCGAAGCAGAGGTCTCGTGGCTCATCAAACGACATATTCGGTCTCTTCACGAGGTACTCAACTACCTCGACATGTGGGACCGTTGAGAACTCCATGATACATCGGCACAAAAGATTACGCGCTTCTTGGTCGGAAAGCCAGCCGCTCGCATCCATCCACTTGACTAGGTCGACATTTCCGAGCGCTGCGGTGTGGCACCATGGTGCCAATCGACTGCAGTCCTTGGAAACAACACGACTGAGGCGTGTCGAAAAGATCCACTCGACGATGCGTTTAGCGTCTCGACTCCCAAGCCTAGACGCACAAGTGTCAAAGCACTGCTCACAAAGGTTCTCGATTCCTGGCGAACAGCAGAGCTGATCGCTGCGACTGTTGATGACCCACTGGACGGTCTCCAGTGAGCCGTGGCGGAGAGCGACCTCCAGCGATCGGACTGCCAGTGGCTCTGGATGGACGGAGTGGATCTTTTGCGCAATGACGAGGTCGTCATTAGTCAGCGCGATCTCCATCGAGCGACAGAACCAGTGGCTCACGAGTCCCGGGTTGAGTGTCGAGTCATTGAGAACTCGCGAAACGACGCGGTCGAAGACCCCGATCGATCGAGTCGTTGCGGCCTCGGGTGGCCGAAGACACACGGAGACGTCGAGGAACTCGGACACAGAGGCCACGACGGGTGCGATAGCCGCGACCGAAGGACTCGCGAGCCGCAGCGCCGCCTGAGCTAGCACGAGCGGAGGAATCATTGACGTGGGAGCTCGAGAAGTCGAGTCTCGGACTGAGATCGACACGAACCCACGGGAGACCAGCGCGAGTTAACCCAGCGACTGAAACAGGCTATGTTGTTTTAGAACTCAGATTGCACAGACTTTGTCGGGAATATCAAAATACATGTAAGTAAATTGAGAGGCTTCTATCGTTTAGAGAGTTCCTTGTCTCTCGTGTCCACAGGACTGAACCCACCAGTATCCTAATCACTCCACCACTTGTGGATCTGATCTCTCAATGTCGCTGCCGCTGCTAAAGCAGCTCGAGTGCAGCGTGCTTCGTGCACAGCCATCGCTGGCGGCGCTGTCACATGTCACAGACTTGATGACTGCCTTTCTCGACGGATCGTCGACCATTTCGGTCGCGCGTGCGGCCGCCAGCGGATCGCTTTATTTGCTGGACCGAGTCGTCGCTCGACTTCACGAAGATCCAACGATAGGCCCAGCGCTTCTAAGTCATGGACTCGCACAAGCTTTAGCGGCTGCGATTCAGAAGAACGACTTGGTGATGGCCAAGAAGATCCACAGCCTCCATCCAAACCCCCTCGCAATCCAATCGCTTGCTCTAGCAATGGAGCACGGCGATCTCGAGATGGTTCAGTGGGTCGTGAACAATCGCAGAGATCGTCGCTGCTGCCTGGAAGGGATCCAGAACCTCTGCAGGCGCTGCGTGTACATATCGCTCAAGCGGCGGGTTCGTCATGTCATGGGCAGCATTTGCAGGAGAGAAATTGACGAACCTCTGTGCTGCCACTAGATCGTCACTCCACGATGCGAATTCCATTCGTCGCGAGAACCAGTGACGGCGGTGTGCGGTGTTGAGTTCTATATCATCACCTGCTGGAGACGGCACGATCAAAGAGACAAACCCAAGATCGAGGAAGAATCAGGCCCGAGATGTCTAGAAGTTGGCGTGCTTTCGTCAGCACTCGCTGCAGGCAGCAGCCGCACAGTTGGCCAAATCTCCTCAATTGTGCAAGTGGCTTCCTACTCCAATTGCAACTGCAAACCCATTTGACTGTATCCATATCAAGATCAACGGGCTACGATACCGGTAATAAAACCGGTACTCTTTGCAGTTTCCACAAAAAGCCAGCTCTTTCATCAGATCCACCTTCAATTCCAACACGTTTAAAACATACTCAGCACACACTTTGTATCGGAAAGACACAATCGTTTTAAACAAAATGGAACAATCCCAAAAAAAAGCGACGGCTCCCACTTTTTCTCCCCCAAACCAACATGTTTTATACCGTTTTACTTGCTTTCACTATGGAAAGTGAGCTGTTTTCAACTGTTTCGAACCAGTCCGGCCTGCCATTCTCCCTCCCTCGCTCCTTCACCCCCCAGTTCCCCTCCGGCCCGACCCGAGCAACATGCCGTGAAGGTCCTTCCTCCTCCTCCTTCCTCTGCTGCCCCCTCGAGGCCGTGGTCGTCTGACGCTCTTCGTGTCTTCTCTCTGTAGAAACTCATGTGATCAAGTCTCAGAGCATCCGCCCCATGCACACGCACGCGCCACGCGCCCACGTCGTCGCGCGTCGTCTCGTTCCTCTGGTTCGCGAGGCCTCTCGACCCCTCTGAGCGCGGCGACGAGTCGGCGAGAGAGAGGTCTTCGTGAGATCCATGAAGAGACACGACGTGGGATCAGAAGAGAGAGAGAGAGAGAGATGGGGAAGGCGAGGGATCGGAGTCCCTCTCTGCGGTGGCCAACGACGGGGGCTCCGGACTCGTGACTCCCCCCTCTTTCTTCTCTTCTTGACACCAACGCGACGGCGTCAAGAGCCAACGCCAACGCCAACGCCGACGGCCTCCAGTCTCGCGTGCTCGTGTCGCTGGTTCGCTGTCTCGTGGAATAAGAAGACTTGGTGGCCATCTGCGGGCGCCAACGACTGGCCGTCGAGTCTTTTTGCTTCCTGGACAGCGAGCCGCGTGAAGAGAAGCGACCAGTCGCCCCCCACGGTCGCCACCACTACAAGCAAGTGATCCATGTATACGAGCTGGGGGATCTGCTACTCATCAAGCATCTCTGTCCCCTGTGAGATTGTTACTCTCTGTGATCGCAAATATACTACCACACGTGGCTTGCTCTCATTTTGATTTCAAAATCTTTTCACAATCAACCTCTCATTGTCTGGCCGAGCATCACATACATGCAGGTGCTCTCGCAACCATTCCACACACGCAGGCGCCACACCAGTCCTGAGGCTAGAATCCAATCAGCAATTCCAATCACGCCAAGTCGAAGCCAATCAGGCAGAAGTCCCCATGATGGTCTCAGGAAGCCACTCCAAAACTCCCCGATGTCCGTTGGCGACTGCAAACTGCCGCACCTTCACAGCTACACGCTGGCACATATCGATGTGGTGCTCGAAGAGGTCTTGCAGCAAGGCCAAACTGCCGCTACGAGCCGCAAGAGCGATGACAGACTTGCTTGGGTTCGCACGATACGACTGCCCGTAGCAGTTGCTCTGGCAGCTCGGGCGTCTCGAGCTATCGAGACGCAGCCAGCGAACTGTATCGCCGACGTAATTCATCACGGAGATATGGCCGCAGTCAGTCGAGCCCCGTAGCATCAAGTCGAGCAAGCAAGGTGTACAGCAGTTGCCGCGATTTGCACGCAGCCACATGACCACGTCCAGGTGCCCGTTCATCGCTGCCTCCTCCATCGCGATCGATGTCTCTTGATTCTGAAGCTCAGACCAGAACCCCTTGATAGCGTGCAGATGTCCGTGCCTCGCGAGATCTAGCAATCGGGGAGTGTAGAGCCCACTTGCGTGGAGACGTTTCAGGGACGGAAGATCGCCAGCCCACACATACTCACTGCATTTTAGGTTGTAAACACGAAAACGTTCGGGGCGAGGAAACATCCGGTTAGAAGATGACGGCTCATTGCTCGACGAGTCGTTTTTCTTGTGCGATGGTCGTGTCGTGATAAGCCATTCAATGACCGTCAAGTACCCACGAGCGGTTGCACGGACCAAGAGTGCCTCGCTGTCGTAGAGCAGGTCACTTGCCTGGAGATTCTTGAGCGCTGACAGCATGGCCTCCTCATCCAGTGAGTCGGAAAGGACAACTTTCACACGCAAACCTCGCTCCTTTAAAAGCCACTGAGCGTAGTCAACATTATCCGCACAAAAACTCGGTTGAAGCGACGAAGTGAAGTGGGGCTCCTTCATCAACTCGGGGCTCCACTGTAACACCTTCGCACCACCTTCTCGGATTGGCTCATACACAAATTGCTCGCGAATCGCATCGCACAGAGGACTTGCGAGCAAGACCTCCAGCATTGCCTCATGATGAACGAAGCAACTCATCGACGAAATATACGACAGAACCATCGTTGGCGGGAGCGTTAATCCGCCGTCGAGGAGACGTTTGAGGACTGGAGCTTTCGCCGCACCACCGAAGCTCATGATCCCTTTGATGATATGGCCAGCGCGCGCAGGATCTTGTCCACCAGACACATAATCAGAACGTAGACTACGCAACGCCAGCGCTGGGGGCAATCGCTTCCACACCAACGGATCGTTCTCCCAGGAGAACGAGAATCCCGCCTCCTCAAGCCACTGGAAGACTCGTTCTGCGTCTCGGACATCGTGCTGGGCGATAGCTATCTTGAGGCACTCACGGCAGAGGTTTCCGACCCCAGCAGCTGGGACAACGCCGGTCGTTGCGGTTTTCTACGACCCATTGGACTGTCTCGAGCGAGCCGTGGCGCATTGCGATCGCCAGCGAATCCAGGTCGAGTGGCTGCGGATGCACCTCATGGATCCTCTTCGCTAGCTGGAGATTGTCTTTCTGGAGACTCGCTGCGAATGCGCGGTCTATGAAGTAGGAGAAGAGGACCTGGTCGGGCTCACTGCGTTGGGTGCGACCGAGGACGCATTCGAAGAGAGGAAGCAGTCCCGTGGCTGCCGCCTGGTGCAGGCGACCGACAGCTGGTCCGAGCAGGAAGGCGGCCACCGAATCTGCGACGTGAGGGAGCACACCGAGCCGTGGGTGGACGCGCCGAAGCACGCGCTCGGCCATCGAGGGGAGGCTCGCGTCAGGAGAAGGCTTCCTGCAGAATGTGATCCATCTGAGATCTGGGTGATTCGGTCTGGCGGGTCTTACAAAGATCTGTGACGTGTGGCCACACGTCACAGATTCACTTCTCTTCCTTTGTCTCGGAGGCGCGTCGAGCATGACTCAGAGGCGTTCAAAGGAGAGAGTGGGTCTCTAGACGGTACAGTATGGCACACCATCCATGGACCGCGTCTCGCTCCGGTGGTCGTCGTGCAGCAATGCTCTACTGCGAGAAGAGGGGACCGCGAGCTTCTCATATCCCAAATATCTCACTGCAGATCCCAATCTTCACAGAGGGACCACCTTGTTCCCCCCCCCCCGGGAATGGAGCGTCCACTGGGAGGGACAGCGCGGCTGCTGGGACAAGGCGAAGCATCCACCACGCGCCGTCACGTCTTCCCGCAGTTCGACAAAGATCGCACCTGCGTTCGTCGATCCAGCGCGCTGCGACAGGGGGGAAGCTCCATCCAGTCAGTCGATGGGAGTGGTGTTAGGAACATGTAACAGCTGCCTCATGGCATCCTTTGCGGAAGAAAGCGAGTCTCATTTGCACATCTTCCATGGCCTCGCCTCCTCGCTTGCCCTTTGTCGACGTCGTGCTGCAGCACGCCGCGCCCCGCGTGGCGTCGGTCGGCGAGGTGCTCAATCTCATCTCCGAGTGCCTCGATGTCTCGGTGCTTCTGCCGCTGCCTCGCGCCGCCGCCTCGAGATCTCCGCAGCTCTTTGATCGCGTCTACAGCCGCGTTCTCGGAGAAGACCACGCCGTCGAGCCCGCACTGCGCAGCCACTGGCTCTCCAAGTCGATGGAAGCAGCGCTCAAGAACAATGATCTGCCCATGGCGCAAAAGATCCACGAGCTCCATCCCGAACCGCTCGCCGTCTGGCCGCTGCAGCTCGCGCTCACGCACGGCACACTGGAGACCGTCCAGTGGGTCGTCGAGCACCGCAGCGACCGAATCTGTTGCTCGCCTGGCATCGAGAACCTCTGCAGCGCGTGCCTCGTGCCGTGTATTGAGAGTATGGGCATCCAGGACTTCGGCCGAGTGATCGAGTGGCTCACGACCAAAGGTCCCGTCCGACTGTCAAAGCCTCTCAACAAAGCCGACTGGATGCTCTTGGGCCGCAAGAAGCACCAAAGCATCGACCTCGTTCGCTGGCTCGATGATAAGGAGTACCTCACACTGAAGCAGATCGAGCGCCTCTTGAAAGAGGCGGTGTTCTACGACGCGCCCAACCTCGAAGTTATCAGTTACCTGGCTTCTCGAACATCCCCGACAGAAAGGCGGCGCCGGGTCTCCGTTCCCGATGGTGTCATGAGAAAGATGGGAGGAGTAGCGGAGACTTTTTTCTCCACGTCTGCCTGGATCCGGGACAAGTTGGTCTTGACACGTCAACTCCGAGCTGCGACGCACCCAACGCCGGATCTACAACTACTCTCCAACAAAGAGATGATCGGAAAAGAAATCTTGGCCCAGCTCGTCGAAAATGCCGAGCGCCGTGGAGATATCAAGACCCTCGAGGCGATTACCGGCTCCAAACCAGAGGCCGGAGAGCCGACTCGGCCAAGCACTTGGAAGACTGACCAAGAGGCGGTGGAGGCTCTCACGCTCATCTTCGACCGCGGCCATCCCCTCGACATCTTGTCCACTTCCCGCATTCTCGCCGAGCGTGGTTTTGTTCAAGCTCTTCAGAGCTTGGAGAACAACTGGCAGCTTTACAATGGATGGTACCAGTGGATCCTAGACATCACTTCGACAAACGGACATCTCAACGTTGTCGAATGGCTCCATGACAAGACAATGATGCAGTATCGTTACGGCCAGGCGATCCTCTTCGCAGCAAGGAATGGACATCTTGCCGTCCTGCAGTACCTCCACGATATCGGCGCTATTACTGATACGAACGAGGTCATGCTGGAAGCAGCTCTGGGCGGTCACCTAGAAGTGCTTAGCTGGATGTACGACAACTCGAACGAACCATGTGCGCACTGCCTGGTGAAGTCGATCTTGCGTATCAACTCCGATCGCCCCATCCCGGCGCGTTACCCTCTGCTCCACACCATGGCTTGGTTGGAATCACGTCTCCCGATCCATCCGACTTGTACTAGGACATGGGTGAGAACTCCCTTTGAGACTCTTGTGAAGGATGTTGCCAAGTCTGGAGACGTTGATTTGCTGGCACGACTACATCGGCATCAGCAGCGGGAGCTCCCGCAGTACCTGCTTCGACAAATGGAGCAGTTAGGTCACTCGACGGCGTTGGTCTCCGGCGTGACACATGGATAAGAGGCGGTGGGTCTGATATCCATACTCAGTGCTTGTCGAAAACTGTTTGCTTGATTATAATAAACCCAAATCTTTAGTGTGGCGATCGGCAGCATTGTTCATCCCTGCGGACTGCGATCGAGTCGATCTGAAGACCAATAACTCACAATAACTCACGATGCTATCGCTTGACTCGTACGAAAGTCACTGGAAGAAGCTTCGGCGAAGACTTTGATTCATTATCGAGCAGCATTGAAAGCCGTGTAGTTCAGGGTTTTCAAGTTACTGCGTGCATGCATACGTTTGAAGCGACAATTATAATCCCTCATGTGGCTCCTTCCGAGCGATGTCTAGTTCAACACGCCAGACGTGCCACCCACGAGTGAGCTCGCGTCTCCTGCCTTCGTCTTCAGGTAACAAACTGACTTGACAAAGGTGAACGCAGCGCATCGCGACGTTACCGCGCACTTATCACAGCAATCGGACGCAGATGAAAGCCCATTGACAGACACCAGATCGTTGCCGTAAAAATCAACACCGCCAGTGTACGAACACTTGCCAGGTTTGTTCACAGTAGCAGAGACTAACCCCGCGGCCGATTTCGGAGCACCTTTGCCCGTCTTCAAGTAACACACCGAACTGCTGCTGACGAACGTGTACGCCTGGCATCCGGGAGTCGACAGGCACGCGCTGCAACAGTCGCTCGAAAGCCCTCCACGAACAGACGTGATGTCATCACCGTAGTAGTCCACGTTCACTTCCTCGGCTCCACACGTTGGCGATGCGTTCGGCAGGCACTGGTAGTACAGCGAGCTGATGTGTGCGCAGTAAGAGCCAGTCGGACAGCACTTGGGCCCGGCGGCGTCGCTGCCACACTGACCATAAATCGACGTCGGGCATGACGGCTCCGGCGTTGATGGCGATGGGCTCGGCAGGCACTGGTAGTACAACGGGCTAATGTGTGCGCAGTAAGAACCAGAAGGACAGCACTTGGACCCGGCGGCGTCGCTGCCGCACTGACCGTAAATCGACGTCGAACACAGCTGCACGTCCATTGTGGCGGCATCGAGAAGAACTCTATCGTCGATTGCACTTAGAGAACTGGTGGCAGATGATACGCAAATACTCTCAGCGAGCATCCATGACGTCAAACACAATGCTGCCCTGAAGAGCATGCTGCTGCCTGCTGGTTGTTTTCTCTCCGGATCTTGCTTTTTAGAATGTGACGTTTGGTTTGGTGGTGGCGGCAAGATCGGATGGCGCTGGTGAAAGGTCTCATATCACACGTATCACACTTGTCCTGCCAACTGTCTGAACCGATGATCCGCACTTGTTATCGCTGCCTCATGTTGGGCGCTTTCGGGTTGAAGTTCGCATATCACCGACTTGAGACGGAACTCCTCGTTTCACATCAATAGAGTGCGAAGGGGTTGTGTTTGTGACCATGAAGTCAATGCAGGTTGATTTCTTTACGCTGAACACAGCATGGATCCACAATTTTAATTTCTTCAACAGCAACCTCTGTGCTCATATCTGTAATTGGAAGTTCCGTCGAAGTTCCAATTTTGAACAGGTAGGGTCAATGCAAGCGTGCAGCAGACATTCAAACAGCCATTGGGGTGATCTGGTGCCGGATCTTCTATTCAGGAGGTCAAACCGTTCGACATGTACGTCCGTCCAGAATCGCCTCGGCCGCCAAGATTTGGTGGCACCTTCTTGTCCACAAATCTGCCCACTCAGCAGCTTCGAAATTGGAAGGCTGTCAGCTGAACTGTATGGTCGAAGAGGTGATGATGGACTTGAGCTTCTTCGGAATCGAGCAATCTCCTTATGAGTACCCAAAATCACAAGTCGCAGGTCAGCACAGCACCTGAGCTCCCAACCGACACATCCACTCGCCCTCGTTTGATTGGTCATTTTTTCAATGACAAGAAGGTCTCACCTCCTGTCCACATGAGAGACCTCCTCGCACAGGCCGAGGCCTCGCTGCAGCTCGCGGCACCGCGCGTCGCCTCGCTTCCTCATGTGCTTGGCCTCGTGTCCGCCTTTCTCGATGTCTCTGTGCTCCAAACGCCACCGCACGCCGCTGCCACTCGATCCCAGCGACTGTTCGATCGCGTCGTGGAACGAGTCGAACGTGACATGACGCTGGATCGGGCACTGCGTAGCCACTGGTACTCGCGCGCGATGGAGGTCGCATTGAAAAACAACGATCTAGCAATGGCGCAGAAGATCCATATGATCCACCCAGAGCCGTTCGCGACTTGGCCGCTGCAGTTGGCGTTGCAGCATGGCTCGCTCGAGACTGTGCAATGGGTCGTCGAGCACCGGAATGACCGTTTGTGCTGCGAACGTGGCGTGGGAAATCTCTGCGTCATGTGCCTCTCGACGTGCTTGAAAACCGTCGGCCACCAGGACTCTCGCCGCGTCGTCGAGTGGCTCATCACGCACGCGAACGTTCGGTATGATGACGGTGCTTGGAATGTTCATTGGACACACCCGTGGTCCGCGCTGCTTCAGAACGTCGATCTTTTGCGTTGGTTTGATGGTAACAAGTGGCTGTCCAGCAAAGACGCCAACTGGCTTCTGGTGAGAGTTCTCGATGGCAGCTACACCGCGAATGTCGAGGCTGCGCGGTACTTGGTCGCAAGACCCGCCACGGTGTGGGACACGGATGACATCTTTCATGCATTAATCCACGGGGGCTGTCCCAGAGATACCGAAGACATTGTGGAGATTGTCGTGACAAGCCCTCTCTGTGATCCATTCAGAGACAAGTTTGTGTATGCATCAACCAGATCCGGAGGCTCAAAGATTCTGCAGTGGGATGCTCGATTCATGGGAGAGTTGAAATTTAACGGGATGGTGAACATGAGTCAGCTCGCTGAATGCATTAGCCAATACGGTAGTATTGACGCGGTGCGCTGGTTGGTCGTAGAACGAGGTGTTACACCAACGACATTCCCATCAAGGGACGTGAAATCCGACGAAGAGGCTGTCGGTTACCTGAAGTGGGTCAAAGATGCGGATATTCCCATCCAACCACCGAAAGCCGCCACGATACTCGCCGAGCGTGGGTTTCTTGAGGCGATCAACTTGCTCCATGAATATTTTTATTACGACACGTGGGGTCAGCGTCGTGCTGAGGATGTGTGGGGTTGCAGCGTCATGGACACCGCCGCCAAGTATGGTCATCTGCATGTTGTCGAGTGGCTCGCCGCCAACACAGCCGAAACGTGCTCGTATCGAGCAATGAATAGTGCGGCACGAAACGGACATCTCGCTGTTGTGAAATGGCTGTATCATCACACATCCGATGGAGATGCCAACGACGCGATGGTACGCGCCGCCCTCCACGGCCATCTTGAGGTGATTGAGTGGCTGTATAGCAACGCTGAGAATTGCTGTACTCAATGCGTCGTCAACGCTGTGCTACTCAGTGCTGAGCGACCACGAGACGGAGGGATTGGGCAACATCGCTTTGCCGTACTGCATACATTGCCTTGGCTTCAGACTCGCCTTGCTGCGCATCCATCGTGTGAAGATGGGTGCGCGAATCCATCCTGGTCGGGTTTTCTTCTCCAGCACGCGGCTGGGGCTGGGGACGGCTCTCTGCTCAAGTACCTCTACCGGCACCATCCTGACCAGTTCACTCGTCGTATTGCCAACACATCGCGACTTTTGATGCAGAATATGGAGCATTCAACAGCTTTTTTTCAGACATGAGCCAGACACAGAGGAACAGAGAAGTCGAGGTGCACTAACCATTCAGATCGTGTTAATGCGATTTTTCGTTCTTATTGTTATTACGACACGAGGTCCCGCGCTCGAAGCTTAGTGCTTTTACGCGACAACTTTGTCGAGCCACGCAAGAATTGTCTCGTTGACCTTCTCCGGTTGCTCCCAAAGCACCCAGTGGCCAGCTTCCTCAATGACAGTCATCTCGACGTTCGGCAACAACTTGGGCATGTCGTCGGCCATCTCCGGCTTCAGCACAGGATCATGGCGAGCTCCAATGCACAGCGCTTTGTGCTCGAACGACGTTGGGAGTTCACGCTCGTCCGCGTAGTCGTGCTCGCCTCGGCCGTAGTAGTTGCACCCGGGCTGAAAACCGGTCTTCCTGAAGTTGCTCACATACACTTCGATCTCCTCCTCCGTGAGCAGAGGCGAGAGCTCTGTGTACATGGGATGCTCGACTCCAATGTATTCGAGAAGCTGCAGCACCGTGCCTTCGTCTTCTTCTTCACCCTCGTTGTAGCGGCGGAACATGGCCGTGAACAAACGTCGCGGCGCCACGTCAAGCAACTCAGCCGCCTTTTCAGGCTGGCCAAGCAACGTCGTGTACGTCAGTTGTGGCTGCGTAGACACAAGATCGACAAAGTGGTTGGGCGGCGGAGTGAAGGGCATGGAAATGCCGCAAACGGCGAGCACGCGGTCTCCGTGGTAGAGGCACATGCGCCAGGCCATCGCAGCTCCCCAGTCGTGACCGATGAATACAGCCTTCTTGATCTCGAGGATGTCGAGCAGACGCGCCAGATCGCCCGTGACGTGTTTGCTGCCGTACTTGGCATTATCCTTGGGCGCAGACGACTGGCCGAAGCCGCGCAGATCCGGGACAATCACGCGGTACTTTTGCGAGAGTGGGCCGATCTGCTTGCGCCATCCGTACCAGAGGTCTGGCCATCCATGGAGTAGCACGAGCGGCGTGGCGTCGCGCGGGCCGACGTCGACGTAGTGGATCGTGATCTCATCAGAGACTTGGGCAAACTTGTGCTCGTAGTCGCTTGGAGACATTGGAAGGGGGCGTGGCTTGAGAAGGATTGAACGAGTTCAAGAATGAGATGTCCGAATCGAGCTCCGGAGACCGGAAGAGGACCCTAACGATGAATTACCTCCACTGAGTGAAGAGGTCAATGCCGGTGATGCGACAGTTCTCAGTTTTACCGTTGACGCGCCGATTACGCGCCATCTTCTGCTTGGCTTTTGCAAGGCACCTCGAGAGCAGACTGGCATCCAGAAAGAGAGAGAGAGAGATCATCCCAATGGCCCGTAATCTAACGACGCAGCTCTTCTTGGCGGGATCAGATCGAGCAGAACGTGCAACGTGTGATGAGTACTTGGATCTTGAAGTTGTAGCTCTTGTGACTGAGTGTTGCTTCAGTTTTCTTGGGCCAGATCGCCTGCATGTGGAGGGAGATGATAGGGTTGTCCTTCAGCGATTAGTCCGCGACGCTTGGCTGTCCGTTCTCGCCCCTATTTCCGTCATTTGATGCGAACATCTTGACTGGAAACGTAAGTGCTCGTCGCCAATATCGCCAGGAGAATGCAAATACCCTCACCGCTTGCTCTCGTGCATTGCACTGTGCTGCGCGTCGACGAGCGTCTGGCGGGACTCTCACACGTCGCCGATTTGCTGACTGCTCTGCTGGATGCGTCGCCGTTCTGGTCGCTCGTCAACGCCGCTGCGAGCGGCTCTCTTCGACTTTTCGACCGCGTGGCCTTTCGCGTCCTCAAGGATCCGACGACGAACCCGCACGTCCTGACTTCGTGGCTTGCGCAGGCGTTGAAGGCTGCGATCCAGCATGATGACCTCGCAATCGCCCAAAGAATCCACAGTCTCCACCCAGAGCCGCTGGATGTGCGGTCCCTGCGCCATGCGCTGGTTCATGGGACCCTCAAGACTGTGCAGTGGGTCGTGGAGAACCGCCATGACTGCCTCTGCTGTCCTGCCGGGGTTCGAAACCTGTGCCGCGGGTGCCTAAGGCTGGCTGTGTCGTATTGCGATCTCGATGAGCTCGAAGACCCAGCGAAAACATGTCTCCACGATCCTCTTGTGTTGCCTTGGCTGTTTCAAGCGGGGATTATATTGGACCCTCGACACAACACGGATCGAGGGCTCATGTGTTGTGCGGCACGGAAGAATAGAGAAGTTGCTAAGTGGTGCGATGACAACCAAGTGTTCACTGTCAAGATGGTTCAACAGGTTCTCTTCGACGTGATTGCATACGGGCCGCCAGGGAGTATTCCAGTGTTAGATTTTCTTCTCGCCAGAGGGTACTCAATACCCGAAGATCGAGTGATTACTGCGATGCTGTTTTCGGTGAGGAAATACGATATGGCTCCTATGCTGGAGGCTGTTGTTGCCAGTCGACTCTGCGACACGTTCCGAGATAAATTTCAATACGCGCCGTACACGGAGGGGGGCGCAAAGGTTTTGCAGTGGGAAGCCGTTTTCATGGATATCTACAGACTAGAGACGTACGTGTGCATTCCTGGTGTGTTGAGCAACATCACAACAGATTATCAGAATCTCGACCAGATCACGTGGATGTATTACAAAAGGGGCGTGCGACCGTTCTTCTCGTCACCTCCGCGGAGCTTGAGTGAATCCAGTCTCATCGGGCTCCTTGAGTGGTTGAATGCAATTGGCGTGGAACCGATGCCAAGCATGTTGCTCTCTGCTTTGGCTGAGAACGGCCAGCTTCAAGTGGTCCGATGGATCTATAACAAAAGCTGTCGCGGCGAGTTGGAGTTGGGCAATTCAACGTGGAACAGTGCGGTCTTGTCTGCCGCCGAAACCGGTCATCTCCACGTTATTCGCTGGATACACGAAGAAGGAATTCGCTACAGCGCATTGGGTGCGTTAGAAAAGGCAGCTGCACGTGGCCAATTTGAGGTCGTTCGATGGATGTTGTCGTCTTCGGAACTCGATACGACAACAGCTATGCTCAACGCCGCGCATAGTGGCCATACTGACATACTTGTGTGGCTTTTTCTGCATTCGAATGCCACTTGCACCGCCCGCATGTGTCGCAAGCTCATTCTCTTTTATGATCCCCACCAACCAGTTCCTAGCCTCTGTCGTACATCACTGCGCTGGCTGAATTCAACGAAGTCGAGATGCGCCGATGAAGAGAACATCATTCCGTCTGTAGGGACACCTCAACTCGCGATTATGTCGGCTTACTGCGGTTGTCTCCAGCTACTAAAAGAACTCACGACGTGTCTGCGCAATGAATCGATTGCGATTGATCCTACATACCTTGTTGCAGAAGCTGAAGAAGAAGAGCACCGTGGTTTAGTAGACTGGCTTACTCAACCTCAGCATTCATAACTACTGCCCTGAATCCAATTCGTCTCTGACAAGAACTGCCTTCTTCCTCATATTTTCAATTAGTTAAACTTTTCACTAACTCACGCCAGGGCTTCCTCATAGTCTAAGTGATCTGGTGGATCAGCAATTCGACAGGCAGTAATGATGAGTCATGTGTCAGCACGACATCAAACCTCTCCATGTATCGCTTTAGCCGCTCGTCGACTTTATCGTTGAGAAACCCAATGCGCAGGATTTGGCAGTCCTGCAGATCCAGACCTTGCGCCATATCCGCGTCGTGAATCGAGTCTCCAAGCACCAAAATGTTTTCGCGCTTGCCCAATTGACACTGCTTCCAAAAGGTTGAGTCCGCGATCACGCCGGCATTCTTGTTGAGAGAATGGATGAGCTGAGAGCATAATGTAAGGCGCTCGTGAGTGATGAGAAGTTCCGCGAAGGCTCAGATCGTACGTACTTTGCCTTCAAATCCAATGACCGTCCCATTCTCGTCGTAGCGCATAATGTTGGATACCACATGGATGTTTTCAGGAACTTCTTTCTGGGAAGTTTTTGCGATCTCCTTGTCTAGTATGGCGTGGATCACATTGTAGTTCCCCGCCGAAAAGACCAACGTTGGCACCTTTTGCTTTGCGAGGACTTCAACAACTTCAAAGAAACCATGCCGTAGAGCGATATCACTAGCCTCTACGGCATCTAGAACATGTTGCTTCCTGAGCTTGTACTTCACCAGAGTATCGTGCTGCTGGGTCCACCACTCGATCATAAATGGCAGTTTCTCTTCATCGGAAAGGTGGATCGATTGCTCGATCGGATAGTAAGTGTGGAAGAGATCCCAGCCGATTTGTTCTACTTTTGGATCCAACGCGTCCGTCCTCATCAAAATGCCCTGAGAACTGATAGCCGGCTCGCCTGCAATATTTTGCCAGCGCGGAGGTCAGAGCGAAAGGGCTTGGTAGTTCTTTCAACCCACCCTTACCGGTCGGCTTGAACGCCGTCGTCAGCGTAAAGTCAAAATCTGCGATCACGACCAACTTGCCGATGCCGTCAGTTGAGAACTTTTTCCACTTCTTGGCAAATGCATCTGATTGAACGCCATGGATATTACGTAAGTGTTGTTGAGACTGTGCCATCTCACCATCGCTAACCTGGATCCTTCACAAACATCATGGGCCGCGGACGACTCTCGGCTGCAGCGGACGAGTCTCGCGTAGCATTTGCGACGGCCAGTGCTGCACCAGCAGCGAGGCCACAGCGGGCACCACGAAGCAGCCGCGTCGCCATCGCACGAGCCACTCAACTAGTGACGCCGAGCGCTCAAGGAGACCTCTGGTGATGATGCTGATTGCGGTATTGTCCAATCCGGTGATTTCTCCCATTCATCTGGCTGATTATGTGATACCTTTCAAGAGATGGCTACATTTCATCACACGTCACAGATTTTTGGAATATCTCTCTTCACATTATGTCCTTGGGCGCTGACAGGAACACAAACGTGTTGCCCTGTTGCCGCATGAGCCCAGCACGACCTTTGGCTCGTCGCTTGTGCAGCACGAGCTCGCGGATGTCCTCGACGATCGACTCGTTCACGCGGAAATAGCTGTGGCGGTTGCCGACATTCGTGTCCGCAAACGACGTGTTGATGACATCGACATCCAGGTAGATTCGCGGCTTGGCGTCCTTGTCATCTCCTGCATCGTCGTCATAATCGAGAACCGAGCCAAGACTATGCGGTGCGGATGTTGGGACGCCCGTACTGGCTTGGACAGGCTCAGACTGCGTAACACCAGTGACTTGTCGGAACCCCGCCATCTTGTTGACAGAGGCGATTGAGGACGTCGTGGTTGCGCTCGACGCATCGAATGCACCAACTGACACGTACACGCAGTCTTGGGGCGCCGGAAAGGACTCATCTCGAATAATTGAGTCTACGCGACATCCAAGAGAGTGAATGAGACGCGAACACTGCTTCCAGTCTCGGTTGGCCAGTTCGGAGCTTCGCAACGCGAGATCCCACTTGTCCCCGTAGATCGTGATGAGAGTACAGTACTCGCGTAGTACGTCGTAGACGCCACCCGCCGCGATAAACCGAGCGAGAGGGAACTCGGGGCTGCACAGGGTCACCGACGCGATGCTAGCCTGCGCAGTAGTGTTGCCATTCTCGAAGAGGCTCTTGAACGTGTTGCGCTCGACCGTGTTGAGGAACACACGCGCGCCCATACTGTGAGTGATGAAATGCACTTTTGTGTACCCTGCCTCCAGGACACTTGACACGAATTGGCAGAGTGCTGTTGCGACCTCTTCCGATTCGGCGTTCCGCTTGGCCGCCCAGTAGGACGGGATCGCAAAGTTACCGCTTGCCCAGCTGAACAAGAAAGGATGGATCTCAGAGGGAAAGTCGCCTCGCGCAAGAAGCTGACCAAAGAGCTTGGTGGCATCTTCAACTGCGTTATAGATGCCGTGCACGAAAATTAGCGCCTCAGCGTTTCGGGCGCCGTTGGCGTCGTCAACTGAGACGGCTGTCGGCTGGAGAGACTCCCGAAAATTGGTGGCGCACACGGGATGCCCACTGACGACGCGATGGGTCTCTGTATCGCGGTAGAAAACGTTGTCGAGAGGTGTGCGAAGCGTCGTGACGCAGTCTCGAGCGCTCTGTGGGGCGTTTGCGCGGTCAAAGAAGTACTCCACATGAGGGAGGAAGCGGAAGAATCCGCCAGCGACTGAGCACTCCATGCGCGCAACACCCCATCTGAGCTTCTTGTCAGCAGGAAACTTCGGCAGTAAATCCATCGCAGTCAGACTGGTCTCGTTTCGGTAGGACGCATACGCGATACGAATTTGCTGGCTCGCGTATCCGGATCCGTGCTCGCGACTAGAGAACGGACCAATCGGAATGCCATGCTCCCACGCACCCGACAGCGTCTCTCCGTGATAAGACGTATCCTTCCAGACGCCAAAACCATGAGGTCGGAAGTCGCTGTCGAGTCCACCCGTGTACTGGATCGTGAACTGCTTTCGCGGTCGCCAGATCCTGTGCACGGAGAGTGCACGGTAAACAATGGTATTTGCGCGACGTCCTCGCTTGACGTCGAGCCATTTCAGGGTGTCGATCCATTCACGTGAGACGACCAACGGGTAGACGCGGTAAATGAGCCCGTAAGTGAGAACAAGCAACCCCTCAATAGCGCCAAGTACGATCAGTGCCGTGTTCTGTCCGCGTTTGTGGACCGAGAGTTCGAAAAGACCAGCGTCACCCGAGATCGCGAAGAACGATGCATGGGCCGCGACCGCGCAGTATACCATCAACAAGAGGAGTCGACTCCGCAGTTGGTTGGCGATGAAGATGACGAGGATGAGCGCTCCAATGATGGCCCAGGCTGACGCGAGGGTCACTCGCTGAGACCCTGAGCTCGCCACTCCAGCCAGCAGCATCACGAATACCGCATATGTCCACACGAGCAGAGCAAGAAGCGACATGACTTTGGATGGCTACAGATGATAGATAAATAAAGTCAATCAGGCAGTCACAGATTTGTCCAAGGTCACGCCGCATGGTGTACGTACACCTGGGTAGATGCCCTGGAACTGACGCTGGAGACGGCGCTTTGTCATGAACTTGAAAGTCCTCTCATAGTTGAACGCCGTCTCGGAGAACTCATTGGCCTCGTCCTGTATGAGGAGCGTCTCGTGGAGTTGACCCATCGGAAGCTGGTGGCGCGTCCAGTGGAAATTGCGAAGTGAGGAGGTGAGGATCCCTCATCGACTCGTGCACAGGAACTGACGCTACTTTGTCTCTCCCGCATATAGCTGACAGTTCGTAGAGGGTTCTGTTCATGAAGTGGATGTAGCAGTCACCATGTGAACTTCTCACTATCGATGTTGAAGCTCTCGATTACGCTGGGCGAGAACAGACGGTTGGAAGAACGACGCCAAAGGCGGATGATGTGTCGGAGGATAAAAAATGGATCAGCTGCGTGACTGAACTTTTAGGTTCAGTCCATTCTGAGCGTTTTCGTAGATCACCCACACAGCGATTCAATTGGAAGCTCTAATCCTGAAACTGCAGCAGAAGAACAAACCGCTTCTGATCATGCAGAGAATTCTGGCTGCAAACATTTCAGCTCCTTCAACGGATCGTAGAGTACAGTGTACTTGACCTCAAACTGTCGAGCAGACACAATTGTAGGAATCCCTTGATCAGGAGCTGGGCATGATCTGATAGGTCGTTCCCAGCATGTGATATAAGATAACCTGATCCATCCGGCTGCTTTAGAAGGCTCCTGCTTTAGGTATCCGAGTGTTCTTTCTTTCACTGGAGTCATTCTCAGAGCCCACGCAGCTCATAAAGAGACAAGGGCGACTAGCTTCACCGATGACTTCCTCTCTGCCGCAGCTCTTCTCTACAGTGACCTCTCGTCACGAACCGCAACGAAGAATACGCCCTTTCGCGATCTCGAGATGGCTACACCATTCTCACGCGTCACACATTTCATCAGAGAACATCCTTGGGTGCTGCGAGGAAGATAAAGATGTTGCCCCGTTGCCGCATGAGACCGACGCGACGCTTCGCACGTCGCTTGTGGAGAATGAGCTCGCGCATGTCTGCTGCAATCGTCTCGTTCACTTGGAAATAGCTGTGGCGACTGCCAACGTTCGTGTCCGTGAACGAGGTGTTGATGACGTCGAGGTCGAGATAAACGCGTGGCATGGCCTCCTCACTATCGCTGGTCCCATCGTCGTACTCAGGTACAGATCCATAACTTTGTGGATCGGATGCAGAGCTTTTCGTGCAAGAATGGGAGAACATCACGACACCTGGGTAGCCAGCCGCGTGACTAACTGCCTCGATCGCCGCGGTGGCCGTATCGTCGACTGGGTCAGGCACTGCGCACTCGTAGCAGTTGGAATGCACTGTATCTCGCACGATGGAGTCGATACTACGGCCCAGTGACTTCACGAATCGGCCCCACTCGCTCTTTTCCGGATTCGCCAGCTCTGAGACTCGTAGGGCCCAGTCCCACTTGTCCCCGTAGATTGTAATGAGCGAACAATACTCACGCAATGCATCGTAACCACCGCCCGCTGCAACAAAGCGAGCCAACGGATACTCGGGGCTGCACATGGTGACGGACGCAATACTCGCCGATTTTGGTTTGTTCAGGAAAAGCTGCCTGAGAGTGCCACGCTCGATTGCATTGAGAAACATGCGCGAACCCATGCTATGCGAAATGAAGTGGATTCGTGAGTACCCAGCGTCGATGATACTGGAAACAAACTGGCACAACACCGTGGCGATCTCTTTACTCTCGGACTTGCGTTTCGCTGACCAATAGGAGAGAAAGGGGGTGTTGCCACTGGCCCAGCTAAACGAGAACGGGTGGATGTGGGATGGGAAGTCGCCAAGGGTGAGTAGCTGGCCGAACAGCTTGATGGCATTCTCTAGTGAGTAGTCCATCCCATGGATAAAGATCAGAGCCTCTGGTTTGTTGGATGCATCGTAAAGGGAAATCGTCTCGGGTTCCAGAAACCCGCGAAAGCTGCTGCTGCAGACAGATCTCCTGATGGATGCGCTTTGATTCTCCGTACCGGTTGAGCAAACACTATCCAGTGGTGTGCGCAGAGTCGAGAGGCACTCCCGAGCACTCTGAGGTGCATTCGTCGTACTGGTACCGAAAAAGTAATCAACACTCGGTAAGAATCGGAAGAAGCCACCTGCGACGGAGCACTCCACACGAGCGACACCCCATTTCAGCTTCTTATCGTAGGGAAAACTCGGCGAGATGTACACTGCCGTTGGAGTGGACTCACTCCTGTACGATGCGAATGCGATACGAATCTGCTGGCTCGCGTATCCTGATCCGTGCTCGCGACTAGAGAATGGACCGATCGGAATACCATGCTCCCACGCACCCGACAGAGTCTCTCCGTGATATGATGTATCCTTCCAGACGCCAAAGCCATGCGGTCGGAAGTTCCTGTCGAGTCCGCCCGTGTACTGGATCGTGAACTGCTTTCGCGGTCGCCAGAACTTGTGAACGGTCAGTGCGCGGTAGGTTATCGTGTTCGCTCGGCGTCCTCGTTTGACATTAAACCACTTCGGTGTCTCGACTCTGCTGACGATCGCCGGATACAACAGGTTCATGGCCAAGTACACAACAATAATCGCGACTTCGAAGAGACCAAGCGCGGTCACCGTAGCGCTTTGAAGCTGCGACTGCCTGGAGCGGCTAAACAGATGAATATCGCGTGTTACGGAGAAGTACCAGGCGTGAACTGTTGCGGCGCAGAGACCCAGCATTAACACGAGACTGCTCCGCAAACTCTCAGTGATGACCATGGCAGCTATGAACGCGCCAACAAGTGACCGTGCACTCATAAAAGATGCATCGTTCTGGTCCGTGCAGCCACCGCTGCCGACAGTCATGACGGCAATGACGTAGGCACAAACAGCGTGCAAAACGAGGCTCCTCGATTTTGATGGCTACGAGAAGCGTCAGCGAATAGTTATGATATTTCGTCAGCTCAAAACCCATACGTACAGCAGCGTACACGCCCCGGAATTGCCGTTGCAGGCGGCGCCGCGCCATATACGCGAACGTCGCCGCATAGTTGAACTGCGCGTCGGAAAAGTCGTTTCGAGCTGGAGAGTCTCCGCTGTGTAAAATCGGATTCTCGCACTGCTCCGGCATCGAAATCGTCTAAGAAACCGGAATGAGGTTGGCGGCAACAGATGAAGCAACTGGAGGCAGCATCTTGGCGATATTCTCTCCCTCCAAATGCCATCAGCAGGCGTGAAAGGGATACAATGGTCGGTCGCCAACCCAACTCTGCCGAGATGCTCAGGATGGCTACAGTCACTCTTTCATAGAATACACAAAGACTTCAAGCTAATTACGATTCTAGACATACACTCATGTAGTCCACACTATTTTCGGACCGCCAAGTTCAAAAATCGTACTTAATTGGATCGTCCCTCGCGGTTTTGGAGTTGTGTTGCCGTTCCGGCAGATGATGATCCTGGTGGGCCTCTAACGTGCTCGCGAGTGAGTATTTCGCACGCGTTTGGAGAGCGAACGACGCGGCGCTCGCCGGCAGACGACAGATCAATCGAAAGAGGAGTCTTTTCCGGTGCGAACGGCGAAAGAACGAGAAGAATCGGACCAGTACGAGAGCCAGGAGACGCGATTGAGCAGACGACACCATGTCGGCGAGAGCGACGTCGCCGCGTAGCGGCCCCACATCCGTGTACACGAAGATGCACATCGGACTGGACCACGCGCTCATGCTGCTGCTGAAGGGCGAGGACGCGCCGCCGCCCGAGTGGAAACTGGGCTCGTCGGGCCGCCAAAAGCCCTTCGAGGCGTGGCGCGCGATCCGTGAAATCGCAGCCGACCGGCGGCAGGCACTGATAGAGAAAGAGGCGCGGCGCCACGCGAAGCGCAAGCTCAAAAAGAAGGAGGAGCAAGAGGAAGAGGAGGAGAAACCCGAGCCGAAACTCGTGTTTGTGGTCAAACCGACCAAGGCAAAAGAGGAGGTGAAGAAGGAGAAAGAAAAGAAGAAGAAAGCAGAGGGCAAAGGCCCCGTGGTCAAGACGCTCGACCTCTCGGGTGCGAACCTGTCGCCTGTCATTACGCACAACAAGGCACCGTCGAGCCGCACGAACCACGACCGACTTGTAACCGTTGACGCGATGAAGCCGTTAGTGAAAGATCCGGAGTCTCCTATTGTGGATACGCTGACCCGGCTTCGAGGTTTACCGCTGCTAGAGAATCTCGAGTCGGGAAGCAACAAGTACAAGGCGATCGTCAAATGGCTTGAAACTGACGATGGATCCAACCACGCGCTGAGCCCAAGCCTCTCGTCCATGATCAACAAGTTACTAAAGAACGGTAACGTCGCTGCAAGTCTAGATAATGGCAAATCATCGCCCAAGCGAGCGCTTTCTCTTGATAATGAGACACTGAACGATCGGCTGAAACGAGAACGAAAATTGAATCGAAAGAACGGAGTGAAGAAGAATGGCGTCAAGACAGAACGCGGACGACGGAAATCAACCGGTGGCTCGGCCGTTAAGCGTCGGATACAGGACATGGATGGGTTCGTTGTGGGTTCGGATGAGGAAGAGTATGAGGACTCGGCATGGGTACAGGATAGCGAGGAGGAGTATGAGAGTGAGGAAGCGTCGGGATCAGATGATGGCATCGACTTCGAAATCGCTGTTGAAGGAGTCGAGGATACTCGTCCCGAAGAACCACCGGCGAAGCCACGAACGTCAACACTACCAGATTCCGGGAAAGCATCCCCCAAGTCTCCTAGTAATGGTTCTACTCAACAACCACTCTCTGCCACTGAACAGCTTGCAGTCGTCACGGCCAAGCTCCGTGAAAGCGAGAAGACAGATGCATCACAGAGCGAACCAACCTACTTGTCGTACAGCAAATCTGACACCAACATCGCAATCAAGCAAGAACCGAACGTTCCTGTCCTCATAATCAAGCTGATTCCGGCAGATGCAGGTTCCTCGGAGTCGAACGCTATCGTGTTGGATGATAGTGACGATGAAGACGATGAAGATGCTCCTGTCGATGTCGTACTCCATCCTCGAGTGCTACCACCACCAGCATCTCCGAAATCACCATCCAAACCTTCTCCGCGAAAACAAGCACCAGGTCCACGGTCTCCAAAACCATCACCGCGCCAAAAAGCAACTCCACCCCAACCGAAGACTCCACCAGCTGATAAAACTGCTACAAAAGCAGCGGGTAAGGCCAAAGCAGTCCCTGCGACGAAGAAGCGCAAAGTAGAGGAGAGTGAAGAGGAGGAAAGCCAGGAAGAGGCCGAGTTCGTGGCTCCAGGCGAAGAAGATTCGTCCACCGACGACGAGGAGGATATGTTCGACCTCAATGAGGACGATGTTTATGTTGTGGAATCCATCTTGGAAGCCAAGCGTGGCCGCACACTGGTGACGAACTTTGGCCGCCCCACTAAAGAAGCCGATTTGTTTCTGGTCAAATGGGAAGGGTATGATGAGCTCACCTGGGAACCGGATGCCAACATCCCAAAACGCATCATCCAGTTTTTCAATGAGCGCGAACAGTTCAAGAAGAACTGCGGCTACCAAATTGACAAGTTCCTCCAGCGCAAAGTGGCCAAGAACTCGACGACTGGACGCGATGAGATCCTTTATTTAATTCAGTGGAAAGGGATGCCGCAGGCGTATTGGGAGGTTAAGGCCACGCTACCGCCCAAGATCTATCTCTGGCTGGAGAAAACAAGTCGTGCGACGTTGGGTAAGTCCGGTTTGGCTGGTCCGTCGCCAAGAAAGAAGACCAAGGCGTAGACAGAGTTTTATCCAAAAAGTAATACTAAACGTGTCGTCATATTGCAAACCTCCCCGACCGTCAGGGCCTGTTCGCGTTTAGACGATACGGTCGAGTTCGGTAGCGTATGAGAGCATCTCCCCAGCAAGCTTGAGCGACGGGATGTCGGACGCGCCGAGGCTCTTCTCGGGAGCCTTGAACCAGATAAAGTTGTCACGGACGACCCACTCTGGCTTGCGCTCCTGGATGTAAGCGTTGAGCTCCGTAGGCGAGTCAAAGATGAGCATTTTCTGTGCGTCACTGATCTCGAGGCACTGGTAGGCGATCTCAGCGCAGTCGGCGATGTTCTCACGCACGGTCTGCAGCAACTGCGACAGGAAGAACTTGAAGAACGGGTTCGGCACGTTCGCGCGCGCCTCGAGCACCTTGTTGTAGCTGCCTTCCATCAAATACTGTTCCAGCTTGATGGCGAACGCGATGTTGGCATCTTCACGGCTCTTCTCCGGGATCAGCTCGAGCTGCACGTCATATCACCAAGAGGTCAGTCATGGCACAACACAATCGCAGCGAGCCTTGCACGGACCTCATTATGGAACTCGGCCATGCGGTTCTCGACAAGAAGCTGCAGTAGACGCGTGCCGAGGATCGGGAAGTGGAGCTGCGAGGGCGGCAGCTCGGCGCTCACGGCGGCGCTGTAGTAGACCTTGAGCTGGAGCACGTTGCGCTCAAAGCCCGCAATGTCCTCGCTGAGCACGCTCAGGATGGTTGCGCTCTCGAGCACGTGGCGCGCGACCGCCTTCTCCTGCGCCGCGGTGGCCGACACGACCGTGCTCGGCGGCAGCGACGGCAGCTGTGTCAACGCAATCTACGACGACAATGGAGATCAGTTTCTCGCTCGGTTCTCGGCCGATTTTCACCGGAATCACGCGCACCTTGAGCTTGGCAAGCAGCGGCTTGGCCTCCTGCACGCGCTGCGCGTCGACGGCCGCGCGCAGCGCCTCGGCTTCCTTCTGCAGTGCGTCGACGCTCATGGGCGTTCCTAGTAGATCCTCGATGAGCCTTCTCGCTTTGGATATCGGAGCTGCCCAGGGGACCGGCGACCTTCGCGCAACCTTCCTACTACCTCAAAACCTAGCCTAGCCTAATACACACATGTAACTGGTTACATATGCGTAACCTCCCGAGGGTACGTAGCTCCTCAAAAGCGCAGGGCAAGCAAGCAAGCATGAGCGGGAGAGCGTACGCGAGGAACCCGAGCGGCGCGCTGGGCGGCGCCACGGACATCAACAGCATCGTGCCGCATCGCTTCCGCATCGAGGCGCCTCGGTGCACGAACAAGCTCAAGGACGCGGCGATCCGGAGGTGGGTTTCGCGGCGGAAAACGACCGCGGATCGCGGCCAGGAGACTGAGTTGAATGGAGCGTTTGTTTAGAGCTATTCAGCGGCGCTGCAAGGAGAAGAACTGGAAAAAGCTGCTGCGCTTGCGCCACACGCGGCTCGTGCCAGTCGTGGACGAGCTGCTTCCAGAGGAAAACAGTCTGAAAGAGGATGACAGGGCGCTGGAGAACGGCCACACGTCATCGGAGGAAAATGGCGCGGACGTGATTAATAATGCGTCAGAGCAGACGACTGCTGAGCAAGCAAGTGGCGTAGAGAAGGAAGAGGAAGGCGAGAAGATGGAGATCGAGACGCCCGTCGTGGTTGACCCCAAGGAGAAGGAGAGGGAGGAGCTCGAACTTGCAAAGCAGAAACTGCGGGTACGACTGGTCTTCGATCAACGATTTAACGATACAAGACTCGTTCGTGTTTTGACTGAATGGGGACTCCGCTAATCCGTAGGAAATGGAGGAAAGACTCACGACGTTGTCGGCTGAGAAGCACGCCAAGTTTCAGCAACTAAAGGACATTCTCATCGCCGAGGCTCGATCAAAAAGCATGCCGCCGATGCCTAAGAAGCGCCGCGTCGACTCTGTAGGCTCTGTGGGCACAAGCAACTCGCCTAGCTTGACTGCGGTTAGTGGTGGCACCATCGAAGGCGGCATCTCGTTGCTCGGAGCACCCGGTCCGAATCTCTTGCGAGCTCAATCATTCAGTGGCACGAGCAGCATCGGCGCCAACGACTTTGCGAGTTCAGATGCTCAGAGCAAGGATCCATCAAGACGGTAGGAAAGGTGATCCGTGTCATTTTGCGTGTGTGTGGGCTGGGATAAGAACGTATAACCGCTAACGTGGTCATATATTCGAGCAAAGCGTCGCGTCCTTTCGTGTTCCTTGCCAATGGTATTTGATGTCAGCAGTGGAAACTTTGCAATGCGGCGGCATGGCGACACACAAGAGATTGATGCAGCAGTGGATGCAACGATCGATGCTGTGAAAGCTGACGAGGATGGTCTTCGCGACGTGGAAATGGCCCCATCACCAATGAAACCCAAGTCAACGGGTGATGGAGATAGCGGTATCATCGACGCGTCGGCACCACCAGGGTTCCATCCTTCACTCGGTACACGGAACACTGCACAGCGAGCCAAGCCGGCTCCATTCCTGCGTGACGAATCTTTCAAGCGGATTAGCCACTCGCCGGTTCCTTTCGGCTCGCTCTCGGAGGCATTCGCGTTCACCGTTTTCTTGATCGTGTTCATTCTCGCGACTTCAGTCGTCGGCCGGGACGAACACGGCTTCTACTTTTCGAATCGTATTCGTGCTGCATTGATAGAGCGGGACTTCGAGGTTGCGATCCAGCAAGACAGCTCTTCGGTGCAGAAACAGTTTGTTGGTATACTCGACCTTGCTGATTTGTGGTCATTTATTGAAGGCCCGTTTCTCGATTCGGTCTACGGCACGGGCCCGGTAAGCATGACAGACCCTAACGCCGCCGCAAGTGCCGGCACAACAATGCTCTCGTATAATCGTGTACTCGGTGGCGTGAGGTTTAGAACTTTGCGTGTTAAGCCCGATACGTGCCCGGGCCTTGCTCGAATCCCAGAGTATGCGTCACTTGTGCCATACTGCTACGGGCGTTTCTCATCCTCAATCGAGCAGACCCAAGGGTATGGACCAATCCTCAATAGCGCTGATATTACAGCGTCGTTCGCCTTCAAGTTTGCACAGACTTTCTTCGCCGACAAGCAAAATACTAAGACCTATGATGACCTCACCACGTGCTACAGCGATTGCGGGCGCTCATGTGGCGACCACTACGGTGTTGATCGATTTCGGTATACTGCTGAGTGTACGACAGCGTGCGGCGTCCACTGCAAGTGTATTTACGAGCAGCCAGTGGGATTCACGAATCTCTGCCTGGACCCGAGCCCAAACGGTGCCAACAGAGACTTACCAGCCGCCGTGTACTCGTACAATTGGAGCTCTGCAGCGTCCACGGGTGCATCCAAGGTCGCAGCCTACACAAACGAGTACCCCGGCTCGGGCTATGTGGTAGACTTGCCTCTCAATGCCACACTTGCTGCAGAATCCGTCGCTCAAATGATGAAAAATCGGTTTGTGGACCTTGCGACTCGCGCACTCGTAATCGACTTCACGTTGTTCAACGCTTATCTGAAGCTATTCAACATTGTTCAGTTTGTGATCGAGTTCCCATCGAGCGGTGGGATCTACACATCCTTTTCAGATGATGTTGTTGACGTGTTTCAGTATTCGACGCCTTACGACACGGCCCGCATTGTGCTCGAGCTTTTATTGGTCGCATTTATTGCTTGGCGGTGGAAGCAGCTCATGCAAAAATGGTATTCGATGGGCATCCGCACGTACTTCGCGTACGACACGCTGTGGCACGCGATCGAGAGCGCTCACCTCACGATGTTTCTCGTAGTAATTGCGTTCCGACTGTACGTGATTGACTTGAGTTACGGCACGCTAAGCGGCAAAATCGCGAAGACTCTCTCATCCTCAACACCATCCGAGATCCCGACATTTCACTCGCTCGCACGTGTACGTCACGTGGATGCAATTCTCAGCAGCATTAATGCTTCGCTTGTCTGGATGCAGTTTCTCAAGTATACACAGATGAGCAAGCGCATGTGCCTGTTGTTGCGCACACTGCGTCGTGCGAGCGCCGATCTCTTCTGGTTTCTCGTATATTTCTTCTCGTGCATCTGTGCGTTTGCCCAGATTGGTTTCCTTCTGTTTGGGTTGAATCTTGCACGCTTCCGCTCGCTGGGTGTGTCGATCGTCACAGTGTTGCAGGCTGTCGCTGGCGATTTGGATTACGCGACCCTCGCGGAAGTACATCGCACTCTCGGGCCGATCTACTACGTGACGTTCTACCTGCTATTACTGCTAATTCTGCTGAATGTGTTTCTCGCGATCGTTAACGACGCATACATTCAGACGATAAGCGAGCAAGAAGAGGAGGACGATGCTGAAGAAGCTACGCTTTTGCGTTCCGAGCGGTCTGGCGCTGATCAGAACGCCGACGTTGAGGCCCATCTCAAGCGCCTCGAGCGACATGAACTCGAACAGTTGCGTAAATATCCGTTCTCAAAAGGTCTCACACCAGCATTCAAGCTACTCGTGGCCGACCTCAAGCGAACAGTGTACGAGCTACGGACTGGCAAGCGCATATTCAAGGTAGACCCGATGGTCAGTGGTATGATTGGAGTCATGGGAGTCGGCGGTGGAGGAGTTGGAGATGAGAACGCGATCAGCCCTCCAGGTATGCGGGTTGCGGGTGTGGCCTCTCGGAAGCTCACGATTCAGGTGAAACGTCAACTCGAGAAGCAAATGCAGCTCCAGGAACTCAGGCGCGAGGCCAAACGAATGGAGCAAGAAAAAGAGCAACGCGAGATCATCGAGACTCAAAAGAACGAGCTTGCGGCGCGACTGACGACGCTCGTGGAGAGCAACCGCGAGAAGGCGCGACGTATGGAAGACATGGAGAATATGCTCAGCTCGATTCAGACGATGTGCCAGCAGCTCGTGACAGCTGCGATGGAGGATATGCCGAAGTCGCCTAAGCGCACGACGACCACAGCAACAAGTGCGAGTGGGCGGCCGCTCACAGGCTCGACCGCATTAGCAATGGCTCTGCAACGACAAAAGACGACGGGACGAGGACTCGGAAAAAACGGAGAGGCAGAGATCGAGGAGATCACGCTGTAAGCAGTATTCAAACACGCCACTGTTCTAGAGAATGCTAAAGAACCTGCGTGAACTGCTGATGGGGTCCGCTAGGAGCAGGGTGTGCCGGCCGTTGCGGAGGTATTCGTCGCGGCTGCTCGTGCTGTGGTGCCGCTAGCCGAACATCATCTTCTTTCCCGTTGACAGGAACCAAAGTTGTCGCTGCGACGGCCGTGACACGTCGGTGGGCGAGTGTCGTCGCTAATGAGGGGGCCACGTAGGACGCCGACGTCTTCACGTCAATGACAGTCTGTCGTCGATCGGTTAGTGGCGCGGACTTCCTCTGGGACGGGAGCAGAGGCGTGAGAGCGACCATTCCATTGCTCACCGATACACGTGTAGGCTGGGAGCTGCCCTGAGATGGCAGCCTCGCCATTGTCGAGCTCATGATGGCAGCTGGGATCTGCGGTCGTTGGGGAGGAGCCGCGGCCGTGGGTGTAGTGTGGGTTCCATTCGTAAGCAGCACGAGGTTGCGGCCGCTACGCACAGAGCTGGGTCTTCGACTGGCCGAGCCGAGAGGGTTTTGAGACCGTGGCGATGCGACCTGCGACGGTGTTCTCGTGACCTGAGTTGAAGTTCCGCTCATATCGCTTGCTCGCCGGCGTTGGGCACCTGTAGCCTCTGCAGCGAGCGAGAGTGGTGTGGTTGGAGAGATAGCAGCGGCGCTGCTCGGCGCTTTGATGGGCACGGGCTCCTTGCTCGTGCGAATGCCCGTGGACCGCACTTCTTCACTTGGTGCTATCTCGGGCCGGCGTGGTGTGCCATCCGACTTCTCCGAGACGGACGGAGGCTTGGGCTGCGGAGGCAGCTGGACGGCAGCTCGTGGCGCAGGTTGCTGTGGCTGCGAAGGTTGCTCTTTCATTAGCCGAACAAGTTTACTACAAGTCACATGTGAGTGGGCGGCTTTCCTGATTCCACGGAGCAAAAACGGCTCGCGTACTTGTACATGAGAAAATATGCAGCCGTGAGGTTGTTATGAATCTTCTGGACGAGTGCTTCTTGGACGGTGGTGGGATCGAGACCGAACGTGGCGAGATGATGGAGGATGTGATTTTTCACTCGCGTGTCCTCGGGGCTCGCAACAACCGAGCGGGGTACGACGCGCGAGCTCGTGAACCACGGATGCTGACGGATCATCTCGGTTGTGTATCTCTTTTCGGGGTTTGTCTCGAAGATTCGGCGGATTAGATCCTGAACGGCCTGGTCACCAAGAACGAATCTGTCAGAGTCAATCAGGCGGACACAGATATCAGAACCCGAGTTTTACATGGGAAAGAAACGGCGGCAACTTGTAATCGGCACTTAGGATCTTTTTGTAGAGCATGTTGGTGTTGCTGTCTTCGAATGGCAAGAACCCGCAGACCATGGCGAAGAGCACAACCCCGAGGCTCCAAATATCTGCCACAGGGCCTTTGTACAGTTTTCCTTGGATCATCTCCGGCGCAGCATAACATGGTGAGCCGCATGCCGTACGCAACAGCCTCCCACCGTCGTGCGTGTTGCTCAGACCAAAGTCCACGATTTTAACGAGGAATCCCGTGGGCATTGATGCACACGACTGCAGAAGCAGGTTCTCGGGTTTGAGGTCGCGGTGCGTGACCTCGTTTGCGTGGAGATAGTCGAGCCCATCGACGATCTGCTGGAAAAGTACGACGGCATCAGGCTCCCGAATACGATGGTGGGCCACGATGTACTCGAACATCTCGCCACTGTCGACGTACTCCATGACGAGGAAGATGCGTTCTGGCGAGTCGATGACCTCAAACAGCTGGATCACGTTGACGTGGCGGTTGCGCTTGAGGATCTTGATCTCTCGTGCTACACGCTCCACGTCTGCAACTTCCACTATGCGCTTCTTCTCAAGAATCTTGACAGCCACCTTTTCGCCCGTGATGAGATGTAGCCCGAGCTTGACCTTGCCGAATGTTCCCTTCCCGATGGTCTCGCCCAATGCATAGTCTCCGATAACCTCCCCGGCGTTGCCTGGTGAAGCGGTGAGGTGGGATCGGGAACGCTGAGTCGAGACTATTGGCGGAGAAGTGTTTGTGGGCACTGAGACCTGGTTTTCGGGCTTTGCCATCGCCGGCGTGGCGCGTCCTGGCTTTTTCGGCGAGTTCCCGTTCGTGACTGATGTCTCAGGAGAGTCAGAAATGGCAGACAACGACGGAGCGTGAGCCCCGGTGGCTGTCATCACGCCTCGAAAGTAGAAAAAGGGGGGACCGAGGATCGGGAGAGCCGAGAGAAGAAGGAGGAAGGCTCCGTTGGAGCCGGTCGCTCGGCTGCAGTTGGCTCGTCAAGTAGCACTTTTTGAAACAGAACAGCATCGCATACAAGTGCTATTTCTGGATGGTCATACGCTACCCCGAGCTTTTTATTCCGCATGGGTAAGATTTCTCCCCATGATGTGAGGCTTTAGTCTTTACTGGATCTGGTGGATGAGTAACTCGACAGGCAGCAAGCTCGCGTCATTCGTGAGCACAACGTCGTAAAGCTTGAGATAGTCGTCAAGCGATTCTTCGACGTGAACGTTGAGGAAGCCGATACGAATGATCTCATCCTCGGTCACGTCCAAGCCTTTCGACATGTTGATGTCGCCGCGCGAGTCACCTAGCAGTAGGATGTTGCGACGTTGCTGCATCTTGCACTGCTGATAGAACGGCGTGTCGAGCAGCACACTCGCATTCTTATTGAAGCAGTGGATCAGCTATAAACCAAACAGTGAGAACGCCTGCACATCTCAACAGGAAAAGTCGTACTTACGCTGCCTTGGAATCCCGTGATCTGGCCGTTCTCGTCGAACTTCATCATGTTGGACACAACATGGACGTTGCCAGGCGTCGTCTCGAGCCCCTCGCGACGAAACTCCTGGTGGAGAACTTCGTGGATCACGTCGTATAGACCCGCCGAGAAGATCAGTGTCGGGACTTTCTCCTGAGCGAGAACGCGGAAGATTTCCTTAAATCCGGGGCGGAAAATGAGGTCGCCGTGAGTCACAGCGTCTCGAATGTTCTGCTTGTTGAGCTTGTGCTTGACGAGCAAGCTGTGTGCACTCTCCCACCTGCAAGTCACAAGTAAGCCTCCGCTTGCAATCAACCACGAGCAAAACCACGACGTGCCACTCGATCATGTACGGCAGCTTCTCGTCCTGGGTCATGGTCGGCGACATCTCGATGGGAAAGTACTTTTTAAACAGCGCCGTCTCCTGCTCCGTGATCTCCTTGGCCACGAACTTGCTCGACATGAGTAGACTGTGGCTGCTGCGTGCGTGTTCGCCCGACGGCTTGAACTGCGGCGTCAGCGTCTGATCGAAGTCCGCGATCACGATCAGTTTATCAAGACCATCCGTGCAGAACTTCTTCCACTTGCGAGCAAACACATCTAACCACCGACCGAGTCAGCCACCAATACAAAATCATACTCAAGAACCTTCCTCGACGAGAATACCTGGATCGCGAACGATCATAGCCGGCTTGCCAACCCCACTGCGCTTGGATGCGACTGACTTGGGCGTCGCGTCCGACCGCGCGCGTCCACCACCAACAGCAGCAGCAGCAGCTGAGAGCGCGAGCCCCATGGGCACAGCACGACGCACACGAGCGAGCAGCATTGCAGCGAAAATGCGGAAATGGCCGAAATATCTGAGACCGTGGAGATTGATCCCCTTAATCAGTGCGACCTTCACTCGCGGTGGCACAACTCGACCAATGGCTCCCAGCGTGCGAGGGCTCTGGCGCCACGCTGGACTCGCGAGCGCCGCGGTGCTGAGCGCGTGGTCGGCAGCGCCCGCGAAGGCCGAGGAGACGAGCCGAGATGGCCACCGACTCGACGCGTTTGGGCGGCCGCGGCCGATGATGTTTGTGCGCGATCCAGGTGAGCATGAAAGAGAGCTGTCTGGGGGCGATCTTGAATTATAATTTAAATTTTGTTTTGTTTTTGATCTTGGGGCGAGCGACACAGATGAGTTTGCGAAGAAGTGGAAGAAATTCTCGACCGATGGTATTGACAAGTTGGTCGTGATCGCGGATTTCGACTTTACGCTCACGACAGCGTTCAAGCCCACGGGTGTGGGGATCTTTGGTGCTTATAAGCTGTAGATTGGATTATAATTGACGGAGGGTTTTGATAGGCGAGCGCGCCGACAGTTCCCACGGGATCCTCATGAAGACGGACGCGCTGGACCCAAAGGTGAAAGTCGTCGGCAAGCAATTGTTCCAGACGTACTATCCGATCGAGCAGTCGGTGAATCTTACACCCGAGGAAAAGCTGCCGTTCATGATCGAGTGGTGGAACAAAGAGCACGACACGCTCATCGAGTACAAGCTGACAAAGCAGCTTCTGAAAGACGCAGTCGAGGCCAGTGACGTGGCTTTCCGTGACGGTTTTTTCGATATTGTCGAGGTACTCGCGGAGCAGGACGTGCCGACGCTCATTTTCTCAGCCGGTCTCTACGACGTCATCCACGCCGTGCTCGACAAGGAGTTTGCAAAGACCCCTCGCGAAATTGTACCGAAGAATGTACACGTGGTGTCCAACATGATGCGGTTCGACGAGAGCGACACGGTGGTCGGATTCGACGGGAAGGTGCGTAACTGCCCGTCTCAAAGTACTGACGAAGATCTCGTCGAGCCTCATCCTCTCTCTCTCTCCCTCTTTACCCTTTGTTAGCTCATTCACTCGCTCAACAAGAACGCCAGTGCCGTCACAGACACTCCGTTTTGGAAGCAGTGTCAACTCGAAAAGCGCGAGAATATTTTGCTGCTTGGAGACTCGATGGGCGACGCCGACATGGCGAACGGTCTCGATGTCCACGACGACCAGATCGTCCGCGTCGGCTTCCTCAACGACAAAGTGAACGAACGGCTCGAGCACTACTTGCGACGCTTTGACGTCGTGCTAACCCACGACAGCTCGCTGTTGC
The DNA here is from genome assembly GCA_023091665.1 of Pythium myriotylum. Lineage (NCBI taxonomy): Eukaryota > Oomycota > Peronosporomycetes > Pythiales > Pythiaceae > Pythium > Pythium myriotylum. The sequence goes on from JALJCQ010000009.1 coordinate 413,934, forward strand.
CCGTGGAGCTCATGCTCCACCAAATCGAGAAGCTCCCAACCACTCGTCAAAACTAGAATCACCGTTGAACCCTGTCGACAGAGGAGATGAGAATGAGAGACGCGGTAATGCACCTACAAAGATATGGGTGGTGAGATATTGGAAACGCTACTAAGCATGCATGATACGTGCGATCTTCTCAGAAGCTCCATACTCGCGCAAGGGCTGAGTTTTTGTGAGTGTGTGGGTTGAATGCGGTACAAAAAAGTCTGCGACGTGTGCGAGAGATAGAGTTCGATCTCACTCTCCAAAATCAGTTGTCAGTCAGCCTTTCTTTCCCGGGCGTTCCCCCATCTCCATTTCGAAAAATTTCTTTTGAGACGGTTGATTTATTGACGACGCCACCGAGAGCCGCTGGCTTCTCACTGGCCTCTCCCTCGCCTCATCTTCAATCGGAACTTCGAAGTCTTTTCTCCACCTACGTATCAAGTGCCCCCCACGTGATAAGTCCTACGTACACGGCTCGAGAGATATCGAAATCAACAAATCAGTCAATGAGAAGGGATTGTCAAACCACATTCTTTGAGGACACTTGACTCTTGGCTGGCGAGAGAAAACTTCAGGCATTCGCGATTCCGCCGCCCAGCCACCAAGCGCGACTCCAGTGACCATGGCGGCCGTCAAGCCCTTGGAGGACGCGCTGCTCGTCCACGACGACGAAGTCTGCACCACGACGGCGTTTAACTACCGCGAGACTTTCAAGTTCATGACCAAGCGCCGCATGGAGCGTCAATTCAAGGGCGTCTACCCTGGCGTACGAAGGATCCACGGCCATCTCTGTATCTCTTTGACGGTCTCACTTATTCTCTCCTATGTACTACAGCCGTCCAAGGTCATGTCAGCGCTTGGACAGCTCGTGTGGATCTACGCTGTGATTGTGCTGCTCGTCGCTGGCGCGTCTGTGAGCTCGTCCAAGCAGGTCGTGGTGCGCTCGGCTGTCACGGTCATCGGCGCGTTGATCTTCGTACTGATCATCGCCCAGCAATTGCGCAGTCGACTACTGATGCTCATGGCCTACTGCGCCGTGGCAGCACACGCGACGTTCTTCGCCGTCTCGGACGACCCGGGGCTCTTTGAGGTCACGCTTCCGTCCTCTGGCCGTCCCAAGAAACAAGGCCAATCCGAGGCTCTCATCCTGCTCGCGATCATCGAGATCATGATCCTCGTCGTCTACCTCGCGGTGTACTACGTGTACCCGACGATTATTGAGCGGGAATGGCTCGACCTTATCAAATGGTACGGCGTCAAGCGAGGCAAGCGAGCCAACACACTCACGTACCACGCGGCCACGACCCACAAAGGATGGACCTTGCGCAAGCAGTTCGTCATTCAATACACGGGAGGGCTTGACGCCGAGTTCCGCCCGCACGGATTCGGCGTGTGGAAGGACACCTCGTACCACGGCGAGACGCTCTCTGGTGAATGGGAGCACGGCATCCCGATCGGCCCGTTCACGACGCGTGAGCATGGCTCGGGCTACGCGAGCCAGCAGATCCGTGTCGCGTACGGTGAGTACCGCAGCGAGACCAAGCCGGACCAGATGTACTACAACCCAAAGTTCCCAGCCGACAAGCAGCTTCGCTGGGGCGTCGCTCGCATGGAGTGCTCGGTCGCAGGTGGCTTTTTCAAGTTTCTTCCTCGTGTGGACTACTTTTTCAACCGCGACAACGCGCCGCGCAGTGCCAAGGAGTGCATTTCCACGCTCCGCACGCCGCTAGACCGCGTGTTCTACCGCGACACTGAGACCGAGGCGCACGACAAGATTGTCCCTGTCAGTGCGGCGAGCGGCACCAAGTTTCGCGAGTCGCTCCAGCCCACAACGCTGTCCGGACGTGAGAAGGATGCCGTCAACGATGCGCGCGAGACCGAGGCGCTCGTGCTGGTCCATGGCATCTACAACTCGCTCGAAGATTCTATCAAGCTCTGTGGCGAGCTGCTCGCCCGCGGTGACTTTCCATCTGAGATCCACCCGTTCGTGTTCAGCTGGCCGTCTGGCAACCTCCCAGTACTGAGCTACTGGGCGGCTAAGCGAAACGCTGAGTCAGCTGAACTTGCATCAGCGCTCCATCAGTTTGTCGCGAGTATCCTCGACGCGGGGTACAAGAAGGTCAACTTTGTCACTCACAGCATGGGCACGCGCGTGTTCCTGAGCACAATCGAGCGCAAGACCTTCCGAGATCTCTTCCGGACAACCTCCTCGGGCGAGCCGGGCCAGATCGGATCGATCACGCTGTGCAGCCCCGAATTTCCGCTGGCTCGCTTCATCGCACCGGGTGGCACGTACGACGTGCTGCGCACATACTGTCCGCTCGTCACAATCTACGGTGACCGCTGGGACTTTGCACTGCGCGTCTCGGAGATTGCAAACCGGGATTGGAACCTCTGCGGTTCGCTCGTGAAGGCGCTCGGTTGCCGTGTCGACTCGATTGTTCTCGACGACTCTGTGAAGCCGACCAAGGCGTCTGTGTGCATGTATCCGAACGAGTTTGACCTCACTGCCAAGGTGAGCACGCCGACGACTCTGGAAGACGTGAACCGATCGGCGGGCTTCCGCAACGTCGCAGGTATCGCACAGTCGGACCCACCACCGTCCTCAGGAGGTCTCAACGATCTCAGCGACATCCCCATGTGCGAGCTCCAGCCCGCTAGTGAGCTCTCGCCGCTCCAGTCGCCAGCGAACTACGGTACGATTCTCGACTACGACTATGATGACTCGACCGCGAGTGCGAGTGGAAAACTGCGTGTGTACCTGGACCTGGACGTGATCAACACATCGTTTGCTGACACGAACGTGGGCAACCGACACAGCTATTTCCGCGTGAACGAGTCGATCGTCGAGGACATTCGAGAGCTCGTACTCCACAAGCGACGCGCGAGAGGCCGCGCGGGGCTCATGCGCGAAGAAGGCAACACGTTTATCTTCATCACGGCACCCAAGGACGTGATGTGAGACAGGATCTACGATCTGTGCATAGTTCAATACTGTTAGGTTTGTGCGAATAATATATATAGGCTCTCATTGAGAAACTCGTCAAGAGGCACCATGACCCCTTGGCTCCCTAGCCAGGGCCAAAATCATACTTGTAGCTGACACTTAGCTGGGTCCATCTCAAGACCGCTCGTTCTCTCATACTTCCACTACTATGTAGAAGTAGGCAAATTTCGCATTACAGAAAGAACTTGGCCTCGTTTCATGTCCGAAAATCAAACGCTTAGCCCACACCACCGCGGGCAGTGTGGCCTTGTATTTGGTTTTTGCACCAATCTTCTCAGCACGACGTGTCTAAAGGCTGCCACACTGTTAGGCTTCAGTGGAGTGGGTGTGAGGAACGTAGATCCATTTCGTTCATGCACCTTTAGGATTCTCACATGAATCCAGCCGTTGCATACAGTGAACTACGACACAAATTGCTGGAAAGAGAGACAGTATCGTACACTAGCTGCCGTGATTTGGGCGTTCAATGCGTTGGCAAGCACGTCGTGGTTCCCAATTGTCCGCTGCCCTCAATATCTGAAATCTGCGACGTGTGAAATCATCGACTACTATCGCATTTTCACGTACATATATGATGATGAAAGTTGGAGTCTATTGTGTTACATCAGTGTGAACAACGATAGCTTTGATATGCAGGGGGGGGGGGGGGCACTACGGCACCGGGGCCTTTCTTTCGGTGGAGGCCTTCCACTGGAGATAGTCACCTTGTAGGAGGGGTTGTAGTCCTCGCCATTCGGGGCGGTCGGACGGATGAAATGTCTGGAGGTTTCTCTTGGAATCCATCGCGACATTGGCTGCAAAGTCGGCCATCTTGTTGTGTACGCGGAGGTGGTGACGCCACTCGCGTACGTTGAGACGATCAGCTGCGAGCCTGGTAGAGGAGTAGAGCACTCGGAGGTGCTCCTTGGTGGGGGGCCGGTATTGAGAGACTTGACGGAGAATAAGTTGGCTGTCGCCGAATACGGTGAGAGGTACCCACCGGTGGCGCTCCGCTGCCTGAAGCCCTGTAAAGAGTCCTTGGTACTCAGCAATATTGTTGGTGGTGGTAGCCGCGTCGAGGCTCACGTACATATATGACTACATTTCGTTTTCTACATCCCTTAGTAGTCTATTGAAGCATTTTCAGAAACTCTAAATACCTTCTTTCAGTGGGTTTCCTCACGACCGTCAAGCAGGCATTGTCTGTAGCATGCCTCGGCGTCGAGGCAAGGCGTCCGCGGCGACGCCTGCGTTCCCCAGCGGCTCCTAGGGCGCGTAGAAGCGCGCGACCAACTTCCTGCTCAACTGGCTGCTGCAGGCGCGCGACGCCGGGCTCGGCGCCGACCCAGAAGCTCCCCAAAAGCCCAAGCGAGACAAGACTGTCGAGGCCTACGAGCAGATCGTCGACGCGATCGCCGAGGACCCGTCGGCGCTGCCTCTCGAGCTGTAGGAGCAGTGGCCACGCGTGCTGGAGGCCTTTGAGTCGGCCGTGGTGTTGCGCAATCGCGTCGCCGTGTTCTTCTCGCGGTCGGGCAGCGACGAGCACCACGAACATTTCCTCGCGCGGCTGCGCGTGTGGCACGCAACGCTCAAGCACGCGTACAGAGAGGCAGCTCCGCCTGTGAGTAGTGGAGCGGATGACGCAGTGTCCCAGGTGAGCAAGACGCAGGCGAAACGCCGAGAGAAGAAGTCGATCGACTGCAGCAACTACTTTGACGCGCTCGATCGTCCGGAGGATTCCTTCTCGATCGATCCTCCAGACGTGGTGGAGCCGCGCGTGAAGACTAACAAACTATCGGCTGCAAAAACCAAGTCTCTTCGAAGTGGAGAAGGGGAGGAAGAGCGAAGTCGTCGAACTGAGCTGCTTCTACATAGAACTCGAGGAGCTTTCAGAGGCGATCTATGGAGCCTTCCACAAGGTCAAACTCGAGCAAATGACGCTCATTGAGGCGACTGCGGTGGCAAAGATTGCAGTTGATGCTGCGTTCTCGGTGATTGCTCGGCTTCAGCTTCAGTATCCAGAGCTCAAGGACGCTGCAGCCTTCGTCGAGATGACTTCTGAACACATGGACGTTGGTGATTCTGATGCGTTGTTCGACAAGGTTCAAGAGCCTGGGCACCAACGACAGAGGCCAAGTACCAGTATGTGCCTGGAACCGTATTTTTTTATGTCGCTTGGGTCAGCAAGTCTCTCCAAAGTTTTGTGCCGATATTGAATGCCTGCCCGGATTAGAAAATCTCCACAACCGCTCATTTCGATGACTCAATTTACAGCGAGACACACACGCCACAGTATGTTGTGCCGGGCAAAACCGTTAGCTTATTTTTGTGGCAGCAGATTCCGTTGCTTGTGAATTTGCTGCTCGATCGACGGCGCGACGGGATCGCACTCGACACTTTTTTGCTAACGGATTGGCTGGTGGAGCCTCTTGAACGATTCTTTCGAACTAGTATCCTTTCTATGGAAGTTGTTTTTGTCTGTGTCGCATGGATCCGCTCTGTTGCGGCGTTGCAAGGGAATCTTGGGCTTGTTTCGATTGTTGGTGCGTCGATCGTGCATGCACACAAGCTCAAAGAAAGACTTCGTGCCGCAGTCGAAGACGGACACACAAAGGACACAAACATGCAATCGCTGAACGATTTGAAGGATGCGCTATCCGTCGCCACAACATATGGAGTTAACACCGGTGCTTCGAGAGTGAACCCACTTCTGGCTGGTTGCGTACTCCTTGATCTGCATACTGATGTATATGAGTCTTGGGCACGAAATACTTCTCAGTTCTGAAGCATTTTGGGCTTTCTGCCATATGTATAGGGCTCTTAGAACGGTTGGCTTGGTTGATTCCATCCCAATTATTGAAGATGTTCTCGAGGACTACGAAGAATCAATATTTCCTGTACCTGTGGTAAACGGGTCGTTTCTCGTGGGATATGCTCAAGCCTCCGTCTGCTCTGAAGCAAGAGATCCAGAAGAACTTCGTATTGAGGATTTCTCAATTCTCTATCGATTGTTGATGCAAAAAGATTATTCACTGCTTTACGAAGTTGTGGGCCCAAATGCGTCTTGGAAGGCTCTGTTGCGTGCTGTGTTGGGCATATGCGATGACGAGCTATACCATTCCCGAGTGATATCGCGAGATGTGCTCGAGATAACCGAGAGTGTGACCGAAAGCCTGAGTTTGCTGCTAAGAAAGTTCAATCCGGAAGTTAGTCGTGACAATTGGCGGGATGATCCACTTCGGGCAATCGATATGGTCGCTGTACCGCTTCTCGCAACAATGGAGTCGTTGAGGATCGAAAAGCCGCGTCAACGAGCAAATGCTTTATCCATCGACAAAGCCTATATTGTCGCTGATACATTGATGAACACATTTGAAAGGGATTCCTGCCGTTCTGAGTCCAAGTTCTATACACTCCCACCTACCCCACGTTGGGTATCGTTGGAGCCTGATGCTTCCAAGCTTGCTGGTCATTATGATGGCCTCTCTGCCGTAGAAGTGTTTAAGAGACTGATGAACATCACGCTGACTGCAAACTTTCCGCTGCCGAAGGAACAACTCAATTTATTGAAAGAAGGAGTGATCAGCCGCCCTGAAGTTCTTGGTATGGTTGCAAGGACAAAAGAAAAGACAGAACTGTGTACAACTTTGCATCAAGCAGCAGCGGGGCGAGCCTACGATCAACGCTTTGTGGAGTGGCTCATCCAGAAAGGTGCGCTGTGCCACCAACCGTCCCATTTTCGCCGAAATTTTTCGAGCATGCCGCATGATACAGGCACTCTCTGCAACGAGCTAGCGGTCCATAGCGCAGGACGTGCGGGTCGAAAAGAGATTGTGCGGCTTCTTCTCGAGGCTGATTACCTGCGTGACTGAAACACGACGACATTTCACACGAAGGAAATGCTGGCGCACATTGCAGTACGGGCTGGTGATCGCGGGATGTTTGAGATGCTCAACAGTCTAGGATCCAAGATTGAATCAAAAGACAATTACGGTATATTCGTGTACGAGCTCACGAAAGATGATGCTTGGAGACAAGCCATGTTACAAGTTGTCGGGTGGCAGCAGCGTCATACACGTCAGCGAGATGAAACTTCAATCCATTTGAAACGTGCAATCGAGGAATTAAAGCCTGATTACTACGCCATCTATGAGGTATCGCGTCAAGGCGGAGAGACCACGACCCTTACTCCCCACATCTCGTCTAGTCAAGCTTCTAATAAAGGACGGAGGAAGAAGAAGAAGAAGAGCGAAGAGATTGAAGGTTGCACGACAACGAACAGCGCATTGCTAGGATCCAATCGAGACCACTCAATTGACATCGAACAGAGACTCAATGATAACAACCATGGCTCTACCGCACCCGACAAAAAAGCTGATGACGATGGTAGTGTGGAAAAGCTCGCGATATCATTGGAAACTCTTGCCTCGAAGAACCTAACGGCAGAAGAAAGGGAAGGGATTGCTCGTAAAGCCGTGGAAATCATCGACACCGTCCGGGAGAGGCTTGAAGTAATGGCGACAAATCCGCGAATGCTTGACTTTTCGCGCGAAGTCTTGTTAAACATTGCATCTGATGCGTCTCGCACGGCGTATCTTTTGAGCAAGTATCACCGTCGGCAGCCCGAGGAGCCCACATTATCGACGCGCAAGCAGTGGGAATGCAGTGCCCACGAGCAAGCCTCATCCTATACAAAGAAACTTGCTCAACGAGCAGGTAAAGACTCCAATTTCGCCGACTTACTTATTCGCGAACGAACCAGGGTGGGTCTTCTACCGTCGATCGGATCCCGGTCCGAGGCTCAGGAGCAATTCGAGTGGTGCGCAAGCAATCGCGGCATCATGGACAGAAACCTTCTCCATCAATTGGACAGCTTGGTGGGCTATAAGCGCTATGCTGTGCTCAAGACTCAAGACTGCGTGCCTCCGTTCAAGTTTCTTGCGCTGGTGAGTTGCGTGCCTCCAGTGTTGCAAGGCGAGGTCAACTGCGTTTTCTTCGAGAGCTTCGTCCTATTGGCGGGTGAGTCGGCATCTCAGCTCATTCAGTTCCGGAGAGAGATGATGAGCCGAGCCGTGCAGATTGGAGTTTTTTTCCTACCCATGACCGAACCTTTCCCCATGATAAGCTTAAGCTTAAGGGCTTTGAGTTCTCTGCAACAGGAATCGTTCACGTGTAACGGATGAACCATAACGAATATTGTTCGATACTCAGTCCCTTGTCTCCGTATAGACTCGTCCGGTACCTTGGGCCATCGACCAGCTGGACCACCATCACCGGTCTCTTGGTCATCGAAGGCTTTCAGTAACTCTCTCCTCTCACACACATGCAAAGATGAAGAGACATATCACAAGTACACACTTGTCTTTGATGCACAGGGGCGGAAGTAAAAGGAAAAGGCGTTGAAGGAAGATCTGAGTGTGCTTGAATGGAGTAGCTCTTGGGATCCGTTTGTCAAGTTCGCGGAGAGTGTTGCTCGTTGAAGCCTCCAAGGGCTGGGGAGTCTTCGCTTTAGATCAAGGATTTTGCCATGCTTCTCTACTGGTCAGAAAAAAAGCCTGATTTTCGATATTGCAAAGTGCAAGAGGCTTGGCAGTCAGTACAGAAGTGCAAATATGCTCCGAGCAAGAAGCTTGCGTCAAGTGAAGCGTTTCAAGGTGACCCTGAAGGCAAAACATGACAACTCTTAGGTGAAATCGGAAGGTGCCACACTGACCGCATCACTGTACATGCCCATGAAGAAGCCGCAGTGTCAGCCCTTGAAACTCTTAATGTGGAAAAGACAAGCTTTCAGGGGAAAAACCACTGGACTAGACCAGGGAATGTTCTCCCAGAAAGCACCAAGGCGAGATGCGTCACGAGCTTTCTCAGACTGAGGATTGCAGCAAATTGGTGCCTAGTACCAGTCAACCACACCAAAATCGTCCTTTCTTGGCAAGCTTCAGGAGAAACACAGGGTCAGATATCAGGACTTCAGTGTTATGCGAGCTCGAGTGATATCCTCGGTGCGTAGCTTTGTCAAGTTGTATGAGTCGTATCAGGTCGAGCTCCAAGGAAGCTACTCGCTGCTACGTCTGTTAGAGTTCTCGAAATTTTATGCGCAGACTAGCCACTGGCGTTCCCTTTGGATCGCAATGTCTACACCTATACTTTGCATTCTATCTATCGTGCTCGTGGATGCGCTGCCACTCAAGGACCCATCTTTAGGATGGAAGCACCAGAGTGCGACGTATTGGGTCCGCACATTCATGTCCGGCTTTCTGATCACATCAACAAGTTTAGGTCAATTCAATCATGCTTCACCTCGACTCTGGCTGAAAACGCCATCACTAGTTGTGATTACTCTACTCATTTCGATCGCTACAACTCTCATTGTTCTGGGTCTATACGTGTCAATCGGCTTCCCGACACCATTCCAGTATCAGATCGCGTCGTTTTTCTGGCAAATGGTCTTGTTTTCAACATTGTGGTTTCTGTGGAAGGCAGCCCTCCGAGACGATGCCGAAGCTCGAGATGACCTCAAGCGTTTTATGTGGTGTTGGTTGACCCAGGTCACGATGGTCACGGTCTATCCTCTCTTCAGTTCTATCTTTACCAAACTGACAGAGACTTCGCAAACCTATTTATCCGTATGTGTGTCGATGTGTAAAATGGTGCTCAGAATCTGGGTAGGCTACGGAGTATTTCGGATCGAAGATGAAGCTCCTCTATTTGTTGTGTTCACGCTTGACGTTTTCCACGCGCTATTCGTGTCGTCTGCACTTCAATCGTCTGCGAAAACTGGCTCAGCAACGTTGATAGTGACTATGACCATTGATATTTGCCAGATCTGTGCGGCGGCGAATGATGTTCGAGTTGCCATGAGCCGTCTACACGGACTTAACGCCATACTAGGCATCAAAGCAATTGAAGAAGACGCTGCAGCAACTTCTTAGTCACTGGGTGCACCTGTATTTCGAGCTTGCACTATCGTCTCTTCCAATCCACGGATCCGGCGTCATCCGTGCGTTGCATTCCCACGCCATCAACGCAGAAGCCATGATTCTTTAGGGAATGATTTAATTCAAGTCAATGTGCGGACACATTCAGCTTCCGCAAGTGTACGACCGACAGCAAAAATACACTCTTCGACCACGTCGGAAGATACTGGTGTGTATAGTCCGTCCGAGGCGATGCTCGGGTTGTCCACACGGGAGCATGCTCAACTTGAATACGTTCGCGAGACGCTAAAATTACTTCACATGGTGGAGTTCTATATGCTGATCGAGTTCACGGAAATCATTGTCAGCACGGTCTATGGTATGTGCCTTGAGTAGCGAATAGCAAGGGAAGGTATGTCTCATGACTCGATGATTTGTAGCGATCTATCTTGCAGCACTCTCTCAACTGCCAAATCGAGTGTATTACCGGCAACTACGCTCGCTGAACAACAAGCAGTGGCATAAGACCGTTCTGAACGTCGCAGGGTACGCAAGCCTCGAGCTCTTATCGTTCATTTTGCTTGCTATTGTCTTGAAGTGGATGCTTGGGTTCTCACCAATTCGCCAGCTCGCGTTCGCGCTGCAAAGGAACTGGTCTCTCGTCCAGTCACTTTTGGTTATGTGGGTCTTTTTTGCCATTCAAATGTCTCTTGAGCACCTCGGTACGTTTGTGCGGTATTTGTACATGTCTTCATTAGTAAGAAAACGCTGTCACAGGAACAGACTATACTTTCAAGTTCTCTTGGCTTCGCGAGAAGCCCAGGCAAGGAGGTTCTAGTTGAGGGTACCACCGGTATATTTCGTCATCATTGCTTCTGCCTAATTGAGGAGCGACGTGGAGCTCCCACACGTGGCCAAAGGCTTAGTCAGCTGCTGTCCGCATTTGATCACTTGCGTCGACGTTTTCGTGCCTGCCGTCGTTGTCATAAGTCGAGACACGTGCCATGTCCTAATTCTCTATCGGGGAAAATGAGCAGTGGTTCTCTTCGTAGCACACGATGAGAGCTGACGTGTAACGGCGCGTATTTCACCAAAGGTTCACCCAAGGTACCAACAGAAGGTGTGGGTAATTTTCTTTTGGGAATTAGCGTTTAGCCCACCTAATCGCCATTGCATCTTTGATGAAAGGCTTTTGCGCAGCGATCTCTGCAATCGACATCTTCATGAGTTGTATTCGCAAAAAAAAAAAAGATTTTATCCGTCATTATCACATGATCTCGTTCACAACAAATTCGCCCAAAAGTCTGGCCAAGATCCATCCTCTTCGTTCGTGCAAATTATACAATCGAGATGTGACGATTGGGAGCCGCGTGCCAAATGTTGTCGGTCGAGAGAATTTCCAGCTCATGTTTGCGAGGTCTATGACCCCTGCGAGTTTTTCATCGATTGGCGATCCTGATGGAGTACGTTGGCACTGGCCGAGTGGCTGTATTATTTCGATATATTCTCAGATCATTGCGATGGACCCAAGAATAGTCCAAGCAAATCAACTTTGACCCAACTCCAACTATCGAGGCTTCAGGTGGCTCGATTTGACGATGGGCTCTGCAAACAGGCTTCTTGTGGCGTCAGTGCGTGCGGTCGTCCACGGCTGGGAGGCACTTCAGGTTGAACTTCGTGGTCAGTATTCGCTCAATCGCTTCGAAGAATTGGTCGAGTTCAGCGCCAACACGACGAGCCTAAGCTCACTGAAGGTGTTAGTGCTCACACCACTGTCGTGTCTTGCAACGGTCATCCTCATCGATGTGCTGCCGCTGAAGCCTCCAGTTGGGGGTATCTGGGGCCAATCCTACACTTACTGGGTGCGGACGTTCGCATCCGTCGCTGTGATCACCCTCACGGTCATCCTGCAGTACTCGTATTCGTCAACTGCGCTGTACAGATCGCCTGTAAAGTTGTTCGTCGCGACTTCCGCCATTGCTGCTGGGACGTGCGTGCTGTTCCTCGTAATGCATTTGCTGATCGGGTTTCCCTCGCCGTTTCTATACCAGACCGCGTCACTACCCTGGCAAGTCCTTGTGTTTAGTTCGATGTGGATTATGTGGAAGGAAATCATCCGCACTAATGTTGAGGCACGTCGTGATCTGCTCCAATATATATGGCTGTTCGCGAGCCAGTGCGCAATGATTGTGGTGTATCCGGTCATGATCTTTGCATTTGGCACTTTGAGCGGCTCGAACCAGACGATCTTCTCGGTCTGCCTCCCCATGGTCAAACTACTGTTAAAAAACTGGTCGAGTTACGGTGTCTTTCGTCTCGAGGACCTCACACCAGTATATGTCGTACTCAGCGTTGACGTGTTCCACGCGCTCTTTTTATCTTGTGCAATGCAATCAGCAAGCTCTCGTGGCACACTGTTTGCAGTCATGAGCGTCGATATATTCCAAAGCGTTGTTGCAGTTGTCGAAATTCGTGGCGTCCAAGCTCAGCTTCATCAGTTCCAACTTGCTTTTCCAGTGAATAGGCTAGTTGGTCCAAGTAAATCTGACATGCGAGGACCGCAAAGCCCATTATCCCATGCAAGATGGATTCTTACCATGTATCCATCACTCCGAATGGACCCGCAGATTGGCAGAGCCCGACACGAACGCGGCCTTCCCCATCAACTTCCCTGGAGGGACATGCATCTATCAGTTGCCAATGAGAGTCGGATTGCCCCAGTTGCGTGGCCATCCCTCAGCAGCGTACATCGTCGTTCAGTCGGCTCTGGGCCGGCACGAAATGCACATGCCCAATACGTTCGACTCACATTGAAACTTCTCCATATGGTCGAGTATTACGTGCTGATCGAGTACACCGAAGTGATCGTGGCAGTTATCTACTGTACGTTGCGTGAGACGGTTGGTGTATTCGATCTGCTGATTACTTTGTTTGCGTAGCAACTTACCTTGCGACCATGCGTCACTTGCCCAATCGAGTCTACTATCTCTCAATGAAGGATCGAACGGACGCTGAACTTGTCTCCACCGTCATTCACGTGCTAGAGTATGCTGGACTCGAATTGCTCTCGCTACTAATCCTGTGTTTGGTGCTCAACCGACTATTGATTTGTTCGACTTTACATCTCCTGGCGTTCACGCTGTCAAAACATGCACTGTTGGCGCAGTCTCTGATCGTGCTCTGGGTCTTCTTCGCTGTGCAGTTGTCGATTGATCACCTTGGTACGTTAAGCGCCTCAAGAACCCCTCATCCTCACTGACGGGGAGGATTTCTAGGAAATGACTATAGTTTCCGATTCGGATGGTTACTGCATCACGGGAGCGATGCAGTCAATGGCACCCTCACAAGGTGATTCACTCATTGTTAATTGTTCCACACCACGACGCTTAGCGCTGTATGAGAACATCGCACGATTGAGGATTTGTTTGCAAAGGCAGGGTCTAGTTGATTCTGTTTTGTGCACCCCAGAGTTCAGTTACAAGGTAAACATTCCAGATGTATCTGAGGTTCAACACCGTTCACACATTTCTAGAGGTTCATATCCGCCTCAAGTCGGAACCGAAGTCGCTGCATTCACCCGAAGAAACGGAAGTTGATTCTTACCATTTTTTGGGACTACAAACGTAGCTCCAGCATTTGATCCATTGGTTCCGCCATGAGCAGTGTGTTGAGATGTCAACCCCGCTCTTTTCGGCTTCAAAGCGTCGTTTCTCTATATTCGTGTCCATGACTTGTCTTCAGAGGTGAAGGTCGTCGAACCCCGTGGTATTTTTAAAGGTGCTAACGGATGCTTATCTTGGTCGTCGATGCTGAAGATATTGCTGAAGGAACAACGCACACCGTACCCAACTCAAAGCAACTCATCTATCTGTCTTGCGTGATGAATATGCCGAGCGTGGCATCGCTTGTTCGTGGAATCGCGCATGGATGGGAGGCACTTCAAGTCGAACTTCGCGGTCAATATTCACTCAGTCGTTTTGACGAACTCCTTCGCTTCAGCCAACGAACTAGCTTCTTCAAGTCATGCTTCGTGTTGGCGCTCATGCCTCTACCATGCGTGGCAACGATAATTCTGACGGATATGGTACCTTTGCGGCCTCCAACTGGTGGAATCAAGAACCAAACAATCTTTTACTGGATTCGATTACAAATCACGACGTTTGTAGTTGCAGCTACCGTTGTTCTACAGTTCTCTTACGCGTCACCATTGCTGCTCAACCTCAGACGCAGAACAGCGATCGTTGTTAATCTCATAGCCACAGCGACGACGCTCGTCATTCTAGCAATGCACGTTGTGATCGGGTTCCCAACTCCGTTTATGAATGTCTTGGTGTCACCACCGTGGCAGCTCATCATGTTCTCATTACTGTGGATAATTTGGCGAGATACAATCCGTCACAATCCAGAAGTGCGTCGTGATCTTGTTCAATTTGCATGGATGTTTGCAAGTCAGTGCGCCATGATAGTGTGCTACCCCGTGATAATCTACGTGTTTGGAACCCTTGATGCCTCGCAACAGACAATCATTTCGCTGTGTCTCCCAGCTTTCAAGATCCTGCTCAAAAACTGGTCAAGCCACGGTGTTTTTAGGGCCGAAGACCTTGCACCTGTGTACATCGTGCTCAGTGTTGACGTATTCCATGCCCTGTTTCTTTCCTGCGCAATGCAGTCAGCCACATCTCAGGGCACCTTAAACGCAGTCATGGCTGTCGACGTATTCCAAAGCATTGTAGCGGTCGGTGAAGTGATAGGCGTTCTCGCTCGACTACGCGTGCTTGGCGGCAACGGACTACCTCTTCCGAGTGTGGCGAGTGATGTAGGACCGGTGCTTCACTCAAGCAGAATACTTTCGTCCCACCCTCGACTTCGAGAGGATCCGCTGATAGCACGAACACGGCACCTCCGTGGGCAGCCTCATCAACTTCCGTGGAGAGAATTCTTCCGAGAGTTCTTTTTCTCTAGAATGCGTCGAAATCAAATTGCGCCGACCTCACCAACGATTCGTGATGCTAACTCGAGTGTTAAAATCATACCAGTGCCGTCACATACCAAGCGACAGATCCAAGTTGAATACGTTAGACTATCGCTAAAGCTGCTGCACATGATCGAGTTTTACGTCCTCATTGAGTTCACGGAGGTTGTCGTCGCAGTTGTGTATTGTACGTTTCCTTACTTCATGGACGCTGGCTACTTTTTACTAACTCATCGCTGTACGCGAAGCAACCTACCTGACAGCCATGCTACACTTGCCTAATCGAAAGTATTATGTTACTCTAAAGCATCTCACCGATCCAGAACTGATTATGAAGATCATCCGCGTTCTTGAATACGCTTCACTGGAGTTCGCGTCCCTTGTGGCGTTGGTTGTAGTCTTGGACCGTCTAGTGCACTTCTCAACGCTCCGCCTGCTAGCATTCACAGTAACCAAGCATGCGCTGCTCGCACAGGCGATGCTGATTCTCTGGTCATTCTTCGTGATGCTGCTCATGCTCGATCACTACGGTATCGTAGTGTATAGATGGCCGCGGTCTTAGAGATGCTGACGCACATCTTATATAGGCAACGATTACACGTTCCGGTTTGACTGGCTCAGGCATCATAATGAGACGAACCAGACAAGACGTGAGCCAGATCTATAACGGCAAAGCATTTTGTACAGCGCGACAAATCTGTAAACAGTCGTAAGGACTTGAATTCAACGTGCACGGCAGCTTCGCCTCAACGTGATCCGTAATGCGCGGCTTGGCTGACCACCATACGTAAACATGACGCAATAAATGCAACGTAACACGTCCGGCAGCCCTAGATCGTGCTTTCGCTAAGATCTGCACCGACGGGCGATGGCAGGTGGAAATATTTCTCTTCTCGTCCTCAAATGGTGTAAAGAAACCATTTTGCAATGATCTCACGCTCTTGGCAAGTTGAGAACTGCGAGCACATGCTTCCACATATATCGGCTAACATACCAACTTGGATCAGCGAATAATTTGGTTGCTCATGAATGGCAAAAATATCGGGACAAAACTCGTAGGTAAAATTGCGCACGCAACCTGATACTTTGATCGTACACCAAGTGGTCGCATTGCCGACTACGCAGTCCTCGTTCGAGTTTTCGTGGTCATTGATCATCAGAACGCACTACAGAACCATTGGAATGTCGGCAACGTCATGTTACTTGTGCTTTCGACCACTACGTCAAGTAGGTCACTTGACTTGACATGTAAACCACGCGGTATGAGTCAATGGCTACACTGCTTGGTCCGCGAGGCGCAAGCACTGTCGGACAAACAGCAGCACGAGAAGACCAGGTGTTTGACGATTCACTGTTTACATTTGATGCCTTCTTCAGCTGCTTTTCCCATCAGAACCTGTTTCTCCGAGGCAAATCGTCACTCTCGATCAATTCCCACACATAAATCTATTTTTCTGCATCTCTGTCCGCCCCTGGAGATGCGAAGTACTGGGGATATTGCTTCATCAACTCCATTCCCACTGGTATTCGACGCAGAATGTTAACAGGGGACACGCCATCACGATCACAGGCAAAAGGGTCGGCGCCGTATTCAAGAAGAAGCAAGAGCTCGTCTCTCCCTTTCTCGTGATTGTTCATCCACAAGCCAACTTCAAACATGGCGTGGATCGAGTTCCGTCCTTGGTCGTCCACGGCATTTGGATCGGCACCATGTTGAAGTAAAACACGGATTGTTTCGACGAGTCCGTGGCCAACCGCATGGTGCAACGCTGTGCGACCGAGCGAATCTTTCCTCCCGACCTCAGCTCCGTACGAAAGCAGTAACCGAGCCACGCGCTCTGGCGAGTTCGGCTTGTGATCCAAGTCCTCTCGTATCGTCCACGCCACCATCATCAGTGCTGTCTGTTTGTTTCGGTCGCGTACGTCAACGTCACAATATCCAGTTTTCACGAACACCTCGGCAATGGGCACATTGGCCTCAATGGCGACTGTGTGCAGAGGAGAACCCGTCACATAGTTGCCGTCGGCACCGTACTCAAGAAGGCGACGCGCAGTGTCCTCGGAATAAGCCAGGGCCGCACCACGAAGCACGTCCGAGCCCACGAGACAAGCACCGCTTTCGACGAGCAAGTCAATATGGTCGACACCACACCACACCACGGGCGCAAAATGCGGCGCCTCAATGTTGATGTCCAGCCGCGCGCCATGGGAGAGCAGAATCTGGACGGCGTCCTCGCTGTGGTGTCTGCGGATATCCCTCACCAACGACCGGAGCATGTCGCTCCGCTTCGCGTCGTCCAGCACGTGGGTCCCCAACAAAAAGTCGAGCATTTCAAGGCGGTCCGAGTTCATTGCAAGCATGGCCAGGCGCAGCAGCAGCGCCGCCATGGTCGTGCCCATGTACGAGGTCTGCTCGGCGTCGAAGAACCACTTGATGACGTGGAGATCGTCACGCAGCACAACGCTGTAGAAGACAAATACCGAGGGAGTCGAGCAATACCACGGCAGCCGTCGGCGGCGGCGTGGCCAGATCTCCTGGTTGGAGGCGATCGCGAGGTCCGTCGCCTCGGCCTCGGCGCGCACCCACGGCTGCGAAAAGTACTCGGCGACGGTTGCGACGTCGCCGCGTTCCATGGCCTCGTGGAATCCGCTTTTCGTGACGGTCTCCAGGATTGGAATCTCCATGGTCTCACTTTCGGACATAGTTGAATCTTCCTCGCGAGGAGCTCTTTTTGGGTCTCCTCGCTGTGGGGTCATGCGACTCTTATCAGATTTGCAACCCAGGAACCCAACTCAAAAACTGATTTGTCAAAACAGAGTTTTCGCAAACACACATCAAACAGGTCAGGTTTCTGTCGCATTTAGTCGACAATGTATAGTAGGTTTTCAGTTTCAGTTACAATGTATGGTAGTTTTTAGTTTCAGTTTCAGTTTGAGAAAGCATGCTCGGAAGTCCGAGACCTTTTTGAATCAAATGCAGGAATGACCCTAGTGATGCGTAGCTGGATGAAGAATACAGAGAAATCGCAGGGAACAACACCAAATCTTACAAAGCGTGATGCACCCAAGGCGCGACAATTTTGTCGCATCGTATTATCGAAGTGTCAAGAGAGACCGCACAGAGTGTGATCGATAAACTACAAAGACGACACTCGCCGCAAAGTTTACTAGAAAGGGCTAGAGAGCAGCTATCTCCAGCAAATATCGTGAGAATCCCGTCTCATTCCAGAGACACACGAGAGACGTTGGACACGTGAAACGGTTCATTTAAAAATGAACTTTTCCCCGTGCTCCAACCGAGGGCAATTTCTGGAAAAGAGATCGAAACCATAAAAAAAACTTTGTGGTTTCGATCTATTTTCAAATTCAAACACAACAGCCACACCAGGCGTCTCATCTTCTGTTCCAGGCCCACGAGACGATTTTAGTGCTCTGGAAGCGATGGGATTTCGTTTTCGACCATCTCGACGCTAGAGGAGGCGCTATCAAACGAACGCCGTGCCAATGTTCATTCTCCCTAGCTGCATCCGCTCATTGGTACGGTTCTATGACTCGCATCAAGTCGAATTGCAGGGAAGCTATTCTGCTACACGACTCCAAGAATTTGTCGAATACTTCAAGACGGTGACAGTCTTCCGTGCGTGTTTGATTGCTTTCGCGACTCCGATACCCTGCATCATCGCCATGATAGTCACCGATGCCTTGCCTCTGAAAGATCCGTTCGTGGGTGGGGTGAAAGGGCAGACTGCAACTTATTGGATCCGACACGCGTTCTGTTTATCCTTGCTCACAACAACTGCTCTAGGCCAGCTCCTCCTCGACAGAAGATGAAAGTGAGACACGTCGTGACAACCCTCTGCGTCAACCTACCATTCACTATGCTTTGCATTCTTGTCCTCCACCTGGTCGAGGGGTTTCCTAGCCCTTTCCTCTATCAGCAAGTATCGGCAGTCTGGAACGTCTCACTCCTCGCTACGGTGTGGATGCAGTGGAAGCAAGAAGTTCTTGCAGACGTCGAGACTCAAAAAGATATCAGACGGTATATGTGGTGTTGGGCCAGCCAAGTAGTCATGCCTGGTGTTTACCCCGTCCTGCAATACGGCTACGCCACGCTGAGCGGATTTGGCCAGGCGGCTATCTTGATTGTATTGCCGGTCTGGAAGCTCGCACTGAAGCTGTGGGTGAGCTACGGTGTTTTCCGGCTCGAAGACTTGGCTCCGGTGTTTATAGTTTTTACGGTGGACGTATTCCACTCGCTCTTTCTTTCGTGTGCGCAACAGTCATCGACGAACAATGGTTACAGTGCACTTGTCGTGACGATGGTGGTTGATTTTATCCAGAGTTTCGCCGCGGTTAGCTATGTCCACATGGGACTGACTCGACTGAAGTCGCTAGAGAAGGCCTTCGACACCACAGTCAGGACTCAACAAGGTGAAGTACAACGTAAGGATACAAGTCCGTCCCCAGCATTCCTTCAGGCTTACGACATACTAGCCAACGACGAGCAAATACGTCAACATCCGCTCCTCATAGGTGCCAGGCACGAGCAAGCAGTTGTAAACTCGCCAATAAAAGAGCGTGTCATGCAGTCGCTGACTTCATTCAAGAAGTTTTCGACGAGGTTGCGACAAGGTCGTTCAACGAAGGTCATAGTCACGCAGACACCCGGACCCGACAAAGCAGCCATATTAGACCAGACAAATTCCACAGCGCAAGTAGCAAAGCTTCAGTACGTTCGCGAGTCTCTGCAACTGCTGCACATGATCGAGTTTTATATGCTGATTGAGTTCGCTGAGTTCGTTGTCAGCTTGATTTACGGTGGGTTTGAATACTTAGGCGGTTTCTGAAAAATCCGAACTCACTCGCTTGGCCAATACTGTTGTTGCAGCCGTATTCCTACTGGTCACGCCCCAACTGCCGAACCGACTTTTTTATAAGCAAATTCGCTTAATGAGCAACGAGCAGTGGCAAAAGACTGTATTCCGTGTGACGGCGTATTCTGCATTGGAGCTACTCTCGTTGATATTGCTGGCGTTCGTGTTTCGAAGGCAGCTCGGATACTCACCTATTCGTCAAGTGGCATTTGCACTAAACAAACACTGGTGGTTAGTCCAGTCGCCACTTGTGATGTGGGTGTTTATGGCTATTCAGATGAATCTGGATCACTTGGGTGAGTGTCGTGGCGCCAAACATTCGGGTCGAATCTCATATAGTCACGGCATTGCTGATACGATAGGCGCGGACTACTCATTCAAGTTCAAGTGGCTGCATGGACCCCGACACTAAGGTGCTACAGTATTAAGTTTGTATGACCTTCCATTTGCAACAGTACTTCTCGGTCAACAAAATACAACTGTGTCCTTGACCGTCCACACAAAACTCGTGAACTCATGGAAAAGCAGCGCAAAGGATCAACCTGACTATATGCGATAACGGGGACATATTCGGCAGTGGCTGCTACCTGCGTGCGCGGCTCAAGTACAAGAAATGGCGTTTTCAAATCGATTTCTTCTTTCTTGACCAAGTAATTGACGCGCATCTGTACAATACCAAGTATGAGTTCGCTTTTGACGACTACTACACTGTGTTTGAGATCATATTTTGCCCACCGCTGGCGCGTCGATGTCAACTCAGCGTTCCGTTATGCGACATCGACATTATGGAGTTTACCTTCATGGAGGACAAAATCCTGGAATACCCGTCGCCTGTTGCAATCCTCACATTGGTGGGGACTGCAGAGTGGTTGATAGCGCGCGATAACTTCGTGCACGTACTGTCCGTTGATTGTTTAGGAGAAGGTGGGGCGACGTTGATGCGTCAAGAAAGAAGTCGGACATACGCACTGCTTGCACGCCATCGATGAGACCGCTTCTGAAGCTCTGCGACCGTCGAGAAACCGTTTCGAACAAGCCGTTGAGAGCAGTTTGCACAAGAACACCGCAGTCCAACGGCCGAGTGACAAGTTCGCCACGATGAGTCCGCCTTACGCGCTGATTCGTCACAAAAAAGCCAGACCATCTCAGTCTTGGCGATCCGCTTCCTCTGTCCACTCGGGTCCGTGGTGCTTATGTCGCTGGGTCAGCTCGTGGGCAGGCCACACGCCTAGAAGACCACGTGGAAGGCATTTTTACGTCCACTAGAGTCGGTTCCAATCTCTTTGTGACGTGGTCATCTTGCTCCGCAAATCGCACGAAAGAAATGCCCAATTCCTGATCTGAGAGTAGTACTTTACTTCAAAATATGTAACTAGTTTATAGGTTAAAGAAGGTTTACAAGTAGCTTTGTTAAGTTTAATTGATCGATTTGCAGTATAGTTTATCAACGGTCATGCGTTTTCAGCAGTGTCTACGCCTGAGACATGACCATTTTAGTAATTTTTCAAATGCTGTGATGTGTTTGTCCAGTATTTCTGGACGGGAAATGTCTATTCCTGGTGTCCAACTGCGCCAACTGCACGGTGAGACAAATGGTTGAGTCGGCAAAAGCTTGTTCCTGATTGCAGTGATCTGGACCCATTCTGATCCTGTGCACGGTGCACGCTCTTGGCTCTGTCGATGAAGAGGTCTGGCCTTCCATGTGTTTCTTTTAATCGCTGGACGTGACATGCTTGAGGTGTACACTCGCCCTTGCTCTCTTTTCCGTGAACCAACGATGCAGGACATACGAACCAAAACTCCACAAGCGACAAGTGCAAAAGCTTATGCAGACAAGAGCTCCACTCTCTCCAACTGTCTTCCACGGGAGAGATCAACTCTGCTCGCTCGCAGTTGCCACGAGGTCGAGGCTGTATCCACTTGCATCTGGTCATCGTTGCTCGTGGGACACTCTGGAATCACTGTAGATGCGTACGCGAGGCCCAAGACAAACGGAGAATCAACCGCGAGAAGTGGCCAGTGGACTCCTGTCTCATGGATAGGCGAGGGGGCTGATTTGCAAGGCGTGGCCAACATCGTAGACTCTATTGATTTATATTATTTCTAAACAGGTTGGTATCATTTCATGCAATTCGTGCTTAAATACTAGATGGAGGTACTTCTCAATCGATATTCAAAATGTAGCCATATCGATGATCCGCTACAAGAGTCCTACGCGGCACGCCGGATGGTTTCTACGGCGGTGGTGGACACAGGGAAAGGTGAGACCGACCGCATCGTGTCTATCGAGGGACTAAGCCACTTTGCAATTGTCTTCAAGACTCCAAAACACACACACACACCACAGCAATGGCTTCGCAAATGATCGCACCATCGCGCGACCTTGTTATCGTCCACATCGCGGACGTCCCTGAAACCACGATTATCTCCAACTCATCCGGTCAGCGGTCCTATCCACAGAAACCCCGACGTCTCTTCGTTCTCGGGGGACTGCTCTACCTCATGGGCGTACTCGGCTACGCTGTCACCACCAACATGCCGTCGCTCAAGACCTCCGAGCCCTTCATCTGGGGTCTTTGTCTTCCCTACGCCGTGCTCATGACGCAGAAGCTGCTCAAAGTTATCCGTTCGATGGAAGGCACCGACGAATCCGAAGAGCTTGTGAACGCTGACAATGAGTGCGAAGACCAGGCATTCGGTACACATGCGAGCCACGATGTGATTGCCGTTGTTGGCGACGTGTGCGTCTACATCATCGGCATGTTGCTGTTCTGCTACTTCGTCCTCCCTTGGCAAATGTACATTGAGTGAAGATCGAGAAAAGAAGTAGCCCTTATTTATTTCTGAATGAAGTTAAACGTTTCAATTGAGCACACAAATAATCTTCTCTATTCTCCGTACTTCACAGTACACATGTTTGTTTTCTAGGAAGGAAGTCTGGGTCGTCAGTCAGGTACACGCTAAACAAACCGTAGAAGCCTTGAGAGTTGACACTTGCTGCTGACAAATTCGACATCTACTGCCACCAGTTCAACTCGTAGTTTCATTTAGCTTCGCTGGCCCGTTCTTTCATGCGCAGCCATGCAACGGCGTGGACCTATTCATCAAGCGAAGTTTCCGTAACAATATATGGAAACACCATCGTACGTGGAGTTGGGCGTAAGGTGTATACTTTTTCTGGAGGGCACAATCAAGAAATGTGAGACTCGTGCGATCCCGAAAAAATCGCACAGACTCGTTGTCTGTATAATGCAGAGATGCCAATGCCGCATTTTTGAGTGGGGACTGGTATGCTTACTGTGTATGATGTGGAAGAGTCTGAGCGAAGCTTAGTCTCAATGCGTTCCCGAAAATCAAGATGTTTTGGTTGATATCGCGGCAGCCTTATACTGTACCAGCCAGCGCTGTTCCCATTTCTGAAAATTCCATAGGGTCCAGGAACTTCTGAACAGCTCCAGTCCTATGTCATGCAATATTGACGAGTCCAGGACTGAGTTATGTTCTCGTTCAGTCGATAAACCTTCGTCCACCGCAACGGCTCATGATGCCATCCAAGCGCAACCGATTTCGCCAGAGTCCCAGTCTATCGCACTTGGATTGTTATCTGCAGAGTGTTTCTTCTCTTGATTCGGTGAACAAGAACCGAATCGTCGCCCTTGTTTGCCCAAACTAGTATTGCAACATGCGTGACAGGAAGGAGATCACGCTGATGCACACAACAAGCGGAAAATACAGCGCCCAGATCTCGAGTTTTTATAGAGTGGCACGGCGATTGTTGTTCTGAAGTCTTCGTCTTGCACTTCTCGACCTGCCGCCTGTTTGCACCCACCCCATGAACGCAGCGTCTTCCCAGGGTCTCTTTTTCGTCTTCGTGACCATTCAACCAACCTGGAAACATATTGTATCGCACACAGATGAGTTGCGGCGCTTGTGACACTGACCGAGTTTAGAATTGGACCCGCGCAGGAAACGGCTGTAAACTTTCAGGTTTTTGTGGCCTCGACACAAGACCAAACACACGAGCGGTATCTATTATTCGCCCGCAGCGCACACCAATCCCAGACCAGAGATGTTCGGACCCATTGCACTTGAAGTCTCGAGAATTTACGCCAGTGTGTCGTTTTTTGTCGCGTGATCAACTGGATTATTCTCCGAAGAACCATCGCCATTGGACGATCGACATCGATAACACGCATCTCCATGTACACACGTGGAAATGCTGCATTGCAGCATTTCCACACCCTCTCCCCTTGCAGGCAGCAAAGGGAGAGGGTGAATTGGACAGACATTTCCTCTGGACTCTTGCAGAACATCAGCCCTGTGCCTGGTGAAATAGTCGTGAGTAATACTGGCGACCTGAAATACTGTACATACGAAAACCAGACCACCCGATGGAAGATGGGAAATCGGTGTGGTTTTGAATGTCTTTGCCAATTGTCGATGGGGGTCGCGATGAGGATCCTTCTCGCCACTAGCTCGTCTTGGCATCGCATCATCAACGATCCGAGCCATTTGTCGTGGAGGATTAAAATCGTCCCTTCGCATGAGGGATTCTCGAAGTCCACAAAGCAAACAAGATCCTCTTTTCCCTGTCTTTCCATGCCAACTCAAAAGACGCAAGCACATCATCCGTCACAACGATGGCCAAAACTCTCATAATCGCATAATATCCCATAAAAGAAGCTGTATATTAGAGTCTATGTTATGTAGAATATAATAATTAACTTATCAGTTTATTTTCTTCAAAAAATTGAGTTTGCCATGACGGACAACATGGTTGTATGCAAGGAGACTTCACAGCTGCAGACGGTGGATGCGTTGTCCTCACTTCTCAATCAACGCCGATCATCACAGCGGAAGCGAAGTAAATGGAGTTCGACTCGGCCATCGATGCCACCAATATTGGCATTGACGTCGAATTTTCGGATGCTCACACTCGAAGGACCAGTCACGACATGAGGTTGCGGTTGTTGGCATTCGGAGCACTGCTGTATCTCGGCGGCATGCTAGGATATGCAGTGAAGACCGACCTTATCTCAATGGCGACGTGTGAACCTTGCGTTTGCAGCATTTGTATCCCGTACATCTTCATAATGACCAAGAAACTACTCCGGATCCTTCGTGTGAACGAAGGAGTTGACGAGGAGCAACCAGCTGACAGCGAATGTGAAGCCTCCAGCGAACTCGTGCGCCAGGATGTGCTCGCTGTAGTTGGCGATGCTTGTGTCTACGGTGTTAGTATCCTCCTCCTTTGCTACTTTAGCATTGGCAAAATGCAGAATATTTTTATCTAAACACCAGCAGCACCAACTCATGTTGTGAATTCGTGCGAGTTGAGCCCCTCAACTATTGAAGACCCTTTATCGCCTCCCCAGCTTGCACTCGCTGTCTGGTGTGGTCCACCGCTCTCCACCTTTGCTTCGAGAACCGAGGGCTACACTGGCAACCGATTCAAGTGTCTTCAGGGTGCAGGACAGTCTGTTACGAACAATCCGCACAAACGACTTTCTCGAGCGCTTTGTTCACTGTCGAGGCGACCATAGATGCAGTGGTTCAACGATCCCATTACTTTACCGCTCTAGAGTCTCCACAGCCGTTTTGGATTGGAACGATCCACAAACCGAGTCGATGTGCTGATGCTGTTATGAAATGGGACATGATGGTCACAGGCAGTTGAGACCGTCACGAGTCCCCGCCGTTCCCGCACCCACCAAATTCTTGAACGCTGAACTCAATTGCGACTCGGCATCCATTAAATCGGACAAAACCAGGTGGTACGTTGTCCTTGAACTGAGACAAAAAACTCCATGAACAGCCCCAGCATCAAGCGTAGATGTCGGAGCGCGAATAAAGCAAGGCGAGGCCGTGTGGCTCCTTCTCATCTACGTGCGACGAGGGTGTACACTGGCTGGAGACAGCTGCTTCCTCGTGCCCGTCCTGTCGAGCCAAAACAGATCGCTGTATTCTCAGTGCTTACCCATAGTTACTAACCCAAAATAGTTTTCTATCCCACCAAACCAATCGTTTAAGGTAATCGAATCGAAGTGATGACGGAGATCCACAAAGATGACTCCATAGGGTCATCACTCGGTGCGAAAATCGAACGTCTTACGGTCTCACTTCTTCAGTTCTTGTCTCGCGGCCTCCTCAGCAGCTCCACTGCAAGCGACGATGGCTTCTCTTCACGTCGAAGTGCGCATCGCCGATGAAGTTAGTGACTGCCAAGCGATTCCGACCGCGTATCCGCTCAAGCGCCGGCGCGTGCTGGTGCTCGGAGGACTGCTCTACCTCATGGGCGTACTCGGCTACGCTGTCACCACCAACATGCCGTCGCTCAAGACCTCCGAGCCCTTCATCTGGGGTCTTTGCCTTCCCTACGCCGTGCTCATGACGCAGAAGCTACTCAAAGTTATCCGTTCGATGGAAGGCACTGACGACTCTGAAGAGCTTGTGAACACCGACAACGAGTGTGAAGACCAGGCATTCGGCACGCACGCGAGCCACGATGTGATTGCCGTTGTTGGCGACGTGTGCGTCTACATCGTCGGCATGGTATTGCTCTGCTATGGGGCGCTACCGGGGCAGTTGAGCGAGTGAGGAGAATGCAAATTGCTCCTCACCCCGTAATTTATTTCGACTGGTACCGATCACGCCAACGAGAGGATACGGACATGAATCCCGGGCAGCTCGACGAGTTCACGATGCGATTGAGGTCTCGTTTGTGGCTGGTGCCCGCGCTTCTGGCTGCCGACGGCCGCGCACGTGCGCGCCGTGGTCGATCAAACTGCGAATTTCGAGCGCTGCCTACAGGTTTCCTCGTGCAACAACGAACCTTCGTTGTCAGTTCATGAGAGAATGATAAGCGATTTGGCCGGAGAGGGAGTGCTCATCTTGGCTGCGTCAGTGGTGGTCCACTTTGCATTGTCTCCTTCGCCACCGACAGACACGGGCTATACTGTATAGTGTCCTCTGCAGTCGGACTCGCAGAAAAAGAAAACCTCTACCAGCTATCACTATTGCGGCAAGACCCCAAATCTCTCTAAACCCCCGGAAGGCGGCTGTGCTCATGTGGGTTTGCATTCCAAGAGCAGACGAAAAACAATCCTAACAGTCAAAATCTATATTATTATTGAGCAACTTTCTATGGACAGAGGAACGCGCCCTGGTTTTCCAGCAGCACTGCCTCACCCCCGGTGCCCCGCCTGATCCGCGCAGTAATTTCAACGTCGTCATCACGGTTGACCGACGCGCCGTATGCTAGCAGTATATTCAGCGTGTCGGCGTTGCAGCCGTCCCAGCCTTGCCGCAGCATCCTGTCCAGTCCTTCCTGCAGTTCCTCTTCCGAGTAGAACCTCGCTAGACTCGTGGTCTCGAGAAGCAACTCGAGGATCTCGGCGTTGTTCATGTGCATGGCAAAGCGCACGGCGAGCGGCAGCATGACGGCGAGCGTCTCGCTCAGCTCGCGCTCGCGCTCGGGCGAGTAGAACCATCGCACGACGTCGGCGTGGCCGTTCTCGATCGCGAGCCCGAGCACGAAGCGGTGGCCGCCCAGCACGCCCGGCGGCGGCCTCGTGTAGTACCATGGGTAGAAGTACCGCGGCGCGCGACTGCCGGCGGACGAAAGCTCTAAGACGTCGTCGGCTGGCTGGTAGGCGGCGATGTAGGCGTTGGTGGCGTCCACGACGGCGCGCACGGCCGGCTGCGCGAAGAAGCACTCGATCGCGCGCACGTCGCCGGTCGCGAAGGCCCCGTAGAAGGCGTCCGGGTCCACGGCGCCAGCAGGCAGCTCCATCAGTCGGCCCTCATCGTCGGGCATGAGGAGCGAGCTCCTCGTCACTTCGTGGAATGAAGAAATTGCGTATGTAGACCACTGTAGCTACCAGAGTGCCCAACTGTTGCCATGACAAAAGGACCTCTGCGACAGAGGGAAACATGATAATTTCCCTCCTGTCGCAGATTGTATGCTGAGGGGGTCAAATGGACTCATTTGGGATCTCGTTTGTGTCAACTCTTGGTGAGGAGCTATACGTGTGCATAGGTGTGTGTGTGGGCGTGTGATTCCGTCGAGGACTTCGAGTCGTCTTTGCTGTTCGAAGGATCAGAACAAAACAAAGTTTTCAAAAGCACGGCCGACTTCGCTCGCGAAAAACGGACCCAGGCAAAACCAATGAAAATACGCTTTGCCTGGTTCCGTTTTCGCGGGCTCATTCTGAAGTGGTCTGCCGTGTCACACGCGACGCGCACCCGCTGGAAGAAGCGCCCGTTGGTTGATTGCAATCTCTGACAAAACCCAGTATTCGTGACATCGACAAGGTCGACAGCCGAGCGTCCGTCATTCGCTCGCTTGTTTGGACTGGCTCCACTGTAAGGTTCATTAACATGCGATCCAATAGACCTCACCCTTCAAGGTCAAAGTCAAAGGACTGGCTTCACATCCTACAAGGGGCTTCACGGCTTCAACTTAGCCCACGCACCTGTTCATCTAAGCTGTCGAACCGTATGCAACCCCGGCGTTGAAATCAGCACCCAAGTCCTGGAACTGTTGTGCAAAGAGGAGGGGGTTCTTGTGCCGAGGACTTCCGTCTAATGATGGATCAAAGAAGTCGGTTGGGGCGTGTGCCAAAACTGTTCGCGCCGATAAACGTCCCAGTACCCATTCGTTAATCGGATCTCCTCCTCGTCAACGCAGCCATGCTTATAAAGGGTGGCTTCATGTTGGAGCCGATCGTATGGAGAGCAACGGTCAATACTGAGTTCGAGAATGCGCTCCGGACTGGGACCGGTGAATCCACTTGACCTTACTCCCTGACGAGCACCATAGGCGGCGTTCTAACTTTCGCACGTGCGCGTTGTGAAGCAAACAATACCTCGGGGACGTGGACACTGTGACTCAACGTTATGTGAGACTCTACCTCGTGAAATGATTTATCGGTTGAATTCTCGATCATCCGATTCCGGCCGTGGCCGAACGCCTCGCAGTCAAAAACGTCATTCTGGGACCATTGCTGAGCCTCGGCGCCGACGACAGTCACGGTATCTACGAGAAAGCGATGAAGGAAAGTGCGGTGTTTGCTCTGGACAAAGTTGAAATATGAGAGAGAGGAAAAGCGGCGCATAGCAACTTGCCTCGTTTTGGACCTCCATTAATTGGAGGCATGTGGGCGGTCTTCAACTTTACGACCTTCCACATGCTAAAGGCTCTTGGTTTGTAGAGAGTGATCATGTCGATCACTCTCCACGCACCCACAGATCACCCCACACAATCAAATGCGGGCATTCGAGTCCATCAATTTATTGGTGCTTCCGGGGTCGCAGCCACCAACTGATCGCATGGGGATGCTCCACAAGCAGCAACATCTGAGACAGGACCACTTTCGCATCCACATGACCCTTCAGAGGGGAATTTCCGGTCCAGTCGATGCCTTTTAGAACTCGATTCTCGTGTAAATATGCATCTATATTTTACAATATTCATAGCTTTGACATTGTATATACGACTTCGCATTTGATTTCTTGATATAACCGATACAAATCAGGCAACCACGTAAGGCAGGGAGTCCAGGTTGGTGGCTCCAGTCTGGCGTCTCATCTCGTGATGACAGTAGTGTGCGTTTGTGGGGTTTTCGCCTCGAAGATGAGTTGCCACCCACACAAGTCGTAAACAAGATACTGTTCATCGAAAAATGAGGAGAAAAAAGAACCCTCTTTCCGTTGGAGCGGCCTCTGCCGTCGTCAGTCGCCCTATTGGCACCCCGTGGGCAAGGTCTCCGTTGCGAACTGCGCGATGCTCGCTCGTCGCCAATGGCTCCCAGTCGCCGCGGTGGTCGTGCCCACGATGCTCTTCTGGTTTGTCGACAAGCTCATCGCGCTGCCTGCGATCCTCGACGTCTATGCCACACGAAGCGAGCGCACATTCGCCGCACAGACCGCCGGTCTTGCACTCGGGCTGGTGGAGGATCTGCTCGTCGCGACGCTGCTGCTCGCGCTGCTGCTTGTTGTGGAGCTCGTCGGATCGGTCGTGGTCAAGGTCCAACGATACGTGGTCGATACGAGAAAGAAGCTCGCGCTCAAGATCGTCAGCAATCTTCTGCGCTTTGTCGTTGTGCTAACGCTTGTGCTGGTTGTGCTCGCGCCATTCGCTGCCCACATGCTGCTGCTGCGCAGCCGCGAGATGCGGTTCACGTTTGAGCTCATCATGACCGCGATCCGTGAGCGCGACCAAGCCACGGGACTCGAAGTCGATCCGCGCGAGGTTCGACTGGCGGAGGAAACAGTCGTTGGCGTCGCTTTGTATGCGCTAGTCTTTACTAGGTTCTACATCCGGTACGTCGACATGATGAGTGTGGTGGCGCCGAAGAACGCCGAGGACTCGAATGGCAAATTCATGCCGGTTGCGCTATCAGCTCACGATGACATTGAGCTTTCTGAAGCGAAGAACATCAAAGTGGTATCGACAGCGAGCTCCTCATCATCCAGTGATTGCGAAGATGATGACGACGAGACTATCACGGCGTCTTCATCGACCGATGACCTCGAGGCTCCTGCCACGAAGAAGATCCGTTCTGTCAAAACGGTCCGTGCTACATGGTATAGACGCCGCGGCGTCATTACTCTGTTTGCGATTATAGCGTGGCTCGCGTTGCTGGTACTTGCTGCCCTGGTTTCCCACGCCGCGAGCCCCATCGTTGCAGAGATTGCGCTGAACGCGACACTTAACGAAATTTTTCGGAACGCTTTCGACTTTCAGTTCCAACGGAGCTTAGGCTCAGGCGTGATCGACTCAGTCCGAACATATCTACGATGGGATAGCGAGCGCTACACACTATTCAAGGAAGACGTCTTATATCGCAAGACTACTGGCTTCAAGGGGCCTCTCGCGTTTGACGTCCACGTAGATCCGAAGAACCCACCGAATGTGCTGATCATTGGCGTCGAGTCATTTCGATACATGGATTCGCTGTACATGGCCCAGAACACGACTGCCGGGGAACTCATGCAGAAGAACAATTTGACGGTGACGCCACAATTCGACCGTTGGGCCAAGCGCGGCATCGCATTCAACAACATGTGGTCGAGCTGGCAGACAAGTCGCTCGCTCGAGGCTATTCTCTTTGGTCAGCTCGTGTACGACACCATCTCGGGCTCAGGCACGACGAACGGCAAGAAGGATATCGAGCTTGTGGGCATGCCACAACTATTCAAGCAAAAAGGGTACGAGACTGTCTTCACAACGGGCTGCATCACGACGTACGATCAGTGGGATACCTTTCTCCCAAGCCACGGCTTCGACACGGTCATCGCAGCGCCAGACATGAAGACAATCGCGGAGCGAGACTACCATATCCAAAAGAAGCAGTGGAATGGTAAGGCACACCGCGGATTTAGATGGGGCGTTCACGACGATATCTCGTTCGACATTCTTGGTGATCTCATGATCAACAAGACAAAGCTTCAAGCGGATCGTGTCAAGCGTGGGGAGAAGAAGATGCCCTTTTTCCTCAACCACTACACGATCTCGAGTCACCACAAATTCAACGCCCACCCGGCGTGGCTCGACAACGAGAATTTGCCGGATTTCTCTCCTTTGTGTGAAGGATGGGAGAACCAGTGCGAATTGATCAAAAAGTACTCGAAACTTCGCTACTTCACGGACATGGAGCTGGGGAAGTTTCTCGATCGTATGAAGAATGCAGGAATCCTTAACGATACGATTGTCGTGATCGTTGGCGACCATGGACAGGCTCCAGAGATGGGACTTGTCCATCCGATTGTCTACCAGACTGCTGTGACCCATGTCGCCAGCGCCATGATTGCGGAGGGCCGACTTGGCAAGTACGCTGGTATGATCTACAACGACGCGACTCACCACTACGACCTGCTCAACACACTGGCAGATATCGTGGGTGTCCCCAAGGAAGGCTTCTTGCAGACAGGGATCGGTCGCTCACTGAAGCGGCGACTGGCCTTTGGTGAGAGGTTGGTGTACAGCAACAACCCCCTGAAGAAAATGTCAATCGTGCGCGGACACGAGCGGTTTGTGTACGACCGCACATCCAATGAAATGGGGTTGTTCGATACGATCAAGGACCCTTTGGAAAGGAAGGACTTACTGCCGTCGCGGGGCAACGCCGAGTTGGCTAGTTGGTACGCAAAGCGGCAAGCCGGTCGTCAGTTGAATAATTACTTTACAAGCCGGTGGGAGGAGAAATGCCTTGCGAAGGTCAACTGCTGATAGATATATGTCGAGTTTGGAGTCTCAGTAGAATGAACGTCCAGCCAAAGTGCTCTGGACTTGGATCTCACATAAGTATGGCTGACACAAACAAGTCTTGTCGTGTGTTTCAAGGTGAATTGGGATGGTCGAGAACGCAACCTTCGTCTTTTTTGTATGAACAGCAGACCCAAAGATTTGCGAGGCTTGTGTCCGCGAGAATACGTCTTATTGGGTACAGCCGTCTTGAATATTTAGCGCGTTCAAAACGTTGTTTGTCAAGACGAAACCATCTCTTCGACACCCTGGAGTTGACAATGCCGTTTGTTGTGAAGCTCGAGTGCATTGGGTTCGTCAGTGTGATCGCCGACAGCTAGTCAGCGCCGATTCGGCCCCACGATCAAGTGCAAACTGTGTCTTCAATCGAGAGGGCACTTGTTGAGCAGCTAATCACAAATCTTGGGGTACTTGATACGCTGTTTCACCTCGTCGTCGTCGTCTCGTCCACCAGAAGCTTTTCGTTTTCTTGAGCGGTGGACAATTGGGCGTTGAGAGAACAACTCGAAGTTCAATCTCATGAAATCCCCTTCCCGATTGAATTCTTTCGACCACATCGCAAAGCGCCTTTCCGCGCAGGATCGGAACCACACCAAACTGAAGAAGCGTCCGCACTTTTCCCGCTTCCTCCGCCATCCCAATGTTCTGAACTTCGGCAAGATCGAGAGCCGAGCGTCCGTCTTTTCGCTCGCTTGTTCGCATCAGCTCCACGCTCCACAAGAAACTGCATTACGTCAGGCTGTTTGTCATGGTGGGCATCAACGGCGTCCAACCGTCCGAATCTTCCGGATCAAGGCACGACGAGTGGTTCACCTCGGAGCCTCGCGATCGCTCGCCAGCGATCTCAGCCGGTTCGCTCCGCAGCTGAAACTCGGACAGGAAAGCACTCGCGAGTGCTCAGAGCGACGACGAAAAGTCTCGCGATGGACGGAGCTCTTCGTAGCTCGTTGCGTTCGTTCTATGAACACGAAATCCGCCGACGCGGCATGCGGCACATCGAACCGCGCACGGCGAATGGCGCGTGGGTTTGTCCATTGCGAGCACGCGCAGCGAGTGTCTCTTGTGACAAATCGACATCGATAGGCAGGTCGTCGTGGAGGATTCGCTCCATGCCGTCGTGCAAGTGCCAACAAGCGGAGAA
Source organism: Pythium myriotylum (assembly GCA_023091665.1). Classification (NCBI taxonomy): domain Eukaryota; phylum Oomycota; class Peronosporomycetes; order Pythiales; family Pythiaceae; genus Pythium; species Pythium myriotylum. The sequence continues at coordinate 447,119 of JALJCQ010000009.1, forward strand.
ATGGGCAGTTTTATTACAGTAGTAGACACTATGAATGAAGCAAAATACGTATATGGTCCAAATATGTGACGTGGGGCGTGCTCCAGCCGGTGTTGGTGAATCAAGCTCTCTGGTGGATTCTGGGCGTGAGATGTGAGGAAGCCACACGCAGATCGTTGGGTTCGCTACTCTGCTGCCCGCTGAAAATGCTCGTAAAGTGGTTTTTGGGTTTGTTATCGTGGTGAATCCATGGGAATCTGAGATTTCGAGGCCCATCAAGCCATCGTAGGACGCAAGAGTGAGTCAAGCTCTCTCATTCGTGCACTTGCGCTCAAGAAAAGCCATCAACATGCAGTCGACTAAAAGCTCATCGCAGGGCGTAACAAACCAGCCCAAGCCAACGTCTTGGGCACAGGCATCATCTCTCCAAGACGAGACCGGGTCTCGTTATTCGTCTGGTGGATTCGTCTCAGGCATGATCATGACGCTCGTATGCCCGTGTGTGCCAGTGGCGCAGGTTGCATCGGCAGTCGGGTTCTCGTATACAAAGACGCTAGCAATGTTTAGTGCGATATACATCGCCGGTGTAGCCTCCTACGCAATCGCTGCGCATGTCGAGAACACTTTCGTCAAAGGCACGTCGTTTTGTCAGCGTACGCTGGTCAGATTGTGGCCTTCATCGCCGGACCGTTCGTAACGCTGGTTGTCGCTTTTTACAAGTACTCGAACGAACGGTGGTCTTCCGGTATGGGCACAGTCGTCACCTACGTCGGCGAGATCAACGAGGAGCTCAACGCCAAGATGACTGTCAGCGCGGTATCCGTGTCACTTATCGCCACAATGATCCTGCTGAATCTCGTGTTTGCGATGGGAATTCTCCGCTTGCGATTGTTGCTGAATCGGCGAATCAAGCTCGATACCAAAGACGACTCAGGCTGTCGAACGACCGCGACGGTACTTTGCTGTGCATCCTGCTCGCTCTTCGAGATGATTTGGACCATCAAAAACACGAGTAAAGCACCTCCATTCTATCTCGGCCCCATCGATGAGATCCCAGCATTCGAAAGTGATGTTGAGGTCGTGAGTCGTGGCGATGCGGCGGCCGTGGCATAATCTGAAGTGTTTTTTTGCGGATAAACGAATTGAGATCCCAACATCTTGACCAACTAGAGTGCTACATCAAACCGTGGGAAGCGTCCTCCACTTGGAGCGGGAAGTACATAACCGGTTGAGGAACCGAGCACTCCACGATCCGCTCGATGAATGCGAGTTTCTCTGGTGTTGATGTATCCATTAAGAGCCCGAGGTCTGACGAAGGTGGTGCAGAAAACCTCGAACGATTGCCAGCAATGATTTCTTGTAGCTCAAAGCAATACCGTGTGCCAAATGCGTTAAAGAGCTTTACAGGAAAATTCAACAAAAAATGCGCGAAGCTTTCCGTCCACGACCAGAGAGTAGAGGCGTTCGTATACAGCATGAACATGGCTTGAAAATGCGGATTTAGGGACTTGACATGACGAGGGAGTTCTTGGACGCGCGTAAGGCTGATTTGGAGTATCATAAATGATGGAGACTCAAAGAGCTCTGCTGGTATACTTGACACAGGGGAGCCAGCAACAGAGATACAGCTTGGGTCGAGACGCACTACGACGTCTTCGATCTCGGTGATATTTGAGAACTCGAGAATGATCTGCATACGGCGAGGCCACTTGGTGTCCAGATCGTGTGGAAGTGTCCGCAAATTGGTCGTGCTTGTAACAAAGTTGACGACGGTTCCAGGGAAGTCCGTCGACTGCAAACCCATGGGGAGTTCCCCATCCGGAAAAAGTACTCGAACGAGATAAATCGCTCGAATGCTCCTATGGCTCGTCCCCGTTAAGGCAGCATTCGTGTCCCACTTTTTAATCGTCGAGTTATACACCTTGAAATCTGTGATACCGGCGTAGTTCTGTAAACTAGCTGGTATGATGACTTCAGAGCAGTGGCGGATAGCAATTCGAGTTGCGCGATTTGGATCGAAAGCATCCCACGCCGGATTTTCTAGCTCGTCATGCCCATTAGACTGAAGCATCGCGCAATCGATTTCTATGAGTGAACACCCGGGCTTGTTGCTGAACCATGGCTGCAACCGAAGCTTGCAAGCGCAGTCAGTTCGGATGGACTCCGCAGCAATGTAGACGGCAAGAATCGCGACTCCCCAGACCACAAATGCCTTTGGCCCGAGATTATGGACAAGAAATGAGATGGCTTGCTGTGCGCGACTAGAGTGGTTGTTTGCTGCAATGGATCTGCGCAGCTTCTTTGCGCTGCTTTGGGGAATAACCGATGCTTTAGTTATAGTCACTTGGCCCATATTCCTCAAGCTATACGCCGACGGAACTACGTTCGAACTTGTAACTTTGGTCTTGGACGATGGTGGTGTGAGCATATCTTTGATGGAATCGATGCACTGCAATAGCCCAAGCGCAAACACCAAGCGAGAAGCCATGTCTCCCCACGACGTAACCAACATCATCTGGAATTCCTGTTGCATATTGGAGAACCACAGGTCGTCGAACCACAAAGAGAACGGGAAACCGTAACCCATGGGGTCAGTGTATTGCAGCGCGTACGGCGCGAAGATGGCGATCGAAACTCCGATCGATGATACCATGTCGAGCACTGCGTCGCACAACAGACACATCAGACGCCGCTTCATTTCGCGATCACGATAAATGCGATGGAGAAACGGCACCGCCAAGCAGTTCAAGACGAGCAATAGAACGTAGGAGCGGATCAGTAGCAGTCGAGGAAGTACGAGCGTCATTCGATAAAGCTGATACGTCTGAAGACTTGTTTCCACCAGCTCGCGAGCGAGAAGAACGTGGTCGAAGTAGACACTCTCCACTCCGAGCAGACCGTCGCGTGCGAAAATCCACGCACCAGTACTACCAATCGACGCCGAATGGGATGCAGCATTTCCCAAGGACTCGTCGGTGTTGACTGCAGTGCCGTAGAATATTCTAGGTGACAAACGTCTGATAAATTCATATAAGTGCTTCCCGATTCGAGTCTGAATCACGTTACAGTACATGTCGTGCGAGTTTGGCTGGAACACGAGCTTGCGCTGGGAAATCGATGCCACGATCATGAGAGCCATGAACAGAACATGCAGCGCTGCAATGCTCGCGTGTATGTGTGAAATTTTGTCGTACTCAGTCTTGGAGATACCAATCGAGTACAGCTGCAGCTGAAACTGAACCGAAGTGTTTCGAGCCAAAACGTATAATCTCGCCACGCCAGCATAATACACAAAATTGATGGAATGGAGCACGAGCAACGCCATCCACCACAGCACGAACACCCTCCGACACGTCGGGAGATACTGTGCCGGCCTGACCTTGCTACGTCGACGGTCTTGGCTATGCATGACGTAGGAGTTCTTAGGCGACTGCGGCGAGAGCAACGAAGACCATCCCAAAAAATAGACCAAAGCTCAGCAAAACAAAGTAGCAATGTGCCTCGGTCGAGCCAATCGCCCGAGAGCCATCAATAGGTCCGTGTTCTCACCATGATGCGACCACGACCTCCAAAGTTCGTAACAGATCGTATTCAGTTAAACACACGCGTAATGGATGAGTTGCACACAAGACGCCGCCGCCGTCCACGTCGCCTGGCGCGTTCCCGAGCGACGTCTACGCCAAGTACAAGCGCGCAACGGCCTTCTTCCTCGACTGGCTGCTGTGCGCGTCGAATAGTGGCCTCGAGATCGCCGGTGATGGCGTCGCGCCACGGTCTCAGCTAAATGTGTCATCGACCAGCAAGCATCCGCTCCAAGTGTACGATCTATCGTCGACGCCATCGCGCAGCAGCCGACGTGCCTCTCTCCGTCTCTTCTGAAGCTTTGGCCACGCGCACTGGAGGCATGCGAGTCGGCCATCACGCTGTGCGAGCGCGTGGCGGCGTTCCTAGCGACAAGCAGCATGCGCATTTCTTATCACGACTGAAGCACTGGTTCGCAAGGTTGCAGTCGGTAAACAACCTCACCAGCACGAACGAGCCACCATCGTACGATCCGCCGATCCAGCCGTTGGATTTCAGTAACTGTTTCACTCTCTCCCTGTGTCGACAACTGCCCGTGAGCGGCAATGCCGTGTGGACGAAGCGTTTGCAGAAGAGACGAAGCTGGAACTCGTGTGCTTTCTCATGGAATTGGGAGTTCTCGCTGAGTTTGTGTATCAGGAATTCGAAGACGTCAAGCTCGCGCACGCGACCTTTGTGCAAACCGTTCCGTCCGCCTTCCTTGCTATCGAATGCGCCTCGTCCGTGATCGCGCGGTTACAACTGCGCTTTCCCTCGACTCGGGATGCCTCAGACTTACTCGAGCAGATACGGAAGTACGAATTGTGGGATATCAACAGTATGATGGAAAGACCTCGGGATGAGACAACTTACGAACACAAGCAAGGAACGTTTGTGACCGAGTTGTGAAGGATCTGGCATCGATGACGAAAATGTTTCAGAGGACGCAAGGCCTACTCATGCGTACGAAGGAAAGTTTGCAACTCCCCTTCTACTGTGAATTGACAACGAAGCACCTCGTCGCGTCGGCATCCCTCCCGCGGTGTGCGTTCCTTAGGCACCAACTTCCTATCTCGTCAATATTCTCATCGAAATGGGTTCTCATAACGATGTGCCTCCTCTTGTGAGCGAGTTTTTGAAGCCATTTGTTTGGTTCGTCAAGACACACACAGGGTCTATCGAAGTGGCGTTCGTGTGCGTTTGCTGGATCCGTTCTTTGGAGGCACTTCAAGGCGAACTATCTCTCGGTCGGAACATCAGCCTTTTGATGATGTACCGCTGGGATATTCAGGACCGACCCAATGAGATGAATCTGAAGTGGTGTGATCAACCGTCAAATTTTCAAACACAAGTGCGCGACAAGGTCAACTCTATGCATGCGTGGGAAAAGAGATCTGGCGTTCTGAGAGCTAACCCATCGCTTGCCGGCTTTCTGCTCCTTGACGACCTACTTGATTTTGTGGAATTGGGTCGACAAGCCGTGATGGAGTCGGACCGTTTCCGCGCATTCTATCATGTATACTCAGCCTTTCTTGATCAAGACTTGCTTCAACCAATTCCCCTGCTGGAAGACACACTCACCATTTTTGGCCCGATTTTATTTAATACTTCTACAAGAACGGCTGCTGTGCAGAACTGCTATCTTCGAACTTACTTGTTGAGTTCACACAAGACTACTAGCCAAGTGGCCACGGCGATGCTGAATGATGCTGATGACAAAGGAAAACTATCTAATCGACGCCTAGGTCGGTCGGATGGCGCAAACATATTCCGCGTTGTTCAGCTCTTGAGGAAGAAGGATTTCACGGTGATTGGCCCGGAGGTGTCTTCAGCATCATCCCATTTTCGCTTGCTGGATTTAGCAAGTGGACTTGTTGAGGACGAGATACACGATTCTCGTGCTGTGTCGAGAGATATGTTTAGACTCGTTGGTGATGCTGGCCGTCTCTTCGTATTGTTCAATGAGAAGCTGCAGTTGGACTCGCACCTTGGCGAGATCCTAGCAACTGAGAATTCTCGTCTCTTACCACCTGATTCGCGGCATTAAAAATGGGACGCTCGCATTGCAATCGCGATCTTGAAAATCTTGATTCTGTAAATGCCATCCCAGATTCTTTACGGAAGTGTGAAGAGGTTGTCACAAATGGTTTTGTTGATCGAGACTTGGAAAAGACATACTTCGTCATTCCCGATGAGGATTCACCCATATTCGAGGAGTTTGTTGGGGCTTCTAGCTACGAAAGAAATCCCGATGAGACTTTCAACGAGATAATGGATTTCCTTTCTGGTGCATCAGGCCGCCTCTCACCTGATAATACCGATCGACTAAAGGAACTCGTGAAAGGATGCACTGACGTTTTGTGGATGGTCCGAGAAAACTCGAAATCAGATCTGTGCACGATACTCCATCATGCCGCAGCAGGACCAGGTCGAAGTCTTCGTCTAGTGGAATGGCTTATCCAAATGGGAGCTCTGTACGTGCAACCGTCTTCTGAGGGGTATGTAACTCCACCGCGAGTGTCGAACTACCGTGAAGGTTGTCGTGAGCTCGCTATTCACAGTGCAGCGCGAGTTGGACGAGTGGGCATCGTCCGGCTGCTGTTGGAGGCTGACAAATTCCGCGACTTGGATACCCCGACATGTAAAACAAAAGAGGCGCTTGTCCATATCGCGGTCCGGAACAACGACAATGCCATGTTTGATATGCTTGCTAATTTTGGTGCTGACTTGGTTTGCAAGGACGCGTTGGGCATGTTGGCTCACGAGTGCACTAATGACAAAGGCTGGAGACACCTGATCCTTACGCATATCGCAAGGCTTTAGAAGCAAGATAAGGCGTACGAAGCGGACCGTAAGCGCGACCTTGCAAAAATAATGACGATAGCCTTTCGTGACGAGATCCCCCCAGACTTGACCGTTCCAGAGCCATTACCAACGATTGACGTCAAACTTCAGTCGAAGAAGAAGAAGAAAAAGAACAGCCAGAACCCCCAATCTATCCTTAGCATCTTCGAGGCAAGGCTCTGAATCAGGGTGTTGAACTGGGAGAAACTCTTACAACGAGCTGGCTGGGGACTGAACATTCTCGACTTTGTGACTCTCGCAATCCATAGCGCTCGGCTCCTAGCAACGCTTGGGCGCAAACCTCAGGCTCAAGAATTGCTTGAACTTGTCGAGCGTCGGCTTCTCCAGCAATAGCAACGAACGCCACGATCCCGAAAACTCGTTCAAATCCTGGTGACCGTACGGCAAACGGTGAAACTAAAGCCGGCGTTGGGCTCGACTCCGGAGGCCCGACGACAGTTCGAATGGTACGCGACTGACCCCGGCATAAACGATCCCGACCAATTCGATTTATTGGTGGGATACAATTTTTACTGTGTGCTGACAACACCAGATGATCTGTACTTGCCTAAATAAGCTGCATTCGTTGATAAAATGCACCAGTTGATAAAGGACAAGGAAATGATGGTCGTACTGATCGGGGACTATGTTGCGGCGGTGGGAGCCGCATCGAAAGAGCTAATTGAGGACTTCCACGCAAACATAGTTTGACTAGCTCGACGACACCACGTACGACTCTACCGGAACCCAAAGGAGCTTGTTCAGACCAAGATCAAGCTCTCTGATTACGAGTTCTCCAAGCATGAGATCGTTGGATTTCGGAAGTAGGTTTCATACTAAACCTTTTGAGCAGATCCCACCGCCAGCTGTTTCGCCATGGAATCCCCCCAACGATCTTTCCTCCACGAAAAATCATCAGTTCATACTCAGTATCCCGCCGTGACGTCGCCGAGTTTGCCTCAATCTGGACATTGGGATCATTTCCAAATACAATCTCCGTCAAATACTAGTGTGGTGTTGTCCAAGCGTCATGGAGTTTCTGCTGCTCGCTTTGGGGAAGCTGCGTCAACTACGGGGCTAAATAGAGGAATGCAACTTGAGCAAGCCGATTGCTCGCTTAGCCCGGCCGTGGACGGTCGGGTTTCTTGGTCTTGCTCCTGGAGTCTTACCTCGAGTCTTACATCGGGTGAGCCTCGCTAGGGAGAAGCCGAAGTGGCTTCGGCTCCAGAAATGGTGCAACCGGTCGCAGCCAAACGCCACAGTTTCGTCGACAAAAGCAGCCATTGCGCCGATGGCTGTGTCATAAAGAGGTTCATGAATTTTCGGAGAAGTGAGTATTCCAGACAACGCGTTGCCACCACAGGTTGTTCTGATCGGCAAGCAGCAGTTTTATTCTGTGGGGCTTTACATGAATTTCTGCATCGCTTTACTCTACCCAGTGGGTACATTGACTGGTTATGTGCGACTTGAGGCAGTGACTAAGCGCTTACAATCTCTGAGGCAGTGTTCTGGACCTGATGGACCTTACGCGATCCAGCCGAGGATGAGAATAAGCTGAAGAAGACGTGTTCTCAGTGTACCCTGTTTAGCTAGCAGCCGAGGGCGACTCATCGGCTGCGGCTAGTCCACGTTGAAGCAAGCAAGAAATTTGTGGTGAGCTGTCAACAAAGTCAACAAACTAGCATCTGGTCAGCTGGACCAAATTTCTGATCTCGTGGCCATGGATTTTTCCGACGTTTAACTCAGCCGCCCCAACTAACCAATTGTTTGATGAGGCTGCGACATGGGCATCGTCACGAAATGCCTCACAACAAAGATATCCTGCGATTCAGACGTTCTAATCGAGTACAGCATTCTCGATTTTACTCAGAAGGCTCATAACACCAACAAGATGAAGCTCGAGACGAAGACTCCACACTCCGAGCCATCAGCCAATTACACCATCACTGACGACGTCCAGCCGAAGGATCCGTGCATCAGAGATCTCTGTTGTTTGGCCATTGTGCCGTGCGCGCCCATCGCCCGAGCTACGTCTTGGGTCGGCATGTCGTACACGGCTGTGTTTCTGGTCATTCTCGTGGTCGTTGGTGGAGGCTCGATCTGCTATGTCGTCAGCTCGCAACTCTATGGGGACCTATCGATCCTTGAGAGTATTGCCTTGGTGGTTCTCTTCAACGCAATCGCGTTGGTCCCATCGCTAACCGTATTGCTCTTCTCCTACGGCGTGGTGCACGCGTTGGCTGAAGGTGACACACATGGGATGTTTGCGTTTGAGGTTGATAGTACCTACTTGGGACTCGTCTTCGCGTACATATGGTCACAGGTCTTGTACGTCGTCATCGTTGCCTACTTGCGGAGGAAGATTCTTCTCCAAGCTGGCGCCAAGTCCAGCTGTCATGTCGGGTGCTGTGGTGTTTTGTATACTTGGTTCTTCCCATGGTGCTCCTTCGCCGACGCCATGAAGCAAGCGAGAAGCCAGATGAAAGATTATGACACGGACGAAATTCCAGCGTTCAAGGTGTGAGACCAAGGTCAAAGTGGCTGGAAGGAAGCGAGATGATGCGCCGAATGGATTTCTACCTAGGTCGGAGGATTCATGTATAATTTTCAATACATGGACGTATTCCAGAGAGCAACTCCTCTAGACCACGTCAAGTGGATGGTAACGCGTGCGAATTCTCGCAGGACCCTATCGTGCGCCATGTGGGGTTTTGTGGCCCGCAACCATTTTGTTTGGGTTGCATGGCTACACTGGATGTTGCGTATCCCGAAAATTCCCAATCTGTCCGTAGATGGTCAAGCTCCTGTTTCTCTTTTGCTCATTCTTCGATATGCACCAACGCGAAATGGGAGCCAACATCAACTCTCCGCAGCAAGTTTCAACCACTGCCGCGTACGCAGCCGTCGCAACACCACCCGACAGAAGCTCCTGCCTCGAAGACACATGCGACGTGTGCATTCTTGGAGCGATACCATGTGTGCCAATGGCTCGATCCAGTGCATCTGTCGGGTTTTCCTACGCCGTTGTCTTCCTCGGTGTCGCATTAGTGGTCGGCGGTGGGTCGATCTGCTTCGTGGCCTCTTCTACCGGCAAGAATCCGCTCTTCAACTTCTCCGTGCAATCAGCCATTTTAGCCGTGCTCGTGCTCAACGTAGCTGGCTTCATCTCCGCCTCTGCGCTTATTCTCTTCTCCTGGGCTCTTGTCTCTGTGTTGCCGTATGCTGACGACGATCCCGACACCAAATTCCATGCAAGCGTCGAATCGCAGGCGATGGTTGTGGCATATCTGGTGTGCCAGGCCTGTTATACAGGAATTGTCATTTTCCTCCGGCACCAAATCCTTCGACGATCGGGAGCGTTGTCTTGCTGCAAGATTTCTTTTTGTGGGTTCCTGTTCTCCTGCTGCTTCCCATGTTGCTCATTTGCTGAAGCCATGCAGCGAGCGCGAAATGTGCGCAACCATGCAGCAACAGCTGAGGTGGACGAGCTCCCAGCATTTCAAGCATAGAACAAATCGTAATCGTTTGGTATTGGCAATACAAATGAAGAGATTACGATGCTTGGGATAATGAGAGATTGATTCTCGAACTGGAACGTGGATCGATGTACATCCTGTGTATTTGCTTCGGATCTCGGCGCGTTATAATTATTATCTTCGTGGTTCCCTACCGGCGGATCCGAGTGCAGCTCTTCATATTGGCCCGATGTTGACACTTTTCAGGCACGATCAATCGTACATCACTGTACGATATCGGCATTTTGCTCGAAGTGTGTAGAGTATTTTCCAGTTTCTTTTGTCCACATTTTGTGGATGTTTACGAACCGACTATGCACAACTGGAGATGAGATCTTCTTCCTCTTGCGAGGTGGATTTAAAGACAAGACAAAGTCTTCTCTCCCAACAATTTGTACTCTGAAGAGGAGACATCCCACGAGGCCTCCACCACTTCTCATTGTACCACTTGAAGCTCCCACAACACGCAAGTCATGAGTGCACCGACCGAAGCGTCGACGTGCGACAGCGAAGGGAGCGACGCCCTCCTGCTTCTTATCGCACCCTGGATTCCCATTTCGAGATCGCTCGCATCGGTTGGTTTACCATCCACGTGGTGGTGTATCAGCATCGCGTGTATCTCCACAGGTGGATCGCTCTGCTGGATCCTCGCGTCGCTGTTCCCGCATCCAATCTTCAGCATGAATACTCTCGTCGCGCTGCCCGTGCTCGTGATCCTGAATGCCATCGGCCCAGTTCTCGCAGCTCCTTCAGTTTTCTTCACGTGGATCATGTGGAAACTATCCACCACAGAAGACTGGATGTCAGACTACCACGACCCGAACAAGGTCTCCGAGTTCCTCGTCGTCGCTTACGTTTGCGCACAAATCTTGTATATCTTACTACTCTTCCCATTGCATCAGCGCCTTCATGCCGCGCGGGAGCAGGATGAGATGGCTTTTGCGTTCACCACTCGAAGCTGCTGCTACACTTGTTGTCTCCCCTGCTGTGCTACCGCCAACGCGCTCCAAAGGACCCGACAAGCCGTTGCCAAGCGAGCACGAGAATACGCTGATGTAGACGAACTACCAGCATACCAATCGCTCTAATTTTTTTAGCACATCCTCGACTTCTTGTGAAGATTTGACTCAGCTACACCATTTTAGTGCGACCATGCGATATAGTTGTCGCGAAAGGAAGGAAGGCCAACTTGGATGGGCAGCCGCACGCCTCGAATTTAGAGGTGGTGAGTGCGGCACCCACGATGGCCATTTGAATCACCTAGCAGGCCTACATGTTCATGCCTCATAGCTATTAGGATTCACAGGATGAACTCAATAGACTTCAATTGCATCATCGATGGCCATTTGAAGCTCACATACTAAGTTGCACCGAGTCGAGGTCGTCGGTGAGAGCTGTCTGAACTACACGACAAGATTTCAAAGATAAGAAACTGATCGTACTCTCGAATCTCCTCGTGTTACGGTATCCGCTTGTGGTCAGTAAATCCCAGAGAAACGCCTCGTTGCACAAATCCATCTTGTTCTTGCTCGCACACATACTATCACGCACCATACAGGAACATGTTTCCATCGACTTAGCTTTTCGCCGTCAATACGTAGTGTCGTGTGGGTGTTTCTTCTCACACACAGTTGCACTTTTGGGCGAAATGGATGGTGTTCAAGATTCCATTAGGCGTAGTCGCTGTCCAGGCATTGTCCAGGGTTCATTTCAGAATCGACGTTCCATTCGATAAGTATGACAAGCTGCTCCACGCCACGACACGAAGAGTCCTCTCTGGCGCCCTACGTGGCTCCAACTGATCATCAACATTCCGACCCTCTGGGAGCCTACATATGCCTTCTCTGCGTCGCACCTTGCGAGCCGATGGCACGAGCTGCTAAGTCTGTCGGTCTATCGTACGGCGCATGGTTCACCGGCGTCTCCTGTGTGTTTGGAGGCGGCTCCGCCTGCTGCATCGGCGCTTCACTTGTCCCGCATCCCATCTTCGACGTACCCGTGATGATCACTATCATGAGCTTGCTGGTGCTCAATTTGTGTGGCGCGATGATCTCGATCCCCTTGTTGATCTTCGGATGGATTGCTGTCAGGATTGGGTCGACAATGGATCCGGAGCCTGACTACCACGATCCAGACCAAATGTCAGGAGTACTTCTGCTCGCGTATGGATTCTCGCAGGTGATATACACCTTTGCAGCAATTGCTCTTCGCTACGAGCTCATTAAAAGATCTGGCGCCAAGCCGTGCGGAGGTTCCAGCGTTTGCGGCTATTGTGTCACGTGTTTTTGCCCGTGCTGCGCTATGGTCAGTGCCGTGCACAGTACGAACGCTGCGCTTGCTCAACGCGCTCGACAAGACCGGCGTGACGAGATTCCGGGATACTCAGCATAAGGATGGCACTTAATACAATTCAACTGGACAGATCGTATGAGAACGTCGGAAGGCGTCGGCGGCTGATTTCGCCCGATTGAGTAACATTGGACCATTTGTGCAAAAAGCAGAGCAAGATCTTTTAGTGCACCCCACTCTGCGACTCAGTGAGATATATTACTCATGACTTGGGAAAAGCACGAGTTTCCTACGGCTATGGCGTCGATGATCCGGTGCATCCGCCGGGGCTGAACGGTCAGGAGGATTTGCAGTGAGATACTGTATTGCCAAACAACACCCTCTTTGTGTGGACCACGAATCCCAGTCCCTCGCGATTGCTAATGTTCTGCCGAGCATCGCAGATCTTCATCACCCCACAGATCATCAGCAATCGCGAGGGACTAGGATTGATCGTCCACACAATGAGGGTGTTGTTGGCCCGGCTATGAATAAAGCGCCAGTAGTCGCATCATCTCACCGAGATGAGTTGCCAGATGCAGGGCTTGCTGCCTCACCAAAATACTCTATGTAATTGGGATCAAAGCTGAAGCCTGAAGTTTTAGGATACACTACTGCATCCAAGACCCAGCTAGTTGACGTCGCTAGTGTCAGTTGGGTCATCTCGGCGTCAACAAGATTCAACACACGTCCACGGTCCCAATGGCGTTCTTTCCTGGCATCGACTCGACGCCAACAACGTGCCCCATACATATCAGCAATCACCCGATGGTTATTCGAACCTTCGTTTCAAATCGCGGAGAACGGTTCACCTGACTGTGACATCCACTCCACTCCACCATTGGTATTTGATGCGCCACGGCTGGAAGGTCGAAGTCGTGGGCGACAGCGCCCTCATCCTTCGGCAGCTCCGACTTTATCGGCCGCCCAAGCATCCTCGACAACTTCCTCTCTACGCAGTGGCCCGCAGACTTGCAGACGAGCTCAAGGTCCGCGAGTGCACCACTACCTACGCGCCTTCAACAAGATGGCCGACCACGTGGCGAACGTCGCGATGGATCTGAAGAGAAGCATTCAAGGGCTCTACACCCACCGGTGGCCTCATCACGAGCAACTGTGCCGGTTGCTCGCGACCGACTTCCAAGAATGTCAGTCGCGATATATACTCCGCGACTCAGCGGTAGGAAACAGGGTCATCAGACCCCGTTGTAGGATTCATAACAGTGCGATCCAATAGATCTCCCCTTCAAAGTCATTGGTATTTGATGCGAGATGATCATTTACAACTGGGCGCGAGAAGATCATGGAACCATCGGCATCTCACGACGAGCAGACGACGTCACTCAATCAGCATGAGCATTCATCATGCTCTAGTGGGGAAAGGTTCGTGTGCCTCATGCCAATAGCGCCTTGTGTGCCCACGGCTCGGGCGGCGTCTGGTGTTTGGCGCTCGTACGCGACGTGGTTTCTCTCGATCGTCGCTGTATTCGGCGGAGCCTGTGCGTGTTTCATCTCGGCATCGGCACTAGCCCATACGATCCTTGGTATGAATGTCGTCTCCGGTCTCGCCTACCTTTTAGTTCTCAACGCAGTCGGCCCCGCGCTTGCGTTTTCAAGCTTCTGCATCCCTTCGCTGTTCTGACATTTGGGGTGGACCGAGGACTACGACCCAGACTACGTCGCCCCTGACACGGAGGGCGAGTATTTCGTGGCGGCCTACTCCTGCTCCCAGGTCATCTTTCTCTTAATGCTAGTTGAGCTTCGTTCTGTGTTGATCCGGCGTTCAGTGGCCACGAAAACAAGCTCAAGACGCTGCAGTACCTGCTTCATTTGCTGTTGTCCGATCTTTTCGATGTGTGACGTGATCACGAAGTCGCCGTCGGTTTATTGGAAGGACCAACAAGACCAACAAGACCGCCAAGACACAGACATCGTTCCTTCATACCGTAGAGTATAGAAACGCCACTTCGCTTTGCAGCACAAAGTCCAGTACAAACCCTCTCTCATCCTTCAACAAAGAGCCGTCACTTGCCGAAAACGAAAATATAATCGAACTTTCTAGCAAACCAACAAGACTAATAGCAACCATGAAGGCTGCTCAAGGCTCGACGTGGGTCGAGGGCGAGGAGGTCTCCAGTGTCTATCAGACCCATGGCGAGGCGTCCAGGTCGAGTCTCTGCGAATGCTGCCTGCTCATGTGGACGCCGTGCGTGCCCATGGGTCGCGCGGCATCTCTGGTCGGCGAGTCCTACGCCGTCGTCGCGACGACCGTCGCGATCCTCTACATGATCGGAGTCATTTGCTTCGGTGTCTCCTCCGTCGTTGACGGCCCGCTGCTTCATGCCGCTCTGTACATCGCGATTCCGATCGGCTGGTTGCTGTCTGCGTTTGGACCCGTCGTCACTATCCCGTTCGACATCACCGTGAACGTCCACGACAGCCTCAGGTACTCAAGTCACCAAGGCCAGTCCTTCCACCACGAGAACTACGATGTGAGCACTGCAGCAGGCATTCTTGCCATCTTCCAGATCGTGTCCCAGCTCTTAGTGATGGCCATTGGCGCTTGTCTGCGAAGGCAGCTGATGAACTTATCGGGCACAGAATCGCGCGGCTGGCATTGGCTTTATTCGTGTGTCTGCCCGGCAGCGTCGCTCGCAGACGCAATAGCGAAGGCGAGAATAACTGACGCGAGTCGATATTTGCAGCACAGCAAGAAGAACACCGACGAGCTCCCAGCGTACGTCGTCTGATTGAGTAGTGTGAATAATGTTCACGCGGAAAACGCTTTTCGCGTTGTTGGTATAATCACGAATCGGCAGGTCATGATCAGAGACCCTTTGCAGTCTGGTTTTTGTGGAGCCACTCGAACCGAAAAGTGTAGTCATTACCTACGACAAGCACTCAGAAAACGGGTGGGGTGTGACAGGATTGTCTCCGCGCTTCACTTACCGAGGTGGTCGAGCGTCATTTGAATCGGGAAGAATACCCAAAGCACGAGAAGCGACTGCGCCAGCAACGCGTGCTTCTGCAGAGTAAACGCCAACAAGCGAAGCGTCGAGAAATGGAGTAACCGGTCCAACGCCAGCAGGAGGGCCACAAGCGACACCAACTCGAGCAATGCGTACTGCACGAGGTGAGTGATCTTGGCCTCCAATTGCTCGTCCGTGAGATGCTTGAGAGAGTAGTTATACGCTCGGTTCGGTAAGTAGAGCATCGCTGTCAGATAGATCGCTGTGGCACAAAAACGGTTAGAAAGTTGCGACTCAACGAGGACGTAACATCCGAGTTGGAGACATTGAAATGCCACACGACTCACAGTAAACGAAGGGGACAACAACCTCTGTGTACTCGATGAGTACGTAGAACTCGACCATGTGCAAAATTTTCAGTGTGAGTCGTGTGTATTCCACGGGAGCTCATTTCGTCCCGCTTTCGCGCAGGTGTCCTGATAAAGATCCGCGATTCAAAGCGAACATTGACCCAGGGTAGGATATCTTTGGTGGACCAACGGAGTGAAATGGAGTTACCTGTGTGAAGGACGGGATCTTTCTCACAACTTCTTGCCACGGTAATTGGTGGGGTTGTTCGCGCTCATGTCGTGGGTGGCCTATAAGCGGATCGTGACGGATGTTCGGGGAGACAGCAAGCATGGTATCGGTGCATGAGAGAAGGTTCAAGTAATTGCAGGTTGTCTTTAGATGATGGGAATCTTTGCTCGTGTCGATCATGAGCATTATCTAACGTGCTGCCCTTAGAACCCCACAAATCTCGACTAGTGCGATGCAACTCTGGAATATGTCAACACTCATTACGGCAATAACTGTCCCAAGTGTTGTCGCTGACTGCATCGCACATGCTACGAAGAGCATGTGGAACACGTCGACGCTCAGCACAATGTATGTTGCCGCGAAATCTTCGAGGTGGTAGACGCCGAGGTTCGTGAGGTTCTTAAACATGATCTTTACAAAAGGAAGGCTGAGCGAGAAGAACGTTTGGTGGAGACCGCTGAGCGTGCTGAAAAGGTAGATCATGAATGGATAGAGGACGATCATGGTGCACTGACTACCGAAGACTGGGATGTACTGCATGAGGCTGCGGCGTACTTCGGGCTGGGTTTGAATTGCCTCCCTCCACATGAGCCATATAGAAAGGAACAGCATGGCTAGCCAAAATGGCGCTCATCTGTGTGAGAAACGGAGTTGGGAAGCCGATAATCAGTTGAATCAAAGCAGAGCAAAGCGTCATGCCAGCGCCCACGACGCAAGTAGCCACGGATATCTTCATCATCGGCCTCGAAAGGAGTGGTGAAGAATACGAAAATTGCAGAATGGCATTCGATGTCGTGACGATCCCAGAGGCGAACGTGAAGATCCAGTAAGTGCACGACTGATTTGCAAGACCAGTGTCAGGCGGGCGCAGTGGGATCGAGCTCATAACGAGAGTAAGGGCCAAACATGACAAGGGTGTCATGATCCCGACGCGAAAGGCGCTGATAACATTCGTCGCTTCGGAAAAGCGGCGCAATTCATCATAACGGGCTAAAGAGTACTGACCACGCAGCTCAACTTGAACTGCCTCCCAGCCATGAACTACTGCTCGCAGAAGCGATTGAAATGTGCCGAGAGCCGCCATCGTTGGTGGGCGTGGGTTCTTGGTCTGGCGAATGGAGTGTGGTGGAAGCCGATAGGTAATTTTGCGCGGCCCGAAATAGCGCTTGCACGATAGCGTCGTGCACAACAGCTGATACTAGATTGACGGAGTTATCTCTCGCACGCCTGGTACAAGCTAACGTCGCGCGACGTGGGACCGATGGCTCTTTGCACTCTCATGCCACCGACGCAGCCGTTCCAGAACGCGCTCCCCAGCGGGTCTGCGCCGAAGACTCTACCCCGTGCGCCAGCGCGTCGCGGACTTGCTCTCCAACGACATCGTTGGTCTCACGAGCGACAAGGTTGGAGGCAAGACGTACAACGTTACGATCTTTGTGCACCTCGCGTGCCAAGACGCGTCGACGCTCCACATCACGGATTAACTAAAACAATCGAATGTTCTTGTAAAGTACGCGGGCGGTTGCAACGGCGTCAAGATCCGTTTCTCGCCGCATAAGGATTGGGAGGGCAACGCCGACCTCTACACGGTCATCGCCGCGCTCGAACTCATCAAGAAGGACTTACCGACGCTGTCGACGGCTGACTTCATCGTGCTGGCTGATCAGGTCGCTCTCGAGTAGGCTGGCAGTGAGCAGCTCGACTTCACCTGCGGTCACGTTGACGCTCTTGACGGTGACAACGTCGATCAGCTCGCTCCACGGAACTACTACCCAAACGCGCTAACCAAGATGCTTGACGACGGCAAGGTGCGCGGCTTATTCGAGTACGAGTACATCGTGCTGGGCGGGCTTCAGCGCAGTCCCGTCTAACAGAAGCGTCTGGGTTTTAACGGCACGTTCATCGACAACATCCCGACTGTCTCGAACGAGTTCTTCAAGGTGCTCAAGAACAACAACTGGGTCAAGGTGGGCGATCACTACTGCCAGGCTCAGGGCCAGAACATCTTCGTCCGGGACACGGGCGTCGCGCTTATTTGGGACTCGGCCGATAAGGCCATCGTGCAGCTCTTTGCCTCGGATGAGGCCATCTTCAAGCAAGTCTACGCCCAGGCGTGGACCACGATCATGACCGCAGACCACTTCAACACCAAGGATGGCTACTACTAGGTCTCATTTTGTGGGAAGACGTGCAGTTGTGAGCCACATTGCGAGTTCATCGCAAGATTGGCGAGTATCTTGTTGTTCGCGCGGACGTCATGAGTCCATCGACGGATGCAAAGTTGGTCCGCTTGTCTCCGCGCGCGCGCGTAGAGGTTGCGCATAATTTTGTTTCGAGGACATCGACAATCCTGGAGTTGGTGACAGTGCAATTTGCACCGTCACCAACGACTTCGAGTCTCGTGAGCTTCAGCGCTGTTGCAGCTCCCAGTCCAACATGGAGGCCTTGGTACTCGGCTCGGTTGTTGGTAGTGTTTCTTGATGCATGGCTCATGGCCGCACTCTATAAAATCTCGTCATCCCCATCGAGGGGGTTGATGCGACGACACCTCCAGGGCCTGGCTTGCCAAGCCTCTTGAGAAGAGGAACAAATTCCTAGTTTCCTATTCGGACACGGAATAAAATTATCAAAAAACTGAAAATAGGAATTCCTCTTCATTTGGCTCAATCTCAGCAAATGTTGTGATTAGAAACTGATGGATTGCACAACAACTACACACTCTCCGCTTTCTCAATCTCCTTGCTTTTCTCTTGTGGCGGCAACTCGCTTTCCTCCTCTAGCGTCAAGGATCTGGCAAGATTGAGGAGCTCGGAAGAATTTTCGCCGGGTCTCTTGATCGAGGGGAAGCGCGATGAACTCGGCAAACCTGGTAGCATGCTGCTCTTGGTGATGGGCCTTGATGTTGTCTGTGCGGAACTTCTTGAAGACCTTCTTGTTCGTGGTTTTCTTCACTGTCTTCGTGTTGCACGACTCCGTCTTTTCGCGCCCGAAGGATTCACAGAACTTGCAGGTGGCTTCTTGAACGACATGTAGAGGCGGGTACGTTGGGCTGGGGCAGAGTCCAAGCTCGAGCTCGTACTTCGGGAGCCACTGGTCGCGACGAGCTAGTTGTTGTGGCTTTTCGATTCTCGTCTGAACGAGAACACGGTTGACACTCCTCTCTTCGCTTACTTTCACGCGCTTGTTGGCCGCCACAGGTTTCTGGCGTCGCTCCTTTGAGGCCGACTTCCGACCGCTATGCTTAGCCATGCCCGTGGCGAGGATTCCTGAACTGCAGAGTCGCACACTGCCTTGTCACGCAGCGCGTGAGAGCCATAGCTACAAACTATTAATAGAGCGGTCGCCCACGGAAATCCCCATTATGCCCAAGTCATCATTCCTCCAAGCCATCTTCACATGAATCCGAGCCAATCCGAGCCAATTTGAAACTGGGAATTCAGAAATCCGCAGACAAGATTGATTCTGTGCTTTGTCTTGTTACCATTCCTATTCTCAACAGGCCTGTGGATTGCCCCGCGATCCGCCGTCAATGAAGTAGGTTTTGTTCACGACATCTGTCGCAAGCCATTTACGACATTTGTATACACCCAATTTCATGTTTGCGTGTGTTTCCGACCCGCCTGAATTGTTGCGTCCCAAAACCCGGTAAATTGTCGGCTCCGCGATACTGGAAATGTCGAAGAGATTTGGCTGAGGCGGGGCGCCTCGTGTAATTTTTTTTTGATGATTCTCCCCCTTTGCTAACTGATTGTGCAGCCTGCATAAGCCGTCGAAGCGCCCCACGCGGCCTTATCGTGCGCCGCCTTCTCTATTTCTTCGTCCGTGGGTGCTCGACTTGGATCACAGAGCTCACACGGGCAGCCCTTTGTTTGCATTAAAGGCGCTGGAATCTCGTAGTTCATCTTCAACACAGCCGCTGCGTCTTCTTCAGACGCCCTCAGCAGCAATCGCATGCGTAGTGCGCCCGGTTTGATCTTTGGAGCAGGTTTCATCGTCACCCATCGGTCCGCGACATATCCATTGGCGAGGCACAGCGTCTGGACAAAAATCGAGCCCATCCATACACTATGTTCACCATCATGCTTGGTCACGTTGAAGCTGATTCTGAAAGCTCCTGGATCTTGTCGCTGGGGTTTCTTCGTGAGCTCGCGCTTCATGTCTGCAGCAACCTTTGAAGGCACGACAATCCCTTTCGGTTGACCGATGATTGGCGGGTAGAAGGCCCCCGCTGGTGACTTTTGTACGCTCCGTGGCGACGGGGGACGACCAAGGCGAACGACGACCTGATCGCTCTTATGCGAGCCAAGCCCGGCCAGAGAGCCGCGCGCATCGAGGATCTCAATATGCACGAACATAGGACAAAACGTTGGAAAATGAGCTCTCTCGTGCGGTGGCTTCTTGGAAAGTGAATCCAATACTTCGTAGCACTGGACAGTTCACCCGCGTGTTGAACCTCCGAGATCCCCACGTCGCGTGTGAGTCACACGAAAGTCAGTCACGCTGTGTCTGACTTTCTGGATCGGCTTGCACGATCGTTTGGCAATCAGTGTGGCTCATGTGGTTCAACCAGCACATAAACCAGCCAGGAAGACACCTATTGAATAAACGTCGTCCAAAGTAAACGTAGCCCCACAACACGATTGACCAATCAACGAGCTTCTACGTTGCCGTCGATTGGGCACGCCCGTCCGTGGGTAACGTGTCACACGCGTCGGTCCAAATGTCGGGTTGTAAGTGTATACATGACTGTCTCCACTCGGTACTGCAGGGTTTTGGGTTGAGTTGCATCTTCTCACTCCCCATCGACCTGCAGTGTTCCGAAGAACAGAGTGGGATCAATTGCGTCGAGCGCCAGATGCAGCTCAAGCGCGTTCTAGCAGCCGTTACACCCACGCAGTAGACATTCCTCACTCTAGCCAACTGAATCCGTTGTCTTGTCTGTGAAAGCTAATAGTGTCCTTTGCATTTGTAATGTGTCGACATTGTTTTCGGCGCGCTGCAATTCATACTCTAGCAACCACTGCTAATTCGAGCATTTCATGTTAGAGTCCTCACCAGCATTCACTTCTACGAGACCTTCAGTAAAGTCTGTACCTCTAAAACCGGTAGGTCGTGATCAGAGACCCTTTGCAGTCTGGTTTTTGTGGAGCCACTCGAACCGAAACGTGTAGTCATTACCTACGATAAGCGCTCAGACAAGGAATGGCAAAAATATCGGTCGCTCGACGTACCGAGATGGTCGAGTGTCATTTGAATCGGGAAGAATACCCAAAGCACGAGAAACGACTGCGCCAGCAACGCGTGCTTCTGCAGAGTAAACGCCAACAAGCGAAGCGTCGAGAAATGGAGTAACCGGTCCAACGCCAGCAGGAGGGCCACAAGCGACACCAACTCGAGCAATGCGTACTGCACGAGGTGAGTGATCTTGGCCTCCAATTGCTCGTCCGTGAGATGCTTGAGAGAGTAGTTATACGCTCGGTTCGGTAAGT
This sequence comes from Pythium myriotylum, assembly GCA_023091665.1. NCBI lineage: Eukaryota > Oomycota > Peronosporomycetes > Pythiales > Pythiaceae > Pythium > Pythium myriotylum. Next base: position 468,383 of record JALJCQ010000009.1, read on the forward strand.
AGAGCATCGCTGTCAGATAGATCGCTGTGGCACAAAAACGGTTAGAAAGTTGCGACTCAACGAGGACGTAACATCCGAGTTGGAGACATTGAAATGCCACACGACTCACAGTAAACGAAGGGGACAACAACCTCTGTGTACTCGATGAGTACGTAGAACTCGACCATGTGCAAAATTTTCAGTGTGAGTCGGACGTACTCCACGCAAGGTCGCATGGTCGCGGTTCTGGAGTGTAGTTGTGGTGAAAGTCCGCGTTTCGAAACGCTATCTGACCCCGTCAATAATGTCTTTGGTGGTCCGCCAGGCTGAAACGGAGCTACCTGTGTAAAACTCGTGATCCTTCTGGCGACCTCTCGCCATGGCAATTGGTGGGGTTGTTCGCGCTCATGTCGTGGCTTGCCTATTAACGGGTCATCTCGGATGTGCAAGTCAGCTGCAAGCGCAGAATCGGTGTACGAGAGAACGCCGCTAGGAGCAGAGGGCAGTCTTGGAAACGTCGTCACATTGGCCCACTCACGCATCTTCGTGAGGACACCGTAGATTTCAAAGACCGCGATGCAACTCTGGAAGATGTCGACACTCATTACAGCTATGATTGTCCCACGTGTCGTCGCTGACTGCATCGCGCACGCCAAGAACAGTGCGTGAAACACATCGACACTCAATACTACGTAGGTCGGCGCGAGGTCTTCAAGGCGATACATGCCGTGGCTTGAGATATTTTTCAACAACAGCTTAAGGACTGGGAGGCAGAACGAGACCAGCGTTTGCTGAAGACCGGACAGCGTGCTGAACAAGTAAGTCGCCAACGGATAGATCGCAATCATGATGCACTGGCTACCAAAGGTCGATGCATATTGCTTGAGATCACTTTGCACACTGGTGTGTTGCCGAATTGTCTGCCTCCATAAGAACCACATGGATGTGAAGAGGGTGGTCTGCCAGGGCAAGGCAATCACCTGACAAAAGAACGGAGCGGGAAAACCGAGAAGCTTGTGGATCACGAGGGCAATGAGAGTTGCGCCGGCGCCGAGGACGCAGGTGATTCCTAGAATTCGAATCGGTGGTCTCGGCAGCAATGCCGACGCGAACGAAAATTGAATTATGACAGTTGCTGACACGACGGCCATGGACGCGAAGGTAAATAGCCAATACGCGTAGGTTTGGTTGGCGAGGCCACTGTAAGGCGGGCGAAGCGGGATGGCACTAATACCAACAATTGTGGCTAAGCAGCTCATTGGAGTCGCGGTAGCGATGCTCAGAGCCCTGCGAATACCGGTCGTCCCAGAAAATCGCCGCAGCTCGTCGTAACGAGCGAGCGAGTACTGGCCGCGCAGCTCGACCTGGATCGCCTCCCAGCCGTGAGCCACCGATCTACCCAGCTCCCGGAGATGCTTCATCTCTGTTCGCTGCAGAATGTCCTGATCTTCGTCTGCTTCGGTGGGTTCGAGTATTGTTGGCCGTCCCAAACAAGTCGTCGATGCAATTTTAACTAGGAATGTTTTCACACGTCGCAGATTTCCAGCTGCCCACTTCAACTTTTCGGCAACTGTACCCCCGGGGGTATTCCTTCGTGCAACGTTCCTGCAACCTATCTCCTACTCTCCCACGTCAGACTGGCTCGCCAAAGGACCCAGAGAGATACCCGTGGAGATGGTCGCGCACTCGAGCCACGAGCCCGCGCCTGCCGCCGGCCCCGACCGCCTGCTGAAGCTCCAGTCCATTGACTTGGACGACGACGACTCGGCGCTGCCCGTGCGCGAAAAAAGCGCGTCGAACGGCGCGAAATTGACGCCGGGAGAGCTCGAGCAAGGTCTCGAGGACGACGAGAAAGACGCGCTCGTATCGGGTGAGCTAGACAGCCACCTGGCCTCGGACGAGCGCACGTTCGTCAACTCGATCATCGCGTTCCTCGGCTCGGGCATTCTCGGCTTGCCCTTTGCGTTCTGCAAGACGGGCATCCTAGTGAGATCATGTCTTCTGAAGAGCTCTAATTGATCAGCTTCTAAGAGTGTAAATTAGTATGGATTGGCGACGCTCGTGATCGTGGCGATCGTGAGCACGTACGCGATGCTGCTGGTCGTGCAGTGCAAGTACAAGCTCAAGGAGCGCGGCGTGACGATCTCCAAGTACGGAGACATCGGCTTCCACGCGCTCGGCCGCACGGGCCGCGCGATGGTCGACTCGGCTATCGTCATCTCCCAGGCAGGCTTCTGTGTTGCCTGTGCGTTGGATTGATTCATGACCTGAGTGCCCACGAGTTGTGGTTGGTTCACTAACGCGCAGTCTCTAGATCTCATCTTCATCGTCACGAACGCCCATCAGTTCCTCGGCGTCGCCAAGGAGCTCGTCGTGACGGTCTGCGTGCCGCCGCTCATCTTGTTTTCGCTGCTTAAACATATGAAAGAACTTGCGTACGTGGCGCTCGCTGCCGACGTGATGAACTTTCTCGGGCTCGCGGTCGTCTACACAGCCGACTTGTCGTTCATGGCGATGAACACAGACCAGATCGAAACGCTCGGTGTGGTTTCGAGCATCCCGTTTTTCTTTGGTGTGGCGAGCTACTGCTTTGAGGGGGTGGGTATGGTGCTGCCACTTGAGAATGGCATGCAGAACCCCGCACACTTTAAATCGATCCTCATCTGCACTGTCGTTATCATCACGACGCTCTACGCTACTTTTGGAATCTGCGGATATCTGGCGTTCGGCAAAGACACCAAAGACGTCGTGACGCTAAATCTGACCGACGATGGAGGCTTGTTAACGCTCGTCAAGCTCTGTCTCTGTGCCGGCCTCTTCTTTGCGTACCCGATCATGATGTTCCCGGTCTTTGAGCTGTTGCAGCCAATTGTTTCGAAGCAGGATGGAGACAACGGCCGCGTGACCGATGAGCGGAAGCTCGTATTACTCAAGAGCGTGATCGTGATCACTACTGCCGCGCTTGCTGTCGGTATCCCCAGTAAGTACCGCTACAATCAGTCCTCGTAATGGTGGGCGAGGATTACTGAAATGGCGTTCTTTTTTTTTGCATAGATTTCGGACAGTTCATATCGTTCATCGGATCGACATGCTGCACACTTCTTGCATTTGTGTTTCCATCGTGCTTTCATCTGATGCTGTTCCCATCCGACATCAGCTGGCCAAAGACGATTTTTCTGTCACTATTGATCGTGCTCGGTGTGGTTGCCGTTGGCGCAGCGATCGCAGACGCCGGAAAGAACCTGTTCGGATGAGTTCGATCGCAGTGCTATTGGTTCTCGGAGTAATATGAGTTGATTTGTCAGGCTCAGATATTGAAATGTTCACGTCGACAAGTTCCAGTACGCAAAGCATGGAACAACTTAAGGACTCCCGCAGAGTGCTCGCTCACACATCGAAGGATCTGGTACCAAGGAACCAGTCCAAAATGCATCATTTCATTAAGTGGAGTCGTAATAGATGGCGCCATTTGCAGCTAGCAGGTTCAACACAGGATCGGGCTCGATAACCGTCAGCTCAACCTCCTTCATCAGAGCTGTACCGAAGTCTCCAGCTAGCCTCATATCGACCCCGTTTTCCAATAATTGCGACGCAACATCAAGGTCTTCTGCTCGACCTGAAAGTGCTGCCATGCCTAACATCGACTTTTTGACTCGATTGTCCACTCTCAACCTCACCCCATGCGCGAGGAAGATCGCGATGATGTCTGTGCTCCGAGCCTCGGAAACGGTGCGGTCAAAAACCAGCTGCATGCGTCGCTCGTGGTCCGAGTTGAAGACACATCGAGAAAGCAGCAGCTCGACGAGGTGGGGATTCTTACGATAGACTGATCGAGTCAAGCAGTCACTAAACAAGTTCAGGCTCGGCACCAAGCCATCGTCCAACAGTTGTGCAGCAATGCTAACGTGGCCGTGGCGTATCGCATTAGAGAGAGCAAGTTCCCGGCTGGGCTGCCGCGTGTCGCGTTGAAGTAGCTCTGCGACACCGTGTGACCACCCGAGATCTGCAGCGGCTGAGAGCAGCGAGTGACTCTGAGATGTATAGAGAACATCAAGGTCCCCACCGCAGTCTACTAGAAGCTGCATCATGCGAGAGGATTGTGCACACACAGCAGCCACGAGCGGAGTGCGTCCATCCCACAGACGGCCGTTGATGTCAGCACCTCGGTGGAGCAATTCTCTGACAGTGGTTTCGTCTTCCAAGAAGACGGCGGCGAACAGTGCTCTCATGCCGTAAGTGCGCATCACGCTTTTGTCGAGAAGCTGCGGTAGAGTGTCCAAGAGATGATCGATGAACACTCTGCTCCGCCACCAGCACGCGATCGTAAGCAGTTGCAAGGCGGTGGTGACTGCGATCCAGGGCTTGTGGTTGAGTTCGGCTGGAGTCGGCTCCATCGCACGGAACAAGACCATTGACATGCCTATTGACAGACATTCTTCGCATGGCATCTGCGCCCCTGCATCGAGCAAGATGTCTACGATCTCAATCGCTCCCGCGGCTGCTGCTTCCGCCAGTGGGCCATGGGTGCTGTCGGCTGGATTATTACACAGGAGAGCGCCGTTCCGAATAAGCCGCTTGGTTAGTCCGACTTGTCGAACTTGCACAGCGACTGTCACTAGCGAGTGCGAGTTACCATGATGATAGCACGGTCCATGCGGGTGGGCGCCGTTCTCGAGTAACAACTCGGAGATTCGGCCGTGGCCCCGTTCAATCGCGAGAGAGAGGGCAGTCTGACCGGTCTCTTTGTCCGTTGCGTCAATGATCACATCGTCGCGAGCGACAATGCGCTGCACTCGGACGAAGTCACCGCTGTCTACCGCGTCCAAGAGCTCGCGCATGCGGCGCCGGACGCTCCCAGTCGCTTGCTCTCGTAACGGAGCCTCGTCTTTGGACTTGAGCGCGAGCGAGATCTCGGTTCGCGACGGCCACCGCCCGTCCCGTGCCGCCAGCGCCTCCACAAACGCGTCGTAGGCCATGAACTGGACCACGACATCGCCAAACCCGCGCGTCTGCGCCACCGCCAGCGGCGTGAGCTTCCGATCATCGCGGATGGACGGATCGGCGCCGTCGCACAGCAGCTCGTGGATCCTCTCGCAGTCTCGTTCCAGCGCAGCAGTATGTAACGCGGTGAAGCCCCCGATGGCGCGCGCGTTCACGTCCGGGAGCCTTCGGTCGTGCGGCGTCCCTGCATCGTTCGCATTCCGTCTCGCATCGACAGCGTCGCCCATTGTGTCACGTGTGACAAGAGATCTTTTAACTCAGTAGTGACATGAGCCCGTCACTTGATCGGGAGAACTCAGCTGAAAGTGGTTTGCGCTTCGGTCTTAGGGATGTTTTTGAAACAATTCAGAATTCTCCAAAATTGTTTTTGAATTCATTCAAAATACACTCCAAAATGCAAAAGTCTGCAAAAGTCCATCTCCCTTCAGAAGGGACCAGGACGCGTGGGAGCTGCTCGAACGAGGGCTTGTTGGACCGCAAAGGACTTGAGCGAAGCAATGCAAATCCACTTGTGTTCTCTCGGTTATCCTAGCGTCCTGCGGTCCTCTTTTCTTCTGACCTCGTCGAATCTGGCGCAGCACGGCCTGCGGGAACAAACAACTTGGTTGTGGGCCGAGCTCATCTGCATCACGGGACCTGTGTCCCGTGATGGCGTGAAACTCACCTCGCACGACAGCCCGCACTTCCGATCGGCAGAACCCCTGCTGGCCCCACGCAGGAGCAGCCGCTTGACCGCACGTGATCTTGACCCAACACCTCCCCCTCAAGCGGTTGCTCCCGGATCGTCACCCGGTTCAGAGCAAGACAGGCCACACAGGCCTCGCTTGTGCAAGAGGTCGTGCCGGGCCAAGGCCTTGGTCAATACGTCGGCCGGGTTCTCCTTCGTCGGCACGTACTCGAGTGTGGTAGAGAGGGTCGGCACAAATCACAGCACAGCGACTGCTCGTGACTGCTGACCCCTCACCAACAGGCCTTCAGATTCTTGGAGCTGGGTGGTAACCACAGGCGTTACACCCCACGTGAAGTCGCTGTGGGGGTGAACCGTGGGCTGATGTCTGCCGCCGAAAGTCGGGGAGGGAACCAGAGGGTCGTGAAGCCTCTGGGGGTCCGACAACTGTAGCCCGCTAGGAGACCGTCTAGCAGAACTGGTCGGAGGGGTCGTACGGGCCGAGAAACACACCTGCTCAACACGCAGGGGCTCGGTGCACTTGTGCGCAGCCGGTGGGACCGGGCTGCGGCTTCCTTGGGCGTATTCGCCTGGCGTAGAGACGCCAGAGGACGTAGCACTCCTTGGATCGTGGCGGGGGGGACAATCCCACCGGCGCACACGACCTTTCCTTGACTTGCGCAGCCGACGCCGCTGGCAGACTTGCCCCAGCGCTTCAAATCGGCTGCTCCTTGAGCGGTTCTTCGGCTTCTTCCGGCTACAACAGCCAGAGTCCACCGGGTCTTCTTTAACGTCACCTCCTGTTGGTGACGGCGAGCCTTGGTGTCGACGTTCCTCGCCAAGTCTTGCGGCTTGCTTGCGGACTTGACGGTGAAAATGGAAGTCCATTACCTTGGCCGTTACCGGCTATCCTAAGTGCGAATCTAAGCTAGGTTCGGCTGCCTAAGTTCGGAACCGGCTTCGGACCGGCTCCCTGCTGACTCTATCACCCACTATCCCTGCTGAACTCCTGGCCTGATTCTACCCATCTGACACTGATTACGCCCCTTACAATCGGACGAGACGCAGACTCAGATCGGGTCTGATCGGCAGCCCATATTAGCCAATCGGCTACGGGGATCAGAAATACCGGTTTTGACCGGCTGTACCGTTGATACCGGTACAGAACGGTCGCCACCCCGCGAACGTACTAATATCGGTTAGCCTACAGGTATCTCTCTCTTCTGGGCCGTTCCAGAATAGTTGGGGGGTGCTCTGTTCCACATCGCCTGTCCCAGAGACCAGCCGCTTTACCACAGCGCCCCTCTCGACACGAGCACGGTCCCAGACCGACGAGAGTCCGAGACAGTCGGCTGGCGTCACCCCGTTGGAAAGTTCTCCGGTGCCTTCGTAGCCGATCCCGTCCCATCACTCACTTCTGGTTGCAAATCTTCCTCCAGCGGTACTTATTCCGTGACCGTCGCGATGAGTAGTAATGTCCGGAACTTTTTCCGTCATTTTTTTTCAACGTTTCTCACACAACCCTAGAGACCTTTCTTTTCCCTCTCAGTTCAACAAACCTATTTCACACCTCCTTTCCACAAAACACAACCAAACCGACTTTCCTATGTCCTCATTAAAAACAACCACTTTTGCTTCATTTTCCACACCAAAAATTCGCGAAGGTTCGGGGCATAGCTGAGAGACACAGAAAAATATCTGGATTAGAGTATTTTTTTATTGTTTTTCTTTCATTTTGTTTATATACGTACAAAAAATTTCCATCTTGATATTTCTTTTATAGATATATACGTACGATTTTTTAATTTTATCATTTCAAATTTCTCAACCAATATATAAGAAAAAAATGGCGAAGTCTTCGGATGCATTCAATCAACTTCTGAAACTAAAGATTCCATTAAAAGCTTGGGGAGACTCTTATCGAGTTAAGATCCGTAATAAAAATGGGCGCGTTGTGTACATCAATAATATTCTCAAGCCATCTAACATCAAATTGATTTCGAGATACTATAAAATTAATGAAGATAAGATCAAAACCAACTTGTCAAACACACGCATTAGTAAACCAACTTATAAAACATCAAAGACCAAGTTCGTTGAATCTCATCTTTATGGAAATATCTCTCAACGGTCATTCTTTACCAAACTTGAAAATGTTTTGGCTCATCAAGACAAGGCATTTAAAGTTAATATTCAATTAGGATACAAGTTAATCGATGAACGCTTTGAAGAACCATTTGGTTACGAGTATCGGCCCCAATCCAATACATCTATATTCGATCAACCGATCGCAATTAACTCTAGGAAAGATATTAGATCGAAGGTTATTGATCATATTAAATCAAAAGATTTCACTACTAAAATCTCTACTCCGAGAAGCGGAGTTAAACTTCAGGAGATTAACGCTTTTAAGATCATGATCTACTACAGAAATCATTCTCTTGGTGATAGTGAAGTAGTTGTTCCAAAAGCAATAACGGATAATCGACACATTTTAAACCTTCCTAAAACGGAAAACAAATGCATGTTCTACTGTATTGCATACCATTTACAAGACGAGCCTAAGAAAGACTATCGACGTATCATAGCCGCAGTAAAACATCGATTCAAACAGTATTGTGAATTTAAGAAAATTAACTATTCTGTAGATACATATAAAGCATTTAAGCCAATTGATATCTATCAGTTCGATGACCTTGAGGAGTGTTTCAAAGTTAATATTGATGTGTTTGAAATGGATATAGAAACGTCAGAAGTGTCTAAAGTAAGAGCTTCAGACAAAACATTCGAGACAACTATTAACATTATGGATTACAACGGACACGCAATGTATATTACTGATATTGATAAAGCTATGGCCAAATATGTTTGCCCAAAATGTGAAATGGTTTTTGGATGTGCTACTAAACTAAAGAATCATAAGAAAAATAAGTGCGAATCCAAAACATTAGAAGCTTTTCCCCCTAAACCAACACTATACCGACCAGCAGACAACAAAATCAAATCGTTATATGCCAAATATGGTTTAAAGACTCAAGACTTTTACCTTGACCATTTTATCGTATATGATTTTGAAGCAATCCTTAAGCAACTCGATGGAAACAAGATCTGTAAAATCGAAGATTGCTCAAAAACGGCAATTTATGGAACTGGTAACGCAAAATCACCAACTCGTTGTCTTGAACACAAAGCAAGGCCAATGATTGTAATCGAAAATAAAACAATTCTAACAAATGAACATCAAGCTGTGAGTGTATCAATCTGCAATAGCTTGACTGGGGAAGTTAGATGTTCTATCAATGAAGATCCACATCAGCTAGTATCGGTAATGTTTGAGTACATCAATTCGATCGCTGATAAGATTATTGATTACAACAAGAACAAGTTCCAAATTCTCTACGAGAAGTTGAACAAACGCTCAGAGAAACTAGATAAGAAGACACTTACGAAAGAGCGTACAGCAATCGACGAATCTGTCAGTCAAGTTCCTCTACTTGGTTTCAATTCAGGAAAATATGATATCAACTTAATCAAAAAAAGAGATTTTTGATGTAATCGGCTGCGATAACCTACGAATGGTAATCAAGAATCCTGGATATATGTGTATCGCTACTGATAAGCTGAAAATGCTTGACATTAGCAATTATATTACTGCAGGAACAAGCTATGATACATACCTAAAGACATACTTAGGCAAATGCAAATGTGAAGATAAGATTCGATGCACTTGTGAGTTGTCAAAAGGCAATTTCCCTTACGAATATATCACAACATTTGATAAGCTAAACGAAACTGGATTACCTCCAAGAGAAGCATTCGACTCGAAGCTGAGAAACACGGAGATCAGTGATGATGATTATGAACGTATGAAGTTTGTTTGGAACCATTATAATATGAAAACCATTAGCGACTTACTTATTTGGTATAACAACCTTGATGTAGCTCCATTTGTAAAAGCAATCAAGATTCAGCGTGAATTCTATCGAGGCTATGGATTAGACATTTTCACGGATGATGTCTCTCTTCCAGGTCTCGCTGAAAAGATTTCATACCAAACACTTTACAAAGATTTAAAGCTACCTAACCAAACACCGGGTAAAGCATTCAAGTTTCCTAACCATCGCTATGAAGGATACAAGAAGCAAGATGTTGAATCCAATCGCGAATTTGACTTGACAATTGATCATCTCAACCATCTATTAGCCAAGCGAAAATATATGTGTTCGTATTGCAATTGCCAATTGAATGAGTCGAACGTATCTGCTGACCGTGTCAATAACAACAAAGGCCATATGAATGGCAATATCAATATTAGTTGTATCAGGTGCAATGTAGCTCGTAAAGATATGTCAATCGTTCGATTCAAAGACTACAAACTAACGGAAGCTAATACGAATAAACTTATCTGGTCTATTGATGAGGAACACAAAGACATTTTTTACAAAATGAAAGCAAACATTGCTGGAGGTCCATCGATAATTTTCAATCGTTATGCTGAAGCAAACGAAACATTCATCAGACATAACAAATCGAAGCTTGTGAAGAAGATCATTGGTTATGATGCCAATGCTCTATACTTGTGGGCTGCAGGAAACTCGATGCCTTGTGGTCGCTTAACTACTATTGAAGCATATGATGGTATTATGGATGACATCATGAATGATAAACTATTTGGATTCCTGGAATGTGATATTGAAACTCCAGCGCATTTGAAAGAGTATTTCAGTGAGATGACACCAATTTTCAAGAACATTGAAATTAATCCTTGTGATGAATCAGTCATTGGTAGCCACATGTATGAATACAACAAGACTCAAAAAGATCGCAAGCGTACAGCATCTAGAAAACTTATTGGTAGCTATTTTGGTGAAAAGATTTTGGTCTATACACCGCTACTAAAATGGTACATTCAACACGGAATGGAAATCACCAAGATTTATTCATTCATCAAAGCTAATGAGTCTCGACCATTTGAGAAGTTTATGAATGCTGTATCCGATGCTCGCCGAAAAGGTGATAAAAATCCTGATAGTAAAGTATTAGCTGAAACGATGAAGCTTGTTGGAAACAGTGGTCCATTTGGACGATCTGGCATGGATAAAACAAAGCATAAGGAAGTTAAGTATCAATCAGATGAAAATAAAATTTCTACTGCAATTGAGCATTTTAATTTCCATCACTTGGAACCAATCAGTGGAGACATTCACGAGATTACCAACAACAAGCGACGAATCCAAATGAATAATCCAATTCATATCTCAGTTGCAATCTATCAACTTGCCAAACTCCGTATGCTACAATTTTACTATGATTGTATTGACTATTACTTCGATCGCTCTGACTTTCAGTATCAGGAAATGGATACCGATTCAGCCTACATTGCATTTACTGATGAACACCCATTTGAAAACCTTATTAAACCAGAACTTCGAAAGCACTATAAACTGCATCAATATGATTGGTTTCCTAGAGAGGATACTGAGGAAAATGCTGCATTCGATAGACGTGTTCCGGGTTTGTTCAAGGAAGAATGGAGAGGTAATGCTATTGTATCACTCGCAAGCAAGAACTATATTTGCTATGATGGTGATAAAGGTCATAAGCAAAAGGTGTCTACGAAGGGTGTTCAACAATCCAATGGTAAGAATTCTGACATTTTAAACCCGAATGCATTCAAAAGCATCGTTGAAAAACGAATTACATTGTCTGCAACAAACAAAGGCTTCCGTATTGATAAACAAACGCAGAATATCATTACATACTCACAGGAGAAGGTAGGATTAAATTACTACTACGATAAGAGGAAGGTTTTAGAAGATGGTATTACAACGATTCCATTAGAAATCTAATCCCTAATATAAAGATGTCTGACTTACTACTCACCAAGCTCTACCACAACCCAAAGACTGGTTTCATATCAGCAAGCAAGCTTTATCACAAAGCAAAAGCTATCGATCCAAGTATTACACTGAAACAGATAAAGGAATGGTATGCAAAACAATCTAATATACAAGAACATCAAGAAAAACGTAAGAAGGATGAATCATTCAAGATTATTTCACACAATCCAAATAGCTGGCAAATGGACTTGGCTTTCTATAAGAACACTACATACTTAACCATTATCAATATCAATTCTCGTATTGGTTTTGCCAAGGTATTACCAAACAAGCAGGCATCATCGGTTCTTCATGCACTAAAACAATTCGTGAAGACACACAACGTGAATATTATCACGTCTGACAATGGAAAAGAGTTTCTTAATAAACAAGTCTTGGACTTTTTCAAATCACAAAACATTGAGCACTTCAACAATGAACCAGGAGATCATAATACCCTTGGTAAAATTGAACGATTCAACCGCACAATAAAGCAGAGACTCATCAAAATAAATCCAAAGAAATTGACTCAGAAGTTGCTTATGGATGTAATTGAAAACTATAATTTAACCGAGCACAGTGCAATCCACGCAACTCCAAATGAAATGAAAGGTGAGATTATCCAAAAGGATCTAAAACATAACCAGCAAGTATTGGAGCAGGTATCGAGTGAATTCAAAATAGACGATAGCGTTCGATATCGACTTCAACCGAAGACTTTTGGAAAGGAATCATCTAAATGGAGCAAAACAGTATATAAAGTAATAGGTATAGATGGATATCGGGTAGAAATCAAATCAAAGAACAACCATACACTCTACAAACCAGCAAGCAATTTAAAAGTTGTCCCAGCAGAACAAACAGAAGCACCTGTTGAAAAGAATCAAATCTGGGAAGTAGAAAGGCTTTTGGACCACAAGAAGGACGCAAATGGTAAAACTAAGTATCTAGTGAAATGGAAAGGATACGCGGACAGTGATAACACCTGGGAGCCACAAGACAATCTCAGATTGATTAACAAGAACAGGATGTCAAATTTAGAGAAATTATACTTCAAATCCAAAAAATAACATCAATAATATAAAGATGACTTGTAAATTTATTACCAAAAAAGACACGCAATGCACCAGAGAAGCAAAAAAGGGTGATTACTGCACTCAGCACCATAACATCATCCAAATAAAAATGTATAAGAAGGAACTATCTATAATCCATAAGAAAAACAGAATACTGTCTGAGGAGAATAAGGAACTGCAAAAATATAAACATCAGATTAACACGATAAACGAATTCGACCTCATCAAACAGCAATTGATTCAGATTTATCCTTATATGAAATTTAAGTATCTAATTGTTGATAGACGATACAAATCTCCCCTAGAAGAGGTATTCAATGTCCCGTTTGATCAGATTGAAAAAAAAATATCGGAAACTACTCTATGAAAGAAATGACTTGTGTCATCCCTACACAAGTAGGTATTGGTCTGAAGCCCAGACGAATTCATTCGTCGGGTAAAGACCCTCCGAATTTCATTCGGGACTGGTGATTTATGATAATCTGAAAGATCCTCCAGTCTTTCGCATTGAGCGTACTTTAGCCATCTTTGCTTTCATCTCAGGTGATCCTTTTTTTGGCATACCAACACCAGTTAAATTCTTTACCTCGCCACGAACAGCGTTTACTAAATCAGGCTGCCCAGTATAGGCTCCAAGCGCTTGAGCGCCTTGATCAACAACACCAGATACTAATGGTTTAACAACAGGCCAAACATTCTCCTTCAACCAAGGCCATGCTTTATCCTTGATCCAGCTCCACAGCGATCCACCACTCATTCCAGATCCCGTAAGAGCGTCTCCGTCCATATTTAACGAAGCAGCGATTTCGCCTGGTGAAAATACAATTGATACTCCTTTACCAGCTTGAGCAGCCTTTTTCCATTTTTTCGCGTTTTCTGGATGTAGCGCTATCTTCTTTGAAGAGCCTTTAACTTGAGAAGCAGTGAAAGATACTTTCAATGTCTTTAGAAACTTCTTTTTTTGAGCATCCGTGAGCTCATCACAACTGACCGAAACGTAAGTGTTCATATTTTAAATTCTTGCAAATGCTATATATTCCAGTAAATAAAGCCTATTAAAAAAACTAAAATAAATGTAAAAGGCTACAACGCAAATGTCTTTGGTTTTTTATTTTTCGTGGTACCAAAGGTTGCTCTCTGGGCTTCTATTATTGCTCGTTGTTGAACACCTGATCCTACAGCATTTTTTTCGTGAAGTACAAGGTTGCTTAGAGTTTTCAATAACCTTTCTTGATTAATATGAGCAGCTGATTTAATAGAGTTACCTCTAAGATTAGGATATCGCACTTTAATAATTTTCGAATTCATTTTATATTAAACAGAATCAAAAAGCTCGTCGAATCAATTTTAATTCTCTTTCCAAACGACGATTATCATTACCTAAACCGCGAGCACCTTGAAGTTTATCGAATTCATGTTTTAGAATGCTTCGACGTCCTTTAGAGCGAAGCTCGAGAGCCCTAGGCTTGAGAGCAAGCTCTCTAGCCGTCAGGCTATTAATTTCTGCAACACCTAAACCACTCATGGAGTCATCCGGACGCCGTCCGAAAGGTCTTTGACCGTCGGACAAGTCCGACTGGTCGGCAGACGAGAATGAGAGAGCTCTTTGGAATCGTTTTGGATTGACAGACTTGAGTGTAACGTCCGCAGATACAAGTCGATCTCCATATCTATTCGCAATATAATTTAGAGCTCCAAGCCAATTAGCATTTTTATCAACACGACTCTTAATAGACGGACTAATTTCCATCTGTTTCTTACTCATGATTGCTGCATATTCACCAAGGTAATATGTTTTCTTACCAATCTTTGGACCTTCAAGAAATACCTTCTCATCCGCTAACCAAGGGTTGTCATTGTATAATCTGATAAGAATATCTTTCACTTGATTGTTACCATCTGAAATAACCTTGTCATTTGGATCCACTGGTTGAATATTGGTATTACTGTTTGCGAATCTAGTTGAATCAGGATTTTTGAAGATCGGTGATTGTTTGAATGAGATGTTATTTTGCTTCAAAAATTTGATGTACATATCAAGTGTCGATTCCCATGAGACTTGGCTGTTGGATTTTGCTCGATCGCCATCAAAAACTTTGAATTCACCATCAAATAGTTTTACTCGAAAACCTCCATTTACTGGAATATAGCCACCGTGTTGGTTTCTTCCCTTCTTATATGGGATTGGTAATCTCGTTCCCTCAGGGAAGGTATTGTTCATCAAAATATCACGAAGCACTTCGTATGATCCAGACTCAATGTTGAATCCAAACGGATGCGACGAACCAACGGCGGTATCTTCTGTCTCAATATCAATAAGATTCAATATGTAATCATACGTTGCAACCCAATCATAGGTATTTAGTGGTTTGTTTGCTAACTTCCCGTTATTTGCATTGAAAAGTTTGCCATCTGTTCCAATATAGACATTTTTATCTGGAGTGCCAGAATTTAGAATTGGATTGACCTTTCTTTTGATAATAGTTGGATTGATGGTGTATTGATCAATTATTTTTTCTCGGGCATTCTTTTGAAAGTTGAAATCATTAGCTTCAACTTGAGTTCCAAAGTCGTATGTACTGTGTGAGTCATCAATATCACTCAACGAATCTTCTTCGTTACCAATATCCTCGATATCATATTGACTATCTGTTGTTGTCATTGTCGGTACTGCCTGCATACCCATTGTCGTCATTGAAGGTGTTGCTTGTGTTCCCATCGTTGTCATTGTTGGAGCTGCTTGCATCCCCATTGTTGTCATTGATGGAGCTGCTTGTACACCTGCTGAAGTCATTGTTGGAGCTACTTTCCTTAGTAATTGTTGAAGTTTCGAAGTATCTATAGTTTGATCCAGATCAGTAGCCCATTGCGTTAGTTTGTATCGATCATTCTTAATGCGTGCTAATTGAAGCTCCTTACTGTTCTCTTCAGCGAGTTGCTTCAATTTATTTTTTCGATCGCGGACAGATTTAAAACTTGGAAACATTATCGAGTCTATATAATATTACAATTATTGTTTTAGTTATTGAAAATAACTTGGGCTCCTATGGAGCCTTTCTATCACGGATTAATAGCATTATCAATGAATTCGAGTCTTCAAATTTAACATTGTTAAAGTCTTGATCGACGATGCTCAGAGTAATATTGCTGTATGCTCCATCGTTAATCGAGAGCCACTGATATTCAGGTGGCTGAATTGAGATCAACTGACCAATTGATGTCCCTTGAGGACTGAACGAAGTCAGAATATCAGGTGGTGTGCTAACCCGATTGTTAATAAGATTAGAACGAATTATATAACTGCTGACGGGATTAACTTGTGGATGAGACAGTTCCTCCATGTTTACTCTATGTTTACATGTGATTCCTGGGAATCAGTTGCCGGCGCGTCACCAAGGATTGTGAGCGCCGGGCAATGATGGACGCCGCCACAAATGATGGCTGCCACCACGATTGATGGGTGAATAAATCCAGGCCATGTAGGACACAGAACTCTGCAGCGCTAGCTCCCTACACCCACCATTTTCATCCCAGGAAATATAGCTCATTCGGTCTTCTACCATCTACTGCTCAAGTCAACTCGCCCCTCCTAAGTCAACCTCGGCCTCGCCTAAGTGTACCCTCGGTCCCGGCTAAGTCAACCCGTCTCACGTTATCAGCACTGAGACTCGCCGCCAAGCCGACCCGACCCGTCAGCCCGGACCTCTCGCCGACCCGACCCGCGCAGGCTGTTGGACCGCTCGCTGACGCGAACCTCTCGCCGTCCCTCTGCCCGCCGCGCAAGACCCGCTTGAACCCGACCCGTGGACTGTCCCCCGGTCCCTGCGTTGGCCTGCCCGTTCAAGCCGAAGCCCCTGCTGTAATTGCCGTGGATCCGTGGCGTGGCCTCTAGCCGAGTTGCCTGCCCCCATTCCCGCTTGCATGGGTACGAGTGCCGCCAAGACAACGAAGACGAAGAAGGTGCTCAACCTCTCCGCCGCTGGGCCAGCAGTCAAGACTGTCAAAGTCCGGAGCCGCCGCCGTTCTCGCCACGTCCAGACGTTCGACTCGCGCTCCGACTTCAAGCGCATCCGCTCCCTGAAGGAGGACGACCAGAAGGCGCTCGACAAGCTCCGTGACGACCTCCAAGCCTCCATCGAGCGCACGGTCCGGCTCCAGCACCGCTTCGTCGAGGAGCTCAACAAGCACGCCGTCGGCTGCAACCGCACGAAGGCGATCGTCAAGGCTCTCGGCATTCTCCCGTTCCATTCGGACTGCCAGCGCAAAGTCGTCGACACCGCCATCTTCGACATCTTGCGGTCGGACGAAATCGCTGCCAAGCAAGCCGCCGACGAAGCTGCGAAGAAGAGGCGCGAAGCGCACGACAAGAACTGCTTCTCCTGCTACGCTTGTGTCAACTACTAGCTTGTAACTTGTTCTAAAATACACTTAGTTCGTTTCCAAAATGTCTGACTTGGAAAAACTCAAGTTCCCAGCACTTGATGTTGCTGGAACGAACTACATCGTTTGGGCACTTGAGGCGTACAACTACCTCTGTGCCGATGGTCTTGGAGCAACGGTTGACCCCGCGTTTGTCGTACCTGTTACAAGCAATGCTCAAGCAGAAGAGAGACGTCGGAATGCTGCCCGTGCTGTGTGCCTGATCCTCAGGCACTTGCACAAGGACTTGAAGTTCAACTACTTGGAAGAACAGAACCCTGCCGTGATATGGCAGAGTCTGAAGCTTCGGTTTGACACTGACCGGAAGCAAGCAATGCTGCCTTTGCTGAACGACGAGTGGAATAAGTTGTGCTTTTACAACTTCAAGACGGTAACAGAGTACACGACAAAACTTTATGGCATCGCGAGCGAGCTGTCATGGTGTGATCGCAAGATCACTGAGTCTGAGAAGATTGAGAAGACTCTGACGACTTTCCACCCGTCAGAACGTATCCTGGCGATGCAGTACAGACGCATGAACCATGACACCTTCGACAAGCTTGTTGCTGTGCTGTTGCTCGACGAGAAGCACGGCTTGCTGCTCCAACGCAATCATGATGAGCGCCGCTTGCCCCCAACACCTGGTTCCTCACCCGAAGTGAACTATGGTGATGCTGGTGGACAGAACCAGCAGAAGCAAAAGCGCGGAGGCAAGAAGCAGTGGAAAGGACGGCACGGCAAGCGTGGTGGCTATCGGAACGCCAAGCCCCATGCGAGGAACGGACGCAAGGTGACATCACAGAAGGACGCATGCCACAAGTGCGGGCTGTTCGGACACTGGGCCAAACAGTGCAATACGCCTGCATTCCACTGTAAGATGTATCAACAGTCTCAGCATACAAAGTCCACTGACAGTACAAAAGACAAGAAGACAGTCTCCGGCAAGAGAGTCTCGTTCATGTCCGACTTCTCCGATGACAGTGAAAACGAGTCGCACTGTGTTGAGAGCTTTGTTAGCGTAGTCGCTGAAGGGGGAGATGGGGCCTTGTGTCTCATCGACTCCGCTACGACGCATGTTATACTCAACGAAAAACAGTTCTTTGTCAGTCTTGATCCCTCTCTAGCACCGAGTAGCGTTACGACTGTGGGTGGATCGAGTCCGATCGCGAAGGCAGCTGGACACGCCCGCATTGCTTAGCCGAATGGCACTGTGATTGACGTCCAAAGGGCTGTGTACGCGCCAGCATCCCCTCGTAACTTGCTCAGCTTCCATGATCTGCGGAAGAATGGCCTCCACATCCACACGGCGACCTCGTCGGATGGAGCAGAGTGTCTAAGGCTAGTGGACAAGGACGGAAATGTGATGGAGGAGTGCTCACAGGCTGGCAATGGCCTATACTTCTCGCACATCAAACCCACGTCTTCGCTCAACGCCACCTACCTTGCAGAAGTGCCTTCACGCGCCGACAAGGATGCGTTGCTGTTATGGCATGATCGCATGGGCCATCCAGGACGAGGAATGTTGAAGAAGATTACCAAGGCCGTTCGGGGCATACCTTTGAGTGCTCTTAGTATCCCAAGGCGTCTCCCTCGGGTCTGCCCGCCTTGCACGATGGGGAAGCTTCCGAACAAGAAGAAGAATTCGTTCTCCAGAGAGAAGTTCAAGCCTCACAGCCACTTCGAGACCCTCGTGAGCGACGTGTGTGGGCCCATCTCGCCACCCTCAGGACCATTCAGCTACTATATGGTGGTGAAGGACACATCGGCGCGCTTCTCCAAGGTACAACTCCTCACTTCCAAGAACGAGGTGATGCCAAAGCTGCTTATCGCCATCACCCAGCTGAAGGCACAGTTCCCAAGTCACCCCATCAGGAACGTCCGCGTCGATAATGCCTCGGAGTATGTCTCGAAGTCATTTCAAGAGTTCTGCGCCTCGTCCGGCATAACCTTGGAGACCTCTGTACCCTACGCACACAACACGAACGCTGAGAATTTCGTGAAGCTTGTGCAGATGGTAGCTCGCCCCCTACTCCTTCGTTCAAATTTACCTCTGTCGTGTTGGGGACATGCTGTACTCCATGCTGGCGACCTTCTCCTGTACAGACCGTCAGCTGAGAATGTTCTGTCACCGTACGAACTTGCGCATGGCTTCTCGCCGTCTGTCGCACACCTGAGGATCTTTGGCTGCGTGGTGTATGTGTCCATACCGCCTCACCAAAAGTCTAAGTTCGGACCGAAACGACAACTTGGAATCTATGTTGGCTTTCAGTCGCCATCTATCATCCGGTATCTAAGTCCCGAGACTGGTGACTTGTTCGTCGCTCACATCACTATGTGTGAGTTTGATGAGTCTACATTCCCAAAGCTGGGAAGCACTGAGGATGATGACAGCCGCGATCAGTTCGACTTCGATCAGTCACGCACGAAGGAGTCCCACCGTGACCCATACACCGGTCAGGGGGAGAAGGATGTGCGTCGAATCTTACATCTCCACCGTATTGCGCAGAACGCTCCAGATGCCTTCGCGGCTACTGAGCGCGTAACGAGATCGTCGGTCAACGAAGCAACCAACTACCCAGCACCAGTAGCTGTCGATCCAACCCCAGCTACTGTGGTGGCGCCACAAAACAATAAACGTGGTCGCCCCAAAGGTGCCAAAGACCTTGTGCCGCGGAAGCGTCGGACCAGAGCCGAGCTTCATGGTAGCGCAGTTGCTGTTGAGCCTCCTGCTGAGTCACACCCCGATGTCCATACTGGTGCGTCGGTGGATACGCTTGCAGAGGCCAACTTGAGTACGTTCCTTACTCTCAAGGATCAGGATGCCGACCCAACGACAATTGAAGATTGTCGAGCATCGCCCGATTGGCCACAGTGGAAGGCTGCAATCAAGGCTGAGCTCCAATCGTTGCTGAATCGCAAAGTGTTTGGTAGTGTGCAAGAATGCCCTCCAAGTCATAAGCCGATTGGGTGCAGATGGGTCTTCAACCGGAAACGAGACCAAACAGGCAAAGTAGTTCGCTATAAGGCGCGCCTGGTTGCACAAGGATTCACGCAACGGTTCGGCATCGATTACTCAGACACGTATTCGCCAGTCATGACCATGACAACCCTTCGTTGGTTGTTAGCGTTCGCTGCCAGAAACGACATGAAAGTGAAGCAAGCAGACATTGAGACTGCCTACTTGTATGGAGTCATTGACGTCGAGCTCTACATGAGAGTGCCCGAGGGTTTACGTGTTGAGGGGGAGGAGTCGCTGAGGCTCCCATGTGTTCGGATACACAAGTCTCTCTATGGGTTGAAGCAAGCTGGCAGAATTTGGTACTTGCACTTCTCGCAGTACTTAGAGAAGTGTGGTTTTCAGACGCACGAGTGCTCCCCATGCTTGTTCGTCAAGCGAAGCGGCGCCGAGATCGCCATTATTGGGATCTATGTCGATGACATCGTCATGGTGGGCTCTGACGCGGCAGTAGACGCTGTGATGACAGCATTGAAGGCCGAGTTCAAGGTGAAGGACCTTGGCCTACTCTCATTCTGTCTGGGGTTGCAGATCCACCAGAACCCGAAAGGGATTATGTTGCATCAAGCAACGTACATTGCGAAGCTGCTGGAGCGCTTCAGCATGGGGGAGGTCTCGAGAGCCGCTAAGACTCCCATGGTGGTGCGCAGCTTGAAGCCAGAGAGTGACGTATACGGTCCAAGACGCGGCAGTGAAGAAGTCCTTGGCGAGAAGTATCCGTACAGAGAGGCCATCGGCGCGCTCTTGTACCTTGCCAACTGCTCGCGCCCAGATATCGCTTTCGCCGTTAGCGTGCTTGCACGCTATTCATCTGAACCCACCAAGAGACATTGGTCTGGCGTAAAGCAACTGATGAGATATCTGGCTAAGACCAAGGACTACGGTTTGTTGTATCGCAGAGGAGAACTTGCTCGTGATGTTTCCCTGTTGACTACTGACGACATTTATGGTTATGCCGATGCTGGTTATCTGTCAGATCCACACAAGGCTCGTTCTCAGTCTGGCTACGTGTTCGTGTCTGCCGGAGCCGCCATTTCATGGAAGTCGACGAAGCAAACAATCGCCGCAACATCGACAAACCAGTCTGAGATCATTGCACTCTACGAAGCATGCCGCGAATGTGTCTGGATCAGGCTCTTCGTCAAGTTTATCCGCAAAGGACTTGGCATCACCAATGAGCTGCCACCCATCGCCATCTACGAAGACAACAATGCATGTATCGCCCAAGTCCAACAAGGGTATATCAAGAGCGATCGGACGAAGCATATCGACCCCAAGTTCTTCTTCATGCACGAGCTCCAAGGCAAGCAACTCGAGGTCAAGAGGATCCCATCGGACAAGAACATTGCAGACCTCTTCACCAAGTCTCTCGGAAGCACCAAGCATTGGGACCTCGTCCGTGGTCTTGGCATGGTGGAGCTCAAGTAGGAAGCTGGTTTTTACCCTCACCACATGCTCGCATGTCGGGGAGCTTTTCCCAGCATAGGATACATACGTAGGAAAGAGAGGGATGTAGGATCGCTGCGCTGAGGGGGAGTGAGACAGTTCCTCCATGTTTACTCTATGTTTACATGTGATTCCTGGGAATCAGTTGCCGGCGCGTCACCAAGGATTGTGAGCGCCGGGCAATGATGGACGCCGCCACAAATGATGGCTGCCACCACGATTGATGGGTGAATAAATCCAGGCCATGTAGGACACAGAACTCTGCAGCGCTAGCTCCCTACACCCACCATTTTCATCCCAGGAAATATAGCTCATTCGGTCTTCTACCATCTACTGCTCAAGTCAACTCGCCCCTCCTAAGTCAACCTCGGCCTCGCCTAAGTGTACCCTCGGTCCCGGCTAAGTCAACCCGTCTCAGTGGAGAGATATTGCTCAAAAATACTTGATTTGTTGTTTGAATACTTGATGGGTACGTTGCTGGACTGAATCCAATCACATTTGAAAATCCATTGTTTGAAATAGTGATTCGAGGAGTATTAGTAGCGGTTGGTAATCCAGTTCCGGTTAATGAGTATAAACCAGTCGATGGACGTGAATATCCACTAGGAACAGAAGTTGGTGTTGCTAAGCAAGTAATTTCGCATGAATAGTAGGTTGCGTTTTCTCTCATAGCGATATACACAACGTTATTACCTTGAGAATCTATCAAATATGCACCGATACTAACTAACTGAGACTCGATGTAGTTTGATATATCTGCATACGAATAGTATCCATTCGGAAGCGTGATTGAAACAGATTGATAAGTCGCCGCTGTTGGAACTAAAACGCTGAACGTATTGTTGCTGTATAAACTTCCATTAATGTTGAATTGAGA
Source organism: Pythium myriotylum (assembly GCA_023091665.1). Lineage (NCBI taxonomy): Eukaryota > Oomycota > Peronosporomycetes > Pythiales > Pythiaceae > Pythium > Pythium myriotylum. The sequence continues at coordinate 490,743 of JALJCQ010000009.1, forward strand.
GTTGTAAATCTGCAGGCTGGACAGAGCAATTTCTTGATTTTTGAAATTCACGCTTGATCCAGTAAAGTTGAATCTGAATGTATTGTTCAAGCCATTGGAAACAATGTTATTCCGGTTAAAAATGATAGTGCTCGTCATATTTAGTTTGTCGTGTAGAAAGTCTGCTCTATATTCCACGAGAGAAATTAAATATGTTTTTTGGTACAAAAACAAATCGAGATTTGTTTCCGCACCGGTATATTAAGTAAAAACTTCACCTTTGAAATTCTTCCGAATTTGTTGCTTGACGGAGTCTATAAACAACATCTGTCCCTTTTCAGATGTTGCTTGTTTGTAATACCTGTAGATATCATCTTCACTTACTCCAGGTAGATTAAAATCTTTCAAAATTAGCTTTAGATCGCGTTTTGAATTTGCTTTTAGAATAGCAATGTATTCAGAATTCAATCTAATCATCTTGTCAGTAGCAAAATAGCTATGAGCTATGAAGATTGTTGAAAGTCCTTTGTGTCTTCCTCGAGTAAAGAAATGACTGAATAAATCTCTCTGTAGCTTATTATCGTTGGAATAATCATCAATAATAACAAGCTGTAGAGCATTTGGAATTTCTTTGATGGCATCAACACTTGGAGGAGCATCAGGATCATAAAACGTTACAAAACCTTGTAATTTTTCTTTGATGTAATCGTATAACTCTTGATCAGGGTTGCGAGCTATAATATGTAAGTGGGTATAGACGTGTGGAGACTCTTTGAGTATATGAAAAGCTAGATTTGATTTACCAGAGAAACTGGGACCTAAAATTATCATTCGGAAAAGCTTCTGGATACCAAGCTTGTCATTTACTCCAAACGATTTCTTCTTAAACTCCTTTGGGAGCATCCCACCAAAATCAGGAATCGAACTCATATCGCACCGCAGGTGCTGCTTAGTAATCTCCGATTACTGATCTTGTATGACAAATCTATCTGTTATATTATATAAAGGATCATTTTACAAAATGCTACCGCCTAATTATGTTCCATCCTTGTACAATCCATCAGACTATATCGGCTCATCCGATTACTTGACTATTAGTATTGGCGATTTGCGATATAACAAAAGAAATGGGGTGAATTACACTTCGGATTTGTACATCACTGGAAATATCTATCAAAATGGAACAATGATTGATTTGAGTGTGCTGTCAGGTATTACACCAGGAACAGCTTCCGCTGGGAAATTGATTGCGGTTGACTCTAATAGAGACACCGCGAACATTAATAATCTTTCAGCATCGCAATTAACAGGAACTCTTCAAACAGCTGCACAACCTAACATTACATCATTGGGAACAATTTCATCAACACTCAATATTAGTGGATCTACTCCATTATCTTGTAATAACTCCCTATCGAGTAGCACGTGCTCGTTATCTGTTGATTCTGTATCTGGAGATCAGACATTTGGCAGTACCACAGCGAATAAGTTTCATTTAAGAACAAATGGAAATAGAAAAATAACGATAGGATCGACAGGTTTAGTAGGCATTAATAATACATCTCCAGCTAAACAATTAGATATTATCGGATCGACAGCATTAACAAACTCATTGTATCAAATCACTGATGGAACAGTTATTTATCAGCAGTGGTTCGATGGGACTCAATGTTGTCTCCAAACGTTTTCAAATCATCCATTGACTTTTGCCACGAATAATGCTTCAGTGCAAATGTCAATATTAACGAATGGAAATGTAGCTGTTAATAACACATTGACAGCTTCGAATATATCCGCTTCAACTTTATATGGAACACTTCAAACAGCTGCTCAGCCTAATATTACATCGATTGGATCTTTAGCGACTCTTACGGCTACATCAATTACTGGAACACTTCAAACAGCTGCTCAGCCAAATATTACCTCAGTTGGAACTGTAACATCATTGAATACGACAGGATTAATAACCGCTACTTTAACTGCTAATGGGCAATCGTTTAGATCGATAAATGGTACTTCAACATGTGCTCTGTTTCATTTTAACAATGGGGATGTTTATTTTGGAACATCTACAGCAAACAATTTAGTCTTTCAAACAAGTAATACAGGAAGAAAGACAATTAGCTCAACGGGCGCTGTATCTGGTATCTCATCATTAAGCGCTACTTCTATTACAGGAACTTTACAAACAGCAGCTCAACCTAATATTACATCTACAGGAGATTTAACGCTACCTACGTCATTGACAATTACAAATGGTACTACTCCACTATCAATCAGTAATACAACATCAACGAGTACCTTTCGCTTAACCATTCAAAATAGTGGTGGTGCTCAAGATATTGGCTCTTTTACAAGCCATAGCTTCTTTTTAAATTCAAACAATACAAGACGATTGCAATGTGATACTGTTGGTAATGTAAATATTTTAAATCATAACGCTTCTACTGTTGGATTAAAGCTTGGTGGAACATTAATTACATCATCGGCTACTGAATTAAACTTTTTATCTGGAGCGACCGCTGGGACGGCAAGTGCAAGTAAAGCTCTTGTGGCTGATTCAAACAGAAGTATCACGAATATTTCAAAAATAAATTTAACGAGCTCTGATGCTACAACGACTACCGGAACTACTAATGCAAGTGCTTTTGGATTGAATATACTGGCTACAACTAATGCAAATGGTCAATACAACGCTGCAGGAATAGCTTTCAGAAACGCTCTTAGCGATGGCATGCCTCATGGAGTAATTTTATGTCAAAGAACAGCAGCTGCGGCTGGCGATCTAGTGTTTCTGACTCAATCAGCGACCAATAATTTATCAGAAACTTTACGTTGTTTATCAACTGGAGCTATTACTGTTAATGCTACAGCCAACGCTGGAATTACTTGCTTTGGTTCCGCAAACTATGTTGATGGTTCATACCAGAAAGTGTTAGATTTGCAATCGAACAATGTGTCTCCAATAGATTTTTGTATTGAAATTAACTCTGGAACAAACGCAACAAGTACAAATGCTACTTGGATGGGCAATTTGACTAATAATGACTTGCGATTCGGAGTCAATAACTCAACTAAGATGATTCTTGACACAAATGGGCGTTTAGGAGTTGGAACAACATCACCGAGTACTACTTTGCATGTTAGTGGAACTGTTTCTAATACATTTAATGTTGGTGGCCAGCTTTATGCTACTGGAACATCCACCGCTTACACAACAAGTCAATTGGGCCCCGTTACAGTGTCAGTAGCGGCTATGTTTGGTGGTCCTATTCAATGTTCGTCGATTTATTGTACATCGGATCGTAGATGTAAGGACATTATCGACCAATTAGACACTGATTATTGCGATAAATTTTATGATCTAAATGTTTATGAATACAAATACAAAGGGTCAGATGAAACAATTCCAAAGATTGGTTTCATTAGTCAAGAATTGTATGCAGCTGGATACATAAATTTACTATCAATGACACCGAATGAAAACTTGAAGAAAGTGGATGAAGATGACATAGAAGGATATCAGATGACCATTGATTACAGCAAAATTACAGCGATAAACTTCTGTACGATAAAAAAATTACTCAAACGGGTGAAGCAACTTGAGATGGAGCTACAGCATAGCAATCAAAACAAGCAAGCATTAGAACGAAGTTCGAGAGTCCTTGACTCGAGAACAAGTTCTCTTGTCTTCGGACAATTGGCAAAAAAACATTTTTTTGTCGGCAGGCGGACACCCAGAGGGGTCCAGAGTATCTTCTGTCCCTCGCCAATCTACTCATATTCGACTACCTCTCCTGTTAATCGATCGATACTCATAGAACGACCGTATACGACGAGTATTAGGCAATTCATTCCTTGACTGCAAGTATTAGTGCCGGAGACAAGGATAGATTGAGGCACATCTGGATTCGTTAATCGAGAGCAGTCTGCAATTAGAACACGCTGACCAACATCCCATTTGTAGGAATCAAATAATCCATTGCTAATCTCATGCGATAGAGCTCCATTAATAGCTCCGAGCTTCTTGACTTCGTCTTGGAACGATTCAAATGAGTAATCATGCGTTTTGTTGAATACATTTTCATTGCCAACCATTACTTGGAAATTGCGAATGCTTGCTCCTGGCTGACAAGTCCATGGAGCACTGTCAAACGGGGATTGGAATTGTTCAATATTCGTTGCGCTTACGAAATGACCACTGCTTGTTTCACTATATGGAATCAGAGCAATGTATTTGATATTCTTTAAGCTTGAAGATAATTGAAAGCTAAACGGAGCGTTTTGCTGAGAGTTTTGTTGACCAGTACCTGCTTTTGATTTGAAATACTGTGCGTAGCAATCGAGGTAATTGATTTTCTTAACAGGTTTAGCAACAATTTGACTTTGATTAGCGATATCGTAGAAAGGAATATATAAACGAGTCGTTGTAAATGGGAAGATTTGACCAGAAGTCGAGATCTGTGTAATATTGTTGGACATAACGCCGAAAGCTACTCGAAGTGAGACAGCTCCACCAGTTGTAAGTTTTCCTGCATTTGGATTACCTGGGGCCGCACTTGACACCATTACTGGAACCGTAGAACAACCGTTTAGGGAGAGAGAGGATAAGCTCATTAAATCTCCAGTTGCGGTTGTGATATCAACAAAGCCGGTATTGAACGTCATCGTTAATTTGATTTGAGGGTTCGCAACAAGATCCAATTCTTTAAAGATTGGATGGAGGTCAACTAAACGAAGCTTCAGCATATAATACCACGTACCAGCAACACCTCCTGCGGTAGTAACGCCAGCTACGTATCCACCAGTACCTTGTTGTTGAATTTTAGAAAGAATTGCACCACTTCGCGTTGTCGGCCAACCCAGAGGATTTGTTGCTGTAATCGTTGCTCCAGTGGCATCAGAGGTACCAATTTGTTGTGGATTCCAAATTAGACGCTGAATTAGTCCGTTATTAAGAGCTGGAGTTGTTTCTGGAATTAAACCAGTAGCTACAGTTGTGGCAGCATTAACTGAATTATTCACAAAACCATCTCCTTGTGTTGAAGCGGTAGGATTGCTACTACTTTGTGGGAAATTCAGACTGACTACATCATCTGGAGCAAGATAGCAGTCTGCACCGTTCTTTAATAAATCATCATCACACCATTCAGTTTGAGCTCGTAAATTGTTCCAATAATTTTTATAGTCATTGCTCGTAATGACACTTTTACCGTTTATTTCAACCGCTAATTTATCTAAAATGTTCCATACACCAGCCTTTAATCCTACCGCAAAACGATTTAGAGTACCATTAAGAGCTGAGGCAGACGTATTTTAACCGTTACTACATAAGGAACGACTACATATGCATCTCGAAGGCTGCCATAGCCAGTCGAGCCATTTAGTTGTGAAGTCGCATTAATGATAACAGTTCCCGATTGATACGAACCATTGTTGTCATCAACGACATTTACAACACGCTTGTCTTTGCTAACACTGACAACTGGATCCGGATTAGTTGTTGAATCGAATAAAAACGAATCTGCTAATTGGGTGCTATCACTCATTATTGAAATTGAAGGTTAATGCCTGTTATATTATGATTAGCTATATATAAGCATTACATAATGATTTTTAAATTAAATAAATTGGGTGAATCGACTGCTAATGAACTACAAGAACTAGCAAGTCAGCTGAACGTTCACATCGATGGGATATTAGATTTCAGAAACATCAAAGCTCCCCTAGGGAATGGAAGCTATATTATATTACTTCGATTAGACTCAGGTGTAGGCCATTGGGTTTGTGTGTGCAACAATGAATACTTTGATTCAATGGGTTTGGGGCCTCCAAGCGTTATGGGCGCTATGAAATTTAATGATAAACAGTATCAAGGAACATACGATGACTATTGCGGATTGTGGAGTCTGTTGTATCTTTATAGCAATCAACACAATCAACCTGACTTATTCAGAAATTTTTACGACTTGAATACAGAAGTTTCGCTTCGTTAATATAATTATGAATAGAATCAGACGTTATAGAGATACTGGAGTTAACGAAGTTGCTCCAAAAGATGATCATAGAATTGATGCGATAATGAAAGAATTGGAGTATCTTCGCTCTGAATTAGCTCAAAAAAAGGTTGAAACATCCATTTCAAAATACTTTAATGAAGAGATATTTACAAAAGATAGAGAAGATTTACTCAAGGATGGATTTGTTAGTAAGGGAGACTACCTCGAAATCCCATTAACAATATTGAATGCCAGATACAAACAATGGTGCATCGATACTGGACATAATCGTATGTTGCGTAAAGCAATCATTGAGAACATCCGAAATGATAAAGTTGATGGAGTTGTGTTCAAATATTATGACGGATACGACAAAATACGTGTTTTTCCTAGTTAGTGTGCTTTTCGTTGATATTCTGACACTGTAGGTTCCAGAGGAACCCGAGGCATCTCTGATGCCGGCTCTTGATAGCTGCACTAATTAAATCAATTTCCTTACAGAGCTGTATTATTTCAGATGCTGAATGCTTTTCTATTTTGGGGTACTCATATAAATCACTCAGTATTTCGGTATCTACCGGTTCATTGAGCTGGACGTCATCAACATAACCAGTATCATCGGTATCGGATAGATACGTAATATCCATGGTTTTGTGTCTATATAGATAAATATATTTTGTATCTCCAGTTGTTCAATCACCCAAATGGGTACGTCAAACACCCAACGTTGGGTTGCATCGTTTGATTGGCTGAAATACGAATAGGAAGAACGTCCCTCACTCTCAGAAAGCAATTGGAAACATGGTGACGCTGGTGTGTGCGCTCGCCGGTGTGAAGGGAAACGCGTTCGCAGTCGACATCGATGCGAGCAAGTTGGTGGACCACTTGAAGAAGGCCATCAAGAAGGAGAAGGAGAACGATCTCAAGGCGATCGATGCGGACAAGCTGCAGCTGTTCCTCACCAAGAAGGACGACGACACGTGGCTCGAATCAAGCACAGATGATGTGAAGAAGCTCAAGAAAGGGGAAAAGACTGCTCTAATCGAAGCGCTGACACACGAAGACAATGAACTTGATGGAGAGTTTGGCCTTGAGGAGGTTCTCGAGGGGATGCCAGAACCGAAAACCAAGCAAATCCACGTTTTGGTGGTGGTTCCCAAGCAGGAAACCGTTCAAGCTGTTTCACAAGATGGTGTTTTCGATCGCTGCAGTGATCAATTCTTCTCACAATTCACCAGGGTTGACGAAGTCGACAGTTGGCTCGAGTTTCCGTCGTTGCTGCCGTTGACTGAACGTCATAAGCTCTACGTCCGTGCCTCGTATAAAGTCATCGCGGAACAAGCGTTGTTGAAAGTGGATCCAAGTCGCCGCAAGTATGCAGTCATCACTGGCACGCCTGGCATTGGAAAATCAGTGTTCGTCTACTATGTGATGTGGAGGTTGGTCAAGGATAAGAAACGGGTGTTGTTTCTCACTGCAGCACCACCAATCTACTTCGATGGCAGGTCGATGTTGATCTGCAATCAACTGCCTTTTGCTGGAAATCGCCATTTCTGGTCGGCCGATTTGTGGTGCCTCGTTGATTCAGTCGACCCAACTATGATTCCTGGGCTCCCCATTCTTCATTGCTCGACTCTGCTCGTGAGTACACCGCGACGAGACTGCATTGGTGAATTCAAGAAGCTCGTACCGACTCCAGATGTGTTCTACATGCCACTGTGGACCAAGGAAGAGCTGGCGACAATTGCTTCACTGTATCCAACTGCGGCAGATGTGTGGGATAATCGATTTGAGTGCTTGGGTGGTGTACCTCGTCTGGTGATGCAAGACATTCAATCCGACCCAGAAGCTTTGCTGATTTCCGCATGCAGCAGTTGTTCTCTCGATGATTGCATTATGCTGGTGTCCATCTACTCGGAGATCAATTCGAAGACCAAGATCATTCAGGCGTTGATTCACATCCACAGTCAAGAACCATATCGAGAGTACAAAGTTGCGTACGCATCAGAACTGGCGATGCAAGTGATCGCTCGAACAAAGTGGCGATCCGATCGCACGAAGATGCAAAGCCTTTTGGGGTCGTGCGATGGAAACCCGCTCGCACAATCGCTGTGCGGATACATCTTCGAGCCTCATGCGATGGATCTGTTGGAGCAAGGTGGGACTTTCGTGTGTCGGAGGCTGTTGTCTGGAGCTGAAATGCGAAAGCGCGACACAGCCAAACGCAAACGAGGCACCCCAGATAGTGAAGACGAAGAGACCATCGACATTCCACGTTCCTTGCAACCACGACAAACAGTGGATCGTGTGAAAGTCGGTCAACTTGCAAATCAGCTGTACGTGCCACGGACATCGAACTATACTGCCATTGACGCGTGGATGCCGCACGTCGGTGGTTTTCAAATGACGGTGGGAAGGAAGCACGAGATCAAGGCCGGTGCGGCAGATGATCTGGGGAAACTGGGTGCCAACGGCAATCGGCTCTACTTCTTGCTTCCACCGCTATACTACCAGTCGTTCACGAAGAAGACACCACAAACCATCGAGCAGTTTGCGATACTGATACCTTATCCGGAAGTGGTTTAACACAATCTTCTTATCATCCTTCATAACCTCTCGAACCCGTTAACGTCTGTTTGCCGTCGATTTGCCGTCGATTTGTTGCTGTAGTGCAGTTGGCCAAAGATTTGTATACTGATCAATGGAAGGGCAGCACCTCAATTTCTCTATAACCTTGCAAACTCGCTCATTTGTGTGATTGATGTGTTGTATACAGATGGCTGGGACTTATCAAAAAAACTAAATCAACACAATCAACCTGACTTATTCAGAAATTTTTACGACTTGAATACAGAAGTTTCGCTTCGTTAATATAATTATGAATAGAATCAGACGTTATAGAGATACTGGAGTTAACGAAGTTGCTCCAAAAGATGATCATAGAATTGATGCGATAATGAAAGAATTGGAGTATCTTCGCTCTGAATTAGCTCAAAAAAAGGTTGAAACATCCATTTCAAAATACTTTAATGAAGAGATATTTACAAAAGATAGAGAAGATTTACTCAAGGATGGATTTGTTAGTAAGGGAGACTACCTCGAAATCCCATTAACAATATTGAATGCCAGATACAAACAATGGTGCATCGATACTGGACATAATCGTATGTTGCGTAAAGCAATCATTGAGAACATCCGAAATGATAAAGTTGATGGAGTTGTGTTCAAATATTATGACGGATACGACAAAATACGTGTTTTTCCTAGTTAGTGTGCTTTTCGTTGATATTCTGACACTGTAGGTTCCAGAGGAACCCGAGGCATCTCTGATGCCGGCTCTTGATAGCTGCACTAATTAAATCAATTTCCTTACAGAGCTGTATTATTTCAGATGCTGAATGCTTTTCTATTTTGGGGTACTCATATAAATCACTCAGTATTTCGGTATCTACCGGTTCATTGAGCTGGACGTCATCAACATAACCAGTATCATCGGTATCGGATAGATACGTAATATCCATGGTTTTGTGTCTATATAGATAAATATATTTTGTATCTCCAGTTGTTCAATCACCCAAATGGGTACGTCAAACACCCAACGTTGGGTTGCATCGTTTGATTGGCTGAAATACGAATAGGAAGAACGTCCCTCACTCTCAGAAAGCAATTGGAAACATGGTGACGCTGTTCTGCGCGCTCGTCGGTGTGAAGGGGAACGCGTTCTCCATCGACATCGATGCGAGCAAGTCTGTGGACCACTTGAAGGACGCGATCAAGGTGAAGAAGGAGAATGATCTCAAGGCGATCGATGCGGACAAGCTGCAGCTGTTCCTCGCCAGGAACGGCGACGACACGTGGCTCGAATCAAGCACAGATGATGTGAAGAAGCTCAAGAAAGGGGAAAAGACTGCTCTAATCGAAGCGCTGACACACGAAGACAATGAACTTGATGGAGAGTTTGGCCTTGAGGAGGTTCTCGAGGGGATGCCAGAACCGAAAACCAAGCAAATCCACGTTTTGGTGGTGGTTCCCAAGCAGGAAACCGTTCAAGCTGTTTCACAAGATGGTGTTTTCGATCGCTGCAGTGATCAATTCTTCTCACAATTCACCAGGGTTGACGAAGTCGACAGTTGGCTCGAGTTTCCGTCGTTGCTGCCGTTGACTGAACGTCATAAGCTCTACGTCCGTGCCTCGTATAAAGTCATCGCGGAACAAGCGTTGTTGAAAGTGGATCCAAGTCGCCGCAAGTATGCAGTCATCACTGGCACGCCTGGCATTGGAAAATCAGTGTTCGTCTACTATGTGATGTGGAGGTTGGTCAAGGATAAGAAACGGGTGTTGTTTCTCACTGCAGCACCACCAATCTACTTCGATGGCAGGTCGATGTTGATCTGCAATCAACTGCCTTTTGCTGGAAATCGCCATTTCTGGTCGGCCGATTTGTGGTGCCTCGTTGATTCAGTCGACCCAACTATGATTCCTGGGCTCCCCATTCTTCATTGCTCGACTCTGCTCGTGAGTACACCGCGACGAGACTGCATTGGTGAATTCAAGAAGCTCGTACCGACTCCAGATGTGTTCTACATGCCACTGTGGACCAAGGAAGAGCTGGCGACAATTGCTTCACTGTATCCAACTGCGGCAGATGTGTGGGATAATCGATTTGAGTGCTTGGGTGGTGTACCTCGTCTGGTGATGCAAGACATTCAATCCGACCCAGAAGCTTTGCTGATTTCCGCATGCAGCAGTTGTTCTCTCGATGATTGCATTATGCTGGTGTCCATCTACTCGGAGATCAATTCGAAGACCAAGATCATTCAGGCGTTGATTCACATCCACAGTCAAGAACCATATCGAGAGTACAAAGTTGCGTACGCATCAGAACTGGCGATGCAAGTGATCGCTCGAACAAAGTGGCGATCCGATCGCACGAAGATGCAAAGCCTTTTGGGGTCGTGCGATGGAAACCCGCTCGCACAATCGCTGTGCGGATACATCTTCGAGCCTCATGCGATGGATCTGTTGGAGCAAGGTGGGACTTTCGTGTGTCGGAGGCTGTTGTCTGGAGCTGAAATGCGAAAGCGCGACACAGCCAAACGCAAACGAGGCACCCCAGATAGTGAAGACGAAGAGACCATCGACATTCCACGTTCCTTGCAACCACGACAAACAGTGGATCGTGTGAAAGTCGGTCAACTTGCAAATCAGCTGTACGTGCCACGGACATCGAACTATACTGCCATTGACGCGTGGATGCCGCACGTCGGTGGTTTTCAAATGACGGTGGGAAGGAAGCACGAGATCAAGGCCGGTGCGGCAGATGATCTGGGGAAACTGGGTGCCAACGGCAATCGGCTCTACTTCTTGCTTCCACCGCTATACTACCAGTCGTTCACGAAGAAGACACCACAAACCATCGAGCAGTTTGCGATACTGATACCTTATCCGGAAGTGGTTTAACACAATCTTCTTATCATCCTTCATAACCTCTCGAACCCGTTAACGTCTGTTTGCCGTCGATTTGCCGTCGATTTGTTGCTGTAGTGCAGTTGGCCAAAGATTTGTATACTGATCAATGGAAGGGCAGCACCTCAATTTCTCTATAACCTTGCAAACTCGCTCATTTGTGTGATTGATGTGTTGTATACAGATGGCTGGGACTTATCAAAAAAACTAAATCAACACAATCAACCTGACTTATTCAGAAATTTTTACGACTTGAATACAGAAGTTTCGCTTCGTTAATATAATTATGAATAGAATCAGACGTTATAGAGATACTGGAGTTAATGAAGTTGCTCCAAAAGATGATCATAGAATTGATGCGATAATGAAAGAATTGGAGTATCTTCGCTCTGAATTAGCTCAAAAAAAGGTTGAAACATCCATTTCAAAATACTTTAATGAAGAGATATTTACAAAAGATAGAGAAGATTTACTCAAGGATGGATTTGTTAGTAAGGGAGACTACCTCGAAATCCCATTAACAATATTGAATGCCAGATACAAACAATGGTGCATCGATACTGGACATAATCGTATGTTGCGTAAAGCAATCATTGAGAACATCCGAAATGATAAAGTTGATGGAGTTGTGTTCAAATATTATGACGGATACGACAAAATACGTGTTTTTCCTAGTTAGTGTGCTTTTCGTTGATATTCTGACACTGTAGGTTCCAGAGGAACCCGAGGCATCTCTGATGCCGGCTCTTGATAGCTGCACTAATTAAATCAATTTCCTTACAGAGCTGTATTATTTCAGATGCTGAATGCTTTTCTATTTTGGGGTACTCATATAAATCACTCAGTATTTCGGTATCTACCGGTTCATTGAGCTGGACGTCATCAACATAACCAGTATCATCGGTATCGGATAGATACGTAATATCCATGGTTTTGTGTCTATATAGATAAATATATTTTGTATCTCCAGTTGTTCAATCACCCAAATGGGTACGTCAAACACCCAACGTTGGGTTGCATCGTTTGATTGGCTGAAATACGAATAGGAAGAACGTCCCTCACTCTCAGAAAGCAATTGGAAACATGGTGAAGCTGATCTGCGCGCTCGTTGGTGTGAAGGGAAACGCGTTCCCTGTGACGATCGATGCGAGCGAGTTGGTGGGAGACTTGAAGAAGGCCATCAAGAAGGAGAAGGAGAACAAGATCAAGTGCGATGCAGATGAGCTCGAGCTGTTCCTCGCCAAGAAGGGCGACGACACGTGGCTCGAATCAAGCACAGATGATGTGAAGAAGCTCAAGAAAGGGGAAAAGACTGCTCTAATCGAAGCGCTGACACACGAAGACAATGAACTTGATGGAGAGTTTGGCCTTGAGGAGGTTCTCGAGGGGATGCCAGAACCGAAAACCAAGCAAATCCACGTGTTGGTGGTGGTTCCCAAGCAGGAAACCGTTCAAGCTGTTTCACAAGCTGGCGTTTTCGATCGCTGCAGTGATCAATTCTTCTCACAATTCACCAGGGTTGACGAAGTCGACAGTTGGCTCGAGTTTCCGTCGTTGCTGCCGTTGACTGAACGTCATAAGCTCTACGTCCGTGCCTCGTATAAAGTCATCGCGGAACAAGCGTTGTTGAAAGTGGATCCAAGTCGCCGCAAGTGTGCAGTCATCACTGGCACGCCTGGCATTGGAAAATCAGTGTTCGTCTACTATGTGATGTGGAGGTTGGTCAAGGATAAGAAACGGGTGTTGTTTCTCACTGCAGCACCACCAATCTACTTCGATGGCAGGTCGATGTTGATCTGCAATCAACTGCCTTTTGCTGGAAATCGCCATTTCTGGTCGGCCGATTTGTGGTGCCTCGTTGATTCAGTCGACCCAACTATGATTCCTGGGCTCCCCATTCTTCATTGCTCGACTCTGCTCGTGAGTACACCGCGACGAGACTGCATTGGTGAATTCAAGAAGCTCGTACCGACTCCAGATGTGTTCTACATGCCACTGTGGACCAAGGAAGAGCTGGCGACAATTGCTTCACTGTATCCAACTGCGGCAGATGTGTGGGATAATCGATTTGAGTGCTTGGGTGGTGTACCTCGTCTGGTGATGCAAGACATTCAATCCGACCCAGAAGCTTTGCTGATTTCCGCATGCAGCAGTTGTTCTCTCGATGATTGCATTATGCTGGTGTCCATCTACTCGGAGATCAATTCGAAGACCAAGATCATTCAGGCGTTGATTCACATCCACAGTCAAGAACCATATCGAGAGTACAAAGTTGCGTACGCATCAGAACTGGCGATGCAAGTGATCGCTCGAACAAAGTGGCGATCCGATCGCACGAAGATGCAAAGCCTTTTGGGGTCGTGCGATGGAAACCCGCTCGCACAATCGCTGTGCGGATACATCTTCGAGCCTCATGCGATGGATCTGTTGGAGCAAGGTGGGACTTTCGTGTGTCGGAGGCTGTTGTCTGGAGCTGAAATGCGAAAGCGCGACACAGCCAAACGCAAACGAGGCACCCCAGATAGTGAAGACGAAGAGACCATCGACATTCCACGTTCCTTGCAACCACGACAAACAGTGGATCGTGTGAAAGTCGGTCAACTTGCAAATCAGCTGTACGTGCCACGGACATCGAACTATACTGCCATTGACGCGTGGATGCCGCACGTCGGTGGTTTTCAAATGACGGTGGGAAGGAAGCACGAGATCAAGGCCGGTGCGGCAGATGATCTGGGGAAACTGGGTGCCAACGGCAATCGGCTCTACTTCTTGCTTCCACCGCTATACTACCAGTCGTTCACGAAGAAGACACCACAAACCATCGAGCAGTTTGCGATACTGATACCTTATCCGGAAGTGGTTTAACACAATCTTCTTATCATCCTTCATAACCTCTCGAACCCGTTAACGTCTGTTTGCCGTCGATTTGCCGTCGATTTGTTGCTGTAGTGCAGTTGGCCAAAGATTTGTATACTGATCAATGGAAGGGCAGCACCTCAATTTCTCTATAACCTTGCAAACTCGCTCATTTGTGTGATTGATGTGTTGTATACAGATGGCTGGGACTTATCAAAAAAACTAAATCAACACAATCAACCTGACTTATTCAGAAATTTTTACGACTTGAATACAGAAGTTTCGCTTCGTTAATATAATTATGAATAGAATCAGACGTTATAGAGATACTGGAGTTAATGAAGTTGCTCCAAAAGATGATCATAGAATTGATGCGATAATGAAAGAATTGGAGTATCTTCGCTCTGAATTAGCTCAAAAAAAGGTTGAAACATCCATTTCAAAATACTTTAATGAAGAGATATTTACAAAAGATAGAGAAGATTTACTCAAGGATGGATTTGTTAGTAAGGGAGACTACCTCGAAATCCCATTAACAATATTGAATGCCAGATACAAACAATGGTGCATCGATACTGGACATAATCGTATGTTGCGTAAAGCAATCATTGAGAACATCCGAAATGATAAAGTTGATGGAGTTGTGTTCAAATATTATGACGGATACGACAAAATACGTGTTTTTCCTAGTTAGTGTGCTTTTCGTTGATATTCTGACACTGTAGGTTCCAGAGGAACCCGAGGCATCTCTGATGCCGGCTCTTGATAGCTGCACTAATTAAATCAATTTCCTTACAGAGCTGTATTATTTCAGATGCTGAATGCTTTTCTATTTTGGGGTACTCATATAAATCACTCAGTATTTCGGTATCTACCGGTTCATTGAGCTGGACGTCATCAACATAACCAGTATCATCGGTATCGGATAGATACGTAATATCCATGGTTTTGTGTCTATATAGATAAATATATTTTGTATCTCCAGTTGTTCAATCACCCAAATGGGTACGTCAAACACCCAACGTTGGGTTGCATCGTTTGATTGGCTGAAATACGAATAGGAAGAACGTCCCTCACTCTCAGAAAGCAATTGGAAACATGGTGAAGCTGATCTGCGCGCTCGTTGGTGTGAAGGGAAACGCGTTCCCTGTGACGATCGATGCGAGCGAGTTGGTGGGAGACTTGAAGAAGGCCATCAAGAAGGAGAAGGAGAACAAGATCAAGTGCGATGCAGATGAGCTCGAGCTGTTCCTCGCCAAGAAGGGCGACGACACGTGGCTCGAATCAAGCACAGATGATGTGAAGAAGCTCAAGAAAGGGGAAAAGACTGCTCTAATCGAAGCGCTGACACACGAAGACAATGAACTTGATGGAGAGTTTGGCCTTGAGGAGGTTCTCGAGGGGATGCCAGAACCGAAAACCAAGCAAATCCACGTGTTGGTGGTGGTTCCCAAGCAGGAAACCGTTCAAGCTGTTTCACAAGCTGGCGTTTTCGATCGCTGCAGTGATCAATTCTTCTCACAATTCACCAGGGTTGACGAAGTCGACAGTTGGCTCGAGTTTCCGTCGTTGCTGCCGTTGACTGAACGTCATAAGCTCTACGTCCGTGCCTCGTATAAAGTCATCGCGGAACAAGCGTTGTTGAAAGTGGATCCAAGTCGCCGCAAGTATGCAGTCATCACTGGCACGCCTGGCATTGGAAAATCAGTGTTCGTCTACTATGTGATGTGGAGGTTGGTCAAGGATAAGAAACGGGTGTTGTTTCTCACTGCAGCACCACCAATCTACTTCGATGGCAGGTCGATGTTGATCTGCAATCAACTGCCTTTTGCTGGAAATCGCCATTTCTGGTCGGCCGATTTGTGGTGCCTCGTTGATTCAGTCGACCCAACTATGATTCCTGGGCTCCCCATTCTTCATTGCTCGACTCTGCTCGTGAGTACACCGCGACGAGACTGCATTGGTGAATTCAAGAAGCTCGTACCGACTCCAGATGTGTTCTACATGCCACTGTGGACCAAGGAAGAGCTGGCGACAATTGCTTCACTGTATCCAACTGCGGCAGATGTGTGGGATAATCGATTTGAGTGCTTGGGTGGTGTACCTCGTCTGGTGATGCAAGACATTCAATCCGACCCAGAAGCTTTGCTGATTTCCGCATGCAGCAGTTGTTCTCTCGATGATTGCATTATGCTGGTGTCCATCTACTCGGAGATCAATTCGAAGACCAAGATCATTCAGGCGTTGATTCACATCCACAGTCAAGAACCATATCGAGAGTACAAAGTTGCGTACGCATCAGAACTGGCGATGCAAGTGATCGCTCGAACAAAGTGGCGATCCGATCGCACGAAGATGCAAAGCCTTTTGGGGTCGTGCGATGGAAACCCGCTCGCACAATCGCTGTGCGGATACATCTTCGAGCCTCATGCGATGGATCTGTTGGAGCAAGGTGGGACTTTCGTGTGTCGGAGGCTGTTGTCTGGAGCTGAAATGCGAAAGCGCGACACAGCCAAACGCAAACGAGGCACCCCAGATAGTGAAGACGAAGAGACCATCGACATTCCACGTTCCTTGCAACCACGACAAACAGTGGATCGTGTGAAAGTCGGTCAACTTGCAAATCAGCTGTACGTGCCACGGACATCGAACTATACTGCCATTGACGCGTGGATGCCGCACGTCGGTGGTTTTCAAATGACGGTGGGAAGGAAGCACGAGATCAAGGCCGGTGCGGCAGATGATCTGGGGAAACTGGGTGCCAACGGCAATCGGCTCTACTTCTTGCTTCCACCGCTATACTACCAGTCGTTCACGAAGAAGACACCACAAACCATCGAGCAGTTTGCGATACTGATACCTTATCCGGAAGTGGTTTAACACAATCTTCTTATCATCCTTCATAACCTCTCGAACTCGTTAACGTCTGTTTGCCGTCGATTTGCCGTCGATTTGTTGCTGTAGTGCAGTTGGCCAAAGATTTGTATACTGATCAATGGAAGGGCAGCACCTCAATTTCTCTATAACCTTGCAAACTCGCTCATTTGTGTGATTGATGTGTTGTATACAGATGGCTGGGACTTATCAAAAAAACTAAATCAACACAATCAACCTGACTTATTCAGAAATTTTTACGACTTGAATACAGAAGTTTCGCTTCGTTAATATAATTATGAATAGAATCAGACGTTATAGAGATACTGGAGTTAATGAAGTTGCTCCAAAAGATGATCATAGAATTGATGCGATAATGAAAGAATTGGAGTATCTTCGCTCTGAATTAGCTCAAAAAAAGGTTGAAACATCCATTTCAAAATACTTTAATGAAGAGATATTTACAAAAGATAGAGAAGATTTACTCAAGGATGGATTTGTTAGTAAGGGAGACTACCTCGAAATCTCATTAACAATATTGAATGCCAGATACAAACAATGGTGCATCGATACTGGACATAATCGTATGTTGCGTAAAGCAATCATTGAGAACATCCGAAATGATAAAGTTGATGGAGTTGTGTTCAAATATTATGACGGATACGACAAAATACGTGTTTTTCCTAGTTAGTGTGCTTTTCGTTGATATTCTGACACTGTAGGTTCCAGAGGAACCCGAGGCATCTCTGATGCCGGCTCTTGATAGCTGCACTAATTAAATCAATTTCCTTACAGAGCTGTATTATTTCAGATGCTGAATGCTTTTCTATTTTGGGGTACTCATATAAATCACTCAGTATTTCGGTATCTACCGGTTCATTGAGCTGGACGTCATCAACATAACCAGTATCATCGGTATCGGATAGATACGTAATATCCATGGTTTTGTGTCTATATAGATAAATATATTTTGTATCTCCAGTTGTTCAATCACCCAAATGGGTACGTCAAACACCCAACGTTGGGTTGCATCGTTTGATTGGCTGAAATACGAATAGGAAGAACGTCCCTCACTCTCAGAAAGCAATTGGAAACATGGTGACGCTGTTCTGCGCGCTCGTCGGTGTGAAGGGGAACGCGTTCTCCATCGACATCGATGCGAGCAAGTCTGTGGACCACTTGAAGGACGCGATCAAGGTGAAGAAGGAGAACAAGATCAAGTGCGATGCAGATGAGCTCGAGCTGTTCCTCGCCAAGAAGGGCGACGACACGTGGCTCGAATCAAGCACAGATGATGTGAAGAAGCTCAAGAAAGGGGAAAAGACTGCTCTAATCGAAGCGCTGACACACGAAGACAATGAACTGCAGGGAGAGTCTGGCCTTCAGAAGGTGTTGAAGGATATGCCTGAGCCGTCCACCGATCAAATCCACGTGTTGGTGGTGGTTCCCAAGCAGGAAACCATTCAAGCTGTTTCACAAGATGGTGTTTTCGATCGCTGCAGTGATCAATTCTTCTCACAATTCACCAGGGTTGACGAAGTCGACAGTTGGCTCGAGTTTCCGTCGTTGCTGCCGTTGACTGAACGTCATAAGCTCTACGTCCGTGCCTCGTATAAAGTCATCGCGGAACAAGCGTTGTTGAAAGTGGATCCAAGTCGCCGCAAGTATGCAGTCATCACTGGCACGCCTGGCATTGGAAAATCAGTGTTCGTCTACTATGTGATGTGGAGGTTGGTCAAGGATAAGAAACGGGTGTTGTTTCTCACTGCAGCACCACCAATCTACTTCGATGGCAGGTCGATGTTGATCTGCAATCAACTGCCTTTTGCTGGAAATCGCCATTTCTGGTCGGCCGATTTGTGGTGCCTCGTTGATTCAGTCGACCCAACTATGATTCCTGGGCTCCCCATTCTTCATTGCTCGACTCTGCTCGTGAGTACACCGCGACGAGACTGCATTGGTGAATTCAAGAAGCTCGTACCGACTCCAGATGTGTTCTACATGCCACTGTGGACCAAGGAAGAGCTGGCGACAATTGCTTCACTGTATCCAACTGCGGCAGATGTGTGGGATAATCGATTTGAGTGCTTGGGTGGTGTACCTCGTCTGGTGATGCAAGACATTCAATCCGACCCAGAAGCTTTGCTGATTTCCGCATGCAGCAGTTGTTCTCTCGATGATTGCATTATGCTGGTGTCCATCTACTCGGAGATCAATTCGAAGACCAAGATCATTCAGGCGTTGATTCACATCCACAGTCAAGAACCATATCGAGAGTACAAAGTTGCGTACGCATCAGAACTGGCGATGCAAGTGATCGCTCGAACAAAGTGGCGATCCGATCGCACGAAGATGCAAAGCCTTTTGGGGTCGTGCGATGGAAACCCGCTCGCACAATCGCTGTGCGGATACATCTTCGAGCCTCATGCGATGGATCTGTTGGAGCAAGGTGGGACTTTCGTGTGTCGGAGGCTGTTGTCTGGAGCTGAAATGCGAAAGCGCGACACAGCCAAACGCAAACGAGGCACCCCAGATAGTGAAGACGAAGAGACCATCGACATTCCACGTTCCTTGCAACCACGACAAACAGTGGATCGTGTGAAAGTCGGTCAACTTGCAAATCAGCTGTACGTGCCACGGACATCGAACTATACTGCCATTGACGCGTGGATGCCGCACGTCGGTGGTTTTCAAATGACGGTGGGAAGGAAGCACGAGATCAAGGCCGGTGCGGCAGATGATCTGGGGAAACTGGGTGCCAACGGCAATCGGCTCTACTTCTTGCTTCCACCGCTATACTACCAGTCGTTCACGAAGAAGACACCACAAACCATCGAGCAGTTTGCGATACTGATACCTTATCCGGAAGTGGTTTAACACAATCTTCTTATCATCCTTCATAACCTCTCGAACCCGTTAACGTCTGTTTGCCGTCGATTTGCCGTCGATTTGTTGCTGTAGTGCAGTTGGCCAAAGATTTGTATACTGATCAATGGAAGGGCAGCACCTCAATTTCTCTATAACCTTGCAAACTCGCTCATTTGTGTGATTGATGTGTTGTATACAGATGGCTGGGACTTATCAAAAAAACTAAATCAACACAATCAACCTGACTTATTCAGAAATTTTTACGACTTGAATACAGAAGTTTCGCTTCGTTAATATAATTATGAATAGAATCAGACGTTATAGAGATACTGGAGTTAATGAAGTTGCTCCAAAAGATGATCATAGAATTGATGCGATAATGAAAGAATTGGAGTATCTTCGCTCTGAATTAGCTCAAAAAAAGGTTGAAACATCCATTTCAAAATACTTTAATGAAGAGATATTTACAAAAGATAGAGAAGATTTACTCAAGGATGGATTTGTTAGTAAGGGAGACTACCTCGAAATCCCATTAACAATATTGAATGCCAGATACAAACAATGGTGCATCGATACTGGACATAATCGTATGTTGCGTAAAGCAATCATTGAGAACATCCGAAATGATAAAGTTGATGGAGTTGTGTTCAAATATTATGACGGATACGACAAAATACGTGTTTTTCCTAGTTAGTGTGCTTTTCGTTGATATTCTGACACTGTAGGTTCCAGAGGAACCCGAGGCATCTCTGATGCCGGCTCTTGATAGCTGCACTAATTAAATCAATTTCCTTACAGAGCTGTATTATTTCAGATGCTGAATGCTTTTCTATTTTGGGGTACTCATATAAATCACTCAGTATTTCGGTATCTACCGGTTCATTGAGCTGGACGTCATCAACATAACCAGTATCATCGGTATCGGATAGATACGTAATATCCATGGTTTTGTGTCTATATAGATAAATATATTTTGTATCTCCAGTTGTTCAATCACCCAAATGGGTACGTCAAACACCCAACGTTGGGTTGCATCGTTTGATTGGCTGAAATACGAATAGGAAGAACGTCCCTCACTCTCAGAAAGCAATTGGAAACATGGTGAAGCTGATCTGCGCGCTCGTTGGTGTGAAGGGAAACGCGTTCCCTGTGACGATCGATGCGAGCGAGTTGGTGGGAGACTTGAAGAAGGCCATCAAGAAGGAGAAGGAGAACAAGATCAAGTGCGATGCAGATGAGCTCGAGCTGTTCCTCGCCAAGAAGGGCGACGACACGTGGCTCGAATCAAGCACAGATGATGTGAAGAAGCTCAAGAAAGGGGAAAAGACTGCTCTAATCGAAGCGCTGACACACGAAGACAATGAACTGCAGGGAGAGTCTGGCCTTCAGAAGGTATTGAAGGATATGCCTGAGCCGTCCACCGATCAAATCCACGTTTTGGTGGTGGTTCCCAAGCAGGAAGCCGCCCAAGCTGTTTCACAAGCTGGCGTTTTCGATCGCTGCAGTGATCAATTCTTCTCACAATTCACCAGGGTTGACGAAGTCGACAGTTGGCTCGAGTTTCCGTCGTTGCTGCCGTTGACTGAACGTCATAAGCTCTACGTCCGTGCCTCGTATAAAGTCATCGCGGAACAAGCGTTGTTGAAAGTGGATCCAAGTCGCCGCAAGTATGCAGTCATCACTGGCACGCCTGGCATTGGAAAATCAGTGTTCGTCTACTATGTGATGTGGAGGTTGGTCAAGGATAAGAAACGGGTGTTGTTTCTCACTGCAGCACCACCAATCTACTTCGATGGCAGGTCGATGTTGATCTGCAATCAACTGCCTTTTGCTGGAAATCGCCATTTCTGGTCGGCCGATTTGTGGTGCCTCGTTGATTCAGTCGACCCAACTATGATTCCTGGGCTCCCCATTCTTCATTGCTCGACTCTGCTCGTGAGTAGACCGCGACGAGACTGCATTGGTGAATTCAAGAAGCTCGTACCGACTCCAGATGTGTTCTACATGCCACTGTGGACCAAGGAAGAGCTGGCGACAATTGCTTCACTGTATCCAACTGCGGCAGATGTGTGGGATAATCGATTTGAGTGCTTGGGTGGTGTACCTCGTCTGGTGATGCAAGACATTCAATCCGACCCAGAAGCTTTGCTGATTTCCGCATGCAGCAGTTGTTCTCTCGATGATTGCATTATGCTGGTGTCCATCTACTCGGAGATCAATTCGAAGACCAAGATCATTCAGGCGTTGATTCACATCCACAGTCAAGAACCATATCGAGAGTACAAAGTTGCGTACGCATCAGAACTGGCGATGCAAGTGATCGCTCGAACAAAGTGGCGATCCGATCGCACGAAGATGCAAAGCCTTTTGGGGTCGTGCGATGGAAACCCGCTCGCACAATCGCTGTGCGGATACATCTTCGAGCCTCATGCGATGGATCTGTTGGAGCAAGGTGGGACTTTCGTGTGTCGGAGGCTGTTGTCTGGAGCTGAAATGCGAAAGCGCGACACAGCCAAACGCAAACGAGGCACCCCAGATAGTGAAGACGAAGAGACCATCGACATTCCACGTTCCTTGCAACCACGACAAACAGTGGATCGTGTGAAAGTCGGTCAACTTGCAAATCAGCTGTACGTGCCACGGACATCGAACTATACTGCCATTGACGCGTGGATGCCGCACGTCGGTGGTTTTCAAATGACGGTGGGAAGGAAGCACGAGATCAAGGCCGGTGCGGCAGATGATCTGGGGAAACTGGGTGCCAACGGCAATCGGCTCTACTTCTTGCTTCCACCGCTATACTACCAGTCGTTCACGAAGAAGACACCACAAACCATCGAGCAGTTTGCGATACTGATACCTTATCCGGAAGTGGTTTAACACAATCTTCTTATCATCCTTCATAACCTCTCGAACTCGTTAACGTCTGTTTGCCGTCGATTTGCCGTCGATTTGTTGCTGTAGTGCAGTTGGCCAAAGATTTGTATACTGATCAATGGAAGGGCAGCACCTCAATTTCTCTATAACCTTGCAAACTCGCTCATTTGTGTGATTGATGTGTTGTATACAGATGGCTGGGACTTATCAAAAAAACTAAATCAACACAATCAACCTGACTTATTCAGAAATTTTTACGACTTGAATACAGAAGTTTCGCTTCGTTAATATAATTATGAATAGAATCAGACGTTATAGAGATACTGGAGTTAATGAAGTTGCTCCAAAAGATGATCATAGAATTGATGCGATAATGAAAGAATTGGAGTATCTTCGCTCTGAATTAGCTCAAAAAAAGGTTGAAACATCCATTTCAAAATACTTTAATGAAGAGATATTTACAAAAGATAGAGAAGATTTACTCAAGGATGGATTTGTTAGTAAGGGAGACTACCTCGAAATCCCATTAACAATATTGAATGCCAGATACAAACAATGGTGCATCGATACTGGACATAATCGTATGTTGCGTAAAGCAATCATTGAGAACATCCGAAATGATAAAGTTGATGGAGTTGTGTTCAAATATTATGACGGATACGACAAAATACGTGTTTTTCCTAGTTAGTGTGCTTTTCGTTGATATTCTGACACTGTAGGTTCCAGAGGAACCCGAGGCATCTCTGATGCCGGCTCTTGATAGCTGCACTAATTAAATCAATTTCCTTACAGAGCTGTATTATTTCAGATGCTGAATGCTTTTCTATTTTGGGGTACTCATATAAATCACTCAGTATTTCGGTATCTACCGGTTCATTGAGCTGGACGTCATCAACATAACCAGTATCATCGGTATCGGATAGATACGTAATATCCATGGTTTTGTGTCTATATAGATAAATATATTTTGTATCTCCAGTTGTTCAATCACCCAAATGGGTACGTCAAACACCCAACGTTGGGTTGCATCGTTTGATTGGCTGAAATACGAATAGGAAGAACGTCCCTCACTCTCAGAAAGCAATTGGAAACATGGTGAAGCTGATCTGCGCGCTCGTTGGTGTGAAGGGAAACGCGTTCCCTGTGACGATCGATGCGAGCGAGTTGGTGGGAGACTTGAAGAAGGCCATCAAGAAGGAGAAGGAGAACAAGATCAAGTGCGATGCAGATGAGCTCGAGCTGTTCCTCGCCAAGAAGGGCGACGACACGTGGCTCGAATCAAGCACAGATGATGTGAAGAAGCTCAAGAAAGGGGAAAAGACTGCTCTAATCGAAGCGCTGACACACGAAGACAATGAACTGCAGGGAGAGTCTGGCCTTCAGAAGGTATTGAAGGATATGCCTGAGCCGTCCACCGATCAAATCCACGTGTTGGTGGTGGTTCCCAAGCAGGAAGCCGCCCAAGCTGTTTCACAAGCTGGCGTTTTCGATCGCTGCAGTGATCAATTCTTCTCACAATTCACCAGGGTTGACGAAGTCGACAGTTGGCTCGAGTTTCCGTCGTTGCTGCCGTTGACTGAACGTCATAAGCTCTACGTCCGTGCCTCGTATAAAGTCATCGCGGAACAAGCGTTGTTGAAAGTGGATCCAAGTCGCCGCAAGTATGCAGTCATCACTGGCACGCCTGGCATTGGAAAATCAGTGTTCGTCTACTATGTGATGTGGAGGTTGGTCAAGGATAAGAAACGGGTGTTGTTTCTCACTGCAGCACCACCAATCTACTTCGATGGCAGGTCGATGTTGATCTGCAATCAACTGCCTTTTGCTGGAAATCGCCATTTCTGGTCGGCCGATTTGTGGTGCCTCGTTGATTCAGTCGACCCAACTATGATTCCTGGGCTCCCCATTCTTCATTGCTCGACTCTGCTCGTGAGTACACCGCGACGAGACTGCATTGGTGAATTCAAGAAGCTCGTACCGACTCCAGATGTGTTCTACATGCCACTGTGGACCAAGGAAGAGCTGGCGACAATTGCTTCACTGTATCCAACTGCGGCAGATGTGTGGGATAATCGATTTGAGTGCTTGGGTGGTGTACCTCGTCTGGTGATGCAAGACATTCAATCCGACCCAGAAGCTTTGCTGATTTCCGCATGCAGCAGTTGTTCTCTCGATGATTGCATTATGCTGGTGTCCATCTACTCGGAGATCAATTCGAAGACCAAGATCATTCAGGCGTTGATTCACATCCACAGTCAAGAACCATATCGAGAGTACAAAGTTGCGTACGCATCAGAACTGGCGATGCAAGTGATCGCTCGAACAAAGTGGCGATCCGATCGCACGAAGATGCAAAGCCTTTTGGGGTCGTGCGATGGAAACCGCTCGCACAATCGCTGTGCGGATACATCTTCGAGCCTCATGCGATGGATCTGTTGGAGCAAGGTGGGACTTTCGTGTGTCGGAGGCTGTTGTCTGGAGCTGAAATGCGAAAGCGCGACACAGCCAAACGCAAACGAGGCACCCCAGATAGTGAAGACGAAGAGACCATCGACATTCCACGTTCCTTGCAACCACGACAAACAGTGGATCGTGTGAAAGTCGGTCAACTTGCAAATCAGCTGTACGTGCCACGGACATCGAACTATACTGCCATTGACGCGTGGATGCCGCACGTCGGTGGTTTTCAAATGACGGTGGGAAGGAAGCACGAGATCAAGGCCGGTGCGGCAGATGATCTGGGGAAACTGGGTGCCAACGGCAATCGGCTCTACTTCTTGCTTCCACCGCTATACTACCAGTCGTTCACGAAGAAGACACCACAAACCATCGAGCAGTTTGCGATACTGATACCTTATCCGGAAGTGGTTTAACACAATCTTCTTATCATCCTTCATAACCTCTCGAACTCGTTAACGTCTGTTTGCCGTCGATTTGCCGTCGATTTGTTGCTGTAGTGCAGTTGGCCAAAGATTTGTATACTGATCAATGGAAGGGCAGCACCTCAATTTCTCTATAACCTTGCAAACTCGCTCATTTGTGTGATTGATGTGTTGTATACAGATGGCTGGGACTTATCAAAAAAACTAAATCAACACAATCAACCTGACTTATTCAGAAATTTTTACGACTTGAATGCAGAAGTTTCGCTTCGTTAATATAATTATGAATAGAATCAGACGTTATAGAGATACTGGAGTTAATGAAGTTGCTCCAAAAGATGATCATAGAATTGATGCGATAATGAAAGAATTGGAGTATCTTCGCTCTGAATTAGCTCAAAAAAAGGTTGAAACATCCATTTCAAAATACTTTAATGAAGAGATATTTACAAAAGATAGAGAAGATTTACTCAAGGATGGATTTGTTAGTAAGGGAGACTACCTCGAAATCCCATTAACAATATTGAATGCCAGATACAAACAATGGTGCATCGATACTGGACATAATCGTATGTTGCGTAAAGCAATCATTGAGAACATCCGAAATGATAAAGTTGATGGAGTTGTGTTCAAATATTATGACGGATACGACAAAATACGTGTTTTTCCTAGTTAGTGTGCTTTTCGTTGATATTCTGACACTGTAGGTTCCAGAGGAACCCGAGGCATCTCTGATGCCGGCTCTTGATAGCTGCACTAATTAAATCAATTTCCTTACAGAGCTGTATTATTTCAGATGCTGAATGCTTTTCTATTTTGGGGTACTCATATAAATCACTCAGTATTTCGGTATCTACCGGTTCATTGAGCTGGACGTCATCAACATAACCAGTATCATCGGTATCGGATAGATACGTAATATCCATGGTTTTGTGTCTATATAGATAAATATATTTTGTATCTCCAGTTGTTCAATCACCCAAATGGGTACGTCAAACACCCAACGTTGGGTTGCATCGTTTGATTGGCTGAAATACGAATAGGAAGAACGTCCCTCACTCTCAGAAAGCAATTGGAAACATGGTGAAGCTGATCTGCGCGCTCGTTGGTGTGAAGGGAAACGCGTTCCCTGTGACGATCGATGCGAGCGAGTTGGTGGGAGACTTGAAGGACGCGATCAAGGTGAAGAAGGAGAATGATCTCAAGGCGATCGATGCGGACAAGCTGCAGCTGTTCCTCGCCAGGAACGGCGACGACACGTGGCTCGAATCAAGCACAGATGATGTGAAGAAGCTCAAGAAAGGGGAAAAGACTGCTCTAATCGAAGCGCTGACACACGAAGACAATGAACTGCAGGGAGAGTCTGGCCTTCAGAAGGTGTTGAAGGATATGCCTGAGCCGTCCACCGATCAAATCCACGTGTTGGTGGTGGTTCCCAAGCAGGAAGCCGCCCAAGCTGTTTCACAAGCTGGCGTTTTCGATCGCTGCAGTGATCAATTCTTCTCACAATTCACCAGGGTTGACGAAGTCGACAGTTGGCTCGAGTTTCCGTCGTTGCTGCCGTTGACTGAACGTCATAAGCTCTACGTCCGTGCCTCGTATAAAGTCATCGCGGAACAAGCGTTGTTGAAAGTGGATCCAAGTCGCCGCAAGTATGCAGTCATCACTGGCACGCCTGGCATTGGAAAATCAGTGTTCGTCTACTATGTGATGTGGAGGTTGGTCAAGGATAAGAAACGGGTGTTGTTTCTCACTGCAGCACCACCAATCTACTTCGATGGCAGGTCGATGTTGATCTGCAATCAACTGCCTTTTGCTGGAAATCGCCATTTCTGGTCGGCCGATTTGTGGTGCCTCGTTGATTCAGTCGACCCAACTATGATTCCTGGGCTCCCCATTCTTCATTGCTCGACTCTGCTCGTGAGTACACCGCGACGAGACTGCATTGGTGAATTCAAGAAGCTCGTACCGACTCCAGATGTGTTCTACATGCCACTGTGGACCAAGGAAGAGCTGGCGACAATTGCTTCACTGTATCCAACTGCGGCAGATGTGTGGGATAATCGATTTGAGTGCTTGGGTGGTGTACCTCGTCTGGTGATGCAAGACATTCAATCCGACCCAGAAGCTTTGCTGATTTCCGCATGCAGCAGTTGTTCTCTCGATGATTGCATTATGCTGGTGTCCATCTACTCGGAGATCAATTCGAAGACCAAGATCATTCAGGCGTTGATTCACATCCACAGTCAAGAACCATATCGAGAGTACAAAGTTGCGTACGCATCAGAACTGGCGATGCAAGTGATCGCTCGAACAAAGTGGCGATCCGATCGCACGAAGATGCAAAGCCTTTTGGGGTCGTGCGATGGAAACCCGCTCGCACAATCGCTGTGCGGATACATCTTCGAGCCTCATGCGATGGATCTGTTGGAGCAAGGTGGGACTTTCGTGTGTCGGAGGCTGTTGTCTGGAGCTGAAATGCGAAAGCGCGACACAGCCAAACGCAAACGAGGCACCCCAGATAGTGAAGACGAAGAGACCATCGACATTCCACGTTCCTTGCAACCACGACAAACAGTGGATCGTGTGAAAGTCGGTCAACTTGCAAATCAGCTGTACGTGCCACGGACATCGAACTATACTGCCATTGACGCGTGGATGCCGCACGTCGGTGGTTTTCAAATGACGGTGGGAAGGAAGCACGAGATCAAGGCCGGTGCGGCAGATGATCTGGGGAAACTGGGTGCCAACGGCAATCGGCTCTACTTCTTGCTTCCACCGCTATACTACCAGTCGTTCACGAAGAAGACACCACAAACCATCGAGCAGTTTGCGATACTGATACCTTATCCGGAAGTGGTTTAACACAATCTTCTTATCATCCTTCATAACCTCTCGAACTCGTTAACGTCTGTTTGCCGTCGATTTGCCGTCGATTTGTTGCTGTAGTGCAGTTGGCCAAAGATTTGTATACTGATCAATGGAAGGGCAGCACCTCAATTTCTCTATAACCTTGCAAACTCGCTCATTTGTGTGATTGATGTGTTGTATACAGATGGCTGGGACTTATCAAAAAAACTAAATCAACACAATCAACCTGACTTATTCAGAAATTTTTACGACTTGAATACAGAAGTTTCGCTTCGTTAATATAATTATGAATAGAATCAGACGTTATAGAGATACTGGAGTTAATGAAGTTGCTCCAAAAGATGATCATAGAATTGATGCGATAATGAAAGAATTGGAGTATCTTCGCTCTGAATTAGCTCAAAAAAAGGTTGAAACATCCATTTCAAAATACTTTAATGAAGAGATATTTACAAAAGATAGAGAAGATTTACTCAAGGATGGATTTGTTAGTAAGGGAGACTACCTCGAAATCCCATTAACAATATTGAATGCCAGATACAAACAATGGTGCATCGATACTGGACATAATCGTATGTTGCGTAAAGCAATCATTGAGAACATCCGAAATGATAAAGTTGATGGAGTTGTGTTCAAATATTATGACGGATACGACAAAATACGTGTTTTTCCTAGTTAGTGTGCTTTTCGTTGATATTCTGACACTGTAGGTTCCAGAGGAACCCGAGGCATCTCTGATGCCGGCTCTTGATAGCTGCACTAATTAAATCAATTTCCTTACAGAGCTGTATTATTTCAGATGCTGAATGCTTTTCTATTTTGGGGTACTCATATAAATCACTCAGTATTTCGGTATCTACCGGTTCATTGAGCTGGACGTCATCAACATAACCAGTATCATCGGTATCGGATAGATACGTAATATCCATGGTTTTGTGTCTATATAGATAAATATATTTTGTATCTCCAGTTGTTCAATCACCCAAATGGGTACGTCAAACACCCAACGTTGGGTTGCATCGTTTGATTGGCTGAAATACGAATAGGAAGAACGTCCCTCACTCTCAGAAAGCAATTGGAAACATGGTGAAGCTGATCTGCGCGCTCGTTGGTGTGAAGGGAAACGCGTTCCCTGTGACGATCGATGCGAGCGAGTTGGTGGGAGACTTGAAGGACGCGATCAAGGTGAAGAAGGAGAATGATCTCAAGGCGATCGATGCGGACAAGCTGCAGCTGTTCCTCGCCAGGAACGGCGACGACACGTGGCTCGAATCAAGCACAGATGATGTGAAGAAGCTCAAGAAAGGGGAAAAGACTGCTCTAATCGAAGCGCTGACACACGAAGACAATGAACTGCAGGGAGAGTCTGGCCTTCAGAAGGTGTTGAAGGATATGCCTGAGCCGTCCACCGATCAAATCCACGTGTTGGTGGTGGTTCCCAAGCAGGAAACCATTCAAGCTGTTTCACAAGATGGTGTTTTCGATCGCTGCAGTGATCAATTCTTCTCACAATTCACCAGGGTTGACGAAGTCAACAGTTGGCTCGAGTTTCCGTCGTTGCTGCCGCTAACGAAACGTCAAAAGCTCTACATTCGATCTTCGTACAAGTCGATCGCTGCTCAAGTTCTGTCAAATGCGGACCCAAGCATGGTCAAGTATGCAGTCATCACTGGCACGCCTGGCATTGGAAAATCAGTGTTCGTCTACTATGTGATGTGGAGGTTGGTCAAGGATAAGAAACGGGTGTTGTTTCTCACTGCAGCACCACCAATCTACTTCGATGGCAGGTCGATGTTGATCTGCAATCAACTGCCTTTTGCTGGAAATCGCCATTTCTGGTCGGCCGATTTGTGGTGCCTCGTTGATTCAGTCGACCCAACTATGATTCCTGGGCTCCCCATTCTTCATTGCTCGACTCTGCTCGTGAGTACACCGCGACGAGACTGCATTGGTGAATTCAAGAAGCTCGTACCGACTCCAGATGTGTTCTACATGCCACTGTGGACCAAGGAAGAGCTGGCGACAATTGCTTCACTGTATCCAACTGCGGCAGATGTGTGGGATAATCGATTTGAGTGCTTGGGTGGTGTACCTCGTCTGGTGATGCAAGACATTCAATCCGACCCAGAAGCTTTGCTGATTTCCGCATGCAGCAGTTGTTCTCTCGATGATTGCATTATGCTGGTGTCCATCTACTCGGAGATCAATTCGAAGACCAAGATCATTCAGGCGTTGATTCACATCCACAGTCAAGAACCATATCGAGAGTACAAAGTTGCGTACGCATCAGAACTGGCGATGCAAGTGATCGCTCGAACAAAGTGGCGATCCGATCGCACGAAGATGCAAAGCCTTTTGGGGTCGTGCGATGGAAACCCGCTCGCACAATCGCTGTGCGGATACATCTTCGAGCCTCATGCGATGGATCTGTTGGAGCAAGGTGGGACTTTCGTGTGTCGGAGGCTGTTGTCTGGAGCTGAAATGCGAAAGCGCGACACAGCCAAACGCAAACGAGGCACCCCAGATAGTGAAGACGAAGAGACCATCGACATTCCACGTTCCTTGCAACCACGACAAACAGTGGATCGTGTGAAAGTCGGTCAACTTGCAAATCAGCTGTACGTGCCACGGACATCGAACTATACTGCCATTGACGCGTGGATGCCGCACGTCGGTGGTTTTCAAATGACGGTGGGAAGGAAGCACGAGATCAAGGCCGGTGCGGCAGATGATCTGGGGAAACTGGGTGCCAACGGCAATCGGCTCTACTTCTTGCTTCCACCGCTATACTACCAGTCGTTCACGAAGAAGACACCACAAACCATCGAGCAGTTTGCGATACTGATACCTTATCCGGAAGTGGTTTAACACAATCTTCTTATCATCCTTCATAACCTCTCGAACTCGTTAACGTCTGTTTGCCGTCGATTTGCCGTCGATTTGTTGCTGTAGTGCAGTTGGCCAAAGATTTGTATACTGATCAATGGAAGGACAGCACCTCAATTTCTCTATAACCTTGCAAACTCGCTCATTTGTGTGATTGATGTGTTGTATACAGATGGCTGGGACTTATCAAAAAAACTAAATCAACACAATCAACCTGACTTATTCAGAAATTTTTACGACTTGAATACAGAAGTTTCGCTTCGTTAATATAATTATGAATAGAATCAGACGTTATAGAGATACTGGAGTTAATGAAGTTGCTCCAAAAGATGATCATAGAATTGATGCGATAATGAAAGAATTGGAGTATCTTCGCTCTGAATTAGCTCAAAAAAAGGTTGAAACATCCATTTCAAAATACTTTAATGAAGAGATATTTACAAAAGATAGAGAAGATTTACTCAAGGATGGATTTGTTAGTAAGGGAGACTACCTCGAAATCCCATTAACAATATTGAATGCCAGATACAAACAATGGTGCATCGATACTGGACATAATCGTATGTTGCGTAAAGCAATCATTGAGAACATCCGAAATGATAAAGTTGATGGAGTTGTGTTCAAATATTATGACGGATACGACAAAATACGTGTTTTTCCTAGTTAGTGTGCTTTTCGTTGATATTCTGACACTGTAGGTTCCAGAGGAACCCGAGGCATCTCTGATGCCGGCTCTTGATAGCTGCACTAATTAAATCAATTTCCTTACAGAGCTGTATTATTTCAGATGCTGAATGCTTTTCTATTTTGGGGTACTCATATAAATCACTCAGTATTTCGGTATCTACCGGTTCATTGAGCTGGACGTCATCAACATAACCAGTATCATCGGTATCGGATAGATACGTAATATCCATGGTTTTGTGTCTATATAGATAAATATATTTTGTATCTCCAGTTGTTCAATCACCCAAATGGGTACGTCAAACACCCAACGTTGGGTTGCATCGTTTGATTGGCTGAAATACGAATAGGAAGAACGTCCCTCACTCTCAGAAAGCAATTGGAAACATGGTGAAGCTGATCTGCGCGCTTGTTGGTGTGAAGGGAAACGCGTTCCCTGTGACGATCGATGCGAGCGAGTTGGTGGGAGACTTGAAGAAGGCCATCAAGAAGGAGAAGGAGAACAAGATCAAGTGCGATGCAGATGAGCTCGAGCTGTTCCTCGCCAAGAAGGGCGACGACACGTGGCTCGAATCAAGCACAGATGATGTGAAGAAGCTCAAGAAAGGGGAAAAGACTGCTCTAATCGAAGCGCTGACACACGAAGACAATGAACTTGATGGAGAGTCTGGCCTTCAGAAGGTGTTGAAGGATATGCCTGAGCCGTCCACCGATCAAATCCACGTTTTGGTGGTGATTCCGTCGCATGACGTCGGTGGAAAGCGTGTTCGAGTAGATGAATGGTTCGTCGACGAAGCATTTTCTGTCCAAAAGAAGAAACGAAAACTGGATGAAGACGAAACTGACCAATTCACAAGGTATTTCAAGATGGCTGGGTTTCCACCGTTGGCACATCCGATGGAGAAGTACACGAAGATTGTGGAACGAGATGCATATGCTGTGATTTTTGCAGAGCTAATGCGCAAGGTGAAGTTGTGCTTCGAAGCCAAATCAGGCGCTAACATGGTCGTGACGGGAAATCCAGGCACAGGGAAGAGTCGCTTTTACCTCTATTGCATCTTTCAACTTCTATTGGGGCATCAAGCGGAAGTCAAAGAGCTTGCTTCTTTTGATTTGGTGCTGAATTTCGGAAACAAATACCACAAGTTCCATGCTGAAAGCAGGGAGTTCATCAAGTTGAACGAAGCGGATGCTCTTTCGATTCAAGATCAGCACCGTGTGCTTCGGCTCATCGAGGGAAAATCATCGGAACTTACCGGCTGGAAAGGAGTATCAATTCTATTTGCTTCCCCGGGGCTGGATGGCATGAACGATTACGCAAAAGTTGACTCGTTCACGTACATCTTGCCAGTGTGGAGTCTGGAAGAGCTTCAAGATTACAACTCACTGCTTGATGATGATTTCAAACTATCGGAAGACGTTTTGATCTCGCGATACGACAAATTTGGTGGAATTCCAAGATTCATCTTCACTGCGACGGAGCTTGAGAATGACGAAGAACTTCAGAAGGCTATCGCTACATTCAGTGCGTTGGATATCATTTCATATGCCAAAAGCAATCATGCTGTGCGAGACGGAAATTACAGCCACCGCGTTCTCGAGATGGTCCCGAGCAGAGTGGATTTTCGAGCAAAATTCCATCTTGATTTTTTGTCCAAGTACATTGCCGAGAAGATCGTTGCTAAAGTGGACGAAGACAGTCTGCAAAGAGTATCGGAATTCGCAATTGCACACGCCAATGATGACTCAGGAAGTACATCCGTCGTTCGAGGCAAGATATACGAGATGCTCTGCCACAGATGGTTCAATCTACACAAACAAGGACACCTATAGCTCCGTTCGTTGTGCTCGAAGGAGCGCATAGAGTTGATCGTTCCGGAAAATATGCCAATGGTACGGTTCTCCACTCTCGATGAGATCCGTGCAGTTCCTCGACGCCTGACGTACTACCAGCCGACGTCAAGAACATTCGGTGCGTTGGATGCATTCATCTTGGATGGCAAGAACACCAGATGCTATGGTTTGCAGATGACCCTCAACCTGGATCATGGAATCAAAGCTGCACCATTGAGTAGCTTTTTGCTCTGGCTGAACGGTATTGGTATCCCCACGTATCAGTTCTACTTTGGTTTCGTGGTTCCAAGCAACTTAGCGCCACACTATCGGAAGCAAACGATCAGAACCAAGACTAATGAAGTTCACCAGAGACCAGGAACGTTGGCGAGTGTGAAGCAGTATGTTGTTGCATTAGACGTGTTTGTTGGGAACATTTAAAGGGGTAATACAAGCTAGAGAGGATATAGAGGAAACAAAGTTGTTCCTATGTCCTTGCACTGTGTCCTCGAGACACTATTGTTGCGGCTGCTGCTGATTGTGCTCGATAGTGCTGATAAGACAGAAATGATTCTCTCTGATAGCCTGTCTAAACCGATAGTGTCGAAATGGTAGCGATTTGCCTCCTAGCCTAAGCTACTTCTTGAACAATGTATGCATTCCCCAAAGTTCGTTGGTTCTGATCACCTCTATGATCTGATAACCTGCAGAACCGCGACAAGGACTCGACAGAAGTGAAGCACGATCTGTTTCTATGGGCAAAAGAAGCGCAAGCGCGCCATCTGCACGAGATCCGCAAAGTCGACAGAAGTTACAGCTAAAAAAAGGTTCCAGTTTCAGATGATGGAGGTTAAGACAAAAAAAAAGATTCTTTTTTAATTCTGTGTTGTAAATTCGTTCAGGTTTTCTTTCAATGATGGGCATTTATTCTTGATATATTCATTTTTACACATCCAATTGAAATATTGGGTATCGTTTTCAACAATCCACTTTACTGATTTGTTCTTATGTTTGCCCCACCGCATGATATAACTATCGTCTCCATCTTGGAACTTCCCTTGTAAAAAGCGTTTGATATCCGATTCTTCGGATTGTTGATTGTATAACCATCGACAGTATGACGCATCTTGATCATATACTTCCTCAAGAGCCTTTCCCTTGTATTTTCCGAACTCTAAAATAACGGACATTTTTATGTGTAGTGTATGGTGTATCCCTATATACTACTTACTAATTTTATGTCAGAATTGAAAAAAAATATCTATGTAATGGGTACGTCAAAAACCCAACTTTGGGTTGCACCGTTTGATTGGCTGAAATACGATTAGAGAGAACGTCCCTCACACAGAAGGCAATTGGAAACATGGTGACGCTGTTCTGCGCGCTCGTCGGTGTGAAGGGGAACGCGTTCTCCATCGACATCGATGCGAGCAAGTCTGTGGACCACTTGAAGAAGGCCATCAAGAAGGAGAAGGAGAACAAGATCAAGTGCGATGCAGATGAGCTCGAGCTGTTCCTCGCCAAGAAGGGCGACGACACGTGGCTCGAATCAAGCACAGATGATGTGAAGAAGCTCAAGAAAGGGGAAAAGACTGCTCTAATCGAAGCGCTGACACACGAAGACAATGAACTGCAGGGAGAGTCTGGCCTTCAGAAGGTGTTGAAGGATATGCCTGAGCCGTCCACCGATCAAATCCACGTGTTGGTGGTGGTTCCCAAGCAGGAAACCATTCAAGCTGTTTCACAAGATGGTGTTTTCGATCGCTGCAGTGATCAATTCTTCTCACAATTCACCAGGGTTGACGAAGTCAACAGTTGGCTCGAGTTTCCGTCGTTGCTGCCGCTAACGAAACGTCAAAAGCTCTACATTCGATCTTCGTACAAGTCGATCGCTGCTCAAGTTCTGTCAAATGCGGACCCAAGCATGGTCAAGTATGCAGTCATCACTGGCACGCCTGGCATTGGAAAATCAGTGTTCGTCTACTATGTGATGTGGAGGTTGGTCAAGGATAAGAAACGGGTGTTGTTTCTCACTGCAGCACCACCAATCTACTTCGATGGCAGGTCGATGTTGATCTGCAATCAACTGCCTTTTGCTGGAAATCGCCATTTCTGGTCGGCCGATTTGTGGTGCCTCGTTGATTCAGTCGACCCAACTATGATTCCTGGGCTCCCCATTCTTCATTGCTCGACTCTGCTCGTGAGTACACCGCGACGAGACTGCATTGGTGAATTCAAGAAGCTCGTACCGACTCCAGATGTGTTCTACATGCCACTGTGGACCAAGGAAGAGCTGGCGACAATTGCTTCACTGTATCCAACTGCGGCAGATGTGTGGGATAATCGATTTGAGTGCTTGGGTGGTGTACCTCGTCTGGTGATGCAAGACATTCAATCCGACCCAGAAGCTTTGCTGATTTCCGCATGCAGCAGTTGTTCTCTCGATGATTGCATTATGCTGGTGTCCATCTACTCGGAGATCAATTCGAAGACCAAGATCATTCAGGCGTTGATTCACATCCACAGTCAAGAACCATATCGAGAGTACAAAGTTGCGTACGCATCAGAACTGGCGATGCAAGTGATCGCTCGAACAAAGTGGCGATCCGATC
This sequence comes from Pythium myriotylum, assembly GCA_023091665.1. NCBI lineage: Eukaryota > Oomycota > Peronosporomycetes > Pythiales > Pythiaceae > Pythium > Pythium myriotylum. Next base: position 527,430 of record JALJCQ010000009.1, read on the forward strand.
GCACGAAGATGCAAAGCCTTTTGGGGTCGTGCGATGGAAACCCGCTCGCACAATCGCTGTGCGGATACATCTTCGAGCCTCATGCGATGGATCTGTTGGAGCAAGGTGGGACTTTCGTGTGTCGGAGGCTGTTGTCTGGAGCTGAAATGCGAAAGCGCGACACAGCCAAACGCAAACGAGGCACCCCAGATAGTGAAGACGAAGAGACCATCGACATTCCACGTTCCTTGCAACCACGACAAACAGTGGATCGTGTGAAAGTCGGTCAACTTGCAAATCAGCTGTACGTGCCACGGACATCGAACTATACTGCCATTGACGCGTGGATGCCGCACGTCGGTGGTTTTCAAATGACGGTGGGAAGGAAGCACGAGATCAAGGCCGGTGCGGCAGATGATCTGGGGAAACTGGGTGCCAACGGCAATCGGCTCTACTTCTTGCTTCCACCGCTATACTACCAGTCGTTCACGAAGAAGACACCACAAACCATCGAGCAGTTTGCGATACTGATACCTTATCCGGAAGTGGTTTAACACAATCTTCTTATCATCCTTCATAACCTCTCGAACTCGTTAACGTCTGTTTGCCGTCGATTTGCCGTCGATTTGTTGCTGTAGTGCAGTTGGCCAAAGATTTGTATACTGATCAATGGAAGGACAGCACCTCAATTTCTCTATAACCTTGCAAACTCGCTCATTTGTGTGATTGATGTGTTGTATACAGATGGCTGGGACTTATCAAAAAAACTAAATCAACACAATCAACCTGACTTATTCAGAAATTTTTACGACTTGAATACAGAAGTTTCGCTTCGTTAATATAATTATGAATAGAATCAGACGTTATAGAGATACTGGAGTTAATGAAGTTGCTCCAAAAGATGATCATAGAATTGATGCGATAATGAAAGAATTGGAGTATCTTCGCTCTGAATTAGCTCAAAAAAAGGTTGAAACATCCATTTCAAAATACTTTAATGAAGAGATATTTACAAAAGATAGAGAAGATTTACTCAAGGATGGATTTGTTAGTAAGGGAGACTACCTCGAAATCCCATTAACAATATTGAATGCCAGATACAAACAATGGTGCATCGATACTGGACATAATCGTATGTTGCGTAAAGCAATCATTGAGAACATCCGAAATGATAAAGTTGATGGAGTTGTGTTCAAATATTATGACGGATACGACAAAATACGTGTTTTTCCTAGTTAGTGTGCTTTTCGTTGATATTCTGACACTGTAGGTTCCAGAGGAACCCGAGGCATCTCTGATGCCGGCTCTTGATAGCTGCACTAATTAAATCAATTTCCTTACAGAGCTGTATTATTTCAGATGCTGAATGCTTTTCTATTTTGGGGTACTCATATAAATCACTCAGTATTTCGGTATCTACCGGTTCATTGAGCTGGACGTCATCAACATAACCAGTATCATCGGTATCGGATAGATACGTAATATCCATGGTTTTGTGTCTATATAGATAAATATATTTTGTATCTCCAGTTGTTCAATCACCCAAATGGGTACGTCAAACACCCAACGTTGGGTTGCATCGTTTGATTGGCTGAAATACGAATAGGAAGAACGTCCCTCACTCTCAGAAAGCAATTGGAAACATGGTGAAGCTGATCTGCGCGCTCGTTGGTGTGAAGGGAAACGCGTTCCCTGTGACGATCGATGCGAGCGAGTTGGTGGGAGACTTGAAGAAGGCCATCAAGAAGGAGAAGGAGAACAAGATCAAGTGCGATGCAGATGAGCTCGAGCTGTTCCTCGCCAAGAAGGGCGACGACACGTGGCTCGAATCAAGCACAGATGATGTGAAGAAGCTCAAGAAAGGGGAAAAGACTGCTCTAATCGAAGCGCTGACACACGAAGACAATGAACTGCAGGGAGAGTCTGGCCTTCAGAAGGTGTTGAAGGATATGCCTGAGCCGTCCACCGATCAAATCCACGTGTTGGTGGTGGTTCCCAAGCAGGAAACCATTCAAGCTGTTTCACAAGATGGTGTTTTCGATCGCTGCAGTGATCAATTCTTCTCACAATTCACCAGGGTTGACGAAGTCAACAGTTGGCTCGAGTTTCCGTCGTTGCTGCCGCTAACGAAACGTCAAAAGCTCTACATTCGATCTTCGTACAAGTCGATCGCTGCTCAAGTTCTGTCAAATGCGGACCCAAGCATGGTCAAGTATGCAGTCATCACTGGCACGCCTGGCATTGGAAAATCAGTGTTCGTCTACTATGTGATGTGGAGGTTGGTCAAGGATAAGAAACGGGTGTTGTTTCTCACTGCAGCACCACCAATCTACTTCGATGGCAGGTCGATGTTGATCTGCAATCAACTGCCTTTTGCTGGAAATCGCCATTTCTGGTCGGCCGATTTGTGGTGCCTCGTTGATTCAGTCGACCCAACTATGATTCCTGGGCTCCCCATTCTTCATTGCTCGACTCTGCTCGTGAGTACACCGCGACGAGACTGCATTGGTGAATTCAAGAAGCTCGTACCGACTCCAGATGTGTTCTACATGCCACTGTGGACCAAGGAAGAGCTGGCGACAATTGCTTCACTGTATCCAACTGCGGCAGATGTGTGGGATAATCGATTTGAGTGCTTGGGTGGTGTACCTCGTCTGGTGATGCAAGACATTCAATCCGACCCAGAAGCTTTGCTGATTTCCGCATGCAGCAGTTGTTCTCTCGATGATTGCATTATGCTGGTGTCCATCTACTCGGAGATCAATTCGAAGACCAAGATCATTCAGGCGTTGATTCACATCCACAGTCAAGAACCATATCGAGAGTACAAAGTTGCGTACGCATCAGAACTGGCGATGCAAGTGATCGCTCGAACAAAGTGGCGATCCGATCGCACGAAGATGCAAAGCCTTTTGGGGTCGTGCGATGGAAACCCGCTCGCACAATCGCTGTGCGGATACATCTTCGAGCCTCATGCGATGGATCTGTTGGAGCAAGGTGGGACTTTCGTGTGTCGGAGGCTGTTGTCTGGAGCTGAAATGCGAAAGCGCGACACAGCCAAACGCAAACGAGGCACCCCAGATAGTGAAGACGAAGAGACCATCGACATTCCACGTTCCTTGCAACCACGACAAACAGTGGATCGTGTGAAAGTCGGTCAACTTGCAAATCAGCTGTACGTGCCACGGACATCGAACTATACTGCCATTGACGCGTGGATGCCGCACGTCGGTGGTTTTCAAATGACGGTGGGAAGGAAGCACGAGATCAAGGCCGGTGCGGCAGATGATCTGGGGAAACTGGGTGCCAACGGCAATCGGCTCTACTTCTTGCTTCCACCGCTATACTACCAGTCGTTCACGAAGAAGACACCACAAACCATCGAGCAGTTTGCGATACTGATACCTTATCCGGAAGTGGTTTAACACAATCTTCTTATCATCCTTCATAACCTCTCGAACTCGTTAACGTCTGTTTGCCGTCGATTTGCCGTCGATTTGTTGCTGTAGTGCAGTTGGCCAAAGATTTGTATACTGATCAATGGAAGGACAGCACCTCAATTTCTCTATAACCTTGCAAACTCGCTCATTTGTGTGATTGATGTGTTGTATACAGATGGCTGGGACTTATCAAAAAAACTAAATCAACACAATCAACCTGACTTATTCAGAAATTTTTACGACTTGAATACAGAAGTTTCGCTTCGTTAATATAATTATGAATAGAATCAGACGTTATAGAGATACTGGAGTTAATGAAGTTGCTCCAAAAGATGATCATAGAATTGATGCGATAATGAAAGAATTGGAGTATCTTCGCTCTGAATTAGCTCAAAAAAAGGTTGAAACATCCATTTCAAAATACTTTAATGAAGAGATATTTACAAAAGATAGAGAAGATTTACTCAAGGATGGATTTGTTAGTAAGGGAGACTACCTCGAAATCCCATTAACAATATTGAATGCCAGATACAAACAATGGTGCATCGATACTGGACATAATCGTATGTTGCGTAAAGCAATCATTGAGAACATCCGAAATGATAAAGTTGATGGAGTTGTGTTCAAATATTATGACGGATACGACAAAATACGTGTTTTTCCTAGTTAGTGTGCTTTTCGTTGATATTCTGACACTGTAGGTTCCAGAGGAACCCGAGGCATCTCTGATGCCGGCTCTTGATAGCTGCACTAATTAAATCAATTTCCTTACAGAGCTGTATTATTTCAGATGCTGAATGCTTTTCTATTTTGGGGTACTCATATAAATCACTCAGTATTTCGGTATCTACCGGTTCATTGAGCTGGACGTCATCAACATAACCAGTATCATCGGTATCGGATAGATACGTAATATCCATGGTTTTGTGTCTATATAGATAAATATATTTTGTATCTCCAGTTGTTCAATCACCCAAATGGGTACGTCAAACACCCAACGTTGGGTTGCATCGTTTGATTGGCTGAAATACGAATAGGAAGAACGTCCCTCACTCTCAGAAAGCAATTGGAAACATGGTGAAGCTGATCTGCGCGCTTGTTGGTGTGAAGGGAAACGCGTTCCCTGTGACGATCGATGCGAGCGAGTTGGTGGGAGACTTGAAGAAGGCCATCAAGAAGGAGAAGGAGAACAAGATCAAGTGCGATGCAGATGAGCTCGAGCTGTTCCTCGCCAAGAAGGGCGACGACACGTGGCTCGAATCAAGCACAGATGATGTGAAGAAGCTCAAGAAAGGGGAAAAGACTGCTCTAATCGAAGCGCTGACACACGAAGACAATGAACTGCAGGGAGAGTCTGGCCTTCAGAAGGTGTTGAAGGATATGCCTGAGCCGTCCACCGATCAAATCCACGTTTTGGTGGTGATTCCGTCGCATGACGTCGGTGGAAAGCGTGTTCGAGTAGATGAATGGTTCGTCGACGAAGCATTTTCTGTCCAAAAGAAGAAACGAAAACTGGATGAAGACGAAACTGACCAATTCACAAGGTATTTCAAGATGGCTGGGTTTCCACCGTTGGCACATCCGATGGAGAAGTACACGAAGATTGTGGAACGAGATGCATATGCTGTGATTTTTGCAGAGCTAATGCGCAAGGTGAAGTTGTGCTTCGAAGCCAAATCAGGCGCTAACATGGTCGTGACGGGAAATCCAGGCACAGGGAAGAGTCGCTTTTACCTCTATTGCATCTTTCAACTTCTATTGGGGCATCAAGCGGAAGTCAAAGAGCTTGCTTCTTTTGATTTGGTGCTGAATTTCGGAAACAAATACCACAAGTTCCATGCTGAAAGCAGGGAGTTCATCAAGTTGAACGAAGCGGATGCTCTTTCGATTCAAGATCAGCACCGTGTGCTTCGGCTCATCGAGGGAAAATCATCGGAACTTACCGGCTGGAAAGGAGTATCAATTCTATTTGCTTCCCCGGGGCTGGATGGCATGAACGATTACGCAAAAGTTGACTCGTTCACGTACATCTTGCCAGTGTGGAGTCTGGAAGAGCTTCAAGATTACAACTCACTGCTTGATGATGATTTCAAACTATCGGAAGACGTTTTGATCTCGCGATACGACAAATTTGGTGGAATTCCAAGATTCATCTTCACTGCGACGGGGCTTGAGAATGACGAAGAACTTCAGAAGGCTATCGCTACATTCAGTGCGTTGGATATCATTTCATATGCCAAAAGCAATCATGCTGTGCGAGACGGAAATTACAGCCACCGCGTTCTCGAGATGGTCCCGAGCAGAGTGGATTTTCGAGCAAAATTCCATCTTGATTTTTTGTCCAAGTACATTGCCGAGAAGATCGTTGCTAAAGTGGACGAAGACAGTCTGCAAAGAGTATCGGAATTCGCAATTGCACACGCCAATGATGACTCAGGAAGTACATCCGTCGTTCGAGGCAAGATATACGAGATGCTCTGCCACAGATGGTTCAATCTACACAAACAAGGACACCTACAGCTCCGTTCGTTGTGCTCGAAGGAGCGCATAGAGTTGATCGTTCCGGAAAATATGCCAATGGTACGGTTCTCCACTCTCGATGAGATCCGTGCAGTTCCTCGACGCCTGACGTACTACCAGCCGACGTCAAGAACATTCGGTGCGTTGGATGCATTCATCTTGGATGGCAAGAACACCAGATGCTATGGTTTGCAGATGACCCTCAACCTGGATCATGGAATCAAAGCTGCACCATTGAGTAGCTTTTTGCTCTGGCTGAACGGTATTGGTATCCCCACGTATCAGTTCTACTTTGGTTTCGTGGTTCCAAGCAACTTAGCGCCACACTATCGGAAGCAAACGATCAGAACCAAGACTAATGAAGTTCACCAGAGACCAGGAACGTTGGCGAGTGTGAAGCAGTATGTTGTTGCATTAGACGTGTTTGTTGGGAACATTTAAAGGGGTAATACAAGCTAGAGAGGATATAGAGGAAACAAAGTTGTTCCTATGTCCTTGCACTGTGTCCTCGAGACACTATTGTTGCGGCTGCTGCTGATTGTGCTCGATAGTGCTGATAAGACAGAAATGATTCTCTCTGATAGCCTGTCTAAACCGATAGTGTCGAAATGGTAGCGATTTGCCTCCTAGCCTAAGCTACTTCTTGAACAATGTATGCATTCCCCAAAGTTCGTTGGTTCTGATCACCTCTATGATCTGATAACCTGCAGAACCGCGACAAGGACTCGACAGAAGTGAAGCACGATCTGTTTCTATGGGCAAAAGAAGCGCAAGCGCGCCATCTGCACGAGATCCGCAAAGTCGACAGAAGTTACAGCTAAAAAAAGGTTCCAGTTTCAGATGATGGAGGTTAAGACAAAAAAAAAGATTCTTTTTTAATTCTGTGTTGTAAATTCGTTCAGGTTTTCTTTCAATGATGGGCATTTATTCTTGATATATTCATTTTTACACATCCAATTGAAATATTGGGTATCGTTTTCAACAATCCACTTTACTGATTTGTTCTTATGTTTGCCCCACCGCATGATATAACTATCGTCTCCATCTTGGAACTTCCCTTGTAAAAAGCGTTTGATATCCGATTCTTCGGATTGTTGATTGTATAACCATCGACAGTATGACGCATCTTGATCATATACTTCCTCAAGAGCCTTTCCCTTGTATTTTCCGAACTCTAAAATAACGGACATTTTTATGTGTAGTGTATGGTGTATCCCTATATACTACTTACTAATTTTATGTCAGAATTGAAAAAAAATATCTATGTAATGGGTACGTCAAAAACCCAACTTTGGGTTGCACCGTTTGATTGGCTGAAATACGATTAGAGAGAACGTCCCTCACACAGAAGGCAATTGGAAACATGGTGACGCTGTTCTGCGCGCTCGTCGGTGTGAAGGGGAACGCGTTCTCCATCGACATCGATGCGAGCAAGTCTGTGGACCACTTGAAGAAGGCCATCAAGAAGGAGAAGGAGAACAAGATCAAGTGCGATGCAGATGAGCTCGAGCTGTTCCTCGCCAAGAAGGGCGACGACACGTGGCTCGAATCAAGCACAGATGATGTGAAGAAGCTCAAGAAAGGGGAAAAGACTGCTCTAATCGAAGCGCTGACACACGAAGACAATGAACTGCAGGGAGAGTCTGGCCTTCAGAAGGTGTTGAAGGATATGCCTGAGCCGTCCACCGATCAAATCCACGTGTTGGTGGTGATTCCGTCGCATGACGTCGGTGGAAAGCGTGTTCGAGTAGATGAATGGTTCGTCGACGAAGCATTTTCTGTCCAAAAGAAGAAACGAAAACTGGATGAAGACGAAACTGACCAATTCACAAGGTATTTCAAGATGGCTGGGTTTCCACCGTTGGCACATCCGATGGAGAAGTACACGAAGATTGTGGAACGAGATGCATATGCTGTGATTTTTGCAGAGCTAATGCGCAAGGTGAAGTTGTGCTTCGAAGCCAAATCAGGCGCTAACATGGTCGTGACGGGAAATCCAGGCACAGGGAAGAGTCGCTTTTACCTCTATTGCATCTTTCAACTTCTATTGGGGCATCAAGCGGAAGTCAAAGAGCTTGCTTCTTTTGATTTGGTGCTGAATTTCGGAAACAAATACCACAAGTTCCATGCTGAAAGCAGGGAGTTCATCAAGTTGAACGAAGCGGATGCTCTTTCGATTCAAGATCAGCACCGTGTGCTTCGGCTCATCGAGGGAAAATCATCGGAACTTACCGGCTGGAAAGGAGTATCAATTCTATTTGCTTCCCCGGGGCTGGATGGCATGAACGATTACGCAAAAGTTGACTCGTTCACGTACATCTTGCCAGTGTGGAGTCTGGAAGAGCTTCAAGATTACAACTCACTGCTTGATGATGATTTCAAACTATCGGAAGACGTTTTGATCTCGCGATACGACAAATTTGGTGGAATTCCAAGATTCATCTTCACTGCGACGGGGCTTGAGAATGACGAAGAACTTCAGAAGGCTATCGCTACATTCAGTGCGTTGGATATCATTTCATATGCCAAAAGCAATCATGCTGTGCGAGACGGAAATTACAGCCACCGCGTTCTCGAGATGGTCCCGAGCAGAGTGGATTTTCGAGCAAAATTCCATCTTGATTTTTTGTCCAAGTACATTGCCGAGAAGATCGTTGCTAAAGTGGACGAAGACAGTCTGCAAAGAGTATCGGAATTCGCAATTGCACACGCCAATGATGACTCAGGAAGTACATCCGTCGTTCGAGGCAAGATATACGAGATGCTCTGCCACAGATGGTTCAATCTACACAAACAAGGACACCTACAGCTCCGTTCGTTGTGCTCGAAGGAGCGCATAGAGTTGATCGTTCCGGAAAATATGCCAATGGTACGGTTCTCCACTCTCGATGAGATCCGTGCAGTTCCTCGACGCCTGACGTACTACCAGCCGACGTCAAGAACATTCGGTGCGTTGGATGCATTCATCTTGGATGGCAAGAACACCAGATGCTATGGTTTGCAGATGACCCTCAACCTGGATCATGGAATCAAAGCTGCACCATTGAGTAGCTTTTTGCTCTGGCTGAACGGTATTGGTATCCCCACGTATCAGTTCTACTTTGGTTTCGTGGTTCCAAGCAACTTAGCGCCACACTATCGGAAGCAAACGATCAGAACCAAGACTAATGAAGTTCACCAGAGACCAGGAACGTTGGCGAGTGTGAAGCAGTATGTTGTTGCATTAGACGTGTTTGTTGGGAACATTTAAAGGGGTAATACAAGCTAGAGAGGATATAGAGGAAACAAAGTTGTTCCTATGTCCTTGCACTGTGTCCTCGAGACACTATTGTTGCGGCTGCTGCTGATTGTGCTCGATAGTGCTGATAAGACAGAAATGATTCTCTCTGATAGCCTGTCTAAACCGATAGTGTCGAAATGGTAGCGATTTGCCTCCTAGCCTAAGCTACTTCTTGAACAATGTATGCATTCCCCAAAGTTCGTTGGTTCTGATCACCTCTATGATCTGATAACCTGCAGAACCGCGACAAGGACTCGACAGAAGTGAAGCACGATCTGTTTCTATGGGCAAAAGAAGCGCAAGCGCGCCATCTGCACGAGATCCGCAAAGTCGACAGAAGTTACAGCTAAAAAAAGGTTCCAGTTTCAGATGATGGAGGTTAAGACAAAAAAAAAGATTCTTTTTTAATTCTGTGTTGTAAATTCGTTCAGGTTTTCTTTCAATGATGGGCATTTATTCTTGATATATTCATTTTTACACATCCAATTGAAATATTGGGTATCGTTTTCAACAATCCACTTTACTGATTTGTTCTTATGTTTGCCCCACCGCATGATATAACTATCGTCTCCATCTTGGAACTTCCCTTGTAAAAAGCGTTTGATATCCGATTCTTCGGATTGTTGATTGTATAACCATCGACAGTATGACGCATCTTGATCATATACTTCCTCAAGAGCCTTTCCCTTGTATTTTCCGAACTCTAAAATAACGGACATTTTTATGTGTAGTGTATGGTGTATCCCTATATACTACTTACTAATTTTATGTCAGAATTGAAAAAAAATATCTATGTAATGGGTACGTCAAAAACCCAACTTTGGGTTGCACCGTTTGATTGGCTGAAATACGATTAGAGAGAACGTCCCTCACACAGAAGGCAATTGGAAACATGGTGACGCTGTTCTGCGCGCTCGTCGGTGTGAAGGGGAACGCGTTCTCCATCGACATCGATGCGAGCAAGTCTGTGGACCACTTGAAGAAGGCCATCAAGAAGGAGAAGGAGAACAAGATCAAGTGCGATGCAGATGAGCTCGAGCTGTTCCTCGCCAAGAAGGGCGACGACACGTGGCTCGAATCAAGCACAGATGATGTGAAGAAGCTCAAGAAAGGGGAAAAGACTGCTCTAATCGAAGCGCTGACACACGAAGACAATGAACTGCAGGGAGAGTCTGGCCTTCAGAAGGTGTTGAAGGATATGCCTGAGCCGTCCACCGATCAAATCCACGTGTTGGTGGTGATTCCGTCGCATGACGTCGGTGGAAAGCGTGTTCGAGTAGATGAATGGTTCGTCGACGAAGCATTTTCTGTCCAAAAGAAGAAACGAAAACTGGATGAAGACGAAACTGACCAATTCACAAGGTATTTCAAGATGGCTGGGTTTCCACCGTTGGCACATCCGATGGAGAAGTACACGAAGATTGTGGAACGAGATGCATATGCTGTGATTTTTGCAGAGCTAATGCGCAAGGTGAAGTTGTGCTTCGAAGCCAAATCAGGCGCTAACATGGTCGTGACGGGAAATCCAGGCACAGGGAAGAGTCGCTTTTACCTCTATTGCATCTTTCAACTTCTATTGGGGCATCAAGCGGAAGTCAAAGAGCTTGCTTCTTTTGATTTGGTGCTGAATTTCGGAAACAAATACCACAAGTTCCATGCTGAAAGCAGGGAGTTCATCAAGTTGAACGAAGCGGATGCTCTTTCGATTCAAGATCAGCACCGTGTGCTTCGGCTCATCGAGGGAAAATCATCGGAACTTACCGGCTGGAAAGGAGTATCAATTCTATTTGCTTCCCCGGGGCTGGATGGCATGAACGATTACGCAAAAGTTGACTCGTTCACGTACATCTTGCCAGTGTGGAGTCTGGAAGAGCTTCAAGATTACAACTCACTGCTTGATGATGATTTCAAACTATCGGAAGACGTTTTGATCTCGCGATACGACAAATTTGGTGGAATTCCAAGATTCATCTTCACTGCGACGGAGCTTGAGAATGACGAAGAACTTCAGAAGGCTATCGCTACATTCAGTGCGTTGGATATCATTTCATATGCCAAAAGCAATCATGCTGTGCGAGACGGAAATTACAGCCACCGCGTTCTCGAGATGGTCCCGAGCAGAGTGGATTTTCGAGCAAAATTCCATCTTGATTTTTTGTCCAAGTACATTGCCGAGAAGATCGTTGCTAAAGTGGACGAAGACAGTCTGCAAAGAGTATCGGAATTCGCAATTGCACACGCCAATGATGACTCAGGAAGTACATCCGTCGTTCGAGGCAAGATATACGAGATGCTCTGCCACAGATGGTTCAATCTACACAAACAAGGACACCTACAGCTCCGTTCGTTGTGCTCGAAGGAGCGCATAGAGTTGATCGTTCCGGAAAATATGCCAATGGTACGGTTCTCCACTCTCGATGAGATCCGTGCAGTTCCTCGACGCCTGACGTACTACCAGCCGACGTCAAGAACATTCGGTGCGTTGGATGCATTCATCTTGGATGGCAAGAACACCAGATGCTATGGTTTGCAGATGACCCTCAACCTGGATCATGGAATCAAAGCTGCACCATTGAGTAGCTTTTTGCTCTGGCTGAACGGTATTGGTATCCCCACGTATCAGTTCTACTTTGGTTTCGTGGTTCCAAGCAACTTAGCGCCACACTATCGGAAGCAAACGATCAGAACCAAGACTAATGAAGTTCACCAGAGACCAGGAACGTTGGCGAGTGTGAAGCAGTATGTTGTTGCATTAGACGTGTTTGTTGGGAACATTTAAAGGGGTAATACAAGCTAGAGAGGATATAGAGGAAACAAAGTTGTTCCTATGTCCTTGCACTGTGTCCTCGAGACACTATTGTTGCGGCTGCTGCTGATTGTGCTCGATAGTGCTGATAAGACAGAAATGATTCTCTCTGATAGCCTGTCTAAACCGATAGTGTCGAAATGGTAGCGATTTGCCTCCTAGCCTAAGCTACTTCTTGAACAATGTATGCATTCCCCAAAGTTCGTTGGTTCTGATCACCTCTATGATCTGATAACCTGCAGAACCGCGACAAGGACTCGACAGAAGTGAAGCACGATCTGTTTCTATGGGCAAAAGAAGCGCAAGCGCGCCATCTGCACGAGATCCGCAAAGTCGACAGAAGTTACAGCTAAAAAAAGGTTCCAGTTTCAGATGATGGAGGTTAAGACAAAAAAAAAGATTCTTTTTTAATTCTGTGTTGTAAATTCGTTCAGGTTTTCTTTCAATGATGGGCATTTATTCTTGATATATTCATTTTTACACATCCAATTGAAATATTGGGTATCGTTTTCAACAATCCACTTTACTGATTTGTTCTTATGTTTGCCCCACCGCATGATATAACTATCGTCTCCATCTTGGAACTTCCCTTGTAAAAAGCGTTTGATATCCGATTCTTCGGATTGTTGATTGTATAACCATCGACAGTATGACGCATCTTGATCATATACTTCCTCAAGAGCCTTTCCCTTGTATTTTCCGAACTCTAAAATAACGGACATTTTTATGTGTAGTGTATGGTGTATCCCTATATACTACTTACTAATTTTATGTCAGAATTGAAAAAAAATATCTATGTAATGGGTACGTCAAAAACCCAACTTTGGGTTGCACCGTTTGATTGGCTGAAATACGATTAGAGAGAACGTCCCTCACACAGAAGGCAATTGGAAACATGGTGACGCTGTTCTGCGCGCTCGTCGGTGTGAAGGGGAACGCGTTCTCCATCGACATCGATGCGAGCAAGTCTGTGGACCACTTGAAGAAGGCCATCAAGAAGGAGAAGGAGAACAAGATCAAGTGCGATGCAGATGAGCTCGAGCTGTTCCTCGCCAAGAAGGGCGACGACACGTGGCTCGAATCAAGCACAGATGATGTGAAGAAGCTCAAGAAAGGGGAAAAGACTGCTCTAATCGAAGCGCTGACACACGAAGACAATGAACTGCAGGGAGAGTCTGGCCTTCAGAAGGTGTTGAAGGATATGCCTGAGCCGTCCACCGATCAAATCCACGTGTTGGTGGTGATTCCGTCGCATGACGTCGGTGGAAAGCGTGTTCGAGTAGATGAATGGTTCGTCGACGAAGCATTTTCTGTCCAAAAGAAGAAACGAAAACTGGATGAAGACGAAACTGACCAATTCACAAGGTATTTCAAGATGGCTGGGTTTCCACCGTTGGCACATCCGATGGAGAAGTACACGAAGATTGTGGAACGAGATGCATATGCTGTGATTTTTGCAGAGCTAATGCGCAAGGTGAAGTTGTGCTTCGAAGCCAAATCAGGCGCTAACATGGTCGTGACGGGAAATCCAGGCACAGGGAAGAGTCGCTTTTACCTCTATTGCATCTTTCAACTTCTATTGGGGCATCAAGCGGAAGTCAAAGAGCTTGCTTCTTTTGATTTGGTGCTGAATTTCGGAAACAAATACCACAAGTTCCATGCTGAAAGCAGGGAGTTCATCAAGTTGAACGAAGCGGATGCTCTTTCGATTCAAGATCAGCACCGTGTGCTTCGGCTCATCGAGGGAAAATCATCGGAACTTACCGGCTGGAAAGGAGTATCAATTCTATTTGCTTCCCCGGGGCTGGATGGCATGAACGATTACGCAAAAGTTGACTCGTTCACGTACATCTTGCCAGTGTGGAGTCTGGAAGAGCTTCAAGATTACAACTCACTGCTTGATGATGATTTCAAACTATCGGAAGACGTTTTGATCTCGCGATACGACAAATTTGGTGGAATTCCAAGATTCATCTTCACTGCGACGGAGCTTGAGAATGACGAAGAACTTCAGAAGGCTATCGCTACATTCAGTGCGTTGGATATCATTTCATATGCCAAAAGCAATCATGCTGTGCGAGACGGAAATTACAGCCACCGCGTTCTCGAGATGGTCCCGAGCAGAGTGGATTTTCGAGCAAAATTCCATCTTGATTTTTTGTCCAAGTACATTGCCGAGAAGATCGTTGCTAAAGTGGACGAAGACAGTCTGCAAAGAGTATCGGAATTCGCAATTGCACACGCCAATGATGACTCAGGAAGTACATCCGTCGTTCGAGGCAAGATATACGAGATGCTCTGCCACAGATGGTTCAATCTACACAAACAAGGACACCTACAGCTCCGTTCGTTGTGCTCGAAGGAGCGCATAGAGTTGATCGTTCCGGAAAATATGCCAATGGTACGGTTCTCCACTCTCGATGAGATCCGTGCAGTTCCTCGACGCCTGACGTACTACCAGCCGACGTCAAGAACATTCGGTGCGTTGGATGCATTCATCTTGGATGGCAAGAACACCAGATGCTATGGTTTGCAGATGACCCTCAACCTGGATCATGGAATCAAAGCTGCACCATTGAGTAGCTTTTTGCTCTGGCTGAACGGTATTGGTATCCCCACGTATCAGTTCTACTTTGGTTTCGTGGTTCCAAGCAACTTAGCGCCACACTATCGGAAGCAAACGATCAGAACCAAGACTAATGAAGTTCACCAGAGACCAGGAACGTTGGCGAGTGTGAAGCAGTATGTTGTTGCATTAGACGTGTTTGTTGGGAACATTTAAAGGGGTAATACAAGCTAGAGAGGATATAGAGGAAACAAAGTTGTTCCTATGTCCTTGCACTGTGTCCTCGAGACACTATTGTTGCGGCTGCTGCTGATTGTGCTCGATAGTGCTGATAAGACAGAAATGATTCTCTCTGATAGCCTGTCTAAACCGATAGTGTCGAAATGGTAGCGATTTGCCTCCTAGCCTAAGCTACTTCTTGAACAATGTATGCATTCCCCAAAGTTCGTTGGTTCTGATCACCTCTATGATCTGATAACCTGCAGAACCGCGACAAGGACTCGACAGAAGTGAAGCACGATCTGTTTCTATGGGCAAAAGAAGCGCAAGCGCGCCATCTGCACGAGATCCGCAAAGTCGACAGAAGTTACAGCTAAAAAAAGGTTCCAGTTTCAGATGATGGAGGTTAAGACAAAAAAAAAGATTCTTTTTTAATTCTGTGTTGTAAATTCGTTCAGGTTTTCTTTCAATGATGGGCATTTATTCTTGATATATTCATTTTTACACATCCAATTGAAATATTGGGTATCGTTTTCAACAATCCACTTTACTGATTTGTTCTTATGTTTGCCCCACCGCATGATATAACTATCGTCTCCATCTTGGAACTTCCCTTGTAAAAAGCGTTTGATATCCGATTCTTCGGATTGTTGATTGTATAACCATCGACAGTATGACGCATCTTGATCATATACTTCCTCAAGAGCCTTTCCCTTGTATTTTCCGAACTCTAAAATAACGGACATTTTTATGTGTAGTGTATGGTGTATCCCTATATACTACTTACTAATTTTATGTCAGAATTGAAAAAAAATATCTATGTAATGGGTACGTCAAAAACCCAACTTTGGGTTGCACCGTTTGATTGGCTGAAATACGATTAGAGAGAACGTCCCTCACACAGAAGGCAATTGGAAACATGGTGACGCTGTTCTGCGCGCTCGTCGGTGTGAAGGGGAACGCGTTCTCCATCGACATCGATGCGAGCAAGTCTGTGGACCACTTGAAGAAGGCCATCAAGAAGGAGAAGGAGAACAAGATCAAGTGCGATGCAGATGAGCTCGAGCTGTTCCTCGCCAAGAAGGGCGACGACACGTGGCTCGAATCAAGCACAGATGATGTGAAGAAGCTCAAGAAAGGGGAAAAGACTGCTCTAATCGAAGCGCTGACACACGAAGACAATGAACTGCAGGGAGAGTCTGGCCTTCAGAAGGTGTTGAAGGATATGCCTGAGCCGTCCACCGATCAAATCCACGTGTTGGTGGTGGTTCCCAAGCAGGAAACCATTCAAGCTGTTTCACAAGATGGTGTTTTCGATCGCTGCAGTGATCAATTCTTCTCACAATTCACCAGGGTTGACGAAGTCAACAGTTGGCTCGAGTTTCCGTCGTTGCTGCCGCTAACGAAACGTCAAAAGCTCTACATTCGATCTTCGTACAAGTCGATCGCTGCTCAAGTTCTGTCAAATGCGGACCCAAGCATGGTCAAGTATGCAGTCATCACTGGCACGCCTGGCATTGGAAAATCAGTGTTCGTCTACTATGTGATGTGGAGGTTGGTCAAGGATAAGAAACGGGTGTTGTTTCTCACTGCAGCACCACCAATCTACTTCGATGGCAGGTCGATGTTGATCTGCAATCAACTGCCTTTTGCTGGAAATCGCCATTTCTGGTCGGCCGATTTGTGGTGCCTCGTTGATTCAGTCGACCCAACTATGATTCCTGGGCTCCCCATTCTTCATTGCTCGACTCTGCTCGTGAGTACACCGCGACGAGACTGCATTGGTGAATTCAAGAAGCTCGTACCGACTCCAGATGTGTTCTACATGCCACTGTGGACCAAGGAAGAGCTGGCGACAATTGCTTCACTGTATCCAACTGCGGCAGATGTGTGGGATAATCGATTTGAGTGCTTGGGTGGTGTACCTCGTCTGGTGATGCAAGACATTCAATCCGACCCAGAAGCTTTGCTGATTTCCGCATGCAGCAGTTGTTCTCTCGATGATTGCATTATGCTGGTGTCCATCTACTCGGAGATCAATTCGAAGACCAAGATCATTCAGGCGTTGATTCACATCCACAGTCAAGAACCATATCGAGAGTACAAAGTTGCGTACGCATCAGAACTGGCGATGCAAGTGATCGCTCGAACAAAGTGGCGATCCGATCGCACGAAGATGCAAAGCCTTTTGGGGTCGTGCGATGGAAACCCGCTCGCACAATCGCTGTGCGGATACATCTTCGAGCCTCATGCGATGGATCTGTTGGAGCAAGGTGGGACTTTCGTGTGTCGGAGGCTGTTGTCTGGAGCTGAAATGCGAAAGCGCGACACAGCCAAACGCAAACGAGGCACCCCAGATAGTGAAGACGAAGAGACCATCGACATTCCACGTTCCTTGCAACCACGACAAACAGTGGATCGTGTGAAAGTCGGTCAACTTGCAAATCAGCTGTACGTGCCACGGACATCGAACTATACTGCCATTGACGCGTGGATGCCGCACGTCGGTGGTTTTCAAATGACGGTGGGAAGGAAGCACGAGATCAAGGCCGGTGCGGCAGATGATCTGGGGAAACTGGGTGCCAACGGCAATCGGCTCTACTTCTTGCTTCCACCGCTATACTACCAGTCGTTCACGAAGAAGACACCACAAACCATCGAGCAGTTTGCGATACTGATACCTTATCCGGAAGTGGTTTAACACAATCTTCTTATCATCCTTCATAACCTCTCGAACCCGTTAACGTCTGTTTGCCGTCGATTTGCCGTCGATTTGTTGCTGTAGTGCAGTTGGCCAAAGATTTGTATACTGATCAATGGAAGGGCAGCACCTCAATTTCTCTATAACCTTGCAAACTCGCTCATTTGTGTGATTGATGTGTTGTATACAGATGGCTGGGACTTATCAAAAAAACTAAATCAACACAATCAACCTGACTTATTCAGAAATTTTTACGACTTGAATACAGAAGTTTCGCTTCGTTAATATAATTATGAATAGAATCAGACGTTATAGAGATACTGGAGTTAACGAAGTTGCTCCAAAAGATGATCATAGAATTGATGCGATAATGAAAGAATTGGAGTATCTTCGCTCTGAATTAGCTCAAAAAAAGGTTGAAACATCCATTTCAAAATACTTTAATGAAGAGATATTTACAAAAGATAGAGAAGATTTACTCAAGGATGGATTTGTTAGTAAGGGAGACTACCTCGAAATCCCATTAACAATATTGAATGCCAGATACAAACAATGGTGCATCGATACTGGACATAATCGTATGTTGCGTAAAGCAATCATTGAGAACATCCGAAATGATAAAGTTGATGGAGTTGTGTTCAAATATTATGACGGATACGACAAAATACGTGTTTTTCCTAGTTAGTGTGCTTTTCGTTGATATTCTGACACTGTAGGTTCCAGAGGAACCCGAGGCATCTCTGATGCCGGCTCTTGATAGCTGCACTAATTAAATCAATTTCCTTACAGAGCTGTATTATTTCAGATGCTGAATGCTTTTCTATTTTGGGGTACTCATATAAATCACTCAGTATTTCGGTATCTACCGGTTCATTGAGCTGGACGTCATCAACATAACCAGTATCATCGGTATCGGATAGATACGTAATATCCATGGTTTTGTGTCTATATAGATAAATATATTTTGTATCTCCAGTTGTTCAATCACCCAAATGGGTACGTCAAACACCCAACGTTGGGTTGCATCGTTTGATTGGCTGAAATACGAATAGGAAGAACGTCCCTCACTCTCAGAAAGCAATTGGAAACATGGTGACGCTGGTGTGTGCGCTCGCCGGTGTGAAGGGAAACGCGTTCGCAGTCGACATCGATGCGAGCAAGTTGGTGGACCACTTGAAGGACGCGATCAAGGTGAAGAAGGAGAACAAGATCAAGTGCGATGCAGATGAGCTCGAGCTGTTCCTCGCCAGGAACGGCGACGACACGTGGCTCGAATCAAGCACAGATGATGTGAAGAAGCTCAAGAAAGGGGAAAAGACTGCTCTAATCGAAGCGCTGACACACGAAGACAATGAACTGCAGGGAGAGTCTGGCCTTCAGAAGGTGTTGAAGGATATGCCTGAGCCGTCCACCGATCAAATCCACGTGTTGGTGGTGATTCCGTCGCATGACGTCGGTGGAAAGCGTGTTCGAGTAGATGAATGGTTCGTCGACGAAGCATTTTCTGTCCAAAAGAAGAAACGAAAACTGGATGAAGACGAAACTGACCAATTCACAAGGTATTTCAAGATGGCTGGGTTTCCACCGTTGGCACATCCGATGGAGAAGTACACGAAGATTGTGGAACGAGATGCATATGCTGTGATTTTTGCAGAGCTAATGCGCAAGGTGAAGTTGTGCTTCGAAGCCAAATCAGGCGCTAACATGGTCGTGACGGGAAATCCAGGCACAGGGAAGAGTCGCTTTTACCTCTATTGCATCTTTCAACTTCTATTGGGGCATCAAGCGGAAGTCAAAGAGCTTGCTTCTTTTGATTTGGTGCTGAATTTCGGAAACAAATACCACAAGTTCCATGCTGAAAGCAGGGAGTTCATCAAGTTGAACGAAGCGGATGCTCTTTCGATTCAAGATCAGCACCGTGTGCTTCGGCTCATCGAGGGAAAATCATCGGAACTTACCGGCTGGAAAGGAGTATCAATTCTATTTGCTTCCCCGGGGCTGGATGGCATGAACGATTACGCAAAAGTTGACTCGTTCACGTACATCTTGCCAGTGTGGAGTCTGGAAGAGCTTCAAGATTACAACTCACTGCTTGATGATGATTTCAAACTATCGGAAGACGTTTTGATCTCGCGATACGACAAATTTGGTGGAATTCCAAGATTCATCTTCACTGCGACGGAGCTTGAGAATGACGAAGAACTTCAGAAGGCTATCGCTACATTCAGTGCGTTGGATATCATTTCATATGCCAAAAGCAATCATGCTGTGCGAGACGGAAATTACAGCCACCGCGTTCTCGAGATGGTCCCGAGCAGAGTGGATTTTCGAGCAAAATTCCATCTTGATTTTTTGTCCAAGTACATTGCCGAGAAGATCGTTGCTAAAGTGGACGAAGACAGTCTGCAAAGAGTATCGGAATTCGCAATTGCACACGCCAATGATGACTCAGGAAGTACATCCGTCGTTCGAGGCAAGATATACGAGATGCTCTGCCACAGATGGTTCAATCTACACAAACAAGGACACCTACAGCTCCGTTCGTTGTGCTCGAAGGAGCGCATAGAGTTGATCGTTCCGGAAAATATGCCAATGGTACGGTTCTCCACTCTCGATGAGATCCGTGCAGTTCCTCGACGCCTGACGTACTACCAGCCGACGTCAAGAACATTCGGTGCGTTGGATGCATTCATCTTGGATGGCAAGAACACCAGATGCTATGGTTTGCAGATGACCCTCAACCTGGATCATGGAATCAAAGCTGCACCATTGAGTAGCTTTTTGCTCTGGCTGAACGGTATTGGTATCCCCACGTATCAGTTCTACTTTGGTTTCGTGGTTCCAAGCAACTTAGCGCCACACTATCGGAAGCAAACGATCAGAACCAAGACTAATGAAGTTCACCAGAGACCAGGAACGTTGGCGAGTGTGAAGCAGTATGTTGTTGCATTAGACGTGTTTGTTGGGAACATTTAAAGGGGTAATACAAGCTAGAGAGGATATAGAGGAAACAAAGTTGTTCCTATGTCCTTGCACTGTGTCCTCGAGACACTATTGTTGCGGCTGCTGCTGATTGTGCTCGATAGTGCTGATAAGACAGAAATGATTCTCTCTGATAGCCTGTCTAAACCGATAGTGTCGAAATGGTAGCGATTTGCCTCCTAGCCTAAGCTACTTCTTGAACAATGTATGCATTCCCCAAAGTTCGTTGGTTCTGATCACCTCTATGATCTGATAACCTGCAGAACCGCGACAAGGACTCGACAGAAGTGAAGCACGATCTGTTTCTATGGGCAAAAGAAGCGCAAGCGCGCCATCTGCACGAGATCCGCAAAGTCGACAGAAGTTACAGCTAAAAAAAGGTTCCAGTTTCAGATGATGGAGGTTAAGACAAAAAAAAAGATTCTTTTTTAATTCTGTGTTGTAAATTCGTTCAGGTTTTCTTTCAATGATGGGCATTTATTCTTGATATATTCATTTTTACACATCCAATTGAAATATTGGGTATCGTTTTCAACAATCCACTTTACTGATTTGTTCTTATGTTTGCCCCACCGCATGATATAACTATCGTCTCCATCTTGGAACTTCCCTTGTAAAAAGCGTTTGATATCCGATTCTTCGGATTGTTGATTGTATAACCATCGACAGTATGACGCATCTTGATCATATACTTCCTCAAGAGCCTTTCCCTTGTATTTTCCGAACTCTAAAATAACGGACATTTTTATGTGTAGTGTATGGTGTATCCCTATATACTACTTACTAATTTTATGTCAGAATTGAAAAAAAATATCTATGTAATGGGTACGTCAAAAACCCAACTTTGGGTTGCACCGTTTGATTGGCTGAAATACGATTAGAGAGAACGTCCCTCACACAGAAGGCAATTGGAAACATGGTGACGCTGTTCTGCGCGCTCGTCGGTGTGAAGGGGAACGCGTTCTCCATCGACATCGATGCGAGCAAGTCTGTGGACCACTTGAAGAAGGCCATCAAGAAGGAGAAGGAGAACAAGATCAAGTGCGATGCAGATGAGCTCGAGCTGTTCCTCGCCAAGAAGGGCGACGACACGTGGCTCGAATCAAGCACAGATGATGTGAAGAAGCTCAAGAAAGGGGAAAAGACTGCTCTAATCGAAGCGCTGACACACGAAGACAATGAACTGCAGGGAGAGTCTGGCCTTCAGAAGGTGTTGAAGGATATGCCTGAGCCGTCCACCGATCAAATCCACGTGTTGGTGGTGATTCCGTCGCATGACGTCGGTGGAAAGCGTGTTCGAGTAGATGAATGGTTCGTCGACGAAGCATTTTCTGTCCAAAAGAAGAAACGAAAACTGGATGAAGACGAAACTGACCAATTCACAAGGTATTTCAAGATGGCTGGGTTTCCACCGTTGGCACATCCGATGGAGAAGTACACGAAGATTGTGGAACGAGATGCATATGCTGTGATTTTTGCAGAGCTAATGCGCAAGGTGAAGTTGTGCTTCGAAGCCAAATCAGGTGCTAACATGGTCGTGACGGGAAATCCAGGCACAGGGAAGAGTCGCTTTTACCTCTATTGCATCTTTCAACTTCTATTGGGGCATCAAGCGGAAGTCAAAGAGCTTGCTTCTTTTGATTTGGTGCTGAATTTCGGAAACAAATACCACAAGTTCCATGCTGAAAGCAGGGAGTTCATCAAGTTGAACGAAGCGGATGCTCTTTCGATTCAAGATCAGCACCGTGTGCTTCGGCTCATCGAGGGAAAATCATCGGAACTTACCGGCTGGAAAGGAGTATCAATTCTATTTGCTTCCCCGGGGCTGGATGGCATGAACGATTACGCAAAAGTTGACTCGTTCACGTACATCTTGCCAGTGTGGAGTCTGGAAGAGCTTCAAGATTACAACTCACTGCTTGATGATGATTTCAAACTATCGGAAGACGTTTTGATCTCGCGATACGACAAATTTGGTGGAATTCCAAGATTCATCTTCACTGCGACGGAGCTTGAGAATGACGAAGAACTTCAGAAGGCTATCGCTACATTCAGTGCGTTGGATATCATTTCATATGCCAAAAGCAATCATGCTGTGCGAGACGGAAATTACAGCCACCGCGTTCTCGAGATGGTCCCGAGCAGAGTGGATTTTCGAGCAAAATTCCATCTTGATTTTTTGTCCAAGTACATTGCCGAGAAGATCGTTGCTAAAGTGGACGAAGACAGTCTGCAAAGAGTATCGGAATTCGCAATTGCACACGCCAATGATGACTCAGGAAGTACATCCGTCGTTCGAGGCAAGATATACGAGATGCTCTGCCACAGATGGTTCAATCTACACAAACAAGGACACCTACAGCTCCGTTCGTTGTGCTCGAAGGAGCGCATAGAGTTGATCGTTCCGGAAAATATGCCAATGGTACGGTTCTCCACTCTCGATGAGATCCGTGCAGTTCCTCGACGCCTGACGTACTACCAGCCGACGTCAAGAACATTCGGTGCGTTGGATGCATTCATCTTGGATGGCAAGAACACCAGATGCTATGGTTTGCAGATGACCCTCAACCTGGATCATGGAATCAAAGCTGCACCATTGAGTAGCTTTTTGCTCTGGCTGAACGGTATTGGTATCCCCACGTATCAGTTCTACTTTGGTTTCGTGGTTCCAAGCAACTTAGCGCCACACTATCGGAAGCAAACGATCAGAACCAAGACTAATGAAGTTCACCAGAGACCAGGAACGTTGGCGAGTGTGAAGCAGTATGTTGTTGCATTAGACGTGTTTGTTGGGAACATTTAAAGGGGTAATACAAGCTAGAGAGGATATAGAGGAAACAAAGTTGTTCCTATGTCCTTGCACTGTGTCCTCGAGACACTATTGTTGCGGCTGCTGCTGATTGTGCTCGATAGTGCTGATAAGACAGAAATGATTCTCTCTGATAGCCTGTCTAAACCGATAGTGTCGAAATGGTAGCGATTTGCCTCCTAGCCTAAGCTACTTCTTGAACAATGTATGCATTCCCCAAAGTTCGTTGGTTCTGATCACCTCTATGATCTGATAACCTGCAGAACCGCGACAAGGACTCGACAGAAGTGAAGCACGATCTGTTTCTATGGGCAAAAGAAGCGCAAGCGCGCCATCTGCACGAGATCCGCAAAGTCGACAGAAGTTACAGCTAAAAAAAGGTTCCAGTTTCAGATGATGGAGGTTAAGACAAAAAAAAAGATTCTTTTTTAATTCTGTGTTGTAAATTCGTTCAGGTTTTCTTTCAATGATGGGCATTTATTCTTGATATATTCATTTTTACACATCCAATTGAAATATTGGGTATCGTTTTCAACAATCCACTTTACTGATTTGTTCTTATGTTTGCCCCACCGCATGATATAACTATCGTCTCCATCTTGGAACTTCCCTTGTAAAAAGCGTTTGATATCCGATTCTTCGGATTGTTGATTGTATAACCATCGACAGTATGACGCATCTTGATCATATACTTCCTCAAGAGCCTTTCCCTTGTATTTTCCGAACTCTAAAATAACGGACATTTTTATGTGTAGTGTATGGTGTATCCCTATATACTACTTACTAATTTTATGTCAGAATTGAAAAAAAATATCTATGTAATGGGTACGTCAAAAACCCAACTTTGGGTTGCACCGTTTGATTGGCTGAAATACGATTAGAGAGAACGTCCCTCACACAGAAGGCAATTGGAAACATGGTGACGCTGTTCTGCGCGCTCGTCGGTGTGAAGGGGAACGCGTTCTCCATCGACATCGATGCGAGCAAGTCTGTGGACCACTTGAAGAAGGCCATCAAGAAGGAGAAGGAGAACAAGATCAAGTGCGATGCAGATGAGCTCGAGCTGTTCCTCGCCAGGAACGGCGACGACACGTGGCTCGAATCAAGCACAGATGATGTGAAGAAGCTCAAGAAAGGGGAAAAGACTGCTCTAATCGAAGCGCTGACACACGAAGACAATGAACTGCAGGGAGAGTCTGGCCTTCAGAAGGTGTTGAAGGATATGCCTGAGCCGTCCACCGATCAAATCCACGTGTTGGTGGTGATTCCGTCGCATGACGTCGGTGGAAAGCGTGTTCGAGTAGATGAATGGTTCGTCGACGAAGCATTTTCTGTCCAAAAGAAGAAACGAAAACTGGATGAAGACGAAACTGACCAATTCACAAGGTATTTCAAGATGGCTGGGTTTCCACCGTTGGCACATCCGATGGAGAAGTACACGAAGATTGTGGAACGAGATGCATATGCTGTGATTTTTGCAGAGCTAATGCGCAAGGTGAAGTTGTGCTTCGAAGCCAAATCAGGCGCTAACATGGTCGTGACGGGAAATCCAGGCACAGGGAAGAGTCGCTTTTACCTCTATTGCATCTTTCAACTTCTATTGGGGCATCAAGCGGAAGTCAAAGAGCTTGCTTCTTTTGATTTGGTGCTGAATTTCGGAAACAAATACCACAAGTTCCATGCTGAAAGCAGGGAGTTCATCAAGTTGAACGAAGCGGATGCTCTTTCGATTCAAGATCAGCACCGTGTGCTTCGGCTCATCGAGGGAAAATCATCGGAACTTACCGGCTGGAAAGGAGTATCAATTCTATTTGCTTCCCCGGGGCTGGATGGCATGAACGATTACGCAAAAGTTGACTCGTTCACGTACATCTTGCCAGTGTGGAGTCTGGAAGAGCTTCAAGATTACAACTCACTGCTTGATGATGATTTCAAACTATCGGAAGACGTTTTGATCTCGCGATACGACAAATTTGGTGGAATTCCAAGATTCATCTTCACTGCGACGGAGCTTGAGAATGACGAAGAACTTCAGAAGGCTATCGCTACATTCAGTGCGTTGGATATCATTTCATATGCCAAAAGCAATCATGCTGTGCGAGACGGAAATTACAGCCACCGCGTTCTCGAGATGGTCCCGAGCAGAGTGGATTTTCGAGCAAAATTCCATCTTGATTTTTTGTCCAAGTACATTGCCGAGAAGATCGTTGCTAAAGTGGACGAAGACAGTCTGCAAAGAGTATCGGAATTCGCAATTGCACACGCCAATGATGACTCAGGAAGTACATCCGTCGTTCGAGGCAAGATATACGAGATGCTCTGCCACAGATGGTTCAATCTACACAAACAAGGACACCTACAGCTCCGTTCGTTGTGCTCGAAGGAGCGCATAGAGTTGATCGTTCCGGAAAATATGCCAATGGTACGGTTCTCCACTCTCGATGAGATCCGTGCAGTTCCTCGACGCCTGACGTACTACCAGCCGACGTCAAGAACATTCGGTGCGTTGGATGCATTCATCTTGGATGGCAAGAACACCAGATGCTATGGTTTGCAGATGACCCTCAACCTGGATCATGGAATCAAAGCTGCACCATTGAGTAGCTTTTTGCTCTGGCTGAACGGTATTGGTATCCCCACGTATCAGTTCTACTTTGGTTTCGTGGTTCCAAGCAACTTAGCGCCACACTATCGGAAGCAAACGATCAGAACCAAGACTAATGAAGTTCACCAGAGACCAGGAACGTTGGCGAGTGTGAAGCAGTATGTTGTTGCATTAGACGTGTTTGTTGGGAACATTTAAAGGGGTAATACAAGCTAGAGAGGATATAGAGGAAACAAAGTTGTTCCTATGTCCTTGCACTGTGTCCTCGAGACACTATTGTTGCGGCTGCTGCTGATTGTGCTCGATAGTGCTGATAAGACAGAAATGATTCTCTCTGATAGCCTGTCTAAACCGATAGTGTCGAAATGGTAGCGATTTGCCTCCTAGCCTAAGCTACTTCTTGAACAATGTATGCATTCCCCAAAGTTCGTTGGTTCTGATCACCTCTATGATCTGATAACCTGCAGAACCGCGACAAGGACTCGACAGAAGTGAAGCACGATCTGTTTCTATGGGCAAAAGAAGCGCAAGCGCGCCATCTGCACGAGATCCGCAAAGTCGACAGAAGTTACAGCTAAAAAAAGGTTCCAGTTTCAGATGATGGAGGTTAAGACAAAAAAAAAGATTCTTTTTTAATTCTGTGTTGTAAATTCGTTCAGGTTTTCTTTCAATGATGGGCATTTATTCTTGATATATTCATTTTTACACATCCAATTGAAATATTGGGTATCGTTTTCAACAATCCACTTTACTGATTTGTTCTTATGTTTGCCCCACCGCATGATATAACTATCGTCTCCATCTTGGAACTTCCCTTGTAAAAAGCGTTTGATATCCGATTCTTCGGATTGTTGATTGTATAACCATCGACAGTATGACGCATCTTGATCATATACTTCCTCAAGAGCCTTTCCCTTGTATTTTCCGAACTCTAAAATAACGGACATTTTTATGTGTAGTGTATGGTGTATCCCTATATACTACTTACTAATTTTATGTCAGAATTGAAAAAAAATATCTATGTAATGGGTACGTCAAAAACCCAACTTTGGGTTGCACCGTTTGATTGGCTGAAATACGATTAGAGAGAACGTCCCTCACACAGAAGGCAATTGGAAACATGGTGACGCTGTTCTGCGTCACCATGTTTCCTATCGATCCCAGTACCTCTCGCATGCTAAGCGAGCGCTCTACCATCTGAGCGCTCGTCGGTGTGAAGGGGAACGCGTTCTCCATCGACATCGATGCGAGCAAGTCTGTGGACCACTTGAAGAAGGCCATCAAGAAGGAGAAGGAGAACAAGATCAAGTGCGATGCAGATGAGCTCGAGCTGTTCCTCGCCAAGAAGGGCGACGACACGTGGCTCGAATCAAGCACAGATGATGTGAAGAAGCTCAAGAAAGGGGAAAAGACTGCTCTAATCGAAGCGCTGACACACGAAGACAATGAACTGCAGGGAGAGTCTGGCCTTCAGAAGGTGTTGAAGGATATGCCTGAGCCGTCCACCGATCAAATCCACGTGTTGGTGGTGGTTCCCAAGCAGGAAACCATTCAAGCTGTTTCACAAGATGGTGTTTTCGATCGCTGCAGTGATCAATTCTTCTCACAATTCACCAGGGTTGACGAAGTCAACAGTTGGCTCGAGTTTCCGTCGTTGCTGCCGCTAACGAAACGTCAAAAGCTCTACATTCGATCTTCGTACAAGTCGATCGCTGCTCAAGTTCTGTCAAATGCGGACCCAAGCATGGTCAAGTATGCAGTCATCACTGGCACGCCTGGCATTGGAAAATCAGTGTTCGTCTACTATGTGATGTGGAGGTTGGTCAAGGATAAGAAACGGGTGTTGTTTCTCACTCCAGCACCACCAATCTACTTCGATGGCAGGTCGATGTTGATCTGCAATCAACTGCCTTTTGCTGGAAATCGCCATTTCTGGTCGGCCGATTTGTGGTGCCTCGTTGATTCAGTCGACCCAACTATGATTCCTGGGCTCCCCATTCTTCATTGCTCGACTCTGCTCGTGAGTACACCGCGACGAGACTGCATTGGTGAATTCAAGAAGCTCGTACCGACTCCAGATGTGTTCTACATGCCACTGTGGACCAAGGAAGAGCTGGCGACAATTGCTTCACTGTATCCAACTGCGGCAGATGTGTGGGATAATCGATTTGAGTGCTTGGGTGGTGTACCTCGTCTGGTGATGCAAGACATTCAATCCGACCCAGAAGCTTTGCTGATTTCCGCATGCAGCAGTTGTTCTCTCGATGATTGCATTATGCTGGTGTCCATCTACTCGGAGATCAATTCGAAGACCAAGATCATTCAGGCGTTGATTCACATCCACAGTCAAGAACCATATCGAGAGTACAAAGTTGCGTACGCATCAGAACTGGCGATGCAAGTGATCGCTCGAACAAAGTGGCGATCCGATCGCACGAAGATGCAAAGCCTTTTGGGGTCGTGCGATGGAAACCCGCTCGCACAATCGCTGTGCGGATACATCTTCGAGCCTCATGCGATGGATCTGTTGGAGCAAGGTGGGACTTTCGTGTGTCGGAGGCTGTTGTCTGGAGCTGAAATGCGAAAGCGCGACACAGCCAAACGCAAACGAGGCACCCCAGATAGTGAAGACGAAGAGACCATCGACATTCCACGTTCCTTGCAACCACGACAAACAGTGGATCGTGTGAAAGTCGGTCAACTTGCAAATCAGCTGTACGTGCCACGGACATCGAACTATACTGCCATTGACGCGTGGATGCCGCACGTCGGTGGTTTTCAAATGACGGTGGGAAGGAAGCACGAGATCAAGGCCGGTGCGGCAGATGATCTGGGGAAACTGGGTGCCAACGGCAATCGGCTCTACTTCTTGCTTCCACCGCTATACTACCAGTCGTTCACGAAGAAGACACCACAAACCATCGAGCAGTTTGCGATACTGATACCTTATCCGGAAGTGGTTTAACACAATCTTCTTATCATCCTTCATAACCTCTCGAACTCGTTAACGTCTGTTTGCCGTCGATTTGCCGTCGATTTGTTGCTGTAGTGCAGTTGGCCAAAGATTTGTATACTGATCAATGGAAGGGCAGCACCTCAATTTCTCTATAACCTTGCAAACTCGCTCATTTGTGTGATTGATGTGTTGTATACAGATGGCTGGGACTTATCAAAAAAACTAAATCAACACAATCAACCTGACTTATTCAGAAATTTTTACGACTTGAATACAGAAGTTTCGCTTCGTTAATATAATTATGAATAGAATCAGACGTTATAGAGATACTGGAGTTAATGAAGTTGCTCCAAAAGATGATCATAGAATTGATGCGATAATGAAAGAATTGGAGTATCTTCGCTCTGAATTAGCTCAACAAAAGGTTGAAACATCCATTTCAAAATACTTTAATGAAGAGATATTTACAAAAGATAGAGAAGATTTACTCAAGGATGGATTTGTTAGTAAGGGAGACTACCTCGAAATCCCATTAACAATATTGAATGCCAGATACAAACAATGGTGCATCGATACTGGACATAATCGTATGTTGCGTAAAGCAATCATTGAGAACATCCGAAATGATAAAGTTGATGGAGTTGTGTTCAAATATTATGACGGATACGACAAAATACGTGTTTTTCCTAGTTAGTGTGCTTTTCGTTGATATTCTGACACTGTAGGTTCCAGAGGAACCCGAGGCATCTCTGATGCCGGCTCTTGATAGCTGCACTAATTAAATCAATTTCCTTACAGAGCTGTATTATTTCAGATGCTGAATGCTTTTCTATTTTGGGGTACTCATATAAATCACTCAGTATTTCGGTATCTACCGGTTCATTGAGCTGGACGTCATCAACATAACCAGTATCATCGGTATCGGATAGATACGTAATATCCATGGTTTTGTGTCTATATAGATAAATATATTTTGTATCTCCAGTTGTTCAATCACCCAAATGGGTACGTCAAACACCCAACGTTGGGTTGCATCGTTTGATTGGCTGAAATACGAATAGGAAGAACGTCCCTCACTCTCAGAAAGCAATTGGAAACATGGTGACGCTGGTGTGTGCGCTCGCCGGTGTGAAGGGAAACGCGTTCGCAGTCGACATCGATGCGAGCAAGTTGGTGGACCACTTGAAGAAGGCCATCAAGAAGGAGAAGGAGAACGATCTCAAGGCGATCGATGCGGACAAGCTGCAGCTGTTCCTCACCAAGAAGGACGACGACACGTGGCTCGAATCAAGCACAGATGATGTGAAGAAGCTCAAGAAAGGGGAAAAGACTGCTCTAATCGAAGCGCTGACACACGAAGACAATGAACTTGATGGAGAGTTTGGCCTTGAGGAGGTTCTCGAGGGGATGCCAGAACCGAAAACCAAGCAAATCCACGTTTTGGTGGTGATTCCGTCGCATGACGTCGGTGGAAAGCGTGTTCGAGTAGATGAATGGTTCGTCGACGAAGCATTTTCTGTCCAAAAGAAGAAACGAAAACTGGATGAAGACGAAACTGACCAATTCACAAGGTATTTCAAGATGGCTGGGTTTCCACCGTTGGCACATCCGATGGAGAAGTACACGAAGATTGTGGAACGAGATGCATATGCTGTGATTTTTGCAGAGCTAATGCGCAAGGTGAAGTTGTGCTTCGAAGCCAAATCAGGCGCTAACATGGTCGTGACGGGAAATCCAGGCACAGGGAAGAGTCGCTTTTACCTCTATTGCATCTTTCAACTTCTATTGGGGCATCAAGCGGAAGTCAAAGAGCTTGCTTCTTTTGATTTGGTGCTGAATTTCGGAAACAAATACCACAAGTTCCATGCTGAAAGCAGGGAGTTCATCAAGTTGAACGAAGCGGATGCTCTTTCGATTCAAGATCAGCACCGTGTGCTTCGGCTCATCGAGGGAAAATCATCGGAACTTACCGGCTGGAAAGGAGTATCAATTCTATTTGCTTCCCCGGGGCTGGATGGCATGAACGATTACGCAAAAGTTGACTCGTTCACGTACATCTTGCCAGTGTGGAGTCTGGAAGAGCTTCAAGATTACAACTCACTGCTTGATGATGATTTCAAACTATCGGAAGACGTTTTGATCTCGCGATACGACAAATTTGGTGGAATTCCAAGATTCATCTTCACTGCGACGGAGCTTGAGAATGACGAAGAACTTCAGAAGGCTATCGCTACATTCAGTGCGTTGGATATCATTTCATATGCCAAAAGCAATCATGCTGTGCGAGACGGAAATTACAGCCACCGCGTTCTCGAGATGGTCCCGAGCAGAGTGGATTTTCGAGCAAAATTCCATCTTGATTTTTTGTCCAAGTACATTGCCGAGAAGATCGTTGCTAAAGTGGACGAAGACAGTCTGCAAAGAGTATCGGAATTCGCAATTGCACACGCCAATGATGACTCAGGAAGTACATCCGTCGTTCGAGGCAAGATATACGAGATGCTCTGCCACAGATGGTTCAATCTACACAAACAAGGACACCTACAGCTCCGTTCGTTGTGCTCGAAGGAGCGCATAGAGTTGATCGTTCCGGAAAATATGCCAATGGTACGGTTCTCCACTCTCGATGAGATCCGTGCAGTTCCTCGACGCCTGACGTACTACCAGCCGACGTCAAGAACATTCGGTGCGTTGGATGCATTCATCTTGGATGGCAAGAACACCAGATGCTATGGTTTGCAGATGACCCTCAACCTGGATCATGGAATCAAAGCTGCACCATTGAGTAGCTTTTTGCTCTGGCTGAACGGTATTGGTATCCCCACGTATCAGTTCTACTTTGGTTTCGTGGTTCCAAGCAACTTAGCGCCACACTATCGGAAGCAAACGATCAGAACCAAGACTAATGAAGTTCACCAGAGACCAGGAACGTTGGCGAGTGTGAAGCAGTATGTTGTTGCATTAGACGTGTTTGTTGGGAACATTTAAAGGGGTAATACAAGCTAGAGAGGATATAGAGGAAACAAAGTTGTTCCTATGTCCTTGCACTGTGTCCTCGAGACACTATTGTTGCGGCTGCTGCTGATTGTGCTCGATAGTGCTGATAAGACAGAAATGATTCTCTCTGATAGCCTGTCTAAACCGATAGTGTCGAAATGGTAGCGATTTGCCTCCTAGCCTAAGCTACTTCTTGAACAATGTATGCATTCCCCAAAGTTCGTTGGTTCTGATCACCTCTATGATCTGATAACCTGCAGAACCGCGACAAGGACTCGACAGAAGTGAAGCACGATCTGTTTCTATGGGCAAAAGAAGCGCAAGCGCGCCATCTGCACGAGATCCGCAAAGTCGACAGAAGTTACAGCTAAAAAAAGGTTCCAGTTTCAGATGATGGAGGTTAAGACAAAAAAAAAGATTCTTTTTTAATTCTGTGTTGTAAATTCGTTCAGGTTTTCTTTCAATGATGGGCATTTATTCTTGATATATTCATTTTTACACATCCAATTGAAATATTGGGTATCGTTTTCAACAATCCACTTTACTGATTTGTTCTTATGTTTGCCCCACCGCATGATATAACTATCGTCTCCATCTTGGAACTTCCCTTGTAAAAAGCGTTTGATATCCGATTCTTCGGATTGTTGATTGTATAACCATCGACAGTATGACGCATCTTGATCATATACTTCCTCAAGAGCCTTTCCCTTGTATTTTCCGAACTCTAAAATAACGGACATTTTTATGTGTAGTGTATGGTGTATCCCTATATACTACTTACTAATTTTATGTCAGAATTGAAAAAAAATATCTATGTAATGGGTACGTCAAAAACCCAACTTTGGGTTGCACCGTTTGATTGGCTGAAATACGATTAGAGAGAACGTCCCTCACACAGAAGGCAATTGGAAACATGGTGACGCTGTTCTGCGCGCTCGTCGGTGTGAAGGGGAACGCGTTCTCCATCGACATCGATGCGAGCAAGTCTGTGGACCACTTGAAGAAGGCCATCAAGAAGGAGAAGGAGAACAAGATCAAGTGCGATGCAGATGAGCTCGAGCTGTTCCTCGCCAAGAAGGGCGACGACACGTGGCTCGAATCAAGCACAGATGATGTGAAGAAGCTCAAGAAAGGGGAAAAGACTGCTCTAATCGAAGCGCTGACACACGAAGACAATGAACTGCAGGGAGAGTCTGGCCTTCAGAAGGTGTTGAAGGATATGCCTGAGCCGTCCACCGATCAAATCCACGTGTTGGTGGTGGTTCCCAAGCAGGAAACCATTCAAGCTGTTTCACAAGATGGTGTTTTCGATCGCTGCAGTGATCAATTCTTCTCACAATTCACCAGGGTTGACGAAGTCAACAGTTGGCTCGAGTTTCCGTCGTTGCTGCCGCTAACGAAACGTCAAAAGCTCTACATTCGATCTTCGTACAAGTCGATCGCTGCTCAAGTTCTGTCAAATGCGGACCCAAGCATGGTCAAGTATGCAGTCATCACTGGCACGCCTGGCATTGGAAAATCAGTGTTCGTCTACTATGTGATGTGGAGGTTGGTCAAGGATAAGAAACGGGTGTTGTTTCTCACTCCAGCACCACCAATCTACTTCGATGGCAGGTCGATGTTGATCTGCAATCAACTGCCTTTTGCTGGAAATCGCCATTTCTGGTCGGCCGATTTGTGGTGCCTCGTTGATTCAGTCGACCCAACTATGATTCCTGGGCTCCCCATTCTTCATTGCTCGACTCTGCTCGTGAGTACACCGCGACGAGACTGCATTGGTGAATTCAAGAAGCTCGTACCGACTCCAGATGTGTTCTACATGCCACTGTGGACCAAGGAAGAGCTGGCGACAATTGCTTCACTGTATCCAACTGCGGCAGATGTGTGGGATAATCGATTTGAGTGCTTGGGTGGTGTACCTCGTCTGGTGATGCAAGACATTCAATCCGACCCAGAAGCTTTGCTGATTTCCGCATGCAGCAGTTGTTCTCTCGATGATTGCATTATGCTGGTGTCCATCTACTCGGAGATCAATTCGAAGACCAAGATCATTCAGGCGTTGATTCACATCCACAGTCAAGAACCATATCGAGAGTACAAAGTTGCGTACGCATCAGAACTGGCGATGCAAGTGATCGCTCGAACAAAGTGGCGATCCGATCGCACGAAGATGCAAAGCCTTTTGGGGTCGTGCGATGGAAACCCGCTCGCACAATCGCTGTGCGGATACATCTTCGAGCCTCATGCGATGGATCTGTTGGAGCAAGGTGGGACTTTCGTGTGTCGGAGGCTGTTGTCTGGAGCTGAAATGCGAAAGCGCGACACAGCCAAACGCAAACGAGGCACCCCAGATAGTGAAGACGAAGAGACCATCGACATTCCACGTTCCTTGCAACCACGACAAACAGTGGATCGTGTGAAAGTCGGTCAACTTGCAAATCAGCTGTACGTGCCACGGACATCGAACTATACTGCCATTGACGCGTGGATGCCGCACGTCGGTGGTTTTCAAATGACGGTGGGAAGGAAGCACGAGATCAAGGCCGGTGCGGCAGATGATCTGGGGAAACTGGGTGCCAACGGCAATCGGCTCTACTTCTTGCTTCCACCGCTATACTACCAGTCGTTCACGAAGAAGACACCACAAACCATCGAGCAGTTTGCGATACTGATACCTTATCCGGAAGTGGTTTAACACAATCTTCTTATCATCCTTCATAACCTCTCGAACCCGTTAACGTCTGTTTGCCGTCGATTTGCCGTCGATTTGTTGCTGTAGTGCAGTTGGCCAAAGATTTGTATACTGATCAATGGAAGGGCAGCACCTCAATTTCTCTATAACCTTGCAAACTCGCTCATTTGTGTGATTGATGTGTTGTATACAGATGGCTGGGACTTATCAAAAAAACTAAATCAACACAATCAACCTGACTTATTCAGAAATTTTTACGACTTGAATACAGAAGTTTCGCTTCGTTAATATAATTATGAATAGAATCAGACGTTATAGAGATACTGGAGTTAATGAAGTTGCTCCAAAAGATGATCATAGAATTGATGCGATAATGAAAGAATTGGAGTATCTTCGCTCTGAATTAGCTCAAAAAAAGGTTGAAACATCCATTTCAAAATACTTTAATGAAGAGATATTTACAAAAGATAGAGAAGATTTACTCAAGGATGGATTTGTTAGTAAGGGAGACTACCTCGAAATCCCATTAACAATATTGAATGCCAGATACAAACAATGGTGCATCGATACTGGACATAATCGTATGTTGCGTAAAGCAATCATTGAGAACATCCGAAATGATAAAGTTGATGGAGTTGTGTTCAAATATTATGACGGATACGACAAAATACGTGTTTTTCCTAGTTAGTGTGCTTTTCGTTGATATTCTGACACTGTAGGTTCCAGAGGAACCCGAGGCATCTCTGATGCCGGCTCTTGATAGCTGCACTAATTAAATCAATTTCCTTACAGAGCTGTATTATTTCAGATGCTGAATGCTTTTCTATTTTGGGGTACTCATATAAATCACTCAGTATTTCGGTATCTACCGGTTCATTGAGCTGGACGTCATCAACATAACCAGTATCATCGGTATCGGATAGATACGTAATATCCATGGTTTTGTGTCTATATAGATAAATATATTTTGTATCTCCAGTTGTTCAATCACCCAAATGGGTACGTCAAACACCCAACGTTGGGTTGCATCGTTTGATTGGCTGAAATACGAATAGGAAGAACGTCCCTCACTCTCAGAAAGCAATTGGAAACATGGTGACGCTGGTGTGTGCGCTCGCCGGTGTGAAGGGAAACGCGTTCGCAGTCGACATCGATGCGAGCAAGTTGGTGGACCACTTGAAGAAGGCCATCAAGAAGGAGAAGGAGAACGATCTCAAGGCGATCGATGCGGACAAGCTGCAGCTGTTCCTCACCAAGAAGGACGACGACACGTGGCTCGAATCAAGCACAGATGATGTGAAGAAGCTCAAGAAAGGGGAAAAGACTGCTCTAATCGAAGCGCTGACACACGAAGACAATGAACTTGATGGAGAGTTTGGCCTTGAGGAGGTTCTCGAGGGGATGCCAGAACCGAAAACCAAGCAAATCCACGTTTTGGTGGTGATTCCGTCGCATGACGTCGGTGGAAAGCGTGTTCGAGTAGATGAATGGTTCGTCGACGAAGCATTTTCTGTCCAAAAGAAGAAACGAAAACTGGATGAAGACGAAACTGACCAATTCACAAGGTATTTCAAGATGGCTGGGTTTCCACCGTTGGCACATCCGATGGAGAAGTACACGAAGATTGTGGAACGAGATGCATATGCTGTGATTTTTGCAGAGCTAATGCGCAAGGTGAAGTTGTGCTTCGAAGCCAAATCAGGCGCTAACATGGTCGTGACGGGAAATCCAGGCACAGGGAAGAGTCGCTTTTACCTCTATTGCATCTTTCAACTTCTATTGGGGCATCAAGCGGAAGTCAAAGAGCTTGCTTCTTTTGATTTGGTGCTGAATTTCGGAAACAAATACCACAAGTTCCATGCTGAAAGCAGGGAGTTCATCAAGTTGAACGAAGCGGATGCTCTTTCGATTCAAGATCAGCACCGTGTGCTTCGGCTCATCGAGGGAAAATCATCGGAACTTACCGGCTGGAAAGGAGTATCAATTCTATTTGCTTCCCCGGGGCTGGATGGCATGAACGATTACGCAAAAGTTGACTCGTTCACGTACATCTTGCCAGTGTGGAGTCTGGAAGAGCTTCAAGATTACAACTCACTGCTTGATGATGATTTCAAACTATCGGAAGACGTTTTGATCTCGCGATACGACAAATTTGGTGGAATTCCAAGATTCATCTTCACTGCGACGGAGCTTGAGAATGACGAAGAACTTCAGAAGGCTATCGCTACATTCAGTGCGTTGGATATCATTTCATATGCCAAAAGCAATCATGCTGTGCGAGACGGAAATTACAGCCACCGCGTTCTCGAGATGGTCCCGAGCAGAGTGGATTTTCGAGCAAAATTCCATCTTGATTTTTTGTCCAAGTACATTGCCGAGAAGATCGTTGCTAAAGTGGACGAAGACAGTCTGCAAAGAGTATCGGAATTCGCAATTGCACACGCCAATGATGACTCAGGAAGTACATCCGTCGTTCGAGGCAAGATATACGAGATGCTCTGCCACAGATGGTTCAATCTACACAAACAAGGACACCTACAGCTCCGTTCGTTGTGCTCGAAGGAGCGCATAGAGTTGATCGTTCCGGAAAATATGCCAATGGTACGGTTCTCCACTCTCGATGAGATCCGTGCAGTTCCTCGACGCCTGACGTACTACCAGCCGACGTCAAGAACATTCGGTGCGTTGGATGCATTCATCTTGGATGGCAAGAACACCAGATGCTATGGTTTGCAGATGACCCTCAACCTGGATCATGGAATCAAAGCTGCACCATTGAGTAGCTTTTTGCTCTGGCTGAACGGTATTGGTATCCCCACGTATCAGTTCTACTTTGGTTTCGTGGTTCCAAGCAACTTAGCGCCACACTATCGGAAGCAAACGATCAGAACCAAGACTAATGAAGTTCACCAGAGACCAGGAACGTTGGCGAGTGTGAAGCAGTATGTTGTTGCATTAGACGTGTTTGTTGGGAACATTTAAAGGGGTAATACAAGCTAGAGAGGATATAGAGGAAACAAAGTTGTTCCTATGTCCTTGCACTGTGTCCTCGAGACACTATTGTTGCGGCTGCTGCTGATTGTGCTCGATAGTGCTGATAAGACAGAAATGATTCTCTCTGATAGCCTGTCTAAACCGATAGTGTCGAAATGGTAGCGATTTGCCTCCTAGCCTAAGCTACTTCTTGAACAATGTATGCATTCCCCAAAGTTCGTTGGTTCTGATCACCTCTATGATCTGATAACCTGCAGAACCGCGACAAGGACTCGACAGAAGTGAAGCACGATCTGTTTCTATGGGCAAAAGAAGCGCAAGCGCGCCATCTGCACGAGATCCGCAAAGTCGACAGAAGTTACAGCTAAAAAAAGGTTCCAGTTTCAGATGATGGAGGTTAAGACAAAAAAAAAGATTCTTTTTTAATTCTGTGTTGTAAATTCGTTCAGGTTTTCTTTCAATGATGGGCATTTATTCTTGATATATTCATTTTTACACATCCAATTGAAATATTGGGTATCGTTTTCAACAATCCACTTTACTGATTTGTTCTTATGTTTGCCCCACCGCATGATATAACTATCGTCTCCATCTTGGAACTTCCCTTGTAAAAAGCGTTTGATATCCGATTCTTCGGATTGTTGATTGTATAACCATCGACAGTATGACGCATCTTGATCATATACTTCCTCAAGAGCCTTTCCCTTGTATTTTCCGAACTCTAAAATAACGGACATTTTTATGTGTAGTGTATGGTGTATCCCTATATACTACTTACTAATTTTATGTCAGAATTGAAAAAAAATATCTATGTAATGGGTACGTCAAAAACCCAACTTTGGGTTGCACCGTTTGATTGGCTGAAATACGATTAGAGAGAACGTCCCTCACACAGAAGGCAATTGGAAACATGGTGACGCTGTTCTGCGCGCTCGTCGGTGTGAAGGGGAACGCGTTCTCCATCGACATCGATG
Organism: Pythium myriotylum; assembly: GCA_023091665.1. NCBI lineage: Eukaryota > Oomycota > Peronosporomycetes > Pythiales > Pythiaceae > Pythium > Pythium myriotylum. The sequence continues at coordinate 565,950 of JALJCQ010000009.1, forward strand.
CGAGCAAGTCTGTGGACCACTTGAAGAAGGCCATCAAGAAGGAGAAGGAGAACAAGATCAAGTGCGATGCAGATGAGCTCGAGCTGTTCCTCGCCAAGAAGGGCGACGACACGTGGCTCGAATCAAGCACAGATGATGTGAAGAAGCTCAAGAAAGGGGAAAAGACTGCTCTAATCGAAGCGCTGACACACGAAGACAATGAACTGCAGGGAGAGTCTGGCCTTCAGAAGGTGTTGAAGGATATGCCTGAGCCGTCCACCGATCAAATCCACGTGTTGGTGGTGGTTCCCAAGCAGGAAACCATTCAAGCTGTTTCACAAGATGGTGTTTTCGATCGCTGCAGTGATCAATTCTTCTCACAATTCACCAGGGTTGACGAAGTCAACAGTTGGCTCGAGTTTCCGTCGTTGCTGCCGCTAACGAAACGTCAAAAGCTCTACATTCGATCTTCGTACAAGTCGATCGCTGCTCAAGTTCTGTCAAATGCGGACCCAAGCATGGTCAAGTATGCAGTCATCACTGGCACGCCTGGCATTGGAAAATCAGTGTTCGTCTACTATGTGATGTGGAGGTTGGTCAAGGATAAGAAACGGGTGTTGTTTCTCACTCCAGCACCACCAATCTACTTCGATGGCAGGTCGATGTTGATCTGCAATCAACTGCCTTTTGCTGGAAATCGCCATTTCTGGTCGGCCGATTTGTGGTGCCTCGTTGATTCAGTCGACCCAACTATGATTCCTGGGCTCCCCATTCTTCATTGCTCGACTCTGCTCGTGAGTACACCGCGACGAGACTGCATTGGTGAATTCAAGAAGCTCGTACCGACTCCAGATGTGTTCTACATGCCACTGTGGACCAAGGAAGAGCTGGCGACAATTGCTTCACTGTATCCAACTGCGGCAGATGTGTGGGATAATCGATTTGAGTGCTTGGGTGGTGTACCTCGTCTGGTGATGCAAGACATTCAATCCGACCCAGAAGCTTTGCTGATTTCCGCATGCAGCAGTTGTTCTCTCGATGATTGCATTATGCTGGTGTCCATCTACTCGGAGATCAATTCGAAGACCAAGATCATTCAGGCGTTGATTCACATCCACAGTCAAGAACCATATCGAGAGTACAAAGTTGCGTACGCATCAGAACTGGCGATGCAAGTGATCGCTCGAACAAAGTGGCGATCCGATCGCACGAAGATGCAAAGCCTTTTGGGGTCGTGCGATGGAAACCCGCTCGCACAATCGCTGTGCGGATACATCTTCGAGCCTCATGCGATGGATCTGTTGGAGCAAGGTGGGACTTTCGTGTGTCGGAGGCTGTTGTCTGGAGCTGAAATGCGAAAGCGCGACACAGCCAAACGCAAACGAGGCACCCCAGATAGTGAAGACGAAGAGACCATCGACATTCCACGTTCCTTGCAACCACGACAAACAGTGGATCGTGTGAAAGTCGGTCAACTTGCAAATCAGCTGTACGTGCCACGGACATCGAACTATACTGCCATTGACGCGTGGATGCCGCACGTCGGTGGTTTTCAAATGACGGTGGGAAGGAAGCACGAGATCAAGGCCGGTGCGGCAGATGATCTGGGGAAACTGGGTGCCAACGGCAATCGGCTCTACTTCTTGCTTCCACCGCTATACTACCAGTCGTTCACGAAGAAGACACCACAAACCATCGAGCAGTTTGCGATACTGATACCTTATCCGGAAGTGGTTTAACACAATCTTCTTATCATCCTTCATAACCTCTCGAACTCGTTAACGTCTGTTTGCCGTCGATTTGCCGTCGATTTGTTGCTGTAGTGCAGTTGGCCAAAGATTTGTATACTGATCAATGGAAGGACAGCACCTCAATTTCTCTATAACCTTGCAAACTCGCTCATTTGTGTGATTGATGTGTTGTATACAGATGGCTGGGACTTATCAAAAAAACTAAATCAACACAATCAACCTGACTTATTCAGAAATTTTTACGACTTGAATACAGAAGTTTCGCTTCGTTAATATAATTATGAATAGAATCAGACGTTATAGAGATACTGGAGTTAATGAAGTTGCTCCAAAAGATGATCATAGAATTGATGCGATAATGAAAGAATTGGAGTATCTTCGCTCTGAATTAGCTCAAAAAAAGGTTGAAACATCCATTTCAAAATACTTTAATGAAGAGATATTTACAAAAGATAGAGAAGATTTACTCAAGGATGGATTTGTTAGTAAGGGAGACTACCTCGAAATCCCATTAACAATATTGAATGCCAGATACAAACAATGGTGCATCGATACTGGACATAATCGTATGTTGCGTAAAGCAATCATTGAGAACATCCGAAATGATAAAGTTGATGGAGTTGTGTTCAAATATTATGACGGATACGACAAAATACGTGTTTTTCCTAGTTAGTGTGCTTTTCGTTGATATTCTGACACTGTAGGTTCCAGAGGAACCCGAGGCATCTCTGATGCCGGCTCTTGATAGCTGCACTAATTAAATCAATTTCCTTACAGAGCTGTATTATTTCAGATGCTGAATGCTTTTCTATTTTGGGGTACTCATATAAATCACTCAGTATTTCGGTATCTACCGGTTCATTGAGCTGGACGTCATCAACATAACCAGTATCATCGGTATCGGATAGATACGTAATATCCATGGTTTTGTGTCTATATAGATAAATATATTTTGTATCTCCAGTTGTTCAATCACCCAAATGGGTACGTCAAACACCCAACGTTGGGTTGCATCGTTTGATTGGCTGAAATACGAATAGGAAGAACGTCCCTCACTCTCAGAAAGCAATTGGAAACATGGTGAAGCTGATCTGCGCGCTCGTTGGTGTGAAGGGAAACGCGTTCCCTGTGACGATCGATGCGAGCGAGTTGGTGGGAGACTTGAAGGACGCGATCAAGGTGAAGAAGGAGAATGATCTCAAGGCGATCGATGCGGACAAGCTGCAGCTGTTCCTCGCCAGGAACGGCGACGACACGTGGCTCGAATCAAGCACAGATGATGTGAAGAAGCTCAAGAAAGGGGAAAAGACTGCTCTAATCGAAGCGCTGACACACGAAGACAATGAACTGCAGGGAGAGTCTGGCCTTCAGAAGGTGTTGAAGGATATGCCTGAGCCGTCCACCGATCAAATCCACGTTTTGGTGGTGATTCCGTCGCATGACGTCGGTGGAAAGCGTGTTCGAGTAGATGAATGGTTCGTCGACGAAGCATTTTCTGTCCAAAAGAAGAAACGAAAACTGGATGAAGACGAAACTGACCAATTCACAAGGTATTTCAAGATGGCTGGGTTTCCACCGTTGGCACATCCGATGGAGAAGTACACGAAGATTGTGGAACGAGATGCATATGCTGTGATTTTTGCAGAGCTAATGCGCAAGGTGAAGTTGTGCTTCGAAGCCAAATCAGGCGCTAACATGGTCGTGACGGGAAATCCAGGCACAGGGAAGAGTCGCTTTTACCTCTATTGCATCTTTCAACTTCTATTGGGGCATCAAGCGGAAGTCAAAGAGCTTGCTTCTTTTGATTTGGTGCTGAATTTCGGAAACAAATACCACAAGTTCCATGCTGAAAGCAGGGAGTTCATCAAGTTGAACGAAGCGGATGCTCTTTCGATTCAAGATCAGCACCGTGTGCTTCGGCTCATCGAGGGAAAATCATCGGAACTTACCGGCTGGAAAGGAGTATCAATTCTATTTGCTTCCCCGGGGCTGGATGGCATGAACGATTACGCAAAAGTTGACTCGTTCACGTACATCTTGCCAGTGTGGAGTCTGGAAGAGCTTCAAGATTACAACTCACTGCTTGATGATGATTTCAAACTATCGGAAGACGTTTTGATCTCGCGATACGACAAATTTGGTGGAATTCCAAGATTCATCTTCACTGCGACGGAGCTTGAGAATGACGAAGAACTTCAGAAGGCTATCGCTACATTCAGTGCGTTGGATATCATTTCATATGCCAAAAGCAATCATGCTGTGCGAGACGGAAATTACAGCCACCGCGTTCTCGAGATGGTCCCGAGCAGAGTGGATTTTCGAGCAAAATTCCATCTTGATTTTTTGTCCAAGTACATTGCCGAGAAGATCGTTGCTAAAGTGGACGAAGACAGTCTGCAAAGAGTATCGGAATTCGCAATTGCACACGCCAATGATGACTCAGGAAGTACATCCGTCGTTCGAGGCAAGATATACGAGATGCTCTGCCACAGATGGTTCAATCTACACAAACAAGGACACCTACAGCTCCGTTCGTTGTGCTCGAAGGAGCGCATAGAGTTGATCGTTCCGGAAAATATGCCAATGGTACGGTTCTCCACTCTCGATGAGATCCGTGCAGTTCCTCGACGCCTGACGTACTACCAGCCGACGTCAAGAACATTCGGTGCGTTGGATGCATTCATCTTGGATGGCAAGAACACCAGATGCTATGGTTTGCAGATGACCCTCAACCTGGATCATGGAATCAAAGCTGCACCATTGAGTAGCTTTTTGCTCTGGCTGAACGGTATTGGTATCCCCACGTATCAGTTCTACTTTGGTTTCGTGGTTCCAAGCAACTTAGCGCCACACTATCGGAAGCAAACGATCAGAACCAAGACTAATGAAGTTCACCAGAGACCAGGAACGTTGGCGAGTGTGAAGCAGTATGTTGTTGCATTAGACGTGTTTGTTGGGAACATTTAAAGGGGTAATACAAGCTAGAGAGGATATAGAGGAAACAAAGTTGTTCCTATGTCCTTGCACTGTGTCCTCGAGACACTATTGTTGCGGCTGCTGCTGATTGTGCTCGATAGTGCTGATAAGACAGAAATGATTCTCTCTGATAGCCTGTCTAAACCGATAGTGTCGAAATGGTAGCGATTTGCCTCCTAGCCTAAGCTACTTCTTGAACAATGTATGCATTCCCCAAAGTTCGTTGGTTCTGATCACCTCTATGATCTGATAACCTGCAGAACCGCGACAAGGACTCGACAGAAGTGAAGCACGATCTGTTTCTATGGGCAAAAGAAGCGCAAGCGCGCCATCTGCACGAGATCCGCAAACTCGACAGAAGTTACAGCTAAAAAAAGGTTCCAGTTTCAGATGATGGAGGTTAAGACAAAAAAAAAAGATTCTTTTTTAATTCTGTGTTGTAAATTCGTTCAGGTTTTCTTTCAATGATGGGCATTTATTCTTGATATATTCATTTTTACACATCCAATTGAAATATTGGGTATCGTTTTCAACAATCCACTTTACTGATTTGTTCTTATGTTTGCCCCACCGCATGATATAACTATCGTCTCCATCTTGGAACTTCCCTTGTAAAAAGCGTTTGATATCCGATTCTTCGGATTGTTGATTGTATAACCATCGACAGTATGACGCATCTTGATCATATACTTCCTCAAGAGCCTTTCCCTTGTATTTTCCGAACTCTAAAATAACGGACATTTTTATGTGTAGTGTATGGTGTATCCCTATATACTACTTACTAATTTTATGTCAGAATTGAAAAAAAATATCTATGTAATGGGTACGTCAAAAACCCAACTTTGGGTTGCACCGTTTGATTGGCTGAAATACGATTAGAGAGAACGTCCCTCACACAGAAGGCAATTGGAAACATGGTGACGCTGTTCTGCGCGCTCGTCGGTGTGAAGGGGAACGCGTTCTCCATCGACATCGATGCGAGCAAGTCTGTGGACCACTTGAAGAAGGCCATCAAGAAGGAGAAGGAGAACAAGATCAAGTGCGATGCAGATGAGCTCGAGCTGTTCCTCGCCAAGAAGGGCGACGACACGTGGCTCGAATCAAGCACAGATGATGTGAAGAAGCTCAAGAAAGGGGAAAAGACTGCTCTAATCGAAGCGCTGACACACGAAGACAATGAACTGCAGGGAGAGTCTGGCCTTCAGAAGGTGTTGAAGGATATGCCTGAGCCGTCCACCGATCAAATCCACGTGTTGGTGGTGGTTCCCAAGCAGGAAACCATTCAAGCTGTTTCACAAGATGGTGTTTTCGATCGCTGCAGTGATCAATTCTTCTCACAATTCACCAGGGTTGACGAAGTCAACAGTTGGCTCGAGTTTCCGTCGTTGCTGCCGCTAACGAAACGTCAAAAGCTCTACATTCGATCTTCGTACAAGTCGATCGCTGCTCAAGTTCTGTCAAATGCGGACCCAAGCATGGTCAAGTATGCAGTCATCACTGGCACGCCTGGCATTGGAAAATCAGTGTTCGTCTACTATGTGATGTGGAGGTTGGTCAAGGATAAGAAACGGGTGTTGTTTCTCACTGCAGCACCACCAATCTACTTCGATGGCAGGTCGATGTTGATCTGCAATCAACTGCCTTTTGCTGGAAATCGCCATTTCTGGTCGGCCGATTTGTGGTGCCTCGTTGATTCAGTCGACCCAACTATGATTCCTGGGCTCCCCATTCTTCATTGCTCGACTCTGCTCGTGAGTACACCGCGACGAGACTGCATTGGTGAATTCAAGAAGCTCGTACCGACTCCAGATGTGTTCTACATGCCACTGTGGACCAAGGAAGAGCTGGCGACAATTGCTTCACTGTATCCAACTGCGGCAGATGTGTGGGATAATCGATTTGAGTGCTTGGGTGGTGTACCTCGTCTGGTGATGCAAGACATTCAATCCGACCCAGAAGCTTTGCTGATTTCCGCATGCAGCAGTTGTTCTCTCGATGATTGCATTATGCTGGTGTCCATCTACTCGGAGATCAATTCGAAGACCAAGATCATTCAGGCGTTGATTCACATCCACAGTCAAGAACCATATCGAGAGTACAAAGTTGCGTACGCATCAGAACTGGCGATGCAAGTGATCGCTCGAACAAAGTGGCGATCCGATCGCACGAAGATGCAAAGCCTTTTGGGGTCGTGCGATGGAAACCCGCTCGCACAATCGCTGTGCGGATACATCTTCGAGCCTCATGCGATGGATCTGTTGGAGCAAGGTGGGACTTTCGTGTGTCGGAGGCTGTTGTCTGGAGCTGAAATGCGAAAGCGCGACACAGCCAAACGCAAACGAGGCACCCCAGATAGTGAAGACGAAGAGACCATCGACATTCCACGTTCCTTGCAACCACGACAAACAGTGGATCGTGTGAAAGTCGGTCAACTTGCAAATCAGCTGTACGTGCCACGGACATCGAACTATACTGCCATTGACGCGTGGATGCCGCACGTCGGTGGTTTTCAAATGACGGTGGGAAGGAAGCACGAGATCAAGGCCGGTGCGGCAGATGATCTGGGGAAACTGGGTGCCAACGGCAATCGGCTCTACTTCTTGCTTCCACCGCTATACTACCAGTCGTTCACGAAGAAGACACCACAAACCATCGAGCAGTTTGCGATACTGATACCTTATCCGGAAGTGGTTTAACACAATCTTCTTATCATCCTTCATAACCTCTCGAACTCGTTAACGTCTGTTTGCCGTCGATTTGCCGTCGATTTGTTGCTGTAGTGCAGTTGGCCAAAGATTTGTATACTGATCAATGGAAGGACAGCACCTCAATTTCTCTATAACCTTGCAAACTCGCTCATTTGTGTGATTGATGTGTTGTATACAGATGGCTGGGACTTATCAAAAAAACTAAATCAACACAATCAACCTGACTTATTCAGAAATTTTTACGACTTGAATACAGAAGTTTCGCTTCGTTAATATAATTATGAATAGAATCAGACGTTATAGAGATACTGGAGTTAATGAAGTTGCTCCAAAAGATGATCATAGAATTGATGCGATAATGAAAGAATTGGAGTATCTTCGCTCTGAATTAGCTCAAAAAAAGGTTGAAACATCCATTTCAAAATACTTTAATGAAGAGATATTTACAAAAGATAGAGAAGATTTACTCAAGGATGGATTTGTTAGTAAGGGAGACTACCTCGAAATCCCATTAACAATATTGAATGCCAGATACAAACAATGGTGCATCGATACTGGACATAATCGTATGTTGCGTAAAGCAATCATTGAGAACATCCGAAATGATAAAGTTGATGGAGTTGTGTTCAAATATTATGACGGATACGACAAAATACGTGTTTTTCCTAGTTAGTGTGCTTTTCGTTGATATTCTGACACTGTAGGTTCCAGAGGAACCCGAGGCATCTCTGATGCCGGCTCTTGATAGCTGCACTAATTAAATCAATTTCCTTACAGAGCTGTATTATTTCAGATGCTGAATGCTTTTCTATTTTGGGGTACTCATATAAATCACTCAGTATTTCGGTATCTACCGGTTCATTGAGCTGGACGTCATCAACATAACCAGTATCATCGGTATCGGATAGATACGTAATATCCATGGTTTTGTGTCTATATAGATAAATATATTTTGTATCTCCAGTTGTTCAATCACCCAAATGGGTACGTCAAACACCCAACGTTGGGTTGCATCGTTTGATTGGCTGAAATACGAATAGGAAGAACGTCCCTCACTCTCAGAAAGCAATTGGAAACATGGTGAAGCTGATCTGCGCGCTCGTTGGTGTGAAGGGAAACGCGTTCCCTGTGACGATCGATGCGAGCGAGTTGGTGGGAGACTTGAAGAAGGCCATCAAGAAGGAGAAGGAGAACAAGATCAAGTGCGATGCAGATGAGCTCGAGCTGTTCCTCGCCAAGAAGGGCGACGACACGTGGCTCGAATCAAGCACAGATGATGTGAAGAAGCTCAAGAAAGGGGAAAAGACTGCTCTAATCGAAGCGCTGACACACGAAGACAATGAACTTGATGGAGAGTTTGGCCTTGAGGAGGTTCTCGAGGGGATGCCAGAACCGAAAACCAAGCAAATCCACGTTTTGGTGGTGATTCCGTCGCATGACGTCGGTGGAAAGCGTGTTCGAGTAGATGAATGGTTCGTCGACGAAGCATTTTCTGTCCAAAAGAAGAAACGAAAACTGGATGAAGACGAAACTGACCAATTCACAAGGTATTTCAAGATGGCTGGGTTTCCACCGTTGGCACATCCGATGGAGAAGTACACGAAGATTGTGGAACGAGATGCATATGCTGTGATTTTTGCAGAGCTAATGCGCAAGGTGAAGTTGTGCTTCGAAGCCAAATCAGGCGCTAACATGGTCGTGACGGGAAATCCAGGCACAGGGAAGAGTCGCTTTTACCTCTATTGCATCTTTCAACTTCTATTGGGGCATCAAGCGGAAGTCAAAGAGCTTGCTTCTTTTGATTTGGTGCTGAATTTCGGAAACAAATACCACAAGTTCCATGCTGAAAGCAGGGAGTTCATCAAGTTGAACGAAGCGGATGCTCTTTCGATTCAAGATCAGCACCGTGTGCTTCGGCTCATCGAGGGAAAATCATCGGAACTTACCGGCTGGAAAGGAGTATCAATTCTATTTGCTTCCCCGGGGCTGGATGGCATGAACGATTACGCAAAAGTTGACTCGTTCACGTACATCTTGCCAGTGTGGAGTCTGGAAGAGCTTCAAGATTACAACTCACTGCTTGATGATGATTTCAAACTATCGGAAGACGTTTTGATCTCGCGATACGACAAATTTGGTGGAATTCCAAGATTCATCTTCACTGCGACGGAGCTTGAGAATGACGAAGAACTTCAGAAGGCTATCGCTACATTCAGTGCGTTGGATATCATTTCATATGCCAAAAGCAATCATGCTGTGCGAGACGGAAATTACAGCCACCGCGTTCTCGAGATGGTCCCGAGCAGAGTGGATTTTCGAGCAAAATTCCATCTTGATTTTTTGTCCAAGTACATTGCCGAGAAGATCGTTGCTAAAGTGGACGAAGACAGTCTGCAAAGAGTATCGGAATTCGCAATTGCACACGCCAATGATGACTCAGGAAGTACATCCGTCGTTCGAGGCAAGATATACGAGATGCTCTGCCACAGATGGTTCAATCTACACAAACAAGGACACCTACAGCTCCGTTCGTTGTGCTCGAAGGAGCGCATAGAGTTGATCGTTCCGGAAAATATGCCAATGGTACGGTTCTCCACTCTCGATGAGATCCGTGCAGTTCCTCGACGCCTGACGTACTACCAGCCGACGTCAAGAACATTCGGTGCGTTGGATGCATTCATCTTGGATGGCAAGAACACCAGATGCTATGGTTTGCAGATGACCCTCAACCTGGATCATGGAATCAAAGCTGCACCATTGAGTAGCTTTTTGCTCTGGCTGAACGGTATTGGTATCCCCACGTATCAGTTCTACTTTGGTTTCGTGGTTCCAAGCAACTTAGCGCCACACTATCGGAAGCAAACGATCAGAACCAAGACTAATGAAGTTCACCAGAGACCAGGAACGTTGGCGAGTGTGAAGCAGTATGTTGTTGCATTAGACGTGTTTGTTGGGAACATTTAAAGGGGTAATACAAGCTAGAGAGGATATAGAGGAAACAAAGTTGTTCCTATGTCCTTGCACTGTGTCCTCGAGACACTATTGTTGCGGCTGCTGCTGATTGTGCTCGATAGTGCTGATAAGACAGAAATGATTCTCTCTGATAGCCTGTCTAAACCGATAGTGTCGAAATGGTAGCGATTTGCCTCCTAGCCTAAGCTACTTCTTGAACAATGTATGCATTCCCCAAAGTTCGTTGGTTCTGATCACCTCTATGATCTGATAACCTGCAGAACCGCGACAAGGACTCGACAGAAGTGAAGCACGATCTGTTTCTATGGGCAAAAGAAGCGCAAGCGCGCCATCTGCACGAGATCCGCAAACTCGACAGAAGTTACAGCTAAAAAAAGGTTCCAGTTTCAGATGATGGAGGTTAAGACAAAAAAAAAAGATTCTTTTTTAATTCTGTGTTGTAAATTCGTTCAGGTTTTCTTTCAATGATGGGCATTTATTCTTGATATATTCATTTTTACACATCCAATTGAAATATTGGGTATCGTTTTCAACAATCCACTTTACTGATTTGTTCTTATGTTTGCCCCACCGCATGATATAACTATCGTCTCCATCTTGGAACTTCCCTTGTAAAAAGCGTTTGATATCCGATTCTTCGGATTGTTGATTGTATAACCATCGACAGTATGACGCATCTTGATCATATACTTCCTCAAGAGCCTTTCCCTTGTATTTTCCGAACTCTAAAATAACGGACATTTTTATGTGTAGTGTATGGTGTATCCCTATATACTACTTACTAATTTTATGTCAGAATTGAAAAAAAATATCTATGTAATGGGTACGTCAAAAACCCAACTTTGGGTTGCACCGTTTGATTGGCTGAAATACGATTAGAGAGAACGTCCCTCACACAGAAGGCAATTGGAAACATGGTGACGCTGTTCTGCGCGCTCGTCGGTGTGAAGGGGAACGCGTTCTCCATCGACATCGATGCGAGCAAGTCTGTGGACCACTTGAAGAAGGCCATCAAGAAGGAGAAGGAGAACAAGATCAAGTGCGATGCAGATGAGCTCGAGCTGTTCCTCGCCAAGAAGGGCGACGACACGTGGCTCGAATCAAGCACAGATGATGTGAAGAAGCTCAAGAAAGGGGAAAAGACTGCTCTAATCGAAGCGCTGACACACGAAGACAATGAACTGCAGGGAGAGTCTGGCCTTCAGAAGGTGTTGAAGGATATGCCTGAGCCGTCCACCGATCAAATCCACGTGTTGGTGGTGGTTCCCAAGCAGGAAACCATTCAAGCTGTTTCACAAGATGGTGTTTTCGATCGCTGCAGTGATCAATTCTTCTCACAATTCACCAGGGTTGACGAAGTCAACAGTTGGCTCGAGTTTCCGTCGTTGCTGCCGCTAACGAAACGTCAAAAGCTCTACATTCGATCTTCGTACAAGTCGATCGCTGCTCAAGTTCTGTCAAATGCGGACCCAAGCATGGTCAAGTATGCAGTCATCACTGGCACGCCTGGCATTGGAAAATCAGTGTTCGTCTACTATGTGATGTGGAGGTTGGTCAAGGATAAGAAACGGGTGTTGTTTCTCACTGCAGCACCACCAATCTACTTCGATGGCAGGTCGATGTTGATCTGCAATCAACTGCCTTTTGCTGGAAATCGCCATTTCTGGTCGGCCGATTTGTGGTGCCTCGTTGATTCAGTCGACCCAACTATGATTCCTGGGCTCCCCATTCTTCATTGCTCGACTCTGCTCGTGAGTACACCGCGACGAGACTGCATTGGTGAATTCAAGAAGCTCGTACCGACTCCAGATGTGTTCTACATGCCACTGTGGACCAAGGAAGAGCTGGCGACAATTGCTTCACTGTATCCAACTGCGGCAGATGTGTGGGATAATCGATTTGAGTGCTTGGGTGGTGTACCTCGTCTGGTGATGCAAGACATTCAATCCGACCCAGAAGCTTTGCTGATTTCCGCATGCAGCAGTTGTTCTCTCGATGATTGCATTATGCTGGTGTCCATCTACTCGGAGATCAATTCGAAGACCAAGATCATTCAGGCGTTGATTCACATCCACAGTCAAGAACCATATCGAGAGTACAAAGTTGCGTACGCATCAGAACTGGCGATGCAAGTGATCGCTCGAACAAAGTGGCGATCCGATCGCACGAAGATGCAAAGCCTTTTGGGGTCGTGCGATGGAAACCCGCTCGCACAATCGCTGTGCGGATACATCTTCGAGCCTCATGCGATGGATCTGTTGGAGCAAGGTGGGACTTTCGTGTGTCGGAGGCTGTTGTCTGGAGCTGAAATGCGAAAGCGCGACACAGCCAAACGCAAACGAGGCACCCCAGATAGTGAAGACGAAGAGACCATCGACATTCCACGTTCCTTGCAACCACGACAAACAGTGGATCGTGTGAAAGTCGGTCAACTTGCAAATCAGCTGTACGTGCCACGGACATCGAACTATACTGCCATTGACGCGTGGATGCCGCACGTCGGTGGTTTTCAAATGACGGTGGGAAGGAAGCACGAGATCAAGGCCGGTGCGGCAGATGATCTGGGGAAACTGGGTGCCAACGGCAATCGGCTCTACTTCTTGCTTCCACCGCTATACTACCAGTCGTTCACGAAGAAGACACCACAAACCATCGAGCAGTTTGCGATACTGATACCTTATCCGGAAGTGGTTTAACACAATCTTCTTATCATCCTTCATAACCTCTCGAACTCGTTAACGTCTGTTTGCCGTCGATTTGCCGTCGATTTGTTGCTGTAGTGCAGTTGGCCAAAGATTTGTATACTGATCAATGGAAGGGCAGCACCTCAATTTCTCTATAACCTTGCAAACTCGCTCATTTGTGTGATTGATGTGTTGTATACAGATGGCTGGGACTTATCAAAAAAACTAAATCAACACAATCAACCTGACTTATTCAGAAATTTTTACGACTTGAATACAGAAGTTTCGCTTCGTTAATATAATTATGAATAGAATCAGACGTTATAGAGATACTGGAGTTAATGAAGTTGCTCCAAAAGATGATCATAGAATTGATGCGATAATGAAAGAATTGGAGTATCTTCGCTCTGAATTAGCTCAAAAAAAGGTTGAAACATCCATTTCAAAATACTTTAATGAAGAGATATTTACAAAAGATAGAGAAGATTTACTCAAGGATGGATTTGTTAGTAAGGGAGACTACCTCGAAATCCCATTAACAATATTGAATGCCAGATACAAACAATGGTGCATCGATACTGGACATAATCGTATGTTGCGTAAAGCAATCATTGAGAACATCCGAAATGATAAAGTTGATGGAGTTGTGTTCAAATATTATGACGGATACGACAAAATACGTGTTTTTCCTAGTTAGTGTGCTTTTCGTTGATATTCTGACACTGTAGGTTCCAGAGGAACCCGAGGCATCTCTGATGCCGGCTCTTGATAGCTGCACTAATTAAATCAATTTCCTTACAGAGCTGTATTATTTCAGATGCTGAATGCTTTTCTATTTTGGGGTACTCATATAAATCACTCAGTATTTCGGTATCTACCGGTTCATTGAGCTGGACGTCATCAACATAACCAGTATCATCGGTATCGGATAGATACGTAATATCCATGGTTTTGTGTCTATATAGATAAATATATTTTGTATCTCCAGTTGTTCAATCACCCAAATGGGTACGTCAAACACCCAACGTTGGGTTGCACCGTTTGATTGGCTGAAATACGATTAGAGAGAACGTCCCTCACACAGAAGGCAATTGGAAACATGGTGACGCTGTTCTGCGCGCTCGTCGGTGTGAAGGGGAACGCGTTCTCCATCGACATCGATGCGAGCAAGTCTGTGGACCACTTGAAGAAGGCCATCAAGAAGGAGAAGGAGAACAAGATCAAGTGCGATGCAGATGAGCTCGAGCTGTTCCTCGCCAAGAAGGGCGACGACACGTGGCTCGAATCAAGCACAGATGATGTGAAGAAGCTCAAGAAAGGGGAAAAGACTGCTCTAATCGAAGCGCTGACACACGAAGACAATGAACTTGATGGAGAGTTTGGCCTTGAGGAGGTTCTCGAGGGGATGCCAGAACCGAAAACCAAGCAAATCCACGTTTTGGTGGTGGTTCCCAAGCAGGAAACCGTTCAAGCTGTTTCACAAGATGGTGTTTTCGATCGCTGCAGTGATCCATTCTTCTCACAATTCACCAGGGTTGACGAAGTCAACAGTTGGCTCGAGTTTCCGTCGTTGCTGCCGTTGACTGAACGTCATAAGCTCTACGTCCGTGCCTCGTATAAAGTCATCGCGGAACAAGCGTTGTTGAAAGTGGATCCAAGTCGCCGCAAGTATGCAGTCATCACTGGCACGCCTGGCATTGGAAAATCAGTGTTCGTCTACTATGTGATGTGGAGGTTGGTCAAGGATAAGAAACGGGTGTTGTTTCTCACTGCAGCACCACCAATCTACTTCGATGGCAGGTCGATGTTGATCTGCAATCAACTGCCTTTTGCTGGAAATCGCCATTTCTGGTCGGCCGATTTGTGGTGCCTCGTTGATTCAGTCGACCCAACTATGATTCCTGGGCTCCCCATTCTTCATTGCTCGACTCTGCTCGTGAGTACACCGCGACGAGACTGCATTGGTGAATTCAAGAAGCTCGTACCGACTCCAGATGTGTTCTACATGCCACTGTGGACCAAGGAAGAGCTGGCGACAATTGCTTCACTGTATCCAACTGCGGCAGATGTGTGGGATAATCGATTTGAGTGCTTGGGTGGTGTACCTCGTCTGGTGATGCAAGACATTCAATCCGACCCAGAAGCTTTGCTGATTTCCGCATGCAGCAGTTGTTCTCTCGATGATTGCATTATGCTGGTGTCCATCTACTCGGAGATCAATTCGAAGACCAAGATCATTCAGGCGTTGATTCACATCCACAGTCAAGAACCATATCGAGAGTACAAAGTTGCGTACGCATCAGAACTGGCGATGCAAGTGATCGCTCGAACAAAGTGGCGATCCGATCGCACGAAGATGCAAAGCCTTTTGGGGTCGTGCGATGGAAACCCGCTCGCACAATCGCTGTGCGGATACATCTTCGAGCCTCATGCGATGGATCTGTTGGAGCAAGGTGGGACTTTCGTGTGTCGGAGGCTGTTGTCTGGAGCTGAAATGCGAAAGCGCGACACAGCCAAACGCAAACGAGGCACCCCAGATAGTGAAGACGAAGAGACCATCGACATTCCACGTTCCTTGCAACCACGACAAACAGTGGATCGTGTGAAAGTCGGTCAACTTGCAAATCAGCTGTACGTGCCACGGACATCGAACTATACTGCCATTGACGCGTGGATGCCGCACGTCGGTGGTTTTCAAATGACGGTGGGAAGGAAGCACGAGATCAAGGCCGGTGCGGCAGATGATCTGGGGAAACTGGGTGCCAACGGCAATCGGCTCTACTTCTTGCTTCCACCGCTATACTACCAGTCGTTCACGAAGAAGACACCACAAACCATCGAGCAGTTTGCGATACTGATACCTTATCCGGAAGTGGTTTAACACAATCTTCTTATCATCCTTCATAACCTCTCGAACTCGTTAACGTCTGTTTGCCGTCGATTTGCCGTCGATTTGTTGCTGTAGTGCAGTTGGCCAAAGATTTGTATACTGATCAATGGAAGGACAGCACCTCAATTTCTCTATAACCTTGCAAACTCGCTCATTTGTGTGATTGATGTGTTGTATACAGATGGCTGGGACTTATCAAAAAAACTAAATAATTTAACCATTAAATTCACCCAAGTTTTTCTTCAGTGATGGACAATTATTCATGATATACTCATTTTTACACATCCAATTGAAATATTGCTTATCGTTTTCAACAATCCACTTTACGGATTTGTTCTTATGCTTGCCCCACCGCATGATATAGCTATCGTCTCCATCTTGGAACTTGTCGTCCAAAAATCGTTTGATATCCGATTCTTCCGATTGTTGGTTGTATAACCATCGACAGTATGATGCATCTTGATCATATACTTCCTCAAGATCCTTTCCTTTGTATTTTCCGAACTCTAGAATAACAGACATTTTATGTGTAGTGTATGATGTATCCCTATATACTACTTACTAATTTTATGTCAGAATTGAAAAAAAATATCTATGTAATGGGTACGTCAAAAACCCAACGTTGGGTTGCACCGTTTGATTGGCTGAAATACGATTAGAGAGAACGTCCCTCACACAGAAGGCAATTGGAAACATGGTGACGCTGTTCTGCGCGCTCGTCGGTGTGAAGGGGAACGCGTTCTCCATCGACATCGATGCGAGCAAGTCTGTGGACCACTTGAAGAAGGCCATCAAGAAGGAGAAGGAGAACAAGATCAAGTGCGATGCAGATGAGCTCGAGCTGTTCCTCGCCAAGAAGGGCGACGACACGTGGCTCGAATCAAGCACAGATGATGTGAAGAAGCTCAAGAAAGGGGAAAAGACTGCTCTAATCGAAGCGCTGACACACGAAGACAATGAACTTGATGGAGAGTTTGGCCTTGAGGAGGTTCTCGAGGGGATGCCAGAACCGAAAACCAAGCAAATCCACGTTTTGGTGGTGGTTCCCAAGCAGGAAACCGTTCAAGCTGTTTCACAAGATGGTGTTTTCGATCGCTGCAGTGATCCATTCTTCTCACAATTCCCCACGGTCGATGAAGTCAACAGTTGGCTCGAGTTTCCGTCGTTGCTGCCGCTAACGAAACGTCAAAAGCTCTACATTCGATCTTCGTACAAGTCGATCGCTGCTCAAGTTCTGTCAAATGCGGACCCAAGCATGGTCAAGTATGCAGTCATCACTGGCACGCCTGGCATTGGAAAATCAGTGTTCGTCTACTATGTGATGTGGAGGTTGGTCAAGGATAAGAAACGGGTGTTGTTTCTCACTGCAGCACCACCAATCTACTTCGATGGCAGGTCGATGTTGATCTGCAATCAACTGCCTTTTGCTGGAAATCGCCATTTCTGGTCGGCCGATTTGTGGTGCCTCGTTGATTCAGTCGACCCAACTATGATTCCTGGGCTCCCCATTCTTCATTGCTCGACTCTGCTCGTGAGTACACCGCGACGAGACTGCATTGGTGAATTCAAGAAGCTCGTACCGACTCCAGATGTGTTCTACATGCCACTGTGGACCAAGGAAGAGCTGGCGACAATTGCTTCACTGTATCCAACTGCGGCAGATGTGTGGGATAATCGATTTGAGTGCTTGGGTGGTGTACCTCGTCTGGTGATGCAAGACATTCAATCCGACCCAGAAGCTTTGCTGATTTCCGCATGCAGCAGTTGTTCTCTCGATGATTGCATTATGCTGGTGTCCATCTACTCGGAGATCAATTCGAAGACCAAGATCATTCAGGCGTTGATTCACATCCACAGTCAAGAACCATATCGAGAGTACAAAGTTGCGTACGCATCAGAACTGGCGATGCAAGTGATCGCTCGAACAAAGTGGCGATCCGATCGCACGAAGATGCAAAGCCTTTTGGGGTCGTGCGATGGAAACCCGCTCGCACAATCGCTGTGCGGATACATCTTCGAGCCTCATGCGATGGATCTGTTGGAGCAAGGTGGGACTTTCGTGTGTCGGAGGCTGTTGTCTGGAGCTGAAATGCGAAAGCGCGACACAGCCAAACGCAAACGAGGCACCCCAGATAGTGAAGACGAAGAGACCATCGACATTCCACGTTCCTTGCAACCACGACAAACAGTGGATCGTGTGAAAGTCGGTCAACTTGCAAATCAGCTGTACGTGCCACGGACATCGAACTATACTGCCATTGACGCGTGGATGCCGCACGTCGGTGGTTTTCAAATGACGGTGGGAAGGAAGCACGAGATCAAGGCCGGTGCGGCAGATGATCTGGGGAAACTGGGTGCCAACGGCAATCGGCTCTACTTCTTGCTTCCACCGCTATACTACCAGTCGTTCACGAAGAAGACACCACAAACCATCGAGCAGTTTGCGATACTGATACCTTATCCGGAAGTGGTTTAACACAATCTTCTTATCATCCTTCATAACCTCTCGAACTCGTTAACGTCTGTTTGCCGTCGATTTGCCGTCGATTTGTTGCTGTAGTGCAGTTGGCCAAAGATTTGTATACTGATCAATGGAAGGACAGCACCTCAATTTCTCTATAACCTTGCAAACTCGCTCATTTGTGTGATTGATGTGTTGTATACAGATGGCTGGGACTTATCAAAAAAACTAAATCAACACAATCAACCTGACTTATTCAGAAATTTTTACGACTTGAATACAGAAGTTTCGCTTCGTTAATATAATTATGAATAGAATCAGACGTTATAGAGATACTGGAGTTAATGAAGTTGCTCCAAAAGATGATCATAGAATTGATGCGATAATGAAAGAATTGGAGTATCTTCGCTCTGAATTAGCTCAAAAAAAGGTTGAAACATCCATTTCAAAATACTTTAATGAAGAGATATTTACAAAAGATAGAGAAGATTTACTCAAGGATGGATTTGTTAGTAAGGGAGACTACCTCGAAATCCCATTAACAATATTGAATGCCAGATACAAACAATGGTGCATCGATACTGGACATAATCGTATGTTGCGTAAAGCAATCATTGAGAACATCCGAAATGATAAAGTTGATGGAGTTGTGTTCAAATATTATGACGGATACGACAAAATACGTGTTTTTCCTAGTTAGTGTGCTTTTCGTTGATATTCTGACACTGTAGGTTCCAGAGGAACCCGAGGCATCTCTGATGCCGGCTCTTGATAGCTGCACTAATTAAATCAATTTCCTTACAGAGCTGTATTATTTCAGATGCTGAATGCTTTTCTATTTTGGGGTACTCATATAAATCACTCAGTATTTCGGTATCTACCGGTTCATTGAGCTGGACGTCATCAACATAACCAGTATCATCGGTATCGGATAGATACGTAATATCCATGGTTTTGTGTCTATATAGATAAATATATTTTGTATCTCCAGTTGTTCAATCACCCAAATGGGTACGTCAAACACCCAACGTTGGGTTGCACCGTTTGATTGGCTGAAATACGATTAGAGAGAACGTCCCTCACACAGAAGGCAATTGGAAACATGGTGACGCTGTTCTGCGCGCTCGTCGGTGTGAAGGGGAACGCGTTCTCCATCGACATCGATGCGAGCAAGTCTGTGGACCACTTGAAGAAGGCCATCAAGAAGGAGAAGGAGAACAAGATCAAGTGCGATGCAGATGAGCTCGAGCTGTTCCTCGCCAAGAAGGGCGACGACACGTGGCTCGAATCAAGCACAGATGATGTGAAGAAGCTCAAGAAAGGGGAAAAGACTGCTCTAATCGAAGCGCTGACACACGAAGACAATGAACTTGATGGAGAGTCTGGCCTTCAGAAGGTGTTGAAGGATATGCCTGAGCCGTCCACCGATCAAATCCACGTTTTGGTGGTGATTCCGTCGCATGACGTCGGTGGAAAGCGTGTTCGAGTAGATGAATGGTTCGTCGACGAAGCATTTTCTGTCCAAAAGAAGAAACGAAAACTGGATGAAGACGAAACTGACCAATTCACAAGGTATTTCAAGATGGCTGGGTTTCCACCGTTGGCACATCCGATGGAGAAGTACACGAAGATTGTGGAACGAGATGCATATGCTGTGATTTTTGCAGAGCTAATGCGCAAGGTGAAGTTGTGCTTCGAAGCCAAATCAGGCGCTAACATGGTCGTGACGGGAAATCCAGGCACAGGGAAGAGTCGCTTTTACCTCTATTGCATCTTTCAACTTCTATTGGGGCATCAAGCGGAAGTCAAAGAGCTTGCTTCTTTTGATTTGGTGCTGAATTTCGGAAACAAATACCACAAGTTCCATGCTGAAAGCAGGGAGTTCATCAAGTTGAACGAAGCGGATGCTCTTTCGATTCAAGATCAGCACCGTGTGCTTCGGCTCATCGAGGGAAAATCATCGGAACTTACCGGCTGGAAAGGAGTATCAATTCTATTTGCTTCCCCGGGGCTGGATGGCATGAACGATTACGCAAAAGTTGACTCGTTCACGTACATCTTGCCAGTGTGGAGTCTGGAAGAGCTTCAAGATTACAACTCACTGCTTGATGATGATTTCAAACTATCGGAAGACGTTTTGATCTCGCGATACGACAAATTTGGTGGAATTCCAAGATTCATCTTCACTGCGACGGAGCTTGAGAATGACGAAGAACTTCAGAAGGCTATCGCTACATTCAGTGCGTTGGATATCATTTCATATGCCAAAAGCAATCATGCTGTGCGAGACGGAAATTACAGCCACCGCGTTCTCGAGATGGTCCCGAGCAGAGTGGATTTTCGAGCAAAATTCCATCTTGATTTTTTGTCCAAGTACATTGCCGAGAAGATCGTTGCTAAAGTGGACGAAGACAGTCTGCAAAGAGTATCGGAATTCGCAATTGCACACGCCAATGATGACTCAGGAAGTACATCCGTCGTTCGAGGCAAGATATACGAGATGCTCTGCCACAGATGGTTCAATCTACACAAACAAGGACACCTACAGCTCCGTTCGTTGTGCTCGAAGGAGCGCATAGAGTTGATCGTTCCGGAAAATATGCCAATGGTACGGTTCTCCACTCTCGATGAGATCCGTGCAGTTCCTCGACGCCTGACGTACTACCAGCCGACGTCAAGAACATTCGGTGCGTTGGATGCATTCATCTTGGATGGCAAGAACACCAGATGCTATGGTTTGCAGATGACCCTCAACCTGGATCATGGAATCAAAGCTGCACCATTGAGTAGCTTTTTGCTCTGGCTGAACGGTATTGGTATCCCCACGTATCAGTTCTACTTTGGTTTCGTGGTTCCAAGCAACTTAGCGCCACACTATCGGAAGCAAACGATCAGAACCAAGACTAATGAAGTTCACCAGAGACCAGGAACGTTGGCGAGTGTGAAGCAGTATGTTGTTGCATTAGACGTGTTTGTTGGGAACATTTAAAGGGGTAATACAAGCTAGAGAGGATATAGAGGAAACAAAGTTGTTCCTATGTCCTTGCACTGTGTCCTCGAGACACTATTGTTGCGGCTGCTGCTGATTGTGCTCGATAGTGCTGATAAGACAGAAATGATTCTCTCTGATAGCCTGTCTAAACCGATAGTGTCGAAATGGTAGCGATTTGCCTCCTAGCCTAAGCTACTTCTTGAACAATGTATGCATTCCCCAAAGTTCGTTGGTTCTGATCACCTCTATGATCTGATAACCTGCAGAACCGCGACAAGGACTCGACAGAAGTGAAGCACGATCTGTTTCTATGGGCAAAAGAAGCGCAAGCGCGCCATCTGCACGAGATCCGCAAACTCGACAGAAGTTACAGCTAAAAAAAGGTTCCAGTTTCAGATGATGGAGGTTAAGACAAAAAAAAAAGATTCTTTTTTAATTCTGTGTTGTAAATTCGTTCAGGTTTTCTTTCAATGATGGGCATTTATTCTTGATATATTCATTTTTACACATCCAATTGAAATATTGGGTATCGTTTTCAACAATCCACTTTACTGATTTGTTCTTATGTTTGCCCCACCGCATGATATAACTATCGTCTCCATCTTGGAACTTCCCTTGTAAAAAGCGTTTGATATCCGATTCTTCGGATTGTTGATTGTATAACCATCGACAGTATGACGCATCTTGATCATATACTTCCTCAAGAGCCTTTCCCTTGTATTTTCCGAACTCTAAAATAACGGACATTTTTATGTGTAGTGTATGGTGTATCCCTATATACTACTTACTAATTTTATGTCAGAATTGAAAAAAAATATCTATGTAATGGGTACGTCAAAAACCCAACTTTGGGTTGCACCGTTTGATTGGCTGAAATACGATTAGAGAGAACGTCCCTCACACAGAAGGCAATTGGAAACATGGTGACGCTGTTCTGCGCGCTCGTCGGTGTGAAGGGGAACGCGTTCTCCATCGACATCGATGCGAGCAAGTCTGTGGACCACTTGAAGAAGGCCATCAAGAAGGAGAAGGAGAACAAGATCAAGTGCGATGCAGATGAGCTCGAGCTGTTCCTCGCCAAGAAGGGCGACGACACGTGGCTCGAATCAAGCACAGATGATGTGAAGAAGCTCAAGAAAGGGGAAAAGACTGCTCTAATCGAAGCGCTGACACACGAAGACAATGAACTTGATGGAGAGTCTGGCCTTCAGAAGGTGTTGAAGGATATGCCTGAGCCGTCCACCGATCAAATCCACGTGTTGGTGGTGGTTCCCAAGCAGGAAACCATTCAAGCTGTTTCACAAGATGGTGTTTTCGATCGCTGCAGTGATCAATTCTTCTCACAATTCACCAGGGTTGACGAAGTCAACAGTTGGCTCGAGTTTCCGTCGTTGCTGCCGCTAACGAAACGTCAAAAGCTCTACATTCGATCTTCGTACAAGTCGATCGCTGCTCAAGTTCTGTCAAATGCGGACCCAAGCATGGTCAAGTATGCAGTCATCACTGGCACGCCTGGCATTGGAAAATCAGTGTTCGTCTACTATGTGATGTGGAGGTTGGTCAAGGATAAGAAACGGGTGTTGTTTCTCACTGCAGCACCACCAATCTACTTCGATGGCAGGTCGATGTTGATCTGCAATCAACTGCCTTTTGCTGGAAATCGCCATTTCTGGTCGGCCGATTTGTGGTGCCTCGTTGATTCAGTCGACCCAACTATGATTCCTGGGCTCCCCATTCTTCATTGCTCGACTCTGCTCGTGAGTACACCGCGACGAGACTGCATTGGTGAATTCAAGAAGCTCGTACCGACTCCAGATGTGTTCTACATGCCACTGTGGACCAAGGAAGAGCTGGCGACAATTGCTTCACTGTATCCAACTGCGGCAGATGTGTGGGATAATCGATTTGAGTGCTTGGGTGGTGTACCTCGTCTGGTGATGCAAGACATTCAATCCGACCCAGAAGCTTTGCTGATTTCCGCATGCAGCAGTTGTTCTCTCGATGATTGCATTATGCTGGTGTCCATCTACTCGGAGATCAATTCGAAGACCAAGATCATTCAGGCGTTGATTCACATCCACAGTCAAGAACCATATCGAGAGTACAAAGTTGCGTACGCATCAGAACTGGCGATGCAAGTGATCGCTCGAACAAAGTGGCGATCCGATCGCACGAAGATGCAAAGCCTTTTGGGGTCGTGCGATGGAAACCCGCTCGCACAATCGCTGTGCGGATACATCTTCGAGCCTCATGCGATGGATCTGTTGGAGCAAGGTGGGACTTTCGTGTGTCGGAGGCTGTTGTCTGGAGCTGAAATGCGAAAGCGCGACACAGCCAAACGCAAACGAGGCACCCCAGATAGTGAAGACGAAGAGACCATCGACATTCCACGTTCCTTGCAACCACGACAAACAGTGGATCGTGTGAAAGTCGGTCAACTTGCAAATCAGCTGTACGTGCCACGGACATCGAACTATACTGCCATTGACGCGTGGATGCCGCACGTCGGTGGTTTTCAAATGACGGTGGGAAGGAAGCACGAGATCAAGGCCGGTGCGGCAGATGATCTGGGGAAACTGGGTGCCAACGGCAATCGGCTCTACTTCTTGCTTCCACCGCTATACTACCAGTCGTTCACGAAGAAGACACCACAAACCATCGAGCAGTTTGCGATACTGATACCTTATCCGGAAGTGGTTTAACACAATCTTCTTATCATCCTTCATAACCTCTCGAACTCGTTAACGTCTGTTTGCCGTCGATTTGCCGTCGATTTGTTGCTGTAGTGCAGTTGGCCAAAGATTTGTATACTGATCAATGGAAGGACAGCACCTCAATTTCTCTATAACCTTGCAAACTCGCTCATTTGTGTGATTGATGTGTTGTATACAGATGGCTGGGACTTATCAAAAAAACTAAATCAACACAATCAACCTGACTTATTCAGAAATTTTTACGACTTGAATACAGAAGTTTCGCTTCGTTAATATAATTATGAATAGAATCAGACGTTATAGAGATACTGGAGTTAATGAAGTTGCTCCAAAAGATGATCATAGAATTGATGCGATAATGAAAGAATTGGAGTATCTTCGCTCTGAATTAGCTCAAAAAAAGGTTGAAACATCCATTTCAAAATACTTTAATGAAGAGATATTTACAAAAGATAGAGAAGATTTACTCAAGGATGGATTTGTTAGTAAGGGAGACTACCTCGAAATCCCATTAACAATATTGAATGCCAGATACAAACAATGGTGCATCGATACTGGACATAATCGTATGTTGCGTAAAGCAATCATTGAGAACATCCGAAATGATAAAGTTGATGGAGTTGTGTTCAAATATTATGACGGATACGACAAAATACGTGTTTTTCCTAGTTAGTGTGCTTTTCGTTGATATTCTGACACTGTAGGTTCCAGAGGAACCCGAGGCATCTCTGATGCCGGCTCTTGATAGCTGCACTAATTAAATCAATTTCCTTACAGAGCTGTATTATTTCAGATGCTGAATGCTTTTCTATTTTGGGGTACTCATATAAATCACTCAGTATTTCGGTATCTACCGGTTCATTGAGCTGGACGTCATCAACATAACCAGTATCATCGGTATCGGATAGATACGTAATATCCATGGTTTTGTGTCTATATAGATAAATATATTTTGTATCTCCAGTTGTTCAATCACCCAAATGGGTACGTCAAACACCCAACGTTGGGTTGCATCGTTTGATTGGCTGAAATACGAATAGGAAGAACGTCCCTCACTCTCAGAAAGCAATTGGAAACATGGTGAAGCTGATCTGCGCGCTCGTTGGTGTGAAGGGAAACGCGTTCCCTGTGACGATCGATGCGAGCGAGTTGGTGGGAGACTTGAAGGACGCGATCAAGGTGAAGAAGGAGAATGATCTCAAGGCGATCGATGCGGACAAGCTGCAGCTGTTCCTCGCCAGGAACGGCGACGACACGTGGCTCGAATCAAGCACAGATGATGTGAAGAAGCTCAAGAAAGGGGAAAAGACTGCTCTAATCGAAGCGCTGACACACGAAGACAATGAACTTGATGGAGAGTCTGGCCTTCAGAAGGTGTTGAAGGATATGCCTGAGCCGTCCACCGATCAAATCCACGTTTTGGTGGTGATTCCGTCGCATGACGTCGGTGGAAAGCGTGTTCGAGTAGATGAATGGTTCGTCGACGAAGCATTTTCTGTCCAAAAGAAGAAACGAAAACTGGATGAAGACGAAACTGACCAATTCACAAGGTATTTCAAGATGGCTGGGTTTCCACCGTTGGCACATCCGATGGAGAAGTACACGAAGATTGTGGAACGAGATGCATATGCTGTGATTTTTGCAGAGCTAATGCGCAAGGTGAAGTTGTGCTTCGAAGCCAAATCAGGCGCTAACATGGTCGTGACGGGAAATCCAGGCACAGGGAAGAGTCGCTTTTACCTCTATTGCATCTTTCAACTTCTATTGGGGCATCAAGCGGAAGTCAAAGAGCTTGCTTCTTTTGATTTGGTGCTGAATTTCGGAAACAAATACCACAAGTTCCATGCTGAAAGCAGGGAGTTCATCAAGTTGAACGAAGCGGATGCTCTTTCGATTCAAGATCAGCACCGTGTGCTTCGGCTCATCGAGGGAAAATCATCGGAACTTACCGGCTGGAAAGGAGTATCAATTCTATTTGCTTCCCCGGGGCTGGATGGCATGAACGATTACGCAAAAGTTGACTCGTTCACGTACATCTTGCCAGTGTGGAGTCTGGAAGAGCTTCAAGATTACAACTCACTGCTTGATGATGATTTCAAACTATCGGAAGACGTTTTGATCTCGCGATACGACAAATTTGGTGGAATTCCAAGATTCATCTTCACTGCGACGGAGCTTGAGAATGACGAAGAACTTCAGAAGGCTATCGCTACATTCAGTGCGTTGGATATCATTTCATATGCCAAAAGCAATCATGCTGTGCGAGACGGAAATTACAGCCACCGCGTTCTCGAGATGGTCCCGAGCAGAGTGGATTTTCGAGCAAAATTCCATCTTGATTTTTTGTCCAAGTACATTGCCGAGAAGATCGTTGCTAAAGTGGACGAAGACAGTCTGCAAAGAGTATCGGAATTCGCAATTGCACACGCCAATGATGACTCAGGAAGTACATCCGTCGTTCGAGGCAAGATATACGAGATGCTCTGCCACAGATGGTTCAATCTACACAAACAAGGACACCTACAGCTCCGTTCGTTGTGCTCGAAGGAGCGCATAGAGTTGATCGTTCCGGAAAATATGCCAATGGTACGGTTCTCCACTCTCGATGAGATCCGTGCAGTTCCTCGACGCCTGACGTACTACCAGCCGACGTCAAGAACATTCGGTGCGTTGGATGCATTCATCTTGGATGGCAAGAACACCAGATGCTATGGTTTGCAGATGACCCTCAACCTGGATCATGGAATCAAAGCTGCACCATTGAGTAGCTTTTTGCTCTGGCTGAACGGTATTGGTATCCCCACGTATCAGTTCTACTTTGGTTTCGTGGTTCCAAGCAACTTAGCGCCACACTATCGGAAGCAAACGATCAGAACCAAGACTAATGAAGTTCACCAGAGACCAGGAACGTTGGCGAGTGTGAAGCAGTATGTTGTTGCATTAGACGTGTTTGTTGGGAACATTTAAAGGGGTAATACAAGCTAGAGAGGATATAGAGGAAACAAAGTTGTTCCTATGTCCTTGCACTGTGTCCTCGAGACACTATTGTTGCGGCTGCTGCTGATTGTGCTCGATAGTGCTGATAAGACAGAAATGATTCTCTCTGATAGCCTGTCTAAACCGATAGTGTCGAAATGGTAGCGATTTGCCTCCTAGCCTAAGCTACTTCTTGAACAATGTATGCATTCCCCAAAGTTCGTTGGTTCTGATCACCTCTATGATCTGATAACCTGCAGAACCGCGACAAGGACTCGACAGAAGTGAAGCACGATCTGTTTCTATGGGCAAAAGAAGCGCAAGCGCGCCATCTGCACGAGATCCGCAAACTCGACAGAAGTTACAGCTAAAAAAAGGTTCCAGTTTCAGATGATGGAGGTTAAGACAAAAAAAAAGATTCTTTTTTAATTCTGTGTTGTAAATTCGTTCAGGTTTTCTTTCAATGATGGGCATTTATTCTTGATATATTCATTTTTACACATCCAATTGAAATATTGGGTATCGTTTTCAACAATCCACTTTACTGATTTGTTCTTATGTTTGCCCCACCGCATGATATAACTATCGTCTCCATCTTGGAACTTCCCTTGTAAAAAGCGTTTGATATCCGATTCTTCGGATTGTTGATTGTATAACCATCGACAGTATGACGCATCTTGATCATATACTTCCTCAAGAGCCTTTCCCTTGTATTTTCCGAACTCTAAAATAACGGACATTTTTATGTGTAGTGTATGGTGTATCCCTATATACTACTTACTAATTTTATGTCAGAATTGAAAAAAAATATCTATGTAATGGGTACGTCAAAAACCCAACTTTGGGTTGCACCGTTTGATTGGCTGAAATACGATTAGAGAGAACGTCCCTCACACAGAAGGCAATTGGAAACATGGTGACGCTGTTCTGCGCGCTCGTCGGTGTGAAGGGGAACGCGTTCTCCATCGACATCGATGCGAGCAAGTCTGTGGACCACTTGAAGAAGGCCATCAAGAAGGAGAAGGAGAACAAGATCAAGTGCGATGCAGATGAGCTCGAGCTGTTCCTCGCCAAGAAGGGCGACGACACGTGGCTCGAATCAAGCACAGATGATGTGAAGAAGCTCAAGAAAGGGGAAAAGACTGCTCTAATCGAAGCGCTGACACACGAAGACAATGAACTTGATGGAGAGTTTGGCCTTGAGGAGGTTCTCGAGGGGATGCCAGAACCGAAAACCAAGCAAATCCACGTTTTGGTGGTGGTTCCCAAGCAGGAAACCGTTCAAGCTGTTTCACAAGATGGTGTTTTCGATCGCTGCAGTGATCCATTCTTCTCACAATTCCCCACGGTCGATGAAGTCAACAGTTGGCTCGAGTTTCCGTCGTTGCTGCCGCTAACGAAACGTCAAAAGCTCTACATTCGATCTTCGTACAAGTCGATCGCTGCTCAAGTTCTGTCAAATGCGGACCCAAGCATGGTCAAGTATGCAGTCATCACTGGCACGCCTGGCATTGGAAAATCAGTGTTCGTCTACTATGTGATGTGGAGGTTGGTCAAGGATAAGAAACGGGTGTTGTTTCTCACTGCAGCACCACCAATCTACTTCGATGGCAGGTCGATGTTGATCTGCAATCAACTGCCTTTTGCTGGAAATCGCCATTTCTGGTCGGCCGATTTGTGGTGCCTCGTTGATTCAGTCGACCCAACTATGATTCCTGGGCTCCCCATTCTTCATTGCTCGACTCTGCTCGTGAGTACACCGCGACGAGACTGCATTGGTGAATTCAAGAAGCTCGTACCGACTCCAGATGTGTTCTACATGCCACTGTGGACCAAGGAAGAGCTGGCGACAATTGCTTCACTGTATCCAACTGCGGCAGATGTGTGGGATAATCGATTTGAGTGCTTGGGTGGTGTACCTCGTCTGGTGATGCAAGACATTCAATCCGACCCAGAAGCTTTGCTGATTTCCGCATGCAGCAGTTGTTCTCTCGATGATTGCATTATGCTGGTGTCCATCTACTCGGAGATCAATTCGAAGACCAAGATCATTCAGGCGTTGATTCACATCCACAGTCAAGAACCATATCGAGAGTACAAAGTTGCGTACGCATCAGAACTGGCGATGCAAGTGATCGCTCGAACAAAGTGGCGATCCGATCGCACGAAGATGCAAAGCCTTTTGGGGTCGTGCGATGGAAACCCGCTCGCACAATCGCTGTGCGGATACATCTTCGAGCCTCATGCGATGGATCTGTTGGAGCAAGGTGGGACTTTCGTGTGTCGGAGGCTGTTGTCTGGAGCTGAAATGCGAAAGCGCGACACAGCCAAACGCAAACGAGGCACCCCAGATAGTGAAGACGAAGAGACCATCGACATTCCACGTTCCTTGCAACCACGACA
Source organism: Pythium myriotylum (assembly GCA_023091665.1). NCBI lineage: Eukaryota > Oomycota > Peronosporomycetes > Pythiales > Pythiaceae > Pythium > Pythium myriotylum. The sequence continues at coordinate 595,457 of JALJCQ010000009.1, forward strand.
AACAGTGGATCGTGTGAAAGTCGGTCAACTTGCAAATCAGCTGTACGTGCCACGGACATCGAACTATACTGCCATTGACGCGTGGATGCCGCACGCCGGTGGTTTTCAAATGACGGTGGGAAGGAAGCACGAGATCAAGGCCGGTGCGGCAGATGATCTGGGGAAACTGGGTGCCAACGGCAATCGGCTCTACTTCTTGCTTCCACCGCTATACTACCAGTCGTTCACGAAGAAGACACCACAAACCATCGAGCAGTTTGCGATACTGATACCTTATCCGGAAGTGGTTTAACACAATCTTCTTATCATCCTTCATAACCTCTCGAACTCGTTAACGTCTGTTTGCCGTCGATTTGCCGTCGATTTGTTGCTGTAGTGCAGTTGGCCAAAGATTTGTATACTGATCAATGGAAGGACAGCACCTCAATTTCTCTATAACCTTGCAAACTCGCTCATTTGTGTGATTGATGTGTTGTATACAGATGGCTGGGACTTATCAAAAAAACTAAATCAACACAATCAACCTGACTTATTCAGAAATTTTTACGACTTGAATACAGAAGTTTCGCTTCGTTAATATAATTATGAATAGAATCAGACGTTATAGAGATACTGGAGTTAATGAAGTTGCTCCAAAAGATGATCATAGAATTGATGCGATAATGAAAGAATTGGAGTATCTTCGCTCTGAATTAGCTCAAAAAAAGGTTGAAACATCCATTTCAAAATACTTTAATGAAGAGATATTTACAAAAGATAGAGAAGATTTACTCAAGGATGGATTTGTTAGTAAGGGAGACTACCTCGAAATCCCATTAACAATATTGAATGCCAGATACAAACAATGGTGCATCGATACTGGACATAATCGTATGTTGCGTAAAGCAATCATTGAGAACATCCGAAATGATAAAGTTGATGGAGTTGTGTTCAAATATTATGACGGATACGACAAAATACGTGTTTTTCCTAGTTAGTGTGCTTTTCGTTGATATTCTGACACTGTAGGTTCCAGAGGAACCCGAGGCATCTCTGATGCCGGCTCTTGATAGCTGCACTAATTAAATCAATTTCCTTACAGAGCTGTATTATTTCAGATGCTGAATGCTTTTCTATTTTGGGGTACTCATATAAATCACTCAGTATTTCGGTATCTACCGGTTCATTGAGCTGGACGTCATCAACATAACCAGTATCATCGGTATCGGATAGATACGTAATATCCATGGTTTTGTGTCTATATAGATAAATATATTTTGTATCTCCAGTTGTTCAATCACCCAAATGGGTACGTCAAACACCCAACGTTGGGTTGCATCGTTTGATTGGCTGAAATACGAATAGGAAGAACGTCCCTCACTCTCAGAAAGCAATTGGAAACATGGTGACGCTGGTGTGTGCGCTCGCCGGTGTGAAGGGAAACGCGTTCGCAGTCGACATCGATGCGAGCAAGTTGGTGGACCACTTGAAGAAGGCCATCAAGAAGGAGAAGGAGAACGATCTCAAGGCGATCGATGCGGACAAGCTGCAGCTGTTCCTCGCCAGGAACGGCGACGACACGTGGCTCGAATCAAGCACAGATGATGTGAAGAAGCTCAAGAAAGGGGAAAAGACTGCTCTAATCGAAGCGCTGACACACGAAGACAATGAACTTGATGGAGAGTTTGGCCTTGAGGAGGTTCTCGAGGGGATGCCAGAACCGAAAACCAAGCAAATCCACGTTTTGGTGGTGGTTCCCAAGCAGGAAACCGTTCAAGCTGTTTCACAAGATGGTGTTTTCGATCGCTGCAGTGATCCATTCTTCTCACAATTCCCCACGGTCGATGAAGTCAACAGTTGGCTCGAGTTTCCGTCGTTGCTGCCGCTAACGAAACGTCAAAAGCTCTACATTCGATCTTCGTACAAGTCGATCGCTGCTCAAGTTCTGTCAAATGCGGACCCAAGCATGGTCAAGTATGCAGTCATCACTGGCACGCCTGGCATTGGAAAATCAGTGTTCGTCTACTATGTGATGTGGAGGTTGGTCAAGGATAAGAAACGGGTGTTGTTTCTCACTGCAGCACCACCAATCTACTTCGATGGCAGGTCGATGTTGATCTGCAATCAACTGCCTTTTGCTGGAAATCGCCATTTCTGGTCGGCCGATTTGTGGTGCCTCGTTGATTCAGTCGACCCAACTATGATTCCTGGGCTCCCCATTCTTCATTGCTCGACTCTGCTCGTGAGTACACCGCGACGAGACTGCATTGGTGAATTCAAGAAGCTCGTACCGACTCCAGATGTGTTCTACATGCCACTGTGGACCAAGGAAGAGCTGGCGACAATTGCTTCACTGTATCCAACTGCGGCAGATGTGTGGGATAATCGATTTGAGTGCTTGGGTGGTGTACCTCGTCTGGTGATGCAAGACATTCAATCCGACCCAGAAGCTTTGCTGATTTCCGCATGCAGCAGTTGTTCTCTCGATGATTGCATTATGCTGGTGTCCATCTACTCGGAGATCAATTCGAAGACCAAGATCATTCAGGCGTTGATTCACATCCACAGTCAAGAACCATATCGAGAGTACAAAGTTGCGTACGCATCAGAACTGGCGATGCAAGTGATCGCTCGAACAAAGTGGCGATCCGATCGCACGAAGATGCAAAGCCTTTTGGGGTCGTGCGATGGAAACCCGCTCGCACAATCGCTGTGCGGATACATCTTCGAGCCTCATGCGATGGATCTGTTGGAGCAAGGTGGGACTTTCGTGTGTCGGAGGCTGTTGTCTGGAGCTGAAATGCGAAAGCGCGACACAGCCAAACGCAAACGAGGCACCCCAGATAGTGAAGACGAAGAGACCATCGACATTCCACGTTCCTTGCAACCACGACAAACAGTGGATCGTGTGAAAGTCGGTCAACTTGCAAATCAGCTGTACGTGCCACGGACATCGAACTATACTGCCATTGACGCGTGGATGCCGCACGTCGGTGGTTTTCAAATGACGGTGGGAAGGAAGCACGAGATCAAGGCCGGTGCGGCAGATGATCTGGGGAAACTGGGTGCCAACGGCAATCGGCTCTACTTCTTGCTTCCACCGCTATACTACCAGTCGTTCACGAAGAAGACACCACAAACCATCGAGCAGTTTGCGATACTGATACCTTATCCGGAAGTGGTTTAACACAATCTTCTTATCATCCTTCATAACCTCTCGAACTCGTTAACGTCTGTTTGCCGTCGATTTGCCGTCGATTTGTTGCTGTAGTGCAGTTGGCCAAAGATTTGTATACTGATCAATGGAAGGACAGCACCTCAATTTCTCTATAACCTTGCAAACTCGCTCATTTGTGTGATTGATGTGTTGTATACAGATGGCTGGGACTTATCAAAAAAACTAAATCAACACAATCAACCTGACTTATTCAGAAATTTTTACGACTTGAATACAGAAGTTTCGCTTCGTTAATATAATTATGAATAGAATCAGACGTTATAGAGATACTGGAGTTAATGAAGTTGCTCCAAAAGATGATCATAGAATTGATGCGATAATGAAAGAATTGGAGTATCTTCGCTCTGAATTAGCTCAAAAAAAGGTTGAAACATCCATTTCAAAATACTTTAATGAAGAGATATTTACAAAAGATAGAGAAGATTTACTCAAGGATGGATTTGTTAGTAAGGGAGACTACCTCGAAATCCCATTAACAATATTGAATGCCAGATACAAACAATGGTGCATCGATACTGGACATAATCGTATGTTGCGTAAAGCAATCATTGAGAACATCCGAAATGATAAAGTTGATGGAGTTGTGTTCAAATATTATGACGGATACGACAAAATACGTGTTTTTCCTAGTTAGTGTGCTTTTCGTTGATATTCTGACACTGTAGGTTCCAGAGGAACCCGAGGCATCTCTGATGCCGGCTCTTGATAGCTGCACTAATTAAATCAATTTCCTTACAGAGCTGTATTATTTCAGATGCTGAATGCTTTTCTATTTTGGGGTACTCATATAAATCACTCAGTATTTCGGTATCTACCGGTTCATTGAGCTGGACGTCATCAACATAACCAGTATCATCGGTATCGGATAGATACGTAATATCCATGGTTTTGTGTCTATATAGATAAATATATTTTGTATCTCCAGTTGTTCAATCACCCAAATGGGTACGTCAAACACCCAACGTTGGGTTGCATCGTTTGATTGGCTGAAATACGAATAGGAAGAACGTCCCTCACTCTCAGAAAGCAATTGGAAACATGGTGACGCTGGTGTGTGCGCTCGCCGGTGTGAAGGGAAACGCGTTCGCAGTCGACATCAATGCGAGCAAGTTGGTGGACCACTTGAAGGACGCGATCAAGGTGAAGAAGGAGAACAAGATCAAGTGCGATGCAGATGAGCTCGAGCTGTTCCTCGCCAGGAACGGCGACGACACGTGGCTCGAATCAAGCACAGATGATGTGAAGAAGCTCAAGAAAGGGGAAAAGACTGCTCTAATCGAAGCGCTGACACACGAAGACAATGAACTGCAGGGAGAGTCTGGCCTTGAGGAGGTTCTCGAGGGGATGCCAGAACCGAAAACCAAGCAAATCCACGTTTTGGTGGTGGTTCCCAAGCAGGAAACCGTTCAAGCTGTTTCACAAGATGGTGTTTTCGATCGCTGCAGTGATCCATTCTTCTCACAATTCCCCACGGTCGATGAAGTCAACAGTTGGCTCGAGTTTCCGTCGTTGCTGCCGCTAACGAAACGTCAAAAGCTCTACATTCGATCTTCGTACAAGTCGATCGCTGCTCAAGTTCTGTCAAATGCGGACCCAAGCATGGTCAAGTATGCAGTCATCACTGGCACGCCTGGCATTGGAAAATCAGTGTTCGTCTACTATGTGATGTGGAGGTTGGTCAAGGATAAGAAACGGGTGTTGTTTCTCACTGCAGCACCACCAATCTACTTCGATGGCAGGTCGATGTTGATCTGCAATCAACTGCCTTTTGCTGGAAATCGCCATTTCTGGTCGGCCGATTTGTGGTGCCTCGTTGATTCAGTCGACCCAACTATGATTCCTGGGCTCCCCATTCTTCATTGCTCGACTCTGCTCGTGAGTACACCGCGACGAGACTGCATTGGTGAATTCAAGAAGCTCGTACCGACTCCAGATGTGTTCTACATGCCACTGTGGACCAAGGAAGAGCTGGCGACAATTGCTTCACTGTATCCAACTGCGGCAGATGTGTGGGATAATCGATTTGAGTGCTTGGGTGGTGTACCTCGTCTGGTGATGCAAGACATTCAATCCGACCCAGAAGCTTTGCTGATTTCCGCATGCAGCAGTTGTTCTCTCGATGATTGCATTATGCTGGTGTCCATCTACTCGGAGATCAATTCGAAGACCAAGATCATTCAGGCGTTGATTCACATCCACAGTCAAGAACCATATCGAGAGTACAAAGTTGCGTACGCATCAGAACTGGCGATGCAAGTGATCGCTCGAACAAAGTGGCGATCCGATCGCACGAAGATGCAAAGCCTTTTGGGGTCGTGCGATGGAAACCCGCTCGCACAATCGCTGTGCGGATACATCTTCGAGCCTCATGCGATGGATCTGTTGGAGCAAGGTGGGACTTTCGTGTGTCGGAGGCTGTTGTCTGGAGCTGAAATGCGAAAGCGCGACACAGCCAAACGCAAACGAGGCACCCCAGATAGTGAAGACGAAGAGACCATCGACATTCCACGTTCCTTGCAACCACGACAAACAGTGGATCGTGTGAAAGTCGGTCAACTTGCAAATCAGCTGTACGTGCCACGGACATCGAACTATACTGCCATTGACGCGTGGATGCCGCACGTCGGTGGTTTTCAAATGACGGTGGGAAGGAAGCACGAGATCAAGGCCGGTGCGGCAGATGATCTGGGGAAACTGGGTGCCAACGGCAATCGGCTCTACTTCTTGCTTCCACCGCTATACTACCAGTCGTTCACGAAGAAGACACCACAAACCATCGAGCAGTTTGCGATACTGATACCTTATCCGGAAGTGGTTTAACACAATCTTCTTATCATCCTTCATAACCTCTCGAACTCGTTAACGTCTGTTTGCCGTCGATTTGCCGTCGATTTGTTGCTGTAGTGCAGTTGGCCAAAGATTTGTATACTGATCAATGGAAGGACAGCACCTCAATTTCTCTATAACCTTGCAAACTCGCTCATTTGTGTGATTGATGTGTTGTATACAGATGGCTGGGACTTATCAAAAAAACTAAATAATTTAACCATTAAATTCACCCAAGTTTTTCTTCAGTGATGGACAATTATTCATGATATACTCATTTTTACACATCCAATTGAAATATTGCTTATCGTTTTCAACAATCCACTTTACGGATTTGTTCTTATGCTTGCCCCACCGCATGATATAGCTATCGTCTCCATCTTGGAACTTGTCGTCCAAAAATCGTTTGATATCCGATTCTTCCGATTGTTGGTTGTATAACCATCGACAGTATGATGCATCTTGATCATATACTTCCTCAAGATCCTTTCCTTTGTATTTTCCGAACTCTAGAATAACAGACATTTTATGTGTAGTGTATGATGTATCCCTATATACTACTTACTAATTTTATGTCAGAATTGAAAAAAAATATCTATGTAATGGGTACGTCAAAAACCCAACTTTGGGTTGCACCGTTTGATTGGCTGAAATACGATTAGAGAGAACGTCCCTCACACAGAAGGCAATTGGAAACATGGTGACGCTGTTCTGCGCGCTCGTCGGTGTGAAGGGGAACGCGTTCTCCATCGACATCGATGCGAGCAAGTCTGTGGACCACTTGAAGGACGCGATCAAGGTGAAGAAGGAGAATGATCTCAAGGCGATCGATGCGGACAAGCTGCAGCTGTTCCTCGCCAGGAACGGCGACGACACGTGGCTCGAATCAAGCACAGATGATGTGAAGAAGCTCAAGAAAGGGGAAAAGACTGCTCTAATCGAAGCGCTGACACACGAAGACAATGAACTTGATGGAGAGTTTGGCCTTGAGGAGGTTCTCGAGGGGATGCCAGAACCGAAAACCAAGCAAATCCACGTTTTGGTGGTGGTTCCCAAGCAGGAAACCGTTCAAGCTGTTTCACAAGATGGTGTTTTCGATCGCTGCAGTGATCCATTCTTCTCACAATTCCCCACGGTCGATGAAGTCAACAGTTGGCTCGAGTTTCCGTCGTTGCTGCCGCTAACGAAACGTCAAAAGCTCTACATTCGATCTTCGTACAAGTCGATCGCTGCTCAAGTTCTGTCAAATGCGGACCCAAGCATGGTCAAGTATGCAGTCATCACTGGCACGCCTGGCATTGGAAAATCAGTGTTCGTCTACTATGTGATGTGGAGGTTGGTCAAGGATAAGAAACGGGTGTTGTTTCTCACTGCAGCACCACCAATCTACTTCGATGGCAGGTCGATGTTGATCTGCAATCAACTGCCTTTTGCTGGAAATCGCCATTTCTGGTCGGCCGATTTGTGGTGCCTCGTTGATTCAGTCGACCCAACTATGATTCCTGGGCTCCCCATTCTTCATTGCTCGACTCTGCTCGTGAGTACACCGCGACGAGACTGCATTGGTGAATTCAAGAAGCTCGTACCGACTCCAGATGTGTTCTACATGCCACTGTGGACCAAGGAAGAGCTGGCGACAATTGCTTCACTGTATCCAACTGCGGCAGATGTGTGGGATAATCGATTTGAGTGCTTGGGTGGTGTACCTCGTCTGGTGATGCAAGACATTCAATCCGACCCAGAAGCTTTGCTGATTTCCGCATGCAGCAGTTGTTCTCTCGATGATTGCATTATGCTGGTGTCCATCTACTCGGAGATCAATTCGAAGACCAAGATCATTCAGGCGTTGATTCACATCCACAGTCAAGAACCATATCGAGAGTACAAAGTTGCGTACGCATCAGAACTGGCGATGCAAGTGATCGCTCGAACAAAGTGGCGATCCGATCGCACGAAGATGCAAAGCCTTTTGGGGTCGTGCGATGGAAACCCGCTCGCACAATCGCTGTGCGGATACATCTTCGAGCCTCATGCGATGGATCTGTTGGAGCAAGGTGGGACTTTCGTGTGTCGGAGGCTGTTGTCTGGAGCTGAAATGCGAAAGCGCGACACAGCCAAACGCAAACGAGGCACCCCAGATAGTGAAGACGAAGAGACCATCGACATTCCACGTTCCTTGCAACCACGACAAACAGTGGATCGTGTGAAAGTCGGTCAACTTGCAAATCAGCTGTACGTGCCACGGACATCGAACTATACTGCCATTGACGCGTGGATGCCGCACGTCGGTGGTTTTCAAATGACGGTGGGAAGGAAGCACGAGATCAAGGCCGGTGCGGCAGATGATCTGGGGAAACTGGGTGCCAACGGCAATCGGCTCTACTTCTTGCTTCCACCGCTATACTACCAGTCGTTCACGAAGAAGACACCACAAACCATCGAGCAGTTTGCGATACTGATACCTTATCCGGAAGTGGTTTAACACAATCTTCTTATCATCCTTCATAACCTCTCGAACTCGTTAACGTCTGTTTGCCGTCGATTTGCCGTCGATTTGTTGCTGTAGTGCAGTTGGCCAAAGATTTGTATACTGATCAATGGAAGGACAGCACCTCAATTTCTCTATAACCTTGCAAACTCGCTCATTTGTGTGATTGATGTGTTGTATACAGATGGCTGGGACTTATCAAAAAAACTAAATCAACACAATCAACCTGACTTATTCAGAAATTTTTACGACTTGAATACAGAAGTTTCGCTTCGTTAATATAATTATGAATAGAATCAGACGTTATAGAGATACTGGAGTTAATGAAGTTGCTCCAAAAGATGATCATAGAATTGATGCGATAATGAAAGAATTGGAGTATCTTCGCTCTGAATTAGCTCAAAAAAAGGTTGAAACATCCATTTCAAAATACTTTAATGAAGAGATATTTACAAAAGATAGAGAAGATTTACTCAAGGATGGATTTGTTAGTAAGGGAGACTACCTCGAAATCCCATTAACAATATTGAATGCCAGATACAAACAATGGTGCATCGATACTGGACATAATCGTATGTTGCGTAAAGCAATCATTGAGAACATCCGAAATGATAAAGTTGATGGAGTTGTGTTCAAATATTATGACGGATACGACAAAATACGTGTTTTTCCTAGTTAGTGTGCTTTTCGTTGATATTCTGACACTGTAGGTTCCAGAGGAACCCGAGGCATCTCTGATGCCGGCTCTTGATAGCTGCACTAATTAAATCAATTTCCTTACAGAGCTGTATTATTTCAGATGCTGAATGCTTTTCTATTTTGGGGTACTCATATAAATCACTCAGTATTTCGGTATCTACCGGTTCATTGAGCTGGACGTCATCAACATAACCAGTATCATCGGTATCGGATAGATACGTAATATCCATGGTTTTGTGTCTATATAGATAAATATATTTTGTATCTCCAGTTGTTCAATCACCCAAATGGGTACGTCAAACACCCAACGTTGGGTTGCATCGTTTGATTGGCTGAAATACGAATAGGAAGAACGTCCCTCACTCTCAGAAAGCAATTGGAAACATGGTGAAGCTGATCTGCGCGCTCGTTGGTGTGAAGGGAAACGCGTTCCCTGTGACGATCGATGCGAGCGAGTTGGTGGGAGACTTGAAGGACGCGATCAAGGTGAAGAAGGAGAATGATCTCAAGGCGATCGATGCGGACAAGCTGCAGCTGTTCCTCGCCAGGAACGGCGACGACACGTGGCTCGAATCAAGCACAGATGATGTGAAGAAGCTCAAGAAAGGGGAAAAGACTGCTCTAATCGAAGCGCTGACACACGAAGACAATGAACTTGATGGAGAGTTTGGCCTTGAGGAGGTTCTCGAGGGGATGCCAGAACCGAAAACCAAGCAAATCCACGTTTTGGTGGTGGTTCCCAAGCAGGAAACCGTTCAAGCTGTTTCACAAGATGGTGTTTTCGATCGCTGCAGTGATCCATTCTTCTCACAATTCCCCACGGTCGATGAAGTCAACAGTTGGCTCGAGTTTCCGTCGTTGCTGCCGCTAACGAAACGTCAAAAGCTCTACATTCGATCTTCGTACAAGTCGATCGCTGCTCAAGTTCTGTCAAATGCGGACCCAAGCATGGTCAAGTATGCAGTCATCACTGGCACGCCTGGCATTGGAAAATCAGTGTTCGTCTACTATGTGATGTGGAGGTTGGTCAAGGATAAGAAACGGGTGTTGTTTCTCACTGCAGCACCACCAATCTACTTCGATGGCAGGTCGATGTTGATCTGCAATCAACTGCCTTTTGCTGGAAATCGCCATTTCTGGTCGGCCGATTTGTGGTGCCTCGTTGATTCAGTCGACCCAACTATGATTCCTGGGCTCCCCATTCTTCATTGCTCGACTCTGCTCGTGAGTACACCGCGACGAGACTGCATTGGTGAATTCAAGAAGCTCGTACCGACTCCAGATGTGTTCTACATGCCACTGTGGACCAAGGAAGAGCTGGCGACAATTGCTTCACTGTATCCAACTGCGGCAGATGTGTGGGATAATCGATTTGAGTGCTTGGGTGGTGTACCTCGTCTGGTGATGCAAGACATTCAATCCGACCCAGAAGCTTTGCTGATTTCCGCATGCAGCAGTTGTTCTCTCGATGATTGCATTATGCTGGTGTCCATCTACTCGGAGATCAATTCGAAGACCAAGATCATTCAGGCGTTGATTCACATCCACAGTCAAGAACCATATCGAGAGTACAAAGTTGCGTACGCATCAGAACTGGCGATGCAAGTGATCGCTCGAACAAAGTGGCGATCCGATCGCACGAAGATGCAAAGCCTTTTGGGGTCGTGCGATGGAAACCCGCTCGCACAATCGCTGTGCGGATACATCTTCGAGCCTCATGCGATGGATCTGTTGGAGCAAGGTGGGACTTTCGTGTGTCGGAGGCTGTTGTCTGGAGCTGAAATGCGAAAGCGCGACACAGCCAAACGCAAACGAGGCACCCCAGATAGTGAAGACGAAGAGACCATCGACATTCCACGTTCCTTGCAACCACGACAAACAGTGGATCGTGTGAAAGTCGGTCAACTTGCAAATCAGCTGTACGTGCCACGGACATCGAACTATACTGCCATTGACGCGTGGATGCCGCACGTCGGTGGTTTTCAAATGACGGTGGGAAGGAAGCACGAGATCAAGGCCGGTGCGGCAGATGATCTGGGGAAACTGGGTGCCAACGGCAATCGGCTCTACTTCTTGCTTCCACCGCTATACTACCAGTCGTTCACGAAGAAGACACCACAAACCATCGAGCAGTTTGCGATACTGATACCTTATCCGGAAGTGCTTTAACACAATCTTCTTATCATCCTTCATAACCTCTCGAACTCGTTAACGTCTGTTTGCCGTCGATTTGCCGTCGATTTGTTGCTGTAGTGCAGTTGGCCAAAGATTTGTATACTGATCAATGGAAGGACAGCACCTCAATTTCTCTATAACCTTGCAAACTCGCTCATTTGTGTGATTGATGTGTTGTATACAGATGGCTGGGACTTATCAAAAAAACTAAATAATTTAACCATTAAATTCACCCAAGTTTTTCTTCAGTGATGGACAATTATTCATGATATACTCATTTTTACACATCCAATTGAAATATTGCTTATCGTTTTCAACAATCCACTTTACGGATTTGTTCTTATGCTTGCCCCACCGCATGATATAGCTATCGTCTCCATCTTGGAACTTGTCGTCCAAAAATCGTTTGATATCCGATTCTTCCGATTGTTGGTTGTATAACCATCGACAGTATGATGCATCTTGATCATATACTTCCTCAAGATCCTTTCCTTTGTATTTTCCGAACTCTAGAATAACAGACATTTTATGTGTAGTGTATGATGTATCCCTATATATAACTTACTAATTTTATGTCAGAATTGAAAAAAAATATCTATGTATTTGCACCCCATTGTTTTATTGACTCTTTACCCATTCACAATGTTTTATTGTTTTAGAGTGTGTAGAATATCCACTTTTACTGGTTGTGCTTCCACACCCACATTGTATTTTCTGCTTGTATTTATTATTAACCATCTCCCTGTACCATTTTTTATGATGATCTGTTTTAGTATGGTCTAACTTTTCCAAATTCTTTACTTTTATACCACACCCACATTCGATCACATAATTGGGGAAGTCGGGGTCTTTAACCCATTCTTGATGGAAAGATGTTTTTTCGTGAGATGGAAAATTTCTACGTTGAATATTCAAACCACATCCGCATTTGACCAGTTCTTTCATCTCCGGACTATTCATCCATGAATAGAATGGTGGATCGAAAACAATATAACTCATAGCAATCAATTGTCTTTATATGCTACCTATGGTCATATATCAAGGTAGAACTTTTTGTACGTATATATATAATGAAAGTAATTCAAGATTAAACAAATTTTAGTTTCTGAGTCTCTCAGCTATGCCCCGAACCTTCGCGAATTTTTGGTGTGGAAAATGAAGCAAAAGTGGTTGTTTCTAATGAGGACATAGGAAAGTCGGTTTGGTTGTGTTTTGTGGAAAGGAGGTGTGAAATAGGTTTGTTGAACTGAGAGGGAAAAGAAAGGTCTCTAGGGTTGTGTGAGAAACGTTGAAAAAAAAATGACGGAAAAAGTTCCGGACATTACTACTGCGATGGCCGGTGAGTACGGTGACCTTCGCCGTTGTGATCGCCCTGCTGACCCTCCGTTCCCCCTTAGATCATGTCGCCCGCGCGAGAGAGAGCGCGCGTAAGATGGCGCGGGAGCAACTGGTTTCCGTGGCCGGTCAACTCTTCGCCGCTATCGATGATATTCGTGCCGATATCTCAACTGCCGGACTCAATGGTCTCAACGCTCTGCTCGCTCGCATTGTCGACGCGCTTGGTTCTGCTTCAGCTTGCGAGAGACTTCTCGCGTCTTTGTCTGGCGGAGGCGGGGACGACGCGGAGTTGGCTCGGCTGCAGAGGCGCGTATCGGACGCTGATCGCGAGTTGGTGTCCCTGCGTGAGCAGGCCGAGGAGCTGCGCGAGCTCAAGCAATCCAAGGTTCGTCTCACGATTCACGCGATGCGTCGCGCTGCCATTGACCTCGTCACTGATGGCCGGGAACTGCAGGCTGATGCGACCAAGCTCCTCGACGTAGCTTCTCGACGAGACCGGGAAGATATGCTCGCCAAGCTCTCGAAGGTCGCAGCCGATCGCGACGCACACGCAGAACGAGAGGATGACCTAGTTCGGGAGATCGAGGATCTAGAGCGTAAGCACAAGAGAGAGCTCGAGCGCTTGGGTGACGAGCTGACTCGAGCGAAGGTGAATGATGAGGCGATCCGCCACTTGGGTGGCCTGGCCGGATTTCGTCAGGCCAGGGAGCAGCTAGCCGCGTACGAGGCCCTCGGGCGGCCAGAGGCGATTGCTCACAGACTCGCAGCGGACGAGGCTGTTGTTCAGGTGCTCTCGGCCCTCGTGGCCCAGAACCGTGAAACCGTGGCTCAATATGAATCATTCTTAGGCCCCGTTGCCATGGCCGCAGCTCGCAATGCTGGCGCTATTGAGACGATTGTCGGTGCCCTCCAACAGCGCCGTCATGACGTCGACCCCTCTCTCCCGATCATTCAACTTGGCCCGATGATGAACGGCCTCCGCCGGGTCAGTTCCTATTCGCCAGAACATTTGAGCGTACCGCCCAACGACGTCCTCGCCGAGCTTGCCAATGCCGTCCAGGCCGCCGCTCCTGGCACTTCCGAAAGTGTTGCAGCTGAGCGCCAAGAGATCTTGCGACGTTGTTCGGAGCTGGTCGAAGAACTCACCAAGTATCGCCCCGATGACGGTGTCCTCAGCTTCCTGGAGAAGGCCGACTTATGCCCGGGGCTCGTCTCCTTCGATGGTAAAGTCGTGGTGCCTAGTCCCCCAACTCGATCCCCCGCCGATTTTCCCGTCTCTACTCACTCACGGGACGCCGCGAAGAGCGTCACGAAGTCTACCAAACCCCACTCGTCTGGGGGAAGCAAGAAGCGGGCGGGTGATTCCTCCCTCGGCAAGTCCGGCAAGAAAGTTCGCGAGTCGTCAGCACCGGACGACGCGTCGCTCGTTGACCTGACGTCGGATCAGTCCACACACCCCAAGTCACGGCCGCGTCCGGCGCCCCGTGGGCAGTCTCAGGGCGATCTCGAAGTCCTCCGTCGTTCGTGGGTCGACTGGTCGCCGGAGAAATCCTCTTGGCGCCCGCACTTCGTCGAGCAGTTAGAACAGTTTGCATGGAAGTTCGGCTGGTTCTCCGCTGAGCGAGTCCCTCCCAACCACAACCAGGTGTCCGCCGTCGTGTCCTTCGTAGGTGGGCGCGCGGTGACTGCTCAAGAGATCGACGAGTGGCTCGTTACGCGCCCATGGGACGACTTGATGCGTCTCCTGCCGCGGCCGATCACTTTTAATCCTGCGGATCCGCGGTTCACCGAGTTGTATGTCGACACCCTGTGCTTCTACGAGGCCATCTTCCGTGTCATGTTTGACCGCACCCACTTCATGGTTGCACCATCCAGCGACGGGTTGAAGGTCTGGCGCGCCGCCCGCAAGTCCCGTCGTTCCAAATCGACTCCTCTCGTTCAGGCTCACTTCCGCCGTTTGATTGCATTCTTCGACGCCCATCCCGAGTTCGACGCCGACCTGTTGCTCGACCGTTTCTTCCTTTGGGCGCCTGGTTTCGGCTCGTGTCTGTTGATTCCGAATCCTGGCGAGAGTCTGGCGGCCGCCGCGCTCCGTTTGGAAGCTTCGCAGCCGGAGCGTGGGTTCTTCCTTCGTCATCCCGAGGCGCATCCCAGCACGGCCGTGATGTCGCGGATCCGCAAGAAGTTCTGGCTGGACGTAGAAGAGCCGGTATCGCCCCAGCCTGCGATCCGGTCGGTGACCGGTCGCGTCTCCCTCGTTCGCCGCAACGACGAGTCCGTCATCGCCGAGCCGCTCGACGACTCGGTAACTCGAGTTCCGCTGCTCTTCGAGCCACTGGCTGCCCCGACTGCCCCTGCCCGTGCTCTGTCTCCTCCGGTCGAGTAATCAGGAGACTCTCCCTTTCGTTCTGTCTGCATAATGTCCGCTTCTAGCCCGCTCGGACGAGTTGGATAGCCGTGGAGCCCGCCCGCCGTCTCTCTGGCGGCCCTTTCCTAGTCAATTCTGAAGTTCCATTTTCATCCTCTTGTGCTGGCGTCGACTTGGAGCACTCTCGCTTTGGTTCCCCGGCCAGGCCGTCGGCCCCTAGGTCCCATTGACCAATGGCAGGACCTTCCAGTCATGATGCCGGGGTACCCGCCGCGCTAGTGTGTCTTGGCCAGCCGCACCGTCCTTTTTCTAAATGCATGCGAAACGTCCCTTCTCTTCCTTCCGCCCTGGGGCTTCGCTTCTTCTTCACGTCACGATACATGGAGCCCCTTTTCTCCTCCGCTACCGGCGCCTCCCGCCGGTAGTGACTTCACCGCAGGCAGCCGACACAGGCAGTGACTCTGTCGGCCCGGGTGTTAGTCGTGTACCACGGCCGTCGCGGCAGCCGACGCCGCCCCTTGAACGGACGTTGCTTACCGCGGCGCGCGTGGCCTCCTTATTCCTCCTCTACTTGCATCGCCGCGTACCGCCCCTGCGCCCTGAGTCGTCTCTCGTAATCGCTCACCAGGCTGGGGGCTGACATGTCATCCTCTGCCACCCACGTCGGTTCCTCATAACCTACCCATTTCACCAGTAGTAGCGGATCGGTCGCCCTTGTCTGCTCAACCGCTCGTCCTTGTGATCTAGCACCTTTTCAACTTCATATTCACCTTCCTCTTCGTTCGGTTCTAGGGAGTCTTCGGGTAGAAGCTGTTCATCGAAGTCAAAGCGTTGGTCCGCCGGGACCTCCAGCTCCTGGGTTGGCCGACTGTCGAACGTCCTCCAGAGCTTCAATCTCGAAACATGGACGACGGGAAATAGCCGATACGTCGCGTCATCGACACTTATTCGCACCAAGTGCTCAGCCGGTCGCTCGAGAATGCGGAACGGCCCGTGCCAAAGATGCGCCAACTTCCGTGCAAATCCGGGCTTGACTTGGTCGATATAGACCCACACCTTCGTACCTGGGGTGAAGACACTCGAGTCTCCTCGTACTTCCGCTGCCGACATCTCGCGGCGGTCCTCCATAGCCTGCCGAAGCAGTCGGACCACATCCTCCCGGGCTTTCTGGTATTGTGCTTGCACCTCGGCCCGCCAGCGTTTCGCGTTCGCATTACCCCCTTCGTCAACTGTTGGTAACACAGTTTCGAGCGTCGTTCTCGCGTCCCAACCGTGGAGCAGGTAGAACGGCGAATCGCCTCGGATGCGATCGTGACACGCGTTCAACGCGAACACCAGGCGCTCAGCATAGTCGTCCCAGTCCCTCTGTTGCGCGTCAGACACGTATAAGCGGACGGCTGCCATGATCGTCTGCACCCTCCGCTCTGTCATGCCGTTGGACTGCGGTCGATAGGCTAGTGTGGCACGACTCCGCTGGCCGATCAGCCGACTGAATGCTCGGAAAACATCCGACACGAAGGCTGGCTCGCGGTCATGGCGAATTGTCTTGCTAGCTCCATAATGGCGATAGACGCAGCGTTCGTATGCTTCTGCTACTTCCTGAGCCGTTCGCGACGCGTTTGCCGAGACAATTAGGTAGCCGGTGTAGTGATCTACCCAGATCAAGAGTTCCGAGTTGCCACGATGTGACGTCGGCAACGAGGGCACATGGTCCATGCCCAAAATGTCGAACGGGCGCGTGGCAACAAGATTCCCCGGCGACTTCACGTTGTTGCGAGGCAGGCCCTTGCCCGACTGGCAGTCCGGACAGGCGGACACATAATCGCGAACGTCCGCATAGACGCCGCGCCAGTACAATGACCGAGTCACTCTTTCGTATACCCGACTAACTCCTTGGTGACCGCCCGCCAGACTGGTGTGATAGTGATGCAGGACCTCTTCCTTGAGCGTCGTTGGAACGACCAGGCGCAGTTGAATCTCGCGGCCGGATCTGTCCCCGGTCTTCTTGTTACCCACATAGAATAACAAGCCATCCACCACTTCGAAGGAGTTCTCTAGCCGTGCGCACGTCGCGGCCTGGTCGTCGCTGAGGTCCCCGGCATCCCCGTTGAGGAAGCGTATCAGTCTCGCGATCCACGACTCTTCTCGTTGAGCTTGTATGATGCGCTCGGCACGCAGCCTTTGTACCCACTCTGTGTTCTCGTCGGGGGATACAGACGATGATTGCGTATCTAAGTCTGCCTGACCAGCTAACAGACGGTCCTCTCCGGCACCCTGTGATGACTGCCCACTTCGTCCGCCTTTCCAAACTCCTTCGGTCTGATCTGGCCCTTGCACATCATCCTCCACCGCCAGCCCATCCCCGGATGCGTCATCATCAGCCGTAATATGAGAGCTTGCGGGTGATATATGATCCCCCGGGCCCGACGCCCGGTCTCTTGCGCCTGAGGAGGGAGACATCACGTCATCGGCACTTGTACTTCTGGAGGCTTCATCATCCACTGCTCGCCGGCCGCTACGGGGTACCGCATTCACCGGAGCAGACTTTGTCTCGTCATCTTGGACGCTGAGCACCTCGTGGAGCCGATTCAGCAGCTTCATTCCCTCATACTCGTCGCGGGAGACGATTCCCCCCCGAACAGCGTTGGAGCGCCTTACCCGTAATGAGATCTGCTGCGGCGTTGAATTCGCGGGCGACATGTAGCAGGTGTACCGACTTGAACTTACCTATCTTCAGCAACGCCTCGGCCTTGAGGACTTGTAAGCCCGGCGACTTGCACTCGATCTCCCCCTTCAGCTGTTGTATGACTAGCCGTGAGTCGCCGACAATCACCACACTCTCGGCCGAATGGCACAGTGCGATATCCATGGCCGCGATTACCCCTCGATATTCGGCTTCGTTAACCGTACCGTCTTCATAGTAGCGAGTTTCGGCCGCGACAATCGCCCATTCGGGAGCTTCCCATAAAACCACCCCGCAGCTCGCACCCGCGCGGTCGGGCCGAGCCGTCGAAGGAGACGACCAGGGTGGTCTTGTCGGCCCGCAGAGTAGGCACTGGCGAATGACTGTGATTGACCCCAACCCGCTTCCTTGGTCGTATCGACTCCAGCATACTGTCTACCCGCTTGGACGGTCCGGAGGCTGCCGCCATCAACGCTGTAAGGTGATCTTCTCCGTTCTTGATGCGCTCGATGCGGAGGGACCAAGGGCTAAGTATCGCTGCCCATTTCTCTAGTCGCCCACGCAGACCCTTCGACTGGAACAACCATGACAACGTCGAAATTCTTGTCCACACACGTAGATCTCGGCCGCTCAGTAGGCTTTCCGCAGAGTGTAACGCATGGAGGAGGGCAAGTACTTCCTTCTCTGCTTGGGTGAACCGGATCTCGTGCGGCTTGAGTACGCGGCTAAAGAACTTTGTCGGCAGGAGAGTCCCTTCATGCTCTTGCATCAGTGACGCTGCTATGGCCCACTCGTTGGCATATATAATCACGACCGTCTGCAGCTTGCCGTCGAAATGTTTCAACAGTGGCAGATCTGCGAGGCGTCGCTTGAGCTCGTCGAAGGACGTCTTTGCCGCCGCCAAATGGCCCGGCTATCGGGTCTCTAATAACAGATCGGCTTCCGTCACTTCATATAGCGACGCGGCGTAGACGGCGAAGTGCTCCACGAACTGGTGATAATAATTGAGTGAGCCCAGAAAAGACTGGATACCCTTCACCGTAGTCGGAAAAGCCAGATTTGTCAATTCTTCGAGATTTTTTGGCTTCGCCCTCAGCCCTTCTGCAGACACGGAATGCCCGAGATAGTCAACCGTACTCATGCCAAACACACTTTTCGGGAGACTAATCGACAGTCCCCACTCGTCGCAGGCTTGTAGGAGTCGCTCGAGTCGACCACACATCTCTTCCCACGTCTCCCCACCGAAGAGGATGTCATCAATATAGGATCGCCTCCCGATGACTGGCAACGCCCCCGGGTCGGCGGGAACTGGGTCAGCGAAGACGTCCTTCTCGCTGTCCTGCAGATGCCGTGGAGTCAACTTCAGGTACCCGTACAGAGCGTTATCGAGTAGACGCTGGTATATCTGTGGAGCGTTTTTGAGGCCAAAAGGCATCCGTAGCCATTCGAACAGCCCAAAAGGAGTGACGAAAGCCGAGATGGCCCTCGCTCGGTCGGTCATCTTGACTACCCAAAAACCTGACGCCATGTCGAGAGAGCACAACCATCTGAGGCTGCCTAGGTTTTTCAGCAGATCATGCACCACAGGCATGGGATAGATCATCAGTCGAGTGAGCGAGTTTACAACCCGGTAGTCGATACACAGCCGGATGTCGACCCCGTTCTTCTTGACGACTATAACTATAGGCGAGGCCCACGGCGACGTGGATGGGACGATGGAGCCTGCTTGCAGTAGACCCTTCAGGAGCTCGTAGAGCTTGTCGGCGAACTGGGGCGGGACCTTACGGCATGTCTGAGCGACTGGCTTCGCCTCTCCAACATCAATGTCGCACGCGACCCCTTTTGCCGGTGGTGGCCTCGCATTGCCGTTACCCATAAGGTAGCGTCGCCTGCGCCAGATCATTGCCCGAACTCGCTCAATATCCTGCGGCGGCACGTCTTCTCCTGCAGCTATTTGGATGTCGGCTGGTGTAATCTCCTCACCTAGCGGTATTTCCGGGATCACCGCGAGATGTCCTTCGACGTCTTCCGACGCGAGATCTCGTCCTTCGTGGACGAAAACTGGCTCGTTCAGCTTGGAACTATCCACCTTGAGCTCGGCGTTCGTGTTTGACCTCGCGAAGAGCACCGCTACCTTGGCCCAGTCGGGTGCCAACGCTCCCACATCCCCGACATCATCATCCTTTGCAAGGGAGGGCGCGTCCAGTGGCGTGCGCCCACCAGAGTCAGTCGGGTCGCCCTGGGCATCATCACCGGCTGGCGGCACTGTGGATAGCACGTCGGTTCGCTTCAGAATCTCCCGAGGCGTCGAATACTGGCGTCGTTCAACCGGCGGTGGCTGTGCGGCCAAGATCGCGTCGGCTTCGGCTTGGCGCCTCCTCTCGAGCGCCGGCTCTGGCTCTGCCTCATACACGAGCGTGCACCACTCTTCGTATCGCCTTGACCCCAACGAAACGTAGCCGGTCCGTCGCGGCGCAGCAGGCGGATTGAGCTAGAGGCCCACTATCGTCTGTGCCGGTAACGTCACGGGCACAGTGAAGACGTTCGTCACCTTGACCCGTGTCGCCTGGCCACGGTCATTGCGTTCGGCCGTCGTTATCCACCGCGCATCGCGACGAACCCGCAATCTCTTGGACGCATTGGGCTTGAGTCGCAGATAGAAGGACTCGCCAGGCTGGATCGTCACCTCTTGCCGGACTCTCACCTGCTCCGCCTTATCGCTATAAACGGCTCGTCGTCCTTCGAATTGTACTCGGATCTCGTCTGGCATTAATGCGACGCCGTCGGCGAGGTCGAGACGAATACCGGCAGGCGTCATGAAGTCGGTACCCAGAATCGCCTGGACGTTGCCGAGCTTGCCGACCCAGACCTCGCAGTGGTATGCGAGCTCGCCGGCCAAAACGACCTTTACCTGGGCGCGTCCTTCTGTCGGATATCCAGAGCCGCCAACCCCCTCGCAGCGCAATGACACAGTAGTGTCGACCTCGGCTCCGATCTTACGCGCAAAGTCGGAGTCGAGGATCGAGACCTCAGCACCCGAGTCCAACAGGACTCGGGCGTTGTGGTCGTCGATCTGCGCCCTTACGATGGTTTGTCGATGCGACCTCTGGTTGTAGAAACGCCAATAGCCTCGTCGCTCACCTGGGAGCAACGTCAAGCGCTGGAGGCACTTGCTACGTTCGAACTCATATGGCTCCTCAAGCGTCGAGTGAATTAGTTCGTTACGTTGTAGCGGCCTACCAGCTACGAACGCATACACAGCGACCTCGGGTTCTCGCCCGGCGCGTACCAGTCCCCAAACTGGCGGGCGATCTAGTTTAACCATTTTTCGACGGCGGGCGGCAGAACGCCGGCATGCTTAGTCGGGTCAAACCAGGCCTTGAGCTGATTGGCAATATCCTCGAGCGGGCATGCGCCTCGGTCGTGGACATTGCCGCAACCTTTGCATCGATGGTAGCAATACTCTGCCGGATGGCCCAGCCGGCCGCACACAGTACATGTGATCCGTCCCCAACAATCCCGATCCTGGTGACGTTTCGAGCCGCAGTGCGAGCATGGATTCGACTGCTTGAGCGGTTCCGTCTTCGTCCTGTTGGTCTTCTCCCGCCCCTGCAACGCCGCGACCACCTTAGCTAGCGCGTTGATCGACTCTGGAGCGAGCACGGTCGCGAGATCGGCTACGCCCACCTGAGCTTCAGCTGGACTGTCGCAGTCGCTGCCCGATTCGTCGTCCTCGGAGGATTCAGCCCCCGAGCTCGAGTCAGATGACCCTGATACTTCCTCGCTGAAGCGGACCGTCGGCGGCGTGAACTTGGCTACCGCGTTTACCAGGATCGGCTTCTGCTTCGACCCCGGTACGAACGAACGCGACGATTTCGTGTCGCGCTTGTCGGCTCGGGACTTGACTGCCTCATCGCGCCTCGCCCTCTGGTTCTGACGTAGGAGCTCCTTGAGTGCTTGGCGCAGCTGACTCTCGGTGGTTGGCTTGGCCAGCCCGAACTGACGGGCGAGATCGGGATCCTCGCATGTATCAAGAAAGTGGGTCACGTGAAAAGACGCAGCGGCACCCTCGTAATCAATACCGGCCTCGATCGCCTGGACATTGAGCCGGTACAGGTAGTCGAGGTGTTCTTCCGTCGGCTTGCGGCGGAGTTCGTAGTACCGCTGGTGTGCGGTGACTGTGGCGCCACAATATTCCCGCTCAAACTCGGCCTGGAGCAACAACCAGCTGGCTCGAGTCGATTTCTTTAGCTGCTTGTACCAGATCTTCGATGTGCCGGTCAGTAACTCGGGAAACTTGAGGCAGCATTGGCCATCAGTCATTTCGTCCTGTTGGAAAGCCGATCTGACCGAGCTTATGAAAGCCTTCCCGCGATATTCGTCACGTGACTTGCCGTCGAACGTCTTCAAGTCGGCGCAGGCCGATTGTCGAAGGCGCGTCATGGCGTTGATGCCTTGCGCCGAGCTCGAACATTCGTCGTAGATGTCAGCTAAGTAGTCCGTTGAGGACCACGGGACTGAGGGCTTGACGTCTCGATCGGCCACCTTGCGCTCGGCCTTGACGCCAGACTTGACGTTCGCCTTTTCTTCCACCCTTTGCGTGGTTGACCTGCCCCCGTCGGCCTTCGACGTGATATCGTTGGCAGTCACCTCGCCTGAGGCGACCTTATTGGCAAAGTCTTGGAGGTACGACTCCAGGTCGCGCAACATCTTGTCCTTGATCATGAGATCGTTCTCCATCCGCAATACCTCGTCTCGCGACCGGCCGATCAATTGCTCGGCGATTCTCTGCAGCGAGTCTGCGGCCGCCGCGATTGGCGGCCAACGCCTGCTCGAGTTTTCGCTGAGACTGATGGCGTAGGAATAGGTCGTAGATGGCTTGGCCGGCTGCAATGAGCTTTTCGCGTCGGACGCCCATGATCCTAGCGTTGTCAAGGATGGTCACAGCGTAACCCGCTGTATTAAAAACGCTGATGATGCCATGCAGCACCTGCTGTTGGGTCTTCATGGACGCAAAGCCCGGATCACGGACATCGGCCGCGGGACTGACCTTGTTCACCTGCAGGTGGCGCAGGCCTTCGTGCTTCGCCATAATGACTTCGATCATCCTTGCCGGTATAGCAGATGGTCTTGTCGGATCCATCTTCACGGGTACAGCATTCACGGCTCGAGTTATCGGCGTGACCGGCTCTTCAGACACAGTAGTGGTTGCCAATCCGTCGATCACGCTGGTCAGGTCGACGTCGGAGCCGGCCTCGCTTGCGTCATCCTTGGCTTCTTCTTCAAGATCGGGGAGAAGGTTGCGAGTGACGTGGTCACTCGCTGCCGATTGTCCTTCGACCACGCTCACGCGTGGGGGTCCTTCGTAACCGGCAGTGTTCTTGTCACCATGCTCGTCTGGGGACCCTCCAGGCGAACTTGGTCGCGGCTTCGCTTGTTTCAAGTCGGGGCCACTTGCAGCCGTTTGAACAGGTGACTTCGACCGTGATGGTCTCTTAGACTTCGGAGGCATGTTACCACCAGCTCCTGGCATACGCACCACTGTGGTAGAGAGGGTCGGCACAAATCACAGCACAGCGACTGCTCGTGACTGCTGACCCCTCACCAACAGGCCTTCAGATTCTTGGAGCTGGGTGGTAACCACAGGCGTTACACCCCACGTGAAGTCGCTGTGGGGGTGAACCGTGGGCTGATGTCTGCCGCCGAAAGTCGGGGAGGGAACCAGAGGGTCGTGAAGCCTCTGGGGGTCCGACAACTGTAGCCCGCTAGGAGACCGTCTAGCAGAACTGGTCGGAGGGGTCGTACGGGCCGAGAAACACACCTGCTCAACACGCAGGGGCTCGGTGCACTTGTGCGCAGCCGGTGGGACCGGGCTGCGGCTTCCTTGGGCGTATTCGCCTGGCGTAGAGACGCCAGAGGACGTAGCACTCCTTGGATCGTGGTGGGGGGGACAATCCCACCGGCGCACACGACCTTTCCTTGACTTGCGCAGCCGACGCCGCTGGCAGACTTGCCCCAGCGCTTCAAATCGGCTGCTCCTTGAGCGGTTCTTCGGCTTCTTCCGGCTACAACAGCCAGAGTCCACCGGGTCTTCTTTAACGTCACCTCCTGTTGGTGACGGCGAGCCTTGGTGTCGACGTTCCTCGCCAAGTCTTGCGGCTTGCTTGCGGACTTGACGGTGAAAATGGAAGTCCATTACCTTGGCCGTTACCGGCTATCCTAAGTGCGAATCTAAGCTAGGTTCGGCTGCCTAAGTTCGGAACCGGCTTCGGACCGGCTCCCTGCTGACTCTATCGCCCACTATCCCTGCTGAACTCCTGGCCTGATTCTACCCATCTGACACTGATTACGCCCCTTACAATCGGACGAGACGCAGACTCAGATCGGGTCTGATCGGCAGCCCATATTAGCCAATCGGCTACGGGGATCAGAAATACCGGTTTTGACCGGCTGTACCGTTGATACCGGTACAGAACGGTCGCCACCCCGCGAACGTACTAATATCGGTTAGCCTACAGGTATCTCTCTCTTCTGGGCCGTTCCAGAATAGTTGGGGGGTGCTCTGTTCCACATCGCCTGTCCCAGAGACCAGCCGCTTTACCACACGAGTGCCATCTCCGCGTTCTTCCACGCGTCCTTGAGCGCGTGAAACCTGATGTCCACCGCCTTCTGCGCGCCGCTGCTGCCCTCGCGCTTGATGCGGTGGATCGCCGGCTGACTGTCGATCTGGAGCGTCAGCGTGGGCTCCACTGGCTTGAGGATCTCCGCGACCACGAGCCGGATCCACTCGGCTTGCTGCAGACCGTCGTTCGCTGCAATGAACTCGGCTGTCGTGCTTGAGAGCCCAACGACGGTCTGCTTGGTCGACCCCCAGTGGACCGGACAGCCGAACAGGTACACCACGAATCCCGACACCGACTTGCGATCCTGCAGATCGTTGGCCCAGTCGGCGTCGGTGGACACGCGCAGGCCGTCTTCGTCTGTTGGCTGCAGCACGAGCTCGAGCTCCTTCGTGCGCCGCAGGTACCGCAGCACGTGCTTGGCCGCCGTCCACGCGAGGCGGCGTGGTTTCGAGCTGTGTCGAGCGAGCTGGTTCACCGCAAACGATAAGTCCGGCCGGGATACGCGCGCAAGGTAGAGAAGGCTGCCAACAACTTGGCGGTACGGCTTGTTGCGCATGTACTCGGTCTCTTCCGCCGACGGCTCGTCCGCGAGCGTGTCGAGCCGAGTCTTCGGCACCATCGGTGTGTGCGTCGTCCTCGCCTCGTCCATCGCGAACCTGTGGAGCGTCTCGGCCGCGTATGCCGCCTGCGAGAGTCGAATCGCGTCTCCCGTTCGCCGCAGGCGCATGCCGAGGAAGCTCGCCGGCTCGCCGAGGTCCTTGACCAGGTACTTCTTGCTCAGCGCGACCATGAGATGAAGCACGTGCTCTTCTTGCTGGTGCGCCACCAGGATGTCATCCACGTACAGACACACGAGCAAGAGGCTTCCGTCAACGTGCTTGTAGTACAGGCACGCGTCGCCGGTGGTCGGCTTCAGCCCGTACTCGCAAAGGAACCGGTCGACCTCCAGGTTCCACTCGCGCCCCGCTTGCTTGAGCCCATACAACGCCTTTTTGAGTCGCCAGACCTTGTGTTCTTGCCCTGGTTCCTCAAAGCCCTTGACCTGCTTCACGTACACGGTCTCCTTGAGCGCGGCCTTGAGGTACGCCGCCGGCACATCGCCTTGGCGCATGCACATCTTGAACTTGACGACGATCACGAGGAAGACCTTGACGCAGACGAGGTCCACTACAGGCGCGCGCGTCTCCACGTAGTCTTCAAGGTAGACCTGCCGGTCGCCGCGCGCACAGACGCGCACCTTGTATTTCTCGATCGTGCCGTCGGCTGCGATCTTCAGCCGGAGCTGGACGGTGTTGTCGAGTGCGCGCGCGCCGGCCGGCAGGTCCACGAGCTCGTACGTGTCGTTGGCCACGAGCGCGCGGATCTCGACCCACGTGGCCTTCTCCCACTCGGGCCACTGCGGCGACTTGCGGGCCTCCCCCAGGTTGAGCGGCTCCTTGATGATCTCGACCAGGCAGATCAATGCCGGAGTGATCCGCTTGGCGGCGATCCGTTCGGAACGGCGACGCGCCGTTCTCGTGCTCTCGATCGGGGCGTCTTCGATCTCGGGCGTCACTCTGCCATCTCGCACGCGTCTCTCGAGCTGCCGCATCGCCCTGGCGGCTCGTTCCATGGCGGCTGGGTCCCTTGGCGACGTGTCTGCGAGAGACGGCGGTTCTTCGAACGCTTCCTCGGCTTCGTCTGAGTCGAACTCGCCCTCTGCCGAATTCTCTCCTCCCCTTTCTGCCGGCGGCGGCTCGTCATCGTCGCTCGGCAGAACCACCTCGTCGTAAAGCGTTCGGTCGAGAGGCATGACGCCGGCGCTCTCGCGGATCCGCTTGACGTCGCCCGGCACAAAGACCTTGTAGCCGACGAAAGCACCCAGGTCGCCGCGTCCATCAAAGCGGAACCGTTTCCTGCGGATCTTCTCTGGGACGCGGATCACAACGGATTGGCCGAACACTGGGACTTGGCGCAGGTTTGGTCGCGTTCCGAAGATCTGCTCGTGTGGCGTCACCGTCTCACCTCTCTGCGGAACGCGGTTGCGAATGTATGCAGCGTGGAGCAGCGCGTCCTCCCACATGTAGTGGGGCAGGTGGCTCTCAATCAGCATCGCGCACGCCATCTCAGAGACCGTGCGGATCATCCGCTCGGCGACTCCGTTCTGGCTGCTGCGGTACCGGACTGAGTGCTGGTGGTGGAGGCCGCGGGCGGCGATCAGCTTGCGGAAGTTCTCTGTGTTGAACTCTCCGCCGCCGTCCGTGCGCACGATCTTCAGCTCCTTGGCCGGTACGTTGGCCTGGCGCTCGATGTACGCGAGGAACTCCTTGATCTTCTGATCCGCTTCGTCCTTGGTGCGCAGGCCGAAGACGCGGACGTACCCGCGCCACACAGCGACCATGAAATACCTCGAGCCGTGGTACGAGCGGTGGATCGGGCCCGCGAGATCGAAACAGCAGACGCTATCGGCTGCCTCCTGCGAACTCGACCTCTCGCGCGGCGCCGGTGCCTCGGTCACCTTGGCTCGCGCGCACGCCGTGCACATCGACGGCGTCGGTCCGGGCGCCAACAACACGCCGTCGACCGCCGCGCTCGCCGCCAGCCGTCGACACGCGCCGTAGTTGAGGTGGCCCATCCGCCGATGGATCACCTCGAGCGTCGTGGCATTCGGATCTCGTCGCGAGCGAGTGAGGAGCGCGGCGCGGGAAGGCGCGTCGGCAGGCGACGTCGGTGTCAGCACGCGATAGATGCCGTTCGACGCAACAATCTCGAAGACGTCGGGCTCACGGTTGCCGTTCGGTATGATCTTCTGCAGGTGCAAGTCTCCGACCGTGCCGATCTCGATGGTGCGGCCGTCCGCGACTTGGAATCGCTTGGGCGGTGAGATCGTGCGCGTGTTTCGTGACGAGGATCGCTGGCCCGTCAGGTGGTACGACGCGCCGGAGTCCACGATGACCTCGGCCCACCTGACGCCGGCTCCTCATTCCGAATCCTCCTCGACGGCCTTGAGCGCGGCGTCCAGCAGCGGCGTCGACTTCGCGTGGCGCTCGTGGTACTTAGGGCATTGCGGGTCGGCTGCGACGTGACCGCGACCTCTGCATCCGTAGCACAGCGTCTTGTCGGTGATTGGCCAGGGCGGTGGGACGTACCCGCCGCCGGCTTCCGTCTTGATCGGGTGCTCGGTCTTGCCTCTCTTCTTTGCCGGCTTGCGCTTGCGGTCGGCGATCACGGCGTGCGCGCTCGCCACGGCTTTGCCGCCGTCGGTCTTCGCCCGCTTGGCCGCTGGCGGGTTTCCCGAGGGCTTGGCGCTCTTCGCCACGCCGTCCGACCGGTCGTACAGGCTCAAGAACTCGACGAGACCGTCGAGCGTCTGCAGCGAAGGGACCTTCTGGCGCTTGTCGTTGGTCTCGAAGACCCGAAGCTGCTTGGTCTCGGCCGGGCACGCCGAGCTGACGAAGGCCGCGAGCGCCGCCGCCGCGTTCGTCTCGACGTGGACGCTGCCTGGCAGCGCGTCGGCCATGTTGCGCAGCCGCTGCGCGTACATCTCGTACGACTCGGCTTGGTCGCGCCGCGCCTGCTTGATCCGGTCGCGGATCGCGTCCTCGCCGATCTTCGTTGAGTACTTGTCGACCAGAAGCCGCAGCGCCTCGCGGACCGTCAAGTTCTCCGTCGAGGCCCAGATCCGATCGAACCAGGCTGCTGCTTCCTGGGCCAAGTACGCAAGGAGTATGCTGCACTTG
This sequence comes from Pythium myriotylum, assembly GCA_023091665.1. Classification (NCBI taxonomy): domain Eukaryota; phylum Oomycota; class Peronosporomycetes; order Pythiales; family Pythiaceae; genus Pythium; species Pythium myriotylum. Next base: position 623,593 of record JALJCQ010000009.1, read on the forward strand.
GCGCCTTCCGTCCACCGGTGCGCGTCGCGGAGTTGCGCGCCGATGAGCTGGCTGCCGAACTCCGTCGCCCAAAGTCGCGCACCCGCGTCAAAGTCCCCCGGCTTGATCCGGCCGTCGAACTGGCGGATCGTGAGGTGCTTTGGGTTCGGCTTCCCGCCGAGAGGGAGATGGGCGATGGCACGCGCGCGGTGGTCCACAGTGGAGCGCCTGTCTGCCGCGAAGTGCCCGCGGTCTTCGATGTCGTCATCGCGATCGCCGTCGTCGCCGCCGTCGTCACCTTCGTCGTCGTCGTTTCCGTCGCCGCCTCCGTCACCTCCGTCGAGTCCGGCGATGTCGTGCTCGTCGTCGCTTACGTCGCCTGGGCCGTCGCCTTCGTCGTCGTCGCTCGGCTCGGGTTCGGCTTAGTGTCGGCCACGCGGCTGCGGGCGCGCGCGAGCGACGATTTTCTTCGGCTTGGACCGCTTGCCCGTTGTCTTGCCCGAGGCCTTGCGGGGGCGACCCACCCGTTGCACTTGTGGCGGCGTTGGACGCGGCGCAGGCAGGGCGACCGGCGGAGCTGCTGGCGTGTTGGTGCGGCGCGTGCTGGCGCGAGTCGCGCGAGCTGGGACCGCAGCCGGCGCGACGGCCGGCGAGGGAGGGACAATACGACGGGCGGCAGGCTGCCCGCGGGCCGGCGTAATCGGCGGCGCAGCGGCTCGCACCGGGGTGACGGTCGTGGAGGTGGGCGATCGGCGCGTGGTGACCGACATGGGAGCGAACACGACTCTTAATCTGTTGGACCGCAAAGGACTTGAGCGAAGCAATGCAAATCCACTTGTGTTCTCTCGGTTATCCTAGCGTCCTGCGGTCCTCTTTTCTTCTGACCTCGTCGAATCTGGCGCAGCACGGCCTGCGGGAACAAACAACTTGGTTGTGGGCCGAGCTCATCTGCATCACGGGACCTGTGTCCCGTGATGGCGTGAAACTCACCTCGCACGACAGCCCGCACTTCCGATCGGCAGAACCCCTGCTGGCCCCACGCAGGAGCAGCCGCTTGACCGCACGTGATCTTGACCCAACAGGGCTCACGACGCTGCTAGTGTTCGGCAAGGGGCGCTGGAAGCCCGTCGCGGTCTTCGCTGTTGTGGTGCGCGACGTAGTCCATCGACGCCTGGACGCGCAAGAAGAACCGTTCTCGCGTTCCTCGAGGACGTCGTGGCTGGTGTCGTCAAGGACTATCTGGAGCACTAGGAGCCGCGCGTGCGCATCAGCGTCGCCAAGCTGATCGGCGCACTCGCGCGGCTAGATCTTGAGTGGACCACGAAGAAGTTCACGCCACTGGTCGTCGAATCCGTGCAGTTGCGATCGCCGGACTTTGAAGAGAATGGTTTCGAGGAGCTCGACGTTAACATCAGCGTGAGTCGCTCACTGGAAGATCTCATGCCGGCACGCCTCGCACGCCCTCCACGCCGCACCGTGTGGACGACGTGAGCGGATGGAAGGCGCTGGAGAGCTCGCTGTCAGCGTTTAAGTACAAAGTCAACGGAGACAATGGAGCGTGATAATGCCACAGGTTGAGCTATCACGCATGTGGTCTGCTCTCCTCTAGAACCGTCGAACTCAAATGTATTACAAATGTCCAATACACACCATGCAATATATCTAGTCATATACAATATTCGTTGCTGCGTGGGGTCTGTTTTCCAATACAACTGAAGCCAGAAGCGGTGGCGGTTAGACCAACGACCGGGTTGGTTCACAAGCTCACATATTATCAGATTGAGAGAGCAGTGACTCTTCCACGACACAATCGAAGCTCTCCGCTTGAGAGATATGTCTTGCGAGGTCCACTTTGTCTCCTTTTAGCGCCCCATAATTGATGTAGATGAAGACTAAAAGCTCGACTTTGTCAACCGAAAGCCGATTGCGTTTCTTGGTATGGATATGGTTGTAAATGCTCCAGGCTCGTTCACTGGCAGCTGACGAAGTCGGTAGTGCAAACACCACATCGGCGATCTTGCCAAGTTTGGGGAATTCCCTGCGAACTGACTTCCAATAGCTCCGGGGACTGGTTTTTTGGAGCCCTGATTCTTCAGATTTGACTTCAGCGAATTCAAAGAGCTGGGATTTCAAGTCTTCCACTTCCGAAGGCATAATCAGTCCTTTATCGAGTGCAAACTGGACCGCCGCAGCACGTGTCTTTCGCTCGTCTCCTGGCTCAAAGTCTTCAAGGTTAGTTCTTGGGTCCAAGAAAAACGCAATCGCCATTGCGTTCGTGTGGACGTAAGCCCATCGGTGCCGTATTTTCTCGCGAAAAAACCTTTCGAGGACACCAGGGATTATTGGCGTCGCTCGTTGATACCCTTTGGAATAGACAGACTCAGGTGGCTCGACTTCTTCAGTGGATTCTGCTCCAGCGACGTTGGCATCACTGCTTTGGGCCACGGCATTCGCGACTTCACCTCGTCTTGGCTGATAGGCTTCATGGTGCAGCAGACTACGAAACCACTTGTACACACCTGACGCATACTCTGAGTCGGACTCCAGTTTCCCGAGAGCACTTCGTATTGGCCTGATCAATAAAACAACTGCGCGAAGCTTCTCCCAGAAACCCCCATCTTCTACAAGTGCAGTCATGTAGGCGAGCTTCTCGCGAGATTGTACTTTCCGTGTGTACCTTTTACGGAGATTAGCGTAGTGTGGGGCTGTCAGCAGCTCAAACAGTGCTTCACGATTGGCAAGTACATTTCCAAACAGTTGAATACCGAGTACCATCGAGTTGGAACAGGGAGCGTAAGGCCGCTTCTCTTCTCAACGTTAGCACGAATAGTCTCGAGATTTTCGCGGAAAGTATCGAGAAGGCCGACGTGGTCGCGCACGAACCGAGACAGCTCGACGCAATTCAACTGAACTTTCTTGAGCACTTCATGAGCAAAGAGGTTCTGCATGAGCAGGTTCAGCACATGCGCGGCACAGCCGCCGCCCACGATAGCGAGATGAGATAGTTTGCCCCACATACTCGTCATATTGGCAGCATTGTCGGTGACGATGCCGACCACACGAGCTGAAGTCTCGCTTTGGATTTCTTGAATCACTTTCTCCACTTGAGCAGCTATATTTTCTGCGGTATGCGCCGCCGAACCAGAAGCCCATGATGACCAGAACAACGACGGCATTTCAGGAGCGACGACCATGAAGTTGACGATCTTGGACCCATTAGGATCCGTCCAACCGTCCGTCGCAATTGAAACAAACTGTTGCTCGTTGATTTTTGCGACGACGCGTTGGCGCATGTTGCTGGCGACGTCGCACAGCACTGCCTCGGTGAGGTATTGGCGGGGTGGTGGTTTAATTCCAGGGGCTAATATCTGGATAAACTCTTTAAACACGGTTGCGTCAAGAATTGAGAATGGTAGTGCACACACGACGACGAGTTCAACGAGCAGCAAATTAAATGTTGCCTGGTCGATGGGGCAAGCAGTTGGCTTTGACGGCGGATCGGCCATTGCTTGCGAAGCAGCCTGTCTACCGGCGTCAGGCGTAGGTGTTGTGCCGGTTTGACTTGCAGCCAGGGTCAGATCGTTCTTAATGCGTGTTGGAATGCGTTTGCAGTGACGGAGCACGTGTGTGGCCATGTTGCCACCTGGTCTAGGGTCGTTGAGCGGCTTAGTGCAGTACTTACACATGGCCAAATTCTTGCCTTTTTCCTTTCTTTTGTGGAAGTGCACCCACACTTCGTCTGGAGGTCTCCCTTGCTGTGCACGTCCATTTTTGTCTGGAGATCTCCCTGGTGCGACTTGAGGATGTGTTGGCGTTGACGTCTGTCGGCGTGGCGATCTGCGGAGCGCTGCGGGCGTTGGTGGTTGAGATCGCGTCACCCCAGGTGTCACAGGCGAACAAGTCTGAGCATGAACACGCGACGACCGTCGAGGTGTTGCATCAGGCGTTTGATGCAACACCGCACCAGAGACCGGCGCAGACGATGTGGTCCCAGATGGGCGAGGAGCTACAGGTGGCCTGGCCGATGTGGTTGGCATTCGTGGCGGCGAATTGGATGCTACTCTCTTTGTTGGTGTAGCGCGGGGTGGTTCTTGATCACTGGACTGGTTATCGAAATAGAGAATTCGTTGGATCGATTGGGGATCTGGATTCGGTGGTCTACTCCCTTGGCGGTCGCTTCCAGCGCTGAGAGGCTCCGCCCCGTTGAGAACTGCCCTATCCATGCTGCTTATTTCTTGATGTACGTTGGAGGATATACAGCGACGCCCACGATCGAAGTGAATTGCCTCGTGCGATATCGACAGTATCGACAATAGATTCCAAGTACAAATTGCATCCACAGCCAACGTCAGTCAGTTGGCCTTTGGTGGATGACACGATGCTAATCAAAGACGTGATTGGATACTTTCAGTTGAAAACAGCCAATGACAAGTTTTGAAGACTTTTGGAGGATTTTGCACACTTCAGAATAGTTTTGAACACTTTTGGACATTTTGGACATTCAGAATACTTCATATCCGAAAACATCCCTAGATGGGTTCGACCCCCCTGTCGCACACGGATTACTGTTTGTTACCCGCCGCCAAAGATTAGTCGGGAAGCAGTTCTTAACGACATAGCCAGACGGGTCGCCACATGTCGCATACGGATTACTGTCTCGGCGCTCGTGTCGCCGGCACCCACCCAGTGGAGAAATGAGCTCCTCGCACGAGACGCCGACGGCCGCCGCGCTCACTCGGCGACTGCTGAGCGGCGACGCGATTGCAGAGGCCGACGCGCGAGACGACGGCGCGCGCGCTCGCGAAAGAATGGGCGCAAACGGCCTCGAGGAAGCCGAGAAACCCGCGAAACCTCCCACGGGCGACGCGCAATGCAACTTCGAGAGGTATCGCGACGAGCCCAAGCAAACCGGAAGCCGAACAGTGCGCGGCGGCAGCAGCAGCAGAACTGACACGTGGTGGTGGTGACAGCACGTTTCGGTTTATGACGGAGCGGCGGCTCCAGCGCCGGTACCGAGGCGTTTACAAGCAGGTAAGGACCCTCTTCGGGCCGTAAACAACTCCTGGACCGACACTGTCGTTGCTGGCTCGTAGTACTCGTTCACGACACAGCTGGTGACGTGGGCCGTCGCCATTTACACGCTCTCGATTCTCGCGACGTTTGCCTTTGGCGCTTCCTGTAGGACTTTCTGTTGGACTCGCGGGGCTTGTTTAATCACTGCGCTAAACGCGTGACCGCCTTTCTCCTTGTCTCTACAGATACGTCGACTGATGGAAGCACCAGTGTCACGTCCGAGAGTGTTTTCTACGCCGTGCTCGTGATCGTCGTGCTCTACATCTTTGTGCGCGTTGCGCTCATCATCCGATGGCTCATGTACTGGATCATCATTGCAATGATGCTCGGCTACGCGCTGACTGGAGAAGTTGGAGCCATCTTCTGGCTCAACGACAATGACAAACTCACAAAGCAGCAGAAACGCATGCGCAACGGTGTCGCGATCGCGCTCGCCATCGTCGAGGTGCTCACCATCGCGGTCTACTATTTCACACACGAAATCTACCCGTCCATGGTGCTCAAGAACAAGTTCGACACGGTCAAGTGGTGGAACGTGCTGCCGCATCCGACCAAGACCAACACGATCTCGTACCGATCCAAGGCACGATTCTACACTAAGAAACGCAACGTGATCTCGTACTGCGGCGGGCTCGACGACCAGAACCGCCCACACGGATACGGCATGTGGACCGACTCGTCGTTCCACGGCGAGCGACTCACTGGTCAGTGGGAGCACGGCATCCCGGTGGGTCCGTACCGTAGCTTCGAGCACGGCAGCGGGTACTGCTTCGTGAACATCCGCGTGGGCTACTGCCACATCCGCAGCGAGGATCGCTCCGACGCGACGGCGATGATGCCGAAGCACTCTAGCGACGGCATCCACTGGGGAGTGGCGAGCGTCGAGTGTTCGGTGTCGGGCGGCTTCTTCACGTTCTTGCCGGCTGTGCACCACTTGACTCCGTACAACGGCACGGACGACGATACGCCCAAGTGCGCAGCCGATTGCGAGCCTCTGCTGCGGTCGCCGACGGACGCCGTGACGTTCCAGAGCGCGTCGTCGACGCCGCATGCAACGCCCAAGCGACGCAAGTCGACGATGAAGCGTTTCCAGTCGGCGCGAAGGTTGTTGTACAAGGAGAACTCGTGTCCGACGATCGATCTGCCGGAGGACGATGCGAGCGTGAGCAGTGCTGGTACAGGCGCTGGGTCTCGTGCTTCGCATCAGTCGACACCGGCAGTGGAGGAGAAAGAGGCGGTGATCTTGCTCCATGGGTACAACTGCTCGCTGGACTACGGCATGGACCGACTGGCGCAGCTGCTGGCACTGGGCGACTTCCCGACGAGCATCCACCCGTTCGTGTTCAGTTGGCCGAGTGCGGGGTCGGCGTTGTTGTATCACGCAGCGCGCGACAATGGTGCACAGAGCGACGCGACGGCCATGGCGTTCCGCGACTTCCTCCGCAGCCTCCTGGACGCCGGGTACACGACGATCCACTTGATCGCGCACTCGATGGGTGCACGCGTGTACTTTTACGGACTCAACCGGGGGTACTTTTGGGATCTGTTTGAGCAGAATGAGTCGTTTGTTGGAGATGCGGACGTGATGGCAGCAGCGGCCGCTGGGCCGACGATCCCGCAGCGGCGACTTCGCATGGCGACGTTGACGCTGACGAATGCGGACTACGAGCGTGACGATTTTGTGCGCCGTGGTGGTGGATACGACCGATCTCGTCGCATCTGTCCGATCATCACAGTGTACGCAGACAACATGGACGGCGCGCTGTTCTTCGCGGAGATCTTTTGTCGCAAGTCGTTGTGTGGTCCTCTGGCGTACTCGCTCGGGAAGCGCGGGCACATGTTGTATCGCGACGCTGAGGATGCTGGTAGTCGCGGCGGTGCTGGCTCGTTTAGCTCGGACGACGAGTTGAGCGTGAGCGTGGGCGTGCGTCCGTACCTGACGCGTAACGAGATGGATCTGGCGATCGCGGTGGTGAACCAGCGTGGTCAGTTCGCTGGGGTCAAGTCGTTTGCGTACAACCACGAGCGTGTGTCGACGGATGTGGGAGATTCAGAAGCAGATCGACAGTCGGCGTTGGAGTCACTGGCGCACTTGGACGACGGTCCTCGCGAGTATCTGGACATCGATGTGATCGACACGACGTGGATGGACAACAACGTGCACTCGATCCGCCACAACTATTTCAACTTGAATCCGACGTTGGTGAGTGTTGCGATTGTGTATAGTCAGGTATGTTGCGCAGCGCTGATGGATGTGTTTTGGTTGTTAGGTCGAGGACTTGCGGTGTCTGATCGTGAATCGCGAGCGCGCGTCGTCTCGCCCCGGACTACTTAAGACTCGTGACAACGTTTATATTTTCCTTGTAGCCCCATCACACGTCAAGAACAAGTGATCTGGAGCCAGAGATTATGGCATTCAAGTCCCATGCTGGACGCATGCTTCACCTTCATCGGTTAGATCCTCAATGACAAGAACGACTCAGTTGATCTTTATTTTTCACAGCCGCATTTTTTGTTTTTCGAGTTTTGACCATGATGAGACCATCACTTCAGATATCCAGCCCAAAAGTCGCGACGTGGACGACAATGTGCTGCTGAACAGTCACTTGGAACGCCGCGGCGACTCAGCTCGTATAGAACGCCCCTCTCCACAACCTGGCCGTGCCTGATCCAGCTTGGAGCTCTTGGCGAGTTCATTGACGTAGCTGGGGACCATGCCGGAAGCAGCCAAAGAACCGGCGGCGTCCGAGCTTTCGGAGGCTGAGTACCGCAAGATCTCGTCTAAGCCGCATCTCAAGCACAATGATATGACCGCCGAAGTGTGTACGGAGACGATGGAGATCATCACGATGGCATGCGACAAACACATCCCACTCAAGAACTACGAGGCGGCTGCGCAGTTGATCAAGCAGAGCATGGACAAGAAGTTCGGCTCATCGTGGCATTGCTTTGTTGGCGAGGGCTTTGGCTGCGACGTGAGCTACCAGCAGCGCAATATGCTTTTCATCTACGTCGGCGAGATTGGCGTGCTCATCTACAAATGCTGAGAAGTAGGAACAGCAGAGATGAAACTTTGTATACAAACGACACAGGGATTCGTTGCTCGACGATTTATTTATTGTACACACTAGACGCTTCCTGATGAACTGCTTTGGCGTGAATCAAAGAGGAAAAGACGCTCCTTTAAGAGCGTCGAGGTTCTAAAGCACCGCTGGGTCCTGCTCGTCGTGGGAGTCGAGTATGATGGTCGTGTCTTCCCGCGAGCTCGTCCGTCTCTCGGCGCGCGCGTTGTCCTCGCCTGTCTTCGCCACACCGCCGTTTTTCATCTTGGCAAAGCGCAGCTCGTCCGCGTCGTGCTTCTCCCGCGATTGCCTCGCCTCTCGACGCGAGCGCACGCACAGCAGCGTCACACAGACCAGCAAGACGCCGCCGTAGCAGCCCGCGGCGATGTAGCAATTGCGCTCGGCTTTGGCGGCGTCCACGTGCAGCCCGTGGACGAAACTCGGCTGGAAACGCAGCAGCAAACCGAAGAGCGGGAGCAGCAGCACACCGGCGGCTGAGAGCGCGGCGATGGCGCGTAGCGAGCCGCTCATGGCGAGGAGGTCCTCGTGGTCTCGCTGTGGTCTTTATGATTCTGGCCGAGAAGCTCCCTGAGATAAACGGATGGGGTATTATTAGCCAATGATAGACTGCGAATTGGAGAAGACCATCACTCTGCTAACCGAAGAGCTACGATGGGGAAAGTGTAGCCATGTGTCCAATTGTCCAGTTGGGGATGTGAAGAGGTCTTTTTCAGAGATCGACGTCTCTGCAAGGCAGTTGGATGGTAGAACGCGAGGAATTATCAGGATGCTACTCGTTTTTAATGTGCGCTGGTGCGACGGAGAAGATGAAAACGTTGTTGATCTGTCGGAGCAGTCCGGGGCGAGACGACGCGCGCTCGCGATTCACGATCAGACACCGCAAGTCCTCGACCTAACAACCAAAACACATCCATCAGCGCTGCGCAACATACCTGACTATACACAATCGCAACACTCACCAACGTCGGATTCAAGTTGAAATAGTTGTGGCGGATCGAGTGCACGTTGTTGTCCATCCACGTCGTGTCGATCACATCGATGTCCAGATACTCGCGAGGACCGTCGTCCAAGTGCGCCAGTGACTCCAACGCCGACTGTCGATCTGCTTCTGAATCTCCCACATCCGTCGACACACGCTCGTGGTTGTACGCAAACGACTTGACCCCAGCGAACTGACCACGCTGGTTCACCACCGCGATCGCCAGATCCATCTCGTTACGCGTCAGGTACGGACGCACGCCCACGCTCACGCTCAACTCGTCGTCCGAGCTAAACGAGCCAGCACCGCCGCGACTACCAGCATCCTCAGCGTCGCGATACAACATGTGCCCGCGCTTCCCGAGCGAGTACGCCAGAGGACCACACAACGACTTGCGACAAAAGATCTCCGCGAAGAACAGCGCGCCGTCCATGTTGTCTGCGTACACTGTGATGATCGGACAGATGCGACGAGATCGGTCGTATCCACCACCACGGCGCACAAAATCGTCACGCTCGTAGTCCGCATTCGTCAGCGTCAACGTCGCCATGCGAAGTCGCCGCTGCGGGATCGTCGGCCCAGCGGCCGCTGCTGCCATCACGTCCGCATCTCCAACAAACGACTCATTCTGCTCAAACAGATCCCAAAAGTACCCCCGGTTGAGTCCGTAAAAGTACACGCGTACACCCATCGAGTGCGCGATCAAGTGGATCGTCGTGTACCCGGCGTCCAGGAGGCTGCGGAGGAAGTCGCGGAACGCCATGGCCGTCGCGTCGCTCTGTGCACCATTGTCGCGCGCTGCGTGATACAACAACGCCGACCCCGCACTCGGCCAACTGAACACGAACGGGTGGATGCTCGTCGGGAAGTCGCCCAGTGCCAGCAGCTGCGCCAGTCGGTCCATGCCGTAGTCCAGCGAGCAGTTGTACCCATGGAGCAAGATCACCGCCTCTTTCTCCTCCACTGCCGGTGTCGACTGATGCGAAGCACGAGACCCAGCGCCTGTACCAGCACTGCTCACGCTCGCATCGTCCTCCGGCAGATCGATCGTCGGACACGAGTTCTCCTTGTACAACAACCTTCGCGCCGACTGGAAACGCTTCATCGTCGACTTGCGTCGCTTGGGCGTTGCATGCGGCGTCGACGACGCGCTCTGGAACGTCACGGCGTCCGTCGGCGACCGCAGCAGAGGCTCGCAATCGGCTGCGCACTTGGGCGTATCGTCGTCCGTGCCGTTGTACGGAGTCAAGTGGTGCACAGCCGGCAAGAACGTGAAGAAGCCGCCCGACACCGAACACTCGACGCTCGCCACTCCCCAGTGGATGCCGTCGCTAGAGTGCTTCGGCATCATCGCCGTCGCGTCGGAGCGATCCTCGCTGCGGATGTGGCAGTAGCCCACGCGGATGTTCACGAAGCAGTACCCGCTGCCGTGCTCGAAGCTACGGTACGGACCCACCGGGATGCCGTGCTCCCACTGACCAGTGAGTCGCTCGCCGTGGAACGACGAGTCGGTCCACATGCCGTATCCGTGTGGGCGGTTCTGGTCGTCGAGCCCGCCGCAGTACGAGATCACGTTGCGTTTCTTAGTGTAGAATCGTGCCTTGGATCGGTACGAGATCGTGTTGGTCTTGGTCGGATGCGGCAGCACGTTCCACCACTTGACCGTGTCGAACTTGTTCTTGAGCACCATAGACGGGTAGATTTCGTGTGTGAAATAGTAGACCGCGATGGTGAGCACCTCGACAACGATGAGCGTTATGGCGATGGCGTTACGGGATCGCATTTGAGAGGCCGTGAGGGGCTTGTCGTCGTCTCGGACCCACGACACGGACGCAACCATCGCGAGAATGACCCAGTACAAGAGCCACCGAATCAGAAGCGCGGCTTGCACGAAGACGTACAGAGCTACGATAATGAGGATGACGTAGATGACCTCGGAAGTCGTGCTCAAGTTCACGTCCACGGAGTTATCTATCCGTTAGCGGAGAAAACTGTCGGTGAGCAGTCGTTGAGAGCGACAACCGTGCAGGTTCTCGGGCTTACCGGATGTACCGGCAAGGAACGCGGCGAGGATCGACAGTAGAACCAACGCGATGATCCACGTGGAGAGTTGCCTCATGATCGAATACTACTCAAAAAGATCCCGAGCCGAGTTAACAGCCATAATCAGTGTCTGTGTCACGGGTGGCCATACTTACTTGCTTGTAAACGCCTCGGTATCGTCGAAGAAGACGTCGATGAGTCATGTGGCGGAAGGACCTACGCACCATACCAACGACTGAGCGTCAAGCCTCGTCCACCGAGATCTGCAACACAAAACTGACCGTTTAAGGTCGCAGTCGCGTGCTCCTCCAGCCATCAAAACGTTGTTGATATTGCTCAATGTAGAGCCTGGCTGGGTGGCGCTGTCGCTCAGTAAGTGCTCCTTCAGAGGTAGAGCAGAGCTCATTTCTCGATTGTGAAGTCGACGAATTGGCGCGTGTAAATCAGGATCGGGAGACTCTGGATTCCACGACTAGCCGATAGACCGCGATACACAGTCTCAAGGAATCACGCTGTTAGACGGCTTGCATTCAGTTGCATTCTTTCACATTGACGAATTCTTCCACCAGGAAGTTTTTTTTCACACATCCCCCAGCCACTGGCAGTTAAGCTGTGCTAGGGTCCATAGTGCAACAGCAACGCTGCAACCATTGCTTCGTGCATGAGCGTAACCCCGTAGGACACACGATGGATACCACGCGGATTCAACGAAGACTCATCACGAGCTTGGATCGCCAACATTCCGGGTCAGAATGCTGGTTGCCGAGCTCGCAAGACCATGCTCGGGTGTTGCGGTCGTTTCACCACATCCTCACGATGCCACAAAGGCAGCTTGCGTGATGAGCCGGATGTTTCCGTTGTGGTGTCGTGCATGGCGCTACACAGCCTACAGTACTGTTCTCATCGATCTAAAGGATGCCACAGTTGTGGACGAGATCTTCCCGATGAAGATGAAGCACTACCGGATCCGCAAGAATAGCACCGTCACGTCAACTTCGTACTTAGAGTTTATTACTCGAGGTTACTATTTCTTGGCGTCGAAATGTTCTACGATTGCAGCCAAGAGTCGGATTTGCTGGGCCTGCAAGTCAATCATGCGTCTTATCGTATCCATGAGAAACATATCGACTGTGATAATGACAAAGTCCGCAAAACCTATCATTTTCATCGGAGATTAGAACTTCACAACTTCAATGACAATGACAATGACAGGGTCGGGTTCGAATTCAGGAGTTGCCCTTTGACAACACTCCAATCCGAATATGTGCTTGATCTGAACGAACGGGCGGGTTCTTTTTCCCATTCCTTCTACATTCCGTTCGGATCTTGTCAAACACGTCGCGTTGGATTTGCAAAACAAGTCGCAACGTCCACGACTCTTCCTGGATGCACGGGGGCCACGGAGTTCGCTGTCTTTTCCACTTGAGGACCGATGGAAAAGATCGGGCTCAGTCCATCGCTGCTGGCTTCTACCACGCCTTGGTCGCGCCATGCTCTCCTCGCCGCGATCCCCATGCTCTTCTTCACCTCCAACAGGCTGATTGCGCTATCTTCGATCCTTCGCCTGTACGCAACGGCAGCCGAACGCACAGTCGCGAACGAGCTCGCCGGGATATTGTTGGGACTGGTGGAAGATGCCATCACCACGGCTCTTCTCTTGATATCACTGGCGATCGTCGAATGTGCTTACTCGTTTCTCGTCATGCACACAAGCCAACTAGCCAAGCGTGCGATCGACATTGCTCGCATCGGTGCTGTGGTCTTTTTCGTTCTGCTCACGCTGTCACCGTTCGCAGCTGACGCGCTGCTCGTTCGCATCCGCGACCTTCGCTTCACGACGCAGCTCATTGAGACCTATCGACGCGAGAAGAACTTTGCTTCGAGCCTTGAGATCGAGCCCCGCGAAGTGCGACTCGCTATCGTAACTGCTGTCGGCACACTATTGACCTCTGCGGTCTTCGCGGCCGTTTACTTCAACCTTCCTTTGATCAGAAACCCAGAATCGCAGGAGATCGACTTGTATTCAACCTCAACTCAGAGCGACGACTCTCAATATGTGCTCATGACAGACCAACCGATATCACGACGCCAACCAAGGCTACACGCACCTGTCGCGTCACTGAGGGAGCGAGTCAACCACTATCGGCTACTTTTGCCTCACGCGATCGCCGCCGGTCTGTTCGTTTTGATGGTTTTGGTGACAGTTCTGCTGACCCATGCAACTACGACGGTCGTCGCAGCCATCGCACTCAACGCCACGCTCAACGAGCTCTTCCGCAACGTCTTCAGCTATGAACTAGTGCCGACGATCAGTTTGGGGATCATGAAGTCGGCGCGGTACTACTTACACCCTCAAACAGAAATCTACGAACTGTTCAAGCGGGACGTGCTGTTCAGAAAGACCTCTCATTTCCGCGGGCCGCTTGCGTTCGACGTGGCCATCGACAGCAAGAACCCACCGAACGTGCTCGTGATCGCCGTTGAGTCATTCCGTTACATGGACTCGCGTTATCTCGCGGAAGGAAAGGCCGCGGGTAAGGTACTGGAGACACACAACCTCACTCTCACGCCCAACTTCGACCGCTGGACGAAGCGCGGCGTCGCATTTAACAACATGTGGTCGAGCTACCAGACCAGTCGCTCGCTCGAGGCCATTCTCTTCGGCCAACTCGTGTACGATTCGATCACAGACTCGGGCACAACGACTGGCAGGATGAGCGCCAAGCTTTCGGGTTTACCGCAGTTTTTCAAGCAGAAGAACTACGAGACGATGTTCACGTCAGGCTGCACAGTGTCCTACGACCAATGGGACTTGTTTCTGCCGACCCACGGCTTTGAGGTCGTCCATGGGGATGGCTTCTTCCGAGCCTTTGCACCACAATACAACCTCGCCGACGAGTCAAACCTCAACGGCGTGCCACAACACCTGGGCTGGGGCGTCCATGACGATCTCTCTTTCGCAGTCCTCGCTGATCTCATTCTGAATAAGACCCAAGAGCAAGCTGAGCGTGTAGAGCGAGGCGAGCCCAAACTGCCGTTCTTCTTGACCCACTACACGATCTCAAGCCACGTACCGTACGATTCGTCACCCGCGTGGTTCGACGGAATCGAGCTGCCAGATTTCTCACCGCTCTGCGAAGGCTGGGAAGGCGAGTGTCAGATGATCAAGAAATATGCCAAGGTTCGGTACTTCGCCGACTTCGTGCTCGGAAGATTCCTGGATCGCCTTGAGCAAGAAGGCGTGCTCAACGACACAATCGTCGTGGTCGTTGGAGACCACGGACAGAGCCCGGAGAAAGGTGGCGGGAACCAGGAGATCATGACGTACCAGACCGCGACAACCCACGTGGCCGGGATGCTGCTCGCCGAAGGTCGGCTGGGCGACGACGCGGGGCTCGTGATCGAGGACGCGACTCACCACTACGATCTGCTCAACACCTTAATGGATATCGTCGGTGTCCCGACCGAAGGGTTCCTGCAGACAGGGATCGGTCGGTCGCTCAAGCGAGCTGTACGATTCGGAGAGCGTCTTGTATACAGCAACAACCCGCTCAAGAAGATGTCGGTCGTCCAGGGCCACAAGCGATTCGTGTACGACCGCGTGGCGAACGACATGGGGCTCTTCGATACGGTGAAAGATCCTCTCGAGACAAACGACGAGCTACCCGAGTTAGACGCCAAAGAGAAAGCCCGTTGGCTTGCTGAACAGCAAGCCGGACGCGAACTCAGCACCTACTTTAAAGACCGCTGGGTGAAGAAGTGCCTAACGCAGGTCGAGTGCTAACTGCACTTGGTTCGGGTTTCCGATCACATTCTGAGACCGTGTGAGGATTGCAGCGTGACGCCAGGAGAAACAAATGGAGCATGGCGGAAGAGGGAGTGGTGGATCTCACTAGGTGCCCTGCCCATCTGCGCTTGATGAGTCGCAGCAAAACAGAATCCTGGGTTCTTTTTTTTCCACCCGTCACGCCGTTTCACTCTCTGGACCTTGCGCCATCCGCTCAACGGATACTCTCCATCGCTTCCAAATGGGCCGACCCCCCAAACGTTCAGCGTGGAGACGCGACCTCTCGAGGCGAAACGTGTGAGCAAATGGATCTCGAAGCGCCGTCGTTGGATGTAGAGGGAAAGGAGCGACAGAGAGAGCGCCCTCGCTCAGCCTCTTTTGCCCACGAGACCACACTTCAGAATCAGCGAGCTCACGCGTGAATCTTCAGGAGTTACCATGCACAAGCTCGCGGTGTGGTCGCAGTGGCTGCAGACGCAGTGGTCAACACGGCCGTGGGTCCACTGGGCCATCGTGTTTGCGATCCCGATGTCTTTCTTCCTTATCGACAAGCTCGTGACGCTCTCGGCGATCCTCACGATGTACGCGTCGTCAGGCGAGCACACGTTCGGCAACAAACTCGGCGGCGTGGTGCTCGGTATGCTCGAAGACTTGTCGGTGACGTGTCTGCTGATCACGGCGCTGCTGCTCCTTGAGCTGGTGCGGTGGCTGCTCTCGTTGGGGTTCGCCTCCGTAACTCGCGACCTCGACCCGAAGGTCAAACGCGGCATGAGGATCGCAGGCCTCTGTGTGCGAGCCGTCGTAGTGTTTGGTTGCGTGGCACTGACGCTCACGCCTTTCGCGTGCGATATGCTGCTCCTTCGGATTCGCGACATGCGGTTCACGACCGATCTCATCGCCACGTACAAGCGCGAGAAGGCCGAAGCATCGTCGCTCGAGGTCGAGCCGAGAGAAGTCCGCCTTGCCATCCTCATGATTGTTGGCGTGGTCCTCACGTCGCTTGTGTTCACGGTCGTGTACGTCGGCTTCGTCGACTTGGCTCGGCTCTGGCGCTCTGAGGATATGCAGTCAAGACGTCTCTACGATACAATCCCGTCACCGCCGTCCACGCACAGCACACTCGGCAGTGACTTGGACTCTGGGAACAACGAGCAGCGCGAGCTGTCGGCGGGCTCCGTGTACGTCTCCGTGGCCGACAAGACACCGACCGCAGAGGCCTCGACGCCAACCGCAGAGCATGAGGCCTTTGTGGGTCCGACACAAACGACGCCTCTCAAGCAGGCGCGCCTGAGTCATGTCGCCTTCCTCATGCGCGCCACGTTTCTCGTGGCCGGCGTCGTCGCTGCCTACATTACATTCGTTTCTGTGACGTGCGCAATCGCCAAGGCTTCCGGACCGGTCATCGCGGCCATCGCACTCAACGCGTCGCTGAACGAGCTCTTCCGCAATGTGTTCCACGTTGAATTCCAGCGCGGGATCGGCTCGGGCGACATCAAGTCAGCTGCTTACTACCTCCACCCACAGACAGAGCAATACGAGCTGTTCAAGTCGGACGTGCTCTACCGCAAGACGAAAGGCTTCAATGGATCGTTGGCGTTCGACGTAAAGGTGGACGAAAAGGACCCGCCGAACGTACTGATCATCACGGTCGAGTCGTTTCGATACATGGATTCGCTCTTGATGGCGGGAAACACGACCGCGGGCGAGTTGTTGGCCAAAAGCAAGCTCTCGGTGACGCCGCAATTCGATCGCTGGGCCAAACGCGGCGTCGCGTTCAACAACATGTGGTCAAGCTGGCAGACCAGTCGCTCGCTCGAGGCCATTCTCTTTGGGCAGCTCGTGTACGACTCGATCACCAACACGGGCACGACCAACGGCAAGCAGGACACCAAATTGTCAGGGCTGCCGCAGTTCTTCAAGCAAAAAGGATACGAAACTGTGTTCACGACGGGCTGCAGGGTCGACTATGACCAGTGGGATTCGTTCCTACCAAGCCACGGCTTCGAGACCGTGTACGGCGCGCCACACTTCATCGAAGTGGCCGAGCGCGATTACGGGATCTCGCCCGACGACTGGTACGGACCACCGCATCGCGGCTTCGGCTGGGGCGTCCACGATGATCTCTCCTTCTCGATCATCGGCGATCTGATCCTGAACAAGACCAAGGAGCAGCACGACCGCGTACAGAAAGGAGAGCCCAAGCAGCCGTTCTTCATGGACCACTACACTATCTCGAGCCACATGCCGTTCGACTCGTACCCGGCGTGGTTTGAGAATGAGACGCTTCCTGACTTCTCGCCGCTCTGCGAAGGCTGGGGAGGCCAGTGCTCGCTCATCCAAAAGTACTCGAAGCTCCGGTACTTTACCGACATGGAGCTGGGCAAGTTCCTCGACCGCATGGAGGCAGCGGGGGTGCTGAACGACACGATCGTATTCATCGCGGGCGACCACGGCCAGAGTCCCGAGATGGGTCTCGCGAACCAGGACGTCATGGTTTACCAGACAGCTACGACCCAAGTCGCTGCGACGCTCGTCGCTGAAGGGCGACTGGGCGAGTACGCGGGGCTCGTGATCGAGGACGCGACACACCACTACGATGTGCCCAACACGCTCATGGACATCGTGGGCGTGCCGGCCGATGGATTCCTCCAGACAGGCATCGGTCGTTCGCTCAAGCGAGCCGTGCCGTTCGGTGAGCGTCGAGTGTACAGCAACAATCCGATGAAGAAGCTCTCGGTCGTGCAGGGCCACAAGCGATTCGTGTACGACCGCACGTCCAACGACATGGGGCTCTTCGACACGGTCCACGATCCGCTCGAGAAAGCGAATGAGCTGCCGAGCCAGACAGCCGACGACAAGATCCAGTGGCAAGCCGTGCGGCAGGCCGGACGCGAGCTCAACGCGTACTTCAAGAAGCGATGGGACGACAAGTGCCTCACGCAGACCGAATGCTGAGAGGAATCGACTGGCTGGCTAGAGACACAATTGATATTAGCAAGATATTACATGTGAAGAGTGTATAAGCCTTAGATCGGTAAAAACATTTATGATTTTAAAGATTGTATCAGATACTGAAGTTAGGCGTGGAAGAGCTCAACGTCTGACGCGAAGTGAGACTCGCCACGACTCACTTTGTTTGCTCCCTCCAATTTCGGAACCCACACCCAGTGTCTCCTCCTCCTCAGCCTCAAAGGCTCACCTGACAAATGACACCGCAGGAGGGAAGAGTGGTTCTATTAGCCACTCGCCATCTCGCCGTCTCGCTGTCTCGATGGCGCTGCTCGCTCGTCGCTTGCACTCGCGTTGGCGCGCGTCCCCATGGCTCCACTGGCTCGCGATGCTCGCGCTCGTCGTCTTCTACTTCCTCGTGATCCGTCTCCAGTCGCTCTCGGCACTCGTGGCCATGTCGGCAGCCAGGTGCGAAGCCACGTTCGGTCATAAGCTCGCGGGCGTGCTGGTCGGATTGCTGGAAGACGCGCTCGTAGCCGGGCTGTCGCTCGTGGCGCTCGTGGTCGTGGAACTCGTGTGACTCGGCTTGGGACAACTGATACCGAGATCCAAGGTCTCACATGTGGCGCCTCGTGTCATGAGAGTTGTGGGGTATGCTGTTCGCTTCGCTGCCGTGTTGCTGTTCGTATTGCTGGCGCTTTCATTCTGCACGATCGACTTGCTGCTCGTGCGCGCGAGAGAGATCCACTTCACGTACGAGCTCGTACGTACCTACTGGCGCGAGCGCAACGAAGGTGCCAACACGCTCGAGGTCGAGCCGTACGAGGTCACCATGATCATCTGCACGATGGTTGCGATGGTCGCGACGGCGCTCGTCGTCACGGTCTTCTACGTCACATGCGTCGATCTCTTCCCCGCGTGGAAGCGGACTCGTGATGAGAGCGACGGAGAGCTCTTGAGCACTCCGTCCTCCCAGAGCCCAGCACTACCCAGCAACGAGGACTCGCCCTCGACTGGCGACGCCGTGTATGTGCAAGTCGATACTGGCCTGAGCAAGAACGAGCTGGAAGATAGACCCGGCAAGCCGAGACAAAGGACGCGTATTGCACGCCTTGCTCTTGTGCCTCGACGCCAGCGGTTGCTACTCATCGTACTCGGTGCTGTCTCGACCTACGTGGTGCTCGTTGCAGTAACTAGTGCAATCACGCACGCAGCTCACCCAGTCATCGTGGCCATCGCACTGAACGCCTCGCTAAACGAACTCTTCCGCGGAGTTCTCGGCGTCATCTTCACGCATAGCCCCGGTTCAGGCAAGATCGACTCGGCGTCCTACTACCTGCAACCCGAGACCGAGACTTTCGAGCTTTTTGAAGACGATGTTTTGTACCGCACGACGACTGGCTTCAACGGCTCACTAGCGTTCAACGTATCCATCGAGAACGACAATCATCCCAATGTGCTCGTCCTGTGCGTGGAGTCGTTCCGCTACTTAGACTCGCTGTACCTCGCAAGCAACTCGAGTGCCAGTGCAGTTATGAGGAAGCATAACATCACGCTCACGCCCAATTTTGATCGCTGGGCCAAGCGCGGCATCGCCTTCAGCAACATGTGGGCGAGCTGGCAGACCAGTCGCTCGCTCGAGTCGATCCTCTTCAGCCAGGTCGTGTACGACTCGCTGCCCGAGTCCGGCACGTCGCGTGGCCGCGTCGACACCAAGCTCGTGGGGCTGCCGCAGATGTTCAGCAGCAAAGGCTACGAGACCATCTTCACGACTGGCGGCAACACATCGTACGACCAGTGGGACGAGTTCCTGCCGGCCCACGGCTTTGAGACGGTACTTGGCGCAGTCGACATGAAGAAGATCGCTGAGAAGAGCTATAACATCAGCAAGGACGACTGGTGGGGACCGGCACGTCGCGCGTTCATCTGGGGAGTCCACGATGACGTGTCGTTCCCGATCGTGCGTGACATGATCATCCAGCGTGTCGCCGAACAGAAGCAGCGCGTGGCTCGCGGCGAGCCCAAGAAGCCGTTCTTCTTCAATCACTACACCATCTCGAGCCACTTCCCGTTCCGCGCGCGGCCGGCGTGGCTCGACAACACGACGCTGCCCGACTTTTCGCCGCTCTGCGAAGGCTGGGAGAGCAAATGCGAGATCATCCGCAACTACGCGCGGCTACGGTACTTCACCGACATGGAGCTGGGCAAGTTCCTCGACAAGCTGAACGCGACGGGTGTGCTGAACGACACGATCGTCGTGATGGTCGGCGACCACGGCCAAGCGCCCGAGATGGGACTCGCGAATCCAGTGTACTATGACACGGCGATCCAGCACGTGGCTGGCGCGCTCGTGGCTGAAGGTCGCCTTGGTGACTCTGTGGGGCTCGTCATCGACGACGCGAGCCACCAGAACGACATCCAGAACACGCTCGCAGACATTGTGGGTGTGGGTGAGCACGGATTCCTTCAGACTGGCGTCGGTCGGTCGCTCAAGAGGCAAATTCCGTTCGGCGAGCGACTCGTGTGGAGTAACAACCCGTGGAGACGCATGTCGGTCGTGCGTGGCCACGAGCGGTTCGTGTACGACGGCGAGTCAAACCGCGTGGCGTTGTTCGATACGCTCGCGGATCCACTCGAGAAGACTGACTTGCTGCCGACTCGAAGCGATGAAGAAGTCGCGGAGTGGAAAGAGCGGTGGCGAGCCGGTCGACGGCTGACGAGGTACTACAAGAAGCGCTGGGACGACAAGTGTCTCGCTCAGGTGCGGTGCTGAAGGAGCCGAGAAGAGAGTGAACGATCTGTGTGAACCAATTTGGCAGAACATCGATTAAACAATTGCACAATAAGAAAGTCATTCAACTAGACCCAGATCGCAGAACAGCAGTACCGTATCCTTTCCACAGTATTTGGCTGGTCCTTGGTCGTTTCCCTCTCGCCCGCTCGTCCAGTAGTGGGCGAGAAAGAAACGAGTCGACTAGTGGCACTTCGAGCCGTCGACGACTTGTTTCCTTCTGAGATGCCACTCTGTTCAATTTGACACAAGAGCTTGCACGAGTTGGGGTCTCTTATTACCTTTGTCAGCGCGTCGCCAGTGTCCCCAGCAGCCCCGACCTTGACAGGTCAACTGCTTCCACTCGGCGGACCAACTCGTCGGTTTACGATCCTTCGCTCGCAAACGAAACCATACGAATCAAGTGCGACAGCCTGGCACGACGCCGCGACTCGATGCGATGCGGTTTGCAAACGCCGTTTTTCGCTGGCGATCGATTGTCCCCCGCGCGACTTTTACGCGGCATCCACTATTAGCACTACTGTATTATGGTTGAACGCATCGCTAGGAAAAGAGAAGCGGATCGTTGAGCAGTGCGAGCGCGAGAACTGTTCAAGAGGTCAGCCACGGCATGGATGACAAAAATTTGCGCCCGTCTCACTGACTCAAACTGTGACAAACAGCCGGTTTCTCTTTCCAGGTGGTTGATCTCTTTCCAGGTGGTTGCGTCACTTGGAACACGCGAAGCGCCATGTGGCTCGTCTCTTGTCCGTTTTACGACTCTTCTGGTCTGTGATCCTGTAGTGAGACCGTGCACAAACGAGCCATCTGCGAGCCAGTCACTGGAAGACAGCTACATTCTCACATGTCACAGGCAGCTCTTTTTGGGCTGGGCTGCCCTCCCTCCCACGAAGATCCAGCTGGTCGCGTGACGCCTGTCGGGAGGAAGAGGAAGAGGAGGAGGAAAAAGAACCGCGGTCTCCGTTGTCCGTTCGAGGCTCAGTCGCGCTTTTCGCTCCCCATGCCCAAGGTCTCCGCTGCGATCTCGTCGGCGCTCGCGCGCCGCCGCTGGCTCCCGGCGGCCGCCGTCGTCGCGCCTACGATGCTCTTCTGCTTTGTTGACAAGCTCGTCGCGCTGCCGGCGATCCTCGACGTCTACGCCACGCGACGCGAGCGCACGTTCGCCGCGCAGACCGCCGGCCTCGCGCTCGCGCTCGTCGAAGATTTGCTCGTCGCGACGCTGCTGCTCGCGCTGCTGCTTGTCGTCGAGCTCGTCGCAGCGGTCGTGGCCAAAGTCCAGCGATGCGTGGTCGACAAGAACAAGTTGCGCGTGCTCCGCGTGCTCGGCACGGCGCTGCGCTCGCTCGTCGTGCTCGTAGTCGTGCTGCTCGTGCTCGCGCCGTTCGCGGCCGACATGCTGCTGCTGCGCAGCCGCGAGATGCGCTTCACGTCCGAGCTCATCGTGACGGCGATCCGCGAGCGCGACCAAGCCGCGGGACTCGAAGTCGAGCCGCGCGAGATCCGACTCGCGAAAGAGACAATCGTCGGCGTCGCGCTCTACGTGATTGTGTTTACGGGAGTGTACATCCGCTACATCGACTTGCTGAGCATGGTGGCGCCCAGCCACGCTGCCGACCCGAAAGGCAAGTTCATGCCGGTCGCGCTCTCGGCCAACGAAGACCTCGAAGTCTCCGCCGTGAAGAAGAACAAGGAACTCGCGATGGCAGACGCATCGTCCCTCAGTGACGACGACGACGATCTTGAGACCATCTCCGCGTCGTCGTCGGTCGACGACCTCGAGGCTCCTCCGACGAAGAAGATCCGTATTGTGAAAACCTTTCGTGGTCCGTGGTATACTCGCGGCAGCGTCAAGGTCGCGGTTGTGGTACTAGCGTGGCTCGCGTTGCTCGGGCTCGCGGCTCTGGTCTCCCACGCCGCAAGCCCCATCGTCGCAGCGATTGCGTTGAACGCGACGCTCAACGAGATCTTCCGGAACGCCTTCCACTTTCAGTTCCAGCGCAGCACGGGATCGGGCGCCATCGAGTCGGTCGGCGCCTACCTGCAGTGGGATAGCGAGCACTACACGCTGTTCAAGGATGATGTGCTCTACCGCAAGACCACGGGCTTCAAGGGCCCACTGGCGTTTGATGTCGATGTGGATCCAAAGAACCCACCGAATGTGCTGATCATCGGTGTCGAGTCGTTCCGGTACATGGACTCGCTGTACATGGCCGAGAACACGAAGGCCGGTGAGCTGATGCAGAAGAACAACCTGACAGTGACCCCGCAGTTCGACCGCTGGGCGAAGCGCGGCATCGCGTTCAACAACATGTGGTCGAGCTGGCAAACTAGTCGCTCGCTTGAGGCCATTCTCTTTGGCCAGCTTGTGTACGACACTGTCTCAAACTCCGGCACGACCTATGGCAAGAAGGATACCAAGCTTGTGGGCATGCCACAAATGTTCAAGCAGAAAGGCTACGAGACCGTGTTCACGACGGGCTGCATCACGACGTACGATCAGTGGGATATTTTCCTCCCGAGCCATGGCTTTGACACGGTCATTGCAGCGCCGGATATGAAGAAGATCGCGGAGCGAGACTATGGAATCAAGAAGGCGCAGTGGGACGGCAAGGAACACCGCGGCTTCGGCTGGGGCGTCCACGATGACATCTCGTTTGATATTCTGGGCGATCTCATGATCAACAAGACCAAGCTTCAGGCCGACCGCGTCAAGCGCGGCGAGAGCAAGAACCCGTTCTTCCTCAACCACTACACGATCTCGAGCCACCACACGTTCGACGCCCACCCGACGTGGCTCGATAGCGAGAAGCTGCCTGATTTTACACCGCTCTGCGAAGGCTGGGAGAGTGAGTGCACGCTCATCAAGAAGTATGCCAAGCTTCGTTACTTTACGGATATGGAGCTTGGCAGGTTCCTCGATCGCATGGAGAAGGAAGGAATCCTGAACGACACGATCGTTGTCATCGTCGGCGACCACGGACAGTCTCCTGAGATGGGACTTGCCAACCCCATGCTATACCAGACAGCTGTGACCCACGTCGCCAGCACCATGATCGCCGAAGGCCGACTCGGCAAGTACGCCGGCATGGTCTACAACGATGCCACCCACCACTACGACCTGCTTAACACACTCGCAGATATCGTGGGCGTGCCTGAGGAGGGATTCCTGCAGACGGGAGTGGGTCGCTCATTGAAGCGCCAGTTGCCGTACGGCGAGCGGCTCGTGTACAGTAACAACCCGATGAAGAAGATGTCGATTGTGCGTGGGCACGAGCGATTTGTGTACGACCGTACATCGAACGACATGGGATTGTTCGACACGATCAAGGATCCGCTTGAGAAGAACGACTTGCTACCGACGCGAGACAACGCCGAGATCGCTGGCTGGTATGCGAAGCGCAAGGCCGGTCGCCAGCTCAACACCTACTTCAAGAACCGATGGGAGAAGAAGTGCCTCGCCAAGGTCGATTGCTCATAGATGCACATCCGATAATAGACACTACGTGGAAATACAGAACCAATTGTACTAATCGATGTGTGATATACATCTTTCACAGATACAAAAGTCCACAACACCAACTTCTAGAGCTGATGGGAGGAGAAACGCCTTCCCAAGGTCGGCTGCTCATAGATGCATGAATAGACACTCTCACATGGACAATTGTACTAATCAGCGTGTGACGTACCTCTAAGAATACGTCTTTTCACAGATCGTTCGCGTCGACGTTCCAGGTGACAGCCCTGGTCAGGCTGTCGATCCAGCTGTCTTCCAAAACTTTTTCGCTTTCTCCCGTCGGTCTATGTCGCCCTCTCACCACAAAAATTTCGTCGAGGCACAAATGGCTGCGTTCATCGCCTGTGGGGAAGAACGCGCCTATCCGTGGCTCCGTTTACGCTTGGTTTACCAAGGCACACCTGGAATGCGGAAGGCACTGAATATTTCGACGTCCTGTCGGTATCGATTGACTACCACTAATAATCGATGTTGCCAGCTTTCCTGGTCGCTGACAGATTGGACATAGTCAGTGCACCCATCATGACAACAACGCTGCAGAGACCGGAGCATCGAGCCATTTCCCAATCGTCCACGCCGCCATGGAGACCAAGCGCCGCGTTCTGAGCCTGCTGCGAGTCGTTTCGATCGCCTTCGAACGCCACGCATGGCTCCACTGGGTCGTCGTCTTCGCGATCCCGATGGCTTTCTTCCTCGTTGACAAGCTCGTAGCACTGTCTGCGATCCTCGATCTCTACGCCACGTCGGCCGAGCGAACAGTGGGCAACAAGCTCTCTGGCGTGCTGCTTGGACTGCTGGAGGACTGGATCGTGACGGGGCTTCTCGTGCTCTCGCTGCTCGTGGTTGAAGTCGTGGCCCTCCTGCTCTCGCGAGAGGTACTCGCTCGTGTATCAAGCGAGCCGAAGCGTTCGGCGCTCAAGTTCTCGGGCCGCGCTCTCCAATTCTGGGTCGTGTTCGCTCTTGTCGCACTCACACTTGCGCCGTTTGCGGCTGATATGTTATTGATCCGCATTCGCCAAATGCGCTTCACTATGGACCTCATCGCCACCTACAGCCGAGAGAAAGATCAAGCCTCGACGCTCGAAGTCGAGCCGCGCGAGATCCGACTCGCCGTGGCCACGAGCGTCGGTGCAGTCTTCGTGGCGCTCATCTTCGCCGGTATCTATATCTGCTGGATCGACCTGTTGCGATGCTTTTCGCCGAGATACGGCGTGATGGATCCCGCTGGCTTCGCATCTGGCTCATTCGCACCGATCAACTCGACGATCGACCTGGAGAAGGCCCATGGGGCCAACACGGACGCTCTCTCGGCGACCGATTTGTCTCCTCAGAGTCACCAGGGTCCTGCTGCGACCCCTGCAGCCGTGCCATCGTATCTCACTCGATTGCCTCACCGTATCCGAGTTGGTGTCGTTTGCCTGGCCGTGTTTATCGCCTACATTATTCTCATCGTTGTCACAAAGTCGATCACGCACGCAGTGAGCCCTCTCGTCGCCGCGATCGCACTCAACGCCTCCCTCAACGAGCTCTTTCGCAACTGGTTCCACGTTCAGTTCCAGCGCGGAGCTGGTTCGGGCGCCATCGACTCTGCCGCTTACTACCTACAGTCGGACACGGAGACCTACAAGTTGTTCGATGATGATGTGCTCTACCGCAAGACCACGGGCTTCAAGGGCCCACTCGCATTCGACGTTGAGGTCGATGAGAAGAACCCGCCAAACGTGCTCGTGCTCGCTGTCGAGTCGTTCCGATACATGGACTCGCTGTACATGGCTGAGAATACGACGGCTGGGGAGTTGATGCAAAAGAACAACCTCTCGGTGACCCCGCAGTTCGATCGTTGGGCGAAGCGCGGCATCGCGTTCAATAACATGTGGTCGAGCTGGCAGACTAGTCGCTCGCTAGAGGCTATTCTCTTCGGACAAATCGCTTATGATTCGGTCACTGATTCCGGGACTACGCACGGCAAGAAGGATACCAAGCTTGTGGGCATGCCGCAAATGTTCAAGCAGAAAGGCTACGAGACCGTGTTCACGACGGGCTGCATCACGACGTACGATCAGTGGGATACTTTCCTCCCGAGCCATGGCTTTGACACTGTCATCGCGGCGCCGGATATGAAGAAGATCGCTGAGGAGAGCTATGGCATCAGCAAGGACGATTGGGATGGCCCAGCCAAGCGTGGGTTCAACTGGGGCGTCCACGATGATTTGTCTTTCGAGATTCTTGGTGACATGATGATCAAGAAAGTGAAGGAGCAGGCGGAACGTGTCAAGCGAGGCGAAAAGAAGCAGCCTTTCTTCCTCAACCACTACACGATCTCGAGCCACCACACGTTCGACGCCCACCCGACGTGGCTCGACAGCGAGAAGCTGCCTGATTTTACACCACTCTGCGACGGCTGGGAAACGCAGTGTGAGTTGATCAAGAAGTACTCGAAACTGCGCTACTTCACTGATATGGAGTTGGGCAAGTTCCTCGATAAGATGGAATCGGCGGGCGTGCTCAAGGACACGATTGTTGTCATCGTTGGCGACCACGGACAGTCTCCTGAGATGGGACTCGCTAATCCTATCCTCTACCAGACAGCTGTGACCCACGTCGCCAGCACCATGATCGCCGAGGGCCGACTCGGCAAGTACGCCGGCATGGTCTACAACGATGCCACCCACCACTACGACCTGCTTAACACACTCGCAGATATCGTGGGCGTGCCTGAGGAGGGATTCCTGCAGACGGGAGTGGGTCGCTCATTGAAGCGCCAGTTGCCGTTCGGCGAGCGCCTCGTGTACAGCAACAACCCGATGAAGAAGATGTCGATTGTGCGTGGGCACGAGCGATTTGTGTACGACCGTACATCGAACGACATGGGATTGTTCGACACGATCAAGGATCCGCTTGAGAAGAACGACTTGCTCCAGTCACAAGGAAACACAGAGAAGGCGAGCTGGCTGACAAAGCGGAGGAATGGCCGTCAACTGAACGTGTACTTCAAGCGGCGGTGGGAGAACAAGTGCCTTACCAAAGTGGACTGCTAGATTTGAGTCCTGACCACCTTTGTAGAGTAGGCGATGATACGCGGCTAACTTATAAGAAAGATCGACTTTCTTGTACAGACCAAACGGCCAAACCATTCAGAACTGGCAAGTGGTGCATGAAGTACTACCCTACATCGTTCTGGAGACACGTATTCACTCCTCCCGCTAGAGACGAAGGGGTTGGCACAATATGGTCCGTGGCAATCAACGAAATCAGATGCTTGGCACCAATGTTCCGAGTTCAAATGTGGTCAATCAAATAGAATGCTCGAGACGCAGCGCAATTGATTCTCTCAGCGCTTATTTTCGAGAAGCTTCAATCCAAACAACTCCCAGACGAAGCCGTTGACGCGATTGAGCCGTCCGTCCAGCCAAGGAATGGTTGACTGATGCCCGTCACCGACCGGTGCGATTATCGGATCGTTGAGGAGGCTTCCGTATCACCCACAGGACTCCATCGATGACGCAGAATCCCCCACGAGAGGTTTGCCAGATTCAAATGCAAAGGATACACACAGCACACAGATTTAATCCGAGTTGTGTCGAGCATGCTTCGCTTTCTCGTCCGTGGCTGTCTTCGACCGCGACACGATCGAAGGTCGCAGGCTAGCAGCGAAGGGATAAATCGTCTCAGGGCAGGTATTCGCCCTTTCCTTGTCGCTGTCTGCATCTAGTTTCACCTGGAATGCCACGCAGTGAATGCTTTTGGGCATGGTGCGCACTCGATGAGGGGTGCTGATCCCTATCCTCGATCCAGCTGTCTCCCGGACACTTGGTGTCTCCCAAAGGCCTTGGTCACGCACTCCGTTCGTCTCACCACAATTTTTCGTCGCACAAGCGGTTGGTAATAAACAGCCTGTGGGGAAGCGAACCCTTTCCTTGTCGCTGTCGTCATCCAGCCTGTTGTGCCTGGAATACGGGGCACTGTATTTTTTTCATTGTGGTAAAAGCCCCTTCTCCCTCGAACGCCAAACTCCTGATCTCCTGGGTCAGAGCAGTCTACTCGGTCTGGTTGTTCAACTGGCCGTGAAAGTGCTTTTGGTTGATGATGATGCAATGTGAATCCTAATAGCTCGGGTGGGCTTGGTTCACTGACCTGCTAGTTGCTTTTGTTTGTCTTGGCCACTTGGGTGTTCTACGTGTCTGGTTTGGGTGGCTTCCTCCGCTTGCTCGATGGAGATTCGGACGGCCCCGTTCCGTAATGAATAAAACAAGAATCTCGAATTATGGAAATTCCACCACAAAATAAGTAATGGTCTCGAGTTACGAAACACCCGTAAACATGTTGCTGAGCACCGTGTTTACGGGTGTTTCGTAACATTCCACACCAACTTGCTGTGGAATGTCTTCAGGCACGGCATGTTTAGGGTATGTTTCGTCAGGATCCTCCTGTCTTGTTGCACGTAGAAAACGAGCACTGGATATTGTTCAATACGGTAAGTCCTTTTCCCCTCGAAAGGTGCGAGACCGCTCGGCTCAGCGGGGCTGACTCCACTCACCTAAAAATCCAAATTCCAGACTCGCTTCACACCATGGTGTCGATCTCCGCTACGTTACCTGGGTATTCCCACCGCTGGCTTGCTGTGGGGGTGACATTCGCCGCGCCGATGGCCTTCTTTCTGGTCGGCAGACTCGTGGCGCTCCCTGCAATCCTCGAGCGATTCGCGACGGAAAGTGAACGTACCATCGGTACCGTCATCGCAGGCCTCCTGCTCGCGTTGATCCAGGATCTGCTCGTCACCGCGCTATTCATATCGACGCTCGTCATCTTCGAGCTGGTGTACCTAGTCGTGGCCAAGACACTTCGGGGGCGGGTGGAGTCTCATCTCAACCTAGTGCTCAAGATCTACCGATATGTCGTCGTGCTCACACTCATTTCTCTTACGATTATGCCGTTTGCCGCCGACATGCTCCTGATTCGTGCACGTGAAATGCGTTTCACGACGGACCTCATAGGCACGTACATCCGCGATCGCGACCAAGTCTCAGCACTCCAGGTCAAACCACGTGAGATCAACTTGGCGATTGCGACATCTGTAGGCGCCAGTGTGTTTGCACTGACATTCGCTGCTGTGTACGTTCGGTGGATCGATCTGCTCGGTGCGCTGCGGCCTTCAAGCTACGGATTCAACCCCGTGATGTCTTCTCCACATGATGAACTCGAAGCCAAGCGTCTTCAGAGCGTGGTTGACTCTGACACCACTCTTTCAAGCGAAGAGGACTGCGACGACCTGGAGCAAGCGTCACCGCCAAAGCTCCGAACCAAGATCGACCAGGCCCATCCGTGGCTCGTGGTGGCCACTGCATGGGTCGCACTGTTCGTTGTGGCCCACGCCATCTCACAAGCTACGACACCGGCAATCATGGCCATTGCCCTGAACGCCTCGCTGAACGAGCTCTTCCGCAACACTGTCGACATTCAATTTCAACGCGATCTTGGGTCAGGAACGATCGGTTTGGCGTCAGCCTTTCTCAACTCGGACACGGAGGTGTACGAGCTCTTTCAAGAAGACGTGCTCTTCCGGAAAACGACAGGTTTTAAAGGCGCTCTAGCGTTTGAAGTTGAGGTCGACGAGAGGAAACCACCGAACGTCTTGGTCGTCGCGGTCGAGTCATTCCGGTACCTCGACTCGCTCTACTTGTCGGCGAACAATTCAGCGGCCGAGGCCATGCAGAGGAACAACCTCACACTCACGCCAAACTTCGACCGATGGGCCAAGCGCGGCATCGCCTTCAATAACATGTGGTCAAGCTGGCAGACCAGCCGCTCGCTAGAGGCAATTCTCTTCGGGCAACCCACGTATGACACCGATTCGGGAACTTGCACTTCTGGTGGCCAAAAGGACGTCAACTTGTCCGGGTTACCGCAGTTTTTCAAGCAGAAAGGCTACGAGACCGTATTCACGGCAGGTTGCAGGGTGGACTACGACCAGTGGGATGAATTTCTTCCAAGCCACGGCTTTGACACGATCATCGCGATGCCCGAGATGAAGCGGATTGCCGAGCGTGACTATGGGATCTCAAGTTGGGACTGGGACAGAGGCGCGCGGCGTGGGTTCTACTGGGGCGTCCATGACGACGTGTCTTTCAACGTTCTTGGAGATCTCATGATCAACAAGACAAAAGAGCAGGCTACTCGCGTTAGGCACGGCGAGGACAAGAAGCCGTTCTTTCTGAACCACTATACAATTTCGAGCCACAGTACGTTTATCATGCGCCCTGCATGGTACGACAGCGTGTCGCTTCCCGACTTCTCGCCTCTCTGCGAAGGCTGGAAAAGCGATTGTCAGCTACTCAAGAACTACGCCAAGATGCGGTACTTTACCGACATGGAGCTGGGGAAGTTTCTCGACCGGATGGAGAAAGAAGGCATTCTCAAAGACACGATCGTTGTGGTTGTCGGCGACCATGGTCAAGGTCCCGAGGTCGGACTGCCCAACTCGATCGATTACCAGACAGCCGTCACCCACGTGGCCAGCATGCTAATTGCGCAAGGCCGGCTCGGTGGGTACGCCGGCCAGGTCATCGAGGACGCGACCCACCAATACGACTTTCTCAACACACTGATGGATATCGTCGGCCTCCCGTCGAACGGGTTTCTGCAAACCGGCGTGGGGCGCTCGCTCAAGCGAGCCGTGCCGTTTGGCAAGCGGAATGTCTTCTCCAACAACCCACTCAAGAAAATGTCGGTGATAAAGGGGCACCAACGGTTCGTGTACGACCGCGCGACCAACGACATGGGGCTCTTTGACACGGTCCATGATCCTCTTGAGAAAGTTGACTTGCTACCAACTGTGAGCGAGAGCGAAGCCGCGAACTGGCAAGCTCTGCGGCTTGCAGGACGCAACCTGAACGCGTACATCAAGCGACGGTGGGAGAAAAAGTGCCTCACGCAAGTCGAGTGTTCGTAGTTTTTAGTACGGATCGATGGACAGCATTCATTTCACAACTTGTAATCCTAATAACTGAGACCGTGGATCATCCAGTCAGTCATCAACATGACACTCTTCGATTGAAAACGGGATGCCAGTGAAGTCTTTCGCGATACCGGTATTCCAGGTGAACACCCGGAATGTTGCTTCCCACGAGCCAGACAGTCAGTCACGACCTTCCACACATTCGCAGACAGTTTGGCTGGCAAGCACGATCTTCTACATATCATTGTCACTAAAGAGGGGTAGACACTCTATCAATGTCACTAAAGAGGGGTAGACCCCTTCCTGCTGCTATGAAAAATGTGACAGGCAGAAAAGGGGGATCCACCGGTCGCAAATCTTCCTGCAAGTCACAAATACCGTAAATTGGGACCTGGCTCAGCAAAAAACCTTCGAGGTTTTTTCCATCCTGTGGTACTGTCGTCAAATCGTGGCACAGAAAAAGGAACCCTGTTGCCCCTGGATTTTTTTAAGTGAGACCGAGGACCAAACTGAGATTTTGCTCGATGGACGCGATCCGACGCCAACGCCACGCGGCCGCGACGCTGCTGGCACGCCGCCCGTGGCTGCAGTGGGCCGCCGTGCTGGGGCTGCCCATGCTCTTCTGCTCGATCGACCGCCCCGCGTCGCTCTCGGCGATCCGAGGGCTCGCTCCGAGCGAGAACCACTCGATCGGCCGACAAGTGAGCGGCGTGCTGCTCGGCGTCGTCGAGGACTTCGTGGTCGCCGTGCTGCTCGCTCTTGCCATCATGGTCGTCGAAGCTGTCGCTCGTGCTGTCGAGGGACGAGTGCCGAGTCGCGCTGTCAAGATGAGCGTGACTCTGGGGCGATACCTCGTTGTCTTCCTGCTCACGTTCCTCGTGCTTGCGCCGTTTGCGTCGGATTTGAGACTTGTACACAAGTATAAAACGCGGCTCGCGACTGATGAGACCCATGGGAAGTGGCTCGGGGCGCCGGCAGCCGCGTGCGTCGCCATTGTCTTCACCCTGATCTATGCGAGCGGCATCAACCTGTTGCGCAGCTTCAATTCGTCGGGAGAGACTGCGAACTCCAAGCATGAGGAAATGACCGCGCTGGCTTCCTCCCGAGGTCGCTTGCTGTCGGGAGTGATTGGTTCTGGTGATGTGGGGACTCCTCAAATCGTGGAACTCGCTGAGTCGGACGCAGAACGCCCAAGCGACGCTGAACTCACAATGGTACCCTTGCCAGCAACCGCAGAGAGTCATCAACGCAAAGGACCATTCCATCGTCGACGAGTCAAGATCGCGCTGTTGGCGGTGGTGTTTATTGTGGCAGTGGTCGTCGTCGGAGCGATATCGCACGCGACGAGTCATCTCGTTGCTGCGATTGGACTCAACGCCACGCTCAATGAACTCAGCAGAAAAATATTCAGCTTCCACTTTTTCTCCGGTGTCAGCATCGAGTCGAACTCGGAGGAGGCCGAGGAGAACGCAGACGCCGTAGCCGATTCTGCTGTGGAAGGATCGATTGAATCGGCTGCAAAGTACCTGAACTCCGATACCGAGACCTACAACCTCTTCAAGGACGACGTGCTCTACCGCAAGACGACGGGCTTCAAGGGGCCACTGGCATTTGACGTCAAGGTTGATGAAAAGGATCTTCCGAACGTACTAATAATCGGTATCGAGTCGTATCGCTACATGGACTCGTTGTATCTCGCAGCCAACACGACGGCTGGAGAGCTTATGCAGAAGAATAATCTCACGGTTACTCCTCAGTTTGATCGCTGGGCCAAGCGCGGGATCGCATTCAACAACATGTGGTCGAGCTGGCAGACTAGTCGCTCGCTCGAGGCGATCCTCTTTGGACAGCTCACCTTGAACACTGAATCCTCGGGGACAGCAGGTGGCCGCGTGGACACAAAGCTCTCTGGTATGCCTCAGTACTTCAAGCAGAAGGGTTATGAGACCGTATTCACGACAGGCTGTATCGTCACCTTTGATGAGTGGGATGCATTCTTGCCTGCCCATGGATTTGATACGTTGATCGCGGCACCAGAGATGAAAAAGATCGCTGAACGAGACTACGGGATCAATAGCAGCGACTGGGACGGTCCCGCTCGTCGAGGATTTGGGTGGGGTGTCCACGATGATGTGTCGTTCGATATTCTCGGTGACTTGATGGTCAATAAAACCAAGGAGCAGGCAGAACGCGTCAAGAGCGGGCAAGCCAAGAAACCATTTTTCTTGAACCATTACACGATCTCGAGCCACCACGAGTTTAGTTCGTGGCCGCAGTGGGTCGACAACATCACGCTCCCAGATTTCACTCCGCTTTGTGAAGGCTGGGAAGTCGAGTGTGAAGTCATCAAGAGATATACGAGGCTGCGGTACTTCACAGACATGGAGCTGGGCAAGTTCATGGATCGCATGGAAAAGGCAGGGATTCTGAACGATACAATCGTGATCATGGTTGGAGACCATGGACAGAGTCCGGAGTTTGGACTCGTCCGACAACTCTACTACCAGACGGCATGCCAGCACGTGGCGAGTGCAATGGTCGCAGAGGGTCGACTAGGCAAGTATGCAGGGCTCATGGTCGACGACGATACTCACCAATACGATTTGCTCAACACGATGATGGACATCATCGGCGTCCCGCAGGATGGATTCCTCCAGACGGGGATAGGGCGATCACTCAAGCGCCAGATCCCCAAAGGTGAGCGTCTCGTGTACAGTAACAATCCGAAACTCAAGATGTCGATTGTTCGTGGCCACGAGCGCCTTGTCCACGACCGTGACACGAGCGATGCGAGGCTTTACAACACGATCAAAGATCCTCTTGAGAAGGATGACCTGTTCCCATCAAGAAGCAGCGAGGAACAAGTCGAGTGGCTGGAGAGGCGGAAGGCTGCGCGTCAACTGAGCGCGTATTTTAAACTTCGGTGGGCTGGGAAGTGCCTCACGCAGGTGGAATGCTAGGTGAGGTTTCTTCTTGACTGCTCGATATTGGCGACGAGATCCAGTAAGAACACTCTTAATCGAGTCACCAGTTAGGACACAATCCAGTAACGCACTTCACATTAATTCATTTCTCGTAGGATGTTTAGAGTATATTCATTACAGTTTGCGTGTGAGAAGCCCCAACAGACCTGCTAACAACCTCCTGGAGTGAGACAGTCATTGAACACGGTGTGGAAGATTTCATTCAGCGACGCGTTCAGACCAATCGATGCGATTGTTGGGCTTGATGTTTGTGAAATAGCGAGTGTCACATCGAGTAAGAGCACGAAGACGCCAAAGAGGGCGATCGCAACGAGAAGGGACTCGGCAGGAGGATACCTGGGCCGGATCGCTTGAGAGGGCTTGTCATTGACTCGCGAGAGTTCAAAATTGATCATATCATCGTCCGGCTCACTAGGAGCCGCCACGATGGTCACATTCGGGTCAGCAACTCCATGGTCGGATCGGACAGGAGACCCGAGTTCAACATCCGTAGGCGGGGTATTGTGAGCTCCAAATCGAATGTCAAGGTAGGTTGGTGTCGAGAAGCGAGCTGTTGGTAGTTCAGTTTTTACGGCCATTTCCTGTGATGGCCACCAGTAAATGAGGTTGAGAACCCCGACAAATGTAGCAGTGAGCGCAAGTGCGAAGAAGAGTGTGCTGACAATCGTGGTAGTCTCAACATGAGATTTCGTGCCAGTCTTCTCGTTGTCGAGAGGTTCTGTTCGATTTATCGAGAGACGAACCTGATGGGATCGCACGACCGCCATGTCAGCGGCGAACGGCAGAAGAGCTAGTATGACAAGTGCAAGCACCGCGACGAACCGGATAGCGTGGCCAACGCCCTTGACCAGCAAAGTTGTGTGGTGGTGTTCGCCAACACAGGGAAGAATCAATTTAGAGGCGAGCAGTCCGATAAGTTCCACGATGACGAGCGCACCGACGAGCACACAAGTCGTCAACAGATCCTCCAGTAATCCCAGCGAAAGGCCGGCGATGATTCGTGACGTTTCTGGCTCAATGTTGGTTGTAGTCATGCGGAGAAGTGCTGAAAGTGTCGCGAGCTTGTCGATTAAGAAAAAGCCCATGGGTAGAACGAAGGCGGTGACCCAGTTGAGCCAAGGCCGCCGCTGGAAGACCGCGTTCATGGCGCCGGGTGAGCTACGAATTCCCATATCCTCGCTGATAATGGTGGAGTTCCTGGATGGATCAAAACTGTCCCATCTCTCACCCTTACGACTTCACAGGTATCATCAATCACTTCGAGCCTCGTGGCCATCACGCTTCAAGAGACAGGAGGGCTCTGGATACTCGCTCTCTCCAGATCCAAATGGTTCCGGTTCCCCTCCACCAGCGACCAGCGAGCCGCGCGGCGCGAACGCGCTCGACTGGACTCACTTTACCTCTACAGTCGAACTCACGCTTGACAGCTGCACCGAGCACGAGCTTTCTGGCGTCGTGGATCTGGAGACTCACCCGCCAATCATTTGCTCAATGGATGCGTGCTGAACTCAACTCGGAGTCAGAATTTTTTCAGAATCCTCCTTATTGCACATAAAAGAGACCACGTAGATGGGTACATATCCTACCATCCTGTTTAGTACTTTATCCACGTACACACAAAACACACCCCGTTTCCAAGCCTGTTTAGCAATCGAGCTGGGTGAGGCACTTGCCATCCCAGCGGCTCTTGAAGTACGCACTGAGCTTGCGTCCTGCTGTCCGGCGTGACGTCCACTCGGCGACCTCCTCTGATGGCCGTGACGGAAGCAGGTCGTTCTTCTCCAGTGGATCCTTGATGGTGTCAAAGAGACCCACATCGTTTGAACTGCGGTCATACACATATCGCTCGTGGCCACGTACGGCCGACATCTTCTTCATAGGGTTGTTGCTCCACACGATTCGCTCGCCGAACGGAATCTGGCGCTTGAGCGAGCGGCCGACACCAGTCTGGTAGAATCCCTCCGGTGGCACACCGACAATGTCCATCAGGGTGTTAAGTAGATCGTAATGATGGGTGGCATCATCGATAACCATTCCAACGTGGTCACCAAGTCGCCCTTGGGCAATCAGCGCACCAGCGACGTGCGTCACCGCGGTCTGGTAGTCCTGCGGCGCCGTAAGGCCAAGCTCAGGAGCTTGTCCGTGGTCGCCAACGATCACGACGATTGTATCCTTTAGCACTCCTGCCGCATCCATACGGTCCAGGAACTTGCCGAGCTCCATGTCAGTGAAGTAGCGGAGCTTGGAGTACTGCTTGATTAATTCACATTGGTCCTTCCACCCTTCGCACAGCGGCGAGAAGTCCGGCAACGTGACGTTCTCGAACCATGTCGGCGTCGAATCCCAGTGAGTATGGCTCGAGATCGTGTAGTGGTTGTGGAAAAACGGTTTTTTGTCCTCTCCTCGGGCGACGCGGGCAGTTTGGTTCTTGATCTTTTCTGTCATAATATCACCGAGGATATCAAATGACAAGTCGTCGTGGACGCCCCACCAGAAGCCTCGGTGGGCAGGTCCGTCCCAATCGTCCTTGGAGATATTGTAATCTCGCTCAGCGATTTCTTTAAACTGCGGGGCACCGAGCACGGTCTGAAAGCCATGGCTTGGTAGGAACGAATCCCACTGGTCGTACTCGAGCGTGCAACCCGTCGTGAACAAGGTCTCATAGCCCTTCTGCTGGAAAAACTGTGGCATCCCGGAGAGCTTGGTGGTCGTGCGACCTGTCGTTGTTCCCGAGTCTGTCACTGAGTCGTACGCGATCTGACCGAACAGAATAGCTTCAAGCGAGCGACTTGTCTGCCAGCTCGACCACATGTTGCTGAAGGCAATACCCTTTTGAGCCCACTTGTCGAAGTTCGGGGTGAGCGAGAGGTCCAGCTGCTTCTTGATTGCGCCCGCGGACGTGTTACCAGCCAAGAAGAGCGAATCAAAGTAACGGAATGATTCCACAGCGAGGACGAGGACGTTTGGTGGGTCTTTCTCATCAACCTTGACGTCGAACGCGAGGGGGCCTTTGAAGTCAAGCGTTTGGCGGTAGATGACGTCCTCTCGCAGGAGCTTGTACGACTCGGTCTTTGCGTTGAGGTAGATCTCGGCGGAGGCGTCATCACCAGACACAGGCTTTGGCTGGAACTCGAAGCCGAAGTAGTTGCGCATGAACTCGTTCAGTGATGCGTTCAGCGCGATCGAGGTCACCAGAGGACTCGAGGCTTGGGAAATAGCACGCGTGAGGTCAATGAGGAGAATGTACGCGGTGATGAGTGCAGCGGTCACAACGGCAATGCGGAACCAAGCGTTGCACACTGGTCTTTTCCGCTTTGGAGCTTCCTCAGCAGCTCCAACAGATCCATTTGTCACATCCTCATCGGTCTTGCTCATCGCGTTGACGGAACTATCGTCTTGGGACGCCTTAGAGTCAACTTCTTTGGATGGAACTGCTGCGCCTGATTCTAAGTCAATGGTCACCGGAGGCTTCGCCTTCGGTGTACCAGCCCCATCCAACTCGTTTGTAGCTGGTGTCTTCGGTTCAAGAGGCACTGGGGTGCCAATCTCAGACTTGGGCTTCAACGGAGTCTTAGGCTTAAGGGGGACAGGTGTACCTGCCTCTATATCGGCGGCGAACGGGGTCTTGTGTTCCATGAAGCTCGCCGACACACCCGTTGGTGTCGTTAAAGGTGACTCATCGGTTCCCATTTCAACGCGCTTGGACGGCCACCAATGGGTGAGATCCAAGACGAAGACAAAGAGGAGAGCGTACACGATTGCGAACAGCCCAGCCCCCGAGATGGTAGCACGAGCCAGTCGGATCTCTCGAGGGTCGATCTCGAGTGCCCCTGCTTGGTTCTTCTCTCGTGCATAGGTCACCAAGAGATCGGTCGTGAAGCGAATCTGGCGTGATCGCATGAGCATCATATCAGCCGCGAACGGTGCAATCGCGAGGGCGACGAGAGTGAGCGCAACAAGGAAACACACAAAACGACCGAAGATCGTCATGGTTCGCGACAGTCGTTCGTCGCTGATGTGCTCCACTGTGTAGTTACTCATTAACCTCCTGGCAAGGTCCACGAGCACGAGTACCGCGACTAGTGTAAACGTGACCACGAGGTCCTCTAACATGCCGAGGAAAACACCCGCCGACTTGTTCTTCGCGGTCCGCTCTGTTCTAGCTGCATAGATGTCAAGAATCTCGGACAGTGCGACAAGTCGATCGATGAGAAAGAAGATCATCGGGAACGAGATGACGACGAGCCAGTTGAGCCATGGGTGGCGTCGAAATACCGCCAAGACGGAGGTGGAAAGCTGTTGGAAACCCATTGCTTCAGGGCAAGGGAGTTTGGAGAATGGGGCGAAACCCAGCGGAGCCGGGCGTAGGGAGATGCGGCCCCCTCTTCCCACGAGATTTACACGAGAGCCAGCCAGGCGTCGGCCTTCGGACTGGCAAGCACGGCGACGCAACGGCTCATCTCCCAACGTGGGGTTCCGACTTGGAACTTTCGGAACCCCTGTCCTTGTGCCGGTCCTGCGCTTTGAAGACCATAGATATGAAGTCATTACATACGATCCGTAATTGACCACAAGTTCTGAGGTGGAACAGGCGGTTGAAGTGGCGACTTTATCTCCAGAGCGTGGACGAATCCACTGTGATGGGTCGTACAGCCGATATCGCCCGACTGAATGCTGATCGTGATGACGAAGCGATCGCTGCCACATCCAACTGGTCAACAGCTCCGAGGGCACCTGTAGAGCTCTCTGAGGCCAAACTTTGGGGAGAAGTCGACCCGTCCATCGCCGTTGTAGTACAACACCATCAAGCGAGTCGCACATCCCACGCCGCTGGCTTTCGCTTCTCCATCGAGAGCCATCCGTCCGATGCACACCCGTTATGATCGATCGACAGAGACGGCGTCCATGGATCCTCTTTTTCCACGGCACCCGAAACCCTAACACAGTGGCCTCATGATCACCATCCAGTGGAGGTTGAACTCGGCGCCATCTAGAATATCCACACGGCTGTCCATCTGGACTGGCTAGCCTCATTCCCATCGAGAGCAATATAAAATATTGTATACCGTCATGTATACGTGTATGTGCAGTATGCTCTAATATTCAAGACTCGTCTAATATATTAAACCAACACGCGAAACCTGTCCACAAGTGCGTAGGCCTCCTCGCCATCTCCGACCTCAGTACATTCTCCCATATCCCATTAAAACACACACACACACACAAGTATGCCCAATACCGGCAGATGCAGCCGCGAGCCACGACACCGGATCGCCCTGATCAGACGTTAGCATACCTTTCGGATCAGCCCATACACCGACACCGTATGCTAATGACTCTTGCCATCAACCGCGTCGGTCGCATCCCACGCTCCGTTCTGACATGGATTGTTCTGACAGGATCGGCGCGTCACCGCGTCGAGCTTCAAGTGCGCCAACCGCCGTGCGTGGAGCTCACCACGTGGCGATTGGGGATGCAGCCTCGCACCTGTCAGGAAAACAAATGCCCTTCCTCCTTCGAGAAGGGTGGTCGTCGTCGACCGTCTTGAATTTTCGGAACCCTTGTACAGAGCCAGGCGTTATCAGTCAAAATGGCTACATAATACCTGTATGGGCTTGTCTACTGAATTAGAAGAACTCTACGCGCAAAGTACGGGTGTGACATTCGTACTTAACGGCCAAAGATTCTCTTTGCGTACTTAGTGAGACGATCCACGGTACGGCTCGCTTCCCCACCGTCGCATCTGTCTAAAAACCGCCTGAAAGAACGAAGGGGGATCGTCCGCCCACGAAAGCGCCAAGCGGCAACGGCAACACGCGCGCGTCGGCGGCCTCTCACGCCGTTTCCTCGCTGACTCTGCGCGCGCCGCCGCGTCCACTGCATGCACAGCGTCGAGACCTCTCCCCCGGTGCCCTTCTCGCGCGCGTCCGGTCGCTAGAACCCAAGATACGGCCTCGAACGGAAACGAAGAACGGCAACTTCAACAACCTCAGACCATGAGCTGGGCCGCCTCCAGCGCGTACTCGCCGACGGTCACAAGGAAGCCGACGACCGGCGCTATGGCCACGGCTGCGTCGGCCTCGAGTCTCACGGTCGGCAGTGCTGCAGCGAGTGAGGAAGCGGCTGGGCCGGTGCGCACTACGGACCAGGCCAGCGGCGACCTCGTCGTGCCGCTCGTGATCTGGAACGAGCCACCACAGGTGGAGATCACGTGTCTTCACGTGTTGTATCTGCCTATGTCGCAGCCCAGCCAGAACTCGAGCGACTTGATGAACCGGTGGCCAAGTCTCGCGAGCTTCGTGCAGCAGTGGAGCAGCCAGCAAAACCTGAGCTCCAGTGGTAGCATGGCGAGCTTTCGCAGCCTTAACAGCGCACACAGCATGATCAATTTGAAGCGTGTGCTCAGTCGACAGAGGAATAAGCGCGCGAGTCTGACGCCTGAGGAGCGAATGGCCTTGATCAAAGAGAACGGAGGAGAGAATGGAGCAAGTAACTCGCGACCGAACGATTTCATGGATGATGAAGACTTTCAGTACGTGGACGACGGGGACATGGATGGTGACGATGAGCTGTATCAGCTCTGCGTCTTTGCCGGAACTGTTGATGGCAGTATCGTGTATTGGCTCTTTGAGCAGGACGTGGTCGTTCAAGTTAGCCTTCTTGTTCATCCAACAGCAGGTGCTACCGCGGCTGGATCCAAAGCAGAACGGGGGGCGAACGAACCCAGCGATGTTCCCCATGCATCTCCAGTTGTGAGTATCGTGAGTGGAATCGATGAATGGGGTCAGAGCAACATGATTTCGGTTTCGAAGGACGGGTCTGTTGCTAGATGGGAGTTGCCGAACGGCGCCTGCTCCCGAGCAGCAATCAGCTTAGCAAGACAACTTGCACCTGTTAAAGGGATGGAGACATTTTGCAACAACCGATATGCAATCGTGTACGG
The DNA here is from genome assembly GCA_023091665.1 of Pythium myriotylum. Classification (NCBI taxonomy): domain Eukaryota; phylum Oomycota; class Peronosporomycetes; order Pythiales; family Pythiaceae; genus Pythium; species Pythium myriotylum. The sequence goes on from JALJCQ010000009.1 coordinate 664,673, forward strand.
TGAACATAGCAGAATGATGGTGTTAGACACATGGAAGCTGGAGCTTCTTTACTGTGTGGACACCGCGCAAGAACAAGTGAGACGTGGAATCGCGGTCGTCGAATTGAAGATGTCCAACTCAAATGCGAGAAAGACTGTGTCGACTTCACTTGCTGGGGTCACCGAAAGCCCGTCTCGTCGTGTCAGTGACGTCGCAAATTTGTCCGATTCTTCAGCTACGAATTCAAGATTGAACGGTGCGTCAGGGTACAACCATGCACAAGACTTAATCGTAAACACCCCGTCAGCCTCCGCGAGCGGTAGCACTGGAAACGGCTCTTCGTTGAATCGAATATCTCGATCCGTTTCGAGTCATATCTGGGACTCGCTTGTGCTATCTCTCGGATCCGAAGGCCTCGTTAAGTGCTTTTTGTGGGCAAAACCCCGCGGTGGTAGCAACAGTGCTACATCTATTAACTCGGCGTCTGGTTCTTATCAGTGGGTACAAGAAAGTTGCTGGGTCATTTCGTGGGCTGATGACACCGATGACATTACTTGCTCTCAGAGCACATCCCTCAAGGACGGCGACAACATGAATCCCCAGACGGCTCTGATGAGGTCGATAAAAAGTTCATATTTCCCACGCTCCGTGCACGTCTCGAGTGATGCATCTCTGCTTTTATTTATATGGGATACCAAGTGGGCCATTCTGAAGAGGAAGTGGATTTGTGATCTGTCTCCACCCGGGCCGATGGGCGAGGTGACTCGACATTCGAGTCGAAGTGCTAGCTGGAAAGGCTCAATTTCATCGACAACCAAGCCAAAGCCGAGCAAGTATGTTGGAAGCTGCCGCATTCACCCTCGGAAATTCCTTGCCCAAACAGCAACAGAGGCAATTAGAAGCAGTGAAGGTTTCTCTGACAAGTCAAGTGTCTGGTGGGAAGATGGGTCGTTTTTGAACGGCGATGAAATCGTTCTTTGGACAAACACCGGTCATGTATACAAGTTTCCTGTTAGTGGATCGACATTATCGCAAGCTGGAAAACTATTCATGTTCACAAAAGCTCAAGATCAGCTTGTGCCTCGAAGCTTTAACAAAAGCTTGAACGCAGTGCAGAGGGGCGAGTTTGTCGCCTACTTGCCCCAATGCAACTGCTGTCGCGACGAATGTTCAGATGCAAAGGTTACTCGAGTTGACAATTGCGCCCGTCGACTTGGTGTAATCGATGACATACATCGGATACAAGGTTTTACTTCTTGTGCATTTGGCTCTGATACTGCAGCAGCGAATCGGTCTTTGCTAAGTCCACAAAGCCCGAGCATTAGACTCGTGCACATGTGCCGCAAAGGTAGTGTTGGGTCGTGGAGTTTGTCACCACAGAAAGCGTCCACCGGCCCAGCATCGTCACCGGCACGCTCAGATGGATGTGTTGTCGTGCCGTCGGAAAGTGTTTATGATCGCGTCAAACTTCACTCGTTGGCTGACGGTTATGTTCGCGATCAAGCTCACGGCTCGGCAGTTTCGACTCAGAAGGAAGGGAGACGCACAACAGTTACCCATTTAATCCTTGGGAGAGAAGATACTCGGTCATCGACTTCAGCGAACACATCTCGACTCAATGTTAATAGCAGAAAGCGAACTCGGTCCCAAATGTTCCCCAGGAATTCTAGTCGATCGAATGAATTTGGGGGAAGTGGGGTTGGTTCCTACAGCGGAACTACTGCCATGCTCGCGAGTGCTCTCGCACCAGTCTCCGCATTTCTTCCAACAGCTATGCGTGGGCGAAGGAGAGGCTCTATTGGTGGTGGGGTTATTGCAGGTGACGATGTTTACGCCGATTTTTTGTTGGACGTCCCGGTTATCGTGAGAGGTTACACTGATGGATCTCTAGAGTGCAAGCTGCTCTCATCATCTAGTTCCAGCCTCAACAATTGTTTCGACGTTTCGATTAGTCTTTGCCACCAAGCTGAAGTCCACGCTGTCGCGCACTGTTGCTGGCCAAAAGGCTCAACCTCACAGGACAAGGGGGTAGGTGCAAACGGTCCACCAGCAATTTCTCGCTCGGCTACAACAGGCAGTGCAGATCACAATTCTGGAACTTACATGTCGAGTCGGAAAGCTATGGTGACAAAACGAGGTGCTCCAATTGAAGACTCTTGCTTGATTTCTGACAGTAACCCGTTCTATCGCGCAAGGTTTCCTCCCCCAGTACAAAGGAGGAGTATTTCCAGTCGTCATCTGAATATTCATCAAAATGCGACTGTTCATCCTGCCAACGGGCCTAGCACGCAACCAACGGGGCCGACAGGGGCGAGACCAAGTGTCACTACGACGGAGGATGGTTCAACTCCGTCACTGAACTTCGTCATATTTAGTGGATGTGCGAACGGCGTCCTTTGCATATCGGAATTAATGCTCACGTCAGCTGAAAACTCAACTTTCGAGCTCGATAGTCGGGTTCTTCAACGATTCAAGAAACATAGAGGCGCTATAAAGGAAGTGCTAGTGTCACCTTGGACGCGCGAAAACTCGGTGTGTCCCGAAAGATACGTTGCTACAGTTGGTGAAGACAACACAGTGAACGTATATGCCCCAGTTTATCTCCACAATCCGTACTCTTATGGAGCAAGTGCCTCAACTGTTCATCAAGGAAGCCGAATTGGAGTCGAATGGGAATGCACTGCGGAACTTAGCGAACATCCAGATACCATTCGCACAGTGACATGGCTCACAGAATGCGGACAGATTCTTGTGGAATGCGACGATGACATGGTTTACATTTGGAACCTTGACACCGGTATCCTTGAACGATCCGTCCCAGTCGCCTTAATATACGACGGTGGAAACACACCGGCTGATCGTGGAAACGATGAACTTGACGCGGAGACTGCTTCATCTGTAGAGTGCTCCAAGTTGGTCATCGGTGATTCATCATTGCATCTCATCAAGTTCAACGTGAACAAGAGCGCGGAGGTGATCAAGACGAACTGGAAAGCGTACTACTACGGAATTCTCAATGCCAAGTCCGGTTCACTCGATGAGACTGGCGAAAGTCGCAAGTTGAAGTCGACAGTCACTTCTCCTTACGCTGTTGGCTCTATTGAGCTTCTGCTGCTTGCGTTCTTATTATCGTGGGGGGCGTCACCTGACATTGATCGTGCTTGTCGTCAGTTGCTTGGTCTCGATTCTCCCCGATCCCTCTACTCGTGCGTGCTTCTCGACGACTCATCCGGAGCATTATCTATTCCTCTTCCTTGGAAGTCAGTCTTCTCCCCTATGCCTTCCACGAGTGACGAGCAAAATCCTTTTCCTCGCAAGTGGCAGCACTCGTCGGCTCTAAGTGCGACCATTGCTCTTGGGATCGTCTCACTTTGCATGAATCTAATGGAACACAAGTACACAAAGACTGAAGACTCAAACGGATCAGAACCTGCGATGCCGTCGTCGCCGAAGAACAAAGAAGAATTTCATGTTCTTTGGAGCCAACTTATCACTCAGCATTCAGTTGTGCTTCCTGACTACGTTCCCTTCTTTCGCGAACCATCGCTCGAGCTTCTTGCGAAGTATGGGTTCCACCCGTGTGATTACACGCAACTGGCTGCGAGAGCGCTCATGAACAGTGCGATCAAGAGACTTCATCCGCCGACGCGAAGTGCTTTGTGTGCCGAGTATTCCGCTAAGCTTCACTGCGAGATTGTACGGTTGGAAACGGAGACGGGTGGTAAGCTGAATGGGACGTCTTCGACGAACGCTGTGGACGCAAGCCATATTGTGAGCAGACTTGGTTCCCTGGTGATTCTGTTGAGCATGATTGGAACATGTTATCCCGGCGAAATCTCCCCAGCCGGTGCACGCGAAGTCTGTGACATCTTGGTTTGTCTTTTGCGTGCATCGGTTCAACATGTGGCCTCGGTCGCAGCCGAATTGTTGACCAAGGGACTGATGCTCTTTCGACCACATCTTGTGGATTTGTCGTCACTCATCACACAGCTCTTATTTATCGATATGCGCGAAAAACAGAGGAACCCAAGTGGCGACAGCCCATCATTCGGAAGTAACGCGCGGGTACTCGCGAGTGGCGGTAGCAATGCAGCTTTGAGTCTCTTGGTCGAGCTTGGTGCATGCGAAACTGCATTCGTCTTGAACTTGCTACAACACGAGATGAACAATGCTGAACGACCTCAAGGATTCCGCGAATGCATTCTTCTCTATCTCACCGAACTCATCAACACGCACTACCTTCTTATGTTTCGGCACTTGCCGTCTGTCATTGACACAGTGATGCACTGTCTCGACCCCACAAAACCTGAGCGTCGGAAGCGGTGTTTGGAGCTGAGCACTCGATGTTTGCATAACTTGGTGAGACGGTTTCCAATGATTGACTTCCACAAAGAGACGCAGCGGCTTGCGATTGGTACGATGGAAGCTGTCATCTTGATTTACGATCTACGCACCGCGACCAAGTGGCGAGTCCTAGATGGTCACTCATCGGCTGTCTCGGCAGTGGCATTCCGTGGTGATGGCCAGATTTTAGTGTCGTACGCTGCACGTGAGGGGAGTGTTCGCTGGTGGAATAGCGGCAACACAGGCCTCTTCGGCGGCATGCTGAAGCTGCAGCAGTCGTGCATCAAAGAGCATAAGCTAGAAGTTTTGAAAGGTGTTGCGAACGCACCTTCGTCCAGTGGAGGAGCAAGCGCCGATTTGAAGCAGGTTATCCAGACTTGCCGCTTTCAGTTCCTTATTGTGAAAGAAGGGCCAAATAACCAGCAAAGCTCTGGCGGCGCAAACGGAGAACGGAAAGTACTTCGGTTAACTCGAGAGGACGCCAGCCAAGTACAATTTCTGATGTGATTCAAGACAAGAGCTAACGTGTACTAAGGCGGCCGGGGTGCCGAGACTGAGTGGAACCACAGAGATTCAGCTGTGCTCAGAGAGGGAGAGAGAGATTCCAGAAAAACTCACATGATGGACTGGACTCCTTGCATTGCGCCATGTACAGATCCGACGCCCATGGAGATTACAGCATGTTCCTCCGCCAGCCGGGTAGTGCACAGAACCCGTCACAGGGCATGTGAGTACAACTTGAGCGGGATATGCATGTCTCGCACTGTAGAAATTGAGCGCATGACTCGCACTGTAGAAATTGAGCGCGTGACTCGTCAATGGAGTCCACTGTGGACTCGATAACATAATTATAACGATTTACAAGTGCGAGTCTACGAGGTCTATCTAGCACTCAACCTTGGTGAGGCATTTCTTGTCCCAGCGACGCTTGAAATACGAGTTGACTTCGCGGCCGTAGCGGCGGAACTCGCGCATCTTCATCGATTCGTCGTCGCTGAGCGTGGGAAAGAGATCGTTCTTCTCGAGAGGATCTTGGATTGTGTCAAAGAGACCGATGGCGCTGGTCGAGTGATCATACACGAGGCGCTTGTGGGCTCGCACGATCGACATCTTCTTCATCGGGTTGTTACTGTACACGAGGCGCTCGCCGAACGGGATCTGACGCTTCAGCGAACGACCCACTCCGGTTTGGAGGAAACCTTCTTGTGGTGCGCCCACGATATCCGCGAGCGTGTTGAGTAGGTCGTAATGGTGGGTGGCATCGTTGTAGATCATGCCGGCGTACTTGCCGAGTCGGCCCTCGGCGATCATGGTGCTGGCGACGTGGGTCACAGCTGTCTGGTAGAGGATGGGATTAGCGAGTCCCATCTCAGGAGACTGTCCATGGTCGCCAACGATCACGACGATTGTATCGTTCAGCACGCCTGCTGTCTCCATCTTGTCGAGGAACTTGCCAAGCTCCATGTCGGTGAAGTAGCGCAGTTTCGTGTACTTTTTGATGAGCGTGCATTCACTCTCCCAGCCTTCGCAGAGCGGCGTGAAATCAGGCAGCTTCTCGCTGTCGAGCCACGTCGGGTGGGCGTCGAACGTGTGGTGGCTCGAGATCGTGTAGTGGTTGAGGAAGAAAGGCTGCTTCTTCTCGCCTCGCTTGACACGTTCTGCCTGCTCCTTCACTTTCTTGATCATCATGTCACCAAGAATCTCGAAAGACAAATCATCGTGGACGCCCCAGTTGAACCCACGCTTGGCTGGACCGTCCCAATCGTCCTTGCTGATGTTGTAGCTCTCCTCGGCGATCTTCTTCATCTCTGGGGCGGCGATAACTGTCTCGAAGCCGTGGTTGGGGAGGAAGATATCCCACTGATCGTACGTCGTGATGCAGCCCGTCGTGAACACGGTCTCATAGCCTTTCTGCTTGAACATGTGCGGCATGCCCACGAGTTTCGTGTCCTTCCTGCCGTAGGTCGTACCCGAGTTCGTCACCGAGTCGTAAGCGATCTGTCCAAAGAGAATGGCCTCGAGCGAGCGACTAGTCTGCCAGCTCGACCACATGTTGTTGAACGCGATGCCGCGCTTGGCCCAACGATCGAATTGTGGGGTCACCGAGAGGTTGTTCTTCTGCATCAACTCCCCAGCCGTCGTGTTCTCAGCCATGTACAGCGAGTCCATGTATCGGAACGATTCGACAGCGAGCACGAGCACGTTGGGCGGGTTCTTCTCATCGACCTCGACGTCGAATGCGAGTGGGCCCTTGAAGCCCGTGGTCTTGCGGTAGAGCACGTCCTTCTCGAAGAGTTCGTAGGACTCGGTGTCGGACTGGATGTAGTATGGTGCCGACGTGAGTCCACCCGAGCCCGAGCCTTGTTGGAACTGCATGTGGAACCAGTTGCGGAAGAGCTCGTTGAGCGAGGCATTGAGCGCGATCGACGCGACGACCGTCGACGCCGACTTGGCGATCGCGTGCGTGACGATCACGAGCACGATGTAGCCCACCACGAGCGCGACAACGAGACGGAGCGTCTTGTTCTGGAACCACTTGGCCACGCTCGCGGTGGGCGTCTTCTCGACCTCAACCGGGTTGGGCGCGTTGCTCTCCTCGGCATCCGTGCCCGACGCCAACTCGGACTGCGAGGCCGACTCGGACTGAGACGCCGGGGTCTTCTTTCCTTCTTCTAGGCTTTCAAAAGTCACGGTCGAGCTGTCAGCGGCGGGCGTCTTGGTGTCCACGGGCTTGAATTCGTACCCGGCGGGCGTGTTCTTGGGGCGGACCCAGAGCAGGTCGACGCAGGTGACGTAGAAGACGGCGAAGAAGAGCGAGACGAACGCCGTGCCGGCCACGGTCTGCGTTGCGAGGCGCACTTCGCGCGGGTCCACTTCAAGCGACGAGGCCTGGTCTTTCTCGCGCAAGTAGGTCTCGATGAGCTCGGTCGTGAAGCGCATCTCCCGGGAGCGGATGAGCAGCAAGTCGGCGGCCACGAACGCGAGCGTGAGCACGATGCAGGCGAGCACGACGAGAAAGCGCAGCGAGCGGCCGACGATCTTGAGCGCCGTGGTCACGCGCTCGCGGCGCACGAGCGTGACGACGCCGAGCGCCACGAGCTCGAGCACGACGAGCGCCGCGACGAGCAGCGTCGTGACGAGAAAGTCCTCGACCACGCCGAGCGCCATGCCGGCCAGCTTGCGTCCAAAGTCGCGCTCGTTCTTGGCCGCAAACATGTCGAGGATCGCGTCGAGCGCCACGAGCTTGTCGACGAGACAGAAGAGCATGGGGATCGCGAAGACGGCGAGCCAGTGGAGCCACGGCGTGGTCAGCCAGACGCGGCGCAGCGAGAGCAGCGCGTCGCGAGCCGTCATGGTGGGGAAGAGAGCCTGGCGGAGCTTGGAGCTGCTCGGCGGATCTGTGACGGAGCCGACCGGGATGGAAATGGCAGGATGGAGGTCTCTGGACGGGATGGAGAGGAGAGTCGAAGGGAGGTTACGCGGCGGCTGGATCTTAGGATTTGGTCCGCAACCCGAACCCGCAACGCATGTGTCATCTCTCGTGCTGGAGAGTCGCCGGACGGAAAGGGAACCAAAAACAAACAAAAAAAAAAGGAACAGGAAAAACAAAGCGGCCTTTCTGCGCTCCCAGCGCCTTTAGTTGTGGGCGGTGGGGCAGACAACAACAGGAGGTCGCGGTGACAGCAGCGTTATTACGGCCGCACGACGACGACGCCAGCTGGCAACACGAGACGAGCCAATCAGACAGTCGCCCAGAGCAAGAGTTGCAGAACCCACAGCGATTAGGGTCCGTCGCTCCCCCCAAATGTACAGTGTAGCCATTCAAAAAGATTGATTAGGGAGGGAATGGCTCGTTTCTGGCCCGCGTACTGGTGCATAGACCGAGTGGCGCCTCCTTTTTTTCCATTCGGACCGGTTCTTTTTTTGTTTGGTGGGGGTTCCTTCCAGCGTTTTCTTGGGTTCACTGCACGACGAGCGATTGTTGGTTCCTGAGAACAGACTCCAACCGTCTGTGCACTGGCGGCGGTCTCGCGTGTGCCAGCGCCGTCGGCTCCCCCACGACACGCCTCGCCAACTCTCGGTCCAGCCAAATTGTAGTACTCTGTGTATCACACGGCGCTGGATTCTCGCTCGTGCTGCTCCTCCCGACTGCGATCCAAGGAGCTTGACGTTGGATATGCAACCCTAGCTCCTCTCTCACTCCAGGTGCGGAAAGTGGTGACCGCGCTCTGGAAAAATTGGGAGATCCAATCGTTTCGTCCAGAGCTCTGGATCCAGAAGAGCGCAATCCGTAAGACACTCGCACCCACCGGTTGATCCAGTTGACGTGGTTACGCTGTACCCCTTCGTCCACTATGGACAAAATCGGAAAACCCGCATTTTTCTCATTTATCGTAAATGCTACTACAGTACATTTTCAACACGCGACCTGCGTGAGGCACTTGCTGTCCCAGCGGTGCTTGAAGTACGCGTTGAGACTGCGTCCTGCGTCTCGCAGAGCCATCCACTCGCTCTGCTCCTGGCTCGAGAGCCCCGGGAAGAGATCCTCGGTCGCGAGCGGATCGGCGTTGGCGTCATGGAGCAGCACGGCCTCGGAGATCGTGTCGTACACGAACCGCTTGGTGCCTCTCACCGCCGACTTTTTCTTGAGCGGGTTGTTGCTCCACACGACTCGCTCGTTCTCTGGGATCTTCCGCAGCAGCTACCGCCCCACGCCGGTCTGCATGAATCCGTCGGGAGGCAGCCCCGTGATGTCGGCTAGTGTGTTAATAGTTCGTCAAGGTAATGCAACCAAAGTACCACAATCTCATTGCATCGTCTTTCACTAGTGTGTTGACACGAATATGGAGAATGATGTGGGGGCAATTAACGGTGGGTAATGGGACGCGACAGAGAACAGAGAATGCAGAGAATGATCTTGGCGAGGCAGAATCGTGGAAAGTATCTGATTGATTGAGAGGACCAAGCGCCATTATCCCAACTTCTTCAGTCACAAAACAAAAAGAAAGATGCTGAAGCTCTTCTGTGCGGTGGTCGGGAAGCAGGGAAGCGCGTTCTCCGTCGAGATCGATGCGAGCGAGTCCGTGGGTGACTTACGGAACATGATCCGAGACCACCCACAGTTTGGCCATCCTAACAGCAAGATGGAGCTATTCCTCGCCAAGAAGGGCGGCACGTGGTTGCCATCGAGCAATCTGAGTGTAATTACTATGCGGAGCGGAGTGATTCCTGACGACATAAAGCAAATGCTCACCCAAGAGATCGATCGAGCTGATGAGATTGGCGATTTGTTTGCACAGTGTCCGACAAAGAAGGTAATTCACGTGCTGGTAGTGGTTTCAAGCGATGAGCCACCGAATGCGTCTCCTCCGCATGCAGCCGGCATCAATATTCCCGATCAGACCGAACCTCTTTCCAAAAAAGCCAAGATTGCGCGAAACGGTGTTGGATATCATGGTCTTCTTTTGGATTGCAAAGAAGCAGGATGGAAGTGGAAGACTGAAGAGGAGCCTGTCGATTCACTTGAGAATGACAACATGTATTTCGTTAATCGCGATCGTGCCGTGCTGCAGCTTCAAGAGATCCACAAACAGAAGTACAACAGAGCAGTGAATGGCGCGGGACTCGCTTGGATTATTCCCATTGCAGACAACGCCATTGGGTTGGGCAAATCATCGTTCGGCACTCACTACATACGAAAATGTCGCGGTGCGTGGAAGGATGCCGGTAACAAAAGCGATTTCCACAAGACGGTTAGTGAATGCCACACCGTTCGTCTCATATTTGACAGAGGTGACCTGTTGAAGCCGTCTCTCGATGCAGTGATGCTTGACTTCCTTGTCCAGGAGCTTCACAAGATGTTTGAGAAGCCACCTGATATTCTTTCAAATCCACCAGAGACCACGAAAATGTTTTTGGAACAATTGACACGTGAAGTGGGACCGTTGTTTATTGAGCTGGATGGGATTGGTGCTGCGTTTGAAGCAGACAATTTGGATCATGTACAGTCGCGACCAGTTCATGGAGTTCTGCCACAATATTGTTGGAAAGTGGTTATCGATGAGCAATGTTTTCTTCGTGCTTCTTGGGCGTTTTCAGCTATATTGCGATGAGACCCACCCCGACGCAATTCATGGAGAGTCCGTTCATCTTTTCTCGACTGAGTATCCACCTTCTTCGACCAGAAGCGATCAAGACAAACATGGAGAGCACGTTTGCCGATAATGTGGAGAACAAGACGATCAAAGAAGTCTAAGGATTGGACGGTCCTCAACTTGATGACGCTGTGCAGCATCTTCAACCCCATTTTTCTCATTTATCGTAAATGCTACTACAGTACATTTTCAACACGCGACCTGCGTGAGGCACTTGCTGTCCCAGCGGTGCTTGAAGTACGCGTTGAGACTGCGTCCTGCGTCTCGCAGAGCCATCCACTCGCTCTGCTCCTGGCTCGAGAGCCCCGGGAAGAGATCCTCGGTCGCGAGCGGATCGGCGTTGGCGTCATGGAGCAGCACGGCCTCGGAGATCGTGTCGTACACGAACCGCTTGGTGCCTCTCACCGCCGACTTTTTCTTGAGCGGGTTGTTGCTCCACACGACTCGCTCGTTCTCTGGGATCTTCCGCAGCAGCGACCGCCCCACGCCGGTCTGCATGAATCCGTCGGGAGGCAGCCCCGTGATGTCGGCCAGTGTGCTGAGCAGATCGTAGTGCTCGGCCGTGTCGTTGACCACGAGTCCGACGTGGCGGCCGAGGCGTCCCTCGGCCACGATCGCCGCGGCGACGCGCGTGACAGCGACCTGGTCGTTGAACCAGGTCGAGAGGCCGTTCTCGGGGCTCTGTCCGTGGTCGCCCACGATCACGACGATCGTGCCGTTCAGCACGCCGTTCTCCTGCATGCGGTCCATGAACTTGCCGAGCGCCATGTCGGTGAAGTACCGCAGCTCGTTGTAGTTCTTGATGACGTTGACGTACGGTTTGCCCGTGTACAAGGGCGAGAAGTCGGGCGTCGCGTAGTTGTCGTACCACTTGGGCCGCATCTCGAACGGCCCGTGGCTCGTGATCGTGTAGTGGTTCAGAAACAGTGGCTTCTTGGGCTCGCCCTTGGCCACGCGAGCCTGCTGCTCCTTGGTCTTGTTCAGCAGTAGGTTGCCCAACACCTCGAACGAGATATCGTCGTGGACGCCCCAGTTCAGACTTCGCCGACCCTCGCTCCACTCGGTCGCATTGATATGGAGATCTTTCATGCCCAGCGCCTGGATGTCGGGTTCGCCCAACACCGTGTCGTACCCGTGGCTCGAGAGGAACGAGTCCCACTGGTCGTACTTGACCGTGCAGCCCGTCGTGAAGACAGTCTCGTACCCTTTCTGCTTGAAGAGCTGCGGCATCCCAGAGAGCTTGGTGTCCACTCGGCCTCCGGTCATGCCCGTCATCGTCGGCGAGTCGTACGGGATCTGCGCGAAGTTGATGCTCTCGACCGAGCGACTCGTTTGGAGACTCGACCACATATTCGAAAAGGCCACGCCACGCTTGGCCCAGCGGTCGAACGCCGGCGTGACCGTGAGGTTGTGCTGCTTGAGCAGTTTGCCGTGGCCCGTCTCGCCGGCGATGTAGAGCGAGTCCGAGTACCGGAAGGATTCGACCGCGAGCACGAGCACGTTCGGAGGGTTCTTGGCGTCCACGTCCACCGTGAACTCGTACGGGCCCTTGAAACCCGTGGTCTTGCGGTAGAGCACGTCTTCCTTGAGTAGGCGGAACTCCTCCGTGGCTGAGTTGATGTACTGGCGCACAGACCAGGAGTCGGCGATCTTGCGCCCCGTGGGCTCAAAACGCACGCCCAGCGCGTAGCGGAAGAGCTCGTTTAGCGTCATGTTGACGGCCACTGACGCGACTGGCGGCGACGTCGCGCGGGTGATCGCACAGGTCACGACAACCTCGACAACGAAGCCCACGGCCATGGCGAGCGAGACCAACAGCCGGCGATGGGCGAACCACTGCTTCTGTTTGCTCTCCTTCTTGGCCTTGTCCGAGTGGGGTTTGACGGCTGTGGCCATGTCCGTCGACGGATCCACGCCCGTCGCATCGATCGTCCGAGGCTCCGTGGGCTTGTCGTGGGAATCACGAGGCGTGTCCGTGCTCGTTCTTGCGTCGGCGCTGCTTCGATCGCTCGTGGACGACGACGCGGCCTTGTATGCGTTGATTCCCATTGGATGGACGACCGGTTTCGGTAGCTCGCTGGATTTCATCAGTCCCTTCGTGAGGTCCACGCAGGCGGCGTACAGCACGGCGAAGAAGAGCGCGATGATCACAGTGGCCGCGACGGTCTCTTTCGCCAGTCGCACTTCTCTCTTGTCGACCTGGAGACTCGAGGCCTCAGCTCGCTCGCGGATGGCCATGGCGATGTAGTCCATCGTGAATCGCATCTCGCGTGTGCGGATGAGCAGCAGATCGGCGGCGAACGGCGCCATAGTCAGCGCGACGAGAACGAACGCTACGAGGAAGCGAGAGGCCACGGTCGCCACACGAAGAACTCGTCCGCGAGGTCCTAGGTTCTTGGCTACCCAGAGGCTGTAGAGGCCCGCGCCCGCAACGTCGAGAGCTAGCAACATGAAGAGGAGTAGTGTTGTGATCGCGAGGTCCTCAAGAAAGCCCAGCGCCATGCCGGAGGCCTTCACCCGCGCTGTGATCTGGTCGGCGGCGGCAAAGACGTCGAGGATCGCGCCGACCGTGTGGAGTCGGTAGAAGAAGAAGTAACTTAAGACGATCGCGTAGAGTGCGGCCCAGTGGAGCCATGGCTTGGTCGCCCAGGCTGTGGTGACCCGCGTGGCGGCTTCTGCGAGCCGCTGTCTCATTCGTTCGCTAGAGCTGGGAGTGTCGCGGGGAACGGAAAGCTAGGGCAAGGAAAGAGAGAGTTCTCTTGTGGATTGTGTGGCGGCATCAGCCATGGCTTTCGAGCTTGACGACAGAAATAGAGAAATCTGGATCTGCAAGATCGCATCATGTTCACGACAGCAATCGCATCCACGAAGGTTGAAGCGAGTGGGTTTTTAGGGCTGCTGTCCTTTATATAAATGTCGTATCTTCGAGCAAAACTAAAGAACTGAGGAAGTGGGAATGAGATCGAGAGCTTACGTTAGGCTTCAACCTTCGTGAGTACGAGTGATTTGAAATGTGTGATCAATTTAAGCGATGTGATTAAATTTACGTGGTCGGGCACTTGACCTGCGTGAGGCACTTGTTGTCCCAGCGCTGTTTGAAGTACTCATTGAGCGTTCGCCCAGACTCGCGCAGTTTCATCCACTCGCTTTGCTCTTTTGCTGATAGCTTGGGGAAGAGATCATCGGTCATGTACGGGTCCACGTCGGCGTCGTGGAGCGTGACGGCGTCCGAGACCGAGTCGTACACGAACCGCTTGGTGCCTTTAATCGCCGACTTTTTCTTGAGCGGGTTGTTGCTCCACACAATGCGCTCGTTCTCCGGAATCTTGCGTTTGAGTGACCGCCCCACGCCGGTCTGCATGAATCCGTTGGGCGGTAGCCCCGTGATGTCGGCCAGTGTGTTGAGGATGTCGTACTGCTCAACAGGGTCGTGCATCTTCATGCCAGCGTACTGGCCGAGCCGCCCTTCGGCAACGATAGCCATGGGCACGCGTGTGCACGCGACCTGGTCCACGTACATCTGCGACGCACCCTGCTCGGGGCTGATTCCATGGTCGCCCAACATGACGACGATCGTGTCGTTGAGGATCCCGTTCTCTTCCATGCGGTCCATGAACTTGCCGAGCTCGAGATCCGTGAAGAAGCGCAGCGTGTTGTAGTTCTTGATCATGTTGGCGTTACCTTTGCCAGTATACAGCGCTGAGAAGTCAGGCACCGGATACGTGTCGAACCACTTGGGCACTTGGTCCCAGCCAATGTGGCTCGAGATGGTGTAGTGGTTGATGAACACAGGCTTCTTGGGCTTACCCTTGGCTACGCGAGCCTGCTGCTCCTTGGTCTTGTTGAGCAACAGGTTGCCGAGGACGATAAACGAGGCGTCGTCATGGACACCCCAGTTAAGGCTTCGTCGGCCAGCTCGCCATTCTGTGCCATTCAGGTGAAGATCCTTCATCGCTAATGCCTGGATATCAGGCTCACCTAGTACGCTCTCGTACCCGTGGCTCGAGAGGAACGAGTCCCACTGGTCATACTTGACAGTGCAGCCCGTGGTGAAGATGGTTTCGTAGCCTTTCTGCTTGAAAAGATGCGGTAGACCCGATAGCTGCGTGTCGACACGGCCTCCTGTCATCCCTGTCATCGAGTTGGAGTCGTACGGGAGCTGCGCAAAGTTAATACTTTCAACTGAGCGGCTGGTTTGCCAGCTCGACCACATGTTAGTGAACGCGATCCCGCGCTTGGCCCAGCGATCGTACGCGGGCGTGACGCTGTACTTTTCCTTGGTGATCGTGGCTGCGGCCGTGAGGTTGCCAGCCATGTACAGCGAGTCAGAGTACCGGAAGGACTCGACCACGAGTACGAGAACATTAGGAGGGTTCTTGGGGTCTACTGCGACATCGAATGCCAACGGCCCTTTGAAACCTGTGGTCTTGCGGTAGAGCACGTCTTCTCGTTCGAGCTTGTACTCCTCTGTGTCCGAATCGAGGTACTGACGCACCGACCACCCGGAGCTGGAGTCCGCGCTGGGTCCTTTATCCTTACCATCGTTGGTGCCAGCGTCTCCACCAGAGGACGGGGGCAGCGTGACTTTGGCCTCGGGCTCGAAGCGTAACCCAAGCACACAGCGAAAGAGCTCGTTCAGCGTCATGTTGAGCGCCACAGACGCTGTGGCCACCGGTACGCTGTGAGAGATTGCTCCCGTGATCAGCAGCTCCATGATGTAAGCGAACGCGAGTGTGATGGCAACGCAGGAACGCTTGCGCTGGTACCATCGCTTGCCTGATCTGACAGTCTCATGTTTGGTCACGCCAGCAACCTGGAGATCCTGGTCTTTAGTCGGCGAGGTCTCGACCACGTGGAGCTTGCGGTGCGTGAGACCGTACTCGGCGTCAGCGATGTCATGGGTCGGACTGAGTTCAGACGTGGCGATCGTCTCGTAGCCGTTCACTGCCGGGTGAGTCACAACGGCTGGGCGCTCGTTCGATTTCGTGATCCAGAGTGTGAGATCAACCCAGATCGTGTACACGGCCGAAAAAAACGTGACAATGATGACCGTGGCTGCGACGGTCTCCTTGGTCATGCGGATCTCGCTGTCGTCGATCTTAAGATTAGCTGCCTCGTCCTTTTCGCGAAAGTACATCGTGATAAAATCCATCGTGAACCGCAACTGGCGCGTGCGGATGAGCAGCAGGTCAGCTGCAAAGGGCGTCAGCGTGAGAGCGACGAGCACAAACGATACGATGAAGCGCGCCACTGGCAACACTGCACGCAGTGGCGTCTCGATTTTCTGCTGGACTGTCTCCCCGAGACGCTTGTACGCAGCCTTTGCCAAGAGATCCACCGCAAGCAGCACGATCATCAGAATAGTTGTGATTGCAAAGTCCTGGAATATGCCGAGGAACATGCCGCCCGACTTAACGTTCTTGTTGTGCTCCTTGGCTGACGCAAACATGTCGAGGATCGCACCGACGACGTGGAGCCGATAGAAAAAGAAGTAGCTCATGATGATACCATAGGCCACGAGCCAGTGGAGCCACGGCTTGTCTGCCCACGCGACCGCCATGGCATTTAAAGTCGCGCGGACGTAGTAGCGCATGCTGCTTTACGTCGGAGCAGGCGAGTTGTCTTGTGTGTGGAGATACTTGTCACGGCGCGAAGTTGGCTCAGCGGATTTAAATCAGGATGAGGGGTGAGATCGACGCGAAAGATCGGATCGCTAGTGGGATTTGGCCCGTCGCCCTTTCGCCTAATCATGGGCTGAAGAGACCCGTGAGTCAAGGGGCGCGTCTTCTATCTTTGTAAACGGAGCTGATTGGTCGCGATTCTTAGAGGACGCCCAAAATAAAAAAAGCAAAATTAAGAATCCCCACTCTTGCTCCACGCTTGGACTGCAAGATCGCAAAAGTGGAACGAGCCCATCGTTGAAGCGTTGAAGAGCTTCATTCTGTTGCTGAGATGTATCCATCCGGATAAACTTGAAATGGCTACACAAAGGTATACACAAATGTGTATGAGGAGATGGGTCGCGATAAAATACACATTTGGGACATGTCGAAAGAGTGGGATGTGTATACCTTTTGGCCAACACAACACGATAAAATCCTGATGTCATCGAGTTCGAGCCAACAGCCTATATAAGACCCCCTTTCAACTCTTACTGGCGCTGCCGGCTCTGTAAAAGTGCTCGAGCGATATTCTTTCGAGAAATGAAGCGACTTATTTGGCGCTCATTGTGGTCAGCATCCGCGTTTGATCACCTAATAGTTGTGGAATGTGTGGGCCTCTGGCTGTCTATCAGTACGTTTCGGTGAAGTTGCATCTAAGTTTGTTCAAATGTACCTGTTTAAAAGAAACGTATAGTATACATATTTGTCATAATACTATACGTTTTGCAGCTGCGTCGGTCCAGTCCCAAACCGGCTTTATCCGGATATACGCCCCTCTCCGCTTGCTCATCATGTCACCATGAGTGTTGGTCGATCTTCAAGAGCTCAGGTTTCCGTACCTCCTCAGCAGCTCTTCAACACCAAGCGACGCCCACGAGACGCTCTGCGTCGCCCTCTCTCTCTCTCTCTCTTTCTGCGTTGCCAGCGTCATCGCCGACGACTCGTCCCACTCGCGCTCGCAGCTTCGCCTTGCAGCTCGAGATCTGCCAAATGGCGATGCTCGCGTTTCTCATTCCGCGACTTGCCATCTCGCCACCGCAGCTGCTTCCACGACAACTATGCCACCAATGGTCTTCAAGCGCGCCTCACCACCGGAGCCAAAGATCCAACGACTGGCCATCCGCTCGCCCGACGAGGCCGACGAGCCACGGTCGCGACTCGAGCTGAACGCACTGCGAGCCCTCGGCACGATCCTCGACAAGCACGAGTGGTGGACCACGTGGACCAAGCGCCCCGACGTGCAAGCCAAGTGGTTCGCCGAGATGGAAGAAGAGCTGGTGCGTGCGAACGTCCGCCAGGTGCTGGGCGTGTGGCCGCGTCCCGGCAGCGTCGCCACGACCCACGAGCTTCTAGCGACCGCGCGGGGGATCGTCGCGATGAAGAACG
The DNA here is from genome assembly GCA_023091665.1 of Pythium myriotylum. Classification (NCBI taxonomy): domain Eukaryota; phylum Oomycota; class Peronosporomycetes; order Pythiales; family Pythiaceae; genus Pythium; species Pythium myriotylum. The sequence goes on from JALJCQ010000009.1 coordinate 682,201, forward strand.
GCAACGCGAAGAAAGCCAAGATCGAGGAGCTCTTGGCTTATGTGCTGTACCCTTCTGCTGAAGGAGATGCTGGCTTTGAAGAGGGAAGAGAGCAAGACTGCGAGGGGGACTCTAGCGAGGAAGAAGACGAGGACCTGGAGGACGAAGTGGAAGGCGAAGTTGACTCGGAAGATGAGACCGCGCTTGATGAAGATGGTGACGTTGTGCCATTCGACACGGCCGTTACTCAGGCCATGAAGACTCACGGGATTCCTACAGAGGTCATCGACGTGGACTGTGATGAGACGATGGAGGCCGATGACGACGATGCTGCAACTGAAGGTGCTGTGGAAGCCCACAAGAAAAGGAATCCGTTCGGCCAAATTGCATGGTTTGTAGCAATGAGCCGTGTACGAGAACAGCTTCTGTCGATTGCGCCTGCCGACTGGACGGATGCGGACGTCCCCAAGATCGTCGAGGCTTTTGAGACCCGTGACAACGAAGATCTGATCAAGCGCGCCAGTTCGCTCATTCTCGCGGTAGTGAGAGCCACCAGGGAGGGTAACGAAGTGGCTATCGAAACGGTCAAGCTCCACGTCCCAGAGGAGACTCGCAGCCGGGTCCTTGATATTCTTACGGTCCATTTTCAAGCTGCCCACCAATACCTCGTGGCCGTTAAGGGCGATGTCGCAACTGTGCTGGAGATTCTCATCCAGCGACTAGCCCTCCCTGCAAAATATGAGATGACCGAGTCCAACTCGCTGCGCACGCCCGGAGCAGTTCCCCATTCTTGGACGAGCGATGATCTTGTCTCGAACGAGCTCAAGACGAAGCTTCTCAGTGAGGTGGCTGTACTCGAGATCGAGCAAAGCTCAAGCGACCAGGCCGCAGATCTCGTCGATCCGTCTCTTTACTGTGGCGTGATCGGAGAGACTGGCCGGCTACCGCAGAGCGCAGCCAAGAAAACTTACGGTTCGCCTGTGCAGCACTTGAACGAAATTATTGCTCAGCCTGCGAAGAGCAAATTGGCTGGTCCAAAGACGAAGAGAACGAAATTCCAGTGGCTGCCGTGCGAAGTCGACGTGGATGAGGTCGAGGAAGGTGGGAATTCGTCGATTGTGACGTATATCAATAATCTCCACCCACAGAAGTTCACAGCTCTGTACCAGTCGATCGAGCAGATCTTCACAGGGTTCGTTCCGCTCTTCGACACTGTTGTATCATCACTGGACGACCAGGCGCAAGAGCGCGCCTGGAAGGCGCTGTACGAACATGGCCAGGCGACACTGCCATGTCCGCCGAGCCTTGTGCCACCTGGCCTCTTTGAGACCAGCGACCCGCAATTCACGCTCAAGGGAACTCGCTGCCAGGTGATCGTCAAGATCTCTGAGATTCGCTTGACACCGAAGAAGCCGAAATACGCTGGAGGAGCTTGGCACGTAGTAGGCACCGATGCCGAGCGGATCATTGCGACGGGTTTGTACTATTTTGGCAGCGAGAACATTGCTGAGTCTCAGGTATCATTCCGCAAGTTTGTGAAGCTGCCCGAGGACGAAGAGAACGATGTAGTCGGTGTTGGCCTTGGCTACGGAATTCGGAAGAACAGCCTCCTCGTGCAGAATCTTGGTACCATTACGGCGCGTGAAAATCGCTGCGTCGTGTTCCCCAACACGTACGAACACAAGATCGAACCACTTAGCCTCGCAGACCCGTCCAAGCCCGGAGTTCAGAAGATCCTAACGTTCTTCTTGGTCGATCCCACTGGGTCGCCGATCCCATCGACGGCCGTCGTGCCACCTCAGCAACAGGAGTGGATCGATCTCGCCTGCGAACCACAGTTCAAGCGGCTCCGCGTGTCTGACGCGGTTCGCAATGAGATCGAAGCCTCGTCTCGTGGGGAAGGTCTCAGCCTCGAGCAAGCGAAAGAAATTCGAGCGAAGTTGCTGGCTGAGCGATCGCCTGTCGATCGTGAAGGTGATCTCGACTTCGTGTTTTCCCCACTCGAACAGTAAAGTGGGTAATGAATCATTCGTGTGCAGATACCTTCCACAATAAATATCGCGACGTGTGTTGAGGAGATACCAGTTGTAAATGTCATTTCATGCGCACCTTCAGATCAAATGCCCCCTTCAACTCTTGAATGGATTGTTGCTGAGCCAGGGGCCCCTCTGTCAACGACTCATTACTGGCGTTGAACCCAATTGCAGCGTCTCCTCTTCCGCAACGCAAGACTCATCGCGCCCTCTCAACTCGTCATTCCACAATTCACATCTTTCCTCGTTGGTGACTCCAGGATGCTCACACCACGCCCTCCATTGCGACGCTACACGATCCGCTCACCCGAAGAGGCCGACGCGCCTCGCTCGCTTCTCGAACTCCATGCACTCCACGCACTCGGTGCCGTCCTCGACAAGCGCGCGTGGTGGATCAAGTGGACAACTAGACCGGAGGTTCGAGCCAATTGGCTGGAGGAGATCGAGGATGCGCTTGTCCAGTCCATGCTAGTCAAAGTGCTCGCTGTGTGGCCATCCACGGGAAGCGTTGTGGGCTCCCAAGGCCTCTCGAGCAAGCTGTTTGAGATCGTGCAGATGGAGGAGGGTCCAGCAAAGCAACAAGCCATCCACGCCATATGCGAGCATGTGGTGTATCCTCCACCGCAACGAGACGATGGGGGATACGGCGCTTTCGACGAAGGAATCCGGTCTTACGACGATCGAAGCATCCACAGCGACGACGAGCCGAGCGAAGAAGATGAGGATAGTGTGTTGGGTGAGACAGATGAAGAAGACGACACAGTGCTGGATCAGGAAGACAACGTTGTGCCGTTTGACGATGCAGTCGCACAAGCGAGAAGGATGTTCGGGATCGATAATGCAGACGAAGACGGAGACGTGATCATGCAAGACGAGGAAGACGAGGAAGACGGACTTCGAGACCATCGGGGCAAGAACTCGTTCGGCCAGATTGCGTGGTATGTCGCCATGAGCGTGTTCCGAGAGCGAATCCTTGCGCTCACTCCGAGCGATTGGACTGTCGATGGCATGAATGCGTTCTACACATCGCAAAACACACGCGACAGCTACCGCGGCCAAGAAATCGTCGCACGGGCATGCTCGCTCATCGTCGCGGTCTCACGAGCAATGGATGAGGGGGAAGCCGACTCCATTGAAATCGTCAAGGCTTACACCCCCTACGAGACCCGTGAGGATGTGCTGAAAATCCTGGCGCTGCACTTTGAAATGATCAATGAGTACTTGGAGAGTTCCAAAACCGACATCTCGACGGTGTTGGACATTCTCGTCGACTCTCTCGGACTGAAACAAGGCGACGACGCCAACTCGCCCAGCCCGTTGGGAGTCCCTGGGTCTGTGAAGCACACATGGATGAGTGATTATGCGATCCCAGCCAACCTCAAGACCAAGTTTATCACCGAGATCTTGGCGCTGGAGAATGTCCCAGATGACCAAAAGGATTGGCATCCCAATTCGGACGAACAAGTGCTGGATCTCGTTCATCCGTCTCTGTTTTGTGGCGTCCTCGGCAAGACCTTGTGCCTTCCGAGGCGCGAGGCCCGCATACCCTACAGCACGGCTGCAGAGCAGATGCATGCGGTCATGTTTGCGCCAGAGACCACAACACTGTCCGACCTCCGGGGTAGGACACAGTTCCAGTGGTTGCCTTCTGAAGTTGACGTCAGTGACAAAGGAGATGCCACGATCCGTTCGTACATCAATAATCTTCACCCGGAGCAGTTTGCAAATCTCTACCAGTCGATTGAGGCCATCTTTTCCAAATTCGTGCCGCTGTTCGACTCAGTGTTGTCCACACTGGACGCGGACTCGTATAGCCGCGTCGTGGAGGCTTTGTATCACCAGCACGGAGGTGCAAAGTTGCCCTGCACACCGAAACTGATTCCTCCAGGTTTTGTGGAAGCCACCAACCCGACTCTCTCGCTCAAAGGAATGCGGTGCCAAGTCATCGTGAAGATCGCCGAGATCCAGCTGACTCCTGAAAAGCCGTCTTACCCCGGTGGCTCATGGCATATCGAAGGCACGGACTCGGAGCGGATCATTGCGACCGGCTTATACTACTTCGGGAGTGAAAACATCACGGAATCTCGACTTTCGTTCCGCACCTTCGTCCACGAACCGTACTACGAGCAGGACGACCACGTCGGTATCGGACTCGCGTTCGGTCTTCAGAACGAACTACCGCTGATCCAAAATCTGGGTAGCGTAACGGCGATGGAGGATCGCTGTCTAGTATTTCCAAATACCTACCAGCATAAGGTCGAGCCGTTCGAACTCGCCGACCCGACGAAGCCAGGCGCTCGCAAAATTCTTGCATTCTTTCTCGTCGATCTCACCAACGAACCGATCACTTCGACGGCTATCGTGCCCCCTCAGCAAGCCGAGTGGATTGAACGAGCTCGCAACCCTCAACTCACGCGCCTTCCGCTGCCGGACACTGTCCAGAACCACATCAAAGAAATGATGCGCAAAGGGTTGAGCCTTGACGAAGCCAAGGAGATCCGTGCTCGACTCATGGAGGAACGATCTCCTGCTCGGCTCAATGAGGAGTTCAGTTACATTTTCTCCCTGTGTGAGCATTAGATAAGCAGCTTGGTGAAATACAGTCGCAAAATGTTACCTTGATTTCTATGCGTTTTAACTTCCTTTATCTCCGCTTGGCCACGTGGTGCTGGAACCGTCTTCGTAAGCCGTACCAAAGCACAGCAAGCAAACTGAGCACTGCGGTCGTAATCACGAAGCTGAGACTTGGGTGAAACACGATGCGGCGCCATCGCCATTGCTCGTGGAGTGACCACTTGTGGTCCGTCACGATCCACATCGAGTCAGTTACTCGGCGTGCATCGTTTTCGACGAACTCGAATAGCGCATGACTCACGTTGAAGACATGCAAGCGGCCATACCCATATGTCATCTTCGCGTACTCTGACCAGCCGACTCGATAATACCCGAATGTATCAACATTCGCACCGCCCGAGCCCACCATGATGTGTACTGGCCCGCGCACTTCGCCGTTCTTGCCGTAGTAGCACTGGTCGTCATAAACTGGGCATGTTCGCTCGTAAGAATGATAGTGGCCTGAGAACACGACGTCAACGCGATACTCGGCGAATACCTTCTCGAGATGGTCACGGAGATACAGAGAGCGGATAAAGTCCCCGCCGAAGGCGACCGAGCAGTAAAGAGGGCGATGGAGATGCACAAAGAGCCAAGGAGTCTTGGCGCGGTCGACACTCGCGAGGTCTTTCAAGAGCCAGTCGTGCATGGGTGAGCCGATGGCAAAGTCATGTTCGCCGCTGAGGATCGTATGGTGCGTGAGCCCGATGTCGAAGCTGTACCAGAGAATGCCATTGCCGTTGTCGGGCATATGGAATCGCTTCTCCGTTGGTACGCCGCACTCGCCGTGCGCATCGAAACCCTTCGTCTCGTCCCAGTCGAAGATCGTGTGTGGTGGGGCGCGGTTTTTCTTGGTCATCCTCCCCTCCAAATATCCAAAGTCGTGGTTCCCAATGCTCACCATGTACGGGATCCGCGAGGCGACGGGTTCGATGAGCGCGCCAAAGTGGTCCCAGACGTACGTCTTCCCAGCCGCGTAGCTCAGGTCACCAACATGGATCAGCCCAACGTAGTCACGACCGTTCTCTGGATGTAGAAGGTCCCTCTCGATCAGCTCCATCGTCGTGCCACAGCTACCAGGGATGCGGAAGTCCTTGGTCGCGTCAGTCGCCGTCATGAGATCGCCAAACACGAAGAGACTGAGCGGCTTGTCCTCGACGGGCACGCCTCGCAGCGGCGGCAGTCGAAACGACCGCACGTCGCTCCACTTGTCGCCGGTCCCGCTGCCAACCTGGTAGTAATACGTCACGTCGGGCTCGAGTCCCGTCATGACCGCTTCATACAGCATCCCTGGGTCACGGAACTCTCTCGGGCCTCGCGTGGTCGCCGGCGCCGCGCACATGTCGTCGGCGTCGTACGTGGTCCAGGTCGCCGCGGCCTCGTGCAGCAGCTGATCAGCACGCGAGCCGTAGCGAACGCGCGGCCTGTCGCTCGAGACGTGGGCGCTCGTCCACATGACGCGCATCTCGCTGGGCGACGTCGTCATCGCGAGATGGAGCTGCGTGGGCTCGGCGTCTCCATGGCGGAAGCGCACGAGCGACGGCGCCGTCGCGAGTACCGAGCCGTCGGGCGCCAGCAACTTGAACTGGAGCGCGCAGCGCATGTTCACGAGCGGTCCGAACTCGATCTCGTCGCTCTCGCGGCCGCTCGTGTCGCGGCGGTCGAGGAACTCGCTCACCGGCAGCTCGGCGTCGTCGCGGTCGAGGCAGTAGACGCCGATCCAGTCGCTCGCGGCGGCCGAGCCGGCGCCGTACGCGAGCGAGAGCGTCACTTTCTCGACGTTGCTGAGCGCGTACGACGAGAGCTCGAAGCGCCGCACGACGCGCGTCGCCGCGGGCCGCGGATCCGGCGACGAGACCACGCGGTCGCGCGCGGCCGATTGCGGCGTCCAGCGCACGAAAACGAGCGCGAAAAGCGCGGCGGCGGCGAGAAGAAGCGCCAGCGGACGCGCTGCGACGTGGCGGCGCGGCGCGCGGAGCGCCGAGGGCGCCGGCGCGAGGCTCGTCGGCAGCAGCTCATACTCGGGCTGGCCCATGGTGGTCCCGGATGAGTTATGAAGGGGGTTGAAGTGTAACCAGGGTACGAAATGCGTAACCATATGTGACGCGCGCAAAACCGGTTTTAACGAGGGAGAGGGTGGACAGTGATCAGTTTATGTGGTCCACACCACTCAACTGACTCATCGGACCGAACCCTAATCAGGGTTACCCTCTTCTTTTTTTCGAAGACCTATTATAATCGTGATTCGCTGATTTATTTTAGGGTCTTGAGGGGCGGACGGTCTCACTTGCCCTCGTCGGGCTTGACAACCCTCCGTAAAACACTGGACGCTCGCCACGTCCAAACCACTTGGCCACCCATGCGAGCGCTCGTGAGCAGCTACGGTCGCGTGGCCGCGGCGTTCGCCGCGCAGCCCTGGCGCCAGTGGCTCGTCTTCTACGCCGTGCTGCTCCCGTTCTTCTCGGTCTACCGCTGCGTCGGACTCGCCGCCATGCTCGACACGTTCGCGACCCCCGACGAGCGCACGGCCGGCGTCAAAGCCTTGGCGGTCGTGCTGGGCGCGTGCGAAGACGCGGCGCTCGTGACGCTGCTGCTCGTGTTGCTCTCGGGCGTCGACGTCGTCGTGGGTCCGCGTAGTCGCTGGGCGCGTGCTGTGGCGTCGGCTTTTCCAGGATCAGAGCGGGGACTCGAAGATGAGAATGAGAAGCTGACTGTGCGCAGGAGAGGACGGTGTGCGGCTGTGTGCATGTGGCTCGCATCGGCGTACCGTCGGCTGCTGCGTCTCGCGCTCCACGCGGCGCTGATCGTGCTCGCGATCGCGCCGTTCGCGACCGACATCTTGCTGCTTCGCATCCGCGGCATGCGCTTCACGTTCGAGTTCGTCAACATGTACTTGCGCGAGATTAACTTCACGGAAGGGTTCGCCGTGGATCCGAGAGAGGTTCGCTTGGCCAAGCAGGCGGTCGCAGCCTCGCTGACGGTCGCGGTGCTGCTGCTGTTCGTGGATATGCTCTGGTTCGACTTCACGAGATGCCACCTGCTGATGTTGTTCGAGAAGAAGCCAATCAACCAAATGACCGACCCGAACGTAGCAGGCAAGAAGACCAAGAACGGCGCGGCATACTCGGTTCTCGAGAATGGAGTGGATGCGAGCTACGAACCCGTGCCGTCGCTTGATCCTGAGCTCGCTGCTGACTCGCCCGGTGTCGCGGTGAAGATCCAAGACGACGACAGCCAAGCAAAGCACTTCAAGCCTCAAACCAAACGAATGGCATGGGTTCGCGCGGCTCTCGTCGCTGGTTTCTCACTCGGCGTTTGCGCAGCCATCTTAACGGTTCTGATGTTGATCACTCACGCGGTGCCAGCCGTCGTCAGCGCCACGGCGCTCAACAACTCGCTCAACGAGCTTTTCCGCACGACGACCAAGCTGCAGTTCCTCAAGAGCCTCGGCGATGGAAGTATCGAGTCCGCGTCCATCTACATCGACACCACAACCGAGTCGTATGAACTGTTCAAGGATGATGTGTTATACCGCAAGACCACAGGCTTCAAGGGTCCGCTCGCGTTTGACGTCGCAGTCAACTCGAGCGATCCGCCGAATATCATCATCGTGGCTGTCGAGTCGTTCCGGTACCAGGACTCGCTCTACATTGTCGGAAACAAGTCGGAGGCGCTACTCAAGCGCAACGGTAACATCACACTCACGCCCAACTTCGACAAGTGGGCCCAGCGCGGCATCGCGTTCCGCAATTTCTGGTCGAGCTGGCAGACCAGCCGATCCATCGAGAGCATTCTCTTTGGCCAGGTACCGTACGACCACATCACGGACACGGGCACCTCGGGCGGTCGCAAAGGTGTTAAGCTCAATGGGATGCCACAGCTCTTCAAGCAGAAAGGCTACGAGACCGTTTTCACATCGGGCGCGAGGATCAAATATGACCAGTGGGACAAGTTCCTTCCATCTCACGGGTTTGAAGATATCATCACCTACAAAGAGTTCCGCAAGTTGGCGATGGAGACCAAGGGCATCAAGGAGAGCGACTGGAAAGACGAGCAGCGGAAAGGGTACTGGGGTCTCCACGATGACCTATCGTTTGATATCCTTGGCGACTTGGTGTACAACCGAACGCAAGAGCAGAAGCAGCGTGTTGCGAACGGAGAACCCAAGAAACCGTTCTTCCTCAACCACTACACGATCTCAAGCCACACGCCTTTCGAAGAGATGCCAAAGTGGTTCAAGCAAAAGTCACTCCCGCACCTCGAGCCGTTGTACAAAGGGCGAGAGAACGAGGAAGATGTCCGAAACTACGCGCGAGTGCGGTACTTCACAGACTATGCGCTCGGCACGTTTCTGAACACGATGAAAGCCAACGGAGTGCTCGAAGACACGATCGTCTTGGTCGTCGGTGACCACGGCCAGAGCCCGGAGCACAGTCTCTCGAAACCCGACGAAGACCAGATGGCTACGACGCGAGTTGCTGCGGCATTGATCGCCGAAGGCCGCCTGGGAGAGTACGCCGGCATGATCGTGGATGACACTGCCGAGCATTATGACCTGCTTAACACGCTCGCGGATATCACAGGCGTGCCCGACGGCGGCTTCTTGCAGTCTGGGGTCGGTCGGTCGCTCAAGCGAGCCTTCCCACCAGGCGAACGTGCTGTGTGGTCCAACAATCCCAAGTTCACTCTCGCCGTCGTCAAGGGCCACCGGCGGCTCAAGTACGACCGCGTGTTCAGCATGATGCAGTTGTTTGACGCCGAGCAGGACCCGTTGGAGACCAACGACTTGCTGCCAACGGTGAGCGAGAGCGAGCGCCAAGAGTGGGAGACGTTACGAGAACGAGGCCGGCGCGTTTCGCGCTACTTCAAAGTGCGATGGGACAGCCAATGCGTTTCCAAGATCAAGTGCTAGAAGCCGAGACGAAACGGATACAGACGCATCGTCGAGGCGGTAATAGTGCGATGGTACAAAATAGAAACCATCGCCTGGGATCGACCAGTAGCCCTTCCTTCGACTGCTCTCCACGCGCGACTGTTTTCCTTCTTGGCCAAACAAGACAGATCAGACTTCCCTTAGCTTGAAAGCCAAATGAACGGCGTTCTTGAGTGGCTGATATCAATGCACAAGCGACTCGTAGCCTTGAGTGCGCTGGAGGCCAAGCCCTCGCGCCAGTGGGTTCTCGTCTATGCCGTGCTGCTCGTCTTCTTCATGGCCTTTCGAAGTACCGGGCTCGCGTCGATGCTTGACAAGTACGCAAATCAGGACGAGCGCTGGTTTACGACAACAGCCCCGATCTTTATTCTCGGTACCGTCGAAGACTTTGCGTTGGCGACGATCCTGCTCGTCGTTCTCTCCCTCGTAGACTTTGTCTTTGGCCCGCACAGCGCATGGGCGGCTGTCGTTCAAAGACTGCAAATGCGGCTACCCACCCGAAAGGGAGCCTACGAGCTTGCGAAGAAGACCGACGAGGCCCCTCCAAGCTTTCCAAGTCGCCGGTTTCACATTGTTTCGCGGGTCCTGGGATCTTCGAGAAGATTGATCCGACTCAGTCTCCACTTCGGATTGATTCTGCTGGCGATGGCGCCGAGTGTGATGGATGTCTCGCTCCATCGCATCCGCGGCATGCGGTTTACATTCGAGATTGTGCGCACGTACCTGCGTGAAATTAAATTCACGGACGATGTCCGCGTGGCCTCGCGAGAAGCTGCTTTCGCTGCGATGAATGCCACGATCACGCTCACGGTCGCGTTGATCCTGGCATTCGTGACAACGTCGAGCTGCGATTTTACGCGCTCGCACCTTGCAAGGCTTCTTGAATCGTCTCCGATTTCACTCGAGTTGAAGACGACACGCGACAGCATTGAAGATGGCCAAGCAAGCGCATGGATTGGTGAGGCCCCGGCCTGGTCGACCGAACTGTTCGATGAGCCGTCCACGGAGCCGACTCACTGGAAACGTAAAATCCGTGCTATTGGCGTGCCAATCGCTATTTGCTTGATCGCTGTCAAGATTCTGCTCGTAGTCTCACATGCAGTGCCCGCCGTGGTCAGTTCATCAGCCCTCAACAGTTCTCTGAACGAGCTCGTTCGTCTGACGATCCATCAGGAGTTTCTCAAGGGGCTTGGGGATGGCACGCTTGCTTCAGCGAGCGAGTACATCGACCCGAGCGAAGAGTGCGAACTCTTCCATGAGAACGTTTTGTTCCGCAAGACCACAGGCTTCCATGGCCCGCTCGCTTTCGACGTCCAAGTCGATCACAGGGACCCGCCAAACGTGCTGGTGGTCGCCGTCGAGTCGTTCCGCTACCAGGATTCGCTTTACATCGTCGGAAACAAGGCCGAGGCTCTCCTTAAGAAGAACAAGAACGTCTCGCTCGCACCCGAGTTCGATCGTTGGGCAAAGCGCGGCGTCGCGTTCCGCAACATGTGGTCGAGCTGGCCTTCGAGCCGCTCCCTCGAGAGTATCCTCTTCGCTCAGGTGCCGTACGACGCGGTGGTGACCACGGGGCCGACTGGGGGGAGGTTAGACGTCGAGCTGCACGGAATGCCGCAGCTGTTCAAGCAGAAAGGGTTCGAGACCGTGTTCACCACAGGCTCGACCATTAAGTACGACCAGTGGGACCAGTTCCTTCCTTCTCATGGCTTTGACGACGTCGTGCCGTATAGTCAGTTCAGCACGTGGGCGATGAGCTCGCGGAACAGGACCGCCGAAGACATGGAAGAGCGGAAGCGAGGCCTGAAATGGGGCATCCACGACGACCTGGCGTTCGAAGTCCTGGCCGATATGCTCTTGAACAAGACCCGGGATCAAAAACAACGTGTCGCGAAAGGAGAACCCAAGAACCCGTTCTTTCTCATGCACTACACCATTTCAAGCCACCAACCGTTCACAGAAGAGCCTTCGTGGTTCGCAAACATCTCGCTGCCGGAACTCGAGCCGCTCTACAAAGGCGAGAAGAACTGGGAAGACATTAAGCGGTATGCACGATTGCGTCGGTTCACGGACGGCGAGCTCGGCAAATTCCTCGACCGCCTGGAAGCTGATGGTGTGCTCAATGACACGATCGTCGTGGTCGTAGGGGATCATGGGACGAGTCCCGAGATCGGATTGTCGTGGGTCTGGGTCGACGAGGTCGCGACGACGCGTGTGCCGGCGATGATTCTCGCCGAAGGGCGTCTAGGCGGGTCCGCCGGCATGATTGTGGATGACGCGACGCAGCACTACGACCTACTCAACACCCTGGCTGACATCGTCGGCGTGCCAGAGGGTGGGTTTTTGCAATCGGGGGTTGGCCGTTCTCTCAAGCGAGCGTTCCCACCAGGACAGCGCGTCGTATGGACGAACAACCCAACGCAGACGCTCGCGGTCGTCAAGGGCCATCGACGGATGCGTTACAAGCAGATTTTGAGCGCTATGGCTGTTTTCGAGGTCGAGGCTGATCCAAAGCAGTGGAAGGATCTGTATCCGACGCTGAGCACAGCCGAGAAGAGCGAGTGGAAAGAGCTGCGGGAGCGAGGACGCCGGCTCTCGCGGTACTTTACACTTCGTTGGGACAACAAGTGCATCTCCCGAGTGGACTGCGGACGTTAGTGCAGACTGTGTATTCAAGGACGTGGATTACATTAGTGAATTGATTAGTCTGGCTCTTTGAAGTCGCGCTGGACAGGCCTTGTCCTCGTGCAGCAAGCTGGCGACCTGTCCGCCTTCCTGAGTATACCTACACACGGGAAGTCGTAAACCACTGAAATCTCCATGATTACTTATTCCAGGTGCGCGAGCTCGAAGCCGACGTATTCATCGGATGGCGAGACATTCGGCGAACCACTCGCTCGTTTCCCGTAAAAGAGACTGCATTGTGTCGCTATTGTCGATCCTCCGTGCCACCCACGAGGAAATCCAGGCAAGGACTGCTACTCACGAGCAACCTGGAGATAAAGAACACTGCTCCTGTCTCATCGGGAATCATCCACGTCTTCTTTGCGTGGTGCCGACGACCTCGTTGTCTTGTCCGCGTTGGGATAACCCTTGCCTTATTGAGTCTCACGGTCTCCTCAACGACTACATCGTGACAGACCAGATGGTGTAAGTCGCCTTCAAGGTTGTGACCGTCTTTATGGCCGAGTCCACCTCCCCCCATAGCGCAAATCGGCCAGAACTCACGCTTCCGTGGTTGTCATCTCTGTGTCGTTGTCGCAACTGGTGCCGACGGCGAGATCATTACCAGAAATCGCAACCGCCTCTGACACACAGCCATCCACGAGAGCGTGAATCTTGTTTGTGGGCTTTCTCTTCGCATGTCCACCGAATAGCCACCGTTTATCCACCCGGACCGAGGTGGAAGACGGTCGTGCCACTAGTGCGTTGCGAACCACAGCAGGTCTCGGAGGGGCAGCCGAGCCGTCTCCTTACACCTAGCAGGTCAAGCGGTGAGACCGCTCATTTACCAAGCCAAGGAGCCCATGGTCTCTGATGACTCAACGGAAGACTCCATCCGTCCATTCGGCGAAAGACAAAGGAGAAGACAACAGCATGTGCGCGATTACCAAGCACGCTAATCCCATTATCAAAGTCAAGAAGACCCGCCGGCGTCGCGTTTCGCCGGAGGAGCGAGCTGCTCGTCGGCGGAAGCAGCACCGCGAGCTCGTGGCTCGTGGTCGCGCGAAGGCTCGCAGCTCGCTCGCACAGGCTCGCGAGGAAGAAGCCTCGCTGCGACGGAAGCTCCACGAGATGGTCGAGAGCTACTCGTTCGTCGCTCGCGTGGTCTCGTCGCTCGAGTGCGATCAGATCCTGTGGCGAGGGTCTCTTGAAAGCAAAGTCATCGACCTCATCGTGGAGCGAGTGCGTTTGGAGAAGGCGAATGAGCAGCTCGAAGACCAACTCGACAAATACCTCGCATTCCAAAAGCTAGTCATGTCCGAAGAGAAGTCGACGACAGAGGTTTCAGGGGATGTCTCCGTTCTCGACTTGGGGAACTCGGACATGCTCACTGCGAGGCTGCACGAGCAGTTTCACGAGCAGTTTGGCAGATCTTTCTGGAGCGTGCCCAGTTCCTCGTCAGATGAATTTTCGTTTGCCTCACTAGTTCGATTCGGTGAGGACGGCGACAGCTGCATCGTGTTGAGATCGAGTCCAGGGTGTGGCAGCTAATGAAATGTATTCTATTGACTCATAGTAAATCTTGGGCCATCGTGGGCGACCTATCATATCGTTGTCTTGGTGGGTCTCTCTCTCCACACTGCTACTTTACGTGGCTGCTCATCTCAGCACTTGACTTTAGAAATACACTTGTGGTCCCACCGCACGCGGAAGTATCGCGAGAGCTTGCGACTTTGTTCACGTAGCGCCTTCCACTCGTTCTGCTCGGCCACGCTGAGCGTCGGGAAGAGGTCGTTGGTCTCGTTCGGATCGCTCTCGGCGTCGTAAAGCTCGATCATGTTGAATCGTCGGTCGAAGGAGAGTCGCTTGTGGCCTTTGACGACGGCGAGCTGCCGCATCGGGTTGTTGGTCCACACAGGGCGCTCTCCGAAGGGAATCGCTCTCTTAAGCGAGCGGCCGACGCCCGACTGCAGGAATCCTCCCTCAGGAACGCCGACAATGTCCGCCAACGTGTTGAGCAGGTCGTAGTGCTCGGCTGCATCGTCCAGGACCATGCCGACGCTCTCTCCAAGTCGGTTCTCGGCGATCAGTGCCGCCGCCGCGCGTGTGGTCGTGATCTCGTCGACGTCTGGCCGCTCGAATCCTTTCTCGGGACTCTGTCCGTGGTCCCCGACAATCACGACAACCGTCTCGTTCAGCACACCCGTCTGCTGCATACGATCGAGGAACTTGCCGAGCGCGAGGTCTTCGAAGTACCGCAACTTGGCGTATTGCGCGATCTGCTTGGCATGGGCCTCATGGCCTTCGACCAGCACACTGAAGTCTGGCAGCTTCTCGGCCTCGAACCACTCGGGGTACTCGACAAACGGCGTGTGACTCGAGATCGTGTAGTGGTTGATGAAGAATGGCTTCTTGGCGTCATGCAAACGTACACGGGCCCCCTGCTCAATCGTCTTGTTGATCATGAGATCGCCAAGCACCTCAAAAGAGATGTCGTCGTGGACACCCCAGAAGCCCGCGCGGCCCTGGCCTCCGTTCCGCACCGATTTCCAGTCGGATGGATGGATGCCATAGTCTTTTTCACCGTACGCCTTGAACGCCGTGCTGCCCATGACATAGTCGAACCCGTGGGTCGGCAAGAACTCGTTCCACTGGTCGTACTTGAGTCGCACACCGGACGTGAAGGTCGTCTCGTAGCCCTTCTGCTTGAAGAGCTGCGGCATGCCGTGGAGCTCGACCTTGGGGCGGCCCGTGGTCGTGCCCGTGTCCGTGATGTCGTCGAGCGGCACTTGGCCGAAGAGAATGCTCTCGATCGAGCGGCTGGTCTGCCAGCTCGACCAGAAGTTTCGCATCGAGACGCCGCGCTTGGCCCAGCGGTCGAAGTTGGGCGTGAGCGAGATGTTGTGCTGCTTGGCCAGCAGCGGCAGCGACTTGTTGCCGACGACGTAGAGCGAGTCGAGGTACCGGAACGACTCGACGACCAGCACGAGCACGTTCGGCGGGTCGCTCACGTTGACGGCGACGTCGAACGCAAGCGGGCCTTTGAAGCCCGTGGTCTTGCGGAAGAGCACGTCGTCCTCGAACAGCTCGTAGCTCTCCGTGTCCGAGTGGATGTACAACGCGGCCGACTCGATCTTGCCGTTGCCGAGGCTCTTGATGAATTCGGTGCCGAACACCAGCCGGAAGAACTCGTTCAGCGAGCCGTTCATGGCCGTCGCGCTCACGACCGGCGAGATGTTGTGCGTGATCACGAGCAGAACCACCGACAGCACCGTGAGCAAGGCCACGGGCACGGCGACCGCGATCGCCGCTCGCTTCCACTGGATCTGCTTCCACTGGATCCTTCTCCATCGTCGCTTGGGCGCTTCCGTGGTGGCCGAAGGCGGAGCCTCCTGCACGCTAATAGCAGCAGCGTCGCTCGCCAGCACGTACCCGTCCGTGGCGTCGTTGGCCGGTGACGGTCTCGACGCCGTATCGTTCGTCGACGCGCGGTTGGCGTCGCCGTCCTCGAGACTGACGTAGTCGGCCTCGCACGCCCTTTCTTCCTTGCTGAGCTCTCCGTAGGCGTCGTGGTGGCTCGGCGACGGCGGTCGCTGCGTGTCACGGGCGAGCGTCGTGGTGGCTTTCCGTGCTCGCCATCGTCGCGCGAGGGCCATCGCCGGATGCCACTTGGAAAAGTCGAGCCAGACCATGTTGAGCGCGACGGCGAGCGCGACGACCGCGAGCGTGGCGCACGAGGTCTGCGTCGAGACGCGCACTTCGTGGCTCGAGATCTCGACGCCCGCGGCGTAGTCGAGCTCGCGGATGTACATGTTGACCAAGTCGAACGTGAAGCGCATGCCGCGCGTGCGCAGCAGCACGTTGTCGACCGCGAACGGCACGAGCGCGAGCGCCACGAGCAGCGCGTGGAGCGCCACGCGCAGCGCCACGCGCGCCACGATCGCCACGCGGCGCTTGACTCTGGGCGGCACGATCGGCTCGTCGTCTTCTGCTTCTTCTAAAGCTGCTCGCGAGCTCTCGACGACCGAGCTCGCGAGCTCGCTCTTGGCGGCGTCGACGAGCGGCGGCGGGTTGCGTCGCGGGCCCACGAGCCAGTCGACGGCGGCGAGCGCCGAGAGCAGAAACGCGAGCGCGAGCGCGTCTTGGGCGACGCCGAGCGCCATCGCCTGGCTCGTGAGCGCCGCCGTTCGCTCGCGCGCGGTCGCGAAGGTGGCGCGCGAGGCCGCGAGCGCGACGCCGCGCAGCGCCGAGAAGAAAGGGAGCAGCGCGAGCGCGAGCGCGAGCCAGTGGCGCGAGGGGCGCGCGTCGAGCACGGCGGCGACGCGCGCGTGGCAGCCCATGGGGGGGAGGAGGAGGAGGAGGAGGACCGAGCAAGTGCTGGATGCCGGACGGCGTCCGGAAGGAATGGGGAGCTCCGGACGGGACGGGATGGGACGGGATGGGATCCAGAAGACGCCACTTGCTGGACCGGACCTGGACTACAAAACAGACGGAGAGTGGAGGGGATTTTTGGAGAACAGCAGATCGCCGGACGACAAGCCGGCGAGTCGAGAACTGGCGTCGCGGCGGACGAAAGAGACCGGGCCGGAAGGCTCGCGGGACTGACGTGGAGGCGGGCGAGCGTTGGCGTCGCGTCGTGGGATTTGCTCGATATGTACATACACATTGGGCCATCCACAATCCAACACCACCAACACCCCGTGCATCCAGAAGAGAAAAGAAAAAAAAAGGGCGCGTCCTGGCTCAAGAACACCAACAAAAAACAGAACGCACCAACGATTGGTCGATGGGTGCATGCTGACGAAAATGTACTGGTTTTGGAAAGGAGGTGGCGTCAGCGCATCTCGACACGTTCTGGATTGGCTTTTCTCTGTCCGCAAAGCAACCCAATCACAACACGGCATCCAGATGTGTTGTCGCATCGTGCTGATGTCAACTGGATTCGTTCTAATCGAGTTTAACGTAAACCTCGTTTACGGATTAAAAATGGCTACAGCTTCAACTTCCCACTAGCAGTCCACCTTCGCGATGCATTTGCCGTCCCAGCGCACGCGGAAGTACCGAGACAACCGCCGCCCTCGCTCCCGAAGCGTCTCCCACATCCGCCGACTCGACTCGTCCAGCGACGGAAGCAGATCCTTCTGCAGCATCGGATCGTTCTCCACGTCGTACAACCCAATGCGACTGAACACGCGGTCGTACGAGAGTCGCTCGTGGCCTTTCACGGCAGCCAACTGCCGCATCGGGTTGTTGCTCCAGACGACTCGCTCGCCAAACGGAGCGGATCGCTTGAGTGAACGGCCGACGCTCGACTGGAGGAATCCTTCTTCGGGCACGCCGACGATGTCGGCCAAGGTGTTGAGCAGGTCGTAGTGGTGGGCGGCGTCGTCGAGCACGAGTCCAGAGTAGTTGGCCAGTCGCCCCTCGGCGATCAACATGCCAGGGACGCGCATCGTGGTCGTCTCGTCCACGTAGATGCGTGCCTGGCTGTATTCCGGACTCTGGCCGTGGTCGCCAGTGACCACGACGATCGTGTCGTTGAGAATGCCCTCTCGCTGCATGCGGTCGAGAAACTTGCCCAGCTGCATGTCCGAGAAGTAGCGGATCTTGGCGTAGTTGTGCAGGCGGTCTTTGTGGCGGTCGTCGCCGTAGATGGCGCTGTAGCCTTCGTAAAGCGGACGGAAGTCGGGCAGCTCCTGGGCTTCGTACCACTCCGGGAACTCGTCAAAGCCCTGGTGGCTCGAGATCGTGTAGTGGTTGATGAAGAACGGCGTCTTGTTGGCGCCGTTCGCGACGCGAGCGCGCTGCTGCGACGTCTTGTTGAGGAGCAGATCGCCCAGGAACTCGAACGAGACGTCGTCGTGCACGCCCCAGTACATCGCGCGGCTCTTGCCGCCTTCGTACGGCTGGTTCCAGTCGCTTTCGCTGATGTTGTAGTGCTTTTCAGCGTACTCGCGGATCTCGCTCGCGCCGACGACCTCGTCGAACCCGTGCGGACGGAAAAACTTGTCCCACCCGTCGTAGTTCAGTCTCGCGCCTGTCGTGAACATGGTCTCGAAGCCCCGCGAGTGGAAGAGCTGCGGCATACCGTTCAGCTTCACGTTTGCGCGGCCCGTGGTCGTCCCAGAGTCCGAGACGTGGTCGTATGGCACTTGGCCAAACAAGATGCCCTCCACGGAGCGGCTCGTTTGCCATGCCGACCAGAAATTGCGGAAGGCGACGCCGCGTTTGGCCCAGCGATCGAAGTTGGGCGTGAGTGTGATGTTTCCCTGCTTCTTGAGGATCTCGGGCGAGTTGTTGCCGACGATGTAGAGCGAGTCTTGGTATCGGAAGGACTCGACGGCGATGACGAGGACGTTGGGGAGGTCGCTCTGGTTGACTTGGACGTCGAACGCTAGCGGTCCGTGGAATCCCTTGGTGCGGCGGTAGAGCACATCCGGTTTGAAGAGCTCGTACGTCTCGGTCGGGTGCAAGTAGATCTCGGCCGACTCGATGGTGCCGTCGCCGAGGCTCTTGAGGAACTGCACATTAAACAGCAAGCGATAGAGCTCGTTCAGCGAGTCGTTGAGCGCCGCGGCGCTCACCACGGCGGGCCCGGCCTGCGATATACTGAGCAGCGCGATCGAGAGCGTCGTGAGCACCACGGCTGGGACCAGCACATTGCGCAGCCTGCGTGATCTCGTCGACGAGGCCACGACCAGCGTGCGTCTCTTCTCCTGGGCTGGGCGCGTCGCCTCGTCGTCGTCCGAGTCCTCCGGGTCCTCCGGGTCGGGCTGCTGCTCGCCGTTCTCAAGCTTGGTGTACGGCTCAGTCGCGTCGTAGAGCACCTTGAGCGTCTCGAAGGGCTTGGCGAGGTGCCACCGCGAGAGATCGAGCCAGAGCATGTTGATCGTCACCTGCAGCACGAGCACGGCGGTCGTGATGGCCGCGGTCTCGCGCGCGACGTAGACCTCGCGCGGGTCCACTTCGAAGCCCGCGGTGAACTTGAACTCGCGGATGTAGGTCTCGATGAACTCGAACGTGAAGCGCAGCTCGCGGCTGCGGATGAGCAGCATGTCGGCGCCGAACGAGAGCACGGCGAGCAGCACGAGCAGCGTGTGCAGGAAGAGCCGGGTGCTCTTGCGGCGCCAGACGCGAGTCGTCTCGACACGCGGCCCCACGACGGCGTCCACGAGCGAGAGCAGCACGAGCAGGATCGTCACGAGCAGCAAGTCCTCACCGGAGCCGAGCGCGAGCGCGTGGAAGCGGTTCTCGCCTGTGCGTTCGTCGGGCGTGCCGAACATCTGGAGCATGGACGAGAGCGCTGCGCATCGGAAGAGGAAGAAGAAGCTCAGCAGCACGCCGTAGACCACGAGCCAGTGGCGCCAAGGCTTCGTCTCGAGCTGCAGCCACGCGGCCACGCGGCTCTCGGGCGCCGGCGCAAAGTCCTGTACGAAGGTCGCGACGCCCATGGCGGTCGGCTCTCTTCGCGTTCTGCGTCGCGGGAACGGTTCGCCGACTGGAAACGAGAGGAAAAAGGGGGTCACAGAAAGAGGATTACGCCGCTGAGCGTAAGCCAGGTGGACTCGTGGGCGAGCGGGAGACTCATCACGTGAGACAACCGCCCGAGTGGCTTCTCTGGACGGGCGGGCATTCACTGAACGCACTGGAGACGGACGAGTCACGTGAGACCGTGGATGGAAGAGAGTCAGCTCTTGCTATTATGCAGCGTGGGTCTCAGCTTCGACAACATGCATGGCGACAAGAGAGAGAGAGAGAGAGAGAGAGAGAGAGAGAGAGAGAGAGAGAGAGAGAGACAATTGAAGGGGGGAGGAGACTGATTGAAAGGATCGAGAGAAAGCGAGAGAGAGACAAGGAGCTGAGAAGGGACACCGCTGGACTCCATCCGTGTCGTCGTGATGATGCGCTTGACAAACGGTCATCACGTGCGACACGCCCATTATCGCCTTCCATTACACTTTGCCGTGAAGCCTCGTCGAAGAGCCGAGCGATCCACTAACATACGATGCGCTCCATGGCGGCGCTGATTACGACCACTGCATCATGTATTCCGAGTCTTCCTGTGCTAGCAGTCAACTTTCGCGATGCATTTGCCGTCCCAGCGCACGCGGAAGTACCGAGACAACCGCCGCCCTCGCTCCCGAAGCGTCTCCCACATCCGCCGACTCGACTCGTCCAGCGACGGAAGCAGATCCTTCTGCAGCATCGGATCGTTCTCCACGTCGTACAACCCAATGCGACTGAACACGCGGTCGTACGAGAGTCGCTCGTGGCCTTTCACGGCAGCCAACTGCCGCATCGGGTTGTTGCTCCAGACGACTCGCTCGCCAAACGGAGCGGATCGCTTGAGTGAACGGCCGACGCTCGACTGGAGGAATCCTTCTTCGGGCACGCCGACGATGTCGGCCAAGGTGTTGAGCAGGTCGTAGTGGTGGGCGGCGTCGTCGAGCACGAGTCCAGAGTAGTTGGCCAGTCGCCCTTCAGCGATCAGCGCCGTGGCCACGCGGGTCGTCGTGGTCTCGTCGGCGTAGATCCTCGTGAGACTGTACTCCGGACTCTGCCCGTGGTCGCCAGTGATCACGACGATCGTGTCGTTGAGGATACCCTCTCGCTGCATGCGGTCGAGGAACTTGCCCAGCTGGAGATCCGTGAAGTACCGCATCTTGGCGTAGTGCCGCACTTTGTCTTCGTGGCGACTGTCTCCGTAGACGGCGCTGTAGCCTTCGTACAACGCCGTAAAGTCGGGCAGCGTCTCGTTGTCGAACCACGCCGGGTGCTCCTCCCACGGTGTGTGGCTTGATATCGTGTAGTGGTTGATGAAGAACGGCGTCTTGTTGGCGCCGTTCGCGACGCGACTACGCTGTATCGCCGTGCGATTCACCAGGAGATCGCCGAGGTACTGGAACGAGACGTCGTCGTGCACGCCCCAGAAAAGACCCCGACCCTCGCCTCCGTCACTCGGTTGCTTCCAGTCATTTTCGCTGATGCTGTAGTGCTTTTCAGCGTACTCGCGGATCTCGCTCGCGCCGACGACCTCGTCGAACCCGTGCGGACGGAAAAACTTGTCCCACCCATCGTAGTTCAGTCTCGCGCCTGTCGTGAACATGGTCTCGAAGCCCCGCGAGTGGAAGAGCTGCGGCATACCGTTCAGCTTCACGTTTGCGCGGCCCGTGGTCGTCCCAGAGTCCGAGACGTGGTCGTACGGCACTTGGCCAAACAAGATGCCCTCGACCGAACGGCTTGTCTGCCAACTCGACCAGCTATTACGAAATGCAATGCCGCGTTTGGCCCAGCGATCGAAGTTGGGTGTGAGTGTGATGTTTCCCTGTTTCTTGAGGATCACGGGCGAGTTGTTGCCGACGATGTAGAGCGAGTCTTGGTATCGGAAGGACTCAACGGCGATGACAAGGACGTTGGGGAGGTCGCTCTGGTTGACTTGGACGTCAAACGCGAGGGGCCCCTCAAACCCGGTGGTCTTTCGATACAAGACGTCTTTTTCGAAGAGCTCGTACTTCTCTGTCGGGTGCAAGTAGATTTCGGCCGACTCGATGGTGCCGTCGCCGAGGCTTTTGAGGAACTGGAGACCGAAAACAACTCGATAGAGCTCATTTAACGAGTCGTTCAGCGCTGTGGAGCTGACAACCGCCGGCACTGCGTGTGTGATCAGCAGTAGAACGGCCGAGAGCACCACCAGAATCATGACGGGTATGCTGACATTCCTCGCAACGCGTATCCACTTTGCTTTTCGCAATCGCTTCTTGGCGGCATTCGGTTCGGGAGTCTCCGCGACTGCCTCGTACGGTACCGCTACCGCTGCCGAAAACGGCGAGGAAGTGTCGTCCCCCGAATCGGTTGTAGTATGCTCACCGCGTTCAACTTTTACAAACGCTGCCTCTGGAACAGCATCGTCTTCAGTTTCTTGGGTGGTGCATCGCTGGAAGAGTTTGGCGAGATGCCAGCGTGCCAAGTCGAGCCACAGCATTGTAATCGCCAGCAACAGCACCACAACCGCGATCGTGATGGCCACGGTCTCTTTTGCGATGCGTACTTCTCGTGGATCGACTTCAAAGCCCGCTGTGAACTTGAACTCGCGCACATACGTTGTGATGAACTCGAATGTGAAGCGCAGCTCGCGGCTGCGGATTAGCAACAAATCGGCGGCGAACGAGGCAATCGCGACCATGACAAGCAGCGCGTGCAAACACAACCTGGCGCTCCGTCGCAGCCACACATGACGCGATATCACCGACGGTCCGAGCACGAAGTCCACAAGCGAGAGCATCACGAGCAGCAGCGTCACGAGCAGAAAGTCTTCGGTTGTGCCAAGCACAACAGCGTAGAATCTGTTCGCGGCGGTGCGTTCTTGAGGAGTACCGAACATCCGCAGCATGGCCGAGAGCCCGACGCAGCGGTAGACGAGAAAGTAGACCATCAAGATGAAGTAGACCACGAGCCAGTGGCGCCATGGCTTGCTGTCGAGCTGCAGGACCGTCGTGACACGGCTGTGAGCAGCCACGAGCCTCGCAGCGATCGCCATGGTCCAGCAACGAGATGGTTTGAGTTATCGGAGACCGTCGTCGTCATAGCTATGTCTCTCAGTCTGGCTTGGACTCATCTCGTCGGTGGCGTGTCCCACCCACACACCCATTGTGCCCAGATGCTCGTTCACACAGAGAGAGCTGCCTCCTTCGCTCAATCGAGAGACATCACACCTGGAACTGAAAATCCACATGGCTACACAGCTGATACGACTAAAAAAGTATGTTGGGTATGAATTGGTCGAGATGACTTTGTAATTTACTAGTATAGGAACCGTTTGCTGGGTACCATCCACACCCACGATGGAGTGTCAGGTGAGACCGTGACCCCAACCCATCGAGCCGACCGTTTGCTCGAACCCACGATTCCTTCAACCCAGGATTTGAGCATACAGTAGGCACTCCTGAGTCGATTGGTATCCAGTGAGCATTGCTCCTTGACAGCGTGGAGATCGAAGAAACCAATCCAATCCACCACGTTCACAGCGTGTCAGACCTCGCAAACCATACCTTGGGTTTGGAGCGTGTGAGGATTCCGAGTCGCACTGCCACATGGTGGAGCCATCCACAAATGACAAAGTGTTGAATGCTTGGTCGAAGAGAAGGATGTAAGAACCCATATCCGATATCTCCACCCAACAACAGAGAAATATTCTGGCCAATGGAGATGGAAACAGACGTCAGGTATCGGCTCTTGTACCCTGTCGTGGCTGGTGAGATGTGGATGAATTCGTTCCGTAGTTTCGTGGGTTGTTTATGTAAGAGATGAAGTTGGGCAAAGCGTGTGGATTGCCATTAACTAGGCAAAGGGATGGATTCGTTGCATCCTAAAAACTACCCTAAGTTCTTACGTCCCAGGTGGGTCTCTATCGTGTATCGGCTTTCGCTAATGCTGGGATACCCATCATCGAACTCCTGTGAAGAGGGATTCGGCGTTCAAATCCGCATTCTGCGCCTCGTGTGTCCTCCATGCCGCCTCTTGCTCTTTCGCTGGGATCACGAGCTTTTCCGGGAGATCCTCGATCTTCGAACTGCGGCGATTGCCGAGGAGCAGGCTCGCAGCGATAGGAGAATTCGATGATGAAGCCAGCGCTTGTTGCTGCTTAATCGCCAGCATGGGTGCCTCGAGCAGCTCTTTGAATGCATTCTTCTGTGATTTGACGCTGTGTTTCTCTCGCAGATATGCTTCCATTTGCTCAACAATGGCCGGGGTCAAGTCAGGTAGAGATAGCAAAATCTCGCGTGGTGTCGAACACAGCAGGGACTGGGGAACCTGAGGTTGGTTGCATGGATCGAATCCCTTGACTTCATCGACTGGCATGAGCCCCAAAGTCAGGCGACAATAAATATTCCGAACCAAGTTGATGAGCTCCCACTTGAGGCCATCCTCCTTGACATGGCCATCTTCTTCGTACAGAAGCGCTCGCAAGCCTACCACGAAGAACTCACGACCCAGCATTTGATGGAACTTTGGATCTCCGTATAGCATGTTGACCATCTTGTCTGCAAGCACTGTTGTTCGACGGCAACTCACAGTATCCTTCCATGAAATGATCTGGACAAGTACAGAGCCGGCAGCAAACGGTAAAGTTGCGCTGTGGAGAACGACATAATCTCGGAGAATCTCGTCGGCAGGGTTCGTCACGTGTTTGGGATTCTCTGTATCCGTCCCAACGACAGTCTTTGCGTCGATAGCACTCTCAAGAAAGTCGACAAGTTGACGGACCATATCCATCAAGATTTTCTCTTGAACGATATCTCGTTTCGCTTCCTCAACACCAACAATCAAAGTTGACCATACTGCTTTTGCAGTCTTCGCCTCTGGTGTTTTTGAGAAGCTGGTTGCGAAGCGTTGCGCAAGATGGTTGAAGACATGCGTTAGGACTGGGTCCAGAAGGCTAGGGTATAGCTCTTTTGGGCAAGTTTTCAGGAAGAGCACGAACACACACGAGAAGGCGGCTTTGATGTGGCGGTGGTCCATCAGTTCGAGGTTGCTCAACAAACCACTCTGGAAGTACGACGCAAGCTGTCCACTTGCTTGAACACTCGGCTGCGCTACAGCAGTGCCAAATATGTGATAGGTCACATCACGTACATTCTTGTACCACTTTGACCACTTCGAGGCAGGAGGGAGCTTAGCAACTTCCTCTTCCTCAAGGTGGTGTTTACCACCCAAGAGCTGCGCGATCTCATCGACTGACACAGTCAACAACCAGCACGCAGCTGATGTCTTCATAACAGCCTCCTTGATCGTCGGTTCTTGGAGAGCGTGAAGCGTCCGAATGAAAGCTACCACATTGGGTAGTACCTGCGGCCATGACGGCCCAAAAGGTTCGTGACCATTCGATGGAGTTGCCCGCTTTGCGATTGCATAGATCGTGTTCAAAGTCTTGAGAACTTTGGTAAGAAGCTTCCGAGTGTCTGCGTCGGAAGCAGCACTTTCGATCGCACCGACCAGATTTTCCGGGCTACTCACTAGGTTGGTCACATCTGTAGCGGTCCACATTGCGATTGGTTCCTGGACAATCTGCTGCAAGAACTGTACGCGTTCCTCGGGGTTCTGCATAGAGTTCGATACCAGGACAAGCATTTCATAGAGAAGAACACCCTCCGAGTCCAGCACGCGATCACCAGCAAATAATTCTTGCACTTTTGTGCACAACACAGGTAGAACAGGGAGAATATGAGCTGGAATCGCCTGGCAAATTGCCACAAGTGACGCCAAAGCTCGCCGCCGCACGTTGATAGTCTCGTTGCACATGTTGCTGTGCACGTCTTCACCAGGAAGAACGAAATCGATGCTCACAAACAGCATTTCAAATACTGATGTCAATACACCCCCGTCTAAAACATAGTACTTCGGGAACGCCGACAGCACAAACATCTGACGGTACTTGAGCAATGGATCCATTGTGGTGTACCCGAGAATCAGCTGCAACAGCCCATGGAGGATCTGACGATTCTCTGGATTATCGAGCCCCGACTGGGGAATTTGCTTCACAACACAGTCAATGAGAGATGTGATTCCTTCGTGGTAGAGGAACGAAGTAGTCATCTCGGTGCAGATTCCTCGATCTGTCAAGTGGTCGGTGCCTGCCGGGTACTGGCCAATAACGTACGAGAGGCGATCATGGAGCATTTTCAAAGCTACAGTCGTGTCTAGTTGCACAAGCACCCGAATCAACGCGTAAAGTCGCCCTCGGAAGTTACCAAAGAAAGCAACATACTCGTGGTGGTCATCGAATTCAACCTCGCTGCAAAGCTTCGCGGGTGTATCTTCGTCACTGTCGGGGGAGCCCAGTTTGAAGTACTTCTCGTATGACACCTCACGGAGCTTCGATACTATCGACCCGATTTCTGAATGGCGCAAAATCTCCTTCTTCTTCAGCGCACTGAGCCAGAAAACGACTTGAGCTTCAGCGATGAACAAGCTTGGATGGGCAAAAAGCCTGCATAGATTCTGCAGAATGGCTGCAAGGATGTTGGAGTCTTGCGGAGTTGCATCAGTAAGGAAAGTATCGAGTTGAGTGGTACCCCACATCACCAATACATCGTTGAGCTTCTTATGGAATAACAGGTTGGCTTCGAGGTCAGGATCAAGACTCTCCAAATTCAACGCGCTGACCTTCTCGATGATCTGACTGATGCTTTGTACCATAAAGCGCCGATTTTCCTTGCCAAACCCTCGTGACATGTATACCTCGAGACATTCTGCGGCAGCAACGCGAAACTCCACATCACCGAGCAGCAGCACGGCCACAAGGATCAGGTTCGTTGAAGGTTCAACTGGCTTGTCCAACGGCATCCAGTCCAAAAACTCCTTCAGCATTTGTAGTGCCGCACGGATCAATCGCTTGCTCAGAGGACGCGATGCCGGATCCGACTGATACGATGCGTACTGCTTCTCCAACTCGTGGTACACGACTGGGAAGAGCTGCGGGAGGCATACATTCAATCCTTGCAGAATATCCTTGCGCCGAGCCGGTGGGATTGTCGAGTTGAAGCAGCTGCTCACGCAGTCCTCGGCAAGCGATCGCAAGATCATGAGCACGAGTTCAATCTGCGTCGGCGAGCCACTTTGCCAGACCTGGATGAGTTCGGGCAGCAAATCTGGCCAACGCTGCGGGAATTGGCGCTTAGCAATCTGCGCGATGAGCGCGACTTTCTTCTCTCTGATGAACCCGGGCTCTTCATTCGCCGACGGCTGCAGCAGCAGCAACGCCATCAGTTCGGATCGCAGCTGCACCTGGCCTTCGACCGGAAGGGCGCTCCAGTGGGTCAAGACGTAGTGCTCAAGCACGTGCAGCGCAAAGTGCTGGCGCATGTGGGTCTCGAGCTGCGAGAGCGTCGTGTCCGTGGCCGTCACAGCGCCGTTCGCGTCGACCGCACTTGCCGTCGGGTTCTTGAAGATGCTCACGGCGTAGAGCGCGCAGTCCTCGCGGTTCTTGAACTGCTCACTGAACGCGTAGGCGGCGCTACGCTCAGCGGGCGCCGCCATTTGCGAGAGGCTCACGCGGATCGCGAGGATCACTTGCTGGTAGAGCTGCGGATCCATGGAACCAATTCCTTCCCACGGGGGCTTCCTCGGCTTCTACAGATCGTCAGAGCGCGAGCGACGCCTCGATGGAAAGAGCAGCGCAGCGCGAAGACGGACGCGGGTGGTGGTGAGGCGATCGAGATGTGTCGGGGGCGAGAGAGCGAGGTCCAGACGCGTGGAAGGTGCCGCCTTGTTCTGTGGGTTTCCTTTCCATTCAAATTGTGTGACTCGAGGGGAGACCCGCCCGACGGCAAGGCCAGAATGTTCGATGGCGACCCAAAAACCCAGATGAAAGCTGGGTTTTACATGGGTAATTGCAGTTGCCTTCATCAGGCGACCATCACTCTCTCAAGGAGCTCCTGTTGACATGGGTTGACGCGATGGACACGCCAATGAAGAAGGTTGCGGCGAATCGGATTCTCGATCTCATTACGCAGAGAGTTTCAACCCACGAGCAGCGCCACGAGACTCTTCTCGTGGTGAGCAGTTGCAGTGGAGACACGATACTAGTATTACTATTGTAGTAAGTTAGGATGAGCCACCCCCCAGTCTCTTGAGATGGAGAGGCTTCCCGAGAGTGCGCACCGAGTCCCGTGTCGGCAGTCGCGGATTCCCGCGAGGTACACAGCTATTCCGCTCTCATGCGACTTCGCCATATGATGTAGCTGTATACGAGTGACTTGATGGAGTCGTCGGGATGACCTGGACGTCCGACTGACGATACCGTATCTGCGCTACAGTAAAGGGAATCAGCGCTCGATTTAACACCCAATCGGCTCGAGACCAGCGCCATGCACGCGACAGCGAGAGCTCCTGCTTCTCGGGTCGGATGCCCATTGGAGACCAGAGTCGAAAGCTGGCCAGTCGGGCGCTGGCGTGATTCCGGACCCTCTGCCTCGCCACAAAGCCCACTCTCCACCAGTTCACTCCACCGACTTCAGCTCCATGGCTCGTTTTTGCAGAGGTAGCTTGGTGTGTTTAAAACTACTTTATACAAACTTTCATACAAATGGTGATGGGGCGCTTGTTTTAAACATTCTCCCTTGTTAGCTCCCTGTCTGTAGCTCCCCACCACCACCGACTTGATCGAAGCCATTCCGCGAGTCGCCGGCCTTCTCAGGAAGCCCCCGCTGTCGTCACCGAGCGGCCATGGAGCTCAAGTCGCGCAACCAGCTCTGCTCATTCGGCTTCGGCCAGCTGATCATGTTCCTCAATGTCATCACGGGCGTGCTCTCGCGCTACCTGTCGAACGAGGGCGTGTCGCTGCCGACGCTGCAGAGCGCCTTCCTCTACGTCTCTCTCGCGGTCGTCTACCTCCCGATCAAGTTCTTTGTGCTCAAATCGGACAAGAAGACGGGCATCCCGATCTGGTTCTACATGATCCTCGCCGTCGTCGACGTTGAGGGCAACTACTTTGCCGTCAAGGCCTTCAACTACGCCAACTACGTGACCGCCGGCCTGCTTCTCAACTTGACCGTGCCGTTCGCGACGCTGCTCTGCTACGTGTTCCTCAAGACGCGCTACCAGTGGCAGCACTACGTTGGAGCGGTCGTCGCGCTTTGTGGCAGTGTCGTGATCTTTGCGTCGGACTACAGCTCGAGCATCAACGGCTCCTCGTCGCGCGAGCTGCGCGGTGATTTCTACTGCGTGATCGCCGCTATGTTCTACGCCACGTCGAACGTGATGATTCAGTCGGTCGTCAAGACGCGTGACATGCACTCGAATGTCGAGGTGCTTGGCTACCTGGGCTTCTTCGCGTCCATCGTGTCGGCCATCCAGATTGTTGCGCTTGAGATGCAGCCCATCAAGGACGCGCAGTTCAACGACCGCGTCTACGGCTACATGACGGGCTACGTCCTCGACACGTTTGTGTTCTACACGATCGTGTCTGTTTTCCTCCGTGTCGCTGAGTCGCTGTTCTTCAACATCAACTTGCTCACCGGCCCCGTGTTCACGCTCATCGCTACCTACGCATTCTTCGACGATCGCATCCACCCGTGGTACTGGGCTGCGCTTGCGCTCTTCTACATTGGCCTGACGCTCTACGCGATCACGCCGGCGCCAGAGGAGCACATGGAGAAGCCGTTGGAGCCTCAGAGCGCCAAGCTCGAGGATTTCCACGAGATGGAAACGCCGAAGCTCGTTGAGCCAAGCGTCGGAGACAAGGTGTAAAATACTCGGACAATAACGGTGGGGCAGCACCGTCGAATCTGCGTATTTAAATACAGTCTAAGCCAGCTGACATGGCCTTCTAACTACGCTTTTGATGGCTCCGTCATTTTATCCACTCGATCGAGAAGTAGGCTATCGACAATGCTGGCGGCCACGTAGTCAGCGCCACCTTCAAGGCTTTCGATGCGGGTCGCGTAGCTTCCACGCTCTGCGAGCTTGAGCTCGGCGAGGGCGAGGCTTGCAACGTCGCTTCGCTTCTCATTGCGTGCTGTGTCGTAAAGATGGACCAGGTTAGAACCAGCAACGGGATCGTTTACAGCGAAAACACGTCCCACCTGCAACAGCGGCTAGATCGACACTTGGGCGAATAGCTGAAGGAGTCGTGGTGACCGGAGTCGCCGTTGGGCCACCTACATCGAATTAGCATGTTGAGGAAACCGTTTATTGCCAACAGTGCGCCGTCACTGCACTAACCTGATGCCACATGTGACGACTGAAACTGAGCAGCTCCAGTCGCGAACGACGTTGCTGCTGCTGCTGAAGAGGTTGGTGTTGGCGCCGTTCCGACCGGCTGGTGCGGGCGAGCCATGCTTCCCACACTTGTCAGCTCCGACCGGATCTCATTGAGCTCTTCAATGCCCTTCTGGAACTCGCGTTGCAGCTACGCACAGACGTGACATCAGCGCGTGGACACCCTCTTTCCACATCCAAGCCAGTCGCCGACCTTGACGATCTCGTGGTCTTTTGTGGCGTCGAAGAACTCTTTCTTCGCGCGGATGATCGCGCCAACGGAGCGACCAGAGTAAAGCCCGACGAAGCGACCGATCTTCGGCAGCTCTTTGCGGCCGAGCAGGTAGCTGGCGGCCGTCACCGTCAAGAGGATCTCTCCCCAGCTCACCATTGTTCGCCAGGAGCTCCTTTGATGTCCAAGAGGTCACGACGGTCCGTACCTAATCGGGAATATCTGCACTAAGTACGAAACCAAATTCTATTAGGTACGATCATGAGGAAACATGGAGGAGGGGACTGGAACGCTGGGTTGGCACGTCGATTAGAAGCTGTCGGTGTCTGCCTTGGTGGAGTCGTAGGTCATGATTTTGTCGCTGATCGCGAGCCCGTACTTGTCGTTGAACCTCGCAATGTTGAAGACGTCTTGGTCGGCACGACAGAAGTACAGCACTCGCTCGATATGGTACATCATGTTGGGCCGGATATAGTGGAATGCGATGCTGTCGGGAGCGCAGCAGTCTTTCCCGTTCTGCACACCACCGATCATGCGATGGTACTGATTGTACCAGTGTTCGGGGTCCGGATACGACGAGTGGAAGACGCCCTTGGGGTTGTCCGCGTGCCATCGCTCGCGGCCTTTGACGTCTCGAGTGTCCCATGGGAACACGCCGTACCACATCATGCAGTACGAGATTGATGCATCGTCAGGAAGCATCTCACTCATATCGTCCGAGAGACACTTCCAGTCGGGCAGGATGGAGATGATCTTGTCAAGGTACAAGCGATTCATCGCGTATCCTGGACCGCCCGAGTTGAAGACCCATCGGTCGAACAGTTTGTTCCACTCGTACTTGAGTTTGAAGTTGACCACGTAGTAGTCAACTAAATGGGCAGTCAGATTGAAGCGATGGCCCATCTGCATGGGCTGTCGGTGGTAGTTCATGAGGATCTCGGGTCGGGCGAGGTACTCGCGCAGATTCTCCACGACCACATACGCGTCATCGTCGGCCTTGTAGAACCAGTCGTAGTCGTGGCGGTAGTTGTCGTAGATATACTGCAAGCTCGCTTTATGCTTTTGCCACAAGTGGTCGTGGTCGGCGATGACATCAATGAAGACGACCTCAAAACTCTTCTCGCGCGAGGTGTCTTTCCCCACGTAAATCGTGCTCGACACGTTGCTAAAGAAGAGCAGCTTATCACAGCGCTGGCCCCATGTGTCTGCGACAGCTTGCGCGCGGTCGTGGTTCACCGAGATCGTGTTGATAAAGCACAGCACGCGCGGATACTGGTGGCCCTTGCGTTGCCGCCTCTCTTTCGCGCGGATCGACTCGGGCGTCACTTGCACGAGCCCGAGCGCATCGCCCGAGCGGTACATATCCAGCGCGCACAGCGACTGCTTGTACTCGACCGCATCCACGTCGACGGGCGCAACGGCGACCGGCTCTTCCGGCTCGTGGACCGACAACGTGGGGGACCACTGCCAAATGGCCGTGCCGATCGCCCCGAACGCCGCCACCACGAGCACGAGCGTCCGGGGCCAGCTGCGCGAGCCGCCGCGGTACTTCTTGGTGGGCTTCGTGGGGCCCGTGGGCGACATGGGGATCGCCACGTCGCGCGACACCTGCTCGCGCTTTCGCATCATCTCGGTTGCTCTCCTCCGAGAGGATGCCACGACGGCCCGAAGACGCACTTGTGCTTCGGATAAGAACAGCTATCCACTCGATAGGAACCGACAAGACGTCCTCGAGAGGATGGCTACACTTCTGAACAGCTATTATTACCGTGGCTCCAAAATGGGGATGTGGACAATTTTGTGCGTGTTCTTTACACGGGCGGCACGAGGACCCGTTCCGAGATCGCGAGACCGTACTTGCGGTTAAACGTCTCGATGTCCGGAACGTCGTCGCCCTCGCGGCAGAAGTAAAGCTTGCGTTCCATGTGGTACATGCCTTTGCCCTTGACGTAGTGGAAGCCGACCGAGTCGGGCGCGCAGCAGACGTCGCCCCACTTCATGCCGCCGACGCCTTTGTGGTAGTCGATCCACCAGTCGCCGGCCCAGTCCGGAGTGATCGTGTACGCTCCGTTGGGATCGTCGGCATGCCACCGAGGCCGCCCCTGGAGATCTCGAGTATCCCACGGCACGGAGCCGTGCCAAATCATGCAGTAGGCCGTACCAGTGTCCTCGGGTTGGGTCTGCGCCCATGGCCTCGACAAGCATGTGCGGTCGTCCATCGTCTCCACGAACTTGTCGAGGAATATCCGGTTCATCGCGTACCCCGGGCCTCCCGCGTTAAAGACCCATCGGTCGTACTTCTTCCACCAGCGTGTCGCCAATTCCTTGTCCCCCCAGTCAATGTACAGGTGCGCATTCTTCGCCGTGAGGTTGAACCGCTTGCCAAGATGGATGGGCCTTCGTTTGTAGT
This sequence comes from Pythium myriotylum, assembly GCA_023091665.1. Taxonomy (NCBI): domain Eukaryota; phylum Oomycota; class Peronosporomycetes; order Pythiales; family Pythiaceae; genus Pythium; species Pythium myriotylum. Next base: position 714,822 of record JALJCQ010000009.1, read on the forward strand.
TCATCACGATCTCCGGTCGAGACACATAGTCGCGGAGATTGTCCACGATGACATACGCATCATCGTCGGCCTTGTAGAACCAATCATACTCGTGGCGGTAGTGGTCGTGCACATACTTGAGCACCTCTCGATGCTTCATCCACAAATGGTTGTAGTCGGCCGGCGCCCTCATCTTGACAATCGGAAAATGGATCTCGAACGGCGTCCCTTTGTTCACCGTCATCGCTCCCGTGTCGTTGCTAAAGAACACGAGCTTGTCGCATCGCTGGCCCCACGTGTCAGCAATTAATTGCGCGTGGCTCGCATGGTAGGGCGAGATCGTGTTGACGTAGCAGAAGATGCGTGGGTACTTGTTGTTCCGGGTCTGCGCCACGGCGACTGAGCCTACAGACGCGTTTGGAGCGATCGCGACGGGCTTCGGATGCACTGTGAGCAGCGCGAGCGGGCGATTGAAATGGGAGAAGTCGTAGCTGCAGAGCTTTTTCTTGGCAGCGAGTTTGAGCGCAAGAGCCGCGGCTTTGGCGTCGCTTGATTGCGCGTCGATGAGCGAGCCGGCGCGACTCGCGCTTGACGCGTCGCCAGCGGTGCTTAGGGCGCGCGCATCGGGCACCAGAAGAGTGACGAGAAGCAGGAGCAAGAGCGGGTACGCGGCGAGGCGGCGCCGCGTCGCGTGAGTCATCTCTCGGATTCGCGTGAATGAGAGCCAAAAACCCACTGACTCGTTCGTCCTCGATGTGATGTAAATTGATACCCTTCAAAGTAGTGATGATAAAATCGGGTTTCTAATACCTTAAGACCTTCTACAAATAATAAACGAAGCTAAATTGATCTATTCGTATTGTTGGTTCTTGCATCCATCATTGCCTAGCACTGCGTAGAGACGGAGACATTCGCTACTCAAGAATCGCTCTTGAGATCGCGAGTCCGTACTTGCGGTTGAACGTCTCTATGTCTACGACATCACCGCCTTCTCGACAATAATACAGCTGCCTTTCGACGTGATGCATCGCCTTGCCCTTGACATAGTGGAAGCCGATGGTGTCAGGAGCACAACAATCCTTGCCCCACTTGAGACCGCCCACGCCTTTGAGGTACTCGACGAGCCATCCAGGGGCTCGGTCAGGTGAAGAATCGTAAGCTACTGCTGGGTTCCCTGCGTGCCATCGAGGTCGGCCACTGGTATCGCGCGTATCCCACGCCGTCGACTCGTGCCACATCATACAGAACGAGGTCGCGGCATCTTCGGGCTCTGTATCGGCCCAAGATCGACCGAGGCAACTCCTGTCTTTCATCGCTCGTACAAACTTGTCGAGAAAGATACGATTCATGGCGTATCCAGGGCCACCCGAGTCGTAGACCCAACGGTCGTACTTCTTGGCCCACCGTTTACCCAGTTCTTGATCGTGATTGTGGACGAATTGATGGATGAACGACTCGGGCATGTTCAATCGCCGTCCTAACTGGATTGGCTGCCGCTTGAAGTTCATTACAATCTCTGGTCGCCTTAAATAGTCTCGCAAGTTGTCCACGACGACGTAAGCATCGTCGTCGGCCTTGTAGAACCAGTCGTAGTCGTGGCGGAAGTGCTCGTACACATAGGTCAGCACATCCTTATGCTTGATCCACAAGTGATCGTAGTCGGCAGGTGAATCCATTTTCACAATCGGAAAGCTGGCTTCAAACTCAGTCCCGTGATTCACGGTCATGGTGCCCGTGTCGTTGCTGAAAAACACGAGTTTATCGCAGCGCTGACCCCATGTATCAGCGATTAGCTGAGCATGGCTCGTATGGTACGGAGAGATCGTGTTCACGTAACAGAAGATCCGAGGGTATCCGTTTCGCTGCGATGGCTTCACCTGAGGCTTCGGATTCACACTCAACAGGTCCAGTGCGTTGTTGAAACCTTGGAAATCTTTGCTGCACAGCTCTTTTTTCTTTTGCAATTGAGACGGCACATGTGTTGGCGACAGCCTGGAAGCGTCACTACTAACATCGCTTGCTGGAGCCAACACTCGTGTTGCATCTGCGACACCACCGCCTGCGAGCCGATCACCGCTCCGCATCATGCTTGCCTGTGCGCCCCATGCGCCGAGTAGAGCGACCAAGAGGACGAGCCATGATCGCTGGCGCTTCATCGCTGGTGTGCGCCGGACAGCTCAGAGAAGTCTCCGCAGCCACGAAGAATTCAGCTTTGGTGTTGACGGGCAGTTTTGGCTTCCACAATTGGCGTAGTGGTAACCGTCGCCATCCACTTGAACAAACATCGAGTCCACTTACTTTGCACACTGGTCAGAATGAGTTTCAGTCTCTCTGGCACTGGCATCCTGAACTCACAACTGGTACCGTCCGAACGTCATTGGAAGATACAGTATCTCAGATCTTCAGAACGTGTGTTTACTACATTAGAAATTGCGTGTTACGCGGGCGGCGAGAGAATCCTGTCCGAGATCGCGAGCCCATACTTCTTATTGAAGGCGTCCACGTCGGGGACATCTTCGCCCTCCCGACAGAAATAAAGCTGACGCTCGACGTGGTGCATGGCGGGGCCCTTGACATAATGGAAGCCGACGGTATCAGGAGCACAGCAGTTCTCGCCCCACTTTAAGCCACCCACGCCCTGGTGATAGTCGCTCCACCAGCCTGCAGCATACTCGGGAGACGTGTCGTATGCTGTTGCTGGATTGCCAGCGTGCCAGCGCGGTCGTCCCTGCAGGTCGCGTGTATCCCACGGCGTCGACTCGTGCCACATCATACAGTAGGAAGTCGCAGCGTCTTCGGGCTGTTGATCCGCCCACGGCTTCCCCAGACACGACCTGTCTTCCATCGCAGCGACGAATCGGTCGAGGAAGATGCGATTCATGACGTAGCCTGGTCCGCCCGAGTTGAAAACCCATCGATCCCACTTCTTCCACCAACGATCGCCCAATTCCTTGTCACCGTAGTCAATAAACCCATGGACATTCTGGGCCGTGAGGTTGAACCGCTTGCCGAGCTGGATCGGCCGCCGCTTGTAGTTCATCAGCATTTCCGGACGCTTGAGGTACTCGCGCAAGTTGTCCACCACGACATACGCATCATCATCAGCCTTGTAAAACCAATCGTAGTCGTGGCGGTAGTGGTCGTGCACGTAGCGCAGCACCTCTTTGTGCTTCATCCACAAGTGCCAGTAATCCGCTGGCGCGCTCATCTTGATGATCGGGTAGTTGATCTCGTGCGGCGTCCCTTTGTTCACCGTCATCGTTCCAGTATCGTTACTAAAGAACACGAGCTTGTCGCATCGCTGGCCCCACGTGTCGGCGACTAATTGTGCGTGGCTCGCATGGTAGGGCGAGATCGTGTTGACGTAGCAAAAGATTCGCGGATATTTGTCGTTCGTTCTCGGCGCGCTCGTCGTGCCATTCTCATCTCGCTCCACGGGTTTCGGATGCACCGTCAGCAAGTTGAGCGCGCGGTTGTATCCGTGGTAGTCCTGACTACAGAGCTCTTTCTTTTGCGTGGCCGTGAGCGTCGTCGGCGCTGGCGTCGGCGCCACCACTGGCAGCGTCGTCGCGTCGACGCCGAGATGCTGCGGGCCCACGAAATCCTCCACGGCGCTTCCTTCGCTGCGCATCGCGAGCGCGTCGCCGCCGCGCACTGCGAGCAGCAGCAGCAGCAGCGTCGAGAGAAGTCGCGCGGCGCCCATGGGAAGATACGTAGAGAGAGCGAGCGAGCGAGACGCGTGGCCCTTGGTCCCTCGATCTTGGAATGGGCGAGGTTGGGGTCCGTAGCTCCTCACGGGCCATCGTGGGTTCAGGAGGGCGTCAGCACAGCCCCTAGCCCTTCGCATTGACCGGATCCTTCGAATTTTATTAGAAGGGGAGGCAGACAGTCGGCGAGTGAGTTTAGAAATGGAGAGATGTATTCAGTAGAAAGTAAGCGCCTCACGACACGACACGGAAGCACGACACCAGAGTAACTAGTTGCCACCGAAACCTCCCTGGCCCCCGGGACCTCCCAGACCCCCAAAGCCTCCCTGACCTGCAAAGCCTCCTTGACCACCAAAGCCTCCCTGGGGCCCTCGGCCGCCGAATCCGCCTTGCATGCCCTGACCGCCAAAGCCGCCGAGGCCGCCAAAGCCTTGACCTCCGCCCTGGCCGAATGCTCCTTGACCACCGAGGCCGCCGAGACTTCCGAGACCACCGAGTCCTCCTTGGCTGCCAAGACCGCCGAGACCGCCGAGACCGTTGCCTGCATTGCCAAACCCGCCGAGGTTACCACCGTTCGCACCACCGACACCGACTGCTCCGCCATTCGCGCCGCCTGTCGCACCGAGACCGCCGTTCTGGGCTCCAGTTGCCTGGCCACCGGTCTGTTGCGCTGCTGGGGATGGAGCAGTCGCTCGCTGGCCAACACGGGTCGCAGCTGGAGTTGGGCTCGGCGCGACGGGTCCTTGCTGCGCACCACCGTTCGCTGCACCCCCGAGAGCTCCTCCGTTCGTCGCAGCACCACCGACCGCGCCGCCGTTCACGCCGTTCGCTCCAGTCTGACCGAAAAAGCCGTTCGTGGTCGTACCAGCACCACCGCCGAGCTGGCCACCGCCGAATTGACTGCCTTGTCCGCCGAACTGACCGCCAAACTGACCACCACCAAACTGGCCTTGGCCAAACTGGTTACCCATGCTACCCATGCCAAACTGGTTACCCATACCAAACTGGTTGCCCTGTCCGAATGGCCCACCGCCGTTGCCGCCAAACTGGCCGCCGAGCTGGTTGCCAGCACCAAACTGGTTGTTGCCGCCAAACTGACCGGCACCATTGTTGCCACCGAACTGAGCGCCGTTGTTGCCGCCAAACTGCTCCGGGAAGCGACCGCGACGGCCCTGAGCGTCGCTGAGCGTGAGCGTGGTCGCCAGAGCGAGCAGTGCGATCGCGATCGAAGGCTTCATCGTGTGCGTTGGGGCTTGGCTGCTGAGGCTTGAGCTGGACGAGGAAGAACCGCGAATGAGAAGACTCGTAGGACCCGACCAGTCGACTCAACAGCCCTTGGAACTTGCTTGAGAGCCCCCAGACGAGAGAGAACGCTCCCTTCCATCGCCGTCCACCGCATCGGGTCTCTCCATCCATCTTCTCCATCGAGCCACTTCAACTTGACGGAAAGATATGCCAAATTTACCGTATATCCACCTGCATATCCACGGTAAGTTACTCGTCCAAACTGCAAAATACCAAAACAAGGTACGTTCTCGTCACCAGTGCCTCCCAAGCATCACCAATCACACACACACCACAGCTCCATGCTCCGCGCATCCTGGCGCCGCGCGGCGGCGTCTCCCGCGGCCGCGGCGCTTCTCTCGCGCCCGCGCGTTGGCTCGTTTATGCAGCTGCGCGCGGCGCTTCGATCGAGCCAACTCGCGTCGTCTCGCGCGCTCTCGTCTTCGCAGGAGAGCGACGCGATGCGCCGCATCCGCAACATCGGCATCCTCGCGCACATCGACGCCGGCAAGACGACGACGACCGAGCGCATGCTCTTCTACTCGGGCGCGATCACGCGCATGGGCGAGGTCCACGACGGCGACGCGACCATGGACTTTATGCCCCAGGAGCGCGAGCGCGGCATCACCATCGGCTCGGCCGCCATCAGCTTCCAATGGAAAGACCACGAGATCAACCTCATCGACACGCCCGGCCACGTCGACTTCACGGTCGAAGTCGAGCGCTCGGTGCGCGTGCTCGACGGCGCTGTGGCTGTGCTGGACGGCGTCGCCGGCGTCGAAGCGCAGACGGAGACCGTGTGGGAGCAGGCCGATCGGTACAAAGTGCCGCGGCTCGCGTTCGTCAACAAGCTCGACCGCGAAGGCGCGAGCTTTGAGCGCTCGTGCGAGTCGCTCGAGTCGCGGTTCGGCGTGACGACGCTGCGTGTGCAGCTGCCTGTGGGTGAGGAGGCCGAGTTTGAAGGCGTGCTCGACCTCGTCGGCATGCGGCTCATCAAGTGGCTCGACAAGGACGGCAAGCAGATCCAGGTGCTTCCGATTGTCAACACGAGCGCTGGCAAGATGGCCGAGCTGTACGCAAAGGCTGCTGAGGCGAGACAGCTGCTGATTGAACGAGCGTCCGACTTTGACGAGGAGCTCGGCGAGCTCTTTCTGATGGAGGAAGAGATCGATGCTGACACCTTGCGTCGTGCGTTGCGACGGATCGCCGTCAACCGAGAGACATCGTCGGCCGCGATCATCACGCTGTGTGGCAGTGCGCTCAAGAACAAGGGCGTACAGCCGCTTCTGGACGCCGTCGTGGACTACTTACCGTCGCCTCTCGATCTCTCGCCGTTCGACGCACACGTCATCAAGCACGACAAGAAGAAGAGCCACCACGGTGCTGACGAGGTCAAGCCAACGACGAGTGTGGTATCGCGTGCGGCCTCGCCGAACGAGCCGCTGTGCGCACTTGCCTTCAAGGTCAAGCATGACCGACAACGTGGACTAGTGGTCTTTTTCCGCGTTTACTCGGGTGTGCTCCACAATAAGTCTCAGCTCTTCAACACAACCCGTGACGCGAAGGAACGCATCACTCGGCTTATGCTTGTGAACGCAGATGACAACGACGAGGTGGACGCAATTTCAGCGGGCAACATCGGGGCAGCTGTCGGACTGAAGAACACGTTCACGGGAGACACGATCGTCGGTGCGAAAGACCACGGCGGGGATTCGCGTCTCATTTTGCCCGGCGTCCAGGTGCCTAAACCTGTGTTCACGTGTTCGATTGAGGCAGAGAGTTCAGCCACGCAGAAGGATCTGGATGACGCGCTGTACTATTTACAACGAGAGGATCCTAGTTTTGTGGTCTCGCAGGACGAGGAAACGGGACAGACACTCATGTCGGGTATGGGTGAGCTCCACCTTGAGATCATCAAGGAGCGGCTGCGTACCGAATACAAACTCGAGCCCACCATCGGCGCCATGCGAGTCGCGTACCTTGAAAGCGTGACCCAGGCGACGGAAAGAGAGTTTACCTACGACACAATGCTTGGCACTGACCGTCAGTATGCGAAGATCAAGATTAGCCTCGAGCCACTACTCGAGTCTGAGACGGTCGGCTCAGAGACGGCAATCAACAACATCATCGAGTGGAGCCACGTCCAGGACAAGAAGCTACCACATGCGTTTGTCCTGGCGATCGAGGACGGTCTCAAGGCTGGACTGAGTCGCGGGGTCGTGTCCTCGAACCGACTCGCTTACCTGAAGGTTGTGATCCACGAGGCCGACTGTCATTATGACCAGGATTCGAACGCCAACGCATTCCGAGTTTGTGCTGCACTCGCATTGAAGGAAGCTCTCAAAGAGGCGTCTCCTGTGCTTCTTGAGCCCATGATGAAGCTCGAAGTACAGTCGCCCGACCGTTGCGTCGGCGACGTACTGTCTGATCTGACGTCGCAGCGCCGTGCTCACATCCAGGAAGTTGGTGCCCCGCTTAGTGAAGGGGCTCGTCAGGCACGCTCGGTGGTCCACGCTCACGTGCCGCTCGCCCACATGGTCGGATACGCAACGCTGCTACGTTCAAAGACAGGTGGCGAAGGTTCGTTCAGTATCTCATTCCTCAAGTATGTGGAGGTGGATCACGCTACACGCGAACGACTACTGGGCCCGTCTGCACCAAGCATTTAGACGACCGCATACTGTGGGACCGTGCAATAGAGTCTGCATTTTGATTATTGGTCTCACTTATCGACTACTCTCTTCTCAAACTACTGTACTAGGAGTCTTCTCCTATCTGACAACAAGCACTGGGGCTGCTTTCGAATCCACTTTAGTCTGATCTCCGATTCCAGATGGCAGACGTCAAGAAATTGCTGCAGGTGTTCGCGAACAAGCATCTCGCCGGTTTTTCGTGCCATTTTCAGTTCTGGAAGTGCAAATACTGGTGGATTTAGATTCCTGGGCCATAATGGACGGCTTCGACAAAATGCCCCAAATTTGGTACAGCAGTTGTGGGTAAGCCCTCATTTCTCCGACAATTCTGCAGGTCCAAACGAATCGACACCCAATGCCACAGAAACCATGGCAGTGATCTCGAGTATTTAGTGCAAGGCACTTCGTGACGACCTAGTGAGCATCTGTCGTCAAGCCAGTCCACGCCGATGCGACGGGTGACAGGGTTGAATCAAAAGGCAACGTTGCATTTCAGCTAATCACAGGCATTGTACACGCGCCACGCAACTGTCGTTCTACTCGTCAGGCGTCTGAATCGTCCGACGTATCAAATGAGTCGTCCACGCTGTCGTGCACCGCGCAAAGGGAGCCAATGGTGATTTTTGAAGCTTGGACGATCTTCTCCTCCATCGACCCGTCAGTCACGTTACTGGACGGAGCGCGATCATTCTGGTGGCTCTCTCTGTTCTTCTCGCGTTCTGAAAGCGAGCTTCTTCCATAGGCTCGTTTGCGCATCATCACCAAAATTTCCTCCATCTGCAGCTCCAAAAACTCGGCATGCTTGGCGTTGAGGGGTTGTGTTTTACACAAGTCGTTTAAAACTTGAGCTTGAAGGACTTGAACGGACAACCGAGCAGCTTCAGCCAGTATCGTTGTACTGTTGGCGACAGAAGCTTCCTCTCGCTTCGCACGTTTGTAAGGTTTCATTCCTCCCTGTCGATTTTTTCCCACGCTGCTCTTTTCCACTGCTACACTACAATGATCACAGCGGTAGCAAGGCTCTGGTCTTTTGAGAGCTGTCATCGAGTATGCTTCTTCATCCTCCTCGATCTTCGCTCGAAACATTGGACATTTCGTCAAAATTTGAAACGGCGTCACGAACTCAAATGCTTTCTTTGACGGATGCTGGCGACGGTAAAGATCCATTGCCATCAAGTAGTGATTTGCCTCGTTGTGAGCAGAGATCACTTCAGTCTCACGTACGCACTTGAGGAACCTGCTTATCGCACGCGCTATGACTCCAAACCGCGACAGCAGACCCGTCCAGTCGCGCTCGTCGATCGTACCTGCGCTTTTCAACGCAGAAACCTCGGCGTTGCTGTCAAACAATTTCTTCACGGCCAACCAGAACGGCTCCAGTTTCTGGCTTGTGCCCACTCCCTCCATGGTCGCCGTTACCCACGCATTGCTCAATGCCTCGTCCTCTATCGGGTCGTAGTTCTTGCCGCGACCGCCCTTCCTCTTGCCAGGCGCATTTGCCATCGTGCCCGCGATTTCCTGATTGCGCGCGAATATATCGTCACGCGAAAGCGACACATCCAAATCTAGGTGTGCGAAAGTGCATCGGAGACCCGGCGAATCTGCCCTCGTCCCTGTTCTAACATCCTACCAGGGTAGTTTTTCTTGACGTGTTTTCTAGTTTAGATCCGAGATGGAGACCGTTTTCTGCTATGTCGTGTGCCATCAGCTATGCAAAATCTCTGTGTTTAGAGTATCTCCACCTCTAAGACTGCGAGGAGTTGGGTTGACATGTAAAGTGACTTCAAGAAGCTACTTGAGTGAGGGAGGGAAATGCTGCTCTTGGGCACGAGTATCGAGATCCTGGGCTTGTTCGGCTCAAGCTGCGAAATAATATGAGGAAGACTTTTGCCATTCCGTTAAACTTGAGCGACTGGGAGCGACTTTGCTTGATGTGAGTTCCTACAGTATTTTGTAGTTGGTCCCGCTGAGTGATCGTGGCAAGCGAATTAGACAACATGCCATGGGAGAAAAGCAGTGGAAATCAACATCAGTATTCACGAGATGCGTCGTTAATGACACCGTCAACTAGAACATGCTGGACCCGGCACTGTAGAAACCAGTCCCAACGGCGAACAGACCGAGCAACGTGATGGCGCGCAGTCCCCACTTGGACCACGTCGAATGCGAGTCACGGAAGAGAGAGAGATGAAACAAAACGGGAAGCACAAAGCCCAGACACGAGCAGCACGTTGATCCGATGAATGAGATGAATGCTCCAAAGCCTGCCAATCCAAACATTTGCAGGTTGGAAGCAATTATTGGGGATAATGGCACAATTGTACACTCACTCGGTGCTCCTCCTGCGATCAATGCAACGACCATGACGACGAGCGAGCGAAACAGAATCGTGATGGACTACAAGAAGAGGTCACAGTCGCTCGGATATTCTTTGACCCGACAATGGCACGGCTCATACCTGTTCGACGCGCGCTGAGCGATCTCGAAGGCGAAGTGGGGAGAGACACGCAGGCTGGAGAACCTCAAACACAGGGAAGAGCATGAGTGGGCACGCGCAGAGGAGACCGGCACACAGGCAGAGCTTGACGATGGTCGCGAGGCTGCCATGGCCGGCAATGTTGAGCGTGACGACGTCCTTAATGTCGGCGCCAAACGCCAAGTACCCACAGACACCAAAGCTCCCGTACAGAGTCGCGATGAGGGCGACGACCTGGAGCAGGATGCGACGAAAATGGCGCTTATTCTCCATCGCGTTTTCTAGCGGTAGTGCCATGCCGATGCCAGCAAAGCAGTACGTGGCGACGCCGAAAAAGTACGGGATACTCGACAGCGTACCGAACCAGTTCAGCGTCGTTAAAGTGTTTGCAGAGCTTGGCGTGGCTGAGGACGATCCAGATAGATCCATGTACGTGAAGTCCGCAACGAAGACGACAGCGAGACCCGTGAAGTTCATGACATCCGCGGCGAGTGCGACGTATGCGAGTTGCTTGATGTGGCGGATGAGGCAAAAGAGCACGAGTGGTGGGACACAGAGCAAGACGACGAGCTGCTTGGAGATGCCGAAGTACGAGTTGACGTTCGCCGAGATGAAGATCAGATCTGTCAACACGCACAACTGTTAGAAATGAATCAAAACAATTCGGTGGACAAGATGACTTGCATGCGACGGAGAATCCAGCCTGCGAGATGACAAGCGAGAGGTTGACGAGCCACTGGCCCGTGCGGCCCATGACGACCTCGCCGATCTCGCCGTACGTGGAGACAATGATACCTCGCTGCTGCTGGATCTTGTACTTGCACTCGACGATGAGCAGCATGCAGAACGCCGTCAACGCGCCGACGAGAAACAATAGTCCCAGTCCGAGCTACACCCATTAGTTGCCGTCAGCACCAAGCGACACCTCCTCCCATAAAAAACCCATACCACGACCCCTGTCTCTTTGAACGCGTACGGGAAGCCCAGCACGCCCGAGCCCAGAAACGCGATGATGCAGCTCACGAACGTCTTGGCATCACTAGCAAACACGATTTGCTTCCGTCACCAAGTTGACGCGACGGAAGATCCAAATGCTACGTACGACGCGAGCGGCGGCGCCTCGTAGACGACTGGTCCGGTAGCCTTGAGAGGCAGCAGCAGCGGCGAAGACTCGGCCAACGCGGCCGCGTTTCCCGGGCGCCCGCCCCGCAGCAGCCGCGACGACCGTGGCTGCGAGCTGCTGCTGCTCGAGCTCGTCGAGGTGGTGGACGCACGAGACATTGCGATCTGTGTCAGACAGCCCTGAGCCCGTCGTGGTAATTCACCCTGATTGAGTGACGGTCTCATGTCACTAGAGTAGTCGAGAAGAGAGATCTCTTTCTCTCAAGATGGACGGCTCGGCTGCCAGGTAAACACAGAGTTGCCACTGGAATCGTTTCCCGTTGTTCAGCTGTATCCAGACCGGAGGCTTCGTATCGACGCTCGGCGTTTGTTGCCGACAATTTTTACTGTCAACATGATTACCAACGTGACTAAAGCCAAGTTCCCAAAGTCGGTCAGGACTTCCATGCCGCATCGAACTGAACCGGTGCCTGCCGGCTCAACAAAGGCCATGCTCACACCGCGTCGAAGGATCCATCCACGTTCGAGCCCAGCGCCGTGTGTAGCACATTGCAATCAAAATTTAGTAACACTCAACATGCCATTCGAGCGGCTCGTGCGTTATTCAGGATCCGGCCATGGAACGGTGCGGAAAGAGTTTCATGCTGGGAGCAGGGCGGATCTTCTCGTCGGTCTCTTTGAACAGCTCGACGGTGGCAAGCTGTGAGTTTTTGATGAACCCAACGATCAACACCACAAATGGGCAAATGCAGAAGTACTCGCCAGGCAGGATGAGACGGGTTACACAATATATCGACCAGGAGATTGAGCTCCTCGCATCGGAGTATTTGTCAGTTTGGAATGAACTCCAGCGACGAACTACAATACGGTGTGTTGTTGGCTCGCACGCGTCGGTTATCAGCTCCAAACTCGATTGCCTGACTACTGGTTGGGAACGAACAGTCTTAAGTTTGGTACAGAGGTGCAAGAGAGCTGCGCATGTTGTGGTCGCTGACGTCCGAGTATGAAGTCAACGAAGTGATCTTCGCGAAGTGGAAATATCGAATGGTAGGGACCACGTCGAGCCGAAACATCAGCCTGAGACTCCCGTCCAACTCACCTTGTTGTCAATGACGACTTCTTCACAACTAGCTGTCCCAGGTGGTGGAGTCGGAGAGACGAATAACAGATAGATCGATGGAACGTGTCGATTACCACTGCGAGCTTCTCGATTCAGAGACCGAGACCGAATAGGGATGTTTTCGGATTTGAAGTATTCTGAATGTCCAAAATGTCCAAAAGTGTTCAAAACTATTCTGAAGTGTGCAAAATCCTCCAAAAGTCTTCAAAACTTGTCATTGGCTGTTTTCAACTGAAAGTATCCAATCACGTCTTTGATTAGCATCGTGTCATCCACCAAAGGCCAACTGACTGACGTTGGCTGTGGATGCAATTTGTACTTGGAATCTATTGTCGATACTGTCGATATCGCACGAGGCAATTCACTTCGATCGTGGGCGTCGCTGTATATCCTCCAACGTACATCAAGATATAAGCAGCATGGATAGGGCATTTCTCAACGGGGCGGAGCCTCTCAGCGCTGGAAGCGACCGCCAAGGGAGTAGACCACCGAATCCAGATCCCCAATCGATCCAACGAATTCTCTATTTCGATAACCAGTCCAGTGATCAAGAACCACCCCGCGCTACGCCAACAAAGAGAGTAGCATCCAATTCGCCGCCACGAATGCCAACCACATCGGCCAGGCCACCTGTAGCTCCTCGCCCATCTGGGACCACATCGTCTGCGCCGGTCTCTGGTGCGGTGTTGCATCAAACGCCTGATGCAACACCTCGACGGTCGTCGCGTGTTCATGCTCAGACTTGTTCGCCTGTGACACCTGGGGTGACGCGATCTCAACCACCAACGCCCGCAGCGCTCCGCAGATCGCCACGCCGACAGACGTCAACGCCAACACATCCTCAAGTCGCACCAGGGAGATCTCCAGACAAAAATGGACGTGCACAGCAAGGGAGACCTCCAGACGAAGTGTGGGTGCACTTCCACAAAAGAAAGGAAAAAGGCAAGAATTTGGCCATGTGTAAGTACTGCACTAAGCCGCTCAACGACCCTAGACCAGGTGGCAACATGGCCACACACGTGCTCCGTCACTGCAAACGCATTCCAACACGCATTAAGAACGATCTGACCCTGGCTGCAAGTCAAACCGGCACAACACCTACGCCTGATGCCGGTAGACAGGCTGCTACGCAAGCAATGGCCGATCCGCCGTCAAAGCCAACTGCTTGCCCCATCGACCAGGCAACATTTAATTTGCTGCTCGTTGAACTCGTCGTCGTGTGTGCACTACCATTCTCAATTCTTGACGCAACCGTGTTTAAAGAGTTTATCCAGATATTAGCCCCTGGAATTAAACCACCACCCCGCCAATACCTCACCGAGGCAGTGCTGTGCGACGTCGCCAGCAACATGCGCCAACGCGTCGTCGCAAAAATCAACGAGCAACAGTTTGTTTCAATTGCGACGGACGGTTGGACGGATCCTAATGGGTCCAAGATCGTCAACTTCATGGTCGTCGCTCCTGAAATGCCGTCGTTGTTCTGGTCATCATGGGCTTCTGGTTCGGCGGCGCATACCGCAGAAAATATAGCTGCTCAAGTGGAGAAAGTGATTCAAGAAATCCAAAGCGAGACTTCAGCTCGTGTGGTCGGCATCGTCACCGACAATGCTGCCAATATGACGAGTATGTGGGGCAAACTATCTCATCTCGCTATCGTGGGCGGCGGCTGTGCCGCGCATGTGCTGAACCTGCTCATGCAGAACCTCTTTGCTCATGAAGTGCTCAAGAAAGTTCAGTTGAATTGCGTCGAGCTGTCTCGGTTCGTGCGCGACCACGTCGGCCTTCTCGATACTTTCCGCGAAAATCTCGAGACTATTCGTGCTAACGGTGAGAAGAGAAGCGGCCTTACGCTCCCTGTTCCAACTCGATGGTACTCGGTATTCAACTGTTTGGAAAATGTACTTGCCAATCGTGAAGCACTATTTGAGCTGCTGACAGCCCCACACTACGCTAATCTCCGTAAAAGGTACACACGGAAAGTACAATCTCGCGAGAAGCTCGCCTACATGACTGCACTTGTAGAAGATGGGGGTTTCTGGGAGAATCTTCGCGCAGTTGTTTTATTGATCAGGCCAATACGAAGTGCTCTCGGGAAACTGGAGTCCGACTCAGAGTATGCGTCAGGTGTGTACAAGTGGTTTCGTAGTCTGCTGCACCATGAAGCCTATCAGCCAAGACGAGGTGAAGTCGCGAATGCCGTGGCCCAAAGCAGTGATGCCAACGTCGCTGGAGCAGAATCCACTGAAGAAGTCGAGCCACCTGAGTCTGTCTATTCCAAAGGGTATCAACGAGCGACGCCAATAATCCCTGGTGTCCTCGAAAGGTTTTTTCGCGAGAAAATCGGCACCGATGGGCTTACGCCCACACGAACGCAATGGCGATTGCGTTTTTCTTGGACCCAAGAACTAACCTTGAAGACTTTGAGCCAGGAGACGAGCGAAAGACACGTGCTGCGGCGGTCCAGTTTGCACTCGATAAAGGACTGATTATGCCTTCGGAAGTGGAAGACTTGAAATCCCAGCTCTTTGAATTCGCTGAAGTCAAATCTGAAGAATCAGGGCTCCAAAAAACCAGTCCCCGGAGCTATTGGAAGTCAGTTCGCAGGGAATTCCCCAAACTTGGCAAGATCGCCGATGTGGTGTTTGCACTACCGACTTCGTCAGCTGCCAGTGAACGAGCCTGGAGCATTTACAACCATATCCATACCAAGAAACGCAATCGGCTTTCGGTTGGCAAAGTCGAGCTTTTAGTCTTCATCTACATCAATTATGGGGCGCTAAAAGGAGACAAAGTGGACCTCGCAAGACATATCTCTCAAGCGGAGAGCTTCGATTGTGTCGTGGAAGAGTCACTGCTCTCTCAACCTGATAATATGTGAGCTTGTGAACCAACCCGGTCGTTGGTCTAACCGCCACCGCTTCTGGCTTCAGTTGTATTGGAAAACAGACCCCACGCAGCAACGAATACTGTATATGACTAGATATATTGCATGGTGTGTATTGGACATTTGTAATACATTTGAGTTCGACGGTTCTAGAGGAGAGCAGACCACATGCGTGATAGCTCAACCTGTGGCATTATCACGCTCCATTGTCTCCGTTGACTTTGTACTTAAACGCTGACAGTGAGCTCTCCAGCGCCTTCCATCCGCTCACGTCGTCCACACGGTGCGGCGTGGAGGGCGTGCGAGGCGTGCCGGCATGAGATCTTCCAGTGAGCGACTCACGCTGATGTTATCGTCGAGCTCCTCGAAACCATTCTCTTCAAAGTCCGGCGATCGCAACTGCACGGATTCGACGACCAGTGGCGTGAACTTCTTCGTGGTCCACTCAAGATCTAGCCGCGCGAGTGCGCCGATCAGCTTGGCGACGCTGATGCGCACGCGCGGCTCCCAGTGCTCCAGATAGTCCTTGACGACACCAGCCACGACGTCCTCGAGGAACGCGAGAACGGTTCTTCTTGCGCGTCCAGGCGTCGATGGACCACGTCGCGCACCACAACAGCGAAGACCGCGACGGGCTTCCAGCACCCCTTGCCGAACACTAGCAGCGTCGTGAGCCCTGTTGGGTCAAGATCACGTGCGGTCAAGCGGCTGCTCCTGCGTGGGGCCAGCAGGGGTTCTGCCGATCGGAAGTGCGGGCTGTCGTGCGAGGTGAGTTTCACGCCATCACGGGACACAGGTCCCGTGATGCAGATGAGCTCGGCCCACAACCAAGTTGTTTGTTCCCGCAGGCCGTGCTGCGCCAGATTCGACGAGGTCAGAAGAAAAGAGGACCGCAGGACGCTAGGATAACCGAGAGAACACAAGTGGATTTGCATTGCTTCGCTCAAGTCCTTTGCGGTCCAACAGATTAAGAGTCGTGTTCGCTCCCATGTCGGTCACCACGCGCCGATCGCCCACCTCCACGACCGTCACCCCGGTGCGAGCCGCTGCGCCGCCGATTTCGCCGGCCCGCGGGCAGCCTGCCGCCCGTCGTATTGTCCCTCCCTCGCCGGCCGTCGCGCCGGCTGCGGTCCCAGCTCGCGCGACTCGCGCCAGCACGCGCCGCACCAACACGCCAGCAGCTCCGCCGGTCGCCCTGCCTGCGCCGCGTCCAACGCCGCCACAAGTGCAACGGGTGGGTCGCCCCCGCAAGGCCTCGGGCAAGACAACGGGCAAGCGGTCCAAGCCGAAGAAAATCGTCGCTCGCGCGCGCCCGCAGCCGCGTGGCCGACACTAAGCCGAACCCGAGCCGAGCGACGACGACGAAGGCGACGGCCCAGGCGACGTAAGCGACGACGAGCACGACATCGCCGGACTCGACGGAGGTGACGGAGGCGGTGACGGAAACGACGACGACGAAGGTGACGACGGCGGTGACGACGGCGATCGCGATGACGACATCGAAGACCGCGGGCACTTCGCGGCAGACAGGCGCTCCACTGTGGACCACCGCGCGCGTGCCATCGCCCATCTCCCTCTCGGCGGGAAGCCGAACCCAAAGCACCTCACGATCCGCCAGTTCGACGGCCGGATCAAGCCGGGGGACTTTGACGCGGGTGCGCGACTTTGGGCGACGGAGTTCGGCAACCAGCTCATCGGCGCGCAACTCCGCGACGCGCACCGTTGGACGGAAGGCGCCAAGTGCAGCATAATCCTTGCGTACTTGGCCCAGGAAGCAGCAGCCTGGTTCGATCGGATCTGGGCCTCGACGGAGAACTTGACGGTCCGCGAGGCGCTGCGGCTTCTGGTCGACAAGTACTCAACGAAGATCGGCGAGGACGCGATCCGCGACCGGATCAAGCAGGCGCGGCGCGACCAAGCCGAGTCGTACGAGATGTACGCGCAGCGGCTGCGCAACATGGCCGACGCGCTGCCAGGCAGCGTCCACGTCGAGACGAACGCGGCGGCGGCGCTCGCGGCCTTCGTCAGCTCGGCGTGCCCGGCCGAGACCAAGCAGCTTCGGGTCTTCGAGACCAACGACAAGCGCCAGAAGGTCCCTTCGCTGCAGACGCTCGACGGTCTCGTCGAGTTCTTGAGCCTGTACGACCGGTCGGACGGCGTGGCGAAGAGCGCCAAGCCCTCGGGAAACCCGCCAGCGGCCAAGCGGGCGAAGACCGACGGCGGCAAAGCCGTGGCGAGCGCGCACGCCGTGATCGCCGACCGCAAGCGCAAGCCGGCAAAGAAGAGAGGCAAGACCGAGCACCCGATCAAGACGGAAGCCGGCGGCGGGTACGTCCCACCGCCCTGGCCAATCACCGACAAGACGCTGTGCTACGGATGCAGAGGTCGCGGTCACGTCGCGGCCGACCCGCAATGCCCTAAGTACCACGAGCGCCACGCGAAGTCGACGCCGCTGCTGGACGCCGCGCTCAAGGCCGTCGAGGAGGATTCGGAATGAGGAGCCGGCGTCAGGTGGGCCGAGGTCATCGTGGACTCCGGCGCGTCGTACCACCTGACGGGCCAGCGATCCTCGTCACGAAACACGCGCACGATCTCACCGCCCAAGCGATTCCAAGTCGCGGACGGCCGCACCATCGAGATCGGCACGGTCGGAGACTTGCACCTGCAGAAGATCATACCGAACGGCAACCGTGAGCCCGACGTCTTCGAGATTGTTGCGTCGAACGGCATCTATCGCGTGCTGACACCGACGTCGCCTGCCGACGCGCCTTCCCGCGCCGCGCTCCTCACTCGCTCGCGACGAGATCCGAATGCCACGACGCTCGAGGTGATCCATCGGCGGATGGGCCACCTCAACTACGGCGCGTGTCGACGGCTGGCGGCGAGCGCGGCGGTCGACGGCGTGTTGTTGGCGCCCGGACCGACGCCGTCGATGTGCACGGCGTGCGCGCGAGCCAAGGTGACCGAGGCACCGGCGCCGCGCGAGAGGTCGAGTTCGCAGGAGGCAGCCGATAGCGTCTGCTGTTTCGATCTCGCGGGCCCGATCCACCGCTCGTACCACGGCTCGAGGTATTTCATGGTCGCTGTGTGGCGCGGGTACGTCCGCGTCTTCGGCCTGCGCACCAAGGACGAAGCGGATCAGAAGATCAAGGAGTTCCTCGCGTACATCGAGCGCCAGGCCAACGTACCAGCCAAGGAGCTGAAGATCGTGCGCACGGACGGCGGAGAGTTCAACACAGAGAACTTCCGCAAGCTGATCGCCGCCCGCGGCCTCCACCACCAGCACTCAGTCCGGTACCGCAGCAGCCAGAACGGAGTCCCGGGCGACGTCAAGCGGATCCGCGAGAGCGCCGGCGTCATGCCTCTCGACCGAACGCTTTACGACGAGGTGGTTCTGCCGAGCGACGATGACGAGCCGCCGCCGGCAGAAGGGGGAGGAGAGAATTCGGCAGAGGGCGAGTTCGACTCAGACGAAGCCGAGGAAGCGTTCGAAGAACCGCCGTCTCTCGCAGACACGTCGCCAAGGGACCCAGCCGCCATGGAACGAGCCGCCAGGGCGATGCGGCAGCTCGAGAGACGCGTGCGAGATGGCAGAGTGACGCCCGAGATCGAAGACGCCCCGATCGAGAGCACGAGAACGGCGCGTCGCCGTTCCGAACGGATCGCCGCCAAGCGGATCACTCCGGCATTGATCTGCCTGGTCGAGATCATCAAGGAGCCGCTCAACCTGGGGGAGGCCCGCAAGTCGCCGCAGTGGCCCGAGTGGGAGAAGGCCACGTGGGTCGAGATCCGCGCGCTCGTGGCCAACGACACGTACGAGCTCGTGGACCTGCCGGCCGGCGCGCGCGCACTCGACAACACCGTCCAGCTCCGGCTGAAGATCGCAGCCGACGGCACGATCGAGAAATACAAGGTGCGCGTCTGTGCGCGCGGCGACCGGCAGGTCTACCTTGAAGACTACGTGGAGACGCGCGCGCCTGTAGTGGACCTCGTCTGCGTCAAGGTCTTCCTCGTGATCGTCGTCAAGTTCAAGATGTGCATGCGCCAAGGCGATGTGCCGGCGGCGTACCTCAAGGCCGCGCTCAAGGAGACCGTGTACGTGAAGCAGGTCAAGGGCTTTGAGGAACCAGGGCAAGAACACAAGGTCTGGCGACTCAAAACGGCGTTGTATGGGCTCAAGCAAGCGGGGCGCGAGTGGAACCTGGAGGTCGACCGGTTCCTTTGCGAGTACGGGCTGAAGCCGACCACCGGTGACGCGTGCCTGTACTACAAGCACGTTGACGGAAGCCTCTTGCTCGTGTGTCTGTACGTGGATGACATCCTGGTGGCGCACCAGCAAGAAGAGCACGTGCTTGATCTCATGGTCGCGCTGAGCAAGAAGTACCAGGTCAAGGACCTCGGCGAGCCGGCGAGCTTCCTCGGCATGCGCCTGCGGCGAGCGGGAGACGCGATTCGACTCTCGCAGGCGGCATACGCGGCCGAGACGCTCCACAGGTTCGCGATGGACGAGGCGAGGACGACGCACACACCGATGGTGCCGAAGACTCGGCTCGACACGCTCGCGGACGAGCCGTCGGCGGAAGAGACCGAGTACATGCGCAACAAGCCGTACCGCCAAGTTGTTGACAGCCTTCTCTACCTTGCGCGCGTGTCCCGGCCGGACTTATCGTTTGCGGTGAACCAGCTCGCTCGACACAGCTTGAAACCACGCCGCCTTGCGTGGACGGCGGCCAAGCACGTGCTGCGGTACCTGCGGCGCACGAAGGAGCTCGAGCTCGTGCTGCAGCCAACGGACGAAGACGGCCTGCGCGTGTCCACCGACGCCGACTGGGCCAACGATCTGCAGGATCGCAAGTCGGTGTCGGGATTCGTGGTGTACCTGTTCGGCTGTCCGGTCCACTGGGGGTCGACCAAGCAGACCGTCGTTGCGCTCTCGAGCACGACAGCCGGGTTCATTGCAGCGAACGACGGTCTGCAGCAAGCCGAGTGGATCCGGCTCGTGGTCGCGGAGATCCTCAAGCCAGTGGAGCCCACGCTGACGCTCCAGATCGACAGTCAGCCGGCGATCCACCGCATCAAGCGCGAGGGCAGCAGCGGCGCGCAGAAGGCGGTGGACATCAGGTTTCACGCGCTCAAGGACGCGTGGAAGAACGCGGAGATGGCACTCGTGTGGTAAAGCGGCTGGTCTCTGGGACAGGCGATGTGGAACAGAGCACCCCCCAACTATTCTGGAACGGCCCAGAAGAGAGAGATACCTGTAGGCTAACCGATATTAGTACGTTCGCGGGGTGGCGACCGTTCTGTACCGGTATCAACGGTACAGCCGGTCAAAACCGGTATTTCTGATCCCCGTAGCCGATTGGCTAATATGGGCTACCGATCAGACCCGATCTGAGTCTGCGTCTCGTCCAATTGTAAGGGGCGTAATCAGTGTCAGATGGGTAGAATCAGGCCAGGAGTTCAGCAGGGATAGTGGGTGATAGAGTCAGCAGGGAGCCGGTCCGAAGCCGGTTCCGAACTTAGGCAGCCGAACCTAGCTTAGATTCGCACTTAGGATAGCCGGTAACGGCCAAGGTAATGGACTTCCATTTTCACCGTCAAGTCCGCAAGCAAGCCGCAAGACTTGGCGAGGAACGTCGACACCAAGGCTCGCCGTCACCAACAGGAGGTGACGTTAAAGAAGACCCGGTGGACTCTGGCTGTTGTAGCCGGAAGAAGCCGAAGAACCGCTCAAGGAGCAGCCGATTTGAAGCGCTGGGGCAAGTCTGCCAGCGGCGTCGGCTGCGCAAGTCAAGGAAAGGGTCCCCCCCGCCACGATCCAAGGAGTGCTACGTCCTCTGGCGTCTCTACGCCAGGCGAATACGCCCAAGGAAGCCGCAGCCCGGTCCCACCGGCTGCGCACAAGTGCACCGAGCCCCTGCGTGTTGAGCAGGTGTGTTTCTCGGCCCGTACGACCCCTCCGACCAGTTCTGCTAGACGGTCTCCTAGCGGGCTACAGTTGTCGGACCCCCAGAGGCTTCACGACCCTCTGGTTCCCTCCCCGACTTTCGGCGGCAGCCATCACGGTCGAAGTCACCTGTTCAAACGGCTGCAGGTGGCCCCGACTTGAAACAAGCGAAGCCGCGACCAAGTTCGCCTGGAGGGTCCCCAGACGAGCATGGTGACAAGAACACTGCCGGTTACGAAGGACCCCCACGCGTGAGCGTGGTCGAAGGACAATCGGCAGCGAGTGACCACGTCACTCGCAACCTTCTCCCCGATCTTGAAGAAGAAGCCAAGGATGACGCAAGCGAGGCCGGCTCCGACGTCGACCTGACCAGCGTGATCGACGGATTGGCAACCACTACTGTGTCTGAAGAGCCGGTCACGCCGATAACTCGAGCCGTGAATGCTGTACCCGTGAAGATGGATCCGACAAGACCATCTGCTATACCGGCAAGGATGATCGAAGTCATTATGGCGAAGCACGAAGGCCTGCGCCACCTGCAGGTGAACAAGGTCAGTCCCGCGGCCGATGTCCGTGATCCGGGCTTTGCGTCCATGAAGACCCAACAGCAGGTGCTGCATGGCATCATCAGCGTTTTTAATACAGCGGGTTACGCTGTGACCATCCTTGACAACGCTAGGATCATGGGCGTCCGACGCGAAAAGCTCATTGCAGCCGGCCAAGCCATCTACGACCTATTCCTACGCCATCAGTCTCAGCGAAAACTCGAGCAGGCGTTGGCCGCCAATCGCGGCGGCCGCAGACTCGCTGCAGAGAATCGCCGAGCAGTTGATCGGCCGGTCGCGAGACGAGGTATTGCGGATGGAGAACGATCTCATGATCAAGGACAAGATGTTGCGCGACCCGGAGTCGTACCTCCAAGACTTTGCCAATAAGGTCGCCTCAGGCGAGGTGACTGCCAACGATATCACGTCGAAGGCCGACGGGGGCAGGTCAACCACGCAAAGGGTGGAAGAAAAGGCGAACGTCAAGTCTGGCGTCAAGGCCGAGCGCAAGGTGGCCGATCGAGACGTCAAGCCCTCAGTCCCGTGGTCCTCAACGGACTACTTAGCTGACATCTACGACGAATGTTCGAGCTCGGCGCAAGGCATCAACGCCATGACGCGCCTTCGACAATCGGCCTGCGCCGACTTGAAGACGTTCGACGGCAAGTCACGTGACGAATATCGCGGGAAGGCTTTCATAAGCTCGGTCAGATCGGCTTTCCGACAGGACGAAATGACTGATGGCCAATGCTGCCTCAAGTTTCCCGAGTTACTGACCGGCACATCGAAGATCTGGTACAAGCAGCTAAAGAAATCGACTCGAGCCAGTTGGTTGTTGCACAGGCCGAGTTTGAGCGGGAATATTGTGGCGCCACAGTCACCGCACACCAGCGGTACTACGAACTCCGCCGCAAGCCGACGGAAGAACACCTCGACTACCTGTACCGGCTCAATGTCCAGGCGATCGAGGCCGGTATTGATTACGAGGGTGCCGCTGCGTCTTTTCACGTGACCCACTTTCTTGATACATGCGAGGATCCCGATCTCGCCCGTCAGTTCGGGCTGGCCAAGCCAACCACCGAGAGTCAGCTGCGCCAAGCACTCAAGGAGCTCCTACGTCAGAACCAGAGGGCGAGGCGCGATGAGGCAGTCAAGTCCCGAGCCGACAAGCGCGACACGAAATCGTCGCGTTCGTTCGTACCGCGGTCGAAGCAGAAGCCGATCCTGGTAAACGCGGTAGCCAAGTTCACGCCGCCGACGGTCCGCTTCAGCGAGGAAGTATCAGGGTCATCTGACTCGAGCTCGGGGGCTGAATCCTCCGAGGACGACGAATCGGGCAGCGACTGCGACAGTCCAGCTGACGCTCAGGTGGGCGTAGCCGATCTCGCGACCGTGCTCGCTCCAGAGTCGATCAACGCGCTAGCTAAGGTGGTCGCGGCGTTGCAGGGGCGGGAGAAGACCAGCAGGACGAAGACGGAACCGCTCAAGCAGTCGAATCCATGCTCGCACTGCGGCTCGAAACGTCACCAGGATCGGGATTGTTGGGGACGGATCACATGTACTGTGTGCGGCCGGCTGGGCCATCCGGCAGAGTATTGCTACCATCGATGCAAAGGTTGCGGCAATGTCCACGACCGAGGCGCATGCCCGCTCGAGGATATTGCCAATCAGCTCAAGGCCTGGTTTGACCCGACTAAGCATGCCGGCGTTCTGCCGCCCGCCGTCGAAAAATGGTTAAACTAGATCGCCCGCCAGTTTGGGGACTGGTACGCGCCGGGCGAGAACCCGAGGTCGCTGTGTATGCGTTCGTAGCTGGTAGGCCGCTACAACGTAACGAACTAATTCACTCGACGCTTGAGGAGCCATATGAGTTCGAACGTAGCAAGTGCCTCCAGCGCTTGACGTTGCTCCCAGGTGAGCGACGAGGCTATTGGCGTTTCTACAACCAGAGGTCGCATCGACAAACCATCGTAAGGGCGCAGATCGACGACCACAACGCCCGAGTCCTGTTGGACTCGGGTGCTGAGGTCTCGATCCTCGACTCCGACTTTGCGCGTAAGATCGGAGCCGAGGTCGACACTACTGTGTCATTGCGCTGCGAGGGGGTTGGCGGCTCTGGATATCCGACAGAAGGACGCGCCCAGGTAAAGGTCGTTTTGGCCGGCGAGCTCGCATACCACTGCGAGGTCTGGGTCGGCAAGCTCGGCAACGTCCAGGCGATTCTGGGTACCGACTTCATGACGCCTGCCGGTATTCGTCTCGACCTCGCCGACGGCGTCGCATTAATGCCAGACGAGATCCGAGTACAATTCGAAGGACGACGAGCCGTTTATAGCGATAAGGCGGAGCAGGTGAGAGTCCGGCAAGAGGTGACGATCCAGCCTGGCGAGTCCTTCTATCTGCGACTCAAGCCCAATGCGTCCAAGAGATTGTGGGTTCGTCGCGATGCGCGGTGGATAACGACGGCCGAACGCAATGACCGTGGCCAGGCGACACGGGTCAAGGTGACGAACGTCTTCACTGTGCCCGTGACGTTACCGGCACAGACGATAGTGGGCCTCTGGCTCAATCCGCCTGCTGCGCCGCGACGGACCGGCTACGTTTCGTTGGGGTGAAGGCGATACGAAGAGTGGTGCACGCTCGTGTATGAGGCAGAGCCAGAGCCGGCGCTCGAGAGGAGGCGCCAAGCCGAAGCCGACGCGATCTTGGCCGCACAGCCACCGCCGGTTGAACGACGCCAGTATTCGACGCCTCGGGAGATTCTGAAGCGAACCGACGTGCTATCCACAGTGCCGCCAGCCGGTGATGATGCCCAGGGCGACCCGACTGACTCTGGTGGGCGCACGCCACTGGACGCGCCCTCCCTTGCAAAGGATGATGATGTCGGGGATGTGGGAGCGTTGGCACCCGACTGGGCCAAGGTAGCGGTGCTCTTCGCGAGGTCAAACACGAACGCCGAGCTCAAGGTGGATAGTTCCAAGCTGAACGAGCCAGTTTTCGTCCACGAAGGACGAGATCTCGCGTCGGAAGACGTCGAAGGACATCTCGCGGTGATCCCGGAAATACCGCTAGGTGAGGAGATTACACCAGCCGACATCCAAATAGCTGCAGGAGAAGACGTGCCGCCGCAGGATATTGAGCGAGTACGGGCAATGATCTGGCGCAGGCGACGCTACCTCATGGGTAACGGCAATGCGAGGCCACCACCGGCAAAAGGGGCGCGTGCGACATTGATGTTGGAGAGGCGAAGCCAGTCGCTCAGACATGCCGTAAGGTCCCGCCCCAGTTCGCCGACAAGCTCTACGAGCTCCTGAAGGGTCTACTGCAAGCAGGCTTCATTGTCCCATCCACGTCGCCGTGGGCCTCGCCTATAGTTATAGTCGTCAAGAAGAACGGGGTCGACATCCGGCTGTGTATCGACTACCGGGTTGTAAACTCGCTCACTCGACTGATGATCTATCCCATGCCTGTGGTGCATGATCTGCTGGAAAACCTAGGCAGCCTCAGATGGTTGTGCTCTCTCGACATGGCGTCAGGTTTTTGGGTAGTCAAGATGACCGACCGAGCGAGGGCCATCTCGGCTTTCGTCACTCCTTTTGGGCTGTTCGAATGGCTACGGATGCCTTTTGGCCTCAAAAACGCTCCACAGATATACCAGCGTCTACTCGATAACGCTCTGTACGGGTACCTGAAGTTGACTCCACGGCATCTGCAGGACAGCGAGAAGGACGTCTTCGCTGACCCAGTTCCCGCCGACCCGGGGGCGTTGCCAGTCATCGGGAGGCGATCCTATATTGATGACATCCTCTTCGGTGGGGAGACGTGGGAAGAGATGTGTGGTCGACTCGAGCGACTCCTACAAGCCTGCGACGAGTGGGGACTGTCGATTAGTCTCCCGAAAAGTGTGTTTGGCATGAGTACGGTTGACTATCTCGGGCATTCCGTGTCTGCAGAAGGGCTGAGGGCGAAGCCAAAAAATCTCGAAGAATTGACAAATCTGGCTTTTCCGACTACAGTGAAGGGTATCCAGTCTTTTCTGGGCTCACTCAATTATTATCACCAGTTCGTGGAGCACTTCGCCGTCTACGCCGCGTCGCTATATGAAGTGACGGAAGCCGATCTGTTATTAGAGACCCGACAGCCGGGCCATTTGGCGGCGGCAAAGACGTCCTTCGACGAGCTCAAGCGACGCCTCGCAGATCTGCCACTGTTGAAACATTTCGACGGCAAGCTGCAGACGGTCGTGATTATATATGCCAACGAGTGGGCCATAGCAGCGTCACTGATGCAAGAGCATGAAGGGACTCTCCTGCCGACAAAGTTCTTTAGCCGCGTACTCAAGCCGCACGAGATCCGGTTCACCCAAGCAGAGAAGGAAGTACTTGCCCTCCTCCATGCGTTACACTCTGCGGAAAGCCTACTGAGCGGCCGAGATCTACGTGTGTGGACAAGAAATTCGACGTTGTCATGGTTGTTCCAGTCGAAGGGTCTGCGTGGGCGACTAGAGAAATGGGCAGCGATACTTAGCCCTTGGTCCCTCCGCATCGAGCGCATCAAGAACGGAGAAGATCACCTTACAGCGTTGATGGCGGCAGCCTCCGGACCGTCCGAGCGGGTAGACAGTATGCTGGAGTCGATACGACCAAGGAAGCGGGTTGGGGTCAATCACAGTCATTCGCCAGTGCCTACTCTGCGGGCCGACAAGACCACCCTGGTCGTCTCCTTCGACGGCTCGGCCCGACCAAAACGCGCGGGTGCGAGCTGCGGGGTGGTTTTATGGGAAGCTCCCGAATGGGCGATTGTCGCGGCCGAAACTCGCTACTATGAAGACGGTAAGGTTAACGAAGCCGAATATCGAGGGGTAATCGCGGCCATGGATATCGCACTGTGCCATTCGGCCGAGAGTGTGGTGATTGTCGGCGACTCACGGCTAGTCATACAACAGCTGAAGGGGGAGATCGAGTGCAAGTCGCCGGGCTTACAAGTCCTCAAGGCCGAGGCGTTGCTGAAGATAGGTAAGTTCAATTCGGTACACCTGCTACATGTCGCCCGCGAATTCAACGCCGCAGCAGATCTCATTACGGGTAAGGCGCTCCAACGCTGTTCGGGGGGAATCGTCCCCCGCGACGAGTATGAGGGAATGAAGCTGCTGAATCGGCTCCACGAGGTGCTCAGCGTCCAAGATGACGAGACAAAGTCTGCTCCGGTGAATGCGGTAACCCGTAGCGGCCGGCGAGCAGTGGATGATGAAGCCTCCAGAAGTACAAGTGCCGATGACGTGATGTCTCCCTCCTCAGGCGCAAGAGACCGGGCGTCGGGCCCGGGGGATCATATATCACCCGCAAGCTCTCATATTACGGCTGATGATGACGCATCCGGGGATGGGCTGGCGGTGGAGGATGATGTGCAAGGGCCAGATCAGACCGAAGGAGTTTGGAAAGGCGGACGAAGTGGGCAGTGATCACAGGGTGCCGGAGAGGACCGTCTGTTAGCTGGTCAGGCAGACTTAGATGCGCAATCATCGTCTGTATCCCCCGACGAGAACACAGAGTGGGTACAAAGGCTGCGTGCCGAGCGCATCATACGAGCTCAACGAGAAGAGTCGTGGATCGCGAGACTGATACGCTTCCTCAACGGGGACGCCGGGGACCTCAGCGACGACCAGGCCGCGACGTGCGCACGGCTAGAGAACTCCTTCGAAGTGGTGGATGGCTTGTTATTCTACGTGGGTAACAAGAAGACCGGGGACAGATCCGGCCGCGAGATTCAACTGCGCCTGGTCGTTCCAACGACGCTCAAGGAAGAGGTCCTGCATCACTATCACGCCAGTCTGGCGGGCGGTCACCAAGGAGTTAGTCGGGTATACGAAAGAGTGACTCGGTCATTGTACTGGCGCGGCGTCTATGCGGACGTTCGCGATTATGTGTCCGCCTGTCCGGACTGCCAGTCGGGCAAGGGCGTGCCTCGCAACAACGTGAAGTCACCGGGGAATCTTGTTGCCACGCGCCCGTTCGACATTTTGGGCATGGACCATGTGCCCTCGTTGCCGACGTCACATCGTGGCAACTCGGAACTCTTGATCTGGGTAGATCACTTCACCGGCTACCTAATTGTCTCACAAACACATCGCGAACGGCTCAGGAAGTAGCAGAAGCATACGAACGCTGCGTCTATCGCCATTATGGAGCTAGCAAGACAATTCGCCATGACCGCGAGCCAGCCTTCGTGTCGGATGTTTTCCGAGCATTCAGTCGGCTGATCGGCCAGCGGAGTCGTGCCACACTAGCCTATCGACCGCAGTCCAACGGCATGACAGAGCGGAGGGTGCAGACGATCATGGCAGCCGTCCGCTTATACGTGTCTGACGCGCAACAGAGGGACTGGGACGACTATGCTGAGCGCCTGGTGTTCGCGTTGAACGCGTGTCACGATCGCATCCGAAGCGATTCGCCGTTCTACCTGCTCCACGGTTGGGACGCGAGAACGACGCTCGAAACTGTGTTACCAACAGTTGACGAAGGGGGTAATGCGAACGCGAAACGCTGGCGGGCCGAGGTGCAAGCACAATACCAGAAAGCCCGGGAGGATGTGGTCCGACTGCTTCGGCAGGCTATGGAGGACCGCCGCGAGATGTCGGCAGCGGAAGTACGAGGAGACTCGAGTGTCTTCACCCCAGGTACGAAGGTGTGGGTCTATATCGACCAAGTCAAGCCCGGATTTGCACGGAAGTTGGCGCATCTTTGGCACGGGCCGTTCCGCATTCTCGAGCGACCGGCTGAGCACTTGGTGCGAATAAGTGTCGATGACGCGACGTATCGGCTATTTCCCGTCGTCCATGTTTCGAGATTGAAGCTCTGGAGGACGTTCGACAGTCGGCCAACCCAGGAGCTGGAGGTCCCGGCGGACCAACGCTTTGACTTCGATGAACAGCTTCTACCCGAAGACTCCCTAGAACCGAACGAAGAGGAAGGTGAATATGAAGTTGAAAAGGTGCTAGATCACAAGGACGAGCGGTTGAGCAGACAAGGGCGACCGATCCGCTTCTTCCTGGTGAAATGGGTAGGTTATGAGGAACCGACGTGGGTGGCAGAGGATGACATGTCAGCCCCCAGCCTGGTGAGCGATTACGAGAGACGACTCAGGGCGCAGGGGCGGTACGCGGCGATGCAAGTAGAGGAGGAATAAGGAGGCCACGCGCGCCGCGGTAAGCAACGTCCGTTCAAGGGGCGGCGTCGGCTGCCGCAACGGCCGTGGTACACGACTAACACCCGGGCCGACAGAGTCACTGCCTGTGTCGGCTGCCTGCGGTGAAGTCACTACCGGCGGGAGGCGCCGGTAGCGGAGGAGAAAAGGGGCTCCATGTATCGTGACGTGAAGAAGAAGCGAAGCCCCAGGGCGGAAGGAAGAGAAGGGACGTTTCGCATGCATTTAGAAAAAGGACGGTGCGGCTGGCCAAGACACACTAGCGCGGCGGGTACCCCGGCATCATGACTGGAAGGTCCTGCCATTGGTCAATGGGACCTAGGGGCCGACGGCCTGGCCGGGGAACCAAAGCGAGAGTGCTCCAAGTCGACGCCAGCACAAGAGGATGAAAATGGAACTTCAGAATTGACTAGGAAAGGGCCGCCAGAGAGACGGCGGGCGGGCTCCACGGCTATCCAACTCGTCCGAGCGGGCTAGAAGCGGACATTATGCAGACAGAACGAAAGGGAGAGTCTCCTGATTACACGACCGGAGGAGACAGAGCACGGGCAGGGGCAGTCGGGGCAGCCAGTGGCTCGAAGAGCAGCGGAACTCGAGTTACCGAGTCGTCGAGCGGCTCGGTGATGACGGACTCGTCGTTGCGGCGAACGAGGGAGACGCGACCGGTCACCGACCGGATCGCGGGCTGGGGCGATACCGGCTCTTCTACGTCCAGCCAGAACTTCTTGCGGATCCGCGACATCACGGCCGTGCTGGGATGCGCCTCGGGATGACGAAGGAAGAACCCACGCTCCGGCTGCGAAGCTTCCAAACGGAGCGCGGCGGCCGCCAGACTCTCGCCAGGATTCGGAATCAACAGACACGAGCCAAAACCAGGCGCCCAAAGGAAGAAACGGTCGAGCAACAGGTCGGCGTCGAACTCGGGATGGGCGTCGAAGAATGCAATCAAACGGCGGAAGTGAGCCTGAACGAGAGGAGTCGATTTGGAACGACGGGACTTGCGGGCGGCGCGCCAGACCTTGAACCCGTCGCTGGATGGTGCAACCATGAAGTGGGTGCGGTCAAACATGACACGGAAGATGGCCTCGTAGAAGCACAGGGTGTCGACATACAACTCGGTGAACCGCGGATCCGCAGGATTAAAAGTGATCGGCCGCGGCAGGAGACGCATCAAGTCGTCCCATGGGCGCGTAACGAGCCACTCGTCGATCTCTTGAGCAGTCACCGCGCGCCCACCTACGAAGGACACGACGGCGGACACCTGGTTGTGGTTGGGAGGGACTCGCTCAGCGGAGAACCAGCCGAACTTCCATGCAAACTGTTCTAACTGCTCGACGAAGTGCGGGCGCCAAGAGGATTTCTCCGGCGGCCACTCCGGCGACCAGTCGACCCACGAACGACGGAGGACTTCGAGATCGCCCTGAGACTGCCCACGGGGCGCCGGACGCGGCCGTGACTTGGGGTGTGTGGACTGATCCGACGTCAGGTCAACGAGCGACGCGTCGTCCGGTGCTGACGACTCGCGAACTTTCTTGCCGGACTTGCCGAGGGAGGAATCGCCCGCCCGCTTCTTGCTTCCCCCAGACGAGTGGGGTTTGGTAGACTTCGTGACGCTCTTCGCGGCGTCCCCTGAGTGAGTAGAGACGGGAGAATCGGCGGGGGATCGAGTTGGTGGACTAGGCACCACGACTTTACCATCGAAGGAGACGAGCCCCGGGCATAAGTCGGCCTTCTCCAGGAAGCTGAGGACACCGTCATCGGGGCGATACTTGGTGAGTTCTTCGACCAGCTCCGAACAACGTCGCAAGATCTCTTGGCGCTCAGCTGCAACACTTTCGGAAGTGCTAGGAGCGGCGGCCTGGACGGCATTGGCAAGCTCGGCGAGGACGTCGTTGGGCGGTACGCTCAAATGTTCTGGCGAATAGGAACTGACCCGGCGGAGGCCGTTCATCATCGGGCCAAGTTGAATGATCGGGAGAGAGGGGTCGACGTCATGACGGCGCTGTTGGAGGGCACCGACAATCGTCTCAATAGCGCCAGCATTGCGAGCTGCAGCCATGGCGACGGGGCCTAAGAATGATTCATATTGAGCCACGGTTTCACGGTTCTGGGCCACGAGGGCCGAGAGCACCTGAACAACAGCCTCGTCCGCTGCGAGTCTGTGAGCAATCGCCTCTGGCCGCCCGAGGGCCTCGTACGCGGCTAGCTGCTCCCTGGCCTGACGAAATCCGGCCAGGCCACCCAAGTGGCAGATCGCCTCATCATTCACCTTCGCTCGAGTCAGCTCGTCACCCAAGCGCTCGAGCTCTCTCTTGTGCTTACGCTCTAGATCCTCGATCTCCCGAACTAGGTCATCCTCTCGTTCTGCGTGTGCGTCGCGATCGGCTGCGACCTTCGAGAGCTTGGCGAGCATATCTTCCCGGTCTCGTCGAGAAGCTACGTCGAGGAGCTTGGTCGCATCAGCCTGCAGTTCCCGGCCATCAGTGACGAGGTCAATGGCAGCGCGACGCATCGCGTGAATCGTGAGACGAACCTTGGATTGCTTGAGCTCGCGCAGCTCCTCGGCCTGCTCACGCAGGGACACCAACTCGCGATCAGCGTCCGATACGCGCCTCTGCAGCCGAGCCAACTCCGCGTCGTCCCCGCCTCCGCCAGACAAAGACGCGAGAAGTCTCTCGCAAGCTGAAGCAGAACCAAGCGCGTCGACAATGCGAGCGAGCAGAGCGTTGAGACCATTGAGTCCGGCAGTTGAGATATCGGCACGAATATCATCGATAGCGGCGAAGAGTTGACCGGCCACGGAAACCAGTTGCTCCCGCGCCATCTTACGCGCGCTCTCTCTCGCGCGGGCGACATGATCTAAGGGGGAACGGAGGGTCAGCAGGGCAATCACAACGGCGAAGGTCACCGTACTCACCGGCCATCGCAGCAGAAAAGTCCGGAACTTTTTCCGTCATTTTTTTTTCAACGTTTCTCACACAACCCTAGAGACCTTTCTTTTCCCTCTCAGTTCAACAAACCTATTTCACACCTCCTTTCCACAAAAACACAACCAAACCGACTTTCCTATGTCCTCATTAAAAACAACCACTTTTGCTTCATTTTCCACACCAAAAATTCGCGAAGGTTCGGGGCATAGCTGAGAGACTCAGAAACTAAAATTTGTTTAATCTTGAATTACTTTCATTATATATATACGTACAAAAAGTTCTACCTTGATATATGACCATAGGTAGCATATAAAGACAATTGATTGCTATGAGTTATATTGTTTTCGATCCACCATTCTATTCATGGATGAATAGTCCGGAGATGAAAGAACTGGTCAAATGCGGATGTGGTTTGAATATTCAACGTAGAAATTTACCATCTCACGAAAAAACATCTTTCCATCAAGAATGGGTTAAAGACCCCGACTTCCCCAATTATGTGATCGAATGTGGGTGTGGTATAAAAGTAAAGAATTTGGAAAAGTTAGACCATACTAAAACAGATCATCATAAAAAATGGTACAGGGAGATGGTTAATAATAAATACAAGCAGAAAATACAATGTGCGTGTGGAAGCACAACCAGTAAAAGTGGATATTCTACACACTCTAAAACAATAAAACATTGTGAATGGGTAAAGAGTCAATAAAACAATGGGGTGCAAATACATCGATATTTTTTTTCAATTCTGACATAAAATTAGTAAGTTATATATAGGGATACATCATACACTACACATAAAATGTCTGTTATTCTAGAGTTCGGAAAATACAAAGGAAAGGATCTTGAGGAAGTATATGATCAAGATGCATCATACTGTCGATGGTTATACAACCAACAATCGGAAGAATCGGATATCAAACGATTTTTGGACGACAAGTTCCAAGATGGAGACGATAGCTATATCATGCGGTGGGGCAAGCATAAGAACAAATCCGTAAAGTGGATTGTTGAAAACGATAAGCAATATTTCAATTGGATGTGTAAAAATGAGTATATCATGAATAAATGTCCATCACTGAAGAAAAACTTGGGTGAATTTAATGGTTAAATTATTTAGTTTTTTTGATAAGTCCCAGCCATCTGTATACACATCAATCACACAAATGAGCGAGTTTGCAAGGTTATAGAGAAATTGAGGTGCTGTCCTTCCATTGATCAGTATACAAATCTTTGGCCAACTGCACTACAGCAACAAATCGACGGCAAATCGACGGCAAACAGACGTTAACGAGTTCGAGAGGTTATGAAGGATGATAAGAAGATTGTGTTAAACCACTTCCGGATAAGGTATCAGTATCGCAAACTGCTCGATGGTTTGTGGTGTCTTCTTCGTGAACGACTGGTAGTATAGCGGTGGAAGCAAGAAGTAGAGCCGATTGCCGTTGGCACCCAGTTTCCCCAGATCATCTGCCGCACCGGCCTTGATCTCGTGCTTCCTTCCCACCGTCATTTGAAAACCACCGACGTGCGGCATCCACGCGTCAATGGCAGTATAGTTCGATGTCCGTGGCACGTACAGCTGATTTGCAAGTTGACCGACTTTCACACGATCCACTGTTTGTCGTGGTTGCAAGGAACGTGGAATGTCGATGGTCTCTTCGTCTTCACTATCTGGGGTGCCTCGTTTGCGTTTGGCTGTGTCGCGCTTTCGCATTTCAGCTCCAGACAACAGCCTCCGACACACGAAAGTCCCACCTTGCTCCAACAGATCCATCGCATGAGGCTCGAAGATGTATCCGCACAGCGATTGTGCGAGCGGGTTTCCATCGCACGACCCCAAAAGGCTTTGCATCTTCGTGCGATCGGATCGCCACTTTGTTCGAGCGATCACTTGCATCGCCAGTTCTGATGCGTACGCAACTTTGTACTCTCGATATGGTTCTTGACTGTGGATGTGAATCAACGCCTGAATGATCTTGGTCTTCGAATTGATCTCCGAGTAGATGGACACCAGCATAATGCAATCATCGAGAGAACAACTGCTGCATGCGGAAATCAGCAAAGCTTCTGGGTCGGATTGAATGTCTTGCATCACCAGACGAGGTACACCACCCAAGCACTCAAATCGATTATCCCACACATCTGCCGCAGTTGGATACAGTGAAGCAATTGTCGCCAGCTCTTCCTTGGTCCACAGTGGCATGTAGAACACATCTGGAGTCGGTACGAGCTTCTTGAATTCACCAATGCAGTCTCGTCGCGGTGTACTCACGAGCAGAGTCGAGCAATGAAGAATGGGGAGCCCAGGAATCATAGTTGGGTCGACTGAATCAACGAGGCACCACAAATCGGCCGACCAGAAATGGCGATTTCCAGCAAAAGGCAGTTGATTGCAGATCAACATCGACCTGCCATCGAAGTAGATTGGTGGTGCTGCAGTGAGAAACAACACCCGTTTCTTATCCTTGACCAACCTCCACATCACATAGTAGACGAACACTGATTTTCCAATGCCAGGCGTGCCAGTGATGACTGCATACTTGACCATGCTTGGGTCCGCATTTGACAGAACTTGAGCAGCGATCGACTTGTACGAAGATCGAATGTAGAGCTTTTGACGTTTCGTTAGCGGCAGCAACGACGGAAACTCGAGCCAACTGTTGACTTCATCGACCGTGGGGAATTGTGAGAAGAATGGATCACTGCAGCGATCGAAAACACCATCTTGTGAAACAGCTTGAACGGTTTCCTGCTTGGGAACCACCACCAACACGTGGATTTGATCGGTGGACGGCTCAGGCATATCCTTCAATACCTTCTGAAGGCCAGACTCTCCCTGCAGTTCATTGTCTTCGTGTGTCAGCGCTTCGATTAGAGCAGTCTTTTCCCCTTTCTTGAGCTTCTTCACATCATCTGTGCTTGATTCGAGCCACGTGTCGTCGTCCTTCTTGGTGAGGAACAGCTGCAGCTTGTCCGCATCGATCGCCTTGAGATCGTTCTCCTTCTCCTTCTTGATGGC
Organism: Pythium myriotylum; assembly: GCA_023091665.1. Taxonomy (NCBI): domain Eukaryota; phylum Oomycota; class Peronosporomycetes; order Pythiales; family Pythiaceae; genus Pythium; species Pythium myriotylum. The sequence continues at coordinate 749,734 of JALJCQ010000009.1, forward strand.
CTTCTTCAAGTCTCCCACCAACTCGCTCGCATCGATCGTCACAGGGAACGCGTTTCCCTTCACACCAACGAGCGCGCAGATCAGCTTCACCATGTTTCCAATTGCTTTCTGAGAGTGAGGGACGTTCTTCCTATTCGTATTTCAGCCAATCAAACGATGCAACCCAACGTTGGGTGTTTGACGTACCCATTTGGGTGATTGAACAACTGGAGATACAAAATATATTTATCTATATAGACACAAAACCATGGATATTACGTATCTATCCGATACCGATGATACTGGTTATGTTGATGACGTCCAGCTCAATGAACCGGTAGATACCGAAATACTGAGTGATTTATATGAGTACCCCAAAATAGAAAAGCATTCAGCATCTGAAATAATACAGCTCTGTAAGGAAATTGATTTAATTAGTGCAGCTATCAAGAGCCGGCATCAGAGATGCCTCGGGTTCCTCTGGAACCTACAGTGTCAGAATATCAACGAAAAGCACACTAACTAGGAAAAACACGTATTTTGTCGTATCCGTCATAATATTTGAACACAACTCCATCAACTTTATCATTTCGGATGTTCTCAATGATTGCTTTACGCAACATACGATTATGTCCAGTATCGATGCACCATTGTTTGTATCTGGCATTCAATATTGTTAATGGGATTTCGAGGTAGTCTCCCTTACTAACAAATCCATCCTTGAGTAAATCTTCTCTATCTTTTGTAAATATCTCTTCATTAAAGTATTTTGAAATGGATGTTTCAACCTTTTTTTGAGCTAATTCAGAGCGAAGATACTCCAATTCTTTCATTATCGCATCAATTCTATGATCATCTTTTGGAGCAACTTCGTTAACTCCAGTATCTCTATAACGTCTGATTCTATTCATAATTATATTAACGAAGCGAAACTTCTGTATTCAAGTCGTAAAAATTTCTGAATAAGTCAGGTTGATTGTGTTGATTTAGTTTTTTTGATAAGTCCCAGCCATCTGTATACACATCAATCACACAAATGAGCGAGTTTGCAAGGTTATAGAGAAATTGAGGTGCTGTCCTTCCATTGATCAGTATACAAATCTTTGGCCAACTGCACTACAGCAACAAATCGACGGCAAATCGACGGCAAACAGACGTTAACGAGTTCGAGAGGTTATGAAGGATGATAAGAAGATTGTGTTAAACCACTTCCGGATAAGGTATCAGTATCGCAAACTGCTCGATGGTTTGTGGTGTCTTCTTCGTGAACGACTGGTAGTATAGCGGTGGAAGCAAGAAGTAGAGCCGATTGCCGTTGGCACCCAGTTTCCCCAGATCATCTGCCGCACCGGCCTTGATCTCGTGCTTCCTTCCCACCGTCATTTGAAAACCACCGACGTGCGGCATCCACGCGTCAATGGCAGTATAGTTCGATGTCCGTGGCACGTACAGCTGATTTGCAAGTTGACCGACTTTCACACGATCCACTGTTTGTCGTGGTTGCAAGGAACGTGGAATGTCGATGGTCTCTTCGTCTTCACTATCTGGGGTGCCTCGTTTGCGTTTGGCTGTGTCGCGCTTTCGCATTTCAGCTCCAGACAACAGCCTCCGACACACGAAAGTCCCACCTTGCTCCAACAGATCCATCGCATGAGGCTCGAAGATGTATCCGCACAGCGATTGTGCGAGCGGGTTTCCATCGCACGACCCCAAAAGGCTTTGCATCTTCGTGCGATCGGATCGCCACTTTGTTCGAGCGATCACTTGCATCGCCAGTTCTGATGCGTACGCAACTTTGTACTCTCGATATGGTTCTTGACTGTGGATGTGAATCAACGCCTGAATGATCTTGGTCTTCGAATTGATCTCCGAGTAGATGGACACCAGCATAATGCAATCATCGAGAGAACAACTGCTGCATGCGGAAATCAGCAAAGCTTCTGGGTCGGATTGAATGTCTTGCATCACCAGACGAGGTACACCACCCAAGCACTCAAATCGATTATCCCACACATCTGCCGCAGTTGGATACAGTGAAGCAATTGTCGCCAGCTCTTCCTTGGTCCACAGTGGCATGTAGAACACATCTGGAGTCGGTACGAGCTTCTTGAATTCACCAATGCAGTCTCGTCGCGGTGTACTCACGAGCAGAGTCGAGCAATGAAGAATGGGGAGCCCAGGAATCATAGTTGGGTCGACTGAATCAACGAGGCACCACAAATCGGCCGACCAGAAATGGCGATTTCCAGCAAAAGGCAGTTGATTGCAGATCAACATCGACCTGCCATCGAAGTAGATTGGTGGTGCTGCAGTGAGAAACAACACCCGTTTCTTATCCTTGACCAACCTCCACATCACATAGTAGACGAACACTGATTTTCCAATGCCAGGCGTGCCAGTGATGACTGCATACTTGACCATGCTTGGGTCCGCATTTGACAGAACTTGAGCAGCGATCGACTTGTACGAAGATCGAATGTAGAGCTTTTGACGTTTCGTTAGCGGCAGCAACGACGGAAACTCGAGCCAACTGTTGACTTCATCGACCGTGGGGAATTGTGAGAAGAATGGATCACTGCAGCGATCGAAAACACCATCTTGTGAAACAGCTTGAACGGTTTCCTGCTTGGGAACCACCACCAACACGTGGATTTGATCGGTGGACGGCTCAGGCATATCCTTCAATACCTTCTGAAGGCCAGACTCTCCCTGCAGTTCATTGTCTTCGTGTGTCAGCGCTTCGATTAGAGCAGTCTTTTCCCCTTTCTTGAGCTTCTTCACATCATCTGTGCTTGATTCGAGCCACGTGTCGTCGTCCTTCTTGGTGAGGAACAGCTGCAGCTTGTCCGCATCGATCGCCTTGAGATCGTTCTCCTTCTCCTTCTTGATGGCCTTCTTCAAGTCTCCCACCAACTCGCTCGCATCGATCGTCACAGGGAACGCGTTTCCCTTCACACCAACGAGCGCGCAGATCAGCTTCACCATGTTTCCAATTGCTTTCTGAGAGTGAGGGACGTTCTTCCTATTCGTATTTCAGCCAATCAAACGATGCAACCCAACGTTGGGTGTTTGACGTACCCATTTGGGTGATTGAACAACTGGAGATACAAAATATATTTATCTATATAGACACAAAACCATGGATATTACGTATCTATCCGATACCGATGATACTGGTTATGTTGATGACGTCCAGCTCAATGAACCGGTAGATACCGAAATACTGAGTGATTTATATGAGTACCCCAAAATAGAAAAGCATTCAGCATCTGAAATAATACAGCTCTGTAAGGAAATTGATTTAATTAGTGCAGCTATCAAGAGCCGGCATCAGAGATGCCTCGGGTTCCTCTGGAACCTACAGTGTCAGAATATCAACGAAAAGCACACTAACTAGGAAAAACACGTATTTTGTCGTATCCGTCATAATATTTGAACACAACTCCATCAACTTTATCATTTCGGATGTTCTCAATGATTGCTTTACGCAACATACGATTATGTCCAGTATCGATGCACCATTGTTTGTATCTGGCATTCAATATTGTTAATGGGATTTCGAGGTAGTCTCCCTTACTAACAAATCCATCCTTGAGTAAATCTTCTCTATCTTTTGTAAATATCTCTTCATTAAAGTATTTTGAAATGGATGTTTCAACCTTTTTTTGAGCTAATTCAGAGCGAAGATACTCCAATTCTTTCATTATCGCATCAATTCTATGATCATCTTTTGGAGCAACTTCGTTAACTCCAGTATCTCTATAACGTCTGATTCTATTCATAATTATATTAACGAAGCGAAACTTCTGTATTCAAGTCGTAAAAATTTCTGAATAAGTCAGGTTGATTGTGTTGATTTAGTTTTTTTGATAAGTCCCAGCCATCTGTATACACATCAATCACACAAATGAGCGAGTTTGCAAGGTTATAGAGAAATTGAGGTGCTGTCCTTCCATTGATCAGTATACAAATCTTTGGCCAACTGCACTACAGCAACAAATCGACGGCAAATCGACGGCAAACAGACGTTAACGAGTTCGAGAGGTTATGAAGGATGATAAGAAGATTGTGTTAAACCACTTCCGGATAAGGTATCAGTATCGCAAACTGCTCGATGGTTTGTGGTGTCTTCTTCGTGAACGACTGGTAGTATAGCGGTGGAAGCAAGAAGTAGAGCCGATTGCCGTTGGCACCCAGTTTCCCCAGATCATCTGCCGCACCGGCCTTGATCTCGTGCTTCCTTCCCACCGTCATTTGAAAACCACCGACGTGCGGCATCCACGCGTCAATGGCAGTATAGTTCGATGTCCGTGGCACGTACAGCTGATTTGCAAGTTGACCGACTTTCACACGATCCACTGTTTGTCGTGGTTGCAAGGAACGTGGAATGTCGATGGTCTCTTCGTCTTCACTATCTGGGGTGCCTCGTTTGCGTTTGGCTGTGTCGCGCTTTCGCATTTCAGCTCCAGACAACAGCCTCCGACACACGAAAGTCCCACCTTGCTCCAACAGATCCATCGCATGAGGCTCGAAGATGTATCCGCACAGCGATTGTGCGAGCGGGTTTCCATCGCACGACCCCAAAAGGCTTTGCATCTTCGTGCGATCGGATCGCCACTTTGTTCGAGCGATCACTTGCATCGCCAGTTCTGATGCGTACGCAACTTTGTACTCTCGATATGGTTCTTGACTGTGGATGTGAATCAACGCCTGAATGATCTTGGTCTTCGAATTGATCTCCGAGTAGATGGACACCAGCATAATGCAATCATCGAGAGAACAACTGCTGCATGCGGAAATCAGCAAAGCTTCTGGGTCGGATTGAATGTCTTGCATCACCAGACGAGGTACACCACCCAAGCACTCAAATCGATTATCCCACACATCTGCCGCAGTTGGATACAGTGAAGCAATTGTCGCCAGCTCTTCCTTGGTCCACAGTGGCATGTAGAACACATCTGGAGTCGGTACGAGCTTCTTGAATTCACCAATGCAGTCTCGTCGCGGTGTACTCACGAGCAGAGTCGAGCAATGAAGAATGGGGAGCCCAGGAATCATAGTTGGGTCGACTGAATCAACGAGGCACCACAAATCGGCCGACCAGAAATGGCGATTTCCAGCAAAAGGCAGTTGATTGCAGATCAACATCGACCTGCCATCGAAGTAGATTGGTGGTGCTGCAGTGAGAAACAACACCCGTTTCTTATCCTTGACCAACCTCCACATCACATAGTAGACGAACACTGATTTTCCAATGCCAGGCGTGCCAGTGATGACTGCATACTTGACCATGCTTGGGTCCGCATTTGACAGAACTTGAGCAGCGATCGACTTGTACGAAGATCGAATGTAGAGCTTTTGACGTTTCGTTAGCGGCAGCAACGACGGAAACTCGAGCCAACTGTCGACTTCGTCTACCCTGGTGAATTGTGAGAAGAATGGATCACTGCAGCGATCGAAAACGCCAGCTTGTGAAACAGCTTGAACGGTTTCCTGCTTGGGAACCACCACCAACACGTGGATTTGATCGGTGGACGGCTCAGGCATATCCTTCAATACCTTCTGAAGGCCAGACTCTCCCTGCAGTTCATTGTCTTCGTGTGTCAGCGCTTCGATTAGAGCAGTCTTTTCCCCTTTCTTGAGCTTCTTCACATCATCTGTGCTTGATTCGAGCCACGTGTCGTCGTCCTTCTTGGTGAGGAACAGCTGCAGCTTGTCCGCATCGATCGCCTTGAGATCGTTCTCCTTCTCCTTCTTGATGGCCTTCTTCAAGTGGTCCACCAACTTGCTCGCATCGATGTCGACTGCGAACGCGTTTCCCTTCACACCGGCGAGCGCACACACCAGCGTCACCATGTTTCCAATTGCTTTCTGAGAGTGAGGGACGTTCTTCCTATTCGTATTTCAGCCAATCAAACGATGCAACCCAACGTTGGGTGTTTGACGTACCCATTTGGGTGATTGAACAACTGGAGATACAAAATATATTTATCTATATAGACACAAAACCATGGATATTACGTATCTATCCGATACCGATGATACTGGTTATGTTGATGACGTCCAGCTCAATGAACCGGTAGATACCGAAATACTGAGTGATTTATATGAGTACCCCAAAATAGAAAAGCATTCAGCATCTGAAATAATACAGCTCTGTAAGGAAATTGATTTAATTAGTGCAGCTATCAAGAGCCGGCATCAGAGATGCCTCGGGTTCCTCTGGAACCTACAGTGTCAGAATATCAACGAAAAGCACACTAACTAGGAAAAACACGTATTTTGTCGTATCCGTCATAATATTTGAACACAACTCCATCAACTTTATCATTTCGGATGTTCTCAATGATTGCTTTACGCAACATACGATTATGTCCAGTATCGATACACCATTGTTTGTATCTGGCATTCAATATTGTTAATGGGATTTCGAGGTAGTCTCCCTTACTAACAAATCCATCCTTGAGTAAATCTTCTCTATCTTTTGTAAATATCTCTTCATTAAAGTATTTTGAAATGGATGTTTCAACCTTTTTTTGAGCTAATTCAGAGCGAAGATACTCCAATTCTTTCATTATCGCATCAATTCTATGATCATCTTTTGGAGCAACTTCGTTAACTCCAGTATCTCTATAACGTCTGATTCTATTCATAATTATATTAACGAAGCGAAACTTCTGTATTCAAGTCGTAAAAATTTCTGAATAAGTCAGGTTGATTGTGTTGATTTAGTTTTTTTGATAAGTCCCAGCCATCTGTATACAACACATCAATCACACAAATGAGCGAGTTTGCAAGGTTATAGAGAAATTGAGGTGCTGTCCTTCCATTGATCAGTATACAAATCTTTGGCCAACTGCACTACAGCAACAAATCGACGGCAAATCGACGGCAAACAGACGTTAACGAGTTCGAGAGGTTATGAAGGATGATAAGAAGATTGTGTTAAACCACTTCCGGATAAGGTATCAGTATCGCAAACTGCTCGATGGTTTGTGGTGTCTTCTTCGTGAACGACTGGTAGTATAGCGGTGGAAGCAAGAAGTAGAGCCGATTGCCGTTGGCACCCAGTTTCCCCAGATCATCTGCCGCACCGGCCTTGATCTCGTGCTTCCTTCCCACCGTCATTTGAAAACCACCGACGTGCGGCATCCACGCGTCAATGGCAGTATAGTTCGATGTCCGTGGCACGTACAGCTGATTTGCAAGTTGACCGACTTTCACACGATCCACTGTTTGTCGTGGTTGCAAGGAACGTGGAATGTCGATGGTCTCTTCGTCTTCACTATCTGGGGTGCCTCGTTTGCGTTTGGCTGTGTCGCGCTTTCGCATTTCAGCTCCAGACAACAGCCTCCGACACACGAAAGTCCCACCTTGCTCCAACAGATCCATCGCATGAGGCTCGAAGATGTATCCGCACAGCGATTGTGCGAGCGGGTTTCCATCGCACGACCCCAAAAGGCTTTGCATCTTCGTGCGATCGGATCGCCACTTTGTTCGAGCGATCACTTGCATCGCCAGTTCTGATGCGTACGCAACTTTGTACTCTCGATATGGTTCTTGACTGTGGATGTGAATCAACGCCTGAATGATCTTGGTCTTCGAATTGATCTCCGAGTAGATGGACACCAGCATAATGCAATCATCGAGAGAACAACTGCTGCATGCGGAAATCAGCAAAGCTTCTGGGTCGGATTGAATGTCTTGCATCACCAGACGAGGTACACCACCCAAGCACTCAAATCGATTATCCCACACATCTGCCGCAGTTGGATACAGTGAAGCAATTGTCGCCAGCTCTTCCTTGGTCCACAGTGGCATGTAGAACACATCTGGAGTCGGTACGAGCTTCTTGAATTCACCAATGCAGTCTCGTCGCGGTGTACTCACGAGCAGAGTCGAGCAATGAAGAATGGGGAGCCCAGGAATCATAGTTGGGTCGACTGAATCAACGAGGCACCACAAATCGGCCGACCAGAAATGGCGATTTCCAGCAAAAGGCAGTTGATTGCAGATCAACATCGACCTGCCATCGAAGTAGATTGGTGGTGCTGCAGTGAGAAACAACACCCGTTTCTTATCCTTGACCAACCTCCACATCACATAGTAGACGAACACTGATTTTCCAATGCCAGGCGTGCCAGTGATGACTGCATACTTGCGGCGACTTGGATCCACTTTCAACAACGCTTGTTCCGCGATGACTTTATACGAGGCACGGACGTAGAGCTTATGACGTTCAGTCAACGGCAGCAACGACGGAAACTCGAGCCAACTGTCGACTTCGTCTACCCTGGTGAATTGTGAGAAGAATGGATCACTGCAGCGATCGAAAACGCCAGCTTGTGAAACAGCTTGAACGGTTTCCTGCTTGGGAACCACCACCAACACGTGGATTTGATCGGTGGACGGCTCAGGCATATCCTTCAATACCTTCTGAAGGCCAGACTCTCCCTGCAGTTCATTGTCTTCGTGTGTCAGCGCTTCGATTAGAGCAGTCTTTTCCCCTTTCTTGAGCTTCTTCACATCATCTGTGCTTGATTCGAGCCACGTGTCGTCGTCCTTCTTGGTGAGGAACAGCTGCAGCTTGTCCGCATCGATCGCCTTGAGATCGTTCTCCTTCTCCTTCTTGATGGCCTTCTTCAAGTGGTCCACCAACTTGCTCGCATCGATGTCGACTGCGAACGCGTTTCCCTTCACACCGGCGAGCGCACACACCAGCGTCACCATGTTTCCAATTGCTTTCTGAGAGTGAGGGACGTTCTTCCTATTCGTATTTCAGCCAATCAAACGATGCAACCCAACGTTGGGTGTTTGACGTACCCATTTGGGTGATTGAACAACTGGAGATACAAAATATATTTATCTATATAGACACAAAACCATGGATATTACGTATCTATCCGATACCGATGATACTGGTTATGTTGATGACGTCCAGCTCAATGAACCGGTAGATACCGAAATACTGAGTGATTTATATGAGTACCCCAAAATAGAAAAGCATTCAGCATCTGAAATAATACAGCTCTGTAAGGAAATTGATTTAATTAGTGCAGCTATCAAGAGCCGGCATCAGAGATGCCTCGGGTTCCTCTGGAACCTACAGTGTCAGAATATCAACGAAAAGCACACTAACTAGGAAAAACACGTATTTTGTCGTATCCGTCATAATATTTGAACACAACTCCATCAACTTTATCATTTCGGATGTTCTCAATGATTGCTTTACGCAACATACGATTATGTCCAGTATCGATACACCATTGTTTGTATCTGGCATTCAATATTGTTAATGGGATTTCGAGGTAGTCTCCCTTACTAACAAATCCATCCTTGAGTAAATCTTCTCTATCTTTTGTAAATATCTCTTCATTAAAGTATTTTGAAATGGATGTTTCAACCTTTTTTTGAGCTAATTCAGAGCGAAGATACTCCAATTCTTTCATTATCGCATCAATTCTATGATCATCTTTTGGAGCAACTTCGTTAACTCCAGTATCTCTATAACGTCTGATTCTATTCATAATTATATTAACGAAGCGAAACTTCTGTATTCAAGTCGTAAAAATTTCTGAATAAGTCAGGTTGATTGTGTTGATTGCTATAAAGATACAACAGACTCCACAATCCGCAATAGTCATCGTATGTTCCTTGATACTGTTTATCATTAAATTTCATAGCGCCCATAACGCTTGGAGGCCCCAAACCCATTGAATCAAAGTATTCATTGTTGCACACACAAACCCAATGGCCTACACCTGAGTCTAATCGAAGTAATATAATATAGCTTCCATTCCCTAGGGGAGCTTTGATGTTTCTGAAATCTAATATCCCATCGATGTGAACGTTCAGCTGACTTGCTAGTTCTTGTAGTTCATTAGCAGTCGATTCACCCAATTTATTTAATTTAAAAATCATTATGTAATGCTTATATATAGCTAATCATAATATAACAGGCATTAACCTTCAATTTCAATAATGAGTGATAGCACCCAATTAGCAGATTCGTTTTTATTCGATTCAACAACTAATCCGGATCCAGTTGTCAGTGTTAGCAAAGACAAGCGTGTTGTAAATGTCGTTGATGACAACAATGGTTCGTATCAATCGGGAACTGTTATCATTAATGCGACTTCACAACTAAATGGCTCGACTGGCTATGGCAGCCTTCGAGATGCATATGTAGTCGTTCCTTATGTAGTAACGGTTAAAATACGTCTGCCTCAGCTCTTAATGGTACTCTAAATCGTTTTGCGGTAGGATTAAAGGCTGGTGTATGGAACATTTTAGATAAATTAGCGGTTGAAATAAACGGTAAAAGTGTCATTACGAGCAATGACTATAAAAATTATTGGAACAATTTACGAGCTCAAACTGAATGGCGTGATGATGATTTATTAAAGAACGGTGCAGACTGCTATCTTGCTCCAGATGATGTAGTCAGTCTGAATTTCCCACAAAGTAGTAGCAATCCTACCGCTTCAACACAAGGAGATGGTTTTGTGAATAATTCAGTTAATGTTGCCACAACTGTAGCTACTGGTTTAATTCCAGAAACAACTCCAGCTCTTAATAACGGACTAATTCAGCGTCTAATTTGGAATCCACAACAAATTGGTACCTCTGATGCCACTGGAGCAACGATTACAGCAACAAATCCTCTGGGTTGGCCGACAACGCGAAGTGGTGCAATTCTTTCTAAAATTCAACAACAAGGTACTGGTGGATACGTAGCTGGCGTTACTACCGCAGGAGGTGTTGCTGGTACGTGGTATTATATGCTGAAGCTTCGTTTAGTTGACCTCCATCCAATCTTTAAAGAATTGGATCTTGTTGCGAACCCTCAAATCAAATTAACGATGACGTTCAATACCGGCTTTGTTGATATCACAACCGCAACTGGAGATTTAATGAGCTTATCCTCTCTCTCCCTAAACGGTTGCTCTACGGTTCCAGTAATGGTGTCAAGTGCGGCCCCAGGTAATCCAAATGCAGGAAAACTTACAACTGGTGGAGCTGGCTCACTTCGAGTAGCTTTCGGCGTTATGTCCAACAATATTACACAGATCTCGACTTCTGGTCAAATCTTCCCATTTACAACGACTCGTTTATATATTCCTTTCTACGATATCGCTAATCAAAGTCAAATTGTTGCTAAACCTGTAAAGAAAATCAATTACCTCGATTGCTACGCACAGTATTTCAAATCAAAAGCAGGTACTGGTCAACAAAACTCTCAGCAAAACGCTCCGTTTAGCTTTCAATTATCTTCAAGCTTAAAGAATATCAAATACATTGCTCTGATTCCATATAGTGAAACAAGCAGTGGTCATTTCGTAAGCGCAACGAATATTGAACAATTCCAATCCCCGTTTGACAGTGCTCCATGGACTTGTCAGCCAGGAGCAAGCATTCGCAATTTCCAAGTAATGGTTGGCAATGAAAATGTATTCAACAAAACGCATGATTACTCATTTGAATCGTTCCAAGACGAAGTCAAGAAGCTCGGAGCTATTAATGGAGCTCTATCGCATGAGATTAGCAATGGATTATTTGATTCCTACAAATGGGATGTTGGTCAGCGTGTTCTAATTGCAGACTGCTCTCGATTAACGAATCCAGATGGGCCTCAATCTATCCTTGTCTCCGGCACTAATACTTGCAGTCAAGGAATGAATTGCCTAATACTCGTCGTATACGGTCGTTCTATGAGTATCGATCGATTAACAGGAGAGGTAGTCGAATATGAGTAGATTGGCGAGGGACAGAAGATACTCTGGACCCCTCTGGGTGTCCGCCTGCCGACAAAAAAATGTTTTCTTGCCAATTGTCCGAAGACAAGAGAACTTGTTCTCGAGTCAAGGACTCTCGAACTTCGTTCTAATGCTTACTTGTTTTGATTGCTATGCTGTAGCTCCATCTCAAGTTGCTTCACCCGTTTGAGTAATTTTTTTTATCGTACAGAAGTTTATCGCTGTAATTTTGCTGTAATCAATGGTCATCTGATATCCTTCTATGTCATCTTCATCCACTTTCTTCAAGTTTTCATTCGGTGTCATTGATAGTAAATTTATGTATCCAGCTGCATACAATTCTTGACTAATGAAACCAATCTTTGGAATTGTTTCATCTGACCCTTTGTATTTGTATTCATAAACATTTAGATCATAAAATTTATCGCAATAATCAGTGTCTAATTGGTCGATAATGTCCTTACATCTACGATCCGATGTACAATAAATCGACGAACATTGAATAGGACCACCAAACATAGCCGCTACTGACACTGTAACGGGGCCAAATTGACTTGTTGTGTAAGCGGTGGATGTTCCAGTAGCATAAAGCTGGCCACCAACATTAAATGTATTAGAAACAGTTCCACTAACATGCAAAGTAGTACTCGGTGATGTTGTTCCAACTCCTAAACGCCCATTTGTGTCAAGAATCATCTTAGTTGAGTTATTGACTCCGAATCGCAAGTCATTATTAGTCAAATTGCCCATCCAAGTAGCATTTGTACTTGTTGCGTTTGTTCCAGAGTTAATTTCAATACAAAAATCTATTGGAGACACATTGTTCGATTGCAAATCTAATACTTTCTGGTATGAACCATCAACATAGTTTGCGGAACCAAAGCAAGTAATTCCAGCGTTGGCTGTAGCATTAACAGTAATAGCGCCAGTTGATAAACAACGTAAAGTTTCTGATAAATTATTGGTCGCTGATTGAGTCAGAAACACTAGATCGCCAGCCGCAGCTGCTGTTCTTTGACATAAAATTACTCCATGAGGCATGCCATCGCTAAGAGCGTTTCTAAAAGCTATTCCTGCAGCGTTGTATTGACCATTTGCATTAGTTGTAGCCAGTATATTCAATCCAAAAGCACTTGCATTAGTAGTTCCGGTAGTCGTTGTAGCATCAGAGCTCGTTAAATTTATTTTTGAAATATTCGTGATACTTCTGTTTGAATCAGCCACAAGAGCTTTACTTGCACTTGCCGTCCCAGCGGTCGCTCCAGATAAAAAGTTTAATTCAGTAGCCGATGATGTAATTAATGTTCCACCAAGCTTTAATCCAACAGTAGAAGCGTTATGATTTAAAATATTTACATTACCAACAGTATCACATTGCAATCGTCTTGTATTGTTTGAATTTAAAAAGAAGCTATGGCTTGTAAAAGAGCCAATATCTTGAGCACCACCACTATTTTGAATGGTTAAGCGAAAGGTACTCGTTGATGTTGTATTACTGATTGATAGTGGAGTAGTACCATTTGTAATTGTCAATGACGTAGGTAGCGTTAAATCTCCTGTAGATGTAATATTAGGTTGAGCTGCTGTTTGTAAAGTTCCTGTAATAGAAGTAGCGCTTAATGATGAGATACCAGATACAGCGCCCGTTGAGCTAATTGTCATTCTTCCTGTATTACTTGTTTGAAAGACTAAATTGTTTGCTGTAGATGTTCCAAAATAAACATCCCCATTGTTAAAATGAAACAGAGCACATGTTGAAGTACCATTTATCGATCTAAACGATTGCCCATTAGCAGTTAAAGTAGCGGTTATTAATCCTGTCGTATTCAATGATGTTACAGTTCCAACTGAGGTAATATTTGGCTGAGCAGCTGTTTGAAGTGTTCCAGTAATTGATGTAGCCGTAAGAGTCGCTAAAGATCCAATCGATGTAATATTAGGCTGAGCAGCTGTTTGAAGTGTTCCATATAAAGTTGAAGCGGATATATTCGAAGCTGTCAATGTGTTATTAACAGCTACATTTCCATTCGTTAATATTGACATTTGCACTGAAGCATTATTCGTGGCAAAAGTCAATGGATGATTTGAAAACGTTTGAAGACAACATTGAGTCCCATCGAACCACTGCTGATAAATAACTGTTCCATCAGTGATTTGATACAATGAGTTTGTTAATGCTGTCGATCCGATAATATCTAATTGTTTAGCTGGAGATGTATTATTAATGCCTACTAAACCTGTCGATCCTATCGTTATTTTTCTATTTCCATTTGTTCTTAAATGAAACTTATTCGCTGTGGTACTGCCAAATGTCTGATCTCCAGATACAGAATCAACAGATAACGAGCACGAGCTACTCGATAGGGAGTTATTACAAGATAATGGAGTAGATCCACTAATATTGAGTGTTGATGAAATTGTTGCCAATGATGTAATGTTAGGTTGTGCAGCTGTTTGAAGAGTTCCTGTTAATTGCGATGCTGAAAGATTATTAATGTTCGCGATGTCTCTATTAGAGTCAACCGCAATCAATTTCCCAGCGGAAGCTGTTCCTGGTGTAATACCCGACAGCACACTCAAATCAATCATTGTTCCATTTTGATAGATATTTCCAGTGATGTACAAATCCGAAGTGTAATTCACCCCATTTCTTTTGTTATATCCAAATCGCCAATACTAATAGTCAAGTAATCGGATGAGCCGATATAGTCTGATGGATTGTACAAGGATGGAACATAATTAGGCGGTAGCATTTTGTAAAATGATCCTTTATATAATATAACAGATAGATTTGTCATACAAGATCAGTAATCGGAGAGAACTAAGCAGCACCTCCGGTGCGATATGAGTTCGATTCCTGATTTTGGTGGGATGCTCCCAAAGGAGTTTAAGAAGAAATCGTTTGGAGTAAATGACAAGCTTGGTATCCAGAAGCTTTTCCGAATGATAATTTTAGGTCCCAGTTTCTCTGGTAAATCAAATCTAGCTTTTCATATACTCAAAGAGTCTCCACACGTCTATACCCACTTACATATTATAGCTCGCAACCCTGATCAAGAGTTATACGATTACATCAAAGAAAAATTACAAGGTTTTGTAACGTTTTATGATCCTGATGCTCCTCCAAGTGTTGATGCCATCAAAGAAATTCCAAATGCTCTACAGCTTGTTATTATTGATGATTATTCCAACGATAATAAGCTACAGAGAGATTTATTCAGTCATTTCTTTACTCGAGGAAGACACAAAGGACTTTCAACAATCTTCATAGCTCATAGCTATTTTGCTACTGACAAGATGATTAGATTGAATTCTGAATACATTGCTATTCTAAAAGCAAATTCAAAACGCGATCTAAAGCTAATTTTGAAAGATTTTAATCTACCTGGAGTAAGTGAAGATGATATCTACAGGTATTACAAACAAGCAACATCTGAAAAGGGACAGATGTTGTTTATAGACTCCGTCAAGCAACAAATTCGGAAGAATTTCAAAGGTGAAGTTTTTACTTAATATACCGGTGCGGAAACAAATCTCGATTTGTTTTTGTACCAAAAAACATATTTAATTTCTCTCCTGGAATATAGAGCAGGCTTTCTACACGACAAACTAAATATGACGAGCACTATCATTTTTAACCGGAATAACATTGTTTCCAATGGCTTGAACAATACTTCAGATTCAACTTTACTGGATCAAGCGTGAATTTCAAAAATCAAGAAATTGCTCTGTCCAGCCTGCAGATTTACAACTCTCAATTCAACATTAATGGAAGTTTATACAGCAACAATCTTTCAGCGTTTTAGTTCCAACAGCGGCGACTTATCAATCTGTTTCAATCACGCTTCCGAATGGATACTATTCGTATGCAGATATATCAAACTACATCGAGTCTCAGTTAGTTAGTATCGGTGCATATTTGATAGATTCTCAAGGTAATAACGTTGTGTATATCGCTATGAGAGAAAACGCAACATACTATTCATGCGAAATTACTTGCTTAGCAACACCAACTTCTGTTCCTAGTGGATATTCACGTCCATCGACTGGTTTATACTCATTAACCGGAACTGGATTACCAACCGCTACTAATACTCCTCGAATCACTATTTCAAACAATGGATTTTCAAATGTGATTGGATTCAGTCCAGCAACGTACCCATCAAGTATTCAAACAACAAATCAAGTATTGTTGAGCAATATCTCTCCACAAGTTAATCCCGTCAGCAGTTATTTAATTCGTTCTAATCTTATTAACAATCGGGTTAGCACACCACCTGATATTCTGACTTCGTTCAGTCCTCAAGGGACATCAATTGGTCAGTTGATCTCAATTCAGCCACCTGAATATCAGTGGCTCTCGATTAACGATGGAGCATACAGCAATATTACTCTGAGCATCGTCGATCAAGACTTTAACAATGTTAAATTTGAAGACTCGAATTCATTGATAATGCTATTAATCCGTGATAGAAAGGCTCCATAGGAGCCCAAGTTATTTTCAATAACTAAAACAATAACACAAACTATAGATACTTCGAAACTTCAACAATTACTAAGGAAAGTAGCTCCAACAATGACTTCAGCAGGTGTACAAGCAGCTCCATCAATGACAACAATGGGGATGCAAGCAGCTCCAACAATGACAACGATGGGAACACAAGCAACACCTTCAATGACTACAATGGGTATGCAGGCAGTACCGACAATGACAACAACAGATAGTCAATATGAAATCGAGGATATTGGTAACGAAGAAGATTCGTTGAGTGATATTGATGACTCGCACAGTACATACGACTTTGGAACTCAAGTTGAAGCTAATGATTTCAACTTTCAAAAGAATGCCCGAGAAAAAATAATTGATCAATACACCATCAATCCAACTATTATCAAAAGAAAGGTCAATCCAATTCTAAATTCTGGCACTCCAGATAAAAATGTCTATATTGGAACAGATGGCAAACTTTTCAATGTAAATAACGGGAAGTTAGCAAACAAACCACTAAATACCTATGATTGGGTTGCAACGTATGATTACATATTGAATCTTATTGATATTGAGACATGTGGTTCGCGGCGGTAGATCACTCGAGTACAAGCAGCACATGGATCGCCTTAGTGTCCACGGGAAGGTCCCGCGGTAAAAGGCTGGTGCTCACACGTCACAGATTTCACGCGATCGGGGGACACAGGTCCAACTCGGGATGGGCTCATTTCGCCCAGTTCCAAGGACCAGATCAGTATTCCCCTGCCCTGTACATCCTGTATGTCTGTAGAAACGAACGAGCGAACGAGTTCATCAGAAGGATAGAAATACACTCTACAATTCGCTCTCGAAGACTCAAGTCTCCTCCGGTGTGTTCTCGTTGCCGTGAACAACAGGTTAACAGCCACACCAGCTCTAGTGTAAATGGTGAGCACACGAGGAAGCGCGAACGCCGCTGCGCAGGCAGCTCAAAGCGAGAGCTCGTCCCAGTCTGAAGCCTCAGCTAGAGGAGTTGCTCCAGTCGCCGCTGTGGCGCCGGCAACAGTACAAGCCGCCGACGTCACCACCCTCCTCGCCCAGCTCGCTGCTGTGGGGCCCGCGCTTACCGCTCTCGCCACTTCACTTGGTGTGCAGCAAGACCAGCGAGAGCGGGAAAGTGAAGCTTCAGTTCCCGAACCCGAGGAAGAGCCGACAAGAGCAGGCCGCGATCGCGATCATCCAGAAGACGCAGAGGATGCCGACGTCGCGCTGCTCGCAGGCAAAGACAAGACCAATCAAAAGATCGACTTACGCAACATCAAGATCGGACAATTCGATGGCACAGTACCTGCGGGAGGTTTCGACTCTAGGGCCCGTGAGCACTGTGAAGAACTCGAAGATCAAATGGAAGACGCTCAAGTATTGTCCAATCAACCATGGTCCGATGATGTGAAGAAGGCAGTATTCAAAATGCACCTCACGGGCATGGCCCGACGTTGGTATGCCGATTGGCGCGCTGCCAATCCAGCTGCTACGTGCGCTGATAGTGTCTCCGCTCTAATCCACGAGTTCCGACCGGTCCAACTCGGCGTCGACGTCGCCGAACGAATCAAGAAGGAACGCAAGCGCTGGAACGAGACGTACCGTGAGTACGCTGACCGCTTGCTGCAAATGGCAGACGCACTCGAAGGAGGCAAGGCTATCGCGGCGAACGCGCGCCATGCTCTCGTCGCTTTTGTTCGCAACGCATACCCGAAATATACGGATTTCCTCGAGACTAAGGTCGAGCTTGAAGGCGAGTACCCGGAGGCGCAGCTGAAGATCGCTATATCCGCGTTGGCGCGGAAGGCTGAGACGGACGGCCGCTTGCCCGATCGTCGGAAGCCAGCAGCCACCGCAACGCCACTTCCTGCAACGAAGACCAAGCATGTCAAGCTCCAACACGCGAAAAAGCCCGGTAAGCCGAACGCTAAGGACAACAAGCGACCTGCCGAGGCCAACGCCGCTGTCGTGGAGAGAAAGAAAAAGCCGAAGATCACCCACGATAACCCGAACAAAGGGCAGATCGTTTGTTATGAATGCGGTGCCACGGGCCACGTCGGCTCTTTCTGCCGCACTTTCCTCAACGGCAATAAAGACGGCAAGTTCGGCAAGGGATCAGCGCAGCTTGCCAAAGGTGATGGCGAGACTGCTGAGGATGCGAACGAAAACGACGAATGAGAAGCGGGCGTCAGGTGGAGCCCAGTCCTAATCGACTCGGGCGCGTCGCACCACCTGACGGGCCGACTTGAAGACCTTACGACGACCAGCAAGAACGAAACTCTTGTGATCAAAGTTGCCGACGGTCGATCAGTCGTGGCTCGCGAGAAAGGCAGGATGAGGGTACAAGCACTTGTAGACAACGGTAAGGGAGAAGTAATCACTCGTGACTTCATTCTTGACAACGTCTACTATGTGCCAAATTTTCCCAAGACCTTGATCTCTGTCTCGACTCTCGTGAAGACCGGTCACGCTGTCGACTTCTCGCCCCACTGCTGTACTGTATTCGGTGGCAACCGCAAGCGCGTGGTCTGCATCGCGCCGGTTATCGAAGGTGTCTACCCGGTTCTCACGGCGGGGCAAGGAACCGAACTCCGCACGACAGCACTTGCTCTCTCGGTACTTGGTCGAGACCTTGAAACCTGGCATCGCAGAATGGGACACATGAACTACAAAACTTTGAAAGAAATGGCGAAGAATCGTGTGGTACGTGGGCTCCACATCGAGCCCGGCGCCAAGCCTCCGATGTGCGTCGTATGTGCACTGACCAAAGCTGTAGATCGATCCCCGCCGACCGCAAGAACGTCCAGTGATGAGTTTGCTGACGGCGTTGTACATGCCGACTTAAGCGGCCCCGTTGCCAAGTCGCGAGAGGGGTATCGATACTTCATGGTTGTGGTCTGGCGCGGATTCATACAGGCGTACCCGATGAAAAAGAAATCTGAGGCCACGAACAAGATAAAGGTGTATCTCAATCTCGTTGAGAGACAGGCGGAAGTCTCGGCGAGGGCCATCAAAGTGATCAGGACCGACGGATGAACCGAGTTCCTCAACAAAGACTTCAGAAGACTCATTCAACGCGAAGGCATTTGGCAAGAACATACAAGCCGATACAGCTCGTTTCAAAACGGAGTCGCCGAGCGAGCCGTACGCACTGTGACGGAGATGGCCTCCGCCATCCTCATAGACTCTGGCCTGCTTCATCTTATGTGGGCTGACGCTCTAGTTCATGCTGTGTATCTCAGAAACCGCATACCGAGGTGTGGAGAGTCGCAGACGCCTCTAGAGAAGCTGTTCAAGCGACGTCCTGACGTCAGTAAAGTCCCCATCTTCGGTCAAGCTGTGTCGTCGAGGGTACCCGATGAGATCAGAGTGAAGTACCAACGATTTACCAACACGAGGGGGGAACTCGGTGCGTTCGTAGGCTGTTCAGACGAGGTAAAAGGTTACAAGATCTACGTACCCGGTCCAGGTCATCCGGTGTTTGAATCCTACAGTGCTACACTCATCGATCGAATGCTGCACGAGCTCATCAGCATCGGCGACGACAACGCCCAAGATTTCCAACACGGTAGTGACGACGAAGGCGATGATCGAGAAACAGAACGAGCAAGCAATGAGAACGATGCAGTACACGAGTCGGCGTCCACCGCGCGTCGCCGATCTCGGCGAATCGAACAGCAGACTGCGCCCCAGGCGGCCGCATTTGCCGTCCTTGGGGACGTCATCCGCGAGCCCCTGAATTTGGCTGAGGCGCGGCGCTCGCCGCAATGGATTGAATGGAATCGTGTTATATCCGAAGAAGTTCAAGCCCTGTTCGAAAACGGCACGTTCGAATGGGTCTCGCCGCCGCCAAATGTCGCAGTGTTAGATCACACTATCCAGTTTCGGTTAAAGACGGGTGCTCGAGGCGAGATTGTCAGGTACAAGGCTCGATTGTGTGCGCGCGGTGATCGGCAGAGATACATGGTCGACTTCATCGACACTTACGCCCCAGTTGCCATGCTCGTGACTGTTCGCGTCTTCTTTGTGATCGTGGCGAAGCTCCGGCTTGTGGTTCGACAAGGTGATGTTCCAGCCGCCTACGTGAAGGCCAACTTGCCCGACACCATATACATGAAGCCCGTGTCCGGTTTCGCTCGAGAAGGGCAAGAGGGTAAGGTGTGGCGCTTACGCAAGGCGTTATACGGGTTGCGGCAAGCTGGACGTGAATGGAACAAGGCCATCGACCAATTTCTGAAGAACTACGGGCTCATTGCCTCTGATGTTGATCCCTGCTTATATTTCGCCTATGTCGACGACTCACTTCTCGTAGTATGTCTTTATGTAGACGACCTACCCGTGGCCCACGAAAGCGAAGAGCAAGTCCTACGGTTAATGGTGGCGTTAAACCAGCGCTACCAAGTAAAGGATATGGGTGTGCCGGATCAATTCCTCGGCATGAGGATCGAGCGACCGGCCCCATCAATCGTGCTCCTCTCCCAAGCCGCGTATGTCGAGGAAGTTCTGCATCGATTTGCGATGGATGGGGCCAAGCCTGTACGGACCCCGATGGTCCCCGGCTCAAGACTCGACGAGCTCGAAGGCGAGATGACTGTCGAAGAAGCAGACGAGATGCGACGCATGCCGTACAGAGAAGCCGTTGGTGCATTGCTCTACTTGGCGCGCGTCACGCGCCCAGACACCAGCTTCGCAGTCGGCCAGCTTTCGCGTCATAATGCCAAGCCGCGCAAGATCGCATGGTGCGCAGCAAAACATTTGCTTCGATACCTCGTCGGCACCAAACAATTTCGGCTCACACTGTCGCCGAGCTCTGAAGACATTATCGTTGCGTCTGATGCTGATTGGGCCAATGACAAGGCCGACAGAAAATCAATATCGGGTCGTGTAGTCTACCTCTTCGGCTGCCCCGTCGCATGGGCCAGTAAGAAACAGACAATTGTCGCCAAGTCGAGTACTGCAGCCGAGTCAATCGAAGATGGCCAGCTTGTCCAGCTCATCGTCAGCCAGGTGCTCAGGTTGAACGTACCGCTCGTCCTCGCAATGGACAGCCAGCCGGCTATTGCCCGACTCAAAAGACAAGGTCTAAGTGAGAAGCAGAAGACTGTCGACGTAAAGTACAAGTCTGCCAAGGGTCTATTGCACGAGGGCAAAATTGCAGTGCATTACACGCCGACGGGCGACATGCCTGCAGACCTCTTGACAAAGGCTCTCGGTCCGCTCCAGCACCAACGCAAGTGTGGCCTATGTGGCCTTTCGAGCGTCGAGTAAGGCACTCGTGCGCTGCTTGTGGGGGAGGTGTGGTTCGCGGCGGTAGATCACTCGAGTACAAGCAGCACATGGATCGCCTTAGTGTCCACGGGGAGGTCCCGCGGTAAAAGGCTGGTGCTCACACGTCACAGATTTCACGCGATCGGGGGACACAGGTCCAACTCGGGATGGGCTCATTTCGCCCAGTTCCAAGGACCAGATCAGTATTCCCCTGCCCTGTACATCCTGTATGTCTGTAGAAACGAACGAGCGAACGAGTTCATCAGAAGGATAGAAATACACTCTACAATTCGCTCTCGAAGACTCAAGTCTCCTCCGGTGTGTTCTCGTTGCCGTGAACAACAAGACAGAAGATACCGCCGTTGGTTCGTCGCATCCGTTTGGATTCAACATTGAGTCTGGATCATACGAAGTGCTTCGTGATATTTTGATGAACAATACCTTCCCTGAGGGAACGAGATTACCAATCCCATATAAGAAGGGAAGAAACCAACACGGTGGCTATATTCCAGTAAATGGAGGTTTTCGAGTAAAACTATTTGATGGTGAATTAAAAGTTTTTGATGGCGATCGAGCAAAATCCAACAGCCAAGTCTCATGGGAATCGACACTTGATATGTACATCAAATTTTTGAAGCAAAATAACATCTCATTCAAACAATCACCGATCTTCAAAAATCCTGATTCAACTAGATTCCCAAACAGTAATACCAATATTCAACCAGTGGATCCAAATGACAAGATGGTAACAATCAAGTGAAAGATATTCTTATCAGATTATACAATGACAACCCTTGGTTAGCGGATAAGAAGGTATTTCTTGAAGGTCCAAAGATTGGTAAGAAAACATATTACCTTGGTGAATATGCAGCAATCATGAGTAAGAAACAGAAGGAAATTAGTCCGTCTATTAAGAGTCGTGTTGACAAAAATGCTAATTGGCTTGGAGCTCTAAATTATATTGCGAATAGATATGGAGATCGACTTGTATCTGCGGACGTTACACTCAAGTCTGTCAATCCAAAACGATTCCAAAGAGCTCTCTCATTCTCGTCTGCCGACCAGTCGGACTTGTCCGACGGTCAAAGACCTTTCGGACGGCGTCCGGATGACTCCATGAGTGGTTTAGGTGTTGCAGAAATTAATAGCCTGACGGCTAGAGAGCTTGCTCTCAAGCCTAGGGCTCTCGAGCTTCGCTCTAAAGGACGTCGAAGCATTCTAAAACATGAATTCGATAAACTTCAAGGTGCTCGCGGTTTAGGTAATGATAATCGTCGTTTGGAAAGAGAATTAAAATTGATTCGACGAGCTTTTTTGATTCTGTTTAATATAAAATGAATTCGAAAATTATTAAAGTGCGATATCCTAATCTTAGAGGTAACTCTATTAAATCAGCTGCTCATATTAATCAAGAAAGGTTATTGAAAACTCTAAGCAACCTTGTACTTCACGAAAAAAATGCTGTAGGATCAGGTGTTCAACAACGAGCAATAATAGAAGCCCAGAGAGCAACCTTTGGTACCACGAAAAATAAAAAACCAAAGACATTTGCGTTGTAGCCTTTTACATTTATTTTAGTTTTTTTAATAGGCTTTATTTACTGGAATATATAGCATTTGCAAGAATTTAAAATATGAACACTTACGTTTCGGTCAGTTGTGATGAGCTCACGGATGCTCAAAAAAAGAAGTTTCTAAAGACATTGAAAGTATCTTTCACTGCTTCTCAAGTTAAAGGCTCTTCAAAGAAGATAGCGCTACATCCAGAAAACGCGAAAAAATGGAAAAAGGCTGCTCAAGCTGGTAAAGGAGTATCAATTGTATTTTCACCAGGCGAAATCGCTGCTTCGTTAAATATGGACGGAGACGCTCTTACGGGATCTGGAATGAGTGGTGGATCGCTGTGGAGCTGGATCAAGGATAAAGCATGGCCTTGGTTGAAAGAGAATGTTTGGCCTGTAGTTAAACCACTTGTATCGGGTGTTGTAGATCAAGGCGCTCAAGCTCTTGGAGCGTATACAGGACAGCCAGGATTAGTCAATGCTGTTCGAGGTGAAGTAAAGAATCTTACTGGTGTTGGCGTCTGTAAAAAGGGATCGCCTGAAATGAAAGCAAAGATGGCTAAGCTACGGTCTATGCGCAAGAGTGGAGGAAGTTTCAGACTTTGAATAATCACCAGTATCTACTAGTGTAGGGGTGACACAAGTCATTTCTTTCATATAGAAGTTTCCTATACTTTTTTTCAATCTGATCAAACGGGACATTGAATACCTCTTCTAGGCGAGATTTGTATCGTCTATCAACAATTAGATACTTAAACTTCATATAAGGATTAATCTGAATCAATTGCTGTTTGATGAGGTCAAATTCGTTTATCGTGTTAATCTGATGTTTATATTTTTGCAGTTCCTTATTCTCCTCAGACAGTATTCTGTTTTTCTTATGGATTATAGATAGTTCCTTCTTATACATTTTTATTTGGATGATGTTATGGTGCTGAGTGCAGTAATCACCCTTTTTTGCTTCTCTGGTGCATTGCGTGTCTTTTTTGGTAATGAATTTACAAGTCATCTTTATATTATTGATGTTATTTTTTGGATTTGAAGTATAATTTCTCTAAATTTGACATCCTGTTCTTGTTAATCAATCTGAGATTGTCTTGTGGCTCCCAGGTGTTATCACTGTCTGCGTATCCTTTCCATTTCACTAGATACTTAGTTTTACCATTTGCGTCCTTCTTGTGGTCCAAAATCTTTTCTACTTCCCAGATTTGATTCTTTTCAACAGGAGCTTCTGTTTGTTCTGCCTGGACAACTTTTAAATCGCTTGCTGGTTTGTAAAGTGTATGGTTGTTCTTTGATTTGATTTCTACCCGATATCCATCTATACCAATTACTTTATATACTGTTTTGCTCCATTTAGATGATTCCTTTCCAAATGTCTTCGGTTTAAGTCGATATCGAACGCTATCGTCTATTTTGAATTCACTCGATACCTGCTCCAATACTTGCTGGTTATGTCTTAGATCATTTTGGATAATCTCACCTTTCATTTCATTTGGAGTTGCGTGGATTGCACTGTGCTCGCTTAAATTATAGTTTTCAATTACATCCATAAGCAACTTCTGAGTCAATTTCTTTGGATTTATTTTGATGAGTCTCTGCTTTATTGTGCGGTTGAATTGTTCAATTTTACCAAGGGTATTATGATCTCCTGGTTCATTGTTGAAGTGCTCAATGTTTTGTGATTTGAAAAAGTCCAAGACTTGTTTATTAAGAAACTCTTTTCCATTGTCAGACGTGATAATATTCACGTTGTGTGTCTTCACGAATTGTTTTAGTGCATGAAGAACCGATGATGCCTGCTTGTTTGGTAATACCTTGGCAAAACCAATACGAGAATTGATATTGATAATGGTTAAGTATGTAGTGTTCTTATAGAAAGCCAAGTCCATTTGCCAGCTATTTGGATTGTGTGAAATAATCTTGAATGATTCATCCTTCTTACGTTTTTCTTGATGTTCTTGTATATTAGATTGTTTTGCATACCATTCCTTTATCTGTTTCAGTGTAATACTTGGATCGATAGCTTTTGCTTTGTGATAAAGCTTGCTTGCTGATATGAAACCAGTCTTTGGGTTGTGGTAGAGCTTGGTGAGTAGTAAGTCAGACATCTTTATATTAGGGATTAGATTTCTAATGGAATCGTTGTAATACCATCTTCCAAAACCTTCCTCTTATCGTAGTAGTAATTTAATCCTACCTTCTCCTGTGAGTATGTAATGATATTCTGCGTTTGTTTATCAATACGGAAGCCTTTGTTTGTTGCAGACAATGCAATTCGTTTTTCAACGATGCTTTTGAATGCATTCGGGTTTAAAATGTCAGAATTCTTACCATTGGATTGTTGAACACCCTTCGTAGACACCTTTTTGCTTATGACCTTTATCACCATCATAGCAAATATAGTTCTTGCTTGCGAGTGATACAATAGCATTACCTCTCCATTCTTCCTTGAACAAACCCGGAACACGTCTATCGAATGCAGCATTTTCCTCAGTATCCTCTCTAGGAAACCAATCATATTGATGCAGTTTATAGTGCTTTCGAAGTTCTGGTTTAATAAGGTTTTCAAATGGGTGTTCATCAGTAAATGCAATGTAGGCTGAATCGGTATCCATTTCCTGATACTGAAAGTCAGAGCGATCGAAGTAATAGTCAATACAATCATAGTAAAATTGTAGCATACGGAGTTTGGCAAGTTGATAGATTGCAATTGAGATATGAATTGGATTATTCATTTGGATTCGTCGCTTGTTGTTGGTAATCTCGTGAATGTCTCCACTGATTGGTTCCAAGTGATGGAAATTAAAATGCTCAATTGCAGTAGAAATTTTATTTTCATCTGATTGATACTTAACTTCCTTATGCTTTGTTTTATCCATGCCAGATCGTCCAAATGGACCACTGTTTCCAACAAGCTTCATCGTTTCAGCTAATACTTTACTATCAGGATTTTTATCACCTTTTCGGCGAGCATCGGATACAGCATTCATAAACTTCTCAAATGGTCGAGACTCATATGCTTTGATGAATGAATAAGTCTTGGTGATTTCCATTCCGTGTTGAATGTACCATTTAAGTAGCGGTGTATAGACCAAAATCTTTTCACCAAAATAGCTACCAATAAGTTTTCTAGATGCTGTACGCTTGCGATCTTTTTGAGTCTTGTTGTGTTCATACATGTGGCTACCAATGACTGATTCATCACAAGGATTAATTTCACTGTTCTTGAAAATTGGTGTCATCTCACTGAAATACTCTTTCAAATGCTCTGGGGTTTCAATATCACATTCCAGGAATCCAAATAGTTTATCATTCATGATGTCATCCATAATACCATCATATGCTTCAATAGTAGTTAAGCGACCACAAGGCATCGAGTTTCCTGCAGCCCACAAGTATAGAGCATTGGCATCATAACCAATGATCTTCTTCACAAGCTTCGATTTGTTATGTCTGATGAATGTTTCGTTTGCTTCAGCATAACGATTGAAAATGATCGATGGACCTCCTGCAATATTTGCTTTCATTTTGTAAAAAATGTCTTTATGTTCCTCATCAATAGACCAGATAAGTTTATTCGTATTAGCTTCCGTTAGTTTGTAGTCTTTGAATCGAACGATTGACATATCTTTACGAGCTACATTGCACCTGATACAACTAATATTGATATTGCCATTGACATGGCCTTTGTTGTTATTGACACGGTCAGCAGATACGTTCGACTCATTCAATTGGCAATTGCAATACGAACACATATATTTTCGCTTGGCTAATAGATGGTTGAGATGATCAATTGTCAAGTCAAATTCGCGATTGGATTCAACATCTTGCTTCTTGTATCCTTCATAGCGATGGTTAGGAAACTTGAATGCTTCACCCGGTGTTTGGTTAGGTAGCTTTAAATCTTTGTAAAGTGTTTGGTATGAAATTTTTTCAGCGAGACCTGGAAGAGAGACACCATCCGTGAAAATGTCTAATCCATAGCCTCGATAGAATTCACGCTGAATCTTGATTGCTTTTACAAATGGAGCTACATCAAGGTTGTTATACCAAATAAGTAAGTCGCTAATGGTTTTCATATTATAATGGTTCCAAACAAACTTCATACGTTCATAATCATCATCACTGATCTCCGTGTTTCTCAGCTTCGAGTCGAATGCTTCTCTTGGAGGTAATCCAGTTTCGTTTAGCTTATCAAATGTTGTGATATATTCGTAAGGGAAATTGCCTTTTGACAACTCACAAGTGCATCGAATCTTATCTTTACATTTGCATTTGCCTAAGTATGTCTTTAGGTATGTATCATAGCTTGTTCCTGCAGTAATATAATTGCTAATGTCAAGCATTTTCAGCTTATCAGTAGCGATACACATATATCCAGGATTCTTGATTACCATTCGTAGGTTATCGCAGCCGATTACATCAAAAATCTCTTTTTTTGATTAAGTTGATATCATATTTTCCTGAATTGAAACCAAGTAGAGGAACTTGACTGACAGATTTGTCGATTGCTGTACGCTCTTTCGTAAGTGTCTTCTTATCTAGTTTCTCTGAGCGTTTGTTCAACTTCTCGTAGAGGATTTGGAACTTGTTCTTGTTGTAATCAATAATCTTATCAGCGATCGAATTGATGTACTCAAACATTACCGATACTAGCTGATGTGGATCTTCATTGATAAAACATCTAACTTCCCCAGTCAAGCTATTGCAGATTGATACACTCACAGCTTGATGTTCATTTGTTAGAATTGTTTTATTTTCGATTACAATCATTGGCCTTGTTTTGTGTTCAAGACAACGGGTTGGTGATTTTGCGTTACCAGTTCCATAAATTGCCGTTTTTGAGCAATCTTCGATTTTACAGATCTTGTTTCCATCGAGTTGCTTAAGGATTGCTTCAAAATCATATACGATAAAATGGTCAAGGTAAAAGTCTTGAGTCTTTAAACCATATTTGGCATATAACGATTTGATTGTGTTGTCTGCTGGTCGGTATAGTGTTGGTTTAGGGGGAAAAGCTTCTAATGTTTTGGATTCGCACTTATTTTTCTTATGATTCTTTAGTTTAGTAGCACATCCAAAAACCATTTCACATTTTGGGCAAACATATTTGGCCATAGCTTTATCAATATCAGTAATATACATTGCGTGTCCGTTGTAATCCATAATGTTAATAGTTGTCTCGAATGTTTTGTCTGAAGCTCTTATTTTAGACACTTCTGACGTTTCTATATCCATTTCAAACACATCAATATTAACTTTGAAACACTCCTCAAGGTCATCGAACTGATAGATATCAATTGGCTTAAATGCTTTATATGTATCTACAGAATAGTTAATTTTCTTAAATTCACAATACTGTTTGAATCGATGTTTTACTGCGGCTATGATACGTCGATAGTCTTTCTTAGGCTCGTCTTGTAAATGGTATGCAATACAGTAGAACATGCATTTGTTTTCCGTTTTAGGAAAGTTTAAAATGTGTCGATTATCCGTTATTGCTTTTGGAACAACTACTTCACTATCACCAAGAGAATGATTTCTGTAGTAGATCATGATCTTAAAAGCGTTAATCTCCTGAAGTTTAACTCCGCTTCTCGGAGTAGAGATTTTAGTAGTGAAATCTTTTGATTTAATATGATCAATAACCTTCGATCTAATATCTTTCCTAGAGTTAATTGCGATCGGTTGATCGAATATAGATGTATTGGATTGGGGTCGATACTCGTAATCAAATGGTTCTTCAAAGCGTTCATCGACTAGCTTGTATCCTAATTGAATATTAACTTTAAATGCCTTGTCTTGATGAGCCAAAACATTTTCAAGTTTGGTAAAGAATGACCGTTGAGAGATATTTCCATAAAGATGAGATTCAACGAACTTGGTCTTTGATGTTTTATAAGTTGGTTTACTAATGCGTGTGTTTGACAAGTTGGTTTTGATCTTATCTTCATTAATTTTGTAGTATCTCGAAATCAATTTGATGTTAGATGGCTTGAGAATATTATTGATGTACACAACGCGCCCATTTTTATTACGGATCTTAACTCGATAAGAGTCTCCCCAAGCTTTTAATGGAATCTTTAGTTTCAGAAGTTGATTGAATGCATCCGAAGACTTCGCCATTTTTTTCTTATATATTGGTTGAGAAATTTGAAATGATAAAATTAAAAAATCGTACGTATATATCTATAAAAGAAATATCAAGATGGAAATTTTTTGTACGTATATAAACAAAATGAAAGAAAAACAATAAAAAAAATACTCTAATCCAGATATTTTTCTGTGTCTCTCAGCTATGCCCCGAACCTTCGCGAATTTTTGGTGTGGAAAATGAAGCAAAAGTGGTTGTTTTTAATGAGGACATAGGAAAGTCGGTTTGGTTGTGTTTTGTGGAAAGGAGGTGTGAAATAGGTTTGTTGAACTGAGAGGGAAAAGAAAGGTCTCTAGGGTTGTGTGAGAAACGTTGAAAAAAAATGACGGAAAAAGTTCCGGACATTACTACTCATCGCGACGGTCACGGAATAAGTACCGCTGGAGGAAGATTTGCAACCAGAAGTGAGTGATGGGACGGGATCGGCTACGAAGGCACCGGAGAACTTTCCAACGGGGTGACGCCAGCCGACTGTCTCGGACTCTCGTCGGTCTGGGACCGTGCTCGTGTCGAGAGGGGCGCTGTGGTAAAGCGGCTGGTCTCTGGGACAGGCGATGTGGAACAGAGCACCCCCCCAACTATTCTGGAACGGCCCAGAAGAGAGAGATACCTGTAGGCTAACCGATATTAGTACGTTCGCGGGGTGGCGACCGTTCTGTACCGGTATCAACGGTACAGCCGGTCAAAACCGGTATTTCTGATCCCCGTAGCCGATTGGCTAATATGGGCTACCGATCAGACCCGATCTGAGTCTGCGTCTCGTCCAATTGTAAGGGGCGTAATCAGTGTCAGATGGGTAGAATCAGGCCAGGAGTTCAGCAGGGATAGTGGGTGATAGAGTCAGCAGGGAGCCGGTCCGAAGCCGGTTCCGAACTTAGGCAGCCGAACCTAGCTTAGATTCGCACTTAGGATAGCCGGTAACGGCCAAGGTAATGGACTTCCATTTTCACCGTCAAGTCCGCAAGCAAGCCGCAAGACTTGGCGAGGAACGTCGACACCAAGGCTCGCCGTCACCAACAGGAGGTGACGTTAAAGAAGACCCGGTGGACTCTGGCTGTTGTAGCCGGAAGAAGCCGAAGAACCGCTCAAGGAGCAGCCGATTTGAAGCGCTGGGGCAAGTCTGCCAGCGGCGTCGGCTGCGCAAGTCAAGGAAAGGTCGTGTGCGCCGGTGGGATTGTCCCCCCCGCCACGATCCAAGGAGTGCTACGTCCTCTGGCGTCTCTACGCCAGGCGAATACGCCCAAGGAAGCCGCAGCCCGGTCCCACCGGCTGCGCACAAGTGCACCGAGCCCCTGCGTGTTGAGCAGGTGTGTTTCTCGGCCCGTACGACCCCTCCGACCAGTTCTGCTAGACGGTCTCCTAGCGGGCTACAGTTGTCGGACCCCCAGAGGCTTCACGACCCTCTGGTTCCCTCCCCGACTTTCGGCGGCAGACATCAGCCCACGGTTCACCCCCACAGCGACTTCACGTGGGGTGTAACGCCTGTGGTTACCACCCAGCTCCAAGAATCTGAAGGCCTGTTGGTGAGGGGTCAGCAGTCACGAGCAGTCGCTGTGCTGTGATTTGTGCCGACCCTCTCTACCACACTCGAGTACGTGCCGACGAAGGAGAACCCGGCCGACGTATTGACCAAGGCCTTGGCCCGGCACGACCTCTTGCACAAGCGAGGCCTGTGTGGCCTGTCTTGCTCTGAACCGGGTGACGATCCGGGAGCAACCGCTTGAGGGGGAGGTGTTGGGTCAAGATCACGTGCGGTCAAGCGGCTGCTCCTGCGTGGGGCCAGCAGGGGTTCTGCCGATCGGAAGTGCGGGCTGTCGTGGGATGTGAGTTTCACGCCATCACGGGACACAGGTCCCGTGATGCAGATGAGCTCGGCCCACAACCAAGTTGTTTGTTCCCGCAGGCCGTGCTGCGCCAGATTCGACGAGGTCAGAAGAAAAGAGGACCGCAGGACGCTAGGATAACCGAGAGAACACAAGTGGATTTGCATTGCTTCGCTCCAGTCCTTTGCGGTCCAACAAGCCCTCGTTCGAGCAGCTCCCACGCGTCCTGGTCCCTTCCGAAGGGAGATGGACTTTTGCAGACTTTTGCATTTTGGAGTGTATTTTGAATGAATTCAAAAACAATTTTGGTGAGACGGGTTGACTTAGCCGGGACCGAGGGTGGACTTAGGCGAGGCCGAGGTTGACTTAGGAGGGGCGAGTTGACTTGAGCAGTAGATGGTAGAAGACCGAATGAGCTACATTTCCTGGGATGAAAATGGTGGGTGTTGGGAGCTAGCGCTGCAGAGTTCTGTGTCCTACATGGCCTGGATTTATTCACCCATCAATCGTGGTGGCAGCCATCATTTGTGGCGGCGTCCATCATTGCCCGGCGCTCACAATCCTTGGTGACGCGCCGGCAACTGATTCCCAGGAATCACATGTAAACATAGAGTGAACATGGAGGAACTGTCTCACTCCCCCTCAGCGCAGCGACCCTACATCCCTCTCTTTCCTACGTATGTATCCTATGCTGGGAAAAATCCCCGACATGCGAGCATGTGGTGAGGGTAAAAACCAGCTTCCTACTTAAGCTCCACCATGCCAAGACCGCGGACGAGATCCCAATGCTTGGTGCTTCCGAGAGACTTGGTGAAGAGGTCTGCAATGTTCTTGTCCGATGGGATCCTCTTGACCTCGAGTTGCTTGCCTTGGAGCTCGTGCATGAAGAAGAACTTGGGGTCGATATGCTTCGTCCGATCGCTCTTGATATACCCTTGTTGGACTTGGGCGATACATGCATTGTTGTCTTCGTAGATGGCGATGGGTGGCAGCTCATTGGTGATGCCAAGTCCTTTGCGGATAAACTTGACAAAGAGTCTGATCCAGACACATTCGCGGCATGCTTCGTAGAGTGCAATGATCTCAGACTGGTTTGTCGATGTTGCGGCGATTGTTTGCTTCGTCGACTTCCATGAAATCGCGGCTCCGGCAGACACGAACACGTAGCCAGACTGAGAACGAGCCTTGTGTGGATCTGACAGATAACCAGCATCGGCATAACCATAAATGTCGTCAGTAGTCAACAGGGAAACATCACGAGCAAGTTCTCCTCTGCGATACAACAAACCGTAGTCCTTGGTCTTAGCCAGATATCTCATCAGTTGCTTTACGCCAGACCAATGTCTCTTGGTGGGTTCAGATGAATAGCGTGCAAGCACGCTAACGGCGAAAGCGATATCTGGGCGCGAGCAGTTGGCAAGGTACAAGAGCGCGCCGATGGCCTCTCTGTACGGATACTTCTCGCCAAGGACTTCTTCACTGCCGCGTCTTGGGCCGTATACGTCACTCTCTGGCTTCAAGCTGCGCACCACCATGGGAGTCTTAGCGGCTCTCGAGACCTCCCCCATGCTGAAGCGCTCCAGCAGCTTCGCAATGTACGTTGCTTGATGCAACATAATCCCTTTCGGGTTCTGGTGGATCTGCAACCCAAGACAGAATGAGAGTAGACCAAGGTCCTTCACCTTGAACTCGGCCTTCAATGCTGTCATCACAGCTTCTACTGCCGCGTCAGAGCCCACCATGACGATGTCATCGACATAGATCCCAATAATGGCGATCTCGGCGCCGCTTCGCTTGACGAACAAGCATGGGGAGCACTCGTGCGTCTGAAAACCACACTTCTCTAAGTACTGCGAAAAGTGCAAGTACCAGATTCTGCCAGCTTGCTTCAACCCATAGAGAGACTTGTGTATCCGAACACATGGGAGCCTCAGCGACTCCTCCCCCTCAACACGTAAACCCTCGGGCACTCTCATGTAGAGCTCGACGTCAATGACTCCATACAAGTAGGCAGTCTCAATGTCTGCTTGCTTCACTTTCATGTCGTTCCTGGCAGCGAACGCTAACAACCAACGAAGGGTTGTCATGGTCATGACTGGCGAATACGTGTCTGAGTAATCGATGCCGAACCGTTGCGTGAATCCTTGTGCAACCAGGCGCGCCTTATAGCGAACTACTTTGCCTGTTTGGTCTCGTTTTCGGTTGAAGACCCATCTGCACCCAATCGGCTTATGACTTGGAGGGCATTCTTGCACACTACCAAACACTTTGCGATTCAGCAACGATTGGAGCTCAGCCTTGATTGCAGCCTTCCACTGTGGCCAATCGGGCGATGCTCGACAATCTTCAATTGTCGTTGGGTCGGCATCCTGATCCTTGAGAGTAAGGAACGTACTCAAGTTGGCCTCTGCAAGCGTATCCACCGACGCACCAGTATGGACATCGGGGTGTGACTCAGCAGGAAGCTCAACAGCAACTGCGCTACCATGAAGCTCGGCTCTGGTCCGACGCTTCCGCGGCACAAGGTCTTTGGCACCTTTGGGGCGACCACGTTTATTGTTTTGTGGCGCCACCACAGTAGCTGGGGTTGGATCGACAGCTACTGGTGCTGGGTAGTTGGTTGCTTCGTTGACCGACGATCTCGTTACGCGCTCAGTAGCCGCGAAGGCATCTGGAGCGTTCTGCGCAATACGGTGGAGATGTAGGATTCGACGCACATCCTTCTCCCCCTGACCGGTGTATGGGTCACGGTGGGACTCCTTCGTGCGTGACTGATCGAAGTCGAACTGATCGCGGCTGTCATCATCCTCAGTGCTTCCCAGCTTTGGGAATGTAGACTCATCAAACTCACACATAGTGATGTGAGCGACGAACAAGTCACCAGTCTCGGGACTTAGATACCGGATGATAGATGGCGACTGAAAGCCAACATAGATTCCAAGTTGTCGTTTCGGTCCGAACTTAGACTTTTGGTGAGGCGGTATGGGCACATACACCACGCAGCCAAAGATCCTCAGGTGTGCGACAGACGGCGAGAAGCCATGCGCAAGTTCGTACGGTGACAGAACATTCTCAGCTGACGGTCTGTACAGGAGAAGGTCGCCAGCATGGAGCACAGCATGTCCCCAACACGACAGAGGTAAATTTGAACGAAGGAGTAGGGGGCGAGCTACCATCTGCACAAGCTTCACGAAATTCTCAGCGTTCGTGTTGTGTGCGTAGGGTACAGAGGTCTCCAAGGTTATGCCGGACGAGGCGCAGAACTCTTGAAATGACTTCGAGACATACTCCGAGGCATTATCGACGCGGACGTTCCTGATGGGGTGACTTGGGAACTGTGCCTTCAGCTGGATGATGGCGATAAGCAGCTTTGGCATCACCTCGTTCTTGGAAGTGAGGAGTTGTACCTTGGAGAAGCGCGCCGATGTGTCCTTCACCACCATATAGTAGCTGAATGGTCCTGAGGGTGGCGAGATGGGCCCACACACGTCGCTCACGAGGGTCTCGAAGTGGCTGTGAGGCTTGAACTTCTCGCTGGAGAACGAATTCTTCTTCGTGTTCGGAAGCTTCCCCATCGTGCAAGGCGGGCAGACCCGAGGGAGACGCCTTGGGATACTAAGAGCACTCAAAGGTATGCCCCGAACGGCCTTGGTAATCTTCTTCAACATTCCTCGTCCTGGATGGCCCATGCGATCATGCCATAACAGCAACGCATCCTTGTCGGCGCGTGAAGGCACTTCTGCAAGGTAGGTGGCGTTGAGCGAAGACGTGGGTTTGATGTGCGAGAAGTATAGGCCATTGCCAGCCTGTGAGCACTCCTCCATCACATTTCCGTCCTTGTCCACTAGCCTTAGACACTCTGCTCCATCCGACGAGGTCGCCGTGTGGATGTGGAGGCCATTCTTCCGCAGATCATGGAAGCTGAGCAAGTTACGAGGGGATGCTGGCGCGTACACAGCCCTTTGGACGTCAATCACAGTGCCATTCGGCAAAGCAATGCGGGCGTGTCCAGCTGCCTTCGCGATCGGACTCGATCCACCCACAGTCGTAACGCTACTCGGTGCTAGAGAGGGATCAAGACTGACAAAGAACTGTTTTTCGTTGAGTATAACATGCGTCGTAGCGGAGTCGATGAGACACAAGGCCCCATCTCCCCCTTCAGCGACTACGCTAACGAAGCTCTCAACACAGTGCGATTCGCTTTCACTGTCATCGGAGAAGTCGGACATGAACGAGACTCTCTTGCCGGAGACTGTCTTCTTGCCTTTTGTACTGTCAGTGGACTTTGCATGCTGAGACTGTTGATACAACTTACAGTGGAATGCAGGCGTATTGCACTGTTTGGCCCAGTGTCCGAACAGCCCGCACTTGTGGCATGCGTCCTTCTGTGATGTCACCTTGCGTCCGTTCCTCGCATGGGGCTTGGCGTTCCGATAGCCACCACGCTTGCCGTGCCGTCCTTTCCACTGCTTCTTGCCTCCGCGCTTTTGCTTCTGCTGGTTCTGTCCACCAGCATCACCATAGTTCACTTCGGGTGTGGAACCAGGTGTTGGGGGCAAGCGGCGCTCATCATGATTGCGTTGGAGCAGCAAGCCGTGCTTCTCGTCGAGCAACAGCACAGCAACAAGCTTGTCGAAGGTGTCATGGTTCATGCGTCTGTACTGCATCGCCAGGATACGTTCTGACGGGTGGAAAGTCGTCAGAGTCTTCTCAATCTTCTCAGACTCAGTGATCTTGCGATCACACCATGACAGCTCGCTCGTGATGCCATAAAGCTTGTCGTGTACTCTGTTACCGTCTTGAAGTTGTAAAAGCACAACTTATTCCACTCGTCGTTCAGCAAAGGCAGCATTGCTTGCTTCCGGTCAGTGTCAAACCGAAGCTTCAGACTCTGCCATATCACGGCAGGGTTCTGTTCTTCCAAGTAGTTGAACTTCAAGTCCTTGTGCAAGTGCCTGAGGATCAGGCACACAGCACGGGCAGCATTCCGACGTCTCTCTTCTGCTTGAGCATTGCTTGTAACAGGTACGACAAACGCGGGGTCAACCGTTGCTCCAAGACCATCGGCACAGAGGTAGTTGTACGCCTCAAGTGCCAAAACGATGTAGTTCGTTCCAGCAACATCAAGTGCTGGGAACTTGAGTTTTTCCAAGTCAGACATTTTGGAAACGAACTAAGTGTATTTTAGAACAAGTTACAAGCTAGTAGTTGACACAAGCGTAGCAGGAGAAGCAGTTCTTGTCGTGCGCTTCGCGCCTCTTCTTCGCAGCTTCGTCGGCGGCTTGCTTGGCAGCGATTTCGTCCGACCGCAAGATGTCGAAGATGGCGGTGTCGACGACTTTGCGCTGGCAGTCCGAATGGAACGGGAGAATGCCGAGAGCCTTGACGATCGCCTTCGTGCGGTTGCAGCCGACGGCGTGCTTGTTGAGCTCCTCGACGAAGCGGTGCTGGAGCCGGACAGTGCGCTCGATGGAGGCTTGGAGGTCGTCACGGAGCTTGTCGAGCGCCTTCTGGTCGTCCTCCTTCAGGGAGCGGATGCGCTTGAAGTCGGAGCGCGAGTCGAACGTCTGGACGTGGCGAGAACGGCGGCGGCTCCGGACTTTGACAGTCTTGACTGCTGGCCCAGCGGCGGAGAGGTTGAGCACCTTTTCGTCTTCGTTGTCTTGGCGGCACTCGTACCCATGCAAGCGGGAATGGGGGCAGGCAACTCGGCTAGAGGCCACGCCACGGATCCACGGCAATTACAGCAGGGGCTTCGGCTTGAACGGGCAGGCCAACGCAGGGACCGGGGGACAGTCCACGGGTCGGGTTCAAGCGGGTCTTGCGCGGCGGGCAGAGGGACAGCGAGAGGTTCGCGTCAGCGAGCGGTTCAACAGCCTGCGCGGGTCGGGTCGGCGAGTCGACGGGTCGGCGAGAGGTCCGGGCTGACGGGTCGGGTCGGCTTGGCGGCGAGTCTCAGTGCTGATAACGTGAGACGGGTTGACTTAGCCGGGACCGAGGGTGGACTTAGGCGAGGCCGAGGTTGACTTAGGAGGGGCGAGTTGACTTGAGCAGTAGATGGTAGAAGACCGAATGAGCTACATTTCCTGGGATGAAAATGGTGGGTGTTGGGAGCTAGCGCTGCAGAGTTCTGTGTCCTACATGGCCTGGATTTATTCACCCATCAATCGTGGTGGCAGCCATCATTTGTGGCGGCGTCCATCATTGCCCGGCGCTCACAATCCTTGGTGACGCGCCGGCAACTGATTCCCAGGAATCACATGTAAACATAGAGTGAACATGGAGGAACTGTCTCATTTGGAGAATTCTGAATTGTTTCAAAAACATCCCTAAACCCATCTGGGTTACATTGTTACGAACTGCTTCCACCATGTACACTTCAAATTGTTACGAACCGTTATCAACATGTTACGAACACTCCAACGTCAGGCTCTCGGTCCGAAGAGCTCCCCATGCACACACCCGGCGAGCTGGAATTCCGAGTGCGTCGATCCCCAAGAGCCGCCGCGTGCCTTCGACGACCATGGCGCACGAGCGACGCCACCGCGACGCCGACGAGGAGGCGCTGCAGGCGGCGCTGCAGGAGTCCTTGCAGTACGCGCGATGCCGAGCCGAACCCGCTGCTCGCGAGCCTCGCTAACGCGCCGCAACTGAACCCATCCCTGTAGACCCGACTTCTTGGCGCAGATCCTCGAGGCCGAGGCCCAGCCGCGCGCGCGCACGGCCTCGCAGCAGTCTTCGACGACGACCGCCGCGCGCTCTCCCGTGGCGCGCGTGCGTCTCGCGAGCGCCGATATGTACCCAGCACCGCCCAAGATTCGGTCGCCGTCGTACATGGAGGAAGACGACGACGAACTCGCCGCGCACATCGCCGAGCAGCACGCAGCGCTCACAGACAGCGAGAGCGACGGCGCGGAGGATGAGTGTGCGTGGATTGCTTTTTTCTCTTTCGAGGGTTTGCGTCGTTGGAGGAAAGAGAAGCTGATTGGGTTTGTGCGGACAGTGAATGGCGACCACAAGCTGCTGAACCTGGCCGACTTTTTGCTTCTTGACGTGCTCCACTTTCTGGACGAAGACTCGGTGGGGCTCTGCATCGCTACATGTAAACGGCTGCGGCACGTCGCCAAGTCCGAGGCGCTCTTCGAGTCGATCTGCCGCCGCATCTTCCCCGTGCAGTGCCCGCGAGTGGCCGTCGCGGCTGCGACCAACCGCTTCGCGCTGCGCAAGTTCAAGACCTGGTATGAGATGTTCCACGAGCGCCCACGTGTGCGCTACAACGGCTTCTACTACCTCAAGACGTTCTACTACAAGAAGCCCGAGCTCAACATGTGGACTGATATCGTGCCCGGCACGATCCTCCAAGTCGTGTACTACCGGTATTTCTCATTCCAGCGCGATGGCACGGTCTTGTACGCCATGATCTTCAAGCCGCCGCACGAGGCCGGCGCCGTGCTTAAGCGGCTAACCAAGGAAGTCTCTATCGGCACGTTCCAGGTCGACAAGAACGAGCTCTTCGTGAGCGTGCCGACAAGTCACTGCGTCGTCGAGTTCAAGTTCCGCATCAGCTCGGACAATGCGCGTGGCAAGAACGTCAAGCTCGTGCTGAAGGAACACTACGCGTTCTCGGAGCCCGATAGGTCTGGCTGGGTCGACTATTTTGATACCCACGACGAGGAGTTCCCATTCTACCGGCAGTGGGATCTGTGAGGCGAGTCCGTGGCAGGGCCGTCGACATGTATATATGTACTGATAAAGCGAGAAATCACGTAGTCTAATGCTGGAGGGAAGAGAGATCAAGAGATCTCCTCGCGCCCCAATAATAGAGACGATGGCTTGACTGGATGTCGCTCGGGACGTGCTTCTTTTGGCTGAGCAAAAAGCTTACTTTCCAAGGCCGCACCAAATCACCATGGCACCGATTCTGCTGAAGAAACGCGAGGATAACAACGCACCGAATCATGTCGAGAGCAAGGTCTCTACTGGTGGCAAGACGGCAAACACCTCAAGCACGACGTCGACAGCATCTCGATCGACAGTAGCGTCGCGAGAAAAAAAAGAGAGTGATAACAATGCCAAGGTAAAGCACACTGAGGAGCCCACAAAGCGAGCAACATCTTCGAGCTCGTCTTCGTCTTCGTCCCGCTTGACGTCAAAGTCAGCAGCTTCTGTGACAACTAAGAACAAGGAGCCGCAAGTGCCCGAGGCCCCACAGCCCGCGATCCGCAAGAGTGTCAAGACTCCGCCCACAGCAGGGAACAAAGCGACCACTGTGCCGGAGGTGCCAGCCGAGAAGCCAAAACCCGCGTTACTCCTACCATCGCAGACGCTCCACAAGCACAAGCAAGCTGCCGTATGGACTACAGGCAAGAAGAAGCACAAAACGTGAGTCGAATCGCTCGATCTTCAAAGTCGCTTGGATGGAATCTGAATGTTTTTGGTCCACGTAGGAACTTTGGTGCGGCATACGATTCCGGTTCTATCCCATGTCGCATTAATCACGGAGGCATTAAGAATGTGCTTCAATGGACGAAAGAGCCCAATTCGCTGGACTTCAACCCCCTGTTGGTCACGTGTGTTGAAGGTTTTCAAGAGACTGAACATCCATTCGTTTTTCTGGCTCGCACGATGTTTCGCGAGCTCATGAAAG
Organism: Pythium myriotylum; assembly: GCA_023091665.1. Classification (NCBI taxonomy): domain Eukaryota; phylum Oomycota; class Peronosporomycetes; order Pythiales; family Pythiaceae; genus Pythium; species Pythium myriotylum. The sequence continues at coordinate 789,435 of JALJCQ010000009.1, forward strand.
TCGACGACGTGGAGGAAAAGACGTTGCGTGTGCTGCCGCAAGTGATCCCGCCGCTTCGTATGGCATTGATGGCAAGCGATGACGACGTCTTCATCATGGCGCTCGAAGCCACAAGGATCCTGTCGGACGTCGTCGAGCACGAAATGAACACGTATCTCCCAAAGATCACACAGCAGATCCATCGCAAGCTCCTAACCAAGCAGCTTCGCACGCCCGTCGAAGAAACACTTATGACGCTCGAAAGGAACGGTGGTAAGGAGGCACTCGCGATCATCCGGAGCAAGATCCCGACATATGTCTCACTCCATTAAATACAGCAGAACAAATCATTCTTGAATAAACGGGAATGCCTGGAAGTCCGTAAACAGCAGCTTCCCTTCGCGGTCATAATGGGCGGCGCGGAAGCACCGTTCACAGTAGAACATCGGGTCTGTCGTGGCCATGCGATCTCCGTATGTGATAAACTTGGCGCTGTAATTGCCGCAGACCAAGCAGCTTCGCAACTGCCGTTGGTGAGGATTCGGCAGTCGCATGGGGAAGTCCTCATCACGATTTGTTGAGTCAGTCTCTTCGTCCAGCAGACGGACATCGCGCAGCCGAACCAAGTGTTCGCATTCGCCTTGGTGAATGTACACACCCGGGCAATCAATCTTGAGTGCGAGTTCCGCGAATGTCGTGGTCTCGATCGGCTTCGGAACCGGTAGGCTCGAGCGATTGCTTGGCTTCAGATACTTTTCCACGCGGGAATGCTTTGCGTAAATCCACGTAAGGATCTGGAGCGAGTAGTCGATATTCTGTTCATTGCGGCGGTCCACGTAAAACTGTCGGTCAAAGTACAACAGCTTCGAGTGGCGATTCTGAGCTTCAAATCGCTGGTCGTAAGCGCACACAACAAGATCCAGCAAATTACTCAGTGTCTGCGAGCCCAGCACGAGAAATGACTGCGTGCGAGACGCGTCCTTAGATGGATGAAGGACGTCAATCCACAGCAGGAGCTCTTGTCTACTGGCCACACCAGCTACTGCAGTCTCGGTTTGTTTCTCTGACTGTACCTGCTGCTGCTCCATCGACGCGAGCAGGGTGCGCGAGCGCCACGTCGCCGCCGTGGCCGCCGTCGGTCTCTGGACTTCGTTTGGCTGTTCCTGTGCAGCTGCCTCGTTCTCGTCTCCACCATTTAGCTCTGCAGCCCGCCTCTCCACCTCTGGTGGCGGTGGGCGCCGTGCGAACTCAAAGTTCAACCACGTCTGTGTGTCTGCTACTGATCGTTTGGTCTGCTGGATGCGTTTCTTCGCGGGGAACTGCTCGAGAAATCTCTCCAGTTGTGCGCTGGGCCGCCGCAGCTCGCGCAGCACGGCAATCGGTGGCAGTGCGCCAAAGATTTCTTTGTACATGGCGATCTGCGCGCGCCGCACTTTCTTTTGTTGCTTAGCAGCGCGACGCTGTGCGGCGGGATCTTTGCTGGTCGTCGCGCCTTCGTCGTCGGCGTGCGCGTCCTCGTTCTCGTACAGCAGCCAGCGCACGATCGCTCGGTACCGCTTGAGCCGCTGCATGTAGCCCATGGTCGACTCGGATCTCGCGGGCACGCGTCGGTTCCAGCGCTGCAGCGCCTCGTACAAGTGGACTTCGACCTGCTGCTCGAGCGGCCGCAGCACGAGATCGTCCGTGGAGATGTCCACGAGGCCCGCGAGCGCCTCAAACTCTCGCTCCGCCGGTGTCGGCTCCTTCGCCACGAGTGGCGGGAAGAGGTCGGCGAAGCTCTGCGCCGCGGCGACCGGCGGCGGCGTTGCAGACGTCTGCTCCGCCATTCTCCGAGTGGTTGGTGGCCTTGTTGAGGAGAAGCTTTTGAATTAGCTCGCTCTTTTAAAGCTAACACGGAGCTCCTCGTGAGGCTAATTGAGGAGAACTAGTTTTTGGCGGGAAAGGATGAACCTTGCCAATGGTACTGTATGATGAGCTCGCCGGTGGCCACCGCATCTGAGACCTCTTGCAACTGAGAAAGAGTTTCTGTACATGCAAAAATTCCAACTAAACACGTGCTCTTGTAGTTACAGTGGCGGAGTTAGGCAAGCCGCCTAGTACTCCTCGCCGTACTCTTCACCGTCTCCCTCGGCAGTCTCAGCCGTGACCTCTTCGTAGTCCTTCTCCAGTGCAGCCAAGTCCTCGCGAGCCTCCGAGAACTCACCTTCCTCCATGCCCTCACCGACGTACCAGTGCACGAACGCACGCTTGGCGTACATGAGATCGAACTTGTGGTCGATGCGAGAGAAGACCTCGGCGATCGCACTCGTGTTCGAGATCATGCACACCGCACGCTGCACGCGAGCGAGGTCGCCACCCGGCACCACGGCGGGTGGCTGGTAGTTGATTCCGCACTTGAAACCAGTCGGGCACCAGTCCACGAACTGGATCGTGCGCTTGGTCTTGATCGTCGCCACCGCCGCGTTCACGTCCTTCGGAACGACGTCGCCACGGTACATGAGGCACGTGGCCATGTACTTGCCGTGGCGAGGATCACACTTGGCCATCATTGACGCCGGCTCAAACGCGCTGTTTGTGATCTCGGCAACCGATAGCTGCTCATGGTAGGCCTTCTCGGCTGAGATGACCGGCGCGTACGAGCTGAGCATGAAGTGGATACGCGGGTATGGCACGAGGTTGGTCTGGAACTCGGTGATATCGACGTTGAGCGAGCCATCGAAGCGCAGCGAGGTCGTGAGCGATGAGATGACCTGGGCGATGAGACGGTTCAGGTTGATGTAGTTGGGCCGCTCAATGTCAAGTGAGCGACGGCAGATATCGTAAATGGCTTCGTTATCCAGCATAATTGCCACGTCAGTGTGCTCGAGAAGTGAGTGCGTCGAGAGAACCGAGTTGTATGGTTCCACCATTGCCGTAGACATCAGTGGAGAGGGGTAGATCGTGAAACCAAGCTTGGATTTTCGGCCGTAGTCGACTGATAAGCGCTCGAGAAGCAGCGAGCCGAGACCGGAACCAGTGCCACCACCGACAGCGTTGAAGACCATGAAACCCTGGAGACCCGTACAGTTGTCGGCGAGCTTGCGCACGCGGTCAAGAATGAGGTCTACGTACTCTTTCCCAATCGTGTAGTGACCTCGGGCATAGTTGTTGGCGGCGTCCTCCTTGCCTGAGATGATCTGCTCAGGGTGGTAGAGCTGACGGTAGGCACCTGTACGGACCTCATCGCAGACAGTCGGCTCCAAATCTACAAAAACGGCTCGGGGCACATGCTTGCCGGAGCCGGTCTCCGAGAAGAAGGTCGAGAAGCTGGTGTTGCCGTCGTAGGCGTCCAGGATTTGGCCATCAGGCTGGATCCCGTGCTCGAGGCAGTAGAGCTCCCAGCAGGCATTGCCGACCTGGATGCCGCCCTGGCCCAAGTGGATGGAGAGAATCTCACGCATGGTTTTGGTTGAGGGAATCTGAGGGTGACGAGGGAAGTCGAAGACTGGTCCGGGGGCTGTGGAGGGCGCGAATGCGAAGTGAGCACAAACTGGGCGAGGGAGTCCGCATGTCGCTTTTGCGCTTGAATATTCTATTATAAAGGTAATCAAAAGTAAACAGAACTGTTGATCGGTTATTCCTTTCACTTATGAACATAGCATTAGTTTTTGACAAAATGTATCATTTGTTAGAGGATGGCACAACCATTCTGGGTTGGAGTGGTTGTGCTGCAAGATTTCGCAGCCGGCCGAAAGGCAGACCCAAAGTAATCAAGAGCTGCACCAAGTCAACTCTCTCGGTCGGCCACCCGTCTTCGTTGGTACCAATCTAGTGGTATTGTATGACGTCCATCTTCAATTTATTGATGCTGAGGTCCCAGTCGTGTTGTAATCACGAGGTCGAAGTCAACTGGCTGTAGTTCAGTCTATGTAGCCTAGGTTGGATTTCATGGACAAGACCGACATTGTTCCTCTAAGAATGTGTTCATAATACGCGACAGCATTAAGGGAACTTGTCGTGGGCGCTGTAGTCGTTCGCAGTACGCGAGGCCTTTGAATATTTCAGCAAGAACAGTGCCGCGAGACTGCAGCTTGCACTAATGACGAAGACCATGTCGAAGTACCGGTGGAAGACGTTGAACTCGATGTCGCCAAGCACTTCATCGATACGACGTCTGCACATCGTAAACTACGTTAGCCTGTTGATTGGTACGCTCGAGCCTCTGTTATTGGCTCTCACCTGTGACGTGGGTTCAGATTCATCCGCATGAGCACGAAGGACGAGACAAAGTACATTCCCATGAGTTGAGCGAGCCAGAGGACGACGCTGTTAGACGACACCGTGCTGGACCAAGCACGGAAGACCTTGACGATGGTGAGCAAAAACCCTCGCGTTTGCGAGAATACAAGAATCCCGACAAATGCTAATGAGGCCATCTCGGAGATAAAGCGGATGTTCAGCTGCAGGTACAAGACAACAACGCGTCAGTCTACCCACACTGAGATGAGAGGGTGACGAGCAGAACTCACCCAGAGCGCCAGAGAAGGCCACACATAAATGATTTTCTCGACAGCATCCGTAATAGGGTCTTTGTCCCGATTCCGCCGAAACACAATGTTGACCGTGCTCATCACCATCTTGTACACGCAAAACGCCGACATAATGTAGCCGAAGAGGTTGAAAACGCGCCCACGCAAAGTTCTTGCTCGTTGGTGACGCTGTTGTACGTCGCGCATGTCATTGATCTCGAGGAAAAGCTCCCGTCCGAGATTTTCGAGCGTTTCGATCTCCATCTCGAGCCCTTTTACATAGGTTTCTGGTGTAGACAAAATGATTTTAGTACCGGTACTATCCATTGCAGGAAACAATCATTGAGCGTACCATCGTGTTCGTCCTTCGATTTAAACCAAGAGAATGCCTTGGAAAAGATAGATGAGCCGTTTCCTTGGCCGATCTCGTTTCTTCTTCTTGCCGAAGCGACGAGCTCGTAGCGCAAACGCTTCTTCTTCGCGAAGAGAATGTCAATATTGTGGCGCAGTCGCTTCTCCAAAAACTCGATATCTTTCTCCGCGATTCGCCGCCAGAAGAACGACAGGTACTCGTAAGGGCAATTGACGGCACCAAAGCCGGAGAGCACAGCCATGAGCACGACACCCAACAAACTCACTCGACTAACAAAATTGCGGATCGAGAACAGCGCTGAGTACACAACCGAATCATGTCAACAATAATCGCAAACCCCCAACGCCACCTCGTGAAGAGCGTACCGTCAACGGTTGGGACCGCACTAGCGATACCTCGCTGGCCATCGCTGTCGCCTTGCTGGACAACACTGCCGAGCCGCCAAAAGCAGTAGATATACAGTCCGAGAAGCCCGACCGAGACACCAGCAGCCTGCTTGAGCTTGAGTCCGTACTCTCTGGCCATGGAGAAGAAGAGCGCGAGCGGCAGAATGAGCACGAGCAGGTAGGTCATGGCGATGAGATCGACGCGCCAGACCCACTGCCGCGCCTCGACGCTGAGCACGTCCATGACTTCGAAGAGCACCATCTCGAAGATGCTGAAGGAGCTCATGAACGAGAGTGAGAAGAGCAATTGCGTGGCCGCAGACTTGATTTCATAGTCGCGGAAGAGCCACCAGGCGAAGAAGACGCGCGCGAAGAGGAAGCACGCGCCGTGGCTCAGCAGGATCACGCCGCTGTCGTGCAGCGGCAGCGAGAAGAGGCTCACGGGCGGCTCCGCCATGTTGGACCCCCCTGAACCGATTCTCCATAGAGCAGAAATGTCACTATGATTTGTCATTGGACCGAGGTAATCCGTAAGAGTGACTAGATAGTGACGTATACAAACGTCCGATTGTGGAAATTTGGTGCGGCGATATTCTACAAAATATAATAATCATAGAAGTTCCTAAAATTGAGAATAATCTCGCTAGTCGTCCCGGATAGGGTTCAGCGCTGCAGCATTGCGACCTCCGCTCGTGACGCTCGCGAGGTTGGGGACGACGCCGGCGAGCCCCGTCTCAGGAGGATTCGTCGAGACAGAGCTGATCGAGGGCTTTCTCGGTGCGAGCAGCTGCAGCGTCCGCGTGCTGCCCTGCGAGAGCATGGCCTTGAAGCCGCTCGCGAGGGCAGCTGAGGTCGCTCCGCTGAGCTCGCTCTCGCCGCCGTTGTCTCCACCATTCACGCTGCCGAAAGGAGCTGACGGGGGAGCCGTGGGTTCGGGCTCGGGTGGCTCGATGAACTCGACGAGGTACGTGTCCATGTTGGGTACGTTGGTGAAGTTGGTCTTCTTGTGGAACGTGCACTTAATGTCGGGCATGCCCTTGACAACCTCCATGACCACAGGACTCACGAGCGTGTGCTCGGGCACGCTGTTGGACTCGAGCTCGTTGGCTGTGAGAGCGTCAGGACCCCACATGTCGTACCGCAGTGTCGTCGTACCGATCACGCCACCGATGATATTGCCAATGTGGATGCCGATCCGCATCTGGAGCCGCTCGCCTGTATTCGGGTCCGTGACCTTGCGGACCTCCTTGTGCATGTCGCGCGCCATTGCAAGTAAGTCTCGGATATGGCTACGGATATGCATCTGGAATTTGTGCTTGAGCGTGGAACGTCGCGCGAGCTGGCCCTGGCGTTCGGATGTCATAGACGCCAACTCCGAGGTGGCCATAGGTAGAACGCGGTTGCTGACACTTCGATTCATGCTACCTGTACCCGTCGGACTGGATGAACCGCTGGTGCCACCCACCACGGGCCCGAGGCTCATATCAACGTACGGCAATCCGGAGACAATCACGTACGCGTCGCCGATTGTCTGCATCTTGAATACCCCGTGCTTCTCGGTTAGCTTGTCGAATGCGCAAAACAACGAGGCCAGAATATTCACAACCTGGACCGGGTTGGCTTGTGACGCAATGGACGTGAAGCCTTTGATGTCCGAGAAAAGAATTCCGACTTGTTGGTGCTGATCGCACACGGTCTCACCTTCTTTCAGCCGCATCACGACTGCTGCTGGAAGCATCTGATACAGTAATCGATCTGCGTTGAGCGTTTCGATCTGTGTGCGAGTTTTGAGCCAGATCTGGCGCCGTGTAAAGAATTCCACGCTTTGAGATGCTACCATATTGGTGATCACTGAGAGGTACGTAAGTACGAGCGGATAGCTCTTCTTGAACTTATCGTTGTAGCCCTGTATTTCGTCCTTGTCCGCCTCACCTTGTGCGTAAATACTCAGATTAACGAGACATGTCGGTGTCACAATTGCAAGAGCGAGCATATTGAACGAGACGGCGTAGCGATGCAAGATTGAGCCGCCGTTGGAAACAAGGAACATGACAAGCACAGTGTCGAGACACAGATTCACGTGTCGCGGTGACGTGTCGATCAACATGAAATAGTTCAAACGCCAGAGCAACGCCTGCGAAATTGTGAAGCAGCACAGGCCGACGAGATACACAGTCACCAGGAGATTCCGCAGCTTTGTCTCCGAGTAATCCGGAAACTCGGAACGCGCTTGGCGTGCTAGTGCCATCGCGACCAGCGCGAAGAGAGTCCGATTCACAAGTATGATAACATACGTAGAAGCGGCGATCGTGTATGTCTTCTTGTGAACTTTTATGGTCGCTTGTATGAATTCCGTTGTAAGATCTCGAAGACACGCAAAAACTGCATACACGGACAACGTGACGAGTGTATTGCGCGCGCCTTCCACACGCTCAGTCAGTGTAGATTCGAGGTATTTGAACTCCATATCCCCCTCGCGGAACCGGAGTTGCGTGTAGTGGATTTCACCAAGCATGTCTTCTTCCAGTCCTGACATGGCTGTCAAGTTCGAGTTCGGGTTTGTAAGATCGTTCATACTGTTTGGTGCCGATCCGAGTAGGATGCGCGTTAGGTCCGATCTTGCCCATCGCTTCTTTGCGCGCTGCATCAGGCGTTGGCGAGTGGCATCAAAGGCTTTCTTCCCGTGCTGTTCTGAAATGATGAGTGATTCTCGCTTCATAATGTGTTCAAGTTGACCGGCGCACGCCATGCGGGCTAACTCGCTGACTGGCTCTCCCAGTATGTAGGTGGTCATTGTGCCTTTGCCCTTAACTGGAATCTCTCGCTCGGTAAAGTTGAAGTGACCGGCCAACTTCTTGTACGTGTCCTGCGAGATTTGGCACTGACCAGTGATCCCGGTCGATTGCATTCGACTTGCAGTGTTCACGGTATCCCCAAACAACGAAAACTGTTGCTTCTTCATTCCAACAAGACCTGAAATGACTCGCCCCGAATGGATGCCGATGCGTAACTTAATGCCATTACCGTTGGATGCACGACAACGCTCCAGCGTTGCGAGCATGTCGAGTGCCATAGCGACTGATCGGAGTGCTGCTTCGCGTCCACGATCTTTGCCTTGAAGACCGGCGCACGCCATATATGTCTTCCCTACGGTTTCCATCTTTCGCACACCGTGCTTTTGGCAGATCTGATCGAACAGTGAATACACACGATCGAGAAGGGAAACGACTTCAGTTGGACCGAAGCGATTGACAAAAGAAGAGAAGTCGGCGATATCGCAGAAAAGAATCGTCACGTCCTTTTCGTCCTCGCTGATCAGAGTTTCACCCTTCTGCATGCGCTGCACAACGTGTTCGGGTAGCATGTTCTTCAAAATTTGGGTAGATCGTCGCTGTTCGAGAAGTAGCGATCGCGACTGGAGAAAGTCTCGTCGCATAGAAATTTGGAGCGAGTAACACGAGTATGCGCCAAAGCTGATGACGAAAAACATGTACAGGGAGAAGAGCAGCAAGTCCGGGAGATCTTGTGAGCTCTCTTTCTTCAGCCCAACTTTGTCGGCGAGCAGGTAGAACGCAAAATTGGTGATTGAGAGGCACAGCGCGTACAAGAACTTCACACGAATCACCACAAAGAGTCCTATCGGATAAAGCGCTGCCGCAAACTTTCCCGTGTCTGAGATCGTCAACGTAAGCGCCATTCCGATTGCACAAAACGGCAACAGAATTGCTGCCTGGTAGTTGTCCAAGAAGAACTTGGTGCGAACGATCCGCATATATATCAGATCACAAACAAAATATCCGATCCGAATGTAGATGTATCTTGAATCCTGCTCAAAAAACACCTCATATAGCGCGTACAATGGAACGACGAACGCTAAAATCTTGAGGCACAGGACCACGCGCACGCGCTCGCGAAAAGCAAACGAAACCTCGTATTCGCTCTCAAGCTGTTGGTATTCCTCACCCATAAATTCGAGTGACAGCGGGTGGATACTGGGTTGCACATTCAGCGCACGCGACGAATGACCCTCTTCTTCTCGAAGGATAGGATCTGGAAGTCCGACGTCTTGAGCGATCTCGCGTTGGAGTGAGATGAGTTGCTTTGACAACTCGTCATGTTCCGAAGGGCGGTCAAAATCACGAAATTTCGAACTCCACTCTCCGTCCAGAAGCGACGACGTCAGATCCCCCCGTCCTGAAGGGTGAGAAGAACCTCCATTTCCTCCCATATCGTCCGACCTGGAGGAGAGGGCTGGCTCAGCCATTTTGCTGCGGTGGCTCCCACGGGCACTACCTGCGCTGGCACGGTTAGCCATGGATACTATGGATCCATCGACAAACAACACGGGATCTCCAAGCCCGGAATCGATCTCTTGAATGATATTGTCGCTTGAAGGCAAGTACATTTGTTTCAAGTAAGTGATCGCGATGTCTGGCGTGATGCAAGCTATCGATGTGAACAAGATCAGCACCCAGTAGGTACTCTCTCCAAACAACATGGTAGCAATCCCGAAGAAATCGCGGAAAACGTCGAAACTCGGGAGAAGCTCGTACGTGTGCGAATACGCTGCTACAAAGATCAGAAAGGCGAGGAAACCACCAGCCACAGATACAACGTGAGCTCGCGTCCAACGATGAAGGCGCTGCATTGTTAACGACGCCTTCAGTGAGACAGTGATCACGAGTGCCCCATACACTGCAGTACCGTCCGTGAAGATACCATTTGAGTGCCCTTTTGTAGATGAGACACCACTCAGGGCGCCCATCGTAAAGAAGAACACGAGAATTGAATGCATGATGGCATTGAGAACCCAATATCCCAGTCGCTTAATGCTGAGGTCACTCTTCTTCAGCGTGGTGCGATAGACAAAAGGGTACTGTAACACAGTGCTGTCTCGAATATCCTCGTCTGCAATTCCCAGCACGAAAATGGGGAGCAGAGTGTATAGGACGTTCCAGCCGACCATCAAGTAGCTCTCATAAAGTGTTTGGCCCGAGTAGCCGTTGCGCTGTGAATACAAGAACAGTGTCATGATCAACGCCATGTTCTTGTAGAAAGAGAAAAGTATCACTCGAGCAACTCTCCGGTGGTTCCAACGGCCATGGACTAGAAGAAGACGGGAGAGATGACGAAATGTGGCGATCGCGAAATCCGCAGCCCGTACTGCTTGCATACCTTCGTGGCCATAAATGCCTACTCCAACGTGAGCTTCTTGGATCATGCTAACGTCGTTTCCTCCATCTCCTACTGCAAGCGTGAGTGGGGCGCCAGGTGCTGACTTCATTAGGCCAACTACTTGAGCCTTCTGCATCGGAGATAACCGACAAGCAACTACTGAGCTGCACTGAGTCGCTAGCTCCATAAACAGTTCGTGAGCCAGCTGGGAAGGTGTCGTCTGATCCGCGATACTGGGCCGCGTTGACGTGTGCCTTGAGCCTACGCGTTGTTGCTGCTGTTGATTCGTTCTGTTAGGGGCGTGTGCTCCCACAGAAGGAATACCCCCGCTGTGTTGCATGGGGAGGGATCCCGCCGACTTCGTTGAGGCTGATTCAGACTGAATCATCAGGGTTGCCCCTGAGGCAGTCATGTCGTCACCAAATACATCGAGCTGGGCAGCCCGGAGTGCCTCAGATGGAATAACGTGAGTAGATCCCGTCTGGGACAACTGCGTTTGACCGGGCTTTTTCATATTGGCGTCGGCGAGCAGAAGCTCGAGCGCCTCGCCATTGATTACCATCGAAATGTTTCTTGACGCAACACCCGGAATCCAGACACCCTCGCGCTTAAGTTTCCGCCTGGCGTTTGCAATCTCATCTAAGCAATCTTGCTTGGTCTTGCCTTTTATGATGACCATCTTGCTTTTCTCGCTGATTAAACCACACATATGGGCAACAGATATGGCAGTCTCGTCCTTGTCACCCGTCAGCATCCATACATTAACCCCAGCTTGTACAAGTTGGTCAATGCACTCTCTCACACCATCTTGCAGCAAATCTTCAACACCTGTCGCACCAAGTAGGTAAATGGATGTCTCTATCTTCTTCGCAACTTCAAGGCACAGATGCTCGCGATCTGAAAGTGACTTTTTTGCCAGGTCGTACTCAGCCTTCCACACCTTGTACTCATTCTTTGGCATTTGACGATATCCAAGTAACAAAGTCCTCAGAGCCATCGCAGCAAAATAGTGAACGTGCAGCCCTAACTTGCTAATATCCTGTGCATTTGCAGCGTTGCTGAACATCACTGTGTCGGCACCTTTGCAAAACACGAACATAGCATCGTCTTCATGGTCGCTGTCTTCTTCGATATTCGGGTGATCACCGTCTTCGTCTTCATTCGGGGGGAGGTCTAGGGCATGTTCCAAATCTGTTAGCGAGTCCGTGCCGAGCGCATCCTCAATTGACGAAGGCAGCTTACTTGGCGGTTTTGATCTGGGACGATTCTTGCCACCCGACTCGTGGTGTTTGATCAGCTGGACAACGACGGACATGCACTTGCGCACGCTATCAAACTCGTTCAGTGCGAGCAAGCGATAAGTCTCACGCTCACCAAAAATGCGAATGTGGATGATATCACCATCACGCTCCTCGAAGACGCACTGAAACTCGGTTGCTGCGTTAAGCAGTGCTACTTCGTCCGGGGAGGAGCCGAAATACTTTGGATTTTGTGCCTGCGCCTGTGATTTAGAGGCGTTGGCAGCTAATAAAGAGTCCAAGCCGGATGACGCTCCCTTGGAGGTGAGGGGACCGAGTATGCTAGCGTTAGAAGTTCGTTCACTCACGTTTCCGCTCTGGTGCGATCCTGAGGCAGAGGTTTGCTGGGGCTTCGCGACATCAATCATCCCCTCTTCTATACTAGCGGACGCAGAATGGCAAAGGAGCAGACACCGAAAAAACGGTCGCGCGAGCTCTAGCGAGTGCTGCTCTCTCCCCGTGAACTTGTTCTCGTTCTCAATCATTTTGATGAGCTGATGAAATGGACGGACATCTTTCTCTGACAACGATGCATGACGAGTCACTCTTCGTCCGTCAGCTGAACTCCCGCTAGAATGCGTATTTCCGGCGCTTCCCCCGTGCGGGGCCTCTCTCTCTCCTTTCATTGTCCCCGACCCTAGTGAGCCATTTTTGAACGTGGGTAGTGCATCGCTCATTCCTCCACCTCGGTCAAATCCTGATCCGGACACTTTCGCAAGTCGACGCAAGTTCATGTCGGTACCATCGTAGATTATCCCACCGATGCTGCAGACTTTAAATAACATTTGATTGCGAGTCAGCGTGCCTGTCTTGTCACTGAATATGTATTTGATCTGGCCAAGGTCCTCGTTGACGTTGCTGGTGCGAGCTGTGACTCCAAGTCCGTTATCCTCACACCGAAGCTTTGGATCTTCTTCGATCAGTCTCGCTTGGTACCACTTGACGACCTCGAGTGATATGTAGAGTGAGATCGGCACCATGTTGTTGTACAGAATCAGGTAAGTGAGCCACATCTTGAACACGCTAGTCACACCAAATTCTTGGATGTACGACAGCTCCTGTGCGTGAGCAGGATGTGAATGTACGCGACGGGAAAAGAGAGCAGACTGTACCGAACTGATGCAACAAACCGCGAAGAGGACGGAAAAAATGAGGAATATGCATCGATTGGCGATTCTGTCGAGACGACTGAACTTGGATGGGATCGCTTTCATGTTTTGCACGAGTTTCGTGTCGTTTCCTGCGCCAACAACAACGCCTATTACCCATTTTGTGTTGCATAACTTCATTCCACGGAGCAGCACGTTTTCGATGTTGATCGGTATTTCCTCGGCATCTGGGAGTTGCCGCGGACGATGGAGCTCATCCTCTGTGTTTCGCCCGCTGGCAATGTGTGCTGCGTACTGATGTGCTTGATACTCCATCACATCTGACTTTGCTTTTTCGCTGGTGAATACCAACCGCATCACACCGTCGAAACTATACAACCGCTTGTTGGGCAGTTCGCATCGGATCTCTGCACTGAGCGCCGTGGCGAAGTCCAGCGCATTGCGTGGCGAGACATGGTTCCACTTCATACAGTGGCGCACCTTGAGGTTGGACTCGCCATCGAGACCCGACGTCTCGCACATCGCCTCCGCATCTTCGTGGCTAGAGAAGAGCAGCACAACGTCTGCTGGAACTTGCTCCTTGTCGTGAATCTTGACGATATGACCTACACGCAGGTGCTTCCAGTAGATTGGCTCGAACGAAGGCGTGGATCCGTTTGGCGTTGCGCCTTCGGCAGCTGCCTGACTGTTGTCCTTCACTTTGGGGTTGGTCTGGTTATTGGTGTCGCTTCCTTCGGGGGTCGCACCGAGCACGGCGACTTTTTGGTGGTTCACGACGTAGTCTTGTTGGTGCCGTGCGCGGTCCTCCATGCCTTCTTTCGCCATGGTCGCGAGCAGCACGATCGTGAGCGGGCCGATCGTCGAGTACTGGTTTGTCGGTGAGAGATCGGTGCAGAGCTGCAGCAGCGAGATGATGAGAAAGTAGAAATTCGCGATACGACGGAACTGCTCAAAGAGCGACTTGGGCAGAAAGTTGAGCATCGTGTACTTGGACGTGCGCACGCTGTTGTCGTAGTACACGTCGGCTGCGTGGCGCCGGTGCATGTACAGAGCGTAGTCCTGCGTGCGCCGCACGTCGTTCACGTAGAGCACTCTGCTCTTCGTGGGCACGGCCTCGTGCTCCTGGAGCTCGGCGCCGGGAGCGTCGCGCACGCGGTTCCAGCCCCGGAGCCGCGCCAGCAGACCTCGCTTGCCCCGCGCGCGCGTGCCATCGGCCAGAGTCGTCGAGGACGCGAGCGTGGTCTTGGAGGCGAGGAGGTCGCCGGGGCGGTCGGTCTCGGTCTGGTAGAGGTACGGCGGCAGCGACATGCCGGTGGTTGCGAGAGAGAGCGCGCGGCGCCTACGCGGCCATGAACGCGCGCGGCTCTCGTGGTCTGGCGCTGTTTTCCGCCGCCAACTGCTCCTTTGTCCCCCCGGTAGACGCCGCGAGCATCTCGCGAGGCGTCCATATTAATAGCTTAGCTGCCCGCGGTAACGGACCGGCGCGATTGTCGAATTTTACAAATCGCATAGACGCTTACGATTGGTTGGAAAGAGAATAGGAAGGATGATGATTGGATGATAGAATGGTGACGAGATGATTGGTTGAAATATTTAGAGGTATACGCGCTATACGTGTGTATGAAGTAATTGTATACACACTGAAGAGAAAAGTGCACGCTGGCAACTTCGAACGACGCCAAGACCGGGGGGTTCTGGTTCGATCGAGGATCCCACTGAGGGCCTCAGTGGGATCCGCGCACGTCGTTTTTATGCGGAGATCCTCAATCCTATCACGCATCGAGCAGAGATCCTCAAACTTCCACATGATAGTCCTGACCGTCGCTGCTGCAAACAAAAGTGGCGCTGTCTGCAATCTCTCTTCTGGGCAGCTAGGCTATCGTGAGGAAGTGTTATCCATCCAATCCCAATGGTGAGCCGTGCGATCCTTCCACGACAGTTGTGCCATAGGAAGACGTTCTTTCCCCTTCTGACCACAATGATTACCAGCTTTGGATGAAGAGAATTGGGGCGGTCCGTCATCATCCATGTCACTGAATCGCGTCTCCTCTTTGTCTGCATCATGGGCGAGACGGACGGGAACCACAATTTGAATTTGAAAACCGCCATCATTCCTACGGGAATGGTGGTAACAAATCCCGCAAACTACTTTACATCTAATAGCCTTCATCGTATCTATACAAAAATGCAGCAATTGATATATACTATATATACGCTGCTACCTGTTTTGATACAATAACCTCTACTAATGAATTATAGTATGCAAAAGCGGCAGGCGGCCCTCTTTGATCCATTGCTTCGGCGCCTTCGCGTTCCCCACTCATCAATTTCCTCATCGACGAACAAGCACCCTCCCTCTCAAGTCCACGCAATGCGCGAGATCATCTCCATCCACCTCGGTCAGGGCGGCATCCAGTTGGGTAACGCTTGCTGGGAACTCTACTGCCTCGAGCACGGCATCCAACCCGACGGCCAAATTCTCCGAGACTACGACGGCAGCTACTCCACGTTCTTTTCAGAGACGGGTACCGGCAAACGCGTGCCTCGAGCCGTATTTGTCGACTTGGAGCCGACTGTCTGCGACGAGGTCCGTACAGGTGCCTACCGTCAGCTCTACCACCCTGAGCAGATCATCTCAGGCAAGGAGGACGCCGCAAACAACTATGCTCGAGGCCACTACACGATCGGCAGAGAGTACGTAGACCTCATTCTTGACCGCGCTCGAAAGCTCGCCGACAACTGTACGGGTCTCCAGGGTTTCATGATATTCAGCGCTGTCGGTGGTGGCACTGGTTCCGGTCTCGGCTCGCTGCTTCTCGAGCGCTTATCAGTCGACTACGGCCGAAAGTCCAAGCTTGGTTTCACGATCTACCCGTCTCCACTGATGTCTACGGCAATGGTGGAACCATACAACTCGGTTCTCTCGACGCACTCACTTCTCGAGCACACTGATGTCGCTTTTATGCTGGACAACGAAGCCATTTACGACATCTGCCGTCGCTCGCTCGACATCGAGCAGCCGTCGTACACGAACCTGAACCGTCTCATCGCTCAGGTCATCTCGTCGCTCACGACCTCGCTGCGCTTCGATGGCTCGCTCAACGTCGATATCACCGAGTTCCAGACCAACCTCGTGCCATACCCGCGTATCCATTTCATGCTCAGCTCGTACGCGCCTGTCATCTCAGCGGAGAAGGCCTACCACGAGCAGCTGACGGTCGCGGAGATCACGAACAGCGCGTTTGAGCCGGCGTCGATGATGGCCAAATGTGATCCTCGCCACGGCAAGTACATGGCCACGTGCCTCATGTATCGTGGTGACGTCGTTCCGAAGGACGTGAACGCGGCTGTGGCGACGATCAAGACCAAGCGCACGATCCAGTTCGTGGACTGGTGCCCGACTGGTTTCAAGTGCGGAATCAACTACCAGCCGCCGACAGTGGTGCCTGGTGGTGATCTCGCTCGCGTGCAGCGAGCGGTGTGCATGATCTCGAACACGAGTGCGATCGCCGAGGTCTTCTCTCGCATCGATCACAAGTTCGATCTCATGTACGCCAAGCGTGCGTTCGTGCACTGGTACGTTGGTGAGGGCATGGAGGAAGGCGAGTTCACGGAGGCTCGCGAGGATCTGGCTGCGCTCGAGAAGGACTACGAAGAGGTCACGGCCGAGACTGCCGAGGGAGACGGTGAAGAGTACGGCGAGGAGTATTAGTAGGCACGTGGACAAACGAGGGTATCAATTAGCCTGACGGATCGATTGAAGTGAGGTGCATACGAGCTAATAACCAAATTGACCGAATCCACCTAGCTTGGCCTAGCTACTCTGTCTCGTGAGGAGCTCCGGTCATGCAATGGCGGGAACATCCGAGAGAGCGACGATGCTCGGCGTCCCCACCGACGCGTCTCGCCTGACGCGCGTCGCGAGGTTTCTCTCTCTGTGGCCGCGGCGGTTTCTCTCCTTCGCGTGCCGTTGATGCGCGAGCGCGCGAAAAATAGCGTCGGAGGTTTCCCCTTTCACGTGTCTCGCCTGCCGTTGGCGGCGCGCATCTGTGACGTGGTTCTCTTCTAGCCGATCCCCTCAAGAGCGCTTGGGGCGTCCATAGCTCTTACTCCAAGTAGCCATGGTGAACGAGGCCGCGCGAACGGTCGCGGAAGCGACGACGTCGACGCGCGACGATGCAGCCGCCGCAGCGCAGCGGCAGTACGAGAACGTCATGCGCGGCTCGCACGCGTTCTACAAGCGCCGCGACCTCGCTTCTTATGACGAAGCGCCACTGTATTTCGCGTGGGAACGATTGTACTCGGCCGCCAATGCAAAGCTCAGCGTCGACTGGCTCGACGAAACCTACGACGACTTTGTGCAGCGCAAGCATCTCCGTGTATCGCCACGCCGAGGACTGTCCCCGTCTTTCGTAGAGAGACAGCTACAGCGTGAGTCGGCTCGAGCGTCGTCATTCCTCCGGATGTCGCTTTCTTCGAACGGATTGGCAGACCCGTACCTTCGTGCCTCTTCTCGAACGCGAGCTGTGCGAGCTACGAAGCAGGCAATGATGAAAGAAAAGAAGATCAAGAAAATGAGCCGACGCACACGAGCGATCTTGCAGAAGATTGAGCGCGAGTTGCGAAATGGGAGTTTTGAGTTGGAATCTCCGTCACGAGATGAGAGCCGTGTCCGGAAGAGCTCGGGGGACTCAATTGATGCATACCGTACTGCGACAAGCATTCATCCACTTCCGTCATCCCATCGCTCGCGTCGAGATATTCTCGACGAAATCGGAGATAATGGAGGTCGAATGTATGCTGAGAAGGGAAGGCTCAACGGCGGTTTCGCGAGTAGTGGGAATCCAACTCGTATCAGAGCTTTCCACGAATCATCTTTAGTAGCCGACGATCCACTTCTTGAATTCAGTGATCTCTCCCCGATCAAGACGAAGCTGCCAAGCTGGCAGAGAGAGCGGGTCACGCAGAAGTCACTTGTTACCATCGATGATGTCCGAGACAATGGAAATCAGGGAAAACTGCACGGTCAAGACGACAAGGGTAAGCACAGCTCAGAACGCTCTGCTCACCGCTACGAGGGAATCAACAAAGATTACTTGAACACAACACTTGACACGTCCCTTTCAGGTGATGACGACAGCGAATCTTCACAACTGCGTCACGGTGAAGAAACCGACAAGAAAGTACACGACCAAACACGAGAACATACACCTCCCACATTGATACCCCAAACCAGGCATCAACAGCGACAATCCATAACATCGCAGCACAAAAAACGCGAAACCCATTCTACTTCTCAAAAAGAGAGCGTGGCCGGTGGGCGTGGTGGTGACGTGTACGTGGAGGAAGAGGAAGAGGAAGGTTTCGACGGCGAGGAGGAGCTGGTGTCCGCAGGTCCGGACGTGTCTGTAGATCGGCGGTCGTCTCGAGGCGGCGTGCAAAGCAGTCGGCAGTCGATGTCTGCGGCGGCAGGTCGGCAGTCGATGTCGGGTTCTCATGCGCAGCAGCAGCATCAGCATCAGCAGCATCAGCAGATGTCGGAGTCATCTCGGAGGCAGAGCGTGGCCGGTGGGCGTGGTGGTGACGTGTACGTGGAGGAAGAGGAAGAGGAAGGTTTCGACGGCGAGGAGGAGCTGGTGTCCGCAGGTCCGGACGTGTCTGTAGATCGGCGGTCGTCTCGAGGCGGCGTGCAAAGCAGTCGGCAGTCGATGTCTGCGGCGGCAGGTCGGCAGTCGATGTCGGGTTCTCATGCGCAGCAGCAGCATCAGCATCAGCAGCATCAGCAGATGTCGGAGTCATCTCGGAGGCAGAGCGTGGCCGGTGGGCGTGGTGGTGACGTGTACGTGGAGGAAGAGGAAGAGGAAGGTTTCGACGGCGAGGAGGAGCTGGTGTCCGCAGGTCCGGACGTGTCTGTAGATCGGCGGTCGTCTCGAGGCGGCGTGCAAAGCAGTCGGCAGTCGATGTCTGCGGCGGAAGGTTGGAACTATCCTGTATTGTGGATTGGTCTGATTTGAGCAGATTTTGATGTGATGTATGCTTCAGGACGGGTGATGGAAAAACTATTTCGTACCTCGACGAGTGCGACTTCTATCTTGGATGGTAGTGTTGGGGAAGAAGATGGCAATCGACAATTTCGAAAGAAGAAGCTTGCTGCGGATGCTCTGTCTCCTCGGCATTCCCGGACAAACCGGACAAAGTTCGACAAACCTACATTGGATACGTTGGAAGAAATCGATAGCGAAGATGATAGCGCGCGAAGTGATCGCAGAATCGTGCATGGTGGGGTTGCTTTAGTGGATCACGACTGCCAGTCGAAGGTCGTGTCCCATGGCCCCACCACGCATTCACCTGCTAAAAATTTCGCCAAGTTTTCCTCTCGCAGACCCATCGATCCTGACTCCGACAAAGTGGATTGGATCAAGGACGACCGAGTGAACGAGCAAGAAGTTTCACGCTATCGATGGAGCTCACAACAGAGTGAGATGTCTGTATCCCGACGTAAATCGCGCTCGAAGATTGAACATGGACAACAACAATCCCTGCAGGATATCGCTAGACCTAATTTGGACGAAGTCTCCTCTCTTTTTGCCGAGGGGATCTCCTCCTACGAGAGTAACGGGGATCGAACACGACCACCGGTCAGAGAGCGCACGAAGGGATCACTACGCATAGACCATATCAAGCCGGACGAGCATCACGTATGGCACGTACACAACAGATCAGACAAGATCATTGCTGAGCGAGGGACTCGCGGAATCGTCGTCATCCAAGAACCCGTGCAGAGTTCTCACCAGTCGCCGAGGGATTCCGTCACAACTATGTTCGCAGAAGGGGTTTCCTCGTTTGCAGTCGAGTCGAATGACGCCCAGATGCAGCAAGCCTTTGGTCGACGCGCACTTCAACATGCCGATTCGTCCCACCATCATCGAAGTAATAGATTGAGTCACTCTAACCAGCCATTAGCGGAGTCACCACACAGCACCAAAGCTACGCACTCATCCGGAGCCTATCAACACGGAGGAAGTGACATCAAGACGAGACTGGCGATTGGAAGTCGATATTTAGCACATGTGGACGGTGATCTCACATTGAACAATTATGCATCAGATGAGCAAACTGAACTCCTCTCGGCTTCAGAATCGAGTTCGCGAGGGTCCGTTGGAGATTTTAGTCCCCAACGAAGAAAGAATACAAGGGGTTCGAGGTCTGTCCGACGTGAGTATCGTCACCACTCGTCTCAACGTCTTGAGGAGCTCGAGGCATCTGAACGTACAAAGACAAGCAGGTCAAACCGAACTGAATATGTTGATCGGCATCGACATGCCCCGCACTCATCTCCCCTTCACCGTCGGAATGGCGATACCCGGGTGCATCCGGTATCATCGACAGGTGACCAGTCAAATCAGCATCAATCTCAACGACTGCAAACTTCATCTATAGTTGATACCACCAAGCAGCAAGCGAGGCGACCTCACGAACGAATGCACCTCCCTGCTGCTCCACACCCCTCCATGTCTAGCTCTACTGGCCGCGCCTATCAAAGGTTTCGTGCTACAAGGAACGAAGACAATATTGTGTGGCCGCCTGGGATGGAAGACGAAGCAAAACGTGTTCCAAAACTTGGTGGCAAGCACATTCATCCGCTGGCACCACCTGGGATGGAACATTTTGTGACCGAAGAACAGCTGACAGAGTACTGGACGTGGCTGCATTGGTATTCTTGCTGGCAGTTGTATTACTTGAAGGTGTCTCCATCCCCATCATTCGCACAACAAAAGAGGTCTGCACAGAAGAAAGAGGTCTCGAAAGTAACGGCAAGGCAAGCACAACGGCAGATCGGAGAAACATCAACAAGCGCGAGCTGGTATGTGCACTTGTAGGACATGAAGGTCAGACGATAGCTCTCGACTTCAAGACTACAACACGGAACAGACGAACGGCACCATGGCCATTAAGTTTTGAAGCAGAAACAAAGGTACTGGGTCGGCACGAGAATCATCGCGATATTGTGGTAATGTTGTTAAATTTGGTGGATTTTATGCTCTCAAGCAAGATCAAAGCGAGATCCCAAATAGTGTGACTGTCCAAATAATTAATTTGCGTGGACCCAACAAGTCGTGTGAAACAATCGCCAGGTACTGCACAGCTCTCTTGCGACATTGCTCTCATGCAATATCTATTCTTGCCGGGAACGGACCTTGGGGAGTCTTCTCAAAAAGACTCCCCCATTCTCTCAAACCAAGTGGAGTCTTATCAGACAGGCGGCCGCTCAGGGCAAGTGTATTTTAGGAGAAGGGTCAGGGACACTCAGGGGTCCTGCTTTCACGATTATGTTCGCAGCAGTTTTGAAACCTCGAGTCATCGTGAGTTGTGCAACCCGACGCGAGAGCTTCCGTACTCGGCAATGTTGGGAGTCGATGGCGGCGTCCGTGACGCAGTGGCAAGCTACTCACCATCGTCCATGTCAAACGGTATCACGCTTGCTCCTATTCTTGAGACCGACGACATCGCAATCGAGGCTGGGGACCACCATCGGTCATCGACTGATGTGGTTGAGCCCAACAATGCTGTGGCTGCGATCGGCGAAGGAGAAGCTCTCGGAACCACTCCATCCATCGCAAAAAGTCGCCGCCCAAGTTTGTTGGTGTCGACCATCGAGTCGACCATTGAGTCGACACGGCGTTCAATCAGCCAGCGCTCTAAAGGCCTCACATGGAGAGCGTTTATCGGTTGGCTGCGTAGCATTGGGCTAAAGCATGCAAAGACCCCTCCAGAGGCAATTCGAGACATGCAGCCTCGTGCGCGGACCCATTTCTACCTATCCCAGCCTGAAGAATCTCAGCTCGGATGGATAATTCATCACGTCTTGCTGGTAATCTTGATCGTGAATATGGCTATCATGGCCACCGAAACTCTGGACGGACCACGTTATGGCAGCTCGAGCCCAGCATACCCGTACTTACCGAGTGACGGGGTGTATCTAGCAGCTGAGAACGGCTTCACGATCATCTACTTCGTTGATTTCTGGGCTCGGGCGGCCACGGCGTCGAATCAAAAAGTGTTTTGGAAGCAAAAGCTGACATGGGTCAAGGTCGTCGCATGGCTACCGGCAATCATCTACCAAGGTGTACGCATGATGAACAAAAATGACCCCTCGTTCAATTCCATTAAAACTCGCGGTACCATTAACTACTTACGTCTGGCGCGGTTGCTTCGGATCATCGCAATGACTCGCGTCTACGTTGGCTCCAAGGTCATGTTCAGTGCAATCAAAGAGTCGATAGCCCCATTGAAAATTACGGCAAGTGGACAAGCATTATCTTGTATTTGGCAAGATCAGCAGCTAACGTCCGTATTGCTATGTGTAGGTGTTCTTCCTGATCACAGTCGTCATGGTATTCGCAACAGCAATATTCTATGCAGAACCCTGCTACGATCTGAAAACGTGTACTTTCACGGACATCTTCAACGCTGGATATTTTGTCATGGTCACGTACGTAT
This sequence comes from Pythium myriotylum, assembly GCA_023091665.1. Taxonomy (NCBI): domain Eukaryota; phylum Oomycota; class Peronosporomycetes; order Pythiales; family Pythiaceae; genus Pythium; species Pythium myriotylum. Next base: position 811,764 of record JALJCQ010000009.1, read on the forward strand.
CTCTAGTCCTCATCCGACAATATCGCCCACTTATCACTGTTGTATCACAGCGTCGCAACAGTAGGCTATGGAAGCCAAGTGCCGTCCCTCTACAATCCTGGGTCTCTCATTCTCACCACAATTGTGATGATTTTCGGCTCCCTCTATCTGGCAATGCCGTTGGCAATTATTGGTATTCGATACGACACAGCGTGGCGTGAGTATGAGCGGAAACGACTCCACGCGTCTCAAACCAAAGAACTGTCAGCGTCGATGGGAATATTTGCGCGAACAACACCAAAACCTCAGAGCACCATCAGCGCTCTACAGGTCAAGGAATCAGCACGACATCAGCTTGATGAGACCCTTCAGCCTCTGGAGAGCCGCAAAGTCTACACTCTGGGTTACCTCATTTGTGATCGATTTTACGACATTTCACACAAGTTTGGGGATATCAACGCACTAGTCACATCAATTGTCGATGAAACTGCTCAACAAGACTCATCTGCTTTCCCTCGCTGGTCGCTCACACCTCCGAGTCCGAAGGCGTCGTCATTTTCCGAGGAAAAATCCGAAACAGCTCAACTCCAACGAGTAAAAGCTCGTAACGAGGCGACGGTTAAGGTATTGGAGTGCGTGACTGCGCTTCTGAGAGTGCACAAGAAGATTTGCTCTGAGATTCGCGGTCTGCTCCCTGGAAATGAACACACAAAGTCTGCCAACAATATTCCTCGGTCGTCCAGTGGGACGTTGTCGATGACGAAGCGGGATGGAAGCTTTAGCAAGACCGCCACAATCGCAACAGGTATGTTCGGGCGAGCCCGTCGGGCTTTGAGCACTGCTGGAAAGCTTCGCAGCCAGCGTGTCATTCATCAAGGCCCACCTACGTGGCGATCCAAGACTTGGGACGTCCTCGAGCACATTGACACATCCCGCCGTGCGAGGATCGTCAATCGCTTTCGCCTCTACCTGGTTATATTGAGTATTGCTCTGTTCTACGCTCAAACCACACCCGAGCTGCAGGCGACTGGCATCAAGACACACTTGTGTAGTCGATCTCTCGCCGACTTCTGCCACAAATCATCACAAGGTTTTAGCGATCAGCCGGGGTGCCATGTCCTCGATAACACCGGTAGGGCATCATCCATTCCCGTCGATTTCTATTGCGACGAGAAATCGACAGATCCTGCTTGCTACATGAATGGCTTCAACTACGGCTCGGACAACTTCCCGACAACATGTGCTCAGGCGTTTGGGCGTAAAGGCATCCAGCGCATCTGCAACAATCGCTTGTGCAAACCGCCCGTGACGTTGTGGGTCGACATGGAGAAGAAATGGATTGGTTTCGAGTTCTTCTTTGGGATCCTATTCACCATTGAGATGGTCACCCGAGTCGTTGTTCACCCAGATCCAAAAAATGTCTACCGTGATCTGACATTCCTCGTAGACATCACTGCGTTGTTTCCCTTCTACGTTGAATTAGGAGAGATTATCAGCGGCACGATGCCTGTTTACTCGGTGGTACCGACTGCCCCGTCGTTCTTCGCTGTGATTCGAGTGCTCAAGACGTTTCGAGTATTAAAGCTCGGACCCCATATCAGCGGTTCGGAAGTGCTTGCGCGTACGGCTTACCTGGTATACAAACGGCTCATGATTCCCGTGCGTAGCCTTCTCGAATATCCCTTCGCTATGATCTAATGTGCGTCTTTCCATAGGTCTTCTTCCTATTTATCGGCTCAGTGATCTGCGGCGCAATCTTCTATGAGCTCGAGCGAGGCACTGAATGCTTCGTGGGGAAGCCATGCATTTGGTGGAAGAAAGAACTACTTACTCCTGCTATCGTAAAGAATCAACCACAAGGAAAACGGTTGATGGTGCAAAACGAGCGTCTCTCGCTCATCACTGACATGTTGCGCTCAACGTGGTTCTCAATCGTGACGATTACGACGGTTGGATACGGTGATCTCAAGCCGCGCACACCGCTTGGCCGCTTCTTTGACATTTTGACGATGATCATGTCGGCCTGTTACACTGCGATGCCTCTTACACTTGTTGGAGGGCAGTTTTATGTCTGCTACGAGATTTATCTCAGAGACAAGAGGCGCAAAAAGACCACAAACACTACTGTTGAGCCGAAGCTCAGGGAAGCAAATGCTCACGAAGGACAGAATCTGGATGCAGAAGCCGCTGAGCCAGCTAAAGTCGGCGACAGCCGAGAACCTTCATCCATTTCGCTCGCTGGATTATCGAATGAGCCTGTGATTCCCGGCCTGAATGCTCCGATAGTATCTCCTGCTCAACTCCCACCATCTGGTCCAGTACTTGCGATACGACGCGATGTAGCAAGATCTAGTAGCTCGACAGAACCCAAACGGCCAGCCATTTCCAGCGTTGAGCTGCAGATCCTTAACCAGTTTATCCTGTTGAACAAGGTTTTGAGTGCAGTAATTGAGGACCTGAGCCACCTCAACAAGATAGGATCTCAGCGCGTCGCAACGAAAAAAGATAAGGCGGACGAAATCGCTAGCCTGCGCGAAAAAGAGGCTGAGATCGAGTCCAAGATCAGCGAGAATATGGTCTTCTGTGATGTAAGCTGCCCTGGGATAATTTCTTCTGATCACTTCCACTGTCTCACAAACATTCCTATGCTGTAGACTGTCTTCCTCAACTTTGCCCCGGTGATCGAAAAAATTCTTGGTTTTCAAGAGTCTCGGGCATCTCAGGAAGCATTACCTATGCCTTCGATTCTCCACACGGCGGCTTCCTCATTCACTGTCGGCACCCCAACTGACCCGACCGCTCCTCTTAGGTATTAATCTCGATCAACGGTGATTAGATGTATTTAGCATGAACTTTAGCGTTGCTCCTCTTCTCGGATGAGCTGAACCGCGTGTGAGGCCACCATGAGCACGGACGAATGCACGTTGCCGTTAGGGATCTTCGGGATGACCGACGCGTCAGCTACGCGTAAGTTGCGCACACCAAAAACTCGCAAATGACTGTCCACCACGCCGGTTTCGTCGTTGTGGCCCATAGCAGCGCTTCCGACCCAATGCGAATTACGGAAGACAGCTGAAGGGACCCACTTGAGGAGGTCTGCAAGAATTCAATTAATTAACAACAAAGCCGAACATGGTCGAAGAACGATGGACCTACCATCTTCGGATACGACGGAGCTCCCTGGCCAAATTTCTCGGCCCACGACACCTTTACGAGCTAACACCATGGAAGAATAGACACACTCGAATCATGGCCCTCCATAAGCAAATCGATAGCGCTATGTACATACCTAGCGCCGCGGTGATTTCGCGGACGACACCAACCCCCCAAGCAAGCTTGCGCACATCGTCCGGACGCAAATGCTCGGCTTCCTGATCGGGCACTTCGGATATAACTCGCGGCGTGATGTCATCGGTGCCGTTTACATTGGTGAGGACGATGCGGTTCCGCGCGGACGGATCCAGTAGTGCGACAGTGATGAGAATCTGAGGATCATGATTGAGCTGCGACGAGTTCGAAACGTGCGGCTCCGACTTTCGGGGGAAGAACGTGAGCTGAATGTCAGGGATGGTCGCGCCAGGAGACGTTAGAAAGGCACCGGCACTGATGCCCGCCGAGCCCATCATGCCGTAGCTGGATGCATTTGCCGCTGGGTCCTGCGTGGCCTTGAGGTACATGTCCATCGCAGATTCCAAGTCGATCGACTTGACTGCCTCGGGACTCTCGAACGTCATTGCGAGCACCGGGTGATCCTGCAGGTTCATGCCGACTCGAGCCAAGTGTTTCTTCACTGGGATACCGAGCTGTGCGAGGTCCTCACGGTGGCCCAGTCCCGAGAGTAGCAGCAGCTTGGGGGTGTTAATGGCTCCAGCCGTGATGATCACTTGGCCAGTCTTGGTGAGCTTGAGTGTCTGCTGTGAACCCTCAGCGTTCACAATCTCGACACCCGTGGCTGCAAGGTCATCGTTAAGAATCACTCTCTACATAGTACACATAATCAGACAAGACGCGTAAAACTTCGTATTCATGAATGCCTGCGGACCTTGACATGGGTTTTGAGCTGGAGCTTGAAATTCTCTCGCTTGGCCTTGAGGATCGGCCCCAGGAATCGCCGCGCCGCACTCTCGCGGATGCCGCCGCGCGTGTTGAAGTGGTAAAAGCCTGCACCGTGGCGACCGCTTGGCGCGTTGAAGTCGACAGTGCGCGGCAGACCAGCGTCTTCGCAGGCCTGGACGAAGGCCTCGGAGAGCGGGTCAGGTGGTGGCGGTGGACTCGTCCGCACCGAGCCCCTCGTGCCGTGGTACGAGACGTTGGGACCGTCGAAGCTCTCCATGCGCATGTAGATCTCGAGCGCCTTCTCCCACGTCCACTCGGGCATGTTCCAACGCGAGAGGTCAGACGGCAAAGCACGCACTGAGCAAAGAATCCTTTAGCGAGCAATGGGATGAACCTTCCCCACGTGCCTACATACCATAGAGCATGGCATTGTGGATCCCGCAGCCGCCGAGCGCCTTGGCCACGTTCACATCCGGGTAATCCCAGTGCAACGACGGCGTGTTCGCCACGCTTGTCCAGTAGAACGGCACGTCGAACGGCGTGAGGTTGGCCGTGTTGGCCGTCGCATTGATCCGGTGCTACCACATCCACCATCATCACTCCCAACCTCCTTCTCCTTCTCCTCCACCGACACGCGCATACATACCGTGCCTCCGAGCTCGACCTGGGACGCGTCTCCGGCCTCGATGAGCAGCACGCGGCGCCACGGGTCGTCCGAGAGCAGCTTGGCCACCACGGAGCCGGCGGGGCCTCCGCCGACCACGATCACGTCAAACTAAACCTCGCAATTTAGAGATCACCACCACCACGCAAAGCTTCTTCTTGACGCACCTCTGTCAGGTCGTCGGCGAGCGCGGCGGCCGGCGCAGGCGCCGACGTCTCGCGGCGCAAGGCGAAGACGGCGGCGACCAGAAGCGCCGCGCCTGCGAACGCCGCGAGCGCCGTGCGGTTGGCGCGCAGGCGGTCGAGCCAGCGAGCGGCGCCGCGCGTGCGGCTCAGCAGCGGCGAGCGCTCGGTCGCCGGTCGTTGCATGGCGAGTGGCTGGCAGAGGATCAGGGAGGAAGAGGTTCCACGGATTATGGTCGGGACCCGGCCATTGGTGCTTGGGATGAGCCGATCTTCGAACTGGCCGGGAAAGAGCTGTCCAGAACCGGTGTGGACCACACGAAATAATCGGATAGAAGAGGGAAAGTAGCTGGAATCGGAGGGGAGCATGTGACGTGCGGCCGTGATGTCATGGAGGAGATGAGTTGAGATTCGTCCATCAGATTCTTCGTGTCGAGACCCCGTGGAGACGGCCCGAGTGAAGAAGTATTAGTGGTCTCGCTTGAGTGGATATCACTTGTGGTATTACAACGTCCAATGGTGGGAGGTGGGGGCGTCGAGGTCGATGGGGAAGGTTTGGTCGGGGGCTTGGTCTCGCTGAGACACGCTTCCCCACGCAATCCGAGAGGAAGCCGGTCATCTTCAACTCGTGGACACTCGGCCAGTTGAAGGCCGTGGATGGCATCCAGTCACGAGGCGCCGGGCTCAGCGGATCTGCCACGGTGTTTACAATTGACTTGAAATACTACACAATAGATCTCATTAGATCTACTAGGGATTAGGAGCCCACGGGCGAGTCGTGTCGGGTTGCATCGGTCGACTCGCTTTTATCCCGTCGATCGTGATGAGTGTTCCGGGTGCGAACGACTCGTTTGGCATCCGGCAGACTCAACCAGATCCAAAGCGAACCCGACGAGCTTCCTTCGCCTCGGGCGTTCCCCGACTGGGACATGTTGAAGTCACCTGTACCGTGGTTTCTTTGACATAAGACACAACTTTCCTCCAATCACAACGCGTTTTACTGAACACAGACACCTTTCAACCAATCAAGATCGAGTGAGCCTTCGTCAGCACGCCCATCACCAACCGTCACCCGACTTATTGAGCAGCTCCAGGCCACTTCCTTCCTCGCTCGCCATGGCCCGCGTCGAGGCCTTGAGCGCCACGAGCGACATGGAGCTGCAGCTGCTGGAGAGCGGAGCGCAGAGCCAGATCCAGAGCCGCAAGGCCAGCCGCAGCCAGGCGGCGCCGAACGACGCGCCGCCGGACTTTAACTACCGAACGGCGTTCGCTGTCATCTCGGAGCGTCGAGTGCAGCGCAGCTACAAGGGCGTCTATGTCAAGGTACTGCAGCGGAAGACGAGGAGAAGAAATGCTTGAGGAGGGGGATGACAAGGTGGTGTGTTCTTGGCAGTACTCGATGTGGATGCAGATCTTCACGTGGCTGCTGGTCGCGTACATTCTCGGAGTGCTCGCGGCCGACATCATCCGCTCAGCGAGTGCGTAGCTGTCAGAGTTGGTGCGATGTGAGTCTTCTGATGATTGATGCTGTGGTTGTTGTCTGTCGTGGTGAAAGTCAAGGGAGACGACTCGCTGACGTGGGACAATCTCATCCTCGTCATCGCCTGCATCTTCATCGTGTTTGTCGTCGTGGAGGTAGGCTCTACGGCTGGATTGGAGGTGAACTCTGTGTACTGGTGTGGCTGACAAGCTGTGCGTGCACTAGATCGCGTTGGTCATTCGTTGGATGATCTACTGGGTCGTCATCGCCGAGCTCATCATGTTTCTGCAGACGGGGGAGCTGAAGTCGATGTTTTGGCTTGATAAGAACATCTCGAGCGAAGATCGCGCAGTGCGCAACGCCATGCTGATCTTCCTCGTCGTCATGGAGGCTCTCACAATTTTGACCCACGTCACGACGCATTATGTATATCCGTGGGTTGTACGGAAGCAATTTCTCGACCCGCGGTGGTGGTGGCTCGTGCGGAGAGGCCACCGACAGAACTCGTTCACCTACAGATCGAAGGCGCGCATTTTTACGGATAAGAGAGCCACGGTCAGGTACTGCGGCGGTCTCAATAGCAACGGTGAACCTCACGGGTACGGAATTTGGACCGACACGTCGTTCCACGGTGAACACCTACGTGGCGTGTGGGAAAACGGTGTGCCGATCGGGCCGTTCACCAGTCGAGAACACGGCAGCGGATACTGCTTCGCGAATCTCCGCATTGCATACTGCCAAAATCGAGCCGAACCGAAACCAGATCAGATTTATTGGCTCCCAGCACCGTCTCGCCAGGGGCTTCGATGGGGTGTGGCCAGGTAAGTTGACCTTGGATGTTCGCACTGGGAACTTCCCTAACTAAATCAGCGTCTTGTTGATCACAGTGTGGAATGTTCGGTTTCCGGTGGCTTTTTCCGCTTTCTTCCAGCGGTGACTCACCTCACAGGGCCAGAGCGAGGGGTCCCAGTCGATGCTCAAGGATGTCGACCTGTGCTTCGAACTCCATTCTGTGAGCTGCGAACAGTCGAAGAGTCACGAACGATGAGCCAGCGCCGTTTGTTGAGTATTCTCCCATCATCGATGCAGCCTCCGCCACAGTCGAGAAGCCCGTGGAAAGAAGGCGAGAGCGAGGCGCTGGTCTTTCTCCACGGATACAACTGCTCGCTCGACTACGCGCTCAACCGCTTCGGCCAATTGCTCGCACTAGGTGATTTCCCACCGCATATCCACCCGTTCATCTTCAGCTGGCCAAGCGGAAGCACTCTCGCATACTTTCAGGCACGTTCTGTCGGTTGCGAAAGTGAAGAGACGGCACTTGACTTCACAGCGTTCCTGAAAAGCCTAGTCGAGGCTGGGTACAAGCACATCAACATCATTGCCCACTCGATGGGTGCGCGGATATACTTCTACGCGCTCGAGCGCGGGCTGTTGGACGACGTGTTTGTGGTGCGTTGTCTGGTCGCGAGAGTTTCTCGGATAAGCAGGACTCTGACTCTTTTCTTGTATTGTAGCCGCTCAACCACCGAGGAGACGTGCCTCCATCATCAAAGGCGTACCTCTCCACGCTCACATTGTGCAATCCGGATTACGAGCGCCACAGGTTTGTCGGTCGCGGCGGCGGGTACGATCTCACACGTCAGTTCTGCGACCTCATCACAGTCTACGGGGATCGCATGGTACATCTTGTCACAGCTAATCACGTTATTGGAGCGAGTCTAACGAGCGCTAACTGACTAGGACAATGCGCTCATCTGGTCCGAGATCCTGTCGCGCAAGAGCATCTTCGACCCGTTCGTGTGGTCCATGGGCAAGCGCATCTACACGCTCCACCGCGACGACGACGGCCCCAAGACCCCTCGCGACTCGCGCTGGAGTTTCTTCCACCGCGATACGCACTCGTTCGCCATGGAGCTGGGCGCTGAGGCTGCTGAGATCAACGAAAAGTGCGGGTTCCCGGGCGTCAACACAGTGGCGCTGAACCATCTCTCGCGGGACTCGGACTCGTTCCTGGCCGAATCCGAGGACACTGCGGACGCCCACCACAGCGACCAGCCGCGAGACTTTCTCGACCTCGACGTCGTGGACACGACATGGATGGACAACAACGTCCATGCCGTGCGGCACAACTACTTCAACCTGAACCCGACCATGGTAAGTGGCATGCTGCTGAACTGGAGGTCACGATCCATCGAATGGAACCACTAACGGAACCTTTCTTGTTGTTGGTGGTGCTGCCTCAGATCGACGACCTGCGCCAAGTCATCGTGTCCAAACGCCGCGCGCGCTTCCGCCCCGGGCTGCTGCACACGGTCGCCAACGTCCACATCTTCCTCGTCGCGCCTGCCCACATCAAGAACGATTGAGCATTGTTACCCCTCTTATAATTTATACATAGTCTATATGAGAAATATCCTAATACCTACGTTCAGCATCTAAAAGACCCTGAGAAACAACTGCGTCATCTGATGCAACTGGCGTGTACCCATCCTCCGCCCTCCACCAATCAGATCTCTCCATCCCTCCTTATCCACCAATCACCACTCACCAAATCGGAAGGTGCGTGGCCATCTGGGTCCCTCCTTCACTTTGAGCATTTGAACTTGCCACCGCCGCGTCCCGCCAGACGAGCCGGCCGCTCCGTTCTTAACCTCCACATCGCCCTCCCACATACAAATCTCCATACATTTCCTCCTCTAACCTCCGTGCGTTAGCGGATGTTAAGCGCCTCAACCTCCACTAACCTCCCTCCCTTTCCCGCTCTTCCTCGTGCATGAGCTCTCTCTCTTCCTCGTCACTTCCCAACTTCCCTCGTCGAGTGCAAGCGTCCTCACAGCGTTTCCACCGCCGGCCCCACTCACTCACTCTTCTCCTTCCTCCTTCACCATGCGCGAGATCCTCTCCATCCACCTCGGCCAGGGCGGCATCCAGGTCGGCAACGCCTGCTGGGAGCTCTACTGCCTCGAGCACGGCATCCAGCCCGACGGCCAGATGCCCAGCGACAAGACGATCGGCGGCGGCGACGACGCCTTCTCGACCTTCTTCTCGGAAACGGGCACCGGCAAGCACGTGCCGCGCGCCGTCTTTGTCGACCTGGAGCCCACGGTCTGCGACGAAGTGCGCACGGGCACCTACCGCCAGCTCTACCACCCGGAGCAGATCATCTCGGGCAAGGAAGATGCCGCCAACAACTACGCGCGCGGCCACTACACGATCGGCAAGGAGGTCGTCGACCTCGTGCTCGACCGCGTGCGCAAGCTCGCCGACAACTGCACGGGGCTCCAGGGCTTCATGGTCTTCAACGCGGTCGGTGGCGGTACCGGCTCGGGTCTCGGCTCGCTGCTTCTCGAGCGCCTCTCGGTCGACTACGGCCGTAAGTCGAAGCTCGGCTTCACGATTTACCCGTCGCCGCAGGTGTCGTCGGCTGTCGTGGAGCCGTACAACTCGGTGCTCTCGACGCACTCGCTTCTTGAGCACACGGATATTGCGGTGATGCTCGACAACGAAGCCATCTACGATATTTGCCGTCGCTCGCTCGACATTGAGCGCCCGACTTACACGAACCTGAACCGTCTCATCGCTCAGGTCATCTCGTCGCTCACGACCTCGCTGCGCTTCGATGGCTCGCTCAACGTCGATATCACCGAGTTCCAGACCAACCTCGTGCCATACCCGCGTATCCATTTCATGCTCAGCTCGTACGCGCCTGTCATCTCGGCCGAGAAGGCCTACCACGAGCAGCTGACGGTCGCGGAGATCACGAACAGCGCGTTTGAGCCGGCGTCGATGATGGCCAAATGTGATCCTCGCCACGGCAAGTACATGGCCACGTGCCTCATGTACCGTGGTGACGTCGTTCCGAAGGACGTGAACGCGGCTGTGGCGACGATCAAGACCAAGCGCACGATCCAGTTCGTGGACTGGTGCCCGACTGGTTTCAAGTGCGGAATCAACTACCAGCCGCCGACAGTGGTGCCTGGTGGTGATCTCGCTCGCGTGCAGCGAGCGGTGTGCATGATCTCGAACACGAGTGCGATCGCCGAGGTCTTCTCTCGCATCGATCACAAGTTCGATCTCATGTACGCCAAGCGTGCGTTCGTGCACTGGTACGTTGGTGAGGGCATGGAGGAAGGCGAGTTCTCGGAAGCCCGTGAGGACCTGGCTGCGCTCGAGAAGGACTACGAAGAGGTCTCGGCTGAGACTGCCGAAGGCGAAGGCGAGGAGGACTTCGGTGAGGAGTACTAAGCGTCGTCACTGTGACGCGCAAGTCTACCACCGTGAACTGGAAATCGGCCTCATTGCGATCCGAAGCACAGACGGTTCTCCGAATCTGCATTTCTCTTTCAGATAATCCACTGTCAACGATTTTCGTGGCAAAATGCTTTGTCGTGTTTTAATTGCGATACAAAGAGGCGTCACTGGAAGTCCTCACTCTAGCGTTTACATCCATCGAGCGTGTGCGGGGAAGTCGGGAAGTCAAAGGGCACGGGCCTCGGCCGTGGAGGAGACGACGTGTTTCTAGGTTTTCTTTGGGAGGCGAAGAAGCGGATTAAATAGAAAAGGGACGGCTCACACGAGGCAGCCGTAGTCCGGCGAGATCTGGAGGAAGACGTCGTCGAAGAAGCGTTCGCTGTTGTAGTCAATGTGGCTCGGCTGGTTGGTGGCGTCGTCGTCGTTGGGGTGGTCGTGGATCATGGGCTGGCGGAGCTCCTCGTACTTGTCGGCCGTGAGGTCGTCTCCGTACTGGTCTTCCAGGTGGTGGGTGCGCATGGGGTGGCTCATCATCATGGCCTGCTGCTTGTCGATGCCGGCCTCGTGGAGGTAGCTGTCGTAGTTGCCGTAGCTGCTGAACGGGTACTTGTAGTGGGTGGCGGCCGAGGTCGGGTTGCCCATGCGGTGGGGCATGCTGGGCAGTTCCGAGACGAACGAGGGCGTCGGCTTGTTCAGATGCATCGAGCTCATGTAGTTCTGTTTGGTTTCGACACAAAGAGAGAGAGAGAGAGATGAGCCTCCCGGAACCATCCAGGCAAAAAGACCTTGCACGTGGATCTACTCACCGGCTGCTGCTTGCGGATGCGGAGATGGGCGGGCGCCGAAAAGTCTCCGAAGGTCTTGTCCGTGTCGGCGGGCGAGATGGTGCAGTCGGCGAAGGCGGCCGAGCCGTACCGCGGGCTCTGCGTGGACGTGTACGAGTCGTTGTCGTCGCCCGAGTCGTCGTCGTCGATCTCGTCGTCGTCTTCAAAGTGGTGCATGGGGAGCCTCCCGGACGGGTCGATGCCGTAGGTCTCGGGCGCCATGAGCTTGTCGAGCTGCTTCTTGAACGTGGCGTACTGGTACTGCTGCTTGTCGTTGAGCGCGCCCTGGTCTTTGCAGCGACTGAGCTCTTGCAGCGAGCGCTTGAGGCTGCGCACCTTGCGGTAGGGCCAGTGGCGGATGCCGATGGCGCGGCAGCGCTTCTTGAAGGCCGTGGCGCGCACGCCGAACTTCTCGGCGGCCGTCTTGAGCGGCAGGTGGAAGTGGAGGCTGAGCGCCTCGAAGTTGCACGCGGGCGAGAGCAGCAGCAGCGCCTTCTTGCTCGCGTACTCGACGTGGAGAGGCGGCATGCGAGGGTGGGAGCTCGTCATGGGAGCAAAGCGAGAGCTGGTCGTGGAACAGGGAACCGTTCTGCGTGCGAGCACAAAAAAGATCGAATGGGGGGCTTTCGTGGTTCTTTACGGCGCGCGGTTCTCGCAGGCGAGGGGTACGCACGAGAGGGGAGGAGGTTACTGCTGCTGGGGCGATCAGCGGAGGCGAACCCTGGGTTTTTCTTTTTTTGTTCCCCATGGTGCGTTTTGCTCTCCCGTGTTCTCCGGATCGGGGTCGCTCTCTGGACTCCTTCCAGAGAAAACTTGCCACTCGGCCATGTGGGTATACACAAGATCTGTATACTGGCGCCAGCCACTTCAACTTGGCCACTAGGCACAGACTGCGAAAAACTCCCAGAGAGATAGGTATACACTTCAGGGTATACACTGCTGGACGCACGCAGGGTACGAAGGGCTAGGTGGTCCGTTTTTCGTCCGGAGGGTACGACCACAAGAAACAGAGTGCAATTTATTTTGCGAGCCACAAAGCGAGGATTGCAAGCATTCGTATTTTTTTTAAGGTTTGATTTTTTTGTGTCGTAATTTTTTTTTTATCGAAAGAAAAGATTCAAGGATGCGAAACTCCCTTCCCCCCTGATTTCTGGTGAGCAGCCACTACAAATTCCTACTAAATTCTCCCTAACGACTCTCTCCATCTACTCTACAACCCCCCCTTTCAACACGAAGCGAGTCGTTCATGACGAAGCGAGTCACCTCTTGGTCGAGGTGTCCACGACGATGGAGGCGTCGAGTCCGAGGGAACAAGTGCAAAACTTGGGTGGCGTCCCATCGAGTGACTCGGTACGTCTCTCCGCATGACCTGCGAGCGCCGATTCGTCGCAAATGCCGCCGCGTCTATTCGACGACGATGGGTACATTTGGACGAGTTGAAGGGGCGTCGCCGTCACAATCCGAGAAGAGCAGTCGAATCGAGATGCAATCCCGAAAGCGGCAAAAAGGCCCAGGATTTTTGCCTGGCTGCTTGCTGCAGTGGTGTGCTTTCGAAAACTCTCGCGAAAGCGAGTTGCAAGCACTCGAAAAGCACGCATGCTGAACGTTTCGGTCTCAAACCATTTGCTGCTTCAACTAGTACGACCTGAATCGTTAGCAGACATCATGGCATTTGTATACTAAGGTTGCAGGATCGAGGGGGGATCTTGAAACGACGCGCTCCACCTGGGATACAGGCTCACGTAACCCCCGCCGCGCGCTAGTCACACGCAGCGGGCAAGAGCAGAATTCGAACGATAGAAAGATCGAACTGGGACGTTTGAGTGCCGCGCCAAACGCTGCGCTTGCAACCGTCCATTTTCACGCGGCCCAGCTGAACCCACGAGCACCAGAGACCGAGATTCGTTGGTTGCATCCACCCACCACCACCTGCCTTCCTCATCCCTCCTTTTTATTTTCTCATCGACCATACTTCTTCTTCTTTTCCAGCACCAGCTTTTCTCCGTCGGCAAAAGAACTCGGATGTTCAGCGAGCTGTCACGCGCACATCGCGAGCTTCTTGAAGCGAAAAGCTTCGGGAAGAACAAATACGAAACCCCCAGCCCGCGAAAGGGCAGCGCTGCAAGCCAGTGGCAGAACCAGGCGGGGAGATGCGCCGAGACAGAGCGAGTTCGCCGAGTTGAAGTATTTAGCGAGTGGTCAGGAAGCCGCAGCCCCTCTCGTTCCCTCTGGCACTCGTTGGTGCCACCCACCGCTCGACTCCCCCAACGGCTTGCAATGCGAACTCTCGCGGTAGAGGCCGCGTGACGGCTCGCGCGAGTCGATTGTCTCCCCGCGAGGGGCTGGCTGGTGGAGCCGTTGGAGGCGGATCCCGGGAAGAGGTCTCAAGGGCGATCGCATGACACCACGGCACGAGCAGTCTCTCTATTCTTCTGTTGTTTTTCAGCAGTTAGCACGCCTCGCCGTTGTTACTGAGGCTCGCGACCTCGGCGTAGATCTTGGCGACTTCCTCGGGCGACACGGCGTCGCCCGTGAGCAGCGGGTCGCCCTTGCCGTGCTTGATCGGGAAGGCCTTGGTCGTCAGCAGATTCAGTAGTCGCTCCTTCGCGAGCAGCTTCTCGATCAGTCGCTGCCGCTCGTCGGCACCGAGTCGCTGGCGGTCGCCCACGAGCGTCGCGACTGAACCACTCGCCTCGAGTCGCCGCGTCGACCCCGGAAAGATCGCCGGCATGGCTGTGGTCGCACTCGCGATCTCACTGCGCACGTCGTGGATGCATTCCTTGAGGATCATCTCGAGCTCCGTGCGGTTCTGCAGCTCGGTCTTGTAGGCTGCGCGCACCTGCTGGAGATTGCGGCGCTCGACATCGAGCACGCGCTTGAGTCTCTTGATGATCTCTTTGTATCGGTTGTCGGCCTCCACAGCGGCGGCGCTCGCCAAGGCAAAGCTGCCTCCGCTACCAGTCGCAGTTGTCGGCCGCGTCGTGAGCCGGCCGGACGGTTCGCGAATCGGCATTCGAGGCAGCGCACTGAGCGACGCCGCCGAGGCCATGGACGGTGCGACGTGGTGGCTGTCGTCCTTGAGCTCCTCGACTTGCTGCTGCAACGCCTCGAGCTCATTGCGCAGCCGCACGTTGTCCTTCTTGGCCGTCACGAGTTGCTTGACGAGGAACTCGCGATCGTTCTCCTGGGTCGTGAATTGCGTCTTCAGTCGCTGGTTCTCGCGCGTGAGGCTCTGGTTGAGCCGATCGAGCCGGTCGGCGAGCTCTTTGGTCCACTCGACCTCGGTCTCGAGCTGCTTGCTCTTCTCGATCCACGCCGACGCGCCGTCGTCCGTCTTGTTTTTCTCTGACTCGAGCTCTTCTTGGACGCTGTAAAGACGAGCACGGAACGCGCGCAGCAGGTCTTTCTCCTGGTCTGCAAGTGGCACAACAGGTTTGGATGAGCTTCCAGAAGTTGCAGGTGGTGGGATTTTTTTTTGTAGAAAGATTCTACACATATCACAAGATGGCCTCACCTTGCAGGATCTTGCTCGTGCGGTCCTGGACGTGGTCGACGTTCTCGATGATCGCGCGGTGCATACTACGCAGCTTGTCCATGGTCGCGTCGAGTGAATTCTCTTTGGTCTTTTTGGCGCGCGACTCGTTGAGCTGTGCCTCGAGCTCAGCGATGCGGACTTTGTATTGCCGCTCGCGTCGCACGTAGCTCTCTTGCCGCCGTGCGAGCTCCTGCTCCATCTGCGTGAGGTAATCCTTCTGCTCCTGCGAGTCGAGCGACTCGTCTCGCTCGTTGCCAGGCGTCGTGCTCGAGTCTCCCGCGACGCTCATCGCGAGCATCTTGCTCCGGAACTTCGGCGTGGCTTCCTCCGGTGCCACAGCCTAAAAGAGGGGGAGTACACGTGAGTCGAAGCAGCACGAGTCAATACCCGACAGGCGTGCTAGCAAGAACCTTGCGGGGCGGGGACCGGGCGGGCTTGAGCTTGGTGGGCATGGCCGTCTCGTGATGCACATACGAAAAGACCCGACGAGCATGGTGAAAGGCACCACAAACGCATACGATATATATAGGACCATTTCCAAAGCCCTCTCTCTCCTACGAAGGGACTCGGCCTGCAGATCGAAGACACCGCGTCGAACACCTGCGACATCTATTGGGGCTTCGAGCACCCATCCATTTTGGTGGAAGGAAGCTCGCGTCGGCCCCGAGACGTCTCGCCCGCCCTCAAGGAACGAGAGACCTCGTCTCTGTTTCGCTAGCGGACGGAAGACCGAAGAACATCGTCCGCTGCTGGCGAACGTCGCACAGCGAGAGGCCACGTGCAGGTGAGACCCACTCCCGAGCTTCAAGGAAGCAGCGTGAGACACCATGTTTCACGGCTCCGACCCCATTCCTGTGTCCATGTGGTGGTCCCGTCAACGTGAGCCCGTGGAAGGGAGACGACACGACACTTTCTGAAGCCACGACGCCTATAATTCGGTCTCGCGACACCACTAAACACGGAGGAAAGAGCCAGTGAAACCAGCACCATGCTCGCTGAGCTGAAGGGCCGCTTCGGTCACGACTGTGGCGACGAACAGTGCCCGAACGATGCATTTGTGGGCCTCGCGCCTCGATTAGATCGAACACCTCCTGTTCCGCTGGAATTCTCTTGACGCAACCCACCAAAGGCACACGAGTGACTCGTGTCTCGGGCTAACCTCACTGTCGGATCGGACGTCTCAAAGCCATTCTTCAATCTTCCACTTACCAGTCATGCGGCCAGAGCCGAGTGCCCCCGAGTTTTCCGAGCTGCAGATCGCCATGACAACACCCGTGTACTCGTACGCGTCCCAGTCGACGCAGCGAGCAGCGCCGTCCGAGTGCTCGCCCGACAAGGTCCTCGTCGGCGCCTGGGACACTGGCTTTTGCTCCTGCCTCAACTTCCTCGTGCCCAACTGCTTCATGGCTTGGTGCTGTCCGTGGGTCTCGCTCGCACAGATCACGACCCGCCTGGGCATTTACCCGTTCGCTCGGACGCTGCTCATCGTGCTCGCACTCCACGTGGTGTCGTGGGCCGCCTTCGCCATTGGCTTTTCTCACAGAAGAGACCACGACGATCCCCCAGACGAGGACGATGTCAATGAGCACGGGATGCTGCGGTTCCACATCACGACGGTCGAGACGCAGGGCGACTTCAGCCCGTGGTACTGCCTCGCTCTGCTCTGCAGCGTCATCTACGCTGTCGGGCTCTGGCAGCTCCGCACGAAGGTCCGCGAACGGTTTCAGATCAGCGGCTCCTGGGTCTCCGATCTGCTCGCGGCTTCGTGCTGTCCGTGCTGCACGATCACCCAGCTGGCGACCCATTTGAAGAGCTACACGCCCGGGAGCTGCGACTTTAGACCGCCTGCTGACACGCTGCCGGTGTACCCGTGAGAGGATAGCGTTAGTGAGACCATGTACTGCCTACTTGAATTAGTTGGGAAAA
This sequence comes from Pythium myriotylum, assembly GCA_023091665.1. Lineage (NCBI taxonomy): Eukaryota > Oomycota > Peronosporomycetes > Pythiales > Pythiaceae > Pythium > Pythium myriotylum. The sequence goes on from JALJCQ010000009.1 coordinate 828,661, forward strand.
TGGCAGTACAGGAATGTAGCGTGAAGGTAGTAGAGAGATGTTGCTGGAATGTGAGAGAATGTCGCACGAACGGACTCAGATTTCGAGGGGGAAGCCCGCACCACTTGAAGTTGCTTGCGATCATTGTTGGCATTCACAGCTTACGATGCAGCGAGTCGGCATGAAAACGATCCCAAGGAGACACCAGAGAGTAGAGAGAACGCGCGTCTTCCGTCTTTGATGGCTGCCACACCCACGCACAGAGCCGTGGCAATCCTGGGACGTGTTGAAGCCATTCGGTTGGATACAATCGTATCTTCTCCGCATCACATTTCACGACCAAAGCAGGCGCCTTGGGTGGACAGTGTGAAGCAGCCACAGTTGTCTCCATGGAGGAGCCTCCTCAACATACGCTCAGTAATTTCCAGGGTCGCTGATGTAGCTGTTTCTCCTACTAAAATCACTACGCATCGCTTTCCATAGAATATATATATTGTGAGGTTTGTGTAGTGCGAGGCTTGTCTTTGTCGCACTAACCCGTCTTTTCTATGTGCAATCTGACGCACGACGAGAATGCTTTGATCTGCCATTGACGACGTGGCACGGGGGACACGTGGCCGACCAGGCTTTCGCAGCGGTCATTCCCTTCCATTCCCCTCTCTCGAGACCTCTCTCGGTCCGGCTTTTCATTCTGATTTGGAGCTCGTGACCAGTTGAGACCGTGCAAGCAGTCGCTGCCTACAGAACTCTTAGGGTTTTGTAAAGTGGAGACCAACCGACTTGGATTCCTCCACTCAACGCGTCGCCATGCTCTAAGACAAAGAGTTTACTAAAGGATTCCAACCGCATTCGCGCTGGATGGTCGACACGGTCGACTCAGGAGCAAATCAGTCCCGGCTTTGCCACCGGATCTTCGGTGCCCGAGGGTGGGCTTGTCTGATTGTGCATAACCGGGACAGGTCCTTCGATTGGTCCAATCAAGGAAACCATCATTGGCAGCCATAATCCGAAGTCATCCTTATTAGAAAACCAGCAGCCCCCGTCGTCACGACGTGCTCGCGGATCTTCCCATCATCTCAGAGCGGCGGATTCGAGTTCCCGGGACTTCCCTCCTCGTCTGGCGGGTGTCCCATATCGATCGAGTTCAGACTCACTCGAGACTGGATTCACTCCGCTCATCTCTTCCTCCCAGAGACTGAACTCTTCGAGCGCCCATGGCCCGCGGCTTCGACTACGAGCAGGCCGTGACGCCGTCCGGCACCGACGCCATCCCGACATCTCCACCACCGGCAGGGGCGCAGGCCCCGGCAAAGGGCTTCCGGGTGCCCAAGCTCGACCAGCGCGGCGTGGTTGCGTTGCTCTGCTACATCAACCTGATCAATTATATCGATCGCGGTATCATCCCCGGCGCGCCCGAGAGTTTCCAAGTCTTCATGACCAAGACTTTGGGCATCGCGGCGACGGAGCAAAGCTTTTACTTGGGGCTTCTCTCATCAGCGTTTATCGCTGCTACGGCCGGGTTCTCGCTGATCTTCGGGTACCTTGCGATCTCACACAGACCGTTCAAGTTGATGGCGTATGGCATGAGCTCATGGGTTCTCGCGGTATTTCTGTGTGGGCTGTCGTACTACACCGACAGCTACTATTTGCTTCTCTTCGGCCGCGTGCTCAGCGGCGTCGGAGAGGCGTCGTTTCACTGCAACGCAATGCCATTCATCAATCGCAACGCGCCCAAGGAGAACAGCACGCTCTGGCTCGGAGTCTTCATCGTCTCGATCACCGTGGGCATGGCGGTCGGCTACATCTATGGCGCCGCGTTCGCTGCCTCGCCGCTTGGCTGGGCCTGGGCATTCTTCTTCGAGGCGATCCTCATGATCCCGCCCGTGTTGGCGTGCATCTTCTGCGTTCCCGATGAGCTCAACGCTGTGCCTAAAGAAGAAGAGATTGGGCTGCTAGACGAAAGCACCGAGGAACTTGATTCTCGCGCTGACACTGGCCCAACTGTCAGCGTCAGTGCGAGCCTCGGACGTCCCGTGTTCTACAGCCACAAGAGTGCGACCATCAAGAGTGTGAGTATGAGTGAGACCAAGAGCGAGTCGCGACACTCGCATCACGCCGAGCTCATCGACAGTGTCAAGACCGCTGAGCAAAGCTTCATGCGCCAGTCTTGGCGCGTGTTCAAAAACGTGGCGTTCTCACTCATCGCGTTCGGCCACGCAGCCTACACGTTCTCGCTCGCTTCGTTCAGCGTGTTTGCCCCGATCCTGCTTATCGGCCTTGGCTTCTTCGAGACCGAGACCTCAGTCTCGCTCGTGTTCGGCGCTGTTATCGTGGTCTCCGGCACACTCGGCACCGTGGCGGGTGCTGTGGCACTGGACAAAATGAGTGCCGGCAACTCGGTCTCGCGTGGTGAGCGCGCCAAGATCGCCGTGGACCACATCCTCTACCTCATGGTCGCCGGCACGGCGTGCGGGCTTGTGATGATGCTGTTCACGAGCTCCAAGTTCTGGTTCCTGCTTTGGCTGGCCATTACGTTCTTCTTCTTGTCGGCGATCGGTCCGGGCGAAACGGTGGCTGCCATGGAGTTGTTTCCAGAGTCTCGCCAGGCCATGGCCGTCGCAGCCAACACGGTCGTGATCTTGATCTTCGGTGATGTGCCGTCGCCTGTCATTCTCGGCTGGCTCAAGGACACGTGGGCCCCACTCTGTGGCACGGTCGAGATCGACGGCAAGCCCAAGCTCAACCCCGAGTGCCACAGAGATCACGATGGACTGAACGGCGTGCTGCTCTTTGCTGTGCTGTGGCTGATCTGGGCGGTTGTGCTCTGGGGTTTTGCGAAGTTCGTGCTCCGCAACAAGTTCCAACCACACCAAACCTCCGAGGGCGTGATCGAGAGCCCATCGACCGAGAACTAGAAAGGGCTCGGATGCCGTTCAATTATCAAGAACGAGAACTGTTTGTATACAAGTAGACTGCTCTGTATAGCACCACTAAAATGCATCCTATCTGTGATCCAATGCATCTCCTCCTTCTTTCTTGCTGGCTGAACACTGCTGGGCAGAGTGATAGCATCTTGCACATCCACAGGCTATGCGGCTCCCAGAGAAGTCACAACAGCCACTACGGAAGATCAATTGGCGGTGCGACGAGGGCGGCGATACGACATGGATTGTATTTCATAGTAACTTCTACTTACAGCTTCTTGCCTCGTGGCTTCGTGTTCTGTCGCGGCGCCGTGTTCGCGCTGCTCAGGAACTTGCGCACAGACGAGAAAACAAGCAGCGCGAGCACCACAGATACGACGTCGTAGCGGTCGAAGAAAGTCAGCGACACGTCGCGTGGCACGAGGTGGTCGACGCCGACGCTCGCGGCGATCTTGACGGCGTTTGTGACAATGGCCTTGGCCTTCTCACTGTTGAGGCGGCAGATCGTCTTCCACTTCTGCAGGTTCTTGGCGTACTCGCTGGTCGGGTCCGCCACGTAGTCGAGCAGCGTCGTGACCTTGCGAGTCATCTCGTCGCTCGTCATGGTGTACTTGTCGAGGCTGAGCGAGATGCCGGCCTCTTCGGCATTGGCCGTGTTGACGAACTCGTCAAAGACGAAGGGCAGCATGATCTGGGCCTTTCCGTTGTAGAGTGCCTCGGTGATACTGCCGTAGCCTGCATGGTTGATCGCGAGCTGCACGGCGTCGTGCATGAGCGCGCGGCGCTGGTTGGCCCACTTGGGCGTGAGGAATCGGCCTGGGTACTTTTTCTGGATCGGCTCCGTACGCACCGGATCGTGGAAGGCCGATGCCCAGATGACTGCGAGGTTACGCTGCTTGTCGGCGAGCAAGTCGGCGATGCTGTTGAGCATGATCTGGTACAGCTCTGGGCTGTCCTTGAGCGTGAGCACCGAGCCGAAGGCAATGAAAATGGCGCGTGTGCCCTGGGCCTGGTAGGCGTCAAGCGCACGCTTGAGCTCGGGTTCGATCGGTGGGATGGTCTCCTCATTCACGACCGGGCCGAAAACCTGGATGTTGGTGGGCACGTTGCGTGCAGGGTCGATGCCGAGCACGTGGTGCGCGAGCATGAGGTTCTTCTGTGGGAACTCCCAGGGCTCCATGTACGGCACGCTGAGGTTGAGACGCTTCTGGGCCGCCTGGACCTTCCACGAGGCCTTGACGGTCTCAATCGCGAAAGGGATGAGGTCGAGGAAACCCTTGGCGCGCTTCCACGGCGAGGCGATCCACTGCTCCATGGGCATAGGGTCCAGGAAGTCGGGCACGTACCAGTCCGAGCCGACGCCGTACTGGCCCAGCGGTCCGTAAATCGCAAGCTTCTGGCCGGTTTCCTTGGCGGCATCCATGCAGGCCTGCTCCACAGCGTCACACATGACGAGATCGAATTGGCGGCCGCTGCGGAAGTAGTTAATGTAGGCCTGGGTGTTGTGCTCGTAGATGTCCGAGATGTGGCCGATGGCATCGAGGAAGACGCGCGTGTTGTCGAAGACTTTCTTGGTCTGCATGACGTCTGAGATGGCCGAGTTGTTGAAGTACGCCGGCAGCACGACGGTCGAGAGCACTTCGGTCTCGACGTACGGGAACTGGTTGGCGTGGGTCGTGGCGATGCCCTGGGCTGCGATGTACGAGACCTTGTTGCCTGGTTCGAGAGCAAAGTCGCGGAGGCCTTCAAAGATCGGCGCAATGTCGCTGCGGGTGCCGAACGAGCAGATGATGGCGACGTGGAGCGCGTCCGAGGCCGATAACGAGGCGGCGGCGAACGCAGCAACCGCGAGCGCGCGGAGGTGCATCATGGCGAGTACTGGCGAGAAGGCAGTGGGCGGAAGCTGGTGGATTACAGAGTGACCGAGCTATGGATCGAGGCCGAGCGATAGCAGAGACGCTAGGCCAGCCAGCCGAGGAGCTCTGCGATTGGACATGGAGCGCAGAGAAGAGCGAGCGCGAGCGCCAGCCAGGGAGAGAGACAGACGAGCCCCTGGTGGTAGCAAAATCAGGGATCCTCGGACGCCGAGCCGGATCCTCGCAGGAAAAAGAGACCTTGAAGCATTGAGATGGCAAATCGTGTCGAATGGACGACGCCGTGACGCTCGCTCGGTCTCGACACTTGCGAAGAGGTCCAGATGATGCCTGACTGACTTTTCCCAGGTGGACTCGACCCAGGGCGGAGGACCAAAGGCTTGGGTTTAGTAGCGGTGATTATCTTGAATAAGTAAGTACTTGCTCGTTCGACATCTACTGAAAGCATGATATATTGAAATTGGTCAGTTTGGTGTCCGATTGAAGTATCATCGTTTCTGAGATTAGCATCATCACCCACACAAGATCACCACGTCTGCCGCCTCATAAAGTCTCAAAGGATCCGAGTTTCTCCCCCCACTTGCCTCGGCTTGGACGAGGCTCCATGGCCTTCCCGCTCGGATATGAGTCCGTAGTATGTATCGACCTGAACACGCTGATCACCTCATGAGGAGCTACACGCTCAGTTTATCGGCATATCTGTCGAAAGGAGAGCAGACAAACCCCTGACTTGGTCCAAGTACTCTCTGTCGTGCAATCGCGCGGCGGAAGTGTGGGCATAAAACCGAGGACCGAGGTGGAATGGGCAAAAGAGGATGTGCTGCATGAGTCCGCGGGAGTTTGGGTGACTTTCGCGATGGGGACCTCGGCAACGGTAACACAAATCCGTTGACAGGACTTCCACGCGTTGTTTACGGGCAAACTGGCCTTGTTCACGCGACACAATGCGAAAGGAGCCCCCGCGACCAGTGCAACTGGCAGCGTGACTTGATCTCTGACGTGGCGGGTCCCGCCTGCTCCCAGGTGTTGTTCTCGGAGCTGAACTGACCGGGAAGCGGCGCTGTAGAGAGTGACAAAGATCAGACAAGGCTCTTTCGCGAGCGAGTTGACTGCTCTCAGCGAGGCGAGGCCGACTGACCGTTCCGGAGTGTGCGTATTCTCCAAACGGAGCGCAAACCTCTGCGAGCATCTGGATAAAGGGGATCCGTTACCAATTCGTACTTGACGCATTCTGATCGCAACGACATTGCCCGCGCAGCATTTCCAGGAGGGATCGATTGAAAGGAGGTCTGACCAAATTAACACCATGCGGACAGCCGGACCCTCTCCCCCGACTGCCGGGACTCAGATGCGGTCTCAGTCTCAGATTCGCACATGGCTACATCTCATCGGCGACCTTCGCGCAACATTGCGTAAAAGTTGCGTGAAGGTCGTCGGAATGTTCCCGCTGAGTTTTTATGTGGCCGCATGCATGTGACACCAAACGGTGGCCATCACCAATTGAGCTCCTGGGCAGCCATGGCGCCGACCGAGCAGCTCCGCGACGAGCCCTGCGACGCGCGGCCGGCCAAGAAGATCCGCGCCGAGAGCCCGACCGACGCGAGCGACCCGGCGGCGCACTCGCCTCGCGCAGCGTCGACCGGCAGTCGACGGCTCTCGCATCCGTTCGGCATCAAGCCCATCGGCAACTTCTTCGAGGACGCCGACAAGGGCATCCGCGACTGCCGCGCGTCGGGAATGGGCCTGTTCCGGTGTCTCTCGGACGTCCACATGCTCGATTTCCTCTACTGGCTCTCGCCGCAAGATCTTTGCACGCTCAGCGAATGCAGTCGTGCGTGTTACGTGTATGGCTCGCACGACGAGCTGTGGCGAACGCTGGTGCTCGAAGAGATGGAGGGCAATTTCACGCCCAAGAAGACGTGGAAGCAGTCGTACATTGCGACCAAGACGGGCCGAGAGGAGCTGAGCGACAAGCTGCGCCCCATTCCGATCAGCGGCTTCTATTCCGACTTGCTCTTCCAGGCGTTTTATTGTGCTGCTGCTCCCATCGAAGCCAGCTGGCTCGCAGTCGAGAACATCGATCGACGCAGTGCGAACGACTTGTCGCTGAGCGACTTCAAGACCCAGTACGAGGCGGCCAACAAGCCTGTCATTCTCACCGAATGCATCGACAAGTGGCCAGCGATGGCCAAGTGGACAGACGAGTATTTGATCAAACACAGCGCGGGCCAGACTTTTTCAGCTGGTGGGTTCCAGCTCTCGATGGAGAAGTACCTTCATTACAGCCGCACGTTGGTGGATGACCAGCCGCTGTTCATCTTCGACAAGGAGTTTACGATTAAAGCGCCCCAACTTGCGGAAGACTACTGCGTGCCCGAGTACTTTCAAGAGGATTTCTTCGCACTTGTTGGCGCCGAGCGCCGGCCGGACTACAAGTGGCTCATCATCGGCCCCAAGAAATCCGGCTCGTCGTTCCATATCGACCCGAATTCCACGAATGCGTGGAACGGCGTGATCCGAGGAGCGAAGAAATGGATCATGTTCCCGCCCGAGATTGTGCCACCGGGCGTCCACCCAAGTGAGGACGGCGGCGATGTCTCGACGCCCGTGTCGCTCATGGAGTGGTTCGTCACGTTCTACCCTCAGGTCAAGAAGCTGCCGCCGGCGCAGCGACCGCTCGAAGGGATCTGCCGCGAAGGAGAGATCATCTTCGTGCCCAACGGCTGGTGGCATCTCGTGCTCAACACCGAGGAATCGATCGCGATCACGCAGAACTTTGTGTGCTCCGGCAACCTCAAGAACGTCGTGCGGTTCCTGGAGGACAAGCCGGACCAGGTCTCGGGGCTCCCGATGGAGCGGCGGCCGTTGCTCGGCGGCATGCTGCGCGAGGCCATGGCGAAGCACCACCCGGAGCGACTCGCCCACGTGGACGCCGAGCTCGCCGAGGAGCGCGCCAAGAAGCTCCGCAAGTCCAAGTGGGAGCTGCTCGTGCAGCGCGACGCCAGCGACGAGGCTGCACCGGCGAGCGACAAGTCGATCGGCTTCAGCTTCGGCTTCAGCTTTTGATCGTAGTACTGTGCCGGTCGTTGCTAATGGAGAGACCGCGCTCGCTTGCCGCCGTGGAGGCTCGCTTCTTCTGCCCGTCGAGCGAGCGCGAGTCGTGGGACATTTGCGTTGTCCCCTCACAGCGCGCGAGGGCATCCAGGAAGCACGAGGGAGACGCGTCGGCGTCTGCGGTAGTAGCCTTCTCAAAACGTCACGTGGCATCTTGTTCAGCTCTTCTCATTGGCTGAAAGGCAATTCCCACCAAGACAGATCCATGGACACGGTCTGATTACATCTCGCGACACCAAAACAAGGTAGACCCTTTCTTCACCTGCCATACAAAGTATCTATTAACTACACCTGGAGTTGATACTTTCTCCCGGCGAATCTCCGTGTCCGCCTCGGCTTCTGAACTGTCGCCTTGCCCACGTCACATGGGTGGAGCTCTCCGACCCGAAACGCCAAGAAAGCCGGCTCCCTCTGTCGCCGCGGCCTTCCCGTCGCGGGCTTCCGCCGCCCACGCGACGCGCATGCCGTCGCCGCCGGAGCTTCTTTTACGCTCTCGCCCGCCGCTCGACCACGAGGGCGTGACCGTCAGTCCCGGTCTTCGCCGGCGCCAGCAGGTTTTCTGAAGAGTTAGACCGGGCTAACGCGCGCCGCTCTGGCTGGAAACAGATGGTTTCGCCGTCTGGACTCGAGCCGGCGAGACTCTCCGCGTGCTGACTGTCTATCTGCCGTCGCGGGACTATCCCTCACGTTAGACGCGAGCGGAGCTCCCCGCGACACCCGCTTCTCACCCACGCCTCTGCGTCATCGAGCTGTCCGTTCTCGCGTCGCGCTCTATTCGCCGATTCGCCACCATGGGCGCGCTCGACGCGCTCGCCGCGTGGCTCAACTTCTTCGACATCAAGACGCGCCACTATGGGCTCATGCGCTACGCCACCAAGCAGTTTGATCTCAACCAGCTCTTCCTCTGGAAGTTTTTCTGCGGCTCGCTCATGTGCGTTTTGATGGATGGCGTTCTTTTGACACAGAGAGAGACTGACCACAAAGACACCTTTATGGATTCCGCACATGCAGCTTGACGTTCTCCGTGGTCGTGCCGTGTATGTGGCTGCCGTGGGAAGGATTCACGTTCGATGGCCGAGAAAAGCCGCCGCCGATTCTCCACTTCACTGTGCTCACGGGTTTGCTCTCGTCGACCTCGATGTTTGTCGCGACGTTCAACCTCTTTCGCGCGCTCGACCGCTCGCGCTTCGTCGTCAAGCGCAAGATCTGCGCGCTCTCGTGGGACATGGTCGACTGGGTGCTCTTCGAGGTCTCGACCACCGCGACCATGGCGGCGTTCGTGATGTTCTGGCTCGTGCAGATGCCCATGTCCGTGACGAGAGTCCACCTCCTCCGGATAGAGGGCGTGCTCGTGCAGTTCGCCGTCACCTGCGTCGACTTTTACTTCACGACGCCGCAGTTTCGCAAAAACCACGTCTTCCTCGCGCTGCTCTGGCCGAGCTTTTGGCTCATGCTGCAGTTCGTGTGGATCGTCACGGGCCACCAGCCCACCAACGAGGCCACCGACTTCCACACGTGGCACGCGCCGTTGATCGCGTCAATTCTGCTGCTCGTGGTCATCGGCTCGTTCTTCGCACTACAGAGAATCGCTGTACGGCTCCAAGCTGCTCAGGCGGCTACAACGACCCAGCTTGACGACATTAGCAAGGCCAAGTTCATGGCAACGAACGTGGAGGCAGACGGAGACGTCCAGATCACGCCAGGCCAGCCGTCCAGCGTCGTCCACAGCACGCTCGCCAATTTCGAGCTCATGGCCAAGACCCAGCGTGGACAGCTCCCTCTCATCTCCCTCCCTCGGGACTCGTCACTCATGCGTGACTCGACCGACTCGGAAATGGGCGTCTACCGCATCGGTTCCGAGGCCTCGAGCAGTGCCGACAGCCACCGCGTGATCGCCATGGGCTCCTGGGTCGGGGAGGTGCCAGCTCACGTGCACAACCCAGAACCGCCGCGCGAGAACTCGTGCCTCATGAGCAACCCGGGCGGCTAAGGAAACCTACTACTATTAGCTAATAGCACCCTATTTATTACCGGAACAAAACTCCTCGTTTTATTTTTCGAAAAAAAAGGGTTCAGAGAGTGATGGGCATGTTTACTCGTCGTTTTTTTTGTTTTTTGCTTTTTTATCTGGCGCCACTAAGTTCGCTCGAGCTCCTCGGAAGTTCGGTCCTGGACGTGGGGAAAGGAGGCGCATCCTTCCTTGGCTGCAGGTTCAAACCACCTGCGAGGGAGCTGGGCGAGTAACGTGAGAAGCACTCAAGGAATGGGCGGCGGCAGCATGGTGCGCGAAGTGGACCGCGCGATCGGAGCCATCTCCACGCTCGTGGTCGGCGTCGGCATTCTCGTGGTGCGTGCGGATCGCGAGCAAGTGCGGCGTGTTCGTAGCTCCTCACGGGATGGGCTTGGTGGGGAATAGTTGCGTGAGTATCTGCGGAACGACAAGGACGGCCAGAGCCGATGGGAGCGATACGAGCTCAGCGACGACGGCAAGGACATTTACTACCAGTGAGAAAGGACGCGTGGATGCAATGGCCGAGGTGGTTGACGGTGGTTGATGGGCATGGCGACTGCACAGGAAGAAGTACGGCGCGCCGAAGATGCCGCTCTTCCAGCATCGCGGCTCGTGCGACTGCGGCGCATTGAGGTGGGTTGACAGAGTCGTAGTTGGGTTCATTTGTCGCTGACAGGCTGATGGAAAATGCAGATTCTTCATCTTGGCGCCCAAGCGCGTCGAGGCCTTCGACGACAGCAATGCGCTCTCGTGCAAAAAGGGCCGCTTCCCGTACTTGGTACGTTGCTGTGCATTGCCGATTGGCGCGTGGCCGTGCTCACTGGATGTTTTGGATGCTGCGATAGCTGCTCCCGACCTCGTGCTTCGAGATGGTCCAGGCTGCCAACGTGTCGGTGTACGAGCCCCAGGCCACGTCGACTCAACACGCCTTCTGCAGCAGCTGCGGTGTGCACATTTTCCACTTTGACCACTCTGTCCCCGAGACCGTGGCGGTGAACCTGTACTGTGTCGACAACGACAACTTAGAAGATGTCAAGGTAAGCTTCCGAGCTCATGTTGGTACCGACAATCGTTGACCAAGTTGCTTCCCCGATCGCTGTAGGTTGTCTTCATCCCAAAAGGCTCGAAACCAATGTTCGGTACCCCTCGACGCTACCCCCTCGCGGTCGAGAAGGTCAGCAAAGTGTTGAGTCTGATCCGAACTCCTGTTTGTACTCATGTCCGGTGTGTTTGCTGACTGCTCCAGGCAGCGTACCAGCCTCTAAGCCAGACACCAGTACGCGAGCGCGAGCGTGAGGACCCGGAGGCGTCCAACATGTACGCTCGACGCTGTTCAAGAAGGCCTTTAGTTTTGCAAAGTGACTGACAGCCTCCCCATTGGCTTCTCCAGTGCGTTCCAGAAACAGCTCATGCTGTGGGCTCGGATGGACAAGCAACGAAACTCCGATGGCCCGATCTCCGACGATTCATCAACCACCAGCACGAGCAGCCAGAGCCAGCGACTCTCCGTAAGTAGAGTTGGAGACAATTTAGGAAGACGTGGATCCTAAATTGACGTGCTTGAGAAGCAGCTCGTTTCGGAGGGTCCCGTGAGCCTCATGGAGATGAAGGAGCAACTCGAGTATTATTTAAAGGTGCGTCGTTGAACCCGATTCTCCTCGTTCGCAGCCAGGCCCATCCCGACTGATTTTCCTCTTCCTTGCTTGTGCGTTTCTCTAGCGTCACCTCGACGAAGACGCATCAGTTGCCGAGAGCCAGACCCACGTGTAACGGGGCGATCGAAGTCCCTCCTGCACGTGGCCTCCAGTCCACATGGTCTCTCGGCTTGAGTGAGAGACTCCATACATCCTGAGAACTCCCCCCCCATTATAATTTTTGCCGTTTTATTTCGTCCACCCGAATACGGCTCCCTTCTCTTCCTCCCGTTTAGGTACGGTTTCCAAGCATGTTTCGCAACGTCAGTTTCTGGTAATCAGCGTCGCTGGAATTCCCCCGAGCCGTCTCGCTCAGAAGCTCACGCGCGACGCATGACGGACGCCTCGCAGGACCACTACCGCGTGCTGGGCGTCGACCGCTCGGCCTCGGCCGAGGAGATCAAGGCCGCCTACCGCAAGCAAGGTGAGACCGTGCGGAGCCCGTGAGGAGCTACGACCCAAAAAAAAAACAGCACCCGACTCACTCTCGTGGCCTCGGCGACAGTGCTGCTGCATCACCCGGACCGCGCGGCGTCCCAGACCAAGGGCAAGGACGCTGAGGTACGTTTAGGTAGTCGCGACTGGAGCTCCGTGCTGTTGGGAAGGAAGAGGAGGAGGAGGCTGACTGACGGTTGTGGTCACAGGACGACGGCCAGATCCAGAAGATCAATGCGGCCTACGACGCGCTGAGCAACGCGCAGACGCGCGTCAAGTACGACTTTGACCGCTTCGGCACGTCGCTGAGCCCGGACTTGGGCAAGACCGTGGACCTCGCGCCGGGCAACTACAAGGCCATGACGTCGGCCGACGTGGACGAGCTCTTTGGAGCACTCAACACCCACGAGCGGTTCACGACCGCCAAGTACCACGCGCTGCGCTCGGCCAAGGCGCCGGCGGCGATCGGCCGTCGCGCGACCAACTTCCACGAGCGCAAGCAGTTTCGCGCGTCGCAACTGCCGACCAAGAACGCGTCGCTCGGGTGGCTCGGGTTCCCCGTGTTTCTCATCGGTCTGTGGGCGTTCAACCTCAAGAATGTCAAGGAGAACGCGAGCAAGGAGAGCCGACTGCGATAGAGAGAGAGATGAGAAACGAGCGCTCGGACGTGTATTTACGAGTAGAAAAAACAAAGCGGTGCCGAGCATACACACAGGAGCATGTTTTGAGGGGAAGGATGGATGGATGCGAAGGATAGAACTGTGTTTGGAGGTTACGAAGAACGTGGAGGGATGGAAACGATTGCGAATTTTGCTATGCTTAGATCTCACGCTCGAAGACGGCGGCCGCGCCCATGCCCGTGCCGATGCACATGGAGATGACGCCGTAACGGAGGTTGCGGCGCTTGAGCTCGTACAGTAGCGTGCTCACCTGGCGAGCGCCCGTGCAGCCGAGCGGGTGGCCGAGCGCGATGGCACCGCCCTTGGGGTTCACCTTCTCGATCGGGATGCCAAGCTTCTCCACGCTGTACACCGCCTGCGAGGCGAAGGCCTCGTTGATCTCGAACACGTCGATCTGGCCGATCGAGAGACCGGCCTTCTTGAGCGCCTCCGGGATCGCGTACGCCGGACCAATGCCCATGACCGACGGCGGCACACCAGCGACGGCGAACGACACGAACTTGCCGAGGATCGGGAGGCCACGAGCCTTGGCGACCGAGCGGCGCATGAGGAGCACGGCGGCGGCGCCGTCGCTGACCTGGCTCGAGTTACCAGCGGTGGTCGAGCCGCCCTGCTTGAACGCAGGCTTGAGCTTGGCGAGGCCCTCCGGGGTCGTGCCGGCGCGCACGCCGTCGTCCTTGGAGATGATCACAGCCTTCTCGTTGCCGTCCTTGTCCTTGATCTTGGTCGAGACCGGCGTGATCTCGTCACGGAACCAACCGTTCTGCTGAGCGGCGACGGCCTTGGCGTGCGAGGAGGCCGCGAAGGCGTCCTGCTTGGCGCGCGAGACGCCGTACTGCTCCGCGACGTTCTCGCTGGTGATGCCCATGGGCACCGTGCAGTCCATGGCATCCTGCACCTGCTGCACGCGGTCCCAGTCGACGGTCGGCGCGTCCTGGCCGATGCCAGCGAGCGACATGCACTCGACGCCGGCGGCGATACCAATGTCGTAGTAGCCGGCCTTGATGGCCGCGACGACCGAGGCGACGGCCTGGATGCCCGAGCTGCACTGGCGGTTGAGCACGTGGAGCGGCACCGAGTACGGGATGCCGGCGGCGAGCTGCGCCATACGCGCCATGCCGGCACCGGCGCCCGGCTGGAGCACGTTGCCGACGACGACGTCGCCCACGAGCTTGGGGTCGACCTTGGCCTGGTTGAGCACGGCCGTGAGCACGTGGCCGAGCAGCACGTCGGGCGTGGTGTCCTTGAAGCCGCCGCGCTTGGCCTTGGTGATGGGCGTGCGCAGCGCCGAGACGACGACGACGTCCTCGTCGATCGGCGTCGGGTGAGGCGCCGCCGCGCCGCTCTGGACGTGGGACTTGATGCGGTCAATGCGGTCCATTGCGAGTGGGAGAGGCTTGTGGACTGGGAGGCCGCCGGGGAAGTTTGGTTGTGAGCGCCCATTTGACTCGGCCACGGAGCCACCACGGAGGAAGATCAGGGGGAGCTGCTGCATCAGATTCAGAGAGCTTCCCAGAGGGCTGAGTCCGCCACCTTCAACGACATTCGTTCCGATCCAAGTATATATTTCTACAGGCTATTGATTCTTGAGTTGACTTAGGAATTGGCTCGAAACCGACACGACTAGATGTAACGGTCGGCGCTGGAACAGAACATGGTATGCGTTGTGCGAGGTTAACACGATCCAGTATTACGTCGACGTTTGATGATGAAAACAGCCAATCACCCCCTCAACACCAGACCCGTTGACGCGACAGTTTACTCGCCGCCGCTTGCGCCTCCGCCGTGCTCGATTGCAGCCGCGGACGCTCTGCTGACGCAGTGGAAGCAATCACGAAGGCCGGCGACTCGCCCACTCGCGTCGATTGGAGAGCTACCGCCGCCAAGACCTCGTCGCAGCCACGGTCTCACTTGGGCAGACGAGCTGAGCTGGCCGGCAACTTCAAGTTGCCACGCGCGACTTGCAGGTCAGTAGTCGTACGGCGGCAGCGTCTCCGGACAGCCCACGCGGTATCGTCCGGGCCGCAGACACCGCACGTGGGTCGACATCTGCGCGATCGCGCACGTCGGCAGACAGAGCACGCGCCAGAAGTCGCCGGTGCGCGAGCCCGGGATCTCGTACCGCGAGCGGATCTTGTGGCGCATGTCGCTCAGCAGCAGCAAGAGGAACAGCAGCACGGCGAGTAACGCGATGCACGCCGACCAGAGCAGCAGCATGTAGCCCGTCTCGGCGTTGTCCTGAGGCGGCTTGCCGGTCTTGTTCGAGGCCAACGAAGGCGGCGGATTGTCCTTGAGTCGCCTCTTGGTGGTTTCGTTCGACTCGATGGCCTGGAGCTGCTCGATTGCGACGAACGCGACGATCGGACACACCACGACGATGAGAAGCCGCGCGAATTCCTTCGCCAGGGCCTGGCGGTACGTCGCGAGGCGTAACCGAGTGCGAATCTGCGCGACGGCGATGCTGGGCAGCCCACAGAAGATGCAGCAGGTCATGGGCAGACACGCGCGCAGGTTGCAGAGCCCGATCTCCCACGTGCCCTGCCGCACGCCGTGCGCGTCGTACTGGTCGTCGAGCATGTGCTTCTCGTAGTAATACGGGCTCGGGAAGGCCACGACAGCGCCATTCTCCTTCACCTCGACGCCGTAGCCTCCTCGTGGGAACGTTGGGATGGTCGTGTCAGTGCTGATGGCCGAGAGCTCGGACCGTCGATCGGGTGGCTCGTAGAGGATAATGCTGCGAAACTCGGGTTTGCGTTCAGGCTCATAGAGCATCATGGTCGGTGGTGGCGGTGGCTCGATGGCCTTTCGGGTTGTGTGACCTTGACGTCCCACGGAGAGCAGGCCCCGGGAGAACCGCCAGTCATCAGAACAGCGCCAAAGCAGAAGAGGATGCGGCCTGGATTTCAGTTTCCTCATGCAATATCCCACTACGGTCTGACTTCCCGCATTACAACCAGCAGCTTTGAGTTCCACTGGGCCGGAGGTGACGTAATGGAAGAGTCGCCCGCCACCATGGGAACTTCCCACAGCTTCTGACTCGCACCCAGGTACTAAAGCCGCGAAGCTCGCTATCGAGCACGTCTCGCTGATAAGCAATCCATGCAAACATGGGGCTCTCGACGACAGCCTCACGCGGCAACTTGATGACCGTATGTCGAGCAGTGGGACCATTTCATCTCAGATGCTAGCCAGTCCAGATCCACTTGTGATTTGCACCAAGAATCGAAGTCTCACGTCGTCAACTCCCCTCTCTGTCGATTCAGGATTGACATTCGACAAGCGATCTGCAGACCGTGGCGTCAGCACGAAGGAGGGACAAGAAAGCCATCAGTTATCACACGAACAAGACGACGTGGAGGAATGCGCATTTCAAGGATAGTCTCACTTCGATCAATCTCTAGAGATCTCATCTCTCGCACTGGGTGAGCCTGGAGTGAGATGCTCTCACTGGTAGGCCGGGAGCGTGTCTGGCGGGCCAAAGTCGCACGAGCCGGGCTTGTAGCTCTTGACGTGGCTCGCCATCTGCGTGATCGAGCACAAGCCGCAGAAGAGCGAGACGCAAAAGTCGCCACAGCAGCTTCCTGGGATCTGGAAGCGCGCGCGGACCTTGGCGCGAAGGTGGAAGATGATCACCAGGTAGACAGCGCCCGCGGCCACCGCGATGACGCTGGCAGTGTGCGCACTTCCACTCTTGGACTCGACCGAGGGACTGAGTGTGCTCGAGTAACGGCCCGTGACCATGTAGTCGTCCACGGTCTCGTCCACGGCGTCACCTAGCAGCATCGCCGCCACGGAGCTGCACGCGACCAGCGTACAGTAGGCGACGAGAGCTGCGAGCAACACATGGCTGAACTTGTAGAGCCCGACGCGTGTCGAGATCTGCGCGAGGGACACGCACGGCAGACACCAGGCCATGAGGCAGTTGGGCACGCAGTCCGTGAAGCAGCCGCAGAGCCCGGTCTCCCAGCCGCCGACGCGGATGCCGTTCGAGTCGTGGTCTTGCTGGTACTTGGCGTCGTTCATTACCGGGAACTGATCTTGTGCGGAGGCTGGTAGATCGGATAATGAGGAGCTTTCAGGTCCTGGACGACGTTGCCGGCGTGTGAGCGAGCAAGAGGGTACGTGGGACCGCTACAACCCACTGGAAACAAAACCACAGGGTCGTGTGAAAGTGATATCTGCACTGAAGTCCCCGACTGATTGCACATAGCCGAGACGGATAGAATGTGGACACGAAGGACCATTGATCTCCAATGACTAAGCGCTGGATAGAGTGTGATACGTTTGCTTGTCGTCAGAGGGACCTCCTCAACGACAACTCACACCGCAGCGGTGGGTGCGAGGGCACGTTTGACACACGCCGACGACACCGCGACGCCAGCGTCTGCCTGAGACCACAACTCCAAGTCGTGCAATCAGCAGGAACCACTCAACAGATCTATTTGGATTCTACTTTTCAAACGGCACATACTCGTGGCCCTCTTTGCACATATTGAACTGGTCGTAGGCACCCTCGATATGTTTCGCCAATGGGTCGATCCGCGAGAACTTGAGCCACTGCTCGAACGTCCGCTTCTTGCCGAGACCGTACTTTTCGATGTCGGTGTGGTCGTAGTCGTCGCTCGATACGGGCAGCCCCAAGCTCGCACGCACGCGGCGCTTGGACCGCATCAGAACCTTGTACTTCTCGGCCCAGTCTTCGTCCCAGATCTTGCCACGGTCTTCAAACCAGTGGTGCACGACGTCCACGGATGGCGAGTAGAAGTCGTACCCAGAAGTCCAGAGTCGAGCGGCGCGGTGGTACTCTTCGCCGTAGAATAAGATCGGCGTGTACGGATCGTTTGGTACGTCTTTGTAGTTTCTGCAGGAGCCAAAGTTGAAGCCGCCGGCGAATTGGGCGTGGAGCATTGGCTTGGTGGTTTTGTTCTTTTTCTTCCAGGCGACCGCGAGAAACTGGACCATAGCGTCGGCTTCGGGCGTCTCGATCCGCGCATGGCACATGTAGCCCATCTCGTCGTCTTTAGAGCGGTCCTCGAGGTACATCGTGTCTTTTGGGTACACCGTGAGGATCGCATTCTCGTTCCCGGTGTCTTCCCACTGCTGGACAACCTTCTCCTCCCATCGTGGAACAAAGACCAAGTGCGAGTCGATCCCAAGGCAGAATTCCTCGTCAGCAATATGCTGCTCGATGAGGTATCGAGCGATGGTCGGTCCCTGAGAAGAAAAGCATGGTCAATCGATCAAGCTCAACAGGACTGATTTTATTGATACGCCAGAACTCACCTTCGCATCGGCAGCGTCGACCCGTGAAGATACGATCTGTGTGCGGCGGCACGTAGCTTCGCCAGCGAGTCGGCAATATTCCTCAACGCACGGTCGTTCCCCTTTGCTCTCGTAGATCTGGTCGTGGATGCTCACACGGAGGAGATCTGGAGCCACCGCGTGCTCGAACATGGTCTTGAGCGTCTCACCGCAGCGCTTCGTGTCGCGAAAGTTGGCCAGCAACACCATCGTGCGACGGCCTCTAAGGACTGCTTCCTCTGGCGGCTCTTCGCGTTGCGGCGGCGCGGCCGCGCGTAATCGATTCAGCAGAACGACGTTGTTGACTTTTTGATCCAACTCGATGCTCTCGACTTGGAGATTCGACGCCTCGAAGACAAGGAATGCCACGTAAAGCACTGGGAGCAGCATCAGCATAGCTGTGCGGAACTTTGCGAGGGACTGCACGTGGTTCGCCATCGTCGTTCAAGTGGCGAGCGAAGTCGACTGGCTGAAGCGGAGATGGAGAGAACATCAATGGTGGTTTCGTCTTGGACTGTTACTTTGCATGCGACGGTGCGACGTTCAATGGGCGCCGCAGATGCTTCCGGTAATTCGCACGGAATGATGTGGCCACCCACACACAGTGGGAGTTGGGAGTCCGATAAGTCCTGCAGAGCCCACCCACCATTTCCCTCTGCTTCAATTGTTTACCAGCACCCATCAAATATTCAAATGCAATACAGTATTATGGTGAACGGTGGGTTAAAGTCGTGGGCGCTGACTCCGCACACTCCCGCCCACGAGAAATCATGTCTGTGTAGGGACAGCCGCAGAGGACTGTGGATACTAATCTCAAAGCATTGTCTTCATCTCTCTCACCATCTAACCGAAATTGTCGAAGTTGGGGTTGCTGAAAGCCAAATCAAACGAGGCAGACCATTGGATGAGGAGGGCAATATTGCTCGCCACTTTGACCGCGAACGATACCATATCCAGGCCATTTTGCCATCACGTCGTATCAGCGAGAGATCGTTGAACGACAGTCAAAGTTGCTCCCACGGATGCATGAGACACGCACTGTCTTGATGGATGTCTGTGCCACCCACCAACGTCCTACTGATCTTCGCAGCATGTGCAAAACGACATTCGGCTTCAAAAACAATGGACGAGGTACCCACCTATTCGTTATACGGCACGTACTCGAGCTCTCGTTTGCAGTTGTCGAATTGGATCAAGGTCTCGTTGGTATAAGCCGCCAGCGGATCCACACCAGCAAACTTCGTCCATTGCGCAAATGTACGTTTCTTCCCGAGTCCATACTTCTCAAGCTCCGAGTGGTCGAAGTCGTCGCTCGTCACAGGAAGCCCCATGATGTAGCGAGCGCGTCGCTTTGACTTCTGTAAGATCCAGTATTTCTTGTCCCAGTCCTCACTCCAGATCTTCTTCCTCTCCTCGTAGTAATGGTACACAAAGTCAACCGATGGCGCGTAGAAGTCGTACCCAGCAGTCCAAAACCGTGCCGCACGATGGAACTCCTCGCCGAAGAAAAGAATCGGCGTGTACGGGTCGCTCGGAACCTCTTTGAACGCGTGGCACGTCCCCATGGCGAATCCGCCGGCAAACTGCGAGTGGAGTCGGGGTTTTGTTTCTTTGGTTTTCGGGAACCAACCCACGCCTAGGTACTGCACCATGGCATCAGCGTCTTCTGTCTCAATGCGCGAGTAACACATGACGCCCATCTCGTTATCCTTGGAGTGATCGGTAAGGTACTCGGAGGACTTGGGGTAGACGGTGAGAATCGCCTTCTCGTTCTTGATGTCTTCCCACTGTTGGATCATTTGCTCATCCCAATTCGTCATGAAGACCATGTGCGAGTCTACCTCTACGCAGAAGTCCTCATCACCAAACTCCTTCTCGGCAACCGCACGCGCCACAGACGTGCCCTAGAAAGTATAAACGATCTCAGTCGGGACTTATTTCAGCACGTTGGCCTCTCATTTACTTACCGCAGCATCAATTGCGTTCGTCATGACGGAGACGATCTGGTTGCGGCGGCAGTTCGACTCACCCACTGCCTGGCAGTAGGCGTCAACACATTGCATCTCGCCTTCATGCTCGAAGATCTGATCGTGGATCGTCAGTTTGAACAGCTCAGGCTGGGCGGCGTTGTGAAAGAGAGTTTTAAGGGTCTCGACGCATCGCTTCGTGTCGCGGTAGTTTGTAATGAGAATTATCGTGCGTCGACCGCGAATTACGGATGTTGGTGCCGGTGCCGGAGTCGGATTCTCGACGTGTCTCTCACCGACTACTCGGAGGTTCTGCGCCGAAAATGTATTGTCGACGCGAACTGGAATAACCGGCTCAGGCACGATTTCTCGCTCGCTTTCCTTGGCAAGGCTGGTCTGGTGGAGGTGCGTGGCCTGGTAGAGAATGATCCAAATCTACGTGACTGGCAGCAGAACAAGCACGAGTGTGCGCAGTACGCTGCCTTGACTCCAACTGTTGGACTTCTTCATCGCTGCGATTTGGTCGATTGATCACTGAGCTCGACGCGCACAAGCAGCCCAAGCTCGACTCCTCTACGCTATTGCCATCAAGCCTACCCAAGGTTTCCCTCCGCTACGAATGTTTACCAGCAGCCATCATTTGCCGCCAAACGTTTTCAGTAGTTGAGATGCGTTTGAAATTTACGGCTGCCTTGGACGAAGATTTGGTCCGACAGCTGCCGAGCTCAAAAGCTTGCCATCATTTCTGGTGTCTCCACTCTTGTCGCATCGAAAACACATTAGCACAGTCTCACGTTTTCATGGCCTCGTCCTCTCGTAAGAGATAGAACTCGTTGAAACGACGCCTCTCACAGGTCCCGTAGTTCAATTGGTATCTTTATCAATCGATCCCTCTCATAACGGCTTGCCACTTTATTGTGACTTATGCATTGGACATCTATTTGTATTGTATAAATCGATGACCTGAATATACACATAATACTGAATCTATCATCAGGACGAGGAAAATTGAACTAACTGCTACTGAACTTCTTGCTGTTGAATCTGGTGCACAATTGCGTAGTTTTAAACACTTGGAGGCTCCACTTGAGGTCCATCACAACGTTTTTCGCACGGATCTTCAACCTGAGCACAGGGCTACATATAGAGAGTTAGCTGTCAGGCCGGCGGGATTGCGCCACGAGCACAGCGACGAACAAGCCGTACTGTAGCCACTAGTCTCGTCGTGGTCGGGACTGCGAGCGAAATCATGGAGTGCGCGCAAAACACAGGAATGTTGAGCAAGTGTTGTCCGTGGGACACGGGAGACACCGCCACCAAAGACAAAGAGTGCGTAAGGATCAATAGACGTTGATTATCACAGGCGGTGTCGACGGACGATACACTGACAGTGTGTCTGTTCCCAAGGTATTCGTTCCTCCAGCTGAACAATTCGAATGTATTGCATAATTTCAACGCGCAATCTGTCTATTTATCAAACGGAACGTACTCGAGCTCCTTGCAGTTGTCGAACTGCACCCAAGTCTTGTTGGTCCAAGGTGCCAGCGGATCCACACCGGCAAACTTAGTCCATTGCTCAAACGTGCGTTTCTTCCCGAGCCCGTATTTTTCAAGCTCCGAGTGGTCGAAGTCGTCACTCGTCACAGGAAGCCCCATGACGTGACGCGCACGTCGCTTTGACTTTTGAAGGATCCAGTACCGCCGACCCCAGTCCTCGCTCCAAATCTTCGTACGCTCTTCATAGTAATGGTACACAAAATCAACCGACGGCGCGTAGAAGTCGTACCCAGCAGTCCAAAACCGTGCCGCACGATGGAACTCCTCGCCGAAGAAAAGAATCGGCGTGTACGGGTCGCTCGGTACCTCTTTAAACGCGCGGCACGGACCCATCGCAAAACCACCTGCAAACTGCGAGTGTAGACGCGGCTTCGTCTCTTTCGTCTTGGTGACCCAGCCGACGGCCAGGTACTGCACCATGGCGTCGGCGTCTGGCGTCTCGATACGCGAGTAACACATGATGCCCATCTGGTTGTCCTTGGAGTGATCGGTGAGAAACTCGGAGGACTTGGGGTAGACGGTCAGGATAGCGTTCTCGTTCCCAGTGTCCTCCCATTGCTGGATCATTTGCTCATCCCAGTTCGTCACGAAAACCATGTGCGAATCGACCTCCATGCAGAAATCGTCGTAACCGAACTCCTTCTCGGCAACGGCGCGCGCCACAGACGTGCCCTAGACATGAAAACACGCACCAAACGGTCAGCAACTCGTTCTGCAAAACATAGAACCCAAGTGAACGCTTAACTCACCGCAGCGTCCTTAGCGTTGGTCATGACCGAGACGATCTGGTTCCGGCGGCAGTTCTTCTCGCCCACCGCCAGACAGTAAGCGTCGACGCACTGCTTCTCGCCTTCGTTCTCGTAGATCTGGTCGTGAATCGTGAGCTTGAAGAGCTCCGGCTGCGCAGCGTTGTTGAAGAGAGTCTTGAGCGTCTCGACACATCGCTTCGTGTCGCGGTAATTTGTGATGAGGATGGTCGTGCGACGGCCGCGAATGACGGACGTTGGCGCGGGCGCTGGTGCCGGTGCGGGGGTCGGGTCTTCGGCGAGCAGTTCACCGACTACGCGGAGGTTCTGCACCGAGAGAACATTTTCGGCGCGGACTTGGACGGCCGGAATAATCGGCTCGGACGCAGTTTCGCGTTCATTGTCCTTGGCAAGGCTCGACTGGTGGAGGTGCGTGGCCTGGTAGAGGATGATCGAGACGTATACTATCGGCAAGAGCACGAGTATGAAAGTACGCAATGCGTTGGCTTGGCTCCAACCAGTGGAGTTCTTCATCGCGACGGCTTGGTCAATTGATCACTGAGCTCGACGTACGCACATACACCAGGGATGATGCCCTCTCCCTCCCCTTCCTCTCTCTCTCTCTCTCTCTCTCTCTCTCTCTCTCTCACGCGCAGCCGTTTCAGAAAGCGTGTTGGTACAGAGAGGAAACGACGTTGAAGAGACTGAACTGACTGGCAACGGCTGGGACGATGGGCTCAGATCCGTGAAGCCGTGCAGAAAAGTCAGTCTCTTGCTGATACAATGGGATCGTTAGCCGGGAATTCGCAGGCTGCGATGGTGTGGGTGGTGTGGTTTCAGTTGCTACTGACAAGTGAGCCATTTGTTACCATGTCGCAATCGGCTCATCCCCAATGAGATGTGTGAGATTGGTCGGGAGAGGCATCCACCAAGCAGATGGTGGTCAGTTGAGACCGGTAAAACTCACCTCTCGCCAGTACAAGTGGGCAGTAGGCACTCGACCATATGACCCAGGCGTGCAGTTCAGTCGAGATTAGAGCCAACCAATTTTCGATCGTGTCCCCGAGAAGTACACTCTGCCCGGTGCACTCTCAAACACCGTGTTGACGTACAGAGATTCACCCACTTTCACTGTATTGACGTTACAGTACCACGACCTACGGCTCTATCAAAGACGAAATCAATTCAGTGAGTGGAGTCAGCTCTCGAGTGAACGGGCGAGCTTCTCCACACGGCGAACTCGTTGAGAGCATCCAAAGCCCTTCCCCGCAATCAGCGAGACTGTCTCAGGCAATGCAGTGAAGTCATGCGGGGAATCGTAGATATCCAACTCCTATGGCCGCACGTGAGTACGTTCTCACCAAAGCTTTCAAGTGCGAAAGAAAGTAGCCAAGCTTCGCTCCCTGAATGGACACGGGGGAAAGATCGCGCACGTCAGAGATCAGGTGGCGCGTCCCCGCCATTTGTTTCGCCCCCTGTTGTCTGGGTGAGCGTCCCAAACATGCCCTCGCACTCTGGTAGTCGCTCACCAGGGAGTAGAGCGTTCTTCCAGACGTCATACTCCACCTCCGTATCCGAGAATGGACATGGGAGCTTCGCAGATCGACCGATCTTCATTTCTAAACCGTAGCAGCGTCGACATCGAAAGCCCACCAACCGCGCTGCCACCCGTGACAATCATGGGGTTGGGCGGCTCTTTTCCGTGGTGACGAGGTGCTTGTACATGGCGTGGTAGCTGGGAATTTGAAGCGATGGCTAGGAGAGAATTCCTCTTAATTTGAGCTCTTCGCTGCGTATTGAGGAGGGGAGTCGTTAGCGATAGACAGACAGCCTGTCGTGTCTCTATCAGTTTTGTACTGGTAATCACCGTGAATCACATCGAAGATGCCAGTTTCTCGCTGAACTGATCGCGTCGATCTACATGACTTGAGGCCCAAATGCGGTGCACAGGTCATAGCTCTTCGCGTCACTGGTTTTTCGTCGCGAACACAGGAAGCGATGCAGTTTCGAAAGAAATTGCAATGCAGCGGCAGTGATTCATGCCTCAGACTGGGTGACTGAACCTGTCCTTTGGGGGTCAGACTACTGGTCCACGCAATGGAGGTTGAAGTATGTGCGATTCATAGGCGAGAGGCAAGCTGTCCCTGTGAACGACAATGCTGTCTTCGACCCAATTGAATGTGGAGTTGTGGGAGAGAATTTTCGAATCAACTCCTTTTCGGTCTTCTCTTCAAGTTGAGGACGATCAGACATCATGGTCTGATACACGATACACGTGATGCGTCAACTTTTTAGTGATGTGATGTGTCGCGTGACACCTGTCGTGCCACTTTCAGGGGCAAGATTCGAATATATCCAGAAGAAATAATTCATCCACCTCAATTATTTTTGATATGGTACGAGTTCGAGTTCGCGGCAATTGTCGAACTGGTCGTACTTGGTCTTGTTAAACTTGGCCATGGGATCAATACCGGAGAACTTGACATACTGCTCGAAGGTCCGTTTCTTGCCGAGCCCGTACTTGTCCAGATCCGTGTGGTCAAAGTCGTCCTGGGACACAGGCAAGCCCATCATGAACCGCGAGCGGCGGCGAGACTTCATGAGCATATGATACCGCTCGCCCCAGTCTCGTTCCCAGATCTTGCTTCGAGTTTCAAACCAATGGAAGACGATATCGATGGCCGGCGCGTAAAAGTCGTATCCGTGGGTCCACAGCCGAGCAGCTCGAGCGTACTCTTCGCCGTAGAAGAGGATCGGCGTGTACGGGTCGTTGGGCACTTCCTTGTAGGACTTGCACGTGCCAAAGTTGAAACCACCGGCGAACTGTGCATGGAGCCGTGGCTTGGACTGCGGTGTGCGATCGATCCAGAGCACGCCGATGAACTGGACCATGTTGTCGAAATCACTCGATTCGATTCGGGCGCTACACATGAGCCCCATCTTGTTGTCCTTGGAGTGGTCTGTGAGGAACTCGGTCGATTTCGGGTACACCGTGAGGATCGCGTTCTCATTCTCGATCGACTCCCAGTGGGTCACGAGCTTCTCGTCCCAGCCCTTGACAAACACAATATGCGAGTCGAGCCCGAGGCAAAAGTCCTCATCTCCCAACGCCTTCTCGGTCATGTACCGTGCGACCGTCGGCCCCTACAAGAACATGCCAACAGTCAGTTCCCTCGTATGAATCATCACCTCCACCCGACATACCTTGGCGTCCTTTGCGTCCACTTTACTCGATACGATCTGCGCTCGCCGGCACTTCCTTTCGCCGACAAGCTGGCAGTAGGCGTCGACGCACTGCATCTCGCCCTCGGCCTCGTAGATCTGGTCGTGCACGCTCACCTTGAGCAGCTCGGGCGCGACCGCGTTCTCAAACATGGACTTGAGCGTCTCGCCGCAGCGCTTCCAGTCGCGAAAGTTGACCAGAAACACCATGGTCTTGCGTCCTTGGAGCGCCGTCGTGGGCGCGGGCGTCTGTCTGGCCATGGGCGGCGGCGTGAGCGGCGGCGGCGACTGCGCGGCCTCTCGCGCCGCGCGGATGCGGTTGAGCACGGCGTGCTGCCGCGTGGAGACGGCGCGCGCCGCCGGCGTTGCCGGGAACTGGTAGTAGAGGAAGCCGCCGTAGAGCAGCAGCAGCAGCGCGACGGCCGTGAGCCGCGCGGGCCCGTGGCGCGTCATGGAGCCTCGCGTCTGTGTCGATGACGAGTGGCGTTCGTCTCACGGGAGTCCATGCTTCGCCCCCTCGACATTTGTCCAATCGTAATGACACATATTGGGAAAGGCGGTCCGGGAGCTCCCTCTCTATTACAATAATGGAAGGCTTCTATATCACGCGGCCACGTGACAGGGCAACGATCGGATTGGCAACACAATTATTAATCCAATTATTTTTTTTGGAGGACGGGTCTCCAGGAAGGATGCCTGGGTAAATACGACGAAAAGCTCCGCAGGAAGAGCCCTGAACACTTAGGTGAACGGCACGAACTCGAGGTCGTCGCAGTTGCGGAACTGCTCGTACTGGGTCTTGTTCTGCTTGGCGAGCGGGTCGATGCCCGAGAACTTGACAAACTGCTCGAACGTTCGCTTCGTGCCGAGCGCGTATTTGTCGAGATCCGTGTGGTCAAAGTCGTCGCTCGACACGGGCAGCCCCAGCACGTGCCGCATGCGGCGCTTGGAGCGCATCATCATTTGGTATCGCTCGGGCCAGTTCTCGTCCCAGATCTTGCCACGGGTCTCGTACCAGTGGTACACGACGTCGATGGATGGCGCGTAGAAGTCGTACCCGTGGGTCCATAGCCGCGCGGCGCGGTGGTACTCCTCGCCGTAGAAGAGAATGGGCGTGTACGGGTCGTTGGGCACCTCCTTGTACGAGCGGCAGTTTCCAAAGTTGAAACCACCGGCGAACTGGGCCATGAGCTTGGGCTTGGTCGCGTTGGCTTTCACGAACCAGTTGACGGCGAGGTACTGCACGACGGCGTCGAAGTCCTCCGACTCGATGCGCGCACCGCACATGAGCCCCATCTTGTGGTCCATCGAGTGGTCGACCAAGTACTCGGAGGACTTGGGGTACATCGTAATGATCGCGTTCGGGTTCTCGATCGAGTCCCAGTGCTGGACCAGCTGCGTGTCCCACCCAGGCACGAAGATCATGTGCGAATCGAGTCCGAGGCAGAACTCCTCGTCACCGAGCGCCTGCTCCGTGATGTGGCGAGCAACCGTAGGGCCCTGCAAGTCCATTGCGTCGTTAGATTAGCATCCTCTCTCTCTCCATTATTGAGAATCTTCTAGGGCCCGTACCTTGGCGTCCTTGGCGTCGACTTTGGTCGAGACGATCTGCGCTCGTCGGCAATGGCGCTCTCCAACACGCTGGCAGTAGGCGTCCACGCACTGGAGCTCGCCCTGCGCCTCGAGGATCTGGTCGTGGAGACTCACTTTGAGCAGCTCGGGCGCGGCCGCGTTCTCGAACATGGACTGCAGCGTCTCGCCGCAGCGCTTCGAGTCGCGGAAGTTGACGATAAACACCATGGTCTCGCGCCCTCGAATCACCGTCGTTGGCGCGGGCGTCGCCGCCTCTTCCATGCGGACCACAGGCGTCGCCGCCTCCTCTTCCACGCGCAGCATGGGCTCGTCGAGCGCCTGCACGTGGCTCAGCACGGCCTCGTTGGGCTGCGCGGGCCGGCGATCGTGGTCCGCCGGCGGCTCCTGCAGCGAGCGCCGCAGGTCCGAGAACTCGTAGGTCATGACGGCGACGTAGGCGAGCGCCGCGAGCAGCAGCGCGGCCGAGCGCACGCGGTGGTGGTCGGGGCGGTCGGTCGGTTTCATCGAATACTCGCGAGTGGGAAGAGTCGGGAATGAGCAAAAGAAAGAAAACGGATCGCGAGAGCCACGCAGAGCGCCCTGGGAGAGAGAGACATCTCCATTGGGTCCGAGGCCCAGAGATTCGTGGGTGCAGCTGAAACGAATTTTTTCTGGATGCATGATATATGGAGGGGAGAGAAGAGGCAATTTAAGTGAATTATAATTGGGAGACGACGCACCCCTACGTCGAGAGGAACGGCACGAGCGCGAGGTCGCGGCAGTTGTCGAACTGCTCGATGACCTTGTCGTCGTACGGCGCGAGCGGGTCGATGCCCGAGAACTGCTTCCACTGCTCGAAAGTCCGTTTCTTGCCGAGCCCGTACTTGTCCAGATCCGTGTGGTCAAAGTCGTCCTGGGACACCGGCAAGCCCATCATGAACCGCGTGCGGCGCCGCGACTTCATGAGCATCTGGTAGCGCTGGCTCCAGTCTTCGTCCCAGATCTTGGTGCGGGTCTCGTACCAGTGGTAGACAATGTCGACGGCCGGCGCGTAAAAGTCGTACCCGTGGGTCCACAGCCGAGCAGCTCGCGCGTACTCTTCGCCGTAGAAGAGGATCGGCGTGTACGGGTCGTTGGGTACTTCCTTGTAGGACTTGCACGAGCCAAAGTTGAAGCCGCCGGCGAACTGCGAGTGGAGCAACGGCTTGGTCGTGTTGTCGCGGTCGAGCCACTTGACAGTGAGGTACTGGACCATGGCGTCGTCGCCGGCCGTCTCAATATGCGCACGGCACATGAGCCCCATCTTGTGGTCCATCGAGTGGTCCTTGGTGAGGTAGTCGAGCGACTTGGGGTACACCGTGAGGATCGCGTTCTCGTTCTCGATCGAGTCCCAGTGGGTCACGAGCTTCTCGTCCCACTTGTCCACGAAGACCAAGTGCGAGTCGAGCCCGAGGCAAAAGTCCTCGTCGCCGATCGCCTTCTCCGTGATGTACCGCGCGACCGTCGGGCCCTAGCAATCGCATCATAGCACGTCAGCGTCGTCTCCATCGACCAGCTTCATAGCTCTTTTACATGGACTCACCCTGGCGTCCTTGGCGTGGACTTGGGTCGAGACGATCTGCGCGCGCCGGCACTTCTTCTCGCCCACGAGCTGGCAGTAGGCGTCCACGCACGGCAGCTCGCCGAGGTCGTCGCGGATCTGGTCGTGCACGCTCACCTTGAGCAGCTCGGGCGAGACCGAGTTGGCGAACATGGACTGCAGCGTCTCGCCGCAGCGCTTCGAGTCGAGAAAGTTGACGATGAAGACCAGCGTCCGGCGGCCGCGGAGCGCCGTCTTGGGCGCCGGCACGGGCGTCGCGACGACGGGGCGCACGGCGCGCACGCGCTCCTGCGCGATGGCGCTCGGGATGCTGTTGGCCGCCGTGTCGGTCTGCTGCACGAACGAGTACTGGAAGCCCATGACGACGACGTAGACGAGCAGGAGCAGCAGCAGCGCCACGAGGTCGAGGCGCTGGTCGCGCGAGAGCGGCAGCGAGGGCTTCATGGCGGTCGACGGGGAGGTCGAGGAGTGGCGACGGCGCTTGCGCGGCGCAGCGTGATGATGCGTCCAGTGAACCCACGTGGGTTACTGTCTCGAACCGCAACGGGAAGGAAGCGCATCTCCTTTCGCGGGACCGCGACCTTCAGAACTCGATGGCCGGAAGAGGCGCCAGCAACTGGACGGCGGGGGGGCATTTGTTGGGAGAGAGCACGCGATGCACTGGACTCGGTGAGCTGAGTTGTGGGGGGCATCTTCGTCCCACACTGAAGTATGATAGGATGGTCATCATGACGAGGGGTCTGTGGACAGGGAGGGAGGTGACCGCTGGTGATGTGACGTCCACTAACTGCATTGCGAGCTTCCGACTCAAGACGGTGGTGTCATTATGTATCATACAGCAGTGAGGAGGTTCTCCGAGCAAAGACGATCTCTACACTACGTGGCAGTCAAGGACGGCTCAGTCGTAGGCCGGGAGCATGTCGGGCGGGCCGAAGTCGCACGAGCCGGGCTGGTAGCTCTGCACGTGGGTCGCCATCTGCGCGATCGTGCAGCATGAGCACCACCAGACGCAGCAGTAGTCTCCGCAGCAGCTCCCCGGGATCTGGAAGCGCACGCGCACTTTGCTGCGAAGCTGCCAGATGAGAACGAGGTAGATGAGTGCGACGACCGAGAGGATCGCGTCGACGACCAAGTCGAACGGCGTGCTCGAGTCGCCGATGGAGATCCTGACCGAGCTGCTGTCGTCGCTCCAGCTCGAAAAGATGGTCGAGTCGTCCTTCGACTTGACAGCCGTCGCGAACGAGATGCACGACAGGGCGATCGAGGCGACGTAGAGCACGAGGAATGAGATGAGCACGACGCTGTAGCGCGCCACGTTCATGCGGTGCGCGATCTGCGCGACCGAGATGAACGGCAGACACGTGGCCATGCAGCAATTGGGCACGATGTCAGTGCAGCAGCCGCAGATGTCCGCGCTCCAGGCGCCGACGCGGATGCCGTTGGCGTCGTGGGTGCGATGGTCGTCGACAAGAGGCGAGGCGTGGTAGGCAGTGGCCTTGGGCGTCTCGTCGGCCATGATTGGGACTTGAGCAGAGGAAGGAAGGATCGGAAGTGAGAAGGCAGCAACGCCCCACTCATCAGGAGGTCAGGAGCTCCTGAGAAGGGGACCTGGCTCCTTGGAAGCGTGTTAACTGCACTGGTGCAGGATGTAATCTCTTAGTGTGAGATGGGACTCCAAAAATTGGTATTATTTGGAACCTCTCGGTGGGTCCAGGAGGAACCCGGCTCGACGATGCGATAAATCCATCCGCGAGAGAAATGGCTGGTGTGTCCAACGTTCAACTGCCGCTCCTCCAAGCAGCCTCTTTCTCGCCAAGGCCAAGTGACTACAGCAGTTTAGAACGAAGTGAACCCAACATATCCCCATCTCGAAACGCTACTCCTCAAAGATCACTGGGTTGTGCCTCAGTCCACTCATCTCCGAGATAAGCAAACCCAGCCTTTGGTCGTTTGTTCTCTTGACGAAATAAATTGGCGAGTAGAGATTCTAGATTCAATCGGCTTGATTCAGCAAGCAGGCCTGGTCGAAGTCGTAGCTCGTGAGGTAGTAACTCCAGAGTTGCTCAACCTTCTCCAGTTCGCAGAAGATCTTGTTGTCGCAACCAGGAATCGCGGTGACTTCTTCATTCACGCGAATCTGGACAAAGTACGCAGGTGCACTAGCTTCGCCGCACGTGGCCTTGGCGGCCTACTTGTACAGGCCAAATTCCAGGTTCGCCATGAAAGGCTGGATGCGAGACGCTCGGAACTGGCGCGCATCGATCTGAGCTGGCGTGAAGCTCGCGAGAAGCGGCGTCTTGTCCGTGTAGCCCAACAGCGTCATCAACGGCGTCGTGGTTTCACCGTGAACGAAGCGGAAGTTGCCAACGATCGACGTCTTGTTCTGCGTGAAGTCCTTCATGTACTTGTAGATGTCCTTGAGGAGGACGGAGGAGATCTCGTAGCTGATCTTGGCACCGGCGGAGCTCTCGAGGAATGTATCGAGATCATCCGCAAACTCGAGGGATTTGATGAATTCCGGTGACAACAGCGAGCACCACTTGTCCTTGTCCTTTGAGAGAGCAATATCGAAACCGCAGGCAGAGTATACGATTGCGAGGTCACTTGAGCTTAACTCCGCACCAGGTGGCAAATTGAGCGCAGCTCGCAGGGTCGCAAAGTTCTTCTGATAATCTGCTGAGTCCTTGTACTTGGTGGTCTCAATGTGCGCGACGTCGTTGTTGATGACGTCGTTCGAGTAGCGTGGGCAGAAGTCAAAGAAGCGTAGGTTTCGGTCCTACCGAGGCAGAAAGTCAGTAAGAAATCAGACTTCAGCACAATGACGAGCGAACATACATCATTCTTGGGATTCTGAGTGTACTTGACGTCATTGGGGTTGGTGAAGAAGTTGGTCGCGAATCTGTCCGATGTAGTCGTCAGTTTTCTCGTTTCGAAGTCAATTGAAGTCAGTCGCTGCACACGTAACTTACCCGGTGGCTGTATCCTTTGTACGGGGCTTGATGGTATGCTGAAGGATGAACCGGTCAGCGGAGTAGGCGGATGGAATAGCCTGGCCGACTCGCTGGCGAGCTCGTAGACCAAACGCCTTGGCTTCCTCGGTACCTGCGGGGGCAAGTGCTCCGTCCATTGTCACAGTGTGCGGTGGCTTGTAACCCCGCAGCCATGTCGGAAGAACGTCATTGTACTTTGCTTGTAGCTTGTTCACGAAAGCGATGATATCTCCAGCGTTGCCTTTGGTTGGGTATCGCGTGGCGTGGCGAAGGACGCTCTGCAGTTGAACGAGAGTATATTGCGAGGCTTCGTCATTCGTGAGTGTCTTGACGAAGGCAGGCACTCCAAGCGGGTCCGAGCTCTGATCCCAGTACGGAGTCTTGGATGCAAGTGACGTGGTAAGATCGAAGGACCCTGACGCGTATACCGCCGTAACAAACGTCGGGAGTAGGAAGCCAAAACTGCGAACCATCCTGGAGGTATTGCACTTAAGAGCGGTCGTGTGAAAGCCAAAATATGGGCTTGACACCCGAGAAGGGCACATGCTTCGAATGGCAAGTCGCACACAAGCTGTAGATGCCTCCTCGTCTCGTATTGCCTCATCGCAACGCCATAAATCCCAGCGAGCTCCCAGCAAAAGCCTCTGCAGAGATCGACGCGAGTTGCGGACACGATAACAAGCAATCATCACCTGGGATCCTTGGAGTTTCCTTCCCATCACGGGCTGAGATCAAGTGGAGCTGACGCACTTGAAGCTCAGAGAAATGATTCGCTTGATCAGTCGATGCGATTGTGGCCACGTGCGAGTTCCGAAACGATCCGCTTGGACATGCGTAACGGCAAAAAACTGCTGCACAACCTCGAGTAAAGGCAAGCTCAGTCTCACCGACAGCTCGCGGTTGGCCAAGTGTGGCTGCGAAAATGTGAAGAGAAGAGCTGTGGATTGAGCGTAGGATGGCACGGCTATCGTAGGAACTGCAATGTCGGCGAACCCAAATCGTCTTAGTTACTTGTAAGGTACGAACTCCAGCTCTCCACAATTCTGAAACTGCTCAATAGTCTTGTCACTGAACGGCGCGAGCGGATCGATGCCCGAGAACCTTATCCACTGGTCAAACGTACGCTTCTTGCCAAGCCCGTATTTGTCCAATTCGGTGTGGTCAAGGTCCTCTTTCGAGATGGGCAAACCCATCATGAACCGAACGCGGCGCTTCGATCGCATCATCACGTGGTATCGCTCGCCCCAATCACGCTCCCAAATCTTCCGCCGCAGGTCGTACGTGTGGAAGACGATGTCGGCCGACGGTGCGTAGAAATCATACCCTGATGTCCACAGTCGAGCCGCTCGAACGTACTCCTCACCGTAAAATAAATCGGTGTGTACGGGTCGTTGGGTACCTCCTTGTACGAGCGACAGCTACCAAAGTTGAAGCCACCAGCAAACTGTGACATGAGTCGAGGCTTGGTCGCGTTGGTCTTGTCCAGCCACCGCACAGCGCGATACTGCACCATGGCATCGATGTCGCTTGTCTCGATGCGGGCGATGCACATGAGGGCCATCTGATGATCTTTCGTGTGGTCCTCCATGTAGATTGTGTCCTTTGGGTACACAGTCAGGATCGCGTTCTCATTGCCAATCGATTCCCACTGTTGTACAGCCGTCACATCCCAGTTAGGCGTGAACGTCAAGTGTGAGTCGATGCCGAGACAGAAGTCCTCATCTCCAATCGCCTTCTCAGTGATGTACCTCGCCACGGTCGGTCCCTAGAGTTTCACAACCAAAGCATGAGCCTCTTTCGAGCTCACTGCAGAATCCATTAGGTACCCACCTTGGCGTCCTTGGCGTCGACCTTGGTCGTCACAATCTGTGAGCGGCGGCAGAGGTTCTCGCCAACGAGCTGGCAATACGCCTCCACGCACTCCATCTCGCCTTCGGCTTCGTAGATTTGGTCATGAACGCTCACTTTGAGCAGATCTGGCTCAGCCGCTGTCTCGAAGAGCGACTTGAGCGTGTCGCCGCAGCGCTTCCAGTCGCGGTAGTTGACCACGAGCACCATGGTTTTGCGGCCACGCAGCACCGAGTTGGGCGCGGCCTGCACGGGCGCTGGCGCCGGCACAGGCGTGTCTTCCTCCGCAGCGACGTCTCTCTCCACACGGAGCGGCTGCAAGGCTGTGATTGCGGCTCTGTGGGCCGTGACTTGCAGCGGACTCTTGCTCACGACCGGCGACTGTGTGACGTGCGCAAACTGGCGGAGCATGAGCACGACGTACACGAGCGGCAGCAGCGAGAGCGCGCCGCGCAGACACGAGGACGAGGGCGACTTCATGGTGCGCGGGATGACGCACAAGCGCGAATGGTGAGCCAGTCGTCGCGTACGTGACAGGATCCGGTAGAGAGCGCAAGGCGCCAGGCACGTTCTGGACGTTTCTGGTGAGATCCCATTTGAGGCCAGAGACAGGCCGAAAACCAGATTCCCAAAAAAGGGGGCGAATCAACATTAACGGTCCCTAATATACCCAGAAACACGTTTTCACAGTGTATTAGGGAGGGGGGGGGGGGGGGGGGGGGAATGATCCAATGATCTAGAGCTTGCATGCGGCGTCGAAGTCGTAGGTGTTGAGGTAGTAGTCCCAGAGCTTCTCGACCTCGGAGAGCGCGCAGAAGACTTTGCCACAGCCAGGAATGGCCGTGACCTGCTCGTTGATGCGGATCTGCACGAAGTACTTCGACTGCTGGGGCTCGTCGGCCGCCTCGCAGCCCTTGCCGGCCTTCTTGGCGTACAAGCGGAACTCCAAGTTAGCAAGGAACAACGCGAGACGGGAGCCACGGAACTGGCGTGCATCGATCTGAGCCGGCGTGAAGCTCGCGAGGAGCGGCGTCTTGTCCGTGTAGCCCAACAGCGTCATCAACGGCGTCGTGGTCTCGCCGTGAACGAAACGGAAGTTGCCGACGATCGACGTCTTGTTCTGCGTGAAGTCCTTCATGTACTTGTAGATGTCTTTGAGGAGGACGGAGGAGATCTCGTAGCTGATCTTGGCTCCGGCGGAACTCTCCACAAAAGTCTCAAGGTCGTCGGCAAAGTCGCTCGACTTGACGAAATCCTCCGACAGCAGCGTACACCAGTTGCTCTGGGTCTTGTACATGGCAATGTCGAAAGCGCACGCCGCGTACGCTGACTCAACGTCAAGCGTTGTGAGGTTGGCGTCCTGCGGGAGGTTAAGCGACTTGCGCAGAATCTCGATGTTGTTCAAGTACGCGGGCGAGCTCTTGTACTTGTTGGCCTCGACGTAGGCGTCGTCGTTATCGGCGATCTCCTTCACGTAACGCGGACATTGGTCGAAGAAACGGAGGAGAAGGTCCTACAGAAGCAGCGAGTCTCAGTGACCAAGATTACATGGAAGGAGTCAAGCGATGGTACTCACCGAGTCCTTGGAGTACTGCGTGTACTTGACATCTGCAGCGTTCGAGAAGAACTTGCTCGCAAAGCTAGAAAACCCACCATAACCGTGAGTTCACCCTGTGCGCTTAGAATCGCGCAGATAATGAGTCCAATGTACCCGATGGCCGTGTCCTTTGTGCGTGACTTGTATGTGCTCGACAGGAAGAATTTGTCAGCCGAGTAAGCAGCCGGCAGTGCCGATCCAATGCGCTCGCGCGAGCGAGCCCCCAAGAGCTGCGCCTCTTCAGCACCCGAAGTGGCCAAGAGGCCGTCAATCGACGAGTTGTATGGAAGCTTGTAGGTCTGGAGCCAGGCCGGGATGACGCTGCCGTACTTGGTCTGCAGCTTGGTGAGGAAGTCCTGGATTTCGCCAGCGTTTCCCTTGGTTGGGAAGCGCGTGCCGTGGCGCACGACGTTCTGCACCTGCAGCAGCGTGTACTGGGACTCCTCTTCAGGCGAGACCGTCTTGAGGTACGGCGCCGGACCGAGCGGGTCCTTGCTCTCATCCCAGTACGGGGTCTTGGTCGCCAGCGTCTTGGTGATGTCGTACGCCGCCGCGTCAGCATGCGAAGACAGCACGAGCACGGCGAACGCCGTGGCGAGGAAGCCGAAGCTGCGGACCATTGCTTTGTTGTTCTTGAGTATCTCTTGGCGGATTGTCGAGTGGTTCTCTCTCTCGCAACACGAGACGTACACGTACGTACCACCGGCGAGCGTTTGGCCCCTGCGACGTCATCCAGACAGTTCAGCACGGAGCCTGGCCGTTCCACTCCATGCTCGCTCTGCTTTCAGTCCCACTCGACTGCTCCTTCTCGCAGCACGCGCTTGGCGCCAATTGAATCTTGAGCTGCCTCGTGCGAATCTTGTTGTCGGCGCGCCGGCAACCGAGCTCAACGTTTCGCGGCGGATCTGCTGAGCAGGTCCACGGTGTCTGCGGCGCGTAGATTCGCTTAGTCGACGGTCATACTGAGCGCGCTGACGTGGACACGACACGAATCAGCAACGACGGAGACTCGATCGGTCAGGTGGCCTCGGCTGAATCTTTGTGGAAAGGCAACCGCTCGCTGACTGTCAAACTGATGAGATAGAGTGGTCCACGTCAAAGATAGTACATATGTGGTCCACATTATGACGCACTCCATACTGTTCAGAACGATGTTGAAGAGGCAGGGGGGGGGGGGCGAACATGGAAGACCGAGTCGACGACTGGGACGCAGAGGGCGAGGCCCCGGGGCCGTTTGCAGCGCGAGCGATGGACGCAAGCGGTGGCAGTGACCATGCGCTAGATGTCCACGCGTTTGGCTGGCGAGAGGACGCTTCTCTGGGCTGTGAGAGCAGCGAGGACGAGAGCGAAGGCATGGGCCTCATGGAGGCGTTCGAGAGCTTCAACCTGCGAGTGCGTGGGCTTTTTATTGCCTAGCGAGGGCTGTGAGACGAGGTTCATTGGTTCTGCAGGCTGAGAAGCGAGTGCAAGAGCTGCTGACCGCCACCGACGAGAAGGTAAGGGCGAGAAGCGGTGCTGAGACCTGCCGACTGATAGGTGAGACGACTGCAGCTCTTCTCCGAGACGAGCGATCGTGCGGACGACGCGGATCTGCCGCCGCCCAACACGCCGTCGTACGTGCTGATGAGCGACGCGTACCGCCTCTCGAGGCCACCGCAGTTCCACCACTGGCGTCAGTGCTTCCCGTACCTGCAAGTCACAGGCAAGAGCTCGTTCGACCAAGTGCCTGACGAGCACATCCAGATCCGGCCAGCGATTCCACGCGTCGACTGTGAGAATAAATGCGAGTCGGATGCGGCGCCGCCCGAGTTAGCGGTCGTCGGCAGGGCAATCCAGCTGGAGGTCGACACCTCGGACCCTCCCCAGGAAGAGCTCATCCTCGCGTACGCGACTGATCTTTATGCACGCACGCGACAGTTCTAACGGATGGTGGATAGAGATGGTGAAATGGAGGAAGTGCTCGAGGAAGATCGATCCAAGGAGCAAACGAACAGTGACGACGAGGAAGATTATGATGATGGGCTCGAAGATGACTGGCCGTGCAAT
Organism: Pythium myriotylum; assembly: GCA_023091665.1. Taxonomy (NCBI): domain Eukaryota; phylum Oomycota; class Peronosporomycetes; order Pythiales; family Pythiaceae; genus Pythium; species Pythium myriotylum. The sequence continues at coordinate 865,818 of JALJCQ010000009.1, forward strand.
GGCTCACTGGCCTGTACTTCCCCGAGAACGACAAGAGTTCATGAAGCCGTGGACCAGATCACGCTGGATATACTCAGAGCCTTGGTTCCTCCAGTTTGCGCAGCAGTGGTCGAAGGCCTCGTGAAGCGACAGCAAAGCGAACTGCGAGAAGCCAGACTCGCTCGCGAAGAAGCGGTGCGAGTTGCTCAAAAAGCTGAGAAGGAGAGGCAAGCAGAGCGTCGGCGACTCCAGCAACTACAAGAACATGAAAGGCTAGCGTACGAAGAAGCAATAGCCAAAGCTGCCGAGGAAGAACGTGTTCGGCAAGAGCAGCAGCAACAAGAACTGCTCCGGCTTCAGCGCGAAGAGAATGACGAAGAAGAGATAAAGATCCGAACTCTGGCGTACTCGCACACTCGTGAGTGGTACCAACCCAATAAGAAATGCTTCTCGCATCGCGGCCGCCAGTTGTGAGCACTCTTTCGATAGCATAACGTCTGATGCCACGTTTGTTGATTTGACTTGGTGCTATTGTATTGTAGAACATACTTGAAGCCAGTGCGTCGAGCGCAAGACTCGGGCGAGCCGCCGAGCCTCGAAGGGATGGATGCGAATGAGACAAGCTCAGTGCCAGCTACGAGAAGCCCTGCCAATCCTCGGCGTTCGAAGCAGCCGAGGAAACCGTCTTCATCTTCGAGACGAAACCAAGTGCGCCGCGTGTCCTCCCCAAACCAAACAGACCTTGTCGGAGCTAAATCCCCGCATGAGTCGCCGCAACAGTCGACAACTAGATCTCGACCGAGCAGTTCCAGTTTCCTAGGCAGTGAAAGGGGTGAGACTTCGCACATCAACGAGGAAGGTGTTCGCTTGCCGGCGATCGATGGTGCTCATCCCAGCAATAAGACCAAACGACACGACACTTTGTCGAGAAAGAGATCTTGGACGGACGACCGAAGCTCACCACCTTCGATATGTCGGCCAGCCGAGTCTGCCACCGTTGCAGCTCCGACCCGAGTTTACGGTATCTCACCGTACCGAATCCCCCCGGCAATCTTGAAAAGCGACCTCATGCGAGAAGCTGTCGCGACAGGAAGACGAAACCAGCCACGTAAAGAGCATAAAGGGGCCTCGGCTTCAAAAAGCTCAGAATTAACTTCACAAGCGTAACCTTGAGTGAGTGGATTTAGATCATAGAACCTGCATCCTAGTTCCTACAAAGCAAGCAATTCGATCCTAGTCGGTTACTCACAGGCAACTTGATCGTCACCTACCTGTTTCGAGAGCACCGTTTACGGGTAACGCTTCGTCGCCATCAGCTTCTCGATCTCCTCGACTGTTCTTGGCACCTTGGTCATGTTCTCGACACCTGTCGCCGTCACGATCACGTCTGACTCGATGCGCACACCGCCCATGCCACGGAAACGTTGGAGCATTTCCCGGTTGATGAACTTGGCTGTCGCTGGATTCGCGAGCACCTCCTTGATCTGAGCCTCAATGAAGTAGCAGCCAGGCTCAACCGTCAGCACCATGTTCTTCTCGAGCGTGAGCACGCATCGCAGCTTCTGGAGGATCTTCTTCGTTGAGCGCACGTGGCCCTTCGGGAAGCCGCCGACGTCATGGACGTCCAGGCCGAGCAAGTGGCCGAGACCGTGCGGGTAAAAGTAGGCCGAGATCTCGTGGTCCATGAGTTCGTCGACCGTACCGTTCTGGAAGAGGCCGTGTTCGAGCAGGTGCTGTGTGAGCACGCGGTGCGAGAGCAAGTGCATGTCGACGTAGCTCACGCCTGGCTGGATCGCAGCCATCACGGCGTCGTGCGCCTTAAGCACGCCTTCGTAGATAAGCTTCTGGTCCTCCGTGAACTTGCCGTTCACAGGGAAGGTGCACGTGATATCGGACGCGTACCCGTGGAGCTCGGCACCCATGTCGTTGAGGAAAATGTCGCCGTCCTCGAGTTTTTTATCGTTCGGCGCACCGGCGTGGCCATAGTGGAGCGCCGACGCGTTGTGGCCACTGCCGCAGATGCACGTGTAGGCGTGGAGACGCGAGCCGCCCGTCGAGTAGCAGTGGTGTAGGAAGTCGCTCTCGGCGTGGAATTCCATCTTCCCCGGGCGAGTGTTCTTCATGACTTCATTGTGGGCGTTCGACGAGAGCTGTGCCACGAAGCGCATGAGCTCAAGCTCTTTCTCCGACTTGATCACACGGCAGGCGACGAGCACGGGATTGAGCGCGTCGACATCGACGTTGAACTCGTCGATGCCGTCAAAGGTCGAGGTCGTGACAGTCTCGAGGCCGCTGTCGTTGTTTTTGCCCTTGAGCACGTAGAGGTTCTCGACGCCGTAGTTGTTCTGGAGCACCGACTTGATCTCATCCATATAGTAGACCGCGTCGACCTTGTAGTGCGCCTTGAAGTACGCGAGTGGCTTGCGCTCGCCGCACCAGAGCTCCCACTCGGCGCTCAGGCGTGGCACGAAGAGCACCGACTGCTCGGTCGTGAGGTCGATCATGGCGGCGCAGTCGGGCTCGCGCACGCCAAAGAGGTACTGGAAGAAGCTCTCTTGGCGGAACGCGTACTGCGTGTCCGTGTCGTAGCGGTCGACCTCGCTGCCGCCGTGGAGCACGATGGCCGCGTTGCTCGTCTTGGCTGTCGGGTGCGCCGCCAAAAACTTGTGGATCGCCTTGTGTCGGTGCTGCACGTGCATGGAGAAGTCGATGGGGAAGAGCTCGTACTCGAGCTCGGCCTTGGGCTTGGCGGGCGCGTCGCCGTTGGGCTTGGGCTGGCTCGGGCGGCGCTTGGCGGCCGCGTACGAGGGCGCGCGCGTCTTCTGCAGCAGCGCGATGGACGCGGCGGCCGCTGCTGCCGCCGTCGCGGCGAGCAGTCCCTTGACGTCGTCGCTGCTCATGAGCTCAATGGATCACTTGTGGATGTGGAAGGGGAGAGCGCGAACTTAAGGATGGGAGGGGGGCGAGGCGGCGTGAAAGGACCGTTAAGTACGCGTGTGGTCCAAAGTTCAAGTCGTCTACAAAAAATAACACAGTCGGTGAAATTATAATTGACAGAGGAGTGAAGCAAAACGGATTTATTGCCTAAGCCTTGGTGGCGGTGGGCTCTTCTTCGTAGCCCGGGAGAGCGTCGACGCAAGGTCCGAGGTTGCACGAGTTGCGCTGGAAGCTCTTGGTGTGCGTGGCGAGCTGCGAGAGCGAGCAGCACGAGCACCACCAGACGCAGCAGTAGTCGCCGCAGCAGCTGCCCGGGATGCTCCAGCGTTCACGGACGTTGCCGCGCAAAACCACGTTCAAGACGAGCCACGCGAGGCCACAGATGACACCCACGATGTTCCAGACAATCTTCTTGACGAGGAGGTCTTGATCGTCGCTGGACGAGATGTACACTCGCCCGTAGGAAGTGGTGTAATAGAAATCTTTCTCTTTGGAGTACACAGACGCCAACTGCGTCGACGCAGCAACCGACAAGCAGTACACGACTCCCCAAAAGATCAGCACGAGGCCGTAGGAGCCGCCGAGGCGATGGTTGATCTGCGCAGCTGAGATGCACGGGAAAAGCAGTGAAACGACGCCATTCACGCAGTCATCGCCACAGGGCTCCGACTCCCAGCGACCAATGCGGATGCCGTGGACGTCGAACTTCTCGCCCTTCTCATCAACTTGGGCCACTTCTGCAATGACAACCATGCGGGCTGGGGTCGCTGCCGAGGTGGTCGGCGTGGAGGGAGCGACCGTGGGGGCCTCAACGTGGATGGTGTAGTCGGCCTGGGGCTCGAGAGTCTTGGACATGTTTGGAGAGTGAAGGTGGCTTGGGCTGGGGAAGCAAGTTGGGGAATGAGGCAGCAGGGCACCTTGACCGTGCCTCGACGTGGGTTCCAGAGACGCACCTGCTGGTGGCCATTCACTCTTGATGGCTCGACCAAGTGGACCGCCACGTCGGCAATATGCTTTGCAGTGGCGTCATTACATAATGACCAGGTTCCGCTGACTAATGGATGTTTATGGCAGTCCATAAAACCCATTCGAACACATTATGAGTATTTGATTGGCGGTAAAGTGGAAATGTCGGGTAGTAATGCGGTATATACGTGATCAAATAGTGTGCTTACCATGATCATTCCCAACATGAGTCATTAGGCGATTTGTCCCGTCCCGTGTCCGCGAGATTTGCCCGACTTGATTCTCACATATGACGCGTGTATCAAGTCTGGTCGCGTTGCAAACACACAAAGTGGGAGCAGTTTCAGCTGTCCGCTCCTTCTGTCATGAAGCTCTCTGCTGTCTTCCGCACCCAGAAGTCACCTGCATGAAGTTGGGTTTCGTCTTGGTAGAGGTGATGACGAAGGACGGGGTAGGGTGCAATGTCCACAGCTGCGCTTGTGATCCCTAATATCTCACAGCATGCAGATGAACCATAGCGTGCAGTGACTGAATCCGAGGTTTCATTCTCCTTGCCACCCGAATTCGTGGAGGGGGTTGGACGACAGAACTTTCCTCACAGAATCGATGATCCAGCTGTACCACCATCCAATCATCCACCTATTCTTCGCAACCGCCACCACACGCGCAATGGAAGGCTCGGCTTAAAACAAGTAATTGTGCCGAAAGTGTGATTCACATAGTGTGCGGTGCTTGCAATTCAATCCATAAGTGTTCAACGGCCAGCCCCAGGACATCTAGTCTTCTGGATAGTATTTCATTCTAGCCAGGCAATCAGTGACAGTCTCCAATTTTGATGCTCATCGATCTATATCCTTGTCATGCTCAAAGAGTGACGATTCTCCCGCTTTTTCGGCTGGAGTGCAGATCGAGAGTCCGAGAACGCACCTATTCGAAACCACCGAAACTCGGTACATGAGAGAACGGATTTGTCTGTATCTTCGAATGAATGAAGAGCTGGTGCGTTGACGTCCAAGCTGTGGATTTATCCATTCGGATCTTCATCAGAAAATCTTCCATAACTCTTGAACCAGGCTAAATGTATCCGCATCAGGTTGGGGCTGGTTATACAAGTGGAGGAAACCGCGGGATTGTCTTGCCAAGTAATCGGAACTCCGCCCGCTCAGCTGCAGTTGGAGTAGTCATGGATAGCTGTTGCCACTCGTAGACGCGACCACGAGATTCTTCCTTCGTGAGTCGAGCCAACACATCATTGTCACTACACATCTTGACGATGGTTTCGACAGGAAGCAAGGATGCTTCCGCTTTGTTGGATGAGCATTGAAGTGCAGATGAAAAGATATCTCGCACACAGTTGACCAACTCAATTGCGTGGCGCCGTAGAACAGTCTTCGCTGGCATCGCCACGAGCTGCTTGTCGACTTTTACCGCCACAATGTCCTGGCTGCGGGAGTCAACTTGTATCCAGACATTCGAGTTTCTTCGGACAGTGCTTAAGATCAAGATTGCACGGTATGCGATTGCATCCGGTGGTAGTAAAGTGCACTTCGAACAGAACATCCTTGTTTCGTCGCCTGTGAACAATCGATCTGCGTAAACAGCGAAAAGTTTCGTCTCGCCAGTTGCCCGGACTGGTAGCGAGAACAGGCTACGCCCACCAATGTTTACACGCACCCCGTCGTTTGCTTGAGCCCATCCGATTGTGGAACCGCTGGAGTCGCTGATTCGAAAACGAAGCTTCTCTTCTTTGCCCTCAGCATTTACACGACCAAAATCAATCGGGAACTTAGGATCGCGAATGTAGTACGCTAACGACACGGGCAAACTCATACGAGGAAGAATTTGCTCGAAACTGCGCATTGATTCGGCTGGCTCATCGTTGGTCTGGGCAGAATGGAGTACTCTGCTATACAAGGAAACCTCATTGTTGGAGTACGCGATATTCGTGAAATCCTCGGTGTTCTTCCCAAGTTGACGTAAGATTGTCTTCCTCTCGGCGCTACTGAGCGCGAAGAACACTTTACCGTCTTCTTTACCAATACTGAGGTCGATCCGATCTGTTGTTCTGACCACCTCATCATCGTCATCATCGAACAATAATCCCTCAGTCAGGCGACCGGTAACGAGACGGTCTGCGTAGTTGTGGATAACTAAGAATCGAAGTACCTGCATATCGTGTTGTTCTTCTGTAAGTGCAGCCTTTGCAAAGTCCAGTAGATTCTTGTCCACTCTTTGAGAGCTTGCATAATTGTCAAGTCGGAAGAGCATATCCATCGACCCTTGATCAATAGGGATCAATCCTTGGCGACCCAACGCGACGAGGCGTTCGCATGTGTCCGAAATCAGTAGGTTCATTGTCTGATATCGCCTTGTCGATATGCTTTGTTTCTTCAACTTTTCCAGAACATTTACTCTTTTCGTAAGGGAATGCTGTGAGAGCAATCCCACATACAATCGCCACATCGCGAGTGGCTCACTCCACACACCACCGTCGACTGCAAGCTTGGCCTGTAGATTCTGCTTCATCTCCTGCATGTACTTGCTTGGCGACTGAGAATGAAACCACGACGGCATAACAAACAGGTCTGGGCTCGCCAGGATTGCTACCACGATCACGACATTAGCAAGCAGGTGTGCGCGCGACTGTGGCGTGCCGGAAATCCCGACTACATGTGCCCCCATCAGGATGAGTCTACATAGCTCCATACTCAGTGGCATGTGACAAACAAAAGAGCCGAATGAAGTTATTTGCGCTTGCTGTTCGTCCTCACTGTCGATCGCGTCATACTGAGCCAGCAGTTTGTAGGCACCGTCGATATGGTTTAAGTCTGGGGCATCAAGTGCTTGCTTCAAAAGATCACTCGGCACACCAAACTCATTGAGTTTTCCCTTCATCTGCAGCACAATTCGGTCGAGCGGCTTGCGCAGTATTTCCGGGGTAGTGAATTCTGCCATGCACTCAGAGAAGAAATCTTTCGAGAACAGGTGGAATGCGACGCCTGGCATCAGTCGGCCGGCACGTCCAGAGCGCTGAAGCACGGAAGCTCGAGAGCACCACACATCAACAAGTACCTCCGCGTGAGTGCTTCGTGCGTTTGGCATCTGAATCTGCTTCTCCATTCCGCAATTGATCACGTGCGTAACATCAGGAATGGTCACACTGCTCTCTGCGAGGTTGGTTGCAAGAATAATCTTCGTACACATGCCGCCAATAGCAGCAAACGCAATCTGCTGCTGTTCGAGTTCCAGAGACGAATGCAATACCGAGACTGATACTGCGACGCCATTCCAGTTCTCATGAATCTGAAGCCCCAGCTCTTCATACAGCCTGTTGATACTGCCAATCCCTGGCAAGAATACAAGAATACATTGGGGAACGCCGCCGGGATGCAAGTGATAGTGGTGCTCCGTAATAAGCTGCTGGATCAAGGAGGGAATGATGCGGATCTGTGAGTCGTGAACATTTTGAATGATTGACTGACCAAGCTCTCCATTCGCGCTTGCAAACTTGTTAGAAACCTTCTGCAGCTCGGTCTGGATTCGCATAAACTCGTTTCGGTGTGCATGTGCGATGTATGGATACTGATTTACCATGTCTTCAATATACAAGTTGTGAACAGGAAAGAGCTTCGTTCCAACGAACAAAGGTTGTTTGCGAACAAGCTTCGACGCCATAACTTTTGAGAAGTATTTGATCAAAACCTTCGCATCCATCGTAGCTGACATGATCACAATGCGCAAACTGTCGTGATTCTTCAACTGAAGCTTGAGCAAGAGTAGTAATGTATCTACATCCATACTGCGTTCGTGCACTTCATCTATGACAAGATGGGTCATACTTTGCAATGCGTCAGGGTCGTGGATTAGCCGCTCGACCATGTATCCAGTTGTGACGTAAGTGATTTTCGTCTTGTCGCTTGTGCAATGCTTCTGTCCAATTCGATATCCCACAACCTTTCCAACCACACCGTCCTCACCAAACTCGTTCTCCTCGCGCATACTTGCGACCGTTTTTGCGAGCTCAATTGCTGCTATACGACGAGGCTGAGTAACGTAAACGCTAACAGGTCGCGAAGAGCCATCCTTCAACCACTCATCCAAAATAAACTGGGGAACGGAGGTACTCTTGCCACAGCCGGTCTCACCTTGGATGATTGTGAGCTGGTTAGAGGCGATATTCTTGAGGATTTCATGACGGTGACTGAACACTGGCAACCGTTGAAGTAATCCTCGCAGAGATTGGTCACAATCGCTGGACGATTGTGGAGGGAGAGGCAGATCCTGTCTCCCCGGAGGGGGGTGAGCAACCGTTGAGCGTTGGGCACCTTTCTTCTTCGATCCCGAAGACGTCTTCCCGAGGCGTTTCGCAACTGCCGCAGGTGTCAATGTTGGAACGCTCGTCCCTTTGACAGTTGCAAGAGTTGTGCTTGCTTCTGGCGATATGCTGTTATCAATCTTCGGTTGGGGTCGCTTGGTCTGCTTTGCTAAATCTCGCCGCTGAGCGCCAGACGATTTCTTACCAGCACGCGACAGCGGAGGGGGGAACTGCGGCGGAGGAGGTTCAATTGGCAACGGTGGAGTCACAGGAACTTTAAACTCTGGTGCGGTGGCACTTAATACATTGCGGACCACAACGTCATCCGCGCGGACGACCTTTCCAGTAGAGGTTTTTGATTTGCTCTGTGGTGACTGGGAGACACTGCTTCCTCGAGGAGTACGGGTATTTTTCTTCGACTTCTTCTTTCCCGTACTGGGAGTACGTGGTGGAGTGGTTGATGGCGAATTTCTCGAGGTAAGATTGCTGTCATCTACACTCGCTAGCGCGGAGGAAATTGCGGATGGTACCAACAGCTTTGAAGTCGCAAGCGCTGTCTGAACTGGCAGTGGCGGAGTAATGTTGGTTGAATCATCTGCACTGCCTTCTGAAGGCACCAAGCCGACGAGACGGTTTAATACTGTGCGTAATTGGCAGAACTGGTCCCACAGTTTCGATCCCGCGTCGTCGTATTTTAGGTCTGATACATAGTAACAGAGCACAGAGTCGACTTGTGCACGTAATAAAGCTCGCTCTTCCGCTACTGGTGTGTTGCGGGCACGAGTGGCTCGGATGATAGAGTAAACAGTAGCAAAAACTTCAGCCGAGAAGAGTGAGGGACAAGTGCTTTCTAGCGCCGAGACCTTTTCGCCCAACACGGCTCGAACAAAATGCATCACACGCAGGATTTCGACAAAAGCACCAACACTTGCATATACTTCCCACTCGATCGAAAGGTCGTCATGCTCAAAGTCGTATGGATGGGGAATGCGGTCTTCTTTCAGAGAGATACACACAAGTGACGTCAACAATAAGACTTCAAGTCTTTCCCTTGTGGCAAGCCTGCCATCCCTGGGTAGGTGAATTTTGTCGCATTTCCAAAGGAAAAGCAATGATGACACGATGGTTTTGAAGTTCGACAACCTTCTACCTACAAGCTTCCACAAAAACAACGCGTTCTCGACTCCATTCTCGTCGCCATACAAAAAATTAAACACCAGCGATCTCCACGCATTCTCAACACGTTGCTGCGAACGCTGCCCGATTGGATTCGACAACAGGAACTGACTCAACGAGTTCAAAACTGGAGGTGCGATGTCTCGTTGACGGTGGTGGCCTGATACCGGGTCGTACAACAACTCGCGAACCGAGGAAACACCCAGTGCTTGGTATAGCAAGGTTCGAGCTGGGGCCAAAAGTTCGCCAAGGCTCTTCCCACGATAAGGCGAAGCCGTTGCGAGGATATCATATTGTTGTTTCAGTCTCCGTGTACGAGAGTAAAGCACATCGATGAGGGATGATGGGAAACCGTGATTATCCAGCAGGATCTTGAACTCCTGCATTGCGGCAGCCGACATCCTACCGCGAATGGCTTGGGACATGTGATATCGCTGCCTGAACTCATCTCCATATCCGTAAAACTGATAGAATGCTCCGAGTGCGTTCAAAAAAACAGATCCGTGCGAAGCATACAGTGCTTTCACCCGCGGGTTGTCCAGAATCGATGACTGTTGGGTGCGAATCCAGACCGCCGCTAGCTCTGGTGTGATAGCGTCTTCACTCAAGCGATTGGTTGCGGACCTAGGGAAGTTCATAACTTGAGAAAATTGGAAATCAACGTCAAGCTGCTGCGTAAAGTCATTCGTACACAACAAGGCCACCTCGACCAGATGAGATGCATCGAGCTCAAGCGACTCAGCCAGTAGTTCAGGCGAAAACACGCGCGCTGAGACGACTCCAGCTCGACGGTCATCCGTTCGGAGTTTGTAAAATGGAATATACTGGACTCCACGCATGACAAGGAAGTCCGAGTCGTTGGCGAGCACAGCATACGCCTTGCCATCGCGCACCAGTTGGGCGAGCACTTCATCCGCCTCTTTCGTTGCCGTCTCAATACGCACACCGTGACGCATCAGCACGCTACGAAGCTTTTCACGCGAAAACGGAAAGCAGCCTTGTGCATCTTGCAAGTAGCCCTTCATTTGCTCTCTCTTGTCCTCGCGCAACTGCACTGTCCTCTTGACTGCTTTCTGTCCATCGGTCGGCACCGATGGCTCGCTCAATTGCTCAATCTTGGTCTCTAGCAGTGACTGACTGAGTTCGCGCAGCTTTTGCACTTTTTGCTGCGCGCGGTCTTGGAGCTCCATGGTCTTGGCGTGGCCCACGCCAAGAAAGCACTGCGGCGGGTCGGCCACGAAGAGCAGCTTGATGCGCGCGGCCTCGAGTCGCTGCAGCCAGGTCTCGACGTACTGCTCGAGGCGGATGGGGCAGCCGCCGAGCAGCAGCCACATCGAGTTGGGCAGGTTGCCTTCGGCCTCGACTTGCTTGGCGACCTCTTGGCAGACAAAGAACTGGAAGCCGACGAAGTCGACGGCGAGCGTCACGTCGTGGAGAGAAGGGACGACGCGCGAGGTCTGCGCCTCGTGGAGATGCGCGTAGCGCGCGAGTCCGCGGACGCCCATGGCGAAGGAGGGAGGCTGGGGGGAGATTTCCTTTTGCTTCGGTTGCTCCACTCACACATGGGTGGAAGAAGAGGAAACCAGAGTGATGGTCCGGAAAAGCGAACCTAAGCAATGTCACGTGGGCCAGGGGCACAGTGCGAACCTAGTAGAATGTAGCCATTCGATGCGGAAGAGGCGAGGAGCGCCAGATGGGGAGGGGGAGGAGACGACCTGAATCATACACGTGTGCGTCAGCAACGCTCACAAGAAGGATGGCGACAGCTCTGCGATCAACGTCCAGAACGAGGCTATGAGCTTGCTGCGAAGGACGTGGAAATTGCCTGATGAGGAAATGTCCCAGCGACCAAGAGCTATCCAGTGATATCCGTTGACTCACCAGAGCCAGCTATTCATCCAATTCAAGGCGTGAGACTCAAAGAAGACGCAATACGATTGCTGCTATGGAGAGGTCGACTATACGGAGTGCCCATTTGACATCGTTAGGACTCTGCTTTGCTCGATGGGTTCGCGGTGGGTAACCTGCTGCAGTCTGTGTCTTGCGATAGGACGACAGCTGAAAACGGACAAGGCGGATGCGTGGATGGTCTCACCAGAACGCAATTCTGCTGCACGTCTTGCTGAGAGCATCCACGGAGCATCATCTAGTCGAGATCGCAGTTTCATGACGATACCTCATGGATAGTACACGTCGGCAAGTTATCGATGCACAGCCGGTATCCGCGAAGTCGATAATCAGCCCCCATCGGTGAGCGCCAGTGCGAGTTTGTGGAGTGGAATTCATCATGCTCCTACCAGCAGTGCGTATGGACGATGCGCGCGTTGGAGCTTGGTGAGTTCCAACGAGCCACCATACCTTATGGCAGCTCTTTCAGCTCTGACTTGCGTTTGGGCGCGGACAGTCCTCGTTCGTCGCCCAACTCACCGTCGCGCAAATAGTCGCCGATCCCATCCTACCGGGACCGATCATTCCGAAATCTGTTCACTGAGAGTCATTCAATAACCATGCACCGTGCAACCTGCTTGTCAACACTCGCTGTCGCGCTGGTGGCAGCTACCGATGCTGCATCGTTCGATATGTCAACCTCACTCGCCACCAAGACCTCATACTGGGACCAGAGTACCGACCCACTGAAGGACCCAGCGCAGACCAAGCACATCTCACCCGAAGACGAAGCCAAATACACGCTCGTCCAAGTGCAAAACGTCGTGCGCCACGGTACGCGATACCCGACCAAGGGTAACACCGTCGAGATTGAAGAGTTCCTGGCCAAACTCCAAACGTCGTACCCGAATGAGATCCCCTCGTGGCTGAAGACCTACAAGCTGCCATACAATGTCAGCGTTGAAGGTCTCCTCGCCTCGGCAGGCACCAAGGAGACCCAGGAGTTTGGTTCGCGAGCTCGAAAGAGTATCGGAGATGCCGTGCCAGCCTCTTACTCTCCGGACAAGTTCACGGTCGAGCATACGTACAAGCCACGCACAAAAGATACCGCGAAAGGGTACGTTTCTCACAAAGCTGCCAATGTGACGCGGCTATGGACTGACTCTCGGATCGTGGATCATTGGATGGTGGATTGTGGATTGTGGACTGCAGTTTTCTATCAACTTTCTTCACGAACCCAGAAGAAGTCAAGATGATCGAACACTCCAAGACGTCGGTGAGTCCGGATTCTTCTGTTCATGCGACGAGAGAGATGTGCGGTCGTGCGCTCGGGTCTGACACACTGCTTGCTGACTCCGTCTAGGACCGCCTCTTCCGCTTCTTCGACGAATGTCCTCGATACACGCGTGATGTCGCCGAGAACCCCAATGCGACCGAGCAAGTGAAGCTCTACAAAAACTCGGATGCGTTCCAGAAAAACATCGAAACGCTCAAGTCGAAGCTCAACTTGAGTGCGGACGCCAACATCACGACGCTTGATGTTGAGTCGGCCTTCTCTGCGTGTGCATTCGACTTGGCTCTATACGGAATCGAAGACAATTGGTGCACCCTTCTCACCGAGGACTTCATCAAGTCCAGCGAGTACGCTGAAGATCTCGATGTATTCGTGGAGAACAGTGCTGGCGCCAAGATCAGTTATGAGATCTCGGCAGTGCTACTTCGAGATATCTACCAGACCTTCAAGGCCTTCACCCAAAACCAATCGACTATCGTTGGCCATTTCCGATTCGTCCACGCCGAGACTGTGCTCCCGCTCATGACACTGCTGGGCTACATTGACAAAACGCCTCTATCTGGCAGTGCATCGGCGCAAGAAATCGACGACCGCAAGTTCCGTGGGTCTCGTTTCTCGCCTTTCATGGCCAACCTCGAGTTCCGCTTGTACACGAAGAACAAGAAGTCCAAGTGCACCACGTTTCAGGACGACTGCGACTCTGATGATGACTCAGATGACGACAAAGCCAAGTCGCCCAAGTATTACGTCCAGATTCGTGTCAATGAGCAGGTCACGGCTGTGCCCGGCTGCGATGGGGAAGTCTTCTGTAAGCTGAAGAAGGTCGAGAAGATCTGGGACTACTACCTCAACGGGTACGACTTCGACAAGGACTGCCAAGTCTGAGTGCTGCTTCAGTGTGTGTAGTGTACTGTTCTTTCTGCTGGAAGAACACCCTCTAGTTTCCTGGCGATCAAAACTACATTTTTTTTTAGGAAACAATGTGAATTCTGTTCGGGAACTAGGTGAAATCTGTCTTCTTTATCGCGTGCTTTGTAACTTCGACGTGGCTTTGAGGTAATGCACTATCGGTTTGCTTTGCGATGCTGAGTGTTGACTCCTCACCCGCACAGGGTGGACCGAATAGTGGCGCCACAGTTACTATCTTTGGGTTGATGTACTACGTTGAACTTCCCACGGACAAGTAATGGAGACATGGCGATATGGGATAGTAGTTATTTGGACACAGAGTACACAATCAAGATGATCTCACCTAGTTCCCGAACAGAATTCACATTGTTTCCTAAAAAAAAATGTAGTTTTGATCGCCAGGAAACTAGAGGGTGTTCTTCCAGCAGAAAGAACAGTACACTACACACACTGAAGCAGCACTCAGACTTGGCAGTCCTTGTCGAAGTCGTACCCGTTGAGGTAGTAGTCCCAGATCTTCTCGACCTTCTTCAGCTTACAGAAGACTTCCCCATCGCAGCCGGGCACAGCCGTGACCTGCTCATTGACACGAATCTGGACGTAATACTTGGGCGACTTGGCTTTGTCGTCATCTGAGTCATCATCAGAGTCGCAGTCGTCCTGAAACGTGGTGCACTTGGACTTCTTGTTCTTCGTGTACAAGCGGAACTCGAGGTTGGCCATGAAAGGCGAGAAACGAGACCCACGGAACTTGCGGTCGTCGATTTCTTGCGCCGATGCACTGCCAGATAGAGGCGTTTTGTCAATGTAGCCCAGCAGTGTCATGAGCGGGAGCACAGTCTCGGCGTGGACGAATCGGAAATGGCCAACGATAGTCGATTGGTTTTGGGTGAAGGCCTTGAAGGTCTGGTAGATATCTCGAAGTAGCACTGCCGAGATCTCATAACTGATCTTGGCGCCAGCACTGTTCTCCACGAATACATCGAGATCTTCAGCGTACTCGCTGGACTTGATGAAGTCCTCGGTGAGAAGGGTGCACCAATTGTCTTCGATTCCGTATAGAGCCAAGTCGAATGCACACGCAGAGAAGGCCGACTCAACATCAAGCGTCGTGATGTTGGCGTCCGCACTCAAGTTGAGCTTCGACTTGAGCGTTTCGATGTTTTTCTGGAACGCATCCGAGTTTTTGTAGAGCTTCACTTGCTCGGTCGCATTGGGGTTCTCGGCGACATCACGCGTGTATCGAGGACATTCGTCGAAGAAGCGGAAGAGGCGGTCCTAGACGGAGTCAGCAAGCAGTGTGTCAGACCCGAGCGCACGACCGCACATCTCTCTCGTCGCATGAACAGAAGAATCCGGACTCACCGACGTCTTGGAGTGTTCGATCATCTTGACTTCTTCTGGGTTCGTGAAGAAAGTTGATAGAAAACTGCAGTCCACAATCCACAATCCACCATCCAATGATCCACGATCCGAGAGTCAGTCCATAGCCGCGTCACATTGGCAGCTTTGTGAGAAACGTACCCTTTCGCGGTATCTTTTGTGCGTGGCTTGTACGTATGCTCGACCGTGAACTTGTCCGGAGAGTAAGAGGCTGGCACGGCATCTCCGATACTCTTTCGAGCTCGCGAACCAAACTCCTGGGTCTCCTTGGTGCCTGCCGAGGCGAGGAGACCTTCAACGCTGACATTGTATGGCAGCTTGTAGGTCTTCAGCCACGAGGGGATCTCATTCGGGTACGACGTTTGGAGTTTGGCCAGGAACTCTTCAATCTCGACGGTGTTACCCTTGGTCGGGTATCGCGTACCGTGGCGCACGACGTTTTGCACTTGGACGAGCGTGTATTTGGCTTCGTCTTCGGGTGAGATGTGCTTGGTCTGCGCTGGGTCCTTCAGTGGGTCGGTACTCTGGTCCCAGTATGAGGTCTTGGTGGCGAGTGAGGTTGACATATCGAACGATGCAGCATCGGTAGCTGCCACCAGCGCGACAGCGAGTGTTGACAAGCAGGTTGCACGGTGCATGGTTATTGAATGACTCTCAGTGAACAGATTTCGGAATGATCGGTCCCGGTAGGATGGGATCGGCGACTATTTGCGCGACGGTGAGTTGGGCGACGAACGAGGACTGTCCGCGCCCAAACGCAAGTCAGAGCTGAAAGAGCTGCCATAAGGTATGGTGGCTCGTTGGAACTCACCAAGCTCCAACGCGCGCATCGTCCATACGCACTGCTGGTAGGAGCATGATGAATTCCACTCCACAAACTCGCACCAGCATCCGTGATTAGTACAGCTGCAACGTTGGGGCAAAGCGCTATCCATTGGTACCTCACCGGATGCTGCACTGTCTCCAATGCGATTCCGCGAGTTGTGGTCCGTGGGCGCTCTCACGAAGAAGTGCAACCAAACAGCAGTTCCCCGGGATCATCTACTCTCTCCGATGGCTTTTTCGACTGTCGTGCTGTTGCAAGACAGAGATGAGGTTGCCCACTGCGAACGCATTCATCGAAGAACAATGTCAAATCGTTCTTCATAAGAACCTTCTACTATTCAAAAGACGACACTGCGTCTCGGCAGCAAAACCCTAAATTATTTCTTTCGTGAAGAAGGACGACCCCTTATTGCCGCCCCGCAAGACTTCACATCTCTCCTAAGATTTCGAGATAGTGCTTGGAGGCACGGTGACCCCGCCCAACACTCGGGATGATCACAGTGAAATGGACGCCGAGATGGCTGGGCGTTGAAGAGACAACCTGAGCTCCCTCGCAGTGGAGTTTATGCTCTGCTATAATAGCTAGCTAGTGTAGATCTCTCGTAATAGCTCGTTCGACTTCACTTGCACAGGTATGTTCTATTATTAATAATTGAGCGCACTTCACGGGAGCGCATCATCTTCATTATCGTCATCATTTCCCTCCAAGTTGCGTCCGCCTTTTCTGTGGCGTATGGCTACATTGTGCTGCTTGACGTTGGACAAGCTCGCATGTGAGACGATTGCTATGATTTCCTCTTCTGCGGTCGGCAAAGGCACCGTAACGGATGAGTTAAATGCCTACTGGTTGATAGTCACGGTTTCCCGCCATCGCACATTGACGTAGTGAGAGACTCAGTCTCTCACTGCGTTACGCTGATCAGTCTCAGAATGATCAGCCTCTCAGTGAGTATGGAGACCATCGATGGACTGCCAACCCCATAGTGCAGCAGTCAATATCACAATAGGAGGCCCGTCGCAGTCTGTCCCATCGCCCCATCGAACGACAAGAACACATGTGAATTGCTAAGTGTCGCGTTATATATGATGGGACACTTGTCATAACGCGCCGGCTGTAGGTTCCAACACGAATAATAAAAAACCAGTGGCCCTCAAGTTGATGACGAAGATCCAGAACTTTTGCAATGGGGTGATGTCGATAAAGCCCCATATGCGAATCTCTTTGACGCCTCAAGCCCACAGCACAGAGCGAAAGCAGCGCAATGTAGCCATCCGTCACAGGAAAGGCGGACTCAGATGGAGGGAGATGATGACGATTATGAAGATGATGCACTCAAGTGATGTCTATTCAACTAGAACAGGGACTCCATCGTGGAGGGAGTTCATGAGTTCGTCTCTTCGGCATCCAGTTATGTTGACACCCATTTCACTTTGAGCATTGGCAGAGTCGCGGTGTCGCTGTACATAGCCTCCAAATCGTAGCAGTAGACGATTAGACACACCGCGTTCTGCCGAAAGGTGGTGCTGAGACGCGAAAACCGTCGGCTTGGTAATGTCCATGGGTGACGATTCCTCTGCTCCTCCTTTGCGAAGCAAAATAGATACGGTGTCTTGCTGGCAAGGCTCGCATCATGTCCGGAATGGATTGCTGGGCTTGCGAGTCTTAGACGCCTCTGAAGAACGAGTTGATATCATTCGTCTACTGCGACGAATAGGGTCACGTTGGGTAACCTCTGTGTCTTTCAACAGCACGACATCCACAGAAAAGACGGCGGTGATTTGTGGATGGTCTCACCAAACTGCAGTCCGACTGCGCTACAGTATTCGCTGAGAGCCGTCATCCTTATCCACTTGAGGTCACAAGTGGAGAGTGATCTTTCTTGGACAGTCCACATCAGCAAGATTTCGACGCGCAGTAGTTATCCTCAACGTCAAACCGTACTCATCATCGGCCGCTTCGCCAAGCTCCTACAGAAGCTCGCGTGGCAGTTTTTCACCACGCGCTTGCGATCAGGCCCAGACAGCCGTCGGTCGTTGCTCAAGTTATCCTCTCGTGTGGTCGCAGATCCCATCCTACCGGGACCGATCATTCCGAAATCTGTTCACTGAGAGTCATTCAATAACCATGCACCGTGCAACCTGCTTGTCAACACTCGCTGTCGCGCTGGTGGCAGCTACCGACGCTGCATCGTTCGATTTGGCAACCTCACTTTCCACCAAGACCTCATACTGGGACCAGAGTACCGACCCACTGAAGGACCCAGCGCAGACCAAGCACATCTCACCCGAAGACGAAGCCAAATACACGCTCGTCCAAGTGCAAAACGTCGTGCGCCACGGTACGCGATACCCGACCAAGGGTAACACCGTCGAGATTGAAGAGTTCCTGGCCAAACTCCAAACGTCGTACCCGAATGAGATCCCCTCGTGGCTGAAGACCTACAAGCTGCCATACAATGTCAGCGTTGAAGGTCTCCTCGCCTCGGCAGGCACCAAGGAGACCCAGGAGTTTGGTTCGCGAGCTCGAAAGAGTATCGGAGATGCCGTGCCAGCCTCTTACTCTCCGGACAAGTTCACGGTCGAGCATACGTACAAGCCACGCACAAAAGATACCGCGAAAGGGTACGTTTCTCACAAAGCTGCCAATGTGACGCGGCTATGGACTGACTCTCGGATCGTGGATCATTGGATGGTGGATTGTGGATTGTGGACTGCAGTTTTCTATCAACTTTCTTCACGAACCCAGAAGAAGTCAAGATGATCGAACACTCCAAGACGTCGGTGAGTCCGGATTCTTCTGTTCATGCGACGAGAGAGATGTGCGGTCGTGCGCTCGGGTCTGACACACTGCTTGCTGACTCCGTCTAGGACCGCCTCTTCCGCTTCTTCGACGAATGTCCTCGATACACGCGTGATGTCGCCGAGAACCCCAATGCGACCGAGCAAGTGAAGCTCTACAAAAACTCGGATGCGTTCCAGAAAAACATCGAAACGCTCAAGTCGAAGCTCAACTTGAGTGCGGACGCCAACATCACGACGCTTGATGTTGAGTCGGCCTTCTCTGCGTGTGCATTCGACTTGGCTCTATACGGAATCGAAGACAATTGGTGCACCCTTCTCACCGAGGACTTCATCAAGTCCAGCGAGTACGCTGAAGATCTTCATGCGTTCGTAGAGCATAGTGCTGGCGCCAAGATC
Source organism: Pythium myriotylum (assembly GCA_023091665.1). Taxonomy (NCBI): domain Eukaryota; phylum Oomycota; class Peronosporomycetes; order Pythiales; family Pythiaceae; genus Pythium; species Pythium myriotylum. The sequence goes on from JALJCQ010000009.1 coordinate 884,687, forward strand.
AGTTATGAGATCTCGGCAGTGCTACTTCGAGATATCTACCAGACCTTCAAGGCCTTCACCCAAAACCAATCGACTATCGTTGGCCATTTCCGGTTCGCTCATGCCGAGACTGTGCTCCCGCTCATGACACTGCTGGGCTACATTGACAAAACGCCTCTATCTGGCAGTGCATCGGCGCAAGAAATCGACGACCGCAAGTTCCGTGGGTCTCGTTTCTCGCCTTTCATGGCCAACCTCGAGTTCCGCTTGTACACGAAGAGCAAGAAGACCAACTGCCCTTCAACTCACGACGACAGTGACGCTGACGACTCGGACGACAAAGCCAAGTCGCCCAAGTATTACGTCCAGATTCGTCTCAACGAGCAGGTCACGGCCGTGCCCGGCTGCGATGGCAAAGTCTTCTGCAAGCTGACGACGATCGAGAAGATCTGGGACTACTACCTCAACGGGTACGATTTCGACAAGGACTGCCAGGTCTAAAGCCCCAGTCGAGAGCTTCAACCATATCGTAGAAGTTTCCACCGTATCCCAAAATTTAGGAAATCTTCTTAAGTTCGGTCTTCTTCTTCATTCTCGTGACCATGAATCCTCCCCGCTCCATAGGAGACCGCGTGCGCTTCGTGCGAGGCCGCGTGGTCCACGCGCCCACGCGCGGCGCCATCGACGTCCACGAGGACGCGCTCGTCCAAGTCGACGCGACGACCGGCCGCATCGTCGCCTTCCACGCCGAGATCGGCGCGCGCGAGCTCGCACTCTTGGAGCAGAGCGCCGCCGACTGCCTCGAGCTCACTTCGCACCAGTTCCTCATGCCGGGCTTCATCGACACGCACGTGCACGCGCCGCAGTATCAGTACACGGGCACGGGCACCGACACGCCGCTCATGCAATGGCTCACCAAGTACACGTTCCCTGTTGAGGCCTCGTTCGAGGACCCCGAGGTCGCGGCGACGTGGTACACGAAGCTGCTGGACCGCATGCTGAGCGAGGGCATCACGACGGCGCAGTACTTCGCGACGATCCACGTGGAAGCGACCGAGAGGTTTGTCGACCTCATCGCTGCGCGCGGGCAGCGCGCCTTCGTTGGCTTGGTATCCATGGACCAAAACGCGCCCGAGTACTACGTGTCGCCTTCGACAGACGCGTGTCTGCGCGACGCCGAGACCTTCATCCAGTCGACGCTCGCAAAGAACCACGCACTCGTCCAGCCCGTCGTGACGCCACGGTTTATTCCGACCTGCTCGATCGAGCTGTTGCGAGGACTCGGCGAGCTCGCGGAGAAGTACAGCGTCCGCATCCAGTCCCACGCCGCCGAGTCCCTGGATGAAGAGGCTTTCGTTGAGCAGCTGCACCCCGGTAAGCGCGACACACAGATTCTCGTGGAGACGAAGCTCCTGAACGAACGCAGCTGCATGGCCCACGCTGTCCATCTCAAGGACGAGGAACTGGAGGTGTATGGTCAGTGCGGGGCGTCGATCGCCCATTGCCCGCTGTCAAACTTCTTTTTCGCAAACGGTTTTCTCGATCTACCTCGATGTTGGGACAAGAATGTGAGCGTTGGTCTCGGCACGGATATGGCCGGAGGATACTCTCCGAGTATGCTCCGGGCGATTCAAACTGCGGTACTGACAAGCAAGGCGCTAGAAGTCACGAAAGGGACGAGGTCCATCGACTTCAAGGATGCCTTCTGGGTTGCAACTATGGGCGGAGCACATGCCCTCGGTATTGATAAGGAGACCGGGTCATTTGCTGTAGGAAAGTCATTCGACGCCATTGTTGTGGACACTCATGAACCAAGAAATCTTGACTTTTCAGACCGTGATACCGCATCCGATGTGTTCCAGAAGCTTATCCATAACGGAGATGCGCGCAACTTCGCCCGCGTCTATGTAAATGGCAAGCTCGTTCACATCGGCGGACAGTTATAACAGGAAGGCAAAAATCGCTAAAGCGGCGTGACGGTTTCGCGACCAATAACCCGACATTTGGCGCCTGTTCACTGCATTTGAGATCGTTAGAATGATTGGAGATGGGGAAGGAACTCGGTGACAGTGAGCAATCTCATGCCTCACTCTTTACTGCAGCAGCTACCAGGTTTTCACGCCTTAGTAGCATGCGGAGTCTTTCTCCGCCGGCTAGCAAGTACCGGCTTACGTCTGTGTCATCATTAAGTGAAGTCCCAGTGTCAACATCAAGTAGGTCAGTTTTTCCGTCAGTTGGTCCAACGTCTCCAGTCGCGAAGAAGCTACAAGACCTTGTTCGCCAGGTGTCATCGAAGAGTAACAAAGCCTTCGATTTCTCGGATGTTGCCGTCACCAACATCGACAGGAGTCTTGCATCACCACAACACGCTAAGTTGCCTCAAAAGATCCGATCCAGCGTTACTCGTATGCGAAGTCAACTTGCTCTCGTCAACAACAACAACAATGAAGTAGTTAGCAGTGCGCGACAAAGACGTAGCATTGTGCTGGCTCAGACACAAGTGTCCCCAACCCTCTCTGGCGGAGCATCACCAAAGCGATACTCGAGGCGGTCGAAGGAGATGACTGACTTCCAGGCGAGCCGCGTGAAAGATCGCTTTTCTCCAAATCCAATCTCGCAGACTTCGACTCCATCGCTTGTGCAGAAGTCTGCGGTGACAGAGAGCGGGCATTCTGTGATTCATCGCTTCATGGAGTTGCTGCGTCCCTTGCAGAGTAGTATGACGAGCCTTCGAGAAGCAGGATCAGCTTCAGGTGATGACGAAGACGAGGAGGAGGCTGATGCCCTCTTTCGACAGCATGAACGTGACAGCAGCCGCATTTTACGCATATGTTGCTCGTTGGATAATCTGCTCCTTGCCGTCGTGGATACTGTTCGTGAGAACAAGCTCGACCTTATGGCCATTGTTTGCGGCCCAGCTCGGGAACTAGTACAACTAACATTGAGTGGTGTGCGTCAGATTGCGGCAGCCATGGTAACAACTTTACCGAATGGTGAAAACGTTGAACTTGGTGCTTTCCCTTCTCTAACTGCAAAAGAGGAGCGACATCTACGAGAATTTCTGGTTGAGATTGCGGACCGCTGGTCAGAACTGGACGAGCTACTTCGAACAGTGTACGCATCGGCGTTGCAAGCTGTTCAGGCTGAGCTCGCGGAGCTCAAAGCGGAGTTCTCAAGCTTGCAGATGGAAAAACAAACACTCGAGCTCGAAGTCATTGGCATGCGTGAGTTTGCATCTAGCCAGAATGCTGCAAATATTGCAGTCTCCAGTAATTTTATGCGTCTCGCCGACCAAGAAGAGAGTACAAAGCGACCGGAGACCGAGGAAGGGGATCTCAGACAAGACACTGACAACTTGCAGGGCTACAACCTCGAGCAGCGACTTGAGGAAGGGGGTGAGCGTCGCACTGATGCCGACGAGATCAATATGCTTAAGAAGCAGTGCGATGAATATGGACGTCTGCTGGAGATGGCAAAGCAAGAGATTCGACTCAGTCACCAAGAGCGCCAATCTCAACATGCGCGTCTCATCGAACTGTCTCAGTCTCTTCTACGGGACCAAGAGGTCTCTCAGCTTCGCTGTGAGTTACAGTCAGAGAAGAAACGTGTAAAGCTCCTAGAAATCGAGAGCCTTCGACTGCGTCAGACGGAAATCGATCTGAACTCGAAAATTCAATCGCTTCTACTGAATCAACCACCTGGAGTTACCCCCAAGAGTGGTGTGCGAGGGAATGAGCCGTTGACGCAGCACTCAAGAGCAAGCAGTCTGGTCCTTCGACCTGAGGAGGTTGCAAACATCCTGGACGGAGGCGCACATGGGTCAGCAGGCCAAGAGGGAGTCGAGTACCAAGCAGCTTTGCCGTCGGTGTCGCTGCAGGCTTTTGCTACAAATCCGGTCGCTTCCCAGTCGAGAGTTTCGTGGCTCATTCGTGTGGTCTCTACTTGTGAGAAACGAGTTGGTGTTGAAGAAGATGATGGGCTCACCCGGAAGTTTTTGGCAGATTTGATGATTTCTGGCCGTGAACTTGAAGCAGTAAAGGCCCAGGCCAAGCTGCGCAAACGAGCTAGTGTCCCCACTATCGGGAAGCCGCCTTCTGTGCCCAGACTAAGTCAACGGAACCCAACAAAGAAGAAGAGAATCAATCAGGGAACTCCGTCGGATCTCTACTCAGTTGCAATATCAGCTCAGGAGTGGGTGCAGGATCTTTGCGTGGTAACAAGCGTGCGCCAGCTCGTGTGGGTCTTTTACGAACAGTATTTGATGGCAGAAGAGGCAAGGCGAATCGACCCACAGCTGTGTCGGTTCAAGTGGCATCGTGAGACAACGGCGCCATTGTCAGCCTTTGTTCTCCATTACTTTCTTGAACGCCACGCGACAGAATCGGATGCCTTGCTGAATCTTCGGCGGTTTGTTGGCGTACTGACCAAGCTACGTGGGGAATACGGTGACATTCAGCTGTTCTGCGAACTTCTGGAAGGACAGCGAGGACAAGAAGAGCTCCATTTCCTCTTGTGGATCCTTCAGGCTGTTTCCAGTGTTGAGCTTGGAATCGATTATGACGTTGACTCAGAATTCGCCGCAAAAAGCGATCGCATTACAAGCCACATATGCACTCTGAAGGCTATGTATCTGACTCGCATGATCTATCAGCTATTGCTAGTCAAGTCGCTAAAAAGGCCTAGTCCAAAAACAGTGCTTAGTACAAAGCAAGCAAAAGCATCGCAAGATTCTTCAGCAGATCAAACATCGAGTTTGCCGTCATCACCATCTAAGAGGCGCCGCAAAAGTCGCCCAATTAGCGCCAATGTCACCCAAAGTATGCCGACCATCGTAGAGCCAGCGGCGGAGCAGACTGCAAATCAGTCCATAATCGTTCGTGCCAGGTTGCAATATGCTGAAGCGATCAGGGCAAATTCAGGGTTTCCTTTGACGTTGGAGACTTTCAATAATCTTTTGCTTTCATACTCAACATCGCCCTCAGACGAGGAGCTGCTGGACCGACTTGGGCCGTATTACCAGATTACTGGTGATGAGCGGAAGGTAGCAGTAGACGTGTTCCTGGTGCTTTTGATGGAAATGTTTTCGACGCAACTTGAGTGGCGAAAAGCTCAACTTAAAGCGCTGTTTGTTCGCCTCGCAAAGGAAGAAGAAATTGCGATTCTCGTAGCAGCTAAGAAACGACAAGAGGAAGAAGCTGCTGCTGGAGACACAGCTTTCAAAGGAAGACAGAAGAACAAAACTTTAATGGGTAGAAAGAAGGTCAAGAAAGCAAGCCCGACGAGTCCCAAAAAGCGCTCTCGTCGGGCTGGTCTTGACGGCAGCGCGGATAGATATCTTCGAGGGTTGAATCGAGATCGGCTTCAAAAGTTCTTGAGACAAGGTGGACTCGTCTCTTCGCAGGATCACGACGTGGATGCTCTGTACGTTACATTGCTGGACATATCCAATGCAACACCAAGTGATATTCACTTCGACCAAATCTATGAGTGTTTTCTGGAGCTCAATTTCTTTGGTAATGCCAGCTTTGCCGTGGATTTCTCGACATGGGAGTCAAACAAGGAGCCTCAGAAACGTGAGAGTCATCTAAACCAGAGGAAGAAAATTCTTGATGTGTGGCAGCGGATGTCAAGCTTAACGCTTGCGCTAACAGAGAACGACCCTAACGTGTACACCCGCAACGCTGGACGTCGCCTATACGACAGAGTCGTAAACACCGTGTGCAAGACCCCCACTTCTTCTCTTCGAACCTGCGATGGTGACATTGATACTGTCGGAGCCGTACGCGAATTCTTGGGATTTGCTTGGCGTGTTGCATGCCGTCGTGCCGGCGCAAGTGCGTCGAGCAGCAGCCAGTTCGATTGGTGTCTTACAGAATTCTATCACCTCAATCAAGCAGTGAAAGTTATAATCAGCTGTGACGATCACTACGCTTCAAATTTCGAGATGGCGAATACTTCACCTGATGGACAAAGGCTAAAGGCTTCCGTCGAGGAAGGAATCATTTGCGAGCTTTTGGTGAAGCTCGCCAAGTCTTTGGAACCAAAGAATATGATGCCTTGCTGGAGAACAACCGAGTTAATCCAGGTTCAAGGTGTTCTCTTACGCTTCTCACTGTGTATTGCTCAGTTGTTCGGGTATTACAGCTCATCACAGCTCGTTACAGGGATTCGCGTCCTTGAGAAGGATCGGTGGATGGCAATGGTTCAGGATCTGTGTGTACTCGACGAACAGGTGATTCCAGTTTCGATCTGTGAGAAACTTTTCATCGCTGCTGCTGCTCTTCAGTTGTCTGAGAGCACGAACGAAAACCAAAACCAAACCACCGAACAGGATGAGAAAACGGAAGTCTCGAGTCGAACCGATAACGTGAATCGCGAGTGCGTCATTGATAAATACAGGTTCATTGTCCTACTAGTCCATACAGCACTACAGCGGCATTATGCGACTGAACGAAAGCGAAGTGGATCCGATGGATCGAAAAAATCGAAGCAACCGATGACGTGGACAACTCCAAGGATTGTGGAGCGATTTTGCCGTGACGTAATAGCTCAGAATGCGTTCAGCATTCCAAAAAAATTCCTTAAGCTTGATTTCACTCGAAAGCTGGAGACTCCGCTGATTGCGAAGGCACTTCTCGAGATGCGGCCGTTCCTACGCCACCTTTTCTTCAAGTATGTTAAAATCGAGAACAGCGGGCACGTCGATGGGGATGAGCCAACAGCGCCGGATGCAAACGGGGCTCTTAGGTTACTCAAGAACAAGCACAATAGCTTGACGTTTACCCAGTTTTCTAATTTCCTCCACGACTTCAATCTTCTCGAGCCAGCTGTCACTTTGAGACTCAAAACAACAATGGCCGCGGATTTGGGAGGTGTTGAGCCTCAGCTCGATGGCTATCTCTTTCGAGCAGTAATGTCAGTCGATAGCGAGGACGACGACCGCATGGAGTTTGATGAGTTCGTCGTCGCTCTCGCGGCGCTTGCTGTGATGAAGAATCCTAATCCGTTTGTGCAATTGCATACTAAGATCGGAATATTTCTCAGCGAACTGAGAGCTCATGCTCGACATGAGGTGGTCACATCATGAGGCACAATGGGTGTATTGTCAACTTGCGAGTCTGCGCATGAACTGTCGCCACCTTTCAAAATTGTACTTATCAGTCTCAATCACTGACGCCTGTGCTCAGTCTGTGATAGTCCAGTGCGCGATTTACGTCCATCACATCAACTGATCGTATGATTCACGTGCAAAGTGAGGTCACCATGTGCCACTGTCGTCGACTGTCAGTTGGACGTCGAGTTGAACTTGAGCAACGTAGTCATTCGTGTGGATAGCTGTGGATTGAGACCAGCGATGAGTCGCTGAGTGTCAAGCCGACGCGGGTCGCGATTTTAGGATCTGCAAACGTCAATCCTATATCCACCAGGCAGTGCCAGCGGGTATCTCGAACTCTTGCGCTCAACCGTGTTGAGTGCGTCATCATCATCAACCTGATTTTTGGTTACTCGTTTAGAAACCTACAGTCTACTGGCGCCAGAATCATTGTGGAGCAATTTTCCACTGAACGAGATTGTTGTCGATGAAAGTCGCGATGCGTCGGCGTCCGTCTCGACGTGGGATTTAAGACCTGGCTACTTCTGGTTTCGTCCGTGGCAAGGTTGGTGGCTGCATCAGCCGTGCGGCTCACCACGCGCGAATTGTGTCTCTAATCTCGAACGCCCATAGTGTTTACGATGCGTCTAGCTTTTGTGTACTCGTGTTGCAAGGTCTTATTGACCGGCTCGTGGGATCTGTTCATCTGTTGAGTGATGAGGAGACTATCTCCTATGACTGTAAGGGGCCTCCAGTCGTAGCGGGAGGCTACTTTGAGACCGGTGATAAGACCATTGCACTCGACTTGATTGTTAGTTGTCGTTGAGGCTGCGTAGTAAATCGCAGCCGTATGGATGACTTCGACCTGTGAAGTGTGATCATCGTGCATAACGACGACAGCCCCTACACTGCCAGCTCCCGGATTACCCCGTGAGCCGCCATCAAAGAGCAGGAGGTAGCGTCGCTCGGTGGTGTTGAGTCCGTCAGGCCGGCCGATCTGCACAGCGGCAAGCAGAACGACTGCAAGCACGGTTTTTACCACAAGTTCACTCCCAGGCAGATACCGCAATCGAAGTTGGGTCTGGCGGCCATCAAAAGGTTATCTAGCAATGGCGACCGGCTGGTAGCTCGCCACGTTCCACTGGTCATCGAAGGACAAGACTGACACTCTCAAGATGGTCTCCACAAACGTGTAAACAGCTACAACATAGAACCACGGCAACGCGTGTTTTCGTCAACGGCAGACTTCAACGAGGAGAATCCACAAACCTGTGGCTATTTACTGCTTGATAACGCCAAGACCACAAGCAAAGCGTGGGCTCCGAGTCGTCGATGTCGTACCTTGATTATTTATGCTGCGCGCCAAGACTATCGATTATTTATGCCACGCGTTGGGACCAAATGAGTCGTTGATGTAAAGTCGAGACCAACGAGCCGGATGGAGACCACCCACAAGATCGCTGCGTGAACTATGGCGACGCATCCATTCTGCTGGCTGCCCATGAGCTCCACATGGCGCCAAGGAAGCGTCTCACTCTTTGAAGCGAGACGACGATCAACCAGATGCTGTTGGTCGATTACCGAAGCTAAATGTCGGGTCCATAACGTCTTTTCTCCCACCACCCATCATGGACTTCAGTACACACGACCCTTTTTATGCACAACAAGGCTTTGTCATCCATTGCCAACAAATCTCATCCATCACGTGAGGTCCATTGGATCCAAACTCAACCACTTCGACAAGGTCTCATTTACCAATAGCCGATCTTCGATCACAGTCAACACATCCATGATGCTTCGCGGTCTCCAGCAGTCGAACCAGTTCACCGTCCTCACGGCGAACGTCGCTGGTCTGCCAAGTGCCCTCTCGAGTAGTAAACCAGCCCAGAACACGCCTGAGCTCGGCAAGCGCATTAGCGACTTCGACATCGTCAACGTGCAGGAAGACTTCAACTACCACGCTGAACTCTACAAGGCCGACAAACACGCCCACCGCACGCCTACTAGTGGTGGGGTTCCTCTGGGCAGCGGCCTCAACACTCTGTCCAACTACAAGTTCACCAACGTCGGAGGCCTCCACCGCATCAAGTGGAGCAAATGCAGCAACGCCGAAGGTGCCGACTGCCTGACACCGAAAGGATTCACGTACACGCAGGTCGAACTGGCCGACGGCGTGTTCCTTGATGTCTACAACGTCCACACGGACGCTGGCGACAAGACTGCCGACCACGAGGCTCGTCGTGCCAACTTGGACCAGCTCGCCGACTATATCAACACCAACTCGAAAGACCAGGCTGTGGTGATCTTCGGCGACACGAACACGCGGTACACGCGTGCAGCCGACAATGTGCGCGAGTTCGTGCAGAAGACCGGCACGACCGACGCGTGGGTGTCGTTCGCGCGCAAGGGCAACCCTCCGGCGGCCGGCGCGGAGGCGCTCAAGTGCGACAATGAGAAGACGACGAACGACTGCGAGGTGGTGGACAAGATCTTTTTCCGTGGCAACAATCTGCTCAAGCTCAACTTGGTCAAGTTCGCCACGGAGTCGGAGAAGTTCAAGGGTCCGGATGGGAAGCAGTTGTCGGACCACGTGCCGTTGTCGGCGACGTTCAGTTGGAGTGTGAGCGGTGACATCCGTCAGAGCGCAGCTGTGGGTGGTCCTCACGGCACGGCGTTCACGGATGTGGGGGCGGTTCCTGTTGGTGGTAAGGTGAAGACGATCACGGTGCGCGGTGAGAAGCGTGTGGACGCGGTGTCGATCGAGGTTGGAGACAAGACGTTCACGCACGGTGGCAAGGGTGGCACGGCGAAGTCTCTGACGCTAAATGCTGATGAGGTAGTGACGTCGGCTGAGATTCACTGGGACAAGAAGGATGGCAATACTCGCGTGTTCTACGTGAAGTTCTCGACCAGCGCCGGGCGATCGGTCGAGGTGGGCACGAAGTCGTCGGACAAGGTCACTTACACGGCACCGACAGGTTGGCAGATCTCTGGCTTCCATGGTCGTGCTGAAGATGGGGTGGATGGTCTAGGTGTGATCTATACTAAGGCGTAAATGGGTATGGATTGGTGTCACCATTGAGAGCGTGGTGTTGAAGTCAACCCAAACAGATAGGGCGCAGATCTTGCTGCGATACGTTTTTAGTACTGCGATGCCCCTCCAAAGCCGGTAAAGTTGAAGTCTATTGAGCGCAATTATCAATAGTGTGCTCTAATAGCTGGAGGTCTGTGCAGCACGCCGAAAGTGTCAGTGCGTCATCATTCATTCAGGAAGTACTGTTGTTACCTTGTGAATGAAGACGAGAAGCGACAGCAAATCTGAGAGACGTCGCTGCGACATTGCTAGTGGAGCCATGAGACACCACGGAAGTTAATTAATCGCGACCAGCGCATCCTTTCATCAGCCACGAGGTTGTTCAGAGCGTATTTAGTCCCGTTAGTCGAACCTGCCATTGCCTTAGGAGGCAGCGGAATTTTTTCTACTCGAGATGCAGACGAGGATTGGCAGTCTCCCAGAACTCTCCAAAACTAAACGTTTACGCTTGAATGCCGGGAAGAAGACTTCATGTAATCGATTGGTGCCTCTCCCCTTTTGCAATCAAATCCCAGGTTTGATGATGATGATGAAGGTGAAGTCTATTGAGCGCAATAAATGTATCCTAATAGCTGGAGCTCTGATGCGATCCTGGTCTTACCGTGGGTCAACCTGGCTGACTAGCCAGGGCTGTAAGTCGGAGGCGTGGAGGGGTCCGGGATGTGGACCGCCGAGCTTCACAATATCGCGGGGTTGGTGTCAGCCCGCGCGACGTGGGCGATTACCGCTCCTGCGCCACCGGGGCCAGGATTGCCGTTGGAGCTTCTGTCGAAGAGGAGCACCATCTTGGGCGAGTTGACGGGAGGCAACTCGTGGTCCAGTTCGTGAACCTGGTCGAACAGGCTGCGGAACTTGGATATAAACCCCGTCGTGAAGTCCGGCGCGTCTGGTTGTTGCGTGAGACGATACTGCAATGTGTCGAGCACCCGGTGGCAGCTTGCTGAGTGCACTCCGGCTGCCTGGGAGGGGGTCCACGCTCTGTCTTGATCGGCCATGCTGTTGCGCCAAGCGTTGATCACCACGAGCGTCTCTAGCGTCAGCTGCTGCCAGACCACTTGAAAATCCCAGGTTTGATAGTTTTGCGGCTCGATCACCATCGAGTACTAATCACGTTCATCGCTCATCGACTTCATTGACAACAAAAGAGACGGATGTGTGGACCAGTGGATTGAATGCGATTGCGTTTCGCCATGGTACGTAGCAGCGCGTACCATTGCACCCCACGTGTGGATGACAATCTTCGCGTTTTGTGTGGTCTACTGCTGTGCGGGAAGTCCGCCAGGCCACGCGATGGTGAGTACCTTATCAACTTCAGAAGTCAATTTTGGAAGTCATCCACCAAGCTGTTGCTGTGTACAAGGTCACTCTAATTGAACTGGCGCTGTGTACAGCATGATCTGATCAGATGAGAGGAGCTTTGCTGAACATGGGACTTCCATCCAACTTCAATCGGGAGCTGCATGTACTGATAGATGAGTTGTTCGGACAGACGATGAGGATTAGTACACGCATTGTCCTTCAGACAAAGTACCAGCTGCAATAATCCGCATAGAAACAAGAACACTCTGAGCCCAACCTGGGCAACAGTTCATCCACATGGTCAAGCGTGGAAACGCATCTGGCCTCCATCCGATGGCTCTGTGTGGCGCCCAGCAGCTTGAAGATTGGAACCCACCTGTACTCAAGAAACCCGAGCTGTCCACAGTCCGGTTGACTGGCCGTGTTCTGTACAAGATGGAGACCTACCATCCACATGTTGCAGGTCTCATCCATTATCGCCATGGTTCCGTATGCCTCGAGTCCAGGCATACGGACCCATCGCGATAATGGGAGTAAACAAGCAACGCTGTCCAGCCTGGACTGCGTTGCTCGTTTACTCTGGGGCCTTCGATCAGAAGCGCATTCTCCAATTCTCCCTGTGAAGTAGCGACCAACTCTTTTGGCAGCTCACCTGAAGAAAAGATGCTTCGCGGTCTCCAGCAGTCGAACCAGTTCACCGTCCTCACGGCCAACGTCGCCGGCCTCCCAGGAATCATCTCAAGCAGCGACCCTGCCAAGAACACGCCTGAGCTCGGCAAACGCATCAGCGACTTCGACATCGTCAACGTGCAGGAAGACTTCAACTACCACGCCACGCTGTACGAGAACGATAAACATCCCCACCGCACGCCTACCAGTGGCGGCGTGCCTTTCGGAAGTGGTCTCAACACTTTGTCCAACTTCAAGTTCACCAACGTCGGAGGCCTCCACCGCGTCAAATGGAGCAAATGCAACAACGACGAGGGTGCCGACTGTTTGACACCGAAAGGATTCACGTACACGCAGGTCGAACTGGCCGACGGCGTGTTCCTTGATGTCTACAACGTCCACACGGACGCTGGCGACAAGACTGCCGACCACGAGGCTCGTCGTGCCAACTTGGACCAGCTCGCCGACTATATCAACACCAACTCGAAAGACCAGGCTGTGGTGATCTTCGGCGACACGAACACGCGGTACACGCGTGCAGCCGACAATGTGCGCGAGTTCGTGCAGAAGACCGGCACGACCGACGCGTGGGTGTCGTTCGCGCGCAAGGGCAACCCTCCGGCGGCCGGCGCGGAGGCGCTCAAGTGCGACAATGAGAAGACGACGAACGACTGCGAGGTGGTGGACAAGATCTTTTTCCGTGGCAACAATCTGCTCAAGCTCAACTTGGTCAAGTTCGCCACGGAGTCGGAGAAGTTCAAGGGTCCGGATGGGAAGCAGTTGTCGGACCACGTGCCGTTGTCGGCGACGTTCAGTTGGAGTGTGAGCGGTGACATCCGTCAGAGCGCAGCTGTGGGTGGTCCTCACGGCACGGCGTTCACGGATGTGGGGGCGGTTCCTGTTGGTGGTAAGGTGAAGACGATCACGGTGCGCGGTGAGAAGCGTGTGGACGCGGTGTCGATCGAGGTTGGAGACAAGACGTTCACGCACGGTGGCAAGGGTGGCACGGCGAAGTCTCTGACGCTAAATGCTGATGAGGTAGTGACGTCGGCTGAGATTCACTGGGACAAGAAGGATGGCAATACTCGCGTGTTCTACGTGAAGTTCTCGACCAGCGCCGGGCGATCGGTCGAGGTGGGCACGAAGTCGTCGGACAAGGTCACTTACACGGCACCGACAGGTTGGCAGATCTCTGGCTTCCACGGTCGTGCTGAAAATGAGGTGGACGGTCTTGGCGTGATCTACACGAAGGCGTAAGCCTCGAGGGTGCTTCGAAGAGTTTAATTTGGTGTAAAGATGCATTAGTAGAGAGCCCGGGATGGTTTGTAGCTCGTTCGCCGGGTCTAAGAGTGTCAATATAGGTTGAAAGATGCGTGGTCAATCCGATCGATTTGAATCAAAGCTTGGGACCTCTCAGCTGGCACCCATTCGAGCCTTCTCTAGATTGTCGAAGGCAGTAGCTTCGGTCTCAATGACAAAACCCCACAAACACAGAAGACCGCCGCCAAACGGGAGAATGAATATCAAAAATCAGTGAACAGCGCAGCCCTTGCGGTAAGCTAGTATTCGAGCCTCGCTACAGTAGGGTTAGATGTAGTTTGTTGAGCATCTTCCCTTTTCGAGTCACCAGATCGATTAGTGAGTTACACTCGTTGAATATCTAGCCAACACTCCTCTTCTTTGTTTGAGCGGGAAGCTGCTCTTAGAATCTTCGGTCTATCGAATCTTCGTCACATGACGAAGCCACGCTTGAGCATACTGTAGGGTGCACAAGTGCCTCAAAGATACAGATGGATGAATCCTCCTAAACGGCTGAAGTCGGCGAATGATGCGTCAATCGTTCTTGAAGTTGAATCTTTTCGTTCGGGGGTACTACACTTCCCAGCATGACACCATCCGGCCGTTGCGCGTCACTCGCGGACAGAACCGCGACAGGAAGAACCCAACACATCCGCTCTCAAGCGAGCTCCCAGTTCGATTTGAATCATGGAAGGGGGGTGGGGGGGTGGGGGACTTGTGTGTACTGTATCAAGGAACCGCTACGAATGTGAAGCGAGCCGACCTTGCATCATTATCGGCACTCGATTCTGTAGAACTCAAAGGGCAAGACACGTACACAGTGCTCGATTCGATTCGCTTTCGCATCATGGTCTCCCCCTTCCTCAGTCGGAAGAGTTCGTGATGCCTGGGGTCGCATCTTGGAGGAGATGTGTCAACTAAATAGATTGCTGATGGGATACCACCTCGGGATACCTCGTATAATTAATTCCGACATCATCACTAGCTGAACTCATCGCGTAATCCGACTCAAATGTCACGTTTAAATTGATATTGGTGTATTAATTGATCAACTAACTTTCAACTATGGCAAGTGTTTGAACCTCCTTGCTCAAGCTGATAACTCGTGATGATGCAAAATTCCACGCCGAAAGATTGACCGAAAGCCTTCTGCTCTTCAAGCACCGTACACACAGCACAGATGCGCTCGGTGATGGATTCTTGAAGTCTTTAGACGGGGAGGTACAAGGGGCACTCTCTTCGTGAGCACGGCCGGAGGAAGGCACTGTCCTCCAAACCCTCACTTTCGCTTTCGCCTCGCAAGCCTCAAGCCCCGTCCTCAGATCCTCCACACCAAGATGCTTCGCGCCCTCCAAGAGTCCGGCCAGTTCACGGTTCTCTCGGCCAACGTTGCCGGCCTGCCGGCCATCATCTCGAGTGGTAACCCAGCTGCCAACACGGCCGAGGTCGGCAAGCGTCTCAGTAACTTCGACATCGTCAACGTCCAGGAAGACTTCAACTACCACGCCACGCTCTACGACAACGATAAGCACGCGTACCGCACGGCGACAAGTGGTGGTGTGCCCTTCGGAAGCGGTCTCAACACGCTCTCCAACTTTCCCTTCACGCCTATCACCGACACGGAACGTGTCAAGTGGGACAAGTGCAACAACGACGAAGGCGCCGACTGCCTGACCCCCAAGGGCTTCACCCGTGTGCAGGTCCAGCTCGCTGAAGGCGTGTTTGTGGATGTGTACAACCTCCATACGGACGCTGGCACTAAGGATGCCGATGAAGTTGCTCGTGCCGCCAACATCAACCAAGTCGCCGACTACATCAACGCCAACTCCAAGGACCAGGCCGTGATCCTCTTTGGTGACACCAACTCTCGCTACACTCGCGCGCTCGACAACATCCGCGACCTTGGCACTCGCACGGGGATGACCGACGCCTGGGTCTCGTACGTGCGCAAGGGCAACCCACCCGCCGCTGGCGCTGCTGCGTTGGTGTGCGAGCTCGACAAGACCACGAACGACTGCGAAGTCGTGGACAAGATCTTCTTCCGCGGCAACAACCTGCTCAAGCTCAACTTGGTCAAGTTCAATACCGAGTCGGCGGCCTTCGCTAACTCGACTGGCCAGCAGCTCTCGGACCACGTGCCGATCTCGTCAACCTTCAGCTGGACGCTCAACTCTGCGATTCGTCAAAGTCCAGCTCTCGGCGGCCCGCACGGCACGCCCTTCACAGACGTCAACGTCGTTCCAACGGGTGTCAAGCCCACGTCTCTCACGATTCGCGGTAGCGCGCGCGTTGACGCCGTCTCAGTGGCTATCGGTGGCAAGACCTTCACGCACGGAGGCACTGGTGGCACGGCCCAGACGCTCACGCTCGCGTCGGGCGAGTACCTCAAGTCGGTCGAAGTCCACACAGACAAGTACAGCGGCACGACGCGAGTGTTCTACGTCAAGTTCACGACCAGCACCCGCCGCACGCTCGCGACAGGCGCAACGACGGCCAACAAGGCCACGTACTCGGCGCCGACAGGCTTCCAAATCGCCGCGTTCCACGGTCGCGCGGGAGACGAGGTCGACGCGCTCGGCGTCGTCTACACGCGCGTGTAACTAAAGTAGACTGAAGGCAGACTCTGTGGACTAAGCTCAATGAATTGCGTGCGAACCGTTGGGCTCTTGTGCAGTGTACACACACTATCCATTATACCACGATCACGGTCTCGGAGGAAAGACGCCTCCAAAATCACGGAGGGGAGAAGCGCGGCGAGTCCGCGCGTCTGAGTTGGCCCGAATGAGTTGGACCTGCGCAAGGGCCCCTTTCCTGCATGGATGCAGGCACACGAGTGCACGACGCTGTCCGCCAACTCAACCACGACCCATTGCGTGACATTTTGAATCCCGAGAGCCCGTTTGCGTGGCGGTGCGTTACTCGCGGGATTTGAAGCGTTCCCACCTGCCTTCGCGCAAAGTGAACTCTTGTCACAAGTTGAAGCGCTCTTCGTTCATCCACTTGGTGTCCCGTTACTCGCACGAAGCCAAGTGGATGAACAAAGCGTGCTTCACGCGACGCCCAAGTGGATGAACAAAGGGCGCTGGATGAACGCGTGCGCTCGCACGAAGCGATGAAGCAACTTCACCTCCTCCGATTCCGATATTTCACGAAAAGCTCATTTACGGTGGCCTGTTTATGTCGATACACCCCGAAAGCTCCTCGACAAGCAGCCTGTCTATGTGCAACAAGGCTCAGTTATCCACCACTTCGATCTGGTCCCCATCCGGGATGGGCACTGCCCATCAAAGCACGCAATCCGAACAGAGTAGGACGCCCTCGCGCTCTCTACTCGGCGCCACGAGGCCTCGCGATCTTTTACTCGCTTTACTCGATGCCATTCAACATTTCTCCGACTAAGCCTCAAGTCGACTAAGTGTACCCTCACCTCTCCT
This sequence comes from Pythium myriotylum, assembly GCA_023091665.1. Lineage (NCBI taxonomy): Eukaryota > Oomycota > Peronosporomycetes > Pythiales > Pythiaceae > Pythium > Pythium myriotylum. Next base: position 901,554 of record JALJCQ010000009.1, read on the forward strand.
TCCATCTCCATCTCCAGCACCGATGCTTCGCGCTCTTCAGGAATCTGGCCAGTTCACGGTCCTCACGGCCAACGTCGCCGGCCTCCCAGGTATCATCTCGAGCAGTGACCCGGCCAAGAACACCCCGGAGCTCGGCAAGCGCATCAGCGACTTCGACATTGTCAACGTCCAGGAAGACTTCAACTACCACGCCACGCTCTACGAAAACGACAAGCACGCGTACCGCACGGCCACGAGTGGTGGCGTGCCCTTCGGAAGCGGTCTCAACACGCTTTCCAAGTTCCCGTTCACCCCCTACACTGACACCGAGCGTGTCAAGTGGGGCAAGTGCAACAACGACGAAGGCGCCGACTGCCTGACCCCCAAGGGTTTTACCCGTGTGCAGGTCCAGCTGGCGGACGGTGTCTTCCTGGACGTGTACAACCTCCATACCGATGCCGGTACGAAGGACGGCGACCTCGTGGCACGCAAGGCAAATTTGAACCAGATCGCCGACTACATCAACGCCAACTCCAAGGACCAGGCTGTTGTGATCTTTGGTGATACCAACACCCGTTACACTCGTGCCGGTGACAACATCCGTGAATTTGTGCAGAAGACGGGCACTACCGACGCGTGGATCTCTTACGTCCGCAAGGGTAACGCTCCTGCTGCTGGTGCCGACGCCATCGTCTGTGAGCTCGAGAAAACCAACAACGACTGCGAGGTCGTGGACAAGATCTTCTTCCGTGGCAACAACCTGCTCAAGCTTAACCTGGCCAAGTTCAACACCGAGTCGGCCAAGTTCGCTGGCCCCGATGGCAAGCAGTTGTCGGACCACGTACCGTTGTCGGCGACGCTGAGCTGGACGGTGAACTCGGCTCTTCGCCAGAGCGGAGCCGTCGGCGGCCCGCACGGCACGCCGTTCACGGATGTCAACGCTGTTCCCACAGGCGTCAAACCGACCGTGATCTCCGTGCGCGGCGCCAAGCGTATCGACGCTGTGTCCATCACGATCGGGGGCAAGACGCTCGCCCACGGTGGCTCGGGCGGCGACCTCAAGTCACTCACTCTCAACTCGGGCGAGTACATCAAGTCGGCCGAGATCCACACGGACAAGAAGGATGGCCGTACCCGCGTGTTCTACGTTAAGTTCACGACCAGCACGGGCCGCACCCTCGAGAACGGCGGCACGACTTCGAACAAGGTGACGTACACGGCTCCTGCGGGTTTCCAGATCTCCGCTTTCCACGGCCGTGCCGGCGACGAGGTCGACGCTCTTGGCGTGGTCTACACGCGTGCATAAGCCTAGTGATTAGTACAATGTGTCTCAATGATTGAAGTTGGAATCCTCAAACGCAGTCAAATAATAGACAAAAATTTGCTTCGCCTTACCTTTCTCTGTCCACGCTCCATCCATACTCGCCCGATCATTCACCCGTAATACTGCTTCACTACGATCGGTGCGTGATGCCAACAATGGGCGCAAGCCGCATCTGTGGCTGTCTGACTTCGATTTGATGGGTATTGTGGCTGCGAACAAGCCAGCCAAGTGGGCGATGTTGGCTTCCAGAGAAGTCCACTGTCTTCCCGTAGCCTAGTAGTAGTAGCGAGCGGCGAGCTCACACCACTTTCGTTTTCGCTCCTCCAGAGCGCAAGCGAACCATGCGATCACTCCAGGAATCTGGCCAGTTCTCCGTGCTTACAGCCAACGTTGCGGGGCTTCCAGCGATCTTTTCAAGCGCCCACCCCAAGGAAGACACGCCCGAGATCGGCAAGCGTCTGCGCAACTACGACATTGTTAACGTTCAAGAAGACTTCGCATACCACAGCAAGCTGTACGCGAATGACAACCACACATACCGCACAGTCACGAGTGGCAATGTACCGCTCGGAAGCGGCCTCAACACACTGAGCAACTTCCCCTTTGCAGCCACGAGCACGATCCAGCGTGTCAAGTGGGATAAGTGCAGTAACTTGGACTACTTCGACTGCCTCACGCCCAAAGGCTTCTCACTGATCCAGATCCAGTTGGCCGACGGCGTTGCAGTGGACGTCTACAACATCCACGCAGACGCCGGCGACACAAAAGCAGATCTGGCTGCACGAACGAACAACGAAAACCAAATCATCAATTACATCCTCGCCAACTCAAAAGACCAGGCCGTACTGGTCTTTGGTGACACGAACGCCCTCTACACTGACTCGAGGGATAACGTGCGCGATTTTATCACGCGTGCTAACCTCAATGATTCATGGGCCACGAACATTCGAGCGGGTAGCCTGCCTGCCGCAGGTTCGAGCGCCCTGAGCTGTCAACTGGAGAAGACCACCAACGACTGTGAGGTCATCGACAAGATCTTCTTCCGTGGGAACAGTCTACTCAACCTCGAGCTGGTGAAGTATAACGTGGAGACTGCGGCATTCGCGAAAGCCAACGGCAAGCAGCTCTCCGATCACGTACCTGTCTCGTCGACATTCAGGTGGTCATTGAACCCGAATCTCCGTCAGAGCTCGGCTGTTGGAGGACCTGGAGGCAGTGCTTTCACCGACGTGAACGCTGTTCCGGTTGGCGGGACAGTGACATCGGTGACGGTGCGTGGGGGCTCGCGGTTGGACGCCGTCTCGATCACAGTGGGGGGCACGACGTTCCGTCACGGCGGCACTGGAGGAGCTGACCAGACGCTCACCCTCGACGCTGGCGAGTTCCTTCAGTCGGTTGAGATCCACACAGGCGTGTACGAGAACCGTTCGCAAGTCTTCTACGCCAAGTTCACGACAAGCACTGGCCGCACAGTCGCGAGTGGTGGCACGACGAGCAACCAGTTCACGTTCACGGCGCCCACGGGGTTCCAGATCGCGGCGTTCTACGGCCGCTCGGACGTGGAAGTCAACGCACTCGGCGTGGTATACACGCGAATGTAGCAATAGCCTTTGCTGGTTTAACGATCACATCTCTTGCGTTGGATTCTACCAAGTTCTCTTCAATCGCTTTCCATCTCCATGTCCTCGCATTGTCGCAGAGAATGGCGTGCGGGAACGAAGACGAAGAGTGTTCTTCGTGGATCTCGCCAATCACGTAGCCTCAACTTAACTGTCTACTCGATGGCAGGTGCGTTCGCTTGTTGGCATCGTCCGTTAAAAAATCGACACGTGCAGTTCGGTCGTCACTCCGAATTTGTCGAGGTGAGAAGCAAGCAATTGAATATGCTGCAGGAGGCAGGACAGTTCACCGTCCTCTCGTACAACATCGCGGGGCTGCCTGCGATCATCTCGAGCGGCAATCCGGCGGTCAACACGCCCGAAATCGGGCGCCGCATTAGCAACTTCGACATCGTTAACGTCCAGGAAGACTTCGCCTACCACAAGAAACTCTACGCGAATGACAACCACACGTACCGCACTGTCACGAGCGGCAACGTGCCGTTCGGCAGCGGACTCAACACGCTCTCTGCGCTCCCGTTCGCGAAGACCAGCACGATCCAGCGCGTCAAGTGGCACAAGTGCAGCAACTTTGATGCCTTCGACTGCCTTGCACGCAAGGGCTTCTCGATGATCCAGGTCCAGCTAGCCGAAGGGGTGACTGTCGACGTGTACAACGTCCACGCAGACGCGGGGTACACCAAGGCTGACCATGCTGCACGGGCTGATAACATCAATCAGCTGGTTGACTACATCCTCACGCATTCAAATGACCAGGCCGTGCTGGTCTTCGGTGATACGAACGCACTCTACACAGACGCGGAGGACAACATCCGCGAGCTTATTACTCGGCCCAATCTCACCGACGCCTGGGTCTCTTACATTCGACAGGGAAGTCTGCCGGCCGCAGGCTCGAGCCGACTGACCTGCGAGTTAGACAAGACCACCAATGACTGTGAGGTCATTGACAAGATCTTCTTTCGAGGCAGCAACTTGCTCAAGCTTGAGCTGGTCGAGTACAATGTCCAGACGACCGCGTTCGCAGACACACGTGGGAAGCAACTCTCGGACCACGTGCCGATCTCGTCGACATTCAAGTGGTCACTGAATCCAAATCTTCGCCAGAGCCCGGCAGTCGGCGGATCTGGAGGCAGCGCGTTCACCGACATCAATACTGTGCCGATTGGAGAGAAGGCGACGTCGGTGACAGTACGCGGAGGACTGCGGGTAGGCGCTGTCTCAATCACGGTAGGGCGCGTCGCCTTCCGACACGGGAGGGTGAGTCAAGTCCCAGACAGGCATCAAGCAGGCAGTGCTTCTCGCATCCGCCGATCCTCGACGAACAAACCACTGACTCGGTGGGGTCAGCTTGACGCTGTGTCGAGAACGCTGAGTAAGGCAGACTTTCGACCTCCAATGCTGGACATCGCTCACGTGGACAGATCACTCGCGCTCCACGCCAGTGAGTTCCTGCAGTCGATAGAGATGCACACTGGCGAGTACAACGGCCGCACGCAGATCTTTTACGTCAAGTTCACGACCAACACGGGTCGCTCGGTCTCCACTGGCACCACGACGGACACGCGAGTAATCCACACGGCACCTGCGGGCTTCCAAATTGCTGGCTTCCACGGGCGCTCGGGTGTCGAGATCGACGCGCTTGGTGTGGTGTACACGCGCTTGTAGAAGTGTCGAGGTGGATTAATAACGCAATGTCATGCCGTCTCCAGTGTCTAACGCTCCCAGACGAATCTCCTTGTCCTTGTCCTTCTCCTCGCTCCATGTCGCAGAGAGTCGCACAAAGAGAACGCGGACGAATCCACATGTGAACGCTCCTTCCAATCAAAAGTGCCCCCTCGTTCGATGGGACAAGCCGATTGTGGGTGTGGAGGGCACCCACCATGTCAAACCGACTAAATCTCTTGATGCGATTGAACTGCCACTTTGAGTTTCTCGCAGCGACTGTCAAGTAAATATGTTGCGAACCCTGCAGGAGTCGAACCAGTTCACGGTTCTCTCGTACAACATCGCTGGGCTCCCAGCCATCTTGTCAAGCGGCAACCCCGCGGTCAACACGCCCGAGATCGGCCGCCGCATCAGTACGTTTGATATTGTCAACGTGCAGGAAGATTTCAACTTCCACGACGCGCTCTACGGCAACAACACGCACCCGTACCGCACCGTCACGAGCGGCGATGTGCCGTACGGCAGCGGGCTCAACACGCTGAGCAAGTTCCCGTTCTCCAACACCACAACCATCCAGCGCATCAAATGGAACCAGTGCAGCAACACCAACAGCTACGACTGCCTCACGCCCAAGGGTTTCTCGATGGTGCAAGTGCAGCTGGCCGACCGCGTCTCGGTGGATATCTACAATCTCCACGCTGACGCCGGCACGACCGACGCCGACTTGACGGCGCGCCGAGACAACATCAACCAGGTCATCGACTACATCCTCGCCAACTCGACCGATCGAGCGGTGATCGTCTTCGGCGACACGAATTCGAGATACACGCGGACGGGCGACAACATCCGCGACCTCGCCACACGCACAGGCATGACTGACGCGTGGGTCTCATTCGTACGAGGAGGGAACCCGCCGGCGTCTGGTGCCAGTCCGCTCGCGTGCGAGCTGGATGAGACGACGAACGACTGCGAGGTCATCGACAAGATCTTTTTCCGTGGCAGCAACCTCGTGAACTTGCAGCTCGTTCGCTTCAACACTGAGACGGCGGCGTTCGCGAACGCATCGGGCCAGCAGCTCTCGGACCACGTGGCCGTCTCGTCGACGTTTCGATGGACGCTTGGTTCGTCGGGTGCGAGCGCTCCAGCAGGAACGCCGTCGGGGGCTTCCAGCTCAGCGACAAGAGCGAAGAATGGCGCCGTTGTTGATCATATTGTGCGTGCGAGCTTCGTCTTCCTCGTGCTCGCCGTACACATCCTGAGCTGAGACTTCCCGAGCCAAATAGTAGATTCGCTATAGTATCAAACATCCTGACCCACACTTCGGATCTTGAACACAAAATCCCAAGGAGTAAAACACGTCAGTTCATATTTAAATCGTTTTTGCTGGACGCGCTGCTTATCGAGCGAACTCAGAAGTCTTCCTACACGCGTGTGTAGACGACACCAAGCGCGTCAACCTCATCACCAGCGCGACCGTGGAACGCAGCGATCTGCCATCCGGCCGGCGCCGTGTACACGACCTGGTTGCCCGTGGTACCACCGTTGGCGACCGTGCGGCCCGTGCTCGTCGTGAACTTGGTGTAGAACACGCGAGTATGGCCGTCCTTCTTGTCCGTGTGGATCTCGACCGACTTGAGGTATTCGCCAGCGTTCAGCGTGAGCGTCTGGTCCGAGCCGCCGTTGCCGCCGTGCTTGAACGTCGTTCCGCCGACCGTGATGGAAACGGCATCCACGCGCTTTGCGCCACGTACCGTCACCGAGGTCACCTTGCCCGTCGTCGACACGCCATTGACGTCCGTGAATGGCGTCCCGTGAGGACCTCCGAACGACGCGCTCTGGCGAAGAGCCGGGTTCAACGTCCAGCTCAGTGTCGCCGACAGCGGCACGTGGTCGGACAATTGTTTACCATTGGCGTCAGCAAAGGCGGCCGACTCGGTGTTGAACTTGACCAAGTTGAGGTTGACCAAGTTGTTGCCGCGGAAGAAGATCTTGTCCACGACCTCGCAGTCGTTGTTGGTCTTGTCGAGCTCACAGGCCAGCGCGTCAGCGCCTGCCGCAGGAGGGTTCCCCTTACGAACGAACGAGACCCAGGCGTCGGTCATGCCCGTGCGAGAACTGAGGTCGCGGATGTTGTCGTCAGCACGAGTGTAACGCGTGTTGGTGTCACCGAAGAGGATCACGGCCTGGTCCTTGGAGTTGGCGTTGATGTAGTCAATCACTTGGTTGATGTTGGCCTTGCGCGCCGTGAGATCCGCAGGCTTGGTGCCGGCATCCGCGTGGAGGTTGTAGATGTCCACGACGACGCCGTCGGCCAGCTGCACCTGCTTCCACGTGAAGCCCTTGGGCGTGAGACAGTCGGCACCCTCGTCGTTGTTGCACGTCTTCCACTTGACGCGTTCGATCTCGCCGAAGTTGGCGAACGGGAAGTTGGAGAGCGTGTTGAGACCGCTGCCGAAGGGCACGCCGCCGCTCGTGGCCGTGCGGTACGGATGCGAGTTGGCTGCGTACAGAGCCGCGTGGTAGTTGAAGTCTTCCTGCACGTTGACGATGTCGAACTTGCTGATGCGGCGACCGAGCTCGGGCGTGTTGACCTCCGGGTTGCCACTCGAGAGGAACGCCGGCAAACCGGCGACGTTGGCCGTGAGCACCGTGAATTGGCCGGATTCCTGAAGGGAGCGGAGCATCGTGGGTGGGCTGCCGATGGAGAAAAAATGGAAGTGGGCGAGCGAGAAGTGGTGCGTCTTTCGGGTTTCACGCGAGTCTGATTACATGGATGGTGGGCGGCGTGGACTGCATCTTCAACGGAGATTCAGGGAGTGGTCACTGCAAAGAAATCGACTGTCTTATAGTTTTCATCAAGTACAAGAGGGACGTAGTTGCATGCTGCGTTTGAGTACTGATCACTGGCGTGCTTGCATATCGATTATCGAAGGTATCCACCCTCGATTGGTCACGATTGCCCGCACGGACTCGCCTCCTTCTTCAACCTCATGCTGCTCGTGGAAATCCCGTTCCCGCAGTGTGTTGTACAGATCTCGTGAAGAATTGAAGGTGGAAGCGTTCTTGCCAGGACAAGGCAATATCCACGTGGAGCTTCTCAACCGAAGAGGGAGAAGCTCTGCATAGTACTCGTCGGAGAGTGCTCAGCGACCTTCAGGAGGCTGACAAGTCAGTCGCTCGCGTTAATCGAGAGAGAGAGAGCTTGGGAGATTCAGAATCGATCACCTGACCACTTGAGGATTCCTTGACGCCTTCGTCGGCTCATCTCTCGTCTCCTCCCAGCAACGCGTCACGCGAGTCATGGCCAGGTCACTCCGGCTGACTGATTGCTGACTCCATCTTTTTCATGAAAGTTGCCTTTTTTGAAACGTGAAATATAGCGTTTTTCACTAAATACAAGTTTTGAGGACCAGTGGCCAAGTTTTTTTTTTCATCAATCTTGTCGAAGACAATCATCCATTTGAATGTGTAACTGGGACTGTCTGCACCACCAAGCAACCGTCTCGGCTGCATCAGCCGATACAGTATCAACTGTCTCAGCTCGCACTCCGATTCATCTGGATGATGAGCAACAAGAGTATATGAAATCATCCAACAAACTTAGAAAAAGACGTGAGCTGCGATCAACGCCAGGACCAAAGTGGCTCGAACAACAGAATGTCCGCTCAGAGGCACTGTTTTGCCCGCAGCGCTTCTTCTCGATGGAGTTGAAGCGGTCGATCGGTTTAGACTCCATTTAAATGTTGCTGAGATTGGCACGTGGTCCGAGAGCTGCTGGCCCGTCGAGTTCGTGAAGGCTGTCGACTCGACATTGAACTTGACCAGTTCAAGGTTGAGCTGGCTGTTGCCACGGAAGAAAATCTTGTCGATGGTCTCACAGTCATTGGTGGTCTTCTCCAGGTCACACTCCTCGTCCTTAGATCCAGCAGCCGGCGGCGTTCCCTTGCGGATGAACGAGACCCAAGCGTCAGTGAGATTGGCGCGCGAGGTGAAGTCGCGAACGTTATCTCTTGAATCAGTGTAGACGGCGTTGGTGTCGCCGAAGACCAGCACGGCCTGACCCACCGAATTGGCGAGGATGTAGTCGATGACTTGTTTGGCGTTGCTAGTACGGGCCGAAAGATCCGCGTTAGTATTTCCGGCGTCAGCATGGACGTTGTACACGTCAATCGTCACGCCCTCAGTCAGCTGAACCTGCACCATCGAGAATCCCTTGGGTGTGAGACAATCCAAGTAGTCAATATCGCTGCACTTGCTCCACTTGATACGCTGGATCGTCGTGGCGTTCGAGAACGGGAAGTTGCTCAGCGTGTTGAGCCCACTGCCAAATGGCACGTTACCGCTCGTCACGGTACGGTACGGGTGCTTATCGTTGGCGTATAACACGTCGTGGTATGCAAAATCCTCTTGCACATTGACGATGTCGAAGTTGCGGAGGGCTTTGCCGATCGAGGGCGTGTTGACCTCGGGGTTGGCGCTGGAGAAGATGGCTGGGAGCCCCGCGACGTTGGCCGTGAGCACGGAGAACTGGCCAGATTCCTGAAGCACGCGTTGCATGACAGAGGCGGCGGGAGAAAGCGTGAGTGAGGCGGCGACGGTCTTGCGCGTGGTGAACTCACGGTCAGCGCCAAGTTGATTGGATGTAGTGGCTCTACGCATCCATCATGGTCCGGGGTGCGCGTCTCTGGCTACTAGACTAGGTTCCTCTCATTTATATAGCTCGTCTAAGGCATCCAAAGTGGGAAGCTCTTCAGGCAAGAAGAGGTTTTGCTTGGCCTGCCGTAATCGACAACGTGTGATTCCTCTAGCATGCAAAGAGAAATATTGTATGAGTGAACTGTCTCTTTTGATCACGTTCTGGTGGAAGTGATCATTGGCTTCGAACTGGATCCTTCAAGCACTGGATGCCAAGTGCCTCACATTCGCGGGCGCAGCGCCCAAGAAATCTTCGCCAATGCAACGTTTAGCAACGTGTTCCACGCGATATTGGCTTCCTTGGTTTCTCCAACCAGACGGCTGGTCGTTGAAGTCGTTCCATCATTCCATGTGATGGAGCTAGTTATTGTCTTACGCGCAGCGAGTCACGAGTTGTGCTGATTCTCGGTAAAGGAAGTAATGGCTTGCAACCACTGCCATCAAATCCACCGTCATCTCCAAAACAGACAGTGGAGCTGCGATGATCTGGTAAAGATTCTGGTCGGATTTGCCGCACTTTGACTTTTACCCCATTCCGGCACCGAGTCTACGAACAATGCCTTGCACACTGGACGAATCCTGCCAATTCTTCGAGCTCACGGCCAACGTCGCGGGGCTCCCAGCAATCTTCTCCAGCGCCAACCCCAAGGTCAACACGCCAGCAATCCGCAAAGCCCTCAGCGACTACGACATTGTCACTGTGCAAGAGGATTTTGCGTACTACGACGTCTGTTCGCGGGAACGAACCGTGTGGCAGTGGGCTCAACACGCTGAGCAATCTCCCTTTCGCTAAGACCAGTTCCACTGAGCGACGGGCCATGTTGTGCTGGACTATGGCGACACCAATGGAGTCTACAGACGCGAGGGTCAGTATGTAATCGGCGCGGTCTGCATCACCAAAAGCAGCCGTCTTGGCTGAAGCGCCAACCATCCCAGCTTGCACTCGAAGTTCGTCCGGAATATGAGCAACAAGGAGGCAGCAAGAGAACATGAATTCATTCATTGCATTCAGCAAACTCAGAAGAAGACGTGAGCTGCGATCAACGCCAGGACCAAAGTGGCTCGAACAACAGGATGCTCGCTAAATGGGAATGTTTTGACCCCAGGGCTGTTGGTGGATGGAGTTGACGCGGCCGCTTTGTTCAAAGTCCATTTGAATGTCGCTGAGACCGGCACGTGGTCCGAGAGCTGCTGGCCCGTCGAGTTCGTGAAGGCCGTCGACTCAACGTTGTACTTGACTAACTCGAGGGTGAGCAGGCTGTTGCCACGGAAGAAGATCTTGTCGATGGTCTCACAGTTGTTAGTGGTCTTCTGCAGGTCGCATTCCTCGTCCGTTGACCCAGCAGCCGGCGGCGTTCCCTTGCGGATGAACGAGACCCAAGCATCAGTGAGGTTGGCACGCGAGGTAAAGTCGCGAACGTTGTCTCTTGCATCTGTGTAGACGGCGTTGGTGTCCCCATAGACCAGTACAGCCTGTCCTGTGGAGTTGGCAAGGATGTAGTCGATGACTTGTTTGGCGTTGCTGGTACGTGCCGCGAGATCCTCGGTGGTGTTTCCTGCATCGGCGTGGACGTTGTACACATCAATCGTCACGCTCTCGGTCAGCTGCACCTGCACCATCGAGAATCCCTTGGCTGTAAGACAGTCATAGTAGTCGACGTCGCTGCACTTGCTCCACTTGATACGCTGGATCGTCGTGGCGTTCGAGAACGGGAAGTTGCTCAGCGTGTTGAGCCCACTGCCATACGGTACGTTGCCGCTCGTCACGGTACGGTACGGGTGCTTGTCGTTGGCGTACAGCACGTCGTGGTACGCAAAATCCTCTTGCACATTGACGATGTCGTAGTTGCTGAGGGCTTTGCCGATCGAGGGCGTGTTGACCTCGGGGTTGGCGCTGGAGAAGATGGCTGGGAGCCCGGCGACGTTGGCCGTGAGCACGGAGAACTGGCCAGATTCCTGAAGCACGCGTTGCATGACAGAGGCGGCGGGAGAAAGCGCGAGTGGCGCGAGGACTGTCTTGCACGTGGTGTACTCAACACGTGAGGATCAGCGCCAAGTTGATGGGCCACCATCGTCAATATGTGAGTACTTGAACATGATAATCAGCGTTAATGTATTCGTGAACTGTCTCTATGGAGCACATTGTGGCGAGAGAAAGTGGGAGATGAGCTTCTCAGTGGTGATGGCTTCGAACTGCATCCTTCAAGTAATGGATGCCGAGTGCCTCACTATCTTCGTCACGGTGCCCGAGAAATCTTCACTAATGCAACGTCTGGCAGCCCAAGTGTCGCACGCGGTGTTGCCTTCCTCGGTTTCTCCAACCAGACGGATGGTCGTCGTTGAAGTCGTTCGTTCGTTCCGTGAGATCGAGCTAGTTTTATGTCCTCGATGCAGAGAGGCACGAGTTGTCCTGATGCAGGGCGAAGGAAATAATGGCTTCCAACCACTGCCATCAAATCCACCGTCATCTCCAAAACAGACAGTTATCGGATTTGCTCCACTTTGATTTTTACCCCTTTCCGGTACCAAGTCCACGAACGATGCTCCGCGCGCTTCAGGAATCCGGCCAGTTCTCCGTGCTCACGGCCAACGTCGCCGGGCTCCCAGCCATCTTCTCCAGCGCCAACCCCGAGGTCAACACGCCCACTATCGGCAAAGCCCTCAGCAACTACGACATCGTCAATGTGCAAGAGGATTTTGCTTACAACGATGTGCTGTACGCCAACGATAAGCACCCGTACCGCACCGTCACGAGCGGCAACGTACCGTATGGCAGTGGACTCAACACGCTGAGCAACCTCCCGTTCGCCAACACCAGTTCCACTGAGCGTATCAAGTGGAACAAGTGCAGCGACCTCGACTACTTCGACTGTCTCACAGCCAAGGGGTTTTCTCGCGTCCAGGTTCAGCTGACAGAGGGCGTGACGATTGACGTGTACAACGTCCACGCCGACGCTGGGAACACCACCGAGGATCTCGCTGCTCGTACGAGTAACGCAAAGCAAGTCATCGACTACATCCTCGCCAACTCCACGGGCCAGGCCGTGCTTGTTTACGGAGACACCAACGGGGTCTACACAGACGCGAGGGACAATATCCACGACTTTAGTACCCGTGCTCAGCTGACCGATGCCTGGGTTTCGTTCGTACGCAAGGGATGGCCACCAGCTGCTGGATCGAAGGACTTGGAGTGTGACCTAGAGAAGACCACCAACGACTGCGAAACCATCGACAAGATCTTCTTCCGCGGCAACAACCTCGTGAAGCTGGAGTTGATCAAGTACAATGTCGAGTCAGCGGCCTTCAAGAACTCGACGGGCCAGCAGCTCTCGGACCATGTGCCGGTCTCCGCAACGTTCAAGTGGACACTGAACAGCTCCATTCGCCAGTCCTCGACATTTGGGGGCTCAGGGGGAACGAGCTTCACCGACGTCAATTCGCTGCCACTCGGCAAGGTGACGTCGGTGACGGTGCGCGGTGGGTCCCGTGTGAATGCTGTGACTTTCCAGGTTGGCGCCACGACGTTCCGCCATGGAGGTAAGAACGGATCCGACAAGACTCTCGCGCTCGCGGGCGACGAGTACCTCAAATCGGTTGAGATTCACTCGGGCGTGTACAGCGGTCGCAAGCAAGTGTTCTACACTAAGTTCACGACCAGCAAGGGCCGCACGGTTGCTGTCGGCTCGCCGAGAGAGGCGAACAAGGTCACGTACACGGCGCCTGAGGGCTGGGAGATTTCGGGAATGCAAGGTCGTGCGGCAGACGAGATCAACGCGCTTGGCGTGATCTACACGCTTGTGTGAGTGCAAACGAACAAACCACCCACAGAAGGGCTACACTTCCAAGTCTTTTCCACAGCTGAATTGAAAATATCTATCCATTCACCCTTTCAGTCACGAACTGGGTCTCAACTTGTGGATGAGCACAAGCAGTGGCGGAGCGTCATCCTGTTCGTGCTCGAAAAATGGTAATCTTGTTGTATCAAAAACAATGGTCTGGCGTCATCTCGTGCACAAGAGGCACAGTCCTACAAATAGTTGATGCATCACGTCATTTGTGTCCGTACTGAACCGCGTACACTTGAAGTGATGCGGTGACCAAATTGAGCTTGAGCAGTGTCGCACATGAGTAAGTAGTCAAGCTATCCGCACAACCCATCTCATGACACATGGGCTGATCGGCTAATGAGTGCAGCTGACCTCTTTCGTTGAATCGGTGACCTTCTTCGTACCTTTGTACTGTACCTAGAAAACATCAAGTACTGTTCCCCAGGAGAGAGCTCGCAAGTCGCCCCCGTTCCCGAGCCTCACTTCGCAATCTGCTCAGCAAGCTTCAAGTGACCACCCCAAACTTCTCACAATGCTTCGCGCCCTCCAAGAGTCCGGTCAGTTCACGGTCCTCGCAGCCAACGTCGCTGGGCTTCCCGAGCTTCTCTCGAGTGGAGACCCGGCGACCAACACGCCCGAGCTCGGTCGCCGCATCAGCAAGTTCGACATTGTCAACGTGCAGGAGGACTTCAACTACCATGCCGCTTTGTACGCGGCCGACACGCACGCTTACCGCACGGCCACGAGTGGTGGCGTGCCATTTGGCAGTGGCCTCAACACGCTGAGTAACTTCCCGTTCACGGACGTCGCCGGCGTCGACCGCGTCAAGTGGAACACATGCAGCACTTTCGACGGTGCTGACTGCCTGACCCCCAAGGGCTTCACGTACCTGCAGGTCCAACTAGCCGATGGAGTTTTCGTGGACGTGTACAACCTCCACACGGACGCCGGTACGACGGACGCCGATGAGACGGCACGAGCCGCCAACATCAACCAGGTGATCGACTACGCGCTCACACACTCAAAGGACATGCCGATCCTAATCTTCGGCGACACGAACACGCGCTACACGCGTGCACTCGACAACATCCGCGAAGTGTCATCACGCCTCGGCGCCACAGATGCTTGGGTCTCCTACGTGCGCAAGGGCAACCCGCCTGCCGCCGGCGCCGATGCCATCGTCTGCGAGCTGGACAAGACCAACAACGACTGCGAAGTCGTGGACAAGATCTTCTTCCGTGGTAACAAGCTGCTAAATCTCAACTTGGTCAAGTTCAATACCGAGTCGGCGGCCTTCGCGAACGCCACGGGCCAGCAGCTCTCGGACCACGTGCCGATCTCGTCGACCTTCAGCTGGACGCTCAACTCGGCTCTTCGCCAGAGCGCTGCGTTTGGTGGCCCGCACGGGACCCAGTTCACTGACATTGCGACAGTCCCCACAGGGGTCAAGCCGACAAGCGTCACGGTACGCGGCGCCTCTCGTGTGGACGCGGTCTCCATCGCTATCGGCGGCACGACGTTCAAGCATGGCGGCACTGGCGGCTCCGACCAGTCGCTCACGCTCACCTCTGGCGAGTACCTGAAGTCGGTGGAGCTGCATACGGACCAGAAGGACGGCCACACTCGCGTGTTCTACGCCAAGTTCACGACAAGCAGCGGCCGTACTGTCGCCAACGGCGCCACGACGTCCAACAAGGTCACCTACACGGCACCGGCGGGCTGGCAGATCGCTGCATTCCACGGCCGCTCGGACGACGAGGTCGATGCTCTCGGAGTGATCTACACGCGTGTGTAGAGTCTCGCAGGTTGAGCAGGAAAGAGTTTTCCCAGTGTATTGTGTAAACATGGTCTTTGAGGATTGTCAGTAGCGAGGGTGGGACTGTTGAAGTTGCAGAGAGCTTGTCATCGCGGGAGAGGATGATGTCACTCGCAGTGAACTTGAAGAAAGAATCTCGAGCGAATCCGGGATCAGATTCACTGTCAAGCACGGCATGCGGACAGTAAAGAAGGCAAATGACCCATCCATCCACCGCATCACGACCGCGCGTCGGTTCATTCTCTGGAGGATCTGTTTTTACGCTAAGATACAGAGGTCACGATCTTGCTTACTGACAGTTGCAGCGTGAGCAATTGATCAGTCCAACCTGTTTGAATCGATAATTACTCCTGCAAGGGACACCGATTAGTCGGACTAATCGTTGAAAAACCTCTTATAATTATTCGGAAGCACAAAGACGATTCGAAGCAAATGCTGCAAATGGATAGCTGACGGCCGGGTCGTTCAAGAAGCGCGGCATTACTCGCGAGTGGGACGTTCGCATGGAACGTTCGATGTCACAGAAGAGTCAAACCCTGTACGAATTGCAAATTGTGACTCACTCCACGCGAGGCCAGCTGAGCCGGTCGCGTCTCAATGAGGCAGGGCGTGTGGACCCCCGAAAGTGACTCGCCTCAAGAAGCTCACTTTGCAATCTTCCTCGCAAGCCACCGACCCCCCCCCCCCCCCCCCCCCCCCCCCCCCCCCCCACGCCAAGATGCTTCGCGCCCTCCAAGAGTCCGGCCAGTTCACGGTCCTCGCCTCCAACGTTGCCGGCCTGCCCGCAATCCTTTCAAGCGGTAACCCGGCTGCCAACACGGCTGAGCTCGGCAAGCGTCTCAGCAACTTCGACATCGTCAACGTTCAGGAAGACTTCAACTACCACGCCACACTCTATGAAAACGACAAGCACGCGTACCGCACAGCCACGAGTGGTGGCGTGCCCTTCGGAAGCGGTCTCAACACGCTCTCCAACTTTCCCTTCACGCCCATCACCGACACGGAGCGCATCAAGTGGGACAAGTGCAACAACGACGAGGGCGCTGACTGCCTGACCCCCAAGGGCTTCACCCGTGTGCAAGTGCAGCTTGCCGAGGGCGTTTTCCTCGATGTGTACAACCTCCACACGGACGCTGGTACTAAAGATGCGGATGAGGTTGCGCGTTCGGCCAACGTCAACCAGATCATTGACTACGTGCTTGCCAACTCCAAGGACCAGGCTGTGGTCATCTTTGGCGACACCAACTCGCGCTACACTCGCGCTCTCGACAACATTCGTAACATCCCCACGCGTCTTGGCATGACAGACGCCTGGATCTCGTACGTGCGCAAGGGCAACGAGCCAGCTGCCGGCGCCGATGCCATCGTCTGTGAGCTGGACAAGACCAACAACGATTGCGAAGTCGTGGACAAGATCTTCTTCCGCGGCAACAACCTGCTCAAGCTCAACTTGGTCAAGTTCAATACCGAGTCGGCGGCCTTCGCTAACTCGACTGGCCAGCAGCTCTCGGACCACGTGCCGATCTCGTCGACCTTCAGCTGGACGCTCAACTCGGCTCTCCGCCAGAGTGCGGCTGTTGGCGGTCCGTGGGGAACGCCATTCACGGACGTCAACGTCGTTCCGACCGCAGGCAAGGTGACCTCGGTGACGGTGCGTGGCGCCAAGCGTGTGGATGGCGTCTCGATCACGGTCGGTGGAACCACGCTCAAGCACGGCGGCACGGGTGGCTCGGACCAGACGCTCACGCTGAACGCCGGCGAGTACCTCAAGTCGGTCGAGATCCACACGGACAAGTACAACGGCCACACCCGTGTGTTCTACACCAAGTTCACGACGAGCTCGGGCCGTACAGTTGCTAACGGCGCCACGACGTCGAACAAGGTCACCTACACGGCGCCGGCCGGTTTCCAGATCTCGGCCTTCCACGGCCGCGCTGCTGATGAAGTCGACGCCCTCGGTGTGGTCTACACGCGCGTTTAAATTGAGTTGTCTCTTTCCATCCCCAATTGCGGGATACTAGTTACTACGTAGTATGAATGCGGGTCTCGCATACCTCGTGGCGAACCACGATCACGGTCACGATTTTTGAATGCAACAATGTGATGAATACCAACTGAACTAAGATGCTTGGACGAACTCGATTTGATTCTCCGACAACGGCAACCGCTGCAACCTTTGAATCCGGAGTGGTGGAACAGTTTCGCAGAAGCTGTCGTGCGCATGTGCTGGGATCGTGCGAAAGCTGTCAGGGGTTTGCAGCAAACGCATTTGAACAACTGGACTCTACACTCCTAGTAGTACCGGTACATCGATTGAAACTGGACACTTCATTTGGTCTGAACCACAAAGCAAACAGTTGTTGGTGTCTGCGAAGTCGTCACATGTTGGACTTTGATTTCCGGCAACCTGATCATCGTGGTCACTGGTGTGCTTCTACGAAGTATTCATCATCGTGGAAGTCTGTATCGCCTTCGCGACCATTTACGGTAGAGGTAGCACAATAGCATAGATGGTCTGCAAGCCAAGACGTTCGAGTCTGGCCACTGCGATTGAAGACTCCTAGGGACACTACCCGCATACACCTTGTCGTAGACTGCTAGGGATAGAGAAGCGGAATTTATTCACTTTCAAACCGAAGATACTCCTACTGCAAAGCAAAGGCAGGCAAAACGTCCACTGGACAGATGTGGCACGATCCCTTCTTGTGATTCTTGACGTGCAGAGCCATCTGCGCAACAGTGCAGCACGAGCAGCAACACGAGGCGAAAAAGTCGCCTGCACGTGAGCCGGGAATCTGGAAGAGCAAGCGAACACGGCCGCGCAGGGAGAACGCAATAGTGATAAAGGCAAGCCCAGTGAACGATCCGCAAAACGAAAACGTTCCGAAGATGTCCAACGAAAGTCGGAGGAGGATATCGTCGCTGCCACCCGACGAACCGTTCGAAATCGACGTTGTTAACCACGAGGAGCGGTAGATGAGCTCTTGGGCCATGAGACTCTCGAACACGAGCTCCGCGAAGAAGATGAAGAGTAAGCACCCCAAAATCGTCGATTACTTGGCCCAACCAATCCTCTGTGATATCTGAGCAAGAGGCACGCACGGAACGCACCAGACTATACAGCAGTTCGTGCAGGAGGCCAGGAAGTCCAACAGGCCGACCTCCCACTCACCCATGCGGACAGCGTTTGGGTCGTCGTTAACCTCCATATACACAACGTAGTCTGTGGCTGATGGCCTTTGTGGCGTTTGTGGCGTTACAACAGTCTCAGTCGGAACGGAGATCGAGGGCGAGCTCATGGTAGCTGGTTGGAGGTGCTGGTCACGTTGGAAATTCGACAGTGAGGCCAGAAGTAGGTCGTTCGGACTCTGTTAATTCCATAGAGAGTCCAACCAACCTAGTTCTCTAAGGAGCTACAGGTCTTATGATCATGATCATTGTGTGGGTGCGTTGTCTAACGTGGCCACAACGAGCCTTTTAGACTTGAAGTGTTGATGTCATTATTTATCAAAATGCATGCCAACGGCATTTTTAAATGCCGTTGAACACTCGTTTGTGGAGGACTATTAAAATAGTCCTCCACAAACGAGTGTTCTGTATCTCTGAAGTGTGGTATGTTGTTCAGTTACAAGGCAACTGGCCACAGTCTCTCCGAGTGAAGAAGTCCACCGTGAGAACACTTCTTCTAGCTCTCTGTGCAGTCTGGCCAATTACAACATGCCATGAGACGATTGCTTCGCTGATAAGTTAAAAGACAGTCGGCGTACTTCAGCTAGTTCAGTTGGGTCAGAACCCAAACAGTCATATATTCAATTAGGGAGAGTTTCGGGTGGCCTATTGGGGGAGGAAGGCTGGAAGAGTATCGACGGGGCCAAAGTCGCACGTCCCTTTCTTGTAAGTCTTCACCTGGGTGGCCATTTGAGCAACAGCACAGCATGAGCAGCACACTGATGCAAAACAATCACCACAGCACGAGCCAGGGATGCTGAATAACGTGCGGATGCGCGAGCGCAACGCCCACGTAACGAAGATAAGCACAAGTCCCGTAAGCGACCCGAGGAATGTGCAGATGCTGAGGATGGCAGATAGGATCACAGCCACAACAAAGGCGACCCAGATCGTGTCGTCGTCGCTGCTGTAGTAGTAACGACTTCCCCAGTAATTGTCTGACGAGGAAGAGGTACTGTACCAGTAGTCGCCGGAGCGGTACTTGCGGCGGTACTCGTCGTAGTTGTAAGCGCTGTAGTCCCACCAGTAGGTGCTGTAGGAGGTGGCGAGAAGGAATCGCGTCGCAAAGATCTCGAGGAAATAGATGGCGAGCAGTGCAAGTAGCACATGCCAGTATTTGCCCCAGCCGATGCGCTGCGAGATTTGAGCGAGTGAGACGCACGGCAGGCACCACACCATACAACAGTTGGTGCACGAGCTGAAACAACCACAGATCCCCGCTTCCCAGTCACCGACGCGAACAGAGTTGGTCTCATCCACAACAGCGGTGTCCACATGGACGGTGTATTGTTGGTCAACGTGGGGTGTGTACTGGGACGACAGGGGTGGCGTGTAGACTGTCTCGACGGCGACTTGCTTGCTGGGAGAAGGCTGAGATGTGCTCATGAGTTCGCGGCTTGAGTACACTTGATGGAAGCGAAGAGAATCGGAGAATGAGGACCGTGGGGCGAGATTTTTCGATTAATCCTTGAGTGAATCAAATCTCTCATGGCAAAGTGGATGCTGATGTCCAACGGCAGCGGGGTCATGAACCCTTTCACCTCCGATATTTAATGTTGTACCTGCCGAGGAGGTGCCACGTTGGAGCTTGTGCGTACGAAAAGATCCTGTAGAAGTGGATATATTCGAAGACATCATTGTAGAAACAGGTCAATGGTCCAATTACTGCCCTCCAGATTTTTCATATCATGCTTCTGTGCCTCGCCCCCATCCCGAGATTCACTGCATTCTTGCAAATAAAGAGTCTTCTCGGTAGCTATCAAACGCGTGCTGGACTTGCCGACCTCACTGGTTTCCATAGTCGGGTCGTTGCGTAGCATGCTCCATGCAAACTCACACTCACTGTAGTGACGCTCACCTCACCTGTCACTGTAGTGAGCTCGAGGGTGAGCTCCTAAATCGAGATCAGTCTGGCTTAGCCATGGAGGCCTGGAAAGGATGAGAGTCTGTTGCGCTGTTTCGTGGCGGCGTTGTTGCAGAGACCGAGCTTTGGTCATCTCAAGTCGTTAGAGCCAGCTGCTGTGGGAAGGAGTTGGGCACGGCCTCAATTGCTTGACAATCGTAAGCACTCTCGTGGCGATCACCTCGCAGAGTCGGCGAACTGTTGGTAATTCGTGTGGGTAGAGTTTGCGACGAGCATTCAACACACAGATTACAAACTCGATCCAAGGTTGGGCAGACGGATAGGTTTGAAACGTTTGTACAACGCCAGCGTTCCGCTGGCCTCCACGGCACGACCGCCTTCTACGCACGAAGATAAATCCGATGCAAGCACGAGCAGCGTGGCTCCCCGGAAGTTTCCACGAAGAGAAATCAGTTTGCGACCGACTGAATAGCTACGGATGCCCTCTGAGGATCTTCTCGGCAGATCCTCCAAGGGTCGGAGCGAGGATAACACGAGATCTCGCTCCTTTCGGAATGGTCACCCACGGCTCCCTCCCCTTCAAAGAAGTCAGACGGACTCAGAAGCCAGACCACTACCAGCACCGGGTCTAGTATTTCGAAATCGATGGATGATTGGCTAATCAGGACGCATCAGATCCATTCTCAGTCCGCCTTTCCCGTTCGTTGAGCCCAGCTGGCGAAAAGAGCTCTTCACGGGGCGGATCATTGCCTTGGCCACCCAACCACCTGGCCGCGACAGACCCTCGCGCCACTGGTTTCTATGGGTTTCTCCGCCACATCGTGACGCAGAACCGGATGCCTGTAGGTTCCAGTGTGATCACTAGACTGTCTCGCTCATTTCCCATCTCTCCCTCGAGACGACACCTCGTGCTAGAATAAAATGCAGACGTTCAAGGCTCTCGTGGGCGCGGCGGCGCTGCTCGTGGTCGGCGCCAGCGCGCAGGCCGCCAACAGCACGAGCAACAGCACGAGCCCCGGCGACACGATCGTGCTGCCCGGCACGGCCGTGCCGTACGGCGGTACGCGCCAGGTCACGGTCGGCCCGAGCAACGTGCAGGATCTCATGATGGCCATGAGCAACCGCACCAACTACGCCAAGACGGTCGGCCGCCCCATTTGCGTCGTCGAAGTCAAGAAGGTCATGGCCCAGATTGTCGCTGGCATCAACTACCAGTTCGAAGTCGACGGCTGCTCGCAGACTTTCCAGGACACGCTCGGCCGCTGCCGCGAAGACGGCTGCACATCTCCTGCGCGCTGGCAAGTCAATGTCTTCTCGCAGCCGTGGACCAACACGTACCGCGTCGACAAGATCCAGTTCCTCGGCTAGAATGGTGCCGAAGAGGAAGATCTCGTCTGTTTCCAGTTTTTTTTCTCCTTCTCCTTATTTGTCGCCTGCCGCAATCCGAATTAAAGTGAAAATGTGCTCACAGAAGTTGAGATTTGCTCGTGGTGTCCTTGCTGTTGCCTGGAGGAACTTCAACCAAATCGAGACTGCACCTAATGAGTCTCTGGTTTCTTGACGGACTCACAGAGCTTCGTCAGCGAGATGTCGTGGGCTCGGGAAGTCCTGGCTTCCGTCAGTGTGACTGGTAGCCACCATAATCCCCTCGGATGCCTTTTTCGAAGCCCGCTGATTCTGCTGAAGCACAAAGCTCACGGAGCCCACGAGTGGGAGGCTACAGGGTGCTGTTAGTAACAGGGCATGAATCGTTGTGATGTCTCAACTGACTTTTGAGTCAATTGGAAAGCCCACCCCACCCCACGCACCCTCTGGCGGCCAGACTCACAATCGAATTTTCGTCAGCCATGAAAGCCGCTGCCCTCTTCGCCAGTCTCCTCCTCAGCTACTCGGCCCCGGCCCTCGCTGCCGACGGCGGCCCCATCACCGGCGGCTGGAGCGACGCCAAGGTCACGAACGAGACCACTGCTCTGCTCTACAAGGCGCTCGGGAACCACTCCAACTACGCCGAGTCCATCTCGCAGCCCGTGTGCGTGCTCGAGATCACGCGGCTGCAGCAGCAGTCGGTCTCCGGTATCAACTACCTCTACGAGACCCAGGGCTGCCCCGTCAAGTTCTCGGAGCCGGACTCGCTCGGGGCCTGCAAAGGCGCGAACGCCCAGTGCAAAGCCTCGCAGTTCGTGATCCGCGTCTTCTCGCAGCCGTGGACCGACACCTTGCGCGTCCAGAGCATCAACTGACTCGACGGAATATTTCAATCTTGAGCACAAGTCTCAACTTGACGAAGAGCTCCTTCGGATTGATAAAACCAGGTCGAGTTGACCCTATCTAATGCAGTTTTCTACTTTGTGGTATCTACCGTCTTCTTGTGCATTTTTATGGATCCATGGCGTGTAGTGGTACTTTAAAGGAGCTTCTTGTCTCTGTGGCGAAGATGAGAGCAGACACGCAGTCGCTTCGCCTCCATGCTTCCATGCGACAGGGCAACGCGACCAGGGGTGATGCATTCACGTGTGAGAAGAGGCTCATTCTTCAACAATCCCAGTCTCCACTCCGATTCCATACTACCATGACCTGCTCCAGAATACACCGCTTGCCGCTGCTGCTGCTCGCCGTTCTGCTGCTCACAGTCCCTCGCATGTTCACGATCGCCGTGCACTACACAGCGATCACGCCCGACAACTCAGTGCTGCTCGCGAACGCACTCGGCCAGCGCCGCAACTTTGATGAGTCAATCACCAAGCCTGTCTGCTTCATCAAGATCCACAGCGTCCAGGATCTGGCGCTCGACGACGGACTCAGCTACATCTACTCGGTCCAGGGCTGCGTCGTCGACGAGTTCCGCGGCTTCGGCGTCTGCAAGAGCGGCGACTGCAACGTGCGGCATTACCAGGTGCAGATCTTCCTTCCAACCGGCGGGATCATCCCGACGGTGCAGAACATTTGGCAAATGTAGGACAGCCAACAATGAACAACACTTGCGTTAGTTGATTTGTGCGGGCGACAGCGGCCGTCTGATCGCCAGCAGCTCGACTGAACCACGAATGGGGACGAGGATTTGGGTACCGTGTTGCTCGAAAGGACTTCTGGCTTCGAGGCGTGGCCTGGTCCCAGCCGGCATGAACCCAACGTAGCGTCCCAACCGATCTGAACACCGGGCCACATGCTTTCAACACGCCTTCTCTGCAGAAGAAAAAGCTCTCTGCCCAGCAACAGACCGTCCTTCAGCTTTCATTTTCGCAACTGCCGCGCAAGTATGAAGCTGTTCGACGCTTTCCTGACGATTGCGATGCTTGCCTTGTCGACTACGACGACTGCGTTTGCATTAGATGATAACTCGACTAGCCAAGCTACCTCGACCATCACATGCGCGAACGTACGATGTCAATCAGGAACTCAGTGCGTTCTCAAGCAAGTGCAGTGCGTCCGAGCGCCATGCCCGCCTGTGCCCACTTGCGAGGCAACGACCCAACCACCTGTAACGCAATCGTCTGATGTGTGCACGCCTGGCTTTTGCCCAGACAGCCAAACGTGCGAGCTCAAGCAGGTCCAATGCATCCGCGCTCCCTGTGCACCAGTACCCACGTGTGTTCCATCCAAGCCTTCGCCGGGTTGCACGAAGAAATGTGGCCGCTTCCAACGCTGCTACCTCTACAACCAGAAGCCGTATTGTGCTGATGTCTGCTCGCCGTCGCGATGCAAGAAAGGAGAAGTGTGTGAGCTGCAGACCGTGCAGTGTCTCGTTGCTCCCTGCCCTCCAGTCGCAACCTGTAAGCAGGCATGATAAGTGGTGTCCATTTCGTACCAATGAGTTATTCATACAATCGAGATTACCCATGATGCATCCTACTTGTTCAGAATAACCGCAATTGCGTCCACGACCTTAGATGGGACCTCTAGGTGAGGGTAGTGACCGCCATTCTCTTCGATCTGGATCTGAATCTGCGGTATCGCAAGCTGCGCCCATTTGATCTCCTCGTCAAAGTCAGCGTAGTCAGGATCCTTACGGCCGAAGAAAGCAAGTACGGGGAGGTCAGACCACTTGCCAAGTGCTTCGACTGCTTTTTCAGACTGAATCTTTGGCGCACGACAGAATTTCCCGACGTTCTTGATGTTACTCTTCTTCTTGCTGAGATGCGTCTTGAGCAGGTCAATCTCGTGGTCGAAGTCACTGGGCTTGATACCAGGGTAGAGCGACTGATAGTAAGGGATCCAGACGAAGCGACCGTAAAGTGCTGGGAACAAGACGTGTGAGAGCGGTCGGAACCACTTGTCCTGTGGCGCATCGCGAAGAATGGGGCCGAGCAGCACGAGCAATTTGACGTGTGAAGCGCGGTTCTGCGTGGCGATGGTCATGGCCGCGGCTGCGAGCGAGTTTCCGATTAGTATGAACTTGGCGTCTGGGTGCGATGCGTGTAGCTCGTCTACGAGGAGGACAACGTCGTCGGCGACAGCTTCAGGACTGTAGGTAGAGTACGACTTTGTTGTATTGTCGTGAAAGTCGGTTGAGTCACCGAAGCCGCGCAGATCGCCGACGAGTACACGGCAATGGAGTTGGTCCACGAGCATCGGGGCGAGGAGTCGGAACTGGCGTCGAGTGTCGCCGATGCCTGGGAGGCAGATCGCGATGGTGTCGGTCGGTTCGTTGGGGCTGACATCTTCGAAGAAGACATGGCTCGTGCTGTCGCGCTTGTGTTTGAGGACGTAGTCGTGGCTGTTGGCGAAGATTCGCTGGATGGAAGTGGTAGTGTTGGCCATGGCTTAAGGTTGTGGTTGTGGTGGTGGCTGGTTGTGTGCGACTTGGGAGTTTGAGGAATGAGGGTGTTGAAGACGACCGAGTTGCTCTAGTTCGACTGGCCAAGCGAGTGTAGCCATCTTTAGTTCCAGAATGATGGTTTTGGAGCTCATGATGATGGCGCAGATGCTGGAATGATGGTGATGTTGTTGCTTTTCGGTCGAGATGAGATCAGTCTCGCTGATGAAATAGAGCAATCCACAGCGAACAAGTCAGCACTTCATTTGCATGGTATCTTAGTACACGGGGTAGAAGCAGATAGACCACAGGCCGACATATTGGTGGCTGGAAATTGATGTCCCGGATACGTTGTGCAGCGAGCGAACCGGAAGTTCTCACGGCAGTATGCACAGCCATGGCTGCGACACTGCACGGAGCCAGCACAGCTCAGGGAGCTTGGAAAAAAGAAACTCTTCTTCATATCGAGGTAGAATGTCAGCGACCAAAGGATCTGTATGGGGTTGTACAGATGGCGTTCAAATCTGTGCGTGCGAGTAATATCCCACTGCATCATATAGAAATATTTCATACTTGGAGCTGCTGTGGACTCGTTCCCAGTCCTCCGAGCTGCGGGGTAGCAGATCGTGCTTGAGAGGCTGATGTTTATCGAGGCATGGAGGTCTAAACAACCGTACAGGGAGCATTTCAGAACATATCATAACGCTGCAGCTGTTCGCAACGCCCTCCGTCATCGAGCGCTGAGAACGCGCACGTTCAGACTCATGGTAGAGAACAATCGTCTGGGGCCTCAGTCCACTCTATCCCATCCTCAGCGGTGACTCACATCGTTATCTTTTATGGTAGTTCAGGGGGCAACTCCAGCCGTGGTGGTGCTGGCGCGATTATCGCACGAGCAACCACAATTGCTGGTGAGGCCTCGATTCTGTGGAGCGCTGCAGTTTATCTTGCTCCTATCACAACCACCACCACGTGGAATGCTGAGGTCTTTTGCTCTTGCTTGAGTCGCAAACTCTCTTCAATTGCACCCTATCGAAGTGATTGGGACGACGCCCTGATGCTTATGCCATTCTGCGACCACCACCCGACACAGCGCGTACCGGCGTCAACTCTTCCAACAAGCATCCAAGCTCGCTGGCACCCTTGATGTTCACGAGAGGCTTCATCGTGCTAGAGCCAACAACTAGATGCTACACAACATTGGCCACCTCACCAAGGATCGGACAGGCAGTCTCCTTCCATCCCATCCAACCTCCAACGCAGTACATTCTACCTTCCTCTCGCTGCTTGACAGTGATCTGCGTCCGTGGTGGTGTTCCTTGGCTGTCTGCGTCGAACGTAACTTAGCCGATCCACTCTACCCAGCCCCACAAAAGCTAGGACTCACACAACTCGATAAACTTCACTTTCATCATCATCACAATTGACAAGGGTGGCACTCGTCTCCAATCGGCAATCTAAAAGCTGCCTTCCTCAACCCGCTCCAGATACCCTCGCTAGCACATACACATGGGCAGGTTCACGCTTTCTACTTTTCGACGGCGGATCTCGCGGCAATCCAAGCCCAGGAAAACGTGGAGGAAGCCACTCCCCAGGCAGGGAAGGCGGTGGTCATCAGGAGCGCAGCAATCAGCTACGCGACGCCACGTATAAGACTTGGCCATCAAGACATCGCTGTTGGGCTCCCAGTCGCTCACAATCTTGGCATCTCTCACCTCCAAGTCGTCGGAGATACAGTATCCTCCTGTCAGGGTCAGTTTGGAGGACGCCGACCGCCGCGCAATCCAGTACTGCTGGTCAGCTATAACCGTCCATGCCAGGTTGCTGGTCTCCTTTGTATCCAGAGGTGGATCCATCGCGTTCGTAGATGTAATCCGATGGCTGATACCAGGGCCAATCTGGTCATGGACTCACGTCACAGTGATCAAGTCCTCCATCCAATGTGCCGGGAAGGCCGTACACCGGCCTCTTCCCCCTACTAGCGAACGATCTACGTCCGTGGTGGCCAACATAAGAGTGCCCCATCGATTTTTTCAAAGTGCATACCCGCTTTGTGTCAAATTATTAGAATTCACTACTGAATTCATTTGACTCCACCTGAAGCATCCTAACCGAAACTATGCTTGAAGCAGGTACGAAGTGTGTTACCTGCGTGATAGCTGCTTTGAACTTTCAAAAACATGCTCATTGACCATTGATCTAAAGAAACCTTGGATTGTCCGTCAGAGACCGTGCATTCATGAAAACTAAGCTGTTCTCAAGCAGATCTCAAGTTATTAATAAGGCAGTGTACGTGAGCCACGCTAGAGACGCTCAAGACGAGTCGTGCCTTATGGGCAACTCAGCTTCACATTTTGGTTGCTACGTTTGTAGAATATGTCGTTTGTTTAATCGCTTGTCCATCCTCTTTGCTGTGGCAAAGACTAATTTCCTTTCGATAACTCGAAGCACGAAACGGATCGCAATCTATCGAAGTCCGTAATAACGCAGAAGACGACGATCGTCTCCAAAGCATCCTGACGTCGAGATGCTCTACTTCGCAGTGTTTTCGAGCTTTTAAACGCGACGAGGAACATTTCTGTCCGATTATAAATCTCGACTTGTTTCTTGGGAAGCAGTGACAATCAAGTCGAGTTCAGATTCCTTGCAAAATCTTACTATCTCGTCTGTCCTGACGCCATCGCAACCATGTCGCTCTCCTCGTCGACGATCTGCCAAAGAGCAAAAACCTCCTCGCCTATAACTCTCACAGATGAAGGCATGGCTGTCCCATGCAAAACCACGCTTCACTTCTGGCGGCGCTCGCGCAGCTCAAAAACGATAAAAGAGAGCAACATCAGCATGGACGGGAAGCGTTGTCGCACGCCAAAGATACGGTCATAGCGGGCTTCGCGGCGTCGGCAGGTGGCCCGATCTTCCCGAACTTGTGCTCTTGGCGCATGGATTCCAAATGAGGCAGAATTGGCGAGGCAAACAGTGAACGTGGCTCGTGATGCCACATTCCGATCGACGGACCATGCCAGCCACAATATCCTCAGATCATCTGGAGGCTCTCGCGAAAGTAATGGCAGCGCCCACGAATCTTCTGACACAACCGAAGTGAATTGAACTGATAGTGTATGGGTTTTCACCGCCAACCTAGCAGTAAACTCATGTCACACGAGTGGACACCTGCGTGTTTCGAAAGGCTAGATCAGGTCGGATAATCGAGGAGAAGACAAAAGCGAGACAGGAATCCACTGCTGTCTACATACCGTACCCGATCTGTCGAAGTGTTTGACACTTCTCTCCGTTCGATGAACTCGTAGGGCTTGGCATTCACTCCGAGTGACGGGCTTCTCTTTATCACCGATCCTGGTGTTTCCCTGTGTGTTCCTCGTCATCTTTTCCAATAAACTCTTGTATGATTGGTCTCTCCGTTTGATCGGCTGCTAAAAGTGATCGTCAGTTGACCGTTCGTGCGACATTGTCGCTTTGGGAAGAAAACTTCGCACTCACGACTGCACTTTTGCCTCCCAAGCCGCTCTCTACGGCTTCCTCTGTCTCTCTCGAGCGCTGACGCAACCGAAACGTGACGTCGTGATCGTGTTGAAGTTGAAGCTTTCGTCCGGTTGACTCAACCAAGGAGCGGCTGCGCGATCGCTCGGATTCCATGCATGATGCGATAAGAACAGTGCGATGGGTAGTGTATTAATGTCCTTGCGTCCGAGGTCAAGAAGGTTTTTGTACTGTACAGTAGTGAGAAGTGTACACTACGTCGCTCTGGCACTATTAGTGGATCCTGTACGTAGTGTGAGCAAGCTGAGACGGAAGAGAGAATCTTTGACTGGCCTGTCCACTCGAGATTTGTCGAGTGTGAGTTGGCTCGCACAATCAGCCATCGCCGTCATCCATGTTGGTACTGTAGCTTCTTCAGTGTATTGACTCCGTGTTCAGTACAGTGTACTGTACTATACACTCCTGCTGGTCAGCTGCAGGACTGGACACCACGTCTCACACAGTCTCTTGCGTCATCCCGATAGTTCATTTGTCAAGCGTGATCTGGTCCGCTGTTGTTCGAAAAGGTTGTCAAGCCAATCAGCTTCGAGTGTACCTATGGTAAACTTCAAGTGATGACGGTTGAAGTACTGCCATGTCCATGAGCTGGATGCTGCGATTGTGTAGTCGGTGGCAGCCCACGTAATGCTGTCGCTCGTGTCGCACCCTGGAAATACATCGGAAGTCTCGTTTGACAGCGACCCGAGAAAGAATTACAGTCAGCAGTACACAGTACATCTCAACTCGATCCCCGTACCTCTTCTCTCATTCTCGAATCCTCCGTCTCCAAAAGACTCGTCCAAGTTCCTGGCCTTCGACCATGGCTGAACGCACATCCGAAGACTACCGCGCGCTTGAAGCAGCCGAGAAGAACTGGGTCTCAGGAGAGACCGAGCAAGAGGAACACCCGGTTGGCCCACCAAAGTTGCCTTTTGCCATCAAAAGTTTGCACGCGCGCGAGTGCCTCTCGGAATTCCTCAGCACCCTCATCTACATCGCGTTTGGACTCGGTGTGAATGCTCAATACGTCCTCTCGAAGGCTGCTGCTGGTGACTACACCAGCGTCACCATCGCATGGGGTGTTGGCGTCATGATGGCTATGCACGTCGGTGGAGGTGTTAGCCACAGCCACCTCAACCCTGCAATCACCATTGCCCTCGCCGTTTTCGGCGTGTTCCCGTGGCGTAAGGTGCCGGGCTACGTGGTTTCTCAGGTCCTCGGTGCGTTTGTCGGCTCGCTTATGATCTACACAATGTACTACCAGTTCATCCACCTCGGAGATCCGCACAAGACTGCTGCTACGTCGATCATTTTCCACACTCATCCCAACCAGTACATCAACCACAACGGCGCTTTCCTGACTGAGATGTTTGCAACGATGATCTTCCTCATCTGCCTTCTCTCGCTAGTTGACGAGAAGAACCGCCCGACTGTCGTGCCAAGCTTCCCAGCGTGCACGGGCATCCTAGTTGTCGGCATTGGCATGTGCTTCTCTCTCGGATCCTCTGCCGCCCTTAACCCAGCGCGTGATTTCGGTCCTCGCGTCATGCTAGCGATGGTCGGCTATGACGGCATCTTCAGCGCCAACAACACCTACTTTTGGATTCCTATCGTCGCGCCGATCATTGGTGCGATCTTGGGATGCGCTATCTACCTCCTCTTCATCATGGCCCACCACCCGGACAAGGTTATCAAGCACGGATTCTACTAATCGCCATGTCTTGGCGATCCTCGATGCGTTGTCAATTGTGCATGTTGGTGATATTAAGTGCGGATGTTAGCATCGTGGTTCATAAACAAACAAAGACAAACACGCATTGTGAATGCCTCAGACAACCACTGGCTTCGCGTTCGTCCTGTAGTGACGCGGCGAGCCCCCGTATCCCGGGAGCGTGTCAACGGGTCCAATGTCGCACGTGCCTTTCTTGTAGCTCTTGACATGCGTCGCCATTTGAGCAACCGTGCAGAGTGAGCAAAACGCTGACGCGAGTCCGTCTTCGAGTGCTGATCCAGGGATCTGGAACAACTCGCGAATACGACCGCGTAACGACCACGTGATGAAGATCAGCACAACTCCTGAGATCGATCCCAGAAACGTGCACGAGCTAGCAATGAGCGAGAACGCAGATCCAGTGAGCACGAGTTCTTTGTGTTCTCGCAAAAAGAGCGTGAGGTTCGCATCCAGCTGGAGCTCTTCGTGGGCCGAGTGAGCAGCGAAAGACACCACGCCCGCGAGCAGGATCTCGACAATGTAGACACCGATAACGATCTGGAGAACCTTCCAATAGGGCGCCCACCCGATGCGCTGCGAGATCTGCGCGAGCGAGACGCACGGCAGCCACCAGACCGTGCAGCAGTTGACAAACGAGTCGAAGCAGCCGCAGAAGTCGGCATCCCATGCTCCTGTCTTGATCACGACGAGCGGCTCGCCGTCGTCGTCCTCGTGGGCCGTGTACGGCGTGTGCAGCAGCGGGCGCGCGTCGAGCTCCGCTGGCTCTGGCGTGTAGCTGCTCATGGTCGCTGGAGAGAGAGGAGAGAAGGATTGAAGAGTGGGGACACAGAGTGCAGGGTCTCTGCTCTCGTGGCTCTTGTGGATGGGAGACGGAGGTGAGCTCGTCACTCCTACGAGAATGATGGTAATCAGGGCTTGCTGCAACATACACGCAACATTGATGTTGCCGAAGGTCAAGCAAATCCAGAAGGCTGATTCCGTGGATCTCCTCCCTCAGATCTGATGCACCATGTCACATATTGGCAACAATGGGCCAATCACCAGGATCCATGCGAGTGTGTTGTCACCAAGAGCTCGCCTCGACGCATCCTCTCGCGTGAGTGGAGACGCTGCGGTGCCATTTCGTGCGTGGCTGTCCGACGCGGAAAGCCCCAATGACCGCGCGACGTGCCGCGTTGCCTCTCGGCTGCTTCGTCGCCGGCGCCGCTTCGGCGTCGTTATGGACGCAGCGATCGAACAAGATCGAATCGTCGGCGACGCCACCGGCGGCCGTCGCTGCTCCTTTGACGAACCGAGACAAGCCCGTAGATATATTCGAGGCTGTGGGCAACACACCACTTGTGGAGCTCAAGACCGTCTCTCGACTGACTGGCTGCAAGATCTACGGGAAGGCCGAGTACATGAACCCGTGCGGAAGCATCAAAGATCGCGCTGCGAAGAGTCTCATCGAAGATGCTGAGGCGAAAGGTCTGCTCAAGCCTGGCGGTACGATCATCGAGGCGACGGGTGGCAACACTGGCGTGTCTCTGGCGATGTTAGCGAACGCGCGCGGCTACAAAGCGATCATCACTATGCCTGATTCTACTGCGCCTGAGAAGATCGAGCTCATGCGAACCATCGGCGCTGATGTTCGAGTGCACCCGACTGTTGATCTGTCTGATGAAGAGAACCACTTTTGCCACGTTGCTGAGCGGCTTAGCAACACAATTGAAGGCTCAGCATACCCAAACCAGTTCGAGAACCTTGCGAGCATGCGATCCCACTACAAGGGCACCGGCCCGGAGATCTGGAAGCAAGTCGGTGGCAAGATCGATGGGTTTGTGTCCGGTTCGGGGACTGCGGGAACCATCGGTGGCTGCTCAAAGTTCTTGAAGGAGAAGAACCCAAACCTCCGTGTATGGTTAGTGGATCCAAAGGAGATCACGAGCCTGGTAGCATACATCAACGGTGGGAGGACGACAAGTTTCCAGAAGTACGGACTCGAAATGGTGCCAATCGAGCCTTCTGGCTCAACTGTTGTTGAGGGCGTTGGTCTTCCTCGCATGACCCCAAATTTTCACGAAGCTGTCATTGACAAGGGAGTCTCCGCTACCAACCAGGAAGTTGTCGACATGGCGTACTTTTTGTTGCGCAACGACGGCATCTTTGTTGGTCCAAGCGCTGCGATGAACGTAGTGGGAGCCGTAAAATTAGCGCGGGAGCTCGGCCCTGGCCACACTATCGTGACCATCCTCTGTGATAGCGGCGAGCGATACCTCAGCAAGCTCTACAACCCCGCCTGGCTCGAGCAGCACAAGCTCACGGTGACTGAAACCAACACAGTTGAGCCGACGCTCGATTTCGTCAGAAACGACTGAACCCATTCGATTTGATTAAAAATGTTCTCGCCAGCTATTGTTGCTGGCAGCATGCACCCACCGCTGGAGAAGGAAACGATCAACGCCCAACTTCGTTTAGGTCAGCCTCTTACGAGCTTCAACCGAATGTTCAATATACAGTACCAGTACCGTACTGTACGTACACGCATCTTTCCATGCAGTTTCCCGCCGTCGGTGTCAAGTCAGATTCGCTTGGGTACAGGAAAAGATCTGGTCAGCATTGGTTGAACCCAATTCTTTAATATCGACTTCCTATCCTAGTGGGTTGAAAGTCACCAACACGGCGAGCTCAACGTTCCACTGATATAAAACTTATCCCGATTCCCCAGACGGATCTCCGTTGGCTTGTTTCACTGGACTCTTCCGTGCGAATGGGTACAGCTCGTCCAGCTTGCCGTCCTCTGAGGGTCTGCTCGATGTTTCGTGTCTTTCGTAGTGCAACCGACCAGACGTACGCATCTTGTTGTTTATCGCTTTCGACTGACTGCTCATTCTCCAAATTCCGCAGCCTCAGTCACAACCAACTCTTCTCCGAGACCACGTTATCATGAGCAGCAACGAAGCCCCATCGCCCCTTTCGGATCTCGGAGGTGACATCCAGTACGAGTACATGGGAGATGACACCACCGTCGATGCTACAGTCGTGATCGAGACCGGTGACGTCAAAAAGGCCAAGAAGAAGGCGGGCAAGGTCGCCGATGCCGCCGTTAAGACCACGGCCGTCATGATCGACAACATGACGGTGCCCGTCGCCCAGGTAGTCCACCGATCCATCACCACGGGCAAGTGGGACACAGGACTGTTCAACTGCTTCGACTTCTGTGTCCCGAACTGCTTCATGGCCACGTTCTGTCCGTGCATCTCGGCGGCGCAGATCGCCTCGCGCCTCGGCTTCAGGTACCAGAGTGCGCTCATCGCGTTTAGCATTCTAGTCGCGCTCGAGTGCATTTGTTACGGACTAATGCTCGGCACGCTCCACTCGACTGAAACCGAGTACACGTACAGTTACTACACCAACAGGTACTACTACTACGAGGTTTCATCCACGCGCCTGAGCTTCTGGGCGTACATCGCATACCTCATCAGCATCGTCATCTTCATGGCCTTCTGGCAGCTTCGCACAAAGGTTCGCTCGACCTTTGAGCTACCGGGCAGCTGTGTCGAGGACTTTTTGATCTCGTTCTGCTGCTCGTGTTGCGCTCTCGCGCAGATGGCGACGCATGTCAAGAGCTACAAGCCTCACACGTGCGACTTCGGGCCCCCTGATGAGCTCCCAGCGTACAGTGACGCCTAGGCCGCACACGACAATAATGTTTGAATGAATGGTAGCTCCGCTGAGATGGGTCGGCGATCACCACTCTCTGACCAGGAATGGTGGCGCTGGGATAGACACTGAGTTGGTTTTGGATGCGATCTGAATGGCATCACCCACAACACCCATAGTCGTCATTGAATCGCAGCCTATCTCAATAGTGAGGAGGAAAGTTGCGTGGGATTTCCTGGTGACTTTACTAACCTAGCGACATTGAAGCTCTGTGGTGATCTCACGAACAAGCCCGCCAAAACTGTTGACTGGACAACATCTAGAGGCCCTTGAGCGACTCCCACAAAAACCCCGTTCTTCGACTTTCGATTTCTCGATCACTTGGCATGTGCGACACCAATTCCACAGTACACGAGAACGCTTTCGTCCCACTTGAGTCGCCATTGTCTGACTTCGGTAAACGCGACTCCATGCCAAACCCAAGCATTTCAGTAACCGTCAAACTCACCGCGGTTGCTACGGACAAGAGTGAGTTCACGAGCGCCGGAATCACCATTGGTCACTGGGATGCCGGTCTCCTCGACTGTACCGACTCGCTCGTGCCCAACTGCTCGATGGTATTCTTATGTCCAGGCATATCCGCTGCTCAGATCGCGTCACGAGTCGGCATCAAGTGCAGTACGGCGGTCATAGTATTTGTGTTTCCTTATGTGGGTCTCTACGCCACGGCGATCGTATTTGCTATGGCGATCAATGACGTCTACACAAGCTACATCGGTGCCCAGATGACCGATTGGGGCTATGTCAACATTGTCATGAACATCTACTATTTCGCGTCCGAGTCCGAGACCGCTTCCATTTGCCGGGACATGTCATGGAAGATCTCCTCATCTCGGCTTTAGGTCCGCACTGCTCTCTTGCTCAGATGGCGACCCACGTCAAGAGCTACACGTCTGGCTCGTGCACCTTTCGAGCACCGGACGAGCTTCCTGCCTATGACGCCTAAAGCGGAAAAGCTGCCTGGATCGAATACATCTAACTCCAACTTCTAAACTTACTCCTATGAATATGAGGACTTGAAGAGAGACAGTCAATCGCTCTCTGCTTCTACTCACCCGCATCAGAGGCTCTGATCGAGCTTCTCTCTCTCATGCGTTACAGTGTAGCATCGGCTTGGGTGCAGCAGCCAAGTCTGCCGGGCGACCAGATAGCGTAAAAAAGTCAGTCACGTGCAGCCGTCCTCGTTGGATCAGTACTCACAACTTCAACATACACTTCGGTCTCAGGAGTGACTGGGGAATCAGGATGGGGTGCCTACTTGGATAACGAGTTGCCATGGAGCGTTCTTCCTCCAAATCGTTTAATGTCTGGTCTTCTCTGGATTGAAGTGTAGCTATCGGAGCAACAGCCGATCGTCCACCTGGGCATGACGACCGTGGAGTCTTTTGTGTCGCCTCTGCCATTTCGGGACAGAGACTAAAAATCTTCTCACTTCCAAATTCGCCTCGCACTCCTCAAAGCCACCAAGAATGGCCGACACTCACGAACGCAGCACGACTGGGGAAGTCAAGACCGAATATGGAGCTCTTATCTCGCCTCTTTCGGATCTCGACAAACGAGAGGTTGAAGATGCGGCTGTCGCCAAGGCTGTTGCAATCGACGTGACTGGCGAGCCGCTCACAAATGGTATCCAGACGGGCAAGTGGGCCACGGGACTCTTCAACTGCTTCGACTTTTGCGTGCCAAATTGTTTCATGGCCACGTTCTGCCCATGTATCTCGATCGCTCAGATTGCTACACGCATCGGGTACAAATACCAGACGGTGCTCATTGCGTTTGCCGTGGCCATCGGGCTTGAATATATCATGTACGGGCTCATGGGTGCGACGGCTCACACGACCACAGTCGAGGCTTCTTACGACTACGATCCCGTACTGGGCCGCACGACTTACAGCTACGATGTCTCATCAAGCCGCCTGAGCTTCTGGGGTTATATCGCATTCGTCATCAGCGTTGTCATCTTCATCGCCTTCTGGCAGCTTCGCACCAAAGTACGCGAACACTTCCAACTTCCAGGTAGCTGCGTTGAGGATTTTTTCGTCTCTTGGTGCTGCTCGTGCTGTTCGATCGCGCAGATGGCGACGCACGTCAAGAGCTACAAGCCCAACTCGTGCGACTTCGGACCACCTGACGAGCTACCGGCCTACGCCGATGACAACTAAGTTGTTGCGCAACATGCCGAGTCCTCGGTCTTCATTTTGTATAGTGCGTACATGATACGTAGTCCTTCTTCATGAAACACTCAATATTCTTCTTGTCCTCGTGTATGCTTGGCTTTAACGAGTCACGCGAAATGGCAAACATGTCTTTCGATTGAGTATGAGCTGTTCCTGCTTGGCAATCGTTGCAAAAATCAAGCGAGAATATGCCGTACAAACGATAAATTGCGCAGAACGCAGGGTCCTCCTTATGCTGCCAATCGAGTCTTTGCCAGCGTCCTCTTCGTCCATGGCTTCGATGTCAGGTGCATCCGCAAGTCGATCCACGGCTCCCTGGTCTTCCGCAGCTTTTTCGCCCTATCTTTCGGGAGTAAGGGTTTGACGCGGTCGAGGAACGACTACTTGAATGTGGATGCTCGAGTCAACAGGGTTCTTTAGTGAATATCTCTTTTCGGTGACAAGAGAACCACTTCTTTTTTTACCTATGGGAGGATGGCAAGCGGTATTGAGCGATTGAAGGCTGCCAGCACGGTGTTATCAAATAGCCACAGGATTGCCGGTCCAACTGGAATTACTGTACTTGAGCAGCAAAGCTTTTACGTCTCGAAGGTCTTTGGTGCTGGCCGGAGTTCTAATGTATAATCCTCGACGCGATACCACCTCGAATGCTGTTTCACCTAGGGAATCTAGCAAGTTGATACAAGCACCCGACTCAAGCAGCAGCCTCGCGATGTGAACATAAGCGCGCCCGCGTCCAATCTTCTGGAGAACTTGATGAAGAATATATGTCGATCCACCTGTGATCGGGGCGTTCACATCTACGCCGTGTGCAAGCAACTGAGCTACGGCAGCCTCAGATCCGGACAGGCAAGCCTCGTTGAAATGCTGCTGCAAAACTGCACTGCTTACGATGGAACGAGCTAGTAAGAGCTCAATCAGCTCTCCGTCGTTTCTGTCGATTGCGAAGCTCAGGCAACGCGAAGCTTGGTTTGCATTGAGCGGGACGCTAAGCCGTTTTATTAGCACGATTGCCGCGGCCGTTTGTCTTTTCTCGAGCGAGGCGAACAGAGCAACAATTAAACTAGGTCCCACTTTCGGAATCAAATCACAGTCCAGTAGCTCCCCAAGGCACTCGACTGATCCGTGTAGTGCAGAAAGCGTCACTAGTAGTGGAAGGTCTTGCACTGCATTTGTATTCCGAAGTAATCGGAGCAATCTTACCGAGTCCACAACAACAGCGGCATATACTGGGTGGTTACTCGACTCGATACGACTCTGGAATGATACTCCGTTGCGGAGTAGTTCGGTGAGTATGTCTTCAGCTTTCTCGCAAACTGCCAACACTAGCGCGATATTTCCGTACAGCGTAAGCAACGTAGAATCTTTGAGCTCCGGTCGTGTTGCAAACAAAAACCGAATGAGTCGACGATGCCGTCGTAAGCTTGCTATACCCAGTAGGAGAAACGGTGTCTGATCCTGGAGTTTAGATCGGCGATCTTCGTATTCTTGATCGTGAAAATCCCTATCTTCGCCTCCGTCTAAACCCCAGACACTGCTGTCAAGTGGCGGTGGGAGAGCGATCCAGCTGCAATGGTGCTCGTCGAGCTTCGCACCACTCGCTAATAGCATGTCGACCATCGCCGGATCGCCATCGTATGCAGCGAGAGACAGTGCATTCTGCTTTCCGTCAACCCTGGATGCTGGATTAGCGCCAAGCTCTAGCAGCCACCGAACCAACGGGATATTCTGTTGTGTCACTCCAAGCTTGACAGGTGAGCACCTTGTGGATTTCGTCGATAGACATACGCCAACAGCTCCAGCACCGTGTTCAAGTAGCAATTCGCAAAGCTGGCGACGGCCGCTCGCGAATGCAGCGGCGAACGCAGTCTCACCCGTTGTGTCATCGA
Source organism: Pythium myriotylum (assembly GCA_023091665.1). Taxonomy (NCBI): domain Eukaryota; phylum Oomycota; class Peronosporomycetes; order Pythiales; family Pythiaceae; genus Pythium; species Pythium myriotylum. Next base: position 939,361 of record JALJCQ010000009.1, read on the forward strand.
CGCTGTCGGCGAGCAGCGCATCCTGCTGCAACTGAGTGCGCACAGTCTCCACATCTCCACGCCTCGATGCGTCAATCATTTCAGCGCATCGCAGCTTGAGCCGGGCGACAAGCTTGTCCGACTCGGACGATCCGAAGCTCCGACGTGTCTCAACGCCACTGGACGCCAACGCGGCGCGCTGGAAAAGGAACCCCGCGGCCGCTGGATGGCCGTGGAAGCCCGCGAGATGCACGAGCGATCGCAGGAACGTTGGCGTGCCACATCGCCGACGTTCGAGACAGTTCGGAGCGTCGTGTGAGCTGTCGATGTCGACCGCGTCGTCGCACTCGGCGAGGAGTCGTTCGAGGCGGCTCGTGCTGCCTTCGGCGGCGGCACGACGCAGCTCCGAGGCGAGGGATGGGGCCATTGACGTCGGAGCTCCTGATGAGACCAAAGAGTTGACATAAGATGTTTGTAACAATGAGATACGAACAAGTGACGTTGTTGGAATCTGCGACGTGTGAATCTAATCGAGTCTGCACGTGGAACTGCTGCATCCGTTGGGAAGACTGTGGTGAAGTTTACTTCCTTCGATGTCGTGGCGAGCACTCGAGCGAGCAGGAACGGCACGATGAACACTTCTGAGTTTGAAATGAGAGCACGAGAGCACTGTCGCGAACACGACTCGACTGCGGTTGTCAAAAGGGACTTGCTTGTTCGTCAGTCCACTCGTCACTCCCATTGCTCTTGGTTAGATCTCTCCTTTGCGACACAATCCGACTTGGCGATCGGGCTCCACGTCATGAATAGTTTTTGCCATACGCAACAGGAGATGCGATATTGTATGATAGCACAATCTCCTCCGCGCTATAGACAAAAGTGTAAACTCTCACTGGAAGTCACCACGCGCAGTTCATGTTGAGCAAGCCAACAGAAATGATGCTGAGTGCCATCTATCCGACATCCAATTGTATCAACATCCGTCGTAACGACGGGCGAGCCAATCAGACGTTCAAACTCTCGCAGGGAATCATTAGGGACTATCACTCGCGCGTTGGTCTTATGGTCTACCTCCAACTCCGAGAGTGCGTGAATCAAGACAGGACATAAACACAGAACAATCCACGCTCAACGCCACCCAGCAGTTGTAGTGGCGGTCGCGTTGTTCTTGTTATCGCGTACGCATACGTGGGGAAGCTCGTTCAGAAGATAAGGAAACTCGCGCACAGGACCAAACACGTGAATACGTAACGCGACTAGCGATGTAGCGTACTCGACTGAACTTGAGACAAACCTGCGCCTCTAACAGTTCGTCACGTTAAGCGACAAGTGCATACGCCTCCAGCCCTGGAAATCCGCACAGGGCAACACGATTCGCTTCAAGCGGTTGGAAACGAACCTGCTCCGTCATGAAACGTACGCACTATGAGCGATGAGGCATAGAGAACTGTTTATAGGCCACTTCGTCCTACCTTTGTTTTTTGATGCCACACTTGCAGGCACGAGTTGCCGTCCGTTGTCCAGTCGGATTGCCATTGAACATAAATAGCGTGGATACCGAGGAACACGATGGTCGACAGAGCCTGGAGACCTGCGATAGACAACAACCTAAGACTGTCAAGAAGCGCACAGAAGTCGACCTCTCTACTTGGATGAGACGGTATGGAGGGTCTGAAGAGCTGGGTCCGCCGAGCGCTACTTGCATGGGAAGGCGTCCAAGTCGAGCTTCATGGCCACTACTCGCTCCCACGACTGGATGCGCTTCGTGAGCATGCACGGGCCGCATCGGCTCTACGTAACTATCTCTTGGCGATAGCGGTGCCCATTCCTTGTCTCATCTCAATAATCGCGATGGATTCCCTTCCAGTCAAGTCACCGACTATAGGCTTCTCCCAGCAGACTGTGTGGGTACCCTTTCGATTGTTTTACGCAAGTTCGATCGTCGCCCTCGTGTTTCCACTCCAGATGCTACAGAGTTCCCCGACGCTTCAGATGTCAACGAGTCGTCTTTTATTGACTGCCGCTGTCTTGGGGGCTGTGTGCTCCTGTTCGTTCTGCCTCCTTGGAGCCTTGTGGTCCTACCCAACGCCTTTCTCTCTCGAGCTCGTAACCGCACCGTGTATCTTGACGATGTTCACCTTTCTGTGGGTTTCGTGAAACGGTCAGCTTCGCTCGCAGCCTCGTGCTGCTGTCAGTTTGAAGCGGTATCTCCACGTCTTCGCCGCTCAGACAGGGATGATCCACGGGTATACAGCGTTCACCATCTTCTTCACGACTGCACGAAGCCAAGAGCAATCCCTTATCGCGTTGATGTTACCTTTCATCAAACTTGCCTTCCGTAACTGGGCCAGGCTTGGCGTGAACCACTTGCTTGACCAAGCCCCGCACATCATCGTCTTCAACATCGACGTCTTCCATGCTGTGTTCGTGTCGACGAACATGCAGCAGACAGATTCAAACTGGACTTTCGTCGTCATCATGGCGATTGACTTCATGCAGTTTTTGGTTGCAACGTTCGAAGTAGAGGTAGTCACGCGGCGCCTTCAACTGCTTGCAAAACAAGCCAACATATCTGGATCACCCGACAACGAGCATCCTACATTTGTGGACATTGCACTCCGTATCCTGGGAGAGAATCCTCGAGTCCGGCAGTTTGTTGAAAATAGTCATGTCCGAGAACAGGGAAGCCACTTCGCGCCAAGCTCGAAGCTGAAGATCTTGGCAAAAGCTAGAAGGCTTATCTCGGTACAGCAGGTCCATCCTATGTCGATCGAATCCGGTACCACTCGGGACACACGGGCTGCTACTGACCCCACTCTGGCCGATATCGAATGTGAGCTCCGATCTGGCAAGCTTCCCGATCTTATCCAACTCAAAACTCTCCAGATCGAGTACGTGAACGTCTTCCTGAAGCTGCTATACATGATCGAGTTCTACGTGCTGATCGAGTTTGTCGAAGTGGTTGTCGCTGCGATGTATTGTAAGTTGTATGCTCTTTGTTGAGTCTCGATCCGGCTAACTCGCACTTCAAACCTGCAGCAATGTACTTGGCCACACTTCTATACTTGCCAAACCGAGCATATTACCCGCAGTTTGCGACGCGCACGGACGCTGAGCTGGGAGCCAATGCTGCCCGTCTCGCAACGTACACGGCAGCGGAAATGGTCTCGCTCATGGTGATTTGTCTGGTCATGAATCGCAAGATCCGCCCACTGACGACGACGCAGCAACTGGGCTTCGTTCTGCAGAAGCACTGGCGCATCGTGCACGCGACTTACCTCATGTGGGCATTCGTCGTCTTGCAGATCCGCTTTGAGCATTTCGGTGCGTTCCACTGGCGATCAGTCGTTCTTGGACAACATCTTGGAGAACTGATGAAACGCTCTGCCCTCATGTGGATAGGCACGGACTACTCTTTCAAGTTTGATTGGATGAGAGTTAAACCGACTGGACATTGAAGTTTCTTTTCGAGTCTAGTCTGTTGTCGTCCCCTTGGCGTGGATTTTTTGCGCTGTAGTGCCAGCGTCGCATCCTGTAGGCATCACGAGAGTGGCTCCTATATCCTTCTCCACTTCCCACGCCCGCGTCTCTTAGGACTGCGTGCAACGAGATTCTTCAAGGGGAATGTGAATGCGCATCGACAATTCCGGTTCTGAACCCATGAGCTCCTCACAAGGTCCGAGAAAAGACAGCACACGCTGATACACGATTCTGATTGGATGTCCATCATTAGTCGCAGTACTTTTCATCCAATGATATTCCGTTTTTACCCATCATCCTATTTTCATCCAATCACATGCCGATATGATCTCCATTGATGAGCATCGAGATCAGCTCGCGTGGTGCGTGGCGTGTCGCTGGCCATTCCGCCTCTGACGTCGCGACGGACAAGCCCGCAGCACCATGATCGGCATCTGCGGCGGCGTGGGCCCGGCGGCAGGCATTTTGCTGCACCAGACGATCCTCCAGCACACCGAGAGCCAGGGTCTCGACCAAGGCCACCTCAACGTCTGCCACTTCTCGCGCTCGGCCGACATCACGCCGCGCATGGAGTTTCTCGCGCAGTACAAAGCCGGCGCGGCCGTCACGCTCGAGAACCCGGCCGGCGGCATGGCGCGCACGTTTGAAATGATGAAGACAACGGCGCAGGCCGCCAACGTGCCGCTCGTCGCGGGTATCCCGTGCATCACGTTCCACGTCGATCCGATCTGGAACGAGTTCCGTAAGCTCGCGCGACTCGACGACAGCGGCCGAGTCATTGGTCAAGAGAGCGTCAAGTGTCTCCACCTTTTGCAGGAAACGGTGCGCTTCCTCGCGGACATCTCGCCAGCCTGCCGCAATGTCGGCGTCATGTCGACCGATGGCACGCGCGACGCCCGGCTCTTCCGCGACCTGCTCGAGTCGCTCGGGTACAACGTACTCCAAGTCAGCGAAGCCTCCCAACACGATCTACAAGATACGATCAGCAACCCCGAGTGGGGAATCAAGAGCAACGCGCCCATTATCCACCCGCGTTGCGTCCAGAACTTCCACGGGTTTGCTCGCGAGCTCATCGCGGCCGGCGCCGAAGTCATTGTGCTCGGTTGCACGGAGATCCCTTTCGCTTTTGGCGGCGCCACTACATTCGAAGGAGCTATTCTTCTTGACCCGCTCGTCGCACTTGCTAGGGCTCTAATCCGGGAAGTCGACCCGTCACGACTCAAACCACTCGTTCTAAACGGTCGCCGACGACCCTAGATATGGGAAACACGCCAAGTAATGTAGTTACCTTCATATCACGGAACGGATAGTGGATGAGTGAAGTTGGTGCGAGCTCAATCCACTCCAACTGCACCTCATATGCGTCTTGCAGGTCGAGAGCACCCCGGTTTCAGATATCGGTGTCGAAACGCCCTTATCCCGCTACTACTTCCTATCTAAAATATATTGTGGACACCTCAGCGTTGAGAGAACTGAGAAATCTTTCAAGAGCCATATATTAGTCAAAGGGAGAAAAGGTCTAGATGCCTTTGACGAAGTGGTCTTTGAAGCAGCTCAATCGATCACCCGCCCAATTGCGATGGTTGGTGTCATCAAGGTGTCTCAACCCGATATCCTCTTTGGTTTTGATCCTCAACAATCGCAAAAAGTGGAGTGTGTGGGTGGATATTGAAGAAGCAGGGGTTCGCCGAGCTAGAGTACGCTTAATTAAGTGCGCCACAGCGCTGATCAATCGCACACCCACGAAGACGTTGGCGACTGGGACCTTATGGAGCGACAAACTCGAGATGCTGTTGTCCTCTTGGATCTAGACGAGAAGCTTGGCGCGGTTGATGTGTGTGCATGAGGAAGCCTCGGTCTGAATACTTGACTCGACCAATTCACGATCTTGGCGAGGGCAACGAAGGGAGCTATGGTGAAGAACAATCCTGTTGGTCAGATCGCGTAGAGTAAATGAAAATGTGAAGTTGCGAAGCACACCAGACCGAAGAAGTCTATATCTTCCGAGAGGCAGTGAACATGTCTCGCTTCCGCTCTCCATGAACTCACGTCATGCAGTTGAGCTGGGACTCTATTGTGGGCACTGCTTGGGCAAAGGCAGGGTTGGTTCAAGTTGTACGCGACATTAAAGTTAGTTATCCCATGCCGCACTTGCATTTATCCACGTTAGCTCGATCGCGGCTCGCTCTGCTTGCACTAATCTCGCGTCATTGATTCGCGTTCTCCGCCTGCCTGCGTTCCGCTCTTGCCATGGCCTCGACATATTTCACGTAGAACTCCTCTTACTTACGAAGTATTTATTTTCTATATATTTGCTCGAACAACAACTGACACGCTCTCTCCGTCTTTGCCGCAGTAAGTTAAGGTGCCGCCACCCATTCCATCGGCGTGTTGGTGACAAGACGCATAGACGTGAGAGGTTAGAATTTCTCACTGAAGGATGGATGGAGGATTCTTCTCAACCAGCGACCGGTCCCATGAAGTTATTGAGAGATAAATCTATGCGTGTTTCGGTGATACGTGAAGTAACTAATTCTGCTCACTCATATTCACTGTCGTCTTCTTCATCGATCTCAGAAAAGTCGCTCGCGTCTTCTTCTTCATCAGACTGAGCGCGTTTCTTTGCCTTCGTATTTGATGCAGTTTTCGTTGGTTTCTTCGTTTCGACGAGCACGACGTCATCATCGTCCTCATCTTCCACATCCTCGACTTCGTCTTCATCGCTCGACAGCTCAGTGTATGTGATGCGACCTCGCACGCGACCACCACGGCGGGGAGCATCCTCCCCTTTCGCTTCATTTTCTGAGTCGTTGGTGGTATGTTTCTGCTTCTTTTGTGCTGGTGCTACCTCAGCTTTTTGTGGGGTCTTTTCCTTTCTCTTGAGCGCAGCTGAATAGAGAAAATTAATCGTCAGATTTCCGAAAAGAAAGCATGGGGCTGAATAACTTACTCTTTGGCCTTGCTGGCGATTCGTTGACAGCTTCCAGTGGTTTCGATGTCGACTTGCTCAACAGGGCAGGCTTTAAAGGTTTCTTCGCAGCCGGTTTCTTGCCGAAACTCATTGCGAACACATCATCGTCGGATTCTTCCGACTCCTCTCGCTTCATTGGCTCATCATCCGAGCTCGCCAAATCAACCATGCTTACGGGCTTGCTTGGGCGTGGCGCTTTCGACGGCTTTTCCTTCTTTGGAGTCACTTGGACCCGCCTGGCAAGCCTCTCAGCTAGCGACATAACTTCAAGGTCTTCCTTCTTCTCTTTCTTCGGGGCAACAGGGGGTTCTTCTTTCTTGGTAAAGAAAGCAGAAATGGGCTGAGTCGAATCTTTTTTGGCTGACGGCTTCGTAGGTGCAGAACTCTTGACCTTAATGATCGGTTTCGACTCGGTCTTCTGCTTGACTTTTGGCTTCGCTGCAAACTCGTAGTCCTCGTCACTATCATCCTCGTCACTGCTCTTTCGTTTCTTCTGGCGTTTTGCTGGAGCCCTGCGTCGCCCACCACCCTTCTTCTTAGCAGGAACGGATGTCGCAATAATCTTGCGCTGCTCCTCCGTCTCAATGACCAGTTGTTCGAGCTTGTCGAGATCAGAAAGCCACAAATCGTTCACAGGTGTGGCTTCCAACGACGCATATTCTTCTTCTCGGCCTTTCAGTTCGGCTTGGAGCTTCTCAACTCGCTCCTTGGTCAAACTGAGCAGTTTCATTGACAACAGGTAGTCGTATCCTCGGGCGAGCTCAGAACTCGATGCCTCGTCTTCAGCATCTTCTTCAGCTTCAGAATCATCGTCTTCCGACTTCTTCTTTTTCGCTGAGTTGATGGACTGGTCGTAACCATCTTTAACGAGCTGGCGCAGGATGTCATCTCGCTTACGATTGTTGAGGATTAGTTTTCCATTTACCACAGCCAGAATGAAGCGAGCCTTGTTCGACAAGATCTTGATCTGCTCCGATAGTTTTGCGAGCATTGATGCCTTTCTTCTTTCATAGAAGTCAAGCCGGATAGTGTAGAACTCGTCCATGATCTCGAGAGGAGTTTCATACTTCTTGATGTGGCCGCGTGGATCAAACAGGTGCATATTCGAAGTCGAGATCGAAGTCTCGAGCTTAAACTTCTTCACCACACCTCCCGGTGCCTTCGCAATATCTCGCAGAGTCTCTGGCGCCATGCTGACGGTGAACAACACCGTAGTATCTGTATGGTTCTCGCGAAAGTCCTTTATGGTACCAGCCTCAAGTAGTGACTCCAAGAATTGCTTGTAAGAGTGCGTCCATGTCTTCACTGGAAGTTCTGTGATGACAAGAGTACTCTCGTCTGCTATTTCGTAAGTGCCTTGAACAACGAACGTATCTGTACTTTTTCCAGTACTCTTCTCCACGATTGTTCCTGTGAAGCCGCGGTACCACGGCACGAGTGGCTCCATTTCCCCCCCTTTAATCTTGAGGCGAAGATTGCGGATGATGTCCAGCGGATTGTAGTTCGGGATCGAGCTAGACCAACCTGTACCGATTCCTTCGCTGCCGTTCACGAGAACCATTGGGATGATGGGTACATACCACTCCGGCTCAATCGACTGTCCATCTTCATCGAGGTACTTCAGGTTGTCGTTATCAAGGTTATCGAACAAACGCCGTGCAAGGGGTTCGAGGTTGGTGAAGATGTAACGGGCAGACGCGGCATCTTTACCACCAAGAATGCGGGTACCAAACTGTCCATTTGGAGAGAGTAGTTGAATATTGTTGCTTCCCACGAAATCCTGGGCCATGTTCACAATCGTGCCTTGTAAGCTCGCTTCACCATGGTGGTATGCTGAGTGCTCTGACACATAACCAGCCAATTGGACAACCTTGATCTCAGTCTGCAGGTATAAAGTATTCGTTATGACGTTGTGAAGGCGAGTTTTGGCAGCGGATTGTTACCTTTAGGTTGCGCTTGAAACAGCTGAACAATACTTTCCGCTGGGACGGCTTAAAGCCGTCCACAACACTTGGAATGGAACGCAGGTTATCAGCCATAGAGAACAATATCAGTTCCTTGTTGACAAACCTGCAAGAGAGCGACTAAACGTTAGTTATCCAAGCGATAAACGACCAATGAATCAAAACTCACTCAGTGTACGCCATTTCTTCGACGTCGTAGTCGACGAAGGTTCCTGGCTCAAACCCACGTAACCAGTCCTTCCGCTCTTCGACGCGTTTCTTCGAGAAAGCCATATCGATTGAGTCGCCATCTGCGTCTCCATTGTAGATGAAGCCAATCTGGTGCGTTTGCAAGTCGGAGAAATATTCTTTGGCCTCCTGAGCCGTACTCGTACCGAGACCTTTGTAATATTTGATGTGCCATCCACGCCCTTGATTGGTCGCCTCTCGCCAGGCTTCATATTCGGGCATTGTATAGAACACCTTCGGGCTGGTGCGAGCCTTGGTACATTTGACAATGGGAGTAATGAACTCCTGGAGAAACCCTTCAATCTGGAGTAGGGATGGCCAGAAATGGTGGATAAAGTTTATCACCAAACCCTTGATGTGGCTGCCGTCATGATCCTGATCGGCCATAATCATCAAATGCCCATACCGCAGGCCCTTTGTGGAGGTGTACCTTTGACCATATTTCAACCCCATGATCTTCACAAGGTTCTGAATTTCTTCGTTCTTCATGATCTGAGAGTGGCTGGCTTCGCGGACATTCAAAAGCTTCCCCTTTAGGGGAAACACGCCGTAGTAGTCGCGCCCAACCACAGCCAGGCCACTGATCGCAAGAGATTTGGCCGAATCGCCTTCAGTCAAAATCAGAGTACAGTTCTGGCCCTTGGCAGAGCCGGCGTGATTGGCATCATCAAGCTTGGAGATGCCCGTCAATTTGGATTTCTTGACACTGCCTGCCTTGCGGCGTAGCTCGGCGGTCTGTTTAAAATGTGCGAATGAGATGATTCGCTCGACCATGCCACTCTTCTCGATCTGCTTCAAAAATTTCTCGCTCAGAGTGTAGGTGGATCCGAAAGCAGGTGGTCGAGTGGTCAAAGTCTCTTTCGTTTGGGAATCGAACGCCGGGTTGTCGATGAGCGCGCTAACGTACACAGTCATGTGGTTCTTGATATAGTTTGGTTTCACTGACTCGCCCTTGTTCTTCTTTTTCAGCACGGACACGAGTTTGTTAACAATTTGATCTGCGATGTAGTTGACATGCTGACCGCCTTTCGTAGTACAGATGCCATTCACAAAACTGATTTGCTGAAACCCGTCGTCGCTGAGTCCGACACCAACTTGCCACCGGGAATCAGGCTTGTCAAAGATGACGGGATTTTTGGCTGCAATGCTGACACTGGCAGGCTTGTCCCCGTCTGCGTCACTCTCGTCGTCATCGCCCTCTGGTTTTGATGAAGCAGAAGCACCAGAGACGTTATACAGCTCGACGTAATCGATAAACGACTTGACCGTGACTTGCTCATCGTTCAAATAGACCTTCAGCGACTTGTCAGTAACACCAGCCACATCGTACACTCGTTTTTTGAAAAGAGACACTATGTCGTTGTCCAAATGAGTCATCTTGAAGCGCGCGAGATCGGGTTTGAATGTGATGCAAGTGTAATCCTTCTTCGACCAGGGTGTGATTGTGGGCTTACCCTTGATGCTCATGTTATCTGAGAACACTTGCTTGTACTTTTGCTTGGTGCTCTGATCCGCGGTCTCGACAACAAACTCCTCTGAAAAGATATTCGCCAGCTTGGCACCGTATCCGTTTCGACCACCAACAGTCTTCTTCTTGTTATCATCAAAGTTACTTCCCGTGAGTAGGTGCCCAAAGATCAGCTCCGGGACGTATACTTTGTGCTCCTTGTGCATGGCAACAGGGATACCCTTGCCGTTGTTCCACACGGAGATTTCGTTCTTGTCCACATCTATGTGCACCTTAAGTGTGTCCATGGTCTTATCGCGTTGCTTGTTATCGCATGCGTTAACGATGATCTCGTCGAAAATCTTGTACAGACCTGGAGTCTATAAATTACACAGATGTACTTGTCAATTTCACGCGCTGGTCCACAACCGACGTCAAGAAACCCACGCACGTAAGTAATCTTGCGCGACTCCATCTTCTTGGTCTTGTCGTCAAAGACCCACATCGCCTGTGTGATCGGCTCAATCGATCCAACTGCATCCCAATCGCCATCAGTTAACACTTCACTGCAGCCAGTTCAGAATCCTCCACTACGTACTGTACGTGTCTGGACGCAGCAAGATGTGCTCGAGCTGCGTCTTTTTCTGGTAGATCTGCTCGATGGACTGCTTCGAGCCGCCCTTAGTCGGCGTCTCGGCCATCTCGACGTCGTCGTCGTCGTCGTCCTCGCTCTCGTCGTCGCTCTCATCCGAGTAGGCGCTCTTCTTCTTTTTCTTCTTGGCTGGCGCCGCCTTCTTGGGCGCCGCGGGCTTCTTGTCGCCCTTGGGCTTGGCCGGCGCCTTCTTCTTCTCGGCCGCGGGCTTTTTCTTGGCTACGGGCTTGCTCGGCTTCTCGGGCTCCCACACCTGCGAGCGACACACCAAACGAAAGCGCGTGAGCTCCTCTCTCCATCGCGCCGGCGCTGAGCTCCTCGCGACGCACATCCGACTCCGAATCCGAGCTCATGGCGCCGCCGTTTCCCTTCGAGTTGCCGCGCTTCCCCCGAAAAGCAACTTTCAAATGTCGAAGGGATGCGCGCGCTAGCGGAAAACCTCAACACGAGGTCGTTGCACCTCAGAAATGAGGTTTATCACAAACCCAGCAGCGTAATTACCCCGAACATGGGTACATATCAGTTAGCTTAGTCTGAACCAAACTCACTTGCCTCCACCGAGGATGTCGCCGTACTCGTCAGGTAGTAACATGGTGTCCACGTCGATCTCGACGTCGTGCAGAGGCTCACGCTGGCGGTTCGGGAACCGCTCGATGAACGAAGGACCTCGAGACAAGCTCTGGTGCTCGTCCGCTCGGATCTTCTCGGACGAGCCGACGTTGTCGGGATGGTTCTCCCATGCCAGGTTCCACGGCGTGCTGCGAGCCGACGCGTTGTGAAGACTGTCTGCGACGTTGCCGTCGAGAACTTTGTGGACGTCGCACGGGAAGAACTGCGTCTGATTGTAACACGGCGACATGTGTGGTTGGAGCCCTTGAGGACCAAATTGGGACTGTTGCTGGTACTGGAGCTGAATCGACACTTGCTGGTCAAACTCCTTGATGTACGCATCCATTTCCTTGTACGACTGGCAGTGCAGCTGTGATCGTGCTCGAGACTGATGTTGTTCGTAAGTTGAAGAGACGTACGGGGATCGAGTAAGACATGGCATGCATCCGTCGTCGGTGGCATCCACACCTGCATACTGAAGGCATTGCTGTCCATAGGTAAACAAGCTTGGAGCAGACGGCCGACCCTCCCAGTATCGACCATTCCAGTAAGATGCACGCTCGCCGAGCGCTTTCGGCGAGAGAAAGAGGCGGTAGGCCTGAATTCCTGTGCGTTCGCTATCGGGGATCGAGACTTGAATATCTTCGTCACGAAGGCCGAAGAGACTCTCGGCGAAAGAGAAGTAATTGATGAGCGCCTCGCGGCCTTCAAAGTCGCCTTCCACTTCTTTCAACAGCCCTTGTGTCGATAAAAAGTCACTTGACAGTTGGCTGATCGCAACGTACTTCGCCCGTCGCCTCTCTACAACTTGGAGCGGACCGGTGAGGCTGTCGGGTCGGGTGGCATGAACCGCATTGTCGATCTTGAGCTCATTTCTTGCATCATCTACCAGACTCGTCGTCGCGGAAAGCCAGGCAACATAATCTGCCTTCGTTATGTCCTTCGTCGCGGGGTTCTTCAGTGAATCTACAATGTCGGGTTTTGCGAACAACCCTAAGTCTTTCACCATTAGATCGATTTCGTTTTGGGTGAGCGTGCCGGATTGGTCAAAGTCATATGCGTCGAACATATAATCGGGGGAACCTAAAAGCTGATCGCGAAACCGAGGATAGTAAACACGTCCATCAAATGATGGGTCCAACAAAATCATTGCCGAGTCGAGGCGTGGCAATTGACGATACCAGAGTAGCCGAGCAAGCTCGTTCTCGTCCAGGTACCCGCTCTTGTCGATGTCGAACTGATCAAACATTAAGTTTGGATCGAGTCCAATCCAGCCCTGGAATTCGCTGTAGGTGATCTTGCCATCTTTGTTCACGTCTAGCAGCTGAACTTGCGCCGATTTCATCGTTTCGAAATCGGTCTTTAGAGACGTTAAGAGTTGAGTGCTTAGTTTTGTTCCTGATCCCGAGCCACCCAAAGAGGATATTTCGTACGCCGTGATTTTCCCATCCCCGTTGATGTCCAACTCTGCAAGGTCAAAAGATGAGTATCTTGCTGAGAAATCGGCGCTAATTGGCACTCCCAACGTCCCGAGAAGCAGATCCATGATCGTTGTGTCACTCGCATTGATTGCCTGGATGCTTTCTTCTTCGTTTGGGTACAGATACTGTACGCTTGGATTCGCAGCGATCTCAAGCCGTCGGCGTTCACCAGCAAAGCGATGAAAGAGAAACTCCGTTATGTTCGTGCTGAGCGCATCAAAATAGTTACCCCGCCAGGTCTTGACATTATACACTTGAAACCCCCACTTCGTGTGGGAGGGCACAGAGTTCTGCACAAAATAGCTGTTGGCATCGTCCAAAGGATCTTTGTACCTTGACTTCAAGTGGCCCCCAGACTTCACTTGTGACTGCCCAATGATATTTGATTTCTCCATGCCATCCGGGCAAATCCTAGAAGGGTCGTCAGGGATTTGTTTGAACGACACACAATTACTCTGGTTCGTTGGTTCGCAGCATATAACTTCCCAGGGTAGATCTTCCATCCGCCATCGTTGGAGATAGATATCGTTTGGATTGTCGTAGCCCTCATGGTAGAACGCTCGGTGGTAGCTCAGCCCAAAATCCGTTTTCCCACTGCGGTCTTGAACACTTTGCCAAAGCGGATCCATTACTGGTCGTGGAAGCCAATACTCCACGGTCTTGAAAAAAGTTCTGATGAGGAAGGCCCGATCGTCTTGGAGTGGATCGGTCGACTCAATCACTGCGAGCGTCTGATCATGAGTTTCGTTAATATTCAAACCTCCGGGTGATTCGAGTGGTGCATCTGGGTATAAGCTCTTCAGAAACCTGAACGGACCGTTTGGAAAAGCGCTTGATGCAACACCAGCAAGTCCCATCGAATTGGTGATGTTGTCCACGTGCATCCACATGGCAAATTGACGCGTATTCTTGTTGAAGAGCACTTTGGGTTTATCTGCAAGCAAACCGTTCGCAGAATTGAGCACTCGACTCCCGAACGGGTCTGTAAGGTTGGCAAAGTGGAACATGACGCCTTCGTTTCTCCATTCTATAAGGTCAGTCGTTGAGCATGCACCCACTGCCCCAAACCCTGTGGTTGCATTGTAGACTTCAGAGTACCAGTAAGTCGTCGGCCCATGGGGCTTAATTGCGCCAGTAGAATCGTCACTCGCTAATACATCGAAGTCCAGACCTGTTTCAAGGGGAGCCACGATTGTTCCATCTTGTGCGAGATCTTCAAGAGTGAGAAACTCTGCTATCGAAATGACCTCCTCATCAGCACTAACGTCTTCTTCACTACTTCCATCGGGAACTTCAGTCTCGCTTTCTCGAACATCATTGAAGTATTTCCGGTGAGGAACCCCATCGAATGGGACAAGTCCGCCATTGTCGTGTGAGTACACCTCACGAGTTGAGACATGACTTTCATGCTTGACCATGGGGTGATACGTCGTCTCTGGCCCACGGACAGAGTTTGACCATAGCTTACGCAGAGTTCGTTTGGGTACGACACTATACCCGTTGCCATTTCCGTTGGAATCGGACCTTGCCGAGCGAAGTGAAGGACACCGGAAATCTTTGATGTAATCATGACCAATATAGACTTCGTCCCACCACGAAGACATTGCGTGGTAGTTGTTCAGGCTGATAGATGCAATGCCCACACCCACAAATTGCGCATTTCGAACGGTGAGAACATCATTGAGAGAGATACTGTACGTGTGCTGATACCAGTCGATCATTATGTCAATTTTGTACCATCGGTTCCTCTGGATTTTGGTGCGGAAAACATTACGGGGTAAGTTGAAAACATTCGCTTCATGCGTGAATGCACCGTTCACGATTCCGACAGCGATCATGAACTCGTTCTTGTTATCGGGGATAGAAGTAACTTCGTGGATACCGAAGATGGCTCCTCGATTTACTGATGCCTTACTATCAGCCAGGAGATCGTACGAAACGAAGTAGGCGATTCGCTCTGGCTGAGTTGAGCCACTCAACATGAAACAGGGGCCGTTTCGTGCTACTTGGTGAGCCTGGACTCCAAGCACGCCGACGCTTCCACTTGCGTAGTCTTCTGAGCCAGCCACAAGAAGAGACTTCGATGTCCCAGCCGCGCCTAAAGTTGGATCAATACGATAGCTAAGACTCGTTAAGACTTGCACTCGGGTCGATCCACGGCCACCATTGCGTCCCGCATCTTGTGATGCACCTCCACTGGCCAACATAACACCGACCTTCCATGTTGAAAACGACTGAGCGTAGACTGCAATTCTACCGCCACTACCACCACCACCAGGCATGAAGGGAACTGAAGGAGACACATCGGAGACCGCTCCACCATGACCTCCTACCGCCTCCAGCGTTCCATGATGAGATATTGTGGCGTCACTCTCCATGAGTATGCTTCCACCAGAGCCACCACCACCTGCAGTGTAACCCATTGCACCGCCACCACCATTGACTGTTACCTTCCCGTTCATCCCCACGAGGATATCGTTAATGGCACGAAGATGAATAGCACCTCCACCGGCCCCACCTAGAGTCGGTTGAACGACCGGAAAAATGTCGACTGGGTCGATCCCTCCACCTGCACCCCCGCTTCCTCCAATCAGGTCTGGCACACTATCCGCAGAGTACACGGAAGCAAAGTCGTCCAATGATCGGTACGAACTCGAGTATCCATCTCCGCCTCGGCTGGCATGGGATCCACCACCAC
The DNA here is from genome assembly GCA_023091665.1 of Pythium myriotylum. Lineage (NCBI taxonomy): Eukaryota > Oomycota > Peronosporomycetes > Pythiales > Pythiaceae > Pythium > Pythium myriotylum. The sequence continues at coordinate 954,870 of JALJCQ010000009.1, forward strand.
CGCCAAACGCGAGGGAGAAATGCTGCGAATCAACGACATCGCCAGATGCTCCAATGCCCGATAGCTTTGATGTATCAATCACGAGTACTTCACCAGGTTCAGATTGTGAGTAGCTTGAAGCTGACGGGCTCATAGAAACTCGGTTTCCTTCGGTTGTCCACATTTGAATTTTCCACACAAAGCCACCAGCGGCACCACGTCCACCAGAGCACAGCTTGTCGGGATAATTCTTGACACTGTCAAGGGGCTCGGAGATGAGACGCTGATTTGGCACCATCCACTCTGAAGGCTGAAATAGTTCGTCGGATCCGCTACTTTGCATTGTTGATTCTGCAGATTGGTCCGGAAGAGTTGATCCTTGCAGACATTGAGCCGACGCGTCTGTGCGATCAATTCGAGCATTGATCAACACAGGGAAGTTCGCAAGCAGTCGTTCCCTCAACGCGTCTGCTGAGATGTCGTACGGAATGTCTTCGGTTTGGTTGCCGAAGAGACTGAGTCGGAAGGATCCCGATAGCTGGTTGCCGTCACGAACTGTGCGTACCATAACCACCGAGTCCAGGCCCGTCAGAAAGCTCCGTGCTTCTAGCTCTTGAACATTTCCCACGGCAGTGAGAAACGTGATACGCCACAGCCTACTGATCTCCGGTACTTGCTGTTTTGTGTCATCTCTCTCGACTAAGACATCTCCGATGTCTGGAAAGGCTGTTTCCAGGTACTTCTGCATTTCATAAGCACTTGCATCGTACGGTATCCGCTGAGTCTGGCGACCGTCACTCCCGAAAGCAACGACGAAGTAACCTTGAATTTTCTGACCAGGAGCTGCCGAAGTTTCAATCTCTTGGATCTCGGGGATGTGTGTGCCGAAAGTCGATACAGTCTTGATGTACACGCGCACGCTGGTGCTTCCAGGCCCATTCTGGTTGTTGTTTCGCGAGCCAACACCCACGAAGCCACCCCCGGGAAATCCGCCGACGGTTCCAGGCCGAATCTGAAGAGCGGTATCGATAATCATGCTGCTTCTGCTCATGATACTCACCGCGTTTGACCCTTGAAACCTCACACGGACTCCTTTACCGAGGTGGACTGTCATGAAATTGAACACTGCGACCTTGGTACCACCGCTTCTCGTCTCTGCCATCCAGCCTTGCAGTGTCACATCCCCCCACACGAGAGCCTTGTCCGTGTCAAACACGAGGTACCCACTGTCCAGCTCCAAGGAGCCGATGACGGTGAAGTTCCACGTGTCCCATCCGAGTGACGCGGCCGTGAACGACGCCGACGGCTGCATCTTCCACCCGAACGTCCCCGACTTCCAGTCTTCAAAGTCGTTCATGAGCGGGATCGACGACCTGTTCCCACCAGCGAACTGCCGCGTGAAGCTCTCGAGCTTGGCCTGTCGGATCGAGTAATCTGGAGAGCTTCTCATGAGGACGGAGAGCGCGCACGGCACTCGCTACAAAGCGCTCACCTTCGTCTCCTCTCGCGCAGCGGTGGGTGGCCTTGCAGCGCTCGTAGTTCTCGCAGCTGGCGCTCGTGGAGAGCTCCGTGCAGCGCGTGGGCGCGTACCACGCGTCAGCCACGGACGCCGGCGCGCTCGCGACCACGGAGGCGACGGCGAGCGCCCACGCGAGAGCGACGAGCGCCCGACGCGTCATGGCTCGCACGGAGGCTGGCTCGACAGAGACGCTCCTCTATATTGGGCCGGTCTCCATTGACGTCGGTTCATGTTTGCGCCCGAATTCGGCGGATAACCACTACAGGAGTTGAGCTGGAAAGTACGACCTGTGTTGTGTGGTGGTGAACAGCGGGTTATAGAGGTACTTGAAGTTGACAACCACTCCCAGACGGTTGAGAAGATCCGAGGAAGATCCCAACGACGCCGACTTCTCGATCGCTCACGCACGTGTGCATGGAGGGAGTTTTCGGAGAAGGAGGATGGTCAGTTTCGTAGAGATGACAATTGTTGTTGTTGAATTGGAGCGATTTGCCTCGAGGCATGGAGGTAGATCGAGTGAAGTCGCGGAATCTCAGTGGTCTGCTATTTCAGGGCCGGGTCTGATCCGCGGAACTCTCCTGGAGGGTTGGGCAAGCCGACGGTGTGAATGCGTTGGTTGCCACAGCTCGACTAATGCCAAAGTGCACACAACGAACGGCTTGATCGGACGACGCTATGGCTCAACCAGGACATGCAGGTCATCCATACGGAGAGGCGCCACAGTATCCGGGGTATATCGCTTCTTCAGTTGATGACCAGCACCAGCACTTTCCGCCAGCAGCAACATACATCCGACCGCCCTTCACTCCACCAGGATCCGTCACGTACGTGGGCATGCCGCCCCCTGGCTATCCACCCCACACCATCGCACCCGGGATGCCGTACACAATGCCTTACGCATATGCGATCCCGGTCGGTCAGATACCACCGGCACTAGCAGCTCAGGCTGGTTTTGCTGCATTTGTTTCGGGAATCCCAGGGGATGTATACGCTGGGATGGCTCAGATGCTGAGGTCAGGCCAAGCTCCGCAGGACCTGGATCCACGGGACCGCATCTCGATGGGCAAGTGGGACGCGGGGCTTTTCAGCTGCTACGAGCACTGCGTTCCGAACGCTCTGATGGCACTTGTTTGCCCTTGCATCTCGATCGCTCAGATCTTGACTCGACTCGGGAATCTTCGATACACAGCCGTGATCATCCAGTTTGCATGCTTATGGATCTTCCCCATCCTTATATGGCTCATGCCCCGCATCATATTCAGCACGCCTGGTGTAGCGGGAGATTTTGAGCTCCCATTCATCGCGAATCTACCCCTGGTGATGCCGCTACTTGTCATGGGGCTCACCGTGGGCAATCTCCGCGCCAAGATCCGCCTACGCTTCAAGATCCCAGGGGCTCCATGCGAGGACTGTGCCACCGGCTGCTGCTGCCTGCCATGCGCTATCGCCCAGATTGCTACCCACGTGAGAAGCTACACGCCCGGATCATGCTCGTTTGACCCGCCGGACATGCTGCCACCGTTTCCTTGAATTGAACGAGAGGTGGTGATGAGCTGAACCCACAATTTCCTCATTCCGGTTTCAAAATAAGTATTCTTTTCACGTCATCGCTCACTCCACACATTTACCTACGTACTGATTTCATCTCAATGGAGTCATAGCTGCTCCTCCTTCTAGGTGGCAATGGGTTAGTCAAAGTCGTCTCCACGCTGAGAGAAGGCCCACAGCTACTTTATCATTCTCTAAGCCTCCTCTGTCTGATCAAGCACAACGACCGTGATGGTCAGCGCGCATAACACCAGCACAGCCGATGCCACGCCTCCCGCGCTCGCCGAGCCGATGTCTCACGAGTCCGCGTACTACGAAGTGCCGCCGTCTGCGGTCTCAGTGCCCGTCTTCGACATCGACACTTACCGCCGACAGCCCGACTACGCTGCACAGACCATTGACCGCATCGGCGGCTGGAAGCCCGGGCTCTTCGACTGCTTCGACAATATTTTCCCGAATTGGTGCATGGTCACATTCTGCCCGTGTGTTTCCCAGGCACAGATCTTCTATCGGATCGGGTGTTACGAGAGCTTTGTGGGGATCCTCGCTATAGTTGCGTTCGGTTGGATATTCATGATCGGTACAAGCGTGACGCTGTTTGTGCCGTTAAAGAGCGAAGGGGACCCCGAGCCGAAGCGCCATCTCACATCACTTCCGCTGTTCCTCGCCATCGTTTGGGTTCTCAATGGCATAGCCGTGAGCTTGGTTCGGCAGCGTGTCATGATAAAGTCCCGTATCCCGCGCGACGGGTGGAAAGACCTCGCAGTCGCTTGCTTCTGCTCGCCATGCGCACAGGCCCAAGCAGCGAGCCACGCGCAGAGTTACACACCGAGATCCTGCTCGTTCGGGGAGCCTGACGTGCTCCCACCGTTCGAGTGACGCAAGCTCGCCTGCAGTGGCTAGAGTAGTGGTCACTCCGTCGTAATCGAACGAGAGGCCTGCGTGGAGTTCGAATTTGAAGCGCACATTCCCCACAGTCTTCACCTCAAATTTTTCCCGTCCGTATTCTCTTCACTTAATATGTTCGCTTCGGTGGTGGAACGAAGAGAAGGAGCTTAAATGCTCCTTCCCAAAATTTTGCGTGAGAACGAAGCGAAGAACCACCAGCGAGATCGGGATCCCACATTTTTAACCGATCTCGCTGGTGGTTCTTCGCGTCGTTCTCACGCAAAGTTTTGAAACCCATAACCCGACTCTTTGCTGCTGACAAGCTCCAACAACTGCTGGAAATCTGGTCTTGGAGTAAGTCGATGACTCGGCTGAATTGGCCTCGGAGCGTTTCCGCCTTTGTAATCCAGAATCGGGATCGGGTCTGGTCCAGGTGGGGAACACTGTGCGTGGATCCACTTCGTGGACAACCTCATGGCTCGTCACAGTTGAACAGTGCACCAGCAGCTGGGAACTACTTCCAGCAGTGACAGCTGCAGGTATTGCCACCCAGGGCGAGAAATTTGTATGGATCGTTTGAGTTGGTTTCCAAAGATATGCCACTTGGTATTGCTTGGTGTAACTTCAGCAAGCACTAAACATGGCTCATCCATATCACGACCCTGCTGGATCGCTACAGGCTTCTGCTTGAATTAGAAGGCACTTCAGACAGTTTACCGCGATGTCCACGTTCCTCCTGGACGTTGGGCTTACCGATAGTGTAAATGAAAAGCAATAATAAAATAGATTGAGTCAGTTAGCTCCGACAGATGCACTTCCTACTCTGAGACGATAAATCCTCTTCTGACGACGAGTGGCAGCCCGCTAGCTCCCCATACTGCGGCGAGAGCACAGTTGTCCACGCCTCTCCGTGTGAGAGCCGTTGATCTTCGTCCACACATGTGCAAAACTTGAACCCACACCGACATGAAAATACTCGTCATAACTCACTACTCGCCAGCGCCGAGCCAACTCCAAACGAATTTTCGCTAGATCCAGCATCAGCAGCACAAATCACGGTGCCGAGTTATTCGCTTGCACTCTCTTCAACTTTCGCAGCCTTCCTCTTATCGTTTCTAATCCCATCAGAGACCACGTCAGTCCCGCCCAACTCCTCCGCGAGTCTCTCAACACACTCGCTCAAGTGCTGGAACATGCCGCTAGTAAAGGAGAGAGCAAACTGTGGGATGTCAATCCCCTTATTGCTCGTCAGAATGTCTCCATGAGTGCCTTTTCCAGCATGGTACGTGAACTTGGCTGCATTACTCGTGACGAACACGAAACCGTAGTCGATGAGTTCATCCTGCTCACTGGTCGTCTTGTCTTTCGGCAAAGGCAAAGGCTGGACAGGGTATTCTAGCTTGGAAGCAAGAAACTGGATATGGTGCGGAATGAATGAGTGCTGAGAGCTAATGGTTGCTTGCATCATGAGGTACCTTGGTGTTCTGGGCGAATCAGTTTTCCAAATGAAGGGATTTGGAAGAACTATAATCGAGTCCACTTGGGGCTGATTAGCGCGACGTGGTCGGTAGTAGTTGCCGGGTTCGATCTTCAACGAACCCACCTAAACTGCGGCATTCGGATTTTTCTTCGGCTTCGCGGGGAGGTTTACCACTACACTCTCCAGAGCAGGCAGCGTGATCTTGGTAGGCGATGCTGCACTCTTTTTGCTGGAGTGTGGAGGATGCAGATACTTTATCTCCACTTCGACGCCTTTTGGTAAATTATTGTGCACAAAGCTCTCGTACATATGGCCCAGGAGCGAACCAAAAATAGAGCTACCGCCATCGGATGACAGGAAATTGATGATGTCATCACCTTTTGCTCGAGCGAGGCGGGCCAATACCAAACACGAGATTGTCTCCGACGCAAATATCGACTCAGGAGGGTCACGCGGGTCTTGCGACGGAATCAGCGAGTACAGAACACTAGGCACATATCGATGCGAGTCAATCGACGATTCTTCACGCAAATCGCCGACCGACACTGCATGAATCGCTGTCTTCACTTGCTTCTTCAGTGTGACGAATGTCTCGGAGGGGTTCAGCAGCAACCGAATTCGACCCCCTACGAGCCTATAGCGTCACTCGATGTGGTCCTGAAGAAAGCTCCACCACTCTTCTTCGGTATCACGAGAAGGGGCTAAGGCCGACGTTCCCAGAAAACTCCACACCGCTGAGAGTTCATCGTAGCCCCAGACGTTGTTTGCTGACTGAGCAAGCGACTTCATTTTCTCCGAGATCCCTGGTACATTATCGCTTGCTGTAGACTCCTCAATGTCTCCGATCGTTTTCTCCTCAACCATGGGTACATCTCCACTTCCATCTTCTTCCAGCTTTGGGGTCTTGCCGTCATCATCGCCGATGTCTATTCTCTGCGCGCCGTCAACGAAGTTCTCTTTGTCCAGGTAAGTGCTGGAGATCTTTGAATACACATACTTCAAATACGGTGCCATACGCTCCAACACACCTTCTCGACAGTGTTTCAGCAAGTGCAACACTTCGTCTTCGGACCACGGTGGGAGTGTCAACTTCACAGCGTTGGTCGCTTTCGCCATACGGTGATACTTGGTCGGCTGAGGCGATGCAAACACGTAAATATTCGAGATCTTGGCCAGGAAAGCCGTCGGCACGGCACCGTCCACCAAAAGCACCACATCACGGCGCCGCCACACGTCATTACCGGCGTCACCGCGTCCATAGACTCCCTCCCCTTGCATGACACAACCATCATCTTGCCTCAGCGCATAGTGGAATTGTCCGCTTTCCATGATCCAGAACACTCCGCGTGACTCGCTAAAAGGTTTGAGATCACTCGGCTCAGTCTTAGGCTGCAGGTGACGACTCGTGACAGCGCTCGTCAACTCGGCTGGCCATTCGTGCACGAACATCTCGTATACAACGCGCAACAGCGATGACTTGCCGATGCCTGGATCACCAATCACCACTGCTGCAGAGCACTGTCGCAGTTCGCGAATGATGGACCAGTAACTCTCACGCATGTAGAGTTGTTTCGTTGGGTGGAACTCGGAAGGCACTCTGGTCACGATTGATATCATCTTGGTGACTGGGTCATACCGCATGCCTGTGGAAGTCGTCTCGTCTTCGTCATCGCATACAACGAGCGACGGGAGTGCTTGCTTGAGGGTATCCATGAAGCTATTGACCGAGTCGTAGTCAGAAAACCACAACGAGTGCAAGTGCTTCATATTGCGAATGGCTGCTGCGCTGGAGGCCTTGCCGTTGGTCAAAATGAAGTCAGTCGGCAACTTGGAGAGAATACACGCTGAGCGGACACCGAACATGCAGAAAAGCTGGGACTCCATCGTGCTCACCGCTTGGGCAAAGGCAGGGTTGTTTTCACGTTCAACGCGGCATTGAAGTTCCTTAGCCCATGTCGCACTCGCGTTTATCCACGTTAGCTCCATCGCGGCTCGTTTTTCATTCTCCAGTGTCGCTTCCTGGGTTCGTGCTTGTTGCTCCAATCTCGCTTCCTCGATTCGTGCTTCCGCCTGCCTGCGTTGCTCCAATCTCGCTTCCTCGGTTCGTGCTTCCGCCTGCCTGCGTTCCGCTTTTGCCAGGGCCTCGACGAACGGAGCGTAGGAGTCTTCCAGAAGCACTTGCATCAAGTCGGCCGAATTCAACGTCCAGAAGCCTTCGAAGGCGCGTTCTAGCTGCGCCGAGTCCATCCATGGACACCTCCGCTCGAACAACATCTGGCGCGCTCTCTTCGTTTGCTCCGGAGCCAGCTGAGTGGGCGCCATCCGTTTCGCCGTTGCTGCGTTCATCGAGGCGAAAAGAGATGAGGTGAGAATGTAGGCAATATCCTTCAAAAGGGGAGAGTTGGTTTGTTGACATCGATTGACCTCGAGAAGAATATTCGATGGGGTCAAAGTTTCGAGAAATTTCGTGGCATGAAAATTCTGTCGCGCACATCAAAGACCACCGAGTCAAGCTCGGAATCCCAGCGCATCTGCTCGACGCGTGCAGGTCAAAGCAGCGAATCATGCGGAGAGTTGCACACCGAGATCTGCTCGTTCGGAAGCCTGGTGTGGTCCCGCCGTTCGAGTGACGCAATCTCGCCGTCGTTCGCAGCGGTAATGGCCGTGCGATCGGACGAAAGGGCTGCTTGGAGTTTAAATCGAAGCGTACATCCCCCGCTTCCCATCTGATATCCTCCTATGCGTCATCTTGAATATTTCCCATCTTGCTCTTTTATCCACTTTGTGGACAACCGCACAGCCCATCACAGGTGTTGGTCTACACGCTGCTGCTTGGGCGTTATCACTCAAGGCGGTGGTTCTGGACCGCATAGCCCCTTGGCGAGACGTTCAGTGGCAGCCCCCGGAAACTTTCTTGAGTCTGAACCGATGCTTCGAGGGGATGGGACTGCGGAGACTGTCGACATTCGACTGCCAGTTCATTTCCGAATTCCGGCAGCTCGAGCGACGACAATGGTCAACACCCCACGATCGGAGCCCATCGATAGCTCTACGCCGTCTGATCCATTACCGTCACCAGAGGTGGCCGTGTTCAGTCTTGATACTGTGCCGTTCGCCGTTCCGCTTCCAGAGGCCCAACCTCTCGACTGGAACATCCCCGTACTCCCTCAACCCTCCACAGTGGCTCGCAGAGAGTGGGTGACCGGGCTCTTCCGCTGCTGCGACCACTGCGTACCGAACGGTCTCATGTCGTGCTTTTGCCCGTGCGTTTCGTTGCCGCAGATCTTTGTTCGCATGGGCAGTGGACGCTTCAAAAGCACCGTCGCCGTGATGGTCTGTACGTGGATCGCCGTGCTGGGGACTGGTGTCGTTTTCGTGCTCCCACTCGCGTCGGACGATGACAGAGTCAAGAAAAGGCACTTAATAGGCCTTGTCATTCCCGTGTTATTGATCTGGGTTGGCCACGCGATTGTCGTGGTTCTCGTTCGGAAGAGTCTCCGATCCAAGTTCCTGATCCCATCAGCGCCATGGGAAGATATTGCAGCCGCATTCTTCTGCACACCATGCGCAATCGCCCAGGCTGCTTCCCAAGTCAAGAGCTACACGCCGGGATCATGTTCGTTCCGACCTCCTGAGGTGCTACCAGCATTCTTGGATGATTAAGAGGAGGAGTCTCTTGATAGAGTCACGTCAGCAACGCTTAATATCAGTGGATGGTCTGACCCTCGTCCTCCAGTCCCGAGTTCGACTTCAATAATCGTCCTCACATCTGCACCAACGCCGACCTACCCTGCAGTCTGATCGTAGAAGAAGGCATCCAGTATATCCGTCTCAATCACTTTGCCAAGCTCTCGGTCCCTCGAGTGCTGCCTCCGCGAAGATGTCGTCGGTGCACCCAACTCCCAGCTATCCGGCCTATGCTCAGCCTACCGCGTACAACCCCTACGAAAACCAGCAGCCACCAGGTTACTATGCGGCCCCGCCGGGGTCAATGCCCCAACAAGGCTTCAGCTCTCCGCAGGGCTACTACGTCCCACCCGGCTCCGCCCCTCAAGCGGTCTACTCAGCTCCACCCGGCGTAACTACTCCAGTAACCTACATTGCCCCGCCTGGTTCAGCACCGCCTCCAGGTTACAGCGCCACTCCACAGTATGCACCAATGCCTGGAGCCGTCGTAAGTGATCCAACCTATGGGGGAATGCCTCCTGGATACAACGCTGGCTACGGTGCAATGGCCCCTCCAGGAACCTCGTATCCTGTTGCCTACGGGAACGGCGTTGTGGTTGCTGTCCCAATGACCCAGCAACCGTTTGGTGACCCCTCCAAACCCCAGGAACAAGACCCGGCCAACCGCATCGAGACTGGGCGCTGGAGTTCGGGACTGTGCTCGTGCTGCGATAGTTGCATCCCCAACATGTGCATGTCTTGGTGCTGTCCATGCGTGTCCCTGGCCCAAATCTACGCGCGCATTGGCCTGGCCACCTACCGCATGGCTCTCGTCCGCTTCATCGTGATCGTGGTCGCGGGATTCGTGCTTCGGTCGATCGTAGCGGGGCGTGCGACGCCAGAGAGCTACACAGCCTACTGGGATGCAAACGGCAACTACGTTGTCCAGAGTTCCGGCCCCGATATTATGGCTATCCTCGCCAACCTCGGATATCTGCTCATCCAGATCTTGTTTGCGGTGAGCGTGCTCCACGCGCGAACACGCATCCGTCAGCGCTTCAAGATCCCCGGGAACGGCTGCTGCGACTGTGTCATCGCGTGCTGCTGTTCTTGCTGCGCGATCGCACAAATGGCCACGCACGTCAAGAGCTACAAACCTGGCGATTGCAGCTTCGGCGCGCCAGACGTGCTCCCACCATTCAACTAATCGAGTTTAAATGCTCTACTTAATCTTGAAATCGATTACCCACTCTCTCCTCTTTTGGATTTGTGCCTGATCCGCACCAGTCTATCTTTGCCGACATCAGACATTTTGCCTCTACGACTGAGCTGGAGGTCACAAATGGACAAGAACGAAGAGACGGGAGATGAGTAGGAAGAAATCAGCGGGGATCGACAGGACGAAGGAGACGAAACGTGATGGCAACGATCTACCCAGTCAACGGGTATGGTAGCGCACAAGGTAGCGGCCAGTACCCATCACCAACCTACACTGGTGCATATCCACCTCAGCCGAGTTCAGGATATTACGTCACGCCATATCAAGTCGGCTCAAGTGATCTCAACCAGCCACAACCGTATGTACCACCACAAGCCGCCCAGGCATATCAACCGTCCTTTGCACCGAGTCACACTCCAAATCCAGTCCCTCTGGGCAATGCACAATACTCGAGTGGTGCGCAACAAGGGATCGGAGCATATTCAGGCTACAGTCATACCTCGAGTCCGCAGTACGGCATCTCAACGCCTGGTATCTCAGCCCCCTTGGCCTACAACCAGTGCGAAGCACCTCCGATTGCTTATCCAGCCTATCCACATCCACATCAACCGGAATTGCAGCCATACCCCTCGTCAATCCCACAAGGCATGCAGCCTCCCTACCCCGTGCCGGTGCCTCCAGGGATGCAGCCACCGATCCAGTTTCCGATGGCAGTTGCCCAGCCATCGCCACCGAGCACAGACCCTTCGAGTCAGTTCACGATGCGGGAGTGGAGCACGGGGCTCTGTGGGTGTTGCGACAGCTGTATCCCAAACCTGTTCATGGCGTGGTGTTGCCCGTGCGTGTCACTCGCACAGATCTACGCGCGCTTGGGCTTGACGACTTACAAGGTGGCGCTCGTTCGCTTTACGCTGCTGGTTCTGAGCGGCATCCTCGTCCGCTTCGTGCCAGTCAGCACGTCCTCTCGGCGAACGACCTCGCACTCGACGAGTTCATCGTCTTCGAGTTCGACGCACGTCCTGACCGGCTCGGCGTGGTACATCTTTCTCGTGGGCCAGCAGGTCGTGCTCCTCGTCGCGATCGCCATCGCGCGCCGCCGCACGCGCCACCGCTTCAAGATCCCGGGCAACCGCTGCGCCGACGGACTCGTCTCGTTTTTGTGCCCGTGCTGCACGATCGCGCAGATCGCGAGCCACATCAAGAGCTACACGCCGGGCTCGTGCGACTTTGCGGCGCCGGAGGTGCTGCCTGCATTTCTGTGACGCGCGCATTTTCGAAAAATGGGTACATATGTCCTACTTCAGATCCTAGAATAAGTTCTAGAATAGGACATCTGCCAACTCATCTTCTAAATCACGTTGGCGCGAAGAGTGGGACGTTGGACTTCGCACCCGCGTTTCTTGTTGGCGCCCCAACTCTCCGACGGAAGATCCCTCTTCGGGTGATTCGGGTCCGGACCTCCCCAACTCTCTGGATTCCAGAGATCCATAGATTCCATACTTTCGGCGTCCAGCATCCACCCCTTCAAGTCCACTGGATTCCCACTCGAACTCTCTGGGAGCTTGGGTTCACTGGATTGCTCGTCCAGTACTCTGAGTTCTCTCTAGCGCGTCTCTTAACTCGGTTTCCCATGGATGGGACCCATGCGCTGCTTCGTTTGCAGCTCGCGCGTCTGAAGTTCGTTAGGTGCGTGGCTTCACTCAGTCTCACAGGGGAGACGCGCCGACCCACGCCGCGCGCAGGGCGAGCGCGCCGACTCATCCATTTAGTCTCGCAGGCCCGGCGACTTTTCGCACCCGCGACACTTCGGCGCTCTCTGGATTACATCTTTTTCCGGACCTCGTTGAAGTCCTCGGTCAGCCAATCAACTGCCGCGAATCCTAATGACGTCTTTACAAAGTCAGTACATGAAGGTGAACCCACTCCGTCAGCGAACTCAGCGAGCAGCCACGGCACCCAAACTTCGTCCAGGGCCCAAAAATTTCTCCGGACGCAGTGCTGTCCTAAGAGTGAGATCCGGAAGATGGGCAAACGATCCAGAAGACCCAATCCGCCACCCAGTTTCTCCTCTCGGCGCTGCGCCGCTTGGGCGTGACCCGCGCAGGATCTCCGGACGCGCCGAGCCAGTCGCGCCTCATTTCCAGTCTTTCTCTGTCCGGACGAACCAACTCGGCTCCGTTGGCGTTTGGTTTCCCCAACGTTGGCGCCTCCGCATCCAGCTCTCTCGACCGACCGATATTACTATGCCTCGCCTGAGCGACGCCTCGGAGCTGAGCTCGCCGACGACCGACTACGAGGCCGCCGCGCCGTCGTCGTTCGCGCGCGGGAGCACGTTCCTGCACTCGAGCATGGCGCCGCGGTCGTCGGACCCGGGCGGCCGCCTGAGCGCGAGCGGCAACGGCAACGACGTCTTCGTGCGCGGCTCGCTGCTCGACCGCGACATCCACGCCACGGCGCTGCCCAAAGAGGGCGAGCCCGAGTGCCGGCGCGACTACAAGGGCCGCATCCGGGTGAGTTGGTCTCGGCTCTGGCTCGGTCGATCGTTACTCATGGGCTTGGAACGCAGAGATGGCCAGGAATCGTCTTCGTCGTGCTGGTGCTTGGTGCTGTGGGCTTCGCGGGCACGTACTACGGGCTCAAGGCGCGCTCGGCGAGCGAAGAGCGCGCGACCAAGTACGAGGAGGCGCTCTTCAACTCGACGAGGATCGCGGACGGAACCAACACGGCCATTGGCGACGACCTCATCGAAGACGATGGCGTCGTGGGCAACCCGAAAAAGTACCCCAAGAGTGAGTGCGAGCTGCCGGACTACCAGAGCAAGAACGGCCACATCGTCGCCGTCTCCAAGAACGGCACCGAGGTCAAGATGAAGATCAAGGGCATCAATTGGTTCGGCATGGAGACGTACGTGATCATTTGAACGGTCGATGGAAGGAACGAAAGAGACTGACTGGCGAGGGTTTCTGTGTGTGTGTGTGCAGTGGCCAGGCCATGCCGTTCGGACTCTGGGAGAACAGCCAGAACGGCACGAGCGCGTACCAGATCGCGTCGTTCCTGGCGAGGAACAAGTTCAACGGCGTTCGGCTGCCGCTCATGGCCGACTCGATCCTTAACGGCCGAAAACCCAACATCTACATCTTTAACAGCAACGAGAACCGCGCGATCGACGCGTCCAGTTACATGTCGTTGCTCAAGGGCATCGTCAAAACGCTGCAGTACCGCCGCATTGGTGTGTTGCTCAGTATGCACACGCTCACGTACAACGACAATGGCAAGCTGTGGTACAACGACGTGATCACGGAGGAGAACTTTCTCTCGGCAATCGACGTCTTGACGAAGGAGCTATGCGACAGTGAATACTGGAACATCATGGGCATTGATCTGAAGAACGAGCCATACTACGGCACGTGGGGAGACGAGTCAGCACGAGACTTCCGAGCTGGAGCAAGACGCATCGCCGACCGAATGCTCAAGGGATGCCCGAACTGGATGGGCTTTGTCGAAGGAGTCAATGCGCAGCACACGATCGTTATTGATGGCCAGGAGTTTGGCTACTACGACTGGTTTGGCGGTGGACTACAAGGCGCAAAGACCCAGTCTCTCGAGTTCAGCATCCCCAACAAGATCGTCTGGGCGCCTCACTATTACACGCCGGCAGTGTTCCCTCAGTACTATCTGTTTGGAGGCGGCAAGGTCGTCGGCAACGCCATCACAAACTACGTCGAACTCGACGACGATAAGCTTCGTCACCGCATCAAAGTGACCATGGACGACATGTTCGGCTTTCTTGCATCCGAGACTGGTCCGGCTTTGCTCCTGGGTGAGTTTGGCGGTCTTTACGCGGAAGATAAGCACCCGCAGAAGACCACCAAGCGATGCACAGATTTTACCATTGAAATCATCAAGTCACCCGGTTGGGCTGGTGGCTTCGTGTGGTCTCTCAACCCCGAGAGTGAGTACCAGTACAACCCTGCCGACACCCCTGGCCGCTTCTTCGAGGGCGTCGTCGAGCTCGACTGGCTCTCGGCAAACCCCGAATTTCTCAAGGGTATGGCTGCCATGGACGACATGGAGGGGCTGCAGCAGTTCCCGTGCTTCCCCAAGACCGACTAGTCCGGGCGTTCCTCTGTGTTTTGTGCCGTGGCAGCTTCTAGATTTTATTCCTTATCCTCATCGCTAACGTACGATACCATTCAATTCCGCTTTTATGCTTTCGATTGACGCATTGGAGAGACCTGGCGATCTTACAGGGTCATGTCCAGTGGAAAGCCCGCGCCCATTTCTGTGGGTCCACATGGCCGCGTGGCAGTGATCCTGAAAGGTATCAAGCCTCCTACTAATTAGCCACCACGATAACATCATATTCTCTATAAGCAATTGCATGATTTCCCAAAAACATTTGATTAATGCACTGTATAAATGCATACTGCGCCTGAGCAGACGACATCTGCATGGAACTTACCCACAGCTCTCGATGCGTCGTGTTAAGCGCCGTCATGTCGCATGCACGTCAACTGAGACGATCATCGCCACGGTCTGGCTTTCCGTCGGTCTCTTTGCGTCCGCATGGATTCCGCTGGTACTGGGCGGACCACGCACGTGGCTTTTGCTGGATGCTGGCTGTTGGTCTCGCTCTCCAGGCGTTGGACTGATCCCGAGAGTGTGTCTCCTTGGTGGGAGGAGCGTCGAGAACCGAGAGCGAGGAGGAGGCTCATTATCCAACTTACTCAGCAACAGCAACAACTACTCCCACTAAATACCCCCCAGCCATGAAGACCTGCACTGTGCTCGCTGCCTCCGCCGTCCTCGCCGTCGTCTCCATCGACTCCGCCATGGGCATGGCCTCCTACCTCCAGCAGCTCCCGAACGGTGACAGCTTCGCCAAGGCCCTCGGCCACAAGGGTGACAGCGGATACACTGACTTCGGCACGGCCTTCTCCAAGGCAGGAGCCAAGTGGTCGGCCGACTTCTGTAAGCAGACGTTCCCGGGCACGTCCATGACCAACGGTGCTGCGTTCGGCGACCCGTGCTGCACGTGGACGGCCGGTGGTAAGGCCGACTTCACGGTGACGGCTTTCACGGACAAGCCGACCCAGGAGACCAAGTGTGCGTCGGCTGCGACCCCAACGACCGCCCCTGCTTCGACGACGGCCACGCCGTCTGCTGGCTCCTCGTCCTCGGCGACACCTTCCTCGGGTTCGTCTTCGTCTACGGCGACTACCACGCCATCTTCGGGATCCTCCTCCTCATCGACGACTCCAGCTCCTACGACCGCCGCTCCTTCGTCCAGCTCGAACTCGACGGCACCGGCTTCTGGCAAGAAGAAGCCGCGCAAGTGCGGCGTCAAGAAGGAGAGCAAGGACAACGACTCGGACGACGACAACGACGACTCGGGGAGCGACGACAACTAAGCTACACCGCGAGCAGGTCCTCATTTTTCGAGCAGTCTCCGTGGCACCACTTTGTCTATTGTAAGTTTTAGTGTCAACGTCAGTAAATACACGCACAAAAGAATCGCTCCTCCTCGAACCAAATCCCCCATATTCATGCAGCCACCTATTCTGGCCAAGCGGAATCGAGGTCGCAGAGCTCCAACTGTACTGTTGATTTCTACTAAATAACTGTAGAGTGGCGTTTTCACATAAGATCCTCCCATGCTCTTCCCTCCAATACGACCTACGTATTGCTGCAACGGCGTAATAGAATGCACGACTCTCTGGAGCGTGCTACACTAATCCTGACCCACCGCTTGAAGCTCTCGCACGTCAACTGCGATACATCAAGTGCTAGCACAACAGAAGAAATGATGACCACTCGCAGCCACCACGAGCTGTGACGAGAATTCGCTGACTGCACCCGCGGAACTGTCCGTGATTCAGTCCGTTTCAGAAAGTGGATGCGGGAGCTGCGAATTACTATTCCATATAGCCTTGTAAAGGCCATCGGCAAAATTCAACTAAATCTATCTCAAACAAACTCTATATATGCATATCACTGTTGAAAATCGTACGGTTTGATCGTTCTCGTTCGCCGTGCCTCAATGGCCGCAATCTCCTCGATACCACATGGCATGCCGTCGCGAGTCTCGAACTCAACAAACTCCACTAACGTCCGGTAATCAGGCAGCGATCTGCGATCCACGTCACGAATATGCAGCCGACGATGCCCGACGAATCGACGGTCGGATCTCCAACGAGCGGAGACCGAGGTCAGACTCACTTGCTCTCATTGTCTAATTTGCCTCGACAACAACACAACTCCATCCATCAACCATGAAGCCCTGCACCGTGTTCGTTGCCTCCGCCGTCCTCGCCGTCGTCTCCATCGACTCCGCCATGGGCATGGCCTCCTACCTCAAGGAACTTCCCAACGGTGATTCGTTTTCTAAGGCTCTCGGCCACAAGGGCGATAGCGGATACACCGACTTCGGTAACGCCTTCTCCAAGGCTGGCGCCAAGTGGTCGGCCGACTTCTGTAAGCAGACGTTCCCGGGCACGTCCATGACCAACGGTGCTGCGTTCGGCGACCCGTGCTGCACGTGGAAGGTCGGTGGCAAGCCGGACTTCACGGTGACGGCTTTCACGGACAAGCCGACCCAGGAGACGAAGTGTGCTTCGGCGGCTGCTCCCTCGACGGCCCCTGCTGCTTCATCAGCCGCACCATCTCCTGCTTCATCAGCCGCACCATCTCCTGCGGCTTCGACGCAGGCCCCCACTCCTGGCGCCTCGTCAGATGCGCCCTCAAGCTCACCGTCTCCTACTCCTACGCCGTCAAGCGACGACAAGCCGGCTCCTTCGCCGTCTTCGGCGGCGCCTTCGCCAACTCCAAGCGAGAAACCTTCAGGAAAGACCCCAGTTGTTCGTCCATCTAAGTGTGGTGTGAAGAAAGATAGCAAGTCTAGGGACGACGACAAGGACAAGAAGGCAGACAAGCCGAAAGATAACGACGACGACAACAAGGACAAGACGGCTGACAAGCCGAAAGATAACGGCGATGGCGACAAGGACAAGGACGGAGACAAGGCTGACGGAGGAGACTGGGGAATCGGCGCTGGAAGCAACGGCTGGGGCAACTTCGACTGGGGCAAGGGGAACTGGGGTAACTTCGATTGGGGCAAAGCTAACGGGGGCTTCGGTGGCTGGGGAAACGACAACTAAGGGGCAGCAGTCCTTCTTTATTGACGTCGGACTCTCGCGTTGCAGTGTTTCATTGTCTATTCTAAGTTTCGTTTCGATTTTGTCTGTAACAATACATTTCATCACACTTTGAGTTGAGATATGGTTTTGTGTCGTTGAGCTCAATGTGATCAGCTTGTAGTACTCAGCACTTGGTTAATGGCGGCATCCATGGCTCATTTGGCTCATTTCAAGGCTCGGAACTTTTACTGAATCGAAGCCCAAAAACTGTTCGAAGTGTTTTTCTTGGATGATTTTCATTGGAAAAGCTGCGCTCACAGATCTTTATCATCAACCTTTACATACGCACAGAGACTTGCACGCAACGCAGTCATCTACTCCAGAGCCATAACACCATGCGGTCATGAGGAAGAACCAATGAACAGTAGTACCACGAGGAGGAACGCGAAGGTTGTGGGCATATGAGAGACGGCAGGCGATCAATTACAATCATGTACCGAATGTGGATGACCAGTATCTACTTCTACATTACATAATTGCCTTAAATTTATACATATACATATAGTGTATTTAACAAAAATAAAGGCCAATATGAGCATAAGATAATACTTGTTGAAGTGCGATGCTATTGCCTACGATTTCGACTAGCGAGATCACCAGTCCTGTGTGGCTGAGCACCTCCACATGTTCGCAACGCTCACGGCAACAAATCTTTTCTTGCCCAACCATCCGAAGCCAATTGGTTCCTACGCCAAAATGCCGTACTAATCCACTCACCCACGCGTTCACGACAGTACCAGGGACAACCTGAACAATCTAACCAGCGTTGGTCTCTCCAATTCGGAAGAGCGTTCATTCTTCAAATCGCGTCGGCATCATCAACCATGAAGACCTGCACCGTGTTCGTTGCCTCCGCCGTCCTCGCCGTCGTCTCCATCGACTCCGCCATGGGCATGGCCTCCTACCTCAAGGAACTTCCCAACGGAGAGAGCTTTGCCAAGGCTCTCGGTCACAAGGGCGATAGCGGATACACCGACTTCGGTAACGCCTTCTCCAAGGCTGGTGCCAAGTGGTCGGCCGACTTCTGTAAGCAGACGTTCCCGGGCACGTCCATGACCAACGGTGCTGCGTTCGGCGACCCGTGCTGCACGTGGAAGGTCGGTGGCAAGCCGGACTTCACGGTGACGGCTTTCACGGACAAGCCGACCCAGGAGACGAAGTGTGCTTCGGCGGCTGCTCCCTCGACAGCCCCCAGTCAAACCGATAGCCCATCGAGTAAAAAGCCTGTCGTTCGTCCGACGAAGTGTGGAGTGAAGAAGGAGTCAAGGGGCATTGTCACCACCACTGAGCAGAAGTATGACTGGAGCAAAGTGGACTGGAGCAAGGTCGCGGAGAGAGTGAGCAACTATACCAAGGTCGCGGAGAGAGTGAGCAACTATACCAAGGGCGAGGGGCCGACTAAGAAATTCTCCATTCCCGTACGAGCCACCTAGGCGATCTGGACTACGCATTGGAGGCGAGCTGATGAGAATATTATTCACTCGCTCGACTACAGTCAGCAGAGAATCAAGCAACTAGCTTCAGCCGCCTCATTCTTGTTAATCAAACTGTAGTGCACATGAATGTGGCGTCGCATAGCTCCTCTTGATGAAATCCAAGAGTTATTCTGTTTTACGTTGCTCTACGATTCATGCAGCAGCAAGTTTGTTTGCAGCGATTCGTCAAATGGGTGACGATAGCGAGTGTACTGAGCGGGAAGTATACTGACATCGCGCTTGAGGAAGCTGTCTTGGATCCAGAACTGCACAACATTGAGAAACGTTGGGCAGACGACCATCACGAGGAAAAGTTCTGCGAAGGGATACGCCTGGATTGGACGAAACAGCAACGAACCGAAGGTACCGAGCGGTGTGGACGATGCAATCAATACACAGAGGACAATGGCTTTGGAGAAGACGATGATGGCGAGCCACGCTATAAGCTGCAGGAACCATGCGCGGTAGGACGGCGGGTTACCGTACTCACCGCTCTCTTGGATATTGGTCCAGTTCATCGCAAACGAAAGCTCCTGCTGAAGGCGCAAGAACGCGAGACTCACGACCATGCCGAGCGTGCAGTCGCTGATGAAATTGAGGAAGTACCACACGCACTCGTCAGCTACAGGCGGCAGCTGGAGAGCGATAGTGATGTTGATGAAGTGCCCCACCATCGACTGCGCAAGAGAAATGTTAAGCGTCAATCGTCGTGACACTACGAGCCACCCCACGACGCACCCCGATGGCCTGCTTGCTGACGTCCAAAGACCAGATCTCGAGCGTCCGCCGCGGCCGCTCGACCTGCCGCTTGTACCAGAGCGTCGCGAACGCGATCACGCCCAGCAGCAGCTGGATCGCGTACGTCTCGGCGCCCGAAAGCAGCTCGCACCGTGGCTCGACGTCGTCCATCGTGCGACGATCAGCAATGAGCTCTTCATGTGATCGAAAGATCTGCGTGTCCCTTCAGGATCACATTTAAAATACCGTTATATTTCAACCACGTCATAAACGGTTTCCCAAATTTTGGATTTATTGGTGGAATATTTTTGATATTCCATCAGTATCACTTCGTTTTTTCAGTGTCAAGGAAGTATTACTATTGTTTCTGACCAGCTACCAGCAAGTTTCTCTTGACTGGTTGAAAGGCTTTTCGTCAAGAATGGCCAGTCCTCAGTCATCGAGGAACTGATTCGTCCGCATTCTGAATGAGAGCGGACGAATCATGACCTGTTGCGTTTTGATGAGGGAAAGTCTGAAGCCCAAGCCTTTTCATCATGGGTGAGAATTGTGTGATCATCAACTGAGTGCAATCACGATTTAGAGCAAACCGCTTGCAGAGAACCCCATTAATACAGTCTATACTTACAAGATGAGACCTGGTCTTCTCGATGCAAACGACATCGTATATCAAACAGACGGCGTTTGCGATGGCTCTTTCGTCCCGGAAGCCGCCTGTGCATATCGTGTGCCTCTTGGCCGATCGAGACGAGTCTATCTTAGTCGCCAAATATCATCGGTGTGAGACGAATAAAAGACTCTAGATCGCCATCATGAAGACCTACACCGTGTTCGCTGTCTCCGCCGTCCTCGCCGTCGTCTCCATCGACTCCGCCATGGGCATGGCCTCCTACCTCCAGCAGCTCCCGAACGGCGACAGCTTCGCCAAGGCCCTCGGCCACAAGGGTGACAGCGGATACACTGACTTCGGTAACGCCTTCTCCAAGGCTGGTGCCAAGTGGTCGGCCGACTTCTGTAAGCAGACGTTCCCGGGCACGTCCATGACCAACGGTGCTGCGTTCGGCGACCCGTGCTGCACGTGGACGGCCGGCGGCAAGCCGGACTTCACGGTGACAGCGTTCACGGACAAGCCGACCCAGGAGACGAAGTGCGCGTCTTTTGCTGCTCCGTCAGAGTTCCCTGGTACCACATCTTCGTCTCCGCTTCCAGCCGTCTCAAGTGAAGATATGCTTAAGCCTTCTGCTGCCGTTACGCCTGTTCCGGCGACCACATCAACGTCTTCTATTACTCCGACTGTTCGTCCTGCAAAGTGTGGAGTGAAGAAGGAAACCGATGTAGACGACAGCGACTTGGACGGTGAGGTGGCTGGTACTGGGAACTCTGTATTTGGAGACGATATCACGGGAGAATTTGGTAATCTGGACTGGGGCAATGCGGATGGTGGGATTGGCGAATGGATCCCTGATGACAACAATTGATCACCATCGTTCGACATTCGCCTGCTCGACCGAACATGGGTAAGTAGATTGATTCTATTGGCGCGACCAACTTTATACAATGACTCCGCCAAACTTTAATCTATCTCGGGATGCAACCAGAATCGTAGTCCTGACGCTTGAACGCGTTAAATACTTGAGCTGATTGTGGAGATCCGCATCTCAATTCTTATTCCTGTTAGAAAAGAACAAGAAGATGGATTCTCAAGCATAAACACTTGAGAACCGACCTTCTTCCACCTCCCACATCACAGAGCTTGACTAATTTTTAGAAAAGTTAGTCGAGCTTAAATCTACACCATTTCCTGGCCAAAGTGGGATTAGTTTGCAACCAAATCGGGATTTTGAGGTTAAACCAAAGTTGAGGTTCTTAAGCAAAGCGGGATTTTGTTGCAAGCAAAGCGGGACTGGTTTCGTACTTATATGGAGCGCTGTGGTAAAACACATAACGTGTATTGATCGAGGTTAGCTACCTCCCAAGCGTGAGTCCTCCATGTTGTGAGCCTTCTCCCACCACTTCGCTGCGTGGATTTCTTGATTCAGCACCAGCGCAGGAGTGGTACGCGTGAGCATGATTTCCCTTTTGCATCGGCAACGGCCAGCCACTCCTGGCCGTTGTCGTAGGCGTCGAGAACACGAGCGCGCTCTTCCGGCGATTGCTTCCACTGCTTTCGTGGCGGCCGCTCTGTTCTGGAAATTTTGGGTAGGTTCCGTTCGACCATTTGGGCTATTTTGACAGGCGTCAATCACACTACAGGCAGATGCTTGCTAAGTACGAAACTAGTCCCGCTTTGCTTGCAACAAAATCCCGCTTTGCTTAAGAACCTCAACTTTGGTTTAACCTCAAAATCCCGATTTGGTTGCAAACTAA
This sequence comes from Pythium myriotylum, assembly GCA_023091665.1. Taxonomy (NCBI): domain Eukaryota; phylum Oomycota; class Peronosporomycetes; order Pythiales; family Pythiaceae; genus Pythium; species Pythium myriotylum. The sequence continues at coordinate 976,945 of JALJCQ010000009.1, forward strand.
TCCCACTTTGGCCAGGAAATGGTGTACTGATACGAGCACAATACATTGAGTACCGTCCGGTGGCAGTAATAATAGACTGCACACTACAATACAACTCACGCTGCCGAAAGTTTCGGCGGTGTGAGCTTGGAAGAATGCTCCAAAGGCCAGCTAGCCTGGCTTCTCGCTCATGGAGTCAATGGAGTTCGCTTGGTCGAACGGATAACTTCGCTGCTCGCGATAATGATTAGTCCTAGGCTTTTCCTACACTCGCTCTCTCTGCACAAAGGCCTTTGAAGCACTTGATTCAGCAGTACCCTCGGAACAAGAAGGCAACATTGAAATTATCTGGATGCCAAGAGAAGCGCAGACGGTTGTTGGACAAATGAACCCAACGAACATTGCAGCATTATGGCTTGGATGCATGTGGATACGAAGAGCTACTTGAGCTTCCCAGTCTCCAGAGAGAGACTAGCCGGAATCCCCGGCCTGCCATCACCTGTTATCACATCACAAATTCGTGGATAGTGACAACGTTCTGTCGTTGAACAGTTGCCACCGGAAACCTCTGGGGGTTTTCAATTCGCACTCGAACGTACGGTATCACCATCCAGAACCAGGCTTTGATTTAGGCCATTCCCGGTAGTGGATAATCGATAAGCTTCCATCAACTAAACCCTGTTCAAAACGATTTACATTATTTTCATTACATTAGGTTCTTGATCACCATTCAAACTGTAAATTACTATATACCTTATCATATATTAGGTCCAGAACAATCAAATTAAAACAGCCTCGTCGAACTGCCCACTATCCACGCTGTCGTCTGGTTTCCGGTCGCCTCTCTGTTTCCACATGGTGATCTCGTTAATGGCGACTGCGCTGTTGTTGATGTGACTCAGAGCCATGAGACGACACGAATGTAGATGGATAGATACTCGTCAGGGTCGAGGGCTTTCAGCGGGGGAAGCCCGATACCTTCGCCAGAGTGTTCATTGTCCAATTCGCCTCGACAACAGCAAACCAAAACACCTCAATCACTACTATCACTATGAAGACCTGCACCGTGTTCGTTGCCTCGGCCGTCCTCGCCGTCGTCTCCATCGACTCCGCCATGGGCATGGCCTCCTACCTCAAGGAACTCCCCAACGGTGAGAGCTTTGCCAAGGCTCTCGGTCACAAGGACAGCGGATACACTGACTTCGGTAACGCCTTCTCCAAGGCTGGCGCCAAGTGGTCGGCCGACTTCTGTAAGCAGACGTTCCCGGGCACGTCCATGACCAACGGTGCTGCGTTCGGTGACCCGTGCTGCACGTGGAAGGTCGGCGGCAAGCCGGACTTCACGGTGACAGCGTTCACGGACAAGCCGACCCAGGAGACGAAGTGTGCGTCGGCGGCTGCTCCTTCGACGGCCCCTGCTGCTTCATCGGCTGCTCCAACGCCTGCCGCCCCGACCGATGCTCCAGCGACCACTGCTCCTGCACCGGCTACGACTCCGGCTCCGGCTCCGAGTGGAGATGCTGCCGCCGCAACCACGGCTCCTGCCACGACGCCCGCTCCAGGTGCTAAGCCTGTGGGTAAGAAGCCTGTTTTCCGCCCTGCCAAGTGTGGCGTGAAGAAGGACAAGAAGAAGGGCTCCAAGAAGGAGAGCAAGAGCCTCGAGGACGGTAGCGACGACAGCGATGAAGGAAGCGACGATGATAACTAAAGTGCCGCCACCATGAGTCACATCTCGCTCTTGTCAGCCAATGACCTCGTGTAGATGTTTTATTCTATAGCTGGCGTATCATAATGAAGTGCACATTTCTGGAAAGGTCAGCGCTCGGTCATCCATAGAACAGGGTCTTATGCGCTCGAGGCCTTAGAGTTTGTGTTTTCCTCCGGATTGAAGTGATCCTAGTATTTGTGTGTCTCTTCACGCCAACTGCATCAATGCCACCCTCACCGTATAAACTGCTTGGAATATACCAATTTCGTTCACGTTGCGATATACAGAATACATTACAAAGTCTGTACCGGTAGGTAACGTCATCGCTCTGCTTTCATTCAGTAATCCCAGAGCGCAGGATCCCAGCGCTATGGGCCTGACTCGCATTGTTTTGCTCAGTCATGGTCACTCGGACTGAACGCAGCGGCGGGGGCAGTTCACCACTTTCCAGTCACAGTTGGAGCTTTGAATTTCTGACCACACTCAAACCCAATGAGTGCAGTTCACTAGAGAATTGTAGCACCAAAGCACCTATAGATTACGTACGATATCGTTTTGGACGAGTTCGGATCCGGAACCGGTTCCAAAACGATGTCATTCAGAGGTCTCGGACCTCGGAACTCAGCCAGGAAGAAACGTTGTATTGCGATTAGAAAGATAAGATGGCGCAGACAGTGTTGTTTCACCTGGTGGATGCAGACACTCGTGGATCGTACGCGGATAACCGGACCGTGTCAGTGTCATTCGACGGTGGAAACGATATTGAGCATCCTCGTCAGGCGATTCGAGAGAAATATCGTCGTGAAAACCGGATGTCCTGAAGGGCGTAGTGACGGATCAACTGTGCATCCATGCCGACCAAGCTGCGTGCAAAGCAAAGACAGAGTGCTTTGTCGCTGTTGTCATTGTTTGGTGGTCCTACTCTGATGAAGAGCCTTGTATCTGTCCTAGAAGAAGTCTCGAATGCTTCAATGGACGGATGGAATCTGGAGATGAATCTCTGTCCTTGCGTTCGCAATCGTGGTGCGACTTTAGGCGATAAGGTGATTCGTTGACCACAAGGCGAGTTCCGGATAGTCGATCCCTGGAATTTCTTAGAGCTCCTGATAGCTTGCTGGCTGAAACCACACCAATACAGCCAAGGTGGCTACGACGCTTTGTCCATCGATAGACAACAACTCGTCCTATTCGTACAATTGGCGCACCGCCACACCTTTCATACTGTATCCGATACTTTCAGCATTTTTTGTGCTCTTTTCGCGAATCGGTCCCATCGTTTGAGGTGGGCACGCTCAGAGGCATTCTTCGATTTGAAGTTTTCTAAAGCCACGGGTCAAGGCCTACTTGACGGCTGGGAGAAGTATGGAGAACAGAACAAACTAAGGCTTGTTGGTATTCAAGGAGTCAACAGCACGAACGAATTTGATCGGTGAACGAAAGATTTATCCAGCTCACAATATAAAATCTTCATGTTTACCGCACACGGTTTCTACTGTTCGTTATATGACCAGATCTCCCCTCCACAGCCTGCCGTGATCGAGCTCCGAAAGAGCCATTCTCAGGGCTGGGCAGTTCTCTTGAACGTAAGCATTTTTTTAAAGTATACAGTCGAAGTATCCTTTATCGCAATCGTGAATACTCTCCACGGAGATGAGAGCCCGCGATTCGATATCCTATTCGCTCGCAAACCACTTCATATCTCGGTTGGGTGACATTGAGTTTCGAGAAGATTCTTTCAACGCCGCTCCGAGAGGACCAGACCGACGTAAGTGTGGAGAGGCAGACTTTTCTAACTTGCACAGGAATTTCAATATCCACTGGTTGTGGAGTACAGGGGTTGTCTGCAGTCCAAGCCTTTTCGTTGTGGGTGAAGACGGCCCTACACACTATACGTAATATATTGTTAAATATGATGCAATAAAATAAAGGTATATAGCTGGAAGAGGCATTTTTAGTTCAGAATATAGTATATCTTGTATATCTATACCCAAATTTTCGCAAACGAGACCCACCCCACCTTTTCCTCCTTCAGGGTTTCCAGATGGGCTCCATCTCAGTGGCGAAAAGCCATTCCGGCGATCTCGAAGGGACCCAACAGGTGGATCTGGCCGTGGCTCTTCCCAAACTAATCGATTCGTATGTATGATGGCTTTGAGAATTGACTCTCGTATCTCCTCTTCAGCGCTCGACCACGGAGGGTCTCATTATCGAATCCGCCTCGACAGCTCCTAGTCCCAGGTACTCCAACATGAAGATCTCCGCTGCCTTTGCTGCCTCGGCCGTCCTCGCCGTCATCTCGATTGACTCGGCCATGGGCATGTCCTCCTACCTGAAGCAGCTTCCGAATGGTGATAGCTTCGACAAGGCCCTCGGTCACAAGGGCGATGCGTACACTGACTTCGGTAAGGCTTTCTCGAAGGTTGGCGGCAAGTGGTCAGCCGACTTCTGTAAGCAGACGTTCCCGGGCACGTCCATGACCAACGGTGCTGCGTTTGGTGACCCGTGCTGCACTTGGACGGCTGGTGGCAAGGCAGACTTCACCGTGAAGGCTTTCACGGACAAGCCTACTCAGGAGACCAAGTGTGCGTCGGCCGCTGCTCCTTCCAGCGCTCCCGCAGCCCCTTCGCCTGCCAACAACGACAAGCCTTCTCAGGATGATAAACCTGCCACAACGCCAGCTCCTGCTGGTGACAAGCCGTCGCAAAGTTCCGGCGAGGCGCCAGCACCAGCTCCTGTCCCTGCTACAGGAGCGTCGACGCCTACTGTGCGACCAAGCAAGTGCGGCGTGAAGCAAGAAACCCGCTCGAATGCAGTTGATGATGAGAACGACTCTGACGACGAGACCATCTAAAGTGGTGAGATCAAGTCTGAACAAGTTTTCCGGACCGATTGGCCTTCAACAACAGTGAAGCTGGGGTAAAGATGTTCGAGGGAGAATCACTTCGAAGATGTGTATGGCGTGGTTGTGCTGGTTAATTAAACGTCTAACTGATCGTACAGTGAGTTGTCGTGAAAACCTCGACATTTGACTTTCAAAACTTTCGGGGGTTCAGATTAGTGCTCAGACATCCCGTCTAACACTTCTTCTTTTCTTTCTCTGTCTGAGCGATGCGGTGCTGAATCTGGTTGAGAATGTGCAGGGACCTCCTCGATGCCCCGGCCGAGGGAGGCGTCTTCTTGGGCAGTGCAGGGCGTCCATTTGGTGTGTTGGTGACGCCAGAGCTCGCTGGAATCATCGGTGGGACAGCTGGGTTAGCTTGTCTTGAGTGGGGCTTCGTCGTCTGCTGGTTTCCCTGGCCAGGATGAACGGATCGGGCCTTCAGCCAGTTGACTGTCTTCATCGTCGCGGTAGTGCCAGTCTGCTGAGAAGTTTGTGGTCCATCCGTAAAACTCTTGCTGGGAAGCAATCGCACGCCGGATCCATTTGGCGCTGGACCTGTCGTCGGGATTCCTCGTGGTGTTGCGGTCGCTGGTGTCTCATACTTGTTCTTGGATCCACTCGAGGGAGCTTTACTGCGAGCACCATCCGTCGTTGGTGACAGGAACGACGCTGTCTCAAGGGATGATGTGGTTGAAGATGGCTTGAGAGGGAAGTAGCCATTCTCCGATGTCTCGAAGAACTCCAAGTTGTCCAGATTGTCGACGATCTCGCGGAACGTGGGTCGCACGCCCCATCCGGCGCAACGCATAAATAGTCGATAGTATGGACCAAGCTTCTCCTTGGCATGTTCTGGAATCCGCTCGACGACGACATCCTGCAAATGTTTGTGCAGGCTTCGAGTTTCTGTGCAATTTGTTGGCACAATCTCTCCTACCAGCAGTCGGTATAATATTTCTCGGGCGAAAGATCCGACGTCACAGTTCTTGTAGAAGCTGAAGCCATCACCAAAAATTGGCGGCTCGGAAGATGGCGTTTTGATGCGACCGAAGTCTGAGAGTTTTACAACCGGCTCCCATTTTTGCTCGTATCCTTTGGGAGGAAGCCGCAGTAGAATGTTGCGGCATGCGAGGTCCCCGTGCGCGACGTTCACCTGATCGTGGAGTTCCATCATTGGCTGACAAATCTGCTTGAGCATTGCCTTGGTTGGTTCCAGCGGTAAAGTGTAACAGCGACGCTTGCTAGACGACCCAGAGCCTCTACTGTGGCGCCCGTAGCGGCGCAGGTAATCACTTAGCTTGCAGTCCATGACTTCCAATGCGATACATGTATGCTCGATGCCGTCACAGAGACCGAGACACTGCACGAACCCTGGCACGTGGCGCACTTTACGAAGATAGTGCAGTTCGATGGCACTGCGTCGCTTGGCCTCTTCTTCAGGAAAGCCGTCGTGCGGCTTTGCTCGCTTGAGTGCCACCTTCTGGCCGCGCACCATCGCCGCTGAGACCTTACCATCAGTGCCTTCCCCGTAGACACCGCCAGTGAACTCGACGTCCGTCTCGCAGTTGAACAACCCCACATCTTCGATGGTTGACGTACTCGTAAAGGATATGGAAGAATCCATCTCTCCGCCAAACCCGATTGTATGGTCTGGGGTTTTTGGCTCCGGCCTTATTGTCGTATCCATGTCAACCTCCTCCGCCGAAACTTCGGAGAACTGTGACATCACAACGTCGTTCTGGCTCGGCAGATCCTGGGCCGACTGATCCTCTAGCTGTGTCTCATCCTGCGTATGCGTAGTCTCCATCTTGGCATCGGGCTCTTCGGCCGCTGTAAAGTCCAGCTCTTTCTTGCAGCTCACAGCCGACGGATTGGCGCTGGTCGTGCGTGACGGCGCGCGGTCTTCCCCATCGTCACTATGCAGCACCAGCGTGGCGTTACTGGCCTGCGAGTCGGGCGTGTCACTCCGAGCGACCGTTCCTGTCGTTTGTGCTGTCGTCGTGAGCTGCGGCGACGGGACCACTGGCGCTTCTCGAGCGTTCGAGAGGGACGCCGTCGCCGGCGACGTCGCACGGGGCTTGCTCGGCGTCGCTTGCTGCGGCGACGGCCTCTGCATCGGCGTCGGGGACTTGCGCGTGAGGCTCGCAGGCAGCTCGGGCTTCTCGGGCGTGCGCATGGGGATGCCTTCGAGCCGCAGCTGCAGCTTCTCGGTGGCCTTGAGGTTGCGCTGTCTCTTCTGGCGCTCGGCCTCTTCGTTGATGGGGCGCTCGGCGCGCTCGGGCGAGAACGAGATCATGCGCTTGCGCGACGAGCCGTTGGACGAGCTGCTCTGCGCGATGCCGCGCGCCGCCATCGCGCGCCGCGACATGACGGCGCTCGCGGTGGCCTCTTTGGGCTCGGAGGCCTCGTGCGCGGCGCGCAGCACGGCCTTCTCGGGCGTGGGCACGGCCACGTGGGGCGCGACGCCCGCGCGGCGCACGGCGGGCGGCGAGCGCGCCTCGCGCTTGGCCGGCGTCTGCTCGACCGCGAGGCCCTCGCCGAAGGACGCGCCGACCTTGACGGGCGTCGACGGGAGGCGGTTCATGGCCTCGACGGCCTCGCGCGTGCGCCGCAGCCGCTCGCGGCGCTCGTGGATCTCGCGTTTGGCCTGCGCGCGCGTGCGCCGGCAGCCGAAGGAGGCGGCGCTCTTGCCGCCATGAGCCTCGGCGGCGTCGTCCGAGACGCTGCGGAACATTGCTCCCAACGCGGCGATCGGTTCCGTCGGCGAAAGGCAGCGCCAACGTTGGCGCGGAACGGTTCTCGAGAGGGCGTGAGAGAGGATGGCGCCAAGTTCGGTTCAAAGGGAATTGCGCGCGCAGCCAGTCTCTCTAGATTTCGAGAATTAACGCTCTGTGACTTGAAGTTTGTATGAGATTGTCATGATATTTAGAGAAACCCGGTATGGATCTCATGACGCGGCAAAAGTATGGAGATCCTACATTTACGTGCGTAAACACTTCAAATTCGGCTCTCCTACTGTGCAAATAGTGTGTCGTTCTGTGGTGCATGATGAAAATCAGTGGTCCAACAAACGGACACGACCGGAAATTGAACATGGCGGACGCGGCGACCACGCTCTCGTTCCGCGCCGACGTCTACCGGAAGCTCTTCCCGCGCGAGTACCTGGCCACGTGCATCGACAATGGCGTGCGGCCCGACTCGCGCAAGTTCGACGCGGCGCGGCCCGTCCACATCCAGACCAACGTCGTGCAGACCGCCGCGAGCTCGAGTCTCGTGCGCATCGGCAGCACGTCGGTGATTGCGGCGGTCAAGCTGGCCGTGGGCACGCCCGCCGTGGCCACGCCGGACCAAGGAGAGATTGCAGTGCAAGTCCACCTCACGCCGGTCTGCTCGACGCGATTCAACCTCGGCCGGCCGTCGGAAGAGGCCCAGAGTCTCGGCAGCCAGCTCATGCGCATCGTCACGGGGTACGGATCCGCTGAGCAGCACACGAGGACAAAGTAGTGCTAAGTCGATGGTGCTTTCTAGATCGCGGGTGGTCGAGATGTCGGATCTGACGATCGAGCGTGGCAAGTCGGCGTGGAAACTGATGGTGGATGTGTTTTGTATCGACCACGACGGCAACGTCCACGACGCCTCGCTGATCGCCGTGATGGCCGCGCTCAAGTCTCTGCGATTGCCTGCTGTCAATGTGAACGACACCGACCACGTCGTGACGATCCAGCCAGGTGAAATCGTCTTGTGTATACTGATACGACCATGATGACTCCTCCTCACCCTCGTCGGCTCTCGCAGACGGAGAATCGACGCCACTGAAACTGCAGCACGGCGTCTACGGCACGACGTTCGCCGTCCTCAACGACCGCGTCGTGATCGACCCGACGAGCGAAGAAGAGACTCTGTCCAGCAGCATCTTGAGCATCACTTACAACACGGACCTCCAGGTGAGCCCGTATTCGCGTGCCCCCTAAATAGTCGTGTTTACGCTGACGTGGTCGTGTCCACTGCGTCAGCTGGCCGGTGTCCACAAGCCTGGTGGCGAGCTCCTCGCGCCGCAGACGCTCCACGCGTGCATGGCCGTCGCCAAAGAGCGCGCGACGCAGCTCGCGGCGCTCGTCGACGCCGCCACGCGCTAAATACTACTACTGGACTCCTCCTCTTTCTCCACCTCTGTTTTTCGCGTGTAATCTCATTCGTACTTAATCGAATTGCAGCGCCCCTCGTCTCTGGCGCCAGCGAAAACCAAGATCCTCCAAGCAGAAAAAATCGAAACCCTCGTCAGCGGCTCAGTTTCTCTTCTCTCACGCGGGGCCGCTCGCTGATTGCGCCTTTCATCGCGTCGGAGAGAGGGAGGGAGCGCCTTGCGATGGACGAGAGCACGCCGCTGCGGCGCGCCATGGCGATCGACGTCGGCGCTCGCCCGAGCCAAAGCCACGCGCCGCCGCGCAAGTACCGCCGCCGGATCCCGTCGCGCGCGCGCGTCGCCGTCGGCGCCCTCGTCGGCTGCGTCGTCGTCAGCTGCCTCGGGTTGTCGTGGATCGCGTCGACGCCGACATCGACGCCGACTTCAAGCTCCGCGATCAGCGCCGCCAAGGCCGGCCACGACGACGACGACAGCGTGACGTTCGTGCCCGGATTCGGCGCGCCCCTCGAGACCCAGTACGCCGGACTCGTGCTCGTGAACCAACAGGCTGCAGGCAACCTGTTTTACTGGTTCTTCGAGGCGCGACTCGCAGGCCCGGCTGACGCGACGACACCCCTCATCGTTTGGCTCAACGGCGGCCCGGGCGCGTCATCGATGACAGGACTTTTCACGGAGATGGGACCCTATCGTATCCTGAACGATGGGAAGATCATCCCGCATGAACACTCGTGGTCCAAGCTAGGCCACATGCTGTTCTTCGACCAGCCCGTGGGCACGGGCTACAGCAACGTGCGCGATGACAATGGATACGTGACCTCGCAAGACGAGCTGGCTGCGCAACTGTACAAAGGCCTCCAAGGCTTCTATGCGCGCCACCCAGAGTACTCGTTGAATCCCGTCTTCGTGTGCGGCGAATCGTATGCCGGGAAATACGTCCCATCCATCTCGCACTACATTCATGCTCGAAACGCCGCGTTTGCCACTGACCGTGAGCCGGGGGAGATTCGTATCAACCTCAAGGGCGTTGCCATCGGCAACGGACTCATGTGGCCGGTTTTGCAGACCCGATCCGTACCCGATTTTGCCATTGCGTTGGGTCTCATCGACTCGCAGCAGTACGAAAAGGCCAACGCCGACATTAGTGTGTGTGAAGAGTACCATCGCCAAGGACGCCATGTCGATGCATTCGAAGTCTGCCGGACGGTCACCGACCAGGTAAGGAGATCTGTCTCCCTCGGATGTGGGTTACGTCAGTATCGTGCTCATCTATGCTCTCATCTTTTAGATCTACCTGAACGCCGGAAACCCATTCATTTACGACATTCGCAAGACAGGAAACCCGTTCGACGAGCTCACGGTCACTTTGACAAACTATTTCAACGACGACAACGTGCGTCGCGCGCTCAACGTACCCGTTGGCACACCGTGGAAATCCATCGATGGGGGCTCGTACGGAATTTCGGCTGCCGCGCCGGCACTCGTACGTCACCTTCAAGAGGATGAGATGCTTGACATCCCGATCGACACCTTCCGAGACCTGCTGGACAACTACAAGTTTCTCTTCTACGCGGGAAACATGGATGGTTCAGCGTGCAACAATCTTGGGGTCGGCCGGATCATCGATCGGCTCGCTTGGTCCGGAACGAGTGACTACCGTGTGGCCCAACGCCGGCCGTGGAACGTTGACGGCAAGGTTGCAGGACTCGCCAAGAGTGCCGGTAACATGAGCTATGTTGTCGTGACGAATGCTGGCCACCTGGTCCCCACAGACCAACCGCAGGCTGCCCTCGACATGATGCGTCGGTTCCTGGCGGACCAACCGTTCCAGTAAACCATTTTGGGAGATCATTGTGCCCTCTTTTCGATCTGTTGCCTGTCATCATCAACCGTGGGAGGCAAGGACGAACACACGGCATTGTAGAGAGTAACGTCAATATCGCCCTCGTTGCGATAGACCATGAGTCGTTGGGCTTTTGAAGTGGATGGTGAATCTTTTGTAGAACCCAAAAGTGCCAATGATTTGTCCGCTCTAAACGACCACACTCCACTAGGGATAGTATTGACTGCTACCATACTAGGATTTTCACGCTCGCTCTCGACAACCAGGCCATAGATCATGCAGTCCGCCGCCGTGAAGAGTTTGCCCTCAGCCGTGTACATTGACATGACAAACAGCGAGATGTTGTCAAAAGTTCCAGCCACGAACTCGCGCAAGCAGGGAGATCACTTGTTCTACAAGTGATGGCACTCGAATAAGGATGAGGGTCTCAATCAGAGATAGGCACTGATCCGACCTCTACGAAGAGAACTCAAAACTGACTCGTCACCTGCAATGGGAGAAGAATCGCACCGATGACAGCCAACCACACTACTAAGAAAACCAATCGGGTTCTTGCGGGGAGCGATTTTTTTACATTTGCGATGAAAGCGTGGCTGGAGTTGCACATCTTCACCGGTTCGGTCTACTTAGACGGCGACGTTCCACTCGCGGATCGAGTGGCTCGTGACGAGCTTGTTCTTGACGTACGGGTCGTTCTCGACGAACTTTTCGATATCGCTCTTGTCGTTCGTGGAGAACACGAAGAGTCCGGTGTCCACAGGGTCCAGGAGCGCGCCGCCCATGATGATCTTGCCCTGCGCCTTGAGATCCAAGGCGTTCTGGAGGTGGACCTCGCGGAAGGGCCCGCGCTTGTCGAGGATGTCGGCCACGTACTCGTACTTGAGCAAGTAGGTCTTCTTGTCGTCGGCGGCGGAGGACATGGCGCGCAGAGAAGGGGAGAAGACGCGAGAAGCAGAAGTGGAAGCGCGGCGCGCGAGCGAGACAAGCGCCATGGGGAGCGGGGAGGCGATCCGACTATGTGGCCATCACAAGTTCAAGGTGATCCGGTTTTGACCACCCCTGAAGTTACGAACCTGTTCGAAATGGACGTGTCCTGTATCAACGCCCTAGAATAGATACAACACAACGTCTTAACCAGGCACCAATAATTATTGTGGACGCAAAGCGAAATGGCCGAGCTGAGGAGCGAGGCGCTGCGCCTCTACCGCGCGATCTACCGCGTACGCTTGCGAGATTATGGGGGTGGTGGCATAGATTTGGCACTAATGAGGTGGCGGAGGTGTAGGCGGCTGCGAAGATGCCGTCGCGAGACCGGCGAGATTACGTCCGGCGCCGATTGCGGTTTGAGTACGAGCAGCACCGCCATGAGACTGACGCGGAGCGGATCCAGTATGTGGGCACTGCGAATATGTTGCGCGGTGGCGGCTGTATTGATGTGCGCTGTTTCTGCAGGTTCCTGTTGCGACTCGCGGACACTCAGGTGGGTGGTCTCAGATAATTAGCAACGATACGTAGTATCTGTCAGATGCTGATCACGAGCTCCGAACAGCTCGACACAGTGGAAGTCCAGGCGCAGCATTTGACACAGACGTTCTCGAACCCAGACTACCACAATGTGTGAACGACTACTTCGACTAATAGAAAGCATCGTCTCAGCGCGTGTGGTTTGCTCATGGTAGGCTAGTATATAGTTAGTTACGCCTTCTAGATGAAACACTTAGGGGCTTGGGCGTTAGCACGGAGCCATGCTACAAAACTTTGCCGACAAGGGCAGTCGAGACATCCGACACCAAGCCGGGTAGTCAATGGACAACTTAGTCGTCGTTGTTGTCGTCACCGCCCTCCTCGTTGTCGTCGTCCGGGATGGTGTCCTCGCTGTCGTCACCGCCTTCGTCCTCGAGGCTCTTGCTCTCCTTCTTGTAGAGCTTCTTCTTGTCCTTCTTGTCGGGCTTGACGCCGCACTTGCCCGGACGAAGGTTAGGCGTCTTGCCCGACGGCTTGCCAGTCGGCGCCGGGGTGACGGCGGGAGCCGGAGGGGTGGCCGGGGAGTCACCAGCCGGAGCAGGAGTAGCAGCCGGCGCGTCGGTGGCGGCAGGAGCAGCCGTCGTGGCAGCAGGAGCCTCCGACGGAGCCGCGGCCGAGTCACACGTGGTGGCGGTCGTGGGCTTGTCCGTGAAGGCGTTGACCGTCTTGTCGGCCTTGCCGCCAACCGTCCACGTGCAGCACGGGTCACCGAAGGCAGCGCCGTTGGTCATGGTCGTGCCCGGGAAGGTCTGCTTACAGAAGTCGGCCGACCACTTGGCACCAGCCTTGGAGAAGGCGTTACCGAAGTCGGTGTATCCGCTGTCCTTGTGGCCGAGCGCCTTGTCGAAGAGGTCGCCGTTCGGGAGCTGCTTGAGGTACGACGCCATGCCCATGGCCGAGTCGATCGAGACCATGGCCACGACGGCCGAGGCAGCGAACACAGTGCAAGTCTTCATGGTAGAGGCTAGTTGCTGTCGTTGGGGAGAGGCGAATTGCCGAATGATCAAGAGGGGGAGCTCGGCGTGGACTAGCCGAGGGACATGACGGCGCACTGGATGAATTGAGGACCTCGTGGGATGGATGTCTGAACGTGGGGGCGCCAGGTCGCGCGTCGCCTGGTGGGTCGGAAGGCAGCTGTTTCGGTGCTCACAAGGGCGAGAAGGCTGCGAGAACGCATTCCGCACGGCCAGATGCCGATCAGGTGGTCACGGTTGCCGCGCCAGCTGGCGGCTCTGGATCTCGCGCATTTGCAGCCCAAACGACGCGCGATTCCTCGGTGGGAATCGCGGTTCGGTACTTTTCGTGTTTGGATCTGACTATTCTGGTGGTTTTTTCAGAAGTAGGGGTAGGTAAAATGAAAGTTGTCCTCGATCCTGTTTACAGGATAGGATCCAGCACGGTGTTTTCAGTTGTCTCCCTCTACCATAAAACGATTTTCGACTCGAATTCGATGAAAACACGAAAAAAGTGAGAAATGGAGCAAGCACAACTGCTGTAGTTGGCCACGCCGGATGGCTGATGCTTATTCACGAGTTATCCACGAAGGAGCCGAGGTAATCATGCTGATTGCCTTCGCCAGCCTGGACAACCACCATGGAATATTCACGATGGATAACATCATGGAGAGTGGAGACGATGATTGGGATAGATTTGTGTATTGGAAACATAGAGCACTCGGTAATGGAAAACTCTCCAGCATGGAAGGCGCACTGACTTCATGCCAGAGGACACCAAGAATCACGACTGGGAAAGACCACGCCAAAAAGGACTTAGTTGTCGTCGTCATCGTAGTTGATCTCCTCCTCGTCGTCGAGGCTCTTGGCCTCCTTCTTCACGCCGCACTTAGCCGGGCGAAGGTTTGGCGTCTTGCCAGCAGGGGCAGGGGCCGGAGCCGGAGCCGCCGGAGCAGGAGCCGGAGCTGGTGCCGGGCCCGTCGTCGCGGCCGGAGCAGGAGCAGGAGTCGCGGCAGGAGCGGTCGATGGAGCGGCAGCCGACGCGCACTTGGTCTCCTGGGTAGGCTTGTCCGTAAAAGCCGTCACCGTGAAGTCGGCCTTGCCACCCGCCGTCCACGTGCAGCACGGGTCACCGAAGGCGGCGCCGTTGGTCATCGACGTGCCCGGGAAGGTCTGCTTACAGAAGTCGGCCGACCACTTGGCACCGGCCTTGGAGAAGGCGTTACCAAAGTCTGTGTAGCCGTCACCCTTGTGGCCGAGGGCCTTGTCGAAGCTGTCGCCGTTCGGGAGCTGCTTCAGGTAGGAAGCCATGCCCATGGCCGAGTCAATCGAGATGGCGGCGAGAATGGCCGAGGCAGCGAACACGGTGCAGGTCTTCATGGTTGGAGTGGGGTGGGGCTGTTGTTGTCGAGGCGAATTAGACAATGAGCTTTCGTCCGTGAGGATATTCCCCAGGCAAAGCCGAGAGAGGATGGCTATCCAAGTCAGACAGAAGGATCGCCCCTTCCCTCGCGACGAGAGCGAGTTCCCATCCAGCCGACGTCGCCCATGTGGTCACAGCCGGCAGAGGGCTACTACTCACGGAAAAAAGCACCATATTTTCGAGACAGCTGGGCCCCCACTAATGTTGACAACGCGGCGACGCGCCCATACAGAGCCTCTGTTTCCAATCGCTCTCTCCCCTTTTTGGGATTCCACGACCCCGATTTCCAATAGGCGTGTTCTCCTCCAATTCCGCCGGTAATGTTGGGTCTTGATGGTGCTCTTTCCGACTCTCTCCCCCTTTCTCTTCCCAACGGCCCCAAGTCTTTAGTGAACGCTGAGGAGTCCTTTACATCAAGATACGTGGTGCGAAACCAGATGGAGATCAGGAAGCCCCGTGCGTCGCGTGCGATCCCCTGCGTCAACACCTTCCGGTGGTCCCTCGTTTCGCGTCGCACGTGAGACCGGCCAACCGAGCGGTGGATTGTGTCGGATGGCTTCTCGGAGATGGCGTGCCCGTCGGGAATCCGGTCGGCAGATTCGCCGCTTGTTGCCCAATCGAAAGTCCTTGAAGGGGCTTGGTCGGATCGCTCGATGTCCCAGCAGCCACGAGTCGCGTCGCTATAAGAATAGAGACGATCTCACGGAAAGAGCCTCCGGCAAGAGAAGACTCTTCCGAGAGCCACCTGGTCTCCCAGATTGATGACTCGCATGGATGTGGATGAGGGAGTCAGGCAAAGGCTTGGAGAGAGAGGACTGTGCAGTCCTCCATGATGGAGCTTCTTGCGCGCTTGGCGTTTCCAATTGATACCGCCTTGCGGACAGATGACGCCAATGCATGGTCGTGGCGACAGGCGCGACCATGCGGTCGACGGCAGAGAGATGCACCGTTTACCCAACGGCAGTGAGCGCGGCGACGTCTTCAACAGCGTCATCCCAACACGGCGACGACGACCAGCGTCGTTGTCCGTACGATCGTTGCGATCGACTCGATCCATGCCGGTTGAAGCCTTCTAGAAAACCTCGCGAGGAGATGCTCCCATCCTTGTGGGAAGATTGGCGGACGCGCTTGCTCCGACCGGGAGTTCCTGCGTGAGGAGATGGCCGGATCTGATGTTTGCAACGCGGATCCAAGATCACGTCACCACCAGGATCTCATCACGGGGTCTTTACGTGAGAAGCTTTGAATCTGCGATCTCATCTCTCCTACATGGCGAGACGGCTAAAGCAAAGGCTCCTAGCAATGCGAAATGTGTAGTATTTGTGGTAGAATAACGAGCGCGCGGCTGCTGCAGCGGAGAATCTAGGGCAGGCCGAGCTGGTTCTTGACGTAGCGCAGCATGATGGCGGCGGGGCGCTCCTCGTAGCCCACGAGCGTCTCGTGGGTAGACGTGACCTGGTCGCCATTGAGGCGGTTAAGCAGAGCCACACACGCGACGCCAACCGGAATGTTCAGACGGTGGCAGAACGCCGCGAAGCCGCGCGCCTCCATTTCGATGTTGCGCACGCCAGCCTCCGAGGCCTTCTTGAGGAAGTTCATCTTGTCCTCGAGAGTGTATTCGCAGAGAGCGCCGTCGAGGCGGCCCTGGCCTTCGTAGAAGTCGTCGCACGTGAGCGTCTTGCCGACGGCGTGCGCGAAGCCGAGCTGCTGGGCCGCCGCCGCGAGTCCCTCGACGACCTCTGGCGAGCACTTGGACGGGCGAAGCACCGTGCGGTCGAGCACGTCGACGGCGTGCACGGCCTCGAACTTGTTGTTGACGCCTTCGGACGAGACCACGACGGTGCCGGGCTCGACGCCCACGCCTCCCGAGGTGCCCATGCGCATGTAGACGGCGTTCTTGGCGCCCGCGTATTCGAGCAGCTTGGTGACTTCGTGGAGCAGGATCGAGACGGACGGCTGGCCCATGCCGTGGCTCGCGATGAGCACGGGGCCGACCTTGAAGATGACGTAGCGCGCCGTGCTGCCGATGGGCGCGATGGCGTAGCCGAACGGGGTCTCGATGCCGAGCTCCTTGGCCGTGAGCTTGGCGAACGCGGTCATGCGGTCATTGCTGCCGCCGGTGATGAAGAACTTGACGTCGCCGAAGAGATCCGAGATCTTGTGGCTCTCTTCCTTGGAGTAGGTGAGCCCGAGGTGGTAGAGCACGTCGGCGCTGAGCTCCTCGACGTGCGGGTTCGAGACGTGCGTGAAGGCCATGGCTTGGAAGTGAGAGCGAAGATTGCGGAATGGTCTCCTCGACGGCGCCAGTCGAGATGCGTGGCGCGCGGCGCGTGGGGGCTGGCCAATCGCGTGCGATAGACACACACTCAGTCGCGCGCATGCAGCGAGGAGACTCGCATGCAGGCCAAGTTCAAGTGCAGGATGGACTCGCGGTGGACGAAGACCATTTGGCAAAACACGTCAAGGTCACCAGACAAGTCTGTCGAGAACGAGTGCGTTGTACTACCTAGAAATGAAGCAAATGTGAAGATCGCATCGTGCTTTGGAGAGAGAAATCATCCACTCACCCGAGTCGCCATCAGCATGGCGCGGATGACGAGGCAGGATGTCACCGGCGAGAACGGCGAGCATTCACAGTTGAAGGCACTCAGCTCGGCGCGTTTCTGGGCCTCTGTTTTAGTCTGTGACATGCTCAGCTGACCAGTATCACCCTCGAAGATGCTGGTCAGAAGACTACGAGTCTCGACAATCAGAAAATGAAAGGTAGATTAGAGACAGGAGATGGAGAAAGAGATCATGGAAAAGGTAGGTTGAAGATTTGCCAAATGCATTTCTTTGGCAAGTTAACAGCTAATACAAAGATACGCATCGATTCTGGGGTGGGGATGTGACGAGAGGAGCTACTTCGCTCGACCGACACATCGGAGGGGTACAGACAAAATCGGGAGATACTCAACTGCACAGACACTCGAGTCGTGGCCGCCGGGCGCGCTGCTTTTCGGCCACGATGGCAAGGCGGTGGGCTTCTATGGTAAGACTCGAGGGGCGAAGACGCTTAGTGGCAGATCTTGGTCGGGCCCGTGGCCTTGCCGCCCTTGCCGCTGGCAGCCGGGGTCGGGGCCGGGCCAGGGACCGTGGTGTTGCCGGCGCTGCCCGAGGCAGGAGCAGGCGTCGGGATCGGAGCAGGGAGGACCTGGCCAGGGCCGGCCGGGCCAGGAGCCGGCGTCGGGGCAGCCGGGCCCGGGGTCACCTTAGCAGGAGCAGGGGTCGAGGCAGCAGGCGCCGGGGTCGGGGCAGCAGCCGGAGGAGCCGACGAGGCGGCCGTGGCACAGGTCTTGCCGGCGAGGAACGGCTCCGAGAGCTCGAAGTCGGCCTTGCCCGAGGTCCACTTGCAGCACGGGTCACCGAGAACGGCGCCGACCGTGACCTGCGAGCTCGGCCACTTCTCCTTGCAGACACCGGCCCAGGTCTTGCCCTTCTGGCTGAAGAGTGTGCCGAACGGCGTGTAGCCCGAGTCGGTGTGGCCGACCTTCTTGCCGAGGGCGTCGCCGTTCGGGATCTGCTCAAGGTACTTAGCGTAACCGAAGACAGTCGGGGTAGCGGCGGCGGCGAGGGCGAGCACGACGAACTGGGTGGAGACCATTGTGACTGTGGAGAGGAGAGGGGTGGAGGAGGTTTTTGGCTGTGAGGACTTGAGGAGAAGACCCGAAATTGAGTAATGAGACTAAGGGCACTCGCCGCATCCCGGTCGGCGAGCAGGTCGCTCTCGCCAAGAAGCGAGCGCTGGCTATCGGTGGATCGTGCGAAAACCCGATGGAGGGGTCTTTTACATGGTGGAAACAGTAGGGACGAGAACCGACCGTAAACCAGCTGAAGTCTCGATCAACTCCGGAAGTTGGGGCGGCGCCCCGTCAACTGGACAGGCTGTTATCCAGAACGGCGCGTCGCGTCGTCCGGAACCAAGCGCCCGTGTTTTGCCGGACGCCATCTGCTGCCCCTAAGCCTCCTGGCTCATTCCTCGTGCCTTCGTGTTGGTTGCCCTTTGGACCACCACAATGCCAAGTGGACGGACGCAACGTGTCGAACCACCGGACGGACACTTCGTTTTGGAGGTCTAGGTGACGCGTCGTCCGGATGTCCAGTCCAGACAGAATCCAGGGGCAGTCTGCTCCGTCTTCTTCATCAGCGATCCAGCATCTGGATGGATACCGTTCAAACAAGCCAGAACCTCCTGCTCCGGATCTCTGGCGCCAGCCTGCCTTTTCAAGATCTGATTACCGGTACAAGATCGGTATTGCTTAAGTAGTACCGGTCTTACCATCGGTGCTCCTCACACGGACGAACATGAGAGGCCAATGGAGAAGCCTGGTGTCGCCACGGCATGTTACGAGGAAGCCCCGTAGTGACCCTTTCCATACAGTAGATACGAAATACAATACACCTCTGCATACTCCGTCGCTCTCCTTCCATCTCCATTCACGTCCTCTGGTCCGTAACAGTAATCCATGGTTATTGCATTCTCGCATTCCTCCCCCCTCGTCCCAGCGCCACCCGTGGCGCCACGTGCATGCCCTCGACGCCCCTCGCGCGTCGCCTGCTCCGCCGCGCCATGTCCTCGTCCGCGCTGCCCACGCGCGTCCACTCGAACGCCTTCTGGAGCGACCCGGCCGCCGTGCCGCGGCTCGCCGTGCTGCTGCTCAACGCCCACCACGCGGCCTGGCACATCCGCAAGCAGATCACCCCGCGCACGCAGAACCACGCGACCGAGCTCTTCTGGAACCTCTGGAGCAACGCGCGCGTGACGATCTGCGCCGACGGCGGCGCCAACCGCCTCTACGACCGCAGCGTCCAGGTCGACGCGCAGGACCTCGTCGTGCCGCACTACATCAAGGGCGATCTCGACTCGCTCCGTCCCGACGTCCGCGAGTTCTACGAGGCCAAAGGCACGCGCGTGATCCGAGACCCGGACCAAGACAGCAACGATCTAGACAAGTGTCTCCAGCTCCTGCGCGACCTCCAGGAGTCCAGTGAGGACCCCAGCACCAAGTTTTCCGTCATGATCTTCGGCGCCATGGGCGGCCGATTCGACCAGGAGATCCAGAACCTCAACGCGCTCTTCCGCTGGGGCGACGTCTTCGACCAGATCGTTCTGCTCTCTGAGGACACGACCGCGAGGCTGCTCGTGCCGGGTCTCCACCACGTCATCGAGCCCAATTTCGACTTCGAGACACGGACCTGCGGGCTCGTGCCGATCGCCGGCGCGTGTCGCTCGACCGTCACGACGGGCTTCAAGTGGGATCTCGACGGCTCGGTGGAGATGAAATTCGGCGGGCTCATCAGCACGTCCAACCACGTGCTCCACGAGTCGCGTGTCACGGTCGAGTGCTCGGAACCGCTCATCTGGACTACGGAGCTCATGAAGTGAGAAAAGTACCAAACACGATCGCCCTTGCGTTTCGCTTTTGTCCTCGGTCACTGAAGCCGAATGGCGTTCTTGAGTTGCACGTTCTCGCTCTCGACCTGGTGCAGCCGCTCGAAGACGTTGGCCATGCACTGCTCGATCTGGACGTCGACGGCGTCGCGCTGCTGCACGTCGCGGGCCACTCGCTCCATTTCCTCTTCCATCAGTTTCTGCTGCGCGTACGACTCGCAGCTCTGCTGCTCGCTCTCGTAAAGCTTCGAGTTGTAGGCCGAGAGATGTCGCGAGTGCTCGAGCTGAAGCTGCTGCAGCTGCTTCTCCATGAGCGCGACCAGCTCCCTCGCACTCGCGTTGAGTTGCTGCGGGTTCTCGTAAAGCGTTTTGGTCTTGAGTGCGAGCAGGTGCTGGAAGTCGCGCTTGAGCTTGAGGTAACTGGCCTTTTGTCGCTCGGATTCGACAAGAGCGTCCTGCAACCTGCCCTGCAGCTTGTTCACGGCCTGGCGAGGTGTTGTGGCCTTGGTCTTGCCACCTTTTGAAAATTGTTGCTGTTTCATTGAGGTGAGCTGCGTCGACAACTCTTCGATTCGGATCTTGAGCGACGAGATAGTGCGATCTTGTTCTGCCGCCAAGTGCCGGAGATAGTCGAGTTGTTGCTGATCGATTCGGGAAATCGTTTCCATTGATGGAGGATTCGCGAGTACGAAGCCCACCTTGGCGTTCATGGCACATTGCTGGCACGAATGATGTGACGAAGTCGCTAGCTGTGGCGAAGGGCTAGTTCTGCTTGTCTCGATCTCTGCGAGTCGTTTGGCAAGCTGCTCTTTCTCCGCTTTGACGCTGGCAAGTTCCTGCTCAGTCTGACGGTTCCTCATGTAGAGCTTGCGCATGACCATCTCGGCGACTTGAAGGCGTTGACGTGGTGATTGCAAGTTCCGAGGCGTGTCGGTCTCCTGTGGTCGTGGTTCGTCGCTGAATTCTGGGTGAATATCCTTCTTCGGCGTTGAGTTCGATGGTTGCCGGTTGTTATTCGGTCTTGACTTGGTTGTTGTTGTTGGATGCGTGCCAGGAAGTACAGGTGCGGAGCTCTGTCTACCATGCACAAATTCCGTAATCCAACGACCAACTACCTCATGCATAAAGAAGCCTCACCGCTGCTGCTTAAGATCAAACTCTCCTTTGATCTCGTTCAGTTCTTTCATCGCAATCTGCTCGAAAGCGATATCAGCACTGGATCTTCGGGATCACCTCATACACAACGGACCTCAAATTTGCTGTTGATATCTCCATGGCCTGCTCTCGACTTTGTGGGCTGCTCGCGACTGCTGGTTTGCCTTGATCGAGTGTCTACCTCGTGTGTTGCATTATTGCTTCGGCTCTCAGTCGTTCTCGTCTGAGGGTGGTCGCTCTTGAGTTTCCGACCTCGCACAAAACGTGACGTCCATGCCGATCGTTGAGCTTCGACAGGCGGCTCGTCCAATGTCCCACTCAATGTCTCCTCATGCACACCCGTATCTTCCGTCTCTTCATCTCCTTCAGTGGGATCGTAGACTCGCCTTGACGGACGTTTGGATTGTTGCTCGCTCACTGTCTCACCACTCGAACCCCGTGCCTGTGGAAGCGTAAAGAGCACGGGAAACTGATTTGACGGAGGCCTTGACGCGGACGAGAAGAAACCTCCTTTACAGTGCACGGAGCGTTGCGCCGGCAGGAAGAAGCCGCCCGAGAGCCCGTGGGGCATTCTCGTGGTCCGCTTCTACCGCGAGTTGATGTAGCCATGTCCGAAAATAAGTACGCGTGCTTGTCTAATGTAGGACATGTAGTGTGATTGGTTGTAACGAGTAGCTAAGCTTTCATTGGTGGATAGTTGGCCAACACCGAGTGAGGAAACGACTGGACGGTGAGAGGAGTCTCGTTTGGGTCACGGTCTCCAACATTTGCTCACTTTTCGATTTGCCTACTTCGACTCGAATCGTATGCGATGATGATCCTCTTTTTACATTTCAGACTAGAGTTTCTGAATCCAGGGGTAGTAGCCTGGTTGTTGAGACTTTTACTCCGAGCATACGCGATTATGTCCTTGCTAGTTGTTAGTAGCTGCGCATGGAAGCGGGGTGATGAATACCTACCAAAATTAACCATCTTTCGGGTCTGATTTCCATTCGTGATGGACCCAACAGGTTTACTGACCTCTTCCAAAGCCACGATAGTTCGTTGGAGCGCGAGCGTGGGCTATGCAGTCTACCAACTCCAATTTCGTTGTAGTCACGTCACTTTGATATCTATCGGGGAAAGTCCATGGCCTTGGCCACGTCCACGCAGTCAAGGCGGCAACAGCCGAGCACACGCTCTGGTAGCTCGTCTTCAGTCTCGCCTTGGAGTACAAACGCGATATCGATGACAAGCTTGGACGTCTTGTCCAGGAGCATGTGAATACCGCGCCGGGCAATGTACGAGAACGCGTGGATGTCAACGACGATCTCTGTGCTACCCTCATTGAAGTGGTAGATACGATGCTGTGGCCGTGTGAGAACGGGTGTCGAGTTGTGACTTACGAGAAGCTTCTTGGCCATGCCTGTGACCCCACACTCATCTTGATTTGTCACTTGTGCAATGACCTTGAAGCGGTCCGTCAGCGAGGCGTCATTGCCCGCTTCTTGAAACCGCTTGAAGAGGCGTAGCTCTTTGCTCTTCGGATCTTTCAGTTCCTACAATTTACCAAGGTTAGTGGTCACCATACTCCCATGTACCGTAAAAGAAAATAGAGGCATACCTCGCAAATCTCTTGGGGAATCTTCCAGCACAGAATGAGACTGAAGCCTGGTCCATCGCACGTTGTGTCGCCCCACACACTCGGGCCGTAGGATGGCAGCTGAGCATTGATAATAAACACCTTGTCGTTGGCATATTCTTCAGGTAACTCGATGCGTTGGGAGACAAGATCAACCTTGCCATCAGTGCGAAGAAGATCTGCGCCAAGAAACTCGAACAGCGCTGCTTTTGATGGCTCTTTCCGCTTAGATTTCTTGTAATCTTGACTTCGAATCTGGAATGTCTCGCCTCGAGTGGTTGTCCACGCATGGGGCACCTTGCTGGACTTGCCGGACGTCGTCATTTCAGTCCGCACCATAGAATTTCCAAGAGGAAACTTCTTGAAACCCCCCATCGGCGGAAGAACGAACGAAGGAGCAGTCGGGCTCACCCCGTTGAGGTCTAATGCATCCCCTATCGAAGAAGGTTCGAATGACTCTGTGACCTTGTGCAGACAGCAGTTCTGAGGATCTAAACACTCGGACGGCTCGGTGCTAAGCACACTGGCGTCGAGCATCCCTGGTATCAGACCCTCACTTCCTCTACGCATGGGGACGGGGGGGCCATTGCCGAATCTTCTGGTCGATGGGGGATTGTAAACACCTGATATGTACGCACATGTCACGGCAACACAAACCAACAGCTTCCAGAGAGCGTGTTCTGGAGCAACACACTTGAGTGCGACGATGTTGATCATAAATCCGACGATGAGGCATTGTTTCGACCCCTCAACCGTGACTTGAAGTCGCCATTGTGTTTGCGGCACAACGCTTGAAGACGGTGTATATGTGACGATTCGAGGAGGGAGATTTGGCTTCGCGGCTGATGCTTTGATAGAACTCTTGTGAGCTAGTGGAGGTTTTCCCTCAGCTGGATTGGTCAATCCGGATACCTTTACATCCGTCGATACGGTCGGCAACTGAGGTACTGGGTTCTTCACGGGATCAATAGGCACAGCTGGTCCATTGAGAGCTGATTGAGCTTCTTCTTCGTGCCTTCGCTGTTCTTCCTCAAGAAGCTTCTGTCGATAAAGCTGTTGATGAGAAACTGTAGGACCTGCCAGCGAACGACAATGATGAGGTAAGATCACATCACCGTACTCTGAAGTATGCGTTAGCGCATACCTGTTTGCTGCGTGTTGTGCTTCCGATTGATGACGTCAGCAATTGCGAGGGTCCATCGGTCGAACTCTTCCTCACTCTCGGCACAAAGTTTATACTGGATTCCACGCTTTGAGTCGATTTCGTGCAAGGAGAGAGTTGAGACTTGGAAGAAGTACTTCGTCGGCGCATTCCGAGCCAACGACTTTTCGAACAGTAGGTACACATTGTCGATATTCAGGTTCAGCTCGCCGCGATACCATGGATGAGATTTGTTCAGGTAGAGCATGTGGTGGGACTGGGTTTTGTCAGAGCCATTCACAGATGCTGCGGCACCTAAACTTTTAGGTGAGGCTATTGGGGTAGATGAGTCTGAGCTCACAGTATTGGCGGAGCCGTGATCTTTGGGCCCATGTGCAGGTCCTTTTGGAGTGTCATCTTCGTCTTCCATGTGAACGATGTTTCCACGTGGAGCCGAAGTGATATGGTTTGCAGGGTTGTAGCGATAGTATGAGAGCACACCGAGTTGACGATCGAGAACGAACCATCGTCGATGCCACGTTCGCTTCGACCACTTGCTATCACTTATTTTGTGAAGGTAACCACAAACGTAGTTCTTGCTGATTTGAGATTCCGAGGAGAAGGAGTAACCTGCCTTTATCAAATTGGCAGCGGCAATATCGCCATTGCTGTTTGGGTGTTCAGTAGTCGTCACAGCCTTTCCACCGTGCAGAATTGTGCGCCCGACGTAGCCAACTTTTGAGATTCCCCCACCTAACGTGCGTGTGATGTTCTTCCCCATGCGGTGGACACCGCGAGTTCGAGAACCACGAGATCTACGCGATGTTGCCGTCGTCCCAACGACTGGATCCGAAGTCGATCGCGGCACACCAGACGCAATCTCGCCATCACTTCTATCCGAAGTATCTAGCCCAGTTGCGTCTGCGAACTGGTGCGCTGACACCATTGGTGCGCTCTGGAACTCTCCGAATTCGTCCATATCATCCAGTTGGTCTGAGTCGTATGCATCATCCGAATCGTCCCCACTGTCTTCACCGCCTATGAAGTCAAAGGAGCCGAACATCGAACTGCCGGCAGCATTCCGCTCTCTATCTCGGCATGATGGGCTGTTATTGAGTGGGTCACTGAAGCAAGAGCAGGCAGCACTGAGTCAGCCCCAAACCACAGATCACTTTACCAATCGGAAGGGCTTACGTCTTCGGAAAATCTTCGCTTGAACGATATGCTGAAGGGCTCGCTAGGTCACCAACGGCCGGGGGAAGATGATTGGCAAGAAACTACATTCATTGCCGTTAGCTTTTCCTTCCACATCCCACAGATTCGTGGTACACGTACATCCATGAGCACAGGGTATTTGCGAACCCACTCAATGAACTGCGAATTGTGCAGCATGCCGTCGGGTGATACGCGGCATTCATCAAATGCTGAGTAGAATTTCTAGCAGACCGACTTAGTTGAGAGCCTCAAATCAGACAAATGACGAATGCATACCTTGGGAATAAAGTTGAACCCTTCGAGGTATTCGAGCAAGTAGTTGTAGTCTTTCTTGAGCATGCAACCCTCACTTTCCCTGTGCAACGAAATTCTCGTTACCCTTCGCAAAGAGCCGTCGTCCGACGTCACATACCGCTCGAGCCCGTAGATGATGCCATACATCGTGAAAATGTAGCTGATGCGGTCCTCAGTGTTGCCCCTACCAAGACCACAGTGTTAGTCAGAGTCTTAGGCTCGAACTTCCGAGTGCGATGCTCTCACTCATAGCACAGTGCGAGCGTGCACACAAACATCTCGCGGGACACGAACTCGCCATCTTCGTCTGCGAAGATCCGTGTCGTCGCCTCTGCATTGCCCAAGTTAGCTCCTTCCGAGCTTTAGTCGAACGTATCCAACAGTCGACGCACCGCCATAGAGCCGCTGCAGCAGCTTGGACGACAGCAAACCATCCTTCCTGGCCACGTAGCGGTGGTCGGAGCTCTCCACCAAGTCACCCTGCAGCCACAATCAGCGATGCCCACTCAGCGTCTCGCCACCAAACCCAACCATATCCAAGCCGATCCTCGCACCTTGAAGGTCAACCATGCGATCGCAAACTCGGCCGGTACGACTGTTCCAGCGATGCAACCACCGTGAGCCAACCACAACTACCACGATCCCCTTGACCCGGTCCACGTACACGGCCTGCAGACGCTCGCGTGGGCGTGGGCAGTGGACGGCGCGGCCCCCATGGCCGTGCGGCTTCAACGTCGCGTCCTGCGCTCGGAAAAACGCGGATTCCGCTCGTTCTTTCGGGCGCCGGGCGCACGGTCACTCGGCTGCGCGTGGCGACGCTCTCTCTCTGTCGTGGCGCGCGCGGCGCGGCGTTGAGTGGCGTCGTGCGGGTCGCTCTCTCGCGACGATGCCGCGTGCGATGCGGTTGAGGGAAAAAGTGGGGAAGCGTAACCGCGCCCCCAGAGGCACCACGTAACCGGGTACGATGTACCCTTCGGGTACACTCGAGTGCGTCAGAGCATGGGATGTACCCTCTCTACTCTATGGCTTCAACTGTCCATCGCGCAGTCGTCGTCGATGGGGCGTTGTCCGATTGTGAAAGGGTACACAACGTAACCTGTACCCACGCGGGGTACAGTACAGAGGAAAAGGGTACGCTGACGAAAGTGTAACCTTGAATCTGGAGGAGAGCTGACTGGGAGAAATCTTGAAAATTACATCACCTACTCAGAGGGCGACCTGGGGAAGCGTTCGAAGGGAGACCTGGACCTCGATTCGGACGAGCTCCGACTCTCGGACAATCGCTTGGAGGGATCGTCTGCATTGGTTGATGATGGTGCGGGTCGTGGAATTCGGATTGCGGCGAGACGCAGTCGCGATCAAGTGCTCGGGGGCCGAGAACTCGGCCAAGGCGAGGCGTTCCGTGTTGAGGCTATCCCCGATGCTGGCAAAAACAAACCGTGTCTCAGAAATAGTGAGAGGCAGTGGCGTCTTGGAAGGATGGTGTACCTGAGCGACACTTGGAACAGATGGAGAGGACACAGTCCGAGGCAGTTGGGACTCGAAGACCAGAAGGGATCGTCATTGCCTTCCTCTGCCGATTGGCGGCCCACGTGATAGATCACGGGGTAGCATAAAATCAGCCCAGCCAGCGCAGTCGGGCATCCTGATTTGAGGCCAAGGTCAATGGAGCGGCGAAAGAGAGCGCTCGTGGGTTGCGCAGTAAGATGAAGCACGAGATCTTTCGCTGCCAGCACTAGCTGCTGATGAGCCGCATCTGAGATACTAAGGAACTGTGGAGATTTGAGGTCGGCGTTGGCATCGATGAGCACTGTGGAGTGGAGGTTGGTGACGAAATCCAAGCACTTGAGCCGAACAAACTCGCCAGTGTTGACAAAAAACAGGTTATCCGCCAAACGCACCGTCGAGAGACAGTGCAAGCCATACTGCCTCCATTTTTCGTCGACTGCAAACGCATCCACCAGTGCGGCGTCGGTGTCGCACTCGAGTCGACACGAATCTACCAGACAGCTCGCTCGGATACCGAGCCCTACAAGCACAAGATCGCGCACAAGCACGGCTAGCTGCTGGTCGTTCAACCTCTGGAGCCGATTTCTCGCATGTTTTCTCTTGTTCTTCGGCGCAACATCCGAACCTGCAGCTTCTCCACTCAATACAGTCCGCAGGCCTTTCACGAGGTTCGGCCAGTCCTGCACGAAGGAGACGATGCGCTGCGCTCGGTCCAGTGAACGAAGACGGTCCGAAGACACAGAAAGAAGCAAGCGCGATGCCTTTTTGAAGCAGTTGCGGTCTTCATGCTGGAGAAACTTGCTGATCTCACATGCGAACGCTGCGATCACGTACGTGTAGCTGCTCGACGCCATTGTCGTCGATGTGGAGACCCGCACCACGAACCACGAGGTCGTTGATTGGTTGAAAGCGGAAGATGAGCTGTAGAGTACCTCGTCTGAGTGCCATTATGTAGCCAAGTGTGAAGATTCTTGGTGACCTTTGCAATCGATGACAGTGATTGATGCATCCATCCATCGCAAACATGAGTCTCTCGCACGAGGAAAGGATTCGTCTCGTAGCCCATTCGCAGTAGCAATCTGCTTTTCCGTTCTGCACCCCCAATGCCCATGCGACTAGCCTTATTTCTTGCGATTATCTCAGGAATCCACGTTGACGCGAAACACGCATCACCAAATTCGTTGGCGTTCCTTCACGCAGATGACAACACAGCTAACCACCGAATGATCAACCACTCTCGAGAGAACCAAGTATGGAGACCAGATACTCTGCAGATGCTTCGCCGGGGTCAATGTGGAGATAGCAGCCACTTTCCGAGCTGTCCACTCGGTTTCTACTGCCACCCATGGGGGCGTGGATTCTACCAATGTCTCAGGTCTCCGGAACCCGGCGCAGTGGTCAAGCCAGACAGCGAGGTGGATGGAGACCATCTCGCGACTCTCCTCGGACTCACGTTCTCGACGTGTTTCCAAGGCTGCCGATCACTCGAAGGCTCGTGTCGAGCCATTACATTCACGCACACGGACGCCAACAAGCCCACTCGCTGCGACTTGTTCTCCAGTGCCAAACCCACGCTGCTGTTCAAGCAGGGCGCGCTCGCGAGCATTCTCTCTTTGTCGGTGCGACACCACTAAGTCAGATTCAGATTCGAGTGCGAGTTTCAGTCTCGCTGCGTAATCACATTGTGACCCCCATCCAAAATTTTCACTGGGAGAGAGAGTACGTCACTGAGACGAGGTAGTGTCAGTTGAGCTCCTCAACAGCTCCTCGGGCCACGAAGCCAGCATGCGT
The DNA here is from genome assembly GCA_023091665.1 of Pythium myriotylum. Classification (NCBI taxonomy): domain Eukaryota; phylum Oomycota; class Peronosporomycetes; order Pythiales; family Pythiaceae; genus Pythium; species Pythium myriotylum. Next base: position 1,005,551 of record JALJCQ010000009.1, read on the forward strand.
CGGCACGTCACGGGCTCGCCGGTGCCCTCGGTCGCGTCGCTGGCCCCGTCCACGCATGGCGCGAGCGAGAAGACGACGGCGCTGGTCGTGACCTGCTCGGCCATGCTCTCGCTCGCGCTGTTCCTGCGGCTGCTCATGATCTGCACGATCAACCGCAAGCTCCTTCTTCAGCAAAACTCGGCGCGCCGTCGGCGGCTCAAGCTCGTGCAGCACGCGCTCGACGTGAGCGTGTACATCGTGCTCTGGTACGCGATCAGCATCGGCATGACGCTATTCAACAAGTGGTTCCTGCGTGTCTGGGCCGACGGCGGGTACCCGTTCTCGACGACCATGACGTGTCTGAACATGTTCCTCAAGTGCCTGCTCTCGCGACTCTTTAACCACTGCAGCGCGACCAAGATGAGCCGGCTCAAGAGCAGCGTCTACTGGAAACTCGCTGTACCCATCGGTCTCTGCACGAGCCTCGATATTATGTTGTCCAACTTATCGTTCTTTTACATCACTGTCACATTCTACACGATCGTCAAGTCGGGAGGAAACGTGTGGAACCTACTCTTCTCGGTTTGCCTCGGCCACCAGCGCGCGTCGTTCGCGCTATTCTGCGTAATTCTTCTCATCTCATCGGGCATCGGGCTGGCGAGCTACGGATCGACGCAGTTCGTGCTTCACGGATTCATCCTCGTCCTCACGGCGTCCATCATTGGCACTCTGCGCTGGGTGCTCACGCAATCGCTACTCAAAGAGATGGATGAATCCTCCAACCGTATTCTCGCGGTCGTATACTACATTTCACCGGCTAGTGCGGTCGGTCTGCTCCCCATTGCACTGTTCTCCGAAGGAAGGGATTTGCTGCACTCAAAATTCGTCACCAATTCAGCTCTTCTTGTTCAGTCGCTCGGCTTCATCTTTGTAAGCGGCTGCTTCGCATTTGCTCTCATCTTTGTCGAGATCTTACTTGTGAAAAAGACATCGGCTTTGTCTCTCGGAATCGCTGGTAGTTTTAAAGATGTGACGCAAGTGCTTCTGGCTGTGTTCATCTTTGGCGACCATCTCGGGCCCATCAATGTTGTGGGACTGGTCGTCGCGACCTCCGGGATGCTCATCTATACTTTTATCAAGCACGGCGAAGCTGCCAGCTCGCCTTCAGGTCGATACTCAAGGTTGCCAGTGTCTGATATACAAAACGGCAAACACGGGCCCAAAGCAAGCTCTCCAATCGCTGTAATGATGGAGGAAGGTCGTGGAACGGCAGCTTCTGCGTCTCCCAAGTCCAAGAGTGCTCTTGAGCTTACGCGGAGAGAAAGCAAAGAGTATTCCTCGGAGAAAGAGCTCATGCATGTGTAATAGAAACTCGAGATGAACAATAGGATACTATTCGATGCTGCACGCTATGCGAGGTTTCTTGTGACGAAAGATCGCTCTCTGTGGCAGCGAGATGGGAGAGGGTATTATTGGCCCTTGCGTCAAACGAGACAATACCTTGGTGCATTTTTCTCGTGTCCAAAGTGGTAAAAGTTCAGAAAAAAACTGAAACGGCATGAGGGTTCTTTTTTTTGTGGGCAGTTTCACCAAGACGACGCACAACAGATGCATCCTACAACATTTGGTCTGGACTGATTAGATCCGGTGTTTTGACACAAACCAATAAAGAACCCCAATCACAAGGCTGGAGAGTTTCTCACCAGACGACAACCCGTTCTTACGTGCCGTATCCAGTTGATATGCTGGACTCCAACACGAGTGCAACCCAAACTGTTGGTTGGCAGACTTTACATGCTGGCAGAGACGTTCTCCTACGATCCCTCGACGGATCAACGACACTCGCATTCACGCGCGGCGAGCTGACCACTTGAATGCAGGCAGATCCGGTGAGTCAGGGTATCGTCATTCGCCATTGTTGCCCATCCGCACTAGCCATGGATACCGGTCGCTATTGCTCTTCACCTCGATTTCGCTATGCCGTCCAGGTCTTCGCATGCATGGGCCTTTCGACTGCCATCAGCGTGGCGATGACACTGTATCTCAAATGGTTTCTCCGTGTTTGGTCCGATGGTGGATATCCCTTTGCAACAACTATGACATGCGTATCCACGTTCTTCCAGTGGCTTTTCTCGATCGTGATCAGCGCTTTCAGCAAGACGAAACCCCCAAGCCTGTCGCGCTCAGCATACTGGAAACTAGCTGTCCCCATTGGCTTGTGCACGAGTCTTGATTTTCTCTGCTCAAACCTCGCGCTACTTTACATCACAGTCACCTTCTTCACCATTGTCAAGGCTTCGTCCCACGTCTGGACACTACTATTTTCTGTATGGCTAGGCCACCAGCGAGCGACGTGGCCGCTAGTTGCGGTTATTGTCCTGATCTCGTCAGGCATCGCGCTCTCCAGCTACGGCGCAACCTCATTCAACATCACAGGCTTCCTCCTAGTTCTCGCGGCGGCTGTCTTAGGAACACTCCGGTGGGTGCTGACGCAGTCGCTGTTGGAAGAGATCCCCAACTCTCCTAACCAGATTCTAGCGATCGTCCACTACACCTTACCCGCCAGTTCGCTTGGTCTACTTCCTGTCGCAATTGTGTATGAGGGCAAGGATCTCATCAAGTCCAAGTTCGTCACACAATCCACTCTACTGCTTGAGTCCTCTGGGCTTATCCTTGGGTTGGCGGTGTTTGGATTTGCTCTCGTTGTCGTGAAGATACTACTGGTGAAGAAGACGTCGGCACTCACACTGGGGATCACAGGCAGCATTCGGGACATCACCCAAATTTTGTTTGCTGTGATGCTCTTTGGAGACTCCCTTCCACTTGTTAACTCCGTGGGCTTAGCCGTTGCAATGAGCGGTATGCTTCTGTATGCAATTTTGAAGAACCGTGATGCCAACGAAGAAGAAGTTCTCTCGAGATGTTGTAGAGACACTGACGGCACTGAAGAAGATCTGGAGCAAGGCAGAACGACCCCACGAGATCTTGACGCATCGAATTACGAGTTAGTTCATTCGCCTAAACATGAGAGCTCGGATTTGAGATCACCGACGCAGCAGATGTAACGCAACTATTGTCATCCTGCAAATCGTGATACCTGCTAGGCGAATCTAGAATGATAAACTATCAACCCCATGGAAAGAATTGAAACATACAAACACGCAACAGGCTCCAAAGTCACATACGACATTTAGCTAGCTGACGATTGACGCAAGTTTAAATGATAGCTTAGATTCTCGCTCATTGAAACGGACAACAGCCTCCACGGCTACAAATGCGCAATGACCAACTCGTGAGATAATCATTATCTAGTCAGCCAGCAGAACCGACGATCTTGATGCGAAACTGATAAATATACTCGGCAGTATCCTCATGCCGTGAACCGGGGGATATACTCGCGGACAAGGCCATCACGACACGCGGAAAAGACGCGATGAGTAGAAGATGACACCGCAAGATCACGAACGGGATCGTACTCTGGGCCCGTCAGTTCAAGTGATACAAGCGGTGGGCCTTTAGCGTGCTGAAGCAAGTTGCTCCAGTTGGAGCATGTTCCGTCTCCCTGAGCGGTCCACACGCTGCCACGATCGTCACCAGGAATAACAATGCGGTGGATTGCGCCAGTACCCCGTGAAACAGCATGAACGGGCGAGCTTGACAACCACGAAAACCATTAGAGATCGCACGACGAGGTCAGTCACACCCTTCGCACCTGCTGTGTCGTAAATCCCAAGTCATCAGGGTGCCATCCTCCCCACCAGTCACGAGCATGGGAATTCCACTCGAAGATGTTGCCGCACACGATAGAACCGAAGCCGTGCAAACTAGATCCAGGGCCTAACACGAAACAGAACGCGTCGGTCATAGAAATCCGTGCAGGAAAGAAACTCGACTAGCTTACAAGGTCTCGTGCGCGAACGTCGATCCCCAACACTTTGCCGTTTTCCAGACCCGTAAAGAGAATTTTCCCCTCCGTCTCGAACTCGTTCACACCGCTCGATTCATCTCCGCTCGGTAGCGTTGCTAGCGATGTATTCATATCATCCAGCAAGGCGAGGCACTGCGCCGGACTTGTATCTTCGTTGTTCCACGCAGCGACAATCTCTTGGTTTCCACAGCACCACAGATGCACCGCACCGTCGGACGCGCTTGCTGTACGAACACTGACACGGTCAAGACGACGACCTATTGGATCAAGCTCCAAACCAAATACTCACAGACAACATTGCGACCTCGTCCGACCACAGCCAGATCCGTGACGCCACCTCGATGGCCCTTGAGCACCGCCGCACAGCGCCCATTCTCGACGCTCCAGATGCGCAGCGTGAAATCAAGCGAGCCTGTGAGCACGACCTTGCTGCTGGGAAAAAACGCGGCGCGTGTCACGTCAAGCATGTGGCCCTCGAGGGGTCTCGCCGTTTTGTTCTCGCCCAGATTCCACAGTGAACACTTGCCGTCAGCGCCGCCTGCCACCACGAATTGCTCGTCCGGAGACACATCGACGCTCAGAAGCTGCGGACGCACCACGCGGTGGCTCGTAATCGGCTCGATCTCGCGGAATTCGTCGGGGAGGCTCGCCGGGACCGGCGCGAAGACGTCGAGCGACTCGCGCGGGGCCTGGAACACCACGCGCAAGAGATCCGCGTCGTCCGCCGAGGCCGCGCGCACTTGGACCCAGTCGCTTCCGCGTTGCGTGACTTGCACGAGGTGCGCGGCGTTGTCTTTGCCGTGGGACGCGGTCGCGGCGTCGGCGAGCGGCAGCTCGAAGGTCGCGTTCACGCGGCTCTCGACGTCCACGCGCGGCGCGTCGCCGCCGCAGAAGCGCAGCGTGCGCTCGCGGACGTTCAGCCAGCAGCTCTCGCGCGGCTGCAGGTGCCAGTCGGGCTGCAGGTCGGCGTAGAAGGCCCTCGGCGTCGGCGTCGCCATGGTCGTGGTTCCGACAGTTAGGTGAGGTATCTTGGGGTGGCGCCAATTCTCGAATTTTGAAAAAAAGACGAGGGTCTTAAGTACGGATGAGTTGGAAACGCACTTAGTGGGAGCTCCATGAAAGGCCGCAATGGAAAGATTCGTTGGATCGGATCCGCGGAAAAAGACATGGCGACGGCAGGCGATCTCTTCGGCGAGAAGGCGGCGAGCGAAGGGACAGCGACGCGCGGAGCCGCCATGGCGACGTTCCTGCGGTCGGCGATCGGCCGCGCGAGCGAGAGACTCGTAGCGACGGCCGCCTCGGCGAAGCTGTCGGTCGTCGCAGAACAGCCAGAGGAAGACAACCAGAGCCACGACAAGCCCGCCGACGGAGACAGCGCGCTGGACGAGCGACACATCAAAGAGGAAGCAGCTGTAGCTTGTTGCGAGACTGCGAGCTCAAGTGACATGGAAGTGGAGGAGGAAGAGGAGGAGCACGATGCGCCGCAATTCGAGGTGCAGATCCACGAAACGCCCAAGCAATCCAAAAGCGCACCGAGTATTGACGACGACACGCTGTCAAAAGCAGAGCAATGGGCATATTGCGACGTTCTTCTGCGGCCAGATGAATGGGGATTCGGCTTTAACCTGACCGTGAAGCCCACTCCGGACGGCTACCGCTATTCGACTGCGACCTCTATAATCTTAGTGGCGTCGTTTCGTCGACTTCATGGAGAAGACGTTGGGCCAGCAGAGGCCTGTGGGAAGATTCGAGTTGGAGACATCCTCTATTCCATCGACGGCGAGCGAGTCTCGACACTAGAAGCTGTGGCTGCGAGTCTGGGCACCGTGGCCGAGTTAGATTCTACCGGAAAGTCGTCCGTGCTACTTCGATTTCTTCGTCCAATTGGAGCTGTTTGCGAAGCGCCCACAGCAGTCCACAGCTTACCTGTAACTAAAGAATCTCTCACAAGTCTGCTTGAAAGCCGCCCAGATATTGCAATGCTCATCCGTGAGCTGGTTCTTAAGAACCAAAGTCTAGAGGAGCAGCTTCTGGCGAGTCGGCACAAGCAAGAAGAGCAGCGCATCCAACTTGATCAGCTGCACACGCTCTACGCAAAGACACAACTAGAAAACTGGACCGCGACAAAGCCATTTGCGCGACGAAGCGCAGTCGACTCATCCTCATTCGCGAAACCTCGAGCTGCGCTGTCATCTGCTGCCGCCCGACTGATGGGCACGAATCCGATGCAGTACGACGTCGAGTTCGCCATCAGAGCAGAGTGTGAGCGTCTTACGCGCAAGTTTGAACAGCAACTCTCAGCTGAGAGGAATGCTCTCCAAACGAAGTTTGATGCTCGCCTCGAAGCCATTTGCTCTGCAGCCGATAAGAAGATCGCCATGTTGGAGTTTGGTGTGAAGCAGCTGCTTTCGAGACCAGCGACCGTGGCTGATGGAGATGATTCAGGAGAAAGCAGTGCCTGCCCTGCTGAGGTCTCACCGCATGTAGTTGCCTTACGGCACCAGTTAGTGCATCGAACAACGCGGAGCCGGAGTTGTGTACTCTGTTTGCTATCAGGCGAGTTTGAGGCGATGGATTTTGAGTGTACGACCCGCCAAGATGCTTGCCGAGATGAGATCGTCAAGATCTTAAAAGAGAATGCAGTCCTCATTTCACAAAAAGGTGATACTGGGATCCGAGACCTACAAAACAGCAAGATAGTTGGAGATAGTCGAGTAGAACTAGCTACTCCAGAGATCGTCGAAAGATGTAATTCTGACGCAGAACCATGAAATTGTAAATCTTCCACTTGCAGCATCTCCTCACGCCTCAACTAGTCGCACACTCTTGAACGCCTTGATTGTCAGCAGTGTTGAAGATTAGGCGGATGATGTTCGGATTGGTTCCCGAGAAATGGTAGCTGGCCGAGTCAGCCATCGTGGTTTGGTTACTCTCGATAAAACCTTCGAGTTCATCATCGCTTGGGGTTTTACTTCCGTCTGACGTGGGCTTCCATAACCGTATGACATTTTCTATTCCACTTGTAGCGAGACATGTATCAAACGGATGTGGTTGCACGCAGTTCACAATGTCGGCGTCCGCATCGATGGCATTGAGTAGTTTTCCTGTGTTCTTGTGCCAGATGTAAGCCTTCCCATCGTCACTGCCAGCGACGATGCACTCGTCGTTCGGCCCAAAGAAGTTGGCCTCCTTGATGTCAGTCTGGAGGTTGCAGTACCCAATAAAACGCCGGGCGACGTCACAGTTCACTCGTTTGCCGTGCAACAAACTGCTCTGCCAAAACTTCGCATCACGATCGGAGGCAACACCTTCGTCGGCTTCCGCATCTGTGCCTTCTTCGGAGTCTGGTTGCAACGGCTCAACTTCAACATGTACGCCGCTGTCGCTACTTTCGCTCGACCTTGTCTCATCAACTGAGTGATCAGAATGTGAGGCCTCATCATCACCTCCTTGCTCATCATCGAAATTGTCGTCATCTATGCCCCCGCTGTCGTCGTGGGGCTGACGAAACACCCTTAGCTGACGCTCACTTTGGGCGGCGCGTCTACTGCTGACTTCGTTTAGCATTTCGTCCACGTCATGGCTGTGCGCTGGAAAATCGACCTTGTACTGACGGGCGCGATGCACGAGGTGACGACTGCGGCGACCTCTCTGAAGAGCGCGAAGAAGAGTAAGCTGCACTTCTCGATCACTTGGATCGAGCGACTCGGCGAGCTTGGCATACTGGGACGAGAGATAGTCGTCTGCACGCCATGAGCGACCAAGATATGCCTTCGCCATGCTGTGGTAGACATCCTTCCTAAAAGAATCCGACATTGTCTGCAATGTCGCACGAGCACTGCAAAGCTCGTTGAAAACTTCCAGAGACGCATTGTAATTCTTGGCCATAAGGAAAACGAGGCCTCGCGAGTACAGCATTTGCAGGTCGTTCCGGGTGAGTCTTCCAGCTGTACGAGGCGGAACGATACTCTGATCCATCGCGGCTGCGTACAGCCAGTCGGGCATCACTTCTTGAGCCTTTCCACTGACTAGGCTCTTGTCGAACACGGTGGTAGGAGAGGTTACATCTTCAGTAGATCGAGACTCACGATGGTGTGAACGGAACAAATAGATATGATCGTTGTGGTAGTTCGCAAGCACCTCAGACCCATCAGAAGAGAACTGAATGCTCGTGCCGTGCGAGTCGTCGTGGCGGTGCCGCATGGTGGCATCGCTCATTGCATCCATGTGCAAATGTGGCGGCGCGAGAATCTCAACCGGCACGGTCGCGTCCACGCTTGTTGTCGCTCTCACGATCGAGCCATCACTATGGCGACGGATCCGTAACGCTTGTGTACGCAGCATGCGCCTGTCGTACATACGACTGTAAAAGTCACCGCACGCGATGACAACCTTGGTCGGGTCGAGTGGGTGCGAGGCCATGGCCATGCCCCTCAACGTGCCGCCCGTTCTCGTTTTGCCCAGTCGGATGAGCACGCCGGAGGCAGCGTCGTCGCCGTTGCCTTCTCCTGAATGGGTGCCGTCGATTCGAGGCAGTGCGCGTACGTCAAATTGGTACACGATTCCGTCTTCACCAACGCTCCAGAACACTTTCGGTACTCCTTGAGAGCTCGCAATGTCTTTGACGCGACCCGTATGGAGCCGAAACTTCTTGGTCGCCTCCCGACGGAACGGCGCGTAGTGAATGCGCACTTCTTTGTCCATCGCGCCGGTCGCGAGGATGTGGTCGTTCGTCTCGGGCACGAAGCAGACCGCGAAGATGTTGAGGCGGTGGCCCGTGTCGATGCGCTCGCGCTGCTGCTTGGTCGCATAGTCCCAGACCACGAGCCGCGTGTCGTCCGATCCCGAGGCCAGCAGCGTGCCGTTCGAGTTCCAGCGCAGGTGGTTCACGCAGCCGTCGTGGCCGGCGAGCGTGGCGTCGAGCGCGAGGCGCCTCATGAAGGCGGCGTGGCCGTGGAGGGCCGCGGCGATTGCGCGGCCATTTCCGAGCCGTTCGCGCTCGGAGAGCAGCGCCCACGGAGCGCGCGCGTCGGCGGAGTGCGTGAAGTGGTCGTAGGCGCGGTAGCGAGCGGCGGGCGCCATGGCGACGCGCCGAGAGCGAGAGCTTCTTCCCGTCGCTTCTGTCGGTCGGTTCTCAGATCTCCAACGAGAACTTCGAGGTGGGACAGTAGAGATCTCGCGATTGGTGGAAAAAGAGGTCGGTTTCAATTGGTAGGAATGTTTCTTCAATGATGTCATTTCTGCCAATCCACATGGGCGTGACGATGCCCTGACAACCCACTCACAGAGTTTTGTCTGACCCCATGACGAGCTACAAACTGAATTGACTAATGGCATCACCGGCGATGAAGCGATCGGCGCGCGCCCAGCACCACGCGCGGACGCCGTCGCGCGCGCGAGTCGCGCAGGTGGCGCTGGCGCTCGCGGTGACTCTGCTCGTGTGGTGGAATCTCTCGATGTTCTCGGTGGTCACGCGCCAAGCGAAGAGCGAGAGTTCTGGTCCTCTGCTGCGCGCGGAGACAGCCGACTCGCCGCCCGAGGCTGTTGAGCGATCGACAGAGCCCAAGCCGTGGTTTCTAGAGCCAGAGTACTATATGAAAGAGGTGCGTCAGCATTGGACGTGGCGCGAGCATTCGTACACAGCGGCTGATCGATTGGTGGACAGACCGGCTGCGATTTCTCGGCGGCAGTGACGTTGTTTGATCCACGCCAACTGCAGATCAACTGCGACAACATTCATCAACTTGAGCACGGCGAGTTTCTTGGACAAGGATTTTGGCGGGAGGTGTATCGCTCGCAGTGGAATGGTACGTCACTACGGTCATCAGTGGAGATTGAGCAGTATCTCATGGTGTCTTATGAGGATAGGACAGGTCGTCGCGATCAAAGTCGTGAAAGAGAAGCTTCTGGACCGCACGGATATCGTCCCGCGCCACGTCGAAGAAGCCGCTGCGATGTTCCCAATTCGAAACGAGCCCAATATTGTCTCACTCGTGGGTTGGTGCAACTCGACCGTTGTTGTTGAGTACGTCCCCCAGAAGCTAGACGAGCTCGTGTTCGACATTGGAAACAAGCTTCCCGTCCAGCGAGCGCTTGAACTGGCGAGAGACGCGGCTCGTGGGCTTATGCAACTCCATGAAGCGCCGGGCGGGCCTTTTGCCCACACGGATATCCAGACTCGGCAGTTCCTTGTTGATACCAATGGTCGTCTGAAGCTCAATGACTTCAATCGTGTCAAGTACGTTGGATCATGTCTTCTCCCGGGAGAAGAATCCAGTAAATGCAAGGCTCCGGTTGCTGTCGCTAAGGGCAAGTGGCGAGCACCCGAAGAGTACGAGAGGCGGGATATTGACGAGAAAGCTGACATTTACAGCCTCTCACTGGTGTTGTGGTCTCTTCGCGCACGCACAAAGCCATTCAACGATTTGGAAAAAGATGAGGTGTATGAACAAGTGCCACAAGGCAAGCGACCAGACCTCAGTGCAATGGCAGATTATCCACTGGCGATGCAGCAGCTGATTCAGCAGTGCTGGGAGCATGATCCAGCAAAGCGGCCGACAGCAAGAGAAGTTGCACTGAAGATCGACACTATTCTGAAGAACTATGTTGCGTCAACGTCATAATGTTGTGCTGAACGATACGATTTTGATTTCTTAAGATGTTGTTTCGACACATAATTAAACTAAAAATCTTCATTGAACATTGCTGGCAAAGGCTTTCAGTCAGACTTGGCAAGGGGATCTTCCTCGAACTCTCCCAACCACCACTGCGCGCAACCCTTGGGTCTGCAAAAGTTGGTGACTGCGTTCGGACCGACCCGTGCGCGACACAGCGGGCAGTGGAATTCGAACAAAAGCCACTCAAAAATGCACTCGCGGTGGAACGCATGGTGGCATGGCAATGTCACAGTCGAGTGAGCTGGTTCTTCGCACGAAGATTCATCGCAGCCACAATCGGAGGCCGACCAAGAAACCTCTTCATCCATGTCTTCGAGGCAGATTGCGCACTGCGCCTCGTCATGCTCGTCGTCCCACGTGGAGGCGCACGAGGCTGCATCTTCTGCGACTGACCCACAGTCACTTAGGGCGAACGAACGAGATGATGAGATAATTGTTGAGGTCGAAAAGCGCTTGGAGTGGGCGAGACTGCGGTTGTCCACGTAGATCTGCAGCAGAGAACGGCGGTCCTGTTCATTGGCGACGCCAAGGAACTCGAAGAGAGCAGTTGGTAGAAGACGACGCGCGCGATGACACTTCATGGCGCTTCCAGGAAGCAACACACAGCGAAGCAAGTGGAGGAGCACAGTTTCGAGTTTGCGTTTGCGGTCTTCAATGACACGCTGCGAAGAAGAACCCAAAAGTCGGCGCTTTGGAAAGCACTCGGCCATGTAGTCACGGATGGCCTGGCATGAGCCATTGCACTTGATTGCGTGACACGTGTAGAGCTCGTCGATTTGGACCTTGAAAGCCAGGAACTCTGAGTAGCGGTATGACACGCTCCACTTGTGCTTGGTCACGATGCTTTCCATGGCCGCGTGGTAGACGATGTGGTCGTCTTCGACTGATGTCGTCGTGAAATGGATGTCGAGAGGGAGAGCCTGGCGAGGGCAGTCCTTTTGCTTGAGCGTTCTGAGCGGCACGTTGCGAACCGCTTCAACGTCCCGCAACTCTTCCGGGCAATTGTATGGGCGACGCGGGCGCGCCGAGGCTGGGGGTGACATGAACACCGAGAAGTTCATAGTGGCTTGGTGGCTGTCAGTTGGATCCGCTTGTGGGATGCAAGGCAAGTTGTGGAATGAACAGACTCAGCCGCGGCGATTATTCGCTGACCGGGGGCAGAGGCATGTGCACGCAGTGGATGGCGATCCCTGGCCCAGACCAACCGTCGCGTGCTGAAGCAGCATGAGACAGATCCCGCCAGGTCTCGCTTTCGTCTGCGTGCAGCATCGGCACATAGCCGGGCGCGTAGCCCTTCGGGCAGCGAACGGGTCACCCCAAGCACCACGATGCTGATTGGCTGTCTTGTCGGTGACGTCGTCACCAATTCGCAGTACGACATTTGATTGGCTATCCATACGGTATAGTACGTCTCTGATTGGATAATGAGTGCGCGTCATCGGATCGACCCTAATGTCGAAACAGTGGTCATTGACGCATCCTGCTGTCACATGATGTCCTCGAAGAAAACCTGCATTTTCCGTCGACTTTGTGGAATCTCGAATGCCCTGGCTGACGTGCGTTCTCCACGCAGCGAGACCTCGTCTTGTTTGCTGGAATCTGGATCTCCTGAGGATGTCGCGTTCTCATGTCTGACTGTTTGACGGAATTCTTTGGTCAACAGGAATTCTAGGGTGGCGACGCATTTCTGTGGCTCCGCGTTGTCAACTCGCGTGGCCTTGTCGAGGGCCGCGCGTGCACGTCTTTAGAACCACTTCATCGCCTGTTGAGCAATTCGTGTGGACAGCAAACGCCTCGATCTCAGGCTGCTTGGGGAAGAACTCAGCGAGATTCGTTTAGCGTGACGGAGTCTGTCGAGACGACGTGGAAGAAGCACATTGGCTAGTGGATTCTGCCGGGGCAGTCGACTGAGTATGCGCGAATTAACGGTACGGTGCGTGGACTATGTCTCAGCCATTTGCGTGATCTGTCCTTGGTCTGCGCTGGATCTCTTGGAGGCTGCTGCTTCACTCGTTTGACTGAACCAACACTCTGATCAGAGGAGCTGAGATCACGAGAGGAGATGGGTGGCCCAGGAGAATATCCAAGCACCAAGCGAGGATGATGGAGATTCGACCTGCACAGTTTCTGTAATCGCACCTACACTTTCTGAACACCTCCGAAGAAGAGGAGGATGATGGGTAATTCTCGGGGTCTTCCCTCCACCACTTCCCTTCTCTAGTCTTTGTGGCGTGCAACAGCCCTCGCTCTATGTGGGACGGTTTCATGTCCGCGACACGCCCGCTCATGAAAGTTGCAGGGGGCCGTACGACAGGACGCACGTGCGGCGAATCTGGCCGCCAGGAACACACTGAGATCGAGATATTGCCACGCGACCCATGCTAAATAATGGCTGTAGTCTGGTTTACCACTGCCATGTATGCCGTGACGCACATGGGGGGCGATTCAGCTCTGTGACGAGGCTGTTAAAGCGACGTGTCATTCGGGTATTGGCTTCGTCTACGGTATCCAAGCGGCGCGCGCGTCATCTTTAACATGGCACTTCTATGTCGACTTCGCGATGGACCTTTCGAGCCTGATCGTTCTCTTACTTCTTTGTAACCTGGCATACCCTTGTGTGAGAGATGCGGAGCAGGGTCAGGCAATACCTTTGGGCCCCAATGACTCGGCCATGTGTGACAACGGGGACATAGGCTGACGATGCCAGCGACCTCAAAATATGACGCTTCCAAAGCAGCGAATCGGTTGTTTCTCATACACTTACGACAACGGCAACACTCAAATTTGTATCTGGCAGAGTGACGACAGCCGGCGTGGCAAGAATGCCGACAAGCATCCTCGCCACCAACAATTTTCTCAGAATAACTATTGCAGCCTTAACTTGGCATGTGCCACTCAGGCCATGCAGTCAGTTAAGCTCAACAGACAAGCTGGAGAGCTAGACGTGACCATTTGGTAGCTTAATGTGGCTGCTAACCACCACCAACGTAGAAATTGAGGTTAGAAGAGTATTGGCAGAGGTTTTCTTCTCAAGGATGCGAAGCCTATCGGATCGCGATAGCTTTGGGACGCTCGAGGCTATTGCACCCCACCAACTGAAAGCTGAAATTCGGAACCAGCAATATTCCTGCCTTTGCTTTTCGAGGATAGAATCGATATATTTGTCGTGGCTGGTTGATGATACATGAGTCCAGCAGAGCCGTACCAACTAGCCTGTAAAAGCGGTATCCCAATGCCAAGCACCAGGTTGTACTCTTGCAGAGCCACAGCGATGTCCCTCTCTTCTACGAGACTCGACGGGACAAATTCTCAGCCAGATGTGGATAAATTGAATCCTTAGTGAGAGAAGGGGCTATCAAACTCCTGACGAGAAGTGAAAACCTCGTGATGAGTGGAGTAGAAGGAGGTTGCCGGTACCTCTGGCTGAATGAAGTCTTCGCACCGTATCGCGAGAGACTATGCAAACACACTTCCGGGCCCGTCCATTGAGATCCATGTGATCATAGCCACCAGTAGGGCCGGAACTCTGCGAAGCCAGGCCGGAAGAATGTGACTTGCAGTCGCTCTCATCCCTCACGAGCCAAGGATCCCCCGGAGCAACTCCGTCCAGTTGCACATAAATGGTCCATTTTATAGATATCATAATAAAGTTCATTCACGGGCTGTATTTCAGCGAATCACTCATCGTTAGTTACCTCTTTTTCACCAATCGTATCCCATACGTCGACGGCAAATCTTCCACCTCCCAATCAAAGCTGCAGCTCCAACACCATCATGGCAGACAAGAAGAAGCCCTCGGACAAGCCTGATCTGATCTCCGTGGAGGAGCAGGAGGAGTTCCTTCGCGTGCTCCAGCAGCTGCGGCTCGTGGACGACCCGTCGGCGCTGCTCGAGGCCGAGAAGCCGCGCTCGCAGGACGACTACAAGTTCTGGAAGACGCAGCCCGTGCCCAAGATCGACGAGTTCCCGAGCGACCACGGGCCCATCGATGAGCCCAAGACTGTCGCCGATGTGCGTCCCGAGCCGTACACTATGCCCGCCGGGTTCGAGTGGTGTGACATCGACTTCACGGTGGAGAAAGAGGCCCAGGAGGTGTACGACCTGCTCACGCTCAACTACGTTGAGGACGACGACAACATGTTTCGCTTTGACTACTCGGTGGACTTCCTCAAGTGGGCACTGACGCCTCCAGGGTACTTCAAGGAGTGGCACGTCGGCGTGCGCAACACCAAAACCGGCAAGCTCATGGCTTTTATCAGTGGCATTCCGGTCACCACGCGCGCGTACGAGGCGACGATGAGAATGGCCGAGGTCAACTTCCTTTGTGTGCACAAAAAGCTCCGCACGAAGCGACTCGCGCCCGTGCTGATCAAGGAGATCACGCGTCGAGTCAACCTCAAGGATATGTGGCAGGCGGTATACACTGCCGGTGTCGTGCTGCCCATGCCCGTGGGCCAGTGCCGTTACTTCCACCGGTCGCTCAACCCAAAGAAGCTCATTGAAGTCGGGTTCTCTCGACTTCCGCCGCGCATGACGATGACTGCGACCATCAAGATGTACAAACTCCCAACGGCGCCTGTCACCCCAGGCTTCCGACCGATGGAGAGGAAAGACGTGGCCGAGGTCACGACGTTGCTGAAAACCTACCTGGACAAGTTTGATCTTGTCCCTGTTTATGACGAGGACGAAGTCGCCCACTGGATGCTACCGCGAAACGGTGTCATTAGCTCGTACGTTGTCGAGGACCCTGAGACCAAGAAGGTTACCGACTTTTGCAGCTTCTACCACCTCCCGTCGACGATTATCGGCAACGACAAGCACTCGACTCTGCGCGCTGCCTACTCGTTCTACAACGTCGCTACGTCTGTCACGCTCGTGGAACTCATGCAAGACGCACTCATCATGGCCAAGCAGAACGACTTCGACGTGTTCAACGCGCTGACGCTTATGGACAACATGGATTTCCTGCAGGAGCTCAAGTTCGGCGCCGGAGACGGCGACTTACACTACTACCTGTACAACTGGCGCTGTCCCCGCATGACTGGAGACCGCGTTGGTATTGTGCTCTGCTAGAGATTAGGAGCTGGATAGCAGGAAATATCATGCTGCATGCGCGCGATTTCATCTAGGTATCCCGCCTGTCTGGACATCCTATACACTTCGCTGCTACAGTATTTAAGGATATCCAGTTCGAAGTAGTTTGCAGTATTCGAGACGCAATTCTCATCTTCGTTCTCACCGTTGTACTTGATTCGATCGGGACGTTATTGCGTACCACAATACCAAGTTGCATGATGATAGCACAATCAAACGAGTCAATGTTGCTTCGAAGCAAATGAATTAGAACAGCATTACACCCAAGATAACAACTACTTCACTAGATTTCAATCTCCTTGGCCTTTCCGTCCGGGTTCTCAATCTCAACAACTTGCTTGAGCTCGATGAGTGACCCTGCACGCACGGTTGAGGTCTCAGAGGATATTGACGACACATCTGACAAACGCTGGATGTGGGCGTCAGTAGGCTTCACAACGTGACCTGTGTGGGTGCTTTGAAGGTTGCCCACTACAGATGATGATGATGATGAGGTGTTTGGAGCCGGCGATACCAAAGACGACACAGAGCCAAACGATGCGGCAGCAGAACCACCAGAGGACGTGAAAAAGTTGGTCATAGCGTGCGGACCGAGGCTGTTACCTTCGACATCTTCAGATGCACGCGATTGGTGGACACGAACGGAGGTCATCATGAGGGGATTGAACGGTTCAGTTTCAGAGAGCGTAGGCGATGCCGGCGGGATAACAAAGAACGACGAGGCCTGAGCAGGAGGCGGAGGTGGAGGTGCTCGTTTTGCCGCCATCGATGAGATTGATAAGGTCTTCTTGGATGCATTTCCTGGTGTTGACGGAGTGGGTGGGGGGAGTACTGGCAATGGCTCGTCGATCTCCAAAACAATCGACGGCTTCTTCGGTCGCGAAGTAGCAGAAGCGGATGAGGTGCCTCGCGACCGAGAGCGAGGGCGTTCGTCACCGCGACTGGCAGCTCGTTCTCGATTGAGCCCATCTCCGTACTTGTAGAGGTCATCGCACATACTGTCATGGAGACCCTGAATGGTGGTGGCGACGCTGACGTCGCTATCTCTTGGTTTAGGTGGAGCGCCTTGGCTGCGGAACGATGACGATACTGTCGACGTCGACGTGGTCATGGCGGATGTGTACTGCGGCTTGTGAACACCGTAGTCAGGTTGATGCTGTTGTCGTTGCGGTGGTGGCGCATACTGTGGTGCGGGGGTCTGTGCCTGTGTTTGATTCAGCGCGATCGTGCTCGGTGTCGCAACGTTGCTCGGAGATGGATCTACGAGTCGGTAGGTTGTGCTCTGATCTGGTCGGAATGGCTGTTGCAGCCCACGGTTCCCGGGGCTCACCACGGGTGTTGCCGAGCCGAAAATGCTTCCTCCGCCTCCTGTTCGGCCATTTGAGAACACTGAAAGACGATGCTGGTTACTTTGAGCCGAGAAACGCGACGATGGCGGGGGCGGCGGGAGTTCTATGGAGACAGTGGGCGTGCCGAGGTTCGGGTCGTGCTGGAACTTGGCGGCGACGAATCGCTTGTTCCGCTGTCTTCTTCGTATCAGCAGGATGACACCCAAAAGTGCAAGCAAGCCTAGAATTACGAGCGTGACGGAGAGCACGGCGTTGGATCCACCGTTGGCAGCCGATTTGTTGGTGATCGGCGTCGGCGTGGTCGGCTTGGGCGTTTGTGTCGGTGGCGGTGCTGCCGTTGTGGTGGTCGGAGCGGCGGTCGACGGGGCCACCGAGACGGGATGCGACTCCTTCCATTCAAAGTCGGACCCGGAGTGGCCTTCCTCTTGGCTGCCTTCATGCAGCGAAGCGGCACTCGTCTCCTCGACGAGTTCGTGCGGGTCCGCGAACGAGGACGCGGCGGCGGTGGGGTCCGCGCTCATGGTGAAATAGCCCGCTCGGACGGTCCGTCTTTCAGCGGGAGAGGCCGCTTCCACGCGCCGATTGCGCGGCGATCCACCTGCTCTATCCGGTCAGCGCGGTTGGCCAGACGGCCTCAATGATCCACGGCTCGCATGGACGCTGGCTTTCTCCGGAGCTGCTCGACAGGTAGAGGTCCAGCTCACCAGATGGTGAGCCGGTTCGGTTACCGTGTCACCTCCCGACAAGTTAACTGATTTCCCGTGGCAGTACTGTTCGACTCGTGTTGGAGACTAGCAACCTCTATTAGTCAATGGAGCTCTCCAGAAGGAAGATGGCTACACTTTTTCAGAGCGACTCGAAGGTCGGGCGGGTGGCTCGCGTCGCTGCGAGCACGCTCGCGATCGGCACGCGCTTCTGCTCCATGGTGTCGCGGTCGCGTACCGTCACGCACTGGTCGTCGAGCGTCTCGAAGTCGACGGTGAGGCACATGGGCGTGCCGATCTCGTCCTGGCGACGGTAGCGGCGGCCAATGCTGCCGGCCACGTCATAGTCCACGCTCGAGCCGTAGGCCAGATCCTGGAAGAGCTGCTCCGCAACCTGAGTCAGCGGCTCCTTCTTGACGAGCGGCAGCACGGCGAAGCGGTACGGAGAGATCTCTGGGTGGAGACGCAGCACCGTGCGCTTGCGGCCGAGCACTTCTTCCTCGTCGTAGGCGTCCAAGAGCATGGACAACAACACACGTCCAAGACCGAGCGCAGGCTCGACGACATGCGGCAAGTATTCCTCCTTCGTGATCGGGTCCTGGTACATCAAGCTCTTGCCGCTTGCGTCCATGTGCTTCTGGAGATCGTAGTTCGTGCGGTTGGCGATGCCCCAAAGCTCGCTCCAGCCAAACGGGTACTTGAACTGAATATCAGTCGTCGCGCGAGCATAGTGTGCGAGTTCCTCCTTGGCATGCTCGTGCTTGCGGATGTTCTCAGGGTTGACTCCGTACTTGAGCAAGAAGTTGTAGCACTCTTCAACCCAGAATTCATACCACTTATCCGACTCGTCCGGGTGCGTGAAGAACTGCAGCTCAAGCTGCTCGAACTCGCGCGTGCGGAACAAGAAATGGCCCGGTGAGATCTCGTTGCGGAAGCTCTTGCCCATCTGGCCAATGCCAAAAGGCAACTTCTTGCGCATTGTGCTCTGGACGTGCGCGAAGTTGATGTACGCACCTTGCGCAGTCTCCGGTCGCAAGTAAATCCAGTTGCAGGTCTCTTCCGTCGCGCCCATGTTCGTGCGGAATAATAAGTTGAACTTCTTGGCGGGCTGGAACGTGTGCACCTTGCCACAGCTCGGGCAAGGGATGGCGTGCTGCGACAGCAATGCGTCCATCTCCTCCAACGCCATCGATGCAATCGCTTCTTGCTCCTCTTTGGTCGTCAGCTTGGATTCCAGGAGCTGGTCCACGCGCACGCGCGAGTTGCAGTTGGAGCACACTGTCATCGGGTCGGTGAAGTTGTCAACGTGCCCCGACGCGGTCCAAACGGCCGAGTTCATGAGCACGGACGAGTCCAGACCGACGCAGTTGGGGCGCTTCTGCACGAACTCGAACCACCAGCGGTCCTGGATGTTCTTCTTCATGAGCGTGCCGAGCGGCCCATAGTCGAAGCTGTTGGCGAGGCCGCCGTAGATCTCCGAGCCCGGGTAGATGAAGCCGCGGTGGCGACAGAGCGCGACGAGCTTCTCCTGCAGATTGCCGGCAGCGGCCTTCTTGGTGGAGAAGAGGCGCCGCTGTGGCGCGCAGCGAGAGGCGACGGCGAAGCGCGGCATCTTCCTCACCAATTATCGCGAGCGGCTCAGAGAGATCCGCAGGTTTTTTGCTCCACACAAGGTTGGCGCAACATGCACAACGTTGAAGCAACATTCTGACGACATAAGAACGGCGCATTCGCCAAAAACGATACAGAATGGCGCTCTTCACGAGCGACGTTCGCCTCGTGCTGGATCTGCTCACCGGCGACCAAGCGCTGGCGACGGCGGACGCATGGGAAGACGCGCTGCGTGGCGATGGCCGTGGGGAGCCCGAGGGCCGCGCTGGTGCAGCAGGCGCGTCGTCGGGCGGCCTGTTGGACGCCATCGCGGCGGTCGTACCGCAGCTGACCGATTACAAGATCGTCCACGAGAACCTAGGTGGCCTGCTGGAGTTCGGTGAGCGACAATCGCTGCAACAGCTCTTCGACGTCACCACCAAATGGCTCGCTTATCCGCAATCCCATCCGGCCTTCTGCAGATGGTTGTACGCGTATCTGGAGGAAATCACCGACCGCATGGCGGATGTGGACGCGTTACGGTGGAAACAGGCGCTTCTCGTGGCGGCGCTGCAGGAAAACGAGCCAGGGCTCAAGCGCCTGCTGCTCAGGCTGATCGACCGACGCATCGGCTCTCTGGAAAATACTGTCAGCGCGTCTGCCCAGCGTGAAGACGGTGTCGTGCGGCTGGTGTTGTTTTACTGGAGGAATGCCGACAAGCTGTGCCAATCGTCACAGTTGTGTGCTGCCAAGCTTGTGGGCCTTCTGGATGGATCGAAGGTTCAGTCGACGGAGGTGGTCGCGGTGCTTCGCTGGGGACGACTGCTGAAGCCCCTTTTATTCGAGAACCTATTTGAGTTCTTACGAGTCATGGACGTCTTTCCTCCGGTGGTTGAGACGGAGCTGGCTGTATCCAACAGCATGGCAAAGCTCGTCAACGAGACCGCGGCAACTCGACCAGCAATCATGAAGAGACTTCAGACGGCTCAGCAATATGTATCGTCTGCGCTCGAGCGGGGTGTTGAACACGTGTTCCGTTCGCCCTCAAGCAGATCCCATCGGATGGCGGAAGCCATCGCTGACTACTCCACGCATGCCGACCGCCTGTTGCTCGATCTCCATCTCGACCTCGTAGCCATCCCAGCTGCTGTCTTCCCGTCAATATTCACAGCGTATGTCGCTCTCGCTACTTTCGTCCTGCATGGAAAGGCGTCGGGAGTGCGTGCCTCAAGAAACCGTGCGTTGTGCGTCAGAGGTATCTACTCTCTCCTACTTGAGCGCACCGACTCCCCGAGCTTATTGCTTATCCTCGCCGCGATTATTGATCTTGAGGTCGCTCACATCTCAGTTTGGCGAGATAATACCGAGATCTTCTGCGATCTTGTGGAAGAATTGGGAGAAGCGATCGTGTTGGAGGTCGACTCCTCCAAGCGGCAAATCCTGCAGATCTCGCTGCTCCATCTTTTACTGGAGTGCGACGTCCATGTCGTGCGTGCTCACGCGTCGTTTCTGAGCGATCGTCTACCGGAGAAATCGTATAGGCTCGTGGTCCATCGGATTTCTGGACTCGAGAGATCGTCATGATAAAAAAAACTCCCCAGCTCAATACAATCGTACGATACCACTTGTATTCTCTGCGAGTTACTGCTCTTGTGGCTTCGTCATGCCGCCTTTCGGCCCACGAATGCGTGTGCGCATGTCCAGTTGGCCGCGCTTGCACTCGAAGTAAGCGTATCGAAGCTCCTAGACGACGATGCATGCAATGTCAGCCACTACTTCCCACGGAGACCCGTAGCTCTTGGCCGTTGCGTCTTCGTCGCACCCACCCTGCACTCGTGGCCGTACTCCTTGAGCTTGAGGCACTGCTTCAGCGAGCGCGTGCCGTCGCTCATGCACTCCTCCGTGACCATGCAGTCGCGCAGCGCCTCCGCCATGTCCCGACACGACTTGCCCATGGTGGTGGTCGTCGTTCGATTCCAATTATGATTCTGATCCAGGCGTGCCCTGAAGCACTCCTTTCAACTCCCTCGCTCGACTGACTACCGACATGGAATCAGATGAGGGGTGCGTCGACCTGATTCTCAAATCAGAGATCGGAGGAGCTCCGACACGGATCCTATCACGTGCGGCCACCCGAGCCGTGGGAGGGAACAGGCGCCGAAGTGAGGAGGAGAGGAGACGCGACTCATTCTCGCAAGTGACTCGCGCCAGCATGAGTGGCAAGGACGCCAAGCCCAGCGACAAGCTCGAGCTCAACACGGTCGAGGAGCAGGAGGAGTTCCTGCGCGTGCTCAACCAGCTGCGGCTCGTGCAAGAGCCCGAGAAGCCGCGCACGCAGGACGACTACAAGTTCTGGAAGACGCAGCCCGTGCCCAAGATCGACGAGTTCCCGAGCGACCACGGCGCCATCGACGAGCCAAAGACCGTCGCCGATGTGCGGCCCGAGCCCTACGCCATGCCCGCCGGCTTCGAGTGGTGCGACGTCGACTTCAAGGACGACGCGCAGGCGCAGGAAGTGTACGACCTGCTCGCGGCCAACTACGTCGAGGACGACGGCGCGACGCTTCGCTTCGACTACTCGGTCAACTTCCTCAAGTGGGCGCTCACGCCGCCCGGATACCACAAGCAGTGGCATGTCGGCGTGCGCAACACCAAGACCGGCAAGCTCATGGCGTTTATCAGCGGGATCCCGGTGACCACGCGTGTGTACGAGCACGAGATGCCCATGGCCGAGATCAACTTTCTCTGTGTGCACAAGAAGCTGCGCACGAAGCGACTCGCGCCCGTGCTGATTAAGGAGATCACGCGTCGAGTGAACTTGCTGGACATCTGGCAAGCCATTTACACTGCCGGTGCCGTGTTGCCGATGCCCGTGTCGCAGTGCCGCTACTACCATCGCTCGCTGAACCCAAAGAAGCTCGTAGAGATTGGCTTCTCGCCGCTGCCGCCGCGTATGACCATGTCGGGGCTCGTCAAGGCCCTGCGATTGCCGACTGCGACAGCGACGCCTGGGTTCCGCGTCATGGAGCGCAAGGACGTCAAACAGGTGACCAAGCTCCTGAAAGACTACCAGACCAAGTGCCAGCTCATCACCCACTACTCAGAGGAGGAGGTAGAGCACTGGATACTGCCGCAGGAGGGCGTCATTAGCTCGTTTGTGATCGAAAACCCGACCACTCACGAGATCACCGACTTTTCGAGCTACTACCACCTGCCTTCGTCCGTGCTCGGCAACGACAAGCACAAGACTCTCCAGGCTGCGTACTCGTTTTACAACGTGGCGACGTCCGTGCCGCTCGCAACGCTCATGCAGGATACGCTTATCATGGCCAAGCAGCAGGACTTTGACGTCTTCAACGCTCTGACGATCATGGAGAACATCGAGTTCCTGGAGCCGCTCAAGTTCGCCAAGGGCAGTGGAGAGCTCCAGTACTACCTCTACAACTGGCGCTGCCCACGCATGGCTCCCAAGGACATTGGCGTCGTGCTCTGTTAGATTCCATGAGGACACTAGAGGAAACACGGCATTTGCTTCGTTCTCGAACGGTGCACAACATAAATTACATTCCACTTCCGGAAACTTTACCGGGGTTATGAAAAAACTAACGAACCGTACTTAAGCGGAGTGTTCCCGGCGGCCATTTCGTACTTAATCGGGAACATGTATACCTGGTATACCGGTGGGGTGTTTGCGGTGGTCAGGAACTGCGTGGGGAGCCTCTCAACAGCTACGAGACAAATGGCGAGTGTGTTGGCCGGCAAGCGGCTCGTGGCGGCCGCCTCGACGGCGCGCGCGCAGGTGGGCGTGGCCCAGTGGCAGCAGCGCACGTTCTTCTCCGTGGCCGAGAAGTACTACGAGGCCTACAAGCGCTACGGCTGGAAGCTCTCGCTCTGGAAGCTCTACAACCCGGGCGAGATCAAGTTCGGCTACAAAGTGGGCGAGGACCAGTTCGGCAACGTCTACTACGAGGACCCGAACGAGCTCCACCTGCAGAACCGCTGGACCGAGTTCAAGGTCGACACGTACGACGACTTTGAAGGCTCCAACATCCCGCCCGAGTGGCACCTTTGGATGCAGCACGTCACGGACGCCAAGCCCGGCGAGCCCGGACAGGACGTACGTAGTCACATGCGAGCGAGAGAAAAAAAAAACGAGAGATAGAGTTGGAGTGTGCTGACGACGATGCTCTGTTGGATTTTGCTTGTAGCCGGCCAACTGGGCCAAGGTTCCGATCGCGAGCGTGTCCCACGCGCCGTTCAAGAACCACCTCGGCCCGACCAAGCCGTACACCATGAACCCGACGCAGAAGCGCACGCGCGGCTACGGTATCGGCAGCATCCTCACGACGCCGGACGAACCGGACCAGTACTACATCCAGCGCGGCCACGCGCAGCGCTTGCGCCAGCGCAAGAACGACTTGTTCGACGAGGTGGACTACAACAACCCGTCCAAGCCGGCCGCCAACAGCTCGGAGATGCTGCGTCCTCTGGACAAGAACTAGACGTCGAGGTGAAGTTCTCTGACGACTGGGGTTGGTTGCAGTGGCGAAGCTATTTGCAACCGAGAGGATGTGTATCAAGAAATAAATGATCGAAAATGCTTCACTTGTCGTCTACACGTATTGATCCGAGATCGCAGCTAGCATCCACGCCTTTTCCACCGTGAATCCGTTCTGTCCGCTACTCTCATCACGAGGGATAGGCAGACGGCCCTCAATGGCATCCTGAGTCTTCTGACTGGGTTCTCGTTCAGATTCTACCAAGCGAAAGCCTTTTGTCATCAATAATTCTCGAGGGAACGTGATTTGATCACAGACACCAGCAGCTAGCTGTCGACTCCAAAAGCCCTCATTATCTTCACTCACCACGACTTGCGTCGAGTACAGCTTCTCAATCTGGCCTCTCCCACTCGCGACTGCATCTCTCGCGTCGAGATGGAAGCACGGCTGAATAGTTATTCTGTGCGTTCCCGTATTGCCTCCCCACACACTCGCAAAAGCACCCAATCGCTCATACTTCTCTCGTAGCCACTCCACCCCACACACCGGATAATGCAATATACAGCTTTTGCGATCGGGAGTCGGCTCATGCCACACCTCGAGATCCGAGCGACGAGGGTCGTAGAAGTTGCTGACACTTCGCCATGGGCTTGAGGCGCTCCTTTGCACTGGCCTCCAGTGGTGAACGCTTGCCGGGACAACGCTGTTACTCTCGTTGGGGACGCGTACGAGTGACTTGCCGTTGTCATAGAACAAGAAGAAGTGGCCGTGAGGAGATCTGCTCTGCCAGTCTCGAATCGCTTGCTGCGACTCGCTCGAGAGCGCGATTCGAGCTGTATGGCGGCGGAACCTCACTGCAGATAGAAAGTAGTTGCCTCCGAGTGTCGCTGTCGGCACAGCCTCGTAATTGACGACGGTCACCTGGTCGATCGCAGGCGTCTCCGCTTCCACCGCTGCAATGAAAGAGCGAAACACACTTGCCGCGTCGTCGTCTTTCTTGTCCGCCATGCCCTCGCAGTAGAAAAGCTCGTCGATATCCAAGTGCAGAAGCCAGCGGACGCGATCCATGGGAGACGTCACGTTGAGCTGCTGGCAGCGCTGCATGGCCATCTCCGCGTGTAGCAACTGGCGACTCGCCACGTCGCTCGCCATCGCGTCTCGGAGCTTC
Source organism: Pythium myriotylum (assembly GCA_023091665.1). Lineage (NCBI taxonomy): Eukaryota > Oomycota > Peronosporomycetes > Pythiales > Pythiaceae > Pythium > Pythium myriotylum. The sequence continues at coordinate 1,030,539 of JALJCQ010000009.1, forward strand.
TCGTAGTTGGCACAGTCTGCATAGCTGAACCGCAGCTTCTCGTCCAGAGTGGCGACCTCTGTTCTCTCGTTTCCTGGGCACCTGTAGAGAAACTCGATCCGCTGCTCCCGTGCGAGCGACTGGAGTGACTCGCCGAGACTCTCGACCGTCGGCTGCTGCGTCGCGTCGCCGTCGAAGAACACGATCGCGCGGTCGACGCCGATGGAAAAATGGTAAATGAGAAACGCCTCGAGCACTTCTACGTGTCGAGAGCCGCGCCTGTGGCCTCCAAGCCACACTGTCGTCACGAGCGCGACGCCGCTCCGCTCCATTGCTCTGCTAGATTGTATGCTGTCACTTTTGTGAGCTCCAACATCTGCGACGTGTGATAGTCAACAGTGCAAGTCAGGCAATCTTTATCGTGTCACTTATCCTCTTCCACTTCTCATTTGTCTACTCCGCGTGCTCTAGATCGTGCGGAAGTCTTTGAATTTGTTCTCTACGTCCTCCTTCATCTCTGGATCCATGGCGTTGCGGACGCCGATCAATGCCTTGGACACGGCTTCCGACGCGCCGATCATAGGCCGAAGAACCGCGACAGGTACTGCGCGGATCACGGAGCGTACGTAGCCCTGGGAACCAGTTTTCTTGTACTCAATCAACGGAACGGCGACGATTGTCTTCGCCGCGACGTGGAGTTCGCGCGATAGGGAGTCGTACGCCTGGTACAGCCCCTCCGTGGCGTTGGACGGTTGCTGCGCGAGGTACTGGCGATTTCCGATACCACCGCGGTCTTGTGCGCTGCGAATACCTCCACCACCCATACTTTTCGAATTTCTTGCGATTCTGCTGCCCGCTTGGCGATACTTGATCTGCTTTTTGCGTGAAGACGCAGACGACACGACATCATCAGCGTGCTCAAGCAAAGCCTGAGTACCTTGTGCAACCCTTGAGGCTGTGTTCAGTGTCTCGATCGTGACGGATTTCAGGAAGCTCTTCGCTCCCTTCTTGATGCCTCGAACAAGACGACGATCACGCCCATAGTGCTCGATTGGCAACAAGATAAGGTCTGCGGCACCAGAGCCGATGTTCGCGAAGGGGCGAAGAGGTGGCATTGAAACACTAGCCACGCACTTGTGAATTTGATGTCGCGATATGTCGTTTACCCAAGACATGAGCACGTGTTCACCTAAAGCTGCCCAACCGTCGATGCCGCTCGCTTTCACACGACGAAGAACCAGCTCCATACCTTCCAACACGAACAAATTGATGACCTCCAAGTAATCGCCAGCACGCAGGGCTTCGAAATCGACTCGGTTGGGCCTGTAGTCGATTTTGATCTTGCATGGGCGAACTTCGATACTCTGGAAGAACCAAGTGCCCAATGTTACGTCTGTCTCAGTCACCCTGCTGGGTGTGGTGGTACTCATCGCTGACAGCTCTGTGCCATCACAGTCGCCAGGGTCGTCATCATCATTGAGCTCTTCCGGAATCGCACCAGCCGTGAGATTTACAGGGCCTTTTCCCCCAACATCAATTGGCACAAATTGGCGCAGGAAATTGACGACCTCCTGATCAAGATTCACGCGAAGGGGGAGCAACCGAACTTTCAGCCGATGTTCTTCGCACAAGTTCGGCCCTGGACGGACTGTCATCAAGTGAATGTGCACCATACTACTTCCACTCTCGCGAGGGTGGCTTGCATCCGACTTCCAGTAACAGATAATCTTCCGAATCTGCGACGTGGAGATATAGTCGAGGATTTCTACGTCCCCAAACGCGAGAACTGTGTTAGATGCCAGAGGTTGCGACTCCTCGTCATTGAACATGTCGAGCCGGAGTTGAATGCGAGTGACAACGAGCTCAAGCATTTCCTCCGTCTTTCTGCCGCTCTTCAGAGACCGCTTCCGTGTAGTTCCGTTTGACGCACGCTCGGTAGCAGGTGCATTCTTCGGTCCGTTAAACAGAGACTCATCAGTTGGCTCTGGGCCAAACAATCCGTCTCCAGGTGACGGCACATAATTGTCTAGCAAAGCGTCGAGCAGCTTCTCTTTGGTAACTCGAGTACTCGTCGTTTGATCGATAGCCTTCGAGTCAACTGTCGTAGGGGCGTTGGTGGAGCTACGACGTGTCAACGTGGGGGCATTTTTAAGGTCCTTGGACCAGTCGGAACCACCGAAAAAGCGCATGCAGATGTTAAAATCACGGAGAAGGACATGTCGAACAACCACTGGAGTTGTCGCTGGAGTCTTCGAAGCCATACTCTCTCGTGCAATATTGCGGACTGCCTCATCGTATTCTCTCTCACCGAACGATAGAGACGCCGCAGTTCCACCAATTGGAATCTCGACGTGGTGTGGGTAAATTCGAGATGGCGGGCCCTCTCTGCGTGTTGAATCACTTGTCGGGTCGTCATAGAACCAGCGAGCAATCGGCTCATCCGGAGGCGAGAAAATACTCGGTATAGCACTCGGTGCTCCTGATTGACTGGAGTTGTCAGAAAAGGATCGGTGTCGCTGCGGAATGTACTGCGGAGTGGATACTTCGTTGGCAGCGGACGTTCGACGAGCTGCTTTCCCTGTGAAATGCGGAGGTTTATAGTGTGAACTCGCGTTAGACTTCGTCTCCTCTTCGTCTCTCTCGCTGCACTCGAGATCCTCATCATTCTTGTCGCTTGTCTCGAGGTCGAGAAGCTGGTCGAATTTCGATTGCATATCACGATCCAACGCAAAATCCAACTCCACCTCGGTCCCTTTGTCTTCACCAGTACCAATCATCATCGACATCGAGAGAGGGTGAGGTGCATCGATATATTCGCCTTGAGAAGATTCATCGTCCATGAACGGCAATTGATGTGAGAAAGACGATTCTGTTTCCTCTGTTTGCAGCTCACTGAGCTCAACGTCTTGAGGAGATTGCATACCCCACCAATTCTTTGGTCCAGCTGGAAAGGCCGCGGATGGAAAGGCGTCCTCATCATAAGCATCATCTTCTTCCTCAACAAAGTCGTTGAATGTCTGCGAATGTTCGGCCTTCATAGGACGAATCTCAGAATCCTCCTCCACAGGTGCAAATCGAGGCGACGAACTGGTAGAACCACCGAGTGTGCCCGGGGCGAGCCATCGTGCTGTGTGCTCTTCAGGAAGTGAACCAACAGGAGGTTCTGCATCCTGGTAAGCATGGTGCATTTCCGGAGATGATGAAAACCAAGGGTTATTCTCTGTCGGTGCCGGATCTGGTGCATCATTGGACAGCAAGAAATCGCCTGCATTTCCTGTGCAAGAACGTGCGTTGTCAGCATAGTAGTCTTCGATAAACAGCTCGTTAATACGGATTCTTGGTTTCAATGGTTCCTCTTGCTTGTGATACTTCCGATGAAGGTCAGAAGCGCTCATGGAATCATCTCCACTGACCACACGATTCTTCTCCTTCTGGATCTCATCTAGACGCGTTCGAAGAAGACGTGCTTCAGTGTCCGTTGTTGCGTGACTACCGGAGAATATTTGCCGCCCACTTCCGAATGCATTTTCATCAAGCTGGGCAAGCAAATTGATCCCAGAGTTTGATTTGGAGCTATCTGCTCTGTTCAGACGAGAACCAAACGCTCCGTGGTCAGCTTCGTTCCACACCTGATTACTGGACTGAGGTCGGCTTGACCCAAGAGGAGGAGTCTGCGATAGAGAATCTTCAGACGGATGACGAAGACTTCGAACCGTCGCTGGACCCAAATTCGTGACGACAGATACACTCGCCACGTCTCTCACCCGATCAAGGCCCACATACGCTGTAGTGTCGCGTGGCTCTCCTTCAACACCGAGTTGTTCCGTCCACGTTGTGATCACTTCTATCAGTGTGTTGAATGAATCAAAACAGGCATAAATGTTTGCGGTACCAAGGTTGAGTTCAACCGACAATTCAGGAGTGCCGAGTGAAGCAGGCGTGACTTTCGGCTCGCCAAGTGTTGCTGGAACTGTCTCGACTGGCGGCACAATCGCGCGTAAGAAGATATCCAGGAAGTCCATTGTCACCATTTGCAAGAAGCCATGCTTCTCAAAGAACATCAGCTGGGATGGATATAGCGCCGTAAGCTGACCACGACTCCGCAACTCACCAACGAAACTGACGACTGCGTGCTTCTTTGTTTTGTCTGCTCTCAGAAGCTCGTTGCCAAGGATATTCTCATCAATCTCGGAGTACGACGGGCGATCAGGTGTGATATAGAGCTGAACATCTCGTACAGAGATTTTGTAACCCTGAATTAAGGCCCCCGTAACCACGTTCGAAGACACACTGACATTCCCAAGAACAAGAATGATTCGTGAGGTCAAAGTGGATGGCGAGTAGTCGATAATTGCATCGTAAAAGCTGACAAATAGCTTCGTGAACACAGTCTTTGGTGGGATGGCAAGTTTGACGGTGTCAAATTCTTGAGTCTTGACTTGCTCTAAGATCTCTTTATATTCAGCGTCTGTCGTGCTGGCAGAATCAAGAGGAATTATTGGTGGTGGATACTCTAGCAGCAAGAGCTCCGAGATGTAAAACATCCACTTCGATGATACATCGTAACGCAAGTTCACCTGGGACACATGGAGCTCAACCTTCATTTCACGCATTTCTTGAGTTTGGTCCACAATATCGATCCCAACGAACAGAACTGGCGCTTCATTGACGCCAATCGGATTCTTGTATATCACAGGGTATGTCTCCTTGGTGTTGGCATTCTGCTCGAGAAGGGTGATGTTCTGGGCAGCAATATGGACTCGAGAAACTAGCTGACCCATCCACTGTGACACCTGGAAGATCCGCAAATCTTGGAATGCAAAATGGTACAAAAATGATGGGGATGACCTTGCACTGGCCCCACCTTCTGCGTACTCGAGGAGTACAGTGCCGTCTTTCAACTCGATGTCGACGCACATGTAGCTTGGGACCAGTCGATTTCTATAGGCGGCGGTAGCCATCATTTGATTGTGCCCGTTCACATCAATAGGGTTGATCATCATCAGTGCATCGAACAGAATCATCAGTCGATCAAACGAACGTTTGTTGAACATGACCTTCGAATGCGGAACATGGATCTCGAGGTCCATTAGAGCAGAAGCACTTGCAGCAACCTCAAAGTCGTGAGCTCGACTCCTTGCATCCTGACTCCACCCATTTGATCCGATCCGACCACCATCATTGTCATCTCCACTTTTCCCCTCCTCGTCTACAGGGGGGTTGGCTGACGTATCGAGGTATAGCTCCAAGGAGTCCTGCGAGATACTATGCTTTGCAGTGAGTGCTGCACGGATCTCATCATTTGTCGGTACTTGCATTCGCAGACGAAAGCTGCAATTATCACCCGATGTCATGTCAGATCGTCCGGTCAGAATAGTTGACTTCTCGAACTCGGTACTGCGCTGGTCCGCATTCGTTGGGCTGACGAGTCTCGCGCTAACCGATTCAAACCGAACGTCAAAATCAGACATCCATGGTAGCTGTGTCTTGGGCGAAGGCAATCCGGAGCTTTCCGCTATTGCCCCATCTGCATAAGACGACGCTTTGACACCCTCAAGAAGAAGCACGAGCTTGTCTTCGCTTAAACCCTTCTTTGACGAAGGGCCAAAACGGATAAGGTCGCTGCTAACCATCGGGAAACGAAGGGTGATCTCGACGCACTCAGTGTTTACGTCCAGCTTCTTCGGATAAAACTCGTCAAGCTTTGGTGACACCGATGGAGCATTCTTCTTCTTCTGCTTCGCAGTGCTCGATTCTTCCATCAGCTTCATCAAACGATGAGCCCGATCGATCAAATGCATGTCCCACTCCAAAATAATTGGTTGCGTGCTCACTTGAACAGCAATAGACTCAGTCTTGCCAGCAGGGCTCAAATCGATGCGAACATGGGCTGATAAATTGGCCGACAAATTCACCTTTCGATCAGATGCTGGAGATACATCAGCAAATCGCAGAACTGTCGTCGTCAGCAGGGAGTCCGTGTCTTCATCGATATCAGTTGACATTCGGGCTAGCATCCTTTCCAGTATCTCGAACGTCCCGATTGACACCGACATCGTTGTATACGATTGGTACACAAGGGTAGAAAGAATGACATCCTTCACAACGAACTCGATCCGTTCCTGAACAGTGATCGTAGGGAGGCCACGTCTTCTCCTTCGTAACTGGCGTTGACGTTTCGTTTCTGCAGAGTGATCTTCCTGGTATTCATCCTCGTCTTCCTCAAGGTCAGGCAAATCATCGTAGAGGATGACAACATCACATTCGAGCAGGTGAACCTTGATTCTGTTGCGAACACTCCTCGAAGACCTGTTGACGCTTGCACGCAAGTTCGCTGTACTCTTACCCGCGTCAGGATCTCGATGTACTGGATCATACAAAGCCGATGCGTACATTGATTGCGCCATCAAGTTCGACGAGTGCCCAAAATTTGCACTTGCTGTCATGGATTCAGCTCCTGGATCGCACTCAAAGAAATTTTCATCCTCGTCAAGATCCGACAACCCAACACTCTCAACGCTTTCAGCTAGAGAGAGTCTTCGAGGAACGGGGTACGGAAAGTCAGCGTTTTCGTAGCTGGCTTCATCGCCGTAATCACGATCCCTCCTCGCCTTCTTCAGTTCTTCGTGGGTCTTGTGGTATTGCAGAAGAAGTTGCTCGATCCGTTCGAACTCTCTCAGCGACAATTTCGTCCCCAGGCTATCACCCTCGTCCCCCTCGTCATCCTTGAGCCATGCCGGTGGTGTGTCGCAGATCGAAGCAAACATAGAAACTGGCGTTGGCTGGTGATGCTTTTTATCGACAGGAGATTCGCCGCTGAATGCATCAAGGAGAGTACCGAAGTGCGAGAAGTGTTGAGGCTGAAGCACGACGCGAATAGTGTGAAGAAATAAATCCGCGTCTACCGAAGGGGTTTCTAGTGCTTCATAGTGAGACAATTTCAACTGAACATAGCACTGGCGGGAAGAATCGCTTGCGAGGAAATGATGGAGAACAGATCCAGAGTCGTCATCTTCTAGCTCATCAGATGGAAGGAGGAGATCCATGCTTATTCCTCGGAATTTGACAGCTTTTTGCGAAATGCCAAACAATGAGCTAGCAGCCATCGATTGATACATGCTCTGTGACGAAGACCCGAATTGTTGGTCAACACTTCCTCGCCCGTAAACACTTGCAACTTCACTGGCTGACTCATCAGTAAACTGAGCCCACTCGAGTTTGCATAGGAGAGCCACGTTTTTTCCGCTCGTGGCATCGCTTGTTTCGAGTCGTAAACAGATATTTGAGAGAGTGACCTTAATTTTGGATGTCACCTGCTCAATCCAGCTTGCAACAAAATCGAGGCCCTCCTGGGAAACTTCATCAACGTGTTCACGACTGGCTGCTCGTGCTTGGGCGCTTCCTGACGCGGGTTTGGAGGTGTTGGAGCTGTCGTCAACAGGCGACGCCCTTGCTGAGCCACTGTGCGGTTTCAATTCTTCCCTTGGGGGATCTTCTTGGCCGACAGGTACGAGAACGATCTCGATATCGTCGATCTCCACTAGGCAGCTCTCGCTCATGATATTTGTGTATGAGATGGTGACCCGCACTGAACCCAGATAGCCCTTCTTCACGCGGAAGGGCAACCCATTCGCCTCACAGACTTCGGCATTCAGAACGTCAGCGTTGAGGAGAAGATCGCAGAGTTCGAGTCGACCGGACCGCAAATGGACGTCGAGTTGGTCAAGATCGATCTCATCTTCAGCTAGAAAGCGCCCGATGAGGCGCTTGAGCACAAACTTGTACAGCCGCTTGAGCGCCGGGTCGGTCAGTTGCTTGAAGAACTGCATGGCCGCGCACTTCCCTCTCGGTCTCTACGGGCGAATCGGCGCGGTCGTGTCGTCAACGCCGGCAACGGCGGTTCTTCAGAGCGCGATTTCTCGACGAGTTTTCGTCCGTTCGAGCCCGCGCGCCCACGGTTCGACGCAGCTACTCGCGCTCTCTTCCTGGCGTGTCGCTCGGCCTCCGTCGAGGCCTCTCCGCACGCCGAAACGCCGTCGCTTGGTGTCGTCGCACGCCCTGCCGCCGGGTTTCCCTTTGCCGTCGGCGTGCTTCCTTCCCAACATACACTCACCTTCGCTTCCGCCGCTTTTCTCTTTCGGGTGGTTTTTTTCGGGTGTTTAAAACAGAGAACAACCCGAACGTCTGTACGTGATTCAAACCGGCGACAAAGGCGATCTATTTCGATACAACTCGCTTTTCTGTTTTAAACACCCCAGAACAGCCACCGCACCCCTACCCGCTGACCACTTTCGATGTGGTCCACGGTGCCACACCAACTTGGCTTCAAGTTAGGAGTGATGGTCTCGTCATTGTGCCGGCCACCAACGCGACGACGACCATGGCGCCTGTCTCGTCGCGCGCTCTCTCGTCGCCGACGCCGCGCGAGAAGACGCGGCTCGCGCGCGTGTCGCCGCGCATCTTCAGCGGCTGGCTCTTCGTCGAGACGCGTCACAAGCGAGGGTTCCGAGCGCGGTTCTGCGTGCTGGACGACACAAACTTCCGCGTCTACGCGAACGAGGTGGCGCCGAACGACCCAGAGGAGCAGGCGGCACAGCGCGCGCTCGTGAGCGAGCGGCTGCTGGTTCACGTTGAACGCATGCACCGCCTCAACCGCGGGATGCTGCTTGTGGACACAAATGGAGACGGACTGTGGGTCCACGCGACCCACGACGAGACGTATTTTGAACAGTGGCTCGCAGTTCTCACCGCTGCAGTCGCAAGCCAAGCAGTGCGGCTGACAATCACGCGATATGGTTTCACACACCAGCGATGCGACGAGGGGGTCGAAGAGTGCCGCGCATATGCTGGCTGGTTCAAGATGCGACGACTGTTTGTGCGAGGCTGGCTGGCCGGCCGGATCCAGCGGATGTACTGCGTGCTGAGCGGTCGTTACTTGACTGCATTTAAGCTCAACATCGAAGGTCGCTGGGCGGACGTGCACGGCAAGATCACAATGTTCAAACCCTCCCAAGATGGCAAATGGTCGGAGGTCTTACTGGACACCGGCGCACGGATGGTTATGGAGACCGAGTCGAAGGATGGCGCAAGGCTCTGGGATATCCGCATCCAGGCGGCTTTGCATCTCGAGCCTCGACCGTCCGCATCTACTCAATGCGTGCTATCCCCACTCGCAAAGCGATCACACGCGCCAAAGCGTGTTCTCACAATTTAGTTTGTTGCGTATCGTGAGAGATAAGTGGATACGATGACCAATGGTCGAATCGTACGGCTTGTGTGGGCGCGTTGCCGGCACTCCGCCAGGAGCTACGATGAGTAAAATCATTCCTCACTAAAATCCTCGCTTTTGTGTGCGAAAATCTGAAGCTCGAGAGGTGGCTTGCCTGGTACGTTGTGATGGTTGCAACTCGATACCCGGGACTCTGCATTCATTTGCAGTAGCTTTGGCCGTCCTTCAGCTCATGTCAGAGCGATCACTGCCATATTTCTGGATGTGGACGCAAAAATAGCGTAATACCACACTGAATGCGGCAGAACTAACCGTCGGATACTGCTCCACTAACGATTTATTGCTGGGCTCTTCATTCGAACTTGGACAAAAAAGTCTAAAGGCACGCAGCTCGCTCTCAGCTTTGTCTAGGATTTCAGCCAGCTTCTATCTGGGCTAACGTGAGAGGGATCCTGTACTCTCCCGGAGTTGGCCTGATGTACCCTTTCTTGAGCCGTTGGCCAATTTCATCTTCGAGCTTAAACATCATGAAAGCAACATAAACGCCACCAGCACGACTCTTGATTCCGTTGGTTCCGCAGGCAAGTGGTGACTGGTTGTCTGCAGAAGGTCCCGAGATCTTGGTCTATATGTAGGAAGCTAAAACATTGCGAACAAATAAACTGGGGTATCGCACCGCGACGGCTCCACTTGGTTTTCGCGGGCTTGCACTTCGCATCAGCCCAAGTTGCGATGAAAGCGGTAACGATTGAGGCGTTGCGATCGAGAAAAATAGAATTACTCTTGCTAGGACTACGCGAAACTGTACCACAATCCAAATATGTGGTAACTCCGGATGGGACGAGCACTGAGTAAATCCATATCAGGATCGCAGCAACAACTCAGAAAGAATTTATTTGGAGACGGCACGACCCCGAAGAAGCAAACGCACACTCAGCTGCGCTGGATACTGTGGAAGGTTTGAACAGAGACTAAAACTGGAACCCTCGTGCCACGTCGCGTCGCAGTTGTTTGCTTAGGACCAGGGAGGCCGTGTTCTTGATGCAACTCAGTTAAATTGAAATAAAATTAGAACACTTCTGCTGGCTCGCATCTTCACCAGATATTTCTGTCTCGCACCTCGAAACGACCCGTCGTTTCGATGTCACTCAGTCTTCTTGCTGCAAACGCGTGCTCGGCATCACAAATCTCTTTACCACACACACAAGCCTGCCAGCACTGCAACCGAGGGAACAGTTAAGCGATGCTGGGCGGTGGGCTCGCCCGGGTTCGCCAGCGGCGCGGAGCCAAACCAAGTGCGCATCTCCATACTAGCCCGTGGGTTTTCGCGCTCTGGTGGTTTGGTCTGCTTGTCTTCCACGCTGCAAATCTAGCCTACTACGTAGGAGTCGCTGTGCTCTACACGTCTTTCAACAAGACATTTCTAGAGTTCCAGCTCATGCTCTTGTCAATCGGTATCCCAAAAGCCCAGTACCGCAAGATCTCCAAGATCCATGCGTGCATCGCCGCGATCCACGCTTTCTTCATCGTGCTTATGATCGGGAGTTCTATCCACGCACGCAAGCTCGTTTTCCAGCCCGATATGCGCCAACTTTACCGAGCGTTGGCTCGCAGCCCCTATGTCGGTGGTGCGTTGGCTCGAATTGCGAGCACTTTTCCGCGATATTCATCCTCTCGTCGAGCCGCTGACAACGGTCGCAATTCTTCCGCCAGTATCTCGCGTCGGGTATCTGAGTCATTTGGGCGCGCTGGCAGCTCTGTCTTCGCACGTGACGGAATTCTTGGGGTTGACAGTGTTTATTTCGACCACATTCTGCTCGTCCGCGAACTGGTAGAGACAGGTCTCCAATCGTACCAGGTCTACCGCATGACTCTAGTGCTTCCTCGAATGTGGCTCATCCGCTTTTACGTCGTGCTGTTGGTTCTCAATTGCTGGGCGGTGCCGTTCCTACACCGAATGTATCGAGACCGCGAGACCAAGAGACGAATGATTTGCCTTCTTTGTGATGCCATTCTCGATATGGTCTCATCCATCGGCATCTCCGTCGTGATCTTTGCCACGTATGCGCCGCAGTACAATGACCCGAACGGTTTCGGCTTTCCCTTCATTCTCTGGTTCGACGATGAGTGGGTCTCCAATATGCAGCAGGAGTTCGAGATGATGCTCATATCTTCGTGGGGTGACATGGCCTCTCGCTTGGTGTTCGCGTTAGGATTGCTTCAGTGTATGGATGCTATCAAGGAAATGCTCACGCCAGTTGCTTCGCTCGAGGCAAAGAAGCCAAATCCTCAATATGGTATCCCAGTTGCTCCCCTTCCAATCGAACCGGTGCTCGCCCCTCCAATCGCATTGATCACTCAAACGGACGACGTAAAGCCGTCAGAAAACGCTGAAGAAAAACGAGCCACAGAATCGGCCCCAACTCCTGCTTCTATCGCGCCAGCCAAAAGACGTCACTCCCGCAGCCATTCACACGAGGGTGTCCTACAGCGACTCATTTCATTCGTGGTGCACGTTGTGGGACCCGGACTCTTTGTTGTGTGGGGTTGTGGAATCCTTGTGGTGCAGCTTATAGCCGAGTCCAAGCACAGTGACAACGACTGCTCATTACGCCTAAAGCCGTGGTTCAGCAGCAAGCCTGGATGCTCCTTGGTTGAGATAAACTGCGCTTCGATTCACTCCAACGGACACGACACGGCTATAGACATGGCGTGGAAGTCGTTTGATCCAGTCCGCGCAGCACGCGTCGTGATTCGCCACTGTTCTGAGCTCGAAGTATCTCCGATGCTCGAGAAGTATCATCATATCGCTGGCGTGAAGATCTACAACTCCACAGTTAAATCCTGGGCAAGTGATGCTGCTGTCACGCAATCGGCCCATTCGGGTCTCCGCACTCTTGCACTAATCCGCACCGACATGGGGAACGGAGAGCTTCCTCCCGGGCTCTTGTCCAATGATTTCCCACGACAAATGGCAAACTTCTATTCGTCCGTCACCAATCTTGGAACTCTTCCGGCGGATCTCGATTCTAAGTGGCCTCCTAACATGCAGCTCATATTCGAGAACTCCCGCTTTACCTCGATACCCGACGTCGTTGTGCGACTCCAACCTAACATGGTGTCCATGGCGGGCTCACCAATTACAGCCGTGCAACCGGAGCTCATCGAGTCGCCTAGGCTCACAGTTCTGCAGATCGGCTTAACTAGGATCCAGGAGCTCCCACGCAACGTCAAGAGGATCAATCCGCAGTTTACTGCATTATTCATCCAGTTTACCAACGTATCGACGTTGTGGTCGTATCTCGATGGTTTCGCCTTCTTCACGGTCCACTTCCCAGTGCGGCTTTACAACGCCTACGGGACGCCTTACTGCCGTGAGCGCAACGAGATCGCTGCGGGTAATCGCACATCTTTCTCGGTTCCAGCTTCTGCTGATCTTGGGATCGTGATGGATGTGTCGACGAAGGAGAAGCTTGCGTTCGCTGAGCGTGCGCTGGACTGCTCAGAGCCCGGAACTCAATTTTATTTTCCACTGCCCGTGGAAGATGCCAAGCATGCACTTAGGGGTTAGATAGCTATGTCACTTTGGAGTGTCAGAGGATACATTCATGTTCTACATACAAGAGATCTTGCTATCAGGGATCATTGATAAACAAAGAGGGGAGATCCCACCCTTACCAGCGAGATAACCCGGAGAAAACAACCAATAGATCCTTTGCGGGCCGAAGAGGCGCAAGTCCTATTTGAAGCAACCCCGAGCTCATGGAAAAACCACCCCAGACGGTATGCTTCTCCGAGCGCTTTCGTGGATCTTTGTCGGGTTGTCTATACATGCATCTCACGAGCTACACGTCCACGCCACCGACAGCGAGGAGCCCGTCAAACCCGTCTGCCGTGCCTTTGCGAAGAATTCACTCTCGTTCTGCTCCATGGTCAACTACCACGCAGTGGTGAATGAAGATGACCCTTACGGTGCTATCTTCGACGCAAAGGCGAAGGCGTACTATGAAAACGTCAATATTGTACTCAATCGCTTCGGATGCAACAGCAACACTCGCTACTCGTTGTATTCGTGTGACCATTGCCGAGATGCGTACAAATACTGGGTTTGCAGCGTCAAGTTCCAGCGCTGCGGTTCCACTGAAAAGACCGGAGTGGTCACGTACCAACACTCGCTATGTCCTCACTCGTTAACAACTGGTGCGTTTACGTCTGGTGGATGCGTTGAAGGGGCGAATGGTCGATATCGCACGTGTCTATCGTTGTGCGAGGACGTCGTGAGAAAATGTCCCTACGTGTTGGGGTTCCAGTGCCCTGTGGTACGTGTCTTGCTGAAAACGTCCATGGAAGTAAAGTAGCTGATTAATGCTTCGAATCGCAGACTGAAACTGCGTTCTTTTCGACTGATATTACAAAATGCAATAAACTCGACCGTGAGAAGAACCCAGATAAAGATGCACCGTGGCCAGGAACATTTGCAGACGCCTAACAGGGTATTCTGGTTCTCTATTGGATTCAAAATTGAGCGGAGCTAATAGCGAGGATGTCATCGAGAGTCACCACGTTTGCCTAGCACTTCCTTTTCGTACGCAATCACTTCGTTGTACAATGAGAATAGTGCATGAAGTGAGTGCACGTATAAACCGTCGTAAACAGGAATGTCTAAGACACCACACACAATGCGAATCAACTCTGGCAGGTTGACGTCGAGTTTGCTGAGAAGTAGTGGTTCCTGCGTGACTAGAAATGCTTCGAATGCTTCAGGCCAGAGTTCCATGAGGGATGTTTCCGAGGGCATTGGCTTCTTGTAATGCACCTGGGGTGGGGACTTCGAAGCTTGGACCTTGGTCACGCTCGCTATCCACTGATCGATCTCTCTCGGGCGGTGGGAGGCGTCACTGATGGAATGGACGTGCTCCATTTCGTTAGCCCGCCTATGCTGTCGCTTCTTCGCTTCGACGGAGAGAAGGAGTTCCAGTTCGGCTGCGTTAGATTGAGCGCATGGCTCTCGCACAAACGCAACTCCTGAAGGATCCCGTTTTCCGTCTGGACGAGGAATCTAGTTTTACATGATCACGAAGTCAGAGTTAGGCAGACGAAGGGCGTCATGATTTTGATGCTCACCTGGATACCGTCGAACGGTAATCCGACGATAGGCACATATTCGGGGATGAAAGGATGGAGTTGAATTGGAATATCTATCAGTTCGGGGCTGAACTCGTCTGCCAACTGTTGTCTTCGCAGGTGAGGAGTGCACATTAAAGAACTGACCCATCGAGAAGTCGCGTACCTTGAAGAGCTCTTGGATTTCCTTGGGAACGCGCACCTTATGACTTAAAGCAACTGTACTCTTCCCTAACGTTGGATGTTGGGTGGTTGAGTCTCTTGCTGCTTTCTCCGCTTGAGATTTTGATGCTTGCTTAGCTGGAGAGACAGGGGCATCATGTATGATCTGCTCGTACAAATCACTCGGCAACACGTCTCGGTACTGTTCTAGGACTTTTGCTGCAGTCTTAGGTCGTTCCTGCGATTGTTGGGAACTTATCCTTGGTTGATTAACTCGGAAATGTCCATTATCGTAGTCGCTGCCTTCACTTTCAGATTCTGAGCTAGATGTGTGAAACTCCATGGCACGTGGTGCCTCTTCCTCTTTGGTTTCATAATCTTCGCGATCCACGTCGACAGCCTCGTCGTCGCTCGTCGTGTGGAGCTGCAATATCTCGACTGACTGATGGTTTTCACGGCTGATGTCTCTGCTTGTGCTTGTATGGGCCATGTAGTTGGTGTCAGCAAATTCATCGTTTGCAGCCTATGGAGGAAGTCGAAGTAAATCCAACAAACCAGGCCTTGCTCTGTAGATCGTGTACCCACCCGCTGTAAGCTTCCCGGGATCTCAGGTGGCTCATCATCTTCTTCATCTCCGTCTCTCTCATGTACCGGAGTTGGATTTGGCACATCGTTAAGGCGTAACGGAGGAACAGCACGCCAATGATTAGACTCCGCTTCGCCGTCTGAACTGCTGGCGCCAAACATTTCACTCATGTCACTGTCACTATCACCATCTTCATCCTGGTCACCAAATCGTGGTTTGTGCCGTGATTGCTTGGCAGGTGATGCATTCGTATCGACACTACGTCACGTTAGCTGGAAGACTGACGCTAGTCTTTGAATTCGAACAAACTCACCTGGCCGCGAGGTTGCTCTCGATCTCGTGCATCTCGTCCATACTCTGCCAGAGTACATTGTTATTAAGCACAGCTAGCTCGCATGATCGATAGTACACACTTCATCCTCCAAGAGGACTCGCTCCTAGTACACAGTCAGGTAGAAGTGGTCAGCGGCGGTCGCCATTTGACCACATCGTACGGCTCAACGGCGCGATCATTCTCAGCAAGACGCACCTCATCTGAATCGTCCATATCTCGTCTATCGAATGGACCGGATTTTGTTGCGATGAAGCACGTCTAGCGATCACAGCATGCCCGCGTCTCCGCGCGTCCTCGGTCGAGGTTCTCGACGCAGTTGAAGAGGCAGACGACGTTTGGATACTACTCGTCACTAAGTTCGCACTAAGTATGCCCAACACAAATATACGACTGAGCATTTGTGATTTGCGATTCGTATTTAAGGGGAGCATGGAGCTCTTTCCCGCCACCACATTGGTTCTTGAAGGTCACGCCCATGCACGGCAGCAATGACGAAGTCCGGCGGGTACGTTCGACGCTCCTCGCTGTCTCTCGCGGGCGACACTCTCAATAGATGCGGCGTTGCTAAATAGCTACGAGAGGAGCTGGCACGGCTGCAGCGCGAGCGCGGTGAGGCCGTCGGCATGGTCCAGATTCTGCAGGGGAAGCTGGCCGAGGCCGAGGAGGACAACTTCGATCTGCGTGCGAACATGATGACGGTAGAGGCCGAGATCAAGTACGAGAGCAAAAAGTGCGGCGAAGTGATGCAGAAGCAGGTGGCGACGCTCGAGTCCAAACTCTCGTTCCTGAACGAGCAGTTGAAAAACGCCGAGCGCGTCAAACTGCGGGCACTGCGAGAGTTGGAGGAACTGCAGCAGAAGCAGATGCTCGAGCAGAAGCGACTAGATGCTGAGAAGCGATTGCTTGCAACCAAGAAGCGGAAACACGAGAGTGCTGTCTTCGCGGCTAGCCAGTCGATGATGACGAGGATGTCGCAGATTGAAAAACCTCCAGCTTTGGCTGTCTCGCCACCTTCAAGATCCTCCGCCAGCTCAGTTACTGTGGCTGAAGTCCAGACCGACCCACCAAGTCCACGAGAATGCCTTGCTATCGAAAACACACAACTCTTATCCACCTTGATGAGCACAGCGTCAAGAGATCTCCTTGTGTTGTTTAAAGGGTCAAGCGAAGCAAGTGAAGATCCCACAATCGACGCCAAAGATGGTGACCCAACGCGCGGACAGTCAGACGCGCACGGCTCCGTATCCGGCAGTGTGTCGGGCGAGAATAGAGGAAGCCAATTTCATTCCGCTACAGACTCTGGGATCTCCCAGAGTGTGTTTTCGCAGATTGCCGGAAACGCAAGCGCTCATGTCAAAGCATCCTTACTCAATTTTGCAAAGGAGATCAATCACACCCAAGCAGCGTACGTGAATGAACGTGCTAAGGATTTACACGACGTACTTGCTACCATGATACGAGGAGACGACACTGCTGTTGCATTAGCGCCCGTGGTGGTAAGGTACCTAGCTGCACCCACCGATCTCAACACAAACGTCTTGTGCAGTGTACTTCGTGTTCTGTACGTCATCATTGTCCACAGCGAGTGCTTTCAAGAGTTTCTTCTTCTCGCCTCCTCCGCGGCTGCATCCAGCACAAATGTGACCTCTACTCACACTTCTGGAACGACAAGCATGCAACACCCGAGAATAAGTTTTCCAGGTCTCAGATTCACGTCTCTTGATGAGTACCTTGCATCCAAGAAAGAAGACAAGCTAGCTTTCAAAGACCTCCTTCCTTCTCAAGACCAAGAGCAACAACTGTCTGAGCGGATACAAGTCCGGTCCAAGCTGCTAAGTGCGCTGTGCCGAGTCATCCAAAACAACACAAACGACTCCCATGTCGTGGAGAGCGGACTCTGTGTCCTCTCTCTTTGGGTAGACCTGGGCACCACCAAGCACACAATGCAGACAGACTTTCGGGCACTTGTGTCGAGCCATCTAATCCAAGAGATTGTACTGTCCCCAAAAGCCGTTGCCGTCAAGCACAAGGCACAAGCTCTCCACATCTTACAAGACCTCATTCACTTCCGGGACACCTTTCCGGAGGTTGAGGCGTCTGTTCGGCGCACATTGTTCTTCAACCGCTGCGCTAAAATGCTCGGCGGCAGCGGCCCGCTCGTGCAGACTGCACACTCCGCAGCGACGACCGCCTGGAAAGCTCAAGAAGAAGCTAAGCAAGGGATCCGAAAGCTTCAGCACATGATCGTCCGGCTGTTCCTGACCATTGTCATCACGTATCCGTCCACCGGTATCCGATTCGTGCTCGAGAGCACTCGCGGCCACACCAATGAAGACGACCACGATCTCTCGGTCATCTATTATCTCGCCCAGCTCCTCCACCGTGAAACCTTCGACGCTCGCACACTCGGGCTCGACGCACTCGACGAGCTGCTCAACGACAGCACAAGACTCTCGCTCGTCCAGGACGCGTTCACGCTGCTCTCGCTACTCGTGCGTTACGTGGATCTATCCCGAGAGCTGGGCGGCCCCCAGCACGAGTACTCGTTCTTGTCGGTGCTGTACCTTCTCAGTTCGACCAAGTTCGACGTTCCGAAGAACAATACAATCTCCCGAACGGCGGTCGCGCTTGTCACGCTCATGCAGCCGACCCCTGGGACAGCGTCGTCGTCGTGAAACACCGAGCTTGACCGCGTCAAACGGTCGCCCTCGTGGTCGTCAATGCTGGAGCAGAGACCTCGTCCCAAAGAATCTGTGACGTGTGACGTTCTAGAAATGCCGCCCTCGAATAAATCAGGTTGCTCCCGTTGGTGGTCGTGGATCCCCACAACTTTCGGAATTCTCCCTCTACAAGAGAACACTTCCCATTAACCTGGGAGAGACTCTCTTCTAGAGAGTTTTTCGGCAAACGTCGCAGGTCTGAGCTGCACAGAGACGGGCCGTTTCACGCGAAGAGATCCAAGTTGACTGGGAAATAGAAATCCTGACGAAGCATCCCGTTCCGTTGGCTCGTCGCCGTTAGAGGCCGTTGGGCTCACGTGCGGAGACCTCCTCACTTCGCCATTCGCCCTCGTCCGCTCCCGTGCCCATGCGCTTCTCTGTCTGGCGCCTCGCCGCGCTCGTCTGCTGCGTGCGATCTCTTCCGCTCGCCGCCGCAGCCACGGCGGCGCCGACGCCAGCGAGTGAGTCGGAACCCCCGATGTCCCGGTTAAACCCAACTGGCTAATTCCTTACTCTCTGTGTTTGCACGAGCAGTTGAGTGCTTTGACTTCCCGATCGTGATCATCTCGCCGGTGGACAAGCCGTTCCCGACCAAGCAATGCGTCCAGCCACCAGGACCAGCGGAGAACTGCCTCAAGGCGCCGACGCTCGTGGATGTCGAGGTTATTGACAAACACGACGCCAACGGCACCGCGCTGCGCAACTGCGTGAGTGATCCGAGAACTGGCGTGTACCGCTCGACCGCCAACTACCGCGGGCAGTCGAGTCTGGGCTTCAACAAGCACCAGTACAGCATCAACCTCCACGAGCCGGCCCCGCTGCTTGGGTTCCCGACCGAAACCAGCTTCGTCTTCAACGGTCCGCACATTGATGGCAGCTTGATTCGCAATCACATGGCCCAGTGGCTCTTCCGTTCAACTGGGCGCTGGACCCCGAAGACACGCTTTATGATTGTGTATGAGCGCAACACTGCGACCAAGGCCGTCCACTACCACGGAGTGTATTTGGCATTGGAGAAGATCTCCTACGGCCCGAGCCGTGTTGGCCTTGCGCCCCTAACAAACGAGTGCAATTCGTCGCAGCTCAATGGTGGCTGGGCTTGGCAACTCAACCCACTGAACTTCGGAGTGTATTCACCAAACGTGGTGGTTGACCAGTATCAGCTCATGTTCGGCCCCGGCTCTCGACCCGTACTGATGCACCCGAGGGCGGAAGTTTTGACCCAGACAATGCGAGACTATTTCGTCAATACCAGCACAGGGCCTCTGCCTCAGTTCTACCGCTACCTATTCGACAACATGACATCCCCCGACGGGCTCGAGAAGCACATCGACATCGGCTCGTTCGTCGACTACTTCTTGCACTCGGAGATGTCCCAGAACACCGATGCGTTCCGCCGGAGCACGTACTTTTTCAAAGATCGTGACCAGCCGATTAACGCTGGTCCTGTCTGGGACTTCAACTTGGCTTATGGCACGGGAAACAACCAGGCCGACTGGCTGCACAACAAGTACTTCCTCTGGAAACGCCTCTTTGTGAACTACAAGTTCGTCGCGCTCACTATCAAACGCTGGCGCGAGCTGCGCTCGACTGTGTGGAGCGATGAGTCCTTGGACAACTTCATCGACGGTGCCGTGGCCCCACTCAAGCGCCAGTTCGAGTCGTGCTTTCACTGGTACAGCCCCATCTCTCCATGCGCCTATGTTGCCGTCCAAGGCACGTACGAAGCGAACGTCAACCGCGTGCGCGATGTTGTTAAGGCTCGCGCGAAGTGGATGGACGAGAACATCGGAGGTTTCTACGCGAAGATCAACAAGGACGAATGGGCGCAAGCCGTCAACGTTCCTCTCTACAACTGTGCTGCAGACGGTAACGACGATGGTTGTCTAACCAACCCGGAGAAGTACATCAATGCGGTGACCTTCCCGCCTGTCCGAAAGCCATACTCTGGCCCGGCGTGCTCCAACCCTCAACCAGCCGAGCAGCCATCAATCGATCCATGTTGGATGTCTTCGGGCATGGAGCCGCGATTTTGCAACAACAACGGCTACTGCCCTCAAGGACCTGGAGCCAAGTGCCGTTGCATCAACGGCAAGTCACCTCCCACGTGTGCCAATGCAGAAGAGCCACAGGCAAGCGAGCTCCTGTCTCAGGAGAACGTGTCGGCGGTGACGAGCACTGATCGAAAGGTCGCGAGTGTCCAAACGTGGGGCAGCGCCGCCTACTTGCTGGTGCTTGTCGCTGGCGTGCTGGCCGCTCTCGTCGTTGCCGACCGCCGCCGCATGCGAGTCTCCGCCACTGCGGAGGAGCGCACCCCCCTCATGACGCGCCGTTGATCCATGGGACAACCCCCAGCACCGGCGAGCCCCAAGATCCTAGAATACAATTCAGCCGATTTTGAAAGCCAACCAAGTCAATAACAGATTCGCACTCTCTCTCTTCTACTCGCTCGTGGTTGGAATAGCTCTCCGGAGAACGCAGAGTCGCTCGCTATTCGTGCGGATCGCTTCCAGAGCCAGGCCAGAACCGGATGCTCGCACTCTGTTGGTCGAATGCGCCGCGTCACGCAGCGTGTCATCCTTGGTCGCACCGTCGCATGAGACCGAGTGGCTCCAAATCAACAAGATACTCGAGAGCTTCTCGAATAGCTGCAGCTGGTGAGCTGGGACACTGTCAAATCCTCCATTTCAGCCAATCCCGTCGCTCTAGTTTGCCAAGAGTTGCACGAAGGTTGCTTGAACCAGTTGGCTTGTTGCTCGAACGCGAGGTGTCAATCATAGCCGAGGCGGCCATAATCCCCTTCGCATGCGAAGTTCAGAATTGGCTGGATCCGCCTCGGCCGCGTGAGTGGACGGGCTCGAGGGCCAGCCACTCACTTCGCAACTCGCCGCCTTCCGCCCCATGTGGACGCGCTTCTCTCTCGTCGCGGCGCTGCTCGCCGCCGTCTCGGCGACCCCTCAGGACGATCTGAGTTCGTTGCCGTCTTTCTGTTTTTCTCTGGCTTTGCACGTTGACTGACTTGAGACCGTCATGGCTGCAGCGTGTCACGAGTTCCCGGTGGTGATTCTGTCGGCCAAGAGCGGCGCGTTCCCAGATCCGACGTGCAACCAGCTGCGCTTCCCAGCGGAGGACTGCTTGAAGGCCTCGGTCACGTCGCAGGTCCAGGTCATCGACAACCAGGACGGATCACCCAACTGCTTCTCGGCCAAGCCCACGGGCGAGTATGAAGCCAAGACCAACTACCGCGGCCAGTCCAGCCTCTTCTTCTCCAAGCACCAGATCGGCGTCAAGTTCCGCGAGCCCACAGAGTTCATTGGACTGCCGGAGGACAAGAACTTCATCCTCAACGGTCCGTTCTTGGACTGCTCGCTGCTGCGCAACCACATGGCTCATTGGCTCTTCCGTGGGACGGGTCGATACTCGGCGCGCACGAAGCATGTCGCGATGTACTTCAGCGATACGCCTGGACGACCGCCGCGTTACGTGGGAATCTACCTTCTCATTGAGAAGCCTGGCTTTGGCGAGAACCGTGTCGGACTCGCGAAAATGGACTACTCATGCCGTGGCGAGGAGCTCTCCGGTGGATGGGCGTGGCACAACGATCCACAGAGTTTTGGCGACTTCTCCCCGAACGTCGTGATTGACCAGTTTCAGAACGAATTTGGAATGGGTGAGCGTCCGATTCTCGCATACCCATCAGGAGAGGACACTTCCCAAATGATGCGCGACTACTTTGTTGACACCAACCGCGGCTTCCTGCCGAAGCTGTACCGCTTTATGTGGAACAACATGACGAACCCTGACGGCCTGGAGGAACATCTCGACCTCGGTTCATTTGCCGACTACATTCTCCACACGGAAATGTCGTTGAACGTGGACGCGTATCGCCGAAGCACCTATTTCCACAAAGACCGCAACCAACCAATTAACGCCGGTCCGATTTGGGACCTGAACCTTGCTTACGGCAACGGCGCACGACGAGATTACAAGGACTGGATTTTCCCTCAGTACACGTACTGGAAGCGACTGATGTGCAACTACAAGCTTACATCGCTCGTGATCCAGCGCTGGAAGCAGCTGCGTAGTGATGGCCAGCCCTGGAGCGATGCATCGATCATCAAGTTCTTGGACGACAGTGCGAAGCCCGTTCACCGCCAGCTGAGCAAATGCACCGGTGACTGGAGATCGGACGTTCTACAGTGTGCTTCAGTGGACATCAGCACCTGTTCTGGCTCCTACGATGATCAACTCACCAGTTTGAAGGTCGCCGTGCTGAATCGTGCTAAGTGGATGGACGAACACGTGACACAGCTTTACAAGAAACTGGATGGCATGACTTGTTCGTACGTTGGCTCTATCCCCAAGTTCAACTGTGCTCAGAACGGTGACGACAGCGGATGCTTAACCAACCCTGCCAAGTACTATTCGGCCGTTTCATTCCCACCAATTCGCAAGCCGTACGAAGGCCCTCCGTGTGGATCTATCGTGGATGATGCGACGAACAACTACCCGATGCCTGAGGCGCTGCGCCCGTCCGTTGACTACTGCTGGCTCGCGACTGGTGCCAAGAACATCTACCCGAAGGAGAAGGGCGTGCGAGAGAAGGATTTAACCACTTTTTGTGGTGGCTATGGATCGTGTTCTCAGGGGCCAGGCGCCAAGTGCAACTGCTCTAAAGCTCTCGTAGTCGATCCAGTATCATGTCGTCGCATCGATGCCGAGTACATTCGCGAGCAGGAAGCTGTGGCCAAAGTCATCGTTGCAGAAGGAGCCACGATTGCGGGCGCCGTGCAAAAGACTGCTACGTCGAGCCATCTGGTTCTCATCAGCTTCTTTGGTCTGTTCATGCTCGCTACACTGGTCGCTGGTGTCAAGTACCGCCAGTACAAGCTGCGCCAGCAATTGCCGACCAAGACTAGTGGCCTCAGGTCGCCTGGTACCTACGGAAGCCTCGAGTCGACTCCAATCATCTCGACGGGACGCCGCATTTGAGCTACGTTAACGAGATCACTCCATTTTCAATGCATAGAATATAGAGAAACCGTAAGCTTTGCTGAGATCTGTGACGTGTGCAGGTTGGTTGAAGTATACTTACCGAAGAGAAAAACCGGTTAAACCGGTTTTATGACCTGCTCACTTGGATTCGGAAACGTGGCAGAATATCAATAGCAAAAATTCTCGAAGATGCGCGCGACGTCGACCGCCGCGCTGCTGCTGAGCGTCGTGCTGGTGCTCGCGAGCTGCTTCGTGTCGGCCGAGTACACGAACAAAGACGCGGTCGTCATCCTGACCGACAAGAACTTCGAGAAGGAGGTGCTCAACAGCCCCGACTACTGGCTCGTCGAGTTCTACGCGCCATGGTAGGTTGTCCACACTTACCGAAGACGTCTGGAAACGCATGGGCCACTTGCTGATGGTCGGTGCAAAAGGTGCGGCCACTGTAAGAATCTTGAGCCCGAATACAAGGCTGCTGCCAAGAAGCTCAAGAAACACGTACGCTGATATGGCCTTTGTCGGTTGCAATGCTGAGAGACATCTTACGAGTGATGAATAGGCTCGCCTTGGTGCTGTCGACGCCACTGTGCACCAGGCACTTGCGCAGAAGTATCAGATTAAAGGATATCCGACTATCAAAGGTATGCGAAGCGACTGAGATGGGACGAGTACGAACAATGACCTTTTGGCTACAGAGTTCGGAGCGAACAAGAAGAAGCCGCGCGACTACCAAGGTGGACGTACCCGCAAGGACATCATCCAGTATGTGAAGAACTCAGAAGAAGCAAAGAAGCTTGGAGTTAGCGGTGTCTCGATTGACACTCTCGCGTTCAACACCATCCATACGTTCTTAACCCAAGATGATTCTATCCCGACCGCCGTCTTCTTCGGCAGCCGCCGAAAAGGAGGCGGAGGTGCTAACAAGGCGCCTTCTTGGCTCGGTTCGCTCGCCCAACACTTCTCGAAGCAAGTCAAGAAGGGCAAGAAGAAGACTGTCACAGAATTCACTGTTCGCGTTGCTTTCGTTCCAGCGACGGAGGAGAAGATCGCCAAGCACTTACGAGTCGACAGCAAGCTGCCTGCGCTTGTTTTTATTGATGGTGCGAACACAAAATTCCTTGCTGCTTCGGGAAAGGCGATTGCGGACGAGGCCAGTGCAAAAAAGTTCATCTCCAACGCTCTAGAGGCCAACGAGCAGAAGCGAGAGGGGTGGGATGTGCTCCCTCTCTTCCCTTCCCCGGAGGTGGCTAAGAAGAAGCCTCGCGTCCAGCTCGACGGGATCTCCAAGGAAGAGTTTGCCAAGTGCACTGGAAAGAAGGGGAAGATGTGTGTGATTTTGACGAAGAGCGAGGAGAACGATGCCAGCGGTGTGTACAAGGACCTCGCGAAGCGCTACCGTCGTGATCCATTTCGCTTCCTCGTTGCGGATTCCAATGACCCAGTATTGAAGACTATCAGCGCGTCTCTTGGTCTATCTGATGTCTCTGCCTTGGTGATCAAACCGGGCAGGACGGTCAAGTTCACGGGTATGTTCGGTTCTCGCATTGAACTTATGATAATGTTTTATTGATCGCTTTCTCTACAGAGCTTTCGGGTCCAGCTGACGAGGCGAAGCTGCGCCAGCTCTTGGACCGCATTGTGGATGGTTCGACGCACTTTCAGACGCCGAAGTCGCCCCTTCAGGAGTTGTTCGCGGAGCCCAAGCAAGAGGAAGTCGCCCATGAGGAGCTTTAAGTGCCTGGCGCACGTCACAGATCTGCATTCTAAGTTCGCAATGATGCAATCGTAAATGAACTAGTTAAGTACGATCTGATCTCGCCAACCACCGCCTCTGAATTGAGCAATTGAAAAGAGACAACCATGGCCGAGCAGAAGCTGAACGATGCGGTCGCCAAGATGATGGACTCGCTGGACCGCAAGGTGTTGCGCGACTTCGAGGTTCGTTGGCTGCTGTGTGGCAACGGTTTCGCGCAGTTGCGGTGGTCTGAATCACCGTGGTTGTCTAGAAAAACGGCTACGTCTGTGCGGCCAACTGCTTCGACAACAAAGGCTGGAACACCGAGCAGGTCCAGGCGTGCGTCGAGCGCTGCCAGATGCCCATGCAGCAGGTCCAGCAGTACTTGCAGTCCGAGATGCAGTCGTTCCAGAACCGTCTCCAGCGCTGCGCCATGGAGTGCCAGGACCGAGCGCGCGACTCGCTCCCGACCAGTGGCAACCCAAGCGAGTCACAGATCGCAGCCGCGGAAAAGGACATGCAAAAGTGCTTCAACAGCTGTGTCGACACGCATTTGAAGATGCTGCCAACTTTGGAAAAGCGCATCAGCGATGCTGTGAGCCAGGTCAAGCGCGGCTAGAACGAGTCGGACTGTATTGTCACTACTGTAGTTTTGTAAGGTACAGATCATCGACTAGAAGAAATCGAGAGTTTCGAGGAGAAAAAGAGCGCTCAACACAGAATCCTAACCTAGTGCTTTCTATAGCGACGTCAGATCTCGCGTCGCTGCCTTGGTTGACGCAGACTCTTCTGCACTCACGAACTCGTTGGCACTTCCGACAGACGATAGACGAGACTCCCGCGAATCCGTGATGTCGGTTTCGCGTTGTGTCACTCGTGATGCTGACGAACGCTTGCTCTGTGTTGCTGTGGTAGTGCTGGCAGTTCCTCTGGCTGCTGCAGCTTCTGCTGCACGAGCTCGTTGTCTGCGTCGACGCCGTAGCATCCACTCGTAGGTCCCATACCCGAGGAAGTGTAGATACACGTGGAAGCCGAGCAAGATGAAGTACATCAGTGTGCACGGCACCGAGATGAGCAAAATAGCGATGAGCACGCTTTGCATAGCGACGCGGAGGTCACTGGTGCTGTCGTATGGCAAGTCGAGCCACACCAGACACATTGTGGCGTAGATTGCTTGGGACAGGAACTGGATGGTTCCGGCAACTGCAATTGTAAAGAATTGGGCATAGTTAGCCCTGCCGACGCAAGTCTGAAGCCTAATGAACGATGACTCACTATCAGCCATGAATCGCGCCGTGCAAAATCTGTCACAACTGACTTACCATGTGCAATGGTGGTCTAAGCCTGGCACAGCTTTGCGGCACATGGCACAGTATCGAGTCTTTTCCCAGCGCTCACCACTGAGCTTGAAGCCAAGCCAGCCATTCGGCAATACCTCCTTTAAGGCATCTGTGGTTAGAAACATGGAAAAGCGCGCCCGTAGCCAAAACCATGTGAACCTCAATCGGCTTCGACGGATCGATACTTTCGACGGACACCCACGACACCGCGATCAGAATCATCGCTGGGACGTGAAACACGAGCATCACCACCGTCTAGGTTGATATAATAAACCCGCATACTCGTCAGTTGTGGCGATTTGTCAAGTGATGCTCGAGCCAAACCCACCAGTGGCTTGAGCCCCACCGAGTTCTCTTTCTCGCTGTGCAGGAGGAACGAGCCTGCCGCAAAGTAGAGCAGCACTGCCGACACGATGTGACCCGTGCACGCGATGACTTGATCCGACGAGGCAGGCCCTTCCAGTCCGTTCACGCGCACCGGTCCGCGCGGAGACAACACGCCTGCGCTCGGTCTCGGTGGGTCGCTTGTCGCTGTCGACGACGGAGACGACGCCGTCGGCTGGCTCTCCTCCTGGATCGAGATCGCAGTGGACTGCGCGGCTTTCTCTGCGTGCGGCACGGCCATTTGCTCTGCGATTGGCGCGTCGCGACCACTGGAGGACGCGCTCGCGAGCCCGTGTCGTTTCCTGGCGCCCGAAATGGGATCAGGAGAACTCAGACGATTGAACAGGTACGGCCGCGTACCCATGGTGTTTAAAACACTTTTATCTTGAACTGAGAATGCTCTGTTTCCAACAATGAGGTTTCCAACACAAATCAGGTGGCTAGTTCTGTGGTAACTGTGTGATCTCTGTGTCTATTTCGGTGATTACATCCATTTTACGGAACGTTTGTTTGGTTCCGCGTATCAAACAAACGTTTGTTTGCCGCTCCGCTCGTCCCGAGCCACGGGAACGAAATGACACCGAAAGGCAACTTGAATGGCGCTCGTCGCTGGCTCGCGCGCCTCAACGAGCAGCTCAGCGTAGCTGCTCGGCGGCTCTTCCAGTCGCAGCTCGTGCTGCACGCAGCCAGCGAGGCCGACGTCCGAGCGCAGCTGCCTGAGCTCTGCGCGCTGGCGTCTTCGGTCTGCGAGGCCGCGTCGTCGTCCAAGGAGCGCAAGGCGATTCGGCGTGCATTCAGCGATCCGCAGGCCCAGTGGCTCAGTCGCAGTGCCGTCGAGAGCGGCGCGAGCGGCTTTTTCTGCCACTTGCTGCTACGAGAGGCGGCTACGCGCGACAGCACAAGTGATGACGCACGCCGACTCGTGCTTCAAGTACTTTTGGATCCCGTGCTTCGGAACTGCTACGAACGCGCCGTGCAGAGTGGAGACGCTGGATCCTGCCAAGCGTGTGAATGGCGATTCAAGAAGCCCAAGTATTACGCCATGCCGTGTGCTGGGATATGGGAGGTGTTGCTGCCGTTCTTGGTTCGTGCCGCTCGCCAACACGCCACCTTGTTTGGCGAGGTACTCGATGAGGCCGCCCAGCAGCCAAGGCCGAGTATATCTCGCGTTAA
The DNA here is from genome assembly GCA_023091665.1 of Pythium myriotylum. Lineage (NCBI taxonomy): Eukaryota > Oomycota > Peronosporomycetes > Pythiales > Pythiaceae > Pythium > Pythium myriotylum. The sequence goes on from JALJCQ010000009.1 coordinate 1,058,300, forward strand.
CTGCCGCTTTACGCAAGTTGGTGGTTTCTGGCGGCTTATCGACGCCTTGTGTGACCCCAAGAGTCACGACAACTCGGTCGATGTCCGTTGGCTGGTGCCGAGAATTCTCGCGTTTGCCGTGAACTGGAGTGTTCTTTGTGAAAAGGAGCAAGACGAAGCGGTCGATTACGAGACAGTGGTTGATACGCATTCCCGTTTCCACGATATGCTCATGGACAAATTTTTCCTCGATCTTCAGGAGTTTTTGTTCAGGTCTCCTAACGCAACGTCTCTGGCAAAAGAAGCATTCATGAACGTCTTCTATGAATGCCTAAACCCGATCATGTCGTTGTCACAAGTCCAGCAATTGAGATTCTGTGGATTCACAGCTGTGGCGTGTCTTTTGGTCAAGGGCCTCGGATTAGACATTGGCAGTGCTGTCATGGAGAGGCATCCCGAACATCTCATCCTCCATAGTGATCGTCGTTTCTATATGCTCGTCGGCATAGCCAGTCATATCTTTTCAACTGGCCTGCCTGCAGTTCTTGCATTGATCCATGCAATCTTAGACCAATACGTTGAAGATGCTGTGTCAGTCGAGACGAAGAGGGAGGTTCTAATGTGGGCGGTGTATGTCATCGTTTGTCGTCAGGAAGATCTCGATGCAAGGAAGATTTCCGACAATAACTTATTCACCAGCCTTCAAGAGCGGATTTGCACGATTCCTTTGGAGGATCTCCAGATGATGCCACTTCATTGGATGGAGGTGATTTGGAAGTCGTGCATCGGAATGGATGAAGATAGTATTCAGGCATTTTTGGACGAAGCAAGGATACGACGCGCTACGTTAGCTATGCATTCCAGAGATGATATGAGCGGTCTCGTTGATTGGGAGAGGCTCATTCACCGCGTTCCGTTCCGGAGGCTTGACCAATACCCATCCCTTATTTCCACTCTAGGGGACCTTTTTAACCGGTCATTGCAGCTTGTGAACCCTTCGCAAGTTCAGCAAAATGGTGATGTTGCAGAAACAATCACGAGACAATTGGTGAAGAAAAAGAGGCGACTTCGTTGTAATGTCGTCTTACTTAGCGAGGAGCACGAAGGGTCTCGCCAGAGCGCTCTCTTGATGCCAGAAGTTATGGAAAGAATCTGCTCGTACATGAGCGCGAAGCGCCTTGCCCGTCTGTCACTAGTGTGTAAGGCCTTCGCACTGGTCGTTCAACAAGACAAGTTATGGAGACCGCTCTATATGAAGCTCACTCAGCCTCTAGCAGTGAAGTGCCGTCATGGGAGCACGTACAAACACTATTGGCGTGCTATGTTCCAGGCCAAGTACGTAGCAATGAAGAAATTGCGCAACCGCCAACTTGTTGCTGTGCGTAGAGCGCAGCGGGAGCGAAATGTTTCGTTTTGTTGGTTTGAAGATGATCATGAGTTGCGGATGAGCGTAACGATGAAATCGGCCCTTCTCTGCCAAGAGTGCGGATGTAATCATCTCTCATTGACTAGTGACGCAGCTAAGAATCATCGCACCCTCCACGAGAAGTACCGCTGCCACAACAACCGCTGCCGGACAAGTTTCACTAGTGCTAAAGCACTGGAGCAGCACCAAAAAAACTTCCACCAGACCGAAATAATGGAGAAACGCCGAGAACGGGATGATTCATATCGTACTCCAGGCCACGAAAAGGATTACCATTGTTCGGTCAGTGGCTGTAGGTGATCCTTCAAGTCGATGAAGTGGCTTGAGAAACACGTGGCTCGTGTACATAGTGCTTTTGCTGACCATGAAGGCGACATGTAACATTTTTGTATCGAAAATCACGACTCCAAAACAGCCGACTATTCTTGGAAGGGGAGTCCATGGTTTCTGGCAGCCTGATGGCTATCTTGTTGGAGCATTGCTGACGATGGATTACAAGTTCACGGACGATACGTCCACAGCAGAAGTAGTATGGGCTGCTGCTGAGCGTATCGGAAAGACTGACAACGCCCAGGACATCAGTCGTATCTGCGAGTACCTGATCAAGTACGGGGAGCATCGCTAGCTAAATCACTGATCTGACCCTTGCGATTATGTAGCAAACATTGGTTTCAGTCCGCAGGAGACCTTCGTGCTGCAAAGGAGAATAGGCCAGAGTGGCATGCGTATGTATACTACTGCTCTGGCGACGTTTGATGAGATAGTGATTCTCATTCGGCTTAACACAAACAAGGCTGGAAATCCCTGGGCGGTTGAAGATCGCCATTCAAGATATCCTGGATTCTTCTCTCGATATGCCCACGTCCGGGAATCTCGTTTTACCTTCAACCGAGGTGACAAATGAATTACTATCACAACCAACCGATGAAGGAACAGCAAATACGGCGGCTGAAACTTGTACTGGTATTGGAACGAATGCAAATCCGGAAACGTCCGTCGTGTACAATGGTGTTGGAGAATCGCATGCGCACCCGAGCTTCGGCAGCCACGATCCCAATTATCACTACTCCAGTGCCGAAGCCGAATATGCCCAAGACGCAGCTCAGCAGGCTGCTTACGCTGCTGCTTGGGACGCTTACTACGCAGCAATTGCATACAATGCGGAATCAGAAAAAAACGCTGTCGAATACTCAACAGAATACCCCACAACACTGCAATTCGACTATTCAACAAGTGTCGTTGAAGCTCACGAAGTTGTCGTCGAGGATGCACTTGTGGTGGAGGTGGAACCCTTCGAACCTGAAGTTCCTGTATTTTCGTCTGATGTTGTCGAATCTAGCTATGGAAACGAAGGAGCTCGTACGTCGTGGAACTGCGGGCAGTGCACTTTCATGAACACATTTGACGTGGCGTTCTGTGAGGTATGTTGTGGTCACATATCACTCTCCCTAGACGCGCAGTCGACTTCAAACCCCGGAGAGCCAACAAATGACCACCAGCTCAAGGGAAACTTCACCTCGCAATCAGACGACATAGGGGAAGCTGAGTTGATCGAAAAGAGAGCGGACCTAGTTCCTGGTACTGCAGCTCGGAGCATCCCGTTTAGTGTCGTGGATCCAGCTTTAGTTCTGCCACTTCCGGCCACTCACTGCGGAACTATTCCAACTCGACCTTATGTATTAGAGCCGCCATTATTTGTGTCGATTCCCAGTCCAACGAAGCCAATGGCACCGATCTACAACCCAACCGCTCCAGATCTCGACCTTGAAGAGGATGTTGCCCACTCTGGCGATAACCGACTCAATGATCATGACCTAGCACATCTGAAAATCTCACCTGCGGTAAATACTGAAGAATCAACCCTTCCGAAGATTGACTATTGCGCCCTTGCATTTAATCGAATCCCAGCTGGATCATCTACCAATGCCACTGAGACAGTAGTGTCAGGCCACCGCACGACAGAGTTCATATAGCATAGGATAAACTACGTCCTATCATTCGTTCTGTGAAGTCTGTATGGTTCGGATCTAATGGACGCGCCATTTTTTTTCAGGAGTATCAAACAAACGGTACCGCGGCCTCGGCAGGCATCGACTTCCTCTTCCGCGTGAAAGTGACTGCGAACGGTACAACGCATGTCAAAGCCGCAACAGCAAGAGCCATGCTCGCGTTCGTGCCTGGATTCATGTTGACGTAATGAAAGCGTTCATGTGAGCACAGGAATCAGCTGGAGCCCACCACTGGTGATACCAAGACCAGAAACGGCGGGGATAATCAGTTTCGTGCGGGCCTTCGACCACTATTAGAAGTGCGTGATGATGTCTGGACTGAAAACGATGCGACCGGCGAGGTACAAGTTTGGAATGAACAAGAGGAAAAAGAAGAAGGGAAACCCTTCGGTGAGAGGAGGAGGAGTTGGACACGCGAGTTCGCGTGTAGCCTATGTGCAAGTGGGTGAAGTGGCTTCAACCACTTGCACATAGCCAGGCCGCTGGTGTGATCTCTGCTCATGTTACTTGAATGTGAACACGCTTCAAGCAACCTCGCATGACGTCAATTGCGCAACGGCCAACCCCATGGGAATGGTGCGCGCAGCGATGCTGCGCCGCGTGCGATGGCTCTCGCCACGCGCTTCCCTCGCGCTGCGCGGCGCCGCTGCCTCGTCTGCGCTGCCGTCTGCTTCGTGGCCTCGCGATCGCCACGTTCGCGCGCTCAGTACTCGCGACAGGAGCTCGCACCAAGCGACGACAACTGAGCCCGAGCCGCCCGTGCTGTCGTTGCCGCCGCATTACACGCTCGGAAAGAACGACATCCACTGCTTTCTAGGAGTTAACGGCAGTGGCAAGTCCCGGCTTCTCCAGAAGATCCAGGACGTGGCGGCGACGGCGAAAACGGACGCCGCAACAGGCCGGCGACTGCGCGTGGGCACGCTGAGCTTCGACGCCCACCGCGCGTTTGTGAGCGAGCACGGAGACAAAGTCGTCGCAGACGTGCTCGGTGGCATTGCATCTCCGGACGCGCGCGATCTCATTGTCCGCTTGGGGCTGTACCCGGTCTGGGACTCATACATCCGCCACCTCTCGACTGGCGAGATGCGCAAAGTCTTGCTTGCCACGACACTGCTCAAGATTCCTCGGGCGACAGTACTGATACTTGACCAGCCATTTGACGGACTGGATAAAGCTGCGCGAAGGCAGCTCGAGTGGATGCTCGGTCAGCTCACGAGAGGATTCACTAGGCTCCTGGTCGAGACCGGAGCGAGGAACGAGGCGTTCGCATACAAGACACAAGTGCTGCTCGTCGCCAACAGGCTCGAACAGGTATTTCCGGAGATCCTTTCACATGTTGTGCTCACCAAGAAGGCCCCAAGAGGCGCCTTGGGACTACCTGAAGTCGAGATTCGAGCGTGGAGGAATCCGGAGGAGCCTCACGTGATGTTGGAGGAGCTCAGACACTTCTTCCACGAACAGGCCAGCGGCGAAGCAGCTCACGGATCGTGCTTCATGTCGGATGAGTCGATCGAAGGCCTTGTAGCAAACCTGTACGCCAACTGCACGCCGCCAGATCCCTCGCTCGTCGCTCTCGAGCTTCGTCAGCTCTCCGTCGCGTATGGGCGTCGCCTCCTCCTTGAAGAATTGGACTTTCAACGTGACCGCCACGCTCACTGGGTGCTGCTGGGGCCCAATGGCTCAGGCAAGAGCTCCCTCATGCGCGTACTGATGCAGAGTGATGGCCACGGCCAAGTTGCAGGTGATGTCGTGGTCAATGGCGATCGGATATCCGTCGTGTCGACTGATCTTCACCTTGAAATGCTCAAGAACTTCGATCATGCGAAAAGAACAGCACTAGAGTGGCTGAGTGTATCTGCAGGGGGTGATCATGAGGTAATTGATACGGTTGTCGAGCTTTTTGGCATACACCGTGACTTGCTTCCTCGAGAATTTCGTGAGTTATCACAAGGCGAGCAGAAACTGATCCAGATCGCCTCCGCCGTCGCCCATCGACCCAATGTACTCATTCTAGACGAGATCACCCACGGACTCGATATGTTTAACCGCGACCGCGTTCTTCGTGTGATAAACGCGCTTGGTCGACATGCCTCGAGGCACACTCACCTAATCCTGATCACCCATCATGAAGACGAGATCGTAGAGTGTTTCCAGGATGTTTTCGAAATCCATGAACTGAAATTGCGCCGAGTCGACCGTGGAGAAATCCGCTCGTAGGTTCGACAAAAACCAAGAACTCAATGCTGGCCCATCACTCAAACGCCATACTCAACACAAAACTCCGAGTCAATCCGGAAAACCCACTCAGCAACTTCCCACGCGCAGCTCAAGTGTCCAAGCAACATCAACACTTGCACAATAGCACTCGCGCTCGCTCAACAACCGACAGCACCAATACAACAACAACAAACACAACCATGAAGATCTCGCCTCTCGCGATCGCCGCCGCATGCATCGCTGCTGGTAGTCTCGTCCACGCCACTGACAGTGCCGTCGCCACCACCACCAACGTCGTTCCCGACATGCCGACTGCCGAACAAGCGCTCGCGACGGTGCAGAAGATCGAGGCGTTGCCTGCAGGACTCAAGCTCACGGGGGCGACGGAGCCGATCAAGAACACGAACATGACGCCAAATCAGCCCACGTCATCGTCATCGTCGCCGTCGCCGTCGGGTGAGGCGACGCATCAGGAGCAGTGGGGCCTGGGCCTGGGTGTCGGAGGAGGGTGGGGAGGTCTCGGATGGGGAGGCTGGGGTGGCTGGGGCGGTTGGGGCGGCTTCGGTCCGTACCGTTTCGGGTACTCGTGTGGTGGACTGGGCGGTTGGGCGTATCCGTTGGGATACTGGAACGCGTTTGGTGCCGGTATCTGGGGCGGTGGTTGTGGCCTGGGTTTGGCGTATGGCGGTCTCTTCTACTGCTGAACGGAAGTTGTGTCGCAGGAGATGTGACTGCGTATCATCTAACGGAAAAGAGAGATTGCATTTCCTTCATGGTACAGATTTCTAGCTGATTCTCTATCAATTCTGGGGATGCCATGATTTTCGACTGTGCTGTGTGGTTGTTAGGTTGGCGCTGGGGCTCCTAGGGACCCCCACATGATGGACACCATCATGTCCCTGGCCTTGATAATCTTGGTGGCCCCCGAACCAACAACCCATCCACCAAACATAGGTAATTGCGAAACACCCCCATTCGGTCCGAGTGGCAGGATCATAGCCTCGACGCGGACACTTGGAAAGGGCTTCGATACAGCGCTTTTCTTCTTTCGGATCACCGGAACAAGTTCACGCACGACGTGTTTTGCTCGAGCGCCAGCCCAGAACCCAAGCTTGGGCGTGTTATGGTCGACCACGTCGCCGAGTGCGAAGATGTGTCTGTACTTCGCGTCGTCTAGCTGTAGCTGAGCGTTCACCCGGACAGCGCCGCGGTCGTCTACCATCGCTGGGTCCATCGAGCGAACAAGCTCGGCGACGGGACTGAACCCACCACAGAAAAGCTGAACGTCAGACTCGATCTCAGTGCCTTTGTTGGTTCGCAGCGTGCGCTTCACGAACGAATTCCCTGTCAGTCGCTTTAGTTCATCTCAATCCATTTGATCCTTGGATACGTTGAACGATGGTGAATGTTCATTTGCAGAAATTTAACTTTGTCGTGGACGATGCACAGACATGAATAATAAGTTGAGGGAAGAGGATACGCGAGCTCTGAGAGAGATTTGCATCCGTCATATATATATACTTACTTCCGACGAGTTCGTTGGCGTCCTTGCTTCGTCATGTCAGTGGCTGATGTTGAGGATTCCGGGAAGACCGCTTCGAGTTGGGCGAGTGCCTCGTCCGCAGCTTGTCGCCGCTCTTGGTTCACTGGTTTTTTTGCAACGATAAGAGCATGTGGGCGCGCAGTTCGGTCAAGTGACCATGTCAAGAACTCTGAGAGATGTCTCTTTACTAGCGAGATAACGTGGTTTCGACGCTCGCCCGCAATCCGCATTCGAAGTTCGTGTTCGGACTCGGAGACAATAAAGTCCTTCACGCTGGTGCAGTCATCGCACCCATAACAGTGCATGTAGGGAATTTCTAGTTCATCATCGAGTTTCCACGAATCGGGATTCGGTAGATTCTCAATCACTTGCGCCCGTAGCTTCGCTCCAACGTCAGCAATTTCAGTCTGCAGCACACTTTTGTTGGAAATCGTAGATACCAGTTCAACAAACGCTGGAACGACGACATCGACAGGAGAGAGCTCTCCGAGAAAGACACATTTGCCGATTAGCTTGGAAGAGGATGCTGCTCGACTTGCACTGCGCAGCAAATGACCCATCACGTCCTTATCTACCCCGTCAGCGATCTTCAGATCTGCTCTGTATCTCTTGGCGGCAGAAGTGTTGATATTGTATTTGCGTGGCGAAGGTGGCGATGTGAGGAAGTGTTCAAACATCTGGTCGATGTGCCTGGGACTACAGTATGTGGTTACTCCGTCCATGTCCCCCGTCGCAGCTAGCGACGAGATCAAATTGGCTCGACTCCGCAGGTTTAGCTCCTTCACACGATCTTTCATGACCTCAAACAGCTTCGGAAGACATACATCCCAGCCAAAGCGTCCGATCGCCTTAGCCAGAACGAGGTCAGTGTCATACTCGAAAACTATGCAGCTACGCACGATCCATACAAAGACGTCGACGTCGTTCATTTGAACTGCCGTGTCGATACTCAGCTGGAACCAATGGGCAACATTGTGCCAGTTGTGCACGCGCTTAGCAAATGCAAGCTCGGCGAACTGCTTGGCTTCTGTGATGCTATCTTCCTTCCGATTGCCGTCCAAGATCGAGAACCTCCAGTCGAAAATGAAGCTTTGAGGGCCGGATGCGATCCTTTGTTTGTACACTTGGGACTGCGGGAGCACCACAAGCGCGGCATTTTTGTACCAGCACTCGCGCCGCATGCCCTCGTTTCCTGTGTAATGAGTCTCTTGGCTGTCGAACTTGACACGGTCGAAACGCCCTATTGGTCCGAGCTCGTCTTTCCAGAACACCTCACATGTTTTGAACCCCGCAGAGGCAGCGACGTCATCCACACATTGCCAGGGGCCTTCGAGATGAACAGTTCGCTAGGGTTTAGGACGTGGGCTGATTCGGCGTCATGTTCGTGTTCTTGATCGGCTCCGTCGCCCCCGTGAGCTTGAGTCCTGCAGGCAACGCCTCGATCTTCTGCACCGTCGCGAGCGCTTGTTCGGCAGTCGGCATGTCGGGAACGACGTTGGTGGTGGTGGCGACGGCACTGTCAGTGGCGTGGACGAGACTACCAGCAGCGATGCATGCGGCGGCGATCGCGAGAGGCGAGATCTTCATGGTTGTGTTTGTTGTTGTTGTATTGGTGCTGTCGGTTGTTGAGCGAGCGCGAGTGCTACTGTGCAAGTGTTGATGTTGCTTGGACACTTGAGCTGCGCGTGGGAAGTTGCTGAGTGAGTTTAGGATCCGATCATGCGATCAAGCTCCGATGAGGTTCGGAACATAATGATCCTTGCCACGGAACTCGCTTTTGAAAAGAGGATCTTGTTTGATAACCATCACATCCATCATTGCGGGTCCTAAGATTTTTCACGGACCGAAGTTCGTGATGTAATACCGATGAGCAGTAGTCCCGATCCAACGCATCGAGCCCACTCCGCAACTTGCGACCAACCAACCAACCAAGCATCCCAAGCATTTCACACAAAGAATCAAGCATCCCATCGCACCGCGTCGCCAAAGATGAAGTTCTCTCTCGTCGCTACCGCCATCGCTTGTGTCGCTCTCGCCAACGCCAGCGCCAACGCCGCTGACATCTCCAAGCCTACCACCACGGCTTCTGCTGCCATCAACACAGTCCCAGAGATGCCGACGCCTGCACAAGCCCTCGAGGCCGTGAAGAAGACCGAGCTTCCCCCAAACGTTGTGCTGACCGGGAGAACGGAGCCCATTCAGATGAAGACGAGCGACGTCACCACGACGACGACATCCCACCAGGAGCAGTGGGGCCTGGGCCTGGGTGTCGGAGGAGGGTGGGGAGGTCTCGGATGGGGAGGCTGGGGTGGCTGGGGCGGTTGGGGCGGCTTCGGTCCGTACCGTTTCGGGTACTCGTGTGGTGGACTGGGCGGTTGGGCGTATCCGTTGGGATACTGGAACGCGTTTGGTGCCGGTATCTGGGGCGGTGGTTGTGGCCTGGGTTTGGCGTATGGCGGACTCTTTTATTGCTGAGCGGGTGGGAGCCTCGCTCCCATGAAACACGCACATGGCACGGATGACACTGTGTTGGATGGGGCTATTGACTAGGCCTCGAGGGAACACAACCAGCTCATTTCATTACAATACACATGGAACGAATGCCTAAATTGATTCAGATGACTTGCCCATTTTTTGTGTCGAAAGTCGTAGCGGTGGTGGCCATGGCAATCGAGGGTAGGGTGAAACGAGGATAAAGCACGAAGGAATTGGTGTGTGCGTGGTAAAGAGCCGATTGTAGAGTGGGCTAGTCCGTTGTTGGGAGCGATCGATCGAGTGGCTGAGGGGGGGGGTGACGAGTGCAGTCGAAGCAGTAACTATGAATAGTTGTCCTTGATGACTGAAGTCAACGCAGTACTGTAGGGGTGTTCGTGAACAGTGGGGCTCGTGTTGATGGTCATGGCTTCAGTTCAACTTGAAATACGACATCCACTCTGAGCAGTAGACAGAGTGACGGTGCGATTGCGCACCATGCATGCCACGCTGGAGGCACAATGAGCTAGTCGTCTGAAGAGTCGTGTAATGAAACGAGCTGGTTGTATATGATCGAGGATTCGTCAATAGTTCTATCTAATAATTCCATCCAACGCGGCGTCGTCCATACCGGATATTTCGTGAAGCGAGGTGCGCAGGCGCTTAGCAGGAGGAGAGCTTGCGAAATAAAGTGCTCAGGTCACACTTGGACTTCAAGACCAAGTCAACAGGCGGTATTCTCGAACAGTGACGTTGTGCACCGGTTGGATCCAAGCGTGGTTGATTGCCTTTTTTTGTATTACGAACAGTGTCCGACAGTCTAATAGGGCCAGGTTGATTGCCTTGTCATACAACTTCCTAAAAAATCAGAAATGACTGAGAGGCTGCAGAGAACTACTTAGCTGTAACCATTTGCAGCAAACTATTTGGCCGAACAAAACGTTCGCCTAGTAGAAGAACGACAACCCTTCTGGTCGAGCAATGGACAGAGTAACGGTAACGGTTACGAAAATGCACGATCCTTGCCACACTGAATACAGTACACCGAGTCCGAGCTCGCTACCACTATCGACACAAAAAATTGGCAAGTCATCTGAATCAATTTAGGCATTCGTTCCATGTGTATTGTAATGAAATGAGCTGGTTGTGTTCCCTCGAGGCCTAGTCAATAGCCCCATCCAACACAGTGTCATCCGTGCCATGTGCGTGTTTCATGGGAGCGAGGCTCCCACCCGCTCAGCAATAAAAGAGTCCGCCATACGCCAAACCCAGGCCACAACCACCGCCCCAGATACCGGCACCAAACGCGTTCCAGTATCCCAACGGATACGCCCAACCGCCCAGTCCACCACACGAGTACCCGAAACGGTACGGACCGAAGCCGCCCCAACCGCCCCAGCCACCCCAGCCTCCCCATCCGAGACCTCCCCACCCTCCTCCGACACCCAGGCCCAGGCCCCACTGCTCCTGATGCGTCGCCTCACCCGACGGCGACGGCGACGATGACGATGACGTGGGCTGATTTGGCGTCATGTTCGTGTTCTTGATCGGCTCCGTCGCCCCCGTGAGCTTGAGTCCTGCAGGCAACGCCTCGATCTTCTGCACCGTCGCGAGCGCTTGTTCGGCAGTCGGCATGTCGGGAACGACGTTGGTGGTGGTGGCGACGGCACTGTCAGTGGCGTGGACGAGACTACCAGCAGCGATGCATGCGGCGGCGATCGCGAGAGGCGAGATCTTCATGGTTGTGTTTGTTGTTGTTGTATTGGTGCTGTCGGTTGTTGAGCGAGCGCGAGTGCTACTGTGCAAGTGTTGATGTTGCTTGGACACTTGAGCTGCGCGTGGGAAGTTGCTGAGTGAGTTTAGGATCCGATCATGCGATCAAGCTCCGATGAGGTTCGGAACATAATGATCCTTGCCACGGAACTCGCTTTTGAAAAGAGGATCTTGTTTGATAACCATCACATCCATCATTGCGGGTCCTAAGATTTTTCACGGACCGAAGTTCGTGATGTAATACCGATGAGCAGTAGTCCCGATCCAACGCATCGAGCCCACTCCGCAACTTGCGACCAACCAACCAACCAAGCATCCCAAGCATTTCACACAAAGAATCAAGCATCCCATCGCACCGCGTCGCCAAAGATGAAGTTCTCTCTCGTCGCTACCGCCATCGCTTGTGTCGCTCTCGCCAACGCCAGCGCCAACGCCGCTGACATCTCCAAGCCTACCACCACGGCTTCTGCTGCCATCAACACAGTCCCAGAGATGCCGACGCCTGCACAAGCCCTCGAGGCCGTGAAGAAGACCGAGCTTCCCCCGAACGTTGTGCTGACCGGGAGAACGGAGCCCATTCAGATGAAGACGAGCGACGTCACCACGACGACGATATCCCACCAGGAGCAGTGGGGCCTGGGCCTGGGTGTCGGAGGAGGGTGGGGAGGTCTCGGATGGGGAGGCTGGGGTGGCTGGGGCGGTTGGGGCGGCTTCGGTCCGTACCGTTTCGGGTACTCGTGTGGTGGACTGGGCGGTTGGGCGTATCCGTTGGGATACTGGAACGCGTTTGGTGCCGGTATCTGGGGCGGTGGTTGTGGCCTGGGTTTGGCGTATGGCGGTCTCTTCTACTGCTGAACGGAAGTTGTGTCGCAGGAGATGTGACTGCGTATCATCTAACGGAAAAGAGAGATTGCATTTCCTTCATGGTACAGATTTCTAGCTGATTCTCTATCAATTCTGGGGATGCCATGATTTTCGACTGTGCTGTGTGGTTGTTAGGTTGGCGCTGGGGCTCCTAGGGACCCCCACATGATGGACACCATCATGTCCCTGGCCTTGATAATCTTGGTGGCCCCCGAACCAACAACCCATCCACCAAACATAGGTAATTGCGAAACACCCCCATTCGGTCCGAGTGGCAGGATCATAGCCTCGACGCGGACACTTGGAAAGGGCTTCGATACAGCGCTTTTCTTCTTTCGGATCACCGGAACAAGTTCACGCACGACGTGTTTTGCTCGAGCGCCAGCCCAGAACCCAAGCTTGGGCGTGTTATGGTCGACCACGTCGCCGAGTGCGAAGATGTGTCTGTACTTCGCGTCGTCTAGCTGTAGCTGAGCGTTCACCCGGACAGCGCCGCGGTCGTCTACCATCGCTGGGTCCATCGAGCGAACAAGCTCGGCGACGGGACTGAACCCACCACAGAAAAGCTGAACGTCAGACTCGATCTCAGTGCCTTTGTTGGTTCGCAGCGTGCGCTTCACGAACGAATTCCCTGTCAGTCGCTTTAGTTCATCTCAATCCATTTGATCCTTGGATACGTTGAACGATGGTGAATGTTCATTTGCAGAAATTTAACTTTGTCGTGGACGATGCACAGACATGAATAATAAGTTGAGGGAAGAGGATACGCGAGCTCTGAGAGAGATTTGCATCCGTCATATATATATACTTACTTCCGACGAGTTCGTTGGCGTCCTTGCTTCGTCATGTCAGTGGCTGATGTTGAGGATTCCGGGAAGACCGCTTCGAGTTGGGCGAGTGCCTCGTCCGCAGCTTGTCGCCGCTCTTGGTTCACTGGTTTTTTTGCAACGATAAGAGCATGTGGGCGCGCAGTTCGGTCAAGTGACCATGTCAAGAACTCTGAGAGATGTCTCTTTACTAGCGAGATAACGTGGTTTCGACGCTCGCCCGCAATCCGCATTCGAAGTTCGTGTTCGGACTCGGAGACAATAAAGTCCTTCACGCTGGTGCAGTCATCGCACCCATAACAGTGCATGTAGGGAATTTCTAGTTCATCATCGAGTTTCCACGAATCGGGATTCGGTAGATTCTCAATCACTTGCGCCCGTAGCTTCGCTCCAACGTCAGCAATTTCAGTCTGCAGCACACTTTTGTTGGAAATCGTAGATACCAGTTCAACAAACGCTGGAACGACGACATCGACAGGAGAGAGCTCTCCGAGAAAGACACATTTGCCGATTAGCTTGGAAGAGGATGCTGCTCGACTTGCACTGCGCAGCAAATGACCCATCACGTCCTTATCTACCCCGTCAGCGATCTTCAGATCTGCTCTGTATCTCTTGGCGGCAGAAGTGTTGATATTGTATTTGCGTGGCGAAGGTGGCGATGTGAGGAAGTGTTCAAACATCTGGTCGATGTGCCTGGGACTACAGTATGTGGTTACTCCGTCCATGTCCCCCGTCGCAGCTAGCGACGAGATCAAATTGGCTCGACTCCGCAGGTTTAGCTCCTTCACACGATCTTTCATGACCTCAAACAGCTTCGGAAGACATACATCCCAGCCAAAGCGTCCGATCGCCTTAGCCAGAACGAGGTCAGTGTCATACTCGAAAACTATGCAGCTACGCACGATCCATACAAAGACGTCGACGTCGTTCATTTGAACTGCCGTGTCGATACTCAGCTGGAACCAATGGGCAACATTGTGCCAGTTGTGCACGCGCTTAGCAAATGCAAGCTCGGCGAACTGCTTGGCTTCTGTGATGCTATCTTCCTTCCGATTGCCGTCCAAGATCGAGAACCTCCAGTCGAAAATGAAGCTTTGAGGGCCGGATGCGATCCTTTGTTTGTACACTTGGGACTGCGGGAGCACCACAAGCGCGGCATTTTTGTACCAGCACTCGCGCCGCATGCCCTCGTTTCCTGTGTAATGAGTCTCTTGGCTGTCGAACTTGACACGGTCGAAACGCCCTATTGGTCCGAGCTCGTCTTTCCAGAACACCTCACATGTTTTGAACCCCGCAGAGGCAGCGACGTCATCCACACATTGCCAGGGGCCTTCGAGATGAACAGTTCGCTCTTTCTCGTCCTCGTCCTCGTATTCGTATTCCGGATCATAAGCGAAGCAATAGGAGAGCTGGCAGAGGAACAACTGATACCGGCCTTTGACGAAGTTGCCCTTACTGTTGGCACAAAACTGCGCGAGACGCTGGGCGATTGCCAGATCTTTGTTCTTGAGCTGATCAATCGTGAGACTCTGTGTCGTGTACTTGTGTTCCAGTACGTAAGTGAAGACGCGGGGATTGATTCGTTCCTTGAGTGATGAGTTTGTCATCAGGCCCCAGCGTAGGACTTTCTTGACTGTCGGCGTAGTGAAGTACGTCGTGAGCGCTGTCGTCAGCTCAGGAACACTAGTGTCGAACTGGACAAGTTGGGGCTTCTTCCTGCGACCCGGAGGAATGACGAGGTTGTACGTCAGGCAGATGCGGTAGCCTTTCGTCACGGGCTCAACCGCGTGTTCACAGTCAGCGTAGAAGGCTGCATACGAGACAGTCTTGCTAGCGCCGTTATACCCGCCTCTCCAGCGATGCGGCGTGCCTTCGCGCTGGTTCTGCTGGCCCGGTGGATACACGACAAGCGCGCCACCTTGGTACGTGCTGGGCACTAGCACAACGAGCGTGCCGAACATGCCCGGTTCCTTCTCGCTGTCTTGGTGGAGCTCGAACTTGCCGCCTTTTTCGTAGATTAGAAGCTTGTAGAGCTTGGCCTGCACGCTCGCGGGCGTGGCGACGCCCATGCGGCGCGCACACTCGGCAGTCAACGGATCGATCACGCCTTTCTGCCACTCGGCGTTGAGCTCGAACTCGCTCGGGTTGAGCTCCCACGTGTTGCGCACGCGCTTGTCCACGAGCGTCTCCTCGCCGTGGCCGTACGGCGCGAGCTTGGCCCTGGCGATCAGCGCCTTCGCCGAGGCCGCCGTCACGGGCAGCGTGATGGCGCCGCGGCCGCCGCGTCGACGTCGCCGCTCGCGTAGAACGCGCCGGGCTTGTCCACGGCGTCGAGCACGGCGCACACGGCGTGCAGCGGTAGAGTCATGTTGACGGATGCAGTGGAAATGGAGGGAGCCGATGAGCAGCTCATTCGTTCGCGCCAAAAGTAGCGTAATATCGACAGGTCCAAAACGAATATTTGACAACAACCACGTAAGTATCTGTGACGTGTGAGAGGTTTTCATGGTGAGGGGTCGAACATGGCGACGAGCCTCTTGATCTCGCCGTGAGTCTGCGAGATGAGAGCACTCAGCTTGGCTTGCTCGGGTGTGCGAGGCGCGTCTTTGCGGAGACAGATTGTCCACCTCATCGGCCGCTTGAAGTCGCAGGCGCGGGTCCGGTGGAGAGACCTCGCCGGGAGGCGAGCCGTCGCTGCGTCGAGCTCTTCGTGAACGTGGTGGGCGCGTCTCTCAGACACGCGAATTGTGAGCGTTGGACGGCCAGTGGACTTGAGGAATGCATTGACTTGTCGACAGTCCCGGCACTGATGGCGTAGAGCTATTCGGAGTGGACGGAACTGCGTCTGGCTAACGGCGGCCATTTTGTTTGTTAGCATTTGGCCGAGTACGTCCAGGACTCGCATCTTCATCGTTATGAGCGAACATTTCTTACTCGTCTGTATCATTGCTGGAGCCGTGAGATTAGCTAGCGGCAACTCTCCTGCCTTGATCAGATCCACGGCTTGTGTGAATGATATCTCGGAAATGCAATCGATGAAACATGACAGCTCGTCAACGGAAGGGAAATCAGTTATCGAGTCTGTGTGGCGTGTCTTACGGGTTTTATTCCCTCGTCGGATCTGCTGAGATAGCCACTCGATCGAAGCTGTATTAACGGGTAACAGCATTCTCGCTAGATTGATCCAGCTTCTTCGCATCGGGTGGAAGCGGGAGTGTTCGAAGGACAGTAGCCACCGAAATGCTGCATCGTTGGATATGTTCCACCTCAACCTGATGGCTGGTAAATACTCAACGCTTTTCAAAGTCTGGAGAAGAGCGATCAAAGCGTTGCTGCTTCTGTAGCTCAGCACAACATCCAAACTCTGCGTGAACAAATCGCTCTTCATGGTGCACTGATTGCTCCAAACTTCAAAGATGTCCATCGTAACGAATAACGCAAGTGGTGAGTTGCATGCAGCTGTGCGCTTGAGTTCTTTTATGAGGTCGTCCACGCCCATTGGTTCAACCCCAACGAAGGGCGCAACCACCAGCACTGACCGCCGGGATGACCCTGGCCCCTGCATAGAGTTCTCCTTGTCCACAAAAACTGGCAACAGACCGGCGACGCAGGCCTCTACATTCACGGTAACTGTGACTGATCGCATTGCAGTTGATGAGGATTCCATCACACCCTCACAAAAATGATCTGCAGTGACCTTTCCCTTCTTGTTGATTGCACAACTGCCTCTCCACGAGTATTCGAGTTGACCAGGAAGAACCCGATAGATTTCCCCACTGTACGAGCAAAACTTTTCGAGGGCACGCCTGACGGCAAATTCTTTATCAGCCCTCACGGCCTCATCGTCCTGGTCACGCTCGTCGTCTAGCACATAGACAAAGAAGCGTGGTCGTGGAATAGTGACGAAGCGCAATCGACCTTGACGCATGAAGCCTAGGTCGACTTCACTTGACGCAGAAAGCAGCATACCAAGTTGAATGCAAAACTCTCCGAAGAGTGCTGACTCGACGCTAGCGTCGATCCCAAAGCGAGAAGACTGATCGGCTGCGGCTTTGCGAATCCGCCGAAGAACATCCTCGACCTTTTGGAGGCTCACTGTGCGCAACCGGTCGATAACCATGTGAAGCTGATGTGGGGGTTAGTGTGGACAGCGTAGCCTACGCACGAAAAACTACATACAACCGTTTAGGACTTGTCGCATGCAAATTGTGTGCTTACATTCAGTAGATGGGTGGATCTGTTATTTCCAAACCGTACCACGGACTGTAGTGGCAAACGCAGGGCTTCTACTCGCACCAGGCTCCTATGATTTAGTCCTCCTTCTTATCGAGCTGGACGACCTTGCCGATACCAATCGTCTTGCCTTCATCACGCAGTGTCAGGCGACCAAGCTGCGGGAAGTTCTCAAACGTTTCCACGGTGATGCTCTGCTCGACCTGGATCAAGCAAATGACACTCTGGCCCTGCTTGATGAACGTCACGGGCTTCTTCACCGGCTTGCCCGTCTTCGGGTCAATCGGGCGAAGCAGCTTGGCGACAGTACATTCCTGTGCAATCGTGTGGATGTGAAGAATACACTTGTAACCAGCCGTCAAAAGCGGGCGATGCTCGAGGGTATCCACGAGTGCGACCTGAGCAATAAACTGGTGGATGGCCTTTGGCTGCGGCTCGTCCTTCGGCCCACAGAGGACGAAACCCTTCTGCACGTCGTCGACGCCGCACGAGAGACGAATGAGCACGTTCTCACCGGGCTTGGCCGTGCGCACAGGCTTCTCGTTGATGTACACTTGGTTCACAATGGCCGTCGCGCGCGTCGGCATCAGCATAACCTTTTGGCCAGTCTTCAAGACACCAGACTCGACCTTGCCCATAGCGACTGTGCCTCGTTCCTGATAACGATCGAGGACTGGCACTCGCAGCGCGGCCTCGGCATTGCGGCCAGTAATGTGCATCTGATCGAGGTGGTTGATGAGCGAATCACCATCATACCACGGGGCCTTGGCCTTGTCCAACGGCGCTTTAATGTTGTCACCGTGGAGACCCGAGATCGGGATGAACGCCACGTCGCGCTTGACCGCAAAGCCACACGAGCGCAAGAACGGACGCAGCTTACCCGTGCACTCTTCGTATCGCTCCTGAGACCAGTTGACTTCGTCCATCTTGTTGATGACGACAACGAGCTTGTTGATGCCGAGTGTCTTGGCGAGCATGGCGTGCTCGCGCGTCTGGCCGCCACGCTCGAAGCCGGCCTCAAATTCACCCTTACGCGTCGAGATAACGAGGATACCGACATCGGCCTGCGACGCGCCCTGGATCATGTTGGGCACGTAGTTCTTGTGGCCAGGGGCATCCAAGATCGTGAAGCGGCGGTTCTCGGTCTCGAACTGCGCGCGGCCGACCTCAACAGTCTTGCCCTTGGCGCGCTCCTCTTCGCCCGTGTCCATGATGTACGCCAGGAACCACGAGTCACGGTTGCGCGCCTTGGCTTCCTTCTCGAAACGCTCGATCGTACGCTTGTCGACCATGTCCATGAGGTAGAGGATGTTGCCCGAGAGCGTCGACTTGCCGGCATCGACGTGGCCGATGAGCACGACGTTCAAGTGCTCGCGCGGATCTTCGTCTCCGACTTCCTCTTCCTCGACAAACTCCTCTTCCTCCTCCTCCACGGCTGCAGCGGCCGGGGCTGCCAGATCAATCTTCTCGACCTTGGCCTCGACCTCTTCGACTGCGGGGGCAGCCTTGGGCGACGCCACGGGCGTCGGCGCCTTCACCGGCGAGCTCACGGGCGTGGGCTTCTTGGGCGACGCGACGGGCGTGGCGGCCTTCTTGGGGCTCGCGGGCGCTGGCGACGAGGGGGCCGGCGGCGGCGGAGGGGGCGCGGCCGCCGCGAACGCGCTGCCCTTCTTGGGCACAGGCATCTGGATGTTGAGCGCGGACGGAGCCGGCGGCGGTGGCGGCGGCGGCGGCGGCGCGGCGCCGTAGGACGGCGTCCAGGACGAGGCCGACGGGTTGAAGGAGAAGGACTTGGCCGACGGGTTGAGCGTCGTCTTCTTGGCTGTCGGGCGAGGCAGAGAGCGTCAGCACAGCGGTCGAGGGGCGCGGGGGAGGCGACGTACGCTGGTTGGGATCCATGGCGTCTGGGTCGATTCCTCTGTAGATGGATGCTCACGTGGGTGGCGGCTGGATGCGATGGCAGTGCCGTTGGCGCGACCTTCGCGCAACATACACGACGAAGAAGGCCGACTCGCACCTGTGTTAAGTTCGGATTCGACTTCAACGTGGGCACTCGCTGACGCGATGCATGGATCGAGTCGGGCGGTTGGGGATACCCAATGCACACCCACCATTCCATGGTCCAAGTGTGTCCAGGTTAAGTGTGAGGGCATGGGTACCAAGGTCACGTTGGACTCGCACGCATCACTTCGTCGGTTCATGAGCTGATCACCTTCGAACGGCAGGTCTCTACGTGAACGTGTGCATGGAGCAGTCGTCAGAGTGTGTGGGAGTGGTGGGTGTGTCATCAATCGCTTCGGCAACGTCGGGTGATGCTCTGGCTCCCATCCTCTTGCAGTATAAGTACAACTGTGCACTGTCCGAGTCTTTTCGAAAGCAACCCAATGGCCTCATTTCCCGATTCTCCGTCAACTACGTCAAAATGACCAGCTCCGCGAGCGAGAACGACGAAGACACGCTCTTTCCACGCGCCTCGCCGCACGTGTTCCGCGCTGTGTTCCCGTGGCGATGGCTCGGCCGTTTCCTTGCGCGTCGCTATTCTCTCTTCCGTGCGTTTGGAAAGACCTGGAACGACCCTGAACCCATCGCAATGCTCCTCAGTGACGGCATCATCTATGGGGAAGGCCCACGTTTTTGCATCAAGGATAATGCTCTCTACTTTTCCGACATGTACGCCAAGCAAGTTCTCAAATACGACCTCTCGAGCAAGCGAACAGTGGTGGTCTACGAGGCGGACGACTATGTCTCTGGTTTGGGTTGGCTACCTGATGGCCGCCTTCTCGTCGTTCTCATGGATACGCGCCGCATCGTCTCAGTGAGTTTAGAAACATCTTTAGTGAGCGAGTACGCCAACGTCTCGCACGTCACACGCGTCCGCGCAAACGATATGGTCGTTGATCTTGCTGGTCGAGCGTATGTCGGCAACTTCGGTTTCATTGAATTATCGGACTTCCGACGCACTACACTCGTCCGTGTCGACCCGGACCAGTCCGTTCACGTAGATGCAGATGGCCTCTTCCTTCCAAACGGCAGCGTTATAACTCCAGACGACAAGACGTTGATTATCGCGGAAACTCTTGAAGGTGTACTCACGGCCTTCGATATCGAACAGAACGGATCCTTGTCAAACCGTCGCGTATGGGCGGATCTTGGTGTACCTTGTGATGGTATCACACTTGACGCAGAAGGTTGTATCTGGGCCGCAGTACCTCAGGTGGGCATTCACAAGACTGCCGGTGCCCTCGTTCGTGTCAAAGAAGGAGGAGACATTGTAGGCTTGTTTGGTTTCGGGCTTAACGGGATACGGAACTCGGTCTTCGCTTGCCAGCTCGGCACCGACTCGACGACTGGGAAACACTTCTTATTCTTTCTTGAAGCGAGGGAGAGTGAGGAGCGTGCAGTGTTGAGGAAAGGCCTGGAGGCGGCGAAGCAAAATGGGGTACTGAAGGCGATCGAGGTGCCCGTTGGTCCAGCACGGATGAACGGGAACGACCGGTACTGCGGAGGATACTGCTAAGGAAATCAAGCAGTACACGTATAAGGATCAGCAACTCAATACAGAGGTATGCTTAACGTTATGGTGTCTGCAAACAAAATGTATTGAAGAGGAATGTAGATGCATCTGCTCGACCGGTGGAAACAGTTAGCAGTAGAAAAGTCCGCCGAACGGAATGCCCAAGCCACAACCACCGCCCCAGATACCGGCACCAAACACGTTCCAGTACCCCAACGGATACGCCCAACCGCCCAGTCCACCACACGAGTACCCGAAACGGTACGGACCGAAGCCGCCCCAACCGCCCCAGCCACCCCAGCCTCCCCATCCGAGACCTCCCCACCCTCCTCCGACACCCAGGCCCAGGCCCCACTGCTCCTGGTGGGATGTCGTCGTCGTGGTGACGTCGCTCGTCTTCATCTGAATGGGCTCCGTTCTCCCGGTCAGCACAACGTTTGGGGGAAGCTCGGTCTTCTTCACGGCCTCGAGGGCTTGTGCAGGCGTCGGCATCTCTGGGACTGTGTTGATGGCAGCAGAAGCCGTGGTGGTAGGCTTGGAGATGTCAGCGGCGTTGGCGCTGGCGTTGGCGAGAGCGACACAAGCGATGGCGGTAGCGACGAGAGAGAACTTCATTTTTTTGCGACACGATGCGATAGGATGCTTGGCTTGTTGATCGCAACTTGCGAACTGAACAGTCAACAATAGAGCCATCGAGCCCAGCGCGGCATCAATTTCTTTGTGGGCTCATTGTAGCGCACTTTCCGGGCCATTTTGGTGAAACACGCTGCTGACAAGAGCAGCAAAGGACTTGTGATGAAGCATCAAATTCAAGTTGATTTCAGGGTCGCCTTTCTCATTCTCCCGCCAAAATCTAACGTCAAACGGTTTTAACAAAGTAATTCCATATTAAAACCGATTTGTGTCGGCCACATTCGGTGCACATTGCATCGACAACTGCTCCCTGCAACATGGTCGAGGCGATGGAGGTCGATGAGGGCGAGCTGTCGGTGAATCAGGAGGCGGCGGCGAACGGATCTCCGGCCAACGACGCGACTGCGCAAAGCGTCTTCATCACGGCCGACAAGGTGACGCTGCTGCAGGCGAGCGTCGACAAGATGGCGCTGAGCATGTTCAACGCCCTGCGGCTCTTGCCGGCGACGCTGGGCGACGAGACGACTCGCGACGAGAATGTCGCTGCGGTATGCGGCGTGCAGTGTGTTTACGGACTGTCTAGTTGTTAACGAGTTGCGATTGGATCATGTGCAGATCAAGCTCCTCGCCAAGGAGGTCATCGAGACCGCGAAGGAAACGGATACGCTCATCGATGACCTCCCCGGACTCGATCGAACCGAAGAGTGAGTTGCTCGTGCTCTCAGCTTCAACGTTGGAGCGGCGATAAGAAGGAATCGTCTTGCTGATGTATCGCTGTTGCGTAGAGAGCAAATGGAGGAGCTTCGCCGACTCCAGATTCAGAGCGAAGAGGAGGCTCAGACGCTGCGTCAGGTCGCAGAAGAGGCCGGTAGGTTCCCCAAGCGATGTGCGGTTCCCCAAGCGATGTGCTGCAATAGCGTCGCGTGCTTGCGGACTCAGGTTCTCACGCCGAGCTTGTGCTTGCCTCCGCAGAGAGATGGATGGACCGCGCCCGCGATTCGCTGCGCGTTATCTCCGAAACTCGGTTACGCCGTTGAGCACGCGTCCTAGTACCTCTCGATCTCATACACGAGGCTCATCGTACATATATCAGCGCACTCTCAATCAGTCTCATGAACTCCATCGAGATGTCAGGGAAAGGATGGATTGAATCCATATCTGAGCATTGTGTGTCCATAAATTATTGAGGCTTGGTATTGGTGGAAATAGGACAGCTGAACACAACGATTGGTTGATTATTTGCGTGAGGAGTGAATATCTCTGCTGTGGTCAACCGTCTTTGCCAAAAGAAGGAACGTGAAGATCAGCAGAATGGCGGATCGTGGTTTCGGCGGCCGCGTGCTCGCGGGTGAAGACAGCGAAGAGGACGAGGAAGAAGAGGAAGGTGAGATCGATGTGTATCGTCTCCACGGGACCTCGGGAACGCTCACTGTAATGCGACCGCATGGACAAAAGAACTCGGCTTCCAGCTCGGCAGCTACGCGCCCAAACCGGCGCCAGCTCCTGTGGTCATCCAGCAGCCAAAGTTCACTGTTCAGGCACCCGCCATTAGTCCTGGTGAAGACGATGAAAGCGAGGAAGATGAAGAGGAGAGTGCAGAGATCGCTACCGGAATGGTGAATGAGGAGGTTGTCGGAACGGCTCGGGCAGCGAGCGTGGACTCGAGCGTGCCATCAATCAGTCGCCCGTCAACCCCCGAACTTCCAATTCCACCGAGAGCAGACGCAAATGCCATGCCGCGCGCAAAGGATCTGGAGCCATGGCCGACCGACGGATCGATAGATGGAGCAGCGATGATGGGGAGCGCAATTGTCCAGAAGCTCCAACCATCGCTAGACAGCACGATTCGACGGATAGCCGAGCTCACCGAGAACCAAGAGGTAAGCGCACGTGTGAGCAATACCGACATAAAGAAGTGTTGTAGCGCTGATACTCTTCCTTTTTCAGCGCCTCTTGACTGTGCTCTCCACTCAGCATAAAGAGGTTTGCTCTAATGAGCAGATTGAAAACATAGCGATCATTATGGGGAAATTACCACAGTACATCAAGAAAGTGCAAGACATGAAAGCAGCGATGAATGACATAACAGCGAGCGTTGAGCGCATGAAGAAGCGCTCCGAGAGCTTGCGCGTGGATGCTCAGTCTCGTACGTGCGATGCCTTGCGTTGTTGAGTCAGTGAGCCCGTAAACTCACCCAGGCGTGTCCCATAGACGCAATCAAAAAGGAGAACAAGCGCGAGTCGCTGTCGCAGTGGAACAAGCTCTACGCTGCCAAGAGCTACGAAGGCGCGACCATGAGCACCACGATCACGAGCAGTATCTCCATAGCTGAGCGGCAATCTCCGGGAACTTGAATCGAGTAGCCATCACTTTTTGTCATTTTTCTGTGATCAACGAACCGTGTTCTGGGAAAGTGTACCAGATTATGTCACCCTTCTTGCTCCAGTGACGGGCCACAATCTTGGTGGTGGCTTCATGACTGCACCAGACATGACGTCATGCTTCTCGCAGCTCTTTCACCGTGGCGTTCCCTGAATCGACCGAGGAAATGACATCACATCCATGGAGAGAGGTTCGCAATGGTGCTCAAGTAGGGGTGGGGAAAATATCTATTACAAAATGCTTGCGCGGGCCCAATACCGCGTTCGGTCTCGAGAGAGACCGCTAGCGCTATTGGGAAATTCGACCGCGCGACCTGTGTGTCTGCCGTTCAGGGCAACTCTGCAAGTGACTTTTCTTAGTGGCTGAACTGGAAGAAGAGCGCGACGGCGGCGATGGCCACCGAGACGACCACGAGGCCCGTGAGGCTGCTGCCGCTGTCGTTCTTGGCCGGGTTCGAGAGCTTCTTGGTCTCCTTCTTGACCTCCTTGACCTCGCCCGCGAGCTTGCCGACGAGCCACGGCTTGAGCTGCGCGCGCGCGTCGTTCGAGTGTCCGATGTCCTCGAACTCGTCGGTGGCGTCCTGGCCGGCGAGGTCAACGATGATCTCCGGACCACCGGGATGGTCGTCGAGGAACTTGGTCACGTCGTAGACCTTGCGGAGGCCGTCGTCCTTGATGATGACCCAGCAGTCCTCGACCGTGTTGTGCTTGGCCACCTCCTCGCGGGTGAACTCCTTGAGCACGGGCTCGGTCGTCGCGGTCTCGGCCATGGTCTCTGCTGGAAGCGGTTGGTTCGTGTGTGGGGACGGAGCTCCTCACGGGCGATGACACTGCGTTTCTTGGACCCGCTGATCGCTCGCTCGGATTGCGGGACCACCAAGTCCGTCAATCAAGGTCGCAAAACCTCGATTCTGAGGTGATTTCCTTGATAGTGTGACCCACAAGAAATGGAACCACGGGAATATGCGACGTGCTATGAATAGATGCTCGGCAGCTCCGACAGGCAAGCCGAAGATAGCGGGAAGCGCAATGGAGCTTCCGATGAGGTGTTCTTGTCGGAGGGGAGGGGGAGAGCTCAGTAGATTTGGAGGGCGCGAGGGATCGGAGGGCCGCCACTTCGAAAGAAAACGAGCAAGATCGCCATGCCGACGACGTCGTTCCTCGAGAAGCAAAAGGAGGTGCCGATGATCTTCCGGCGACACGGAGACACGACCCCCAAAACGCGCGGACACGCATTGGGTAACTCGAAGCCAGCCTCGTCTTACGTCCATGAGCTTCAAAGACAGGGGCTGGACTCATTGACGACGCTGGAAAACAACGCTGCTGCGTTAACAATCAGTCGACCGTTCAACCCGGCGTTCATCGCGTTCGACAAGAAAGTGCTCCGCTTTGGCGCCTACTTCTTGGAGGCCGTGCACGAAAGCAATCTCGAGAACTATCGCGTGCGGAAATGCGAAGTGTTCTACTACTTGGAAGACAACACGATCCAGATCACAGAGCCTAAAGTAGAGAACAGCGGGATTCTGCAAGGCAATTTCGTCAAGCGCCATCGTATCCCTAAGCCAGAAAGTGATGCCTTCGGCAACATGCAGTACTTCACGTATCGCGATCTCAACATCGGCAGTGAGCTGACGTTCTATGGGCGTACGTTTCATTTGATCACAGCAGACAGCTTCACTCGCCAGTTCTTGAATTCTCAAGGCGTCCAAGTTCCACAAGACGAAGAGCCTCCTCGAGACTCATACTCAGATATCCGCAAGGCCCAGATGTCACGTGAAACAGGCCAAGATATGAATGCCAACTACGGCAAAAAGCAATACCCCATGAAGGATTTCATGGAGGCGTCACTCGGGAAGTTTGCTCGCCCACCAGACTTTCTCAAGCGATTCTTGGACCACGACCGTCACGTGCTTCGATTCTTTTCGATCTGGGATGACACGGACAAGCTGTACGGCATGAAGCATAGATACACGATCCATTACTTCCTTGCGGACAACACTATCGAAATCCTCGAATCATACGAACGGAATTCTGGCTGTGATCCGTTTCCAAAGCTTCTCAACCGCACCAAACTATCCAAGGACCCGAAACGACAAATCTCAGTTGCAGTTTGTGATAACGAGACCGAAGAGGCCCTTGCGATCTCGTCACAAAATATTTATTTGTGGCAAGATTTCAAAATCGGCAAACATATCACAATCTACAATCGCCAGATTCTAATTCTCGATGCAGATGACACAACTCGTGAGTGGTTTGATGCAAATGGATCGCCACTAGCTCCGGCAATCGTTGTCACTGATCCACCGAAGGTTATCCCACCGTTTGTACCACCTCCACATGATGGAATCGGGTCAGAAGAAGACTCGCTGCAATCGTGTTATCACTTGCTGCCCAAGGCCCCGCTTAAAAGCATTGAGTCGCTTGATACAACAGAGGTGCTCCGCTTCCGTGCACGATTTGACACCCAAAAGCCAGAAGATATCGACCGACGCTTTATCATCTCTGTCATCGTTTCTGATGCTAGCGTACAGATCGCTGAGCCGAATCAAAGGAACAGCGGCTTCATGTGTGGAAAATTTTTGGAGCGCACACGGTGCAAGCGACCGGATGGAACATACTTCGGGCTCAACGACTTTTACGTTGGGGCGCGAGTGAAAATTTCAGGTCAAACATTTATCATCTACGAGATGGACGACTACAGCGCCAATTTCATGGAGAAGCACGTTGCCAAGTTTATTCGCTCCGACAAAGTCATCGTGGTTCAGAAAGTGCGGAGTCGTCTACTCGACAAGAGTACTTTCACTGCCAAGCTTACAGCTCAGCGCAAGCGCAACGTGACCTTAGACCCCGAAGAACTCACATCGTTCTTGGAAGATCTGGTCCACGACTTCGCGCACCACGATGCGATCACAATCATCCGAAACTACGGAAACAAGGAAAAGATGACGATCGATCTAGATCGCGTCGTGCAGCTTGTAGGATAGTGCTATATCCAATACACAGCAAAATCTCAGATTGCCGAGTGTACGAAAAACGCATGTATCGACAATCTATCAAAACCAACTCGACAGAGAAGGACAATCTTCCAAATGTATTCTTTCGAGTGTCCATGATAGCCTCCACTAACACTCACAGAGCCACCTTGCCACATTAGACGTTGATGACTCGTGCAAGCTTCTGGATACGGTTGAGCAGCACATCACCCTTCTTGATTGCTTCCTGGTATTGAGCGTTCTTGGCATCTGGACGGTTCGTTTCAATAACCCCAGCAACCTTGTCGATCTTTGCGTTCAATCGACCAGCAGCAATGAATCGAGCAAGCTCCGTGTCCAAAAAATCGACGCTGATTCCAAACGATCGAGCCATCGACTCCATGGTGACACTCCTGTAAGCTTCCAAGAACTGGGAGTACGCCAGCACACGCAGCTCACGGTAGAGGAATCGAACATGAGTTGAAAGATACTTGTCTCTCAGCAAATATGGCTGAATCTCGACGAGAGCTGTGAAGAAACGCTTGTAGTTGCATTCGTAGAGGCCGTTCAAGAAGTCAGTCAGAACTGGGATTTCGTTGATCACGGCGAGGATCTCTGGTGAGTCGACAATCTACACGAAGTAGAACGGAGTGTGAGTATTACCGGGAACCGCATCACACTCACAGCATTGCGGGACTTACTTTGTTCTTCAGATCCACGCGAGGCAAGTTGAGGACACAGGTGATCACACAGTAGAAGATCATTTTGTTGTACGACATCAGCTCCGTGGCCGTGAACGTCGCAACCGATTCCTGGAAGAGCTTAGCTGCCTTCTTGAAATCCCGGGACAGAATTCGGTAGCAACCTTCGTACACCTTCAAGCGGTTGCGTCGATCCCAGTCTCCGCCTTCGTCAATGAGCCTGCAATAACATCCGTCAAGTGTCGGTATCTCGACCCGCCTCATAAAATGACACAGCTACTCACGCTGTTGCTTTCTTGATGTTCGTTTCGACCAACTCCAAGTCCGAGAAGAACAGGCCGATGCGGATGATGTGAAGCGTCACAAGGATCTTCTGGTTGATCGACTGCGGCTTCTCGCTGGCGACGCGGAAGGCCTCGAGCGCGGCCTCCTTGTCGCCAATACGCGAGTACATACGCGCCTTCGAGAGCAGCGCCTCGAGCACTTCAATGTCGCCGAGGTTCTGCGTGGCGTCGGCGATGCGCTCTTCGAGCGTCTTGAGCTCTTCCTCGTTCGCGGCCTCGAGCTCCTGCACGAGCGCGGCGTCCACGGGCCAGTGGAACTCGGCGCAGACGCGCTTGTAGAAGGGCGTCATCTTGTGGGTCTTGATGTGCTCGAGCAGCTCCTTCTTGTGCGTGTCGTCGGCGGCCGCGATCGTGCTCACGGCCGAGTGCTGGTGCTGCAGGAGGTAGTACGTTTCGGCGATGTTCATGTTCGGGAGCGAGCTGAGATCGTCCTCGATCTCCTCCGAGATGTTACCGGCGCTCGCCTGCTTCTTCGGCACGGCGGCCGCCGGCTTCGCCTCGCTCGTCTTCGCGTCCGATCCCATGCTTCGTTCCGTCAGGAGCTGCGTCCGAGGTAGGAGCTGCTGCCTCTCCGATGTATCTTTGCTGTGGAAGAAGGGGGATCGGATAAGCGTACTGTCGGTATTCGGAAAAGTACGATATGGTTACGTTGCGCAACGTCAACGTAACACTGCAAGTGTGAGACCGTGGTCGCGTCCATGTGAATTCGACGGCGATCGATTGATCTCTGCTTGCTCGTGCGATTGATGGACTGAGTGGAGTGAAAGTAGGACCTACGTGTCGTGAGTCTGGATGGAAGTGGCAGGCACATGTGCCGCTTTCAATTCCAAGGCGACTCCCATTCGAGTGCGAACTGCAAGTCGGGGTTCTGTATTGACGACCTTACTTGGAACTCCTGGGCACAAAGTGCACGTAGACGCCGCCAAACCGGTTCTGAGGCTTGTGGTCGGGGGCACCAACATCTGGGCCGAGAGCTTCTTCGATGTTCTTGAGCTGCTCAAGCGCTCGGTCGAGAAGATGGAACTCTTTGCCAAACTTGCATGTAACCTTCACTTTGTGGCCCTTGGAGAGAAAGCCGCGCAGCTGAGTTGCCTTGGTCTTGATGTCGTTCGCCTGCACATTTCAAACACACACATACACGCATCGGATAAGGTCATGTGGGAAGCATTTTGAATCTTGAGCATGCGTTCGTTGTGACTCACCTCGGTCTTGACGCCAAAAGTAACCTCCTTATCCTGCTTGGGCTTGCTCTGCTTCAAAGCTTTCTTCAACGCGAACAGGCGCTTCTGCGCATTGAACATTCGGCACACCACATGACCGTTGTTGTTAGCGACCTGGACGAGATCGACGCCATTGCTCCTGGCTTCTTCCAGTGCTCGAGACAGAGGGATATCGCGGCGCATCTTGCCATCATCTCCGACCACGCTCACGAAGCTAGCCTGGATGTCGCCGTTCATGGGACCCATCTTCGACGCCGGCTCGGAACTGAAGCTCGCGACTTGCGTGGTACGCCAGCCATTGACGAGAGCCGGCGCACGAGTCAGCGGGTGGGCAGCGACCACACCGCGGGCCAGCCGCGGAGAGAAGCTGCAGGCAAGTTGGGCGCTTCTTGGGTGCGGCGGTCTCAGCGCCAGAGCGACGCAGTGGCGCACGGCGCGCGAGGCTGCGCGGGACGCCATGAGGATTGCGGCGTGGTGATCCTTTGCGGTTGACACACAGACGCGACCAACGCAATTGGTGCGGTGATACCTTCTCAAAACTAATCCTATGATGTGAGATTGAAAGCACGTTTGTACCAGTTTTATACTCTGTAAAGTTATATGTGAGTTCCTAACAAGTCATTCCATTTGTGTGTTTGTATCTCTGTGTATTGTTCCTCGACAGGCGACCAAGGCAAGTTAGACTCGCATCTCCAAGAGGCATCCCTTCTCGTCGACGCCATGGAGGATCTGAGCAAGGCGCTCGAGATGAAGGACGACAGCGTCGCCGCGCAGGCGCTGGAGGCCCACGCCGGCTCGGAGCCGCCGCTCTTCGAGGAGTTTTACGTCGACTGGGCGGCCTTCGACCTCGCGGTCGCGTCCGCCATTGAGCGACACCACCCCATCCGCAAGCGCTCGTCGCTCACCTTTGAAGTCTACAACCGCACAGTCTCGAAAGGTGCAGAGTTGAGGAAATCAGGATTTGCGTTGTAAACGTCTCATGGGCTCTTCTTGGCGTTTTACCAGGACGCCACGACAGGAAACCCATCGCTGAGTTCCTGTCCAAGACTTTCAAGTGTACACACGGCATTAAATTCCGCTCTCGAGGGACGGGAAAGCGGTCTCGACATAAGCTACGAGACATCGGGTGTCCTTTCCATATCTACGCGACGGCGATTGAGGACGGGAATGGCTATCGCGTTAAAGTGCGAACGCATGACAAGCACAACCACCAGATCGGCCCAGACGCGAGTAAGAATATAGGGACGCTCCACGATTCCGACTACGAATACACAGACTCGCAAGCCAGCGCGATACGCGATGCTGCTGCAGCAATCGTGGAGTCTGCTGCGGTCAGTTCGCCTCCTAGCGATGGAGATCTTCAGCTCCATATGAGTTCTTACTCTCATGCCACTGCCCAGCTCCACCATCACGCTTCACTACACGATCATGCAAATGCAGCCGACATTCTCGGCACTAGTGAAGAGCATGATAGTGAGTCTCTGTTAGAAGGTGCTATTGACACACATCTCGGGGATTTCTCGACAGCAGCTGAAGCAGTCGCAGCCGCTGCTGCCGCTGTTGCCGCTACCATACCTGAGACGGACACAGCTCCCGCGCGATCAGCTGCGACACCCTCAAGATTCGAGGCAACTGCAACACTTGAAGACTTGCGGCGGAAATTGTCCGAGTTCGCTGATGATCGAGATTGGGATCAGTTCCACAGTCCACGGAACTTGGTGCTTGCTTTGGCTGGAGAGATCGGTGAATTGTGTGAGTGTTTTCAGTGGAAAGGTGACAACAAACCAATCGAAGGTGAGCTATGATGTTGTGTAAGGAATCAGCACGAACTAGACTCACTTCTGTTGGTTTGAACAGAGTGGACAGCTGAAGAGCGAGTCCATCTTGGAGAGGAGATCAGTGACGTGATGATGTATGTGATTCGGCTTGCAGGTACGCAAACAGCTACTCGAGAAGGCTAGCTACTCATCGCTAAACTATGGCCCTCGATCCTGCAACAGATAAGTGCCAGATTGACCTGCCGACAGCAATTTTGGACAAAATGGAGAAGAACGCACGAAGATTTCCAGCCGATGCGGTAGGACATGCTTCAAAGTCAACTTTTGGTGTGGAGTCCCGCTCACGGATTACAATGCTGTGTAGGTTCGTGGCTCGGCGAAGAAATTCAACGAATTCAAGAGACAGCGGCTTGATCGTGAAGCCTCACTGTAGCGATACGATTGTTCTCTTTGAAAATGTACTGAACATGTTCCCCTGATTCCAATCGACCATTTCCAACAAAATGAAACGCTTCTCTTTCCTATGAAACGCGGCCACAAGCATGGCACGAAAAGTCCGCCGTTGTAGCCATACTTTAAGCGAACGTGATTTAACGTGAGAAGCACCTAAACAACGCGTAGTAGTCTAATCGTCTTCGGCAGCATCGCCGTCGACCTGGCGGTTCTCGTTCTCCAATTTCTCCATCATCTGCAGGAACTCCTTCTCTTCGTTCACGCTCACAACCTTCGGCTCCATCTTCACGGACATGTTACCCTTCTTCGCCGAAATGTGTTCTCGGACAGTCTCAATCGCCTCTTGGAGCTTGGCGATACCCTTGGCCTTATCCAGTGTGTTGGTTGTCATGACGTACATTGGCGGGGCAATAAGCTTCACTTTGACCGGAGTTTCTTCATCCCCGATAACCTGGGCAGCCTGTAGTGCCGATCGGATCGCGTCGATACCCTCGTACGTGAAGCACGTCACTTCGATGTCAGCGCGGACTTTGATAGGCTGCGGCGTCAAGCGACGGCGAATCTGAGCCTTCAGAGCAGTGAAAACTTCCTCTGACATGTCGAGGCCCTCGAAGACCGACTCGTCGGTGATACCCATCTTGAACACGTCGTACGCGTGCACGTACTCCGCCTACCAAGGACACAACTTATGAGCATCCACAAAACCCATCATTCTGTATCCAATGGGGCGGTGAAAAAGTACCTTCTTCTCGTCATCGCTCGGGGTCTCGATCTTAAACTTCTTGTAGAGCGGCCACGCGATGCGCTCGAACAGCGACTCGACGTTCTCGCCCGTCTCCTGGGCGACCTGACGCAGCACACCGTGGACAGTCTTGGCCTTGTTGTAGCGCTCCTCGCACTTGACAATATCCTCGGGGGCGACACGGCGCTTGGAAAGATCGATGTAGCCCTTCTCCTTGTCCACACGGAGCACCATCACGACCTCGTTCTTGCCGACGCGGATGAGCTTGTTGATCGAGCGGATACGACGGCGCGAGAGCTCGGAGAGCAGGATCATGCCTTCGATGTTGTTGTACTCGAGGAGCGACACGTAGGCACCCATCTCTGCGATCGAGCGCACGTTGACCATGACGAGCTCATCGACCTCCGGGTACTTCTGCTCGTAGAATCGGCACTGCAGCGACAGGATCTCGCTGCCCACGCTGTTCTCCTCCACGACGGGCGGCGCGGCCGTGACGGCGGGCTCCAGGGTCGCCATGGTCTCTCTTCCTTGGTCTTTTAACTCTTGCAAGCCAATGCTGCGTTGGCCACCCAGGTCGCCACAAGAATCCGATTTCTCTAAATTTATAAATCCGACAGCCCCCCTTTGAGGTCTTGATTTATACAGAAATCGATCTGTTTTAAACACTAATGACCATCACTCTGGTTTCCCCACCAGCGGGAGGAAATCGTCTGCGGCAACATCAGTTGAAGTGAAAGCTGAAGAAGCCGAGGCCTCATGTACAGCTCCGTGGCGCTGGGCGACTCGCCGCGCGCGGACGAGGGCATGACGCTGCGCGTCGCGACGTCCAAGGGGAGTCTGCTGAGCCAGGACACGCCGCTGGGCTCGCCCGTGGGCGTGGAGACCGCCAACGAAGTGGCGAGGAAGCGCTCGGCCAACGCCTTCATCCCCGTGGTCTGCAGTATCTTCGGCGTCATCATCTTCATGCGTCTCGGTCTCATCGTCGGTACCGTGGGGTTACTAAGGGCGTGGGCCATCATCACAGTCGCCTTTGGAATCACCGTCTTGTCGATCGGATCGCTCTCGGCGTTGGCCTCGTCGCGGGGGCTCGACTGGAGCGAAGAACGCGGGTTCTACGCCTCGATGCTTTGCGCAGTCGGAACTCGTGGTGGTGGAGCGATCGGAGGGCTCTTGTTCCTTGCATTCAGTCTGGCCAGCGCGTACTATCTGCTCGGTTTTGCCGAGATCAGTGTGTTTTACTTGGGGATTAGTTCCAAGAAGTATCCCTTACCATGGAACGAATCGGGATCTTGGATCGTGGTTGCGATTGCCAGTGCTACGCTTGCATTGCTTACTTTAGCACTCCTACTTGGTTATCGGATATCAAAGCGAAAGTTGATGGTTGTCTTCGGTATCGTGATCGTCTCGATTGGCTGCAATGTGCTCTTCCTAATGGTTCAAAACAACTCAACCCAAACGGGTCTATCTTCAGCATTTCTTCGGGGAAATTTACCAGGCCATGCACCCCAGCTCTCCTTGAAGATGTTTGGAGAGTTCTTTCCAGCATTTTGCGGTGTCCTGGCTGGCGCAAACCTTGCTGATGACCTCACGAACTTCTCGCCCAGACGGCACGGTGGACAACACAACTCGGCTTATTTGATTGTTGGCATCCACAAAGCAATCGCATTCAGCTGCCTTATTTACGGTATGCTGAGCTTGGTTCTTGCTTCTTGTGTCGAGAACGGTAACCTCCGAAGGGAACGCTTTGTCGTTCAAATGGTGGTGGATTCGATCCTTGGGATCCCTGTGATTTACTTGGGGGTAGCTGCAACGACGATAACTTCGGCTTTGTCGAATACGATGAGTGCTGCTAGTATTTACAGGACGACTTATTGCCTACTTCGAATCGACGAGAACGTGGGCCGACATTCGATAGCCCTATCAAGCCCAGGTTTTGGGATCTTCCTTGCCTGGTTTTTGTGCCAAACCGCCATCGCTTGTGGATCAGTCGACACAATCATTCCAATTATTGGATCCACGTTCCTTTTCACTTTTGCCGTAGTGAATTTTGCATGTTTCTTCCACGAGATCATTTCTCCTAACTTCAGCGCTACATTCGTAATGGTACGTGGCTACAGGCATGCAGTGATAGGTCGACCCAGTCTTAACGGGTGGAATATCTGTAGTATTCCAAGTGGTCAGCATTGCTCGGTTTCTGCTTATCCATTGGATGCTTGTTTTTGGTGATGTCGACTTTCTTCGTCGGCTGTCTAATCGTTGGATTGGTTGGTGCACTTTTGTTCTTTCAGAGCACCTTCCCTGATTTTGTTGAAAATATTCGAGCCCAAGAACTGAATTCTGCAGAGTTAAATGCTGCGCAAGCAAATAATGGTGTGGAACTATTGTTTGAGTATACTACTGACCCGCTGGTTTCCAGCACTACCCGCAGCAACCTTAATCATCAAGACCGCAAGAAACTTATTGAGTTGGCTGCTTTGTATGTCCGCGACGCTCTCCATGGACGATTTTTAGGTGAAGAGTATGTCACCGAAGCCTTACACAAGTTGGAGTACAAGCGTTGGTATCATGCGCTTCAGTTCGTGAGGATGGGGAACATGGCTGTGCTACTTGGTTTGAGCTTCTTCGAAGTTCCGTCGTGGTGCTACTTCTCTCTGAGCTGCGGTGATCCACAACACACACTGATGTGGGAAATGCCAACGCTACCCAGAGAAGCTACATTCGTAATCGAACTGCTCAACCTGAGCATTCTGGCTGCTGAAGCAGCTCTCAAATACCAGTATTTGGGCACACGTCTCTACTTTGCAAACAAGTGGCACGTTGTCCAAATGGTGCTATTGATCTCAGATGCTATATCAATCGTTTTAGTCGCGATAGTATCTCAAGACAACGGTTCTACATCTACCGAGGGAGATGAACAAGTACGAGTCATCATCTTGTCACCACTTCTGCGCCCGCTGTTACTTTTAACCATGAGTGATCGTCTGCGATCCGGGTTTATGAGTTTACTGCGTGTGCTTCCTCGCGTCATGGACGGATTACTGACAGTGCTTGTGCTCATTGTGATTTATTCAATTTCCGGTATGGTGATGTTTGAGGGCACCGATGAAGGACGTCAGTACTTCCCGGACTTCGGGACTGCTTGGATGAGTATGCTTATACTGCTAACGACAGCCAACTTTCCCGACGTTATGATGCCAGCCTATGCACGTGCACGCTACGCGAGCATATTCTTTATGAGCTTTCTCATGATCGGGCTTCTGCTCATGATGAATCTAGTCTTTGCATCTATTTACCAAAACTACCGGCACGAAGTGTCTCAACGAGCCACCATGTACTCAAAACGTCGCCAGAAGTCTCTAGAGTTCGCTTTTGAACTACTTCCAGGCGAGTATGTCAAAGGTGCGGGAAATGATTATGAGAAAGTGATTTCCAGAAGCACGTTTGAGGCTCTGATATCTGAACTACTACGACCCGTCTTCTCTTTCATCGAAACACCAGGCCATACAGGATCTGAGTGTGACCCTCTGCTCCGTGGATTTGCGCCGCGGAACAACGACATCGGTCAGACACAATTTGTCACGAAAATCAAGGCATTTGCTGTGAGACAGAAGGCAAAGTCCAATAGGAGGCAACGCGCCCATTGCTCTCGATCGTCATCTCGTGTGATTGAAGCTCTCGTGGAGTTTGTAAGAACACGATGGTTCGATTACTCGATCGACATTATCATTTTTGGCAATTTGGTGGCAATATTGTTCGAGATTCAGGCAAAGATCGATGGTCGCGATTACGCGTACATGAGATGGGAAGTGTTCATGCCTCTGTTTTCATGCGCGTATCTTATTGAGATGGCATTGAAAATGTATGCGTATCGTTTGAGAAGTTACTTCGCGAGTACGAAGAACCGATACGACTGTGTCGTCACGATCATCATCTTTGTCGCAGAAGTGAGCATCCAAGTACACTATACTGAAGGCATGAACTGGCAGTGGATCCGAATGCTACTCCTTCTTCGATTCCTTCGATGCTTGCGACTCCTTGTCGCGCTGCAATCGCTGAGCTCAATGTTCACGATTGTCCTTCATCTGCTTCCCGCCTTTACAACTCTTTACGGTAAGCTCGCACGTCGAACGATTCGTGGTCAGCTGCTGATAAAAATCCTGTTAGGCATGCTGGGGATCGTAATGATGGAGTACGCTGCGATTGGTGTCCAGATTTTTGGTGGGAAGCTCGTCATTGGAGATGCACGCCTGGCCAAGAGCACGTTTGGCCAGTCAAACTACTATGCCAACAACTTCAACGACTATCCTTCTGCGATGACCACACTATTCGAGCTTCTTTTGGTGAATAACGTAGGTACCACTGTTTCTATTTGATCTTTGATTCCCATACCGACATTTTGTCGACTCGCACGCAGTGGAACGTCATCATGGAAGGAACCGAAATCGTCACGTCCAAATGGAGTCGTGTGTATTTCATCAGTTTCTACGTCATTGCTGTCGTCATGATGCTCAACTTGGTAGTTGCGTTTGTCGTTGAAGCTTATTTTGATCAAGCTGGGGCGCAGGAAGGAGACGGTGATTCAAGTTCCTCAGTCGACAAACCCAGAGGAAGCGTGGCAGCTCCGTCACCGACTGAGCTATCCTTGGCGACTCATGAGAGCAGGCCATGGGGTGCAGATGAAGACAAGATCCGCCAGGTGACACACCGTAAGCACGGCTCTATCGCGATGAAGCCCCGTCATGACAGCGTATTCATCGAGGATTTCTTGTAGTCGGCAATTATTTGGAGCAGCAATAATGGCTACACCTCCGAAATATGATGACACTGATAACGATCGAAGTGAACGGGTGTTTTACCGTACTTGTTTGAGCAAGGTCTCTTGAAGAGATCGATCGAGCCAGGATGCGCCTCGGCCAACGCGGGTTTGTGCTCTTAGTCACCCTTCTCCTGATCATCGCAGCGTTCGGGAAGGTGATTCGTGCACGTGAAGCTCAGGGTGATGGGCGATCCGAGTTTGTGCGCGTCGTCGTGGTCGGCGCGACGGGGGACTTGGCGGCAAAATATCTCTGGGCTGCGTGCTTTCGACTTGCACTGAAGACACACTTGACGCAGAACCGAAGAGTCCTCTTCGTTGCAGCAGCTAGAGAGCCGAAAGACGCTGGAAACCAATGGAAGACCGATTTTTTCTCGTCTGAGTGGGTGCGGAACGTGTGCGGAGATTCGTCGAGCGTTGACGCAGACGAGTGTCGCGCATTCTACATGAACGAATTCATTCCAAACATCCAGTACGCGACACTTGGGACTAGTGATGACTACGTGCAGCTGTCCACCATGCTCAAGGGTGATGACATCGATCTCGAGATGGCTGGTCTGTCAGAATTCGGTCGACTCGTGTACCTCGCTATCCCTCCTCGAGCTTTTCTATCAGTACGTGACAACTGCTTGGAATTTTGCCTGCACGAAGCACTTATCCAATTGCTCTCCAGGCTTCTCAACTCTTATCGACACATCTTCGACCAACTAATCCGAGTGCATTCTTCCGAGTCGTGATCGAGAAACCCTTCGGGAATGACCTTGACTCGGCGAAACAACTTGCAACAGGCTTACGCAAAGTTCTAAGGGTAGGCACTCCTACGCTTGGCAGCCTTTTTACAGGTCTAATTCAACGCTGTATGTAATCAAGGATGAAGAGATGCTGCTCATGGATCACTACGCAGCCAAGCCCGGAGTCCGTGTCATTGAGCCGTTCATCCTCGGAAACCCGAGGACGCTCGCTCGTGTTTGGAACGGTAACTTCATCAATCACATTGAAATCACGATGACAGAGACAGAGACTTGTGAACATCGCCTCGACTACTTTGATCGGTAAAGTTTTCTCTGATAAACTTGGGTTTCTGCATGCTGAGCACGATTCTGCAGGAACGGTATTATTCGCGATGTTATGGCGAATCACCTCTTACTTCTCCTTGGTGCGATTGTATCGCCATCATTTCAGCATTGCGAAGGTGCCAGGGGCGACTACACTACTCTGTGCACAAGCAAGTTCGCAGAGTTTCTTGACTCTGTGATACCAGAGGGTGATACCAAGGTCGGGCAATATGACAACTACGGTGCCGGAAGTCTTCACAGCAACGCCAGTACCAATAGTCGAAGTTCTACTGCAACCGCTGCATTAACACGACTTCGTAGCACGATCGATCCTTGGTCAGGAACATTGATCACCATCTCAGCGGCGAAAGCCACTAACGTCAGGAAGGTCGACATTCGCGTCACCTTCAAGCAAGATCCCGTCGTACACGACAATGGCACCCCATGTTCAATTCAATTCGTCGTCCAAGAAGGTCCCAAGTCTGCGGGCGAGCGTATTGTAGTTCGATGCTCGAGTCTCGGTGAGTTAAAGGTCCCTAGTTCGTGGTCCCTTGCCGAAGCTGCAACGTACGTTCGCGAACGCGAGCAGCCGTTGAGATGGGGACTCGGAAATCCAATCTCTGCCTACGACACGCTCTTGGATGACGCTGCTCATGGCCGAAGTGATCGCTTTATGAATGTTGACGAAGTTCTTGCGTCGTGGGGGCTCTGGTCTCCCATTGTAGCTGCAGCTGAGAGTTACTCACACAGTGCGATTGTGCGGTACGCTGTTGGTGCGACTTCATGGCTAGGACAGCACGACCCCTCCTCGCAGACATGCCAGTTTTCAGACGGTAGCACGTGCTCTATTCCGAGATGATCGGTTTGACAAAGTTGTCACCGTAGAGGTGACTCAAATATCGAGCAGCGTGTGCTGGGCATTTCGCTTCGAAGTCGTTGAAACGGCAAGTCCGGGTTGGAAGGATCCATCCTTCAGAAATACTAAACAGCTTTAAAGTCGCACCTTTGGCTCCTGTTATGGAAGGGCAGTTGGCGCAATTGGTGAAGTGGGCCGACGGTGGTGGGCCGAGAAGTCTCAGCTGCTCCTGAGTCTCGTCGAAGACGACAAAGTCGAGATAGAATCCAAATCGCTTCTCAACCAGGCGGGCAGGGATATCGCGATTGTTCATTTTGTGAAGCTGTCCTTGGAACACGTTCAGCTCGTAACCTTCTGGCAAAGCTATCGTCGGCTTTGATCGCAACACGTCGAAGCCTTCGACCATGACAGCCACGTTCCCCGTAAGATCCGAGAACTCGGCATCACCGGTGCGATGCTGGCTCCGCAGTGTGGCGCCATCTAGCCAATACGTGATCCCGAGGCGTTCAGCTAAGCTCGCAGCCTCGTAGACAAGCTCGACCAACGCGCGTTGGCGGTCTCGCACCGTCACACATTTCGTGGAGGCGGCGGTGAAGCGTCGATCCCGATGGTCCGTTGAGAGACACTGGCGGACGTTGGGCGAGCCCTGGACGTTGCGCATGACGTCCACGTTGTGGAGCGCCGTCTCATCGATCGACGGCGCGTGCAGCACAAAGTACGAGAGCGCGAGCACCTCGAAGAGCACGATGCTCGCGATCCAGAGCTGGCGACCGGACCAGCCCATCCTTGCTGCGCTCGTGAGCAGCTCAAGTGGTCTCTTCATGTTGCTCGAAGGTGGAGATTGACCAACACGATTGTTGCTCGAGAGGCAAAAATGGCGCCAAGCTCGCTCGTGGTCCCCGAGGACGCGGCGCTGACGCGCTTCGCCGGCTTCGTGCGCGTGGGCGACGACGAGTTCAAAGTGGCGATCTCCCACGTGCGCTATGCGGCGCCGGACTCGGCGGGCAAGTCGCTGCCGCGGATGCTCTTCGATCGCGCGCGCGTCGACGCCGAGCCGCCGTTGGCCGCGCTGCTCCAGCCCCACGAGCACACGCTCAAGGTACGCTGCCCATTTGCGACGCGGTGGGAAACCGGAGCTTTTTTTTTGTTGTTGATGAAGGATGTATGCCAGGTGCGCCTTCTCCAGGCGTCGTCGCTCGAAGGATTCTTGCGCGAGCTCGAAGAGCTGGTCGCGGTGAGCGCGGCGCCGTCAGTCTTGCGCCCGAACGCAAGCAACACGCTTCCAGATGCCGAGTACTACAATCGACTGATGGAAGAGATTGACGCTGTCGGATGGCGCTCGCTAGCGCATCTCAGCGACGACTTGCGCGTCGTGGAGCTCCAGGCGAACGACGCCGCCGGTCGCAGCCACACGATCCGCGTGGAACTCGCAGCAGACTATCCCCTGACAGCCCCACGCTGTGCGGTTGACGCACCGGAGGAGTTCAAGCTCAACTGGCCGTTGGCCAAGTCAGCAAATGCCTACAGTGGGCGCCGGGCAACGACTCCGGCCG
Source organism: Pythium myriotylum (assembly GCA_023091665.1). NCBI lineage: Eukaryota > Oomycota > Peronosporomycetes > Pythiales > Pythiaceae > Pythium > Pythium myriotylum. Next base: position 1,098,658 of record JALJCQ010000009.1, read on the forward strand.
ATCGACCGACCCTGAAGACGATTCTCGACCAGTTTGAGACCTTTCTCAATGAGTACCAGGCCTTCTGGAACGTCTTGGACGAGATAGACGCGTGCTGCTGCGTGCTCGAGCCACAGCATCCCTCCAGAGCCACTGGCCGCCGCCGACTTGCCATTCAACGACACGTGTCGGTGCAAGTTGAAGTGGATCCGACGCATCCCCGCAGCGCTTGTGAGCTCAAGTTTTTCGGTAGTGAGGCCACAGTCGCACCGCTTCGAGAGCGATGGAGCGACCACTTGTTTGAATGGGAAGATCACCGATCGCTCCCACAAAACCTCGAGATTCTGCTTGACGTGGAGCTCCCGTCTCCCAAGACCGCCAAGACCGAGGAGTTCGCTCTCGAGTGTGGCATTTGCTACACATATCGACTTGAGATCGCAACAAGAGCGGCTGAGGATGCAACGACTTCAGACACCGAGACAGCTACATCCAATGGCGTTCAGACGATGATCCCTGATCGTCTCTGCGAGAACCCCAAGTGCAACCGTCCGTTTCACGAGAAGTGCCTCTTTGAATGGCTCAAAGCCCTTCCAACAGCACGGCAGTCATTCAGCACGGTCTTTGGCGAGTGCCCGTACTGTCGAGAAGCAATCGGCGCAAAGTTTGTCGCGTGAGAGTCTCCATACACTGAACTATTTATGCTTGTTTTCTCGAGCGCGTACATGCCCTACGCCTACAGTTGTGTCGCCTATCTAGTCTAGTCATCCATGTCCGCCACTTCGGTGACCTTGCGGCTGGAGCCCCGCGCCGGCATCTCGAAAGACCCCAAGAGACCGAGCCCGTCACTTGAGTTTCCTTCGCGGTTCCCACCGCGTCGACCTCCGCGAGGTCGGTCTTCAGAGTCTTCGCCTCGACGGTTCCTGCCACCTTTCCCGTACGGATGTGCGCGAGCCGAGTTGCGCGACTGATTGTTCGAGTCGCGGTGGCCACGCCCACGTTGCTGCGGGTGCGAGCGTCGTGCGTGGTACTTCTTGTTCTTCTCCGGCGGGAAATCGTCGGTCGTCGCGCGACGCAGCAACAGACGCCAACGCTTGTCTTTCGCCTGCGTCGCACTGCCAATATCGTTACCGTATCGCCACTGCGACCGGTTGAAAGATTCATCCGGAACCTCAGCGGGCTCGTTGGCCGTAGCGGCGGGGGTTTCGCTGCTGGTGGTGGTCGCAGAGGGATCCAAATCAGCATCCATGTCAACGTCCGCATCTGGATCTGCTGGCTTTGGCGCTGCATCGGGGACAGTCCCGGCGTTGATCAGCTCACGTGCCTTCTTCCCCTTGATCGTTTGCGGGGGCACTTCCTTGCTAAGCGCGATCAAGGCACGCCCAGCCGTCCCTGCGTCCTCGAACACGACCGTGCACGAGCTGTCGTTGATCCACTCGACGTACCAAGGGCCGTACCCAGTGAAGTATTCCATCACGTCGTTGGTGCGAACTTGCTGAAAATTCTCGTCCAGCGAGTACACGTGGATGGCGTCGTCTCGGAACTCGACCATCGTGTCGGTCTTGACGTCACAACGCTCCTCCCGCACCTTTCGAGACGCCGGTTTGAGCTTCATCGCGCCGTTCAGCTTCGGATTGGCATCAGGATCAAGTCCGAACTTGATAGCACGCTCACGAAGCTTTTGCTTCTCGGCCTCGCGTTGCGCCCACTCCTCTTGCGTCATGCCCTCGGTCAGAGCTCGCACAGCGTCGGTCGAGAATTCGACGCCGAACTTGGGAGTGTCGAAGCGCTTCATGCGCGCCTCACGCTTTGAGATTTCGCTCTCGCTTGCAAGATCAAAGCCCGTGGCGAAGCCACGCTCCGTTGCGCCCGTGCGCTGGAGACGGCGGATGACTTTCGGATCGAGAAACTTCTTGAGGTCAGGGGCAATGAACTCGCCGCCAAACCTGGAGACGCGCTTCTGGATCACTTCGTACTCGCGCTCGTACTCGGCGCGCTGCTCCGGCGCAAGCAGGTCCTCGTCTCCATACGGATCTCCACGCACGATCAGGCGCGGCGTCCACTGCTCCACCGGCAGCGGTTCGTCCGTGATGAACTCGACCTTGAAGTTGCGCACGGTCGCGCCCTGGTTCCACGTCGTCAGCGCCACCTGGTGCACGGCGACGGGCTCCTTCGGGTCGACACATCGCATCACCGGATCCACGCCGACCTGCTTGCCGATGCCGGCGACGATGCTGCCCTGCTGGACGACGACCCAGTACGGGATGAAATGGTCTCCCGAGAGCGTGCGTCCGCTGAAGACGCCGGCGAGGTCGATCTCGCGGCCGCCGGCCACGAACTTGCGCACGGCGACTTCGGTGTTGCCGCTGAAGCCCAGCGCGAGCTCGTAGCGCCACTGCGGCTTGCCGACGGCCGCGAAGCCGACGCGCAAGTCCTCCTTGGCCGTCGCCTCGAACTGCACGATCAGCGCGCCGTCGGGCGCCGCAACTTCGGGCGCCGCGTCGCCCTCGCTCGGCGCGGCCGTCGGCGCGTCCACGGCGCTGCGCCAGCCCTTGTAGCGGCCGAAAAGCGCGCCGAGAGCGAGCGAGTCGGGCGCCTCTGAGGAGCTCATCTCGGTCTCGCGCTCGCTGGCTTGATCTCTTGAAACAGCCCCAAAATGATACAACCACCGAGGGAGGAATATCCATTTATTACTCGAAATATCGATATTTTGCCCCCCCCCAAAAAAGTATATGACCATCACTCTGCAATACCGGTTCCTATTATAACCGCTCGCACCATGTCGCAGATTTACGTGCTCAAAAAGCGACTCTGTGTTTTTCTGGCGAGCAGCTCAAGATCACTTGGCGGCGACGCTCCATTCCGCGACTTGCAGCGCGCCCGACGAACGAGAAGACCACGCACACAATGGCGAAGCGAGCGGTGCGCACGGTGCAGTCGCTCGTGCACGGAAAGGCGCTCCCGCCCTCGAGAACGAGCGCGCCCAAGTTCACGCTGCTCAACGCCGCGACGGCGCAGCCAGAGACCGAGTTCCACGCCGTCGACGCGAGCCACGTGGCCACGGCAGTCGACTCGGCGCACGAGGCCCAGCGCGAGTGGGCCAAGCTGTCGCCGGCGCAGCGCGGCGCGATCCTGCGACGCGCCGCCGATATCCTCACGAGCAAGAACCAGCACATCGCCGAGCTCGAGACCATCGACACGGGTCGCCCCATCGCCGAGACAACGATTGTGGACGTGCAGAGCGCGGTGGACTGTCTTAACTACTATGGCGGCGTCGCTCCGTCCGTGGGTGGCCAGCACTTGGATTTGCCCGGTGGCAGCTTCGCATACACGCGCCGCGAACCACTCGGGGTGACTGCGGGCATCGGCGCGTGGAACTACCCGCTGCAGAGCGCAGCGTGGAAGTCTGCGCCGGCGCTGGCGTTCGGCAACTCTATGGTCTTCAAGCCTAGTGAGGAGACGCCACTGTCGGCTCTGCAACTCGCCGAGGCGTACCTCGAAGCGGGCGTTCCACCTGGCGTGTTCAACGTGGTACTCGGTGCTGGCGAGACGGGCGACGCGCTTGTGACTCACAAGGACGTGGCCAAAGTGTCATTCACAGGCTCTGTCGCAACTGGCAAACGTGTCTACGCACGCGCGGCCGAATCGCTGAAAAAGGTCACCATGGAGCTCGGCGGCAAATCGCCGCTGATTGTTTTCGAGGACGCCGACCTCGAGGAGGCAGTGAGCGGTGCAATGATGGCCAACTGGTACTCGTCGGGTCAAGTCTGTTCCAACGGCACGCGCGTGTTTGTGCATCGCAAGATCTACGATGCGTTCGTCAAGCGGCTCCATGAGCGGACGCTCAGGCTTCGTATCGGCGATCCACTCGACCCGACGACCGACGTGGGGCCGATGATCACGGAGAAGCACATGCACAAGGTCATGGAGTATATTGAAGCGGGTAAGCGAGGCGGCGCGACGCTGCTTCCAGGCGGAGGCGAACGTATCGTGCCTGGTGGTAACGCTGCGTTCCAGAACGGCTACTTCCTTACCCCAGCGATCTTCACGGACTGTCAAGACGACATGACAATCGTGAAGGAAGAGGTGTTTGGCATGCTCATGAGTGTACTGGTCTTTGATGACGAGGAAGAAGTCGTTGTGCGTGCCAATGACACACCGTTCGGTCTATCGGGCGGCGTGTTCACCAAGGACGTGAGGCGCGCTCATCGAGTTGTCGCGAATCTGCAGGTCGGCACTTCGTGGATCAACAACTACAATCTTGCACCAGTCGAGACACCGTGGGGAGGCTTCAAGAAGTCTGGCATCGGGCGCGAGAACGGCACAGCCGGCGTGGAGGCCTGGACGCAGCTCAAGTCTGTGTACGTCGAGATGGGCGACGTCTGGTGTCCGTACCCCCAGTAAATCGGGAAGCCGATACGAAACGCAAAGACAGCATATTTTTCCCCTTCAATTGTCATTTTTGTGGTTGATTAGCGAGAGCCTGCAACAACTCATAGCTCAAAGACCGAACTGATACTTCTTACTGCAAACTAGCAATAGAAGAGCCCACCGTAAGCGAGACCGAGGCCACATCCACCGCCCCACAAGCCCGCCCCAAACGCGTTCCAGTACCCCAACGGATACGCCCAGCCGCCCAGACCGCCACACGAGTACCCGAAACGGTACGGCCCGAAGCCGCCCCAACCGCCCCAGCCTCCCCAGCCTCCCCACCTGAGACCTCCCCAGCCGCCGCCACCGACACCCAGTCCCAGTCCCCACTGTTCCTGGTGGGATGCCGTCGTGGTCACGTCGCTTGTCTTCATCTGGATGGGCTCGGTCGTCCCCGTCAGCACGATCCCGGCCGGGATGTCTGTCATCTTGGCCGCCTCGAACGCTTCTTGAGGAGTGATGACCTTCCGGATGTTTTCGCTGCCACTCGTGGCGACGTCAGCTCCATTCGCGAGTCCAACGAGAAGGCAGGTAGCCAGTGCCGCGACCGTGGTAGTCTTCATGACTTGGTGGGTAGCGATCGAGAGAAGCGAAGATGCGTTCTGGCGAGTCGGTGAGTCGGTGAGTAGGAGGATGGCCTTGGGTAGTTAACCAGTCGGTCGCAGATTGCGGAGTGAGTCAGTTTTGTCGGGGCTGGGGCCAAGGCGGAGACCTCGCCGCCAGAGAGGTCCTAGAGCTCGCAAAGACGAAGGTCGTAACCGAGGATCAGTGCGCGCGTGTAAGAAAGCTCACGGTTCTGTTCTAGTGTTAGACTCTCTATTGACTAGTCCTGGAAAGCTACTCCGCGGACGTCGACGCGCATTTTCGTTTCCGAGAGTTCGGCGGCTTGATGCCGTCGAGCGATCCATCAATCACGAACGATCGGCGGAGTGAAATTGTTCGGATTCGAAAGGACACGATCAGGCATGGCAGCGCGTGTAGTGTGTTCGGCCGTGATCCTCGACAATCTCGTTTGCTCATCGCTCACTCACTCACTCACTTCGCATCGTGCGACCCAAGACGCAAGTCTCCCAGCTCCTCAGCAGCCACTACTACTACTACTACTGCTACGACCAAGCTCCATCGACCATGAAGTTCTCTATTCTCGCCACGACGACAGCCTGTCTCGCCATGGGCGTCGCCCACACCGTCCGGGCAGCGGACGCCAATCTTCCTGTCGCGAGCCTCCCGACGCCGGACGAAGCGTTCGAGGCGGCCAAGATGACAGACATCCCGGCCGGGATCGTGCTGACGGGGACGACCGAGCCCATCCAGATGAAGACAAGCGACGTGACCACGACGGCATCCCACCAGGAACAGTGGGGACTGGGACTGGGTGTCGGTGGCGGCGGCTGGGGAGGTCTCAGGTGGGGAGGCTGGGGAGGCTGGGGCGGTTGGGGCGGCTTCGGGCCGTACCGTTTCGGGTACTCGTGTGGCGGTCTGGGCGGCTGGGCGTATCCGTTGGGGTACTGGAACGCGTTTGGGGCGGGCTTGTGGGGCGGTGGATGTGGCCTCGGTCTCGCTTACGGTGGGCTCTTCTACTGCTGAGTCTAGGTTGGCTCTCCCCAGACGATCCCAAACAAAGTCACACTGACATGGTTGGGCGCTAATCCTAAGAAAGTAATATTCATTCTTCACACTAGATCCCTCTACTGATCAGCGCACTGGCATGCTGTAGACAGATCACAGTGCTGAGTGATGTGGTAAAGTGGGTGAACTAAAGTGCGCGGAATGAAGCGCTGCTCTTTGGCATCTGCATCTCCCTCGTGATCAACTCGATGTTCTGGTCGTCGGCAACCATTCGTCTAATCCGGCAGAGTGACTGACGACACAAACTGTGTCCACGTTACGATCCTGTGCAAATCCTCACCAATCGCCCCTTCCAGGAGGAGCCTCATCGCCTCAGATCTCTCTGCATGTTATACGCAGGATGTTGTATCGCTGAGATGGCGATGTAATCGAGAAAAAACGAACACAAATCATGCGCAGTATGGCAGCGAGTCGCGGGTCGTTTGTCAGTGTGGACACGAAACCTTCTATGCACACAGCTTCCCATATGATACAATGCATCCTGTAGCATCGCTATCACGCGTAGATCTTCCTCACGATTCGTTTCATCAGGTCGGGTATCTAAACTTCCTCTTGACCATAAATCTGCTCACAACTTCCTCCTCTCGTGCTCATCCTACCATCTTACAGCTCACATTCGGTCACACTGACCTCGTCGGCGTTTCAACTTGGACCCACCACACGAGAAACCATAACAAGACGGCAAGGAAACTAGCCAAGCACGGCACCCTGTCGAGCGAAGAGCCCTCCATCACCCAATTCCCAAGCCGGCCCCGCTGGCTTGTCGAATTTGCTTCATAACGACCTGAGTCCATGGTGGCCCTCACAAACCTCTCCGGTTGACATTTAGCAGGCTTACATGTACAAGCCCCAAAGCTATTAGGATTCACAGGATGAACTCAATAGACTTCAATTGCATCATCTTCATCACATTCGGTCACACTGGGCTTGGTTTCAGCATTTTGCATTTTGCATTTTGCATTTTGCATTTTGCATTTTGCATTTTGCATTTTGCATTTTGCATTTTGCATTTTGCATTTTGCATTTTGCATTTTGCATTTTGCATTTTGCATTTTGCATTTTGCATTTTGCATTTTGCATTTTGCATTTTGCATTTTGCATTTTGCATTTTGCATTTTGCATTTTGCATTTTGCATTTTGCATTTTGCATTTTGCATTTTGCATTTTGCATTTTGCATTTTGCATTTTGCATTTTGCATTTTGCATTTTGCTAGTTGTACAAGGCCTATGGATTCCTCAAGTAACGAGAACCCCTCGCCCTGCGGCTTCCTCAAGCTAACGGAGGCACGAGAAGTTCTCGCCCTGAAACAATGGTCTGAACCAATGAAGTATAGCCTCTACTTACGTTAGATGCGGGTACGCACCGGATACAATAGCCATACCGCAGCTTCACTACCCATTCAACAGTCTCACGCACGCACCAATCTGATCGAAAGACCATCATGATAGAGGTAGTACGTTGTGTTCATTGAAGTGAGATGGGATGCACTAGAGACTGGACAACAGCGTCCACCGAATGTATGCCTTCTGTGCTTTCTATCCTCCGACTCAGCAGTAGAAGAGCCCACCGTAAGCGAGACCGAGGCCACACCCACCGCCCCACAAGCCCGCCCCAAACGCGTTCCAGTACCCCAACGGATACGCCCAGCCGCCCAGACCGCCACACGAGTACCCGAAACGGTACGGCCCGAAGCCGCCCCAACCGCCCCAGCCACCCCAGCCTCCCCACCCGAGACCTCCCCAGCCGCCGCCACCGACACCCAGTCCCAGTCCCCACTGTTCCTGGTGGGATGCCGTCGTGGTCACGTCGCTTGTCTTCATCTGGATGGGCTCGGTCGTCCCCGTCAGCACGATCCCGGCCGGGATGTCTGTCATCTTGGCCGCCTCGAACGCTTCGTCCGGCGTCGGGAGGCTCGCGACAGGAAGATTGGCGTCCGCTGCCCGGACGGTGTGGGCGACGCCCATGGCGAGACAGGCTGTCGTCGTGGCGAGAATAGAGAACTTCATGGTCGATGGAGCTTGGTCGTAGCAGTAGTAGTAGTAGTAGTGGCTGCTGAGGAGCTGGGAGACTTGCGTCTTGGGTCGCACGATGCGAAGTGAGTGAGTGAGTGAGCGATGAGCAAACGAGATTGTCGAGGATCACGGCCGAACACACTACACGCGCTGCCATGCCTGATCGTGTCCTTTCGAATCCGAACAATTTCACTCCGCCGATCGTTCGTGATTGATGGATCGCTCGACGGCATCAAGCCGCCGAACTCTCGGAAACGAAAATGCGCGTCGACGTCCGCGGAGTAGCTTTCCAGGACTAGTCAATAGAGAGTCTAACACTAGAACAGAACCGTGAGCTTTCTTACACGCGCGCACTGATCCTCGGTTACGACCTTCATCTTTGCGAGCTCTAGGACCTCTCTGGCGGCGAGGTCTCCGCCTTGGCCCCAGCCCCGACACAACTGACTCACTCCGCAATCTGCGACCGACTGGTTAACTACCCAAGGCCATCCTCCTACTCACCGACTCACCGACTCGCCAGAACGCATCTTCGCTTCTCTCGATCGCTACCCACCAAGTCATGAAGATTACCACGGTCGCGGCACTGGCTACCTGCCTTCTCGTTGGACTCGCGAATGGAGCTGACGTCGCCACGAGTGGCAGCGAAAACATCCGGAAGGTCATCACTCCTCAAGAAGCGTTCGAGGCGGCCAAGATGACAGACATCCCGGCCGGGATCGTGCTGACGGGGACGACCGAGCCCATCCAGATGAAGACAAGCGACGTGACCACGACGGCATCCCACCAGGAACAGTGGGGACTGGGACTGGGTGTCGGTGGCGGCGGCTGGGGAGGTCTCGGGTGGGGAGGCTGGGGAGGCTGGGGCGGTTGGGGCGGCTTCGGGCCGTACCGTTTCGGGTACTCGTGTGGCGGTCTGGGCGGCTGGGCGTATCCGTTGGGGTACTGGAACGCGTTTGGGGCGGGCTTGTGGGGCGGTGGATGTGGCCTCGGTCTCGCTTACGGTGGGCTCTTCTACTGCTGAGTCTAGGTTGGCTCTCCCCAGACGATCCCAAACAAAGTCACACTGACATGGTTGGGCGCTAATCCTAAGAAAGTAATATTCATTCTTCACACTAGATCCCTCTACTGATCAGCGCACTGGCATGCTGTAGACAGATCACAGTGCTGAGTGATGTGGTAAAGTGGGTGAACTAAAGTGCGCGGAATGAAGCGCTGCTCTTTGGCATCTGCATCTCCCTCGTGATCAACTCGATGTTCTGGTCGTCGGCAACCATTCGTCTAATCCGGCAGAGTGACTGACGACACAAACTGTGTCCACGTTACGATCCTGTGCAAATCCTCACCAATCGCCCCTTCCAGGAGGAGCCTCATCGCCTCAGATCTCTCTGCATGTTATACGCAGGATGTTGTATCGCTGAGATGGCGATGTAATCGAGAAAAAACGAACACAAATCATGCGCAGTATGGCAGCGAGTCGCGGGTCGTTTGTCAGTGTGGACACGAAACCTTCTATGCACACAGCTTCCCATATGATACAATGCATCCTGTAGCATCGCTATCACGCGTAGATCTTCCTCACGATTCGTTTCATCAGGTCGGGTATCTAAACTTCCTCTTGACCATAAATCTGCTCACAACTTCCTCCTCTCGTGCTCATCCTACCATCTTACAGCTCACATTCGGTCACACTGACCTCGTCGGCGTTTCAACTTGGACCCACCACACGAGAAACCATAACAAGACGGCAAGGAAACTAGCCAAGCACGGCACCCTGTCGAGCGAAGAGCCCTCCATCACCCAATTCCCAAGCCGGCCCCGCTGGCTTGTCGAATTTGCTTCATAACGACCTGAGTCCATGGTGGCCCTCACAAACCTCTCCGGTTGACATTTAGCAGGCTTACATGTACAAGCCCCAAAGCTATTAGGATTCACAGGATGAACTCAATAGACTTCAATTGCATCATCTTCATCACATTCGGTCACACTGGGCTTGGTTTCAGCATTTTGCATTTTGCATTTTGCATTTTGCATTTTGCATTTTGCATTTTGCATTTTGCATTTTGCATTTTGCATTTTGCATTTTGCATTTTGCATTTTGCATTTTGCATTTTGCATTTTGCATTTTGCATTTTGCATTTTGCATTTTGCATTTTGCATTTTGCATTTTGCATTTTGCATTTTGCATTTTGCATTTTGCATTTTGCATTTTGCATTTTGCATTTTGCATTTTGCATTTTGCATTTTGCATTTTGCATTTTGCTAGTTGTACAAGGCCTATGGATTCCTCAAGTAACGAGAACCCCTCGCCCTGCGGCTTCCTCAAGCTAACGGAGGCACGAGAAGTTCTCGCCCTGAAACAATGGTCTGAACCAATGAAGTATAGCCTCTACTTACGTTAGATGCGGGTACGCACCGGATACAATAGCCATACCGCAGCTTCACTACCCATTCAACAGTCTCACGCACGCACCAATCTGATCGAAAGACCATCATGATAGAGGTAGTACGTTGTGTTCATTGAAGTGAGATGGGATGCACTAGAGACTGGACAACAGCGTCCACCGAATGTATGCCTTCTGTGCTTTCTATCCTCCGACTCAGCAGTAGAAGAGCCCACCGTAAGCGAGACCGAGGCCACACCCACCGCCCCACAAGCCCGCCCCAAACGCGTTCCAGTACCCCAACGGATACGCCCAGCCGCCCAGACCGCCACACGAGTACCCGAAACGGTACGGCCCGAAGCCGCCCCAACCGCCCCAGCCACCCCAGCCTCCCCACCCGAGACCTCCCCAGCCGCCGCCACCGACACCCAGTCCCAGTCCCCACTGTTCCTGGTGGGATGCCGTCGTGGTCACGTCGCTTGTCTTCATCTGGATGGGCTCGGTCGTCCCCGTCAGCACGATCCCGGCCGGGATGTCTGTCATCTTGGCCGCCTCGAACGCTTCGTCCGGCGTCGGGAGGCTCGCGACAGGAAGATTGGCGTCCGCTGCCCGGACGGTGTGGGCGACGCCCATGGCGAGACAGGCTGTCGTCGTGGCGAGAATAGAGAACTTCATGGTCGATGGAGCTTGGTCGTAGCAGTAGTAGTAGTAGTAGTGGCTGCTGAGGAGCTGGGAGACTTGCGTCTTGGGTCGCACGATGCGAAGTGAGTGAGTGAGTGAGCGATGAGCAAACGAGATTGTCGAGGGTCACGGCCGAACACACTACACGCGCTGCCATGCCTGATCGTGTCCTTTCGAATCCGAACAATTTCACTCCGCCGATCGTTCGTGATTGATGGATCGCTCGACGGCATCAAGCCGCCGAACTCTCGGAAACGAAAATGCGCGTCGACGTCCGCGGAGTAGCTTTCCAGGACTAGTCAATAGAGAGTCTAACACTAGAACAGAACCGTGAGCTTTCTTACACGCGCGCACTGATCCTCGGTTACGACCTTCATCTTTGCGAGCTCTAGGACCTCTCTGGCGGCGAGGTCTCCGCCTTGGCCCCAGCCCCGACACAACTGACTCACTCCGCAATCTGCGACCGACTGGTTAACTACCCAAGGCCATCCTCCTACTCACCGACTCACCGACTCGCCAGAACGCATCTTCGCTTCTCTCGATCGCTACCCACCAAGTCATGAAGATTACCACGGTCGCGGCACTGGCTACCTGCCTTCTCGTTGGACTCGCGAATGGAGCTGACGTCGCCACGAGTGGCAGCGAAAACATCCGGAAGGTCATCACTCCTCAAGAAGCGTTCGAGGCGGCCAAGATGACAGACATCCCGGCCGGGATCGTGCTGACGGGGACGACCGAGCCCATCCAGATGAAGACAAGCGACGTGACCACGACGGCATCCCACCAGGAACAGTGGGGACTGGGACTGGGTGTCGGTGGCGGCGGCTGGGGAGGTCTCAGGTGGGGAGGCTGGGGAGGCTGGGGCGGTTGGGGCGGCTTCGGGCCGTACCGTTTCGGGTACTCGTGTGGCGGTCTGGGCGGCTGGGCGTATCCGTTGGGGTACTGGAACGCGTTTGGGGCGGGCTTGTGGGGCGGTGGATGTGGCCTCGGTCTCGCTTACGGTGGGCTCTTCTACTGCTGAGTCTAGGTTGGCTCTCCCCAGACGATCCCAAACAAAGTCACACTGACATGGTTGGGCGCTAATCCTAAGAAAGTAATATTCATTCTTCACACTAGATCCCTCTACTGATCAGCGCACTGGCATGCTGTAGACAGATCACAGTGCTGAGTGATGTGGTAAAGTGGGTGAACTAAAGTGCGCGGAATGAAGCGCTGCTCTTTGGCATCTGCATCTCCCTCGTGATCAACTCGATGTTCTGGTCGTCGGCAACCATTCGTCTAATCCGGCAGAGTGACTGACGACACAAACTGTGTCCACGTTACGATCCTGTGCAAATCCTCACCAATCGCCCCTTCCAGGAGGAGCCTCATCGCCTCAGATCTCTCTGCATGTTATACGCAGGATGTTGTATCGCTGAGATGGCGATGTAATCGAGAAAAAACGAACACAAATCATGCGCAGTATGGCAGCGAGTCGCGGGTCGTTTGTCAGTGTGGACACGAAACCTTCTATGCACACAGCTTCCCATATGATACAATGCATCCTGTAGCATCGCTATCACGCGTAGATCTTCCTCACGATTCGTTTCATCAGGTCGGGTATCTAAACTTCCTCTTGACCATAAATCTGCTCACAACTTCCTCCTCTCGTGCTCATCCTACCATCTTACAGCTCACATTCGGTCACACTGACCTCGTCGGCGTTTCAACTTGGACCCACCACACGAGAAACCATAACAAGACGGCAAGGAAACTAGCCAAGCACGGCACCCTGTCGAGCGAAGAGCCCTCCATCACCCAATTCCCAAGCCGGCCCCGCTGGCTTGTCGAATTTGCTTCATAACGACCTGAGTCCATGGTGGCCCTCACAAACCTCTCCGGTTGACATTTAGCAGGCTTACATGTACAAGCCCCAAAGCTATTAGGATTCACAGGATGAACTCAATAGACTTCAATTGCATCATCTTCATCACATTCGGTCACACTGGGCTTGGTTTCAGCATTTTGCATTTTGCATTTTGCATTTTGCATTTTGCATTTTGCATTTTGCATTTTGCATTTTGCATTTTGCATTTTGCATTTTGCATTTTGCATTTTGCTAGTTGTACAAGGCCTATGGATTCCTCAAGTAACGAGAACCCCTCGCCCTGCGGCTTCCTCAAGCTAACGGAGGCACGAGAAGTTCTCGCCCTGAAACAATGGTCTGAACCAATGAAGTATAGCCTCTACTTACGTTAGATGCGGGTACGCACCGGATACAATAGCCATACCGCAGCTTCACTACCCATTCAACAGTCTCACGCACGCACCAATCTGATCGAAAGACCATCATGATAGAGGTAGTACGTTGTGTTCATTGAAGTGAGATGGGATGCACTAGAGACTGGACAACAGCGTCCACCGAATGTATGCCTTCTGTGCTTTCTATCCTCCGACTCAGCAGTAGAAGAGCCCACCGTAAGCGAGACCGAGGCCACACCCACCGCCCCACAAGCCCGCCCCAAACGCGTTCCAGTACCCCAACGGATACGCCCAGCCGCCCAGACCGCCACACGAGTACCCGAAACGGTACGGCCCGAAGCCGCCCCAACCGCCCCAGCCACCCCAGCCTCCCCACCCGAGACCTCCCCAGCCGCCGCCACCGACACCCAGTCCCAGTCCCCACTGTTCCTGGTGGGATGCCGTCGTGGTCACGTCGCTTGTCTTCATCTGGATGGGCTCGGTCGTCCCCGTCAGCACGATCCCGGCCGGGATGTCTGTCATCTTGGCCGCCTCGAACGCTTCGTCCGGCGTCGGGAGGCTCGCGACAGGAAGATTGGCGTCCGCTGCCCGGACGGTGTGGGCGACGCCCATGGCGAGACAGGCTGTCGTCGTGGCGAGAATAGAGAACTTCATGGTCGATGGAGCTTGGTCGTAGCAGTAGTAGTAGTAGTAGTGGCTGCTGAGGAGCTGGGAGACTTGCGTCTTGGGTCGCACGATGCGAAGTGAGTGAGTGAGTGAGCGATGAGCAAACGAGATTGTCGAGGGTCACGGCCGAACACACTACACGCGCTGCCATGCCTGATCGTGTCCTTTCGAATCCGAACAATTTCACTCCGCCGATCGTTCGTGATTGATGGATCGCTCGACGGCATCAAGCCGCCGAACTCTCGGAAACGAAAATGCGCGTCGACGTCCGCGGAGTAGCTTTCCAGGACTAGTCAATAGAGAGTCTAACACTAGAACAGAACCGTGAGCTTTCTTACACGCGCGCACTGATCCTCGGTTACGACCTTCATCTTTGCGAGCTCTAGGACCTCTCTGGCGGCGAGGTCTCCGCCTTGGCCCCAGCCCCGACACAACTGACTCACTCCGCAATCTGCGACCGACTGGTTAACTACCCAAGGCCATCCTCCTACTCACCGACTCACCGACTCGCCAGAACGCATCTTCGCTTCTCTCGATCGCTACCCACCAAGTCATGAAGATTACCACGGTCGCGGCACTGGCTACCTGCCTTCTCGTTGGACTCGCGAATGGAGCTGACGTCGCCACGAGTGGCAGCGAAAACATCCGGAAGGTCATCACTCCTCAAGAAGCGTTCGAGGCGGCCAAGATGACAGACATCCCGGCCGGGATCGTGCTGACGGGGACGACCGAGCCCATCCAGATGAAGACAAGCGACGTGACCACGACGGCATCCCACCAGGAACAGTGGGGACTGGGACTGGGTGTCGGTGGCGGCGGCTGGGGAGGTCTCAGGTGGGGAGGCTGGGGAGGCTGGGGCGGTTGGGGCGGCTTCGGGCCGTACCGTTTCGGGTACTCGTGTGGCGGTCTGGGCGGCTGGGCGTATCCGTTGGGGTACTGGAACGCGTTTGGGGCGGGCTTGTGGGGCGGTGGATGTGGCCTCGGTCTCGCTTACGGTGGGCTCTTCTACTGCTGAGTCTAGGTTGGCTCTCCCCAGACGATCCCAAACAAAGTCACACTGACATGGTTGGGCGCTAATCCTAAGAAAGTAATATTCATTCTTCACACTAGATCCCTCTACTGATCAGCGCACTGGCATGCTGTAGACAGATCACAGTGCTGAGTGATGTGGTAAAGTGGGTGAACTAAAGTGCGCGGAATGAAGCGCTGCTCTTTGGCATCTGCATCTCCCTCGTGATCAACTCGATGTTCTGGTCGTCGGCAACCATTCGTCTAATCCGGCAGAGTGACTGACGACACAAACTGTGTCCACGTTACGATCCTGTGCAAATCCTCACCAATCGCCCCTTCCAGGAGGAGCCTCATCGCCTCAGATCTCTCTGCATGTTATACGCAGGATGTTGTATCGCTGAGATGGCGATGTAATCGAGAAAAAACGAACACAAATCATGCGCAGTATGGCAGCGAGTCGCGGGTCGTTTGTCAGTGTGGACACGAAACCTTCTATGCACACAGCTTCCCATATGATACAATGCATCCTGTAGCATCGCTATCACGCGTAGATCTTCCTCACGATTCGTTTCATCAGGTCGGGTATCTAAACTTCCTCTTGACCATAAATCTGCTCACAACTTCCTCCTCTCGTGCTCATCCTACCATCTTACAGCTCACATTCGGTCACACTGACCTCGTCGGCGTTTCAACTTGGACCCACCACACGAGAAACCATAACAAGACGGCAAGGAAACTAGCCAAGCACGGCACCCTGTCGAGCGAAGAGCCCTCCATCACCCAATTCCCAAGCCGGCCCCGCTGGCTTGTCGAATTTGCTTCATAACGACCTGAGTCCATGGTGGCCCTCACAAACCTCTCCGGTTGACATTTAGCAGGCTTACATGTACAAGCCCCAAAGCTATTAGGATTCACAGGATGAACTCAATAGACTTCAATTGCATCATCTTCATCACATTCGGTCACACTGGGCTTGGTTTCAGCATTTTGCATTTTGCATTTTGCATTTTGCATTTTGCATTTTGCATTTTGCATTTTGCATTTTGCATTTTGCTAGTTGTACAAGGCCTATGGATTCCTCAAGTAACGAGAACCCCTCGCCCTGCGGCTTCCTCAAGCTAACGGAGGCACGAGAAGTTCTCGCCCTGAAACAATGGTCTGAACCAATGAAGTATAGCCTCTACTTACGTTAGATGCGGGTACGCACCGGATACAATAGCCATACCGCAGCTTCACTACCCATTCAACAGTCTCACGCACGCACCAATCTGATCGAAAGACCATCATGATAGAGGTAGTACGTTGTGTTCATTGAAGTGAGATGGGATGCACTAGAGACTGGACAACAGCGTCCACCGAATGTATGCCTTCTGTGCTTTCTATCCTCCGACTCAGCAGTAGAAGAGCCCACCGTAAGCGAGACCGAGGCCACACCCACCGCCCCACAAGCCCGCCCCAAACGCGTTCCAGTACCCCAACGGATACGCCCAGCCGCCCAGACCGCCACACGAGTACCCGAAACGGTACGGCCCGAAGCCGCCCCAACCGCCCCAGCCACCCCAGCCTCCCCACCCGAGACCTCCCCAGCCGCCGCCACCGACACCCAGTCCCAGTCCCCACTGTTCCTGGTGGGATGCCGTCGTGGTCACGTCGCTTGTCTTCATCTGGATGGGCTCGGTCGTCCCCGTCAGCACGATCCCGGCCGGGATGTCTGTCATCTTGGCCGCCTCGAACGCTTCGTCCGGCGTCGGGAGGCTCGCGACAGGAAGATTGGCGTCCGCTGCCCGGACGGTGTGGGCGACGCCCATGGCGAGACAGGCTGTCGTCGTGGCGAGAATAGAGAACTTCATGGTCGATGGAGCTTGGTCGTAGCAGTAGTAGTAGTAGTAGTGGCTGCTGAGGAGCTGGGAGACTTGCGTCTTGGGTCGCACGATGCGAAGTGAGTGAGTGAGTGAGCGATGAGCAAACGAGATTGTCGAGGGTCACGGCCGAACACACTACACGCGCTGCCATGCCTGATCGTGTCCTTTCGAATCCGAACAATTTCACTCCGCCGATCGTTCGTGATTGATGGATCGCTCGACGGCATCAAGCCGCCGAACTCTCGGAAACGAAAATGCGCGTCGACGTCCGCGGAGTAGCTTTCCAGGACTAGTCAATAGAGAGTCTAACACTAGAACAGAACCGTGAGCTTTCTTACACGCGCGCACTGATCCTCGGTTACGACCTTCATCTTTGCGAGCTCTAGGACCTCTCTGGCGGCGAGGTCTCCGCCTTGGCCCCAGCCCCGACACAACTGACTCACTCCGCAATCTGCGACCGACTGGTTAACTACCCAAGGCCATCCTCCTACTCACCGACTCACCGACTCGCCAGAACGCATCTTCGCTTCTCTCGATCGCTACCCACCAAGTCATGAAGATTACCACGGTCGCGGCACTGGCTACCTGCCTTCTCGTTGGACTCGCGAATGGAGCTGACGTCGCCACGAGTGGCAGCGAAAACATCCGGAAGGTCATCACTCCTCAAGAAGCGTTCGAGGCGGCCAAGATGACAGACATCCCGGCCGGGATCGTGCTGACGGGGACGACCGAGCCCATCCAGATGAAGACAAGCGACGTGACCACGACGGCATCCCACCAGGAACAGTGGGGACTGGGACTGGGTGTCGGTGGCGGCGGCTGGGGAGGTCTCAGGTGGGGAGGCTGGGGAGGCTGGGGCGGTTGGGGCGGCTTCGGGCCGTACCGTTTCGGGTACTCGTGTGGCGGTCTGGGCGGCTGGGCGTATCCGTTGGGGTACTGGAACGCGTTTGGGGCGGGCTTGTGGGGCGGTGGATGTGGCCTCGGTCTCGCTTACGGTGGGCTCTTCTACTGCTGAGTCTAGGTTGGCTCTCCCCAGACGATCCCAAACAAAGTCACACTGACATGGTTGGGCGCTAATCCTAAGAAAGTAATATTCATTCTTCACACTAGATCCCTCTACTGATCAGCGCACTGGCATGCTGTAGACAGATCACAGTGCTGAGTGATGTGGTAAAGTGGGTGAACTAAAGTGCGCGGAATGAAGCGCTGCTCTTTGGCATCTGCATCTCCCTCGTGATCAACTCGATGTTCTGGTCGTCGGCAACCATTCGTCTAATCCGGCAGAGTGACTGACGACACAAACTGTGTCCACGTTACGATCCTGTGCAAATCCTCACCAATCGCCCCTTCCAGGAGGAGCCTCATCGCCTCAGATCTCTCTGCATGTTATACGCAGGATGTTGTATCGCTGAGATGGCGATGTAATCGAGAAAAAACGAACACAAATCATGCGCAGTATGGCAGCGAGTCGCGGGTCGTTTGTCAGTGTGGACACGAAACCTTCTATGCACACAGCTTCCCATATGATACAATGCATCCTGTAGCATCGCTATCACGCGTAGATCTTCCTCACGATTCGTTTCATCAGGTCGGGTATCTAAACTTCCTCTTGACCATAAATCTGCTCACAACTTCCTCCTCTCGTGCTCATCCTACCATCTTACAGCTCACATTCGGTCACACTGACCTCGTCGGCGTTTCAACTTGGACCCACCACACGAGAAACCATAACAAGACGGCAAGGAAACTAGCCAAGCACGGCACCCTGTCGAGCGAAGAGCCCTCCATCACCCAATTCCCAAGCCGGCCCCGCTGGCTTGTCGAATTTGCTTCATAACGACCTGAGTCCATGGTGGCCCTCACAAACCTCTCCGGTTGACATTTAGCAGGCTTACATGTACAAGCCCCAAAGCTATTAGGATTCACAGGATGAACTCAATAGACTTCAATTGCATCATCTTCATCACATTCGGTCACACTGGGCTTGGTTTCAGCATTTTGCATTTTGCATTTTGCATTTTGCATTTTGCATTTTGCATTTTGCATTTTGCATTTTGCATTTTGCATTTTGCATTTTGCATTTTGCATTTTGCTAGTTGTACAAGGCCTATGGATTCCTCAAGTAACGAGAACCCCTCGCCCTGCGGCTTCCTCAAGCTAACGGAGGCACGAGAAGTTCTCGCCCTGAAACAATGGTCTGAACCAATGAAGTATAGCCTCTACTTACGTTAGATGCGGGTACGCACCGGATACAATAGCCATACCGCAGCTTCACTACCCATTCAACAGTCTCACGCACGCACCAATCTGATCGAAAGACCATCATGATAGAGGTAGTACGTTGTGTTCATTGAAGTGAGATGGGATGCACTAGAGACTGGACAACAGCGTCCACCGAATGTATGCCTTCTGTGCTTTCTATCCTCCGACTCAGCAGTAGAAGAGCCCACCGTAAGCGAGACCGAGGCCACACCCACCGCCCCACAAGCCCGCCCCAAACGCGTTCCAGTACCCCAACGGATACGCCCAGCCGCCCAGACCGCCACACGAGTACCCGAAACGGTACGGCCCGAAGCCGCCCCAACCGCCCCAGCCACCCCAGCCTCCCCACCCGAGACCTCCCCAGCCGCCGCCACCGACACCCAGTCCCAGTCCCCACTGTTCCTGGTGGGATGCCGTCGTGGTCACGTCGCTTGTCTTCATCTGGATGGGCTCGGTCGTCCCCGTCAGCACGATCCCGGCCGGGATGTCTGTCATCTTGGCCGCCTCGAACGCTTCGTCCGGCGTCGGGAGGCTCGCGACAGGAAGATTGGCGTCCGCTGCCCGGACGGTGTGGGCGACGCCCATGGCGAGACAGGCTGTCGTCGTGGCGAGAATAGAGAACTTCATGGTCGATGGAGCTTGGTCGTAGCAGTAGTAGTAGTAGTGGCTGCTGAGGAGCTGGGAGACTTGCGTCTTGGGTCGCACGATGCGAAGTGAGTGAGTGAGTGAGCGATGAGCAAACGAGATTGTCGAGGGTCACGGCCGAACACACTACACGCGCTGCCATGCCTGATCGTGTCCTTTCGAATCCGAACAATTTCACTCCGCCGATCGTTCGTGATTGATGGATCGCTCGACGGCATCAAGCCGCCGAACTCTCGGAAACGAAAATGCGCGTCGACGTCCGCGGAGTAGCTTTCCAGGACTAGTCAATAGAGAGTCTAACACTAGAACAGAACCGTGAGCTTTCTTACACGCGCGCACTGATCCTCGGTTACGACCTTCATCTTTGCGAGCTCTAGGACCTCTCTGGCGGCGAGGTCTCCGCCTTGGCCCCAGCCCCGACACAACTGACTCACTCCGCAATCTGCGACCGACTGGTTAACTACCCAAGGCCATCCTCCTACTCACCGACTCACCGACTCGCCAGAACGCATCTTCGCTTCTCTCGATCGCTACCCACCAAGTCATGAAGATTACCACGGTCGCGGCACTGGCTACCTGCCTTCTCGTTGGACTCGCGAATGGAGCTGACGTCGCCACGAGTGGCAGCGAAAACATCCGGAAGGTCATCACTCCTCAAGAAGCGTTCGAGGCGGCCAAGATGACAGACATCCCGGCCGGGATCGTGCTGACGGGGACGACCGAGCCCATCCAGATGAAGACAAGCGACGTGACCACGACGGCATCCCACCAGGAACAGTGGGGACTGGGACTGGGTGTCGGTGGCGGCGGCTGGGGAGGTCTCAGGTGGGGAGGCTGGGGAGGCTGGGGCGGTTGGGGCGGCTTCGGGCCGTACCGTTTCGGGTACTCGTGTGGCGGTCTGGGCGGCTGGGCGTATCCGTTGGGGTACTGGAACGCGTTTGGGGCGGGCTTGTGGGGCGGTGGATGTGGCCTCGGTCTCGCTTACGGTGGGCTCTTCTACTGCTGAGTCTAGGTTGGCTCTCCCCAGACGATCCCAAACAAAGTCACACTGACATGGTTGGGCGCTAATCCTAAGAAAGTAATATTCATTCTTCACACTAGATCCCTCTACTGATCAGCGCACTGGCATGCTGTAGACAGATCACAGTGCTGAGTGATGTGGTAAAGTGGGTGAACTAAAGTGCGCGGAATGAAGCGCTGCTCTTTGGCATCTGCATCTCCCTCGTGATCAACTCGATGTTCTGGTCGTCGGCAACCATTCGTCTAATCCGGCAGAGTGACTGACGACACAAACTGTGTCCACGTTACGATCCTGTGCAAATCCTCACCAATCGCCCCTTCCAGGAGGAGCCTCATCGCCTCAGATCTCTCTGCATGTTATACGCAGGATGTTGTATCGCTGAGATGGCGATGTAATCGAGAAAAAACGAACACAAATCATGCGCAGTATGGCAGCGAGTCGCGGGTCGTTTGTCAGTGTGGACACGAAACCTTCTATGCACACAGCTTCCCATATGATACAATGCATCCTGTAGCATCGCTATCACGCGTAGATCTTCCTCACGATTCGTTTCATCAGGTCGGGTATCTAAACTTCCTCTTGACCATAAATCTGCTCACAACTTCCTCCTCTCGTGCTCATCCTACCATCTTACAGCTCACATTCGGTCACACTGACCTCGTCGGCGTTTCAACTTGGACCCACCACACGAGAAACCATAACAAGACGGCAAGGAAACTAGCCAAGCACGGCACCCTGTCGAGCGAAGAGCCCTCCATCACCCAATTCCCAAGCCGGCCCCGCTGGCTTGTCGAATTTGCTTCATAACGACCTGAGTCCATGGTGGCCCTCACAAACCTCTCCGGTTGACATTTAGCAGGCTTACATGTACAAGCCCCAAAGCTATTAGGATTCACAGGATGAACTCAATAGACTTCAATTGCATCATCTTCATCACATTCGGTCACACTGGGCTTGGTTTCAGCATTTTGCATTTTGCATTTTGCATTTTGCATTTTGCATTTTGCATTTTGCATTTTGCATTTTGCATTTTGCATTTTGCATTTTGCATTTTGCATTTTGCTAGTTGTACAAGGCCTATGGATTCCTCAAGTAACGAGAACCCCTCGCCCTGCGGCTTCCTCAAGCTAACGGAGGCACGAGAAGTTCTCGCCCTGAAACAATGGTCTGAACCAATGAAGTATAGCCTCTACTTACGTTAGATGCGGGTACGCACCGGATACAATAGCCATACCGCAGCTTCACTACCCATTCAACAGTCTCACGCACGCACCAATCTGATCGAAAGACCATCATGATAGAGGTAGTACGTTGTGTTCATTGAAGTGAGATGGGATGCACTAGAGACTGGACAACAGCGTCCACCGAATGTATGCCTTCTGTGCTTTCTATCCTCCGACTCAGCAGTAGAAGAGCCCACCGTAAGCGAGACCGAGGCCACACCCACCGCCCCACAAGCCCGCCCCAAACGCGTTCCAGTACCCCAACGGATACGCCCAGCCGCCCAGACCGCCACACGAGTACCCGAAACGGTACGGCCCGAAGCCGCCCCAACCGCCCCAGCCTCCCCAGCCTCCCCACCCGAGACCTCCCCAGCCGCCGCCACCGACACCCAGTCCCAGTCCCCACTGTTCCTGGTGGGATGCCGTCGTGGTCACGTCGCTTGTCTTCATCTGGATGGGCTCGGTCGTCCCCGTCAGCACGATCCCGGCCGGGATGTCTGTCATCTTGGCCGCCTCGAACGCTTCTTGAGGAGTGATGACCTTCCGGATGTTTTCGCTGCCACTCGTGGCGACGTCAGCTCCATTCGCGAGTCCAACGAGAAGGCAGGTAGCCAGTGCCGCGACCGTGGTAATCTTCATGACTTGGTGGGTAGCGATCGAGAGAAGCGAAGATGCGTTCTGGCGAGTCGGTGAGTCGGTGAGTAGGAGGATGGCCTTGGGTAGTTAACCAGTCGGTCGCAGATTGCGGAGTGAGTCAGTTGTGTCGGGGCTGGGGCCAAGGCGGAGACCTCGCCGCCAGAGAGGTCCTAGAGCTCGCAAAGATGAAGGTCGTAACCGAGGATCAGTGCGCGCGTGTAAGAAAGCTCACGGTTCTGTTCTAGTGTTAGACTCTCTATTGACTAGTCCTGGAAAGCTACTCCGCGGACGTCGACGCGCATTTTCGTTTCCGAGAGTTCGGCGGCTTGATGCCGTCGAGCGATCCATCAATCACGAACGATCGGCGGAGTGAAATTGTTCGGATTCGAAAGGACACGATCAGGCATGGCAGCGCGTGTAGTGTGTTCGGCCGTGATCCTCGACAATCTCGTTTGCTCATCGCTCACTCACTCACTCACTTCGCATCGTGCGACCCAAGACGCAAGTCTCCCAGCTCCTCAGCAGCCACTACTACTACTACTACTGCTACGACCAAGCTCCATCGACCATGAAGTTCTCTATTCTCGCCACGACGACAGCCTGTCTCGCCATGGGCGTCGCCCACACCGTCCGGGCAGCGGACGCCAATCTTCCTGTCGCGAGCCTCCCGACGCCGGACGAAGCGTTCGAGGCGGCCAAGATGACAGACATCCCGGCCGGGATCGTGCTGACGGGGACGACCGAGCCCATCCAGATGAAGACAAGCGACGTGACCACGACGGCATCCCACCAGGAACAGTGGGGACTGGGACTGGGTGTCGGTGGCGGCGGCTGGGGAGGTCTCGGGTGGGGAGGCTGGGGTGGCTGGGGCGGTTGGGGCGGCTTCGGGCCGTACCGTTTCGGGTACTCGTGTGGCGGTCTGGGCGGCTGGGCGTATCCGTTGGGGTACTGGAACGCGTTTGGGGCGGGCTTGTGGGGCGGTGGGTGTGGCCTCGGTCTCGCTTACGGTGGGCTCTTCTACTGCTGAGTCCAGATCTAGTACGAGTCGGTTTTGAGCGCCGTGATGCCTCGTCAATCTTTTTAGGATCAATGCTTACTGCTATCGAACGATCCACTTGACGACTAGTCTTGTTGTCGTGTTGTGTTCTCGTGGAGACATTCACAAAACCGCGATCGTCTGGTAATGTTCAGCCGCGATTGCGAGCCCTCGCTCGCTGTTGCGTGTCACTGGTCCGTAGCGACCGTGGAAGTCGGTTTTCCGCTCCACCAGATCTTCCGACTCGCCGTGCTGTTTGCGAATGCACTCGAGGCGTCGCTGGTCAGCAGCCTGCCTCCCTTTCTTCCGCGAGCCTCGATCTCGCGCGCGTTGATGGCTGCCCGCTTTGTCCACTCGCACATAGCCGCGCCATCTGATCGTGCCCCCTTCAGAAACCCGTTTCCAAAAATCCTCTTCCACCGCCGCTCTCTCTCTCCCTCTTAAACCCGGTTTCTGCCGTTGGGCAGACTGGCTTGGGGGCGTAGCTGCTCACAAGCCACCTTTCCCCTCGGCGGACGGCGACCATGGGGAGCGAATCGGCCTCGCTGCTCAACAAGCACTCGGCGGACCCGTCCGACCCGACGGCCTACGGCGTCAAGCCCTATGGCCCGTCCATCGCCGTGGCCATGGCGCTCAACTACGTCATCGGCACGGGCTGCTTCGGCCTGCCCTACGCCTTCAAAGAGGCCGGCATCGTGCTCAGCCTCGGCCTCATGCTCACGGGCGTCGCCGGCGCCATCATCACCATGAACTACACGCTCGAGTCGCTCGCGCGCGCCGAGGGCGTCTGCGCCGCCACGCGCGGCGGCGGGCCGCTCCACCAGCTCACCTACCGCAAGTTCGACTTCGCGATGATCGGCGAGATGTTTGCCGGCAAGCTCGGCAAAGTGCTCGTGCAGCTCGTGCTCATCCTCTACGGACTCGGCGCGCTCTGGTCCTACGCGAGCGTCTTTGCCAGCTCCATGGCCTCGCTCTTCTACTCGTACGTGCTCGGCGACGCGACGTGCGACGCCTATGCCGCGGCGCCCTCGGCCGGCTGCCTCGACGCGTTCTACGTCTTCATGGTCATCTTCTCGGTCATCGTCATCTCCATGGTGCTGCTCGACATCAGCGAGCAGGCGTCGATCCAGCGCTTCCTGTCGGTCTATCGCGTCGTCGCGTTGTCGCTCATGCTGCTCACGATGGTAATCAAGATCGCCGTCGACGGCGGCGCGACGCTGCAGCGGCGCTTCGACACCGTCGGCGCCTTCAACTGGTCCAACTTCGGCAAGGGCTTTGGCCCGACGCTGCTCGCGCTCAACTGCCAGTACAACATGCCCGACGCACTGCAGCCGCTGAACCCGAAGAGTGCGGCCCGCAAAGTCGCGTTTGGTGCGCTAATCGTCGCTGGCTCGTTCTACTTGCTCGTCGGTCTGCTCGGCGCACTGGCGTTTGATGAAATTAACCCACTAGCGAGTCTGATGTGGGGCTCGTACACGGGCTGCGGCAACGGTTGGGGCGAATGCACCTCGACGAACCCGTGGGGGATTCTCGTGCAGCTTGTCATTCTCATCTTCCCTGTCGTGAATGTGACCTCGACGTACCCAATGGTGGGTGTCACCGTCGGAGACAACATGCTCATGTCGATGCCAAAGGCGTTGAAGGCGCCACTGAGCCCGGCAGCTGCTCGAAGTGCCTGCCGCCTTCTGGCTGCCGGCCCGCCGCTCATTCTCGCGTTCATCTTCAAGAAACTGGACACGATTTTCGCCGTCTCGGGCTTGTTCGGCTTCCTGCTTGGTCTTTCGATCCCGTGTTGGTTCCAGGTCGTTGGCAGTCGGTACTGCCAGCGCGTGTGGGGTTTCTCTGGCGCCTCGATCACGCCCTTCACGCACCCGTTCATCAGTTCCATCCCGTTCGCGACGACGTACTTAGTGATCACCTTCGGTATTTTGGGCGTTGCGATCGCCACTCTCAACGGATAGAAGCACGAAAGACCACAGGCAGTCAATCGACAGTAGACAATTTTCATAGATCCAGGCAGCTAGCGTGAAGTTTGATTGTAGCTGCAGCACCACATCCTCAAGTTTTGAAGGAGAATCAAAATTGTATTTCATCAGAGACAAACGAAAACAGAGAGGGGGGCCGAACACTCAGAATGGCGCGCTTACAGACGATGGACACAACGAGCGGTCTGAGCTTGGCTTGATGGTAACAGGGACTTCGTGGGGTGCTGAACGATCAGCTCGCGAGGGTGGCACCAAGCAAAGCCGAAGACAACATTGAATAAGGTCTCGTCCAGAGGGATCCGAATAGCCCAGAATGCGCTGGCCAGCGCAAGCCTGCGACGGCGGCGGTTGCTGCGAATTTTCTCGACTGAGTGGCAAAGATACCCTTGGGAGTTGCTGAAACCCACTTCTAGCACTTCAACGGAAAGTATTCCTGCATCGCCGTTGAAAAGTGTCTCGAGCGTGTCGGTCGCCTCGACAAGAGCGGTATCGTCAAGCGAGGCAAACTCAAGCGACAGGCGATATAATTTGAGCTTAGCCTTGAGCAACAGCTCGATGATCGTATCGAAGTCACTTTTAGCAACGGTGAGCTTCAGTTCTTTCAAGTTTGAGGGAGGGTTCTGAAGCGACCGTTGAGGCGCCTCGCGTTGCACCGAGCCCAGAGCACGCGTACGAGTGCGCATCTCTTCAATACGAAGATTGTCAAAGCCAAGTCCCACACCGCCTCGCCACGGCCCAAAGATTTCGAGAAGCGCACACAGACTCGTTGAGTCCGCCTGGCAAGTCAACGTGCGGACGCACGAGTCCATTGGGGAGTCCAAGACCTTCTCGTTGAATGCGGTCAAGTGGGCCTTGCGCGCGAGCAACATTCCGTACCCAGGCACGATCACGCTGACTTCGGTGGGGAGATTTACCAGTGTACAGAGGAGATCGCAGATCTCCACGCGAACCCCACCGGCCACCGTCACTTCTTCTGACCCCGAGCCTGACTCAGCACATCTCATTCTCGTTGGTCTCGCCGTGTAGGCCGTTCGGTAGATTCGGCCGCTCGCCGAGTGCTCTGGTAGAGCTTCCACTGGAGATTCATCTTGCACGTGCGTTCGGAGCAGATCCCATCCAGTCGGATTGAAGGCCAGCGCCTTCATCATTGCACCAGGCACAGAGCTAGTTCGGACGTCAAGCACACGCCACTTGGTGTCTTGCGATCGCGGATGGAACGCAGCGTACGCCAACCACAGGAAGTCGATTGCGTTGTTAGACTCGAACTGAACACCTCGGATTGACTGTGCGTAAGGCAGAAGCGAGAAGAGCTGACCGGCGTAGGACCCAAACGAGCCGCTTGACGAGAAGCTGATGAACTCGAGTCGCCCGAACCGAGCATTCGCACCCTCACTCAGCCCACAGAAAAGCGTGAGGAGCTCGTGCCTCGTCGACAAGGGCTCGCTATCCAGGCGTGGGGTCTCCTGTGCGGTCAGCTGCAGATCAGGCGGCAAGATGCGATCCAGTTCGTGCAACGAGCTGATCTGAGGCAGGCGTAGTAGAGGGAAGCGAAGGCTCGACAGTACGATGCGCGGACCCGACGACGCCACCGTGGCCTCCACCACACGTCGAACGGACTGCATCACGCCAGTGTACAGTTCGTTGAGTTTCATTCCCAAGTAGAACATCGGGGCACACTCGACGACGGCGTGGGCGAGGCTGCGGCCTGTCAGGCGCGCCACGTTGGCTCGGAACGCGACGCTCGGCTCGCCCACGAGCACCGTGAGGTACGCCTCCAGCACGGCGAGCGCGGTGGCGGTGTCCAAGTCAGCGAACGCGTCGTCGAAGTCACAGAAGAGCAAGACTTCCGGGAACATCCGATCGTGGAGCAAGCGAGAGAGCCCGTCGAGCTTGCGCTCGCTCGCGGCCAGCGCCTCGCCCCAGAACGCGCTGTTGGAGGCAAAACCGAAGCCCACGCAGCCAGCCAGCGCGCCCAAGAGACAGAGCATCTCGCGATGGCGCTGTGCGAGCGTCGCGGCCGCCGCACAAGCGGCTCCGAGCTGCTCATCTTCACTGCGGAGCTGCTCGTCTTGGCGTGAGACCCAGGCGATCTTCACGGGCACGAAAAGGTTGGTCGCGATCACACCGTCGGACGCAGAGACGGAGACGCCGGCCCGGTGGATGGCCACGCGCGACGCGCGCAGCGCTTCCTCTCGCGTCACCATGGAGAGCTCGCTTGCTTCCACTTGAAGAACCGCTGGAGGGCTTGTCCCTCGACGAATCTTCTCCTCGCCCATCGCGCCGACAGACGAGGAAGCGGGAAATATCGAACCACGCCATTCATGGAGATGGGAGCTTGGGTGGCGGGAATGCATTGCCGCGCCATCGGCTGGCTGACAACGTTGAAGAACAAAAGAGAGAGTCTGGGGGGGGCAAAGGGCCTGTCCATTAAGCGTCGCGTTTCGCTGGCGTCGCGGGTGCGTTCTCACAGAGCGGAGGCAGCAGGCAGCTCTCGCGCCACCGCTGCGAAAAGTACGCGTTGAGCGCGCGCCCGTGGTCGCAGATGCGCTCGATCTCGCGCACGCGTTGCTTCGAGAGATCGCCCATGAGGTCGACGAGGCGGCGCGGGTCGCGCGCGACGTTGTACACGCGGACGACGTCCGGCACGTCGGAGAAGAACTCGATGCGCGTGTGGCCCTGCACGGCGGCCAGGTTCAGCGCCGGGTTGTGGCTGTACACGAGGTGGTCCTCGGGCGCCTTGCGCTTAAGCGAGCGGCCGACGCCAGTCTGCAAGAACCCCTCCGGTGGCACGCCGACGATGTCCGCGAGCGTGTTGAGCAGATCGTACTGAGCCGCCGGGTCGTTCATGATCATACCGGCGTAGTCACCGAGCCGGCCTTCAGCGATCAGAGCCGCCGCGACGTTCATCGTGCCGACCTGGTCTTCCTCCGGCATGGCCATGTCTTTCTCGGGACAGTGTCCGTGGTCCCCAACAACGACGACGATGGTGTCGTTCAAGACGCCGCTGCGCTCGAGGTCGCCCATGAATGACCCGAAGGCCATGTCGGAGAAGTACCGGATCTGTGCGTAGTTCTTGACGAGCTCCTGGATCTCGGGGTCGTCGAAGGCCTCGTACATGGGCGAGAAGTCTGGCAGCTTGTCGCTCTGACGAAGCCGGAAGTACCAATCGGGCCGTTCGTCGAAGGGCCCATGGCTCGAGATCGTGTAATGCGTCGCGAACCACGGGTTGCCCTTCCCCTCGTCCTTTTGCTGCTGCCTCTTCTTGAGTACGTGGCCTAACACCTCAAAAGTGAGGTCGTCGTGGACGCCCCAGTACGCCATCACGTGGTCACCCACAGTCCAGTCGATGCCCATTTCCTCCAGCCCGATCTCCGCGAGATCCCAGCCGTGGAGGCACTCGTCGAAGCCGTGGCTCGGTAGGAAGACGTCCCAGCTGTCGTAGTCTGTGCGAGAGCCCGTTGTGAAGAGCGTGTCGTATCCTTTGGCCTTGAAGAGCTGGGGCAAACCCGACAACCGCACGTTCGCTCTCCCACCAGTCGTCCCCGAGTCTGTCGGGCTATCCAGCGGGAGCTGGCCAAAGAGAATCTCTTCCAAGGATCGACTCGTTCGCCACGACGACCACAGGTTGCGGAAGCCGATGCCTCGCTTGACCCACTGGTCGAAGTACGGAGTGATCGACACATTCTTCGGGAGAAACGTCTCCAGGTGCTCTGGATCAAGCAAGACGCGCGAGTCTCGTTGGCGAAACGACTCGACGACGACGATGAGCACGTTGGGCTTCTCACCTGGCGCCACTTCCACATCGAACGCCAATGAACCCTGGAAGCCGAGCGTCTTCCGTACGAGCGTGTCGCCGCTCTCATCGAGGAACTCGAACTTCTCAGTGGTTCCATCGATCAGCTCGCGTAGTTTCCTGTCGAGTTGGATTGGACGAACGTACATGCACTCGACGCCTGTCAGCAGCCGCAGCGGCTCGCACATGGAGCCGTTCCAGGCCAGCATGGCCACCAGCGACGGGCAGCACTTGGCGACCACGAGTGTCGACATTGTCGCACAGCACCACACACTCAAGAGTCGCACTAGTCGCAGCGCGATCCCACAGTAACGCTTGGCGCGCGACGGCGGACCATTGACGTCAGTGGTCTGTGGAAGAAGAGCCGCGTTGTCGCGCTCGTCATCGTCGTCATCCTGTACGTGAGTCTTGGTGGTTGGCTTTGCCGAAAGATGGGTACAGTTTCCCAGCCCCCGACTCAGCGTGGACCGCCAAAGTTGCCGATCCCACTCTGCGAGCGGTTCAAACCACACGGCGCGGTCGTCGAGGCGCAGCGCGAGCAGCACGGCGAAGAGCAGCGTGGCGCTGGCCATCTCGAAGGCGATGAACCATTCCGTCTCGTCCACTTCGAGTTGCTTCCAGGCCTCGGTGGAGCTTTCGCGCCAGAGCAGGAGCACAAAGTCCCACGAGAAGCGCATGCGGCGCGTGCGCAAAAAGACGAGGTCGATGCAGAGCACGGCATTGGCCAGCACGAAGTGGGTGGCCACGAGCACCGCAGTCGGCAGCAGCGACGAAGTGGCGTGGGGAGTCAGTGCAGTCACTTGGGCGTCCGCGCGGCGCTGACGAAAGAGCGTCTTGAAGATGACGCCGCCCGTGAGCCAGAGCGACACGCAGGCCGCGAGCGCGACGCAGGCGTCCTCCACGGCGCCGAGCGCGAGCCCGGCGGCCGCCATGGCCCACGTGCGCTGGTGCGTGTTGGCCCATTTCGCGAGCACGGCGTCGAGCGCGAGCAGGCGCAGGCAGAGCCCGTGGGCCAGAAACGCGGCCACGAGCCACGCGAGCGCCGAGCGCGGGCGCCAGCGCGCCAGGGCCATTCGATCTCAATGATGCGCGCAGCTGCGGAGCTGCTCACGGGGGGTGAGACTCTCACTCTCACCTACTGTACGTATCAGAGGGCCAGTATACAGTAGGGGGGTCGGAAGCGACTTTCGTACTTAGTCGAAGCGTCCGCTGCAGCCACTTCACTTCGGCGAACTGACTGCTTTCCGTCTTTGTTTCTTGCCTTCTCGGCATCCATCACAGTCCGCCCTTGGCTCGTCCGCGGCTTCTCGCGCTTCTCGCTCCTCTCGTGGTTTGCTGCATGGAGGAGCAGGGACGGACGGACGGAGAGCTCTTGTTGAAGCCACTGCTGCGAAAGACTGCGCGAAATTTTTAATCCCCCGATTGAGTGACATCCGACTCCCGTCGAGGCTTTGCCGCTCGCGA
This sequence comes from Pythium myriotylum, assembly GCA_023091665.1. Classification (NCBI taxonomy): domain Eukaryota; phylum Oomycota; class Peronosporomycetes; order Pythiales; family Pythiaceae; genus Pythium; species Pythium myriotylum. Next base: position 1,129,614 of record JALJCQ010000009.1, read on the forward strand.
GGCGCGCCCGCTGCCTCTTCGCGAAGCCATGTCGAGAGGAGACGTCGCGCGCTCACAGAACCAGAGCGAGCGCCGCTGGACGGCGGCGGCAAGAAGCACAGATAGGATGGGGGGGGAGTCCGAGTTCGAGTCCGAGTTGAAGTTTACTGCCCGTCGGCGGCGCGCTTGGGTTTTTGGGTGGTTCTCTCACCAGCTGGTTTTCTCAGTTGGAATTTGTATGCGGCATACAAACCGCGAGTGCTCGCGGCCGGCCGAAGAGAGCATCCATCTGGAGTGTGTGCGCTTGATGTGGCTCCACGACACTGGCCTCCCCTCGGCGCCGGAGAAGGCGAGGCGGTGACTTCTTCTTTTTCGCCGTTGTCCACACCGCGCAGCTCGCGAGCGGCGCCGTGTCCTCTCGCGGAAAACGAAGCTTCTCTTCTTCTCGCCTCCTCTCGCTCTCCCGCCGCCATCGACATGGATGCCGAGCAGACCAAGGTACGCTGGGGAATGGCTTCCCATGCGCTTGAGGAAGCGGACCATCTCATGACACCGCGCGCAGATCTATGTTCCCGACGCGAACGTGAGCTGGGTCGAGGCCACCATCACCAAGGGCCATGTGGTCAACGACGCGACCGTCGAGGTCGTCATCGCCGGCGACGACGACGAGGAAGACCTCGCGCGCCACCCGCCCGACGGCACCATCAAGACCGTCGACGTACGTGCTCTCTGTCTCTCTCTGTCTCTCTCTGTCTGTCGTGGGCGGCGCGCTGACGCCGCTCGTGTGCCCCGCAGAAAAAATCCATCCTGCTTCAGAACGCCTCGCTCGGGCCCAACGGATGCGACGACATGGTCAATCTCAACTACCTCCACGAGCCGGCCATTCTCTACAACCTCAAGCAGCGCTTCTTCCGACAAATCCCGTACACATACACCGGCCCAATCTGTATCGCCGTGAACCCGGTAAGGCCTTTTCTGAGAACTGTACTGTACCTCCTCAGTGGATAGAGCAGCAGCGCTGACGTTGAAGTGACTTCGGATAGTACGCCTGGCTCGATATTTACACACCCGAAGAACAGGAACAGTACCTGAACAAGGACCGCTCCGAGCTGCCGCCGCACGTGTACGCCACGAGCGCCGGCGGCTACCAACACATGCGCATGTTCGGCGAGGACCAAAGTATCCTCGTGAGCGGCGAGTCCGGCGCCGGCAAGACCGAGACCACCAAGATCCTCATGTCCCACTTGGCGCTCGCCGGCGGCAGCTCGGCGACGTCGGGTGAGAAGAGCATCATCGAGCGGGTGCTGCACGCCAACCCGCTCATGGAATCCTTCGGTAACGCCAAGACCTCGCGAAACGACAACTCGTCGCGTTTCGGTAAGTTCTCCGAACTCCAGTTCAACCAGGTCGGCCAGCTCGTGGGCGCGCGCTCGCGCACGTACCTGCTCGAGAAGTCGCGTGTGTCGCTCCAGGGCCAAGATGAACGCAACTACCACATCTTCTACCAGCTGCTCGCGTCCAGTGATGACATCACCACAGAGGTGCAAGTGCAGGGGCTCAAGCCAGAGGACTTCCCCATCACGGAGCCTCGCGGCGAGGGCGTCAATGACGGCATGAAGGATGCTCAGCGATTCAAGCAGACCGTCGCGTGTCTCGAGACCATGGGCGTCGGCAAGGAAGACCAGATCAACATCTTCAAGGTCGTCGCGGCCATTCTCCACCTTTCGCGTCTGCAATTCGAGCCGCTTGAGGGCAACGAAGACGGCTCGCAGCTTGCGAGCGATGCTGCCAACGCAAAGACCCAGACGCTCGTGTCACAGCTGCTTGGCCTGCCTTCCGAGGAGGACTTGCGCACTGCGCTGTGCTCGCGTCAGATGTCGCTGTCTGCCGTGACGGAGACCTACCTCGTGCCCCTCAACGTGCAGCAGGCACAGGGCTCGCGTACGGCGCTCTCCGTGGCGCTGTACTCGCACCTCTTCCAATGGCTCATTCACCGTGTGAACGAGTCGACGAGCGCGCCCCACGCTGATGTGACGAACAAGATCTGCATCCTCGATATCTTCGGTTTCGAGATCTTCGAGAAGAACTCGTTTGAGCAGTTGTGTATCAACTACGCCAACGAGAAGCTCCAGCAGAAGTTCACGCAGGACGTGTTCAAGACGATCCAGACGGAGTACGAAGAGGAAGGCATCCCGTGGACCAAGATCGAGTTCGCTGATAACGCGAATGTGCTTGCGCTTATCGAAGGTCGCTTCGGTGTCATGTCGCTCTTGAACGAAGAGTGCATGCGTCCCAAGGGCAGCGACGCGGCGTTCGCCAACAAGCTCAAGGCCCACTACGGTGACAACGATCGCTTCGAGACGCCGCGTTTTGCTCGCGACTCGTTCATCATCAAGCACTACGCCGGTCCCGTGCAGTACGACACGAACGGCTTCCTCATCAAGAACACGGATGCGCTTTTGAACGATCTCATCGTGCTCATCGGCAAGAGCACGTCGCCTTTCATCAAGACGCTCTTCCCTGAGGACAGCACGAAGGACGTGGCGGCGCCTGCGAATCGCGCAATGCTCAAGCGCCGCACGTCGATCGTCTCAGACACGGTCGGCACGCAGTTCAAGAGCCAGCTCAACGGTCTCATGGAGGACATTCGCCGCACGAACGTCCACTACATTCGTTGCATCAAGCCCAACTCGCGAAAGAGCCCGCACGTGTTCTGCAAGCAGCGCGTGACCGAGCAGCTCCAGTGCGCCGGTGTCGTGGAGGCTGTGCGCATCAGTCGCATGGCCTACCCGAACCGCGTGCTGCAGACAGTCTTCTTGGAGCGTTTCCGCGGCCTCGCGGCCGGTGCGATTGCCCCAGTGTCCCGCGCGTCTGCTGACGAGATGATCACCAACGCTGTGCGTGATCTGCTCGCCAACTACTTGCTCAAGGGCAAGGAGAGCGAGTACCAGCTGGGTAAGACCCGAATCTTCTTCCGCAAGGGAGCCCTCGAGGCCCTGGAGGAGCAGCGCTCGCGCCGCCTCAACCAGGCCGCCGTGATCCTGCAGCGTTACGCCAAGAAGTGGAAGGCCATGGCGTCGTACCGCACGATCCGTCAGGCAACCATCAAGATCCAGAAGATCGTCCGCGGCCGCGTTGTGCGCAAGCGCTACACGAGGCAGCGCGTGGCGACCGTCAAGGTCCAGAGCACCTACCGTCGCCACTTGGCCAAGAAGCTGCTCGTGGCCAAGCGCCAGAACTACCGCGCGACGCAGATCCAGAACATCTTCAAGATGCACCTCTGCCGCCGCCGGTACAAGAAGATCATGAAGGCTATCTTGCTTATCCAGAGCATCATCCGCATGTTCAACGCTGTGCGTTCGTACGTCGTGATGCAGGAGCAAGCCCAGGAGGATGCCAAGCTCGAGAACCAGATCCGCTTGCTCAAGCAGCGACTCAAGGAGGAGCGCGATGCCCGCATGGAGCTCGAGCAGGGCTTCCGCAGCTCTATGTTCATCCGCTCGGAGGAAGCCTTGGAGGGCGCCGACGAGGTCATTGACCAGCTCCGTCGCGAGAACGCGTCGCTCAAGGAGGCCAACACCAACCTCAAGGCCTTCAACACGCAGTTGCGAAAGGAGAAGGAAGTGATGGAGCGCGGCGCGTACGTCAACGGCGCGTCGTTCGCGGCCGCCAACAGCCGCGCGACCAAGCTCCAAGAGGAAGTCGAGACGCTCAAGAGCGCGCACACGCGCATCAAGGAGACCCACCGCATGCTCAAGGCGCAGAACATGAACGCGCTCGAGAAGGTGACGCTCATGCAGTCGAGCCTGAACGAGGCGCTCACGGAGCGCAACATGCTGCGCCACTCGTATGAAATGCTGGCCAAGCACGCCGAGGTCATGCAGAACGAGAACGAGCAGCTCGCCAAGGCCAACGCGCGTCTGCGCCTCATCCTTCGTCAGGACCCAGAGCTCAGCCGCCGCCACCGCGAGGAGGTCCCTCGCCTCACCAAGCTCGCATTCGCGGCCAAGCAGACGCTGCTCGCGCCCAAGGCCGCCAAGCAGCAGCAGCTGCAGCCACCGCAGCCGCCACTCCCATCGACGGCGCCGCCCGCGATCCGCGCGGCCGAGCTCAACGATCCAAGCGTCACTATCGTGCTCGACACGATCCAGCCGCCGCTCCCGCCGTCGCCGGAGATCCAGCCGCCGGCCGCGCCCGCAGCGCTGCGCCGCCCGACGCCGATCGCCCCGATGAAGAAGCAGGAGAGCTCCAAGACGATCCGTGTGGTCAACATCCGCGAATCGGTGGACGAGGAGACGGCCTCGAACGCCTCGCTCACGATCACGGTCGACAGCTCGCTCAACGGCAGCACGCCGTCCGACAGCGGCCACAGCTCGCCCATCGGCGCGCACTCGCCTCGCGGCAACGGCTTCTCGCAGCCCACGATTCGCCAGCCGACGGGCGAGGACGGTCCGATCTCGGAGCCTGCTCGTGTTATGGGTCTCATCGCCGAGGCCGAGCCCGAGGAGGAGCGTGTGAGCTTCAGCGTCACCATGAACGTGGATCCTGCCGAAGAAGCCAAGAAGGACGCCCAGCGACTCTCGCTGACGGGCGCACCGAAGGGCTTTGGTCCGATCGCCGGCGGCGTCAAGCAAGGCGGCGGCAACAAGCCCAAGAACCGCGGCCGTCGCGGCTCCACGGACAGCGGCGAGCCGATCCAGGGCCGTCGCGGCCGCGTCAACTCGGGCGACAGCGACGGCCGCGGCTACACGCGGCGCGGATCCTCGGACTCGCAGGACGGCACGCGCGGCTCGACGCTGCGGCTCTCGTTCAACGGCGGCACGGGCAACCGCGCGTCGTTCACGGGCTACCCGGCCAACGGCGGCTCGAGCAATCTCGGCGGCGGCTACGAGATCCAGCGCAACTCGTCGCTGCGGGCGTCGTTCAACGGTGGCCAGTCACACCACCAGCCCCACCACCAGCCTCACCACCAGCCTCACCAGCCTCGCCAGGGCGTGAGCCCGGCAGGCCGGGACCGCCGCGGCTCGTACGACCGCAGCAACTCGTACCCCAAGGGCCCCGCCGTGTCGTACGCCAACGGCATGGTCATGAACGGCGGCGGACTGAACCCGGCGGCCAATGGCTACCGCCCGGCGTCAGCGACGCCGCAGCCGCCGCCGCCACCGCCGCCGCCGCAGACCACGGGCCTGGGCGGCAAGCGCGTGGAGCTGTGAGCGCGCGCGTCTCGGTGGGTCGTCGCCACCCCTGCATGTCGGCATTGCTCCATTTTTCCAAGTCATCCCTCCCATTGCAGCCTGTGCACATGTAACTAACCTATGCGAAAGAAATATAAGACCGCTCTAGTATTATTGTACCCCACTGGCTACACAAATATCGATGTTGTGGTTCCATGTGTGGTCCACATGAGGAGCTCCTGAGCAGCTCCAGAAAAGAGGGGTGGAGTGGGCGACATGGGGCGAAGCGACGACCGCAAGGACAAGCGCCGGAGGCGCAGCAGCAAGAAGAGCCGTCGGCGGCGCCGCTCGTCCTCCGACTCGGAGAGCAGCAGCAGCAGCGCTCGCTACTCGTCGTCCAGCGAGGACGAGCGCAAGCTCAAGAAGCAGCGCAAGAAGTCGGAGAAAGTGCTCGCGTCCTTCGGGTACACGAACGACTCGAACCCGTTCGGCGACTCGAACCTCGCGCAGCCGTTTGTGTGGCGCAAGAAGTACGAAGAAGCCAACGACAGCAGCAGCAGCGACGACGGCGGCCGCAAGCGCAAGAAGAGCAAGAAGAGCAAGCGCCCGAGCGAGCGAGAGCTCCAGCGCCAGCAGCTCGAGCGCGTCGAGGAGATCCGCAAGGCGAGGCAGCGGCGCGAAGAGCGCGAGAAAGAGAGAGAGGAAATGGAGCGCCTCAAGAGCGAAGAGATGCGTCTGCGCGATGCCGAGCAGTACGACGACTGGCAGCAGAAAGAAGAAGAGTTCCATCTTTCGCAGGCCAAAGTGCGATCCAAGTTGCGCATCTCGCAGCGACGAGAGAAACCTGTGGACTTGCTCGCAAAGAATTTGCTGCTCGTTGACCGCGCGATGAATGAAGAAGAGGAGGACAACTTTTTCAAACTCGATGTGCGTGTCGAGAAGCGCCGACCGCACGCGATTGTGGAAGTGCTCTCGATGGATGAGCTGGAGGAACTGCGCGACAGCATTCGCGCGTACTTGGATCTTGAGCGAAGCCGCAGTGGCAAGAATGTTGAATTCTGGGAACTCATGACTCTCATCACGAAAGACCGCATCCACCGCCTTCGACGATCGCAGCGAGATGAATCTGCCCCGCGAGAGCGTGGCGCTATCCATGACTCGGTGAACAAAACCATTCACGGGATGCTCCACGGCAAGGATCAGCGCGAGCTGAGCAAGCTCAAGACCGAGGTGGAGGCTACAATCGAAAGTGCTGCGACCACTGCTGGTGTAGATGTCGAGTTTTGGGAGGAAGTCTCGCAACAGATTGACGTATACAAGGCCCGCGCTCGGCTCACTGAGTTGCATGATGAAATGCTCGACAAGTTGCGCGATCTCATCGATCAACATGATGACAAGCATGGTCCCGGTGGGGACGGCGATGTGGCAGAGGAGCCGAGTATTCCGGGGGGAATCGACGACAGTGCCGAAGCTCGTGCGATGGAGCGAAGCGAAGCTGGAAAAGGCTTGGAGGAATCGGAAGAGAAGCTCGGCGCGAGCGACGAGGTTGCTCTGGCTGGAGGTCTTCCGTCATGGAGTGACAAGTACCAACCTCGCAAACCCCGATACTTCAACCGCGTCAAGACGGGCTACGACTGGAACAAGTACAACCAGACACACTACGACCACGACAATCCGCCACCCAAGGTCGTGCAAGGCTACAAGTTCAATCTCTTCTACCCCGACCTCATCGACAAGACCTCGGCTCCGCGCTACATATTGGAGAAAACCAACTCGGACGACTTCTGCATCATTCGCTTCACAGCGGGACCTCCGTACCAGGATATTGCATTCAAGATCGTCAACCGCGAGTGGGAGCACTCGCACAAGCGCGGCTTCAAGAGCGTCTTCGAGCGAGGCATTCTCCACCTCTACTTCAACTTCAAGCGCCACCGCTACCGCCGATAGACTACACAAACGAACGCACACTGTCTCTACACGAACGGAGTTTATTTCAAACCTCATATTCACTGTTTTCATTCTTTCTACTACCATCCTAACTCCCATACATCATCTTTCAACCGGAAGAGCGCAGCAGCTCCTGTCGTCGCCACTCGGTCGTCCTAGCTACTTTTCGTGTCACCTAGTGGCACGACTCACAGATGCCCGTGGTGGTGGTGCGGCCAATGTAGCGCTGCAGCAATCGCTGGCGCATCGAGGCCTCGACGCCTTCGCTCTTGAGCGGCACCTGGTAAGACGACTTGCCACGCACAGGTTCGATGCGGAACTCGCCGAGCAGTTCAGGACACTGCTTCTCTCCTTCACCGATAGCCTGGCACTCCATGAGCAGGTCGTAAGCAATCGAAGAGCTCACAACGGAGTCATGTGCATAGTCGGGGTGGGCGCGGACGAAGCGACGCATCCAGCTCGCGGCCGTCGGCAGCTCGCCCGTAGCGCGCTTGGCAACGAGACACAGGTACCGCGTGACGACCTCGCGGGTCGCATCGTCGCACTCGATGTAGTCGAGGTACGCGTACACCAACGGGATAAGGCCTGGGTAGTATGAGCCTTTGCCGAGCATGATCTCGGCGATCGTCATGGGCTCACACCGGTCCTCGTCTTCGTGGAGCCCGCACGAGCCATCAGCCGACTTCGAAGAACAATCGCCGGCCTCTGGCGGCGCCAAGTGGCAGCGGAAGTAGAACTTTTCGTCTAGCACAGCGTTCACACGGTGGGCAGCCTCCATGTTCTCGTTGACCTTGGAAAGGGGGATGTACAGGTTCAGATCGAACGTCAGGATCACACGCGAGACAAGAGCGATGAACACCGTGAAGGCGGCGTTTTCGAAGTCCGTGAGCTGAATCTCCATGGATCGGAACTCAGTTCGCCAGCCAATGTGGGGCTTACCGGCGTCGCCCTCGGTGCGCGGCGGCGGCGGCTTCCAGCGAACAGTCTGCCAGTTGGTGGACTGGATGTTCTCGAAGTGGTCAGTCTCCTTCTCGTCGTCCAAGTGGAGACGCTGCTTGTAGATCACGAGCGGGTCGCGAATAAACAGGTGCGAAATGTGGAGCGCGAGCAAATGGTCCACGCCGTTTGCTCGTAATGTATCGTACGAAGCCTCGTCGTAGGGCACATCCACGTCGTTGTACTTTTCAGTGGACGAGTGAGGGTCCTCGCCGTGCTTGTGGTTGCAGATGTACGTCGAGATGCCTTCGTAGCGAGACTTCGGCAGACGCTTGATGCCATTTCCGGCCATCTTGGCGTACTTGGCCTTCGTGGCCTCGTCCGTCGGTGGATCCGCGATGCCCAGCTCCTGCGGCGTGCGGTCATCGACGGACGCCGAGATCGTGGCCCAACGCACATCAGTGTCAGCCAAACGGCCCTTCAGGATTGGCGTGGCGGCCGTCAGCGCCAGCATAATCGGCGAAAGCACGTTCAGGTGGTCGTACAGGTGGCGCGATTCGCCGATGTTCTTGGCCTGGAACGTGACCTGGAGGCAGCACATTCCCATGCCAAACGCCATGCAGTCCATGTGGATCACGCCAGGGTATGGCTCTGCCTGCTCCACCGCGTGCGACATGGAGATCTTGCGATGGGACTTGACAAACTCATCTTCAAAGGCCTCGAGAGCCTCCGCCGACGGAGACTTGCTCATCGCTTCGGCGCTGGGCACTGCGGACGTGTGATCATTCACTTCGAGCGACACCTTGGTTGGTGACGACGGCAGGCTGTCACCGCCACTGGAAGACGTCGACGACTTCTTCGAGTCGTACCTGGGGCGCGACTTCTCGGCGTTCCATGCAGCCTTCTCCTCGAGCAGCATGGCCTTGGTGTACACATCCTTGAAGAGCGGGACACGGATGTCGACCTTGCGCGTGCGGCGCTTGCGGATGTTGCGTGTGAGTGTGGCAAAACGAGGGTGAGGGTTGATGACGTCGTCGCTCACGTAGTCCGACATGGCCGCGTCGCCGTGGGGCTTGGTCGGTGGGTACGTGAAATCCTTGACGCCCATGATCGGGAACGCGGTCACCGTCGGCGCGATCTCGTCGCTCGCGAGCAGCTCCAGCAGTCGCGCGCGGCGCAGACGCATGTTGGTCTCGACCTTGCGCAGGTCGCCGGTGAAGCCGCCGTAGGGCACGCGCGGCGTGCCTTCGATCATCCAGGCGCCGTACTCGGGCACCCAGCTGCAGCCGTTGTTCTCGTCGCGGGAGGCGTTCGAGTGCGCGTACTTCTCCTCTTTCTCGCGGAGCTGCGCGAGGATCTCGGCGCCGCGCAGCGCGAGTCGCGGCTGTCGCTGCGCGGCGTCCATCTTGAAGACGCCATACTCGAGCTCGTCGCCCCACTTGAGGTCGTCGCCCTCGATGTCCTTGACGCGGCGGTAGATGTGGAGGAACTGCTCGATGCCGTGCGTGCGCACGTGCTGGAGCCAGTCGAGCGCGTCCTCCCAGTCCAGCGGACTGCCTTCCACGAGCAGCCCCATGGCGAGCGAGAGACAAAGAGAGAGATGGGGGCGTGAGAAGGCGAGTCCGGAAATGGAGGTCGGGTGGCCCTGGTCACCTCCTGAGGAGCTACAGCGAGGAAGGAAAGGACGCCCGCAAATAACGTAATCCGAAGGCGGCGCGCTTTCCATAACGAACGCTGTATGTACGTAACTAACGCCTCGAGGTCGGACGCCCGCCAGAGTGATGGTCGAAGTGTTCACGTAAGAGGCTTGAAGGAGGATGAGATTCGCAATCCCCACCAGTCGACTGGAGCCGCGGCCGTGTGATTGGCGGGATTCGACGCGAGAGACTTTTGACCGCCCCGGAGGCGGAACTCCGGATCTCCGGACGCTGGATCCAGAACTTGCAACTCGCCACGGTGGCAGTGCATATATAACGGCCCGCACGCTCCGGACGGCGCTGGATCCAGCGTCCAGCGGCTCCGGAATCCTAAGAACATTCACTTTTGTGGATTCTTCCCATCTGGTCAAAAGTGACCATTCGTCAAAAAAACTTACCGACGGAGATGAGCTCCTGGGCTGATTATGGAAACCGCTCTCCGCCAGCCATTCTCGCCCCTTGTCTCACGTGGCGGCGCAAACACCCTCCTGCTCTCACGCTCGCGAGGCCTCCATCCCCGGAACGTTTCTTCAACGCGTGAGTCAGCCAGCTGCCGGCCTCAAGTCACTCGGGTCCCGCCTAATTCCAGCCTTTCCGCGGCTTACGGCCAGCTCTCCTCGTGAGCTGCTCGCCTGTAAACATTCGTCAGTCGAGACTGCGCTGGAGGCCTCGGCGAAGGCCTCGCGAGTGTTCCGCCGCTGGCGACAGTGCAGATTCCGAGCCGAATGAATCGAATCTCGGCCTCCCTCGCCCTCTGGGATGCTCACTCGCGTGTCAACTGCGAAAGGATCCAGTGCGTTCTGGGTCCTCACTGCTTTTCCGCCGATGCCCTGACGATACGCACGCACCGTTGCAAACGTTGAAGTTGCTCAGTCGACTGATAAGACTCACGGCAGCCTCCTGGTGAAAAAAGACCAGTGCATTCACGTTTGATTCGCTGCAATTTTTAAACAGTGTTCTCTGGAGCCAGTGCGCGTCGACGCGCCCACTTGGCGAGGGCTCTTCTGAGCACGGGGAGATTGGTCTTGATGAGTGAGGCCACGCGCTTCTTGCGCCAGCTGTCGTAGCCGTCGAGGATCGACGCCTCCAGCATCTCCGACTTGGTGCGCACGGTCTCCATGAGCCCCATGTCGAAGAGATCCACCGGCAGCAACTGCTTCATGTGCATGCGGCGCCACTTGAGCTCCTCGCTCCAGTACATCTCAAAGCCGCACGGACAGTACACGCTGTCGCAGCCGTCCGTCTTGACCAGCATCACGCGGCACTCGCGGCAGACAACGACGCACGTGTCCTCGTCGAAGCCGTCGTCGTTGTCGCACGTCTCCTTGTCCGAGTGCTCGCGCTTGCAGTTGAAGCACACGGACTTCCCGCAGCACGTGGTCTCGATGATCGGATCTCGATACAGAGACGCGAGCTGCAGTGTGGCACGCCGCTCATCGTCAAAGAACGATACCATGACCCGCTGGAGAGCCTCGTCCCCGTAGATCCCACCGATCTTTGCGTCACACGGGAGCAGGTTGAGCAGGCGGAACTTGTCGACTCGGAACTCGTTATATGCGACCATTGTCGCGTTGAGCTCAACCACAAACGGATCGTCATCCTCAAGTCCTGGGATCTTGAGCTTCTCCATCGGCTCCTTCTTGTAGGTATAGGGGCATCCGACCAGGTGGGTGTAGCTGGGGTCGTGGCAACACGGCGTCAGCAGCGACAGCGCCTGCTGCGCGCGAATTTCAAAGTCGTACACGACCTGGAAGGACGCCTTGTCGTTGGTCGCCACGTACGCATACCACTGCGTCTTGTTTATTCGTCGCAGGCAGATCGGGCAACGCACGCGGGGGAGCATGCCCGTGCCGCACGCGTCGATGGTCGTCTTGATGTGCTGCGTCAAGCACTTGGCGCAGATGTCGGCAGAGCAGGCGTCGTCACAGAGCTTCTGCACGCGGCGAAAGCCATCGCCCTGCTCGCCCTGGAGAGCCTCAAAGTCCTCGAGACAGATCTGGCACGCCATGGGAGAATGTTCGAGCTCGTGTCAATCGAGAAATGGGAATGGGGCAAAGCGAAGCTCACGTAATGTAGCTGCTGAGAAGCTCCACAGTGAGTGTTGGTTCATTGAAAATGGGTGCAGAATCACAAGAAAAATATTTGCAACACCTCTCAGTTGACAGACGCCGCAAGTACGATATAGTTGCACTGCGCATTGCCTTGGGACGTGGGGAAGTGCCCGAAGAGGGTTGAGACCCAGGCGCTTCGATTTTTGAACCCATATCTCGTTGCACCATCACTCACCGTCGGATCTCGATTGATCTCCACTCCTGAGAACTTGTGCAAGAAGCTCGACGGCCCTTCGTTCCCAACTTCCGACAGAACGTCCGACGGCGATAAGTGGCGTCTAGTGAAGCGCCTTGGCCGATGTGGTGAATCTGGGCGTGAGCTCACGCCCACATTCAAAGACATGTGGTGATGAGGGAGTCAAACCAACCTTCTTGGTGGCGATGGGTCTGGGGGATGAGGTGCTTGGGTTGATCCCTTCTTGAAAGTCGCGGTCTTGTGGTCTGATCGATTCGACTATGCAATCCTGACGCCACTGCGCGTACTGACTGATGATGTCTTATCCGCTTGGTCCTATAGTGTCAGTGCGGGTTGTCACGATCCAGCGGAACTGGTGCTTAACCAGTCCGAGTGCACAGTTCTCATTCTCGCAATCGCGCAGAGGAATAAGCAACAAAGATTTGCAGTTCAGATTCAATCCATATCACATCTAGCAGCCTGATCGTTCGAGGTGGTCAAATGCTTTGCGGAATCCTTTCTGCTAGATGGTCGATTCGTTGTCGAGTCCCCCAACGGTTGTGAATTGGACGTGCCCAAGTACGCGGCAAAAATGAGGCAGGACAAGTGATTTGTTGAGCCCGCGCTTGAGCCGTGCGCCGAAAGCACGCAACGATCGCTCACTGTCTCTGCGGCTTATGTCAATCAAATATGATGAGTTTAGCGATTTGATTTGAATAAAGTATGGCGTTTTCGTCATGAAGAGAGTTTCGAGGTCTATTTTGAGACCATCTCCGGTGGAAATGCACTCCAAGGTCTCGCCTAAGAAGCTGTCGGTGGTGATCGCATTCAAGCTTCGTTCTTCTACGTCACGCCATCACAGTCGCTGCTATCATGGGAAATTCTCCACTTCGCGGCGAGTTCTCTTCACGACGCCTGACCACCGCAGAGCGGGAAGCGATGAAGAAGTTTTGCGAAGACGAAATCCATTTGCTTCGTGAAACATTCAAAGGGTTAGCCACCAGCAAGAACGGCGACACGGTGGACAAGGAGACGTTTTTGAAGTGTTTCCCCCTTCCTGGTTTGCTGGGCGGTAGGACTTAGCATATTGATGGAGCTGAGGCCCAAGACTAATAGCTATGGGCGTAGAGCGTCTCTTTGAGGTTATCGACAAGGACGGGTCAGGCAAAATTACTTACAACGAGTTCATTTACGGCCTTGCAATCCTGTTTCGTGGCACGCGTAGAGAAAAACTCAAGTTCATTTTTGATCTCTACGACCTTAGCGAGTACGATCCCCCTGTGTTTTGTTTGCATCCCCAGTGCTGACAGCATCAATGTAGAACGGGGTCTATCTCACGCCACGAACTCGTCACAATGTTGCACCAGTTTCCAGAATCCGCTTTGGAAGTGATCCGCACATCGAAGCGCGACGATCCATCGACAAGTAGCAGCGGCAACATCATGGACGAAATTGAAGCACTCGTGGATCTGGCATTTCCAAGTGGAATTTCCACGGCTTCAAGTCGTCTCACCTTTGAACAGTTCAGTGATTGGTGCGAACGCACACCGGGAATCACCAATGTAGGCTGCCAACCAGCGTGGCGAAAATATCTCTTGACTAACAGTGTTCTCTATGGCCAGCTTCTCATTAGTATTCTTCCGTCCGAAGATGGGAACGCGAATCCGATATCTAATGACACGGATGGTGAAGGGAAGTTACTTGAGCCAATCGAGGTGATCAAACGGCGCACCTCGCTAAAGACTCTATCGCCAACGTGAGTAAACATCCCTTTCTCGATAATGCTTATATTTTTTCATTTCCCCCCCCTTCTATTAGACGCTCGTACGGCCGTCTAATTACCCAGGGTCCAGTCAGCACGAAGGAACTCGAAAAGACTCGCCATTTCCTCCAAGAGGCCAAATCGTGCTGTCCGGTGGACTCGATTTCTGCAAAGATACAGTCGGTGATCTTCGATTTGGACTCAACAATCCAACATCTTACGGGTGGTGCGGCGACTCACATGAGCAACAATACCACGAACGGGTCGTCCTCGTCGCCTTGCACATCAGCGTCCATGTTCCCGACTTCGCTTCAGTATGGACCTCTACCAAGACGGTCTATCAACCTCGGTGACATGGCCGCGCTGATCGACGAACCTGACGTCCTTAGTGGTGACCTGTACAAGCGAGGTTCTCGTCTAAGGCAAATGATCAAGCGCCACTACGTGCTGCAAGGTAACTTCTTGTACTACTACGCATCTCGAGATGACACGGCACCGCGCGGCGTGACGTTCATGGGCGGCTGTTACATTGAGGCGCTTCCACAGAACGCTGTTGTTGAGAAGAATACCAAATTTTACGCGATTGATATCGTCCCCGAGCCTGGCAGTGGTCGCGAAAAGCGTACAATCTACGTGAAATGCCAAGAAGATCTCGCCAAGTGGACCAATGCACTCGGTCGAGCCACGGACAAGGTCTCGATCGACCAATTTTACTTCATCGGACGGCAGCTGGGAACGGGTCGTTTCTCTCGCGTTTGTGTCGCGACAGACAAACAGTCTGGGGTGGCCCACGCTGTCAAGATTATCGACAAGGGCAAGTTGGTTGTGATGGAGAAAGAGTTGCTGCGCACCGAGATCGCGATACTGAAGTTGGTGCGCCATCCGAACATCATCCGTCTCCATGACGTCTACGAGGACAAACAAAACATTTACATCGTCACGGAGCTAGTTAGCGGAGGCGACTTGTATTCGCGCATCGAGAAAGAGCGTTCTCGGTACACCGAAGGTGAGGCGCGGCTCGTGATGCAGCCACTGCTCGAGAGTGTTGCGTATTTGCACCGCCTGGGCATCGTCCACCGCGACCTCAAACCGGAGAACATTCTTTGCGGCGAAAAATCTAACGACATCAAGATCGCAGACTTCGGGCTCTCGAAGCTCGTGCATCCGGAAGAAATCATGAAAATGCCGTGCGGGACGCTCAACTACGTGGCGCCCGAAGTGCTTTCACAGAAAGGATACGGTCGCGAGGCGGATATCTGGTCCGTCGGGGTCATAATGTACCTGCTGATCCGTGGTGTGCTACCCTTCCAGAGCAAAACCAAGCAAGAGATTGTGCAAAAAACCATGCATGCCGAAGTGAACGTCGACAGCGACCCGGTGCTAAGCAACATCTCGCCGGCGTGCAAGTCACTACTCAAAGGCTTACTGACCAAGGAGCCGTCGATGCGACTCACAGCGCAGGACGCGCTCAAGCACGAGTGGTTTACGATCCGTTTGATGCGTGGTGAATCGGCTCCCAACGGACTGGCGGTGGGAGTCCAAAATGGGCCTCGAACGTCCATCGCAACAGGGATTACTCTCGCACAAACTATCATGTAAGCAACAACGAAATTAATACGAATGCAGCTCTTCCATCTTGTCGCTTTTACTGCAGCTCACAGATGGGGAACGAGTATGCTGCTCTCTGGGGTTTTCGTGCGCGCACAGGGTTGAGAATGTCTGAGAGATACTCAGACACGTCGTGGACACCAGCTCCGGCGGCAGTCGCACGAGCACGTAGTAGATTCACATCCGTTCTCGTCGAGACAAGGTATTGGACCATTTCCAAGTGGCCAGCAGCTGCTGCAAGCTCCAGTGCGTCACCGCTTGACTCGGAACAGTGCTCGTTGAGAAACCGCACGACTGCAATTTTGCCCTTCCACGCGGCAGTTCGCATAGCGTTCGCTGTGCACTGGTCATGGCGATTCTCATGGAGGAACTGAACGACTGAGATGTGGCCGGATGACGCTGCTCCGACGATCGTACGGCTTGAGCAAAGATCCGGAGTGTGTTTGTTTAGATACTCGACGAAGTCTAGACGACCTTGTTCAGCCATGTAGTCCAAGAGCCTTGAGCACACTGGTAAGTCGGCAACCATGGACTCGAGCCACTGCAGAAGATGGACGCTTGGACAGTCCTGGATGGCTTCGACAGTGAACTGCTTCTCGTAGTGGGGGCGGCGGCGGAGCAGCCAGTGGACCATTTCGATTCGATCGCTAGCGACGACAGCACGCAGCGTAGCCGTCACCTCGTAGTCCGAGCGAAGAACTGGATGGTGGTCGATCCACTCGGCAATCTCTTCATTCCCGGCCGTGAGAGCGTCGAGCCAGAGCGTGTCAAAGGCCATCTCATGCCGATCCTGGAAATATCGCTTCTGGCTTTCGTAAAGTCGGACGAGTCGCTGCAGCATCCGCATGTCGCCTCTCTGGACGGTGAGGCGGGGAAGCTTCCCGACGTGGGGCTGGTGGTCTGGACTCGTGAGACTCAGCTCCACGACGTCTTGCGGATAGCCACGTTGGAAGCTCACGATGTGACGTAGCAGGAAGAGGTCGCCGATGACTCGGTGGGCCGAGTTGACCGGACGTGAGGAGCACACGAGCGGGAGCCACGTCATTTTGTATTGAGAGAATTTCAGGGACTACGTACAAGACACAAAGGAAAAACCGAGGGGTGCGACATGCGTTGTGGGCGACGGGTGCGCGGTGGGCTCTCACGACGCTGCCGTGGCCCTTAACCGCCAGCCGCCGTGGCACTTCTTGCTGCGCAGTCCGGCGAGCGTGGGCGGGAGCCGCATGTGGAGGTACTGGACGATGTGGTCGTGGCCGTGGAGCGCCGCCTTGGTGATGGGCAGCACGCCGCACTCGGCGATGCGGTGCTCGTAGAGGTACTTGACGACTTCGAAGTGGCCTCTCTCAGCGGCGCCGACCAGAGCCATGGGCGTCGCGCCTTCGCGTCGGTTCTCGTGGAGGAAGCGGACGACCTCGACGTGGCCATTGGCCGCGGCTCCGTCCATCGCGTCGGTCGTGCATCCTTCCGAGCGATGTGCATGGAGATACTGGACCATCTCGAGGCGTCCGTCGGTCGCGGCTCGATCCATGAGCTCCGTCGAGCACGGCAACTCCGGGACGTGGCTCTCCAGCCACTGGATCAACGCCACGCTGCTGCAGCACGCGACCGCCGCGGCGCTGAACTGGCCTCGCAGCTGCGGTCGCGTCTCGAGAAGCCACGCCACGAGCGCCACGCTGCCGCTCGCGCACGCGGCCTGCAGCGTCGCGAGCTCGTCGTGGTCTGTTGGGGTGGCCGGCTGCTGCAGCATCCACTGCGCCATGGCCACGCGGCCCTCGCGCAGCGCGTCGAGCCAGACGCCGTCGAAGGCCACGCAGCGGAGCTCGGCGTGCTGGTCGCGCGCGAGCCGGAAGAGCCGGCGCAGCAGCGCGTCGTCGCCGCGGCGCACGGCGAGACGAGGGAGCGCGCCGTCGACGCGCGCGAGAGCGAGCGCGCGCGCCAGGAGCGCGAGGTCGCGCGGCAGTCCGCGCTGGAAGCTGGCGACGAGCGCGAGCAGCGAGGCGTCGCCCAGCACGGCGAGCGCGGCGTGCGTCATGGGCGGAGAAGGATCGCGAATGGGCAGCAGCGCAGCACGCAGCCATTGTCCTCGCACGTTGAGACAAGCGGACAATGGAAGTGTACTAGATTACGGTAATGAAGGATCTAGTGGAGAGCAAGCATGTGTGGGGTGAAGGCAGTAAAGTCGATGCTAATGCAGTAGATGGGCTCCTCCACGTGCTTGGCGAGCGTCGATTGGGCTTGGGCGCATGGCCCGAAGAGGCATGCCGCCAATCAGACGACGGCGGCGAGCGCTTGCCCTGCTCCTAGCCGGCGGACTAATCGCAGTGGTGAGCAAGTCGACATGGCCACTCGAAGGAGCGAGAATGATCCAGTCCGGAGGATCGTCGGGTCGCTCAAGTTTGACTACCGACCACACTACTACCTTAGGTTGGCAGCACGAGCACTCGGAGCTCCGAGAACCTTGGTCACCATCGCATGGTGACGCGACAACGAGCGGACGCGCTAATGCGGCAGGACGCATCCACCTGCGCGAGCTCCGGGGCGCTGAACCTGCACCTCCAACGCTTACAGAAAGCTGGCAAAGCAGCAAGTCGGTAGAAAAAAAAAGCTCTGTTTTACTGTGTGTGTGTCAAGCTGGCACCTCCTCGAATGGCTTGGCGCGCTCGCGTGGAAGCCCATTCGCAGCAAAGAGACGAGCATGCGCTCAGAGAACCTTGACCACGACCTTGCCGACCGCGCGACGCGACTGCACGCGCGCGAGGCCCTCGAGCGCCTTGTCGAACGGCACGACCGAGTCGACGACCGTCTTGAGCTTGCCCTGCTCGAAGAGCTTGGCGATGGCCTGCAGGTCGAGTCCGGACGGGTAGACGAGGATGAAGTTGTGGTTGGTGGCGCCGTGCTTGGCCGGGATGGGGTCGGCCACGCCGAGCAGCGTGACGTACTCGCCCGTGGCGGGCTTGAGCACGGTCTGCGCGTCGCCGTTCCAGGCGTTGGGCTCGACGCCGCAGTCGTAGAGGATGTCGATCGAGTGCGGCGCGACGACGTCGACCCACTTCTGCGTGCGGTAGTCGACGACGACGTCGGCGCCGAGCGAGCGCAGCAGCGCGGCGTTGGCGTGGCTGGCCGAGACGGTGACGTGCGCGCCGCTGGCCTTGGCGAACTGCACGGCGTAGAGGCCGGTGGCGCTGCTGCCGCCGAGAATGAGCACGCGCTGGTTGGCGCCGTCGCGCAGGTGCGCGTACTTGTAGAGCGCCTGGTAGCTCGTGAGCGCGACGAGCGGCGCGCTGGCGGCCTGGTCGAAGTCGAGGTTGGCGGGCTTGTGCGCGACGTACTGCTGGTCGATCTCGATGTACTCGGCGACAGTGCCGCACTCGGTGAAGGACGTCATGGCGAAGACCTCGTCGCCGACCTTGAGGTGGCTCGGGTGCACACCGGCACCGACCTCGACGACCGTGCCGGCGACGTCGAAGCCGACGCGGTAGGGCCTGTCCTTGGAGGGCGTGCTGTTGGTGAGCATGGTGCCCCAGATGTCGACGAGCTTGTGGTCCACGGGGTTGAAGGCGGCGCTGTGGACCTTGACGCGCACGCGCTGCGCCGGGAGCGGCGCGGCCTTGACCTCGCGGAGCTTGATCATGTCTTGCGGGTTGCCGTAGCTTTCGTAGGTGTAGGCCTTGTAGGTGGCTGGGACGGTGGTAGCCATGGTGGAGTGGAGTGGTTGGGGGTCGGCTTGGTGGGGCTTGCGTGTAGTGTTGCGAATCGCAGAGTGAGGACCTCGTTTGAACACGATACCGAAGCCCCCTGACGGAGGAGCGTGTCTCTTGGGTTGGTTGTTGTGGAGACGGTGTGGGGGGGTCTGTGTCTACAGCGGAGAGGACTGGGTGTCTGTGGAGCGTTGCGTGATCTGACGGTGGTGTAATGTTTTGTGGGCGGTAGACGGTGGCTGTGTGGGTTGGAGTATGGTGTGTGACTTCAACTGGGTCAGAAGTCTTGGTCGTCGCTGCAGTCGAGATGTCTGTTTGTGTGGGGTGGTCAAAATCGTGTTTGGTGGTGTTTACTGAGTCTGCGTGGAGAGCAAGAGTCTTGTGTGGGTAAGGGAGGCAGGGTGTACGGTGGCAGGAAGCCCCAACGGGTGCAAGACGTGGTCTGTTTATGTGCATTCGGACGAGTGGTTGAATACTTTTGTTTGTGTTGATTCCTAATCACGGTGTTGTACACAGCGACGTGGATTCTGACCTTCTCAAATGTTTCGATGGTTCATTTGTCGCCCAACAAGTCTCAACATGGAGTCGCTACGGGTTACGATTGTCGATACAGTCGGGCTCCACCATTTGGCGATTGCTCTCGTAGATTTCATGCGTGACCTGGATTCACCTATTACGAAGGCTCAGCGGCTCACTGCTGTTCAAAACACGACGATTGGTTCGATCGCTGCTACCGTGGAGATGGTTCTCCAGCAGCCGTTGATCGCCGTCAAGAACGCCCTGCAGCAACGTCGCCCAGTGCCACGATCGGTGTCGTCTCTCTACCGTGGCGTAGGTGTGTCTTCCCTGTCGATCGCGCCTATCAGTGCCCTCAGATTCGCATGGGAAACTACTGCGCACTCTTCACGACAATGCATCTGCTGGGAACGTTACTGCTTCACACCAAGTGCTGGCAGCCGCTACTGCAGGTGCAATCTCTTCGCTTTTCACCTCACCGAGTGAACTTGTGATGACGCTGCAACAGAACAGCGGAACGAATTTTGTCGCGACGACCCGCCAAGTTGTCTCCCAACACGGCCCTGGAAGGCTGTTTCGCGGACTCGAAGCCACCTTCGCGCGCGAAGTCGTTTGGTGCACTAGTTACTTGGCTCTCGGACCCGTGTTCACGCGCGAACTCCATCACGCATTTCCGCGAGTGTTTGGCGGCCATGCAAACGCCACACCGTTTCAACGGACGAAGGCGTCTGTGATTGGTAGTGTGATCGCTGGCCTTATCACCGTGCTTGTGACCCAGCCATTCGACACGGTCAAGACAATTATGCAAGGAGCCGCGCTCAATTCCAACCCCACCACGACCTTCTGGGAAGAGGCGAAGCGCCTATACCAAAATTCAGGAGGAAGCGTCCGACCATTCTACCGCGGAACTGTTGCACGTGGTGGACGGCTAATCGGCGCTGTCTTCATTCTCGGTCGATCGCGGCAAGAGCTCGAAGACATGTTCGTCCAAACGCAAACTATGCATAACATCTTATGAGGAGGCAGCCGTAGATTGACTCACAATATGCTTTGTAGCTCGAATCCTCACCAAATCGAAGTTTGGGAGAGCAAGCTCAACGACAGCAACATGCCAAGATCATGTAAATTGCTTATCAGCAGCGATGAATACTTTTGCAACTGAGGGTCAAGCGTAAACTATGAGTCAACACATTTGAGAAGGTCAGAATCCACGTCGCTGTGTACAACACCGTGATTAGGAATCAACACAAACAAAAGTATTCAACCACTCGTCCGAATGCACATAAACAGACCACGTCTTGCACCCGTTGGGGCTTCCTGCCACCGTACACCCTGCCTCCCTTACCCACACAAGACTCTTGCTCTCCACGCAGACTCAGTAAACACCACCAACCACGATTTGACCACCCCACACAAACAGACATCTCGACTGCAGCGACGACCAAGACTTCTGACCCAGTTGAAGTCACACACCATACTCCAACCCACACAGCCACCGTCTACCGCCCACAAAACATTACACCACCGTCAGATCACGCAACGCTCCACAGACACCCAGTCCTCTCCGCTGTAGACACAGACCCCCCCACACCGTCTCCACAACAACCAACCCAAGAGACACGCTCCTCCGTCAGGGGGCTTCGGTATCGTGTTCAAACGAGGTCCTCACTCTGCGATTCGCAACACTACACGCAAGCCCCACCAAGCCGACCCCCAACCACTCCACTCCACCATGGCTACCACCGTCCCAGCCACCTACAAGGCCTACACCTACGAAAGCTACGGCAACCCGCAAGACATGATCAAGCTCCGCGAGGTCAAGGCCGCGCCGCTCCCGGCGCAGCGCGTGCGCGTCAAGGTCCACAGCGCCGCCTTCAACCCCGTGGACCACAAGCTCGTCGACATCTGGGGCACCATGCTCACCAACAGCACGCCCTCCAAGGACAGGCCCTACCGCGTCGGCTTCGACGTCGCCGGCACGGTCGTCGAGGTCGGTGCCGGTGTGCACCCGAGCCACCTCAAGGTCGGCGACGAGGTCTTCGCCATGACGTCCTTCACCGAGTGCGGCACTGTCGCCGAGTACATCGAGATCGACCAGCAGTACGTCGCGCACAAGCCCGCCAACCTCGACTTCGACCAGGCCGCCAGCGCGCCGCTCGTCGCGCTCACGAGCTACCAGGCGCTCTACAAGTACGCGCACCTGCGCGACGGCGCCAACCAGCGCGTGCTCATTCTCGGCGGCAGCAGCGCCACCGGCCTCTACGCCGTGCAGTTCGCCAAGGCCAGCGGCGCGCACGTCACCGTCTCGGCCAGCCACGCCAACGCCGCGCTGCTGCGCTCGCTCGGCGCCGACGTCGTCGTCGACTACCGCACGCAGAAGTGGGTCGACGTCGTCGCGCCGCACTCGATCGACATCCTCTACGACTGCGGCGTCGAGCCCAACGCCTGGAACGGCGACGCGCAGACCGTGCTCAAGCCCGCCACGGGCGAGTACGTCACGCTGCTCGGCGTGGCCGACCCCATCCCGGCCAAGCACGGCGCCACCAACCACAACTTCATCCTCGTCTACCCGTCCGGACTCGACCTGCAGGCCATCGCCAAGCTCTTCGAGCAGGGCAAGCTCAAGACGGTCGTCGACTCGGTCGTGCCGTTCGACAAGGCGCTCGAGGGCCTCGCGCGCGTGCAGTCGCGTCGCGCGGTCGGCAAGGTCGTGGTCAAGGTTCTCTGAGCGCATGCTCGTCTCTTTGCTGCGAATGGGCTTCCACGCGAGCGCGCCAAGCCATTCGAGGAGGTGCCAGCTTGACACACACACAGTAAAACAGAGCTTTTTTTTTCTACCGACTTGCTGCTTTGCCAGCTTTCTGTAAGCGTTGGAGGTGCAGGTTCAGCGCCCCGGAGCTCGCGCAGGTGGATGCGTCCTGCCGCATTAGCGCGTCTGCTCGTTGTTGCGTCTTCTCCACGGACGCGAGCCCAATGGAGAGATTCGCGTCACCATCCGACGGTGAGCGATGGAAACCGCCAGGTCGACCTGAAGCGGCCCTGGGAGGTTGTGGCATGCGTGGCCTTGCCGGTGGCATTGGCTTTGGTCCACTCGGAGCCCTGGGGGATAAAACGAGTCGCGACGGACCTTTTGCCGCTAGTGGCGATGGTCCTGGTACTCTCGGTTCTGGCAGCGTGACGTTCTTGATTGGGGTTGGCGCTAACGAAAGGCTGCTTTCGCATAGGTTCGACAGTTGCTTCGTCCGTATGGAGGAAGGAGCAGCGGGGGGCAACTGATCGTCGTCACCTGGCTGGATATGCCGCCGTCTTCTCCTGCGTAGCCTCATCTCAGTCGTGGACGAAGCTGCCGCGACGCCGGACGGCAGAATCGCAAATGTCGTGCGTCTCCGTCCGCAGAACTTGCAGTAGAGACCGCCAGGCTCGATGAGTCCGCAGTTGAGACATTGGAACCGCTCTCGTAGCTGGCGGAGGAGATCTGAGTACCGTCTTCGAGCCATGCGACCGCGAGCGACTCGTTGGATGTTGGTGGCTGCGACTTCGCAGCGTCGGTGGATGAGTTGCTTGTAGAGCAGTCTTGACTGCTTACCCCGAATGAGACTCTGAATCCGAGTGGCTGCATCTCTCCGTCGGATCAGGCGGAACGCAGTGATCATCACGCGAGCGAGACGCTGAAGCACACACGCAGCAGAATGCGCACGCTGTCGCTCGTGTGTGCGAAGACTCGCGATGGCTGCTACCCACTTAAGAAAGTGGTGGCGTCGAGTCCATCGCACAGCGACAGATTCTAGTGATAGAACGCCACGACGATGTCGCCGAAGATGGTTCAACTCGAGCGACGAACGGCGGCAGTGGGCTCTCGCAAGAACAAAACACGAGACTAACGACGCTGCCTTTCTACGAACAATGCATGCTGCGACAAATCGCGCGATCGCCTTAGCCGCACGCTTTTCGATAAAGCTTCGGGTTGCCGCCTCACTAT
This sequence comes from Pythium myriotylum, assembly GCA_023091665.1. Taxonomy (NCBI): domain Eukaryota; phylum Oomycota; class Peronosporomycetes; order Pythiales; family Pythiaceae; genus Pythium; species Pythium myriotylum. Next base: position 1,153,196 of record JALJCQ010000009.1, read on the forward strand.
CCTGCTTGCTCTTCATTTGCCGTTCGTAGCATCGGCGATGCAGTTGGATGCGACGCCACCAACAAATGAGACGCCGTCGCGAGTGGATTCGTTTCCGTAGACACCTCCTGCACTGTTGTTGGCAAATCCACGATGCGATTCCGCTGGCGCTCCGTCGCTGAAGCTCTCGACAGCGGCGAAGAGCTGCCGCCCACGCAACAATACGCTGCCGCTTTCCCCAACGAACGAGCCAATCGACGATCGCCTGCGCCGCAGCGAGCTGCAGCTCCTCCCGCACTCGCTCGACCTCTTGGATACTTTCGAGCTCTCGCCGGTAAAGCAGCCACACCCGCAGTCGACGTTGGAGAATTCTCGCCGCGTCCTCGCTCGTGAGTGAAAGACTCTCGGCTTCGGGGCGACTGAGCGTCTCGTCATGCAGCTTATCTGACATGTCCGAGTGCTCTCGCTGCTGACCATTGTTATCTGTCGAACCAAACACGCTGGCAGGAGACCAGTCGGTGAACTGCCGCATACTCCTGCGCGTCCACGGCTCTCAGTTCGTCTCCATCTACTCCCGAAAATACCCAGAGCCTCCTAGAACACATACCTCGCGTCGTTTCGCTATCGATTCACGGAGGTCAGCCTGCCAACGATCGATCTCCTCACGATGGCCGCCTCGAACGGGCCACCCGCTGTGCTGCATCCTCGCCGCCGCACGTGGGACCTCTCGCAGCTCTCGACCAAGTACCCATGGCTCCGCATCGACAGCGAGACCATCGAAGAGTTCCGTTCGCCGTTCCAGTGGGTTGAGGATGGAGACGAAGACGGTGAGAGCCGCTGTGACACGGAGAGCGGCGACGATGAGGATGCGCGAGAACGGACGAGACGTCGAGAGAGATCTCACGCCGAGTTCAGTCTCGCTCAGAAGCGAGTCGTGGGGCCCGTGAGAGCGGGTCTTTCCAAGCGGAAGCGTCCGGAACGGAGTCGAAGTCTACGGGAAGATGCATCCACGCGAGAAGAAGCGCTGACACTCATCCGATTAGGCTCATCACCGCGACCGAATCGATCCGAGGCTGATGGTCCAAGGAGATCATCGTCGCAGAACACAGTCGAGCTGCCTTCAACCAACGGCTTTCAACCGCTTCCGCATCAATGGCGAGCACGACAGCAAGCAAAGGACAAACACAAACGTGCGGACAAGAAGACGCACAGCGTGCTCTCCCTGCGGTGCGTCGTTCGCGCAGACCGCTTACAGTTGTTACAGCACTAACTTCACACACGACAGCTTCCCCGTGCTCCACAAGCCGCCTCCGAAGCCTTCGTCGGCTCTGTCTCTTCAACAAATCACCGAGCAGGAACACCTCCTCCAGCAACGACTGCACCAGCAGATCGAAGTCGAGAAAGCCAAGCTACCGCTCACGTTTCTCTTTGAACGTCAGCTGGACAAGACCTACTGCAAGCAGAAATGCGTCGAGACCATCACATCCATCTTCGCCAAGCTCCAGCACCGCATGCTCTTCCACGCGTTCCACCAGTGGCTCGCCATGCGCGACGCTGAGCGCGAACGTGAGCGCCGTGAGGCCGCCATCAAGAATGCTCAGGTGAAAGCGCTTGCGTTCTTCGAACGGCTCGCAAGTGACGCGTACGTGGGCACGCTCGACCGCGCGTTCAAGCGATGGCGACAGACAGCGCAAGAGCTCGCGGCCGACGAGATGCGCGCAGCCGCTGTCAAGATCCAGGGACTCTACCGTCAGCGACGCGCCAAGTCGCTTCTCCAAGACCTCAAGCAGGCATCAATGGACCGCGAGTACAAGCAGCGCGTGGAGATCCAGCGGCTGCTGTGCTTCGAGAGCTACGGCACCACCATGAAGTGGAGCACGCTCCGGAACGGCTTCAACCTGCTGCTGCTCTCGCTGTGCGCCAAGCGCATCACCTACTTCTTCCGCCGCATCCGCACGCGCAAGCGAGTCGCTCGCCGGCTCCAACGACGACTCGCAGCGACGAAAATCCAGTGCCAGTGGCGTTGCAGGCTAGCACGCGCCGCTCGGAGTCGACTGCAGCCGGCTCGAGAGATCCAACGCGAGCGCGAGCGTCAGGCTGCCGTGCACCTCCAGCGAACGACCCGAGGCTACTTGGCACGTCAGCACGCAGCCCTGCGGCGCGTGCAGCTGTCTCATGAGAGCATCGCCGCTGGTCACATCCAGCGAGCGTGGCGTCGCCACTGTGACTGTCGTAATCTGACGGTTCGCTTCCAGCGGCGACGTCGACTGCTAGACGAAGAGCGAGCGAGGCAGGCTGAACTAGAACGCATTGAGGCTGCGCGCCAGAACGAGCTGCTGCGGAACCGCATGGCCGTCCAAGTCCAGCGAGTCGCGCGAGGGTTCCTCGGTCGACGGGAGGCTTCGCGTCGGCGAGCGGCTCAGACGCTAGAGCGAGCTGTGCGTCGCGTGCAGCAGAGTTGGCGCAAAAGCAAAGGCCGCTATGCGCTCCACATTCGCTTCATGGCACAGCGCGAGCGTCTGAACGACCGCCGCAACGCATCCGCGCTGCTGCTTCAGTGTCGTTTCCGCGTGCGCAAGGCCCAGAAGCAGCGAGACGCTCTCCTAAGGGAGCGCCAGCGGCGTCGTCAGTCGGCCGTCGCGATCCAAAGGATCGTACGCGGTCGTCACGCGCGAGCCGAGTACGCGACGACGCGGCGAGCGACAGTCGCGATCCAGAGCGTGTGGCGAGGCAAGTTGGCGCGGCTCGAGCGCGAGCGGCTCGCCCACGAGCGGGAGCTCGAGAAGCAGATGAGATTTCAGGCCACGCTCAAGCTGCAGAGCCTCGCGCGCGGCCGCAAGGCTCGTCGCCTCACGCGACAGCTCCGCATAGAGCAGCAACGCATGGAGCAGTTGCTGCAGCAGTCGGCCGTGCTGATCCAGAAGCGAGCGCGAGGCATCGAAGCTTGCAAGGTCGCGCAGCTGCTCAGGCAGGCCATGCAGATCGTGGACATGCAGCAGCAGCGCGCGTACGCCAACTCGACACAGCGCAACGTGACACAGTCGCCGCTGCTGGCGTTCGTGATGCGCCAATACGCGGCCAAGGGCTCTGGAGACGACAGCGACGACGATGGGCTCTCGAAGTACTCGCCCGAACAGCTTCAGTGGCTCCAGTGGCAGATCGATGCGGCGAGGCAACAAATGGCTCGTGAAGATCGCGCGGTCGTGTGTCTCCAACGACGGTACCGCGGCTACGCCACGCGCGTGGCGTTTTTCGTCATGCAAGTGCAGAAGCGCGAGCGGCTGAAGCTCGAAGACCGCATGGCGAGGAAGCTGCAGCGCGTGGGCCGTGGGTTCCTCGCACGATGCCGTGTCCAAAAGCTCCGAGCCAAGCGCCGTAGCGACGAGCTCAAGGACGCGTACGTGCGCGAGCGCAGGTGGAAGGAGCAGGAGCGCGCGTGGGAGGAGCAGTACAAGCAGGAGCAACTCGCGCTTCAGCTGCGACGACTGCAGGCGCTCGAGTCGCAGGTGCGCGACGCCAAGCGCGAGGCCGAGATCGCCAAGTGGAACGCTGAAGCTGCAGCCGCGAGGAAACAGGAGCTGCGTGAACAGCTCGAGGCCAAGCAACTTGAGCGTACGCTGCGTGGGGGGTCGAGTGATGACGAAGAGGAAGATGAGTGGGCGTACGTGGCTGACGCGTACGGCAATTGGTACTATTACAATGCGAGCACTGGGGAGAGTTCGTGGGAGAAACCAGAGGTGAAGGCGACAAAGCCAAAGAAGGAGACTCCCAAGGCGATGGCAAAGAAGAAGAAAGAATCACCGAGGAAAGCTGATGCCGCTCTAGCTGCTGCGGCAGACCCCGTTGATAAGCGTGGCGAGGCCCCTGAGGTGACGAAGAAGCCGACATCGACGCCTGTCCCTGAGGGCTTCTGCTGCAAGTGCAAGGCCGTGGAGGCCGACAAAGAATGTCTCGACTGCCTTTTGCCTGACCTCAGCCTCGCCGTACTCTACTGCTCGCCGTGCTTCACGCTCGAGCACAACCTGCTCGCAGCCACGAGCTCCAAGGGCGCCCACGATTTCACAGTGCTGCGTCCGATCCGGCTGCCCAGTGAGTGCCAGCGTCCCAGCTGCTCAACCTCCACCAAGGCGAAAGCATCGTACTACTGCGGCGCGTGTCCTGACGGCTCACGCTTCAGCTGCGAGGCCTGCTTCCCCCTGCTCCATGAATCGGCGCACAACTCGCACCACATCCCCGACAGCCTCCACTTTCGCGCCGGCTCGCTGCGTTGCGTCGAGTGCCAGCGCGTGCTCGCAACGCGAGTGTGCACGCAGTGCGACGAAGCCTTCTGCGCCGCGTGCTTCGATCTGCTCCACAGTCGGTCGGCCTCGAAGAAGCAGCACGAGTTCTCGCCACTTGAGATCCTCAAGGATGACCTCACGAGCGAGACGGACGCCTACTGCGTCGACTGCGAGATCCGGCGATGCTCAAGACTCTGCAATCTCTGTGGTGACGGGTTCTGCGACGCGTGCTTCGCCACGAGCCACAGCAAAGGCCAGAAGGCGCTGCACACGTGGATCCCGTGGGCGAGCTTCGCGACCCACGGCGACTGGCTCGAGATTCGCGACGAGAAGAGCGGCAAGCTCGTCTACTTCAACATTGAGACCAAGGAGTCGACCCACACGCAGCCATTTGTGCTCAAGAGTGGCGAGGAGCGGCACCGCGTACTCTTCGCGGAGCGTGAAGCAGCCATGAAGAAGAATGCGTTGGAGCTCGAGAGCGAGATCGTCAAGCTCAAGGAACTGCTGCAGACCACCACGCAGGAGAAAGATCTGGAGATCGAACGTCTGCGGCGAAGACGACGAGGCAACGACGGCGGTGACGAGACTGCAGTAGCAGATTCCGTGCCGAAAAAAAGAGGGCTCTTTGGGGGACTCTTCGGCGGGCGAGAGAAGAAGACCAAGAAAAAGGAGACAGTGGCAGCGCTGAACGCAGACAAAACACTGTCGCCTGAAGAACTCAAGCGGCTCTCTCTGCGCCAAAGCATCCAGCAATCACCTGGGGAGCTGGCCTTGATCAATAGCAAGCTCATGACGAGAGAGCGACAAGAAAAAGAGGAGAAAGCCAAGCGCACGGTGGGCACGAAGCACTTCGAGGAAGCCATGCTGCAGGAGTTTGTGCGGGGCGTGACGCCTCCACAGTAGCTGTCAATCGCGGGATCTATAATTACCCGTCATTGAGTTCTCGGCATGCGTTTCACATCGTCAAGTAACCCGTTGAGAACGCCCTTCTCTCTCGCGATGAACGAAGTTGAGGCTGCAAGTGACGAGGAGCCAGCGCTACCGGATGTGGTGGGTGAGTCGATCGCGCTTTCCGATGAGGAGCTTGCGGCTCTTGCTAGTCGCATGCACGCGGTCGATGCCGACGACGTTGCAAGTGAGCTCGCCCGTGACGTCATTGCACAGAGTCTACTTGAGGCCGACGCAAGTTTCATCCAGCGACGGCTCATGGGTTTCTCTGCTCGAAGCATCGCCAACCAGCTCTTCGCCGTGCTAGCTTCTTGCTCGCCAAATCTCGCGCTCGACGGATACGCGATCTCTGCAATAGAGAGGCCGATCATTCGGCCACAGGAAGAACCACCGCCTTGCTCGATCGACGCAACGTGCCGCCACGAGATTCCATGCAAAGAATCTACTCCACATTGCGAGACTCCGCCGCTCACACCCCGCAAGAGCAAGCGACTCGTTGCTGCAGCTTCGCTTGTTCTTTCGACCTCGTCGAGCTCTCTGAAGTCGGTTGCCAAGCCGAGACCCAACGTCGCGAAGCCTCCCGCATCTTCTGCAACACCTATACCGGGCGTGCCCTTCAGCACGGCCATCGCTGTGCCGGCAGAATCACCTCGTAAGAACGTTGGGGTCCTCAAAGCTGCCGTTCGACTCGCATCCAGTCGATCGCTTCGGCCCGAGAGCGATGAAGCAAGTGACGAAACTGAAAGGTCAAGTGATAGCAGCAGCGACAGCCGCGCCCCAGTCACTCCAGCTTCGCGCCAGCGGTCCACTAAAGACGGCTTGTCCTTGATTCCAGCGATGTCCGCGTGGTCAATCACGCTCCCACGAGATCCGTGGCTTCTTGAAGAGCAGGAACTCGCGTCAACCGTCTGCGTGGAGTACCTCCTCCCTCACAAACTGCCGGTCGTCGGTGCGCGCAGAGCCAGTGTGTCAACCGCTCGCAGAGAGAGCAGAGGCCTCGTGTCCACTCCACCTCCTCGCCGAGACACATTCCTGCAAGTCGCAGACGAAGCAGATGCAGTTACAATCGACCCGCTGGGCATGCTTGGCTTCGACATGCGGAGTCAGTTGGCGCTCTCGCCTGGCGTGAAGTTGCAGGCGGAAGACGGCGCGTTCAAGAGCGGACCAGAGCTCCCGCTTGTTCCGTCGAAAATGCGGCGCGCAACGTTCATTGTGAGTTGGCGTGAGATGAAATTGCTACTTCTGGTGGCTAACGTGTGTGGGGAATGCAGGATGAATCGCTGTCGGCAGCAGCAGTGACCCCCACTCGCCCGCAAGGTCGGCCGTCCACGACGAGCTGCTTGGCGGAGCCCCTCCAAACTGCTGGCGTCGATGATCATAGCTGCAGTGGAGTCTTCTCGCTCACTGAGTGTGCGATGAAGCGAGAGGACCACAGCCACAACGCGTCCGTGAGATCGCTCGCAACGTCACACATCAGTTCCGCGCCGTCGTCGACGACGACTTCAGTCAAGGTGAGGCTCCTCAGTGCCGTAGCTCGTTGGTATGAGACAGCTGAACCACAATTGTCGTAGCAAAATCTCTTCCGCAAGCCTTCGAAAGTCGCGCGGCCCTGCACAGCCACGGCGGCTGCTCCGTGCTGCAGCGACCATAACAGTCCACGACCTGCTGTCCCGACAAACGAGAATGAAGCCTTTGGAGATCTTGTCAAACAGCGAGCGTTCCAACGAAAGCCCTCGCTCGCGACCACGACGCCTCCCAAGAGAACGCAAAGCCGTCGTTCCCTCGCCTACAACAAGAGCGACACAGCATCAGCCAACGGGTCCGCGTCACGTACGTGTATTTTATTCAGGTTCTTGTGTCCCTGGCGACGAGTGACGCTGACGAACCCATGGTGCAAAGCAGCGTTGTCTCGCCGAAACTTACTGTGTCGAACCCCGTCGTCGTCCTCGACGACCAAGAGCCAGGGGGACCCACTTCGCAACGCAGCGTCGCTGTTGTGAGCGCGCTACGTCTTGCCGGCTCGCTGTCTCGCCTTGTACTCGCTCGCCGACTCCATTTTCTTGCCTTGGCTCCAGATGCCGATCTTTTTCTTCTGTGCCTGCGCCTCGAGCTTCTCAAACACGTCCAGGCGGCCGCCGTAGACGGCTCCAGCTTGGCGATAGACGTGGGCGAGTCCGGCCTTGAGGATCTCCTCGGACGCATTCTTACGGAACGGCCAGCACCCGTAGTGGACCATGCACACGGCGCGCGCGTACTGGTCCTTGTGCAGCAGCGTGAGCGTGAGCTTGCGGTTCTCGAGCGTCTTGGTGAGCCACTCTTTGGCCTCGTCGCCGAACGGCTGGCCCTTGGCGCCGAACTTGGCAGTCTCGGGGGTGTCTACGGCCACGCTCGCGAGAGGTCAACCACGGCGCCGTCCCAACGACAGATCAGAACGCGAGAGCCAACGCACCGATGCCGGCGAGTCGGATCTGCAGCGTGTTCTCCGAGAGCTTGCCCGTGTAGGCGCCGGCGCCGCGGAAGAGCGGCACGTGGCGCGCGCGGAACGTGTCGCCGTCGCTGACGCTGACGCTGCGCGCCTGGATCTGCTGCTCGGCGTGGAACATCTTCATGGGGATGTCGTCGACCGTCGCGAATCGCCGGAACGGCCGCCGCAGCTTGGGCAGCAGCAGCCCGACGCAGACGCCCGCGAGAAAGGCGGCCACCAGCTGCGCCTCGTCCGGCAGCGAGCGCGCGAAGAGCGAGAGCTCCTCGCGGCGCTGTGTCCACTGCGCGTTCGCCTGCGCCGCGAGCGACTCCCAGTCGAACGGAGACGCCGCCATCACTGCTGCAGCATTGACAAGTGATCTTGGGGAGCTAGCTGCTCGAAGAGCGCCAGTCTCAACAGGAAATGCCAAAAGTAGGTTGGATGTCCCCTAGTGCACTTGGAAGGATGTTGTTTGATGATGTGGATGTACCTTGTTTTGAGCTGAAATAATTACGTAGTGTCTGTATTTGAGATGTTGAATGAGCTTGAATCAGTAGGTTATACTCTATCTGGAACGCTATCGATGGAGGTGACCGAGCCCCTCGCTGCGAAGCAGATCCTGCATGTCTCGCTCGATGGCTTCTTGCACGGACAAGCTGCGTGGCGAGGACACTGGAGTGAGCTCGTCGTCGTAAGCGAGCTCGTCGTGGTCGTCGTGGTCGTCGTCGTTTGTGTGGTGGTGTCGTGTTTCCTGGAGATGCTCTTCATACACGTCCTTCACCTCGTTGAACAACTCGACGTCATGCAGGAAGGAAGGTTCGCGCGGTCTCCTCAGCTCGGATACCCGCGCCAACTTCTGTTCCCGTACTTGAAGCCCTTGTATGAGTCGCTCAACTTTCGTTGACGGCGATTCTTCCTCACTTCGACCACTCGTGGTAGATGGAGAGCTCTCAAAGGAGCCCCGATATTGAGTCGGCTTGATGTCCGCAGTCTCAATCGCATCAACGACATCAACAATTGAAGAGTCGAACAGGCTCAGATTGCGTCGGCGAGGAGACGATCGCACGGTGGGTCGATAGGGTGGCGACTGCAGATCGTCGATTAGCGCCATTGTCGATTCGACTTCGTACTCGAATGAGTCCCCCTCCACAAACGCACTGGCGTTCGCAAAGTCCGGGAGAAGCGTTCTTGTCACGCTTCTTTCGTGGTTAGTCGCGTTTGACCGAGGAGTCTCGTGACTGAAGTCACGGCCCAGTCTCGAACGACGACTGCGAGAGGATCCTGGCGACGCCGTCTCCGCGTAGTTGTCTCGTGTGGTGATGCGCGTGCCTTCTCGCCTTGACGTGGTCTGTGATGGTAAGAGTCCATCATAATCATGGCGCCTTTTTTCGTTTCTCGATACGTGATCTATCGGTCGCGGCATGTCCCGTAGAGCATTGTTTCCACCGTCGATATCGGTCTGGCACGCAGTGGATACGAACAGTCCACTCGAATCCTCGCGAATGCTCGCTGCCGTGGCATTGAGTGCGTCCTCCATGCGGGTTTTCCACTCGTTCATGATTTCCTTGATCTTATCCGGTAGTTCCGCTGAGGAATTCAGCAGGACTGATAAATCGAGAGGCACAGAATTTCGACCCGTCTCCGGTCGTGGTAGGTCGTATCTGTTTGTCGCCACAGCCGACGCCGGTGCGGCCGTTGGAACCGGCCGAGGTGACACAGACCGCTCGATCCGCTCGTCGAGAGCTCGCTGCTTGTCCTCAAGCCGCTCGCGTCTTTCTTTAAGCAGCAGCTCGTGGGTTTCCTTCAGCTCCTGGGCCATCCGTTCCATCTCTTCACGGTGCTTTCTCTGCTCGGCGTTCTCCTTGGCCTCCATCTCGTGCTTCTGTTTCTTCACGAGCTTCCGCAGTTTGTCGACTTCGAGTTTGAGCAGGTCCACGGTCTGGTCTGTCTCCATGCGGTGGCGCACTTCGGCCTCGTTGCTTTCCTCCAGCACGAGCACGCGTTCTTGGTAGTCGCGCACCTTCTCGAGCGCCGCCTTGAGCTTCTCGCTGAGCTCCTCTATTTCGTGCGCGTCGCGTTTCGCGTGGCCCCGCAGCTCGTGGATCTCGCTCTCCATGAGCGACCGCTGGCGCGCAAACTCCTTCTCGCTGTCCTCGTGCAGCGCGCTCACTTCGACGATGCGGCGCACGAGCTTGGCCACTTTCTCGCGATCCTCGTCGCAGAGATCGGCGATCCGCGCGTTCGTCATGCGTCGATCTGCCGTGTCGATCGTCGCCTTGACGCGCACGGCCTGGCGCATCTCCTTCCAGCGAGATGGCGCCGCGACGGGAGTGCGATCATTGCCGTTTTGCGGAGGCTCGTTCTTGCGCGCTAGTGGCTTCTTGGCGAAGGAAGCGCCACGAGTCGATAGCGCAGGATCTCGGCTACGCGCTCGCAGCGTTTCAGCTCCGCTGGGCGCGTGGTTCGAGCGCAGGGGCGCGCGGCGCCGCGCACTCCTGGTCCATTCTTGCTCTTCCATTTGGAGAACCTGAAAAGAATGGCATCCTTTCGTCAACCTGGATTTCAAGCTTCAACACAATCTAGTTACGTTATGATTGGATACAATAATAACCCAATCAGTCGCCGAATCACTATTTATTCGTTTTGGATTGGCTGAAAAGGCGTGGAATTCCTGTCCCAATCAATCAATGGCGCGTCCATTGGAGCTGCCCACTGCGGAATTGCGAGCCGAGGCACGATGGGCAAGCCGCCGCGCGTGGAGGACGATCTGCTGCTGACGATCGCGTCGGACGACGAGCTCTCGGTGGCGTCGGAGAGCTCGGACGACGAGAGCGACGCCCGCGAGCTCCAGGACGCCATCATCTCCAAGGTACGAGCGCTTAGACCCAGGCGTAGGAGTAGTAGAAAATGAGACTCACGGTCGGTGGCTTCGATTCGCGAGCAGAAGCAGCAGCGCGAGGCCGAGAAGGCGGCCAAGAAGCAGAATCTGATCGCCGAGGACTTCAAGTTCGACGAGACCGACGGGTACCGCGGCTCGGCCGGCTCGTCCTGGGACTTTACGAGTGAGTGCTTGTGGGCTGGTGATGGCAAGCGCAGAGCACTGACGATTGGGGTGGCGCCTGTGTAGAGGCGATCTCGCGCATTGAGCGCATGGAGGAGAGCGGCGTTGTGACCAAGCGCACGACGGTGCAGGCCAAGATCGAGAAGCACAAGAAGGAGAAGGCCAAGGCCAAGGAAGAGAAGCGCGCGAAAAAGGCCGCCGAGCTCAAGAAGAAGCAGGAGGAAGAAAAGGACACGGACGATGACCAGTCCTCTGGTGAGGAGAAAGATGGCGACGAGGATGAAGAAATGGACGGCAGCGGCTCGGACGAGAGCGACGACGAAAAGGAAAAGGAGAAGGAGCAGGACGAGAGCAGCGACAGCGAAGAAGACGACGAAGGAGAACAAGAAGAGCCAGAAGATGAAGTCGTGGAGGAAGAGGAGCGATTGATGGCCGCACTCAAGGACGGCAAGTCGAACAAGACCAAGGAAGAGGAGATCGACGAGCTGGAGCGCCGCAAGGCGGCCGAGTTCTTCGAGAGCGACCCGTTCGCCGCTGAGGAGTTCGCCAAGACAAAGTTCGAAACCTTCGCCGATCTCAAGCTCTCGCGTCCGCTCATGCGTGCCGTCTCCGAGCTTGGTTTCGAGAAGCCCACGCCGATCCAGCAGCGTGCGATTCCGATTGCGCTTACGGGCAAGGACATTTGTGCGAGTGCGCAGACCGGTAGTGGTAAGACAGCCGCGTTCCTTCTGCCGATCCTCGAGCGTCTCCAGTTCCGCTCTCGGCGTGTCGCTGCTACGCGTGTTATGATCATTTGTCCAGTGCGTGAACTCGCGACGCAGTGTCAGTCGATGCTCGAGCAGCTCGCTCGATTCACTGACATCACTTGCTCGCTCGCTGTCGGCGGTCTTCCGCTCAAGCCGCAGGAAGTCGAACTGCGCAACCGTCCGGACGTTGTGATCTGTACGCCTGGTCGTATGATTGACCACCTGCGCAACTCCAAGAGTGTGCACATGGACGACCTGGAGATCCTCGTGCTCGATGAAGCCGATCGCTTGTTGGAGCTCGGTTTCACGGAGGAAGTTCAAGAACTCGTGCGCATGTGTCCCAAGGCTCGCCAGACGATGCTCTTCTCAGCGACCATGACTTCCAAGGTCGACCAGCTCATTGAGCTGTCGATGAAGCGACCCGTGCGCATTAGCACTGACCCGCTCTTCGACATGGCCAAGCATCTTGTGCAAGAGTTTGTCCGTATTCGTCCTCAGCGAGAGAGCGACCGCGAGGCCATCTTGCTGGCGCTGTGCACGCGTACGTTCCGCACCAACACGATCGTGTTCATGGAAACCAAGGTCCACGCGCACCGTATGATGATCATCTTTGGTCTCGCTGGCCTCAAGGCTGCCGAACTCCACGGAAACCTCACACAGAAGGAGCGCCTTGAGGCGCTCCAGAACTTCCGCGATGGCAAGGTCGACATCTTGCTCTGTACCGATGTTGCTGCCCGTGGTATCGATGTCAAGGGAGTCCACGCTGTCATCAACTACGAAATGCCCAAGGATATCACGACGTACGTGCATCGTGTCGGTCGTACGGCGCGTGCTGGTCGCAACGGCCGAGCCGTCACACTTACGAGTGAGTCGCGCCGTCTGCTGATGAAGCAAGTCTCCCGCCACTGCCACGGTTTCGTGAAGAGCCGAGCAGTGCCGGACCCGGTGATCGCGCAATGGAAGGCTCGCATTGAAAGTATGGAGGCGGACATCAAGACGATCATGCGCGAAGAAGTCTTGGAGAAGCGTATGCGTGAGGCTGAGCGAGATGCTGAGCGTGCCTCCAACATGCTCAAGCATGAGGATGAGATCGCTGCGCGCCCGGCGCGAACTTGGTTCATGAGCGAGAAGGAGAAGAAGAACGTGGCCGAACGGGCCGAGGAGAGCCGTAAGGCCAAGCTCAACGGCGATGAAAGTGAAGAGGAGGGCGGCGAGACCATGTCGCGTGCCAAGATGCTCAAACAGATGAACCACAAGAAGAGGAGGAGATTCGAGATCCGCGAACAGGAAGAAAAGATGCTCGAGGACGCGCGTCGTGCCGAAGAAGAGGAAGGCAAGAAGAAGAAGGTGTTCACATCTGTCCACGTGGCGGCGTCGGCCAAGCACAGCAAGAAGGAAAAGCTGCAGCAGGAGCGCTCGCGAGAGGAAGAGTCGATCGCGGAGCTCCACGAGCGGAAGCGCCTGAAACGCGAGAAGGCGCGCGCCAAGCAGAGTGCTCACAAGGAGCCCAAGTCCAAGACGGGCTTCGACGTGGATCTCAGCGCCAAGGACTACCGCCCGATCCAGACGGGCTCCAAGCGCAGTGAGTCGACCAAGAGCGACGCCGGCAAGACCTTCGAGTTCAAGGAGAAGATCACCAACTACAAGAAGCACGCCAACAAGAAGGGCTCGACATCTTTCAAGTCCAAGGGCCGCTACCGCCGTCGTTAGAGTTGATACTTTGCTGACTTGATTGCAAGGAGCAACAGAGGTTGCCTTGTACATACACATCGTAGAGCCATTTCCGTTTTTATATTGGTTCTTGTTCCAGTGGGCATATGTATCTCCAGAGACCAGTTGATATCAGGGACTCCGCGGTGCAGGGGCTGCATTCATCCAGTGGAGCTTCTTCACTCTGGGTCGTCCATCTCTCTGACGAGGTACAGTACACTGGATACTCCAGACTGGGAGACACGTTTGTGTCTGAGGTTGCAGTTTGGCGTCAGACGCAGCGAGCAAGGTCGCAAGTTTACGCAGCGCTTTGCTGTCGGTGGACTCGCAGAACTTGTGTCCGATGGTCGCGGGGCGAGTTGAAGATCGGCGTTAACTGGGACTTGGGCGTGGCTCGGATTACTCGGGCAGGTGACGCGAGCCACCACGGACTAAACAGCAGTCCTCTGTGCCCACCAGCCATATACAGAGGCGATCTAGCAAATCCGTTGACGCATCTTACCGTACGATGCGTCAATGGATTTGTCAAGCAATTGGCGATAACTCACGACTTGGATGTCGCCCAATTTATGTCAATTACAATGTTGCGAATGTTCAGTGACTATCCTCCACGTCGGATCTTCAACTGAAAGCCTCCTCGTCCAAGGCAGCTGGTGTGTCGGTGTTGGCCATGGAACAGGCAGCGCTTGGGTTCTCAGCTGCTTCGTGGCGCATGTCTCCATCCTTGGGAGTACAAATTGAATACACCCTCTGAGAGTACTCGGCTCTCTCGGCCTGGTGGTGTCCCTCCAACTCGGCATTCGGATCGCAATTTCATTCTCCAACTTGCCTCGCCCCGCACAAGAGCGCAGCCTTCCAAGCCACCAAGTCAGCTCCCAGTCTTCTGCAATGGTTCGCGGTGTCGAATCCACGCCGCTCACCGCCACGAATGGCGATGCTTCATCTCGACGCTCTGACCGCCGCTGGGTCGTCTCCCTTCTCACTGTCGGTGCCGGACTCGCCCTTCTGGGCTATCAAGCTTCTCGTGAGGGTGCGGCTGTGTTCCAAGACTCTGCCGAAGGCTTGAACTCCCAGGGCACGCGCTCGCTCGCCGAGTTCACGCAGCAGAGACCGACCGGATGTGGTCCCATCTCCGTGTGGCAGAGCTCATACGCCTACAACAAGACTCGCATGATGCAACAGCTTCCGTCGCTCTTGTTTTCCAGGAAGCCCGCCAAACCGGCCTCCGTAATCTCAGTCGACAGCTCCAAGAAGTACCAGGAGATCTTAGGCTTCGGCGGAGGCTTCACCGAGGCGTCGGGCCGCAACTTCGTCAAGCTGCCCAAGAACAAGCAACAGGAAGTGCTGCAGCTCTACTTCGACAAGGAAAAGGGCTCGGGCTACACGTACGGTCGTGTGCCGATGGGCTCGACCGACTTCTCGGTCTACTCGTACACGCATTTGAATGTCTCGGGTGACGTCGAGCTCAAGTTCTTCGACGACAACCTAACTGAGGACTCGCAGCACATCATTCCGCTAGTGCAAGGTGCGCTCTCCAAGAACCCGGACATGAAGTTCATGCTGTCGCCGTGGAGTCCGCCAAGCTGGATGAAGGCGGCCGACCCAGCTCGCAACTACACGCCTTCGATGCTGGGCTCCGCGATTCCGAACGGACTCATCCCAGAGTACCGCCTGCCGTGGGCCAAGTACTTTTCCCGGTTCATGTCAGCGTACAAGAAGCGCGGCATCAAGTTCTGGGGACTCACGCCGCAGAACGAACCTGAGTTTGCGGCGCCGTGGGAGGCCTGTCGTAGTACGCCCGAGTTCCAAGCTGACTTTATCGGCGACTTCCTCGGGCCTGTTATTGCTCGAGACCACCCAGGCACCAAGATCATGGTGTACGATCACAACCGCGTGAGCGCTCCTCACTGGGCGCAGGTCCTTTACAGCCACCCGAAGGCCAGCAAGTACGTCCACGGACTCGCCTCCCACTGGTACAACAACAACGACCGCTACATGGACGGTATTGAGTTCCACGAGCGCAACAACGACACGCACTACGTGGACGAGTCGCGCTTCATGCTGTCGACAGAGTCATCCATCACGCCCGGCGTGGCTAAGGGCGACGAGGCCTGGGCACGCGCGCAGCGCTACGCCCATAACATCATCACCGAGCTCAACAACTGGGTCAACGGCTGGCTCGACTGGAATCTCATTGTGAACCATTACGGTGGACCCAACCACCTGAGCTATTACTACGATGCCGGCATCGTCGTCAACGAGGATGAGAAAGATTACACGATTCAGCCGATTTACTACTTCATCCAGCACATCTCCAAGTACGCTTTGCCAGGCTCGCACCGCATTGACGCGCAGGTGGCGGTGCGCTTCAAGAAGCCCGGGCAGACTGGACTCAACGTCCACTTTCCGGCCGCGCTCCACAACTGTGACGGCAGCTCGCGCCAGAGCTTCTCTCTCGCCGACAGCAAGCTCCAGGTGAAGGGATCCGAGTTCTGTCTCGACGTCGTGCCGCGACTTGACGTCGGCGAAGACCAGCTTGAGATAGTCAAGTGCGCGAACGCGACCAACAAGTGGGCGACCTCGGCGAACGGCGCGATCCGCACGGGCGACGTCTGCCTCCAACTGTACAAGGGTTCGCACCAGGACGGCGCGCGCGTGACCATCGCCGAATGCCTCGACAAGCTACCGGGCTACCAGACGTGGGCTGTCAAGAACGAGCTCATCACGTCGGCCGACGCGCCGGAGAAGTGTGTTACCGCCGGCTACAGCTTCGTGCAGTCGGTCGCGTTCCTCACACCCGCCAACAAAAAGGTGCTGGTCGTGCTCAACGAGAACACCGAGGACGCTGACTTCGAGCTCCAGTACCAAGGTTCCTCGGTGGCGACGACCATCCCGGCCGGCGCGATCCGCACGTACCAGTGGGAGTAGGTCTGTCGCTCTTGCACGGTGTGCATTGCTCCTTGGAGCTCTACATATGGCTACATTCCATTTCTTTAGTGACTATACAAATATACAGCTGTATGTCACTATTCTGGTTTCCTTGATTGGCTTGCATTCCCCCGTGAAGAGCTCTCGACGGACGATGGCGGAGGAAGAGGCGATGACCGAGTCCGTGCCGCTGGCCATGGAGGACACGTTCACGCACTGGTCGCGGTACGTGGAGGTGGCATACGCCGACCGCGTGGTCGCCGTCAAGCAGGATCCCGACTCGTTCGTGCTCGGCACGACGGTCTGGGACTCGAGCAAGACCATGCTCAAGTTCATCGAGCAGCACGCGGCGCTCTTCCAGCAGTACGCGTCCATCTGCGAGCTCGGCTCGGGCTGCGGCGCGCTCGCGGGCATCGCAGCTGCGATCAACGCCAAGGGCCTCGCCGACATCGTGCTCACGGACATCGCGCCCGTCGTGCCCTGGCTCAAGGAGAACGTGCGCGACAACCTCTCGGACGCCGAGCGCGAGCGTGTGCGCGTTGAGGTCCACAACTGGTAGACGCACGCCCAGCTCTCAGTCTTGCGGCTCGTTTTGATATTGTGTTTTGCTTCAGGGGCACTCCGCCGACGACGCTCGGCGGGCCGTTCGACTGCATCCTCTGCGCCGACGTCGTGTACGAGAAGGACGCCGTGCGGCCGCTGTTCCAATCGATCCTCGCGCTCTCGCACCGCAAGACCGTGATCTACTTCGCCAACGAGCGACGTGCGCCCCACGTGCGCGACGAGTTCCTCTGGCACATGAAGACGTACTTCAACTGGAAGGAGATCGACCGCAGCGAGCTCGACACGGGGTACATCAAGGACGCCATTGAGGTGTTTGAGCTACGGCCAAAGAAGCGCAAGATCCCGGTGGAGATGCAGATCAAAGACGAAGACGAAGGCCGCGTGGTGCATCCACTGTGGAAAGGCAAGAACACGTCGCCTCGCGAGGACCCGCGAGACGGCGGCGCGGACCCGTACGATCGGGATCTATGGGAGGACCTGCTCAAGTGAAGTCAAATTATTGTGGTAATACTGGCGTTATGCATTTTGGATTTTCAAGTGGAGCTCCATTGAGCTCTTTGAGATGACACGCAAAAGGCTGCTGAGACGAGGATGGAGATGCAAAGTGCTCTAAGCACGGTGGGTCAAAAACCCACCGGCGCGAGAAATCTGTCTACTCCCAAGTGAACGTGCGGATGGCACCACGTGGGATCGTCGTGGCGATGGCCGCGTCACCATACTGGAGCTCGAAGTCAGCGTCCTCCGTGTTCTCGTTGAGCACGACCACGACCTTCTTGTTCTCAGGCGTGATGAAGGACGCCGACTGCACGAATCCGTAACCGGCCGTGACGCACTTGTCCGGCGCCGCAAGAGAGTGCATGTGTCCGTCCTTGAAGGTCCACTTCTGGTGGTCCGCGTCGGCATCGTCGATGCACAGGCCCGTGGTGACACGAGCGCCGTTCAGTCCGGAACCCTTGTGGAGCTGCAGGCAGTGGCCAGCCATGCGGATGGAACCGTTAATGAACTTCCACGCCTGCTGCGTGTAACGGCAGTCGACGAGTTCGACCTGACGGCCAATCCACTGCGGACGCAAGAGATCGATGCAGAAGTTGGTGCCGACCACCTGGAGCTTGCTGTCCTCGGTCACGCGGATGGCTTGGCGCGAGCTGCCGTCGCACGAGTGGATCGCCGCAGGGTAGCGAACGTAGAGCTGCGGGTCACCAGGCTTCTCGAAGCGAGCAGAGACCTGCGTGGAGATGCGGCGCGATCCCGGCGGGATGAACTTGGAGAAGTGCTGGATAAAGTAGTACATCGGCTGGATGAAGTAGTCCTTCTCCGTCTCGTCGATGATGATCGGCGCATCACAGTTGTTGCCCAGGTGGTTCGGGCCACCGGTGTGGTCGAGGATCAAGTTCCAGTCAACCCAGCCCACAACCCAGTTGTTGAAGTCCGTCAGGATGTCATGAGCGTATCGCTGAGCACGGAACCAAGCTTCGTCACCCTTAGCAACACCCGGGCAGTTGCAGCTCTCGGTAGCCATGATGAAGCGGGACTCGTCAACGTAGTGCGTGTCGTTCACGCGCTCGTGGAACTCAACGCCGTCCATGTAGCGTTCGTTGTCGTACCAGTGGATCGCGATACCATCCACGTACTTGCTGGCAGTTGGGTGCTTGAAGATCGTCTCGGCCCATTCGAGCACACTGGCGCGGTTGTGGTCAAATACCATGATCTTGACCTCGGGGTGGTCACGCTTCATGACTGGGCCAAGGAACTCCGCCACGAACTCGGCCTGGTAGGATGCGTTGTAGCCACACGCCTCCCAAGGCGCAGCAAACTCGGGCTCGTTCTGAGGTGTGAGGCCCCAGAAGTTGAGCCCCTTCTTCTTGTAGGCGGAGATGAAGCGTGAGAAGTAGTTGGCCCACGGCTTACGGTGGTCGTTGCTGAGACCGTTCGGCAAGGCCGAGCCCAGCATGCTTGGCTTGTAGGACTCGTCCGCGCGCTTCATCCACGCAGGAGGGCTCCAGGGGGCGAGGAAGAGCTTGAGGTTCGGGTTCTTCTCCATCGCACGCTTGATGAAAGGGATGATGTGGTAAGTGTCTTGCTTGACCTCGTCGTCGAAGTGCACGAGGTCAAAGTCGTCGGTGACATTATCAAAGTTGTACGACTCGGTCGTGAAGTCGCACGAGCCCATGGGCACGCGACCGAACTCGTAGCCAGAGCCTTCTTCCTTGTCGAAGTAGAGCTTGAGCACTTCCTCCTGCTTCTCTTTCGAGAGTTTTTCGAACTGGAGCGCCGCGGCCTCCGTGAACGCGCCGCCAAAGCCAAAGATCTCCTGGAACTTCTTGGATCCGTCCACCTCGATAAACGACGTCGCATCCGCTGACTTCTTGGACCACATGAGCCCCGTGACAGGCTCCATCATCTTGGTCTCGTTGTTCAGGTACGAGCTCTGCCAGCACTGGATCGTCGAGCCCTCCACGGCCGCAACGGCCGCGGCGCCATCACTAGCAGGCGACGAGAGCGCCGTGCCCGTCGTGGCCGTCACCGAGTCGCTCGCGCGGCCCGTGAGGCTGTAGCCGATGAGCGCGAGCCCCGCGCCGACCGTGAGCGCCGTGGCGCCCCAGCGGATGGCGTTGCGGCGGCGCTGCGCGGCGGCCTCGAGCGCGTCGTTGCCGGCGCCCAGCGAGGTCGTGCCGTAGGTCGTCGGGTTGCGCTGGCCGCTGGTGGTTCCCCCTCGCGCCATCGTCGCTGGCCGTTGCAAGTCGGTGAGTGAGTGGCTGGGGAGAGGGACCTCATGAGAGCCCGACTGCACGAGAGGAAGTGGAAATCCAAGCGGAAAGTGAGCTCTGTGAACGGTTTTATCGATTTGTAGAGGTACGAGGACCTAGGAATGCATCGCGAGGGTGAGCTCTTGGAGTCTGGCTCTAGGGGAACTATGCTTTATTAGAGGTACCTAGGATTCCATCCCGCTCGGTGCATCAACAAGACACAACCGACGACGAGCAGGATTGGCTGAAAAGCAGCCAAGAGAAGATTTGGTTACACCACCGTCCCAGGGTACGTTGCTGTCGATGGAGCTGCGTGGCCTGGCAGTCCCAGCGGAGCGACGCCCGTGAGCCCAAAAGAGAGCGAAGGGAGTTCGAGAACCACATCGAACGAGCGGCGACATCGCAGATTCAAGTGGAGTTTCACGGACTTTGAAACCGGTCGCGAATCTTCAGCAGGTTACACTGGCATAAAACGGATTCTGAGATTCTGAGAAACAACATAAAAATATGTCGGCCAAGTTGAAGTGAAATATGTAGAGGGGTTCATAAAAAGCCACCACGTCGATAAGAGACGTCAGCGGAAGTTAAATAGCTACACTAGCTCCCCGTTTAATCCCCTAATACTCCTCTCCACCCTCTTCCTCACCCTCGCCCTCCGCCGTCTCCGCCGACACCTCCTCGTAGTCCTTCTCCAACGCAGCCAAATCCTCACGAGCCTCCGAGAACTCGCCTTCCTCCATGCCCTCACCCACGTACCAGTGCACGAACGCACGTTTCGCGTACATCAAATCAAACTTGTGATCGATGCGAGAAAACACCTCCGCGATCGCACTCGTGTTCGAGATCATGCACACTGCACGCTGCACGCGAGCCAAGTCGCCACCTGGCACCACCGTCGGCGGCTGGTAGTTGATACCACACTTGAAACCCGTCGGACACCAGTCCACGAACTGGATCGTACGCTTCGTCTTGATCGTCGCCACCGCCGCGTTCACGTCCTTCGGCACCACGTCACCACGGTACATCAGACACGCAGCCATGTACTTGCCGTGGCGAGGATCGCACTTGGCCATCATCGACGCCGGCTCGAACGCGCTGTTCGTGATTTCCGCCACCGACAACTGCTCGTGGTACGCCTTCTCGGCCGAGATCACCGGTGCGTACGAGCTGAGCATGAAGTGGATACGTGGGTACGGCACGAGGTTCGTCTGGAACTCGGTCACATCGACGTTGAGTGCACCGTCGAAACGAAGCGATGCCGTCAACGACGAGATCACTTGAGCCACAAGACGGTTCAAGTTCGTGTACGTCGGACGCTCAATATCCAACGAACGGCGGCAGATATCGTAGATAGCTTCATTGTCGAGCATCACAGCAACATCAGTGTGCTCGAGCAGCGAGTGCGTCGACAACACCGAGTTGTACGGCTCCACCACAGCCGTCGACACCTGAGGAGACGGATAGATCGTGAAACCGAGCTTCGACTTGCGACCGTAATCCACCGACAAACGCTCCAGTAACAACGCACCCAAACCAGAACCAGTGCCACCGCCAACAGCATTGAACACCAAGAAACCCTGCAGACCCGTACAGTTGTCCGCCAGCTTACGGATACGATCCAACACGAGATCCACGATCTCCTTGCCGATCGTGTAGTGGCCACGAGCGTAGTTGTTAGCGGCGTCTTCCTTGCCCGAGATGATCTGCTCCGGGTGGTACAGCTGACGGTACGTGCCCGTGCGCACTTCGTCACAGACGCTCGGCTCGAGGTCGACGAGCACGGCGCGTGGCACGTGCTTGCCGGCTCCGGTCTCGGAGAAGAAGGTGTTGAAGGCGTCGTCGCCGCCGCCGATGGTCTTGTCGCTCGGCATTTGTCCGTCGGGCTGGATGCCGTGCTCGAGGCAGTAGAGCTCCCAGCAGGCGTTGCCGACCTGGATGCCGCCCTGGCCGAGGTGGACCGAGATCACTTCACGCATGGTGCTGGATGTATAGGAGGTTGGGTAGTGGTGCTTGGAAGCTTGGGAGCGAGGCGGAGCGACGAGGCTGGATGATGCAGCCTATTCGGTCTTCCCTCGTCGAGTGGTTTTGAATACTGTTTGCTTTTGTTCAACGCCTGCGAGGGGAGATCAGAGAATTTGCGAGAGCTTCAGAGCGAGAATATGCGAGACGCGTGGGCCTAAAAAAGCCTCGTGCAAGACGCTGAAACCGATTCCAAAAAGATACCGATCCTCGGTCTTGTGGGGTTTGCCGTCATCATTGACTTGGTTTGAGTAAGGTGAGTGCCCCGCCAAAAAAGCAAAAGATGCGAAACGCCTGCTCCATCCCAGGATGCGATCTTTCGCTCAACATGAACCGTCGCTGGTTCTGGAATACGCGCCTCCTGGGTTTGGGCTGGATATCTCTCTGCGCAATTCTCACGGCTCGGCCTCATCACCATCTTCCCTGGATAGGGACAAGCACGACTCCTCATCCTCCTCCTTGTGTTTGGAGCCAACGTTTCCTCAAACCAGTGCGATGAACGGACAAGGAGGCTGGTTTATTCCTGTACATTTCGACTCGCTCATCGAATAGTTGGTCTCTTCTCGATTACTCATGCGCCAAGAACTAAAGTGGCTTAAGGAACACGATAAGGCTCTGACAGAAGCGCCGTCGAGGTCTGGAGCAGAGTCGAGGCGGGCTTCAGGGAGCCGGATTGCATCTTCAAGGCCGTGAAGAACCCCTGGACGCTGATTCACCATGATGTGTTCAAGCTCGTTGGCGACTACGGACGAATGAAGCTGACATCCTGGACCTTGCTGAGCAGATGTACAGCAAGACCGACTTTGACTTCCTTCATTGCTGGGGGAATCTCAAGTCTTTCGCAAACAATGAGTCCCAAAGATCCGCGAAAGCGTGAGGCCCAGGTGCAGACAAATCAACAGTGCGAGCACGTGGGGCAGAAATGTGCTGAAGCTGCCGAACATGTTCATTGTCCACTGCGTCTGTCGTTGAGGAACTGCATATGGACACCAGTTAGATCGCTGGCGTCTTCTCACTGAGAGCTCTGTTTCCAATTACCGAGCTCAGGATGCCTTTGTTCGTAGTCTATGTGGCAATATCCGTAAGATCTGAAAAGCCAGAATATATTCGATGTTGGCAATCGATAAATGCATGCAAAGGCTACGTAAACAGCGCAATGACTGCGACGTACGCTCGCCAGTTCATACCCACGACGAAGGCTTAGTACTCCTCTCCACCCTCTTCCTCACCCTCGCCCTCCGCCGTCTCCGCCGACACCTCCTCGTAGTCCTTCTCCAACGCAGCCAAATCCTCACGAGCCTCCGAGAACTCGCCTTCCTCCATGCCCTCACCCACGTACCAGTGCACGAACGCACGTTTCGCGTACATCAAATCAAACTTGTGATCGATGCGAGAAAACACCTCCGCGATCGCACTCGTGTTCGAGATCATGCACACTGCACGCTGCACGCGAGCCAAGTCGCCACCTGGCACCACCGTCGGCGGCTGGTAGTTGATACCACACTTGAAACCCGTCGGACACCAGTCCACGAACTGGATCGTACGCTTCGTCTTGATCGTCGCCACCGCCGCGTTCACGTCCTTCGGCACCACGTCACCACGGTACATCAGACACGCAGCCATGTACTTGCCGTGGCGAGGATCGCACTTGGCCATCATCGACGCCGGCTCGAACGCGCTGTTCGTGATTTCCGCCACCGACAACTGCTCGTGGTACGCCTTCTCGGCCGAGATCACCGGTGCGTACGAGCTGAGCATGAAGTGGATACGTGGGTACGGCACGAGGTTCGTCTGGAACTCGGTCACATCGACGTTGAGTGCACCGTCGAAACGAAGCGATGCCGTCAACGACGAGATCACTTGAGCCACGAGACGGTTCAGGTTCGTGTACGTCGGACGTTCAATATCCAATGATCGACGGCAGATATCGTAGACTGCCTCGTTATCAAGCATCACAGCGACATCGGTGTGCTCGAGCAGCGAGTGCGTCGACAACACCGAGTTGTACGGCTCCACCACAGCCGTCGACACCTGAGGAGACGGATAGATCGTGAAACCGAGCTTCGACTTGCGACCGTAATCCACCGACAAACGCTCCAGTAACAACGCACCCAAACCAGAACCAGTGCCACCGCCAACAGCATTGAACACCAAGAAACCCTGCAGACCCGTACAGTTGTCCGCCAGCTTACGGATACGATCCAACACGAGATCCACGATCTCCTTGCCGATCGTGTAGTGGCCACGAGCGTAGTTGTTAGCGGCGTCTTCCTTGCCCGAGATGATCTGCTCCGGGTGGTACAGCTGACGGTACGTGCCCGTGCGCACTTCGTCACAGACGCTCGGCTCGAGGTCGACGAGCACGGCGCGTGGCACGTGCTTGCCGGCTCCGGTCTCGGAGAAGAAGGTGTTGAAGGCGTCGTCGCCGCCGCCGATGGTCTTGTCGCTCGGCATTTGTCCGTCGGGCTGGATGCCGTGCTCGAGGCAGTAGAGCTCCCAGCAGGCGTTGCCGACCTGGATGCCGCCCTGGCCGAGGTGGACCGAGATCACTTCACGCATGGCGCTGGACTTGGAGAGGAGCTTGCTGAGCGAGTGGACCGACGAGGAAGCTCTGTGAGGAAGCTTGCTCGGTACGGGACGCGGCGCGGAGTTGCTTCGAGGGCGCCGATTGGAGAGTGAACGAGCGGAGGCTGACGCCCGTGGCTCCAAGGGGCGCGCGAAACCTTCCAGCTTCAAGCATTCGAATTTTTCTCTCGGTCGATCGAAAAAATTCGAATCTCGCGAGGTTTCCGAGTTGGCGTCCGTTGGCGTCGTCACGAAAGGGTCCGTTGGGATGGTAATTTTCGCGGAATATCTTGCAGAAGAAAAGCGCCAGCTGGTGGTTACGAAACGCCTCGTCGGAAATATTGCACGTTGCAAACGGGTAAATTACAATCCAAGCATCTACAATGTGGACCACATCGATATAGGTTAACCTAAGCGAGACCAGGTTGGATTTTTGGCAACACTCGAAAATGGATCGGTACGAGCGAGGAGCGCTGTTGGGCGAGGGTACGTTCGGTATCGTGCACGCCGCCGTGCAGAAGAGCACGGGGCGGCGCGTCGCCATCAAGCAGTTCAAGCGCGGCAAGTTCAAGGACGGCGTCGAGTTCACGGCGCTGCGCGAAGTCAAGCTCCAGACCGAGCTCAAGCACCCGAACGTCGTGGAGCTGCTCGATGTCTTCGTCCACAACGACACGATGAACGTCGTGTTCGAGATCCTGCCCAACAACCTGGACAACGTGATCAAGGACAAGTCGATCGTGCTCACGCAGGCCGACATCAAGGCGTACATGAAGATGCTGCTCGAAGGACTGGCCTACTGCCATGAACACTATGTGCTCCACCGCGATCTCAAGCCCGAGAACTTGCTGATTGGCTCGGATGGACAGGTCAAGATTGGCGATTTCGGTCTGGCGCGCATCTATGGAAGTCCGAACCGCAACATGACTTCGATGGTGTGTACGATCTGGTACCGACCACCGGAACTGCTCTTTGGCGCGAGAGAGTACAGTGGGTCGGTAGATATGTGGGGCGTCGGGTGCATCTTCGCCGAGCTCATGCTGCGCACTCCCTACCTGACCGGCATGAATGAGATTGACCAATTGGGCAAGATCTTCCATGCGTTGGGAACTCCGTCGGAAGATGTGTGGCCGGGCATGACCTCATTGCCCAACTACATCGAGTTCACGTCGAACGCCGCGCCCCCACTGTCAGCAATTTTCTCGGCGGCGTCCGAGGACGCGTTGGATCTGCTCGGGAAACTTCTCAAGTACAACCCGTCAGAGCGACCGACCGCCGAGGAGGCGCTCAAGCACCCGTACTTTTCGAACGCGCCAGCTCCGACTCCTACTGAGAAGCTTCCATCTACACAACCAGACCCAGCGAAAGCTTGATCTTTGTCATTCACGATAGGAAAGGAAGTGTTCTGGTCGTGAGATAAGCAGCAGAGGGCGAGGCAATTATATAAGTGTCACTACCTCAAGTTGTGACTATTCCTCATGATGCTGCGACTATCTTTGGAACTGGATCATGCTTCACCATCTTATGTGTCTCTACTGCAAGCAGTGATTGCACTTTACCGTCCTCTCTCCTCTTCTGAAGCTTGTGGTGCATAACGCGTGTAGGATCCAGGTTAAGGCAGAGAGAAAGAGTCCCCACATAGGCGAAAGACTAGGTTCTTCGTCCCACTCACGTCAAGATTCCTCCGTTCCGAACGCAACGTGACGGTACTGAGATGGAGGAAGTCCCTGTGCCTCGCAACCCACCACCCAAGCCCAAGCGAACAAATGTCCCGTCGACTGCAATCGCTGAAGATGATGGATACTCTGACACAGACTACGGCGTCTCTCCGGCTCGCCGAGGTCGCAACACTCGTCTGGAGCGACAGACAGACTCTCCTCCCCACACACCAACGTATCCACCTGCACGGAATGTGAAGGTTCCCATAGTGGATGCTGAACCAGAGACGACGATCGGTGTCGCAGTGAAGATGAAGGGTGAGCTGAGTTTTGAGCGGTTGTTGCGGATTGAGGGTGAGTTCGAAGGCAAGCTGGTGTCAAAGGGCTCTTTGGTCGTCGGAACTAAGGGGGTTCTGACGGGGAACGTGGAGAACATGAAGGAGGTTTACGTCACGGGAGGCAAGATCGTTGGCAACGTTACAGTGGATAAGCTGGTCCTGCGGGACAAGGCTCAAGTGTTTGGCAATATCACTGCCAAGACTGTGAAGATTGATCCCGACTGCATTGTGATCGGTCGTCTCAACGTGAACCCACAAGCTCCGGAGCGAATCAATGAGAAAGGAGAGATTGTAAAGGACGAGGGCGACGGTGCAGGCGTAGCACAGGCAAAGGCGTAGCAAGTACTAGTAGGATAGAGTTAGCACTGACCAACAGTATTTAAGCCGCGTCATATATATACAGAAACCCATGGCGCTGCCACATTTTCGTGGCCATCCTCGTGCAATGCGAGAAACTCTAAAACTTGCTTGGACGTCTTCGTGCAGTAAATTTGCTGTCGTTCTTGATCTCCTTGCCCTGCTTACGGTATCGCTCCTTCTTCGCAAGCACCCAGTCCTTGCCTTTAACGGGCTCTCGTGCTCCACGGCGTTGCTGCATCCGCAACAGAACCAATGAGCACTGAGAACATCTAAATATCCAACTTGAAGTGGATCTAGCTTACCTTCTGTTGCTTTCGGCGTCCCTCAACAGCAATCTCATTCGCACCTTCGTTCGCACCGAGACCTTGTGGCACTTGCTGGGAGCCATCATAGCCAGCGAAGAGACACAGATAGAACTTCTTTGCCTTCGCACTGTTCGGGTAGTCGATGACAAGGCCGCCGGAGAAACCACACCGCATGGCAGTGCTGGAGATTTCTTCCATTTGCTCCGGGGTCTCCGGGTACAGCTGCAGCACAGCGCGGCTGCCACGCTTGAGGCACGTGTACAGAGTCGAGAAGAAGCGCGTAAGGCGCTTGCGAGCAGTCTGCTCCTTCTTGTCGGAGTAACAGAGCCACTGAACCGCTGAGATGCTGATGCAGCCATCGAAGACTCCCGGACGGAACGGCAGACCACAGCCCATGTCTTGCAGAAAGACGTCACCGCTCGAATCGCGCTCGGATGCAATGTCCAGCATGCTCTTGCTGATATCCACTCCGACCCACGCGTGGCCCGCTTCCTGGAGAGCCTCTGCGAAAAGTCAAGCAACACAAACCGTGAGCTGCTTCCTCTCTGCAACATCGTGCCAACCCTTCCACGTACGTCCACTGAGACCACTACCACAGCCAACATCCAGGATGAAGCATTCCTTGTCCGCTGGCAGGTTCAGCAGCTCAATCGCTCGGCGCGAGAGCTCCTCCTGCACTTTGATGATACGCGAGCTCGAGTTGTACTTGGCGGCCTCCTTCTCATCGTAGAAGAGCTGTCGTTGCACGAAACGACACCAAACCGATCAGCGAAAGATCCTTTATGCGATGCGCGTGCAGAAACGTACGTCCGGCGGCGAAATGTGCTCCGGTCGGCTCATGGCGGCGGCGGCAGTGCAAGCGAGATGGATGCCTTTGGCGACCCGACGGAACCAGTCAAACAGTTGAGCTCCGATGGACGGGTGGGTTCATCTCCCATCCAGCCCACGAGAGTGCCCAACCCGTTGATGTGGTCCACAACGGTATTGCTCCGATTACCGTAACGGTCTTCGCATTACAGTATTCGTTCTGATCCGTGCTTCCCGATCTGGCCTCCTCGGCTGATCTCGTTCTTTTTCTGTCCCGAGGCTGTCAGCTCCTTTGTCTCGTGAGCTCGGATGCTCTCACGCCACGATGGCTGCCGCTCGCTGGTTCTCCGTCGCGTCGCGAGGGAGTCGCCAGCGGAAGCCATGGACGCCGAGACCCCGCGCATCTCTTGACGAGCGAGCCTGACAGAGGCCAGTTCCCCTTGAGATCGTCAGTTCGCAGTCTGTTTTCGGGATGCAGCCCATCGCCCGATGGTAGGGTTTCACGAAAGAGATCCGGATGAACGAGTCTCAAAGGCAAGTCTCGGAGCTCAACTCGGCCTGATCTGATTTCATCCAGGCCCACCCGATTTAGCAGAATATGCGTTTATGGGGTGAGCGGGATGATGAGGGAGTAGAGATGAACCTTGTCGGTTACAGCCGAAATATAAAAATAGTCAGGCTTCTGGCAGCTGACCCCGGCCATGTGTTCTGTCCCGGCATGGACTGGGCAGCAGCACGTACATGGGAAGATGCACCGCCCCCCGGCCTTCTCGAGCGACTGCGGCATGGAGCGTTTGGATCACACACCCGAACATTCGTGACTCACGGTTGCTCGGCGAGCGCGAAAGCCTCTTCTTCTCGACCGCCACTTCCATCTTCTCCGTCTCCACACCTGGACGCGGACAAGTTACACGCTGAGCTCACTCTCGACGCCATGGCCAAGAAACCCGACGGCTTCACTCTCTACACCATGGACGATGGCGCGAGCAGCCAGTTGTCGGGCCTCTCGGGCATGAGCCCGTACTCGGGCCCGTCGCAGAGCTCGTCCAACACGCGCGCCATGGGCGGCCGCGCGCCGCCGCCGCACACGCAGCTCCGCACCAACTTCACGACGGGCAACGCCGGCAACCGCCGCTCCGTCCACTCGCCGAGCGCGGCGCAATTCCACACGATGAACACGCCGCCGGCCGCGGCCCCGAACACCGGCGCGGCCCAGTTCGCCGCCGCGCTGAGCGCGCAGCAGACTTCCATCATGTCCAAGCTCAGCATGGGACTCATCATCGTATGCATCATCGCGGGCGCGGGCCTCGGAGCTCTCATCCACAACTTTGACGTCGACCCTGCGGTCTCGAAATGGATCAAGCTGCCGGGCGACCTCTATGTCCGTGCGATTCAGTGTGTCGTCATCCCGCTCGTGTTTGTGAACCTGGTCGTCTCACTCTCCGATATTATCCATGCCGGTCAGGGCCAGCGCATCGGTCTCCGTGTTGCTATGCTTTTCGTGGTTACGACTGCGATCTGCGTTGCCGAGGGCATTGGCATGGGCTACATCTCGCGCTCGTTGCTCAACATCAGCAACACATCCAAGCAGACTAAGACACAGGCCGTATTCGGCATCCAGTGCAGCAACGGCAAGTACTTGGAAGAACTCGCCAACGGCCTCGTAACATGCTCAGCATCTAGTGTCAACGCCACGTCCAAGTTCGTCGTGAATGACATCAACAACGCGTTCGTGCGCAACTCGTCCTCGCTCTCGCCGACGGGCTCGCTGACGGATAACCTCATGACCGTGTTGAAGATGATCGTCCCGTCCAACATCATGTCGGCGTTCGTGAACAACACGCTGCTCAGCATCGTCGCCTTCGCGATCCCGTGCGGTGTGACGCTCGCCAAGAGCTTCCACGGCCCGATCCAGCTCAACCCGTTGCTCGAGTTCCTTCGAGAGGTGAACGAGTCGCTCATCATGATGGTCAGCTGGGTTATCCGCTTCACCCCGATCGCCGTACTCTCGCTGCTTGCTGGCTCGTTTGGTGAGCACCTGAGCGTGATGAGCAACTCGCCCATCTCGCTTACGCTCAAGATCTCGGGCCTGTTCCTCGGTGCGGTTGTGTTCCACATGTGCGTGGTGATGCCCGCGCTCTTCATGGCCTGTGCGCGATCCAACCCACTTCGCTTCATGATGCACCTCACGCCGGCCTACGTGTACAGCCTCGGCTGTGCGTCGTCGATGGCGACGCTTCCTGTGACGATGACCTGCATCGAGAGGTCGCGCTCTGTGTCCACCTCGATCATGTACTTCGTCATGTCTATCGGCGCCTCGCTCCACATGAACGGCTCGGCGATCTACTTGCCGATGATGACGATGTTCCTCGCTGATGTCTCGGGCCTGTGGTCGGGTCTCGGCACGCCGCAGATGCTGTCGCTCGCGCTCGCCGCCTTCCTCGGCTCGCTCGCCGCTGCCCCTGTGCCCGGCGGCAGCGTCGTGATACTCACCACTGTGTGGAGCATTGCGTTCCCGAGCACCCCGATCCCGTCCTACTACGCATTCCTCGTGGCGGCCGACGTGATCCTCGACCGCCTCGTGACGGTCTGCAACATCAACGGCGACGCCATGATCTGCCGCATCATCGAGGAGCAGTCCAACGAGGACCTGCTCCTCCGTACCAACCCGAACGCCCTGCGGGGTTAAGTGAGGGACTCCAGCGTAGCGTCTCTCGTTCTCGTTGTATATATTTCCTTTCTCCGCGACCGAGTGAAGTCCGATAGTCAGATAACTAGGCAAGGAAAGAGACCGATGATCGTTGTCATGTACATGCTCCTCTTCCATTTTCCTCCTCACCACGGCAACCTGGGTCACTACTCCCTCGCTAGACTGACCTCTCCCGCTTTGCAAGGTTCAATACCTTTCTTTAAGCAACTTTCCGTCCTTGATGTACAGCATATTGCGGATTTTCCCTCTTTTTAGCGAGCTCGGTGAGACCATCACTCTTCGCCCCGCCCTCTGGCCAACCCCCCTTCGGTTCACACTCGGGGGAAACCACAGGCGCGCAAGATGCACCTCCTCAACCTCACGCTGCAGGCGCCGACGGCCATCAACCTCGCGGTCTACGGCAACTTCTCGGCCCCGCAGGCCCAGGAGTTCGTGGTCTCGCGCGGGAACGTGCTGCAGCTGCTGCGCCCGAGCGACGACGGCCGCCTCGAGACCGTCATCTCCACCGAGGTCTTCGGCGTCATCCGCTCGCTGCGGCCCTTCCGCCTCACGGGCAGCACGCAGGACTACCTCGTCGTCGGCTCCGACTCGGGCAAGATCATCGTGCTCGAGGTCGACGTCGCGACCAGCCAGTTTGTCGTCAAGCAGAATGAGACCTATGGCAAGACGGGCTGCCGCCGCATCACGCCCGGCCAGTACGCGGCCGCCGACCCGAAGGGACGCGCGATCATGATCGGCGCCGTCGAGAAGCAGAAGCTCGTCTACGTCATGAACCGCGACGCGTCCAACCGCCTGACGATCTCGTCGCCGCTCGAGGCCCACCGCTCGCACGCGATCCACTTCGACCTTGTCGGGCTTGATGTAGGCTTCGAGAACCCGATCTTCGCGAGTCTTGAGCTCGACTATGCTGAGGCCGACGCGGATCCGACGGGCGAGGCCGTGCGCGAGAGCGTCAAAACTGTCGTGTACTATGAGCTCGATCTCGGTTTGAACCATGTGACGAGACGATGGAGCGAGCAGGTTGTACGCTCCGCGAATATGCTGGTTGCAGTGCCAGGCGGGAGTGACGGACCCGGCGGCGTGCTTGTACTGGGCGAGAACGTTGTACAGTACAAGAATGAGAATCACCCTGAGCTGGTGTGTCAACTGCCACGTCGCCAGGGTGAGACCCGAGACATTGTGATCACGGCTGCCGCGACCCACAAGCAACGCGATCTTTTCTTCGTGCTGTTGCAGTCTGAACTCGGTGACTTGTATAAGATATCTCTTGACTACTCGGGAAATGTCGTGCAAGAAGTGAAGGTGCAGTACTTCGACACTATCCCTGTCGCCACCTCGCTGTGCATTACCAAGACTGGTCTGCTCTTTGCCGCGTCTGAGTTCGCAAATCACTATCTATTCCAGTTCTTGAGCATTGGAGATGGCGATGACACGGCGCAAACGTCAAGCGCAGCCATGGACACTTCTGAATACCCAACCTTCACGGTTCGGAAACTCAAGAACCTTGCCATGGCCAGTCACACAGAGAGCCTGAGCCCAATTACTCAACTTCTTGTAGATGATTTGGCAAATGAGCTCACTCCTCAGATGTACGCGCTTTCCGGTCGTAACAATCGCTCAACTCTTCGAGTGTTGAGACACGGTCTGCCGGTTACAGAGATGGCTGCTAGTGGTCTTCCTGGTGTTGCGAAGTCTGTTTGGTGTTTGAAAGAATCGAACTCTGACCCACACGATAAGTATATCGTCGTGAGCTTCGAGGATGCTACTCTCGTGCTCGGTATCGGAGACTCCGTTGAACAGGTTGATGACTCGGGATTCGTTGGAGACCACGGTTCGTTGCTCGTAAACCTTATGGAGGATGATTCGATGCTCCAAGTGCACACAAACGGAGTTCGCCATATCCGCAAGTTCCAGCCAGTGACTGAGTGGAAAGCTCCCGGCAAGAAAGTTATTGAGCGCTGTGCTGCTAACTCGAGGCAACTTGTGATTTGTCTCGCAGGTGGGGAAATTATCTACTTCGAGCTGAGCGCAAGCGGGGAACTTCAAGAGCGAGGAAAGTTCGACCTTGGATTCGAAGTGTGCTCGCTTGACATTGGTGAGGTACCCGAAGGCCGTCAGCGATTCCCTTATGTTGCAATCGGCAGTTGGGATAACACTGTGCGAATCCTTGCGCTCGATCCAAACGACCTATTCCGCCCCAAGTCGACCCTGGCTCTGACCTCTCACCCGGTCAGCCTTTGCATGGCGCAGCTTCAGGTTGAGCCCAACAGCTCTGGATCCGACAGCATCACCACGAGTGGGCTCTTTTTGAGTATTGGGTTGGATAACGGTGTCCTTCAACAGCTGCGACTTGACCCGCTCACAGGATCACTCACAGACTCTCGGTCGCGTGTGCTTGGAACGAAGCCTGTTAAGCTCGTTCGTATTCTTGTCCAAGGCAAACGCGCCATCCTGGCCCTCTCGAGCCGAGCGTGGCTTTCTTATTTCCACCAGACCCGCCGCCATCTCACACCACTTTCGTGCGAAACGTTGACCTCTGCCAGCTCATTTGTGTCTGAGCAATGTCCAGAAGGAATTGTGGCACTGTCCGGTGAAACCATGAAGATTCTTACACTGGATCAGCTCGGCGATACTTTCAACCAGCAGAAGGCACAACTGCGGTACACTCCTCGTAAGGCTGTCGTTCACCCACCATCACGGCGACTGATCATCATTGAGACTGATCACAATGAATACAACGCCTCGTACAAGCGCCAGCATGGACACGCTATCGCAGATATCAAGCCTCAGTCGGCGGACGACGATGAAAGCGAGCTCGCAGAAGCGCTACTTGTCCCGCGAGGTCCGATCGCACCAGGAAATGACCGATGGGCTTCGTGCGTCCGTATAATTGACCCGGTCTCAAACACGACAGTTGCATGTGAGGAACTCGACGAGAATGAGCGTGCGCGCAGTATCACGACATGTGTTTTCCATGATCGTGGTGGAGAAGTATTCATTATCGTTGGCACTGTCAAGGCCATGTCTCTTCATCCGCAAACGGCTCCTCAAGGTGGTCTTCTGCGAGTCTACCGTGTCGTTGAAGGTGTTCAACTCGTACTCGTGCATACTACTGAAGTTGACGGCATTCCTCATGCCATGTGCGAATTCCAGGGAAGGCTTCTTGTTTCAGTTGGGAAGGCACTTCGCATCTACGATTTGGGAAAGAGAAAACTTCTTCGCAAGTGCGAGAACCGGAACTTCCCTTCGATTCTTATTGACTTAAAGGCTGCCGGTGATCGTGTTTACGCATCAGATCTTCAGGAGTCGTTCCATCTTGTGAAGTACAAGAAAGATGAGAACCAACTCGTCATCTTCGCTGACGACTGCGTTCCACGTCACATCACGTGCAGCGCTGTGCTCGACTACGATACAATCGCGGGTGGAGATAAGTTCGGCAACATCTTCGTCGCGCGCCTACCCTCCGAGGTGTCGGATGAAGTGGATAATCCCACGGGAAACCGAATGCTGTGGGACACTGGTCTGCTAAACGGTGCCCCAAACAAGCTTGAGCAGGTCAGACACGACGTAGTTTTCTTCTTGCTTCCATGCTCTGACTTCTGACACTTGTGATGATATTTGTTGTGCAGGTTGTGCAATTCTATGTGGGCGAGGTTGTGACTTCAGTTGTACGTGCTAGACTCATGGCCGGTGGTATGGAAGCTATTGTGTACACAACCGTGATGGGCCGTATTGGTGCCCTCTTACCATTCACATCGCGCCAAGATGTCGACTTCTACACTCATCTGGAAATGTACATGCGTCAAGAGAAGCCACCACTTCTCGGTCGTGATCACCTCTCGTACCGATCGTACTTCATTCCAGTGAAGAACGTCACCGATGGTGATTTGTGCGAACAATTTGTGCTTCTCTCTCCTGAGACTCAGAAAACCGTTGCCGAGGAGCTCGACCTCACTCCTGCTGAAGTGCTCAAGAAGCTCGAAGATATCCGCAATCGGTTGCTCTGAGCTGGGTGGATTGCCAGTATTCAGACTAAAGAGCGAGTTATTGAACGCCTGGGTACCACGCGGACATCCGCGGGAGTGTCTATGTCGCTCGTTAAATATACGATTCCCCATCGTCTCAGAGATCAATGTCACCCTGTCGCGGCAAAAACACTAACAGCTACATCTATCATACGTGAGGCAAACGCATCGCGGTCTTGTCTGGGAAAAGCAGTCTCCTCATTTGCACGAAAACTTCCTGTAGGACGGCGATTCTCGGCCGAAAATGCTGTCGGTATCGACCATGTGAGTCAAGAATGCAGTAAGTTACAGACACGACACGAACCTCAAAAGGAAGCACCATCTCATCTCTGCTATGGAGCATAAAGGCGATGTAGTAGACAACGTCGCTGAACGCGAACGCCTCGTTCACGACCACGGCGCTGATATCGGCCGCGTCGATGAACTGCTTGGAGGTCGCGCCGTTGCGTCTGCGCTGGCTCAGCTGCACGCCCAGCGACGGCACGACGAGCACCGACTCTGCCGACACCACTCCGATGTGAATACGCGACCACCACAAACCACATTCCAGTGCATACCCACTCACCTTCCACGACCACGGAGCCCGTGAGCGCGCGCACCACGTAGGCGAGCACGAGGGCAGCGCCGCTGACGTAGAGCCAGAAGCGTCCCGGCAACTCCTGCGCCTGCCACGACGCTGCGCTCGCGCCGGCGACGAGCCAGAGCAGAGACGGGACATGCTGCCACGCAGACGCAGCCCTCGCGGGCGCGCGCAGCGTGTACTCGACGGCGGAGGCGCCGACAGCCGTCACGCGGAGATCCACTTGCTCGCGCATCGTGTCGGTCAGGATCTGCCCCCAGGCAGCGACCAAAAGTCCCAATTTTAGGATCGAACTGGACCTTAATCTAGGCAAAATCCCGATTCAGTTGCTGGATCTCTCCTAGTTTGTTGATCGTTTAGGATCCAATCGGCGTGGCTCTGTGACGAGCGACGGGAATGACGGACGTCCAGCCGCCGATGGCGCCGCCGGCGACGCGCAAGCGCAAGGCCGAGCGCATCCAGGAGCGGCAGAAGCAGCAGCCGCTCAGCGAGCACGAGCTCGATCTCTTCCTCGCGGCTCCGGCGGTCGCTGAGGACGCCGTGGAGGCTGCGGAAGCGGAGTATCAGAAGGCGACTCAGCCCCGCGCTGTCGTGAGCTGCTCGTCGCCAGGTAGCGAGCTGCTGCCCGGCATGGTGCTTCTGAAGGACTTCCTGTCTCCAGCGCACCAGCAGCGACTCGTGGATGAGTCGCGAGCCATGGGCCTCGCGGAAGGAGGCTTCTACAAGCCCACGTACGCTAGCGGCGCCAAGTGCCGACTGCACCAGATGTGCGTCGGCCGCCACTGGAACGTCGTCACGGAGCAGTACGAGCAGGTGCGCAGCAACCACGACCACGCGCCCGTGCCGCCGCTTCCGGAGTTCTGGAGAGAGCTCGCGGTCCAGAGTCTCGAGGCCGCAGTCGCTGCCGACGAGCAAGTGCTGGGCACGTGCAAGAGCATGGTGCCCGACATTTGCGTCGTCAACTACTACAAGAAGGCCGGCCGCAACGGCATGCACATCGACAAGGACGAGAGCGAGGAGGCCATGGAGATGGGCTCGCCGGTCGTCTCCTTCTCCATCGGCAGCGCGGCCGAGTTCGCGTTCAGCGACCACTACCCAGAGGCCTCGGAGGGCGTGCCGGTCGTCAAGCTCGAGTCGGGCGACGTCCTCGTCTTCGGAGGACCATCTCGCAAGGTCGTCCACGCCCTCACGCGCGTCTACGCCAACACGCAGCCTGCGTGGCTGCGGATGCGGTCCGGCCGCCTCAACCTCACCTTCCGCGAGTACAAACCCCAAGACGTCGAATAACAAAACTGTGCTCCACTCTACTTAGTGTCCTCCTCAGCTTGGTCTGCTCGTGCTCGAGGGCGCCACGGGAGGGCAGCTCGAAAACACGCTTGGCTAGCGCCTACGATCGGCGCATACGTGTTCCTCCGCGGTGGCGCCAGCGGCGTCTTGTGCATTCTAGCGTTGTCGTCAACTCCTTCTCGCTAACATCCTACCGTCGTCACACTAAACACGAACGGACTCGCCGAGGCAGTATCTCAGTTCGTTCTCCATAATACCAATAGCTCACAATTTCGTCGATGATCGTTTCTTTTCACAACTCGTACGAGCCGCGCGAAGACTCGTCTTCGTAGTCGGGGAATTCCTTCTCCATATCACTGCTGCCGCTCAGCACGCTCGACTGGTCAATGTCCACGGACGTGCCGGGCATGTCGTAGCTGTTGCGGCTCATGAACGACGAGTTGTTGTCTGCGGGCAGCGAGATCTCCGGCGGCACAGACGAGCCGAAGCCTTCCACGTCGTTCTCCTTGGGCTCCATGGCGCTCATCCACAGGTTCGAGTCGTTCATGCCGTCGTTCGTGCGGTTCGTGTTGGTGCGGTCATCGTACACGGGCTGGTTCGGCGGGTACATCGAGTCCGGGGATGTCACCGGGTCGTAGAACTGTGTGTACGAGACGCCGGCCGCGTCGGCGCTTGCGTTCGGCGTGTTGGTGTCCATGAGGATCGCGGCGCCCACGCCAGCACCGGCACCGACGGCGGCCGCGCCGCCGAGCGTTGCGATGTTGTTGGCAGAAGTGTTTTTCCGCTGCGAGTTGCTGAGCCCGTTGTTCTGCTGGCCGTAGCCGCCCGCAGCCCCGTTGTAGCCCTTGTCCATGGAGAGCTCGAAGGGCGAGAGCGGGTCGTCGTCCTCCTCGCGGCGCTTGCGTGCGAGCACGACGGCGATGACGGCCAGCACACCCACACCGACGACGATGCCGCCGACGATGGCGATGATGGTGCCCGTGCTCATCTTGGAGTCCTTGGACGTGCTCGAGCTCGTCTCTTTCTTGGCGCCGCCGCTGCTGCTGCTGGTCGTCTTGTCAGTGTTCGCACCATCCACTGAACTCGTCGCTAATCAGATCCATGACACGCCAAAGTCAGAAACACTCCATACACGACATCGAAAGAAGCCCACGTACTCGTCGAGGGGCTCTTACTGCCATCCGAGCTGCCCGAGCCCGACTTGGTCGGCTTGACCGTGGCCGGCGCGGCGGTCGTGGCCTCTGGCGCCTTGGTGGTGGCCTCCGGCGCCTTGGTGGTCGTCTCGGGGGTCTTGGTGGTCGACGTCGGCGCGGTCGTCGCCGGGGGCGCCGTCGTGGCCGGCGGCTCCGTGGTCGTGGGCGGCGGCGAGGTCGTCACGGGCGGCGCCGTGGTCGTGGGCACGGGCGCGGGCGTCGTGGTGGCCGGCGGCGCCGTGGTCGTGGGCACGGGCGCCGGCGTCGTGGTGGCCGGCGGCGCCGTGGTCGTCGTGCCCGAGTTGCTGCCGGTCTGCAGCGCGCGTCGCAGATACGTCGTCGGCGCGTCGTCGGCGTCGTCGAAGAACTCGGCGCCGGCGTCGAAGGCGCGCGGGAAGGGCTCGAGCTGCGCCGAGGCGACGCCGAGCGCCGCGGCGACGAGCGCGGCGAGCGGCAGGCACTTCATGGTGATAGACGGAGGTCGTAAGGAACGGGACCGCCTCCGAATGAAAAATACCGGCGGCGGACGGATCCAGAGAAGGCGAAAATGCTGGAGGGGGAGGGGGAAGGCCGTCACCTGTGGAAACGTTACCTATGGGGGGAGGGCGCGCTTGCCCATCCACCTAACCCGCGTCGCGTTGTGGGCCGAACGGACGGGGGATTCTGACTGGTGCAAATGTCTGCACCATCTGCCTCGGCGCATCAGTGACTCGCGGCACATGGAGCAGGCCTTGATGACGGCGAGTCCACGTGACACGGTGGTGGTGGTCGGGCGTCGGCTTTTCGCAGTGACACGAGGTAGAGAGAAGCATGGAAGACTGACTGTCCTGTTGATGAATGGTCGCTGCTCGTCTCATCGTCCCTCTTCTGTCAAGCGGTTTTGACGCGGTTACGAGCGAACACTTCTGTGGAATAGAGTAAATGTACCCATCAGTAACCTCGCGCGAGCGTCCCACTCTGGTCGCTGGCGCCAGGGCTTCCGTAATTTACGGAAGCCTTGACTCACCACCGCAATCGACTGTGCTCGCCTCTGTGTTCCAACTTCCCCGGACCCATTTCTGATGGTTGCAGCAAGCCATGTCGCAGTGCCGTCCAGAGTTCCGTAATCACCTGGACGCCGAACGCCGCCTTCTCTGGAAATCCAGCGTCCGGAGTCCGGTCCGTCCGCAATCCTGACGAGCCAGCGCGTAAATTTCCGCGTCCCCACGACAGAGATGGAGCGTTGTGGCGTCGCCACCGAGTGAGATGCGCCGGGGGGGAGAGAGTCCCCTCTTCCTGCAACCTTGTGCACCGTTCGATTCGGTACCTTCTTGCAACCTTCTCACACGTCGCAGTTTCCCTTCCTCCCTCTATTAGAGCTGACCACGGTAGCTGCTCAGTTTGCGCAACATGGATCTCCTCCACGCGAAAATGCTCATGCGGCGACTCGCGCTCTGCCTGGGCTCGGCGCGGCGGCTCACTCGCTGACATGGCGCTCTGGAGCAGACGCTTCGGATCGCTCTCGTCGCCCGCCAAGCGCGCGGCGCCGCTCGCCTGGGTGCGTCCGGGCGCCCACGACTACCTGCGCGACGTGCTCGAGAGCCGCGTCTACGACGTGGCCGTGCAGACGCCGCTCGTGCCGGCGCCCGCGCTCTCCAAGACGCTGCCTCGCGGCT
Source organism: Pythium myriotylum (assembly GCA_023091665.1). NCBI lineage: Eukaryota > Oomycota > Peronosporomycetes > Pythiales > Pythiaceae > Pythium > Pythium myriotylum. The sequence continues at coordinate 1,192,122 of JALJCQ010000009.1, forward strand.
GCAGCCTCTTCCTCAAGCGCGAAGACCTCCAGCCGACTTTCTCCTTCAGTCTGCGCGGCGCCCACAACAAGATCGCCAACCTCACGCCGCTGCAGAAGCAGAACGGCATCGTGGCCTGCGCCGCCGGCAACCACCTCCAGGTACTTTACAGGCGACGCAACCAAGTCACCGGACGAGAGACAAACAGCCTGACGCTTGTTGCTTTAGGGAGTCGCGTACTCGGCCAACAAGCTCGGCATCGACGCCGTCGTCGTCACGCCGCTGGGCACTGCGCAGCGAAAGCTCTCGGGACTCGTGGGCGACGGCTCCCACGTGCGCGTCATCGAGCACGGGACTGACTTCGAAGCGTCGCTTGTATGTCCGCGATTCTCATTCGCTGTATCCCATGATTTCTCATCGACGACTGTGTTCTGATCAGAAAGAAGCCTACCGCATTGCTCAGGAGCAAGGTCGCGCGTTCATCCATCCGTTTGACGACCCGCTCGTGATCGCTGGCAATGGCACCGTGGGCATGGAGATCCTCAAGGACACGGCCGGCCACTTGCCTGACGCGATCTTCATGCCAGTGGGTGGCAGCGGTCTTATCTCAGGCGTCGCCGCCTACGTCAAGGAGGTCGCGCCGTCCGTGCGCATCATCGGCGTCGAGCCCGAGGGTGCCAACCTGCTTCAGGAGTCACAACGCGCCGGTGAGCGCGTGAGCTTCTCGGTCGTGAACCGCTTCACGGATGACGTCGGCGTGCGCGCCGTGGGCGAAGAGAACTACCGGCTCTGTAAGGACCTCGTGGACGACGTCGTCCAGGTTTCGACCGACGAGATCTGCTCGGCTATCAAGGACGTTTTCGGCGACACGCGCTCGCTCATGGAGCCGCTCGGCGCCATCAGCGTCGCCGGCGTTAAGAAGTACGCCAAGCTCCACGGGCTCGCCGACCAAAAGTACGTGGCGGTGCTGGCGGCGGCCAACATGGACTTCGACCGCCTGCGCTTCGTGTCGGAACGCTCGGACGATCGCGAGCGGTTCATGTCGGTCAAGATCCCGGAGAGCAAGGGGTCGTTCCAGCGCCTGTACAACGTCATTTGTAAGTGGCCAGCTCCTGAGCAGTGCTTTGATGCCTGTGGTTGCTGACTGTGCACTTTGTATAGATCCTCGCAATGTGACCGAGTTCACCTACCGCATGAACTCGCAGCGCGACGCTGTGGCCCAGATCTGCATGAGCGTCCAGACCAAGTCCGAGGAAGAGTTCGACGACGTCGTCGCGACCATCAACAGCCAGGAAGGCATGCAGGCGACCGACCTCTCGACCAACGAGCTCGCCAAGTCGCACCTCCGTCACCTCGCAGGCGGACGCGCAGAGAACGTCCCGCACGAGCGGCTCTTCCGACTCGAGTTCCCTGAACGCCCCGGAGCGCTCAAGGACTTTCTGGACACGTTGGGCGACGCGTCTCGCGGTGCAGCCCAGTGGAACGTGAGTCTCTTCCACTACCGCAACCACGGCGCCGACATCGGCCGCGTGCTCGTCGCGTTCCAGGTCAAGCCGAGCGAGAACGAGGCCTTCGCCCAGTTCCTGCAGCAAGTGGGCTTCCGGTTCGTGGAGGAAACGACCAACCCTGCGTACACGCAATTCCTATTGTAAATTCCCAGCAACTCGTTTACAGCTCACGTCTTGATCGCTTTAGGTTTGTCGGCTTTCTTGCGTGCGCTCTCACGGTACCGATTGAGCTCCTCGAGCTTGCGCTGCCTCGCACGGTCGACGTTGGGCTCGGGGAACTCGTTCTTTAACGCTTGCTCGGCTCCGCCATCCTCATCCCAGCCGTCGGTGACGAACCCTGAGGCCGGAAAGACCTTTCCGACGTACTTCTTCCAGGGCTTGGCCTTGGCGTCCACGTCGCTGGCTGGTGTGCCCAGCAGATCCTCTTTGCGACAGCCGTCGGGCAGTCCGATCTCGTTGAACGAATCGCTGCCGGCGGGCACGAACACTGGCTTGGAGACCGAGTCCACGTCTTTCTTGGAGCCTTTGAGGTTGGCTGACGTGCCGAAGATGTAGCTCTTGAGTACGCCCCGCATCTGCGTGATCAGTGGCTTCTCCTTGGCGCTGGTGAGCAGCAGCGTGGCACCGTATAGGTGCGCGAAGAACCGCAGTGCCTGTTGTAGTGGCTTGCGTCGTGCGCTGTCTTCCTTCGCGAACGCGTCGTACTTGGCGGCAAGGATCAAGATGGGGATCGCGATGGGCGTGACATCGTCCTTGTCATCGTGGTCCTTCCCATAGCGATCGAGCGCCTGCTTCTTGAGCCTGTCGACTGTCGCCTTGTCCACTGGGTTCTTCTCCTTGGTCTTGAGCACATCGCCAACTATTTTGTGGACTGTCGTGAGCCACTTGATGAGATGCGGCAGCGCGTCTCCGGGGTTCGAGAGGTCCACGACCACGACGCAGGCGCCCTGGAGGATGCGTTCCGAGGCCAGGGGCACGCGCATCATCTCAGGCACGCATCGCGCCGAAGCGAGCTCCCAGATATGAGCCACAGCACCGTTCTGCCTCACGAACAAGTACTCGAGTCCCGTCGTGGGCTTGACGTCGTCGCCTCCTTTGTCTTCGCCGCGGTGGATGTAGGCCGTGCAGAGCGACGTCTTGCCTGCGCTCTTGGAGCCGACGATCAGCGTGAACGTGTCGCGTTCTTCGGCCGCTGGCGTTGGCACGAGCGTCTGATCCATCGTTGCCTCTGGTTTCTTGGCCGGCGGCTCCATGGACGAGACGAGCATCCAGATGTCCTTGGTCGCTTGGCTCTTGGTCTTGGCCTCCATCACGTCAGCTGAAGAGTTGCAGTGAGATCTGAATGCGTCGTTTCGTCAGATCCGATCGGTCTTCTTGGTCGTAGAGCGTCGTATTCGAGAGACATGCTATCAATGGATCCTCACGTCTACGTGTATTTACCTGCCGTCCGCATTCCTAGCCTTTAGAAAAACTTGATGTAAATAACCAGCAGCACGAACAGCGCGACGGCTGCGATGGGCGCATACTGCCGGTAGATGGCCTGCATGCGGAGCTTCTTGGCGCCCCACTTGAGCTCTTTGGAGCGGTCCGCAATGCTCGACGAGATGCGCCCGACGTCTAGCAACCCACAATGGGCCTCATCAGTTCCAACTAATCCAAAACCAAAACGAGAAACCTCTTGAGCAGCTACGTACGCTCGACGCGCTCGCCGCGGTTGAGCACTTCCTGGATGTTCTTGCGCATGATGTTGTGGATGTCGGCGAGATCGTCGTTGAGCCGGTGCATGTTCTGCGACGAGTTGGGGTCCGTGTACTCCTTGCGCTTCTTCTGGATGAACTTGTCGAACTTGATGAACGCGTACGGACGCGCGACGGTCGTGACCACGTCGCGCCAGTTGCCGCCGTAGTCGCGCTCGAGCTCGTCCACGAAGCCGGCGTGGATCTCGTCCAAGTACAGGAACGCCAGGCGCTTGGGGAAGCTGCGGTCCGAGAGCGTGAGGTAGCACACGCCTTCCTGTATTAAATAGCTGCGGGCACATCGCTTCGTCAGCAGGCCAGAGAGAGAGAGAAAGACCGACAGAGACAGAGAGAGCGACGCACTGGAACGTGTAGGGTCCCGACTCGATGCTGCACTTGGTGGGCGAGCGCATGTCGAGGCGCTTCATGATCTGCTTGCCCTGTACACGCCAACGACAGACGCGCTGCTCAGCGGCGCATCGCATCCATCGACAGAAGAGCGCGAACCTGCTGCTTGAAGGTGTCGAGGTTGCCGGACGAGTCGCCGATCGACTCCATGGACGCGACCTGCGTCCAAAAGCGATTGCCGCGCCGTCAGACGTCGGTTCGGAGTGCAACCGCCGCGAGCGCGAGCGCCAGAGAGAGCTCTGTACGTACGAGCAGCATGCCGTCGGAGACGCGCGCCACGAACGTGATGATCGGCATCGCAAGTCGGTCTCTCTCTCTTTCTCAAGGGGGGTCGCGTCAATTGCTATTCTCCTGCTTCAAAACACGCGTCCGCGGTTTGCGGAATTACTTCCCATAGCCACAATCCTTACCAATATACTCCCCAACTCACCCTAAATACTCAAATATAGTCACATCAAATTACTTTTATCACCATTCTCACCCCATCATCCACCACCTCCATCAGCCCATTCCTTCCGTCCAATATTGCCCTCGCCAATAATGGCCTCGTCGCCGCTCTACTCGCGCGCGCACGTGGACCGCTGCGCGTTCGCCGCGTGGTTCCCGGCGCTCGCGCACGTCTCCGTCAAGAGCCGGATCGTCGAGCTGCCGCCGGCCTTCGTCGCGCTGCTGCTCGCCGACGGCGTCAAGCTCTCGACCATGCGCCGCCGCGTCGAGCGCGAGGGCGACGCCGTCGCGGCGCAGCTCGAGCTCGAGCGCGGTGTGCGCGCGCAGGTCGAGGCCGCGCTGGCCGCGCTCGGCGGCGCCGCGTTCCCCAAGCTCAACTGGAGCAGTCCGCGCGACGCGTCGTGGATGCTCGGCTCGCTCAAGTGCGTCAACTACGAGGACGTCTTCCTGCTGCTCAAGGCCTCCGACTTTGTCGTCCACGACCTCACGCAGCCGTACGCCGGCTGCTGCGAGCCGCAGTTCCGCGACGCGAAACCCGAGCGCGTGACGCTCGTGCTGCGCAAGTGGTGCAACTTCTTCGACTCGATGCACTTTCGCTGCTTCGTCGTGGGCCACGCGCTCGTGGGCGTCTCGCAGCGCCACTGCGACGAGTTCTACGACTTCCTCGTGGACCAGCAGGACCACCTTTGCGAGCTCATCTACCGCTTCTTCCACGCGCACGTGCGAGACGGCTTCCCGGAGCCCGACTTTATCTTTGACGTGTACGTGGACAAGCAGCACCGCGTCTTCCTCGTCGACATCAACGTCTTCGGTGGCGTCACGGACCCGCTGCTCTTCACGTGGGAAGAGCTGCTCGCCATGCGAGACGAGCTGCGAAGGAAACGAGCGCTGCGTGGGGACGGGGACGAGACCGACGCGGATGATGACGACGAGCAGGCCGTTGACTTCCGCATTGTCGAGTCGTCCAAGGGCATCCGGCCCAACCCGCTCAGTAGCTACCGCGCGCCGACGGACTTTGTCGACCATCTTGCGGAGGCCGGGGGCTTCGATGCTTTCATTGATCAAGTGCGGAAAGACAACGCGGGCTTGAGTAGCGATGATGATGACGACGACGACGAGGAGGAGGGCGACGACGACGACATGAGATGGGGTAGCGACAATGACGACTATGACTGAGTTCCCTTTGCACTTGTGCCTACAAATCAAATAGACTTCTGATATCTCGAACTGGAGCACGCGAAAACCAAAAATGCATGTTATGTAGAACAACAGCCTATGTGATCTGACTAACCCGCGTTTTAGCCGAAGCCGAAACCCTCCGAACCTTCACGAATCGCGAGCAACAGACATTGGCGTAGCTTCTCCTCGCTTTCGTACTCGGGGAGATCCAACTGGTTAAAACTAAAGCATCACAAACACCAAGTCAGAAAACTGCACAATCAGCCAGATCAATAGTATCAAAACTCACCAAGTGTGGGCCGATGGTAACGCATTGGGGTTGCCAAATGCCTTGTGGATGTTGAACTTGTGCGTCCCGCGCATTCCCTCGAGAGCCTTGAACCCTTCAAGAGGAACCTTGGACGTCCCCGTCACAAATTGCAAGAACAACGCGCGTTCTTCATGCGAGCAAGCGTAAAGCACATTCCAGAACCAGCGAATAACAGGGTCTGTCGGCTTGTAATTTGCGTAATCGGTGTTGGCTTTTAGGTCGTCGATGTCAATCTCAGGCATACCTGAAATGAGCAACTCGAGCTCGTTTTCATTGAAGATGGAGATCATCTCTGGCGGCACAAGCTGATGGAATCCCTTGAGGAATGCGTCGATTTGCTGGCGGATACCCGTAGCCATACGGTGGTGAGTGACAAGCTTAACATACTCCATCTTGTTCTCGTCGGTGACTGGGATGTTTCGGCCATTCGGGATCAGATCCACAATTTCTACTCGCCCGAAGTTGGACTGATCGGCCGAGAATGTCAACTCCAAACCCAAGTCTTCAATCGAATTGTCCAAAATCGAGTGCAAGTTCCGGTAGTATTCCGGGTCAATCGCTTCCATGTCGTGATACGAGATCGGGAGTTGGAGCATGTGCTTGTAAAAGGAGCGCGTGAAGTGTGCGTCAAGAAGTTGACCATCAGCAACAGCCTTGCCAATCACCTTCCCCACAAACTCAAAGTAGCTGAGGTGATCCTTGTTCACGTAAGAAAGTGGATTCGGTTGGAATGTTGGAGAGTCAGCGGCAGATGTGAAGAGCACGTAGTTCGGGTTGAAGATCTCGCGAGCGAGAATCACATACCACTCACGCGTCACGCCACCGGCATCGATTCCTTCCTCACCAGTGAATGAAATGTGGAGCTTACGGCGGAGTTCTGCACCGCTACGCATTCGCAGTGCGTAGTATGAATCCTCAAAAATGTGGTCACGTCGCACCGAAAGACGCACGGCCGCGTTCCCGACTTGACTACGAAGTGCAGTTTGTCGGAGCTTCTTCATCGCGCTTTGGAAGTAAGTCCGTTTATTGTCGAAGTCCAAGTATGCTCGGCACCGTGGAAGTTTCACCAGAGCTGCCAACGAGGAGTCAAGCAGCGACGGCTTTTCACGCACAAGCAAGTTTAGCAGCACGCGATTAGCTTCTACGAAGTTCGCCAGTTGAATGCTATCACCTGTTTCGGACGCAGTGGACGCCACGCGTTTGAGCTCGGCACGGCTTTGCTGCATACTCTCAACGCCTTCAAGCCCACCCTCGCGCAAAGCCGTCACTACCGCCTCTTCCCTTTCAGCAGAGTCGGGTACACGAAGAGGCATTGATGCGGCATCACGAGCACTCACAACGAAGAAAGCCTCAACCATTGGCAAAAACCGAGCAAGCAAAGCAGCCATGGCGCAAGAAGCACCCGCGCTCTTGCCTTCAATCACCATGCCGCCGGCTTGATCATCTTCAGCAACCCCATCATTAGCACCTTCCACTCCAACAGTACCATCCGACTTAGCGTCGGTTGCTGTTGTCGATCCAACGCGAGCTTCGTCAAGCGATTTGCTAAGGGCCTCCCAAAGCGCGTCTAGTCCAATGGAAGCACAACACTCTGTAAAATCACTCGTTGTCTCGCAGACATCCGAAAGCGTGTGTAGGATCCGTAGGAGCTTCAACTCGTCTTGAGCTGATTTCAATACAGCAGAGGCTTCGAAAGAACTCGGACCCGATAATGAACTTGAGCGAAACTTCTCTTCCCCAACAAGAATCTTGCCTTCCCGAACCAGAGCCTGCATGATCATTGGACGGTTAGTTGGAACTCGATCGAGTAGCTTCAGAATCTGGATCGTGCGCTCTTGCATAGACGGAGAGCAAATATTTAGCGTCAACACACTAACGACGTTGCCCAAGCGGCGTGCATCCAGAGTAACTTCTGGTACACGAATCCACTCGGAAGCTGATGGCGCAGCATCATCTTCCTTCGTCTCATCACCATCGTTGGATTTTGCATCGTCAGCCTTGAAATGATCAAGAGGGGACAAGACCAACTCGATAAGCTCAAGAAGGGTCTCCAAGATCATCGCACTACGATTAACTGCTGGGATCTCAAGAAGTTCGAGCAGAATCTCGGCCCCACTCTTGTGGGAAAACAACTTGCGAGCACCATCACCAATCTGGAGCATGTCAAGTGCGAACCGCGAATTGTGCCTAGTGAGTGAGACCATGACAGAAAAGACGCGGCCGAGAACTTCAGGAGGAATGGGACTGGACGGGGACCAAACACTGGCGCTGGCGCCGTACATACCCTTCGGAGGAAAATCGTCGCTCTCCATCAACGACTCCTCACTCTTCTCTAACGGGGTTGACAAAATACGCAGCAAATTTGAGCGAACACTTCTCCGCGTAACTGGGTACAAGCAGACATTCGTCAGCAATCGCTGGATAACTCGATTCTGCACAATTGACTGAGCCATGAATAAAAGACGCAAGATGGCTTGAACCGATTTGTCTTGCAGTATACGATCTTCATCGCCTTCCTCCTCGTCTCGGGGAACCCGGATCTTGCCCGGCTGGCTTGTAATAGATCTTTCGTCCCGTCCACGTCCACGGTTTGATCCATCTCCGTGACGCACTCGACCACTTCGACGAGCAGATGCGCTGAAAATATCGGGTCCGTGAGATGTCAACATACGACGCAGAGTTGGCCGCCTGAAAATGTCACCGGTTGTATCGTCATCAGCGGTACCGCCATGTCCACCGGTACGGCGTGGGGCACTTTCTTGGAACACTGGTCGATAAGCAGCTCGCTCTCTCAGCACCATCGCTTCTGCTTGCACTTGGGATGGCAATGTTTGCAAGAAGGCGTCATCGCACGTGGTTAGGATCTCCTCTCTTAGCCCTGGTGCCAACGATGCCACAAATGAAGCATTATCCATCTCTTCTGCACGAGAAATATCCGCTGGGGCAGCGGCCGCTCGAGCAGCCTCTTCTCTTTCTCGTCGCTCGTTAGCCAGGACTTCAGCCCGGATATCCGGTGGAAGAGCTTCTAATGTCTCCCGATCGAAACTTGAGTTCGCCATATCTAGGTCCATTTGTGAGTAGCTCTCGGAATCACCGGAACCTACCGCCGGCGCAGCTCCTTGCGACTGTGATGGTGCCGGAGGAGGTGCGTGCTGAGCAACAATCTCGGCCTGCATTTCAGGGGGCAAGAAGGCGAACACTTCCGGATCGACACCTTCAGGGCAGACTAGGCCACCAGTGCTGCTTGATACGTCATTCGACTCCTCTTCACTTTTCATCTCGTCTTCTACCACGTTACTGTCGGTGTTTTGTGCCTCTTGTGTAGTAAGTAGCGGTTGAGTCAGGGAGGACTGTTGAAAGCTCGACAAGTCCAGAGTGAAGTTCATCAAATCCCCAGCCGACGAAGCAACGGGGGCTGGTGGAGGTACACTGGAGCTCGAATCAACTGGCGGTGGTGCTGGCAATGATGACTGCATCGGAGAAGACGGCATTTCGCTCTCAGATTCAACCTCTTCTTGAGGTGAACGCAGTGATGACTCACCAAGCGTGCTTGCTAAAGCAACTACTGATGCAGAGTCTGATGTCGCGTCGTTGGCGTGAACTTGACCAGGTAAGTCAACCGTTTGTCCGGCACTGTCGCGGCCTGCATCATTCCGAAGGGCCCCGGCTTCGTCGCTAGCCAAACCTGACGTTGAACTTGAGCTAGCAGCCGTTGTTCCATCGCCTGGCTCACCCCTAGCTGCAGTCTCGGTTGCATCAGCAGCGCCTTGTTGTCTCTCTTGTGGTGAATTCGGCTGATCGGATGGAGCTACATCTGGCTCTACAAGCTGAGCTGCGAACTGTTCCAGACGTGTCGCGATCGACCGAACATCAGACGCGCTTCCATGACCTGCCCATGTTGGGGCAGAATCCATTCCCATATCGCCACGAAGACCACGACTACCCCCGAGTAACTCCCTATCACCTCTTCGCAGAACGGCTCCAGCAGAACGGTGGTGGGCTGATCGTCCGTGGCCAAATATCCCTTGAGAAGTTGGAATGTCTAAAGAGAATTCGCTAAGAAGGTTCGAAACTGCAGAGAGCCGATTTCGTGACGGTGGCCGAGTGCGCCCACCGCCTTGGCGCAGCAAATCTCGACCCAACAGCGTTCGAGCGCCAGGCGCAAGGTGAAGATTGTTGTTCATTTGTCGGACGAGCACGTTTAGTTCACGGAAAAGGGAAGGGGCATGTCGAGGTAGAGGTACACGATCTGGAAGGAGGCCGGATGATCCATCTGCTCCTCGGCTGACCGACGAGTTATCGAGATCACCGTGTTGCAAAAGTGGGTGAAGCAAGCTTGTTACAGGAGATCCGAAGGATTCTGACACCGACACACCACGACTACGTGACGACCTCTGGGTGTGTCCAACGTCCACTGTCTCGAAGATGAAGTCGCTGTTGGCGTTCTCTCCCGGCTGATCTTCCAGAAGGGCAAGTAATGTAGCACCACCTTGTGAAGGCTCTCCCGGAGATGGCACGAACACACCTGAATCACGAAGACTTCCTCCCCCGTGCCTAAACGCCATGTCAGGGTCATCTTCATCATCGTCGTCGTCTCCAAATGCAAATATTCCGGCTTGCGGATCGGTGGTTCCCTGTCCTGCATCAAGCCCCAATACATCAATTAGAGAACGAGCGAGTGTACCTCCGGTCCCACCAGTTCCAGACTGTTCACTTGAACGTGTCGTCCGAGATTGCCGTAGTCGGGTAGTGCGCGCAATAACCGATTCCTCGTCAATCAGTCGCAAATACGAGAACTCCTCTTCGTCTACTTCATCATACCCATCACCACCTTCGTGTTCAAGAGATCCCCACGTTCGGCCACCTCGACTGCGACTGCTTCCGTCCTGATTTCGTCGAATTACGCGCAATCTAATTCGCCCTTCTTCTTCTTCCATTTCCTCGTCTCCGTCTTCGTCACCGCTATCGTCCTCGTCCTCGTCGCCTTCATCGTCGTCCTCTTCGTCATCGTCCTCTTCATCCTCGTCCTCTTCCTCGTCTTCGTCGTGTTCGTGATCTTCGTGCTCACGACTACCACGGCGGCCTCCATCATCAACGGAATGGGCTGAAACGCTACTTCTGTCACTTCCGTCATCACTATCGTGTTCACTCATCTCGTGGTCGATCTGTCGCTCAGGTGACTGCATGTCGACATCGTGGCCTCCTCCAGTTTCTGATGGTTGCGTTTCCGCGTTATCCAACTCCATAGAACTATCCACTACATCAGGCGCACCTGCGTCGGGGCCAGAACTGCTAGAAGAGGGTTCCTCGGCTTCAACGACCGAGGGTTCAGCGCTCGTTTGTGTATTCCGCTTCAGAAGTAGTTTTTTTACTCGATGCGTCACGAACGGCCGAGTTAACGTTGTTAAGGGACGTAGAAGCATCATACACGTTGAATGTGCGAATGGATGTGACAGACTGATTTTCCGCAGCGCATCCACAAGCAAAGTCACGAACGCGTATTTACCCGTGAGACCTCCACCAAGCACAACTTTGTCCCACGAGAGAGTCTTCGACGCTGAACCTCTCGGCCACAAGATACTCATGATCAGTGCAGACCACGCATGAAGTGCACTCAGAGCGAGTTCGTCATCCACCGCAAGATCATTTGAAGTGAGAACACCAGGCGAGACAGACTGCGGCCACGCTTGAAACAACTTCACTAGTTCACCGACAATAACCTTGGGACCGTCACCAGGTTGCGTGCCGACGGCCACAAGCAACTTATGTGAGTTCTTCAAACGTTCTCTGGTTCTTGACGTGAGCGAATCTTTCAGACGGCTCTCGGTAATTGAATCCTCAACACTGCGATTGCCATCTAGTGCAAGTCTGATCGTCGAAAACTGACATAAAGCTCGACACGGCAGAAACTCACGCAAAGCGACATGGATGAAAACATCGTCATGGCCAGCGAGGCCGGTTGTTGTTTGTGGCTTCGACAAGACAGCTGCACAAGCTGGGAATGTCGAGACAACTTGCACAAGCACATGCAAATACGTGCCCGTGCTGACCGAAGCTTGTTCATCTTCCTTGGATTCTGCATCGATGCTCTCCGTATCGGGCAAAAGCTTCTCCTTACACCACACCTCGTAAATCTTCTCCACGAGCTTGTGCACCACTGCTTGTGCATGCTGGCGATGAGACTTGGGGAGTTTATGAAGCACCTTTTTGTCGTTGTGATTGTCTTCAGCTGTTGCGCTTGAGCTCGAATCACCGGGTAGTGCGGCTCCTGACTCGATCGATTTGGTTAATACATAAACTCGGCCAGACTCAGTTCTCTTAAAAAGCACGGCCTTTTTCAACGCTTCCTGGAAAATCTTCTCGCTGCGAGCTGCAACTGACGCGACTTCCATCATCAACACCCGTGGAGTTATCCGCATTTGAGACGGTGGACCATAACGCTCAGACAATTTGGTCATGGCTTGACGAATTTTCTCCTCCATCATTTGCTCAAGCACTTGCGGTGACTCGAGCATTTGAACGAAAATAACTCCTGTCAGCTCCTTGTAGCCAGGAAAGACTGCTTCCTCCGGTATATCGAGTAATTTTTCCAGGCCACCAGCGGCGTAGAGCTCACTAGCAACTTCGTAGTCCAGAGTGAGATGCACAAGCAGTTGCCATAACGCGTGAGTGGTGCTCCTCTGGAGACCCCGACATTCCATCATTTTTACAGCAAGACGAACGATCTCGGACCGCAACGAAACACTGAGTTTTGGAGCATCGGTCGAATTGGAATCCTCCGCTTTCAATTCGAATGCAGACTGCGAAGCCGTATCACTGACTTGAATAGCATCAACAATCAGGAGAAGTGGAGAGTACGACTCTCTCATCTTGGCGGCATTATCCAATCCATTGCGGACGAACTCGAGGATATTGTCGATGAGAGCTGGGAGTTGCTTCATCAGCACACCGACCGATTCAGAATCCAGTTGGAGGATGACCGCAAGTAAATGACTCAGCGCCATAACATACCGATCTGGTTCATCAGCATTTGAGAGAGAGAGAGTCAACGCATTTCCAACTCGTAAGACAACTCTTTGCCGTTCATCATCCACCTTTGAGCTGAGAAGTGCAAGATATTGAGCAAGCATGACGGTAAAAATCTGCACCCCAGAGCCCAAGCTCGATTCAGCTGTTGTTGAAGACGAGACTTGCATCGAAGTCTGGTGTCGGATAATGTCAAAGCAGCGCTCCTCGAAACCGTCTCGCAAAGTGAAGTAACTTGCGTAGAGGGACCTCTCTTCGTCACTCACTTGATTCTCCACCACGGGAGCAGTTCCCTCCGCATTCGTACTCTCGTTACCAGTGTTAGCATCCCTGGTGGGGAGTCCAGAGTCCTCTGTGGCTGTGCCGCTGTCGGCTTCATCTGCATCATCGTCCGCGTCCGGGTGTGTCAATAGCCATTCCATGGCGACTTCAACGTCGTTCACACGAACCCGACGAATTGCTCGCTCAACACGTCCACGTGGAAATCCCATTGCAACCAAACTATCAACCGTCGCTGAATCAACTTCAAATGGCCGGGTGTTCGTGGATCTTGAACGCGCTGGATGACCTCCTCCACCGAACAAAGCTTGAAGAAAATCTTCCCTGTCGAGAACTCCGCCACCCGGAAAGTCGCCGAATGGTGTCATGTCGTGGCGCCCTCGTGCTCTGTTTCCTTGATGAAGATCAAAGGGATTTCTAGAAGTTGAAGAAGATGCTTGTGAAGATTCTTCCTGATCTAGGCGATGGCGTAAAACCATGACAACCGCTGGAAGTAACTCTTGCGCGTACTTTTCAATCGGTCTCGATCGAGCGTGAGGTTGTTGCCATAAACGCAGAATGAGATCAAGGCATTCACGATGGAGTCGAACAGAGAACTTCCGCAAGTCGAATCTTGCACGATCAGAGCGAGCATCGTCGTCTTCACTCGATACAAGTGCGACTGTAATCTGGCTTGTCCGCAGTGTTTCTAGATCGCCGATGTGCTGCAGTGCGTTAGTACATGCTCGAAGGCAAAGCTCGTCCAGTCGAGATGACTCTCCATTCTCAAACGACCCGTCTGCCTCAAGGAGGTTGTCGCAAAGGTAGGTTATCATGCTGTGGACGCATGAAAACTGCGACACTCGTCCAGCAGTGGAGTCAAAGATCAGTTTGGACATGATGAGGCTATTAGCTTGCTTCTTCTTCGAGTCGAAGAGAGTCTGCATGACAGTCTCCAGTACAAACAGAAGATAATACTTCTTCACAAACGGATCCGGACTTCCAATGTTGGGGTCTTCAGCAGGAAGTGCACATCTGATATGATCGCGTAGTGTTTTTGCAATGAACTGAGCCATGGTATGAGCATGAGACGCTAGAGAGTGCGGGCTATCTTCTCCTCGGCGATGCTGTATCGGAACCGAGATGAATGTCTTGCTCATGCTCACAAGCAATCCACGCGTCGCTGTTGCGAAGCGAAGCAATAGCAGCGAGCACAACTTCCACAATCCATTTGATTTCGTGTTCCCCGACATGGATTCGGCGTGACTGGTTCTGTGAGCACCGACCAAGTTGGATCGTTCGAGCTGAATGGACCTCGAAATCGAGAACAACTTGTCTAGAATTGCTGAATTCGTTCTGGACATCAGCTCGGAAAACCAATGTCGACTTTGGAGTCCGGTCTGCGCTGTTTGCATACTCCATCCCAGTAGCCCCACCAACCACTCAATGAATGTAAAGAGTCGAATATCCCGGGCAGTTGCATGCAATCTCTGCAATAGATTCGGGTCGCGACGCGGCTCATCCCCACTCTTGTCTGGTTCATCGTAGCCGAAAAGCTCCTCCAACTCAACATCCGTGAGGGAGCTGAAGAAACCTAGAATATCGGCTCGTTGTTCTCGAAACTCGTTCACACTCTTCGCTAACTCAATCATAACAGCGTTGAGCATTTTGGCAGGTTGGTGCGATGAAAAAGATCGGAGTGCCTGAGTAAGCGATTGAGCGGCAGGCAAGTGAGTCAAGTGCTTCCGCTGCTGCAAGCGTAGACGACCTCCTTGGGCTGTAACCAAGCTAGACATGAAGGCAGACGCAGTTGGGGTAACCAGTCGATACAACTTTAGCAGACACTGGACCCCTCCATTGTCGGCAAACGCTGACGCGTGCTCGGACTTGCTCAAGATTGGTTCAAGGACGTCACTAAAGTGTGTCACCATGCGTTGTAGGGCCCGGTGTTTAGTCTCCGCCTCGTTTCCTTCTTTCAAATGAAAGCTTTCACCGATACGAAGCAGCTTCTTCGCCGTCTCCACGCACGCTTGAATTGCCGCAGTCTGAAAGCCTGCTACCTGACGCATCATCTCGAATATTCCAGATCCAACGATAGCAGCTACATCACCTTGGAGATGATCGCAGTCGTCTTTCGTGTAAGATGGGACAGCAAAGCAGTCGAGAAGATGCAGGAGTGGTTTATAACGAGCAACTTTCTCCGCATGTGAGCTTGTCAGACAGAGAGCACTGAGTACACTCGGAATAGCCATGATTAACTCAGATGAGGCAGGTAGAGTGTTCGCAGCATGAATATCGGCAACGTCCCATCGAGTCACAGTTTTCAAGAAAACTTCGGCGATTCCACCAGAGTGTACTTGATTTACGCTGCTTGGGTCGTTGTTGATAATATCGGAGACAACAATCGCTGCTTGAGCAAACACGACGGGGCCAAAAGTGTCAATGTTTCCCAAAATTTTCGTCAGGGTTCGGCTGAGTGGGCTGCCATCACGAATTACTCGGCTTGTGGCTCCAGCACTCATGACTCCTTGAGAGTGAAAAGAAACTGAAAGCATCACCAAAAGTGCGATCGTTAGCACTGTCTTCGTCTCCGTCAACGGCATTACATTCTGGGTCGACGTCTGAACATGTAATGTTTCCGCTTGAAGTCGTTCGATGATAATCCCGACGCCGTTGAGATCCCGATACAAACTCGCTGCCGCCGTATGAGTGTTAACTGTCATCTCGAGAGCTTGGATACAGAGGGTGATTTGAGAGGTGTGAAAAGCACTCGATGCTGGAGAAGACGCAACATGGAGCAGAGCGGGAATTACTCCGCTTTCAGTCAGAACTGCAGCTCCAGACTGCATCGAAACAACGTGGTTGAGCAGAACGAGTACCGCCTCGAACCAGCATAGATTGCTATCATGTGGGTGAAGAGGATCACGGAAAAGGCCTGCACGAAGCACTTCGGCATCTTCAGGCGTGAGGAGATCTGTAGTTGCTTGGACGAATGCGACGGCCAAACTCATTTCCATATCGTTGTCCGCCTCGGAGCTCGGACCGACATCTGATCCGCGAGTTGCTGACGGAGTTCGACTTCTCGAACTTCCAACCGACTTCGGCATGATCTGACCAAGTTCAGAAAGAACGTAACGCACCAAAGAGGGGAATACGCCATGAGGTGCACCTTTCGCAACTCCGAGAGCCTGAAGTACATTGGACTGACGACCAAGAATCCCACCAGTTCCCCCACGTTCCGCTCGGTCGTACACAAGCGCACCAAGCACTTGCAATGCTGAGATCCTAACTCGAAGTGGGACTTCTTCGGACTTCTCAATCCGTATTAGCTCCGTCAAGCCACGGGCAAGACCGGTATTCTGTTCAACCAGGCTGGCGACATCGACGGCATCGCTGAACAGGTAAAAGAGGGCGACCAATGCGTTCAAGCGTTCAACAGCCGCATATTCCTTGGCGAGATTGGATCGCGCTCGAGAGGCAGTCGTTACGAGACTTCGTATCCGGACAAGCAATTGAAACTGATGTTCAGATGGTACTGCAAATGCGTCGATCAACCTCTCGCAAATGTTACCCGCAACGAAGGCTGACCCTTCGGGGGTCAATGCTGATAGCATTTCTATGGAGAACTGGCCAAGCGTGACGGAGACAAGTTCGTCGGACCGATCCGGGATATGTCGGTAAAACTGGTAAATCGCAGCTCCTAGCAGAGAGTGGATGTCTTCCACACCTAAAGAGTCGCTCCAAAAGTCCGACAGGCCCTCAGCGCTGTTATCACCCAAGCCTCGTCCTTGAGCCAGCACGAGCAGCCGGCGACGGAGCGCCGAGTTGCTGGAAGCAGGATGATCTACAAGTGCGTTCATCGGGTCCACTGCGTGACGGTGCTGTTGCGGGGGAAGCGCGAGCGCAGCCACTACGTGGGTCGCTTCAAACGCAACGCGATCGCTTCGGGCACCCATGAAGGCAACAACAGTCTAAGCGCATCCTCGAATTAGTCCGCATCCATTTCCATCAACCAAATTGTGGGCGAGACACACCTCCGTGGCATTGTAGAGGTGCTTGTTGGATGCGTTCTCAAGCAGAATCGCTGTGAATCGCAAGGCTTCGTGGACCTGCTCGGTGATCAACCGCTCGTCCTCATCGCTCATCGCCACATCGGCGACAGCGTCACCGTTTCTGCTCACGACCGGCGCACTGGCGACGACGAGCCGCGGACACTGCACAAGCGCCGTCGTGAGCTGCGTCTTGAGCTTGTCGAGCACTTTCTCCCAGTGACGCAAGTTCGCTTGGCCTTCAAACTGCCAACCCGGGATGCACTTGAGGATCGCCGCGAACCGCGCGGGCGGGGCCTGCTCCAGCAGGTCGAGCAGCCTCTTTTCGCCGACGCTCGGCGGCTGGCTCGGCTCGCCGCCGGCGCCTGCGTGCCTCGCGGGCAGGCTCGCCATTCCTTGTTCTCGGGGTTGCTCGGCTCGCCCTGCTCGCTGGAAGACCGGAACAGCACCAACGGGGAGCTCAGAGAGAGACGCGTCTGCTGCGCGTGCGCCGGCGCGTTCTGCTCGGCTCCTTGCGCGCGTCTACAGAGAATCGCCTCGCTTCGCCGACTCCCGCGGTTGCCCTCGATGGCCGGCGATGGTGGTTCTCCCCCTTGTCGAAGCTTCACGGTTGCACTTACGGGAAGTTTTCACGGCGTAGTTTACGCGGACGTAACTTACATGCTGGACATTGAAGTGACCCAGTCACAGACTGGAGAGGTGAAAGTATCCAAAATACTTTTCAACAACCGGTAATCGCAAGCTGATCGAAAGGAGAAGACACGACTCCGACACGCTGGATCCCTCACTTCCGCCAGTCCCAATTTTTGCCTCTTTGTAAACTCAACAAGTTGATGAACTCACTGAAACTCCCTGGCTTGCATATGGTGACGGTGCTGTCGAACCTGCGAGTTCTCCGAGGCGAAGGCGAGAGAAGCTTTCCTGAACCAGTTTCATCCAATCATGAAGATTCTATTGTTTAATTTCATCAAATCAGATGATGCATTCTAAGGGATTTAACTATAAACAGTACACATTCTGAGGATTATAATCATGGAGTCGTGCGTTACTACGAGGCAGCAGACGATGACCCCGAGGTCGCTTTCGCAGGGAAGCACGGGAATGGCTGCAAGTTCTCCATGTCATCCATGGCAGCCATGCCAGCCAGGTAACCCTTATTGGCCGACAGCCAGTCTGGCTGCACGACGCCTTCCACAAATCGACCTGGGGTATCGGCGGGGTTGTACTGGTATTCACTCTCGGGATTGAGCGACCAAACGAAGCCTCCCGTCCAACCAGGCTGCTTAATCACTTCGATGGTGTAGTCGGTGCATCGCTTTGTGGTTTTCTTTGGGTGCAAGTCGGTGTCGTAGAGACCGCCAAACTCGCCCAGCAGGAGGGCAGGACCCTTCTCCGACGCCAAGAAGCCGAACATGTCGTTCATCGTGGCCTTCACGCGTGCGCGAAGGGTGTCATCGTCGAGTTCGACGTAGCCCTGCAGCCCTGAGCCGATTGTACCTCCGCCGAAAAAGTACTGCTGAGGATACACGGCCGGTGTGTAGTAGTGAGGCGCCCAAACAACTTTGTCCTTCACTGCAAACTCGAGTCCGACATCCTTGGCGCCTTGGAGCCCACCACCGTACCAGTCATAGTACGAGAAAGTCTCGCCGCCGATAGACATCGTGTGCTTGCTGTTCACTCCCTCGACAAAGCCCATCCAGTTCGGGCAACCTTTCAGCATGCGGTCGGCGATGCGCTTGGCTCCAGCGTTGAAGTCTGTAGCACTACCGTCGCCCCATGTAGCACCTGCTGGTTCGTTCTTCACATCAATACCCATGACATTCCAGTACTCCATAGAGCACAGCGTCTTCGTGAGGATATCGATCGCCTCAAGGAATTTTTCCTCAGGAACGTCGGCATTGTACCAGAGCTTTCCGTTGTCTGAGTACGTCAGCGTGTGCATACTGATGAGAACAGCAATGTTCCTGTACTGGAGCACTTTGACGATGCTCTTGAGCAGTGACAAATAGTCCTTGAGGTTCAGGCCTCGGTTCTCTTGCTTGTTGACGAGATCAGCGTTTGGTACTTTGTTCTCGAGGATCCACGTGGCCATGAGTGGGAGGCGAACGGCATTAAAGTTGTTGTGGGAGAGGAACGATGCCACTTGATACTACAGAATTCATGGAGATGTCAGTCACATTGAGACACAAAACCGTTTCACGAGCTTAGCGAACTCACCGCGGTCGTTCCGTTGTTTGAGTTGTCCCAGAGACCAAAGGGGACAGCTTGGCCACTGTTCACAAACAAGTGCGTCAGCAATGAGACAAATGGGAGGATCGAAGAGGACAATCACTCACGTTTCCATGCCGAACCAATTGATGCCCTTGATCTTAAGTGGCACCTCGGTGCCATTGGAAGAGACGGCGACAATGTGGCCATTTTTGCTGAGGTAGTTGGGCAGCTCGCACGTGCTCGCGGGGTACACCTTTGGATTGCCGATGGCGCCGTCGTCCGAAATGATGTCTTTGTTTGCGGTGCTGGAGTTCGTATTTGTGTTGCCGCCAGTGATGGTTGTTGCGTTGAACTCCTCTTCTTCGTATGCCTTCGCGAGCTTCTCGCTCCGAGAGTGGGCCTGGATCCCGTAGTACGTCGCGAGAGCCCCGGCTGCGCCGAGGAGAAGAATGAGGAACACTAAGCCCGGCCACATCCGGTAGCGGCCCTTGTAGTCCTTCGATTGCTCGGGAACGGGAACCTTGTCCATCTCGAGGGCTTCAATGTCGCGACCGCCGAGAGTGCCACGCACGAAGACGCTCTCGCGTCCATGGGTGGGCGTGCTGGCACTCGACCGGGTGCCTCCGACGCTCTCGGACCCGCGTGGCTGGGACTGCCGGTTCTTGGCGCTGTCGCGCACGCCCGTGTGCCCATTGCCGTCGTCGGCCGGCATGTAGCTGTAGTTGTACGTCGGGGTCTGCTGCGAGTTGGCCGGAGCCGGCGACGGCACGGGCTCGTGCTTCTCTTCCTCATCGTCGTTGAAGTACTGGCGCCACATCCTGGTGGGTATGCACGCTCAGTGATGTGGGGCAGTCAGCTGCTTGGCCCACTCGCTCCGCCAAAGCAACTTGGTGAATGGCACAGACTTCTCATGGAGCCCGCGCGCGGTGAACCCTTCCCTCTCGCCCGTAGTGGAGAGGACGTCGTGAATCCACTCCATTGGCCCTCGCCGGCGTCGATTGGCCGTCGGGGCTAGTGACACGGCGCGTGAAACCGTGAGCGCAGCCAGAGAGGGGGAGGAGGGTGCTTGGCGCAGCAACGGCCAGTGAAATCCGGCCACCGCCTGGCGTGGCATTGCTGGGTTCACAGTGTGGAGATTCGCAGGTTTTTTGGTTTGGGTTGATACTGAAACGATGCCGGCCACCTGGCGACTCGCCCAACTAGATGCAGGCATAGACCTCGCCAATTCTGAGGAAATTTTCTCACCACGCAAAAAGACCATTCCGCGTCAAGGTCTCTTTTGCCATAAATTGATCAGACAGAGATCTTTTTTCAACGGTCACTTCATCCTTTGCCCGCACCACACTTTTCTGGCTTCACGGTGGGTGAGTAGCCCCCCGAGTGGTGGTCAACTCAACCCGAAAGGGAAGGTGAGTTTTCTGAACTTATGGCTACGATCGAACACTACACAAAGGTGGCCTGGTCCAGCATGAACTGCATGGTGCAGCCCTTCTTGCCCGACACCACGACCCGCACGCGAGCGTCGTCCACAGAGAGTTCCCATGCGCCCGAATGGGTCTTCCGCTCGCCGTGCTCATCCGCCATCGCAAAGTCCTTGGTCGAAAGGTGAAACGTGAACGACTGGCTCTCACCGGCGCCCAGGAGCCGAGTGCGATCAAACGCGATCAACATTCGCTGAGGCCACCCGCTCGCGTCAGCCGCTAGGGGTTTCGCGAAGAGCAGTGCCGCGAACTCGCCAGGGATTTTCCCCGTGTTAGTCACGCTCACGAGAGCCTTGCCTCGCCACGGCTCGGATGACTTGCATGAAAACGAAGTCCTGAGCTCGACGTGAAAGGTCGTGTACGAAAGACCGGCCCCAAACTCGTACACAGGCGAGCCCTGATAAAAGCGGTATGTGCGACCGGGGTTTCCCGTCGGCCGGTGCGGTCGCATGTGGTAGTCGTAGATGGAAGTCGTCTGGACAAAGTCTTCACTGTAAAATGTCTGTGTGAGTCGCGCGGACGGATTCGTCGTCCCGAACAGCACATCCGCAATGGCTTGGCCGGCAGCCTGACCAGGGTACCCAGCGAAAATGATCGCTCCGATTTTTGGCTCGTGCTTGTACTTGCTCAAATCGACGCAACCCCCAGCCACGACCACGAGAATGAGTGGCTTCGTCGTGACATTGATCATGTGATCAATAAGCTCAGGCTGGAAGCCAGGCAGCTGCAACGATGTGCGATCTACTTCTTCTCGCTCAATCGTTTGATCCAACCCGATAAAGAGAATGACTTGATCAGCCTGCTTCGCAACTTCCTCAGCATGGGCAAAGTCCGGCAGCTCGTGGGGCGATGACGAGATATTGCACCCGAGTGCAAAACCCACGTTCTTAACGTAAGCTCCCACGCCAGCCAGCGGGGTGGAGATAGTAGACGGGATACCTGCATAGTTTCCTAGGAAGGCCGTGCTTGCGTTGGAATGAGGGCCGATAAGCGCGATGGAAGGCGAGTTACCAAGAGCAAACTTCGCAGAACTCAACGGAAGGAGGCTTCCTTCGTTCTTAAGGAGCACAATACTTTGTCGAGCTGCCTCAAGCGCCAGATTGTGGTGTTCTTCTGTGTCCACTTGATCCGCCGTAATGTTAGCAAATGGCTGCGGCTGCTTCTCGAAAAAACCGAGCCGCATTTGCATTCGAAACAAGCGTCTCAAGGCGGTTCGAACAGTCTCGTGCTTGACAACACCGTCGTCCAGGGCCATAACCACGTGGTCCTTCAGATACTGCCCACAGTTGAGATCCATACCGGATTCGAGCGCGGTCGCACACGTCTGCTGAGGTGACTGCGTATAGTGGTGACCACTGATGATATCTTCGACTGCCGCGCAGTCTGACATGATGTATCCGTCCAACCCCCATTCACCGCGCACCAGGTCCGTCAAGAGGTTGCGATCCGCACACGACGGGATACCATTCACAGCGTTGTAACTGCACATCACGCCGCTTGCTCGGCCCCGCTTGATACAGGCTTCGAACATGGGGAAGTAGGTATCAGCTTGGTCTTGCTTTGTCACAATCACGTCGTTGCTGTGTCGTGGCACCTCTTGACTATAGCTGGAAAAGTGCTTGCAAGTTGCTGATACCTTGAGAAAGCTTGGATTTGATGGCGGGGACTCGACACCTTCCGGGACATCACCTTGGATCCCGCGCACGAAGGCAACTGCGTACTCAGATGTCAAAAATGGGTCCTCGCCGGGCGTTTCTTGACCGCGCCCCCAGCGAGGATCACGATAGATGTTCACGTTTGGCGCCCAAAACGTCAAACCGCTGTTTCCCGAGTTGTAAAATGCCCTGTATCACCCCACTATCAGAAGAACTGATCCATACACCACATTACAGTCAACTCCGTACCGAGCTTCCGTGCCGATGGCCTCACCGAGTAGATAGAACAAACTCCTGTTGAACGAACCTGCCACGCCAATGACTTGCGGGTAACTCGTTGCGTACGGCGTCGGTGCCTGGAATGCCACTCCTGGCGACTCGCCGACGCCATGGAGAGCTTCATTCCACCACTGGTACGCTGGGAGCCGGACGGGCGGGTCGTTCGCCACAATTCCGGACGAGTTGTCAATGAGCAGTCCACCAACAGCAGCTAAAGGGATTCTCGCCACGAGATCTTCCACTCGCGCGTCGAAATCGAGCGATCCATCGCAGAAAGGGAGCGCTGCATTCACTGGGTCGTCGCACACGCCTTGCTGGGACGCGAAGACACGTCCACACACTGCCGAGACCGCCAGGAGCGAACTCCACCCAGAGAGCTTCATGAGGGGGTCTTGCACCACAGCCAGTTCTTCCCAAAGTGTGTGGTGCGGAGAGGTTATCGCAACCCCCCATCCCATCGCCTAGGTCATCATCAGCAAATCCTCACTGTCTTCAATGACGCCGAGTTGAAGATCTGCTCATAGGTACGCATAGGCCACGTAAACCGCACTTAAGAGAAGTGAACTCGGGTTTCCGACCTTCACATTTCCACGCGGAACACACTCCCCCGGAAAAAAGGGCACCGATGGACAGCTCGAACGCGCCGAAATGCTCGGTGTGCAACCATCACCACGAGCAAGTGAGTGGTTCATCTATTAAGCGGCTATCTGCGGCAAAGAATCGCGAAAGAACTGAACGATTTGGCGCACTGCTCGTGTCACTAGGGCGTAAAGTGTTCTGTGTGTGGCCACACAGGCAAGAGTCGCGTTTTCCAACTTCTGAGGGTGCGCGCGAGACAAATCGCTGGAATGCAAGCGGTGCTTCTAGACATTCCTTGATGCATGTACTAGAACCGCCCCCAAACGAACGTCTTCACCGTGCAAGGCTACGACTGCCTCAAGCGGAACCCGTCAATCCATAACCTGGACAAGGGTCTGTGGACGTTCACGAAGATCCTCCGCGGACGGATATTCCCTCACTCCATCGAACTCCCAACGGACCCTGTAGCCCGACACCTGATCGCATACAGTGAGTTTGCTGAAGTGCTCAATTGATGGAGGCTCCGTTGGTAACGTTGCTGTGTGCATTAGTTGGCGACGCGCCAATCGCAACGGCGCGGTGGAGACTTGCCACTGAAGAAAGCGCTCAAGTCGTAGAGATCGATTTGCTCGGCGTTTTAATGGACAAGCGCCAGAAAGGATACGGAAAGCAGCTCCTCCAATATGCTCTAGAGGTGAGCGCAGTCTCAATATCCGATGAAAGTATACCACAGGCTCATTTGTCGATATTTTTTTTGCTAGGATATCAACACACGACTTCTAGAACTCCAAGTGCAAGCCCGAGGGCTATTTGCATTTATTCCAGAGGATGATTTCGCCCATGCTGCCACCAAACTCTTCCAGGCCGGCGGTTTCCAGCTTGAGCAGCAGCGCCACGTCCGCAACGGCATATCCGGTTTCCGCATGATCATGCTCTCGCCCATGTAACGAGTCAAGTACACAGAGTCTCTGACGCCCCATAAGACGTCCAAATAGAGACTCAGTGCTCGAAAAAATAATACGCTTCATTATTTACTGCAAGAGAACGAACTGAGGTCTCGAGCCATCACAATCGCGCAAGCGATTTTTGTCTGTCGCACGGTGTTGAGAGACGGCAAAACTAGATCAGCTCGCGCAGTTACAACAAGCATCTCCAAGGAAACCCTCACACCGACCTCCTTACGGGCCACGTTTCCGCTCATTCCACAAGTTTCGGGCTACCACACAGCCAGAATCCCCTTTTGCAGCTCAGTACCGATGAAGAAAGGACACCATGCAGCGGAGGGGACCCCGGCAGCTAGGGGGCCTGCGTTCTTCCAGCTCTGCGGATCACCAATTCGCACCGACGCTAAGCTCACGTACGAAGACGACGAGCGCGAGGAGTCTCGTCCACCCGAGTCGCCACAGACACCGCCCGTAGGCTCGCGCCGCCCACCGCGCACACAAGCTGTTGTCACCGAGAGCCCTCGGTTCCTTCGAGATGGAGAGGAAGAGTCGAAGGAGGAACAAGATGCCGGGACACGCGCCGCCGCAGCAGTCGTGACTTGCGACGCGCAAGCTTATGAGCTTGAGAACCAGAAGACCGCGCCCGTGAGTCTGGCAAAGGCCAAGGAGGCTGGTATTCCGTACTTTGTCTCCTATGAGAGCAAGACAGATTTCCCATCGACCGACGCGGGCACGAGTGCGACGCGTGCACCTCTCACTCTCATTCAGATTCGTGAACTTCAGTTCGGCCGCATCATTGGTGAAGGGGCCTTTGGCCGCGTTTACATGGCGCGCTGGAAGGGCAAAAAAGTCGCAGTGAAGATGCTCATCCGTCAGAACCTCAGCGAGGAAGTCGTCCGTGAGTTTGAGACCGAGGCAAAGATCATGAGCTACTTGCACCACCCGAACATTTGCCAGTTGCTCGGCGCCTGTCTCGAGCCGTGTCGTCGCGCACTCGTAGTCGAGCTCTTGGAGCGTGGGTGCCTATGGAATGTGTTGCAGTCGGAGCGCAGACACCTCACGACTGGGATGCGCGCCAAGATGGTCATGGACATTGCGCGTGGCATGCACTACCTCCACAACTTCGAGCGACCCATTCTCCATCGTGATATGAAGAGTCCCAACTTGTTGGTCGAGAAGGACTTCACGATCAAGATCTCTGACTTTGGGCTGGCCCGTGTCAAGGCCCAGATCCAGACGATGACAGGCAATTGCGGCACCGTGCAGTGGATGGCGTGAGTGATGCAGTTCGATACCTTGGGCCTAAAGCCTTCTCATCTGACGCCTGTATTTGTTGGTGTTACTGTAGGCCAGAGGTGTTGGGCAACCGCAAGTACACCGAGAAAGCGGACGTGTATTCGTTCGCGATCGTCGTGTGGGAGATCTTCACGGGACGGTGTCCCTACGACGGCATGACGCAGATCCAGGCCGCGCTGAGCGTGCTGAACCACGATCTCCGCCCGAGCATCCCGTCGAGCTGCCCGGCGTTCTTTGCGCGACTCATGAAGATGTGCTGGGCGCGTGACCCCGAGGCGCGCCCGTCGTTTGACTTTATCGTGCGCATGTACGAGCAGCACGAGCGCGCGCGCGAAGACGCACGAGAGCGCCGCCTCCAGCACGAGGCGCGCGCCAAGTTGGAGACCAAGCCGCGTCCCTGGAAGCCCTAGCTCTGCATTGGTCGTGTAGCCTGCTTTGAGTTGGCGTGGGGATACTGTACCCCTACGCGTCCGTTTCAATCGCATGAGATCGCGCCCCTGACATCACTGATGGGAGCCGATGCGGAATGCCCGCCTGTCTCACTCGGAAAGCTGCCAAAGCTAATTCATGGTGTCTTTTCATGGAGGGCGCTGGCCTAAACCAAGCCAATTCTTTCTCTCGATCCAGCCGCTGCCAGATGAGCCCGGCGAGAAAACCTGCCGTGCAAGAGAGCCGAGGAATTCAGTGGGAAGAGCGCATTGGTAACAGCGCGCTTCTTCTGCAGCGGTGACACATCCGTTGCAGCGCGGTCAGATGCGCGCGGGCCGCCCATCTTGATTGCGCTCTTCTCCGGACCGGGACCGGGACCGGCAGACCCGCCGGGTCTCGCGCCCGCGGAGACTTCGTCTGCACTGGCGACTTTGGAGAGAAAAATTTCGTGGAGCGACCCGGCCGCCCATGTCGCTCGCGTTCTCCGCAGCTGCAGAACCAGACAGAGAACGCTCAGCGTGCGCGCCGACCATCCACGGCCCACTTTCCTGACGGCTGCGACGTGTGAGCTCCCGGCATCTCATCCCCGTGTGACCCGTCACTCCCCCGGATCAATCACCAATCCGAGGGGCATTTTCGCAAATCCAGGTGCAGTGGACCCTCGAAATGCTCAGAACAGGGTGCAAACCCGCCCCGTTGGTGCCAGTTTCACGTCCAGTGGGGGCCGCTCGAGTTCTTTGAACAGCCCCTTCCTTTCTCTCGGGCTCTCGGATGACGCACCGGGCGAGATTCGGGTGATGAGGTTTCTATTTTCGACCAATCAGAACGAGGTATCTTCTCGACGCGCGCTTCTGATTGGCTCTCCGGTGCAAGGTTTTTCTCGTTCGTCCGCTCGTTGTTATGTCGCGTCTTGACCCGGGTCTCCGTGTGACTCGCTCGCGGTTGACCCACAGAGCCACTGGCTTTCCCTTGCCCATACATTGGCTCAGTATTTATTCTACTCCCCTCCTCTCCAAGCGCCTCCGGTGCCGAGCCGACCTGCCCGTCTCTCCAGGCGGACGGACGGCCAAGCGCAGAGCGTCGAGCGAGGGATACGACACGCGCGCCCGATCTGGTCTCCTGGGCTCCTGGCCTCTGGCAGCAGAATCCAACTCGGGACCATGGTCGCACCCGCGCCCAAGCGAGAGCTCGCGCGCCTCATCGCGGCGCTCAGCAGCGCCTGCGAGCGCGACGCCGGCGTGCTGCGCGACGGCGCGCTCGTCGACAGCCTCGAGACCCACGCCAAGCGCATCCTGCGCGCGCGCCGCCTCGCCTCGTCCTCGTCCTCGGTCGCCTCCTCCTCGCGCCTCTCGACCTCGCCCGTGCTCGCGCCCACCAAGGTCTCCAAGCGACGCAAGCTGCCGGCCGACTACAACAAGATGGACCACACGTACGGCTACGAGAAAAAGTCGCCGCGGCTCTCGCCCACCACGGGCAAGGACGACAAGGCCTCGCTCTACATCGCACCGGTCAAGATTGGCAAGATTGAGCCTGCCAAGTTCCACAAGACGGCGCCGTACTCGCCGGTCGTCTCGGAAGATCTCATCGTCAACTCGGTGGCGGTCGACCCAAACGGCCCCAGGATGTCGTCGCCGTTGCACATGGACCACTTGTCGCTGGACAAGCCCGTGCCGACCGCCCGTCCATCACGCCAAAGCCTCGACTTTGGCGCCTCGATGGCCTCGACGGTCTCTTCAGCGTCCATGCAGCAGTACGACCTTTCGGACGCCGAGGATCCTGCTTCCTCTACTTTGTCCTTGGGAGCTCGTTACGCCTCAGTCCACTCTCCTTATGACTACGGCCAGTTCACGCCCATTCGTGATTCGAGCCGGAGGAAAGGCAGCTACGGAGAGGAGTCCCGGGCATCTCCTACGTCCGACTTTGACGAGTCCGACATTGGATCGGTACGAAGCCGCCGCAAGGGTTCGTGCTTCAGTGATGCCAGTACGGCTTCGCTCGGTGACCGTGCCACCCCGAAGAAGTTGAGATTCGAGATGGACGCCCTTTCACTCTACGAGAAGGAGAGTGATGACCTTGACCTGATGCACATGCCCTCGGCTGCGTCGTTCAAGGAGGTTGAGTCGGGTCTTGTTGAGACGCTGCAGTCTCAAGTGGACTTGTTGTTGACGGAAAACATCAAGGCCCTCGCGGAAAATGCTCGTCTTACGGAACAGTCCCAAATGAGTGCTTGTGAGGCTGAGGAACAAGCACTCGAGAAACGCCGCGCTACAGAACAGTTGAAGCAGCAAAATGATCAGTATGCTGAACTGGAGTCCAAGTATCTCGATGTCAAGCAGCGTGCTGATGCTCAAGAGGACTCCCGCCGTGAGGCGGAGGTTGCCTTCCAGTCCGAGCTCGATGCTAAGGCTCGGCTGGTTTCGTCGTTGCAGGATCAGGTCCTGCTCAAGGATGAGGAAATTAGTCGGCTTTCGAAGCGTGTCGAGGATATCAGTGGCATCTTCACCAGCAAGATGCGCGAGCAAGCTGACCGTCGGTCATCCTTGGCTCGCTCGTCGCCGGACTCGCACGAACCCGAGCTCGTCACGAGCCTTCGCGAGAGCAACCTGTTCATGGACATGGAGCTCGAGCGCATGCGTGCTTCGCTTTTGGAGAAGGATCGCGAGATTTGCAACTTGTACATGCACTTGTCGACCAAGAAGAACCTTATCGACGAGATCACGAAGAAATTTGTCCAGCACATGGAAGATGCTGCTGCAGCTGCCAAGGCCTCTGATACGACGGCCGATTTCACTGCTGCCGGTCTGTCCCCCGATGGCTTCCGGTTCGACTTGGATGTGTTCTTGTTCAAGAATGTTGTTGACAAGGAGCGTCGCATGGAAGAGCTTACTGCAGCGTTGGGCGTCATGGATCGTGAGGTCGAATCTCTGGAAGCGAGGGTTGCCGCAAAGGAGCTTGAGAACACCCAGCTTCGTGACAACCAGGAGTTTTTGACTCGCAGCCTACAAGCGATGAGTGCTCAGATGTATGCTTTTAAGGCTGAGAAGGAGCGCCTCGCCACTTCTGTTGAGGAGAAGAACGCACGCATTTCTGCGCTGACCTCATCTCTCGAGGAGAAGGATTGCCAGATTCGCCGTCTCAACGAGCAGGTTGACATGCGTCAAGCGCAAATTGATTCCCACGTGGGCACCGACAAGGCGTCCTCCGGCCGCCGTTCGTTCAAGAGCTCCTTGTTGAAGCCTCGCGCTTCGCTTTCGTCTTCTACCGTCAAGTGCGACGGCATTTCCCAGGGGGGTTCAGTGTCCTCGGTCTCCTCGACTCGTCGTGGCCCAATCTCGACGCCACGTAAGACGTCGGTATCCTTGGACTGGACGGATGCTCATCGTTCCAGCGCGGTCGTGGCAGAGTTCTCCAAGACCAAGCGCTCGAGTGTGCTTTCTGATGTATTCATCGACATCTCGGCACCGATTAGCGACGATGAAGACAGTCTGTTCGGAGCGTCCGTGTCCGATGCTCGCAGTATTCGTGCAAGCTACTGCGCCTCGGAGATCAATGATGACGACGAGCTCTTCAACGGGCTCTTCGCCATGGCATAAGTGCGGAGTCTTCTGCTCTTGTCCTCTCGCTCTCGTCTCGCGCTTGTCTGCTCCTGAACAAAAAACCCACCGATCTCGACTTCATCGACTGCATGGCAACTGAACTCCATGTTCGAAGTGGCAGCGGACGCGACGAAATATCACAAATACCTCCACGCGTATCCGCCCACGATGATAAACTACCCGAAGCGTGTTGCCCGCGACAACCCTCTTGCACATGCGTGTTCGATTACGAAACGCCAGAAACATGAAGAATTCAAGACTGCGAAGCTTGCACGAAATCAAGCAATGCGGCTTCCCAGACGTGTATGTGTGTCAGGTTTGGCATATTTAGCTACATTTTGAGATAACTTATGAGGAAAGGCCACGAAAGATAGAAAGAGAGGCGACCAAACAGAGCATTTGAATGGAGAATCCTACGATGTTGAGAAGATTAAGAGATTGTTGAGTTTGGGCTGGGAGCCACGTTTTGAGCACGCAGGGTCAGTTGAAGAGTTGGAGATGATGACGGAGAAAGGATGCCTCAAACGGCGACGAGATGAGCACATTACTCGGTCTTCTCGTAGACGACGCGTTTGCCTACGTCGCTGTGCTTGATCGCGTTCGAGATCTGAGCACCCTTGCGACGGACAGGGCGCGAGGTGACACCGAGGCCAACACAGAATGCTCCGATGAACGCGAGGAAGACGCCGACCAGCAGCACCACTGGGATCCACAGCGGCGCCGTGAAGAACGCGACGAGCAGGAATGGAATGATCCAGAACGGGAAGGTGAAAGCTGCGAAGATGGCTGTTGGCACAGCAATCAGCAGGAACAGCGCCGTGGCACCGGCCGAGAGCACACCAAGCAGGGCCGCCAGCGCCACGCTGATCTTGCGGTTCTTCTTCAAGAACTCGGTTGGCCTAGATTATGAAACCACCCTCACTTCAGCTCTCCATCTCCCAAGCACGGAATCTTTCTTGCCAAGTACGTACCAGGCGACATATTTGGCAAATGGCGCGCCGGCGCTGAGACCCAGCGACCAGACTGAGCCCACGACCTTGTCGCGCGCGTCCAGTAGCTTGTGGACGCGCGCCGCGGCACGGAAGGCCTTGCGTACGGGCGGGCCGAACCAGACTTGCACCTGGACGTCGCCACGCGAAGCTCCCTTGTTCTTAAGCGACTCCTTGAGGCTCACCGTGTACTCGGTCGGAGCCTCGGTCTTGGCCGTGACGATCTTGGTCACGTCGATCTGGCCCGTGCCGATGAGCTGGTCCTGCGACTCGTCCGTGTACACTTCGATCGTGAGATGGGCCTTGTGGGCCAGCAGCGCCGCGTCGTAGAAGAGCTCGACGTCGCGGTTCTGGTACTCGGCCCACTCGGCCTCGGTGCCGCCCACGGACGCCGGGTCCGTCGAGCCGTACTGCCGCGGGCTCGAGCCCTGGAGCTCTACTTGCACTGCATTGCGTTGAGCTCCTCGTGAGACTCAGATCTTATCCAAGGGTCCAACGAATGACCAACGTACCAACGGGCTCCTGGCGGCGGCCGTAGTCCATGGTCGTGAGGTTGTGGGTGCGGAGCACGCGCACGTGGATCGTGCCGTTGCTCTTGGCGAGCTCGGCGGGCGTGGCCGCCACGAGCGTCGGGCCTTCCTTGGTGGTCGCCATGGTCGTCTTCGTTGGCGTTGGCGTCGTTGGCGTTGGCGTCGTTGGTGCCGTTTGTTGGTCTTTTCCAACTGTTGGCGTCGGAGCCTTGCGTCTCGCCATGTCGCTCTTGGTTGTTTCCCGGAGCCGACAACTTCAAAGACACGATGGTCGGGAAAAGGAGATGACGCAGCTTCTATAATTTCAGCCAATCAGAGCGAACGAAAAGGCCGACGCGCGCTCGTCACAGGTGAAGTTGACGACTGATTGGTAAGAAATCGAAGGTTCGAAGATCCAAATCTCTACAAGAGCTGAGACAAGCCCTGCTCATCTCTTTACAAGAGCGAGAGTCAGCATACGTGGACCACACAGATAAAAAGTACCGTATATACTCATATTAGAGATCTCGATCTGACCTTTTGAAGTTTTCCATCGATTTCTCGATGCTAAAGAATCTTGATTGGTTGAATATCCTTTTTTCGGTTTTCATCCAATAGAAATTCTCTAGTTATTTTCTCCTCGAGCGGTTACTTTACGGGCTCTCTTGTCATCTCGCCTTTCCAGCGCCCCCAAAGGACAGAGCTCGGGAAGAAACTCCCTCATCTGGACGCCTCGCGCGACGACGCTCGACGCAGCAACCATGGCACGCGTGGCAATTCTAGCGCACGTGAAGGAGAGCACGATCCCGGAGCCCCCGTCGGTCACGCGCGTGGGCCCGCGCATCCCCTGGACCGGCGGCAAGATCGTCTCGAACAAGGACGAGGCGCTGCGCAAGTTCTACGAGCGCAAGCTCCAGAAGGGCGCGTCGTCGCTCACGCCGGCGCAGCGGCAGGCGCTAGAGGAGTCCTGTGAGTAGCCAGCGGCTTGAGATGCGGGAAAGAACGAGCGAGGGCCTCATGCAACAACCCGTCTCTTTGTCGTGCAGTGGCCAAGCTCGGCGCTCCCGTTCCGTCATCCAACTCAAGCAAGAAAGACCACCCGCACAAGAGCGTACGTGAGCATGCGAACGATGCTCAACTAGTGTTGGCGTTGGTTCTGACGCCAAGGGGCTGTCGTTCTTGTCAAACAAAACAGAAGCACGACGTAATCCACAAGATCGATCCGTCGACCAAGCGCATGGTCCACCGCGCCAATGTGAAAGTGTCTGCGAACAACAAGAAGACGCTCGTCGTGAACGGCCGTGTCGTCGGTCCACGCGTCAAGGCGAGCGTCGCCCGAGGGCCGATTGTGACGGCCAAGAAGAAGCAGAGCAAGCCGTCCGACTCGGGGCTGGCGCTGCAAGACAAGCTCGGCATGTCGCTCGATGCGTTGGTCAAGCGCAGCTCCAAATGAGAGAAGCTGCCGTGTGTCATAAATATACATGAGTCTACGTTTGCGCGTCCTCGGATCCGGCGCCGGAGAGCTTGTCGTCGTCGTCCACGTCCTCGTCGAAGGCGTCGACGACTTGAAGAGCAATCTGAAGTGCTTGCAGTACCGTCGAAGCCTCGACGATCTTGAGTTGGTCACCAAACTTGCGCTTCGCTCGCTGGGTGTCGTCATAGTTGCTTTTGGGAACCACGCAAATCTCGAGACCAATCTTATGGGCGGCTGTGAGCCGCGACTCAAGCATCTTCACGGGCCGTAGGTGACCAGACAGCGAGAGTTCGCCCAGGAACATTGCTCGCTTGAGCACGGGCCGTCCGGTGACTGCGCTAGCTAGAGCAACTGCGAGAGCTAGGTCGGCTGCAGGCTCCTGGATCGTGTATCCTTCAGCAACGTTCACAAACACGTTACGATTGTAGAACGAGATCTTGCCTCGCTTCTCCAGCACTGCAAAGAGAAGTTGAAGCTTGTCAAACGGGACGCCAACACCACGCACGCGAGAAAAGCCACTTTTTCCTTCAGCGGCAACTTGCGTCCGATTCGCGAGCGCTTGGATCTCCAAAGGAATCGGCCGGGAACCTTCCATCGCGATCGTGACCGAAGTACCATCGATAGCAGTCTTCTCGCCTAGCTCGTCAACTTGTTCCACACTATCTGACACGAACGCCATGAGCGGATTAACTAACGGCTGGAGGCCTTCATCCGTCATGCTGAACACACCCACTTCGCTCGTATTACCGAAACGATTCTTCTGGCACCGCAGAAATCGGCGTGAGCTTTGTGGGTCGCCCTCAAGCTGCACTACAGTATCGACGATGTGCTCGAGCACCTTCGGTCCAGCAATATCGCCACTCTTAGTGACATGGCCGATTAGCAGTACAGGGACGTTGCGATGCTTAGCTAGTCGGAGGAGACGCAAAGTGCACTCTTTGACTTGATTCACAGTGCCCGCAGGAGACGGAATGTCATCAGCGTAGATTGTCTGGATCGAATCAACCACCACAGCATCGAAAGGTTCATGGTTACCGTCACCATCATGAGCCTCGATCATCTGGATGATTGTGTCGATGTTGGTTTCGCTGCCAACAAATAGCTCGTCGCTGACCGCACCCAACCGTTCGGCCCGCATCTTGATCTGGAGTACACTTTCTTCGCCCGAAACGTAGAGTACACGGCGAGGCAATGGGTCCTTGCCTGAAGTCCTGGTCGTCTTTGCCAGCATGTTTCCGATTTGGAGCGCCAGCTGAACAACCGAGGAGGTTAGATTCCACGAGTGCTGAGCTAATCACGACCGCATACCGTGCTCTTGCCAACCCCTGGGTTTCCAGCCACCAGCGTCAACGAACCAGCGACGAGTCCCCCGCCAAGCACCCAGTTCTACACATTTTGAGTGGGTAATTCAGTAACACGAGCCAACAACCCGACGCGACTCGGCTACTGCTCTTACCAGCTCTTTGTCGGGCAAGAGGATCCGTTCCGCGAACGTATCCGTCTCGACGTCCTTCATGCGGAAGACCGGCGTCTTGCTCTCGCTCTCGCCCGCCCACGCCACGCGCTTGGCCTTGCTCCCATTGAAATTCGCCGCGTTCGACTGGCGGTACAGCGGCGCGCTGGCCTTCGCGACAGCGATCGCACCCCACGCGTTGCACGACGAGCACTGGCCCTGCCACTTGGCGTACGGCTGGCCGCACTCGGAGCACCGGAACCCGTGAGCAGCTCCGCTCGCAGCGGCGTACCCACGTCTGCTCTGCAGCGCAGACGCCGCCACGGGCAGCGACGCCTTGCGCAGTCTCGTCTCTGCACCAAGCCCTCGAGCCGCCGGCGTGAAAACGCCCGCGGCCATCGCGACGCGCCCCACCGTCGCCCGCATCATTCTCGTCCTCATGTGGCCCATTCGTAAGATGCTCGTTTCAAGCACATGGGATTATCCGGACAGATGTATACTTTCTCGCCTACACTATACACGGTATACACCAGTTTTCCCTCCGCCCACTTCAACAAGGAGCTCTTCAGTGGGGCCAATGCAAGTAAGTGGCTACACTTTCCCATCACGAGGCAGTTGCTCGGAGCTCTCCGGATCCCATGGCGTGAAACGGCGCGGCCACTTCTTCGTCGGCTTTCTCGAGCGACTGCTCGCCCGTGGTCTATTTTCCCTCGCATGGACGCCGGCTTATTCACGCGATTCGCCTCATGGAGCTGGTCGAGTTCGTGGCCGGACGGCTCTACTTCGTGTCGAGCCATGCGGTGCCAGGCGCCAAGCCAAGCCCTCGTGATGAAGAGCAAGACCCCGCGGAACAGGCCGACTCGCCCTTGCGCATGGAGTACATCCACGTCGAAAACGAGTTCCCTTACCAGAACTTCTACGCAGACTTTGGGCCGCTCCATCTCGCCCAAGTCGTTGCGTTCGCGAGGAAACTCCAGACGCGACTGCGAGCGGCTGGTGCAAGCGACGAGGACGAAGGCTCAGCGCATGACAACCAGCAAGACCCGGACGCTCGCGACTGCCGCGTGTGCGTCTTCGCGTCATTCGTGCCGCAGCACAGGGCCAACGCGGTGTGTCTGCTCGGCTGTTGGGCCGTTCTCTTCCAAAAGTGGTCTGCTGAGCGTGCGTTCGCGCCGTTCAAGCACCTTCGCTTGCCGTGCTTCCACGATGCATCGCCCAACGTTGACAACTTCGGACTGAGCGTTCTCCACGTCCTCCGTGGGCTTGAACGAGCTGTCGACTGCGGTCTCCTCCCGGGCAACATTGATGACTTTGATGAAGCGGCTTTCCTAGACGACATGGACCTTAGCAAGCGTGATCTCACGTGGATCACGCCGCGAATCGCTGCCTTTGCCGGTCCTCAGAGCCAGCCCCGTTGGTTTGGTCGCCCAAAGCCGCAGGAGTACATCGAGTATTTCCACCGCACGGGCATCGACCTCGTCGTTCGGTTAAACTCACCCACGTACGACAAGGAAGTTTTTGTTCGAGCTGGAATCGACGTTGTGGATCTTTATTTCCCGGATGGAACTTGTCCATCTGAGTCCATCGTGCGCAAGTTCCTCTCGCTGTGCGAGTCCAACGCTCACAGAAAGATCGCCGTCCACTGTAAAGCCGGCTTGGGACGAACGGGTACGCTCATCGCCTGCTTTCTTATGGATAGATACCACTTTAGTGCAGAAGAAGCGATTGGCTGGCTCCGTCTGTGTCGTCCCGGGTCGGTCATCGGCGAACAGCAGCATTATCTACGACTGCTACATCCTCGGATAGCCTGCGTTGGTGTGCGTGGTAAGGAGTCACGAAGCTCCTTAAAGGACGACCGCAACGGTCCTGAGATCACGACGGAGGAGGAGCAAGGCCAGGTCTTGACACCTACGAAGCGATTGAGCAAGGGTATCGCAGCTCAAAGGAGCGGTCACATTGTCTGCTCTGCATCGTCTCAGATGCGAATGTCCTCGCCATTGCCGCCGAGGATTCCTGGTCGTCGACAACCTCGGGTATCAGTGGGACACATACCCTCGAGCTCTCCAAACGTGACTCAAGGGGATATGTTGTTGCTGAGAAAGCATACTCTCGCGATTGGTTCGTGTCTTGCACCAGAAGAGCATGCCATTTGACGGTGCTTTATAATCGATTCTCTTTTTCTTCCTGCCTGCGTATCAATAGCTTCTTTCACTCGATAGACCCGATTCCCATGGGATGATGTCTGCTACTTTCTCCATTTTGGGCGAA
Organism: Pythium myriotylum; assembly: GCA_023091665.1. Taxonomy (NCBI): domain Eukaryota; phylum Oomycota; class Peronosporomycetes; order Pythiales; family Pythiaceae; genus Pythium; species Pythium myriotylum. Next base: position 1,228,185 of record JALJCQ010000009.1, read on the forward strand.
ACGACAGCGGGTCAAGCCGTTTTATATCCATGAATACGCTGCGTTCATTGCGGCAAACGGCTCGAGCATCCCGACCTCCACCTCGCTCAAAAAACAATCCAGTCCCAACATAAACCCATGACTGAGAAGAGCAGTCGACGCGGCAGCACCGACCGTGATCGGGACCGAGACCGTGATCGAAGCCGTCGCGATCGCGATAGCTACTACGACGAAGACGACGATAACGTGAGCGACAGGCATCGATCCAGCTCGCGCACATCACCACGCACGCGCAAAGAACGCGACCGCGGCAGTCGCCGAGATCGGGATTACGACCGTGACTACGATCGCGACTACGATCGCGACTACGACCGTGATCGGGAAAGGGATCGAGACTACTACGACAGGGACAGCGATCGCGACAGGGACTATGATCGTGACTACGAGCGCAGCTACGATCGTAACGGGAGTCGCTCGCGTCCAGCAAGCGTCACCGTCTCTTTTTCGCGGCCTGCGACGTATGACCCGCGCCTCGCTCAGCGTGCTCTGGGTCGAAATGACGATGACGACGAGGATTCACGTCGTCGCCAGCTGATGAAGAGTGAGCTCGGCTTGGAAGAAGACGATGACGGTGGTCGGAACGAAGACGACGGAGATGACGCTGAAGATGGCTCAACGCGGGGCAATGGCACACCACGCCGCAAGAGTGGGGGTATCGGAGCCCGTCCTGCTTCGGGTGCGGCAACAAGCCATGGTGCACTGGCGTCAAAGGAGCTCCAAGAGAGATACAACAAGCTCCAGCAGGAACTTCAGATCGCGCGAGACAACGAACAGAAAGCGCAGGAATCCCTTGGAAAGCTGCAGCTGCTGAGCAAGTCCCAGACCGCGATTCTCAAAACGACCATGATCAAGAAGCTTCAAGAACGTGATGACGAACTAGAAGAAACTGCTGCAGTGATCAAGGGGTTGGAGGCAAAGTTGCAACAGGCTGGAGTCGCAGTTGAAGCGTACACTCCGCCAAACAGATCTAAGGGAGGGAGCGGCAGTAACGGAGGCAGTGCAGCAAGTGCAGCGGAGGCGGAAGCTGTCGCCGAAATCAGTGCGATGAAAGCCGAGATGGACCGCCTCATGGATGAGAACAAAGCTCTGAAGGCCCAAGTCACAACCGGGACGGCGTCGACCAAATCACCGTCCTCGCTTGGACCAGCTTCCTCAGACGAATCTGCAGTCAAAGTCAAACTGGAGTCAATGGAGGCAGAGAAACTGAATGTCGAGAAGCAGCTCAAGTCCTCCCAGTTGCAGGTTGCTTCGCTAAAAAAGGAGCTTGCAGCCGCACAAGCACAGGCGACTTCCAGTAGTGCCTCGAGTTCTCCGGTGTCTGTTACGGCATTACCTCCTGCACCACCAGACACCAATTCTGGTGCCAGCATAGAGGAGATGCGAACCCTTCAGAAGAAGGTGCGCTTCGAGTACTTACTCGTACAATTGGCTATTTCTAACTCTCCGAATATCTTTCGTCTAGCTCTCGGAGGCAGAGGATGGTCTGAAAACAGCAAAAAAGAAGGTTAGTAGCTCCTGAAGGGTCCCCCACGACCTAAGCCAAGACCTCTAATTGTTTGATCTTCTGCACTAGATCCAGCAGCTCGAGACCGATCTCGCAGCAGCTTCCAGCAGCAATGCGGCAGCATCGGCCTCGTCGTCAGAGGCCGTAAAAGCAAGTGCAGACGCGACAACAAAGCTAGAGGCCCTACGTCGTCAAAATGAGTCCGAGATCAAAGAGCTTCAGGAGCAACTGAAGGCCATGCAAGCCAAAGAGGCCGTTTGGGAGGAGAAGCACACCAAGCTCAAAACAACAGCCGAGAATGAGCTTGCGAAAATCAAAGAACAAGCAAAGAAGGCGATTTTGGACCTCAAGAAGAGGCTTGAATCGTCCAACAAGAGCCAAGAGAGCAAGCGCAAGGTTCTCGTGGCTCTTAAGGCGAATGTCGTCAAGCAAAAGAGCGAGCTGGCATTATTAAAGAAGGAAATCTTACACCAGAACCAGCAGGTACCGGTTCTCGCCAAGCAGCTCACCGACAAGATCACGCAGCGAATCCAGAGACAGGCTGAGGCTATGGCAGGCGTCGTAGAGAACTACAAGCGCGAAGTCAAGGAGCGTAAGCGCCTCTTTAACTTGGTGCAGGAGCTCAAAGGTAATATCCGCGTGCTCTGCCGAGTTCGACCTATCTCCAAGAGCGAGATTGCCAATGGCAGCAAGGCCGTGTGCAAATTCACAGCGGAGGAAATTACAATCGCCGGAGACAAAGGCAAAGTCAAGACGTGGGAGTTTGACCGCGTCTTCGACACGAACTCGAGTCAGGAGGAAGTCTTCGCAGAGGTCAAGCCGTTGGTCACGAGTGTATTGGACGGCTACAGCGTTTGCATTTTCGCGTACGGCCAAACAGGCTCCGGTAAGACTCACACTATGTCGGGGCCACCAGAAAACCCAGGCATCAACACACGTGCACTGCAAGAACTCTTCCAACGGAAAACCGAACGCGCAACAGAATTCCAGGACGAGATAACGGTCAGCGTCATGGAGATCTACAACGAACAGATCCGAGACTTATTGGCTGCCGATGCCGCCAACACCAACCTCCAGGTGCGTCAAGGACCGACGGGCAACTTTGTTCCGGGGCTCACGACGCTGCCCGTGCAATCGCTGGACGAAGTATTCGAGCTCATAAAGCGAGGGAACAAGAACCGCAGCACTCATGCAACCGACATGAACGAGCACAGTAGTCGTAGCCACTCGATCCTGTCAATCAACCTCAAGAGCGCGAACTTGGTGACGGCTGCGACAGCCAACGGCAAGCTGTTTCTCGTAGATCTTGCTGGTTCCGAGCGACTATCGAAGACTGGTGCTGAGGGGCAGCGACTGAAAGAGGCGCAAAACATCAACAAGTCACTATCTGCGCTCGGAGACGTGATTGCTGCACGTGCGAGCAAGCAAAAGCACGTGCCTTATCGTAACTCATCCCTCACATACCTCCTCCAGGACGCTCTTGGTGGCGACTCGAAGACGCTCATGGTCGCCTGTGCAAGTCCAGTGGACTACAACAGCGAAGAAACCTTTTGCACTCTCAACTTCGCAGCACGAGCGCGAAGTGTGGAGATGGGCAAGGCCACCAAAAACGTCACGAGTGGTGGTTCTACGAAAGAGTAACATGATAGCAACCAGGTTTCTTCCCAACTTCCTGTTTCCCAAATACATAACTCGCGGTTTATCCCATGCACTCACGATCTGTGTCAAAAATGAAGTAATCGGAGATTCACTGACGACCACGACCTCGCCGACTAGTTCGCCGAGACTCGATCTCATCATCTTCACTCTCTTCTTGATGGGAGGTTACTTCAGCATCTTCTTCGCTATTATCGTCGCCAGGAGCAACCTCTTCGTCATCAGAGAGTTGCGTGATTCGGCCCGAGTTCCGTCGAGTTTGGCCCCGAGAAGTTCGAGGCTTCTTTGTAGGCGACGCTTCGTCTTCCACATCAATCTTCCGCTTCGCAGAGGATGATCTTTTGGTCGATTTAGCTGCCGCTTCACTGGCATTGCCTACTTTGCCGTTAACCTCTGATGTCTTAGAACTCCGCCCGCGCTTTGTTGGAGTTTCTAAGGTTTGGGACTGTCGGCCTTTTCGTGAAGGTGTTGGCGCATCATCACCTTCCATGACTGCATCTTGGTCTTCATCTTCTCCTTCAAACTGGGATTCAATCTCGTCTGCTGTATCTCTATCAAGGTTGCTGCCGACACTCAGTTTGGTCTTTCGTTTCAGAGCCTTGGACGAAAGGGCAGTTGATTTGACAATCCCATCTGGATCCGATATCAACGACCGAAAATCGAACACCGTACGCCACTCAGTGTTTACCTCATCTCCTTCTTTGGGAGCCTCTTCGTCAAGTTCTTCGAGCAGTTGGGAGAAGTATGCATTCAATTGCTTCGTGCTTGCCTTGTCCAAGTGTGATAGATAAACTCGGAGGACCTCAAGGAACGAAAATTGAGTAGTCCGTTCGAGTGAGTATCTCACACCTTCGCACAAAAAGCGGAAAAATGGCGCACGGAGTGATGGAGATACCTTTCCGACACCCAGAGATTGGCTCAGCTTCTTCGCAAGATCTCTAACATCGGACTCTTCCCTCGAAATGGCCTCTTCGAGTTCTTCTCGGGCAGCATCATCATCTTCAACACCATCAAGCTCTTCTTTCATACCAAGAATTGAAGCGTACAATGTCCGTAACGCGGTCATCTGCACTTCAAGATATCGGACTGGTGCTTCGGCCTTTATATGCTTGCTAAAGGCTCGGACCACCTCCTGACTGTCTTGTCCACCGTCCACCAAGTAGCGCAGAATCGCCGCCGCTTGGCGTTTGTTGCTAGGGTTTGAATGAGAAACGCGACCAAGAGCAACAAGAATCTCTGCTTTCCCTCTTTCAGCCGTTGTTTGAGATTTCTCGGTATTTGGCTCAGTGTTTTCTTCGCCTTCAGGTTGTTCATCTGGTGACGAGTCCATTTCGTTCTCAAAGTACATCTGAGTGAGCAGCACCAGTATCTTCGAGAGAGGCCAATCCAGTCGATCGAACGGTGGCGGGCATTCCTTGAACTTCTCAACGAAGAGGCAACGGGTATCACAGAAGATCAAGAATGCAGTACGTTGCGCCTCCTTAACGTACAGTGCGAGTTTTGGATCGTCCAAAGATATCTCTTCCATCTCGATCTGAGGCTCAACGTCGTCCGCACTATCAGGGTCTCGAGGCTTCTCGTTTTTGTTCATGTGCATCTCCAACACGGAGGTGATAGCTTCCTCAAGTAAGCCACGAGCCGTGCACACCAGATCAATGCTTGATGCAACGTCACCGTCAGAAATAACGTCCTGAGCTTCATCCGATTTCGATTGCGTCGACATTTTGGCAAACACTGGTCGAGCCAACCAGAGGACGTCTGAAAACAGGATGTTGAGGGCACACTTAATCGCGTCAGCCTGAATAAGAGCTGGATCAAGGTCGCTGATACTCTTCGTGCGCCGTCGAACTAAATCAACAATGTTCATCATGAGTGTCTCCATGCGAGGAGACAAGGAACTGGTGCCATTGCTGCTTTCACGATCACGTTTCTTCCGACCTGGAGATGCTTTTGATCCAGATTGGGATTGGGGCAAGAAGTCACGAACGCATAGATGTGTAATCAGGCAGTGCAATCGCGTCAGAGCCGTGCGAACAGCATACTCAGAATCGGTTAGATCCTTCTTCGAGTGCCGCTTTTTGGTTCGCGTCTTCTCGGTGCTTTCAGCAGCTTCAGTCGACAGTTTTCTGTCCTCTTCTAACGATTCTTCGAGCTTGTCCAGTACATCTTGTACAAGCTCGTGTACTACAATATCTGATTCTCGTTTGACCACTTCATTTTCACTCTTTCGGAGGTGGTGAATCGAGAGCGAGAGGGACTTCAGCAAGCTTACTTCGGAGTTCGTAGTGTACGCGTGCTGTAGTTTCTCTAGAAGGGTCTTGACATGGCTAGCCTGTAGACCTGTGACTTCCTCTGTTAACGTTAGTGGAATGAGATCCACCAGAAGCGATAACTTCTCAACGTCAGCTTGGAATCGAACCAGCATTGTAGGGATCTCTTTGCAAAACGTCACGCTCAACTCCTCCTGAAAATCCACACAGTCTTGTTAGGCATAAAAGACGGCCACCATCAGCAAGCTCCACCCACCTTTTCATTTACTTGCTTCTTCCTATTCACCCCACTGACCTCCTCCGTTGTGATCTTCGCGATGGAGGCTACAAGCAGTCGAATCAAGAGAGTTTGTTGCTCACTGGTGAGGTCTGGAGCATTTTTGTCAGCCAAAAGCAGTGACGTGAGCAGCTTCCAGTCCTGAAGAACCTCTACGTAAATGTCATATCCACAACGACGTCAGAATTTATCTCGACGCTGTAGCCATTTCACCACTCACGGCAATCTTCGAGTCCCCAGAACGCATCCACCATCGTGGCAACTGCATCTGCTGGAACGCTGTGATTTGTGATGTACTCTTCTGCGAACTCAACCAGCGCAATAGCCTGTGTGTTGAGCTGTTCTTTTGTGAGCTTGGCATTTCGGTTGGACTCAGATACACCAAAGGCATCGTACTGCAGGCAAACAAACTCAGCAGCAGCCTTACGGATGACTTCGTTGCTCTCTTCAAAGACGAGACGTTCAACGGAGTGGAGCTCGATATCCGAGCTGATCAAACTGCGCTTGTCGACAGCGATGAGAAGCCTAATGCAGGCCTCGACAACTGTGTCATCCACATCGTTGCAGAGTTCCAGAAAGCGAGGTAGAAATCGAGACGTAAAAAGCTCCATCTTTTCCGCAAAGCTCTCGTTCTCGTACAGACCAAGCAGAACTTCGACCACGACAAGTCGCACCTGCGCGTCCTTGTCGTTCAGCACCCATCCGAGGTATTTGAGGTAGTTGTCCTTGAGAAAGTGTTCTGGCACGACAGCAATCCAGTTACCGAGCACACGAATACTCTCGGCACGGATCTCGGGCATCACATCGCGGTAGCGATGCACGACGACACCATTAAACAGTGATTGCACCAACTCAAGCAGCTTGGTACGTCGGTCCTCGTACATGGTTTTGTTCTCGCGCAATTGCTCGAGCTTCTTTGCGTTGGCCGTTTTCTTGGTTTTTTTGGCCGTGGCCTCAGCGTTGAGCTGTCGCTGAACGACCGCGAGTTGTTGTGTGAGCTTGTGGATGCAGGTTACGAGCGAGTTTCCGAGCGCGTAAGCCGCGACCGTGGTCGTGTGTCGAATCGCGCGAACCTCGGCGCTCGAGAGCGTCGTGAGCCAGTCCACAAACTGCTCAACGACGCCGCGCGAGAAGAGCACTTCGCTTTCGTAGCACTCGAGCACGAAGGCCTCCCAGAAGTCGGTGAAGTTCGCGTGAAACTTCTTGAAGCCCTTCTGTCGCGACGCCAGCGGGTAGCCGTCGTTGGCCTTCTCAAGATCACCCACAACGTAATCCACAAGATCGCTCATGTCCAGCTTCTCGAGTTTCTCCGTCGGCGGCACGCACTGCCCCGCGCCGCCGCAGGCCTGCAGCACAAAGTTGAGCACCTCGCGAGTCGCGGCCTCGGCGTCCTCGTCGAAGCGCTCGCGCCACTCAACCACCAAGTCCGTGAGCGATGCCGTGCCGCGCTTGACCGCCTCTGCTCTCCATATTGCTCGTGAGTTTCCCAATCCAAAAACACCCCCATCCACGGGCACGCACCGAAGAACGCGTCGTCCTCGTCCTCGTCCGCTCTCTCGCCTCCGTTCTCGGCCTCCTCTGGCACGGGCTTGAGCTTGCGCGCGCGCGGCGTCGCCTTCTTCTTCTTGATCGGCGTGCGCTGGGCCGCCGGCCGGCCCCTCTTCTTGGGCGTCGCCTTGCGCTCGTCCAACTCAAAGTCGTCGCCGTCCTCCTCCTCCTCCTCCTCCTCCTCCTCCTCCACGCGACGCTCCTCCTCCTCCCCCGCCCCCTCCTCCTCCTCGTCCCTGCGACGGTCCTCCACCTCGTACACCGCCTTCGGCTTCCGGCGCTCGCGCGTGCTGCGGCGCGCACTCATCGTGGCGGGTTGCAAATATTTCCGCGCCAAAACAATGGGGGAAAGAGAAACCGAGCAAGGGAAACCTCCCTCTACAAGAGCATATCGCTCTTCCAGAGGGAGTTAACTTAGTGGGATTTTTGGCGCCAATGCAATTTGCGGAATGGCTGGGAAGTCGGAGGAAGAACCGGAGATCGAGGACCTCGCGGGCGCCGCGGCGCCGCGGCGCGCCCACGGACAGAGCGTCCACGATGCCGACATGAAGCGCGTGAGGAGCGTCCGAGAGAACCTGCTGGTTTGGTACGATGCGCACCGCCGCAAGCTCCCGTGGCGAGGAGATCCGCCGCCGTATCTCTCCACCGCGACCCACACCAAGCAGACGAACGGCGCCAAAAAGTCCAAATCCAGCTCAATGATGGACGCGTTCATCGTGCGCAAGCCAGACATCAAGGAAGAAGAAGAACCAGCTGCGACAGAGCCCCACGCAGAACCACGAGTCGTCGCGCCGTACGAGACCTGGGTCTCAGAGATCATGCTGCAGCAAACGCGAGTGGATACAGTCGTCGATTACTTTCTCAAGTGGATCGAGAAATTCCCGACTGTCGAAGCTCTTGCCAATGCGAGCGAGGAGGTATGGGTTGCTGGCGCGTTATCAAGCTCGAACCCTGGCCGCATTAACGTCGCTACTATGTCGCAGGATGTGAATGCCTCTTGGGCAGGTCTAGGGTACTATCGCCGAGCGCGTATGCTACATGCAGGTGCAAAATATGTGATGGAGAACTTCAATGGCGAGCTTCCATCTTCAACAGAACAGCTGCTGACAATCCCGGGAATCGGACCATACACCGCTGGCGCAATCTCCTCGATTGCTTTTGGAAACAAAGAACCGCTGGTCGACGGCAACGTAATACGAGTGGTTGCACGACTTCGTGCCGTCGGAGCCGACCCGAAAAATAAGCAGCTCATTAATTTCTCCTGGTGCGTAGCCACTAATCGAGTATCCCCGGCTCTTAAACAGATTCTTACTCAATGTCTAACATAGGAAATGTGCGCGCGAGCTCGTTGAGGAGTGTGACAGGCCAGGAGCACTAAATCAAGCCATAATGGAACTTGGCGCGACTGTTTGCACTGTGCAGGTATGCGTTAGATCTATCGGATTCCAGTGCGGCTGCTTACAACGCTGTACTGCAGAACCCACTGTGTGCTTCCTGCCCCGTGAAAGACTCATGCCTTGCGTACGAGGAGGCCACGGCATCTATGGAAAAGCCAGTCGTCGAATCACCTGAGGAAAACGCATGTGAGCTGTGCGACATGAGTCGTGCCGATGAGTGGGTCGGCAAGAGAAACAAGTTTGAGGTACGAACTGCTTCACACCGTGTTCCCACAGCAATGGTAACCTCAACCACCCAACGTCGCTAGGTGACCCGTTACCCATTGAAAGCCAAGAAAAACGACTCGAAAAATGAGTCAATCTGTGTCGCAGTTATCTCACACGCCCAAGCTTCCGCTTGTGATAAGAACGATGAGGCTCACCAGGACTGGAAGTTTCTCATGACTAAGCGACCACAAGGGGGACTGCTCGCTGGGCAGTGGGAGTTTGTCCACTCCAAAGTAGACGACACAGACAAAATACTGTCGTTCTCGCAGCGAAAGACTCACATGAAGTCGCGATTTGGGGAGATTTTCGCATCTACTTCAGCTTTCTCGGCATCCAACAAATCGTTGAAACGTCGAGACCTAGGTGAACTGGTGCATGTGTTCTCTCATGTCAAACACCATATGGGGATCGAGCATCTTCATTTCGACGAACTCCCGCCTCTGGCAAAAACAGCAGGAAGCGATAACATTCGGTGGATGACGCTCGAGGATATGGACCAGCTCGGCATCACGACGGGTGTGCGGAAAATCCTCCAACTTGTGTTGAGCAAGCCAGAGAGCAAGTTAAGACCGCCCAAGAAGACAGGGTTGACTCCAAACTCAAGCGTAATCAGGGAGATGAAGGCCGAAACAAAAGCACATGAAGGGCAGGATGATCCAGGGCAGCTGACCGTGGCGCGATCAAAGCGGGGATCTGTCCCATCATCTCCAACACACGTCGCAGGCGCTGCTCACACAACAAAGCGACTGAGGACCATCCAGAGTTTCTTCAAGAAATAGAGGGTACAATACTTTACAGTTTCTTTGGAATAGATTTTGCAATAAATCTTAATATATCATGATATCGATTTTCGCTGCGCATAAAACAGGGTCGTTCATAGGTTTCAGCGTGTTTCTCGCACTTCACCGTCTGGAAAGTCGTCGCGTGAGCGGCTCACAGGAAAAACTCTCAATAGCGACACCGAGCCACAATGGTCGCGGCGATTGCGCCCGTTTACGAGGACGACTCCGTGCTGGGCAGCGGCCCCCACGGTCTCTCCGAGTTGGTGGTTGAGCCCATCGTGCCGTCCGTGGCGCCGGCCTCGCCGCCGTCGCCCCCGCCGCCCGAGAGCCCGCTTTACTACTCGGATCACACGCCCAAAGTCGTGGCAATGCGGCCCATGGGCGTCGACGACATCGAGCAAGTGCGCGAGCTCCACGAGCAGTGGTTCCCCATCAAGTACCAGCAGGTAGGTCGGCGTTGCGCTCGGTGGCGGCGTGCGCGTGAGTTGGTCTGAATGCGACGGTGGGGATCGTAGAGCTTTTACGACGGCGCGGCGCAGGGCATTTGGCGCGAAACCGGATACCCTTTGTTCACGCGCCTGGCTGCTGAGGAGCCGCGGCCGCGGTTCCCCATCGTTTCATCCCCGACGAGTGATGATACGGCTGCGGCGTTTGGGTACGCGGACATTTCCCCGCGACCGCCGACCATCTACGGCGCCGTGATGGCAAGTACGATCCCACTTACATCAGTCGAAGACCACGGGCTTCTCGCGGCTGACGACTACATCCACACACACGCCATGTACATCCTCACGCTTGGCTCCCGCGCAGCGGTGCGACGTCGCGGTGTTGCATCAGCGCTGCTCGCCGAGTGTGTCGCTGCGGCGCGTCGCCAGCCGCAGTGCGGCGCCGTGTACCTCCACGTCAAGGCAGACAACGTCAGCGCAATACGCTTCTACGAGAAGAACGGGTTCCGGAATCTTCGCTTCCTTCAAGGTGAGCAAGCCCCGACATGGAGCTCATGGATGGTCAACATCTAAGACTGACCCGTTCTTCGAACGGTTCTAGATTACTACGTGATCGACGGTGTGCGGCATTCAGCGTACCTCTACATCTTGTATGTGAACGGAGCCGAGCCGCAGAGTGGCTGGCTGGAGCTGCTCACCAAGCCCATCCTCGCATTCTTCTCGATGGCTTCCCAAGGGCTCAAGAAGCTAATCGATGGCATCCTGGAAGAGAACAGCAGCAGCCACGACAGAGGCGCTCAGGTGCGGCGAAAATCGCCGCCGGCCACTGCGCCTCCTCTTGTCGACGACATGCACGTGAGTCATCTTCCTCCAGCGGCGTCGTCCAACACTGCCGTGGTGTCGTGCGTCTGACATGCACTCACGCCAGCCTCCTCAGTGCTCCCTATTTTTTTCATGGTGGCTCCGTTAGAAGGACCCGCCAAAGAGCGACGAATGCTAAAGTACAATACAGAGACAGCAATACTGCCAGCGCATGTGTCCGAGTTGCCGTTGAAGTCGCCGCGTGACTTATTTTAAGCCAATCAGCACCACCCTATGCCCATTATAGTCCAATCATCGTTTTGATGCTCACTCAGTTCCCGCCAATTCCCAGTCGGCAACCATGGACCTGGACGACGACGCGATCGAGCGCATCGGCGCGGCCATCGCGGGCCTGCGCGAGAGCGGGCGCGCCGACGACTCGCTGCGGCTCTACCGCACGCGCGCGGGCGAGTTCGTGCGTGTGCTGGACGACGACACAGCGCCGCTCACGGCCGGGATGGTGCGGCCGGCGTCTGCGCGGCGGTGGGTGGAGATGGTGACTCACGCGTGGTTCTGGTCCTGCTAGCTGCGCGCCATCGAGCTGTTCGCGCAGAGCGACTCGCGGCGCGTGTGGGTCGAGAGAGAAGCCGAGGAAGACGTGGCGATGGAGGAGGAGAAGCAGAACGACGAAGATGGCGTCACACAACCTCAAGATACGGCCCCGGGGGGTGAGCCATCGGCAAAGAACGGAGACACACCGATGGAGACGGCGGGGGCAAACAGTGCAGAAGAGGAAGAGATTGTGGAGGAAGAAACGCTGACGGGCCTAGCGAGTGCGGGCGTGAGCGTGAGCGCGTGGCTGAGAGGAGACGACGACCAGCCGTCGACAGACCAACAAGACCCAACGACCGTCACTGATCCTGCGGCAGATCAGTTAAGCAAGCCCAGGACGGATACTATTCCGCACGTTCCTATGGCAACTCTGATGGCCCAGTGGCCGCAAGCAATTCTAGAGCGCACGCGCCTATGTAAGGAGGCAAGTGAAGCATCGGCATCACCTCAGAGTGTCGTCTATTGGATTCGGAACACACTTCGTGTCAACCAGGGAAACTTTGCGCTGGCAGCGGCGCTAGAACTGAGCAAGCACTATAAGCTGCCTGTCGTCGCCGTCTATCTCGCGCCGTCGTCCATCATGTACCCAGTGCGTCATGCCTCAGGGATCAACGACGCTGTCACGAGATGGTCAATCGAAGAAGTTCGAAAGAGACTACGAGACGATTTCCACATCGAGCTGCTCGTATTCTCACCCCAGCTATCCTGGAAGGCGACACACAAGGCCGGTGCCTCAAGTACTGATGGCGGCAGTGGTTTGTTCGCACTTCTCGATGCGCTTGACCCCGTTGCTGTGGTTACCGACGACGGATTCTCGTCAAGTGCCCGAGCTGAAGTTGATTGTTTGCGACAGTATTTGCACACAAGAGTCCGCGCCTTGTGGAGCCTTCTGGCTGTTGATTCCATGACTTGCGTCCCTTTTCAGTCCCAATCAGAAGCTGTGCGAAAATCCCTCGATATTGAAACCGCACCATATCTCACCGACGACCAGTTCTCAATTGAATATGCTTCGCTGCTTCAGCATCGCAACGCGTTCTCGTTAGTCCCAGATCCATTGCCTACTAAGAGCATTCAAGCTCCGCTGTCGTTAGAGGTAAGAAATGCTGTGGGTGCCGCAGCCAAGAAAGTGAATGTCGAGGAGGTTTTGTGGGAAGTTGTGGAAGCGATTAACGCAGAGGCTGCGACCAATATCGCGTCGGCCTCGGAGGCTTCTGCCTTAGCTCGGCTCGAAGCCCTAGTCTCCGTCACTGATGACCGCCCGGCCATCCAGCAAGAGCTTCAGGTACGGTGGAACATCGCACAACTCGCACGGACACCTACAGTCGCTCAGTTGGAACATGTTACAGGGTTCCGGCATCATGAGTTTGATCCCACTAATTCGGCACGGAAGCTTATTCTCTGGCTACGTCCTCGATAGACTGGGATTGGTCATCTCACTTCTACCAAAGCCACATGATGCGAAGTCAAGAAAAGCTTTGGCTAACTTGAAGGTGTGCTAGTTTCTCCTGGCTTATTTGGCGAAAATTCTTACCTTTGCTGAAGGTGCTTCGCTCGCGAGCGTCGTCTCACTTAGCCAAGGACAGAGACTATAGTTTGTATCTCTCTTTGTGGGCTGTGAGGCAGCTGGAACGGTCTCAAGCTTTTACGGGTCGCTTAGCGCCCTTTCATTCCATCTTGTCGTTCAAGACCAATTTGTCGGAGATGTAAGCGATACATCGTTCTTTCAAGGTCATAGTGCTTGACTTGTGCCTTCTGATCAGGGAAACATACAAGCACTTGCTGCCGGGGTGGGTCTCGCCAAATGCGGCCTTAGGTGGCCACATCCGTCATATTCCACTTTACGATCCTTATCAACTCGAGAGTGGGCGCACGGATGACTTGTACTGGAACGAGATTCAAGTGTCTCTCATCGAGAACAGGTACATGCATCCTTTGCTGATGCTGTACTGGGCATATAGGATCATGCAATGGAGCATATCTTCGCGAGCAGGTGTAGCGGTAAGTTTCTCCGTCCGAGCCGATGCTGATCTCGTCTCACTTTGACTCTTAAACTCAGACAATCGAGGACCTTCTCGATAAGTGCAGCCTAGGATCAACTGTATGTGCCGATTCCATTTTCAGTGTCTGGATCACACTGTTTCGTGTGGGAAAGGGGATGACTCAGCTTGATGACACGGACACCGTGTTCGTCCAGCGCGTTGAAGCAGAACTATCAAATCAACAACGACTTCAGATTCGCAAATAGAGAGTAGCGTCTAATTCGTCCAGTATTTAATGATATCTTGGATCCATCAGTGACCAGCGCATGACCACTTCACGCGGCACATGTCCACCCGCGTCTGTACGTCAATTGAAAGCCATTTGCACTGGCAAGCGTAAGCTGCAGAGTCTTCGAGATCATGAAGATCAGTGACACACAAACAATAGCCTTAGCTACCAAATACATACCAGGAGCGAGCTCCATCCGAGCTCGTAATTTTGCCTCATTCGGCACGTTCTCTCGAAAGAACATGTAATCAGCATTCGAGGCCCATTTTCTAGCAAACAAATACATCAACGAACAATTGTCCATTCTGCAGGTCAATAGGGACTCACTTTCCAAGGAACTGAACAACTGTGAAGTCGCAATCGTTGCAACGAAGGTTGGCGCACACATTGTGGGAAGCAAATGCGGTGTTCAAACCGCGCTTTGCTGACTCACCTCCAAGCATTGGTGTTGAGCATCTGTAGCGTCATGATCATAGAGTGAGAGACTCACATTAGGTGTTTGGCCGTCAAGACGTCTTACTTCTTCGAGACTCCACAACTGACATGAAACTCTTCAGCCTTCGAGTGCAGTGGTTTTGATGATGAAGTGGAACTTGGAGCATGACGTGGATAGACCTGGGCTGCGCTATCATCGTCATCGTCCCCGATCATCTTCAGCAAGTCATCGATATCGTCCTACGGAGCTAAAATGAGATGAGTCGTTCCAATACATACCAACCGTCTCACGCACCACAGTTTTCTTTCGTAACGACGAGGATGCCCGTAAACTATCATCGCTGCGCGAGTTATTGGAATTGCCCGAATTTGAGCTCGCCAGCGCTTTCTTCGCACTTGGCTTATCTTGCATCACCTCCTCCACTTCGTCTAACAGGTCCTGGATATCCATGGTGGTTTGTGAAGCGATCCGAAGCCTCAAATGGCAATGGGCAAAAAAAATAAAACTGAGAAGGCGAAGTACAACGACCAGGTCTATTTTCTGCGATGCATTTGGGATCCAAAACCGCATAACCGACTTTTAAGTCGGTTATGCGGTTTTGATCACATTTAAAAATGTGATCTGCCTGAAAACGCGAAGCGTGTATGCAAGAAAAAAAAATCGCATTGCGCTCTTAACCAAGATTGATTACTGCATTCTCTACGCGGACATGGACGACGACGCCGGGCGTTGTGGAATCCGCAAGCGAGACTTGACCTCTGCATCCATTGCTTTGTACGCCTGAACGGTATCGGCTCGTTCACAGTAACCGTTCGCGGGCATCACGAAACCGAAGCAGCGCAGCACGTCCTCTTCGTCAAACTTGCTTGTTGCAAGGGAAAGCGAAGACGCAAGCTGCTGCTTGCTCACAGCATTCTCACGTACGCTCTCGGGCAACACTTGGACGCCACGAAACTGACGTCGGACAAGATGAGGAATCAGATCCGCCTTGATGCTCGCGATGTACTTCTTTTCCATGAGCAGGTCAAGAATCCAGTGCGAGAAAATGTAGAAATGTGCATCAAAAAGGTCTGTGTGCAACGTAAAGTTGGTCTTGCGCTTGGTCAGAGTCTTGGGAATATACATGTCCTCGTTCACGTGGACGGCCTGAGAAATCATCACGATGCGGGAGTCGCTGCCAGCCAACGCGATACAGTCTGTGAGATCCTTCTCACGTCGCGGCTTCTCACCCTTGGCTTTATCCAGAGGTTCCTGCTGCTTGAGTAGCATAGTCACGCTCGCGTCGTTGATGCGGTGCGCATCCGCGACGTTGTGTACCACGACATCAGTGATCAAGTCGCCAGCAATTACGATAAAGTCTTTCTTGATCTTGTCCGAGATCTCGCGCAGCGCATCGGCTGTTTCAATGTTATCCTCAACTTCACACAGCTCGATGTGGATCTTGCCGTCGTACTCGCGAGTGACGTAGTCCTGAATCTGCGGCAGCATGTCGCCGACCGTGACCACAATCACATCGGAGAATCCCGACGACTCGAGCAGGTTCAGCTGGTACCAGAGCAGGGGCTTCTTGTTAGCCGGCAGAAGAGACTTGGGCGTCTCGTCCGTGAGCGGGTAGAGGCGAATGCCGCGGCCACCCGCGAGGATGATTGCCTGGAACTCGGCCATCTTGGACGAGCAGCTCAATTGGGTCTGTCGCCAGTGATGCAGCCTTAGGTGCGCGTAGCTCCAAGTGCGAACTTAAGCGTATGGGTGCGCACTTTTCCGGGGAGAACCATGAACGAAGAGAGACTGCAGTTTGTTGCGCGTAGTCTGCATCCTCCTCGACGATGTGATTTCCAGAGCAACAGGCAGAGGACACTGGACGTTTATCAAAGTGATGCCATTACTATTGTGGTCTGGACGAGGAGCAAAAAACTCGTCGTGAACCCCATCTTAAATGTCCTCTCCGATTTACGCCTCAATTTCACGAATGCCGTTCGCGTCGACAATCTAAACGGGCGAGCGCGCAATGTGTCAGTGTGCAACCATTCCAAAACAGGTAGCAGTGGGAGGGGGCTGATGCTTACCTTGTAAATCCACTTGCCGTTGCGAACGAGGAAACGCATCTCCAACTCCTGGTGGCACTTCTGGAGAATCTGCGTTGCCTGCTCCACTGTGAGATCCGGCTATAAGACACACAGTGCGACCATCAGATCTTCAATTGGCAAATCCTTTCCCGAGCGCGTGCACCGACCTTCCATTCGCGATCAAAAATGGACAGACAGAAGTTCGCTCCGTAACCGTGGGCGCCAAAGTTCACCTTGACCATCGAGCCGAGGTAATCGATCCAGTGAAGCGACGGCACCGACTTCTTCATGTTTTCGGGTGTAACTTCGTCGTCTACTCCGCCGATGAGCAGGTTCACCTGGTAGGGAGACTTGCGCAGGAACTTGGCGAGCTCGCCACGCACGTAGTTGGCCGTGGCGTGGCCGTTGAGCGTGACTCCATTTCGCAGCTCGTACAGCTTCATGTTCTTCTGGATGTATTCGCCAAAGCCTACACGGTCGGCCTGCGGGCCGGTCGCGACCATGACCTTGTGGGCATCGAGCTCGACGTACTACGGACGCGGAAAGCATCGTCAGTTCCGCGCTATTCGCTGCCGCGAGGGAGCGCCGTTGGGTCGCGGACGCACCTTGTCCTCGTCGTCCTTGTACACGAGAATGGAGCGCGCGACCTTCGCGTCCGCCGCGAACAGCACGAAGTCCTTGCCGACGATACCAAACACCGACTCGGTCATCTTCCTCTTGGTTCCTGCGAGAAATCTTTGCGTAGCTTTCCAGGAGGGGAGCAAAGATTTCGGCCTATTGACAGCATTTCATCCAATCAACGATGATTAGTAGCGTGATTGGTAGATATTGTGCAATGTGAGTGCAAGTTGCCTTTTCACCTCTTGAGAAGCTGCTGGCATCACGACCTGCTTGTTGGGTCAATAGACACTCAAAACAGCAGCCCAACGAAATTGGTAGAGCTGGGGCCCTTGTCGGGACATGAAATTTAAAAACTCCTGTACTTGTCTACCGAGCGTTGTTGTCCTCGCCTTCCTCCACGACGTCGAACAGCTCGAGAATTTCGTTCTGGATGGCCACGGCTTTATCCTCGTTGCCACTCGCGCGGTAGGCTTCCGCGAGGTTGTGTTTAGCCATGATGGTCTCGTGGTGCTCGCTCCCCCACTTGGCCTCTCGCACAGCGACGACCTGCTCGTACAGCTCGATAGCCTGCTCATAGTGTCTTGCTTCTTTGTACACGAACGCGAGGTTGTTCATGGCCAGTGCCGTGAGCGTACTCTGCTTCCCGACGCGCTTCTCCAAGGTCTCAAGCGCCTCCTTGAGCATGTCCACGGCCTTGTTGGCCTGCTTGTTATGCCAGTGGATAATGCCGAGGTTGCACATGCTCAGCGCAATGTCGGGGTGCCCGGGCTCGAGTAGGAGGCGACGGATCTTGAGGCTCTCCTCGAAGCAGTCCTGCGCGCGATGCAACGCGCTCACGCGCTCCATGCCTTTGACCGAGTGAGCCATCGTCTGGTAGACCGAGCCGAGATTGTGGAGCGTAGTCGCGAACGACGCGTGCTGCTCGCCCACGCTCTCCTTGTAGATCCTCAGCGCGTACTCGTACGACTCGATAGCCTCCTCCATCTGTCCCGAGTTCTTGTACATGAGCGCGATGTTGGTGATCGTGCTCGCGTACACCGGGTGGGTCTCTCCGAAGTGGCTCTGCACGAGGTCGCGGCACTGGAGGCCGATCTCCAGCGCCGTCTCGTAGTTGCCCGCGCTGTACGCGTCGCGGATCTCGCGCTGCATGGCCGCGATGTCCTCTTCCACCTGCACGTAGCTCGCCTTGGGCGTGTGGTCGTGGCGAAGCACCTGCACGGTCGGACGCGCTTTCGTGGGCTGCTGGTCGTCGCCGGCGCTCGCGAAGCCACGAGCGGAGAGCGCGGGCGTTGGGCGAGCGCGTGTGCGCAGCGACGAGGCCAGCGGCGGCGCGCGTGGCGAGAAACGGCGCGCAGCAGCGAGCGTGCGAGCGTGCATTAGTGTCCTCGTCTGTGGGAATCGACGGTCAGGACCGGACCACCATAAAAGAATTGACAGAATGTGCATACCATGAGATATTGGTCTCCGTTATTTCTGTGGATCATCTCACCCCTAGAAGCCCTCGCCGGCGGCGGTGGCCTTGGGCACGCACGTCGCCACGGGCGAGCACGGCGCCGTGACGCAGTCGGACTGCAGCAGCTGGCAGGCCTCGTTCGGCCCACAGCGGTCGGCGTGGCACACGTCCACGCAGTGCGCGCGGAGCCGACCGCCGCCGTCCTCGCATCGCTTGTAGCGGCGGCACGTGAGCGTCGCGCACGTGAGTCGCGTCTGGCGCCCGCAGGCACCCTCGTGGACGACGGAGAGCTGCGGGATCTCGCACTTGGCGTTGTTGAGCATGCACGCGTTGAGGTACGTCTCGCCGTCCGAGCCGCACACGGGCGCGTCGGTGCCGGGGCACACCGAAGGCACGCACGACGGTCCACTACCACGAGCCTCGTGGGTCGTTCCCAGGTACAATTCCGAGCAGCTACTGTTCCCCAGCCTGGTGACGCGCGGGTCTTGGCAATTGGCGAACGTAAAGAGACATTCATTGCCGTAGGTGATACCGTTCGAGCCGCACACTGGCGCGTAGTCTTTCCCGCAGTACGGATTGCAGTCAGCACTTGTCTCTTGAACCGCTAGCGATGGCACACCGCCAGTCGAGGGAGCGTGACCCATGATGCAGAGCCCGTCGTACTGCTTTTCTAACTCAGGCGCCTCGCACTTGGACGAGAGTAAGTGGCACGGATTGATGTACGACCGCGAGTCGGTGCCGCATATTGGCTCGATAGCAACAGCGCCCGTGGGACACTCAAGCGTACAGTACGCGCTGAATTTATGGCGGTCTGTGTGAACATCCACGGCTGTGTCGACCTCGACCTCGTCCAACTCGACAGGCACATCAAACACGACCCCCCACACATCCCCCGTGGATTGAACCTCTATCGGGACGAGCTTGTTGTCACATGGGCCTTTGGATACGATAAAGAGCGACTCGCTCGGAGATTCGCAGTACGCGTTCTTGAACTGGCACTCGTTGCTATATGTGTATCCGTTCGAAGCGCATACGGGGTCGTTGGTGGCATCACATGCCAGGTCACCATTGTCACAGTCGTAGTTCCGAGATGATTTACCAGCCGGGGTTTCCCCGACACCACTTCCTTCAACTGAAGTATCAGCGACGACGGGTGACTCGATACCATCGCTGTCTGTGATTGTGGGACTAGTGACGCCGTCAATGTCAATAGGCACGTCAAAGACTTCTTTCGTGAACGTAATGCCGTCATTATCACCGTCGTCTACTGATTGGACTTGCAGAGCTGCGTCGTCGCTGCATGTGCCATTAGACACAATGTAGAATGTGTCACTAGGATTTTCGCAATACGCGTTCTTGAACTGGCACGGATTGCTATAGGTGCGCCCATTGGATGTGCAAACTGGGCTGTAAACTTGCGGGCATGTCAGATTTCCATCACATACAATAGTCTCGGTTGCCATTGGGAATGGAGTTGGTGTCAGCGTCTCGCTGGCAGTGGCAGTAGCAGTAGCAGTAGCAGTAGCAGTAGCAGTAGCAGTAGTAGTAGCAGTAGCAGTAGCAGTAGCAGTAGCAGTAGCAGTAGCAGTAGTGATCGTATCATCGACTTCTTCGCCATATGGCAGCATCATGGAGGTAGAGAGGACAGCGAGAAAGACCCCAACCCACGCCTTCATCGTTCTGCAGTTCTCTTCGAGCCGTTCGAATCCAAATTATGTGGGGAAATTCGGCTTCTATCGCCTTGAGCGAAACGACTGTTGAGGGGCTATCTATTATTATTTATGAACATCGCATGTTGTTTGGAGTTTCGTGGCTTCTCATGTACGGAACGAGTCGTGTGCTGTCACAGCGCCGGCTCAAGCATTGTCGAAATTTCCCATAATTCTTGAGTTGGTTTACAGGTTCACTGGACGAGTGCGCAGCCCAGAAACTCGCGCGCTCTCTACGGTGTGCGGGACGATGTGACGGCCGCCAATTTCTAAGCGTCGCCGCGCGGTGGCGCGGCGGCGAAGAGCAATGGTTCTAATTTTGCAGTTGACCTTTTTTAAACTCTTTCAGCTCGGTCACACTAAACCCAAGTTAATTTATTACATTACGCGGAGTCTTTTTGGTTCCCAGGATAATGGGCTTCGCCCAATAACCAATACAGATTCTGAGAGTTATCCATACAATTTTGAAGACAACCAATTCGAACTTAACAGGGTGTGCTTCGGTACTTATTAAACGAGGCCTTTTTTACAGGCTGATTAGACCTATTAGGCCATTGCTCCCCTCCAGATTCGAATTACGGTAGACAAAAGGCGTGATCAGAACGCCAGTAAAACGCACTACACACATGTCTACTTTTTATGGTTCAAAATTTTATTCCGGATTTCGTGAAAAAAACCAGGGCTACTTGACTCGTGGATCGCTTGTTAAAACAAGCGATCCACGAGTCAAGTAGCCCTGGTTTTTTTCACGGAGATTCAGTGTTAATTCTGCAGTTGAGATTTTTGTTTAAAAAATCTCAACTGCAAAATTAACACTGAATCTCCCAGTCAACCGAAGCCGTTCACCCAGGGTTAGCCAAAAAGCGATGGATCGTAGAAACGTTTTTATGCCGTTAAAAGGATTCTCCTCTCGTAAAAATGTTTAAACTATCGTACTGTATTTACTCCAATTGCGAACCCCCCTGCAATTGTAAACCCCCTAAAATTGCACTCCTGTCCCGTGGACCACCCAGCTTAGAAAACCCTCCCTGAAATAGTACTCCCGTGGGCAGATCCACCAATTTGCCGCGGGGGCACATCCTCCGATGTGAGTTCCGAAACGCAAGTTCACCAACGAGAAGTAGCTCGATGCCATCGCTCAAGCAGCGGCCACCTCCATCCGCGCGGGATCGAACCACTGGCCTCTTCCATGAGAACTGGTAGGCCGACCAGCAACCGCATGAGGTTACAAACCCCTCCCAAAAATAGTACATCTGTTCGTGGAGGGCTTACTAAGGACTAAGCCCGGGTTCGCAATTGGAGTAAATACAGTAATTACAGTTAAAACGTTTTTACAAGTTTGTCATTTCTGGTGCCAAAAGCGCGTGTCCGCACGTTGGAGTGCACATTTGCATGCCGGATCGGCAATCTTCAGAACGAGTGGACCTGGTGTCTCCTCCTGCCGAGTTACCGATCTGCAAGAGCGCAAGCAAGAGTCAATGACAAAGCCACTCGGTACCCCTCGAGTCGTGGGAACCAAACGTTCGCAGTCTCTGCTCGAGACTTGGCGGAAAGAGAGAATGGGACAGCCTGCTTCCCACGCGCGCCAGCAGTTCGTCGAACTGACACCAGACCAACTGCGACGGCTTACGTGCGACCCGGTCGATCCCAAGAAGCCGCTTCTTTGTGTCCACTGCATGCGGACGTATACTAGCCGCCAGCCTGCACTGCACTGGTTTCCGGCACGAGCTGACTCACTCACACGCCACATACTGGAGTGTCCGGGGTACTTTGCAATGTTTACCGCTCCAGTCGCTGAACAATCTTCTCGGTCTACCAATGGGTCCACGTCACCACCTTTTGTGAATGGCCAAAACGCACAGCTATTATCTCCTTCCTCAGCAAGACTCGAGCGTGAGGTATTCTGAGCTTCTCCGCCGCCCAGGTCGCGGCACGTTCCCCCATCTGCCGTTATGGCTCCCGCACAGCGTGGGCTAGCTGTTCCTGTTGTGGCACACACACGACGAGCAACCTCCCAAGTGGAACTTCGCAAAAAAAAGCAGACGAGAATTGACAACTAATTCGCCGCCAGCAACTCATGCGACTACCTCCTCTGTTCCAAAATATAAGCGGTCGCCAGTATTAAGCCTGTCCCAAAATATAAGCGTTAAGTACGATTTATGTGTCTGAAGCGTTCGCAATCGAACCACCAATCGAACTTAAGAATTGTTCAGCCTTGCTGAAGATACGTGGGCTGCACTGCAACGACCTCGGCAGAAGGCCGTTGCGAGAGATGGGAGGTCAAGTACTTTTTGCAGCCGTCCACGTTCATCGCGGCTTGGAGGACGGACTGGAACGTCAAGAAAACCTTGTCGATTGACTGGAAGGAGAGTTGCCTGTTCGCCTCGTCGACGTTGTCCAAGAGCTGATCGATTGTTCTCGCTTGTTTCTTGTGGTGTAGTGACTGTAGTGAAGCAAAAAAGCCGAAGTCAAGGGCGTTAGAATCGGGAGAGTTCGCTGGCTGCGGACGAATGCCGATGTCCCATCCACTGTAACGAGGCTGGCCTCGTTACGTCACGTACACTGTGGAGCAGTGTAGGAAGCGCGCAACACAGGGACTTGTGTTGAATCAGGCAAATGGGAAACTGAATTTATGGATTAGGAAACCTAGAAAAACCTACTCTTTGTATATAAAACCTCGCAGATCTGCCCTCGGATTTCTGCCATCCACTCAATCACAAGACCCTAACGTGATTGGTGGGAAATCGGGATAATATCGTAGGATATTATCCAATCAGGAGACATCGCAACCAGATGGGTTCACGATGTTCCTATCGGACACCATTGACATGGGTCCGTACTATGTAATGGGCACACCCCGTTACATCCACCGTCGGCATAGGCCGCAAGAACCCCCGGATCATTTTCAGTCACGTGGGGCTTGGCGTTGTCGTGTTGGAGAATCACACGCTTGCCGGAACCCGCCGGTTACACCGCCTTGATTTGTGGGGGCACCATCGTGCAGATTGCACGGCGGTAGATTTCTCTATCGACCGTGAACGTCTTCATCTCGAGCGTGCCGGCTTGCCGATTATTACTCGATCGTTTCGCAGGCTCGTACACGACGAAAGGCCACAAACCAATCTCACCATCCCACAGACGATGGTTCTTCACCTCCCAACACGGGCGGGCCACGGCAACGAGGAACATCACCTTAATAATGTGGTTCTTGTTCTTGATCGTGAGATAGGGAACTTTTTCAGTTTCTGAGAACTAAAAACGTTGCTTCACTTTCGTCAGATAGAACCATTTCTCATCAAGATGAACGTACTCCAGCATGGCATCAAAATGGAGATCACCGCGGGGACTGGGACAGACGAAGCGAAGAGCAAACTTTACACGAGCAACACGCTAGTCATCGGTGAGAAGCGGCTTCACATGAGCTGTATGGCAATGAAAAACGCCGGCACGGAAGTAGTTGTGGAGCGTAGATTCAGCGAGACCGAAGGCATTCGCTAAAGTACGAATCTCAGTCCTCTCTTCGAGAGGAATGCATACAGCATGGTTGAGATCATGGCAGAACTCCTCCGTCATGCGCGACTTGCGGCCGCTGCGGCCCTTCCTCCCGCTCTCGTAGTTGATGGAACAGCCGTTTTTGATGTCCTAAACCGCCCGCCGCCACAATCGCGCGATCTGGTCATCACTACACTCGTTGGCGCGGGCGCACTCTTTGATGGAGCCGACGGGCGGCACTAGCTCGACGCTGATGGAGAGCAGGAACGCTACGGATACTGCGCACTGCGTGGGACGGAGGTTTCTTCGCTTCTGTCGTGTTGACGCGGCCGTTAGCTCCTTTTTAAGTGGGTCAAACCGAAAATGGGCCGAGGGCGCGAAGTTTGAGTGGTTATATCTTCGAAACCACGGCGCCAAAGTGCGCGCGAAAAGTACCAGAAAAACCGCAAAGAATTCAGCTTTATTTTAAGCCAATCAGATCAGCAACAGAGCGTCATTGGCGCTTAATCGGAATTTTATGTTGGAACCGCTCATATTTTGGGACAGAGGAGGTACGAAGAACTGTACCAGTTGTGACTTCGTCAGTTTCAAATCGATAATGGTCTCCCCGATAGTTTTATCTCAAAGAAAAGCACGCGTCGATTCTTCACGCTGCTTAAACCCCACCTACCGAAACCGAAAGGACTCGGTGGAAAAAAAAAATTGAACCGATTTGGAACTGAATCAATCGACGAGGAAAAGCCGCTTTGCAAGTTGCCCAGGACACGACCGACGGATTTTGTCTGACGTGTGGCAGAACATTCAAAGGCCTCATTTAATGGGCTGCCAATTATCGATTTTCGGAACTGTGGCTACCTTTGATTTCAAGTCAGTCGGATCCCGTCACGTTGTCCTCGCGGTAGCCTATCAGATAGAGATTATCATGAAAACATTTTTCGCTGACGCGTGTAAGTTCGGGGCCGTCATCACAGACAACGCTCGTCAATACGCTCGAGCGCGATGTACTCTTCAACCCCCATGGCCCGATCTGGTGTTCCTGTTTTTGCTAAGGACATGCGATCAACAACCTTGTGGAGGCTGTTTTGAAGACGTCATTTGGGACGATTGCGAGCGATGCCACCTCGATTGCCAATGCACTCACGATTCTCCGATCTCGACGCCAAAACCGGCGATGTACAAACTTTCACGCGCACTGAAATCAGTGTCCGAGGTATGGAGTGAGTTTACCACTGATATCGCCCGGGACCCTCTGTGCAGCACCTCGAGCAGTACGTATCATCGTGGCGGCTTGATGAAGCAGAGCGAAAGTGTTTTAACAGGAGGCATGTCTAATATGACTCAATCTGACAACTAGCCGACAGAAGTGGTGTGAGAGAGTGTGAGGTCGTCGCAGTGCTGGACGCCGCTTGGACTGAACGGATGGGCTTAGATGCGTTCATAAAGGAGCTGAAGGAAATCGAAGCCGATAGCGTATACGATGCAGCCATAGTTGACGTGGGGCACGGATACAACACATAATTCTCTGTAACACTTTACAATGAAGGTGGAATTGGCACTTGGGCGAGCTGCTATGGACCACTACTATACAATTTTCAAGATACCAATACCTTTCACAATACATAAATTAACTGCAATACGGGATTTTTATCTATTCAAGAAGCATACCCCTCTCAAACCAATTTTTCTGAGCAAACCTGCGAACAAATTTAAGTTTGCTGTTTTGCGAAAATTTATACAAATATGGGAAAGTGATCTCGACAGAGCTGGTAGTTCTCCTTCGGAGCAATGCCAGTATAATACCTTTCAGGTTCTCACTAAGGGTGGACGCTAACGACCGTGCTTGCCACGGCAGGAGATTGAGGGTTCGGGGAAGCAGATCACTGTTCATTGAAAGGACCACGCATGCCTCGGCACAAGCCCACATGAAACTTTGCAAAATAAACCGGTATCACATCGGTATTTTGGGGGCCATCACACGGGCAAATGAGCTGCAGAATCAAGTCACTAAAATTGTGTCCTTAAGACGGGGCTCGGCTGGTATTTTTCACATGCAGTCATGTAAACTACATCCAAACCATCAAGCAAATCGTGTTGACTCGGAAAAGAGGATTTGCTTGTGCTTGGTACTTACACCTAACCACGAAATCCGGCGACCAATCAAATCGCTCCATTTTTGCCTCGGCAAAGCAAAAGTGGTCGTTAGCGTCGACCCTAAAGATACACCCACTTTTGTTTTAAACAACTTGAAGTTTATGACAACTCACTTGTACTGTATGGGGCAGTGCGGACCACATATGAACCAAACAGGAACTGGAAGTGCCCAGTATTCAGAACCACCCGGTGGGCGATAACAGGCTCGTTTAAGACGAAACGAAGCATCGCTGCATCATTTGGGTGACTCGTTCGTCTGTGGTAACGCGGTCGGCTAAAACTGGGGCCGAGCCGTGCACACAACAGACCTTGATCCTTGATTCGAGTGGCAGCAACTTACCACTGACGTCAACAGGCCGTGAAAATCGCTGTGGCCTGGACCGTGGGCGCTCTGAACTCCGGAGTCGGGAGGGGAGGGGGGGGGGGGGGGGGGAGAGAGAGACCAAGGGGTCGTGAATCCCTTGGTTTTCCGGCTCTGGTGGCTGCGTGTAGATCGAGGACACGCGGCCGTCCGGTCAAGCGCAGAGCCGATCGGATCAACCTCAACACGGTTGTGCCGGATGCGTAAGGTGTCGTACAAATGTGCTTGATGCTCAAACATTTCGTCGTGGTGGATACGTAGGTTACACTTGATCTTGGCTTTGAGAACGCTGAAGCAACCTTCGATAGGGTTGCACATCGGAGAGTATGACCCAAGTCGAAGCAGCACTAAGTCATATCCACCCTCGACGCGAGCTTCCGTTTGGTTGTGGGCGGGAGCATTATTAAACACAATCACGATCTTCTTATCCGCGTAGTTGGCGAGATACTCGTCGGATGCCTTGACAGTCATAAATCTCCTGGACGAATGCTGCCTTTTGCTCCATTTTGATCGATCCCCGTTGGCTCTCGGACAGGATGACACCTCCTACTGTCGACACAGCACACTGGATCTGCAGATTCGGACCCTTCGACGGTGGCTGCGTGAAAATGGCGCGCCTTTCTTAATGGCTCGCCTTTCTTAGAGCGGCCCTGCATCCGGGCGCAGTACAGATTGAAATTAGTCTCGTCGTAGTACACAATGTAGTCGCCATCCGCGATATCCTGTTGAAGCTTTTTTGCAAACTCCTGTCTCTTCTTCTTGTTGACCTCATTGTTACACGTCACAGGTTCAATTCACACCTACAGTACACTCCATACACAAAACTTGAGAACTCGCTGACACGCTCGTGAGACAGCATACCTTACCTTCTTCACCGTGTACAGAGCACCACAAAGGTAGCGACTAACTGTACTCTGCGAGATACGTACGTTGTAGTCTAAGAGTACGATGTTGCTGATCTCGAGCAGCGTAAGAGTACAGTCGTCGTCGATGTAACGTTCGAGTGCCTCCACAATCTCTGGGCTGACCTTGGTGCGTTTACCGCGGGCACCACCACGCCGCTTGTGGACGACGGTACCGCGCTGAACTAAACGCCATGCTTTCGAATCACTAATACCATTGTGCTTGGTGATGACCTTCCAATTGGCGCCATTGTCGAATGCCTCGAGCACACGCAACTCGGCAGAAATGTCACGCTTTCTTCTTTCCTTGGGCAACTCAAAACAAAGAATGGCGCGACAACTTTGATGTAGCGGGACCGGTTCCCCGCGGACTTTCCCGGAATTCCCCATCTGTGTGGGACCGGGAACTGTCAAGAACCACTGTGGTTCTTTAGGATAGGTCTAAAGTTGTGTACTACACACTAGCTGGGTATTTATACCCAGTTTCCGGTTGTGCCACACTAATAGTACCGGGAAATGCGGTACCTCACTCTACTGGCGAATATTACCAGCCAGTTAGAGATTTCAGGGAAGTCCTGGTATATTACCGGTTCTAGCGGAAAACTACCGTTAGTTTCGTGTGTGCCATTAGCCGTCCGTACTGGTCCGCGAACCCATTGGAATCTGATTCGCACCCCCCGGTACCTCCTCGATTCTGGTCTAGTAAACAGTTTCTCCCGGTTATAAGAGGGACGGGGCAACCGGCCCACCCTCCGTAATAGACTTCCTCTTTTGCCTTGTCAGCTCCAAGTCTTCGGGCCTACAACAGCAGTTGTATCGGCGGCCACCTCGACATCCCGGTTCTCTAAGGTACTGGCTGTGTGTTGGAGTGCTCAGGCGGTGTGTACTGCGTGTGTGTGCGTTGCCCTGTGAGTCGTGGAGCCGATCAAGTGACTGGGTGAACCGGTTTCCTGGTTCGATAACCTAAGGGAAGTGGCTCAGGCCACGGACTGAGGGTTTTTATAGTGTGGTGGCGAGCTGTATTAACTGGGAAACCCGGTAATACATTCTAT
Organism: Pythium myriotylum; assembly: GCA_023091665.1. Lineage (NCBI taxonomy): Eukaryota > Oomycota > Peronosporomycetes > Pythiales > Pythiaceae > Pythium > Pythium myriotylum. Next base: position 1,256,295 of record JALJCQ010000009.1, read on the forward strand.
TGTATTTGTCTTTGTTGCGTTCGCTCCGGTCTGGGACCGGTTGCTTGAACTGGTTGATCGCTCCGTACCGTCACAGTCCCCCCTTTTCCCTTGCATTTCCGGAGTATCTGAAGGTTCTGGCAACCGGTTTGCCTACCAAGACAGCATCGGGTAGCGGGTCATTTCCTCTATTACCCAGCTTCTGAAGAACCGTCAAAGGGTACACAACGTGAGGTGCTAGCCGGGTGAGCATTCTATCTCGCTTGCGCTAGTCATCTTTGGATATCTGCGTGGAGAAAGCTTTGCCCACCTTCTGCGATCGCTTTTTGCCTGCTATTGCAACCGGGTTAGTCTGTCGTGACTGAACCGGAATCGCAGCAGCAGCAGAGCGTGAGCAGCTAAGTTTGGCAAGTGTTTCCCGGCTCCTAGCGCTACCCCTTCGCTAGTTGGAGCCGGGTGGATTGTCAAAAACGTACGACCGCTACATCACACAACAGTGGCGCTGCGCCAAAGCAAACAAACGCAGCTCAACCACTCAGTCCCGGTGGCTGAGAACAGCTCGAGACAGTCCCGCAATCTCCCGCCCTTTCCTCCCGCCAAAAACGTTTCACTTTGATTGGGGATTTTTTCATTTTGATTGCAAACCTTAAAATATTATTTTGTCCCGCCTAGAAACGGAATATATCAGTTTCATTTTGGTTGCAAGCCTTTTCATTTTGACCGGGCAAAGGTGTATAACTGCTTCTGGCTCATTTGTGACAGCAGCTCGTACTTTTCTGGCGTAGGCCCGACACGATGGCTGTGCAAAGACCTCGTGCAAGCACAGCGGGTGGTTAGGAAACTGTGCTGTCATAATCGTTGCGTCTTGAACGAGCACATCCCTTGGAGTAAGAAGCAGTGTCGCAAAGCCTTGGCAAGCAATATCGTTGACAAGGTGGCTCTTCTTTCAAACCGCTGCTTGCGGAAAAACCGCTTGCACAAGCGATTCTGGTGCGGGTACGATTGCTCTTTTCAAGAAAAAGCTTCCCCCTGCAGGGTTGAAACCTGCAAGTGCTCCTGTAGAGTGTACGTCCCGTTATCATTTCTCAACCGCACGCATCAACTTCATGCACTCCGTGTGGGCGATGCATCTGTAGACGAATTTACCATGCTTTCCTCCGTGGTTACGGAAAAAGGAGTAGGATCCACCAGCAGTCAATTCCATCGCGCCAAGTGCGTCGGCTTTCGTGCTGTGCGTGGGCACATGGTCGTAGCGACGTGCGGAGAACTCCACCTTGCTCTCGCATCAACGACAGGGACAAGTTCGTCTATAGTCATCACTGAGAACTGAGAAGTGCGACCAAGAGGAGAATCGCCCTGACCAACTTGCAACTTGGTGACCAAGCTGCAGTCGTGCCCTGTCTGCCAATATAAATGTATTATCAAATTGTTGTTTACATAAAAAAATTGTTTTTAACAAAAAATCCACGAGTCAAGTAGGACTTAAACACTGTTTTTCGGAGTTGGACCTCCCAGTGCGAAATCCGGAAATGCGCAAAGAAATCCGGAGGTGGCACTAAACGATAGCAGACAGCAAGGCGATCAAGAATATCCAACTTACACTTCCACCCGATGCATGGTTGTCGAGAGAATGAATTGTGTGCACCGTCACCAGGTGGCATGTGAAGAGCACTTCCATCTCGTGACTAGGGCTAGGTCCATCTCGTTGACAGCTGTTCCACCTCACATGAACTGCAACTTCTCATGTATTATCGATTCTTACCGGTACTGGAATAGTCCACTGCGAGACTGCTGCAACTGCGGCAAGTCGGTCGACGGCCAAAAACCACTCGAGGCACTCCACGTCGCTCAAGCACCTTGGGCACGAGCAACTGGGTCACGGCCACACACCAGAGGACGATGAAGACGACGATGAAGAGGACGACGCGAATGACGATGCGGACGACGGCTGCGGCTGCGGTGCTGACTGCGGCCACGACGAGGACGGACCGCATCTGCTCCACATGAGGCCCGGCGAACCACTCGCCGTCGTCGGACGCGTCGTCCTCGCACGGCGGTATGCGCACCAGCGGCAGCAGCAAGAGCAAGCGCGTGGTGCTGTCAATCCACGAGAAGCAGCAGGTGCTCCAGCGGCTGGACATGGGCGAGCAGCCGGTGGTCGCGCGACTTTGGCACCAGCCGGCAGGAGGTCTCGAACATCAAGAAGAACCGCGCGCGGATCCTCGTGTTCCGCCTCGACGCCACACACCTCTCGAGCCTGCGCCGCAAGACGCTCAAGGCCACGACCGAGTACCACTGGAGCGTGGAGCAGGAGCTCAACCGCTGGCCCATCCACCAGCGCAGGCTCGGCCGCGGCGTCTCGCCCGACGCGCGCGTGCACAAGGCGACCGACGTGTTCATGCAGGACGCGGCCGACGACCTGACTCAATTCACGCTCAGTCACTGCAAGTTCGGAGCTTTTGTGCTAAAGTTCCGCAATCTGATCGGCATCAAGCTGTACGCTCGTGAGATGGGGAGCTGAAGCGGCGATTACTGATTTCCATCACTCTCGGATGTGGTATCTGCTTGTTGTTCGAGCAACTTTACTGAGCGCAACACTGCCTCTGGGCTCATTGACCACGACTTTCCCCATCTGCTCGGAACTCGTGGAGATTCGTCGCGACGAATCTCCACGAGTTTCCTAGTGATCGTGAGGCACGGTGGCCACCAGCTATTGCGCTGGTGCTGAAATACTGTGGACTCACTGAGTACCCACCGAAGTTAGCTCTTTTGGGACTGCAGGGGCTGTCGCTCACCGGGAATGAGATATTATAATAGTGATGCTTCCAGCAAAGGCAATCGAGACGCCGGACTGTAATCCATATGGCTGTGCGAGGAAATCCGATCCCCCAACTAATACCAGAAGACGTTGACATCTCCGAAGTGACAATATGGTTGTTTTATCTTGACTCGTCTAACATTGCAATTCTGCCTCCGTGGATGACCGACGAAGCGTTTTGGGAGCGAGAAGGAGCCGTGACTGCCGGAAGAACTCCACTGTGTGAAGCCATTCTCAAAGCCAACCAGAGCGAGAGAGATTCTCAGCCGTGGATATCCCGGATCGACTCCACGAAGATCGAAGAGCTTGGGCTTATCCTCTTTCTGTGGACGAGAGAATAAATGAGGTCCAGTAATGGTCAAATACACCCAGGAAGCCACGAAGTTGAGAGCACTCATTCTCGGCTTCTAGCACGCGCCTCGACGCACTCCTATTGCGAAGTAAATTGAAGGCACATGACGTTGACGTGTGTGTATCAGCTCTGTTTGCAGTAGCAGTTAGATATCGAGACCTCTGGTGTTCATGATTGGGCGAGATTCCTTTCCCCTGCTCTACGCACTTTGAAACAAGTCAGGAGAGTTTGAATGTACACTTCTGGTCGTTCCGAAGACCAGTGGGCTTACCCGCTTCGTGTTTCTCATGTTTGCCGCCGTGAACGAACTTGTGTTGTGCTCATAGATAATGAAGCGCAAACGCAGCTGACGGACCGTTCCTTCGTCAGCTGACCATCTACATTCGCTTCCGTTTGGACCTGAGGTTGTTGATCTCCCTGCTCAACTGAATATCATCAAGATCACACTGGAATCCCTTTCTGACTTCAGTTGGACAATCTTCAGTTGAAATAGTTGCATTCTCCGTGAGGACCTGCTCGATGAATTTAGTCAAAGGCTGTGTACGCCGCCCACGCTTCCGTGCCGGGTTTCCCGCGGTAGTGGAGACTTCAGTGCTGTTCGTCGGATTCACCTCCTGTTGCCCCTCGGTAACGCCGTCCAGCGAGTCGATGGGTACACTATGATGAGGCTGAGGCGGGGGGCGTGCGGGCCGCCGCTTAAGCTTGGCAATCTCTTGTCGAATCTCGTTTTCGCCGGGTAAGTCGTAGCGACCAGGGTGCGCACAGCAGATAAGCTCCAACATGCGACCGGGTCCTATCCTCTTTGACGGATTCTCTTCACCCAATCGGAACATCACCTCGATCTCACTGTGGAAGTTGCCGACATATCTTTCGCCGTATGACATACCCCATGCTGGTCGCTCTGCCCAACCTCTCGAAAAGAGCAAATAATCAGGTCCATCACCGTCACGTGTGGAATCGACGTCGGTGTCTCCAACAGTGGTTGCTTCATGGCCTGCTCTGTCACGGATGCTGCAGTCGTTCTCATTGTTTAGGTCATTGCCGTTAGGAGAAACTATCGTCTGCGGATCTCGAAGAACGACATCACCAACACGCTGCATCTTCAGTGCCGTTCGAATTGCGTGTGCAATGGCGTCCCGGTTAGCGACATCATCTTCAGTCAAAGCTTCTTTTTCTAACACATTCCTCGCAGGCCTCGTTCGCCGTCGAAGTTGTCCTTGCGTTGCAATTCCAACTCCCGTCACGCGACCTACTCGAACAGCAAGCTCAATCGCCTCCTCTCCTTCGCATTCCTCGCCTTCTGATTCATCATCACTTGGTGGTGGCGCATGGACCACCGAAAGTTCGGTCTCGTCCTCGTCATCCGCGTCAGCATGACCGGCTTCACGGGACGGTTGGCTGCTTCGTTTTAGTTGAATCTTGCTCGACGACACTGGTTGGGAAACTAAAACACACGAGCCCTTAGATGGGTTGCAGAGGAATTGGAACCCCTTCCCAATCCCAGAGTACTCAAAAAATGTAACCGTGAATGTTGGACAGCTTGCATATCCATCCGCGGGGTTCGGCACTGCGCTCGTGTTGTGTCTCTTCAGTTTGATGTGATTGGCACGTTTCACATGCTTTCGAATCGTGGTCTCAAAGTTCTCCACGACCTTCACTAGTCGGTCCAACGTCTCTCGGTCATGCTCGATGAGCTCCACAACTGTGTTTGGCAGACCGCCGTGGCTTTTGAGTGCAATAACAGCCTCAGTAGGTGTCACACAATTGTGCTTTTCCTTAACCCACGAGCGAATCACCCCCATTGATCTCGCGAAGTGCGCATCGATGATACCCTTGCCATCTTGTGTTTCAGTGTGCAGAAACTCGTCGATCTCAACTCCGTGGATCCATGAGAGAAAGGGAAGGATCAGTGGGATGAATATGTTCTGGTAGCTGGTAGCGTTGTCGGACTGCAGCACCATTCTCTTCAGACTGGGTTGATCGATCTTGACGCGCACCAGAAGAGCCTCAAGAATCGACACAACCGCCTCTTTATCCTGCTTGTTATCCCCCTTGCTGATGTGGTCGTAGTACAGCTTTCGAGGTTCTATCACTGGAGGTGCTTCAGTCGCATCTGCCACTGAGGTATGAAAGTACTGGACGACGGTCCCATGCCAACTAATACCGCGCTTGCCGTAGTGATCCACGGTCTTTTCACGATGATACATGGGTTCAAGCTTCATCTTGAAGTCAATCAGAGCCAACGCTTCTAGAGTGCTAACTTGCTCAACTTGACGGTCGCGTATCTTCTCTATGGTTGATTGGATTGCGAGTTGTTGATTGACAACCCGCACTCTGTGGCCGAGGTAGAGGCGCGCCTTGTGAGCACAATCGTCGATGACCTTGAAGACGGACGGGTGAGGATCCACAGACTGCAATTTGGTTTTCAGAACGGAGTACAGGCGGAATACCTCACGACAGTCGTCGCAGATTACGTTCGTTGGCGGAGGGCAACTGCTGGTGCAACCCACCGTCGCTCTGTGTGTGCATGTGTTTGTACGATCGCCGAGCCCATAGCGAACGTGATGAAGAATGCATCCTCTTTCATTCTCTCGAAGCTGAGAGTCGAATCCGTACTTGAGGTACACCTCAACGAGATGGAGATGACTCAAAAGCTCTCCTTGCTCCTCACCGGGTGGGATCAAATCCCTGATTATCCGTTCAAGTAAGACAGTTGAATCATTGACCAAAAAGCCAACAACATAATCGACAGCGTTCCGTTGCTGTGCTTCGCCGTTGGTCAAGGTGGATACGATATTGAAAAACGTGGATCTCTTGATTGTCGGAGCATTCGGGTTTTCAGCCATGTGGGCCACGTACGCTTGATAGATGTGTGTTCTTGTCTGTCGACGCATTATGGACGGAAAAACGAAAGCTTGGTCACCCACACGCAAGCGCTTCGTTCCCCACGAGAAAAATGACACGTATGTCGATGATATCATGAACGCTACTGCGTCTTCCACTGCCATCGGATCGAAACGTCGCACGCTTCGTTTTGTTTTCATGAGTAGATTGCCTCTCTGCAGCTCCTCTAAGTCCTCTCGCCCCTTGACGAAAGTTCGTTTAGCAACGTTCACACCTTCGAGGTTCTGAAGCTCAGTAAGTGAGAGTACAGAGAGACACGCGCGTAGCGCACGCCTTTCGATCGATCCCTTCTGCGTTTTGGAGTAACAGGCGATCAAATTGGCTAAAACCTTGAGTGCAAGAGCTTCTCTTCCTTGGTGGACAACCTGCCGCCCAATGAGATCCCACAACGCCTTCCCCGAGGGCTCATCACCGCCGCAAAACAAGAAACAAACCTGATCAATCGCTTCCTTAGTCACTTTCACAGCCGCCTTCACAGCACTGTTGTCATAATCTTTCCACGTGGTTTGGGTCGAGCGCATTTCTGCCGATGGTGCGTGATTTTTGAAGTACTGCACGAGCATGGGTAGGTCGAGGGCATGGAGAACGTCGGCTACGCGCGGAAATCGGAACAATTGCGTTGATAAACGACTGGGGACCTGTACTGCTTGATGTTGGCCTGATGAACGGGTCTGAGGATGTTGTTCCACGTGCGCCGATCTGCCGGGGGCTTGGGGAGTCATCGGTGACTCAAAAAATGCCCCAGGTTGGTAAACATTTGCGAGGCGTTTGGGTAACTTCTCTGGCATTACCCGGATAGCTCCGTCCTGTCCTACGCGCCTTGACAGGTTGACTTCGACCGATATTCCGTCATGGTCGCATCCACAGTAACTGCACAGCTCGCAGATAGCACAACGCCGTCTCTTGTGCCCACAGGTCAATGGTGGTCTCTGCCCTCCCGTCTGGCTCATGATTCGATGGATTGGTGGTCTTACTGGACTGGAAATGCGTCGCTCAGGGGTCTCAAGGAGTACACGCGGGGAACTTCGACTTTCCTCATCGGCTGATCTAGCCTCATCTTCACTCAGGCCATGAGCATCTGACCGTGATGTTGCATATTCGTTCATATTGACAGTTTCAAGTGTCAGTCACACCAAGAGCCACTTTAACTTGCCACCCTATTGGCTTGATCAAGGGCCCTGTCCTCCAGTAGCGTGCGCGGTTGATGGCGAGCTTGCGGCTACCTGCGTTGGCGTTTGGTACTGCTCTTGCAGTAGCTTAGGCTGGTGGTGGACTCGCTTGTGGTGGCAGTCGTGCTCAGTCTCGTGTTGAGGCGGCTCGCGCTGGAAGTCGTGCTTGCTTGCGCTGGTGGTCGTGCTCGGTCTCGTGCTTGGTGCTGGTGGTGGGCTCGCTTGCTTTGGGAGTTGGTATTCTGGGTGACCTGACCGTTTGTCTGTGCGTTCAGTTGTACCGACATATGGGCACAGTGTGTTGGTACCAACGACCACTGTTCTGTTGAGACGGATTCGTTTTGGACGAGGTGGCGCCACACCGACGGCTACATCTCCATGCAAATCGGATCACGCATGGCACAGCTCTATACGGAACGTCGAGCACAGGAAGAATAAAACTCAAATACGGACTTTATTGGTTTAGCTTTCGCTTGAGTCCCACGAGGAGCGAATTCAATACAATCGCGTTCGCATCGACTGCTTCGATCAGATCATTCACAGACTCTTCGAGATCTTTAGCTGGCTGGCATGCGGGGTTGGCTTCGGTGGCGATCATCTGCCGAAGTTGAACGTCGAGTATCTTGTAGTCGGAGTGGTTGCAGAATTTGTGGTCAAATCGCATGCTGTCTTTCACGCAGCACGGACAAAACTTCGTACAGGCGCACGCGATGTTGGCTTCGAGCGAACGTGAGTGGAGTTGTTGCTTGCGCCAGCAGTCGGACGTTCGATATGCCTTCTGTAGCACCGGGAGCGACTTGATTATGGGGGTTGCACGCGGACAAAACTCGTTCCACTGGTGGCACAGCACGCTCTTTTTCGCCTTGAAGAGCTTCTTCGACGACGGATCCTTGAAAAGCCGCCACTGTAGAAAGTATTGTATAAAGCAGTGAGAGGTCAGTCCTGCAGCTGGTACCTGCGCAGCAAGAAGTGCGTGTGTATCATACAATGGCACCGCACAACCCTTCTCCCTGTGACCTTCGTCATGTTGAAGGTATACTCGCTCCCACGGCTGCACACTCAGCTTCCGTTCGCGGGCAACTTGCGTTGGCGTTAACCACGGAAAAGGATCTTCGGTTAGACGAAGCCCGGACTCCGCACACTCTCCCTGGAGAGAGCTCCGTCCGTCTGGACGGTGCGGGCCCACATCGGCGCTCGAGATGGCCGATGGCGGCGCCGATGATGCTGGAGTCGATGGGGACGGTGCACGCTCGGTGGACGTTGCTGGAAGAGGCGGTTCTGAACCTTCTTGGATGGCCAAGAGCGCTGATAAATCTAGCGTGTCGCTTAGTCCATCGCAATAGGAGATGATTGACTCGTCCGCTGAGAAAGGCGATGACGGAAGAGATGGACACTCGGGCAATTCGAACGGCGAACTTCGTTGCGAGGTCAGGGAGCCTTGGTCGTCGCAGGACGCGCCCGAATCTTCGGTCGCCGACACAACGCTGTCAGATTCCATGTCCGGACACGGGGCCGAGAGTGGAAAGGAATTCCTCCCTCTTTGGCGTGCGCCGAACGCCACACGATGTGGGAGCCTTTTACTGGAGGGGAAGACTGGCTTTAAACCTAAATACACGACGTGAGGTTTTACTGAGCAAGGTACCGGTAATGGGTCAGTTCCTGACGTATGTTTTTTGTACGAGTTGAGATGACCTGACGTGCATCTTCAGAACGAGATTCAAAATGGGATTTGGGGATTCCAAAATGATGAATTAGATGGCGCACGGGCTCTATTAGGCTCGTGCGCGACACCAAAGAGAGTATGAGCTTCGTTGAAAGCGGGAACTTTGTTTTCAAACGATTGCTCACCACATTCTGCCTCAACTTTAGCCAACGTGTTTGTACCGGATTTCGTTGTGTTTTGGCCATCTCCCATGTTTGGGCTACTTGACTCGTGGATCGCTTGTTAAAGCCCAAACTGTTTTATTCATTCGATAGTCATCTTCAGTTTTGTTCACGAGGAGATTTGTCATCCGCTTTGGAAAATCTTCTCGATAGTCATCTATCCGGAGTGACTACTCGACAGTCATCCGTCACCTACTCGATATCCATCCGCACCCTTCTGCTTCATCGCAGTGAGAAGCGCGCGAACACTTCACTTATTTTTTGTATACTTAGCAAAAACACACCCACTGAACCGGCCCTCCCCACACAGAAACAAGCCTTCTTTGTGCGCGGACTGTGGGCTCGTTCTTCAAGTCACCAAGCCCAGCCCAAGTCCGCGCACCCATGGCCGCAGCCGCCACTGCCACGGCAGCGGCAGCGGTGCAAGAGGCACCGCCGTTCCAGTACCACCTGGACACCACGCACTTCTCCCACGACGCCGTCATGGAAGCGACGACGTCGGAGGAGAAGAGTGTGGAATGGTGCATGGCGATCGGTCTCGTCGACACGAAGAAGTTCTGTCCTGAGTGCGCCCAGCCGATGAGGCTCACGTTGGCGACCAAGCGTTGGCGCTGTGCTCGGCGCACACGACACGTCTCAGGGAAAGAGACGATGATCGCCCTTCACATCGGCTCCTTCCGTGCCGAGATTCCAATAAAAAGTGCAGTGCGCCTGATGCTGGCGTGGTGCATGCGGACACCGCAGGCCCAAGCGATGGAAATGACGGGCCTTTCCGCACCACTGTGAGTAGTGCATACGTTAACCCGAAATGTTGAGCTTAACTATACTAACTTGAACATTGCAGTTGAAGCTAGTAGCGTTCGTAACTGCCTTCGTATTTTACCGGTCTTGTGCAACTTAATCAAATTTTCACACGCAAACTTCAAACAAAATCTGGAAGTGAAGATGGACGCGGGAACTTCATCGAAGATCACGCAGCCGACCCCGTAGACACCATCACACTACGTGCATCACGTTCCACGTGACGACCTTCGGCTGCCTCGAGGACTTGCGACGAGGGCGAGTGTGTTCCTCACAGGACAGTCTTGGTGCGTGACGTGGATCCGCCTTACGAAACTCGAATGAGCTGCTGGATATTGCGGCGCACGTCGGTGGGCGAGCGAGTTGCTTCATTCTCCAATCTGAGCAGTTCGATGCAAGCCTTCCAAGTCCAGCGTCTCCGTGGACCCCTGTCATCACTCTCAACTTCCCAGTTGCTTGAAGCAACGCCGTTGCCACAGGCATTGGAGTCGTCGGAATCATTCGAATCATCCGACTTGTATGAGTCCTCCGAGTCGTCACAGTCATCGCTGTCTTCGTCACAGTGGTCGCTTGCGATGCTCCAGCAGACGCCATCGCCTGCCTTGTCCTCATCTCAATCGCCGTCGCTATCGACGTCGGAGCCCTCTCATATCAGCGGTGTCCCATTGATCATTATGGTTCGCAACGCGGTATGTGATTTTACCCTCCCGTTGGTTGCTCATACTAATGTTTGATGCAGGAGGAAACAGCTGACCGTGCTGCCAACTCTCGACGTCAATTGGCTGTAGCGAATGCAGCAGCTCCGGCATCGATCGACGGACTCTACGACATCAAGCGCAAGCGCAAAGCTGAGCATTGTACGTGCATCCAGCTCAGGGCTAAGGACGAGTTTCGTCATCTCTCTTCGGAATCGCTCACATCGGAGCATGCTGCGAGTGCTTACTGCACCAAGTGTCAGATTGACATTAAATTTGCCAAGGGTCAGACCTCAGCAGTAAGCAGCCATATGCACACGTGCCATCTTGATGATCTCATCGATCATCGTGCGCGCAAGATGCAGAGGACCCAGGCCCCACTGGAGAACATGTACGCCACCAAGCCAACTCAGATTGAGACCACCAACGGTCATGCAGTGACCTCGGAGGAGCAAGCGTTTGCCGATCAACTCCCCGCAGGCTGGCTTTCTGAGAGCCACCGACCCTGTAACTTGGTTCATGACAGTGGATTCAAGCGCTACGTGAAATTCATCCAAGCCATCTTCAACGGCGAGGGACTGCGTATTCCGTCCCGCACGAAGGTGGCGGATGATGCAGCAAGTGTGTCATCCCAGCTACGAGCGTCTCTAATGCATTGCTTGCGCCGTGACTGCGACTTCTACCACGCTACCATGGACATTTGGAGTGACCGTGCTGCTCGAAGCTACATCGGTTTGACTATTCACTATCTCGAGGAAGCGTTCACACTCAACAAGTGGCTATTAGACGTCTTGCCCATCCCTGGTAAGCACATGGGATCCGCAATGGCCCAAGCAATCGGAGTCCTCGATGGTTGGGCTCTCCAGAGAGAATCTTGCGGTGGACTCGTGTGCGATGGCGCATCGAATGGGGTGGCCGCAGCAAATCAACTTGGCATGCTCAGTTTCTCGTGTGTTGCCCACTCACTACACCTCGTCGTGGGTGGGGCATTAATCAAGAAGAAGGAAAGGCGCAACACTTCCCCTCCAGCTCCAGCTATCGCAGTGTGCCCGACGGAGGATCGGGGAGAGGAGTTCGATGATGAGAACGCCCCGCCTCTCGATCCGCAGACTCATCGAATTACATCAAGAGTGTCCTGGATAATGACCGGATCTTTGCTGACGACGTCACCACTCCGGTCGTGGAGGCCTTGCAGCAGGTTAGGCTTGCTGTGGGTGATTTGTTTCGTGCTCGCTTCTCTGAGATGGACTCGGTGATGTTATGGGTTTCCATACTTGATCTTCGTCTCAGTGACTTGGAGCATCTCGAACCAGAGGAGCGAATGCGTGCCCGACGCCTCGCTCTCCGAGCCGTCATTGAAGAAGCAACTCTTCTGGACGCCCGTGGAACACTCAACAACCTTCCAGCATCAGCATCCAATGCATCTACGCCTGAGAAGGCGAAGGAACGACTGGACAAGGCTATATCCGGACGTCGTGCCCAGCGCAGCGCCTCGGTAACTCGCCCACACACAACGCCACTGTATCAGCGATGCGAAACTGCTCTTAGCGACTATCTTCGCGGTGCCCAAGTCGCTGACTTCGACGTCAACCCACTGGTGTGGTGGCGAGCCAACGCGAAGTCTCACCCTATTGTCGCCCGTGTTTCCCGTAAGTGGTTATCTCGTATTGCGACTTCTGTCCCATCCGAGCGAGCGTTCTCGACTGGGGGCAACATTGTCACTGCTAAGCGCTGCGACATGAGTCCTGATGCCGTTCGAGACAGCATCTTCATCGCGCAAAACTGCAAGTTCCAGTGACACATTATTGTACACCGCGTTGGTCATGAGACCAAGATTCAGTGGCTCCCATCTGCCCTATTTCTGAAATATCCTATGGTGACAGTTAGATACGAGGGGTAATTTTGCACGCTGAACCCGTTTTTGTGATCCATTTTGCGTGAAACGCAGCCGTTTTCGAGCTGTCTGGCTTCGTGCGCGAGTCTCCCTGTCAATTTTCCTTCGTGGATAGGGTTGATCGATTCAGCTTTTTTGATTGGACAGTTTGAGCAATCCATCTGACGCGCATGGGACAGGCGCAGCCACTTTCTCGAGGTTGTGGTTGTGAACGAAATTTCAATGTAACGGATCAATTATGATATGCAACAGAGTTATAAAAACATAGGGGTAGTCATTCAGGTGGATCTGGAGTTGAAGTCTTCCTCGACCTTCTGTGTGTGTCGGAGCAGCTTGAGCCATGCCGAGTCGTGCTCAGCCAGGCCGGCGAGTACCTTCGCCACCACGTCGGTGCCATTCTTGGCCGGGTTCCGTGCAATGCCCCCTTCACTAACCCCCACATCAGCTCGATCGACAGGAGGGTTGGATGGGGTGACGACACCTTGCGTCCAGATCACTCCGGCAGCAATAATGCACGCTCTACAAACAAATTAAAGTCGTAAGATATAGTCAATCGCGATCATTGCGTGTGGCAAGCACTCACCTTGGACCTCTCCCAGATTTTGCGTACCGTATTTTGTCAGACGTCAACCATGTCTTGCCCGTGACATGGTTGACGTTGCAGAAAGACTCGTCCAGGTACACCTCGGGCCAGGAGACGCCGCCGACGACCTTGCCATGAGATCCTTGGACTTCGGCTCGGTTGGCTAGTTTCTTCGCGATGTATTCATCGCGGAACCTGACATTGCCGTCGGACTTCCGCGTGAATATCCCGCTTCTCACCTTTCATGTAATGGTAGCCGAGCTCAGACAGCAGACGACCCATGGCATCGATGCCCACGTCAATGTCGTGAAGCTCGGCAACCTCACCGCAGATTCGCTGCGTTGTTGTTGGTTGTCCGAGTTGGTTTTGGCTGACTATGAAGTCGTGTATGGTTGGTGCAATTTCCAAAACATCATACGCTCTCTCTTTTCCACGTCATATGGATTTGATCTAAAATATAAATCCATAGAGTTATCAGTGAAAGATCGGATATGAACCAAACATGGACCAAAATGCGCGTAGTCACCTCCATTATGCTCGCTGGGTCGCGCCTGTACTCGGCAAGCACGTGATCGATAGTGCTCCACGAGGTGCCCACACTCTCCGCTACCAAATCGCTCGTGCGCCGGCCTTTGAATCGGCCTAGCGTTTTCTCACCAGCAAAAACGTGTGCGAGGACACCATCATCTGCTTCTCCGCTGGCGTGTATTCATGCCTCGCGCTGGCCATGATTGACAAATGAGGGACAAAAATGCATATGTAGGGTATAGAGGCTGCTCTGCGCCATCCATTGCTGGTCTCAGTGGTTCGAACCGAGCCGTGCTCGGTTCAGGCGAACGATTTTTCTAACCGTGACGACCATCTTGGCCTCATGACCAACGCGGTGCACAATACCCAAGTAGTGAATCATTCGATGCAGTTGATGTAACGTATTTCACCAGATTATGGTCCTAAAACGGGTACCTAAGGATTTTTGCTGGCATTTCTGCAATTTGGCGCCAATCCTGGCAGGAATGGTACGAGACGGAAGCTGTTTTAACGGTGCACAACGTGTGCGTACGAGAGTCTAAGCGACCCAAACGTGTTTCTTCCGCTGAAGCTGGAACATGAGAATTCGGATTTTGGCCACATCAGATTATCGCAGGTCCAGTATTGGAAGCAAAAACTTCTAATAGCGTGAATTTTGGTCAGGCGGTACAAAACATATGGGAATGTGAAGGGATATACTATATCAGTCAGTTCAAGATACATGGATCGGACCGTGGTCGACCATGGTTGCTGTGCCATAAACCGCTGGGCCAAAAATCCCCCAATGAACGGACTCGATTTGCCTATACGATTCATCGATTGGCTAATGCGCTATTTTTCGCCAAAAACTGGTGCACCTCCATAATCTGCTGAAATACGTTATATACAAAAAGCATAGGTCTAATGAGGCGTACATATTGATACTCAATACACGTTACTACTCTCATCAAATGCCGAGTTGGATAGGTGATTGGATACCAGTGGCAATGCTCAAAGTCCTTGTCAAAGGGCGAAAAGCGTATGCCGACTTTGCTCGTAGCAACGAGCTGCAGATGCACTCACTCGGGCAGTTCAAATATCTCAGCGGCACTTTGCAGACAACCATCATCACTAGCAGAAATTTGAGCGACGGATCGTGTGACTGCGACACGTTCTAGGGCACAATCTCGAGAAGCTCCTCACGAGCAGCTTTTTGCTCTGCGTCGAGCAAAAGCATTAGCACGGGCGGGAACTTTTCACCGTGGATCGCGCTCTTGGCGTTCTTGATCACGAGCCCTACCTTGCACGACTCAAGCCCGTTGAAAATCTCATCCAGCGGCTACGGCAGCGCCGCCTTGTCGCCGCCCTTGAGCAGCTACTGCAGCACAGCGCAGTAGCGGTCGTTGCTCGCGCCTTCAGCCTCCATGGAGACAGAGAGAGAGAGAGAGAGAGAGAGAGAGAGAGAGAGAGAGAGAGAGAGAGAGAGAGAGAGAGAGAGAGAGAGAGAGAGAGAGAGAGAATAAGGGATAGAGTAACAGGAGTCGCTCACGAGATCCGAGATGCTTACTTTCTAACGGGGCCGTGGCGGTGTCGTGAGGATCGCGCCCAGAGCTTCAAAATGGAAACGCGCAAGGTTACCGATTAAGCTGCCGTATTGGTCTATGTGATCGTTTATTCCGTCGCACGGGCGTCGAGGTCATCGTGGCCGCGAAGAAGCGCAAGCAATGCATGCGCCCGAGTGCGCCGCTCCGTTCATATCGAATGGCAAGTTGGATTTCGCGCCATCTCACTGGCTTCGCTCGGGAATATTACCGATGAGGTTTTGTGAGTAAAACCTCATGATATCGTGCTATACAAATTCCAAGTCACTTGGGCTGGCTCTTTGGTTTAGTTAGCAACGTTGGTAACTAACGTTTACGTTGTTTCTCAACACTTAACGTATGCAGGGCTAACTGTGAGCCACTGGTACGCGTGCATAAGGAGTGTCTGCTCCCAAGAATTGGTGCGTACGGACTGCCAGGTAAGTTGAAATCGGCGTCAGATAGAGCTGTTTCTAACTTAAAGTCTATAAAGATTGGTGGTGCAGGGATGTCGTCGAAATCGACGAAACCAGTCTTGCTGAGGAGCAAAAGTATGGCCGCGGTGCAAAGTACCATGAGTTCTGGCTGTTTGGGGGCGTTGAGCGCAACACGCTGGTTCGGTCGTATTGTGTATGATGACCGAACCAAGGCGACCCTCCTTCCGATCATCAAGGCATTTATAAAGCCGAGGTGTGTTGGACGTTGACTACCACATTGATGTGAAACTAAGTGTTGTTTTAAACAGAACGTTGATTATATCGGAAAAGTTCTAATCCTATGTGTGGGAGCGGGGTGATCACCTGTACACTCTGGCAAACAACTGCTCCCTTGCAGGGATGCAATATGCGCACCAATAGGTAAACCACTCTATAAACTTTGCTGACCCAGAGACCGGTGCCCACACCAACACCATTGAGGGTCTCTGGGAGGTGCGCATCAAACGATATATCGAGGCAATGCGGGGGGTGTGCAGCGAACGCCTGGACGCTTATATTGACGAGTTTATGTGGCGCTCGCGGTTCTTTCCACCACGAGCTACAGGCGGTGAATATCTGTGTGGGCTTGTATGTGCCATCCAGAGAAACCACTGGTACAGGTTAAGTACACTGCAGTACACTTCAAGTTGTTGAAAACAAAAGTGGGTCTCTCTTTAGTGAGAGCCAGGGTTAACACATGTAGAATAAATAACAGCTATTAACACGTTTCGACCAGCTAACACGTTTTAACAATCGCGTACTTTTTCAGCAGTTTCTAACACTGCAACAGAACAGATCTTAACACTTGCTAACAATTCTCGCATTAACGCTTTGCTACATTTCCGTCCTAACACTTTTTCGAGCTCGATCGCTGGTGAACGCGATGAGTGAGGTGAAGAAGAAGCGCGTGCATGTGGCGCCCAACAAGAAAGACACTGGGGTCGTACCCGAACTGCCTGGAGAAGCTCAGCTACGGTGGCTTCAAGAACCATTTCACCAAGATGCACCTCGGCCGGACACTTTATGGGATGCGCCTCTCTAGACAAAATACGCTGTCTCCCTTGGCGATCATGCGCGTCTGGCAGCGCATCGGCTCAACGAGCCGATGCCGTTGACCCATCTCGCCGAGCAGCAGAGATTTTTGATCGATGAGGTGTCGAAGCTTAGCCGCGGGGTGGCCACCTTAATGGCACATTTCAAGGTCACGGCAAGCGGCGCAAGTGAGTCGGAGGAGAGAAACGACGGGTTAATCAAGAAGAAGAAGAGAAGTAGGAGGGGAGGGAGGGGGGGGGGGGGGGGGGGGGGGGGGGGAGGAGGAAGTAGAAGAAATTGAAGAAGTCGACGAAGCTACTGCGGTGGAGGTAGTGCCGGTGCCAGTGCCATAGGTCGTAGCCGACGGCAAAGGCCGAGCTAGAAACGGCAGCAGGGCCACCCCAGAAAAAACGCCGAGCGAGCCGCATGCAAGCGCGTGCACAACATTCTAACGCTTCTTAACACCCTCAACACAAGCCGATGCGCTAGCATCGCCTCGGCAGCCTGCCGCCTCACCTCCGCTACTTTGCCTGCAATCAACCGTAAATGTCGATGTCAATTACTGCATATTGAAGCCATCGTCTCGACCAACGTTTCCGCGATCGTGTCATTCGCACCAGCATGATGCTCACTCTTTTTGGGGCTCTGCGTAAAATCAAACGTGAAAGAATATAGGATGGGAACCACACGGCAGTTGCTATTCCTGTCTCACACACTGCAAACCCACACTGAGCCCACGAATCTTGTTGCATCCATATCCCAAAACTTCGCCACGCGTCATGTATAGGGTTAATTTGGAGAAGGTGTCACTCTTTCCGATCCAACTGCGAAATCATGCCATCGGATCCCTACTCACCCAACATATTTTCAACGAACTCATGCGTGGTGAGCAGGTGCGGTAGACGGCCTAACCCTGTACATCGGTGGTTGCATAGATGCCACTTGGCTGGACAGGAAGAAAAAAATACACAAACAGGGTGTCCGAGCCAAACCAAAAAAATATGTCCATTTTTGTGTGCAGCTAACAGCGTATACAGGCTCGATGTGTATGGATAGTTCGCTAATCGAGCGCTACCTGGGCTTAGCGCGTCACCTCGCCACCGACGCTGACATTGTCCAGAGCCCTGCGTGCGTTGCGGTGCTCGTTAGTTGCGACCAGGAGCTCACTACAGAGCAACGCAATGCACTCATCGCTTTTCGTGCACGTTCCACTGGCGCCGAGGAGAACGCTGACGAAAAGCTTGGCTTTGCGGAGCGCATCCTACGCGAGAAGAAGCGCGCCCGCAGTAGCGTCGCTCAGTATCGCCACATCGAGTTCATTCCCTCTACGTCGAACATTGTCGAGCGCTTTTTCGGTGAAGCGAAAATGGTGCTCGGTCACCATCGCCAGTCCAAGCTACCGGCAAATTTTGAGACAATTCTCTTTTTGAAGATGAACCGCTGTTTCTGGAATTTCACCACGGTATCGGAGGTGATCAACGGGAACTAGCCACAGCAATCATTGATTTTCGGTTGTTGAGGATTTTAGTGCAATAATTATGAGTTATCTCGGGGGTCGCTTTGTGGGTCCAGGTCCTGGACCTCATGACGGAACTGTAGGTTAGGACCCAAGCTTCAATAACCTGTTTCGGGACAGAGACTGTTTGAAATTTCAACTGATTCTGATTGGACGGAATGGAATTATGTACGCATGTGGAAAACGTGCGCGCAAACAAGGAGAAACAAGCAGAGTGCCAAGACGTCAACGTGAGTGAGACTGATGCGTGTTATATTATTACAACTCGATGCCGAAATCCAAAGACATTGTATGTTTCTGCATGTGTTGTCGAAGGGGGCTCTTCGAAGAGTACACTTTATGGCACAGTGAGCATTGGGAAGGCGTTGTGTTTTGTTCTTTGTACCTCTTCCTCGTCGCTTGAACTCTTCAAAATCGCCAAACTTTTTGCACCACCCACGGTGTTTCCATATAGTCTGTTTTGTTGAAAACGCTGATCCACGTTTGCAGTCATGCGATTGGATCACCACGGGATGGGTTACGTTGTCTAGAGCACCAAAGCCTTCGATGCCAATTGCAAAATGGAGTCGAATGTTGTACTCACTGTATTTCAGACCACAGTGCGCCTAAGCAATCTCGCACGAAGACGGGCACGTCTTTTGCTCGGCCCATGTCGACTTCGACTGTATCGCCAAAGCGACCGTTGAACACCCTTTGCTTCGTGTTGGGCATCAATGCCACAAGAACACCCAGTGAAGGAACACCTTTGCTTTTGACGTCGGATTCCACAGAAGAGAGTGAAATATCTCTATGATGACTCCTCCTTTTAGTGCAACTGCTTCTCGAATTTCGTACCGCGAGTCCGGTTCACGACAAATTCGACGGCAAGGAACAGGGGCTCCGTACCTGGGCATCTGTCGAGTCGAGCTTGAAATCGATCAGATTTTGCGCGCGACCTACTTCCTTGAATACTGATTCATATGAGAGCAATAGGCGAATGCTGCACCTATCTCCTTATCTGTGACGTCAATGAATACTGATTCACATGAGAGCAATGGGCGAATGCTGCACCTATCTCCTGATCTGTGACGTCAATGGGTAGTGCTTATCCATGGCTCGACTCGGTTTTGCCTGGCAAGTGGTCTGTCAACTCAGGCCAGACGACTCCTTTGTGCCTGCGGACAGTGTTCAACCCATGCACAGTGAATGGATCGAACCGATGGGCGTTGGTCCGTCGTGTCGCAACCCCCGAATTGCGCTCTCGCCACCAGCCGGTCGAAGGTCACCGGCGCACTACGCTCGGCCAGCGCCAGCGCCAGCGCCAGCGCCATCTGTCTCTGTCTCTGTCTCTGTCTCTGTCTCTGTCTCTGTCTCTCTCCGCATTCGTGGGGCAGTGCGACTACGAGAGCAGGGGAAGTAATAGCGGATTGGAGCGGGGGTGGCGGCGGTGGAGCGGGGGTGGCGGCGGTGGAGCGGGGGTGGCGGCGGTGGAGCGGGGATGACGCGGGGCCAGGAGCAGGAGCGAGCGCCGGAGAAGGGCGCGAATCGGGTAGAAGAAGAGTGAGAAGAAGAGTTAGAGTTGTGGATGGAAATGGTATCATAGGGCTCTGCAGAGCGTCAGGTAGGGCTGGGTCGTGGCAAAACGTTGTGAAACGTGCTGTAAAGGGGCAAAACTGTGCGCCATCGGGGAATCGAACCCCGACCTCATCCTTGGAAGGGACGAATCCTAACCATTAGACCAATGGCGCGATGCGGACCACGCTCAAACAGCCACACACACAAACACAACACAACTACCAAACACACAACGGCCAAACGCACACGACAAACAAAACGAATCGCTACGGACACGACCCTCGAACGCCTGACGACACCCCCATCAGAACACAGACACACAGCGGCACACATACACCACCGCTCTTCTACAATCACACTCACACCCAAACAGCCCATCAAACACAAACACAAACACACTCACGCTCACACTTACACTTACACTTATACTCACAGTTCAACATCACCCGTCCCACTCCCAGCGACCAATGCGAGCGATCCTTTGTCCCACGCTCCATTTGGGACGAGAGGCCTCTCGATCAAGGCGTCGCCATCGTGGTATCGTGCGTGGTGTTGGGTTTCGCAAAACAAAGAGGATTGCGCCGCCGGGGAATCGAACCCCGACCTCGTCCGTGGGAGGGACGAATCCTAACCATTAGACCAACGGCGCATCGCGAAACTCGCTTGTAGACGTTTTTTCACCACCCCCAAAAACCCTACCCCGCGCCCCGCAAATTTTCTGGACAGGCTACTAGCGGGTCCGCGGCGAACCACTCGCCGTCGTCGGACGCGTCGTCCTCGCACGGCGGTATGCGCACCAGCGGCAGCAGCAAGAGCAAGCGCGTGGTGCTGTCAATCCACGAGAAGCAGCAGGTGCTCCAGCGGCTGGACATGGGCGAGCAGCCGGTGGTCGCGCGACTTTGGCACCAGCCGGCAGGAGGTCTCGAACATCAAGAAGAACCGCGCGCGGATCCTCGTGTTCCGCCTCGACGCCACACACCTCTCGAGCCTGCGCCGCAAGACGCTCAAGGCCACGACCGAGTACCACTGGAGCGTGGAGCAGGAGCTCAACCGCTGGCCCATCCACCAGCGCAGGCTCGGCCGCGGCGTCTCGCCCGACGCGCGCGTGCACAAGGCGACCGACGTGTTCATGCAGGACGCGGCCGACGACCTGACTCAATTCACGCTCAGTCACTGCAAGTTCGGAGCTTTTGTGCTAAAGTTCCGCAATCTGATCGGCATCAAGCTGTACGCTCGTGAGATGGGGAGCTGAAGCGGCGATTACTGATTTCCATCACTCTCGGATGTGGTATCTGCTTGTTGTTCGAGCAACTTTACTGAGCGCAACACTGCCTCTGGGCTCATTGACCACGACTTTCCCCATCTGCTCGGAACTCGTGGAGATTCGTCGCGACGAATCTCCACGAGTTTCCTAGTGATCGTGAGGCACGGTGGCCACCAGCTATTGCGCTGGTGCTGAAATACTGTGGACTCACTGAGTACCCACCGAAGTTAGCTCTTTTGGGACTGCAGGGGCTGTCGCTCACCGGGAATGAGATATTATAATAGTGATGCTTCCAGCAAAGGCAATCGAGACGCCGGACTGTAATCCATATGGCTGTGCGAGGAAATCCGATCCCCCAACTAATACCAGAAGACGTTGACATCTCCGAAGTGACAATATGGTTGTTTTATCTTGACTCGTCTAACATTGCAATTCTGCCTCCGTGGATGACCGACGAAGCGTTTTGGGAGCGAGAAGGAGCCGTGACTGCCGGAAGAACTCCACTGTGTGAAGCCATTCTCAAAGCCAACCAGAGCGAGAGAGATTCTCAGCCGTGGATATCCCGGATCGACTCCACGAAGATCGAAGAGCTTGGGCTTATCCTCTTTCTGTGGACGAGAGAATAAATGAGGTCCAGTAATGGTCAAATACACCCAGGAAGCCACGAAGTTGAGAGCACTCATTCTCGGCTTCTAGCACGCGCCTCGACGCACTCCTATTGCGAAGTAAATTGAAGGCACATGACGTTGACGTGTGTGTATCAGCTCTGTTTGCAGTAGCAGTTAGATATCGAGACCTCTGGTGTTCATGATTGGGCGAGATTCCTTTCCCCTGCTCTACGCACTTTGAAACAAGTCAGGAGAGTTTGAATGTACACTTCTGGTCGTTCCGAAGACCAGTGGGCTTACCCGCTTCGTGTTTCTCATGTTTGCCGCCGTGAACGAACTTGTGTTGTGCTCATAGATAATGAAGCGCAAACGCAGCTGACGGACCGTTCCTTCGTCAGCTGACCATCTACATTCGCTTCCGTTTGGACCTGAGGTTGTTGATCTCCCTGCTCAACTGAATATCATCAAGATCACACTGGAATCCCTTTCTGACTTCAGTTGGACAATCTTCAGTTGAAATAGTTGCATTCTCCGTGAGGACCTGCTCGATGAATTTAGTCAAAGGCTGTGTACGCCGCCCACGCTTCCGTGCCGGGTTTCCCGCGGTAGTGGAGACTTCAGTGCTGTTCGTCGGATTCACCTCCTGTTGCCCCTCGGTAACGCCGTCCAGCGAGTCGATGGGTACACTATGATGAGGCTGAGGCGGGGGGCGTGCGGGCCGCCGCTTAAGCTTGGCAATCTCTTGTCGAATCTCGTTTTCGCCGGGTAAGTCGTAGCGACCAGGGTGCGCACAGCAGATAAGCTCCAACATGCGACCGGGTCCTATCCTCTTTGACGGATTCTCTTCACCCAATCGGAACATCACCTCGATCTCACTGTGGAAGTTGCCGACATATCTTTCGCCGTATGACATACCCCATGCTGGTCGCTCTGCCCAACCTCTCGAAAAGAGCAAATAATCAGGTCCATCACCGTCACGTGTGGAATCGACGTCGGTGTCTCCAACAGTGGTTGCTTCATGGCCTGCTCTGTCACGGATGCTGCAGTCGTTCTCATTGTTTAGGTCATTGCCGTTAGGAGAAACTATCGTCTGCGGATCTCGAAGAACGACATCACCAACACGCTGCATCTTCAGTGCCGTTCGAATTGCGTGTGCAATGGCGTCCCGGTTAGCGACATCATCTTCAGTCAAAGCTTCTTTTTCTAACACATTCCTCGCAGGCCTCGTTCGCCGTCGAAGTTGTCCTTGCGTTGCAATTCCAACTCCCGTCACGCGACCTACTCGAACAGCAAGCTCAATCGCCTCCTCTCCTTCGCATTCCTCGCCTTCTGATTCATCATCACTTGGTGGTGGCGCATGGACCACCGAAAGTTCGGTCTCGTCCTCGTCATCCGCGTCAGCATGACCGGCTTCACGGGACGGTTGGCTGCTTCGTTTTAGTTGAATCTTGCTCGACGACACTGGTTGGGAAACTAAAACACACGAGCCCTTAGATGGGTTGCAGAGGAATTGGAACCCCTTCCCAATCCCAGAGTACTCAAAAAATGTAACCGTGAATGTTGGACAGCTTGCATATCCATCCGCGGGGTTCGGCACTGCGCTCGTGTTGTGTCTCTTCAGTTTGATGTGATTGGCACGTTTCACATGCTTTCGAATCGTGGTCTCAAAGTTCTCCACGACCTTCACTAGTCGGTCCAACGTCTCTCGGTCATGCTCGATGAGCTCCACAACTGTGTTTGGCAGACCGCCGTGGCTTTTGAGTGCAATAACAGCCTCAGTAGGTGTCACACAATTGTGCTTTTCCTTAACCCACGAGCGAATCACCCCCATTGATCTCGCGAAGTGCGCATCGATGATACCCTTGCCATCTTGTGTTTCAGTGTGCAGAAACTCGTCGATCTCAACTCCGTGGATCCATGAGAGAAAGGGAAGGATCAGTGGGATGAATATGTTCTGGTAGCTGGTAGCGTTGTCGGACTGCAGCACCATTCTCTTCAGACTGGGTTGATCGATCTTGACGCGCACCAGAAGAGCCTCAAGAATCGACACAACCGCCTCTTTATCCTGCTTGTTATCCCCCTTGCTGATGTGGTCGTAGTACAGCTTTCGAGGTTCTATCACTGGAGGTGCTTCAGTCGCATCTGCCACTGAGGTATGAAAGTACTGGACGACGGTCCCATGCCAACTAATACCGCGCTTGCCGTAGTGATCCACGGTCTTTTCACGATGATACATGGGTTCAAGCTTCATCTTGAAGTCAATCAGAGCCAACGCTTCTAGAGTGCTAACTTGCTCAACTTGACGGTCGCGTATCTTCTCTATGGTTGATTGGATTGCGAGTTGTTGATTGACAACCCGCACTCTGTGGCCGAGGTAGAGGCGCGCCTTGTGAGCACAATCGTCGATGACCTTGAAGACGGACGGGTGAGGATCCACAGACTGCAATTTGGTTTTCAGAACGGAGTACAGGCGGAATACCTCACGACAGTCGTCGCAGATTACGTTCGTTGGCGGAGGGCAACTGCTGGTGCAACCCACCGTCGCTCTGTGTGTGCATGTGTTTGTACGATCGCCGAGCCCATAGCGAACGTGATGAAGAATGCATCCTCTTTCATTCTCTCGAAGCTGAGAGTCGAATCCGTACTTGAGGTACACCTCAACGAGATGGAGATGACTCAAAAGCTCTCCTTGCTCCTCACCGGGTGGGATCAAATCCCTGATTATCCGTTCAAGTAAGACAGTTGAATCATTGACCAAAAAGCCAACAACATAATCGACAGCGTTCCGTTGCTGTGCTTCGCCGTTGGTCAAGGTGGATACGATATTGAAAAACGTGGATCTCTTGATTGTCGGAGCATTCGGGTTTTCAGCCATGTGGGCCACGTACGCTTGATAGATGTGTGTTCTTGTCTGTCGACGCATTATGGACGGAAAAACGAAAGCTTGGTCACCCACACGCAAGCGCTTCGTTCCCCACGAGAAAAATGACACGTATGTCGATGATATCATGAACGCTACTGCGTCTTCCACTGCCATCGGATCGAAACGTCGCACGCTTCGTTTTGTTTTCATGAGTAGATTGCCTCTCTGCAGCTCCTCTAAGTCCTCTCGCCCCTTGACGAAAGTTCGTTTAGCAACGTTCACACCTTCGAGGTTCTGAAGCTCAGTAAGTGAGAGTACAGAGAGACACGCGCGTAGCGCACGCCTTTCGATCGATCCCTTCTGCGTTTTGGAGTAACAGGCGATCAAATTGGCTAAAACCTTGAGTGCAAGAGCTTCTCTTCCTTGGTGGACAACCTGCCGCCCAATGAGATCCCACAACGCCTTCCCCGAGGGCTCATCACCGCCGCAAAACAAGAAACAAACCTGATCAATCGCTTCCTTAGTCACTTTCACAGCCGCCTTCACAGCACTGTTGTCATAATCTTTCCACGTGGTTTGGGTCGAGCGCATTTCTGCCGATGGTGCGTGATTTTTGAAGTACTGCACGAGCATGGGTAGGTCGAGGGCATGGAGAACGTCGGCTACGCGCGGAAATCGGAACAATTGCGTTGATAAACGACTGGGGACCTGTACTGCTTGATGTTGGCCTGATGAACGGGTCTGAGGATGTTGTTCCACGTGCGCCGATCTGCCGGGGGCTTGGGGAGTCATCGGTGACTCAAAAAATGCCCCAGGTTGGTAAACATTTGCGAGGCGTTTGGGTAACTTCTCTGGCATTACCCGGATAGCTCCGTCCTGTCCTACGCGCCTTGACAGGTTGACTTCGACCGATATTCCGTCATGGTCGCATCCACAGTAACTGCACAGCTCGCAGATAGCACAACGCCGTCTCTTGTGCCCACAGGTCAATGGTGGTCTCTGCCCTCCCGTCTGGCTCATGATTCGATGGATTGGTGGTCTTACTGGACTGGAAATGCGTCGCTCAGGGGTCTCAAGGAGTACACGCGGGGAACTTCGACTTTCCTCATCGGCTGATCTAGCCTCATCTTCACTCAGGCCATGAGCATCTGACCGTGATGTTGCATATTCGTTCATATTGACAGTTTCAAGTGTCAGTCACACCAAGAGCCACTTTAACTTGCCACCCTATTGGCTTGATCAAGGGCCCTGTCCTCCAGTAGCGTGCGCGGTTGATGGCGAGCTTGCGGCTACCTGCGTTGGCGTTTGGTACTGCTCTTGCAGTAGCTTAGGCTGGTGGTGGACTCGCTTGTGGTGGCAGTCGTGCTCAGTCTCGTGTTGAGGCGGCTCGCGCTGGAAGTCGTGCTCGCTTGCGCTGGTGGTCGTGCTCGGTCTCGTGCTTGGTGCTGGTGGTGGGCTCGCTTGCTTTGGGAGTTGGTATTCTGGGTGACCTGACCGTTTGTCTGTGCGTTCAGTTGTACCGACATATGGGCACAGTGTGTTGGTACCAACGACCACTGTTCTGTTGAGACGGATTCGTTTTGGACGAGGTGGCGCCACACCGACGGCTACATCTCCATGCAAATCGGATCACGCATGGCACAGCTCTATACGGAACGTCGAGCACAGGAAGAATAAAACTCAAATACGGACTTTATTGGTTTAGCTTTCGCTTGAGTCCCACGAGGAGCGAATTCAATACAATCGCGTTCGCATCGACTGCTTCGATCAGATCATTCACAGACTCTTCGAGATCTTTAGCTGGCTGGCATGCGGGGTTGGCTTCGGTGGCGATCATCTGCCGAAGTTGAACGTCGAGTATCTTGTAGTCGGAGTGGTTGCAGAATTTGTGGTCAAATCGCATGCTGTCTTTCACGCAGCACGGACAAAACTTCGTACAGGCGCACGCGATGTTGGCTTCGAGCGAACGTGAGTGGAGTTGTTGCTTGCGCCAGCAGTCGGACGTTCGATATGCCTTCTGTAGCACCGGGAGCGACTTGATTATGGGGGTTGCACGCGGACAAAACTCGTTCCACTGGTGGCACAGCACGCTCTTTTTCGCCTTGAAGAGCTTCTTCGACGACGGATCCTTGAAAAGCCGCCACTGTAGAAAGTATTGTATAAAGCAGTGAGAGGTCAGTCCTGCAGCTGGTACCTGCGCAGCAAGAAGTGCGTGTGTATCATACAATGGCACCGCACAACCCTTCTCCCTGTGACCTTCGTCATGTTGAAGGTATACTCGCTCCCACGGCTGCACACTCAGCTTCCGTTCGCGGGCAACTTGCGTTGGCGTTAACCACGGAAAAGGATCTTCGGTTAGACGAAGCCCGGACTCCGCACACTCTCCCTGGAGAGAGCTCCGTCCGTCTGGACGGTGCGGGCCCACATCGGCGCTCGAGATGGCCGATGGCGGCGCCGATGATGCTGGAGTCGATGGGGACGGTGCACGCTCGGTGGACGTTGCTGGAAGAGGCGGTTCTGAACCTTCTTGGATGGCCAAGAGCGCTGATAAATCTAGCGTGTCGCTTAGTCCATCGCAATAGGAGATGATTGACTCGTCCGCTGAGAAAGGCGATGACGGAAGAGATGGACACTCGGGCAATTCGAACGGCGAACTTCGTTGCGAGGTCAGGGAGCCTTGGTCGTCGCAGGACGCGCCCGAATCTTCGGTCGCCGACACAACGCTGTCAGATTCCATGTCCGGACACGGGGCCGAGAGTGGAAAGGAATTCCTCCCTCTTTGGCGTGCGCCGAACGCCACACGATGTGGGAGCCTTTTACTGGAGGGGAAGACTGGCTTTAAACCTAAATACACGACGTGAGGTTTTACTGAGCAAGGTACCGGTAATGGGTCAGTTCCTGACGTATGTTTTTTGTACGAGTTGAGATGACCTGACGTGCATCTTCAGAACGAGATTCAAAATGGGATTTGGGGATTCCAAAATGATGAATTAGATGGCGCACGGGCTCTATTAGGCTCGTGCGCGACACCAAAGAGAGTATGAGCTTCGTTGAAAGCGGGAACTTTGTTTTCAAACGATTGCTCACCACATTCTGCCTCAACTTTAGCCAACGTGTTTGTACCGGATTTCGTTGTGTTTTGGCCATCTCCCATGTTTGGGCTACTTGACTCGTGGATCGCTTGTTAAAGCCCAAACTGTTTTATTCATTCGATAGTCATCTTCAGTTTTGTTCACGAGGAGATTTGTCATCCGCTTTGGAAAATCTTCTCGATAGTCATCTATCCGGAGTGACTACTCGACAGTCATCCGTCACCTACTCGATATCCATCCGCACCCTTCTGCTTCATCGCAGTGAGAAGCGCGCGAACACTTCACTTATTTTTTGTATACTTAGCAAAAACACACCCACTGAACCGGCCCTCCCCACACAGAAACAAGCCTTCTTTGTGCGCGGACTGTGGGCTCGTTCTTCAAGTCACCAAGCCCAGCCCAAGTCCGCGCACCCATGGCCGCAGCCGCCACTGCCACGGCAGCGGCAGCGGTGCAAGAGGCACCGCCGTTCCAGTACCACCTGGACACCACGCACTTCTCCCACGACGCCGTCATGGAAGCGACGACGTCGGAGGAGAAGAGTGTGGAATGGTGCATGGCGATCGGTCTCGTCGACACGAAGAAGTTCTGTCCTGAGTGCGCCCAGCCGATGAGGCTCACGTTGGCGACCAAGCGTTGGCGCTGTGCTCGGCGCACACGACACGTCTCAGGGAAAGAGACGATGATCGCCCTTCACATCGGCTCCTTCCGTGCCGAGATTCCAATAAAAAGTGCAGTGCGCCTGATGCTGGCGTGGTGCATGCGGACACCGCAGGCCCAAGCGATGGAAATGACGGGCCTTTCCGCACCACTGTGAGTAGTGCATACGTTAACCCGAAATGTTGAGCTTAACTATACTAACTTGAACATTGCAGTTGAAGCTAGTAGCGTTCGTAACTGCCTTCGTATTTTACCGGTCTTGTGCAACTTAATCAAATTTTCACACGCAAACTTCAAACAAAATCTGGAAGTGAAGATGGACGCGGGAACTTCATCGAAGATCACGCAGCCGACCCCGTAGACACCATCACACTACGTGCATCACGTTCCACGTGACGACCTTCGGCTGCCTCGAGGACTTGCGACGAGGGCGAGTGTGTTCCTCACAGGACAGTCTTGGTGCGTGACGTGGATCCGCCTTACGAAACTCGAATGAGCTGCTGGATATTGCGGCGCACGTCGGTGGGCGAGCGAGTTGCTTCATTCTCCAATCTGAGCAGTTCGATGCAAGCCTTCCAAGTCCAGCGTCTCCGTGGACCCCTGTCATCACTCTCAACTTCCCAGTTGCTTGAAGCAACGCCGTTGCCACAGGCATTGGAGTCGTCGGAATCATTCGAATCA
This sequence comes from Pythium myriotylum, assembly GCA_023091665.1. Taxonomy (NCBI): domain Eukaryota; phylum Oomycota; class Peronosporomycetes; order Pythiales; family Pythiaceae; genus Pythium; species Pythium myriotylum. The sequence goes on from JALJCQ010000009.1 coordinate 1,285,207, forward strand.
TCCGACTTGTATGAGTCCTCCGAGTCGTCACAGTCATCGCTGTCTTCGTCACAGTGGGCGCTTGCGATGCTCCAGCAGACGCCATCGCCTGCCTTGTCCTCATCTCAATCGCCGTCGCTATCGACGTCGGAGCCCTCTCATATCAGCGGTGTCCCATTGATCATTATGGTTCGCAACGCGGTATGTGATTTTACCCTCCCGTTGGTTGCTCATACTAATGTTTGATGCAGGAGGAAACAGCTGACCGTGCTGCCAACTCTCGACGTCAATTGGCTGTAGCGAATGCAGCAGCTCCGGCATCGATCGACGGACTCTACGACATCAAGCGCAAGCGCAAAGCTGAGCATTGTACGTGCATCCAGCTCAGGGCTAAGGACGAGTTTCGTCATCTCTCTTCGGAATCGCTCACATCGGAGCATGCTGCGAGTGCTTACTGCACCAAGTGTCAGATTGACATTAAATTTGCCAAGGGTCAGACCTCAGCAGTAAGCAGCCATATGCACACGTGCCATCTTGATGATCTCATCGATCATCGTGCGCGCAAGATGCAGAGGACCCAGGCCCCACTGGAGAACATGTACGCCACCAAGCCAACTCAGATTGAGACCACCAACGGTCATGCAGTGACCTCGGAGGAGCAAGCGTTTGCCGATCAACTCCCCGCAGGCTGGCTTTCTGAGAGCCACCGACCCTGTAACTTGGTTCATGACAGTGGATTCAAGCGCTACGTGAAATTCATCCAAGCCATCTTCAACGGCGAGGGACTGCGTATTCCGTCCCGCACGAAGGTGGCGGATGATGCAGCAAGTGTGTCATCCCAGCTACGAGCGTCTCTAATGCATTGCTTGCGCCGTGACTGCGACTTCTACCACGCTACCATGGACATTTGGAGTGACCGTGCTGCTCGAAGCTACATCGGTTTGACTATTCACTATCTCGAGGAAGCGTTCACACTCAACAAGTGGCTATTAGACGTCTTGCCCATCCCTGGTAAGCACATGGGATCCGCAATGGCCCAAGCAATCGGAGTCCTCGATGGTTGGGCTCTCCAGAGAGAATCTTGCGGTGGACTCGTGTGCGATGGCGCATCGAATGGGGTGGCCGCAGCAAATCAACTTGGCATGCTCAGTTTCTCGTGTGTTGCCCACTCACTACACCTCGTCGTGGGTGGGGTATTAATCAAGAAGAAGGAAAGGCGCAACACTTCCCCTCCAGCTCCAGCTATCGCAGTGTGCCCGACGGAGGATCGGGGAGAGGAGTTCGATGATGAGAACGCCCCGCCTCTCGATCCGCAGACTCATCGAATTACATCAAGAGTGTCCTGGATAATGACCGGATCTTTGCTGACGACGTCACCACTCCGGTCGTGGAGGCCTTGCAGCAGGTTAGGCTTGCTGTGGGTGATTTGTTTCGTGCTCGCTTCTCTGAGATGGACTCGGTGATGTTATGGGTTTCCATACTTGATCTTCGTCTCAGTGACTTGGAGCATCTCGAACCAGAGGAGCGAATGCGTGCCCGACGCCTCGCTCTCCGAGCCGTCATTGAAGAAGCAACTCTTCTGGACGCCCGTGGAACACTCAACAACCTTCCAGCATCAGCATCCAATGCATCTACGCCTGAGAAGGCGAAGGAACGACTGGACAAGGCTATATCCGGACGTCGTGCCCAGCGCAGCGCCTCGGTAACTCGCCCACACACAACGCCACTGTATCAGCGATGCGAAACTGCTCTTAGCGACTATCTTCGCGGTGCCCAAGTCGCTGACTTCGACGTCAACCCACTGGTGTGGTGGCGAGCCAACGCGAAGTCTCACCCTATTGTCGCCCGTGTTTCCCGTAAGTGGTTATCTCGTATTGCGACTTCTGTCCCATCCGAGCGAGCGTTCTCGACTGGGGGCAACATTGTCACTGCTAAGCGCTGCGACATGAGTCCTGATGCCGTTCGAGACAGCATCTTCATCGCGCAAAACTGCAAGTTCCAGTGACACATTATTGTACACCGCGTTGGTCATGAGACCAAGATTCAGTGGCTCCCATCTGCCCTATTTCTGAAATATCCTATGGTGACAGTTAGATACGAGGGGTAATTTTGCACGCTGAACCCGTTTTTGTGATCCATTTTGCGTGAAACGCAGCCGTTTTCGAGCTGTCTGGCTTCGTGCGCGAGTCTCCCTGTCAATTTTCCTTCGTGGATAGGGTTGATCGATTCAGCTTTTTTGATTGGACAGTTTGAGCAATCCATCTGACGCGCATGGGACAGGCGCAGCCACTTTCTCGAGGTTGTGGTTGTGAACGAAATTTCAATGTAACGGATCAATTATGATATGCAACAGAGTTATAAAAACATAGGGGTAGTCATTCAGGTGGATCTGGAGTTGAAGTCTTCCTCGACCTTCTGTGTGTGTCGGAGCAGCTTGAGCCATGCCGAGTCGTGCTCAGCCAGGCCGGCGAGTACCTTCGCCACCACGTCGGTGCCATTCTTGGCCGGGTTCCGTGCAATGCCCCCTTCACTAACCCCCACATCAGCTCGATCGACAGGAGGGTTGGATGGGGTGACGACACCTTGCGTCCAGATCACTCCGGCAGCAATAATGCACGCTCTACAAACAAATTAAAGTCGTAAGATATAGTCAATCGCGATCATTGCGTGTGGCAAGCACTCACCTTGGACCTCTCCCAGATTTTGCGTACCGTATTTTGTCAGACGTCAACCATGTCTTGCCCGTGACATGGTTGACGTTGCAGAAAGACTCGTCCAGGTACACCTCGGGCCAGGAGACGCCGCCGACGACCTTGCCATGAGATCCTTGGACTTCGGCTCGGTTGGCTAGTTTCTTCGCGATGTATTCATCGCGGAACCTGACATTGCCGTCGGACTTCCGCGTGAATATCCCGCTTCTCACCTTTCATGTAATGGTAGCCGAGCTCAGACAGCAGACGACCCATGGCATCGATGCCCACGTCAATGTCGTGAAGCTCGGCAACCTCACCGCAGATTCGCTGCGTTGTTGTTGGTTGTCCGAGTTGGTTTTGGCTGACTATGAAGTCGTGTATGGTTGGTGCAATTTCCAAAACATCATACGCTCTCTCTTTTCCACGTCATATGGATTTGATCTAAAATATAAATCCATAGAGTTATCAGTGAAAGATCGGATATGAACCAAACATGGACCAAAATGCGCGTAGTCACCTCCATTATGCTCGCTGGGTCGCGCCTGTACTCGGCAAGCACGTGATCGATAGTGCTCCACGAGGTGCCCACACTCTCCGCTACCAAATCGCTCGTGCGCCGGCCTTTGAATCGGCCTAGCGTTTTCTCACCAGCAAAAACGTGTGCGAGGACACCATCATCTGCTTCTCCGCTGGCGTGTATTCATGCCTCGCGCTGGCCATGATTGACAAATGAGGGACAAAAATGCATATGTAGGGTATAGAGGCTGCTCTGCGCCATCCATTGCTGGTCTCAGTGGTTCGAACCGAGCCGTGCTCGGTTCAGGCGAACGATTTTTCTAACCGTGACGACCATCTTGGCCTCATGACCAACGCGGTGCACAATACCCAAGTAGTGAATCATTCGATGCAGTTGATGTAACGTATTTCACCAGATTATGGTCCTAAAACGGGTACCTAAGGATTTTTGCTGGCATTTCTGCAATTTGGCGCCAATCCTGGCAGGAATGGTACGAGACGGAAGCTGTTTTAACGGTGCACAACGTGTGCGTACGAGAGTCTAAGCGACCCAAACGTGTTTCTTCCGCTGAAGCTGGAACATGAGAATTCGGATTTTGGCCACATCAGATTATCGCAGGTCCAGTATTGGAAGCAAAAACTTCTAATAGCGTGAATTTTGGTCAGGCGGTACAAAACATATGGGAATGTGAAGGGATATACTATATCAGTCAGTTCAAGATACATGGATCGGACCGTGGTCGACCATGGTTGCTGTGCCATAAACCGCTGGGCCAAAAATCCCCCAATGAACGGACTCGATTTGCCTATACGATTCATCGATTGGCTAATGCGCTATTTTTCGCCAAAAACTGGTGCACCTCCATAATCTGCTGAAATACGTTATATACAAAAAGCATAGGTCTAATGAGGCGTACATATTGATACTCAATACACGTTACTACTCTCATCAAATGCCGAGTTGGATAGGTGATTGGATACCAGTGGCAATGCTCAAAGTCCTTGTCAAAGGGCGAAAAGCGTATGCCGACTTTGCTCGTAGCAACGAGCTGCAGATGCACTCACTCGGGCAGTTCAAATATCTCAGCGGCACTTTGCAGACAACCATCATCACTAGCAGAAATTTGAGCGACGGATCGTGTGACTGCGACACGTTCTAGGGCACAATCTCGAGAAGCTCCTCACGAGCAGCTTTTTGCTCTGCGTCGAGCAAAAGCATTAGCACGGGCGGGAACTTTTCACCGTGGATCGCGCTCTTGGCGTTCTTGATCACGAGCCCTACCTTGCACGACTCAAGCCCGTTGAAAATCTCATCCAGCGGCTACGGCAGCGCCGCCTTGTCGCCGCCCTTGAGCAGCTACTGCAGCACAGCGCAGTAGCGGTCGTTGCTCGCGCCTTCAGCCTCCATGGAGACAGAGAGAGAGAGAGAGAGAGAGAGAGAGAGAGAGAGAGAGAGAGAGAGAGAGAGAGAATAAGGGATAGAGTAACAGGAGTCGCTCACGAGATCCGAGATGCTTACTTTCTAACGGGGCCGTGGCGGTGTCGTGAGGATCGCGCCCAGAGCTTCAAAATGGAAACGCGCAAGGTTACCGATTAAGCTGCCGTATTGGTCTATGTGATCGTTTATTCCGTCGCACGGGCGTCGAGGTCATCGTGGCCGCGAAGAAGCGCAAGCAATGCATGCGCCCGAGTGCGCCGCTCCGTTCATATCGAATGGCAAGTTGGATTTCGCGCCATCTCACTGGCTTCGCTCGGGAATATTACCGATGAGGTTTTGTGAGTAAAACCTCATGATATCGTGCTATACAAATTCCAAGTCACTTGGGCTGGCTCTTTGGTTTAGTTAGCAACGTTGGTAACTAACGTTTACGTTGTTTCTCAACACTTAACGTATGCAGGGCTAACTGTGAGCCACTGGTACGCGTGCATAAGGAGTGTCTGCTCCCAAGAATTGGTGCGTACGGACTGCCAGGTAAGTTGAAATCGGCGTCAGATAGAGCTGTTTCTAACTTAAAGTCTATAAAGATTGGTGGTGCAGGGATGTCGTCGAAATCGACGAAACCAGTCTTGCTGAGGAGCAAAAGTATGGCCGCGGTGCAAAGTACCATGAGTTCTGGCTGTTTGGGGGCGTTGAGCGCAACACGCTGGTTCGGTCGTATTGTGTATGATGACCGAACCAAGGCGACCCTCCTTCCGATCATCAAGGCATTTATAAAGCCGAGGTGTGTTGGACGTTGACTACCACATTGATGTGAAACTAAGTGTTGTTTTAAACAGAACGTTGATTATATCGGAAAAGTTCTAATCCTATGTGTGGGAGCGGGGTGATCACCTGTACACTCTGGCAAACAACTGCTCCCTTGCAGGGATGCAATATGCGCACCAATAGGTAAACCACTCTATAAACTTTGCTGACCCAGAGACCGGTGCCCACACCAACACCATTGAGGGTCTCTGGGAGGTGCGCATCAAACGATATATCGAGGCAATGCGGGGGGTGTGCAGCGAACGCCTGGACGCTTATATTGACGAGTTTATGTGGCGCTCGCGGTTCTTTCCACCACGAGCTACAGGCGGTGAATATCTGTGTGGGCTTGTATGTGCCATCCAGAGAAACCACTGGTACAGGTTAAGTACACTGCAGTACACTTCAAGTTGTTGAAAACAAAAGTGGGTCTCTCTTTAGTGAGAGCCAGGGTTAACACATGTAGAATAAATAACAGCTATTAACACGTTTCGACCAGCTAACACGTTTTAACAATCGCGTACTTTTTCAGCAGTTTCTAACACTGCAACAGAACAGATCTTAACACTTGCTAACAATTCTCGCATTAACGCTTTGCTACATTTCCGTCCTAACACTTTTTCGAGCTCGATCGCTGGTGAACGCGATGAGTGAGGTGAAGAAGAAGCGCGTGCATGTGGCGCCCAACAAGAAAGACACTGGGGTCGTACCCGAACTGCCTGGAGAAGCTCAGCTACGGTGGCTTCAAGAACCATTTCACCAAGATGCACCTCGGCCGGACACTTTATGGGATGCGCCTCTCTAGACAAAATACGCTGTCTCCCTTGGCGATCATGCGCGTCTGGCAGCGCATCGGCTCAACGAGCCGATGCCGTTGACCCATCTCGCCGAGCAGCAGAGATTTTTGATCGATGAGGTGTCGAAGCTTAGCCGCGGGGTGGCCACCTTAATGGCACATTTCAAGGTCACGGCAAGCGGCGCAAGTGAGTCGGAGGAGAGAAACGACGGGTTAATCAAGAAGAAGAAGAGAAGTAGGAGGGGAGGGAGGGGGGGGGGGGGGGGGGGGGGGGGGGGGAGGAGGAAGTAGAAGAAATTGAAGAAGTCGACGAAGCTACTGCGGTGGAGGTAGTGCCGGTGCCAGTGCCATAGGTCGCAGCCGACGGCAAAGGCCGAGCTAGAAACGGCAGCAGGGCCACCCCAGAAAAAACGCCGAGCGAGCCGCATGCAAGCGCGTGCACAACATTCTAACGCTTCTTAACACCCTCAACACAAGCCGATGCGCTAGCATCGCCTCGGCAGCCTGCCGCCTCACCTCCGCTACTTTGCCTGCAATCAACCGTAAATGTCGATGTCAATTACTGCATATTGAAGCCATCGTCTCGACCAACGTTTCCGCGATCGTGTCATTCGCACCAGCATGATGCTCACTCTTTTTGGGGCTCTGCGTAAAATCCCCAGGAGGAGGAAGTAGAAGAAATTGAAGAAGTCGACGAAGCTACTGCGGTGGAGGTAGTGCCGGTGCCAGTGCCATAGGTCGCAGCCGACGGCAAAGGCCGAGCTAGAAACGGCAGCAGGGCCACCCCAGAAAAAACGCCGAGCGAGCCGCATGCAAGCGCGTGCACAACATTCTAACGCTTCTTAACACCCTCAACACAAGCCGATGCGCTAGCATCGCCTCGGCAGCCTGCCGCCTCACCTCCGCTACTTTGCCTGCAATCAACCGTAAATGTCGATGTCAATTACTGCATATTGAAGCCATCGTCTCGACCAACGTTTCCGCGATCGTGTCATTCGCACCAGCATGATGCTCACTCTTTTTGGGGCTCTGCGTAAAATCCCCAGGAGGAGGAAGTAGAAGAAATTGAAGAAGTCGACGAAGCTACTGCGGTGGAGGTAGTGCCGGTGCCAGTGCCATAGGTCGCAGCCGACGGCAAAGGCCGAGCTAGAAACGGCAGCAGGGCCACCCCAGAAAAAACGCCGAGCGAGCCGCATGCAAGCGCGTGCACAACATTCTAACGCTTCTTAACACCCTCAACACAAGCCGATGCGCTAGCATCGCCTCGGCAGCCTGCCGCCTCACCTCCGCTACTTTGCCTGCAATCAACCGTAAATGTCGATGTCAATTACTGCATATTGAAGCCATCGTCTCGACCAACGTTTCCGCGATCGTGTCATTCGCACCAGCATGATGCTCACTCTTTTTGGGGCTCTGCGTAAAATCAAACGTGAAAGAATATAGGATGGGAACCACACGGCAGTTGCTATTCCTGTCTCACACACTGCAAACCCACACTGAGCCCACGAATCTTGTTGCATCCATATCCCAAAACTTCGCCACGCGTCATGTATAGGGTTAATTTGGAGAAGGTGTCACTCTTTCCGATCCAACTGCGAAATCATGCCATCGGATCCCTACTCACCCAACATATTTTCAACGAACTCATGCGTGGTGAGCAGGTGCGGTAGACGGCCTAACCCTGTACATCGGTGGTTGCATAGATGCCACTTGGCTGGACAGGAAGAAAAAAATACACAAACAGGGTGTCCGAGCCAAACCAAAAAAATATGTCCATTTTTGTGTGCAGCTAACAGCGTATACAGGCTCGATGTGTATGGATAGTTCGCTAATCGAGCGCTACCTGGGCTTAGCGCGTCACCTCGCCACCGACGCTGACATTGTCCAGAGCCCTGCGTGCGTTGCGGTGCTCGTTAGTTGCGACCAGGAGCTCACTACAGAGCAACGCAATGCACTCATCGCTTTTCGTGCACGTTCCACTGGCGCCGAGGAGAACGCTGACGAAAAGCTTGGCTTTGCGGAGCGCATCCTACGCGAGAAGAAGCGCGCCCGCAGTAGCGTCGCTCAGTATCGCCACATCGAGTTCATTCCCTCTACGTCGAACATTGTCGAGCGCTTTTTCGGTGAAGCGAAAATGGTGCTCGGTCACCATCGCCAGTCCAAGCTACCGGCAAATTTTGAGACAATTCTCTTTTTGAAGATGAACCGCTGTTTCTGGAATTTCACCACGGTATCGGAGGTGATCAACGGGAACTAGCCACAGCAATCATTGATTTTCGGTTGTTGAGGATTTTAGTGCAATAATTATGAGTTATCTCGGGGGTCGCTTTGTGGGTCCAGGTCCTGGACCTCATGACGGAACTGTAGGTTAGGACCCAAGCTTCAATAACCTGTTTCGGGACAGAGACTGTTTGAAATTTCAACTGATTCTGATTGGACGGAATGGAATTATGTACGCATGTGGAAAACGTGCGCGCAAACAAGGAGAAACAAGCAGAGTGCCAAGACGTCAACGTGAGTGAGACTGATGCGTGTTATATTATTACAACTCGATGCCGAAATCCAAAGACATTGTATGTTTCTGCATGTGTTGTCGAAGGGGGCTCTTCGAAGAGTACACTTTATGGCACAGTGAGCATTGGGAAGGCGTTGTGTTTTGTTCTTTGTACCTCTTCCTCGTCGCTTGAACTCTTCAAAATCGCCAAACTTTTTGCACCACCCACGGTGTTTCCATATAGTCTGTTTTGTTGAAAACGCTGATCCACGTTTGCAGTCATGCGATTGGATCACCACGGGATGGGTTACGTTGTCTAGAGCACCAAAGCCTTCGATGCCAATTGCAAAATGGAGTCGAATGTTGTACTCACTGTATTTCAGACCACAGTGCGCCTAAGCAATCTCGCACGAAGACGGGCACGTCTTTTGCTCGGCCCATGTCGACTTCGACTGTATCGCCAAAGCGACCGTTGAACACCCTTTGCTTCGTGTTGGGCATCAATGCCACAAGAACACCCAGTGAAGGAACACCTTTGCTTTTGACGTCGGATTCCACAGAAGAGAGTGAAATATCTCTATGATGACTCCTCCTTTTAGTGCAACTGCTTCTCGAATTTCGTACCGCGAGTCCGGTTCACGACAAATTCGACGGCAAGGAACAGGGGCTCCGTACCTGGGCATCTGTCGAGTCGAGCTTGAAATCGATCAGATTTTGCGCGCGACCTACTTCCTTGAATACTGATTCATATGAGAGCAATAGGCGAATGCTGCACCTATCTCCTTATCTGTGACGTCAATGAATACTGATTCACATGAGAGCAATGGGCGAATGCTGCACCTATCTCCTGATCTGTGACGTCAATGGGTAGTGCTTATCCATGGCTCGACTCGGTTTTGCCTGGCAAGTGGTCTGTCAACTCAGGCCAGACGACTCCTTTGTGCCTGCGGACAGTGTTCAACCCATGCACAGTGAATGGATCGAACCGATGGGCGTTGGTCCGTCGTGTCGCAACCCCCGAATTGCGCTCTCGCCACCAGCCGGTCGAAGGTCACCGGCGCACTACGCTCGGCCAGCGCCAGCGCCAGCGCCATCTGTCTCTGTCTCTGTCTCTGTCTCTGTCTCTGTCTCTCTCCGCATTCGTGGGGCAGTGCGACTACGAGAGCAGGGGAAGTAATAGCGGATTGGGGCGGGGGTGGCGGCGGTGGAGCGGGGGTGGCGGCGGTGGAGCGGGGGTGGCGGCGGTGGAGCGGGGATGACGCGGGGCCAGGAGCAGGAGCGAGCGCCGGAGAAGGGCGCGAATCGGGTAGAAGAAGAGTGAGAAGAAGAGTTAGAGTTGTGGATGGAAATGGTATCATAGGGCTCTGCAGAGCGTCAGGTAGGGCTGGGTCGTGGCAAAACGTTGTGAAACGTGCTGTAAAGGGGCAAAACTGTGCGCCATCGGGGAATCGAACCCCGACCTCATCCTTGGAAGGGACGAATCCTAACCATTAGACCAATGGCGCGATGCGGACCACGCTCAAACAGCCACACACACAAACACAACACAACTACCAAACACACAACGGCCAAACGCACACGACAAACAAAACGAATCGCTACGGACACGACCCTCGAACGCCTGACGACACCCCCATCAGAACACAGACACACAGCGGCACACATACACCACCGCTCTTCTACAATCACACTCACACCCAAACAGCCCATCAAACACAAACACAAACACAAACACACTCACGCTCACACTTACACTTACACTTATACTCACAGTTCAACATCACCCGTCCCACTCCCAGCGACCAATGCGAGCGATCCTTTGTCCCACGCTCCATTTGGGACGAGAGGCCTCTCGATCAAGGCGTCGCCATCGTGGTATCGTGCGTGGTGTTGGGTTTCGCAAAACAAAGAGGATTGCGCCGCCGGGGAATCGAACCCCGACCTCGTCCGTGGGAGGGACGAATCCTAACCATTAGACCAACGGCGCATCGCGAAACTCGCTTGTAGACGTTTTTTCACCACCCCCAAAAACCCTACCCCGCGCCCCGCAAATTTTCTGGACAGGCTACTGAATCTTTTGAATAGAGTCTATGAGTCTATTAAATTTTAACAGACACGACCTGCACCACACCCTCTGTCCGATGCTAACACACACTGCATGGTACACTCTCTTTGGCCCATTCTGTCCTTCCCCATCTGCTTACCAATGGCCTGCTTTCGTGGTGGTCATCTACTCACCACTGCGTTGAGCATCTGCACGCTCTACATCGACTTCCGTGCCTCCAAGGAATCACTATGCTGACCTCGATAGACTCGCTTCGAAACGAAGCACTCTCTTTGGCAGTGCATCACCCCTCCCCAACGCCACGCTCTTCTCCACCACTCCACCACTCCGACATTTCAAACGGAACACTACGACAAAACAACCAAATCATATCTCCAACCCGCCCCGGGTCCAGTGCATCACGAATACGAATATTGACAACACGAACACGACATGGTCCCAACACACACCCCGAACACGACGGATGGCAGTGACACCGCGCGCTCGTTTGTTTGGAACAGCTCGCCTCCCAGGATGATCACACCACAGCCGGTGAGCAACGATAGAGTGCTTATCCATGGCTCGACTCGGTTTTGCCTGGCAAGTGGTCTGTCAACTCAGGCCAGACGACTCCTTTGTGCCTGCGGACAGTGTTCAACCCATGCACAGTGAATGGATCGAACCGATGGGCGCTGGTCCGTCGTGTCGCAACCCCCGAATTGCGCTCTCGCCACCAGCCGGTCGAAGGTCACCGGCGCACTACGCTCGGCCAGCGCCAGCGCCAGCGCCATCTGTCTCTGTCTCTGTCTCTGTCTCTGTCTCTGTCTCTGTCTCTCTCCGCATTCGTGGGGCAGTGCGACTACGAGAGCAGGGGAAGTAATAGCGGATTGGGGCGGGGGTGGCGGCGGTGGAGCGGGGGTGGCGGCGGTGGAGCGGGGGTGGCGGCGGTGGAGCGGGGGTGGCGGCGGTGGAGCGGGGGTGGCGGCGGTGGAGCGGGGATGACGCGGGGCCAGGAGCAGGAGCGAGCGCCGGAGAAGGGCGCGAATCGGGTAGAAGAAGAGTGAGAAGAAGAGTTAGAGTTGTGGATGGAAATGGTATCATAGGGCTCTGCAGAGCGTCAGGTAGGGCTGGGTCGTGGCAAAACGTTGTGAAACGTGCTGTAAAGGGGCAAAACTGTGCGCCATCGGGGAATCGAACCCCGACCTCATCCTTGGAAGGGACGAATCCTAACCATTAGACCAATGGCGCGATGCGGACCACGCTCAAACAGCCACACACACAAACACAACACAACTACCAAACACACAACGGCCAAACGCACACGACAAACAAAACGAATCGCTACGGACACGACCCTCGAACGCCTGACGACACCCCCATCAGAACACAGACACACAGCGGCACACATACACCACCGCTCTTCTACAATCACACTCACACCCAAACAGCCCATCAAACACAAACACAAACACACTCACGCTCACACTTACACTTACACTTATACTCACAGTTCAACATCACCCGTCCCACTCCCAGCGACCAATGCGAGCGATCCTTTGTCCCACGCTCCATTTGGGACGAGAGGCCTCTCGATCAAGGCGTCGCCATCGTGGTATCGTGCGTGGTGTTGGGTTTCGCAAAACAAAGAGGATTGCGCCGCCGGGGAATCGAACCCCGACCTCGTCCGTGGGAGGGACGAATCCTAACCATTAGACCAACGGCGCATCGCGAAACTCGCTTGTAGACGTTTTTTCACCACCCCCAAAAACCCTACCCCGCGCCCCGCAAATTTTCTGGACAGGCTACTGAATCTTTTGAATAGAGTCTATGAGTCTATTAAATTTTAACAGACACGACCTGCACCACACCCTCTGTCCGATGCTAACACACACTGCATGGTACACTCTCTTTGGCCCATTCTGTCCTTCCCCATCTGCTTACCAATGGCCTGCTTTCGTGGTGGTCATCTACTCACCACTGCGTTGAGCATCTGCACGCTCTACATCGACTTCCGTGCCTCCAAGGAATCACTATGCTGACCTCGATAGACTCGCTTCGAAACGAAGCACTCTCTTTGGCAGTGCATCACCCCTCCCCAACGCCACGCTCTTCTCCACCACTCCACCACCCCGACATTTCAAACGGAACACTACGACAAAACAACCAAATCATATCTCCAACCCGCCCCGGGTCCAGTGCATCACGAATACGAATATTGACAACACGAACACGACATGGTCCCAACACACACCCCGAACACGACGGATGGCAGTGACACCGCGCGCTCGTTTGTTTGGAACAGCTCGCCTCCCAGGATGATCAAACCACAGCCGGTGAGCAACGATAGAGTGCTTATCCATGGCTCGACTCGGTTTTGCCTGGCAAGTGGTCTGTCAACTCAGGCCAGACGACTCCTTTGTGCCTGCGGACAGTGTTCAACCCATGCACAGTGAATGGATCGAACCGATGGGCGTTGGTCCGTCGTGTCGCAACCCCCGAATTGCGCTCTCGCCACCAGCCGGTCGAAGGTCACCGGCGCACTACGCTCGGCCAGCGCCAGCGCCAGCGCCATCTGTCTCTGTCTCTGTCTCTGTCTCTGTCTCTGTCTCTCTCCGCATTCGTGGGGCAGTGCGACTACGAGAGCAGGGGAAGTAATAGCGGATTGGGGCGGGGGTGGCGGCGGTGGAGCGGGGATGACGCGGGGCCAGGAGCAGGAGCGAGCGCCGGAGAAGGGCGCGAATCGGGTAGAAGAAGAGTGAGAAGAAGAGTTAGAGTTGTGGATGGAAATGGTATCATAGGGCTCTGCAGAGCGTCAGGTAGGGCTGGGTCGTGGCAAAACGTTGTGAAACGTGCTGTAAAGGGGCAAAACTGTGCGCCATCGGGGAATCGAACCCCGACCTCATCCTTGGAAGGGACGAATCCTAACCATTAGACCAATGGCGCGATGCGGACCACGCTCAAACAGCCACACACACAAACACAACACAACTACCAAACACACAACGGCCAAACGCACACGACAAACAAAACGAATCGCTACGGACACGACCCTCGAACGCCTGACGACACCCCCATCAGAACACAGACACACAGCGGCACACATACACCACCGCTCTTCTACAATCACACTCACACCCAAACAGCCCATCAAACACAAACACAAACACACTCACGCTCACACTTACACTTACACTTATACTCACAGTTCAACATCACCCGTCCCACTCCCAGCGACCAATGCGAGCGATCCTTTGTCCCACGCTCCATTTGGGACGAGAGGCCTCTCGATCAAGGCGTCGCCATCGTGGTATCGTGCGTGGTGTTGGGTTTCGCAAAACAAAGAGGATTGCGCCGCCGGGGAATCGAACCCCGACCTCGTCCGTGGGAGGGACGAATCCTAACCATTAGACCAACGGCGCATCGCGAAACTCGCTTGTAGACGTTTTTTCACCACCCCCAAAAACCCTACCCCGCGCCCCGCAAATTTTCTGGACAGGCTACTGAATCTTTTGAATAGAGTCTATGAGTCTATTAAATTTTAACAGACACGACCTGCACCACACCCTCTGTCCGATGCTAACACACACTGCATGGTACACTCTCTTTGGCCCATTCTGTCCTTCCCCATCTGCTTACCAATGGCCTGCTTTCGTGGTGGTCATCTACTCACCACTGCGTTGAGCATCTGCACGCTCTACATCGACTTCCGTGCCTCCAAGGAATCACTATGCTGACCTCGATAGACTCGCTTCGAAACGAAGCACTCTCTTTGGCAGTGCATCACCCCTCCCCAACGCCACGCTCTTCTCCACCACTCCACCACCCCGACATTTCAAACGGAACACTACGACAAAACAACCAAATCATATCTCCAACCCGCCCCGGGTCCAGTGCATCACGAATACGAATATTGACAACACGAACACGACATGGTCCCAACACACACCCCGAACACGACGGATGGCAGTGACACCGCGCGCTCGTTTGTTTGGAACAGCTCGCCTCCCAGGATGATCAAACCACAGCCGGTGAGCAACGATAGAGTGCTTATCCATGGCTCGACTCGGTTTTGCCTGGCAAGTGGTCTGTCAACTCAGGCCAGACGACTCCTTTGTGCCTGCGGACAGTGTTCAACCCATGCACAGTGAATGGATCGAACCGATGGGCGTTGGTCCGTCGTGTCGCAACCCCCGAATTGCGCTCTCGCCACCAGCCGGTCGAAGGTCACCGGCGCACTACGCTCGGCCAGCGCCAGCGCCAGCGCCATCTGTCTCTGTCTCTGTCTCTGTCTCTGTCTCTGTCTCTGTCTCTGTCTCTCTCCGCATTCGTGGGGCAGTGCGACTACGAGAGCAGGGGAAGTAATAGCGGATTGGGGCGGGGGTGGCGGCGGTGGAGCGGGGATGACGCGGGGCCAGGAGCAGGAGCGAGCGCCGGAGAAGGGCGCGAATCGGGTAGAAGAAGAGTGAGAAGAAGAGTTAGAGTTGTGGATGGAAATGGTATCATAGGGCTCTGCAGAGCGTCAGGTAGGGCTGGGTCGTGGCAAAACGTTGTGAAACGTGCTGTAAAGGGGCAAAACTGTGCGCCATCGGGGAATCGAACCCCGACCTCATCCTTGGAAGGGACGAATCCTAACCATTAGACCAATGGCGCGATGCGGACCACGCTCAAACAGCCACACACACAAACACAACACAACTACCAAACACACAACGGCCAAACGCACACGACAAACAAAACGAATCGCTACGGACACGACCCTCGAACGCCTGACGACACCCCCATCAGAACACAGACACACAGCGGCACACATACACCACCGCTCTTCTACAATCACACTCACACCCAAACAGCCCATCAAACACAAACACAAACACAAACACACTCACGCTCACACTTACACTTACACTTATACTCACAGTTCAACATCACCCGTCCCACTCCCAGCGACCAATGCGAGCGATCCTTTGTCCCACGCTCCATTTGGGACGAGAGGCCTCTCGATCAAGGCGTCGCCATCGTGGTATCGTGCGTGGTGTTGGGTTTCGCAAAACAAAGAGGATTGCGCCGCCGGGGAATCGAACCCCGACCTCGTCCGTGGGAGGGACGAATCCTAACCATTAGACCAACGGCGCATCGCGAAACTCGCTTGTAGACGTTTTTTCACCACCCCCAAAAACCCTACCCCGCGCCCCGCAAATTTTCTGGACAGGCTACTGAATCTTTTGAATAGAGTCTATGAGTCTATTAAATTTTAACAGACACGACCTGCACCACACCCTCTGTCCGATGCTAACACACACTGCATGGTACACTCTCTTTGGCCCATTCTGTCCTTCCCCATCTGCTTACCAATGGCCTGCTTTCGTGGTGGTCATCTACTCACCACTGCGTTGAGCATCTGCACGCTCTACATCGACTTCCGTGCCTCCAAGGAATCACTATGCTGACCTCGATAGACTCGCTTCGAAACGAAGCACTCTCTTTGGCAGTGCATCACCCCTCCCCAACGCCACGCTCTTCTCCACCACTCCACCACCCCGACATTTCAAACGGAACACTACGACAAAACAACCAAATCATATCTCCAACCCGCCCCGGGTCCAGTGCATCACGAATACGAATATTGACAACACGAACACGACATGGTCCCAACACACACCCCGAACACGACGGATGGCAGTGACACCGCGCGCTCGTTTGTTTGGAACAGCTCGCCTCCCAGGATGATCAAACCACAGCCGGTGAGCAACGATAGAGTGCTTATCCATGGCTCGACTCGGTTTTGCCTGGCAAGTGGTCTGTCAACTCAGGCCAGACGACTCCTTTGTGCCTGCGGACAGTGTTCAACCCATGCACAGTGAATGGATCGAACCGATGGGCGTTGGTCCGTCGTGTCGCAACCCCCGAATTGCGCTCTCGCCACCAGCCGGTCGAAGGTCACCGGCGCACTACGCTCGGCCAGCGCCAGCGCCAGCGCCAGCGCCATCTGTCTCTGTCTCTGTCTCTGTCTCTGTCTCTGTCTCTGTCTCTGTCTCTCTCCGCATTCGTGGGGCAGTGCGACTACGAGAGCAGGGGAAGTAATAGCGGATTGGGGCGGGGGTGGCGGCGGTGGAGCGGGGGTGGCGGCGGTGGAGCGGGGGTGGCGGCGGTGGAGCGGGGATGACGCGGGGCCAGGAGCAGGAGCGAGCGCCGGAGAAGGGCGCGAATCGGGTAGAAGAAGAGTGAGAAGAAGAGTTAGAGTTGTGGATGGAAATGGTATCATAGGGCTCTGCAGAGCGTCAGGTAGGGCTGGGTCGTGGCAAAACGTTGTGAAACGTGCTGTAAAGGGGCAAAACTGTGCGCCATCGGGGAATCGAACCCCGACCTCATCCTTGGAAGGGACGAATCCTAACCATTAGACCAATGGCGCGATGCGGACCACGCTCAAACAGCCACACACACAAACACAACACAACTACCAAACACACAACGGCCAAACGCACACGACAAACAAAACGAATCGCTACGGACACGACCCTCGAACGCCTGACGACACCCCCATCAGAACACAGACACACAGCGGCACACATACACCACCGCTCTTCTACAATCACACTCACACCCAAACAGCCCATCAAACACAAACACAAACACAAACACACTCACGCTCACACTTACACTTACACTTATACTCACAGTTCAACATCACCCGTCCCACTCCCAGCGACCAATGCGAGCGATCCTTTGTCCCACGCTCCATTTGGGACGAGAGGCCTCTCGATCAAGGCGTCGCCATCGTGGTATCGTGCGTGGTGTTGGGTTTCGCAAAACAAAGAGGATTGCGCCGCCGGGGAATCGAACCCCGACCTCGTCCGTGGGAGGGACGAATCCTAACCATTAGACCAACGGCGCATCGCGAAACTCGCTTGTAGACGTTTTTTCACCACCCCCAAAAACCCTACCCCGCGCCCCGCAAATTTTCTGGACAGGCTACTGAATCTTTTGAATAGAGTCTATGAGTCTATTAAATTTTAACAGACACGACCTGCACCACACCCTCTGTCCGATGCTAACACACACTGCATGGTACACTCTCTTTGGCCCATTCTGTCCTTCCCCATCTGCTTACCAATGGCCTGCTTTCGTGGTGGTCATCTACTCACCACTGCGTTGAGCATCTGCACGCTCTACATCGACTTCCGTGCCTCCAAGGAATCACTATGCTGACCTCGATAGACTCGCTTCGAAACGAAGCACTCTCTTTGGCAGTGCATCACCCCTCCCCAACGCCACGCTCTTCTCCACCACTCCACCACCCCGACATTTCAAACGGAACACTACGACAAAACAACCAAATCATATCTCCAACCCGCCCCGGGTCCAGTGCATCACGAATACGAATATTGACAACACGAACACGACATGGTCCCAACACACACCCCGAACACGACGGATGGCAGTGACACCGCGCGCTCGTTTGTTTGGAACAGCTCGCCTCCCAGGATGATCACACCACAGCCGGTGAGCAACGATAGAGTGCTTATCCATGGCTCGACTCGGTTTTGCCTGGCAAGTGGTCTGTCAACTCAGGCCAGACGACTCCTTTGTGCCTGCGGACAGTGTTCAACCCATGCACAGTGAATGGATCGAACCGATGGGCGTTGGTCCGTCGTGTCGCAACCCCCGAATTGCGCTCTCGCCACCAGCCGGTCGAAGGTCACCGGCGCACTACGCTCGGCCAGCGCCAGCGCCAGCGCCATCTGTCTCTGTCTCTGTCTCTGTCTCTGTCTCTGTCTCTGTCTCTCTCCGCATTCGTGGGGCAGTGCGACTACGAGAGCAGGGGAAGTAATAGCGGATTGGAGCGGGGGTGGCGGCGGTGGAGCGGGGGTGGCGGCGGTGGAGCGGGGATGACGCGGGGCCAGGAGCAGGAGCGAGCGCCGGAGAAGGGCGCGAATCGGGTAGAAGAAGAGTGAGAAGAAGAGTTAGAGTTGTGGATGGAAATGGTATCATAGGGCTCTGCAGAGCGTCAGGTAGGGCTGGGTCGTGGCAAAACGTTGTGAAACGTGCTGTAAAGGGGCAAAACTGTGCGCCATCGGGGAATCGAACCCCGACCTCATCCTTGGAAGGGACGAATCCTAACCATTAGACCAATGGCGCGATGCGGACCACGCTCAAACAGCCACACACACAAACACAACACAACTACCAAACACACAACGGCCAAACGCACACGACAAACAAAACGAATCGCTACGGACACGACCCTCGAACGCCTGACGACACCCCCATCAGAACACAGACACACAGCGGCACACATACACCACCGCTCTTCTACAATCACACTCACACCCAAACAGCCCATCAAACACAAACACAAACACAAACACACTCACGCTCACACTTACACTTACACTTATACTCACAGTTCAACATCACCCGTCCCACTCCCAGCGACCAATGCGAGCGATCCTTTGTCCCACGCTCCATTTGGGACGAGAGGCCTCTCGATCAAGGCGTCGCCATCGTGGTATCGTGCGTGGTGTTGGGTTTCGCAAAACAAAGAGGATTGCGCCGCCGGGGAATCGAACCCCGACCTCGTCCGTGGGAGGGACGAATCCTAACCATTAGACCAACGGCGCATCGCGAAACTCGCTTGTAGACGTTTTTTCACCACCCCCAAAAACCCTACCCCGCGCCCCGCAAATTTTCTGGACAGGCTACTGAATCTTTTGAATAGAGTCTATGAGTCTATTAAATTTTAACAGACACGACCTGCACCACACCCTCTGTCCGATGCTAACACACACTGCATGGTACACTCTCTTTGGCCCATTCTGTCCTTCCCCATCTGCTTACCAATGGCCTGCTTTCGTGGTGGTCATCTACTCACCACTGCGTTGAGCATCTGCACGCTCTACATCGACTTCCGTGCCTCCAAGGAATCACTATGCTGACCTCGATAGACTCGCTTCGAAACGAAGCACTCTCTTTGGCAGTGCATCACCCCTCCCCAACGCCACGCTCTTCTCCACCACTCCACCACCCCGACATTTCAAACGGAACACTACGACAAAACAACCAAATCATATCTCCAACCCGCCCCGGGTCCAGTGCATCACGAATACGAATATTGACAACACGAACACGACATGGTCCCAACACACACCCCGAACACGACGGATGGCAGTGACACCGCGCGCTCGTTTGTTTGGAACAGCTCGCCTCCCAGGATGATCACACCACAGCCGGTGAGCAACGATAGAGTGCTTATCCATGGCTCGACTCGGTTTTGCCTGGCAAGTGGTCTGTCAACTCAGGCCAGACGACTCCTTTGTGCCTGCGGACAGTGTTCAACCCATGCACAGTGAATGGATCGAACCGATGGGCGTTGGTCCGTCGTGTCGCAACCCCCGAATTGCGCTCTCGCCACCAGCCGGTCGAAGGTCACCGGCGCACTACGCTCGGCCAGCGCCAGCGCCAGCGCCATCTGTCTCTGTCTCTGTCTCTGTCTCTGTCTCTGTCTCTGTCTCTGTCTCTCTCCGCATTCGTGGGGCAGTGCGACTACGAGAGCAGGGGAAGTAATAGCGGATTGGAGCGGGGGTGGCGGCGGTGGAGCGGGGGTGGCGGCGGTGGAGCGGGGATGACGCGGGGCCAGGAGCAGGAGCGAGCGCCGGAGAAGGGCGCGAATCGGGTAGAAGAAGAGTGAGAAGAAGAGTTAGAGTTGTGGATGGAAATGGTATCATAGGGCTCTGCAGAGCGTCAGGTAGGGCTGGGTCGTGGCAAAACGTTGTGAAACGTGCTGTAAAGGGGCAAAACTGTGCGCCATCGGGGAATCGAACCCCGACCTCATCCTTGGAAGGGACGAATCCTAACCATTAGACCAATGGCGCGATGCGGACCACGCTCAAACAGCCACACACACAAACACAACACAACTACCAAACACACAACGGCCAAACGCACACGACAAACAAAACGAATCGCTACGGACACGACCCTCGAACGCCTGACGACACCCCCATCAGAACACAGACACACAGCGGCACACATACACCACCGCTCTTCTACAATCACACTCACACCCAAGCAGCCCATCAAACACAAACACAAACACAAACACACTCACGCTCACACTTACACTTACACTTATACTCACAGTTCAACATCACCCGTCCCACTCCCAGCGACCAATGCGAGCGATCCTTTGTCCCACGCTCCATTTGGGACGAGAGGCCTCTCGATCAAGGCGTCGCCATCGTGGTATCGTGCGTGGTGTTGGGTTTCGCAAAACAAAGAGGATTGCGCCGCCGGGGAATCGAACCCCGACCTCGTCCGTGGGAGGGACGAATCCTAACCATTAGACCAACGGCGCATCGCGAAACTCGCTTGTAGACGTTTTTTCACCACCCCCAAAAACCCTACCCCGCGCCCCGCAAATTTTCTGGACAGGCTACTGAATCTTTTGAATAGAGTCTATGAGTCTATTAAATTTTAACAGACACGACCTGCACCACACCCTCTGTCCGATGCTAACACACACTGCATGGTACACTCTCTTTGGCCCATTCTGTCCTTCCCCATCTGCTTACCAATGGCCTGCTTTCGTGGTGGTCATCTACTCACCACTGCGTTGAGCATCTGCACGCTCTACATCGACTTCCGTGCCTCCAAGGAATCACTATGCTGACCTCGATAGACTCGCTTCGAAACGAAGCACTCTCTTTGGCAGTGCATCACCCCTCCCCAACGCCACGCTCTTCTCCACCACTCCACCACCCCGACATTTCAAACGGAACACTACGACAAAACAACCAAATCATATCTCCAACCCGCCCCGGGTCCAGTGCATCACGAATACGAATATTGACAACACGAACACGACATGGTCCCAACACACACCCCGAACACGACGGATGGCAGTGACACCGCGCTCGTTTGTTTGGAACAGCTCGCCTCCCAGGATGATCACACCACAGCCGGTGAGCAACGATAGAGTGCTTATCCATGGCTCGACTCGGTTTTGCCTGGCAAGTGGTCTGTCAACTCAGGCCAGACGACTCCTTTGTGCCTGCGGACAGTGTTCAACCCATGCACAGTGAATGGATCGAACCGATGGGCGTTGGTCCGTCGTGTCGCAACCCCCGAATTGCGCTCTCGCCACCAGCCGGTCGAAGGTCACCGGCGCACTACGCTCGGCCAGCGCCAGCGCCAGCGCCAGCGCCATCTGTCTCTGTCTCTGTCTCTGTCTCTGTCTCTGTCTCTGTCTCTGTCTCTCTCCGCATTCGTGGGGCAGTGCGACTACGAGAGCAGGGGAAGTAATAGCGGATTGGGGCGGGGGTGGCGGCGGTGGAGCGGGGATGACGCGGGGCCAGGAGCAGGAGCGAGCGCCGGAGAAGGGCGCGAATCGGGTAGAAGAAGAGTGAGAAGAAGAGTTAGAGTTGTGGATGGAAATGGTATCATAGGGCTCTGCAGAGCGTCAGGTAGGGCTGGGTCGTGGCAAAACGTTGTGAAACGTGCTGTAAAGGGGCAAAACTGTGCGCCATCGGGGAATCGAACCCCGACCTCATCCTTGGAAGGGACGAATCCTAACCATTAGACCAATGGCGCGATGCGGACCACGCTCAAACAGCCACACACACAAACACAACACAACTACCAAACACACAACGGCCAAACGCACACGACAAACAAAACGAATCGCTACGGACACGACCCTCGAACGCCTGACGACACCCCCATCAGAACACAGACACACAGCGGCACACATACACCACCGCTCTTCTACAATCACACTCACACCCAAACAGCCCATCAAACACAAACACAAACACACTCACGCTCACACTTACACTTACACTTATACTCACAGTTCAACATCACCCGTCCCACTCCCAGCGACCAATGCGAGCGATCCTTTGTCCCACGCTCCATTTGGGACGAGAGGCCTCTCGATCAAGGCGTCGCCATCGTGGTATCGTGCGTGGTGTTGGGTTTCGCAAAACAAAGAGGATTGCGCCGCCGGGGAATCGAACCCCGACCTCGTCCGTGGGAGGGACGAATCCTAACCATTAGACCAACGGCGCATCGCGAAACTCGCTTGTAGACGTTTTTTCACCACCCCCAAAAACCCTACCCCGCGCCCCGCAAATTTTCTGGACAGGCTACTGAATCTTTTGAATAGAGTCTATGAGTCTATTAAATTTTAACAGACACGACCTGCACCACACCCTCTGTCCGATGCTAACACACACTGCATGGTACACTCTCTTTGGCCCATTCTGTCCTTCCCCATCTGCTTACCAATGGCCTGCTTTCGTGGTGGTCATCTACTCACCACTGCGTTGAGCATCTGCACGCTCTACATCGACTTCCGTGCCTCCAAGGAATCACTATGCTGACCTCGATAGACTCGCTTCGAAACGAAGCACTCTCTTTGGCAGTGCATCACCCCTCCCCAACGCCACGCTCTTCTCCACCACTCCACCACCCCGACATTTCAAACGGAACACTACGACAAAACAACCAAATCATATCTCCAACCCGCCCCGGGTCCAGTGCATCACGAATACGAATATTGACAACACGAACACGACATGGTCCCAACACACACCCCGAACACGACGGATGGCAGTGACACCGCGCTCGTTTGTTTGGAACAGCTCGCCTCCCAGGATGATCAAACCACAGCCGGTGAGCAACGATAGAGTGCTTATCCATGGCTCGACTCGGTTTTGCCTGGCAAGTGGTCTGTCAACTCAGGCCAGACGACTCCTTTGTGCCTGCGGACAGTGTTCAACCCATGCACAGTGAATGGATCGAACCGATGGGCGTTGGTCCGTCGTGTCGCAACCCCCGAATTGCGCTCTCGCCACCAGCCGGTCGAAGGTCACCGGCGCACTACGCTCGGCCAGCGCCAGCGCCAGCGCCATCTGTCTCTGTCTCTGTCTCTGTCTCTGTCTCTGTCTCTGTCTCTCTCCGCATTCGTGGGGCAGTGCGACTACGAGAGCAGGGGAAGTAATAGCGGATTGGGGCGGGGGTGGCGGCGGTGGAGCGGGGATGACGCGGGGCCAGGAGCAGGAGCGAGCGCCGGAGAAGGGCGCGAATCGGGTAGAAGAAGAGTGAGAAGAAGAGTTAGAGTTGTGGATGGAAATGGTATCATAGGGCTCTGCAGAGCGTCAGGTAGGGCTGGGTCGTGGCAAAACGTTGTGAAACGTGCTGTAAAGGGGCAAAACTGTGCGCCATCGGGGAATCGAACCCCGACCTCATCCTTGGAAGGGACGAATCCTAACCATTAGACCAATGGCGCGATGCGGACCACGCTCAAACAGCCACACACACAAACACAACACAACTACCAAACACACAACGGCCAAACGCACACGACAAACAAAACGAATCGCTACGGACACGACCCTCGAACGCCTGACGACACCCCCATCAGAACACAGACACACAGCGGCACACATACACCACCGCTCTTCTACAATCACACTCACACCCAAACAGCCCATCAAACACAAACACAAACACAAACACACTCACGCTCACACTTACACTTACACTTATACTCACAGTTCAACATCACCCGTCCCACTCCCAGCGACCAATGCGAGCGATCCTTTGTCCCACGCTCCATTTGGGACGAGAGGCCTCTCGATCAAGGCGTCGCCATCGTGGTATCGTGCGTGGTGTTGGGTTTCGCAAAACAAAGAGGATTGCGCCGCCGGGGAATCGAACCCCGACCTCGTCCGTGGGAGGGACGAATCCTAACCATTAGACCAACGGCGCATCGCGAAACTCGCTTGTAGACGTTTTTTCACCACCCCCAAAAACCCTACCCCGCGCCCCGCAAATTTTCTGGACAGGCTACTGAATCTTTTGAATAGAGTCTATGAGTCTATTAAATTTTAACAGACACGACCTGCACCACACCCTCTGTCCGATGCTAACACACACTGCATGGTACACTCTCTTTGGCCCATTCTGTCCTTCCCCATCTGCTTACCAATGGCCTGCTTTCGTGGTGGTCATCTACTCACCACTGCGTTGAGCATCTGCACGCTCTACATCGACTTCCGTGCCTCCAAGGAATCACTATGCTGACCTCGATAGACTCGCTTCGAAACGAAGCACTCTCTTTGGCAGTGCATCACCCCTCCCCAACGCCACGCTCTTCTCCACCACTCCACCACCCCGACATTTCAAACGGAACACTACGACAAAACAACCAAATCATATCTCCAACCCGCCCCGGGTCCAGTGCATCACGAATACGAATATTGACAACACGAACACGACATGGTCCCAACACACACCCCGAACACGACGGATGGCAGTGACACCGCGCGCTCGTTTGTTTGGAACAGCTCGCCTCCCAGGATGATCAAACCACAGCCGGTGAGCAACGATAGAGTGCTTATCCATGGCTCGACTCGGTTTTGCCTGGCAAGTGGTCTGTCAACTCAGGCCAGACGACTCCTTTGTGCCTGCGGACAGTGTTCAACCCATGCACAGTGAATGGATCGAACCGATGGGCGTTGGTCCGTCGTGTCGCAACCCCCGAATTGCGCTCTCGCCACCAGCCGGTCGAAGGTCACCGGCGCACTACGCTCGGCCAGCGCCAGCGCCAGCGCCATCTGTCTCTGTCTCTGTCTCTGTCTCTGTCTCTGTCTCTCTCCGCATTCGTGGGGCAGTGCGACTACGAGAGCAGGGGAAGTAATAGCGGATTGGGGCGGGGGTGGCGGCGGTGGAGCGGGGATGACGCGGGGCCAGGAGCAGGAGCGAGCGCCGGAGAAGGGCGCGAATCGGGTAGAAGAAGAGTGAGAAGAAGAGTTAGAGTTGTGGATGGAAATGGTATCATAGGGCTCTGCAGAGCGTCAGGTAGGGCTGGGTCGTGGCAAAACGTTGTGAAACGTGCTGTAAAGGGGCAAAACTGTGCGCCATCGGGGAATCGAACCCCGACCTCATCCTTGGAAGGGACGAATCCTAACCATTAGACCAATGGCGCGATGCGGACCACGCTCAAACAGCCACACACACAAACACAACACAACTACCAAACACACAACGGCCAAACGCACACGACAAACAAAACGAATCGCTACGGACACGACCCTCGAACGCCTGACGACACCCCCATCAGAACACAGACACACAGCGGCACACATACACCACCGCTCTTCTACAATCACACTCACACCCAAACAGCCCATCAAACACAAACACAAACACAAACACACTCACGCTCACACTTACACTTACACTTATACTCACAGTTCAACATCACCCGTCCCACTCCCAGCGACCAATGCGAGCGATCCTTTGTCCCACGCTCCATTTGGGACGAGAGGCCTCTCGATCAAGGCGTCGCCATCGTGGTATCGTGCGTGGTGTTGGGTTTCGCAAAACAAAGAGGATTGCGCCGCCGGGGAATCGAACCCCGACCTCGTCCGTGGGAGGGACGAATCCTAACCATTAGACCAACGGCGCATCGCGAAACTCGCTTGTAGACGTTTTTTCACCACCCCCAAAAACCCTACCCCGCGCCCCGCAAATTTTCTGGACAGGCTACTGAATCTTTTGAATAGAGTCTATGAGTCTATTAAATTTTAACAGACACGACCTGCACCACACCCTCTGTCCGATGCTAACACACACTGCATGGTACACTCTCTTTGGCCCATTCTGTCCTTCCCCATCTGCTTACCAATGGCCTGCTTTCGTGGTGGTCATCTACTCACCACTGCGTTGAGCATCTGCACGCTCTACATCGACTTCCGTGCCTCCAAGGAATCACTATGCTGACCTCGATAGACTCGCTTCGAAACGAAGCACTCTCTTTGGCAGTGCATCACCCCTCCCCAACGCCACGCTCTTCTCCACCACTCCACCACCCCGACATTTCAAACGGAACACTACGACAAAACAACCAAATCATATCTCCAACCCGCCCCGGGTCCAGTGCATCACGAATACGAATATTGACAACACGAACACGACATGGTCCCAACACACACCCCGAACACGACGGATGGCAGTGACACCGCGCGCTCGTTTGTTTGGAACAGCTCGCCTCCCAGGATGATCAAACCACAGCCGGTGAGCAACGATAGAGTGCTTATCCATGGCTCGACTCGGTTTTGCCTGGCAAGTGGTCTGTCAACTCAGGCCAGACGACTCCTTTGTGCCTGCGGACAGTGTTCAACCCATGCACAGTGAATGGATCGAACCGATGGGCGTTGGTCCGTCGTGTCGCAACCCCCGAATTGCGCTCTCGCCACCAGCCGGTCGAAGGTCACCGGCGCACTACGCTCGGCCAGCGCCAGCGCCAGCGCCATCTGTCTCTGTCTCTGTCTCTGTCTCTGTCTCTGTCTCTCTCCGCATTCGTGGGGCAGTGCGACTACGAGAGCAGGGGAAGTAATAGCGGATTGGGGCGGGGGTGGCGGCGGTGGAGCGGGGATGACGCGGGGCCAGGAGCAGGAGCGAGCGCCGGAGAAGGGCGCGAATCGGGTAGAAGAAGAGTGAGAAGAAGAGTTAGAGTTGTGGATGGAAATGGTATCATAGGGCTCTGCAGAGCGTCAGGTAGGGCTGGGTCGTGGCAAAACGTTGTGAAACGTGCTGTAAAGGGGCAAAACTGTGCGCCATCGGGGAATCGAACCCCGACCTCATCCTTGGAAGGGACGAATCCTAACCATTAGACCAATGGCGCGATGCGGACCACGCTCAAACAGCCACACACACAAACACAACACAACTACCAAACACACAACGGCCAAACGCACACGACAAACAAAACGAATCGCTACGGACACGACCCTCGAACGCCTGACGACACCCCCATCAGAACACAGACACACAGCGGCACACATACACCACCGCTCTTCTACAATCACACTCACACCCAAACAGCCCATCAAACACAAACACAAACACAAACACACTCACGCTCACACTTACACTTACACTTATACTCACAGTTCAACATCACCCGTCCCACTCCCAGCGACCAATGCGAGCGATCCTTTGTCCCACGCTCCATTTGGGACGAGAGGCCTCTCGATCAAGGCGTCGCCATCGTGGTATCGTGCGTGGTGTTGGGTTTCGCAAAACAAAGAGGATTGCGCCGCCGGGGAATCGAACCCCGACCTCGTCCGTGGGAGGGACGAATCCTAACCATTAGACCAACGGCGCATCGCGAAACTCGCTTGTAGACGTTTTTTCACCACCCCCAAAAACCCTACCCCGCGCCCCGCAAATTTTCTGGACAGGCTACTGAATCTTTTGAATAGAGTCTATGAGTCTATTAAATTTTAACAGACACGACCTGCACCACACCCTCTGTCCGATGCTAACACACACTGCATGGTACACTCTCTTTGGCCCATTCTGTCCTTCCCCATCTGCTTACCAATGGCCTGCTTTCGTGGTGGTCATCTACTCACCACTGCGTTGAGCATCTGCACGCTCTACATCGACTTCCGTGCCTCCAAGGAATCACTATGCTGACCTCGATAGACTCGCTTCGAAACGAAGCACTCTCTTTGGCAGTGCATCACCCCTCCCCAACGCCACGCTCTTCTCCACCACTCCACCACCCCGACATTTCAAACGGAACACTACGACAAAACAACCAAATCATATCTCCAACCCGCCCCGGGTCCAGTGCATCACGAATACGAATATTGACAACACGAACACGACATGGTCCCAACACACACCCCGAACACGACGGATGGCAGTGACACCGCGCGCTCGTTTGTTTGGAACAGCTCGCCTCCCAGGATGATCAAACCACAGCCGGTGAGCAACGATAGAGTGCTTATCCATGGCTCGACTCGGTTTTGCCTGGCAAGTGGTCTGTCAACTCAGGCCAGACGACTCCTTTGTGCCTGCGGACAGTGTTCAACCCATGCACAGTGAATGGATCGAACCGATGGGCGTTGGTCCGTCGTGTCGCAACCCCCGAATTGCGCTCTCGCCACCAGCCGGTCGAAGGTCACCGGCGCACTACGCTCGGCCAGCGCCAGCGCCAGCGCCAGCGCCATCTGTCTCTGTCTCTGTCTCTGTCTCTGTCTCTGTCTCTGTCTCTGTCTCTGTCTCTCTCCGCATTCGTGGGGCAGTGCGACTACGAGAGCAGGGGAAGTAATAGCGGATTGGGGCGGGGGTGGCGGCGGTGGAGCGGGGGTGGCGGCGGTGGAGCGGGGGTGGCGGCGGTGGAGCGGGGGTGGCGGCGGTGGAGCGGGGGTGGCGGCGGTGGAGCGGGGATGACGCGGGGCCAGGAGCAGGAGCGAGCGCCGGAGAAGGGCGCGAATCGGGTAGAAGAAGAGTGAGAAGAAGAGTTAGAGTTGTGGATGGAAATGGTATCATAGGGCTCTGCAGAGCGTCAGGTAGGGCTGGGTCGTGGCAAAACGTTGTGAAACGTGCTGTAAAGGGGCAAAACTGTGCGCCATCGGGGAATCGAACCCCGACCTCATCCTTGGAAGGGACGAATCCTAACCATTAGACCAATGGCGCGATGCGGACCACGCTCAAACAGCCACACACACAAACACAACACAACTACCAAACACACAACGGCCAAACGCACACGACAAACAAAACGAATCGCTACGGACACGACCCTCGAACGCCTGACGACACCCCCATCAGAACACAGACACACAGCGGCACACATACACCACCGCTCTTCTACAATCACACTCACACCCAAACAGCCCATCAAACACAAACACAAACACAAACACACTCACGCTCACACTTACACTTACACTTATACTCACAGTTCAACATCACCCGTCCCACTCCCAGCGACCAATGCGAGCGATCCTTTGTCCCACGCTCCATTTGGGACGAGAGGCCTCTCGATCAAGGCGTCGCCATCGTGGTATCGTGCGTGGTGTTGGGTTTCGCAAAACAAAGAGGATTGCGCCGCCGGGGAATCGAACCCCGACCTCGTCCGTGGGAGGGACGAATCCTAACCATTAGACCAACGGCGCATCGCGAAACTCGCTTGTAGACGTTTTTTCACCACCCCCAAAAACCCTACCCCGCGCCCCGCAAATTTTCTGGACAGGCTACTGAATCTTTTGAATAGAGTCTATGAGTCTATTAAATTTTAACAGACACGACCTGCACCACACCCTCTGTCCGATGCTAACACACACTGCATGGTACACTCTCTTTGGCCCATTCTGTCCTTCCCCATCTGCTTACCAATGGCCTGCTTTCGTGGTGGTCATCTACTCACCACTGCGTTGAGCATCTGCACGCTCTACATCGACTTCCGTGCCTCCAAGGAATCACTATGCTGACCTCGATAGACTCGCTTCGAAACGAAGCACTCTCTTTGGCAGTGCATCACCCCTCCCCAACGCCACGCTCTTCTCCACCACTCCACCACCCCGACATTTCAAACGGAACACTACGACAAAACAACCAAATCATATCTCCAACCCGCCCCGGGTCCAGTGCATCACGAATACGAATATTGACAACACGAACACGACATGGTCCCAACACACACCCCGAACACGACGGATGGCAGTGACACCGCGCTCGTTTGTTTGGAACAGCTCGCCTCCCAGGATGATCAAACCACAGCCGGTGAGCAACGATAGAGTGCTTATCCATGGCTCGACTCGGTTTTGCCTGGCAAGTGGTCTGTCAACTCAGGCCAGACGACTCCTTTGTGCCTGCGGACAGTGTTCAACCCATGCACAGTGAATGGATCGAACCGATGGGCGTTGGTCCGTCGTGTCGCAACCCCCGAATTGCGCTCTCGCCACCAGCCGGTCGAAGGTCACCGGCGCACTACGCTCGGCCAGCGCCAGCGCCAGCGCCAGCGCCATCTGTCTCTGTCTCTGTCTCTGTCTCTGTCTCTGTCTCTGTCTCTCTCCGCATTCGTGGGGCAGTGCGACTACGAGAGCAGGGGAAGTAATAGCGGATTGGGGCGGGGGTGGCGGCGGTGGAGCGGGGATGACGCGGGGCCAGGAGCAGGAGCGAGCGCCGGAGAAGGGCGCGAATCGGGTAGAAGAAGAGTGAGAAGAAGAGTTAGAGTTGTGGATGGAAATGGTATCATAGGGCTCTGCAGAGCGTCAGGTAGGGCTGGGTCGTGGCAAAACGTTGTGAAACGTGCTGTAAAGGGGCAAAACTGTGCGCCATCGGGGAATCGAACCCCGACCTCATCCTTGGAAGGGACGAATCCTAACCATTAGACCAATGGCGCGATGCGGACCACGCTCAAACAGCCACACACACAAACACAACACAACTACCAAACACACAACGGCCAAACGCACACGACAAACAAAACGAATCGCTACGGACACGACCCTCGAACGCCTGACGACACCCCCATCAGAACACAGACACACAGCGGCACACATACACCACCGCTCTTCTACAATCACACTCACACCCAAACAGCCCATCAAACACAAACACAAACACAAACACACTCACGCTCACACTTACACTTACACTTATACTCACAGTTCAACATCACCCGTCCCACTCCCAGCGACCAATGCGAGCGATCCTTTGTCCCACGCTCCATTTGGGACGAGAGGCCTCTCGATCAAGGCGTCGCCATCGTGGTATCGTGCGTGGTGTTGGGTTTCGCAAAACAAAGAGGATTGCGCCGCCGGGGAATCGAACCCCGACCTCGTCCGTGGGAGGGACGAATCCTAACCATTAGACCAACGGCGCATCGCGAAACTCGCTTGTAGACGTTTTTTCACCACCCCCAAAAACCCTACCCCGCGCCCCGCAAATTTTCTGGACAGGCTACTGAATCTTTTGAATAGAGTCTATGAGTCTATTAAATTTTAACAGACACGACCTGCACCACACCCTCTGTCCGATGCTAACACACACTGCATGGTACACTCTCTTTGGCCCATTCTGTCCTTCCCCATCTGCTTACCAATGGCCTGCTTTCGTGGTGGTCATCTACTCACCACTGCGTTGAGCATCTGCACGCTCTACATCGACTTCCGTGCCTCCAAGGAATCACTATGCTGACCTCGATAGACTCGCTTCGAAACGAAGCACTCTCTTTGGCAGTGCATCACCCCTCCCCAACGCCACGCTCTTCTCCACCACTCCACCACCCCGACATTTCAAACGGAACACTACGACAAAACAACCAAATCATATCTCCAACCCGCCCCGGGTCCAGTGCATCACGAATACGAATATTGACAACACGAACACGACATGGTCCCAACACACACCCCGAACACGACGGATGGCAGTGACACCGCGCGCTCGTTTGTTTGGAACAGCTCGCCTCCCAGGATGATCAAACCACAGCCGGTGAGCAACGATAGAGTGCTTATCCATGGCTCGACTCGGTTTTGCCTGGCAAGTGGTCTGTCAACTCAGGCCAGACGACTCCTTTGTGCCTGCGGACAGTGTTCAACCCATGCACAGTGAATGGATCGAACCGATGGGCGTTGGTCCGTCGTGTCGCAACCCCCGAATTGCGCTCTCGCCACCAGCCGGTCGAAGGTCACCGGCGCACTACGCTCGGCCAGCGCCAGCGCCAGCGCCATCTGTCTCTGTCTCTGTCTCTGTCTCTGTCTCTGTCTCTCTCCGCATTCGTGGGGCAGTGCGACTACGAGAGCAGGGGAAGTAATAGCGGATTGGGGCGGGGGTGGCGGCGGTGGAGCGGGGATGACGCGGGGCCAGGAGCAGGAGCGAGCGCCGGAGAAGGGCGCGAATCGGGTAGAAGAAGAGTGAGAAGAAGAGTTAGAGTTGTGGATGGAAATGGTATCATAGGGCTCTGCAGAGCGTCAGGTAGGGCTGGGTCGTGGCAAAACGTTGTGAAACGTGCTGTAAAGGGGCAAAACTGTGCGCCATCGGGGAATCGAACCCCGACCTCATCCTTGGAAGGGACGAATCCTAACCATTAGACCAATGGCGCGATGCGGACCACGCTCAAACAGCCACACACACAAACACAACACAACTACCAAACACACAACGGCCAAACGCACACGACAAACAAAACGAATCGCTACGGACACGACCCTCGAACGCCTGACGACACCCCCATCAGAACACAGACACACAGCGGCACACATACACCACCGCTCTTCTACAATCACACTCACACCCAAACAGCCCATCAAACACAAACACAAACACAAACACACTCACGCTCACACTTACACTTACACTTATACTCACAGTTCAACATCACCCGTCCCACTCCCAGCGACCAATGCGAGCGATCCTTTGTCCCACGCTCCATTTGGGACGAGAGGCCTCTCGATCAAGGCGTCGCCATCGTGGTATCGTGCGTGGTGTTGGGTTTCGCAAAACAAAGAGGATTGCGCCGCCGGGGAATCGAACCCCGACCTCGTCCGTGGGAGGGACGAATCCTAACCATTAGACCAACGGCGCATCGCGAAACTCGCTTGTAGACGTTTTTTCACCACCCCCAAAAACCCTACCCCGCGCCCCGCAAATTTTCTGGACAGGCTACTGAATCTTTTGAATAGAGTCTATGAGTCTATTAAATTTTAACAGACACGACCTGCACCACACCCTCTGTCCGATGCTAACACACACTGCATGGTACACTCTCTTTGGCCCATTCTGTCCTTCCCCATCTGCTTACCAATGGCCTGCTTTCGTGGTGGTCATCTACTCACCACTGCGTTGAGCATCTGCACGCTCTACATCGACTTCCGTGCCTCCAAGGAATCACTATGCTGACCTCGATAGACTCGCTTCGAAACGAAGCACTCTCTTTGGCAGTGCATCACCCCTCCCCAACGCCACGCTCTTCTCCACCACTCCACCACCCCGACATTTCAAACGGAACACTACGACAAAACAACCAAATCATATCTCCAACCCGCCCCGGGTCCAGTGCATCACGAATACGAATATTGACAACACGAACACGACATGGTCCCAACACACACCCCGAACACGACGGATGGCAGTGACACCGCGCGCTCGTTTGTTTGGAACAGCTCGCCTCCCAGGATGATCAAACCACAGCCGGTGAGCAACGATAGAGTGCTTATCCATGGCTCGACTCGGTTTTGCCTGGCAAGTGGTCTGTCAACTCAGGCCAGACGACTCCTTTGTGCCTGCGGACAGTGTTCAACCCATGCACAGTGAATGGATCGAACCGATGGGCGTTGGTCCGTCGTGTCGCAACCCCCGAATTGCGCTCTCGCCACCAGCCGGTCGAAGGTCACCGGCGCACTACGCTCGGCCAGCGCCAGCGCCAGCGCCAGCGCCATCTGTCTCTGTCTCTGTCTCTGTCTCTGTCTCTGTCTCTGTCTCTGTCTCTCTCCGCATTCGTGGGGCAGTGCGACTACGAGAGCAGGGGAAGTAATAGCGGATTGGGGCGGGGGTGGCGGCGGTGGAGCGGGGGTGGCGGCGGTGGAGCGGGGGTGGCGGCGGTGGAGCGGGGGTGGCGGCGGTGGAGCGGGGATGACGCGGGGCCAGGAGCAGGAGCGAGCGCCGGAGAAGGGCGCGAATCGGGTAGAAGAAGAGTGAGAAGAAGAGTTAGAGTTGTGGATGGAAATGGTATCATAGGGCTCTGCAGAGCGTCAGGTAGGGCTGGGTCGTGGCAAAACGTTGTGAAACGTGCTGTAAAGGGGCAAAACTGTGCGCCATCGGGGAATCGAACCCCGACCTCATCCTTGGAAGGGACGAATCCTAACCATTAGACCAATGGCGCGATGCGGACCACGCTCAAACAGCCACACACACAAACACAACACAACTACCAAACACACAACGGCCAAACGCACACGACAAACAAAACGAATCGCTACGGACACGACCCTCGAACGCCTGACGACACCCCCATCAGAACACAGACACACAGCGGCACACATACACCACCGCTCTTCTACAATCACACTCACACCCAAACAGCCCATCAAACACAAACACAAACACACTCACGCTCACACTTACACTTACACTTATACTCACAGTTCAACATCACCCGTCCCACTCCCAGCGACCAATGCGAGCGATCCTTTGTCCCACGCTCCATTTGGGACGAGAGGCCTCTCGATCAAGGCGTCGCCATCGTGGTATCGTGCGTGGTGTTGGGTTTCGCAAAACAAAGAGGATTGCGCCGCCGGGGAATCGAACCCCGACCTCGTCCGTGGGAGGGACGAATCCTAACCATTAGACCAACGGCGCATCGCGAAACTCGCTTGTAGACGTTTTTTCACCACCCCCAAAAACCCTACCCCGCGCCCCGCAAATTTTCTGGACAGGCTACTGAATCTTTTGAATAGAGTCTATGAGTCTATTAAATTTTAACAGACACGACCTGCACCACACCCTCTGTCCGATGCTAACACACACTGCATGGTACACTCTCTTTGGCCCATTCTGTCCTTCCCCATCTGCTTACCAATGGCCTGCTTTCGTGGTGGTCATCTACTCACCACTGCGTTGAGCATCTGCACGCTCTACATCGACTTCCGTGCCTCCAAGGAATCACTATGCTGACCTCGATAGACTCGCTTCGAAACGAAGCACTCTCTTTGGCAGTGCATCACCCCTCCCCAACGCCACGCTCTTCTCCACCACTCCACCACCCCGACATTTCAAACGGAACACTACGACAAAACAACCAAATCATATCTCCAACCCGCCCCGGGTCCAGTGCATCACGAATACGAATATTGACAACACGAACACGACATGGTCCCAACACACACCCCGAACACGACGGATGGCAGTGACACCGCGCGCTCGTTTGTTTGGAACAGCTCGCCTCCCAGGATGATCAAACCACAGCCGGTGAGCAACGATAGAGTGCTTATCCATGGCTCGACTCGGTTTTGCCTGGCAAGTGGTCTGTCAACTCAGGCCAGACGACTCCTTTGTGCCTGCGGACAGTGTTCAACCCATGCACAGTGAATGGATCGAACCGATGGGCGTTGGTCCGTCGTGTCGCAACCCCCGAATTGCGCTCTCGCCACCAGCCGGTCGAAGGTCACCGGCGCACTA
The DNA here is from genome assembly GCA_023091665.1 of Pythium myriotylum. NCBI lineage: Eukaryota > Oomycota > Peronosporomycetes > Pythiales > Pythiaceae > Pythium > Pythium myriotylum. Next base: position 1,320,952 of record JALJCQ010000009.1, read on the forward strand.
CGCTCGGCCAGCGCCAGCGCCAGCGCCAGCGCCATCTGTCTCTGTCTCTGTCTCTGTCTCTGTCTCTGTCTCTGTCTCTCTCCGCATTCGTGGGGCAGTGCGACTACGAGAGCAGGGGAAGTAATAGCGGATTGGGGCGGGGGTGGCGGCGGTGGAGCGGGGGTGGCGGCGGTGGAGCGGGGGTGGCGGCGGTGGAGCGGGGGTGGCGGCGGTGGAGCGGGGGTGGCGGCGGTGGAGCGGGGATGACGCGGGGCCAGGAGCAGGAGCGAGCGCCGGAGAAGGGCGCGAATCGGGTAGAAGAAGAGTGAGAAGAAGAGTTAGAGTTGTGGATGGAAATGGTATCATAGGGCTCTGCAGAGCGTCAGGTAGGGCTGGGTCGTGGCAAAACGTTGTGAAACGTGCTGTAAAGGGGCAAAACTGTGCGCCATCGGGGAATCGAACCCCGACCTCATCCTTGGAAGGGACGAATCCTAACCATTAGACCAATGGCGCGATGCGGACCACGCTCAAACAGCCACACACACAAACACAACACAACTACCAAACACACAACGGCCAAACGCACACGACAAACAAAACGAATCGCTACGGACACGACCCTCGAACGCCTGACGACACCCCCATCAGAACACAGACACACAGCGGCACACATACACCACCGCTCTTCTACAATCACACTCACACCCAAACAGCCCATCAAACACAAACACAAACACAAACACACTCACGCTCACACTTACACTTACACTTATACTCACAGTTCAACATCACCCGTCCCACTCCCAGCGACCAATGCGAGCGATCCTTTGTCCCACGCTCCATTTGGGACGAGAGGCCTCTCGATCAAGGCGTCGCCATCGTGGTATCGTGCGTGGTGTTGGGTTTCGCAAAACAAAGAGGATTGCGCCGCCGGGGAATCGAACCCCGACCTCGTCCGTGGGAGGGACGAATCCTAACCATTAGACCAACGGCGCATCGCGAAACTCGCTTGTAGACGTTTTTTCACCACCCCCAAAAACCCTACCCCGCGCCCCGCAAATTTTCTGGACAGGCTACTGAATCTTTTGAATAGAGTCTATGAGTCTATTAAATTTTAACAGACACGACCTGCACCACACCCTCTGTCCGATGCTAACACACACTGCATGGTACACTCTCTTTGGCCCATTCTGTCCTTCCCCATCTGCTTACCAATGGCCTGCTTTCGTGGTGGTCATCTACTCACCACTGCGTTGAGCATCTGCACGCTCTACATCGACTTCCGTGCCTCCAAGGAATCACTATGCTGACCTCGATAGACTCGCTTCGAAACGAAGCACTCTCTTTGGCAGTGCATCACCCCTCCCCAACGCCACGCTCTTCTCCACCACTCCACCACCCCGACATTTCAAACGGAACACTACGACAAAACAACCAAATCATATCTCCAACCCGCCCCGGGTCCAGTGCATCACGAATACGAATATTGACAACACGAACACGACATGGTCCCAACACACACCCCGAACACGACGGATGGCAGTGACACCGCGCGCTCGTTTGTTTGGAACAGCTCGCCTCCCAGGATGATCAAACCACAGCCGGTGAGCAACGATAGAGTGCTTATCCATGGCTCGACTCGGTTTTGCCTGGCAAGTGGTCTGTCAACTCAGGCCAGACGACTCCTTTGTGCCTGCGGACAGTGTTCAACCCATGCACAGTGAATGGATCGAACCGATGGGCGTTGGTCCGTCGTGTCGCAACCCCCGAATTGCGCTCTCGCCACCAGCCGGTCGAAGGTCACCGGCGCACTACGCTCGGCCAGCGCCAGCGCCAGCGCCAGCGCCATCTGTCTCTGTCTCTGTCTCTGTCTCTGTCTCTGTCTCTGTCTCTCTCCGCATTCGTGGGGCAGTGCGACTACGAGAGCAGGGGAAGTAATAGCGGATTGGGGCGGGGGTGGCGGCGGTGGAGCGGGGGTGGCGGCGGTGGAGCGGGGGTGGCGGCGGTGGAGCGGGGGTGGCGGCGGTGGAGCGGGGGTGGCGGCGGTGGAGCGGGGGTGGCGGCGGTGGAGCGGGGATGACGCGGGGCCAGGAGCAGGAGCGAGCGCCGGAGAAGGGCGCGAATCGGGTAGAAGAAGAGTGAGAAGAAGAGTTAGAGTTGTGGATGGAAATGGTATCATAGGGCTCTGCAGAGCGTCAGGTAGGGCTGGGTCGTGGCAAAACGTTGTGAAACGTGCTGTAAAGGGGCAAAACTGTGCGCCATCGGGGAATCGAACCCCGACCTCATCCTTGGAAGGGACGAATCCTAACCATTAGACCAATGGCGCGATGCGGACCACGCTCAAACAGCCACACACACAAACACAACACAACTACCAAACACACAACGGCCAAACGCACACGACAAACAAAACGAATCGCTACGGACACGACCCTCGAACGCCTGACGACACCCCCATCAGAACACAGACACACAGCGGCACACATACACCACCGCTCTTCTACAATCACACTCACACCCAAACAGCCCATCAAACACAAACACAAACACAAACACACTCACGCTCACACTTACACTTACACTTATACTCACAGTTCAACATCACCCGTCCCACTCCCAGCGACCAATGCGAGCGATCCTTTGTCCCACGCTCCATTTGGGACGAGAGGCCTCTCGATCAAGGCGTCGCCATCGTGGTATCGTGCGTGGTGTTGGGTTTCGCAAAACAAAGAGGATTGCGCCGCCGGGGAATCGAACCCCGACCTCGTCCGTGGGAGGGACGAATCCTAACCATTAGACCAACGGCGCATCGCGAAACTCGCTTGTAGACGTTTTTTCACCACCCCCAAAAACCCTACCCCGCGCCCCGCAAATTTTCTGGACAGGCTACTGAATCTTTTGAATAGAGTCTATGAGTCTATTAAATTTTAACAGACACGACCTGCACCACACCCTCTGTCCGATGCTAACACACACTGCATGGTACACTCTCTTTGGCCCATTCTGTCCTTCCCCATCTGCTTACCAATGGCCTGCTTTCGTGGTGGTCATCTACTCACCACTGCGTTGAGCATCTGCACGCTCTACATCGACTTCCGTGCCTCCAAGGAATCACTATGCTGACCTCGATAGACTCGCTTCGAAACGAAGCACTCTCTTTGGCAGTGCATCACCCCTCCCCAACGCCACGCTCTTCTCCACCACTCCACCACCCCGACATTTCAAACGGAACACTACGACAAAACAACCAAATCATATCTCCAACCCGCCCCGGGTCCAGTGCATCACGAATACGAATATTGACAACACGAACACGACATGGTCCCAACACACACCCCGAACACGACGGATGGCAGTGACACCGCGCTCGTTTGTTTGGAACAGCTCGCCTCCCAGGATGATCAAACCACAGCCGGTGAGCAACGATAGAGTGCTTATCCATGGCTCGACTCGGTTTTGCCTGGCAAGTGGTCTGTCAACTCAGGCCAGACGACTCCTTTGTGCCTGCGGACAGTGTTCAACCCATGCACAGTGAATGGATCGAACCGATGGGCGTTGGTCCGTCGTGTCGCAACCCCCGAATTGCGCTCTCGCCACCAGCCGGTCGAAGGTCACCGGCGCACTACGCTCGGCCAGCGCCAGCGCCAGCGCCATCTGTCTCTGTCTCTGTCTCTGTCTCTGTCTCTGTCTCTGTCTCTGTCTCTGTCTCTCTCCGCATTCGTGGGGCAGTGCGACTACGAGAGCAGGGGAAGTAATAGCGGATTGGGGCGGGGGTGGCGGCGGTGGAGCGGGGATGACGCGGGGCCAGGAGCAGGAGCGAGCGCCGGAGAAGGGCGCGAATCGGGTAGAAGAAGAGTGAGAAGAAGAGTTAGAGTTGTGGATGGAAATGGTATCATAGGGCTCTGCAGAGCGTCAGGTAGGGCTGGGTCGTGGCAAAACGTTGTGAAACGTGCTGTAAAGGGGCAAAACTGTGCGCCATCGGGGAATCGAACCCCGACCTCATCCTTGGAAGGGACGAATCCTAACCATTAGACCAATGGCGCGATGCGGACCACGCTCAAACAGCCACACACACAAACACAACACAACTACCAAACACACAACGGCCAAACGCACACGACAAACAAAACGAATCGCTACGGACACGACCCTCGAACGCCTGACGACACCCCCATCAGAACACAGACACACAGCGGCACACATACACCACCGCTCTTCTACAATCACACTCACACCCAAACAGCCCATCAAACACAAACACAAACACAAACACACTCACGCTCACACTTACACTTACACTTATACTCACAGTTCAACATCACCCGTCCCACTCCCAGCGACCAATGCGAGCGATCCTTTGTCCCACGCTCCATTTGGGACGAGAGGCCTCTCGATCAAGGCGTCGCCATCGTGGTATCGTGCGTGGTGTTGGGTTTCGCAAAACAAAGAGGATTGCGCCGCCGGGGAATCGAACCCCGACCTCGTCCGTGGGAGGGACGAATCCTAACCATTAGACCAACGGCGCATCGCGAAACTCGCTTGTAGACGTTTTTTCACCACCCCCAAAAACCCTACCCCGCGCCCCGCAAATTTTCTGGACAGGCTACTGAATCTTTTGAATAGAGTCTATGAGTCTATTAAATTTTAACAGACACGACCTGCACCACACCCTCTGTCCGATGCTAACACACACTGCATGGTACACTCTCTTTGGCCCATTCTGTCCTTCCCCATCTGCTTACCAATGGCCTGCTTTCGTGGTGGTCATCTACTCACCACTGCGTTGAGCATCTGCACGCTCTACATCGACTTCCGTGCCTCCAAGGAATCACTATGCTGACCTCGATAGACTCGCTTCGAAACGAAGCACTCTCTTTGGCAGTGCATCACCCCTCCCCAACGCCACGCTCTTCTCCACCACTCCACCACCCCGACATTTCAAACGGAACACTACGACAAAACAACCAAATCATATCTCCAACCCGCCCCGGGTCCAGTGCATCACGGATACGAATATTGACAACACGAACACGACATGGTCCCAACACACACCCCGAACACGACGGATGGCAGTGACACCGCGCTCGTTTGTTTGGAACAGCTCGCCTCCCAGGATGATCAAACCACAGCCGGTGAGCAACGATAGAGTGCTTATCCATGGCTCGACTCGGTTTTGCCTGGCAAGTGGTCTGTCAACTCAGGCCAGACGACTCCTTTGTGCCTGCGGACAGTGTTCAACCCATGCACAGTGAATGGATCGAACCGATGGGCGTTGGTCCGTCGTGTCGCAACCCCCGAATTGCGCTCTCGCCACCAGCCGGTCGAAGGTCACCGGCGCACTACGCTCGGCCAGCGCCAGCGCCAGCGCCATCTGTCTCTGTCTCTGTCTCTGTCTCTGTCTCTGTCTCTGTCTCTGTCTCTCTCCGCATTCGTGGGGCAGTGCGACTACGAGAGCAGGGGAAGTAATAGCGGATTGGGGCGGGGGTGGCGGCGGTGGAGCGGGGATGACGCGGGGCCAGGAGCAGGAGCGAGCGCCGGAGAAGGGCGCGAATCGGGTAGAAGAAGAGTGAGAAGAAGAGTTAGAGTTGTGGATGGAAATGGTATCATAGGGCTCTGCAGAGCGTCAGGTAGGGCTGGGTCGTGGCAAAACGTTGTGAAACGTGCTGTAAAGGGGCAAAACTGTGCGCCATCGGGGAATCGAACCCCGACCTCATCCTTGGAAGGGACGAATCCTAACCATTAGACCAATGGCGCGATGCGGACCACGCTCAAACAGCCACACACACAAACACAACACAACTACCAAACACACAACGGCCAAACGCACACGACAAACAAAACGAATCGCTACGGACACGACCCTCGAACGCCTGACGACACCCCCATCAGAACACAGACACACAGCGGCACACATACACCACCGCTCTTCTACAATCACACTCACACCCAAACAGCCCATCAAACACAAACACAAACACACTCACGCTCACACTTACACTTACACTTATACTCACAGTTCAACATCACCCGTCCCACTCCCAGCGACCAATGCGAGCGATCCTTTGTCCCACGCTCCATTTGGGACGAGAGGCCTCTCGATCAAGGCGTCGCCATCGTGGTATCGTGCGTGGTGTTGGGTTTCGCAAAACAAAGAGGATTGCGCCGCCGGGGAATCGAACCCCGACCTCGTCCGTGGGAGGGACGAATCCTAACCATTAGACCAACGGCGCATCGCGAAACTCGCTTGTAGACGTTTTTTCACCACCCCCAAAAACCCTACCCCGCGCCCCGCAAATTTTCTGGACAGGCTACTGAATCTTTTGAATAGAGTCTATGAGTCTATTAAATTTTAACAGACACGACCTGCACCACACCCTCTGTCCGATGCTAACACACACTGCATGGTACACTCTCTTTGGCCCATTCTGTCCTTCCCCATCTGCTTACCAATGGCCTGCTTTCGTGGTGGTCATCTACTCACCACTGCGTTGAGCATCTGCACGCTCTACATCGACTTCCGTGCCTCCAAGGAATCACTATGCTGACCTCGATAGACTCGCTTCGAAACGAAACACTCTCTTTGGCAGTGCATCACCCCTCCCCAACGCCACGCTCTTCTCCACCACTCCACCACCCCGACATTTCAAACGGAACACTACGACAAAACAACCAAATCATATCTCCAACCCGCCCCGGGTCCAGTGCATCACGAATACGAATATTGACAACACGAACACGACATGGTCCCAACACACACCCCGAACACGACGGATGGCAGTGACACCGCGCTCGTTTGTTTGGAACAGCTCGCCTCCCAGGATGATCAAACCACAGCCGGTGAGCAACGATAGAGTGCTTATCCATGGCTCGACTCGGTTTTGCCTGGCAAGTGGTCTGTCAACTCAGGCCAGACGACTCCTTTGTGCCTGCGGACAGTGTTCAACCCATGCACAGTGAATGGATCGAACCGATGGGCGCTGGTCCGTCGTGTCGCAACCCCCGAATTGCGCTCTCGCCACCAGCCGGTCGAAGGTCACCGGCGCACTACGCTCGGCCAGCGCCAGCGCCATCTGTCTCTGTCTCTGTCTCTGTCTCTGTCTCTGTCTCTGTCTCTCTCCGCATTCGTGGGGCAGTGCGACTACGAGAGCAGGGGAAGTAATAGCGGATTGGGGCGGGGGTGGCGGCGGTGGAGCGGGGATGACGCGGGGCCAGGAGCAGGAGCGAGCGCCGGAGAAGGGCGCGAATCGGGTAGAAGAAGAGTGAGAAGAAGAGTTAGAGTTGTGGATGGAAATGGTATCATAGGGCTCTGCAGAGCGTCAGGTAGGGCTGGGTCGTGGCAAAACGTTGTGAAACGTGCTGTAAAGGGGCAAAACTGTGCGCCATCGGGGAATCGAACCCCGACCTCATCCTTGGAAGGGACGAATCCTAACCATTAGACCAATGGCGCGATGCGGACCACGCTCAAACAGCCACACACACAAACACAACACAACTACCAAACACACAACGGCCAAACGCACACGACAAACAAAACGAATCGCTACGGACACGACCCTCGAACGCCTGACGACACCCCCATCAGAACACAGACACACAGCGGCACACATACACCACCGCTCTTCTACAATCACACTCACACCCAAACAGCCCATCAAACACAAACACAAACACACTCACGCTCACACTTACACTTACACTTATACTCACAGTTCAACATCACCCGTCCCACTCCCAGCGACCAATGCGAGCGATCCTTTGTCCCACGCTCCATTTGGGACGAGAGGCCTCTCGATCAAGGCGTCGCCATCGTGGTATCGTGCGTGGTGTTGGGTTTCGCAAAACAAAGAGGATTGCGCCGCCGGGGAATCGAACCCCGACCTCGTCCGTGGGAGGGACGAATCCTAACCATTAGACCAACGGCGCATCGCGAAACTCGCTTGTAGACGTTTTTTCACCACCCCCAAAAACCCTACCCCGCGCCCCGCAAATTTTCTGGACAGGCTACTGAATCTTTTGAATAGAGTCTATGAGTCTATTAAATTTTAACAGACACGACCTGCACCACACCCTCTGTCCGATGCTAACACACACTGCATGGTACACTCTCTTTGGCCCATTCTGTCCTTCCCCATCTGCTTACCAATGGCCTGCTTTCGTGGTGGTCATCTACTCACCACTGCGTTGAGCATCTGCACGCTCTACATCGACTTCCGTGCCTCCAAGGAATCACTATGCTGACCTCGATAGACTCGCTTCGAAACGAAGCACTCTCTTTGGCAGTGCATCACCCCTCCCCAACGCCACGCTCTTCTCCACCACTCCACCACCCCGACATTTCAAACGGAACACTACGACAAAACAACCAAATCATATCTCCAACCCGCCCCGGGTCCAGTGCATCACGAATACGAATATTGACAACACGAACACGACATGGTCCCAACACACACCCCGAACACGACGGATGGCAGTGACACCGCGCTCGTTTGTTTGGAACAGCTCGCCTCCCAGGATGATCAAACCACAGCCGGTGAGCAACGATAGAGTGCTTATCCATGGCTCGACTCGGTTTTGCCTGGCAAGTGGTCTGTCAACTCAGGCCAGACGACTCCTTTGTGCCTGCGGACAGTGTTCAACCCATGCACAGTGAATGGATCGAACCGATGGGCGTTGGTCCGTCGTGTCGCAACCCCCGAATTGCGCTCTCGCCACCAGCCGGTCGAAGGTCACCGGCGCACTACGCTCGGCCAGCGCCAGCGCCAGCGCCATCTGTCTCTGTCTCTGTCTCTGTCTCTGTCTCTGTCTCTGTCTCTGTCTCTGTCTCTGTCTCTGTCTCTCTCCGCATTCGTGGGGCAGTGCGACTACGAGAGCAGGGGAAGTAATAGCGGATTGGGGCGGGGGTGGCGGCGGTGGAGCGGGGATGACGCGGGGCCAGGAGCAGGAGCGAGCGCCGGAGAAGGGCGCGAATCGGGTAGAAGAAGAGTGAGAAGAAGAGTTAGAGTTGTGGATGGAAATGGTATCATAGGGCTCTGCAGAGCGTCAGGTAGGGCTGGGTCGTGGCAAAACGTTGTGAAACGTGCTGTAAAGGGGCAAAACTGTGCGCCATCGGGGAATCGAACCCCGACCTCATCCTTGGAAGGGACGAATCCTAACCATTAGACCAATGGCGCGATGCGGACCACGCTCAAACAGCCACACACACAAACACAACACAACTACCAAACACACAACGGCCAAACGCACACGACAAACAAAACGAATCGCTACGGACACGACCCTCGAACGCCTGACGACACCCCCATCAGAACACAGACACACAGCGGCACACATACACCACCGCTCTTCTACAATCACACTCACACCCAAACAGCCCATCAAACACAAACACAAACACAAACACACTCACGCTCACACTTACACTTACACTTATACTCACAGTTCAACATCACCCGTCCCACTCCCAGCGACCAATGCGAGCGATCCTTTGTCCCACGCTCCATTTGGGACGAGAGGCCTCTCGATCAAGGCGTCGCCATCGTGGTATCGTGCGTGGTGTTGGGTTTCGCAAAACAAAGAGGATTGCGCCGCCGGGGAATCGAACCCCGACCTCGTCCGTGGGAGGGACGAATCCTAACCATTAGACCAACGGCGCATCGCGAAACTCGCTTGTAGACGTTTTTTCACCACCCCCAAAAACCCTACCCCGCGCCCCGCAAATTTTCTGGACAGGCTACTGAATCTTTTGAATAGAGTCTATGAGTCTATTAAATTTTAACAGACACGACCTGCACCACACCCTCTGTCCGATGCTAACACACACTGCATGGTACACTCTCTTTGGCCCATTCTGTCCTTCCCCATCTGCTTACCAATGGCCTGCTTTCGTGGTGGTCATCTACTCACCACTGCGTTGAGCATCTGCACGCTCAACATCGACTTCCGTGCCTCCAAGGAATCACTATGCTGACCTCGATAGACTCGCTTCGAAACGAAACACTCTCTTTGGCAGTGCATCACCCCTCCCCAACGCCACGCTCTTCTCCACCACTCCACCACCCCGACATTTCAAACGGAACACTACGACAAAACAACCAAATCATATCTCCAACCCGCCCCGGGTCCAGTGCATCACGAATACGAATATTGACAACACGAACACGACATGGTCCCAACACACACCCCGAACACGACGGATGGCAGTGACACCGCGCTCGTTTGTTTGGAACAGCTCGCCTCCCAGGATGATCAAACCACAGCCGGTGAGCAACGATAGAGTGCTTATCCATGGCTCGACTCGGTTTTGCCTGGCAAGTGGTCTGTCAACTCAGGCCAGACGACTCCTTTGTGCCTGCGGACAGTGTTCAACCCATGCACAGTGAATGGATCGAACCGATGGGCGTTGGTCCGTCGTGTCGCAACCCCCGAATTGCGCTCTCGCCACCAGCCGGTCGAAGGTCACCGGCGCACTACGCTCGGCCAGCGCCAGCGCCAGCGCCAGCGCCATCTGTCTCTGTCTCTGTCTCTGTCTCTGTCTCTGTCTCTGTCTCTCTCCGCATTCGTGGGGCAGTGCGACTACGAGAGCAGGGGAAGTAATAGCGGATTGGGGCGGGGGTGGCGGCGGTGGAGCGGGGATGACGCGGGGCCAGGAGCAGGAGCGAGCGCCGGAGAAGGGCGCGAATCGGGTAGAAGAAGAGTGAGAAGAAGAGTTAGAGTTGTGGATGGAAATGGTATCATAGGGCTCTGCAGAGCGTCAGGTAGGGCTGGGTCGTGGCAAAACGTTGTGAAACGTGCTGTAAAGGGGCAAAACTGTGCGCCATCGGGGAATCGAACCCCGACCTCATCCTTGGAAGGGACGAATCCTAACCATTAGACCAATGGCGCGATGCGGACCACGCTCAAACAGCCACACACACAAACACAACACAACTACCAAACACACAACGGCCAAACGCACACGACAAACAAAACGAATCGCTACGGACACGACCCTCGAACGCCTGACGACACCCCCATCAGAACACAGACACACAGCGGCACACATACACCACCGCTCTTCTACAATCACACTCACACCCAAACAGCCCATCAAACACAAACACAAACACAAACACACTCACGCTCACACTTACACTTACACTTATACTCACAGTTCAACATCACCCGTCCCACTCCCAGCGACCAATGCGAGCGATCCTTTGTCCCACGCTCCATTTGGGACGAGAGGCCTCTCGATCAAGGCGTCGCCATCGTGGTATCGTGCGTGGTGTTGGGTTTCGCAAAACAAAGAGGATTGCGCCGCCGGGGAATCGAACCCCGACCTCGTCCGTGGGAGGGACGAATCCTAACCATTAGACCAACGGCGCATCGCGAAACTCGCTTGTAGACGTTTTTTCACCACCCCCAAAAACCCTACCCCGCGCCCCGCAAATTTTCTGGACAGGCTACTGAATCTTTTGAATAGAGTCTATGAGTCTATTAAATTTTAACAGACACGACCTGCACCACACCCTCTGTCCGATGCTAACACACACTGCATGGTACACTCTCTTTGGCCCATTCTGTCCTTCCCCATCTGCTTACCAATGGCCTGCTTTCGTGGTGGTCATCTACTCACCACTGCGTTGAGCATCTGCACGCTCAACATCGACTTCCGTGCCTCCAAGGAATCACTATGCTGACCTCGATAGACTCGCTTCGAAACGAAACACTCTCTTTGGCAGTGCATCACCCCTCCCCAACGCCACGCTCTTCTCCACCACTCCACCACCCCGACATTTCAAACGGAACACTACGACAAAACAACCAAATCATATCTCCAACCCGCCCCGGGTCCAGTGCATCACGAATACGAATATTGACAACACGAACACGACATGGTCCCAACACACACCCCGAACACGACGGATGGCAGTGACACCGCGCGCTCGTTTGTTTGGAACAGCTCGCCTCCCAGGATGATCACACCACAGCCGGTGAGCAACGATAGAGTGCTTATCCATGGCTCGACTCGGTTTTGCCTGGCAAGTGGTCTGTCAACTCAGGCCAGACGACTCCTTTGTGCCTGCGGACAGTGTTCAACCCATGCACAGTGAATGGATCGAACCGATGGGCGTCGTGTCGCAACCCCCGAATTGCGCTCTCGCCACCAGCCGGTCGAAGGTCACCGGCGCACTACGCTCGGCCAGCGCCAGCGCCAGCGCCAGCGCCATCTGTCTCTGTCTCTGTCTCTGTCTCTGTCTCTGTCTCTGTCTCTCTCCGCATTCGTGGGGCAGTGCGACTACGAGAGCAGGGGAAGTAATAGCGGATTGGGGCGGGGGTGGCGGCGGTGGAGCGGGGATGACGCGGGGCCAGGAGCAGGAGCGAGCGCCGGAGAAGGGCGCGAATCGGGTAGAAGAAGAGTGAGAAGAAGAGTTAGAGTTGTGGATGGAAATGGTATCATAGGGCTCTGCAGAGCGTCAGGTAGGGCTGGGTCGTGGCAAAACGTTGTGAAACGTGCTGTAAAGGGGCAAAACTGTGCGCCGCCGGGGAATCGAACCCCGACCTCGTCCGTGGGAGGGACGAATCCTAACCATTAGACCAACGGCGCATCGCGAAACTCGCTTGTAGACGTTTTTTCACCACCCCCGAAAACCCTACCCCGCGCCACGCAAATTTTCTGGACAGGCTACTGAATCTTTTGAATAGAGTCTATGAGTCTATTAAATTTTAACAGACACGACCTGCACCACACCCTCTGTCCGATGCTAACACACACTGCATGGTACACTCTCTTTGGCCCATTCTGTCCTTCCCCATCTGCTTACCAATGGCCTGCTTTCGTGGTGGTCATCTACTCACCACTGCGTTGAGCATCTGCACGCTCTACATCGACTTCCGTGCCTCCAAGGAATCACTATGCTGACCTCGATAGACTCGCTTCGAAACGAAACACTCTCTTTGGCAGTGCATCACCCCTCCCCAACGCCACGCTCTTCTCCACCACTCCACCACCCCGACATTTCAAACGGAACACTACGACAAAACAACCAAATCATATCTCCAACCCGCCCCGGGTCCAGTGCATCACGAATACGAATATTGACAACACGAACACGACATGGTCCCAACACACACCCCGAACACGACGGATGGCAGTGACACCGCGCGCTCGTTTGTTTGGAACAGCTCGCCTCCCAGGATGATCAAACCACAGCCGGTGAGCAACGATAGAGTGCTTATCCATGGCTCGACTCGGTTTTGCCTGGCAAGTGGTCTGTCAACTCAGGCCAGACGACTCCTTTGTGCCTGCGGACAGTGTTCAACCCATGCACAGTGAATGGATCGAACCGATGGGCGTTGGTCCGTCGTGTCGCAACCCCCGAATTGCGCTCTCGCCACCAGCCGGTCGAAGGTCACCGGCGCACTACGCTCGGCCAGCGCCAGCGCCAGCGCCAGCGCCATCTGTCTCTGTCTCTGTCTCTGTCTCTGTCTCTGTCTCTGTCTCTCTCCGCATTCGTGGGGCAGTGCGACTACGAGAGCAGGGGAAGTAATAGCGGATTGGGGCGGGGGTGGCGGCGGTGGAGCGGGGATGACGCGGGGCCAGGAGCAGGAGCGAGCGCCGGAGAAGGGCGCGAATCGGGTAGAAGAAGAGTGAGAAGAAGAGTTAGAGTTGTGGATGGAAATGGTATCATAGGGCTCTGCAGAGCGTCAGGTAGGGCTGGGTCGTGGCAAAACGTTGTGAAACGTGCTGTAAAGGGGCAAAACTGTGCGCCATCGGGGAATCGAACCCCGACCTCATCCTTGGAAGGGACGAATCCTAACCATTAGACCAATGGCGCGATGCGGACCACGCTCAAACAGCCACACACACAAACACAACACAACTACCAAACACACAACGGCCAAACGCACACGACAAACAAAACGAATCGCTACGGACACGACCCTCGAACGCCTGACGACACCCCCATCAGAACACAGACACACAGCGGCACACATACACCACCGCTCTTCTACAATCACACTCACACCCAAACAGCCCATCAAACACAAACACAAACACAAACACACTCACGCTCACACTTACACTTACACTTATACTCACAGTTCAACATCACCCGTCCCACTCCCAGCGACCAATGCGAGCGATCCTTTGTCCCACGCTCCATTTGGGACGAGAGGCCTCTCGATCAAGGCGTCGCCATCGTGGTATCGTGCGTGGTGTTGGGTTTCGCAAAACAAAGAGGATTGCGCCGCCGGGGAATCGAACCCCGACCTCGTCCGTGGGAGGGACGAATCCTAACCATTAGACCAACGGCGCATCGCGAAACTCGCTTGTAGACGTTTTTTCACCACCCCCAAAAACCCTACCCCGCGCCCCGCAAATTTTCTGGACAGGCTACTGAATCTTTTGAATAGAGTCTATGAGTCTATTAAATTTTAACAGACACGACCTGCACCACACCCTCTGTCCGATGCTAACACACACTGCATGGTACACTCTCTTTGGCCCATTCTGTCCTTCCCCATCTGCTTACCAATGGCCTGCTTTCGTGGTGGTCATCTACTCACCACTGCGTTGAGCATCTGCACGCTCTACATCGACTTCCGTGCCTCCAAGGAATCACTATGCTGACCTCGATAGACTCGCTTCGAAACGAAACACTCTCTTTGGCAGTGCATCACCCCTCCCCAACGCCACGCTCTTCTCCACCACTCCACCACCCCGACATTTCAAACGGAACACTACGACAAAACAACCAAATCATATCTCCAACCCGCCCCGGGTCCAGTGCATCACGAATACGAATATTGACAACACGAACACGACATGGTCCCAACACACACCCCGAACACGACGGATGGCAGTGACACCGCGCTCGTTTGTTTGGAACAGCTCGCCTCCCAGGATGATCAAACCACAGCCGGTGAGCAACGATAGAGTGCTTATCCATGGCTCGACTCGGTTTTGCCTGGCAAGTGGTCTGTCAACTCAGGCCAGACGACTCCTTTGTGCCTGCGGACAGTGTTCAACCCATGCACAGTGAATGGATCGAACCGATGGGCGCTGGTCCGTCGTGTCGCAACCCCCGAATTGCGCTCTCGCCACCAGCCGGTCGAAGGTCACCGGCGCACTACGCTCGGCCAGCGCCAGCGCCAGCGCCAGCGCCATCTGTCTCTGTCTCTGTCTCTGTCTCTGTCTCTGTCTCTGTCTCTCTCCGCATTCGTGGGGCAGTGCGACTACGAGAGCAGGGGAAGTAATAGCGGATTGGGGCGGGGGTGGCGGCGGTGGAGCGGGGATGACGCGGGGCCAGGAGCAGGAGCGAGCGCCGGAGAAGGGCGCGAATCGGGTAGAAGAAGAGTGAGAAGAAGAGTTAGAGTTGTGGATGGAAATGGTATCATAGGGCTCTGCAGAGCGTCAGGTAGGGCTGGGTCGTGGCAAAACGTTGTGAAACGTGCTGTAAAGGGGCAAAACTGTGCGCCATCGGGGAATCGAACCCCGACCTCATCCTTGGAAGGGACGAATCCTAACCATTAGACCAATGGCGCGATGCGGACCACGCTCAAACAGCCACACACACAAACACAACACAACTACCAAACACACAACGGCCAAACGCACACGACAAACAAAACGAATCGCTACGGACACGACCCTCGAACGCCTGACGACACCCCCATCAGAACACAGACACACAGCGGCACACATACACCACCGCTCTTCTACAATCACACTCACACCCAAACAGCCCATCAAACACAAACACAAACACACCCACGCTCACACTTACACTTACACTTATACTCACAGTTCAACATCACCCGTCCCACTCCCAGCGACCAATGCGAGCGATCCTTTGTCCCACGCTCCATTTGGGACGAGAGGCCTCTCGATCAAGGCGTCGCCATCGTGGTATCGTGCGTGGTGTTGGGTTTCGCAAAACAAAGAGGATTGCGCCGCCGGGGAATCGAACCCCGACCTCGTCCGTGGGAGGGACGAATCCTAACCATTAGACCAATGGCGCGATGCGGACCACGCTCAAACAGCCACACACACAAACACAACACAACTACCAAACACACAACGGCCAAACGCACACGACAAACAAAACGAATCGCTACGGACACGACCCTCGAACGCCTGACGACACCCCCATCAGAACACAGACACACAGCGGCACACATACACCACCGCTCTTCTACAATCACACTCACACCCAAACAGCCCATCAAACACAAACACAAACACAAACACACTCACGCTCACACTTACACTTACACTTATACTCACAGTTCAACATCACCCGTCCCACTCCCAGCGACCAATGCGAGCGATCCTTTGTCCCACGCTCCATTTGGGACGAGAGGCCTCTCGATCAAGGCGTCGCCATCGTGGTATCGTGCGTGGTGTTGGGTTTCGCAAAACAAAGAGGATTGCGCCGCCGGGGAATCGAACCCCGACCTCGTCCGTGGGAGGGACGAATCCTAACCATTAGACCAACGGCGCATCGCGAAACTCGCTTGTAGACGTTTTTTCACCACCCCCAAAAACCCTACCCCGCGCCACGCAAATTTTCTGGACAGGCTACTGAATCTTTTGAATAGAGTCTATGAGTCTATTAAATTTTAACAGACACGACCTGCACCACACCCTCTGTCCGATGCTAACACACACTGCATGGTACACTCTCTTTGGCCCATTCTGTCCTTCCCCATCTGCTTACCAATGGCCTGCTTTCGTGGTGGTCATCTACTCACCACTGCGTTGAGCATCTGCACGCTCTACATCGACTTCCGTGCCTCCAAGGAATCACTATGCTGACCTCGATAGACTCGCTTCGAAACGAAACACTCTCTTTGGCAGTGCATCACCCCTCCCCAACGCCACGCTCTTCTCCACCACTCCACCACCCCGACATTTCAAACGGAACACTACGACAAAACAACCAAATCATATCTCCAACCCGCCCCGGGTCCAGTGCATCACGAATACGAATATTGACAACACGAACACGACATGGTCCCAACACACACCCCGAACACGACGGATGGCAGTGACACCGCGCTCGTTTGTTTGGAACAGCTCGCCTCCCAGGATGATCAAACCACAGCCGGTGAGCAACGATAGAGTGCTTATCCATGGCTCGACTCGGTTTTGCCTGGCAAGTGGTCTGTCAACTCAGGCCAGACGACTCCTTTGTGCCTGCGGACAGTGTTCAACCCATGCACAGTGAATGGATCGAACCGATGGGCGTTGGTCCGTCGTGTCGCAACCCCCGAATTGCGCTCTCGCCACCAGCCGGTCGAAGGTCACCGGCGCACTACGCTCGGCCAGCGCCAGCGCCAGCGCCATCTGTCTCTGTCTCTGTCTCTGTCTCTGTCTCTGTCTCTGTCTCTGTCTCTGTCTCTGTCTCTGTCTCTCTCCGCATTCGTGGGGCAGTGCGACTACGAGAGCAGGGGAAGTAATAGCGGATTGGGGCGGGGGTGGCGGCGGTGGAGCGGGGATGACGCGGGGCCAGGAGCAGGAGCGAGCGCCGGAGAAGGGCGCGAATCGGGTAGAAGAAGAGTGAGAAGAAGAGTTAGAGTTGTGGATGGAAATGGTATCATAGGGCTCTGCAGAGCGTCAGGTAGGGCTGGGTCGTGGCAAAACGTTGTGAAACGTGCTGTAAAGGGGCAAAACTGTGCGCCATCGGGGAATCGAACCCCGACCTCATCCTTGGAAGGGACGAATCCTAACCATTAGACCAATGGCGCGATGCGGACCACGCTCAAACAGCCACACACACAAACACAACACAACTACCAAACACACAACGGCCAAACGCACACGACAAACAAAACGAATCGCTACGGACACGACCCTCGAACGCCTGACGACACCCCCATCAGAACACAGACACACAGCGGCACACATACACCACCGCTCTTCTACAATCACACTCACACCCAAACAGCCCATCAAACACAAACACAAACACACCCACGCTCACACTTACACTTACACTTATACTCACAGTTCAACATCACCCGTCCCACTCCCAGCGACCAATGCGAGCGATCCTTTGTCCCACGCTCCATTTGGGACGAGAGGCCTCTCGATCAAGGCGTCGCCATCGTGGTATCGTGCGTGGTGTTGGGTTTCGCAAAACAAAGAGGATTGCGCCGCCGGGGAATCGAACCCCGACCTCGTCCGTGGGAGGGACGAATCCTAACCATTAGACCAATGGCGCGATGCGGACCACGCTCAAACAGCCACACACACAAACACAACACAACTACCAAACACACAACGGCCAAACGCACACGACAAACAAAACGAATCGCTACGGACACGACCCTCGAACGCCTGACGACACCCCCATCAGAACACAGACACACAGCGGCACACATACACCACCGCTCTTCTACAATCACACTCACACCCAAACAGCCCATCAAACACAAACACAAACACACCCACGCTCACACTTACACTTACACTTATACTCACAGTTCAACATCACCCGTCCCACTCCCAGCGACCAATGCGAGCGATCCTTTGTCCCACGCTCCATTTGGGACGAGAGGCCTCTCGATCAAGGCGTCGCCATCGTGGTATCGTGCGTGGTGTTGGGTTTCGCAAAACAAAGAGGATTGCGCCGCCGGGGAATCGAACCCCGACCTCGTCCGTGGGAGGGACGAATCCTAACCATTAGACCAATGGCGCGATGCGGACCACGCTCAAACAGCCACACACACAAACACAACACAACTACCAAACACACAACGGCCAAACGCACACGACAAACAAAACGAATCGCTACGGACACGACCCTCGAACGCCTGACGACACCCCCATCAGAACACAGACACACAGCGGCACACATACACCACCGCTCTTCTACAATCACACTCACACCCAAACAGCCCATCAAACACAAACACAAACACACCCACGCTCACACTTACACTTACACTTATACTCACAGTTCAACATCACCCGTCCCACTCCCAGCGACCAATGCGAGCGATCCTTTGTCCCACGCTCCATTTGGGACGAGAGGCCTCTCGATCAAGGCGTCGCCATCGTGGTATCGTGCGTGGTGTTGGGTTTCGCAAAACAAAGAGGATTGCGCCGCCGGGGAATCGAACCCCGACCTCGTCCGTGGGAGGGACGAATCCTAACCATTAGACCAATGGCGCGATGCGGACCACGCTCAAACAGCCACACACACAAACACAACACAACTACCAAACACACAACGGCCAAACGCACACGACAAACAAAACGAATCGCTACGGACACGACCCTCGAACGCCTGACGACACCCCCATCAGAACACAGACACACAGCGGCACACATACACCACCGCTCTTCTACAATCACACTCACACCCAAACAGCCCATCAAACACAAACACAAACACAAACACACTCACGCTCACACTTACACTTACACTTATACTCACAGTTCAACATCACCCGTCCCACTCCCAGCGACCAATGCGAGCGATCCTTTGTCCCACGCTCCATTTGGGACGAGAGGCCTCTCGATCAAGGCGTCGCCATCGTGGTATCGTGCGTGGTGTTGGGTTTCGCAAAACAAAGAGGATTGCGCCGCCGGGGAATCGAACCCCGACCTCGTCCGTGGGAGGGACGAATCCTAACCATTAGACCAACGGCGCATCGCGAAACTCGCTTGTAGACGTTTTTTCACCACCCCCAAAAACCCTACCCCGCGCCACGCAAATTTTCTGGACAGGCTACTGAATCTTTTGAATAGAGTCTATGAGTCTATTAAATTTTAACAGACACGACCTGCACCACACCCTCTGTCCGATGCTAACACACACTGCATGGTACACTCTCTTTGGCCCATTCTGTCCTTCCCCATCTGCTTACCAATGGCCTGCTTTCGTGGTGGTCATCTACTCACCACTGCGTTGAGCATCTGCACGCTCTACATCGACTTCCGTGCCTCCAAGGAATCACTATGCTGACCTCGATAGACTCGCTTCGAAACGAAACACTCTCTTTGGCAGTGCATCACCCCTCCCCAACGCCACGCTCTTCTCCACCACTCCACCACCCCGACATTTCAAACGGAACACTACGACAAAACAACCAAATCATATCTCCAACCCGCCCCGGGTCCAGTGCATCACGAATACGAATATTGACAACACGAACACGACATGGTCCCAACACACACCCCGAACACGACGGATGGCAGTGACACCGCGCTCGTTTGTTTGGAACAGCTCGCCTCCCAGGATGATCAAACCACAGCCGGTGAGCAACGATAGAGTGCTTATCCATGGCTCGACTCGGTTTTGCCTGGCAAGTGGTCTGTCAACTCAGGCCAGACGACTCCTTTGTGCCTGCGGACAGTGTTCAACCCATGCACAGTGAATGGATCGAACCGATGGGCGTTGGTCCGTCGTGTCGCAACCCCCGAATTGCGCTCTCGCCACCAGCCGGTCGAAGGTCACCGGCGCACTACGCTCGGCCAGCGCCAGCGCCAGCGCCAGCGCCATCTGTCTCTGTCTCTGTCTCTGTCTCTGTCTCTGTCTCTGTCTCTGTCTCTGTCTCTCTCCGCATTCGTGGGGCAGTGCGACTACGAGAGCAGGGGAAGTAATAGCGGATTGGGGCGGGGGTGGCGGCGGTGGAGCGGGGATGACGCGGGGCCAGGAGCAGGAGCGAGCGCCGGAGAAGGGCGCGAATCGGGTAGAAGAAGAGTGAGAAGAAGAGTTAGAGTTGTGGATGGAAATGGTATCATAGGGCTCTGCAGAGCGTCAGGTAGGGCTGGGTCGTGGCAAAACGTTGTGAAACGTGCTGTAAAGGGGCAAAACTGTGCGCCATCGGGGAATCGAACCCCGACCTCATCCTTGGAAGGGACGAATCCTAACCATTAGACCAATGGCGCGATGCGGACCACGCTCAAACAGCCACACACACAAACACAACACAACTACCAAACACACAACGGCCAAACGCACACGACAAACAAAACGAATCGCTACGGACACGACCCTCGAACGCCTGACGACACCCCCATCAGAACACAGACACACAGCGGCACACATACACCACCGCTCTTCTACAATCACACTCACACCCAAACAGCCCATCAAACACAAACACAAACACACCCACGCTCACACTTACACTTACACTTATACTCACAGTTCAACATCACCCGTCCCACTCCCAGCGACCAATGCGAGCGATCCTTTGTCCCACGCTCCATTTGGGACGAGAGGCCTCTCGATCAAGGCGTCGCCATCGTGGTATCGTGCGTGGTGTTGGGTTTCGCAAAACAAAGAGGATTGCGCCGCCGGGGAATCGAACCCCGACCTCGTCCGTGGGAGGGACGAATCCTAACCATTAGACCAACGGCGCATCGCGAAACTCGCTTGTAGACGTTTTTTCACCACCCCCAAAAACCCTACCCCGCGCCCCGCAAATTTTCTGGACAGGCTACTGAATCTTTTGAATAGAGTCTATGAGTCTATTAAATTTTAACAGACACGACCTGCACCACACCCTCTGTCCGATGCTAACACACACTGCATGGTACACTCTCTTTGGCCCATTCTGTCCTTCCCCATCTGCTTACCAATGGCCTGCTTTCGTGGTGGTCATCTACTCACCACTGCGTTGAGCATCTGCACGCTCTACATCGACTTCCGTGCCTCCAAGGAATCACTATGCTGACCTCGATAGACTCGCTTCGAAACGAAGCACTCTCTTTGGCAGTGCATCACCCCCCCCCCCCCCCCCCCCCAACGCTCACTCCTTGTGAGTCAAAATTCATGGACCATTCTTTTTGGGGACCCTCCGGGTTGACCAGACTAAATAATTATATCCAGAATACGATAGTTCATATTAAGAAGCGCAGCTTAAAAAACACCTTTATGAGACGGCTAAACGACTCAGCCAAAAGGGTTAACCAGGCCCCGGAGTCGTAACCACTCCAATTAGCTCAGAATCTGATCTGTCTTACTTTAAATGTATTTACCCAAGTGGTTTAAAAAGGCACTAGCTTCTCTACCGGCCTGGTGCAACAGTCAGGAATTAGGACGTATCCCTGCAACCTTCGCGCAACAATGCTACGTATGGGCCTCTGAAGCGTTTTAATTACTATATCAAGATTTTTCGCGTAATAGTGGTTGGTGTGTTATGTATAGATTGCTTTTTCAAGTCTTTCCGAAAGTGATATCCTTTTTTAGCTATTTTGTCCACCGTGATGTTATCTGTATGGGCCTGGTGCAACGACGATATTGAGAAACATGCATTAGCTCAACATCCGGCATCAAACACTGCAATTTGATTTTCAGCGGAAGAGGAATTCTGAACTGGCAATCTGCAACTCAAAACAAAACCAATTCATTTTTGAGTGGTCTCTTGATGTCCTGATTGATATGCAATCCACACTTCTATATGCAATCCTCACCTTTATATGCAACCCTTACTGCTCACGATCATCTGCAATTGCACAATCGTGCTGCTTCGTCTGTCGTAGTGCTGTGAAGAGGGAATTGAATTGGTTACTTTCTTTCCCGTTCGGCTTGAGCCTTTCGGGCCTCATGTCACGAAACCAGAGCTGACTATTTTTGTTGCACACGTCGGATCGAGTTGGTTATACAGAAAAACCAGTGCGCAGAGTAATCGAGAAGTTGAGTTGCTCTGTCATCACTGGTTCTTGCGCACAGTGCTACAAAAGGATCGCTCATCCTCGCAACCGACTTCGCTTGATAATTTTTTTTGTTTATCCGGCTAACCAGAGCGGTTAATTCAGGGTAACTGGTATCGGGTTCAATCCACAAGGCCCTTTAGTGCCGGCACGTGCGCTGCGCAGATACCATTCAAGGCCAAGACGGGTCTCCAGCAAATTCTTTACGACACTGCCGCTGTCAGTAGTTACGCCATTGAAGCCACCTAGTCTGAGATAAAACCCTTCTAGCAGATGCATCAACCATGCAAAGAGATGTACTTTTTTCTTTGCATTACTGAGATAGCTAGACGCCTAGAGAGACCCACCGAGCGATAGCTCCTTGACGATTTTTGTCGTTCGTACCATCGGAGGCAGTTGCCGTACCCCTAACGTCGTATCAGGGAGCTAAATTCGCTACATGTTGACAGACTGGGTCACGAAGCACTGTCTCCTTCATCCAATATCTTCTCCACAAAAAAGTCAAGCAACAGCTTGTCGTGTGGTCCTGAGCGCTCAAGACACATTTTGTGAACCTTTGGGCTGCAAATCTCCGCTTGGTTTGTCGTTCAATTAGTACCCACACACATCTTTCTCCTGAACAAGTCTGCTGAGATGTCTTTGGCTTCTTACTGAGAGGATGGGCAGCCAGCGGATCCCTGGCGCGTACGTTGACCCCATTTGGCCTCCGGCGCACCTCGACGTCCCGAGCCATCCCCCGATAGTAGTCTGGCCTTAATAATTGAGGCACACGCCGGTCCTCGCCGCCTTGAACCCTCTCTGTGACACACGCTGGTCGATGTCACGGTAATCGTGTCCAGTACCAGCTGACAACATCCTTGCTTGAGCTACAAGCGCCTCCCAACAAAAAGAGTGTCGTCCACCTGTAGGCGCCCCGACCCTTAATGAACTACACGCAGACAAAACACCAGGTTTGCGTGCACTCGTCTTTTTATTAATCCAACAGCTGACCTGCTGTCTTCGACCTTGGCATGTCCTGGAGGGTCCTTCACGCCACGGATGTTCGCTCCTTCTCTCGCCCATGTTGGTTGCCCCTTCGAGACGAAACGCGAATGGATCTTAACTTCTGTGAGCCCTAATTGGGATGACAACGCCGCCCCCTCAGCCCCAAGCTTCTTTTCTGGGTCAAGTTGGACCGTTGCCGGCCCCGGTTTTCAAGCGATATGGAGGTTGCCTGTCCCTCTTTGTTATCACATTCGGAACGCATATGACTAATACACATGATTTATCCATAACTGGAGCGCGACTTGTCGTTGGTAGTGCAGGCCAACACAGAGACAAAGCGCATTCTATCGGTCGTCTCCTTCACCCACTGAGGTACAGTATGTACCGGCACCTGGAGTCCTGGGGGTGAATCCCTCATAGTTCGTACCAAACTTGTTGGTGTCGGGGCACTCTGCTCGTTGGCTTCCGACGCATCAGCGTTTTCTCTACAGCTACGGAATCCGGTGTTCGAATTAGAATACGAAGGATTCTTAAAATGGTGATCTCACCAATTATTATTGATTCCCACTGTGGCTCGTAATTTACCGCGCCCGCGGTCATTTACCGGCTGGCTCCCGTCGCTTGGAAGCCATTTCGCCAATGCCCAAGGACAAGAAGAAGCGCCAGCGCGCGAGCCCCGCGGCGGCCGCGCAGAATGCGCTCGGGCGCACGCTCGCGACGCCCAACACGTCGCTCGGGCAGCACTTTCTCAAGAACCCGATGATCGTCACGCAGATCGTGGCCAAGGCGGCCATCCGCGGCACCGACGTCTGCCTCGAAGTCGGCCCCGGCACGGGCAACCTCACCATCAAGCTGCTCGAGCAGGCCAAGCGCGTCGTGGCCGTCGAGTTCGACCCGCGAATGGTCGCCGAGGTGCAGAAACGTGTCCAGAACACGGAGCACGCCAACCACTTGCAGATCATCCACGGCGACGTCATGAAGGTGCAGCTCCCGTTCTTCGACGTGTGCGTGGCCAACTTGCCGTACCAGATCTCGTCGCCGTTCGTGTTCAAGCTGCTGTCGCACCGACCGATGTTCCGCTGCGCTGTGATTATGTTCCAGGAGGAGTTCGCCAAGCGCCTGAGCGCCAAGTGCGTGGTTGCGTTGGTGTTGGATGTTGATATTGCGATGGGTTACTCATTTGTGTGCGATAGGCCCGGCGACGAGCTCTACTGCCGTCTCTCCGTTAACACGCAGTTACTAGCGAAGGTTGACCAGCTGCTTAAGGTTGGGCGCAACAACTTCCGTCCTCCGCCGAAAGTCGAGTCGCGAGTCGTGCGAATCGAGCCCAAGAACCCACCGCCGCCTGTCAACTTCACGGTGAGTACGACGGATACTATGACGCTCGAGTAGATGCTGAAAGAGACGACCGCTACGTGCAGGAATGGGACGGTATGATCAAGATCATCTTCAACCGCAAGAATAAGACGCTTCACTCGACTTTCACGACCAAGTCGGTTCTGAACGTGCTTGAGGAGAACTACAAGACTTACTGCTCGCTCAACAATGAGCTCCCCGAGAGTGATTTCGACATCAAAGCTAAGGTCGAGGAAGTGCTGAGCATTGAAGATTTCAGCGAGAAGCGTGGCGCGAAGCTGGATCTTGACGACTTCCTCGCGTACGTTTACACCGGGTTTACTGGCCGTTGGGTTAGCTTCGTTCTCATCAGCGTGTTTATTGCAGCTTACTCGAGCGGTTCAACGCGAACAAGATACATTTTTCTTAGAGGTGGCCAGTTTTGCTTATCTAGTCTGTATTGGTCTTCATATATTCATGTTCAACACGTGATTGTTCTGTGTCCAAGTGGACTGTAGTCAGACATCTGTAACAAATTCCAACTTCAACGCATTGACCTCCGCGCAAAACGTATAGGCAAGGACTTACAATAGTGTTATCAATCTCCAGAAGGTTCCTAAGCTCTACCCGATCTTCTGGGGGTTCGCATGGTCTGACTTCAGCAACGAGGGGGCATACGGGGGGACAAGCAACCGACGAAGATCATCCGTGGATCCTTGGGTTGTTTCTCCGTATGTCTCCCACACTCTTGATGACACAAGCAAGCTCGCGATGGCGCCGCCACTTCCAGGATTGGAGGAAAGCACGGAAAGGAACCGTGCCGCATATGATTTCGTCTGTGAACTCTCGTTGAGCTTGGATTTTGGGACCAGGGTCGAGAGCAAACTCAATAGTGTCGCTGCGAGTTGTGAGTTCACCGAGGCCTTTGCAAACTGTGTGGCTGCTTGCGTGTGCCTCTTAAGAGGGATCATATGAAGGCACAGCAAGAGTTGAACCACACCGGGGTCACCAGACCAAACCGAGGGTAGAACAGCTGACAAGCTGACTGGGTCCATTCCCTTGACCATGTTATCCACGCACGCCGGAATCAGACACAAATTCCCCAGGAACTGTAGAGTGATACGAGCAAGTTGGCCTTCTGTCGATGCATCCGTCTTGGTCAAGTGCTTATACACGACTTTAAACGCGCTTCTCACGTACGGGGTGATTAGGGTCGCCAACGGATCCAAACACTTTCCACTGAACGAGAGCATGTGGAGACACTCGATACATCGGAGTTGCAAGAGTGGAGCGGTCGCGAAAGAGAATCCTTGGGGTTGCGCCTCATGGTCGAGAACGTTGAGCAGCGTCGAGATTCCATCTGATTGGACAATCTGGATATCCGTATCCGGGGTGAACTGAATGAGATGGCGCACCGCAGTGGCAATCGGTAGCATTCGATTCAACAATACTGCTTCCAACGCCGATGGTTGAGCCCGCACACCTGATATGTCATTTGACAACGCAAGGAGCAAGCCATGAACGACTTCACTGGACACAGTCCGCTTCTCAGCTGCCATGGCTGGCACTGCAATGCGTCTGCCTGCAAAGGTTCGTCTTGTCGGAGCAGCTGTCCTCTCTGTGATGATGGGTGGGGGAGGATTCACTGTTCCTGCGATCTGCTCCTGAATTCCCTTCTGAGGATTCTCGTTGAAAAAGTTGACGTAGATCCCAGCCACACAAAGCTCCTCCTTCTGCGCAGCGTACATGAAGTTGTCAGGTAATTCGTAAACTTTATGGAGTTCCCTGCCACTTCGTTCAAGAGTGCCATGAAAATGCACAGCTCGTTGTGCGATATCGATCAATTCTTTTCGCATGCGCTCTGTCCACATGATGTGGGGCTCGCGCACGTCACTTACAAGAACATCCAGGAATGTCACTGGGCCCGACTTGCACAAGTAATCGATCAAAGCTCGGGTGAACAAGCTTTCGATCGTGTCCTGCATGCGCTTGACGAAAACTGCAATCGATTCTTCCTTTGCGCTTGCCCGAAGAATTTGTTCCAAAGCCTTTGCAGCGCCGATACTGATTCGATCGGGCTCACGCTCCTCGTTGCTTGACTTCGCCTGATAGCGGAATAGCAGGAGGGTCAAATACCACAAAACACCATGCTCTGCTAGCTGAAGCAGTAAGACTTCAGCCATTTCGCCAGTGCTGGAAGCCATTTCGATGATTATCTGCAGAGACAAATCAGTCGCAAGTTGGTCTTCATCATATCTCAAAAATCGAGTCAAGCACGGGAGCAAGTCGAGTGACTGAGCTGCAGCAGACACGCGACCGTTTGGCTGATTAAGGACATTCACCAGAGCTTCCAGTACCCAGTGTGTGGTGATCTGTACATCGAAGTTCTTCAGCTCTCCGAGGACTTCTTGATTGTCAAAAAGCAACTTCAGCGATCCGCAAAGAACTCGAAGCCCTAACCCAGAGCTGCACTCGATGGAGTTCTCCTCTGACAGTGATGTGGCTAAGTTGACAACTCGAATCGCGCTAGCGAAAGCTTGGACAACTGCGGTCTTCTTGGCAACGGTATCGCTGAACAGTGTACCAATTGTACGCCGTAACCCTCGGTTCTCACCTTCGTGGAGTTCACTAACACATTTTTCGAGTGCTTCCAAGATATATCCGAGATTTGTGAAGTTTGTGATGGCTGGTGATTCAGGAAACCTCCTCAGAAGGAGCGCTGTAGACTCCAACAGCAAAATTGCATCGTTGACGTTCAAAGGCTTCAGCTCGCCCCTTTCACCAACACTACCTCGCCGGATTGGCTTCACAGTCTCTGGGTGAACCCAATACTTAATTGCCTCCATCAGCGCGTCCAAGAACGCTTCCTCGTCGTTAATTGGCCATCCAGGGAAGTGCTTCTCATCAAGAAGGTTGTGGAGGTAGTACTGGTAACATTGGAGAGCGTGAACTTCTTTCGGATACTGGATAAGAGCGATGCAGGCGTCATGATCAACGTCCTCGTCCCGTGAAATCGAGAACATGCCGTAGTTATCCACATGGCGAGACATAAACTTCTCGATATACGAGACCATCTGGCTTCGCATTTTCGCATTCCATACAACCTCGGGATTGTTTGACTCAGAGAACAAAGCCTGGGCGAAACGCCGCGGACCATGACGAAGAAGTTGGGCGACCATTGAAACTGGAAGAAGACGCACCAACCAACTCTTGAGGCATATCTGAGTCAACGGGTCCGGCGAGAAAATGCCTTTCTTGTTTTCACCACCTTGCCTTTCATGGATCGGATCAGGAACGTCTGGCTTCGACTGCCGGAGATGTATGTGTGATATCAACCTAGCTGCCACCGCCATCTCCTCTGCGTCTTGAGCGAACCGAAGCAAATAATAGAAGAGCCCAGTTGCGTGAAGGCGCGGGATGATTACTTCATTGTGGCGGACAAGGAGGCGAATCAGCCCAAGGCATTTCTTGAAAACCACACGATTTGGGCAGTCGAGTAAACTGACCAAAAAGCGCAGCGTTTCATCCTGGCAAAGTCTGTCCTTAATGAAACTTGTCGGATTGACAGCAGTCCCTTCGAAATGTATCAGACGTCCGTACTTCGGGAACTTCACATCTTGGTACAAGTTGCCCTCGTCTTCTGCAGTGTGACAATCAATGAGACGACTGAGCACACTCAAGCAAGTTTGCATGATCATAGAACCACTCATGGTGCCACAGTGCTCCGCGACGACTGTAAAACGCCGCATGTCGTACGGCACATCCGCTTGCTCAACTTGACTGGGAGAAAGAGTCGGGGACGTGATGAGAGAACTCTCAACGCCAGACCCCTCTAATGCATCAAGAGTTCTACGGGCGATATCATTCTCTAGGCTATCTTCCGCATCGACGAAATCATCGTCGTAGTCTTCGTTATCACCACCTTCTTGATCATCAAAGTCCTCGTCATCTCGAGTGTCAATATCACCGTCAGAATCTTCAATCGCGTAATCAGAATCGCTGTCAAGTTGATCTTGTGACAGAACGAGGGGCTTCACTTCACGCAGGAGATTCAGAACCATAAGGATATTTTCTTCTTCGCGCAAGAGTCTGGAGACATTCGTTGCACTCGATAAAACGCGATCGAGGAAAAGGACGATGTTTCCTCGAACAACAAGAGGCCATCGATGATTGCCATCAGCATCTTTTCCCATCATGCCGACACGAATGAGATGATTCAAAAACAGAAGGGAGTTCAGCTCGGTGTAGTGGCGTTCATACAGCTGAATCATCACCTTCAGGACGAGAAGTCGGATATCGGATGAGTCAACGGCAGAAAACGGAGAAGAAAGTGAGCCTCGATGGCCACCATCACCGCTCCCTGAATGATCTTCTTCCGCCAGTAATCGATAATAGAGCAAGGTCATAAACTTGTTTGCACCTTGAATATCGTCGACCAGAACACCGCGGTCATTCAGAAGGTTCGTCAAGTAGTACGGACCAACCTTCACTTCATGTTGGAGACAATCGTAGTCTATGCGGAACTCATTCGCATTCCACGACACATACCACCGAGGAACAACCTTAGCTCGTCTCTTCCGCTTCTTTTTCGACTTCAAATCTTGTCCGTTTGAAATCGCACCTGGAGCTGCATCTTGGGTACCATTCCTTGTCGGAATGAGGTCTCGAACTGGCTTGAGGCTGCTTCGGCGATTGACTGCAGGAGTTGTTATCGAGTTTTCATCCCCAGAATTGTAATCACTTTCAAAATTGTCATCTTCCTCGGTGTCACTGTCGTCCAGATCGCTGGTATCTGGAGTCACTAGAAACGATATCGGCATGTACTGGGCAAATTTGTTGGATGATGAAACTGTTCCGCGCATAACCTCTACAGCAAGTCGGGATTCGCTGCCTGAGTGAAGGAACTCGAACGGATATGGCTGACGACGGGGCTGGCGGTCTTCGTGTCCACTCTCTCCGACTTCCCACTCGTTTTCGACCCTTTCACCACCCAAAGGATCGGTATACAGGTAATGCTGATATCTCAACCGGGCGATGTCGAGGGATGAGATCTCACACTCTAGCTTTCGAATCAACTCCTCCACAGCATTTTGTCCCCATACAAGATCCTTCGTGGAGTAAGTCATCCAAAGGCGGTCGAAGAATTCTGGAAGCAAAACCACGCACTTGGTGCCCCTGACCAGTCTGGAGCGAGTCGTAATACCGATATTCATCTTGCTTCGCCCGCTCTCAGTGGCATTCGTCGCGTCGTCTGAGACCACATTCTTCTGGTGTTTCTTGCGAGGTGAAGATGGCCCAGAGCGAGAAAGTGTCTCACTCGAAACAAACGGGAGATGTCGACCGAACTCGTCATATTCGAGATGATCGATAGGAATGTCGTCAAGTAAGGCATGTGGGAATATGTTGCGGATGACTGCAGACGATCTGGCGTTCTCGTGAGTCAACAGAGCGACTAATTGAGACGAGATTCGTCTCTGAGCTTTGTCGTGACCGTAAAGTGACAAATAGAGTTGCCACAGAAGCGCACCGTGTTTCCTCGCAACATCTTGAAGGACTTCAACCACTTCTGAGGCCTGCTCGAGTACGTGAACTTTCACCATTATGGAAGAGCATTTCGCGATTGAGAAGCTGAGGCTTCGATTGTACAGGAATAGCGTGTGGTGGCGCATGAACTCGTCGATCTTCATCGCGCGAAGGAGGTGCACCACAACACCCTCCGGGGAAGCCTTCTTTCCACTTGAGAGACACACTTCCAGTGTCTGGAGCACTAACGCGATGACCAAATAATCTAAGCCCATCTGAGAGTACGAGAGTGCACTGGCCATGCTTCGATCTGATCGAGACGATGTACTCTCATCATACGTAAGGTCCACACTCCCCGTTCGATACTGGAGAAGATTTTGCCGCGGAATTCTTCCAACACGATTGGTCTTGGATAAGTCGAATGCACGGGATACAAACACCTTGCAGTGATATTTCGTGAACACAGCTCGTCGATTCACCTGCTCAGACTTCATGCTGCGCGTTTCAGAGTAGTTGATCACCATGTACTTTATCACACTTGCAGCTGCAAAGCTCACTTCCTCCATTGGAGAGTGAAGGAGTTCCATGATGATCTCGATGCCTTTCCTGTACTGCGAGTTCGGAATTTCTTCAAATACGGCTCGAGTGCACAATAAGCGCTGGATTGCAAGAAGAATTGCGACTTGGAACTCAGCTGTTGGGACTGGAGAATCTGAGTTCGAAGGACTTGTAAGTTGCGATACTGCGTACTCCTTGAAGCTCTCGAGTAGTTTCATCAAGGCTGCAAATGCCCGGCGATCGCGCTGTCTCAAGCTTCCCAAAGGAACGTTGCGATTAAACTGCTCAAGCTGACGGAAAATAACGTCGAGCGATTCCTTGGTGACCAAGTTAGGAATCAACGTGAGGTTTACAAGCCTGCGAAGAAAGATATCTTCCAGCTCAGGGTGGAGTTCGGAGCTCCACGTCCCTTCCTTGCACGCAATTCGAGTTTCTTCAGTAGACCATGACACGTGAAGCTTGTTCATTCGACACATCTCAATCATGTTACACAAGAACAAGCTTCGTGACTCTTTAGGACTGAGAAGTGTCGAAGAGCCGGCCACCTTCAACCAAGCTGGCGGTGAGGACTTTCCTCCCACATCACTGATTACGTGGCGAAGCTGTTGCTGATGAGCTTCCGTGACGCGTTCCAAACCAAGTCCAACTTCTTTGTCACGACGGGAGACAGTCGAGCTGACACAGACAAAGCGACGCGTACGGCCGTGCTTCAACTCGATTGCAAACTTACCACAGGTACCTTCAGTCTCATCTGCATACTCGTCCAATGAAGACGATAGTGCGGGGTACATGACGACATTGAAAATGTCGTTGAGTGAATGGCTTGCCAGAGTTCGTCTCGTGACGGGGTCACGTTCAAGTATCGCAGATGACGTTAGTGCTAACAGACGCAGCTGTAGTTTGTTCTTCGAGTTCTTGCTTATCTTGAACACTGGGATCTCGAATGAGACTGGTTGAGGAATATCACGTGTCGAGGACAAAGCGTCGAATTCGCACGAGTCTGAGACTTCTTCCACAAAGAGCGAGACGTTGAGCCAGGAACGCAAGTTGTTCGCAATCGCTTGGATAAACGGCTCACGCGCGTCGCACCAATATCGATGCACACGATTGTTCTCAAAGTACACCACCAACTCGCTCGAGTTTGTTGTAACACGCTGAACTTTCACTATGTCGATCAAAAGGATTGACGACAATGTCGCGCGCGTTTCTGGGTGCAAGCGATCCAGGCTCGAGGCTCTGACCGCAAGCACAACGTCAACTCTCACGGGCGAGAGGGCTGTGCTGCGCGTGGTGCTCAGCTTCGTCATCGTAAACGTCTTACCACAGAGCTGGAAAAGGCTATCAAAGTACATGCCACCAGTATTACCGGCGCCTACCATGGGGGCAGCAGGAATGCCACCGGGGCCCCCAAGCCCTGGAATCGTGCTTGAGGCTGGGGCCGTGGGGATCGCCATGTCGAGTCCGTCTCGACGCATCGACGACGCGCGCTCACGCAGCTGGTAGTACGCCGAAAGCAGTTGCTGACGATATCTGCATGTGTACGTCTCCTTGATGTTCTTGCCGATGAAGATCGTGAAGGCTCGGTCGACGTTGGCACCGCCGCCACTCGCCTCAGTCGCGACCATGATTTCCTTGATGTTGTCGTACGCGTACCGCTCCTTGACTTCGTCCGTATACGGGTCGACGATGGTCAAGTGATGGCTACTGAGCACCATGATTCTGCAAATCATCCCATCCCAGTTAGTTTCCAGTCGTGTTCAACCTCTCGGTACGCCGCCTGGCCGACGTACCGGCGCACAGAGCGCAGGAAGCCGACGCGCGTGACGAAGAAGCGCGCCGCGTAGACCACGCCGGTGTAACGGTTCGTGCCCACGTCCACGACGTCCGGCTCGTCGGGCGTGAGCACGCTGCTCTCGACGTCGGCGGTCGCGAGCGTCACAGCGCCGCGCGGCACGTAGGCGTCGCTGAGCGCCACGGTCGCCGGCCCGAGCACCACGGGCTCGAGCGCGCCCTTGAGCCGCTGCAGCTCGGCCTCGGCCACGCCGCCGGACGGCCGCCGCGTCGCCATCTCTCCTCTCCTTCCCCTCGACTCGTTCGTTTCCCCTGTGCGGCGTTCCCTCCCTTCCGCCGAAGTCAATTCGCCTGGAGGATCATTTGACCATCATTCTGCCAAGCCCAGCCCAAATGGATTCTCTCTCGATTTAGGACCGTAAACCCGGAAATAGGTGCAGAATTAGTGCTGGTTTCGATAATCCACCCAATCAGCGGGCAGTCTGTCAAAACGAAGTTGCGCGAGCCCAGATGAGATGGCTTATCACGGCGTGATGACGCAGAAGAGAGAGAGACGCAGTTGCATCCCCGTTGCTCTTTCTCCACTGGCCATCTCAGTGCCGAGCGGATCCCACGAGAGGAGTTCAGCCCTCGGGATGGAACAAGCGGTCTTGTTGCGGCCGACGAGGAACTGCTGAACGATTCCTCTGACCACGACTTCAACTGCCTGAACCGTTCCGGGAGGGAAGCAGTGGCCTGATTAGTAGACGTGCAAGCCGCTGGCTTGTCTTTGACAAACGCAACATAGCGAACGCGCAACATAAAAGCGGGGTCGTAAAAACACCGCGTTTGTTTTTACGAGTGCAACCCACCAGCCAACCGTTCGACTGGGCTGTTGATGAGGTCAAAGAGCTCGCCGCCAGAGTCATTCTCCAGATTTCGTTGGTACTGACGAGACGCGATTATGAGGCGCACGGGCGTACGAAGCACCTTTTCATCGTGTCTGGTGTTTGCGGCCGAGAGTGTGCATTTCTTGCTTGGAAACCAGTGACGATCTTGCATCAACGGACCAATTCATGTCGATTGCAACTTTTTTCGGGTACCACCTGAGGTTTTCCATTGCGATTCGCGTGTATGAATATTTGCGTAGTTGACGAGCGCAGTTGACTGCGCTCGTGTGGAATCGTACGTGATGCTTTCTTTCTTGAACAAGCGTATGTCCGACTCGCATGAGGATATTCTCAAGCCTGATACGATTTCCTATCGATTGCTTGCGACCTTAGTATCGAATGACGAATTCAATTCGATGGTTTCCGCAGTCGCGTGCGAACGTACGCGCCGATGGGGAAGCTCAATTGATAAGACTACGATGATCCGACGATACGCTCTCTCTTGACCCGACGTCCCCCAATTCGTACTTAGCCGCAACTAATAGAATCAGATTTCGCCGGTGTGCTGGTATCTGATCTGTAGCTCTCCCGAGTGCAAAATGGGACGCGTCACCGTGCGCATTGACGACGCCGAGATCTCGGCCGTGGCTCTCTATGCGCCGCTGCCGTGGCTCCAGCGCCTCGATGTGCTTCCCTTCGTCTTTCTCTACACTACCTCTGTCTATCTCTATCTGACGCGCGCTGAAGGCGACGTCGTGGCTGTGTTGCTGGCCGCCGTCACAGTCTTTTGCAATGCCCTCACGTTCTTACTCGGCGAGTGGAGCGTTGGCATGAGTGCCTGGCTCGGCTTCACCCCTGTGCAGCGGTTACGCCCTGATTTCGTTAAAGGTTTGTACGTCAAGGTCGAGCCGGCGCGTGCAATACTGCCGAAACAGATCTGCCAATGCGTGATCGTACGTGGGGGAGTGGAAGAGAACGAGGTGAGCGGCGGGAATGAGGGGATAAATGGTCCTTGCTGACAAAATCTGTCGTGTACTAGAAGAGCGATGTCCCGCTGTTGTTCTTTTCGTATCAAAACCTCACGTTCTGCTTGTACGATGACCTAAAAGCCGTCAACGCTGGCCTCGCGACGTTCCGCCGACTGGATTTCCCGACTCAGCTGCCTCTCCAATGGTATCTTAGTGCAAAAGGCCTCAGCGAACCAGATGTCGAGCGCTCGCAGCTTAAGTGGGGGAAAAACGACTTCGATATACCAGTACCTCACTTCACTGCGCTGTTGAAAGAGCAGCTCGTTGCTCCATTCTTCGTCTTCCAGTTCTTCTGCATGCTCCTCTGGTGCCTGGATGAGTATGTGTACTATTCATTGGTGACTCTCGCTATGCTGGTCATATTTGAGTGCACGGTCGTGAAACAACGCCAGCGCAACATGGAATTACTGAATGGCATGCGCCGTGCCCCCCAGCCTTTGTTTGTGTATCGGGCCAAACGATGGAGCGAAGTTATGAGTGATCAACTCGTTCCTGGAGATATCTGTTCTATTGGACAGAGACTTCCAGGAATAATAGTTCGTCCAGACGAAGATAAGCTGACGAGCGTCCCGTGTGATCTACTTGTTCTTCGAGGAAACTGCGTTGTAAACGAGTCCATGCTGACAGGTGAATCAGTGCCTCTACGAAAGGAAGCAATCACAATCGACAAAGACTCGGGAAATGGAAGTGAGGCAACGCTCTCGTTTGACGAAGGAACCTCTCAAATTCACAAGAACCACATACTCTTCGGAGGTACCAAGATTTTGCAACACTCCCTCCCGGACAGCGATCTGCAACGGGACACCGTGAAAATTCCAAATGCACCAGACAAAGGCTGCCTTGTTTTTGTCTTGCGCACAGGCTTTGGAACAACCCAGGGAAGCTTGATGCGCACGATTCTGCACTCATCCCAACGCGTCACAGCAAACACAAGCGAGGCAATGCGGTTCATTCTGCTACTCCTGATTTTTGCTGTTGCGGCGGCTGGTTTTGTACTAGAACAAGGTCTCAGCGATCCGTCGAGAAACCGATTCAAGTTATTCCTTCACTGCGTCATGATCGTCACGTCCGTTGTCCCTCCTGAACTGCCAATGGAGCTGTCGCTAGCTGTGACAAACTCTTTGCTCGCGCTCGTACGGACCAACATCTACTGCACCGAACCATTTCGAATCCCTTTTGCTGGTCGTGTCGACGTTTGCTGTTTTGACAAAACTGGGACACTGACGAGTGATGAGCTGAAGTTGCACGGAGTTTCAGGTCTCACGATGGCAACTCCAAGCGATTCTGGTCACTTTGGCGGCCACCTCGATCTAATCTCTTCAGATCAGTTGCCACTGGATACGGAGCTGGTAATGGCCGGTTGCCAGTCGCTGGTGTACTTGAACGGACAGATTATGGGGGATCCGCTCGAGTTGACAGCCCTCCAGAGTGTTAAATGGACCTTCGCATTCGGCTCGAGAAGAACTGACGGAACGATAGTTGAGCCAACGTTCTTTTCAAAGAGCCGTGGAACTGTTCAGGCGCTACGCATTCTGCACCGTTATTCGTTCTCGTCGGATCTGAAGCGGATGTCGACAATTGCTACAGTTGTCAAAGGAGACAATGATGAAGTGGACGAGGTGCGAGTACTTACAAAGGGTGCCCCTGAGGTCCTCGAACCTCTTTTCTCTAACAAGCCTACTCATTAT
Organism: Pythium myriotylum; assembly: GCA_023091665.1. NCBI lineage: Eukaryota > Oomycota > Peronosporomycetes > Pythiales > Pythiaceae > Pythium > Pythium myriotylum. The sequence goes on from JALJCQ010000009.1 coordinate 1,357,361, forward strand.
ACCCAAGTGTACCGTCATTTCGCTGCTAAGGGGTGTCGGGTGCTCGCCCTCGGGTACCGCAACCTCAAAACTGTATCAGAGGCTTCTGTTGCCGAGTTTGTGCGGAACCATCCGCGCGAACAAGTCGAGAGCGGACTCACCTTTGTAGGCTTCTTGATACTCGACTGTCCATTGAAGGAAGACACGAAGCGAGTTATCCGCGATCTCGTCGTCTCCAAGCACAGCATCGTTGTAATCACTGGTGATAATGCACTCACGGCGTGTGAAGCTGCTCGTCAGATCGGACTGAACGGAGCAAACTCCAAGCGACCGTTGATCCTTCAGTCGACCAGTGAGGGCAACATTGAGTGGCGAGGAATTGATGTCGACTCGGAAGATATTGTTCGGTTCAGTTTTGACTGCAGTGATGGCGAGAAGCTCAATCGAGATTATGACTTGTGTGTAACAGGGGAAGCATTGACACTGTTGCAGAAAGTTATCACACAGGAGAAGGATGACGAGTCGCTCGGATTTGACGCATACCAACAAGCTTTGACGGCGCTCAGCCCGTTCGTGAACGTGTTTGCTCGCACTTCACCCCAACAAAAGGAACATATAATCATGGCCCTCAACCGCGCTGGTAAAACAACTGCAATGTGCGGCGATGGCACCAACGACGTCGGTGCTCTCAAGAGGGCGCATGTTGGAATATCAATCGTTAACAATCCTGATGCCGAAAACTCACAGAGAACCCTCGCCGCTCAATTATCCAATGAGAAAAACAGTTCTGTGCAAGAGAGACTGCGTCAAATCCAGGACGAAGAAGAGCGCGCCAGTGCTGTTCGTCTTGGCGATGCGTCGATTGCTTCCCCTTTTACGTCGAAACTATCGAGCATTCGTGTTGTCAAGCAGCTGATTCGGCAAGGACGGTGTACACTCGTCACAACGATCCAGATGTATAAAATCCTCGGCGTCAACTGCTTGATCACGGCTTATTATCTAAGTTCTCTCTACGTCCACGGAGTCAAGAACGGAGATCAACAGCTCACCGTCGTTGGGGTTGGTATTGTCAGATATTTTGACTCGTTCTTCGTTGCTAACTCGTGTTGTTGCGATTATTTAGCTGAGTGTCGCCATGTTCTTTCTGTTCTTATCTCGTGCGAAACCAGCGAAGCGCCTATCCACTCAAAGGCCTCCCTCGGGAGTATTTTGCGGGCCAGTTTTGTTCTCAATCCTCGGCCAATCGTTCATTCATTTGGCATTCCTCGTGGTTGGGCTCCATGTTGCGCAGCCTTTCATCGACTATGCAGATCCTTCGATGCACCCGGACGGCAAATTCAGCCCAAACGTGGTCAACACAATAATGTTCCTGCTCTCGGCTGTGATGCAACTGAACACGTTTGTCGCCAACTACAAGGGCAAGCCGTTCATGGAAAGTTTCTGGGAGCATAAGTTTTTGTGCCGAAGTGTGTTCGCCTCCTACGTCGTGCTGACTATAGCGGTATTCGAGTTGATGCCTTCGTTGAACGTATTGCTGGAACTCGCGCCATTTCCCAATAACGAGGTAAGTAGCAGGGTTACTGTTTACATCAGTTTTATGTGATGGACTGATCGAGGACATTGGCAGATCGGGTATGTTGTCTTTCAACTAATGGTCGGCGATACGTTGGCAGTACTGGGGCTCGAGAGAACGATCGATTACGTTACAGCGGATTGGTACTAGAGGTATTATTATGAAAGAGATAATTGGACTGTGTCTGTTGCGGTCATCGATGCTGTGTGAATTGCGTCTTTCACTGACAGAGCACACGTCCACAGGATATGATGCCTTCTGGTCATTATCCCCTGCAACAGGAATCATATAAGGTCCCGGCACATCTCGAGACAATCACTGAACAAAATGGCAAGAAGTCTGATTTGCTCGGAACTAACAGAGTGATGGATCAGTGTGCCCCACTATCGGCGGCCACAGCGTATTTGGAGCCTCGACTTGGGCGGAAGACCTGGGCGAGTCCTGAGGAAAAGCGCTGGTCACGGTCTTCGCCTCCGTAGTATGCTGCTGACCAGCTCAGCGTTGCGCCCTTGAGCTTGCTCCAGTGCGCATGGATCACTTGGTCAGCAACGTACACCACAGGTAGGTCGTTCACGATGTCTCCTGTATCCATGAGCTCGAAGATCGTAACAGTCAGGTTAAACATATCGAGTACGCGCTTGGGCAGTACACGTGCCGCGAGGAATTGTGGAAGGTCGCGGTATCGGAAGAGCATGGTTGTCGCTGGGACGAATCCACAGGCCTCAAGTTGGCCACGCGTGGAGAGCACGTTGCCTCCTGGCAAGCGCACGTAGATCTCGGTGCTACTATCGTACATGTCAGTGCTCTGGGAGCGGTCGTCGAGGAAGCGCGTGAACGAGTTGAGGGATTCTTTCCTTACAAGACCCGACTTCGAGTTCTGTTTATGAAGCTCACGCAGGATGTTCTCGTCGCGGGTTATGGCTTGTAACATTGTTTGAATGACCCACCCAGTCATGGCTGCTGCTCCGATGATGATGAGTAGCATGAGGCTGTAATTCTGCAGAGATGCCTGAGCCGCACACACGAAAGACCCCCGGCAGCCCGAGAACTTCGTAACCTCAGCAGCGGCCAATGTGTGCATCCCTGAAGCCAGCATCGTGCGCACGGATGCTGCGATCGAATCAGACCAAGTCAGAAGGTAGAGGATGAGTGAAGCGACGAAGCCCACGACGTGAGCAAAGCTCGGCTCCATCTCCTGCATCTTGAGATCACCTGCGCGGGCGAAGAGAATGTTGATGGAGAGGACGACTACAAGCGTGCCGCAGCCTGTGGCACGCAGGACAGCCTGACGCGTATCAGCTCCTACGAGGAGGTCAACCGTGAGTTGTTTGCGCCACTGAAAGATGCCCACTAGTAGCTGGGCTGCAAGGATGAAGTTGTAGCTGCTGCGCACGACCTTTGCAATAGTGCATGATGTCGTAGCATTGGCAAACTTCGACCACGGGGACACAATTGCACTGTGGATGCTATACCAACCGCGTACACTTGTGAGGTAGGCCGTGACAACGAGCGCTAAAATCTGCATGCTAATAAGCAGCCGCAGGCTGAAGGTGCCGTCCACAGTCACTTCATTGACCTTGTGATTGATAAAGTTGTGACGCAGCGCCTGACCAGCCGCTGTGTCTTGTACCGTCCACTCGGAGAGCCACAGCTGTGTGAACAAGAGAGAGCTGCACTCGCCCGCGACGGTGCACTGGATCATTCGCCACGGAGCAGGGTACGAGTACTGCCTCTGCGGGCCGTCCGCAAGCAAGTTGGCTGTGGCTCCAGACGCGCCGATGGCCGAATAGGCGCAACCGAAAGTATCGCGAGACCCTCCGAACAGATTAAATGAGTCGCACTTTTCGCTCACAAGCAAGCGTGTTGAGTAGACTGAGACGAGGCGTATGTAGTCCAGCCGAGACTGGGTCGCTGCGTACCGGTCCTTGCGTGTGGTGTAGAAGCACGTGCTCATGACGGGCATGAGCGATTCGTCAACGAGCGACACGATGAGCATCGCTCCGGGAATTCGCGCGGGGTTAAGCTCGCCCATGGTGTCTGGACTGAAGAACTCGGTCGACTGCAGCCGCAATCGCAGGTGCGTCGCCCTGCCCTGGATGCAGGATGCATCCACGCCAGTCCACGCGGCATCCTGGGCACTCACCAAAGCCTCGATCTGCACGGAGCCTTCGTCGTCCACGCCTCCAAAGCAAAGACTACGGTCCTTAGACAAACTGAGAATTGCTGTGCTTACCGAAAGCACTGTGGCCGCGTCACCAGTCGTTTGGTTGACGACGACGGCGCGAGCAGCCGTGAAGGCATCGTTCGGCACCGCGCGTAGGAGATCTGTCGTCACTGTGGGCGTCGCCGATCCAAAGAGAGCCTTCTGGAGGTCTCGGCACTCGACCTTGCGAGGCAACAGCACCTGGTAGTGGTCGGTTTCGCGAGCATAGTACGAGACCTGCTCGTACCGATCGCCATGGCCGTCACCGAACACGCTCTGCGGAACGATCACAGCCTGAAGGAAAAGAGGCCAGAGGCCCATAGCCGCAATCGCAAATAACGCGAGCAGTCGGAGGCCGCCGCAAGCGACAAAAGCAGTGGCGACGGGGCCAGACACGGGTTGTGGTCTGTGGGCAGACGCGTCGATGGTCTGGTTCATTGGCTTCGACTTGCGCTTGGTCGGGCTCGAGAGATCGGAGAGTTCGGCTTCGATCGGTGGGGGCATCCCTGAAGGGATGAGAGAAGCTCTGGATCTTGAGGTTGCGGCTGGTGAGTAGTGGCACTCCGATTGCAGAGTGCAAGACTCGCAGAACGAGTCTGCCCCAGCGTTGATAGGTCGAGGACGAACCCCAAAACCTCTCTGGGGCCAGAGGCAGTCGAGTACGATCCTCCACACAATCGAAACTTCGAACAGCGATGTGCAGAGCTCACGAGGTCTGGCAGTATGCGACGGGTACATCATCGCAGGGCCGACGTTCTGACCGGAGGTTTCATCAGCTTAGCCGTACAGTCCAATCCCTATTCGATGCACCTGAAAAAGTCCAATAATAGCCGACCCACAGTAATGACCTGAGTGACAGAGACAACTTCAACATCCGAGTCGGCCAGCCAATGAATGCGAAGACGTGAATCGTGATGTACAAGGTGAGATCATGTGTCCCTCTGAGTTCACCGCGTTCTTCATGGGGCCGCTAGCCACTTGAACTGGAAGCTGTAGTCGTTGCCTGTTGAGAGCGTAGTCAACGGTTCGTTTCTTGTAAGACGACGACGAACGAGAGTTCCTACCGTTGTGTTCCAGCGACATTTGGACAACAAAGAAGACCCAGAGAACGAGCAGTGCCTGGACCAACCTCCACTCTTTGGCCAGTGTGAACGCGAGCTATTTGAATGTGGAAATGCGAGCGACACGCTTGAGGACCGCAATCAGGACCAGGAACGATAACAGCTCGGAAAGGGCGTACTTGGCCACAAGTCCGATAGTTGTGTTGAGCTGCTCGTTCGTCATGTATCGGAGCTGCAAGTAGTACCTGCGGTTCGGAAGCCGTGACATTGCTGTCAAGTACACGGCTACGATACAGAGGCCATTAAAAACTTTATGGAGAGGGCGTCCGATATCGAGTTCAAGCGTACCGTAGACGAGGGCGATGATGAGCTCGGTGAACTCGACGAGCACGTAAAACTCGACCATATAGAGTACTCGCTGAGTGAGCTGAACGCCCTTAACGCGCATGCGATTGGTCGACGAGAGTGCTGGCTCCTTCAGAGGCTCATCGTGCTTCCGTGCGGTGGATCCAACGCGGATGATCTGAACAGTCGAACTGCGCGACAACAGGCTCGCAAATGCGGAGAGGCGTCGGGGTGCGGCTGCAGTTTTGGGGCTCTCGATGTGGCTCACCAGCTCAGGATGGGCAAGAAGAGTTGCGCATGCTTCTCGGAGGGGATCCTGCAGATGCTCACTACACGTTTGCGTGGAATGATCAGCGACGCTTATGCGGTGAGCTAGTCGATCGATGCGCGCCATTACGATAACGACCTCGCCGACTGCGACTGCTCCTTGGAGAAAGTCCACAGCCATTGCGACCAAAAAGGTGCCGATGCTTGTCGAGGCTTGCATTGCGCTTGAAAGGAACAGAGCGTGGAAGACGTCGACGCTGAAGACGATGTAGACGGACGCGAGGTCTCTCACTCGCTGCACACCGTGGAAAGCCCAATTGCGAAGCGCCAGCTTGAGCAAAGGCATAACCATAGCAACCGCAGTCTGGCCTTTCCCGTTGAGAACGCTGAAGGCGTAGCTGAGCACAGGGTACACAAGAATCATTGCGACCTGACTGGTAAACAACCAAAGAAACTGAATGAGATCTTGCCGCACTGAAGTGTTGTACCGAAGCGGTTGCTTCCACAGTGTCCACAGCGCCACGCTCAGCTGCGTCATCCAAAACGGTGACACCGCTTGGAATGTGAACGGCATCGGAAAGCCCACGAGCAGGCCCAGCAAGAACATTATGAGCGTCGTTCCGATCGAGACGCAAAGAGTCACGAAGAAAGCACGGATCTTCGGCAGAGGCAGCGTGGGAGACGCGTGATGGAACTCGATGATCACCGTGCTTGTAATGATCAGCGACGATAAAACATCTTGACCAGTACGTGATGCCTTGATGATACACACCGAGATTGGGAACTTGAAGCGGGAGCGCATCCGTGCCAGCGATCGCGAGCAGGCATGGGATGGGTGTGGTGACAAGCAAAGCCAAGATATGGAGAAAGCTGACACTCTCCGAGTACTGGAGTAGATTTTGAAGGCGATCGAGCGAGTACTGACCACGCAACTCGACCTGTAGCGAGTCCCATGCGCGGATAGACGCTCGGAGTGAGCTCGGAATCGCTGGTGGCATTCGTCAAAGCTATCAGCAAGGCGCTTTTCTGGCAGAGCACCTTCGCTGGAGGGGGTTCCTCGTGATTTTTGTGCGATCTATATTAAGGTATCGGGTCGAGAGATTCGTTCGACCTGCAGGAGAGAGCATCACGCGGTCAACATTTGGCTTGTTTGTTTCTGTGATGACCAATCTGAGATGTGCCGTTTTCCCGTCATCTCCATGTTGAAGTTACGGCTTGTTTATGCACAACCGCAGAAAAGCGTGCTACACCCTTGGGTGATTGAGCCATGCAAAGTGAAAGGTGTAGTCGTTGCCTAGAGAGACAACAAAGTCAGAGAGACAATATGTCGGTGCAGAACTCCCATCCTCACCAAAGTGGTCCAGGGATAGCTGGATGACAAAGAACACCCATAGTACGAGCAGCGCCTGCACGAGCACCCACTGTTTCTCAAGGGCGAAGGCAAGCTGCTTGAGCGTCGAGAAGTAAACCAGCCGGTCAAGGGCGTAGCTGAGCATGACGAACGAGAGCAACTCGAGGCTGGCGAACTTTGCGACGGCGCCGACCGTCCTTTGGAGCTGGGCGTCCGTCATCTCACGCAATTGCACGTAGTATGCACGATTCGGCAGTCTAGACATGACCATTAAGTACACGGCTGCTCCAGTGTCAAATGGCCGCCGTCAATCATCAGTTCAAGAGCTGTGTAGCAGGTTTTTACTGACCGTAAACCACAGCGACGATAAACTCGGTGAACTCGACGAGCATATAAAACTCCACCATGTGGAGCAGCCGAAGGGTGAGCCGCACGTACTCGACTCGCACACGTTCGTCCGCGACCGGGATGCCGATCGAGCCACTCGGTGATGGATGATGTGGCACGACGACGCGAGAGCGGACGACCGGTTCGAACTGCATCGACGCGAATCCTGACGACCGCCGACGCGAGAGCGAACGGATGATTATATCAATCAACGCGTGCTCATTCTGACGACGCTGGTGCTTCGGAAGAGCCACATCTGCGTGCTCTCGAACGTGCTGGTTCTCGATGGCAAGTGCGCTCGCAACACAAATGACACTCGATGAGAGGTTCTTCACAGTTCGCCTTGGTGTCCGATTGGATTTGTTAATTCGGTCAGCCAGTTGGCGAAGCCGCTTGGCGATGATGAAGACCTCGAAGACGGCGACGCCATTCTGCACAACGTCCACGACCGTCGCCACGAGGAATGTGCCAATGCCTGTAGAAAGCTGCATGGCGCAGGAGAGGAAGAGCGCGTGAAAGACATCGACGCTAAATACAACATAGACCGGCGTAAGGTCTTCGGCGCGGGCAGCTCCAAAGCCAGCCCAGTTTCGCAGCGCGAGCTTTAGCATGGGCATCGACATGGTGATGGCAGTCTGACTTGTTCCGCTGAGGATGCTGAAGACGTAGCTGATCAGCGGGTAGACGAGAATCATCGCAAACTGACTCAAGAAGAGAGCGACGAACTGGAAAAAGTCTGCTCTCGCGGTCGAACTGGAACGAAGCGCCGCCATCCACATCGCCAACAACGCGGCTGCAAGCTGGGTGATCCAGAATGGAGCCACTGCCTGGAACAAGAATGGCACCGGAAAGCCTACAAAAACTCCGAGTAGAAACATCGTCAGCGTTGTGCCGACAGTGACGCACAGCGTCGCTAAGAAGAACTGCGCTCTACCCATGGGTAGCAGCACAGATGAGTGATAGAACTCGATGATGACAGTGCCAGTCACGATAACTGACGAGAAGAAACAGCGAGCCCAGTAGCTAAGTCCTTGGTGGTAGACACCGAGACCGGGCACTCGGAGAGGGAGTGCATCTGCACCTATAATCGAAAGGAGACATGGCATCGGAGTAACGACGAGCACAGAAGCGACATGAAACCAACGGACGCCCTGCGAGTACTTGACGAGAGCGTGAAGTCGATCGAGCGAGTACTAACCATGGAGCTCGACCTGCAGCGCTTGCCACAAGCGCAGCGGCGCATGGAGCGCGTGGGGAATACCCGCGGGCATTTCCAAGAGAGAGGCAAGGTTTGCTATAAAGTTGTAGTCACAAAGTGGGAACCGTGGTGACCAGACCGCATCACATCGACATCTCCAAGGCTATTTCTGTCAGTGACCCAGACACCTTCTGTTGACAGGACCTGTGGGGTACTTACTCCGAATCTAATTTAGCCATACTCGCGAACACCAGCGAGGTGTTCGCGTGTGTGTGTGTGTGTGTGTGTGTGTGTGTGTGTGTGTGTGCATGTGAGGTCTATTGGTCGCAATAACTGTGTCCTAATAGGTGTTCGCGTGGTCGTGATATGGTAGTTGTTCTCAGGGAGCTGCCACCAGAAAGAAAGCAGCGCGCGGAGGTCAAGACCACGATGACAACACAAATAAGTCCACAGTTCTTCCAGAGTGGGTGATCAGCCCTGCTGACCAGACGCCAGCGCCAACCTGACAGGCTTTGGGAGAAACAAACCTTGGCTGTGTCATTCACATATTCTTCGCCTCTTATCTGCGTAGTTCAGCTTCACCATCACTAAAGTTTGCCGTTGAGCACTCGGCGTGTACCCTAGAGTTTCAAATGATAGCTGGTCACCACCCTTTTCTTGTGAAGGACCATGCCTGACTTAGCCACGCGAAAATGAAAGGAAATGGTTTAAACAGAGAACGAAAGAGGTATCGATTAATTCGAGGCGAGGGGACGCGGGGATAAAGCGAATATTATGAAGGAAGCCCCCCTGAGACTAGCCTCTTGCGGTATCTCCAGAGGTCATCATTAGTCGACGATCTTCTTCATCTTGTGGAAGAACTTTCGAATCGACTTGAAAAAGTGCTCGAAGAATTTGAAAATCGACTTGAAGATCTTCATTAGGAGACGCTCGTGATCGGAGAAGAGTAATTTAGCGAGTGAAAAAGAATCTCTTGGTTCGGCAGCACGGGACATGACGAGAAGAACTTGCCCCCGTTGGCCATGTCACACTGGTCGACGAAAACTTCAACTTTGATTTCATTCAGTGTTAAGGATTCGCGCAGATGATTGGCTTTGGGGCTGACGCCTCGAATCTCAAGCTTCACATCAAGGGGTGGACGAGATCAACTTGGCTATGTATAATCCTTTATCGACCACTTTGGTCTCGACCATGCCTGCGCGAGAGTACGCGTGAATGGCCGCGGGGTTCTCTCGATCGGTCCCCAGAAAGATTGACTCGAGCCCTGCGTGGGCGGCCGCTTTGAAGTTGTGGCGCAGCAATGTCTGAGCCAATTTCTTGCCTCGATAAGCTGGGACGGTAGCCACACCACATACGTAGCCAGTCTTGGCGGTGAGACGAATCTTCACTCGGCGTTCTTCGTAGTTGTCCGGGAACTGAAGCGGTTTTGTGAGCGACTCGGCCTTCACGTCTTCGCTAAGGTTTCCGTCGGTTATGAACACGAGTTGCACCTCGTCCTCGCCTCCACCTTCTCCGTTCACGACGTACTCAACCACGGACACACTGATAGGCTCATCTCCGAGCCAGGCGACAAAGCTTAGGTCCTGCGCGAAACGTGGCTGCTGCGCATAATGACGTTTCCAGGCTTCGAGTGACGGAGGGTTAGGAGCAAAGGCTTGCTTGAGTACGTCGTAAACTTTAACGAGATCGTCGTTTGCGAGATTCAGTGCTCGAATCTCGACGCCATCCACTCGGCAGTTCTCGATAGAAGCATCTAGATCTGTCATCTCTTTCAAGAAAGCTGTCATTTCGATCCGCTCTGTGAGTTTAGTGCTGTAGTTCTCACGCCCGTAGAGATGCTTTAAGTAGTCTGAGGCTCCGAGTTGGCCGCGCTGCACCATTACCGGCTGGTCCGGCTGAAGTTTGAGCTCATCCTTCGCCAGCTCCAGCGCCAGCTCCTCGGTCGCAAGGGTGATGGCTCGGAGCACTTGCTGCTGCGCGTCTTCCGGTAGCTCGAAGGTGACAGCGGTCGACGCCACAACGACATGCTCTCCGTCATGGAAGACGCGCGAGTACGCCGCGACTCGATCGCTCTCGGTCTCGGGTTTCTCATCGTAGAACGCGAGGACGGTCCGGCTCGCCAGCTCGGCGTCCTTCGGATCCTTGGGCTCCTCGAATGCGCGCGCGACCGCTCTCTTGGCACGCGAGACTGGCTGGTCGGCGAGTTCGAAGAGGTCGCGGTAGAGGTCCTCGACCTGCTCGCGCGCGCCGTCCAGCAGCGCGGCCTCGGTCGGGCGCACGGAGATGACGCGGATGGCGGCGCCGTCGGACACGAACGCGCACGTGGACGCGTCGAAGCGCCAGGCGCGCGGCAACATGGAGGCAACTGAGGTCATGTGACGGAACATCGTGAGGAGATGGAGAGCTCGTCGCACAGCGAATTGGAGAGTGGCGACATGGGCGCGGGCTCACATCCTGGGTGCTTTTTTTCGATCCAACCATCATTCCAATGCAGAGGGTTCAGCAAAACCTCACCAATCAGCAAGCAGATACTGCTACATTTGATATGAGTCCGTGATTGAGCCCACGTGTGAACTCGGAGAAATGATTAAGTTCGTGCGCAAGGCTGACTAAGTACGGTCTCGCGGATCTTCGAAACTTCATCAAGGCAAATGCCGGTCATCGCGAGTGGCACCTCGGGCGGCGGGCCGTCGACGCCGCGCGGCGCCGCGTCTTCCGCGACCACAGCGCTGCGCTACGTGGTGCCAGACGACGACTTTTGCTCGTATCTCAAGGGATTCTGGAAGCGGAACCTCGAGTGGCGCCACTTCGGCGCGAGCTTCAAGCACCTGCGCGCCACCAACAACGTCGTGCTCATCGAGGAGGACCCGGACGCCGCGCGCCAGCCCAACACACAGTGCGAGCACTCTCGACGAGTAGGGTTTCGAATGAGACGGGTCGTTCTGACGTGAGACCATGTTTTGCGTGGAGGTTCCTCAAGTGGTCTTTCGGCCGCTCCCACAAGAAGCAAGATCTCGTGAGCGCGTACACCATCCAGGTGCGCATGACGCTGCTGCCGACCGAAGCGTGTTATGCGTACGAGAAGCTAACTTCCGAGAGGATTTTTCGCCGTTTAGTTTATTCCAGATGAGCAAGGCACGTTCATGGAGTGGAGCTTCGAAGGCGTGACGTGCCACGGCGTCTTCAAACCAGAGGCCAGCGTCGCCATGTTCAACTTCTGCCTCCAGGAATCGATGGTCACCATCACCTACCGCGTGTTGGATGCCAACAGTGCGTTGTGTTCTCACGCTTACAGACTTTTACGTCCAACTGATTGAGATTGACCGCGTGTTTCGTCCGTAGCCATGGCAGTCTGTATCGTGGATGTCGACAGCGAGCACTCCCCGACTATTCAGTACGGCAACATGTAAGAGTCTCTCTCGTTTTGGCAGCGTGTGGCTATATTCACGGGATCACCACAACGTGGATGTTAACAGGTATCGCATTGACCCGACCAAGTACGATAACATCATGGACGACTTGTGAAGTCACGGAGGAATAATACATACCGTGCATCTCCAATTTTTCTTACAGCTCCTCTTTGTTTCATTCAGCGCGAGAAATTCTTATCGGGCTCTGGCGAGTGCGTCTTCGGAGTTTGTCATGGACGCTCTTCTACAGTCACCACTCGTTAAAATGCGACTGGCGAATGATGAGTCCCCGATTAGTCTCGGCTTCGGGTGCTCGAAGCGACACCGATCTCTGGAGCTGCCATCTCTGTCCGTGTGACCGTCTCAAGCTCGTCTCTCAATGCGCCTCCTCACTTGCCTCCTTCGATAGAGACAACCGACCATACGAGAGTCTCACTTCCCAATCTTCCAGGTCAACCGCACCGACAACGCACACCATGTCGACCGGCGAGACGAATCTCCGTGAGCTGCTGCGGACCATGTCGCCTGCGCTTCGCGACGGAGCCTACGTCTTCGCCAACATCTCGCCCCAAGTGTTCGCCTCGCTCGACCTGGCCCGCGTCGAGTGCTTCTTCCGCGAGAGCGCGCACGAGATCACGGTCATCATGGGCTCCGAGGCCGCCGCCACGGCCGGACTGCCGCCCTCGGCGCCGTTCGCGTGGATCACGCTGACCGTCCACTCGTCGCTCGAGGCCGTGGGGCTCACGGCCGCCTTCGCGCGCGCGCTGGGCGACGCCGGCATCAGCTGCAACGTCGTCGCCGCGTTCTTCCACGACCACATCTTCGTGCCGGCCGGCGACGCCGCGCGAGCGATGCAGACGCTGCGCGAGCTCGCCATCGCGCACGGCGCCGGAGCGTAGACGACACTAATACAGTACTCATACACGCTTCCGCATTCTTGCCATGTCCGGGGCTTCCTCCCCCTCCAACGGACAGAGGCAGGGCGAGCTCGACCTCCATGTTGACACGACACCTTGAACATGCCCCATGTCCACTGCATTTGCACCAATCAAATCGCCTCCATGCGGTCGTATAGCTCTTGCGGATACACTGCATCGTTCGTGAAGCGTCATCGCGACACCAATGATGACATCCCGAGAAGAGCTCCTCACGAGGCCACTCTCCCTCTTTCTCGCCATGGCGCTCACGCTGCAGTCCGTGCTCGAGGCCGTCGCGCTGCGCCTGCGCTCGCCGCGCTTCCGCTTCGCCGCGCCGCTCGTCGTGCTCGCGCTGCTGCGCTACGCGTATCTGCGCCAGCGGCGTCACCTCGAGCAGCTCCGCGTGCACCGCCGCATCCAGAGCGTGCTCGCGCGCGGCCATCCGGAGGACCACGAGATCGACCACCGAGCCGTGGAGGAGTGGCACGATGTCGGCGACGGCGACTCGTTCGGCTCGATTGTGTACCTGCCGAAGGACGAGAGCAAGCGCTCCAACACGCTCGTGCTCTTCATCCCGGGCAACCCGGGCCTCCCGCACTTTTACTTGCCGCTCATGCGCGACATTGTGCGTCGCTTCGGATCGCACCACGAAGTCCGCTCGCTCTCCCACGCGGGCCACTACATGCCGTGGAAAAACAATGGCAAGATCTTCGATCTCCAGCACCAGTACGAGCACAAGATCGCGTACTTGCGCGAGCGCATCAAGCAGAACCCATCTCTGCAGTTCGTGCTCGTGTCGCATTCCATCGGTGCCTATGTCATGCTTAAGATCATGGAAGCTTTCCCCGACCGCATCGCCAAGGCAGTATTCATGCAGCCGACGTTCCACCACATCGGTCGCTCTGCGAAGGGCACGTCGATGATGCCTATTTTCCAGCACCGGAAGCACTCAATCCGGCTCATCCACTTGCTGGAGTTCCTAGTCCCGCTCTGGCTTCGTCGATGGCTCGCGCATCGTGCCGTTGGTAGCGTGAAAGAGGACGCGTTTGTGGATATCTCCGTTGCCTTGGTGAATCGCCACGTGATGAGCAACGTACTCCACATGGCCCACCAGGAGATGCTCCATGTTGGTGACGTTGATGCTGCTACTTTGCACAAGCATGAACACAAGACCTTGATCGTGTACTCGCCTATCGATGGTTGGGTGCCTAACGAATACGTGCAGATGTTCCAGCTCAAGTTCTCTAAGGCAAAGCACCGCGTGATCCCTCAGGGTCATGGCTTCATGGTCGAGCCCAACGGCTCTCGCGACATGGCCGACCACATCGCACAGTGGGTCGCTGATGTGCTTGAACAAAAAGAAACTGAGCAGCCAGAGCCCATGGCTGCGCATGCATGAGTCTAGATATCCGAACAAAGAGAGTTTGTGGCCGTCATTTATTATTTGTTGGGTGTGTTGAATGCATCCGTTCTAGATCGGGCAAGATCCTTCCTTGAGAGACGCAAGACCCTCCGCACTACCTTCCTCACTAGCCTCATTAACGAGCGCTCGCACAACCTTGGTGATCTCCTCTGGTTTCTCGTGGTGAATGCAATGCCCGGCATCCGCAACGACAATCTGGGTGGCTGGCGTCGCGCCGACGGTCTTTGCGAGAATGCGTTGTGCATTCTGCCACTTTTGTTCCAGCGCTGCGACGGCGTAGACGTCAACGCCTTGCTGTACTTTCATACCAGCAAACATATCGTCTTTGCTGTGAGAAAGCACCACGCACGGGAACTCAAAGCCCTTGGCGACAGAACCTGCCTCACGGAACCGCTGCTCCGTCAGAGGGAGTGCAGCATTCTCATCATTTGCAGCCTTTCGGTGGGCTGGTGTAGGTACGAAGAACTCGACGAACGGTAAAGCTTCCTGGGTGTACTTCGCCTCATTCTTCTTGCGCTGGAGGTTGTTGACAAGTCGAATGAAACCGATACGCGAAAGCATGAGAACGGTGTCGCCGTTGGAGTCCATGGCCTGCAGAGCCTTGCGCACTGGCTCCGAAACACTCTCTAGCTCGGCTCGCAGGTTCTCTGCCCACAGTGAACTGCTTCAGCGCTTTGTGCTCTAATATCAAAAACATGGGAGAGGAGAGCAGTACCTTGTAGCGAGTCAACAAGCACAAGCCCCTTGCACTTCAGTTGGGAGTTCGGGTTCTGCTCGAGGTCACCTGCGAGCTGACTGCATGCGCCTAACGTTAGACTTTTTGCTCTCCATAGCCGTGTTTGGGATCTTCTTACCGCATGTTGTAGCCTCCCGCACCGTGGGCGACCAGCACAACGTTGCCGCGGATGTTGAGTTTGGAGAGAATATCGATATACTCTTTCGCAACCTGCTCCGACGTGCGGGGCGTCTGGCCTGGCGTGGAGAATCCCAAGCCGGGACGATCGATCGCGAGCACACGAGCAAACGGTGCGACTTCGTGTGCGACCTTGTCCCAATCGAACGAAGTCTCACCCACGCCCCCGTCCAACACTACTGTCACGTCACCCTTGCCAAAGTACTGGTAGTGGATCTTGACCGCATTTCCCTCGGCATCGCGCAGCTCCACAAAGCGACCGGGCGCTGGCTTGGGGTTGACTCTCTTCATGGTCTCGATGACGTAGCCGCTGGACGCGATGAGCGCAGTCACGACCACGACGCCCTGCCAACATCAGCAAACATCAGTACCCTCATATACCACCCGTGCTTCGCGCTACGGACGAACGCACCCCAACCATGAGCTTGAGAATCTCCTTGCCTTCGTGGACGAGCATCTGAGACGTGACGCGCTTGGGCTCGGCAGCGCCACTCGGAGGCTCGGGCTTGGTCGCCATCCGTCGCGAGAGCCAGGCCGTGGCGCGCACATCGCTCGGGCGGGCAGCGCGCGTGCGCGTCGCCGTCGTGAGCGCGCGGCGAAGCGAGTGCATCCTCGGCTCCAATGACCACCGCTCGATGATCTGCTCACTGGCGCATGTCACAGTTCAGCGGTGTATACCAAGTATACTTTCATCCGGATAAACTAAGATGTTGACGATTGGTTGAAATAATGATCAAAATCAAAAGTCATTTGATTGGATGAGGCTGTCGCCGTTGACGTCATCGACTTTGAACTTGGCCACATTTGGGAGATCAAGGTGGGAAGCGACAATGGCCGACTTCGGCGACGACATCTGGGCGAGCTCTCGCGAAGAGGTGGCTGCCGCCGCGCCTCCTAGTGCGCTCATTCAACTGCCCGACTTCTCCTCTATCCAACGCAGCCTCGCTGAGATCGATACGCTTCCTACAGCTCAAGAAACACTTGCTCAAGTGATCTCGGTCCTCCGCGCGTCCTCGTCTCCTTCTGCTGCCCCAGCCGATGCTGTGAATGCGATTCGGGATCTGCATGGTCGATGGATGCAAGAAAGCATCGTGGTGAACGACGTGCTCTGGTTCCAGGTTGCGGAGCTCAGTGGATGGCTCGCTGCAGACGGCGATGTTTCTTCGTTGGGCGCTTTCACGACCACGGCTCTGAAGCCGGCAACGCTGCCAAACAAGGCGGCTTTTTGCGATAAATCGCGCCAAATTTCCTTTGCGCTCCAGTTGGTTGATGCGCTTTCGGGATACGTCACGAATGCCAACGCAAGTGCAGTTTTCGAAGCGATTGTGTCATGGTTGTTGAGGGCGATGGCCGAGTACGAGTTTATCTTCATCCATCATGTCTCTCAGCCTCTTGTGGACCACATCCAGAAAGAACACAGCATGCTTTCAGAATCGCTTGCCCAAGCTACAGATCGCTTCGCCGATCAAGCAGCGGAGAATTGGCACCAGCACGCTCCTCAGATTGCCGTGGCTGCGGTGCTTCTGTCGGCGAGTTCTCATACTACTGCTCTCCGTACTCTCCATGCAATCGCTACTAGTTCACTGCAGAAGGAAGAAGTGTTCCCACATATTCACCAACCGCTGGCTGTTGTGGCCATCGCACTTCAGACGTCTCCACTTGCAGTATCTCCCTCGTCGCTCTTGCACCAGTTTGTCGTGTTTCGTGTTTCAAGTCTTGGGTTCGTTTCGCCTCAGCTCCTGACCACCGCTGATGATATCAAGCGCCTCTCAGAGCGGTATCAAGAGTCGCTCTATCGTTCTCAGTTAAGTGATATGGACGTGGAGACGGGTCTGCGGATGATGGATGCTTTTGTTGCCGAGATCAAGTCCGCCATAGAGACAAACCCATCAGTGTTAAACAGCATCCTTCGCGCCATGCGATCGCGGAGTGAAACAGAAGTCTTTAGTCCATCTTTGATAGCTCTACAAGAACAACTCGAGGCGAAGCTCACCAAGTCGGAAGCTGCATTTCCCGTTGATCAGGTCCTCGCCGGTGTGTATGACTCCATTGCCACTGGCATTCAAGCGTTGCATCAGTCTCCGTCGTCTTTACACGTGCTTCATTGCTTCTCAGTGCTGTCTGAACTGGAGTTTGCGCGAGAATGTTGTGCCACCCCTGAACGAAACGACCTCATGGTTCGATTGACTCAGCGCATTGAAGATATGGTTGAGACGGCACCAGATGCAACTTTATCGACCCTGGCTAACTCCCTATTGGCGAATCATGAGGCACGAGAGAACAATGTTGTCTTTGGCTGGGCCTGCCTCGCGGTCGGGCTAATCGTGCAACGCAAGCTGCGCGTAGTCGTCTTTCAAGCCGGCGAGAACGCTCGTCGAGATGCTTTCGCTGCCGTCTTTGCTGGTCTCTACCACGGCCTCGTGCCTCTAAGTTCATTTGCCCATCGATTCTTGGGCTTCTCACTCGCAAGTCTGGGTCAGTTTGTATCTGTGTATGAGATCTTTCCGTTCTATCTGCAAGAGACGTTGCGGAGATTCCCGTCCGACGTCTCCAAGGAGCAGGCAGCAAGTGTACTCGGGACAGTGTTTGGGTCGCTTTACTACACAAATACAGCTCCAGCGCTGACTGAAGAAGAGAAGAAGATCGAAGCGTCGGCGGCGGAGACCCGAAATGCGATGATCCTGTGGGCACTTCGCCAGAGTAGTCAAAGATGCAAGGAATTACTCCCTCTTGAAGGTGGTGAGAATCTCGCCGACGGTTTGTATCTCGCTGAACTCTTTCTCGAGGTCGCCAAGATGGCGCCTGTGGAGCTGTTGCCGACGGTTGCTCGTGAGATGGAGGCTCTGGTCTACCACAGCTCACAAGTGAGCGACAAGGCCCTAGATGAAGTCAAGGTGCGCGTGTTCAACGCTGTATCGGTCAACTGTGAAGCCGAGAAGCGTGCGTGGCTGGCCGCGTGGTTCTTGGAGCTTTCGTCTCATTACCCGTCGGCAAAGGATGCTCTCGTGGATGCAGCCTTGGCAAAAACCGAGACGTCATCGACGGTTCAACCGCCGTCTCGATTGTAAGGCGACAAGTAAACGCATCAAACACTTTCGCCCTATCGGATTCACAAACGTTTATTGATGTCTTTCGGGGAATCACGATTGGCCCTAATGCCGACGCTGTCACGCTTACAGGCGCTTGTCACCGTCCCACTTGTAGAAGCCCTCGCCCGTCTTACGGCCAAGCTTGCCTTCCTTGACCTTCTGGCGCAGAATCTCTGGCACAAAGAATGCTGGCTCGTTCGGGTAGTCGCGCACCCAGCCTTCGAGAATGAAGAGCGTCGTGTCGAGGCCGACGTAGTCAGCAAGCGTGATCGGGCCCATCGGGTGGCCGGCGCCGAACTGCATCGAGATATCAATGTCCTCCTTGCTGGCCTCGCCACGCTCGTAGAGTGCGAGGGCCTGCGTCATGTACGGCACGAGGAGACGGTTGACGATGAAGCCAGGCGTGTCGACGCACGAGACGGGGTGCTTGCCGATCGCGTGGACCCACTGCTTGCAGGCCTCGAAGACTGCCGGGTCCGTCCAGTCGGTGCGGATGACCTCGACGAGCTTCATGATCTGCACGGGGTTGAAGAAGTGGAGGCCCACGACCTTCTCGGCGCGGCCCGACGAGCCGGCGAAGTCCTTGATCGCGAGCGAGGACGTGTTGCTCGCGAAGACGGCCGAGGGCTTGACGATCTTGCCGAGCTTGGCGTAGAAGTCCTTCTTGATGTCAACGTTCTCGATGATGGCCTCGATGACGAGGTCGCAGTCGGCGAGGTCCTCGGTCTTGGTGGTCGGCGTGATGCGCGCGAGCGTGTCGGCCACGTTGGCCTTGGCCTGCTCCTCAGTGATGGCGCCCTTCTTGACGGCGCGCGACTGGATCTTGCCGAGCGAGTCCTGGATGCGCTTCATGCCGACCTCGAGGCCCTTCTCGTTCGCGTCGACCGCCACGACCTGGAAGCCGGCGGCCGCCGCCGTCTGCGCGATGCCGTGGCCCATGAGCCCTAGCCCCACCATGCCGACCTTCTTGAACTCGGGCGCCGAGGAGAAGGCGCGCGCGACGGCCGCGCGGCGCGGCGCCGAAAGCGAGCGGAGAGCCGAGCGGATCATGGGTGCTGCTGAGGAGCTCTTTTGAGGAATGACGACGGCGGCGTCACACGTGCTGACCCAAGATCGGATCCGACGTGAAGTTGACGCAATGAAAAGATACGAACTACTGGCAACGACAGAATAAAGAGAAGAAAACTGTTCTGTTACCGGTATTATGGTCGGTGCGAAGTTGAAGCTCTTCAGAAGGTCTCCCAGCTGCTGGCCGACCTGCATGTAATATGTATGTTAGTGGACGTGGGCAGTGTGAGTGCTGTAGAGAGGACACACGTTGAGGCGGAGAGCCCGTCGCTTCTCTTCTTGGAGTTCGTGTCCGATCCCCAGTTGTCGTCTTCCTCGGTCGTGTCCTTACTCTTGCGCGTCGAGTTGATCTTGATCTTGATCTTCTGGCCTTCCTTCAGAGAGTAATCCTTGGACTGCGCGGGAGCCTTGAGCGCCTCTTCAGCCGCGACCTGCTCGCGCTTCAGCTCCCTGTCATGTCAGGTTAGCCAAGCTCGTCGATGTGGTGATTGGAGAGACCGTACTTGTTAAAGTCGTCCATCGCAACGTTGAAGTCGAACGCGTCGCTGCGATTCTCAAAGGCGATGCCGATGAACGCGTGACGACCTAGAATGACAGCAAACGTGACGATTTGGCCGGGTTTATGAAGCGCTGCTGGGGCACCCACCCGACTTCTGGTCGACGACACGCAGGACGAAGTATCTGCTGCTGTCCACGACTGAGAAGCAGTTGGAAGGTGTGTACAACCGACTTCTCAATAGCCCAAGAAATCCCAGCTTACCTTTCTGCACGGCTGGAGGTCCGTCGCGCTTCACGGGACATGCAGCGAAGAGCGCGCCGGTGGCGGCGTCGCGCAACTCAATCGACGCTTCGTCGTCCGTTGCGTTGATCACCATTCGTCCGGTCCACGTGGGTTCGCTCGGCCACGAATCGGCGCTACAATCGACCACGCTCAGCTCTTTCACTGCTTCAGAAACAGCCAAAGGCCACCAGCGTACCGATGGCCAGCCGCGGAAACCTGCGGTGGAATGCGGAACGCGAAGCACTGGTTGATCACGGCGAGAACGCGCTGAACTCCTGGAGCGCGGCCACGCCAATTAGCCAGTCAGTTGGGTTTGTTGGATGCGTCCATTGTGCCGACGTACCGCCGTCCGACATGGTCTCGTGCTGCACAGGGAAACCCCGACTCTGGCGACAGCGACAGCACTGAGCTGCTGGCCGTCGGTTATCAGCCGAGTCTGCGTCGCTTCAAGGTGACGTCGGCGAACATATAAATCAATACCCCCTTACAAACGGTCTAAACAAATGAGTAAAATGTAGTTCAACACCCTTATAAATGAATACAATGCTTTTTTCCAATACTACTACAATTGGCAGAATACCTCCGCTTCCCACTACCATACAACACGGGGGATTTGGCCAAACTGTCTAACACAGCCGCACAAACAGCAGCGTCATCGGCGTCATCGTCGTCCCCGAGACCTCCTCGCCACGGTGCGTGCGGCGTCCCACGCGCGCCGTCTTCTCCGCAGCGTCTCGCTGATGCGTCTTCTCTGCCGCAGATGTCCTTCGCTGCCCGTTTCCGCGCGTTCGTGAACCACCCGACGGGCCCGAAGACGACCCACTTCTGGGGGCCCGTGGCGAACTGGGGCTTCTTCTTTGCTGTACGTTGGTCTGGAGAACGGCAGGTTAGAATGATGCGCTAACCCTGATTAACATAGGCGATGGCCGACATGAAGAAGCCAGCAGAGATGGTCTCGGTCAACATGACTTCGGGTGCGTTGGAGCTCTTCAAGAGCTTACCCGACTTGAGGACGCATCTCATCGGTTCTTTCTTGTCTTGCGCAGCACTGGCTGTGTACAGCCTGATCTTCATGCGCTTCGCGTGGATGGTCCAGCCGCGCAACTACCTCTTGCTCACGTGCCATGCCGCCAACGAGTCGGCGCAGCTCTACCAGCTGCAGCGCGGACTCCGCGCGCAGGGCAAGAAGGAAGAGACCAAGTAAACGAGGCGCCTACTACCAACATAGAGACAGCACTCTTCGGTTCCGTGCATGTCTATCAATGTAACAAGGTTTCCCCAACATCATAGCTATTTTCCAAGGAGTTGTCGTGTTGGGTTGCCATTCTACACAACCATGCTTACATGCGGAAGACACCGAACTTGGTCTCCTTCGGCTGCTCGTTGAGTGCCGCGCTGAGGCTGAGACCTAGCACCTTACGAGTGTCCTTGGGGTCGATAATACCGTCATCCCAGAGGCGAGCAGTTGAGTAGTACGGCGTGCCTTCAGCCTCGTACTTGTCCAGGATCGGCTGCTTGAAGGCGGCCTCCTCCTCGGCACTCCACGTCTTACCAGCCTTCTCGATGTTGTCGCGCTGGACCTGAGCCAGCACACCGGCAGCCTGCTCGCCACCCATGATCGAAACGCGCGCGTTCGGCCACATGTACATGAATCGTGGCGAGAAAGCGCGACCGCACATGCCGTAGTTTCCGGCACCGTATGAGCCACCAATAATACATGTGATCTTGGGCACCTTGGCGCACGACACGGCTGTCACGAGCTTGGCACCATCCTTCGCGATACCGCCGTGCTCCGCCTTCTTGCCGACCATGAAACCAGTGATGTTCTGCAGGAAGAGGAGAGGAATGCCGCGCTGTGTGCAGAGCTCAATGAAGTGGGCGGCCTTCACCGACGACTCCGAGAAGAGGATACCGTTGTTGGCGATGATGCCGACCGGGTTGCCGTACAGACGAGCAAAGCCGGTGACGATCGTCGTGCCGTAGTGCTGCTTGAACTCGTCAAACTTACTACCGTCGACAATACGCGCAATGACCTTTCGAACGTCAAATGGTTTGCGCGAGTCCGCCGGGATGATACCGCCCATTTCTTCGGCGCTGTAAAGCGGCTCTTCAATTGGGAACTGGGTCACCGCTGGGTTTTTCTTGACGTTGAGGTTGGACACGATGCGACGCGTGATCTCAAGCGCGTGGTGGTCGTTGTGGGCCAAGTGGTCGGTCACACCAGAGATGCGGCAGTGCACATCGGCGCCACCGAGCTCTTCCGGGGTGACGATCTCGCCAGTCGCAGCACGAACAAGCGGCGGACCGCCGAGGAAGACCGTGCCGTTCTTCTGAACAATCACACTCTCGTCACACATCGCAGGAACGTAAGCACCGCCAGCCGTGCACGAGCCCATGACGACAGCGATCTGCGGGATGCCCATGGCCGACATGTTGGCCTGGTTGTAGAATTCACGGCCGAAGTGGTCGCGGTCCGGGAAAATCTCAGCCTGCAGCGGCAGGAACGCGCCTCCCGAGTCCACGAGGTACACGCACGGCAGGTGGTTCTCCATCGCGATCTCCTGTGCGCGCAGGTGCTTCTTGACGGTCATGGGGAAGTACGTGCCGCCCTTGACGGTCGCGTCGTTCCCGAGGATCATGCACTCGACGCCGTTGATGCGGCCGATACCTGTAACGATTCCTGCTGACGGCACGTCGCCGCCGTACATGTCGTAGGCGGCGAGCGGCGCGAGTTCGAGGAAGGGCGAGCCCGGGTCCAGCAGCGTGTCGATGCGGTCGCGCACGAAGAGCTTGCCGCGCGACTCGTGGCGCACGCGGGCCTTCTCGCCGCCGCCGAGACGCACCTTGGCGAGACGCGCCTTGAGCTCGGCCGTGAGCGTGTCCATCTGCGCCTTGGAGGCCTTGTAGTCGTCCGACTTGGTGTTGAGACTGCCGTCGAGCACGTTGGTCGGCGTGGGCAGCACGCCCGCGAAGGAGGCGAAGCGGCGCGCGTGGCGTGGCGCCAGCGAGGGGGAGAGCAGCCGCAGCATCGTGCGTCGTCTGCAGGCGTCGAGTTCCGATCTGAAGTCCCCTCGGACCGTTCGCCGTCGGGCCTCCTCAAGAGCTAATCGTCCACGATGAAGGCACGGCAATGTGACGTGGACGGGTCAACTTGAACCACACGAAAGCCCGTGTTCCAGAATCCAGACCCGAACCCGCCGCGATAGGCCAATCGCCATTCGTTTACAGTGCTATAGTCGTAATTTCACGTAGGTTACAGTACAGAAGCGTAAACAAACTGGGAAACCAACGTCTATATTGGTAATTCGGCGCGATTCGGTGAACCCATCAAGGCAGGGTGATGGATCGAGTGCCAAACCCTTCCTCGCTCATTCCGAGTCGCTCTGCTTCGCTCCGTTCTCGCGTCGCGTCGGCCTCGCTATCAGTATTGATACACGTCGCTATGTTCATAAATACCCACTCACAGGCGGCGACTACATCAACCACACACGCGGCCCTCGCGCCTCAGGAGTCCTGCGGGCGGCTCGCGTCCGAGTCGTCCACCTCCATCGCGAGCGCCATGGCCAGCACCTGGTCGCGGTGCATCTGCTCGTACTGACGGAACGCCGCGAACTGGTCGTCGCCGGACGCGAGCTCGAGCGCGAGCATGAAGTCCGAGTCGACCTCGGCCGGCACCGGCACGCGCCCGAGAAGCGACGAGAGCCCCAGCGGCAGCATCGCCGGCAGCAGCTCGGCCTGCACGAGCTTGCTCAGTGGCGCGCTCTTGGTGGCGCTCGCGGCCGCGTAGATCTCCGCCGACTTGCGGATGGTCTCCTCTGAGCAGTCCGAGCGGTCGCGCTTCTCCAGAAACTCAAAGATGCGAGCGACGAGATCGGTCGCGTACGAGCCGATGTCGCGCACTTCGTGGTGCGTCAGCTGCCACAGGTCCGAGCCTTCCGAGCACTCGATCTTCGACCGACAGATCGGGCACGTGTTGTTCTGGGCGCTCCTGTTCCAGCACAAGCGTGAGAAGGAGGATGGACAGCCACAGCCAGCGCGAGTCGACGCACCAGTGCTGGAAACAGAACAAGCAGAAGCTGTGCGAGCACGGCAAGGCGACCTGCTTCTTCTTGTCCATGCAGATCTGGCATTCCGTCTCGTCAAACTCGGGGTCGACGTTGTCGTGGCTGTGGAGCAGACAAAGACAGCGTTGGTCTCTCGGTACGAGCGTGGGAAGTATGCTCTGACCGCGATCCCGTACCTCTCTTTCTCTGGGAACTGGACAGTGTGTGCCGCACACGCTTTGATGTCTGGAACAACAACACGAGTGAGCATCGGCTCTTCGTTCCACACTCAACCACGCTCACGCACCGGAGAGGAAGCAGAAAATATAGTAAAACTGGCGCACGCTGAGCAGCTTCGCGTGGCCGATGACTTCTTCGTCGGCAGATCCAAGCGTCCGGCTCGCCGCGCCGCTGAGAATACTCGCGATCGACGGCATGTCGTTGCTCCGCCGCAGCTTGCGCACTTCGACCTGGACGTTCCCTCGCAGTTTCCACACGTACGGCAGCAGCTCTGCCGACACGCGGTCGTTGATCACCATGCGGAACGACAAAAAGCAGGTCTTGGGCGTCGGACAGAGCTTGGCCCTAATGGAATTCAGTGGCATTCGTGAGCGATTTAACATCCTGTCTGCGTCGCCCATCCTCCGCCACGTGGAGCTGCTCGGGGCTCACCATTCGTTGGCGTGCTTGACGTGCGCGCCGAAGTCGGCGAACGTGCCCATGGTCTGCAGCACGCGCTTCTGCATGCGCTCTTCTTGCGCCGACGACACGCTCGAGGACGTCACCTGGCCCATTCTGGAGGATCTGTGAGCTGTAGCTTTCGAGAAGAAATGTGTTCCACGACCGCGGGCCTTTTGTTCGAGACCAAAGTACGTAGGTGGCCAAGGATCGAGAGCAGCAAAACTGTTCTGCGACCGCGGTTGAGGGGGGGAACTTCAAATTCAGCAGGTGCGGAACAGTTGGGAGAACAAACAACCAACGAGGGCCCAGGACGCGTGGGCGGCGCGTGGAGTCTGTCGTCGGATCGTTCTCCTTAGATGGGTTCCCTTCAGAACAACCCCGCGAGAACCGTCCTGGGACGGAGACAGGCCGGCACACTTTATCAGCACCGAGACTCCCTTTCTCTTCAAGCCATGAGAGTGTTCTCGGAGGCCGAACTGTAACGTTGAAGAACAAATTGCCAGTTGCCTTGCTTACAAAAAGCAATATGCGGAATGTGTTCCTTGTTTCTAAGCTTGTTAAGAAAAAAATGGAATTGCCGCAGTGGATCAATGGTTTCATCTTTTATCCGTTTGGGATTTATGGTCTTACTAAGGGCTAGGGAGTACCATCGAGTGATGGTCAAAACTAAAACGAGAGCCAAACCGATGACGTTGGCTTTTGCCTCCACACCAAGCCGCCAGAACCAGACACATCAGCTCTGCGTTGGCGTTTGATTCGAGAACACATCGCATAGGACGAACGGAAATATTCCTATCGGATCTAGGAGGACTGTCGGACGCCAACAAACGGATTTAGTAGGGCTGTCTTGGCGACTCTTCAAGATCGTCGGGAGGAGATGAGAATGACAGGACGATGATGGAAGGTGAGGAGGAGCAGGATGTCCAGGGCGACGTCGTGGACGCGGAAGACGCTGCAGAGCTGCAGCCAAAGCGCACGACTTCGTTCAAAGCGCGCTTCAAGAACAGCAAGAAGCCTACGCCGCCGGTCAGTGGAGACGAATCTGGCACAAGGGGGTACGTCTGAGGATACGCTTTGCTCGTACAGGCAGCTACAGACCTGGTCGCTCGTATCGCGCTCGAGCGCGAGAAGACCAAGTACTGGGCGAAGCTGTTGCTTCTATTCCCGTTGTGCCCCGTCATCGCGGCGCTGTCGACAATCGTGTTTGGAGGCGTCGTGATCAATGTCGCCGCCAACAAATGCAACTCCATGATCATGGGTACGACGGCTCATGGTGGCGGCGTCTCAAAAATGCTTATGACAGTGTATACGACTGCTCTAGAGTTTCTGCAAGGAGCCGTGGTTCTCAGCCACGTCTTCGTCGTGTTCTACACGTACTGCTGGATGGGTCCGCGCCCCATCAAGCGCCTGCGCACCGTCCGCATCTTCTACGCCGTCTTTGGGTTGGCGAGCGTCATCTGGTGGGGCGTCTTCGGCACACTGCAGGCCGCGAAAGCGACGAGCACTGGTTTCCAGTCGTGCTTGTCGACTTCTCCGGCACTTTACCTCATGGCTCAGTACGAGGTCGCGATCTTTTGGATCTTGTTCCTGCTCTTCCTGGGGTTCGTTGGCATGGAGAAGACGGCAGCCGCGCGAGAAGCAAAGTACCAGGAGTTCCATCAGAGGAAGCTCGACGCTCTCCGCGCCAAGCGCAAGGAGGAAGCGCAGCTACGAGAAGAGGCTCTCCGCGTTGAGCAGGAAGAAGCTCGTCGGCAGCAGGAAGCCGACAAGCGCAAGCTCGAAGAAGAGCGCGACGAGCTCTTCCGCGACAGCGAAGGCGACAACCAGCTCGACAACGACATGCTGGCGGACGAGAACGAGAACCTCGACGACCTGCTCATGGAGCCCGGCGAGGACGGCGCCGAAGACGACGAGATCGTCGAGCCCACCAAGTAGTACTACCGAGTAGTAGTAGTAGTAATACAAGTTTGGAAGTCCAGTAGTAGCCGCCACCGTGTTCGGCGAATGTGGCAGCAGCCAGCTGTCACTCGCGCGAGGCCTTCTCCCCTGCCTCGTTTCTGGCTTGTTGAACCTGTTGATGTGGTCCACGCGATGTTTCCCCAGAGAGCAATTTCCCCCACGAAGAACAGGAGCGCCTCGCCCGAGGGCCATGAGCGGCGCCAACGGACAGACCGTCTCGGTCTGCGGCAACGTCTTCCGGTGCGTGCGTGCGTCGCGCGTGCGAGCGCTCAGCGCGGTGGCTGACGCTCGGCGCTTAGGCTCGTGGAGACCATCGGCCGCGGCTCCTACGGCACGGTACGCGCGGCACAAGCACGCGACAACGACGCGAAACTGACGCCGCGGATGCGCAGGTGCACAAGGCCATCAACCTCTCGTCGGGCGCGGCCGTGGCCGTCAAGCTCATCTCCAAGGACCGACTGCGCCGCCCGCACGAGCGCCGCAGCATCGAGAAGGAGATCGAGACCATGCGCGTGGCCGTCGAGCAGTTCGAGAACGGACACCCGCACATCGTGCGGCTGCTCTGCACGAAAGAGTCGCAGCAGCACATCTACATCGTCATGGTCAGAGCCGGGGCGACGGCGTCGAGGACGTCGAGGGGGCGCTTTTCTCACGACGAAAATGTGTGTGTCGCTCCCCCTGTAGGAATTCTGCGCCGGAGGAGATCTCGCCGCGCTCATGAAGGCGAGTCGAGGGCTCAGCGAGGAAGAGGCGCGAGTGTACCTGTCGCAGCTCGGTAGGATCACATTAGCCAAGAGCAAAGCCGCCAGTGGAAAGCTAACTCGGGTGCGTCTCGTTGGCAGCGTCCGGATTGCAGTTCTTGCACTCGCAGAACGTCGTCCACCGCGATCTCAAGCCCGCCAACTTGCTCTTCTCGTCCAAAAACCAGACCAACTCCAAGCTCAAAATTGGTGCGTCGTCAAGATTCATTCTTCAAGGATGGAGGGGATGCTTGTGCTGATCTTGTTTGCTGGCTGCAGCGGATTTCGGGTTCGCGCGAGAGCTCCAGGCCGAGTCTCTCGCCGAGAGCGTCGTTGGCTCGCCGCTGTACATGGCTCCTGAACTGCTCGAGTACAAGAGCTACGATGCGAAAGCGGACTTGTGGTCGGTTGGGATCATTCTCTACGAGATGCTCGTGAACGACCACCCATTTCTCGTTGTTGAAGGAGTTCATGCGACGAACCACTTGGCGTTGCGACGCAACATCCATCGGTATTTCGAGCGAAACCCGCACGTGAAGCTCCCGAGCCAGATCAAAGTCTCGGACGAATGCGAGGAACTTTTACGAGGACTCTTGCGACTCGATCCGAAGCAGCGCATCTCGTTCGAAGATTTTTTCAAAGCCCCCTTCCTGCTCCCACCGCTTCCTACTGCAGCTGAATCGGAACTTTCTGCTTCTGGCAACGAGAATAAGCAAGCCCTCGTCGCTGAAAAGCAAGAAGGTACGAGCTGTGCTTGCTCTCTGGGCTTGATTGTGTGCGTGCGGATGACCAAACCTGTGCCTCTGGTGTGTGCAGTAGAAGATTGGGCAGCGTTTAGTGACGAGTACGTCATCGTGGACAAAGAGTACGAAGACGTGGGTCGGAAGGTTCTCAACCAGAACGACCTGAAAGCAAGCGCGGCCGTCAAAGCCAATGCGACGCCGCGTCCACCGCGCCAAACATCAGGAACGACGAAGCTTGTTGACCGTGTTGCCGATCTTTCGGTTGCCACACACCCCAGCCCAGTTGAGAAGGATAGCCTTGTGGCTGCTTCACCTCCACCGCCCTCAGGCGTGGAGACTGAAGAGATGGCAGGCGTTGTTGATGTCGTGGTGGATACGTCAACTCCCCGCGCCAGCGAGACCGAAGCTCACAACGGTTTCTCATCTCCTCCTACGCCACAAGAACCCAAGCGCGTGGAAGAAGCTCCAGTTCCTCAGGTTCACCAATTAGTGTCTCCAAAGAGCACACCTCCGGTGATCAATGGCAGTGACCAGCGTGAGTGGGCCGTGGCTGACGAAACACGATTCGAGGAGCTTCTTGGTATCTGCTACAAGAGCTTCTCGTGCGGCAGTGTTGGTTTGTTTGTGCCGACTCCGTTTGGGGATTACATCGCATTTCACGAAGGGTGTCCGCATTACTACTTGTCGATTGAGTCGATTGAGGCATTCAAGCTGGATGGTGACCGCAACCCTCCTTTCGTACTGGGTTGCATCGTGTTTATCGAAGACTACGTCGCTTCCAAGGATGGAAACCCGTATTGCCTTCGCGACGGAACGCCGTACCACGTGGTCACGGTGACGCCTCTGGCATCTTCGATTTCGTCAATTGCAGCGTCCACCACTCCATCTGAATATGGAGATTTGCCGATGTCCCAAGCGCTAGCACCAAGGACACTGGTATTTGAGCCACCGCCGCCACCGCCCTCTAAACCAACTGGAGGTTTTTTCTCAAGCCTCTCGAGCTATTTGAATCCGTCTTCAAGCCAACAGGAAGCTCCTCCTCCACCGCCACCTCCACAACAGCCACCTTCGTTCACGTCTGCAGCGACTGGGCATGCTACGCAGCACCAGCGGATATCGTTCCGTAGTTTCCAGATCAGTCACTTGGCTCTCTTCTTCCTGAAGGGGGGCAAGCAGACGTACGTCGCCTTCAACGAAGGCGCCCCCAACTATTACCTCGCGACCGAGTCCATTCAGGCAGCACGAGCGGGCAACGAGGACGAGAGCTCGTACCCTGCGTACATTCTCGGCGAGATCATCTTCATCGACACATTCCATGCGACCGAGGTGCGTATGTCCTTCTCGGTTAACACTAATCAAAGGGTCTCTGACGGCTTTGCTGTAGGATTTCAACCCGTACCGCCTCCCGTACGGCACACGCTTCCACGTTGTCACGGTCGCAAACCCCACGGGCACATAATCGCGGTGTCGTTCTCGCTTCCGGTTCGTCGTCATCAAAAGCATAGTGAATCCAAACTGTACGCAAACTCTCAAACTTCCAAACGAATACAAAACTCTTTTGACACCACTGTGCCTTGGTCTACAGCAGCGGGTACGAGGCAATCACGTTGGACGTGTCGGCCACATGGACGAGGCTCTGGTGCAGACTCGTCGCGATGGCGTTGGGTTTGTGCTCCACGACGAAGTCTTTGACGACGAACGCGCCTTCCTCTTCGATCGCGCCGTCGCCGGCCACTGCGCCGGCGTAGTCGAAGACCGAGACCTTGGCGTCGTTGCCGCATGCGAGCAGCCACTCGTCGCGGCGGAATGCTGGGAAGTGGACTTGGCACACGGCTGCCGCGTGGTTCTTGAGTCTTCGAACGACCTGCTTACTCTGGAAGTCGACGACGGCGACGCGGCCGTCGCCGAGCGCCGCCGCGAGGCTCTTGCCGTTGGCGGCGAAGGCCACGCCGTGCACGAGCGGCGGGTTGAAGAGCTGGCTGGGCGTGTCGCCAGCCGCGAGCGAGCCGACGCCGGCGTTCATGTCGATGCAGAACTTCATGCGGCCGCGCGAGAAGTCCCAGAAGAGCAGTCGGCCGTCGAGTCCGCCCGAGACGAGGTCCCAGGGCGCCTGGGGGCGGAAGGGCGCGGCCATGCAGATGTTGGAGTGCTGGCCTCGCAGCGTCTTGTGCAGGCGGTGGCTCTCGAGGTCGTAGACGCGCACGTCGCCGTTGTCGTCGGCCGCCGAGAGGAACCTGCGCTTGCTCGCGTGCACGGCGAGCGCGTTGATCTCTTCGTCGCCGTCCTGGAAGAGCTCCTTGGCGGCGCAGTCGAGGATGAGTCCGTCCTGGCGGATGTCGAACGTGAGGATCTTGCTGCCGGCCGAGAGGAAGAGGTACGGCGCCGGCCCGAACGCGAGCGCGTTGACGGCCGCGTCGTCGGCGGCGTCGCGCGCCGAGAGCCCGAGCGCCTTCTTGACGTTGATGCACTTGGCCGCGCGCGTCGTGCGCACGTCCCAGAGGCGGCAGGAGCCGTCGGCGCCGCCGGAGACGAGCACGTCCGCGTGGAGCGCGTCGTCGCTCAGCAGCGCGTGCACGGCGCCGCGGTGGCCGCGGAAGCGCGCGAGCGGCGGCGTCCACGCCATGGCTCCCGAGCAGCTCCACGGAAATCAAGAGATCGATGATTGGCCTCGGAGGAGTTCTTCGTCCGTATATTCGGGTTTATACAACACTTTTTCGGGGATTTTTATAGTGTTTTTCTGCATTTACGAAACAGCAACTCACGGAGACACGTCGATCGGATGGCGACAAGTAGGACAGAGCCTCGCCTCGCCCATCTCGAGCAGGCGGCGTAGACAGCGCTGGTGGAGCTCGTGGTGGCAGGGCGAGAGCACGACCGTCGCGTCGCTCGCAAACTCCTTCTGGCAGATCACGCAGATCATCTCGTGCGAAGGTTTCGCCAACGCGAGCCCTGCGTGCGTGCCCAGCGAGGACGAGATCGAGTGGAACGTCGTCTTGAGCTCGTCGCCCGTGAGCACGTGCTTGTAGGTGCCGCCGAGGCGATCGGCCACTCGCTGGAGGATGGGCAAGTTGATCGACCCGAATCCGACCACAAACGCGGCAAGGCCATTTCTGGTGTAATTGTCTGCGATGTGAGAGGCCAGCTGCTCGCCCTGCGCAGCATCTCCGGGATGCCCGTCCGAGAAGAAGATCAGCACGGGCTTGTACTGGTCGACGACAATGCGAGAGAGCACCTCGCTCGCTGCCCGGAGACCTGCACCAAATGACGTTCCGCCTCCTTTGAATGGGACGCGAGCTCGCACAACCGTCGAGATCGCTTGAGCTTCGCACACAATTCTCGCGTACGCATCAAACGTAATAACGGAGACGAGATCGGCAGTCGCGCCCATGATGATTCGATTCTGGACGTATTCACTGAACGCTCCAACAAGTCGTTCCCAAGGTGCGCCGGACATCGAGCCTGAGGCATCCAGCACGAAGACATGGTGCATCTTGTTGCTCGCCGACACATGCGAGCACTCGAACTGGTGGCCGCCAACGTACGAGAAGCCGTCACTCACTGCAGACGGCTTCACGACCGGCGGGTGCCAGGCCTTCAGCACGCAGTACGAGGCCTCTTTACCGTCATGGTCAGGTGCATCGCACTTGAAGGCGCACTTGGCAAACTCTTCTCGCTCTTGTTGTGACGCACACGGGTCTTCCCAGCCGACTGTGTCCCAGAATCGTTCGTGAAGCAACTCGTCTTGTTCTGTTTCAGGTGGAGGTTCAAGCCTGCGAATACAGTGTCGTCGCATGTCTTCGCCACTTCCATTGTACACACACGTCGCACTGGACTTCTGCTCACAGTCAAGATAGTGCACGTGCCCACGTCCCATCTTCGAGCAGTACAGGTTACACATTTCGGCAGTTCCTCGCTCGCCAGCGGCGTACTTGCGGTCCATGAGGTCAATGTTTTGCAAGTCCGAGCGGAAGATAGTATTGCGCATGTTCCCATGGGTGGTGTGGTGCAGGCCGCTGTGACCGTGTTCCTTTTGGCAATAGTACGAGCAGCACGGACATTGCTTATCGCAGTAGTGGCGAACGTTAGACGATGCACCGGAGCTTTTCTCCTCAGCTTCGGCAGTTGTGTCGCCGCAGCACGAGTGCTTTCCTCTGTGAGTCGACTGACCGGGCTCAAGCTTGAATCCACAGCGTTTCCGCGACCCATTCATCTCTTGGTACGTGTACTGGAAAGTTCCACGTGCCCCGACGAATGTCTTGGACGACTGCTTCAGGAACACGTCGATGTGGCAGATTCCATCTTGCGCGCACATTTCCGGACACGTATGAGCTTGGTCACACATGTGGATAGTCGGCTTGCTGTCATCCAAAGCGGCGTCACTCTTTCCTTGATGTCCTGCGTCTTCGAATCGCAATGCAACCTGCGCCTCTGAGTACCCGTGGAAATGATCGGTCGAACTACAGCCACGGTTACATCCGTCCATGACGCATGGTTCGAGGCATCGGTCGACCTCACACTTATGGACCTGGTGAGGAACCTGGACATCCATTACGCACTTTCGGGTACAGCCACGAGCAGCACAAGGCTGGCCACACTTGTGCAGTCCCGCGGCACAGCGGTGATCTCCATCGGAATGCCCAGCTTTCTTTGCGCAAAACTTGGCACAATTGATAGCTGACAGCAGGCAGCACGGTTGGCGACACGTATGGTCACCTCGCTCGCACTCGCAGCGACCGTCGTGTCCTGCAGGCTTTGCACAGCTTGGCGGTCTGCCTCTCAAGTCGGACTCGCGACAGTACCCGCAGATGTCTGTACAAGCATGAGTAGTACCGCAGTCGTGCTCAAAGTCATCACTGACTGCGTGAGAATGGACCTTCAAACATCCCAATTGACAAAAAGAGCATGAGTCCAAGCAGCGAACGAGTCGATTCTGGAGCGAACCAAATGCTTGATGTTCTGTTTCTTGCCACGCATTTGGAATACGTCCGCCAAATGCAGACCGTGACCATTTCTGAACTCGAAGGCATCGCCGGCGTACGATATAACCAAGGAAAACATCGAACTCTTTCTGCAGCGCCTTTGTAACAACGATCCCTGAATACCCAGAGTCCTTGAGCTGCACATACTGTTCAAAAAGTGTGTGAATAGACCAAGATGCGGCCTCCGCATCTTCAGGAGCGGAGCTCGCTCCCAATGGTCCGAAGTCAAACGCAGCATCATCGAGTCGATCAAGAGCGATCGAGTTATGCAACTGGCGCCAGGCTGGGGCGAGAGAAGAGTACGCTCCGCAAAGCTCTTCAAAGCCAGCTTCAATAATCGCCCCGGTCGTGACATCGACCAGATCCTCACACACGAGATTCGCGCCAGAAGTTTCAGACGCGATTTCAGTTGTGTGGCAGCCATAACGAAGTACATTAGGCAGCTTGGCTGCGATCTCCGCCACCTTGAACTTCATCGAGCTCTCGTCTAGCGACGTCCAGTCCAAGATCGAGATCTTTGCCAGTAGAATGCGCACGCAGTCGAGAAAAGCCTTGCCGGACGGAAACCCCGCCTTTGGATTTCCGCAAAGTTGCCGCTCAATGTATCGCTGCGCGTGTGCCAACGACCGATAGTACCCGACTGTTCCGAGTGGGGGTGAGCAATTGATGTCCAGCTGGCCGGCATACATGTCGGTCAAAAAGTTCTTGTCTCTGTTGGCCGCTAGCAATCGCTGAAACTTGGCTCCGAATTCATCGATGACACCTGTCTGATCGTTTGGGTTCACGTCCTTCACAGACATGTACAGCTTTCCACGGAATAGCTGAGCGTCACCCTTCATCAACTGCGATCCCTTCTGGAACTTCGAGAACAGCTCGTCGATCTCTTTGTCCAATCGCATCTCGACACGGAATACGGTCAGCATCGATACTGAGGCGTTCAACACCGAGAGAAAGACGTCTTCTTGCTCCGTGCGCTCAAACGAACCGAGACCTTCGAAATCAATCACGACCAGCATCACTCCGTTCGAGAGAAGGCGGACGCTCATCCACGCGCCATCTGTGCAACGGGCTCCGGCGATTGCGAACGAACTGCCCGTGAGATGGTTCAGGAAATAACTCTTACCGGTGGACTGCTTGCCCATCGACGTAACAACGATACACTGGCGACTCCATGACATCAGGAGTGGGGACAAGAGTCCGAAGCGGAGGGTCTGTGCGATATCTGCTGCGCTGAGGGACGACAAGGTGTCCAACTGGCTACCATCGGGAGGTGGCTTTTGCTGACCGTCGAGAAGCAGCGTGAGCGAGTTGTACTCGGCACGACAAATCTGGATCGGAACGAACGTGATCAGCTCACGAAGTAGCATCGCGACTGGTTGCGAACAAAGTTCCGCGTGCTTAAGCGCCGGGGAAGAATCACCTCCTCCAGTAACAAGAACACGGACGGATGATGCGAGATCCAAGCCGTAGAGAGGCTTATTTAACTCTTCGAGACGAGAAGAGATCATTTGCAGCAGCGTTACGCAGCCTTCCTTGAATGCAACGCTGTCTTTAGTACTCGCTGAGTTGCAAGCGACTATGATCCCGAGATTCGCTTGTCGGTTCGTACTTGACGAGCGCTCCAGCTCTCCACGAACCGGAAACTTCTCGTAAAGGTGATACAACGCCCATAGCCAATGGTCCATCACAGAAGCAGCAGTACCCTCTGTCGATCTCGAGCGACTACGAGCATCATTCGCAGTTCGCCCGATGCTGTAGGATTCACTTTTTAGAGTCACCGCCAATTTCGTTGCAACAATCGTGTGGCTATGCGAATCGATCAAGAACATAGCGTTGCCGTGGACTTGAGAGTACCCACGAGCGCTGGATCCGCTAGGCACATCGATTGAACTCGACTGTGGCAACTCGCGCATGTCGTCGATAGCAAAAAAGCGGACACGAGCGCTACCGACTCGATCGAGGCTTTCGTCTTCCTCAATCCACCCAAGTGTGGTGCCATCCTCGATGCAAAGCAACCGACTGCGCTTGGTAGTGGCTTCGGATTCGGGTGAACTCTTCCGTGACGTTTGCAGGTTGCGCACGTTGAGGGACTGAACAGACCCCTTGGGGTCCATCAAGCGGAGGAACCCATCGGAAAAGGAAGCATCGCTGACAGGAAGCTCGAGCGTAGTGGTCACAAGGAGATTGACGGATCGTAACACTTCCATGGAGGTCAGACGCTCGTTGAGGCGATACAAAATGATGCTGCCGTCTGCATAACCGACTAGCATAGTGCGATCCTTTGAGTTGTAGTCACAGAGGGTTGTGATGCGACTCAAGGAGCGAATGGTATGTCGACGGGCTGACCTGCTTCCATGAACGGTAGTTCCTCTCAGACTCAGCTCAATCCGATCAAATTGCGTCGTCTCGTTGATGTTTGAAACAATCAGAATCGAGCGCGTGTGCGCAGAGAAGACTTGAACAACTTCTTCGCCATCTACGAGAGGGACTTCGCCCAAATCATCCAGATGAAACGAAAATTGTTCTTTGATCGCCCAAACTTTCATCTGCAAGCCTGGGTCGACCAATGTTTCCTTGGATACTCGGCAAACGACTGACGAACCCGTCGAGAAATCAAACGTAACCTCCAACACCAAACCATGCTGTGAGCTGGAGTCCCAAACTTTGACAAGGCTTGAAAGAGCACTCTCTATGATCGAGACTTGAGCTTCCTTGGACCTTTTCCGTGTGAGCTCTGACGCTGCTTGAAACTGAGATCGGGCGGCGGCGACTTTGTACTGGTCGAGAACTCGTTCAATCTCTGCCCACCAAATCTCACTCATCGCACTTAGAGGTTCGTCTATGTCCGCACGAAAATCTTCAGGAACAGTCCAGTTTCCTTGAAGCGAACTAATCAAATTCGTCAAAGTCTGCCAGGTCATAGATTGGTTCGTCCGACGAACTAACTCATCCGCATCGGTCGTGGGGGCAATAGCGAGCACGTCACGCACTTCGGCTTTGTGGTTATCCTTGTGAAGCTTGTAACAGAGTTGGAGAATGCGCTCGAGCCGCAGTGGGAGACCCAGAATCATCAAGGAAGGTCGCGACAAGCGCAACGACTTTTCACGCTTCAGATCACCGAGACTCGCCCGGACTACGTCCAACGATCTCTTCAACTCAGAAGAACTTCGCATCGTTTCCGCACGAAACACGACTCCTCGAACAGCTAGTAGCTCGTCACGCAATCTGACGGACGCCATGTCTGCTTCAGCTTTGCTGCGCTCGTTGACGAGAGCAATCTCCCGTTCAAGAGATACTTCAGCTTCCTCGATTTTATCCACTGGCCATCTGTCGAATCGTCGGAGCAACGCCTCCTTGACGCGAGCAAACATCCCATATCGCTGCACACGTACATCATACTCGTCGAAGGATTCAGAGAGCCACTCGCAAAACTCGTCGGCGTCTTCGAACGTCTTCTTCTCCGTCACTTTGATCTTCTTCTTCGGGGCCGCCATGATCGCCATCAGAGCAGGATAGCTGCCCTTGACCAGTTCCATGCGGTGATGACCTTCGACAGCTTGAGGAATCGGCAAGGCTTGGATAGAGGTTGGCCGTACGTCGTCCTCAGCGTCCAGCTGCTGCTTCACGTGGAATGCAATCGAGTACGACTTCCACTCGCCTTCTTCGTTGACGCCATCGCCGTCCTGCTTTAGCGTCTCAATCATACTCTTGTCGTTCTCCGAAAGACAGAACGTCACTTCTTTTGTCAAGCAAGTCAACAAGCGAAGCAAATACGTCGGCATCGTACGGAGCTTTTCCGGCTCGAAGAACTCGTCCACGAGCCACGCAAAGACCACCACTGTCTGCGGTTCATCCGGAGCTGAGCTCGCGAGCACGACGGCGTACATCCCCTGGTCACGCGTAGCGAGTCGGGTTGCCATCCCGCTGTCCCACGCGCCGAGCTGTTGGAGGTGCGTCTTCACTTGCGCTTGCTTGCCGAAGACGCCGGCGACGCGCACTTGAGGCCCGCTGCTCTCCGCTTGCTGGCCAAAGACGTCCGAGCGAAGAAACCTCGCGAGCTCGTCGTCGAACTGCTTGGCCTCGAGCAGCTCAAACTCGAAATCCTTGGGACTCATGCCGCGCAACGCGCCGAGCACGCTGCTGAGCCGCAGCACCTCGAGCTCTTCGAGAATGGGCTTGAGCACTTCGACTTCGTTCTGCGTCTCGGGCTGCAGCGAGAGCACGCGGAAGCAGGCCGCGCTGACGAGGCGCCCGCCTTGCGACGGCGCGTCTCCGGCGGCGCCCATCGTGGGGGTCTCTGCGCGGCGTCGACCGATCTGCCGAGTGGCCAGCGCCTGCTTCGACCGAGGCGGAGCTTCTCTTCTGCCGCCGGATGATTCGATAGAAGCAGCCAATCCGCGCGGTCGCCAGTGAGGATTCCATGCGCGCAGAGTGTTGATGGTCAACACTCTCGGTCGCTGCGCCGTCTGCCGCGCGCATCCCTCCGCCGTCATTCTCCTTGGAAGGAAGCAGCGAGTGAAGGCCGCGCGCGGAGCTTCCTCACGTCGCGCTCGCCGCGTCGCCTCTCCGTCGTCGTGGCCTCTCAAGAGCTACTAGTACGACCGCGCTCGTCTTTTCAAGGCGGCGAAGGAGCGACAGGGCGGCAGACGACGAGCGAGCGCGAGAAGCGCACGGCCAGCGGCATGGGCAGCAAGCAGATCGAGAGAAGCTGGTGACGATGGCCGGAAGCTTGGCAAGTTCTGGTTTTCGGTGTTTGCCCGGTAGGTATTTGTATGGTTTATCGAAGTTGGAGTGATGGTTTGGAGGAGTTAAACGGGTATTTTTTCGTTTTTATCTGGTTTACTCTCTCCTCCAAACGTGCATTCTCACGCAGTGACGTTAATGGGCTGGCGGCAAGTGGGGCAGAGTCTCGCCTCGCCTGCCGCTGAGCTCTCGAGCAGGCTGCGTAGACAGCGCTGGTGGAGCTCGTGGTGGCAGGGCGAGAGCACGGCCGAGGCCTCGCTCGCGAGCTCCTTCTGGCAGATCACGCAGATCATCTCGTGCAAGGGTTTCGTCAACGCGA
This sequence comes from Pythium myriotylum, assembly GCA_023091665.1. Classification (NCBI taxonomy): domain Eukaryota; phylum Oomycota; class Peronosporomycetes; order Pythiales; family Pythiaceae; genus Pythium; species Pythium myriotylum. The sequence goes on from JALJCQ010000009.1 coordinate 1,395,533, forward strand.
GCCCTGCACGCGTGCCCAGCGAGGCCGAGATCGAGTGGAACGTCGTCTTGAGCTCGTCGCCTGTAAGCACCTGGCAGTACGACCCACCCAGCAGCTCCGCGAGCCACTCGAGCATACCCAGGTTCACGTGGCCAAAGCCCACTGCGAAAGACTGGAGACCGTACCTGACGTAGGTTTCGGCGATATGCTTGGCCAGTGCGTCGCCCTCATGGCCCTCGGCCGGGTGGCCGTCGGAGAAGAAGACGACGACAGGCTTGTACGTCTCGAAGTTCATGCGCGAGATCACTTCGTTTGCGGCGCGCAGAGCCGCAGAGAAAGAGGTGCCCCCGCCGCGGAACGGTGCCTCGGCATTTGTCATGGCTGTGATGGGTTCGGCCTCCCACGCGATATGGGCCGTGCCGTCGAACGTAATAACCGAGACTAGATCGAGCGTCGATCCATCGTCCACGCGGTTCTGCAAGTAGGCGCGGAAGGCTTCGTTCAGTCGTGTCCACGCCGACCCACGCATGGACCCAGATGCGTCGAGCACAAACACGTGGTGGATCTTGTCACTCACAGTAACGTGGGAGCACTGAAACTTATGGCCGCTCACGTATGTAAACCCGTCGTCTGCTCCGTTCGGGTGACACAGTTCGTGCCACGCCGGAAGAACGCAATAAGAGACCCCCTTGTCCTCGTGGTCTGGCGCGTCGCAGTGATAAGAGCACTTGGCAAACTCTTCGCGTTCCTGGATGGATGCGCATGGATCCTCCCAACCAAGTGTGTCCCAGAACCGCTCGTGCAAAACCTCATCTTGCTCCTTGTCGGGCTTTGGCTCCAGCTCCAGCTTGCAATGCCGACGCATGTCCTCTCGGCTGCCTTGGTACACACACTCGTCATTCGCATTCTCCTTCTCACAGTCCAGAAAGTGTACATGGCCTCGCCCCATCTTGGAACAGTAGAGATTACACATCTCAGCTGTGCCTCGCTCTCCAGCCGTGTACTTCCGGTCGATCAGGTCGATCGAGGCTTCGTCCGAGAGAAAGAAAGTGTTGCGCATGTTGCCGTGGGTCGTCTTGTGCAGTCCGCTGTGGCCATGTTCCTTCATGCAATAGTACGAGCAGCACGGACAGCGCACATCACAGTAGTGAATCACTTGATTCTCAAACTCCGAGCTCTTCGTCTCTTCGTCGCCATCGTGCAAGTGGCTAGAGTGAACACACGTGTGGTGGCCGCTGTGAACCATCTGACCGGGCGCCAATTTTCGCGCGCATTTCTTACGCGAGCCGTTCATCTCTTGAAACGTGTACTGGAACGATCCACGAGCACCCACAAACGTCTTCGATGACTGCTTCAGCATCACGTCGATGTGGCAAATACCATCTTGACCACACATCTCCGGACACGCATGGGCTTCCTCGCACATGTGAATAGTCGGTTTCTCGGATGAGGCGTCGAACATGCCGCCAGCTTTGGCCGCCAAGTCTGGGTTCTCGACGTCGAAGGCGACCTTGACGTCGGTGTGGCCGTGGAAGTGGTCGGTTGAACTGCAGCTGCGGTTGCAACCTTCCATGATGCAGCGCGAGAGGCATCGGTCGACCTCACATTTGTGAGCCGTGTGAGGGACTTCGAAGTCCATGACGCAGCGCCGCGTGCAGCTAGGAGCGAGACATGGCTGGCCGCACTTGTGGAGACCGACTGAACAGCGGTGATCCTCGGTATCCTCGTGGCCAGCCTTCTTGCTACAAAGTCTACCACAGTTACTGGCGCCCTCAAGGACACAGGGCTTGCCACATGTGTGGTCTCCTTTGTCACACTCGCAGCGTCCATCGTGCCCTGCAGGCTTCGAACACTGCGGCTTGATGTCGTCGTCATCAGGATCGCTGCAGTAGCTGCAAGGGCCCAAGCATTTGTGACTAGTGGCACAGTCATGAGCGTGGTCGCCATCGGTTGTGTGAGTCGACGCCTTCATGCAGCCCAGCTGGCACTCGGAACATGAGTCAAGACAACGCACAAAGAGTGTCTGTAACTGACTAAGAGCTTGCTGCTCGGTGGCATTCCAGGCCTCAGGCAGTCGATCGCCGAACACGGAGCGGCTCCACTTCTGGACTCGCATACAGCGTCGACGAATGACAAAGCTCAGGAAGACATCGAAATCATGCTGCTGGTTCTTAGTCACAATCTGCTCACCCCGAGACGCGTTGCATAGGTCGACAAACGTCATAAACAATACTCGAATCGCACTTGAAACGGCGGCACTTCGTTCACTCGCCAACAGCTCCATACTCGGACCGAGATCGATTACATCGTCATCGACATCGTTGAGTAAAGTCGATACGGCGAGTTGACGCCATTTCGCAGCCAATGATGGATTCGCTGTACAGAGCTCGTCGAGATCGGCCGTAATGTACTCACCCGACGCAGCTATGATCAACTTGTCCGGCTGAACCAACTTCGCCGTGCTCTTACCCTTTGTCTCATCGTATCCGTTCACCACGCCGCCAAAGCGCAAAATGCTCGACAACGTCTTCAAGGATTCTGCGATCTTCATGCGCAAAGTACTTTCATCGAGAGACGTCCAGTCAAGAATCGAGACCTTGGCCAGCAGCAGCCGAACACAGTCCAAAAACGCCTTACCCGAAGGGAAACCAGCCTTCGAGTTACCGCACAGTTGCTTCTCAATATGTCGTTGCACGTGCGACAACGACCGATAATATCCGAGCGTCCCCAACGGCGGTGAACAATTGATCTCCAACTGACCCGCATACATGTCCGTCAAAAAGTTCTGCTCCCTGTTTGATTCCAACAAACGCTGGAACTTGGTCACGAACTCGCCCACCACTCCCTTCTGGTCGTTTGGGTTCACATCCTTCACAGACATGTACAGCTTCCCACGGAACAACTGCGGGTCGTTCTTGATCAGCTGCGACCCCTTCTGGAACTTGGAGAACAGATCGTCGATCTCCTTGTCCAGACGCATCTCCATACGGAAGATCGTCAGCATCGACACAGACGCATTCAACACAGACAAGAACACGTCCTCTTGCTCCGTGCGCTCGAACGACCCGAGACCTTCGAAGTCAATCACCACCAACATCACACCGTTCGGCAAGAAACGAACACTCATCCACGCACCGTCTGTGCATCGAGCACCAGAGATCGCGAACGAAGTGCCCGTAAGGTGGTTGAGGAAGTAGCTCTTGCCAGTGGACTGTTTGCCCATGGAGGTGATCACGACACACTGCCTACCCCATGATGCCAGCAATGGGGAGAGCAAACCAAAGCGAAGCTTCATCGCGATATCGGTCGAACTAACAGACTTGTCTTCGCTGACGTCGTCCTGTGGTTTGGACTGGCCGTCCATCATCAGTGTGAGTGAGTTGAACTCTGCGCGGCAGATCTGCATGGGCACAAACGTCACTAGCTCTCGAAGTAGCGTCGCCACGGGTTGTAGGGAAACGCTTGCGTATACTTCACTTGCTAGGTCGCGCGAACGGGGGCCACAGTAAACCTCAACGTTTCGAGTACCAAGATCCAGCCCGTACAGAGGCTTGTTGATCTGTTCGAGCTTCTCCAACACAAGACCTAGCAGCTTTTGGCAGCCATCGTTAAGGTCGCTACTTTCGTCTCCTTTTTCGGCGTCGCATGCAAACGACAAGGTGAGTGTTTGACGGGCCATGCCAGTGACATTGCGAAAGAGCTCTGCACGAACAGGAAATTTCTCGTAAAGATGGTAGAACGTCCACAGCCAGTGCAGCGACAGCATTTTGACCCGTGAGATACCGCCTGAGTCGCCCTCACTGTCACCGGAACGAGCACCGTTGACAGAACGAATTCGATATGATTCGCTCTTCAGAGATGCCTCCAATTTGAAGGCGTAAATCGCACCGCCTTCTTGGTCAACAATGATAAGAGAGTCATCAAGGACTTGATACTTTGGCCCGTTTATCTGTGGAGGAAGCATTGCGGGCATTGATTGCGGTAGTTCGCGCATGTCTTCCGCTGCAATAAACTTTAGCACTGATGCAGCGCTATCACCGTTGATCTCAATCCAACCGAGAACATTTCCGTCCATCACACGGACAAGCCTTGCCTTGTCTTCCGTCCCGCGTGGGAATCCAATCGGTACCTTTCGAGATGTCTGCTGATTCCGCGTGTTCAGGGACTGCATAGATCCTTCGTGATCCACCATATAGAGGATTCCATCGGACAAAACCATATCCTTTACAGGCATCACAAGCGATGTAAGGGCGAGGTTTAACGTGCGAATCGTCTCCATTGCCTTGAACTTGTCGTCGAGGCGATAGACCCCAGCCTTGCCCGAAACATCCGCAAGGACGAGTAGACGCTCCTTCTCATAATAGTCGCAGAGGGTTGATAAACGCGTGACCTCGCGAATATGGTACTCTTGCGGTAAGATTCTTTTGCCCCGCACCTCGAGCCCAAATTCGACTCGCCGAACAAATGTTCTATCGTGAGCTGTAGAGATAACGAGGATTGAGCGCGTCTGCACGGTAAACACTTGGAGGAGCGTCTCGCCTTTGTGCAGGTCGGCACAGCCCAAGTAGATAAGACTTCTACCCGAAGAAACCGAGTTAGGCGGTTTGAAGCTCCAAACATGGATCTGGTCGCGCGAGGGTAGGAGCTCTTCTTCCTCAATTGAGCAAAGTATAGGTTGGCCCAGCCGATATTGTTGAACGTTAATGTAAGCTTGTAGGCCGTGCAGCTCTGACCGAGACCAAGAGTCGAGAAGCTGCTCGAAGGCATTGGAGATCAACGCATCACGATCCTCTTCCCATTTTTGATCGAGCTGCTTCATCTTTATCTCGGTCTTCTTCAAAGCTGCAAGTGCTTGAATCTTGTCATACACGGATGTGACCTCAGCCCACCACACCTGCTTCATTGACTCGAGTGGCACTTGCATCCGATCTCTAAATCTTTCCGACAAGTCATTAGAATCACCGAACAAAAGTGATGACACTTTGCCAAAGAAGCTCCTTCTTAGAGACACAGTCGGGAGATATTTGGCTTTCGTCGTTGGCGCGAGCTGCAAAGCGTCTTCAAACTCTGCAGTAAAGCCGTTTTCAAACAGTTCTTGGAATCGAGGGATCATCCGAGGAAGGCGAGCGGGTAAGTGGAGAACCACGACTGTGTGATTCGTTGGCATAAAGTCATCTGACCGCAGGTCTTGGACGCACTGTTTCAGGAAGTCGATTGATTCAGCGATTCTCCCCTCGTCACAGAGCGCGTCGAGATCGAAAACCAGGTGCCCAATAGCCTCGAGTTTGTCTCGCAACTTGCCGACACTACTCGCAACCTTTTCTCGCACCTCGAGCTCCGCGTCGATACGCTGCACCCGAAGCTTTTCGTGAGCCTCGTCAATTTTTTCCTGAGGCCACTCGTCACACTCCCGCAGAATGGCTTCGATCATCTCTTTGGACCAAAATATTGAGCTCACACGCAGATCAAAACGATCTGTCCCGCGGAGAAGCCACTTGGCGAACTCGATCGGTGAGTTGAATGACTTTCGTCCGGGGAGTTTGAGTCGCTTGGACGGCGGGGACTTGGAGATTGTGACGACGGCGGGAAAGCTGCCTTTGACCACATCCAGCTTGTCCGCGAATCGGATCGAGTTGGGAAGCACATCGACTTGGTCTTCGATGGTCCACACATCATCCTTTGCGTCCAGTTGCTGCTCGACGTGGAACGCGGCCGAGTACGATCGCCACTCTTCGTCACTTCCGTTGCCGCCGTCGTCGTCGCGCTGGCTGAACTCCTCGAAGGTCGTCTTGTCCTGCTGTGAGAGACAGCATGTCACGTCGCTCGTCAAACACGTGAGCAGCCGCAACAAATACGCGGGCGTCTCGCGCAAGCGGTCGGCGTGGAAGTATTCGTCCACAAGCCACGGAAACACGATTGCTGTCTTGACGCCGTCCTCTAGCTCCACGACGACAGCGTACAGCCCGAGGTCTTGCGGCTGGAGGCATTGGTCCATGCCGTCGTCCCATGCATGGAGCGCCTGCAGCTGGAACTTGACTTGCGGCTGCTTGCCAAAGAGCCCGACGACGCGCACGCTCGGGTCAGCGCCGTGGCCGTCGAAGACGTCGTGGCGCAGGAAGCGCGCGAAGTCGTCGTCGAACTCGCGCGCCTCGAGCAGCTCAAACTCAAAGTCCTTGGGGTTGACGCTCGGCAGCGCGCCCAGCACGCACGCGAGCCGCAGCACCTCGAGCTCCTCGAGAATGGGCTTGAGCACGTCCACTTCGTTCTGCGTCTCGAGCTGCAGCGACAGCACGCGGAAGCAGGCCGCGCTGACGACGCGACCGCGGTGCGGCGCCGCGCGCTCGTCGCTCGCCATGCTCCGTCTGGCTTGCTCAGGGCGTGGGTGGCGAGGGAAATGGCGCCTCTGCCGGGTCCACGCAGATGCGACGGAGTATCCTGAGGATATGGCGGGAAACGTCGCTTCTCCCAAGACCAGCACTCACGGAGCGCAACGGGAAGTCAGCAGGCGCTTGTTCTCGCCACTCGACCGGCCGCACATCTCTTGACAAGCTCGCGACACGCTCCGTCGAGCGTGCAGTCGTGTTCTCTCCGTCTTCCAAGCCTTCGACTGCACCCATGGACTACCTCTCGCAGGCCGCGAATGCCGCGCGCGCCGCGGCGGCTATGGCGCCCGAGGGCACGGGCAAAGTGCTCGCGTGCGGCGCCGTCGGCGCGGCGGCCGTGCCGCTCGTGGGCGTGGCGGCCGGCGCGCTCGTGCCGTCGGCCATGTCCTTCTTCGGCACGGTCGTCCCGGGCGTCGGCACCTTCCACGCGGCCGGCGGCGTGGCCGCGACGCTCCAGTACACGGCGGCGACCTACACGACGGCGAGCGCCGCGACGGTGGGCGGCGTCGTCGGCGCGGCGGGGGCCACGGCCGTCGCGGCAGGCAGGCGACTCGCCGGGTGGGCGGGCTACTGAGCAAGCAGCTCATCATATTGCCAATCAAAATCGATTTTTTCGTGTTTACAACGGGCTTTACACTCTCTTTTGGGGCAATTGTTCTGTTTTAGTACGGTTCCACTTCTGCTCCTCACCCGAGGAAATCCACGACGCAGCGGCAAGTGGGGCACTGGCTCGCTTCTCCTGCCTCCTCGGCTCTCGCCACGAGCGAGTGCAGGCACCGACGGTGGAGCTCGTGGCTGCACGGCGAGAGAGTCGTTACCGTCTCGCTCGCCAGTGGCTTCTGGCAGATCACGCAGAGCGTCTCGGTGGTCGTCGCCAGCCCCGAACGCGAGCCCAGCGAGGCCGAGATCGAGTGGAACGTCGTCTTGAGCTCGTCGCCCGTGAGCACGTGGCGGTACGACCCGCCCAGATGTGCGGCCACGCGCTCCAACACCGTCAAGTTGGTGCGGCCAAAGCCCACGGCGAAGGCCTCGAGTCCGTACTTGGCGTAGCTCTAAGCAACGTGGGCCGCGAGCTGCTCGCCCTGGAGCGGGTCGCTTGACTGGCCGTCCGAGAACAACACGAGCATGGGCTTGAACGTCTCAAAGGCCACGCGCGAGAGTACTTCGTTCGCAGCTCGTAGCGCCCCGGCAAACGACGTGCCACCGCCGCGAAACGGAACGATCTCCGTTGACAAAGTGGTCACATTCCTCCCTTCCCACAAGATCGAAGCAGAACTGGTGAACGTGACGTCCCACCGTCCCTGACGCGGTTCGCCACGTACTCGCGAAAAGCGGCGTTGAGTTTGTCCCACGCGTCTCCTTGCGTCGATCCTGAGGCGTCCAGCACGAACACATGATGTATTATACTGCCCGCCGCTACGTGCGAACACTCAAACTTGTGACCAGAGACGTATGAGGAACGGTCGAAGCCCGCAGATGGCTTCGTCGCCGGCTCATGCCACGCTGAGAGAGCGCAAAAAGACTGTTCCTTGCCGTCGTGGTCGGGCGCGTCACACTTGTACGGACATTTGGCGAACTCCTCTCGCTCCTGTCTCGATATGCACGGGTCCTCCCACCCGAGAGTCTCCCCGAACCGTTCGTGCAAAACCTCATCTTGGTCCTTGTCGGGCTTTGGCTCCAGCTCCAGCTTGCAATGCCGACGCATGTCCTCTCGGCGCCGCGTGCAGCTAGGAGCGAGACATGGCTGGCCGCACTTGTGGAGACCGACTGAACAGCGGTGATCCTCGGTATCCTCGTGGCCAGCCTTCTTGCTACAAAGTCTACCACAGTTACTGGCGCCCTCAAGGACACAGGGCTTGCCACATGTGTGGTCTCCTTTGTCACACTCGCAGCGTCCATCGTGCCCTGCAGGCTTCGAACACTGCGGCTTGATGTCGTCGTCATCAGGATCGCTGCAGTAGCTGCAAGGGCCCAAGCATTTGTGACTAGTGGCACAGTCATGAGCGTGGTCGCCATCGGTTGTGTGAGTCGACGCCTTCATGCAGCCCAGCTGGCACTCGGAACATGAGTCAAGACAACGCACAAAGAGTGTCTGTAACTGACTAAGAGCTTGCTGCTCGGTGGCATTCCAGGCCTCAGGCAGTCGATCGCCGAACACGGAGCGGCTCCACTTCTGGACTCGCATACAGCGTCGACGAATGACAAAGCTCAGGAAGACATCGAAATCATGCTGCTGGTTCTTAGTCACAATCTGCTCACCCCGAGACGCGTTGCATAGGTCGACAAACGTCATAAACAATACTCGAATCGCACTTGAAACGGCGGCACTTCGTTCACTCGCCAACAGCTCCATACTCGGACCGAGATCGATTACATCGTCATCGACATCGTTGAGTAAAGTCGATACGGCGAGTTGACGCCATTTCGCAGCCAATGATGGATTCGCTGTACAGAGCTCGTCGAGATCGGCCGTAATGTACTCACCCGACGCAGCTATGATCAACTTGTCCGGCTGAACCAACTTCGCCGTGCTCTTACCCTTTGTCTCATCGTATCCGTTCACCACGCCGCCAAAGCGCAAAATGCTCGACAACGTCTTCAAGGATTCTGCGATCTTCATGCGCAAAGTACTTTCATCGAGAGACGTCCAGTCAAGAATCGAGACCTTGGCCAGCAGCAGCCGAACACAGTCCAAAAACGCCTTACCCGAAGGGAAACCAGCCTTCGAGTTACCGCACAGTTGCTTCTCAATATGTCGTTGCACGTGCGACAACGACCGATAATATCCGAGCGTCCCCAACGGCGGTGAACAATTGATCTCCAACTGACCCGCATACATGTCCGTCAAAAAGTTCTGCTCCCTGTTTGATTCCAACAAACGCTGGAACTTGGTCACGAACTCGCCCACCACTCCCTTCTGGTCGTTTGGGTTCACATCCTTCACAGACATGTACAGCTTCCCACGGAACAACTGCGGGTCGTTCTTGATCAGCTGCGACCCCTTCTGGAACTTGGAGAACAGATCGTCGATCTCCTTGTCCAGACGCATCTCCATACGGAAGATCGTCAGCATCGACACAGACGCATTCAACACAGACAAGAACACGTCCTCTTGCTCCGTGCGCTCGAACGACCCGAGACCTTCGAAGTCAATCACCACCAACATCACACCGTTCGGCAAGAAACGAACACTCATCCACGCACCGTCTGTGCATCGAGCACCAGAGATCGCGAACGAAGTGCCCGTAAGGTGGTTGAGGAAGTAGCTCTTGCCAGTGGACTGTTTGCCCATGGAGGTGATCACGACACACTGCCTACCCCATGATGCCAGCAATGGGGAGAGCAAACCAAAGCGAAGCTTCATCACGATATCGGTCGAACTAACAGACTTGTCTTCGCTGACGTCGTCCTGTGGTTTGGACTGGCCGTCCATCATCAGTGTGAGTGAGTTGAACTCTGCGCGGCAGATCTGCATGGGCACAAACGTCACTAGCTCTCTGATAAATGTCGCCACTGACTGCGGATCGATGTAATCATATTGGTTGTTCTCTATCGCGCACTCTCCACACGAGATTGAGCAAGAATTGCTCGCAAGCTTTAGCCCATAGAGTGGTTTGTTAAGCATCTGTAGCTTCACATCTATAACGCCGAGTAGTTCGCGGACTCCACGGTCGAAGTCAATGTCTTCGTTGCCACGATCGACGTCACAAACGAACGTTAGATCAAGAGATACCGCCCGGGAAGTCGAACCTCCTCGTAGAAGCACCCCATCGAGTGGAAACTTCTCGTAAAGATGGTAGAACGCCCACAGCCAGTGATCCCCTACCATGGCATGTGACTCTGGCGCACTTCTGGATGCTTCGTCGAAACCAGCATGCCCACTGACAGACTGGATCCGACATAATTCGCTCCGTAGCGAAGCCTCCAGCTTGAACTCGCAGATCGTTCCCTTGCGACTGTTAATGACGAAGAGCGAGTCTTCCACGACTTCATACACGACATCCATCCCGACTGTTAGAGTCGAGTTGTCCAGACACAACGGTACGTCACGCAGGTCTCCAGCCGCAGCGAACTTCATCTCCCCAATTGCAGAGCCCGGATTATATTCCATCCAGCCAATCACGCCTCCTCCCGATACTTGAACCAATCGTGTCATATGGAGCAGCTCACCCAGGGCGCCTAACGCCTTCTTCTTCGAAGTCTGCAAGTTGCGTATGTTAAGGGATTGTATCGCGCCGACACTATCGACCATGAATAAGACGCCGTCCGATACCATCACTTGCCGGAGAGGGAGCGACAATGACGTTTTAAGTCCGGCGTCGAGCGTGCGAATCGTTTCCATGGCTTTGAACTTCTCGTCCAAGCGATAGATACCGATTTTGCCAGTCGCGTCAACCAAAATCAGCTGGCGCTCCTTGAGGTTGAAGTCACACAATGCCGTCGATCGTGGGCACAGTCGAATCTGCACAACGTTTGGTGCACGTGAGTTCCATCCGGATTGACTAAACTCGACCCGGCGCACGAGGGTCTTGTCCTTGACCAAAGAGACGACCAGGACCGAACGGGTTTGGATCGAGTACACGCCGAGAATCATCTCGCCGTCAAGAAGTCTGCACTCGCCTAAGCTGGTGATAGATCGAGACTCCTGGTCTGAAAAAGTCGGTGACCGCAGACTCCATAGCTGTAATTGGTCACGTGAGGGCTGAAGCTCTTCCTGCTCAATGGAGCACACGATAGAGTTGCCAACTCTTGACTGGATTGACACCTTAAGGCTAAGACCCACGATGTCTGACAATGACCACCTCTGTAACACACGCGAAAAGGCCTCCTCGATTACACGTACGCGATCGGACTCACTCACACGACGCATTTCTCGTTTCATTGAGTCTACTTGCAGCTCTATAGCATGCTCTGAATACGCCTCCATGACGGTCAGAACCTGAGTCCACCACACATGCTTCATAGTGTGCAGTGGCCCAGCCATGCACTGACGAAACTTATCCGAGAAGGGCATACTACGCTCCCCCGACTGGGAGGACGAAAACCAACCTTTGACGACCTCGATCACGTTTTTGACGCTCTGAGTACCATTCAGATACATTTCCTTCATGCTTTTAGAAGGCGCCATCTCGAGAAACCTATCGAGGTGTTCGTGCTCGCCGCGATCGAATAGCTCAACGAAGTATCTCATAAGTCGTGGCAATCGAACGGCAAATTCAGCGTCTTCAAGGTGTCACTCGACAGCTCGAGCAACGGGGGATGTGATCGTAGCTCTTGAATGTGGGCTTTAACCACATCGACTGCGTTCTCCGTTCTCTGCATATCAACAAGCTCGTCAAGCTGAAAGATCGATTCCCCTGCCGCCTTGAGCTCTTCTCGAGCAGCGTCCATCGTTGGTAGGAAATCGTCGCGAAACCGTTCCTCGCCGCAGACGGCGTTGCGTGAATAAAGCGCTTCAACAGCTTCAACCTCCTCATTGGGCCAAGCCCCACACTCCCGCAGCATTACTTCTTTCATGTCGACGCTCCACCCGCTCGATGCGACGCGCACGTCGTAGCTAGCCGAACCCTCGAGGATCCAGTTGCACAATTCCTTCGCTGAGCCGAAAGTCTTCTTTGAACGCTTGTGATGCTTCGTGGGCGGCGCCTTCGTAATGCCCATCAACGAAGGGAAACTTCCTCTGACAATGTCCACCTTGGACGACTGCTTAATCACTACCGGAAGAGCAAGCGTCCCAACCATTGTCGCGCGGATATTGTCCTGCTTATCTACTTCCTGTTCAACTCGGAAGGCTGCAGAGTACGATTTCCAGTTCTCATCACAGTCACTCATCGGCTCGTCGATCCACAAAAAGTCCTCCATTGGTCGGCGGTCGGCACCCGCAAGACAGCAAGTAATATCGCTTGTCAGGCTCGTCAGCAGTCGAAGCAAGTATGTTGGTGTCTCGCGAAGGCGATCAACTGGAAAAGTTCGTCTGGTATCCATGGAAACACGTCAATTATCTTGTTTGTCCAGTAGTCCGCTGGCAGTATTACCGCAAATAGACCGATGTCACGAGCATGAAGGTATCATTCCATTCCCTCATCCCACCCGTCAACGTTCTTAAGCTGGAACTTGACCTGGGCTTGCTTGCCAAATAGCCCAACTACAGTTGCGCGTGGCTCTTCACTATTTGATTCACTTCGAAACACGTGCGATCGAAGGAATCTCGCAAACTCATCGTCAAAATCCTTTGGCTCTAACGTGTCAACCTCGAAATCCTTCGGGTTAACGCCGGGAAGCACGCCCAGAGCGCAACTCAATCGCAGAACCTCCATTTCTTCGAGCACAGGCTTGAGCACATCCACTTCATTCTGAGTCTCGAACTGTAACGAGATGACACGAAAGCATGACGCACTCACGGCGCGGCGGCTCGAACCGCGTGGCTCCCTCGACTCATCCATCATGTCTCCCGAGCAGATTTGACTTATCCCGCTCGAGTCTGAACTTCAGTCTTCAATGGGCACTCGGATGGGACGGGTGCCTCGAGCGAGAAACGAAATGAGGCTGACTGATTGACCGCGCTTCATCACTCTCGATATGAGGTCAGAGGCCAGGTTTGGAAGTTCAATTTTTTTTTTTTTGCGATCATTCGATTAGCTTGGTGGTGCAAATGAATCTGTTTGTGGTTTTAATCGGTTCTTCTCTTGTTTCTTGGTTTCTTGGTTTCTTGGTTTCTTCAGTTACCGACGGGAGACGAAGTGTAAAGAATAATGGAATAGAAAAGCAACCATCTTCAGCGTCACTCGATGCAAATCTCCGCTCGGCAAGTCGGGCAGTACTTTACTCCACCTCGATCACCACTCTCCAAGAGGTGGCGCAAGCAGCGCTGGTGGAGCTCGTGCTGGCAGGGCGAGAGCACAACTGTAGCCTCGCTCGCAAATTCCTTCTGGCAGATCACGCAGATCATCTCGTGCAAGGGCTTCGTCAACGCGAGCCCAGCGCGTGTTCCCAGCGAGGCTGAAATCGAGTGGAACGTCGTCTTTAACTCGTCACCCGTGAGCACGTGTTGGTAAGTGCCACCGAGGCGATCCGCCACTCGCTGAAGGATGCTCAAGTTGATCGAACCAAAGCCGACCACAAATGCAGCGAGGCCATTTCTCGCGTAACTAAGCGAAATGTGGGAGGCTAGTTGCTCTCCTTGGGCGGGGTCTCCTGGATGCCCGTCTGAAAAGAAAATCAATACAGGCTTGTACTGGTCGACCGCGACACGAGACAAAACTTCGCTCGCTGTTCGAAGCCCTGCACCAAATGATGTTCCGCCTCCTTGATACGGGACGTGAGCTCGGTCCATCGTCGCTATTCCTTGAGCTTCCCAAACAATTCTTGCCGATGAGTTAAACGTGACAACTGAAACGAGATCCGCTGTCGCTCCCATCGTGATTCGATTTTGGATGTACTCGCCGAACGCTGCAATCAATTTTGTCCACGGTGAACCAGACATGGAACCAGAGTCATCAAGCACGAAGACGTGGTGCATCTTGTTGCTCGCCGACACATGCGAGCACTCGAACTGGTGGCCGCTAACGTACGAGAAGCCGTCACTCACTGCAGACGGCTTCACGACCGGCGGGTGCCAGGCCTTCAGCACGCAGTACGAGGCCTCTTTACCGTCATGGTCAGGTGCATCGCACTTGAAGGCGCACTTGGCAAACTCTTCTCGCTCTTGTTGTGATGCACACGGGTCTTCCCAGCCGAGTGTGTCCCAGAACCGTTCGTGAAGCAACTCGTCTTGTTCTGTTTCGGGAGCTGGATCCAGTGTGCGAGTACAGTGACGTCTCATGTCTTCGCAATTCCCGTTATACACACATGTGGCACTGGACTTCTGCTCACAGTCAAGATAGTGCACGTGTCCACGTCCCATCTTCGAGCAATACAGGTTACACATTTCGGCAGTTCCTCGCTCGCCAGCGGCGTACTTACGGTCCATGAGGTCAATGTTTTGCAAGTCCGAGCGGAAGATAGTATTGCGCATATTTCCATGGGTGGTATGGTGCAGGCCGCTGTGACCGTGTTCCTTCTGGCAATAGTACGAGCAGCACGGGCAACGGACGTCGCAATAGTGGCGAACATGAGACGACGCACCGGAGCTTTTCTCCTCGGCTTCGGCAGTTGTGTCGCCGCAGCACGAGTGCTTTCCTCTGTGAGTCGACTGACCGGGCTCAAGCTTGAATCCACAGCGTTTCCGCGACCCATTCATCTCTTGGTACGTGTACTGGAAAGTTCCACGTGCCCCGACGAACGTCTTGGACGACTGCTTCAGGAACACGTCGATGTGGCAGATTCCATCTTGCGCGCACATTTCCGGACATGTATGAGCTTGGTCACACATGTGGATAGTCGGCTTGCTGTCATCCAAAGCGGCGTCACTCTTTCCTTGATGTCCTGCACCTTCGAATCGCAATGTAACCTGCGCCTCTGAGTATCCGTGGAAATGATCGGTCGAACTACAGCCACGGTTACATCCGTCCATGACGCATGGTTCGAGGCATCGGTCGACCTCACACTTGTGGACCTGGTGAGGAACCTGGACATCCAGCACGCACTCTCGAGAACAGCCACGAGCAGCACAAGGCTGCCCACACTTGTGTAGTCCCGCGGCACAGCGATGATCTCCATCGGGATGCCCAGCTTTCTTCGCACAAAACCGGGCGCAGTTGCTAGCTGACACGAGGCAGCACGGGCGACGGCATGTGTGGTCACCACGTTTGCACTCGCAGCGACCGTCATGTCCTGCAGGCTTTGCACAGCTTGGCAATTTGCCCTTCAAGTCGGAATCACGACAGAATGCACAAACATCTGTGCAGGCATGAGTTGTGCCGCAATCGTGTTGGAAATCTTCAGTCATCACGTGTGAGTTGACCTTTAAGCACCCCAACTGGCAATATGAACATGAGTCTAAGCACCGAACGAGTCGGCTCTGTAGCGAACAGAGCGCCTGCTGTTCCGTCTCGACCCATATCTCGGGAGCGTAGCCTCCGAACGCAGATCGCGACCATTTTTGAACTCGAAGGCAGCGGCGGCGTAAGAGAAAGCTGAGGATCACATCGAATTCTCTCTGAAGCGCCTTCGTGACAACGATCCATCCTGCATAGTCGGTGTCCTTAAGCTGTACAAATCGCTCGAAAAGCATGTAGATGGACCGATTAGCACGCTCGATATCCTCCAGACCAGTGGTTATCCCACAGGGACCGAGATCAAACGTGGCGTCGTCGAAGCTATCGAGAGCAGTCGAGTTATGCAACTGGCGCCAGGCTGGGGCGAGAGAAGAGTACGCTCCGCAAAGCTCTTCAAAGCCAGCTTCAATAATCGCCCCGGTCGTGACATCGACCAGATCCTCACACACGAGATTCGCGCCAGAAGTTTCAGACGCGATTTCAGTTGTGTGGCAGCCATAACGAAGTACATTAGGCAGCTTGGCTGCGATCTCCGCCACCTTGAACTTCATCGAGCTCTCGTCTAGCGACGTCCAGTCCAAGATCGAGATCTTTGCCAGTAGAATGCGCACGCAGTCGAGAAAAGCCTTGCCGGACGGAAACCCCGCCTTTGGATTTCCGCAAAGTTGCCGCTCAATGTATCGCTGCGCGTGTGCCAACGACCGATAGTACCCGACTGTTCCGAGTGGGGGTGAGCAATTGATGTCCAGCTGGCCGGCATACATGTCGGTCAAAAAGTTCTTGTCTCTGTTGGCCGCTAGCAATCGCTGAAACTTGGCTCCGAATTCATCGATGACACCTGTCTGATCGTTTGGGTTCACGTCCTTCACAGACATGTACAGCTTTCCACGGAATAGCTGAGCGTCACCCTTCATCAACTGCGATCCCTTCTGGAACTTCGAGAACAGCTCGTCGATCTCTTTGTCCAATCGCATCTCGACACGGAATACGGTCAGCATCGATACTGAGGCGTTCAACACCGAGAGAAAGACGTCTTCTTGCTCCGTGCGCTCAAACGAACCGAGACCTTCGAAATCAATCACGACCAGCATCACTCCGTTCGAGAGAAGGCGGACGCTCATCCACGCGCCATCTGTGCAACGGGCTCCGGCGATTGCGAACGAACTGCCCGTGAGATGGTTCAGGAAATAACTCTTACCGGTGGACTGCTTGCCCATCGACGTAACAACGATACACTGGCGACTCCATGACATCAGGAGTGGGGACAAGAGTCCGAAGCGGAGGGTCTGTGCGATATCTGCTGCGCTGAGGGACGACAAGGTGTCCAACTGGCTACCATCGGGAGGTGGCTTTTGCTGACCGTCGAGAAGCAGCGTGAGCGAGTTGTACTCGGCACGACAAATCTGGATCGGAACGAACGTGATCAGCTCACGAAGTAGCATCGCGACTGGTTGCGAACAAAGTTCCGCGTGCTTAAGCGCCGGGGAAGAATCACCTCCTCCAGTAACAAGAACACGGACGGATGATGCGAGATCCAAGCCGTAGAGAGGCTTATTTAACTCTTCGAGACGAGAAGAGATCATTTGCAGCAGCGTTACGCAGCCTTTCTTGAATGCAACGCTGTCTTTAGTACTCGCTGAGTTGTAAGCGACCGTAATCCCGAGATTCGCTTGTCGGTTCGTATTTGAAGAGCGCTCCAGCTCTCCACGAACTGGAAACTTCTCGTAAAGGTGATACAACGCCCATAGCCAATGGTCCATCACAGAAGCAGCAGTACCCTCTGTCGATCTCGAGCGACTTCGAGCATCATTCGCAGTTCGCCCGATGCTGTAGGATTCACTTTTTAGAGTCACCGCCAATTTCGTTGCAACAATCGTGTGGCTATGCGAATCGATCAAGAACATAGCGTTGCCGTGGACTTGAGAGTACCCACGAGCGCTGGATCCGCTAGGCACATCGATTGAACTCGACTGTGGCAACTCGCGCATGTCGTCGATAGCAAAAAAGCGGACACGAGCGCTACCGACTCGATCGAGGCTTTCGTCTTCCTCAATCCACCCTAACGCAGTGGCATCTTGATTGCACAATAGCCGACTGCGTGAAGTAGGCGAATCAGAACCTCCCGAAAACTTTCGAGAGGTTTGCAGATTTCGCACATTAAGAGACTGCACTGATCCTGTGTCATCGATCATGTGCAGATTCCCGTCCGCGAAGACCGCATCACAGATAGGAAGGGCAAGGCTCGTTCTCGCATGGACATCCACTGATCTGAGTACCTCCATCGAAGTCAGACGCTCGCTTAGGCGATGCAAGATAATGCTACCGTCTGCATAACCGACTAGCAAAGTGCGATCCTTGAAACTATAGTCGCACAATGTTGCGACGCAACTCAACATGCGGATGGGAACTCTTCGAGAGGGCAAGGTCCAGCGATCGTTATTTCCCTTTGCAGAAAAGTCAGCACGATCGATTCGTGTCTTGCCATCGGAGGATGAGACAATAAGAACCGAACGCGTTTGGACAGAGAACACCTGGAGCACAACTTCAGTCGCGTCCAGATCAACATTTCCTAAGGCGTCGAGATGAAACGATGACTGCGACTTCACCGCCCAGAGATTCATTTGCAACCCCGGATCTTGCAACACCTCCTTCGTCAATCGGCAACTAACTGACGCCTTCGCCGACTGATCAACTACAACTTCCAGCTTTCGATCATGCTGCGTGCTCAACCCCCATTGTTGGAGAAGGTTTGAGAACGACTCGCAGACGATCGAACGTTCGAGGTCTTCGCGTTTCTTCTCGAAGGATTTCGTCGCATCTTGCTCCTTAGAGCGCTTTGCAGCATCCTTGAAGTGGCTCAAAACAATTTGGACCTCAGTCCACCAAAGTTCACTCATCGCACTCAGAGGCCCCATCATCCGGTCATGAAAGTCATCCGGAACGGAATCACTTCCGAACAAACCAGTCACCCACGAGGCGATACTCTTCAAAATGCCAGATTTCCTAGCTCGATGGACTAAATCATCAGCACTCATAGCAGGAGCGTTCAGAAGTACGTCGCACAGTTCGGCCTCGTGACCATGCTGATGAAGCCTACAACACAACTGAAGAACCTGCCCGAGGCGGAGTGGCAGGCTCAGAACCATCGCGGAAGATTTCGTTAGGTGCAACGACTTTTCGAGCTTGAGAGCTTCGAGGCTTGCCCGAACTACCTTGATTGATCTCTCCAGGTCAGGAGAAGGACGCAATGTTTCCACGCGGAACACAACTGCTCGTACCGTACGTAGTTCAGCATATCGATCAACGCAAGCTTGATCAATTTCAACTTCCCAGCGTTCTCTGGCTAGCGCGCCCTCTTGCTCAAGCGTCAAATGCATTTCGTCGATTTTGACTTGAGGCCACATGTTCAAGCGTCGAAGCAACGATTTCTTCAATCGTGGATGCCATCCGCGTTCGTACGCTCGTACGTCGAAATGGTTCAAGGAATCAGAAAGCCACTCGCAAAACTCGTCGGCGTCTTCGAACGTCTTCTTCTCCATCACTTTGACCTTCTTCTTCGGGGCCTCCATGATCGCCATCAGAGCAGGATAGCTGCCCTTGACCAGTTCCATGCGGTGATGACCTTCGACAACTTGAGGAATCGGCAAGGCTTGAATAGAGGTTGGCCGTACGTCGTCCTCAGCGTCCAGCTGCTGCTTCACGTGGAATGCAATCGAGTACGACTTCCACTCGCCTTCTTCGTTGACGCCATCGCCGTCCTGCTTTAGCGTCTCAATCATACTCTTGTCGTTCTCCGAAAGACAGAACGTCACTTCTTTCGTCAAGCAAGTCAACAAGCGAAGCAAATACGTCGGCATCGTACGGAGCTTTTCCGGCTCGAAGAACTCGTCCACGAGCCACGCAAAGACCACCACTGTCTGCGGTTCATCCGGAGCTGAGCTCGCGAGCACGACGGCGTACATACCCTGGTCACGCGTAGAGAGTCGGGCTGCCATCCCGCTGTCCCACGCGCGGAGCTATTGGAGATGCGTCTTCACTTGCGCTTGCTTGCCGAAGACACCGGCGACGCGCACTTGAGGCCCGCTGCTCTCCGCTTGCTGGCCAAAGACGTCCGAGCGAAGAAACCTCGCGAGCTCGTCGTCGAACTGCTTGGCCTCGAGCAGCTCAAACTCGAAATCCTTGGGACTCATGCCGCGCAATGCGCCGAGCACGCTGCTGAGCCGCAGCACCTCGAGCTCTTCGAGAATGGGCTTGAGCACTTCGACTTCGTTCTGCGTCTCGGGCTGCAGCGAGAGCACGCGGAAGCAGGCCGCGCTGACGAGGCGCCGAGGTGACTCCCACTCGAACCTCATTTTTCTTCTCTGCTCGCTTTCTCCTTCTCTCCAAAAGCGATTCTCCCAATCCACAACGCGAAGGCGCACGACAAGCACCCGTTAGTGATAGCCGCCTAGAGAGAGAGAGAGAGCCCTCGAGAAGGCAACGGCGCGACCCTCATCCTGCGACACGAAGCCGAACGCTCATGTAACGGGGGTGTCTGCACTCGTCAAAGCGCTGCTCAAGTGGCCTGGGCGCTCTGCCGCCGCGTCGCGCATCGTATCTTGAGGCTACTCACGTCCATTTCCATCAACCAAATCCCAATGTCACTAAGCACAGCAAAGGCAGTATTGTGAGATCCAGGCATTGGAGCTGTATGTGACGTGTGAGGATTAAATGGTGAGGCTAATTCATGTCCTGTGCCTCGTGAGGAGAATGAGTCCATTTGCAATCGCTATACCGGCCCATGGAGACGTGGCTTTATTGACAGCCCGCTTGCTGTCGACGTCGTGACCGTCTTCCAGCTCAAGTTCCATTCGCTGGGCCCGCCACTTGGACACGATGCCAACAGCGCCACTGAAACGCCCGGGTGGAACGCATTTCCCCCAGATGTAGACAGCGCCATCATCGGACACGATTGCAGTGGTATCACCAATCGCTGAGACCAAGTAAGCTCTTGGTAGAGGAGGTGAAGAGCCTTTCGACGGAGAAGAAGCTGATCGTACGTCTGCACCAGAATCCGCATCGAGTTGATCATCCCCTTGATGAGTACTCCTGTCGGGATTGCCATCGACATTCACCCACCAAGGAACTCTTGTCGGAACGAATATGCTTCCGCTATCTGTAGAGGCAGGATCGAATCCGAGCTGGCCTTCCCAGTTGTTGCCCCACGCAAAGATGTAGCCCTTGCTTGTCAATACGACGGAATGGCGATCTCCACATGCCACGTCGAGAATACTGGACAGCATTTTTACCTCGACGGGGTCGTCGACGAATCCGTCGAGAACGGATCCTTGTGGCGATACGCCGAGTTGGCCGTGGACATTTGTCCCCCACGCGAACACCCTGCCATGGTCTGTCAGCGAAAGCACGTGACCCAGCCCACAGGCGACCCGCGTGACGAAAGTCGGATCTGCAAAGAAAGGGAGCCTAGCTGGAGAAACTTTTCCTCGACCGAGCCGCGCAGTTCCCCACCCGTACAACTCGGACGAAGCATCCAGTCCGATCACAAAACGGTCTCCGCATGCAATCTGTCGGATATTAGCGATGTCACTGACCATCTTCGATCGCTTCAGGAGGGGAACATGCCCGAAGCAATCACCTTCGTCTTCAAGAAAGTCAACAACATCGCTTGGGATCATGGACTTCAGCAAACCTTGCTCAATTGCTGCAGCGTGTGATGGGGCTTCAACTGTGGACCCAGCGGGCGCCACGGCTGGAGCGGCAAGAGCGTTCCAACAGTGGACTCTTCGTTCCGTGGCTGCAGCAATTATGCCTCGTCCGACGCCGAACGCTACAATGTTCCTCAATCCCAGGCTGATAACCACTTTTGGTGAGATATCGATTGATGTGCCGTTTACCATCGATGTCCATCTACTTACTCCTCCAGTCTCTCCCCACTAAGATCTTTCAGTGTAGATAGTGGTGGTTTTGCGGAAGCGCGATTGAGAAACTCGTTGCCTCTACCATCGGCGGCATTGTCTTGGTTTGACCCGTTCACCTTCATCTGTGCAGCTTTCTTGCGGACACGATCGATAAAGCACTTACTACCCACAATAACGCTCCCTCCGGCTTTGGTCGAAACCAGGCAATACAGACGCGAGCAATTGGTCACACTTGCAGCCTCAACTCTGGTAGCCACAGGTGAGTGAGACGTCAAGCAACGTCGTGGTAGGCTCGATTTCTTCTCACCTGCTTTGTAGACTGTGAGTTCTCATGCACAGCATGTCCGCATCGTAGCAAGACACGATAATATCGTACACTGGCGATTTTTGGTCTCGAAGAGCCGAGATCGTCGCGGCCTGAGCGGCCGCAGTAGCTGCCGCTTGTCGTTTCCTCTGAGATAGAACCAAGTGGCGTGGAGTATTCTTTTCATATGCGGATGGTCCTTGGTCCACATTGAGGTGATCAGCACCAGAGATCCCGCGACTGGCGTAGTAGTTCGCAAACTGCTTGAGCTGTGCTCGGCGCTTGATTGACACGATTACATGAGCCAGAGGGATGTTGATTGCGGGACAACCCTCCCCATCTGTCGACGACGTTGGATACTGGCTCACTTCGACCTTGTTCGCGGATGATGGCCGCGGCTTCGTTCCCGTTTGTTTGGTGGTGAAGATGACGTTGCTCAGATACATTTTCTTCCACATGACGCGAATGAAATCCGGCTCGTCGAGGGACGTCTGCCTCTGTTTCATGTCGTCGACGAGCTCCTGGAGGTCGCGCTTCGCGTCGCCTGCTGTGAACGGCAGCAACGCATGCTGTAGTTCTAAAAATGTGACACGTCCATGGCGAGCAATCTCCCGGAAGAGATCGCGCAACTCGCCGTGTGCCTTGGTGTACACCGCTGTCTGCTGCGGATCCATCGCTCGTGCGTCGTTTCGAGTCGCAAGTTGTTTCCCCTCTGGATCTGAGCGAAGGGGTCTGAGTCTGATAAAAAGCAACTTTATTGAGATCACGGATTGGTTGAAAAAGTGCGATTTTGGTTGGAAGCGTGTGAACTCAACGATAAAGCGAAGCACCGAACGGAGACAAATGGCGGCGGCGACGACGGAAGGTACGGGCGAGAAGCGTCGACGCTACGCGGGCGGCGTCGACCTCGGAAAGGAAGATCATGTAACTGACATGTTGATTGCCCCGCTAGACGCTGGCGCTCTGCAAAAGCTGCAGGAGGAGATTCAGCAGATCCATGAGAAAGTGGCAAGCCTCGACAAAGGTGTCTCTGTAAGTTGCGCTGTCTTTCCTCTTGGAAAACTGTTTGCTCACATGCACGATACGGCTAGGATGAGTTGGAGACCGAGTCTGGAATGAGCTACTTGCAAGTCAAGAACCACGCGCTCCTCACCTACACCAAGATGGAGCTCTTCTTCGCCGTGCTCAAACTGCAAGCGCCAGACAAAGTCAAAGACCACCCAGTTTTCAAAGAACTCGTGCGCTACCGCACACTCATTGAACGTATCCGGTGGGTCTACGTAATGATAGGCACTCGTTCACCCCTCTCCAGTTGCTGACCTTGCTTACTTGAACAGCCCTCTCGATCGCAAGATGGCGTACCAGGTCGACAAGATGCTCAAGGTCGCGATTTCAGGCGGTGAAAACCTCGACGAATCGCTGCAGTACGCGCCGAACCCCGATCAGCTCGCCGGCCAAGACGGCCAGGACGACGACGAGGAAGAAGAGAGCGGTACGAGTGGAGCCAAGGACGGTATCTATCGTGCACCGCGACTGGCTGCAGTCCATTACGAGGAAGAAGAGCGCGAGGAGATCAAGAAAGCGAAACGCGAAGAGCGCAACCGCAAGCGCCTGCAGAAGAGCGCGATTCTGTCGGAGCTCCGCGAAGAGTTCAGCGAACGGCCGACGGAAATCCTCGCGAGCGGCAGCAGTGCTCTCGACAAGGAGATTGCGAAAGACGAGGCTGAAAAGCGCGAGTTCGAAGAGTCTCGATTCGTTCGTGTGGTCACGTCACGTAAAGATAAGATCCGCAAACGCCAGCGTGAGTCCGAGGCCATGCGAGCCGAGGATATGGGCTCGATTGACAACTTCGCAGCAGTGCAAGACATTCTGTCGCTCGACAAGAGCAAACATCGCATTCCGACCGCCTCATTTGGGCAGACCAAAAGCGCGTCGAATGGAAAGACAGGAGGCATTTTTGCGCATGTTGAAGTCCCGACGGAAAAGAAACGAAAGGTTGGGCGTGGGAACGGACAACCGCCCCAAGTCTCGCGTACTGCGACAACTGCTCCGTTTGGAGGGGGGAAAGCGACTGCTCCTTCGACGGAGTCGACGAGTAAACCAGGTGGTGGCAAGAAGAAGGTTGTGTTCTCGAGTATTTTCTAATAGACTACGTGGGTTTCTTGCGATGTAATGTGGACTCAAGGAACTCTGCCTGATGGATAGCCAAGAATCTCCCAAATTCGTGACGACGAACAGTTCGTCAAGAACTCTTGGTGAAGGAGCCTTCGGGTCATTGGTATAACTACGTCAACTTCGCCACAAAGAAGGGTAGTAAAGCCACATACCGTCGGACTTCATCCACCGACTTTGTCCTCGCCTCACTGCTCAAGGCCGCCAAGAGCAACTTGTTTTGTCGCCGTAGACGAGCCTCAGGGACAGACCCCACGCCTATGGGGTGGGTTTGAAATGAACTCGATTCTTGTGTCACCGGTAATGGAACCCCGGACAGATAGGCCTAGGACAAAAGGGTGTTGGTTAGGATCGTTGTGTTGGTACAGATTGGGCAAGTGGTGAAGTGAAAATCCACCGTTCGATTTATGTGTAGCTGTAGTATATACCAGTGTCAGCATTGATCAATGGCAAGCCCGAAACGTTCTTACCACTGTCTTTCGAACGAGAGGTGTGTGATTCCTTTCGCGACCTAAATAGTCTTCGAAGAAGTGAAACATTAGTTTCTGACAGGCGTTATCGGCTTCGACTCCAGAGGCATATCTTCGTGCGCGAAACTCGGTTAGATGTCAGGTGGCAATTCAATGGACGAGGTGGCTCACAACTCGGTAACTTCAGCAAGCTGGATGAGATTATGCGTGAGATTAGCCACCAGATCCACCAATACATACAAGTGTATCTATCAGCCACCTACGAGTTCTATATCAATCTCACTGATTGAGTCGGCTAAAGCGATGAGGCGAAGCAAGCCGTGCAATGTAGTGCGCCGAACTCGGGGCGACGGGGAACGGATGCCTCGGGTAATATTATATGGCGACCCGTCCAGAAACGACCTTGCCACCTCGCGAGGTAACAAGAACACAATCTCCCACACATTCGCGAGAATGAATGAGGTGTGCTCTTCGTTTGATTCATCATCACAAGAGTCGAGTAAAACTTCAAGTACTCGCTGCACTAGAGTTCAAATTAATATAAGAGTCGGTGTCCTCCGGGGTCATCGAAATGCGGCCAACTCAAACCTGTTTCTAGGCTTAAATGAGCAGCTAGTGCCCGCAGCACCTGTAGTGATTTCTTATGTGAGCAAAATGAGTCCTCACCTTAGTTAAGGGTTGTGATACTTACTCGAACAGCTTCGACCCGACATCCTGCGATCGTGCTGCCAAGCCCCGCATTCAAAATATCGGCTAGTCGGAAGGTGTCTTGGCCAGCGGACGCTTCTACCTCTTGGTACAGCAGCTTCGGGTAATCTCGTGAGAATGGAAGCCACCTCGTGAGCCGAGTCAAGCCTCATCACACCTGCTCGTGGTCGGTTGATGCTGGTGCCTGCTTCAGCACGTATCTCTTCATCAAGAGCGGACGGACGGCGTCAGCAATCCAATTTTCGCGGGAAGAACCCCCGCCATTCTCACCGCAACGATCAAAAGCCTGCAATAATCGTTAATCATCAATGATAGACCTCAACGCCACATCTGTACGCACCGCCACAGCTGTGCTTGATCCTCTTCGACCTTCAACCCATAGCGCGAAAGAAGCGCTGCTATCAACGAACGAACGTCATAGTCATAGAGCACTGTGGCCGCTTGGGCAGCGTCGTGAACTGCGTCGTCATTGATGGCCACATGGTAGAGGATCTCCAAACTGAGTTCGATAGCTTCGTCTTTCTCGCAACCAGCGCTGATTGGCGACATCGCCATCAGATGGCGCACGGCCATCTTTGCACATCCATCGTTCACTCCTTGACCAGAGAAGGCGGCCGAAGTCGGCAGAATCAGTCCACGGAGTGAGATCCCTCAGCAAGCGCGTGATGGCGTGTCAACTCCTCGCACCGCGGTGGGCCGGCCCGTGCCGCTCGTCGTCACCGTCTCCATTCACTTCGGCGAGCCAGCTGCGCAGGTCGGCCACAGACAGAGCGACCCGCGCGAGCACATCATCGTGACCCTGTTCACACACGTAATGGGTGACCAGCGAAGCCGAAAGAACTCGTCCGAGGATGACGACACGTGACTCATCCCCTCGGCGGGTCCGACTGGAGTTGGCGCGCGCACCTTCGCTCGCAGAGCCTCCATGAAGGCCACGCGCAGCTCCATGCGCTTGCGCTGCAGCGTCCTACCGTGGTCCATGGCGCCGATGCCGTTGAAGTTGCACCGACCGGTCTCCAACGGCAAGATATGTCCGTACTTAGTCGAGGGAAAGCAGTATATTGCGTCATAAACACGCGACATGTGTGCTGAGGCGAGTTGAAGTGGGCAATCGAGACATCGAATCGGTCCGACAACGACAGGTCGGCCGCTTCGGGACAGCTATTTCAACCAATCCGAGACGCTTTCGTAAGCTTTAGCCAATCAAAATGTATCGTAAAGGATTTCGTAATCGATGACCTTCATTCATTACGGACGTGATTGTTCCAGCGCGAACCAGGCTAAGCAAGCTGTGAATAGTGAACTCAAGTGAACTGGAGCGCCTCGCGGTGGGTTCGACGTCAGCTGCCCCATCCAATCCTGGATGCCCATCTCTGTCGGGGGATTATGACCACACGGTGTTTCCCTGTTCCGTGTCGTCATAGCAACTTGCTGCATGGGGGACAAGGCGTGGCATCTGGCGGCGCCCGAGTTTATGACCCTGGGGCCGCGAGGCGCTGAGGCATGGCTCTCTCCCCGTTTTATATAGCCGAGCACCTGGCAACTGCCCGACTACAGTAGGATAGGAAAAGCGGAGTCTGGTCGGTTGAGCACCTGCACGACTATACGCTGGTGTTTGTAGGCTCCCGAAATAGCGCTTGATTGGGCTGGTCGGGTGGCGGCTTCTCGTGTGCATCCACGCAACCGCTCGTGGAAAACCGACTGGTACCTAAATGCGAACGAGCATCTCGGCGCCATCCGCAGCGCCGCGCCGCGCTGCCGGACCCGCCGACCCGCTCAGTCGCGTTCAACGCCTCCCGACGCGATCCTTTTTACCTCCTCACGGGCTCTTTCCGTGGCCACGAAACCGCCTCGGATCCGTCCGTCCGTCCGTCCGCCTTTTCCACGACGAACGAGGTTTTAACCCCGGAGATTCGCGCTCCCCAACACAGAGGTTTTATTCCCGGGGTCATAAACACGGAAGGGTCGGCCGACCCCTAGCCCTCGCCGAGTCTGATCAACGCAATCTTGAGCAGACGCTCGTCCCTCCCTTCGCCAAACAACCAAAGCCACCCTACGACACCACGTCGCCCCTCCTCGGTATCGCCCCTCCCTCCGGCTACACCTCTCTCTTTCGCAAAGCCCCATTCCCTAAATTCACGTGAGCAGCTCAAGACTCGACCATGGCCGACAAGCTCCGCAAGCGCAGCGCCGACAGCGATCTCACGATCGCGCGCGGCGCCATGAACGCCGGGCAGAGCGCGCCCGTCTTTCTCCAGAAGACCTACGACATGATTGAGTCGTCGCCCGACCAGGTCGCCTGCTGGGCCGAGAACGGGCTCTCCTTCATCATCAAGAACCCGCGCGAGTTTGCCAAGGTCATGCTCCCGCGCTACTTCAAGCACAACAACTTCAGCAGCTTTGTGCGCCAGCTCAACTTCTACGGCTTCCGGAAGCACAAGAAGGACGAGATCGTGATCAACACGATGGACGACGAGACCCGCAACTGGTGGGAGTTCTACCACGAAAAGTTTGTGCGCGGCAAGCAGGAGATGATGGCGCAGATTCGTCGTAAGACCTACTCGGAGCCAACCTCGCCTGATAAGGAGGAAGTCGAGACGTTGAAGCAGTCGGTCGATAGCCTCCAGAACCAAGTCTCGGACTTGATGAACCAGCTCGGTGATCTCACTTCGCTCGTGAAGAGCCTGCTTCAGGAAAAGCAGAACAGCGCTGTCAACGCGCTCGCGGAGCCTCCTGTGAAGCGTGTGAAGGCGGCTCTACCTCCGCCGCCTGCCTCTTTGCTCCCCCAACCTAGTTATCCTGGTGTCGAATCGTCTGCCCCTTCCGTGAAAACCCAGAAGCCGACCGACGCAGCCCTTCTCGAGTGGACAGAGGCGTATGGCATGGATTACTTCATGAACGAAGGCCGATCTGCCGTAAATCTCTTCGGCGACGATGACGTCTTGAGTTACGAGTGAATTTCGCATACTCCACCCCGGCAACTTCGTAGTGCTGGAGTGTCACTGTCCAACTCCATGGCGTCCATCCGAGGCAGCGCCCGGCCGCAGCCCCCGTTCTTGGCAAAGGCACTTCGTGCTGATTTCGAAGTGCGGTAAGACGTCCACCTCTCAGTCGAAAACAGTTCGATCGTAAGTTTCGACCGGCATCGACCAGACGTCGCTAGGGGCCAGTTCATGTTTGATAGTCCGCCTGATGAAATAATGTGACATCCTATTTATCTCGCCACTCGTCTGTGTTGGTGTCGTTCAATTCCCTCACAACTAGCCCACCACCACGCCGTAAATGGAGAGTTGGCCACCAGCGGCGTTGAACGTGGCCACCGAGGCCTGTCTACTGCAGATTCGTGTCGTCATCGCGGATTTCATCGGAGACGTCCAGAGAAAGTGTATCCATGTCAAATTCGACGCCGGTGTTCTTCATGCGTGAGCCATTTCTGCTCTGCTCGTCCAGCGAGCGTGGGCCACGGGTGGGCAGTGCGATTTCGGGATGACGAGAGCGCCGCCCACTCATCGATTGTGGACACCGCGCGGTTTCTGTTGCACACGCAGTCGGCCGTGAGTGAAGGTGACGTGCCGATCTCTCTGACGTCTCCGCGACGCCATCCTCCCTTCCATGGTGTTCCTTAGCTTACGGGGTTTTCGACGGGGTCATAAACCTTTTTACGGTATGAAGGCTGGTCGATCGTTTAAACTTTAATCAGATGCGTGATCTGGCCGATCAGAATTTCCTCAGGTTCGCTTCGTATCAGTCGTGCGAAGGCTCAAAAGCATGGGCATGGTCTTCCGTCAGCGGTGCTTCTTCCCCTTCCAGGACGGAGCGCCGAGCATCCACAGTCTGCGGGTCAATCCTTCGAAAACGTACGTGTCACGCTCTGGGTCGTGGCGTCTCGACTGCTGAGAAAGCGCCCGTGCCTGCGACAGCAAAGTGCTCGTGACGACCGATCGAAATGTGCAGCAGCTCGGCTTCGATGCTGAGAGTGGGCAGTATCGGTGGGACTTCGTTGCGTTTCCGGATGAGCCGACCGACCAGGTGGATGTGATAGCCAGTGGCGTCATCGCATGCCCTGGTCGCGAGCGGGTCGTGGTCGCATACGCTGAAGTGGGTGACACCAACGACACTCAACCTAGCGAGGCCGCAGTCGACAACGAAGAGAAGCTCTTTCTCAATGTGATCGACCCACGAACCGTGCTAGTCAGCAACGATAATGGACCGCCATCAGTCAAGAGGAAACCAACGCTCACGAAGAAGCACAGCATCGATGGAGAGGCCGAGCTAAGCCAGCAAGACGAATCGCGATACACCGTTCGCTTTGAGCTCGTGGCGGCGCCAACTCTCATCACAAGCATTCGAGCCAAATCGTCAACTATGGAATTCCATGGAGTTATTTTATTTCGAATGGAGTCAATGGTGGCCATCGGTTTTGTGGACGATACTACTGGTGGTAATGAACCAAGCTCCGCGTGCGTGCGGCTCTCCAATGATCAGTTTGCGTCATTCTTCCCCGAGTTTGCCGAGTTCAAACATCCCGTTTTGACGGTCGATGTGATTGAGCTCAAGACGGAAGGTCGGGGATGGATAGCAATGGGCTGTGCGGACGGGTGGGTGAGAAGTGGTCGCTGCTACGAAGTTAAGCGACACTGACGGTGTGACGGTTGATAGGTTTATCCGGGTCTTCTCTGGTAGAATTTTGGACGGGGTGCTTGGGGGTCCTTACGAGTTCCGAGAAACGTATGTTGAAGGTCCAGTCATGTCAGTTTCGCTATTTGCAACAAAGAGGTATTGGCGCTGGTGGCAATTCTGTGAGACTCGTTGTGGTATCTCACGAAGAGCAGCGATGGTCGTTTTGTTTGTAATCTTGTAGCAGCATGTGCAATCGGGCAAGCAGTCGTCTTCGAGGATTTCTTTGGCCAGAAGCAAGGCGAGCCAGTGAAGAAGCAAATGCTGCCAGGATCCGACCAGTATGAGACGATATACTCGGCTCTCGCTGCTGACATCGATCTGGTGCGGAGATTTGTGGGATGCCGTCTCTATCGCCGACTGATACTCACCCCTAATGATTCGACAGGACGGAGAGACAGAACTGCTTATTGGCACCGATGATCAATCGCTTCTTGCATATAAACTCGAGCCCCGGGTCGAGGTGGACACTCCGTCGGCACCGTCGACTCGTTCGTGGACCCTTCTGCCCAGAGAGACGTGGGAGATGCGAGCTTTCGGTGGTATTTACAGCCTTGCCTGGCTCGACCTGAACGACGACGGCGTCAACGAACTCATCATCGCTAGCTCCACCGGAGTCTACGTGTACGAAGCAGATCCTGTCGTCGTGGTCAAGCGAGTCGAAGCCTTAGTGGCGGCTGCTCTCAAGGCGTAGCCTTCCTTCGCTACGCTTGAGCCATTGGTTATAAGTCGGCAAAGTTCAGTATTATTGGTTAAAAAAGAGACAGCCCTCGAAGAGAAAGCGAGATCCCCGTTCCACTTGACGTAGACATGCGCTCGGCCGTGTCGACCGCGCGCCGCTGCGCAGCCGAAGCGACCGCGCTCGCGTCGCGAGGGCCTGGACCCGCCGGTCGCCTGTCTGCGCAGTTCCTCGCGAGTCGCATCCGCTGCCTGTCGCTGGCCGTCGATCGCTCGCACGCGCCTGTGAGCAGCTTCGACACGTCGGTGAAGAGCTCCCCGCCGTCGCGCGGTCTCTTCCAACTGCCGAACTTGTTCGAGCCTCGCGATTTCAGGCGCCTCACAATCGAGGCGCAGGCCATCTGCCAGCAGCTCAAGCACGAGGTTTGTTCTCGGAAGTTGCTGTCGCGTTGGCTTGGATCTCACGACACCATTTCCAGATCTGCACCTCGCCACCCGGTCTGCGCACGATCCAATCTATATCCTTTTTTGCAACGACCAGTCGATGCCATGCATGATCTTGTGTTGATTGACTGAGTTTATCCTTGACTTTGGACTTGTTTTGTGTTGTGTACCTCGACGAGATTTCGAATGTTATCTGCTCAGTCATTGACGCCGCTGAGTTATGTCGGAACGTCCACCCTGACGAGTACGTAATTGTTGAAGGGCACCTATGATTTGGCTTCCTCACGCTAACACACCGGATTGCAGGGCTTATCGGAATGCCGCGAGTGGTTGCTTTACAGAGCTCTCGGACTTTATTCAGAATTTGAACGCAGACGTCGATCTGTACAATGCATTGTACGCTGTCACTGAGGACAAGGCGCTGATGGCATCCTTCACAGAAGAGCAGCAACGAATGGGGATCCTTCTGCGCAAGGAGTTCGAACGAGACGGCATCCACCTATCCGATCGTGGTCGCCGCCGCGTGATCACTCTCCAGAATGAGATCACCCAGCTCAGCATGGACTTCCAGCGGACGATGCACGACTCGCGCGACTTCGTCGAGATCCCTGAGAAGCTGATTCGCCCGCTCCCGCACAGCATTATAGAGGTTTGCGAGCGCAAACTGCTCAACCGCAGCATGCTGCGAGTGCCGACCGATCTCCACGTGATGAACACCGTGCTGAAGTGGGTTGGAGACCCCAGGGTCCGCAAGGAGATGTACATCAAAGGCAACTCGTGCGCCAAGGAAAACCTCGTGGTACGTTTTGGCGCGGGATTGGTATCATGGATGGAGGTTGAGTGGTGTGACTGTAACAACAGATTCTGGACGAACTGCGGAGGAAACGCCACGATCTCGCAGAACATCTCGGCTTCGAATCATTCGCCCACTTCGCTCTAAGGTACCCGAGTTATCACATGGACAATCTCAAATAGCTGTTTTAACTTTCGTTTCTCGTTTCTCATGCCAGCGACCGGATGATGACATCCCCGGACGAGATTCGGACGTTCGTGTCAAACCTCTCCAACAATCTGATGCCTAAGGTATGGGAAAAGTGGTTGTACATTCGTAGCTGTCGTGCTGATGTTGTCAATTGTACTAGGCTCGGGAAGAACTGGAGGTTTTGCGTTCCGCCAAGGAAGCTCACGAGGGACGAGGTAGCTTTTCCTCCACCGGTGGAATCGCAATGTGGGATGTACCTTTCTATATGGGGATGCTCAAGGCACAGAGGTACCGCATTGATGCGCGCGTGCTCGCTGGTTATTTCCCGCTGGAGCGATGCCTTGAAGGACTTGCGCTTATTTGCCGGGAGCTGTTCGGATTAGAGTTAACAGCCTTGCCAACAGACGAACACGAGGTATGGCATCCAGACGTCCAGAAGCTCGGATTGAAAACCGCGCGAGGAGAGATTCTTGGGTTTATCTACTTCGATCTGTACCCACGCGCACACAAGTATAACCATGCTGCTCATTTCACGATCCGCTGTGGTAAGCGCATCAGTGACAATGAATATCAGAAGCCTTTGGTCGCTCTGGTGTGTAATTTCAACAAGCCCGCACCCTCGTCACCATCGCTGCTCAAGTAAGTTCGACTTCGGCGATTGCTCTGAATTCTGTGCCTCATCACTATTGTCATTCTGGTTTAGTCATTCAGAGGTAGAGACTCTGTTCCACGAGTTTGGCCACGCGATGCATTCACTGTTGTCACACACCGAGTTCCAGCATCTCTCTGGCACGCGTGCATCCCTCGACTTCGTCGAGACCCCTTCGCATCTGTTCGAGTACTTCGCATGGGACTACCGCGTTGTACGTGAGTTTGCCCGGCACTACAAGACGAACGAGCCTATTCCGCGCGAAATGATGCACAGTCTCAAGGAGAGCAAGGATATGTTTGCTGCGATGGATGCGCAGACGCAATGCTTGTACTCTCTCCTGGATTTGACGATCTTTGGTAAGCAGCCGCTATCGTACCCGCATGGATCCACGACCCAAGCGTTGAAGGCTCTCCAGAACCAGCACACACTGGTCCCTCACGTTGAGGGCACCTACTGGCACACACGCTTTGGCCACTTGATTGGCTACGGTGCAGGATACTACAGTTACTTGTACGCTCGCGTGTTTGCGTCGGCGATTTGGAACGCACGTTTCCAGGAGGATCCACTGAGCGCCCACGCGGGAAGAGCCCTGTACGAAGAACTCATGAAACGGGGCGGAGCAAGGGACGCCAATGAGATCCTCAAGAACCTCCTCGGCGGCCAGCCCCCGTCGCCTACGAGCTACTTGCACGAACTCGGCATCGGTGAGACCACGATTGCATGATGTGCACGAGGAGAAACCACACCCAACAAAAGTCAAACGCCTTCCATTGCTAATAGATAGATGGATAGTCACGATGTCGATCCGGTTGGTCGTAAGATGGCTTCTTTTGTGGGGAGTAGAGTGAGAGACTGACGAAAGTTGAAGTTGTGGCCGACTACGAACTGGCATGCGAGAATCCAGACTATTGCACGACGCAGCACGGCGCGCATCCGCCTTTCTGGACTTCATCTGCAGCGAGTGACTCGGGATCGTGGCCGCCAGTCTTTGTTGTGGAGGAGGAGACGGTCGACGCCGTGCCTGTCTTGGACGTCGCCTTTGACGCCCGCTCATC
Source organism: Pythium myriotylum (assembly GCA_023091665.1). Lineage (NCBI taxonomy): Eukaryota > Oomycota > Peronosporomycetes > Pythiales > Pythiaceae > Pythium > Pythium myriotylum. The sequence continues at coordinate 1,428,891 of JALJCQ010000009.1, forward strand.
GCTCGAGTGGTCGTCGAGCGCCGAGGACATGGATCCTGAGCGACTAACATCTGGAGATTTCTGGGTGACAACGCCTCCAGCCTGGCGCCAGAGCAAAGCCTGGGAATGTAATATGGTCAGAAATCAGTTCCCGCCCGCCTGGCGCAAGTGCGTGCGAAAAGGCACGTACATCGACCCAAAAGGCGGCCTCTTCGTGGGATCTCGCCTTGATGGTATATACACGTTCATTGAGCTCGATGGTGAAGAGCCCGGGGCCGTCTACACGCGCACACACACACAGCAAGGCGGCACTGGTGAGCGAGTGGCCTTGGTCAGATCGATGCCACTAACACGGGTCCCACTCACCGCTCGAGTTTTCGTTGAGGAGCGCGATGGTGCCGACCTGCGGCAGGTTGAGCGCGGCCAGCAGCTTCTGTCCCTGCTTCTTGTAGTACGTGAGGAAGCAGCCGTTGGTCTCGAACCAGCGCTTCTGCCACTTGCCGTCGCGGGTCTTCTTGAAGAGGTACCCGCGCATCTCCTCTGCGCACGAGAGCCCGCGTGAGCGCGCGCGTCCGAGCCGCCGCCGGCGTCACGCACCTGTCTTGAAGTTGGTCGGCAGCGCGCGCGAGCTCTTGCTCGCGGTCGACGACGACGGCGAGCGCACGAGCCGGGCCTTGTCGTCCATGGTGGGCGCGGGGGAGCGGGCGGCGGGTCCAGGGGCACGCAGGAGGCTCGGGGAGCGCCGCGAGTGCCTTTCTTAGGTGTGCGGCCGTCGCGACGGTGGCATGCAAATACCAGGCCGCCGTCAGTGCGTCGGTACCCAAAGGGGCCGTTTTGAGAACGTTTATTTTAGGGCCGACCTGGAACCGCGGCCGTCTCGAGGATGGAAATTCAGGACGGGAAATTTCACCCCTCCCACTGCAGTAGGAAACAGAGAATGAAAGACCTACGAAGGGAGGGATGACATGGAGCACGTCAATCGCATTGCACGAAGAACGACTCGAGCGGCTGTATCTCAGATCGGCACGGTCCTGGAAAGCGCCGCCGAGAACCCGTCTGCTCTGTGGAAGGCAGTCTGAATCACGACGGGTCGGACCCGTGGAAGCCAGCCGAACCTAGATAAATCAGGTCATCCTAGAAAGCCCCGTCCTGAGTTTTTCGATGGATCGATGATCACAGGGCAAAGCGAGCTCTCTATCACATAACGCAGGTTGAAGCCATGCACCCTGAGTCAACCGTAGTGGGCGTCGTTCTGGATGAGCACGAGGATCTCGTCGATGCGAGCGCGGTCGAGGAACGGCTGCATCTGCCAGGAGGCGATGTAGAGCGTCATGGTGTCGTGCTTGGTGCAGTTGGCCATGTCGGCGGCGACGAGCGACTTGGCGACCAGCTCCTTCTCGAACATGGCCACGAGCTCGAGCAGAAACGACTCTGGAAAGTGCGCGAGCTCAGTCGACCGAACTAGACGCAGTCACTTGGCGCACGCACCGTATCGTAGTCGTAGCTTCTCGTCGATCTTTTTGCCGTGTTTGGACGTGTCGACGTGGAGCAGATCACGCATCCGCACCACGATCGAGCCCTGTCGTCATCACCGCCCTTTCGTTGAGCGCCCGGTGTCACGGGCGACTAGAAACACACGCACCAAGATGTCGATGTCGTCATTCAAGCGCTTGCGGCATCGGTGGACGAGTTCGTGGAGCTGAGACACAGAAGTGTCATGAAGAGGCTCGTGAGACCGAGAGAGACAGACAGACAGAGAGCGCGAGGACGTACCCGTGAGAGCGCCCTCTCCTGTAGAAGGATGCAGTCCGACAGCGCCCCCCAGTGCTCTCCATCTAGATACCTGCAGCACCCACGACGTCAGAGTCGAGACCCCGTCCATCCATTCCCGGCTAGCAACTCACGTGGTCTTCTGAAGGCTATCGGCGATCTTGGTGAGGTTCTGCTGCGCCTTTGTGGTCGTCGCATGCCACTCGTGCTCCAGCTTCTTCCAGGATGCGAGCCACCAGCACGCGCTGCCGTCTCGAGCCTGCATGGCTGCTCGCGTCCTCCCACTCCCATCGAGCCAATCCTGCCTCCATTAGTAGCCGCTCCATCTGCTTGTGATAGTTGATGACCTGACATAGGAGATCAAGTTGAAGTGGATGGTGGACTGATCATGGATACGTTTATGCAGGCGGCGGCGTCATCGCCTCGCGCGGCGTGATGACGCAGCGTCATGCAGCGATGACGCGTCCACTCGACCAGAGCTCCTCGAAAATGAGCGAGGTGGCTTCACGCGCCGCCACCAAAAATGAGGCAGTTGAAGTTGCCGGTCTCTCATCATCCTGTCACACCCCTGTCTAATCACCATTACTGACGCTGGTGCCCAGTCGCGACACGCCCATGCGGATGGCGGCCCACGCCCCAACCCCCGAGTCGCAGGTGACGGCGGCCTCGGGCTCGCGATGACACGGCTTCGTTTCTCCACCCACGGATCTTTTTTTCAACGACGTCAACAGCGCACTTTGGACGTCGTGGCTTACTCCAAGCAGACCCAACCGGGCGAATCTCCTCGGGCAAACAAGATCTCATCGTGGCGGCCGCGGGGCTGCGAAGAGATAGATCCTGGGCCCTTCACTTCGCCGACCCTCCTCGTCCACCACGCTGGACCCAACGACGACGGTTGGGCGTGTTGGGCCGGATGATGCAGGCGATGATGACTACCACAGTGTATGTACAGTACAGCACGTTGAATCACGGGGGAGAGGGGGCCGCCTCAACTGCAACCGGTGGAATCTTTCCAGCAGCTCCTCGTTGGATAAGATCGCGAAGCGGAGTCTTCCTACGGTACAGCACCGCCACCCGATCCAATGGAGGATCGTGTACGCAAAGCGTGGATCTTTGTGGCGACGGCCACGGGGCCATGGGGGGCGGCAGTCAACCGAGCGCGCCGATCGGCCTGTTACGTCGGTCGCGTCATTCCCAGGCTCGAGTTGTCACCGGCGGGGAGAAAGTCAGTCCAGTGGTCGACGGGTTGTAGGCTGCCATTCGGTGATTGGACAAAACCAGCGGTGAGTTCCCGCCACCAGCAAAAGATTGATCAGTCCGGGTGGGTTTGCACTTGGACAATCGAACCCATGGGTTTCACGGTTTAATACAAATACCAAGTAATTATCGACCCGAAGGGCGCGTAAACGGGCCAGCGGGCGCGAGTCATCCCCCGTCGGATGCGCTGCCCACCCACGACCACATCCCCTACCCCTTTTGCCCGTCACTCCATTGGCGTGACATCACACTCCCCAGCCGCCGCGAACGTTCTTGTCTTTAGTCCCTCCGTGGGGCACTATTGGCCGCCGCTCAAGAGAAAACGTTTCGGTCAACACTCCCCAATCTCATTTGGCTCATTGCTGCCCATTGGTGCCACCGGCGCGAGCTCCCTCGGCCGCCTCTCGCCGCCGTCGCTCTCTCTCTCTCGCTCGCGTCCCTCGCGCGTGTCTCTCGCTCGCCCGTGGGAGCCGCTCGCGCCGACCCCGAGACTCCGCCGCGGTCCGCGCGGGTTCCTCACGCGCCGACGGCCGCTCGAATCTTGGGCCATGAGCTCGACGCTGCCGATCACCGAGCAAAAGCTGGTCTACACGTACACCATGACGCCGCCGTCGCCCGCGAGCTCAGCGCCGGGCTCGCCGCAAGCGCCGCCGCTCAAGGCCCTCGCGCCCTCGAGCCCGTCGCACCAGATCCTCCAGATCCAGCGGCTCAAGCTGCAGTCCTCGAACGCGCGCGCGCCGCCGCGAGTCAACTCGAGCGGCCTCGCGGTCGGCAGCCACAACGAGCCCGTGCGCAACCCGATGGTCATGGTCTTCATGCTCTTCTCGGGGCTGCTGCTCGCGCTGCTGCTCATGGCGTTTTTCGCGTACGCGCCCTTCCTCTGCGCGTCCTGGCTCGCGCTCATGTACATGGTCGTGCTCTACCTCACGAACGAGCGCAGCTGGTGGTGGCACGACGCGCAAGAGTTTGAGAACCGATTCTGGACCATGACCGCGTTCCTCTTCAGCTCGGCCGTGTTCTACATCCACGACTCGCCCCTCGCCGTCGGGCGCTGGAACTCGTCCATCGCCATGTTCATGGTGCTCGCGTTCACGTCCAGCGTCCACTTTTTCGACCGGTTCATCCACCGCAAAGAGATCAGCCGCAAGCCGCGGCTAAGGCAAGCTGTACGTTCCCTTTGTCGTTGCGTTTCTCGCTCCTTTGTACTGATGGACCGACTACCTTTGCGGTTCTTGTCGCCTCTCTTGTAGCCTGAACTGCAAGCTCAAAACCTATTTAAATACAAGGCCACGGCCGAAGAGAAAGCCAACCTCGTGTCCGAGTGTGTGGCCTGCATCGATCGCATGGTCTTGCCCTCGACCATCAACAACTTCATCAATCTGGCCCAGGTCAAGACCCAAGAGCAAAAGATCTTCCGCATCCTCGCAGGCGCCTCCAAGGACGAGCTCAACTACATTGTCAACAACATCAAACTCGCGCTGCTGTTCTACAAGGTCAAGGACCACTCCAAAGTCCGCTCCGACATGAGCCGCACGCTGATCCTAGATCTGCTTTGCTCAACTCGGCTCGCCGATCTCAGTGTCACGTCTCGAGCGATCATCTTGGACGCGCTGATGGTAATGAAGATCTCGGCACATCCGATGAGCGAGAAGTGGGTCCGCAACATCATTTTGAAGACCACTCGAGACGATCTTAGCAACTTGAAGACGTACAGCGACGCGAAGGGAGACTTCCACAGTATCCACAAGCTCATTTTCCATGATATTCGAGATGAGAGTATCCGAAAGGACATCCTGAATCATATCCGCCGTGAGGCTAGCGTGCAGATTGCTCACATGAACCTCGGCACCAAGGCAGCAGCGAAGCGGCGCCAACAGGCGTGGCGCAAGGTGCTCAGCGATGTCGATGATACGCTTTACTCCTCAGGTGGACGGTATCCTGCCGGCCTCGACACCCGTTACCCTCGTCACGCGCTCTACCCTGGCGTGCTCCCCTTCTATCGCGAACTCGACATGGGAACGGCCGGACCAGATGACTGGACGGATGATCGAGTCGGCAACCTCGTGTTTCTGTCCGCCCGTCCACACGTCTACAAGGACATGTCGGAGAAAAAATCGTATGCGAAGTTTGCTGCGCTGTACGAGAACAAGGGCATGCACACTCTGCCAACGATGCTCGCTGGCAGCCTCAAGTCGGGCCGTGCGTTCATGGTTCAGGGCGATCTCGAACCAATGGCGATGAAGAAATTCGAAAACTTCGGTGAGTACTATCAGCTGTATCCTGAGTTCACCCATGTCTTCGTTGGTGACAACGGCCAAGGTGACGTGCGTGCTGCCGAGCTGATTGTTGAGAAGTACGGATCGGGGGCACTGGAGGCTGGGTTCTTCCACCTCGTTCAGCCGATTGACCAGACTTACGGTTACCGCTCGAAAGAAGATCTCGAGAAATGGCGCAAGATGAACATTGTTTTCTTCAACACCTACGCAGGCGCCGCCGTGGAGGCTTTCCATATGCGTAAACTTCGGTTGGCTGGTCTGAAGAAGGTGTGTGAAGCTGCGGTCAAGGACTTCGAGGACTTGGACACATGGCCGACACCTGGAAGCCGTGAAAGAGTGCGCATTCTGTTGAACGATGATCTCGAGCGCGCCAACAAACTGCTTGTTGCTGGCAAGCTGGAGCCAGTGCGCCTCGTCATTCGCCCTCAAGTCTTCAAGATTAACACGGATGTTCGCACCCCGTTTGGCAAGGGAATTGTGCGAAAGTACCGAGGCGTCGATGCAATCTATCAAGTCGACTTGGTGGATTTCAGCAGTGTACGCAAACGCCGAGCTCAAGGCTTTTTCACCGAAGAGAGCCTTGTGCCATTCGTGGTTGGAGACCTCTCACCAATCGCGAAGAGCCCCTTGAAATATGTGAAGGCGCGCAAAGCTCCGCTAGAACGTATCTATCCTCCACACACGCCAGTCACGACGCCGTTTGGAGACGGCCGTGTCGTGAAGTTCCGCTCAGAGGATGAGATCTACGTGGTCTCGATAGAAGGCAGTGCCAACTCTATGCCAATGACGGGCTACTTTGCCCCCGATGCGATCTACCAGGCCAAGCGCCTGAGCAATGAATCCGATAATTCGTCACCTCGCATGTTTGCTGGTGTGCGCTCGAGTATCGGTTATATTACCAAGCGACTCAGCACGTTCGTACCAGGATCCGCCGGTCCGAAGCCGCTGTACAACGTCGGTGCTGCAGTTGAGACTCCATTTGGACGCGCGTTTGTGTTGCGCATGCGTCCTGAGGACCGAGTCTACGAAGTTCAGCTTCTCCGAACGGATATGGACAAGGCCGTCGTCTTGATCCAAGAGAGCGCGTTGCGGTTTGCTCTCGTGTCCCCGTCTCGAAGCTTCTTCTCTCGACTCGGACTGGTTGGATCGAGCAAAGGAACGAGCACCACGACCCCGTCAGGCGAGCTGGTCATCTCGATTCTCGAAGGGTCTCCAGTGGCAACACCGTACGGCAAAGGAGTCGTGCAGTCGTACCGCCCTGATGACCAGGTTTATGAGGTCGAGCTTTCTGACTGGGTGCTCGCTAAGGGGCAAACAGTCACGGCCTTCCTCACGAAGCAATATGTCCGCGAGATCATCACTACGATGGACGGGATGCCTACTTTGTCATTGTCCTCCAAGGTAGCCTCCCAGGATCAACCTCCATCGTCGACCGGTAGCGGCATCTTCCAGTTGTTCCGCTACGGCTTCAGTAGCTCCACACCGGCTCTTGTTGTTCCGTACGCGGATGAAGGCGTATCCCGCCGAGTCGAGACGCCATTTGGTGTCGGCATCACGACTATGGCGAAGCCATACAATGGGTGCGTCCGTGTGACGATGACTGCGCCGCATCTTGCAGGTGTGGTTGCTTATGTTCAAAACACCGAACTCACCGAGCTGCCGGCCCACGTTCGCCGTAACACGTTCGAGTTGCTGGGGTACCCGTTCAGTTATCTGCGTGGCGGCTGGAACTCGACCGCGCCGTCTGAGAACGGGTCTGTCGTCGAGCGCACGATTCCGAAGGGTCCTGCGTTCAGCGTTGGCAGCCTCGTCGCGACGCCGTTCGGACAAGGCCAAGTCGCGTCCTACCGCGCGCACGACGCTGTGTATACCGTGCATATCAACGGCATCAGCGGCCACTTCCAGGCAGCGGTGTTGGCTCATCCTGTACGTGGTGAGATTGGGTCTCCCGTGTCGACGCACTTTGGCTCGGGCCTGCTCGTCGAGGTGCGTCCGGAAGACGGCGTGCACGTGGTCACGCTTCGCCATGCGCTCATGGACAAGATGGAGATCCGCGGCTACTTCCAACCAGTCTCGGTGCTCAAGGCCATCAAGGCCGCGCGTGGAGACGTGGTGCAGACGCCGTACGGCAAAGGCGTGGTCGTGAGCTACCGCGCGGCCGACGAGTTCTACTGCGTCGCCCTCGAGTGGGACCTCAAGGGCCGCGGCCACGTCTCGGCCTACATCCGCGCAGCCGACATCGTGCGTGCCGGCCCCGTGGAGAAGTCGTCCTCCGGCTGCTTCATCATGTGAGCTTTCTTCTTTTTTGCTTTTTTGTTGTGCACATCGATCTCCTGCTCTGGTTGCAGTCCGAAAACACGAAAACAAAACACGAAAAACATATATAAAGGGAAAATTGCGAAAAAAATATTTTTGAAAACACGCAAAGTATCTTCAACTTCAACATACTAATGGCATTGTTCCGAATAGCCTGAATAGTCCGAACCTATCCCTAAATCAAATCGACAATCTAAAATCGTGTTTATGAATCCGAGGCACGCGGTCTTGTCGGGCGAGAGTCTCTCTCTCTCTCTCTCTCTCTCTCTCTCTCTCTCTCTCTCTCTCTCTCTCTCTCTATCAGCCCAATGCTCGATTCGCTCGCCCTCGTCCTTGCCGGGAGATCCCAAGACACGTTTCTCCTCTCCAAGCGCTTTCTCCGCCTGAGACGCATCCCGTATTACCACCATTCCCCTCTTGGAATGACTGTACTAGGTGCAACAGCGACAAGACCTTGTCAGCAGCTATTTTTCTCCTCACATTCTCATTCGCGAATCCCCCGTGAGCCACGCAAGCCTCTCCATCGTCCTCATGGCCGATCTCGTCGCTGTTGCCTTTGTCTGTCGCCACCAGCCGCGGCTCGCAGCCCACGGCCATCGACTCTCAACGCTGTTGGACGCGTCGCCGCGCTACTCACGAGCTCAGGCGCTGGCCAGTGGAAGCGTTTCGCTGCTCCAGCGAGTGCTGGCGCGCGAGGCGTCGACGGTGGAGCCCTTGGAGCTCCAGCACTGGACGTGGGCGACGCTCAAGCGAGTCGTGCGGGACTCACCGAGCCTCCAAATCGTGCAGTGTCTGCTCAAGTTCGTGCACCCGAGCCGCTCGCTCTGGGACGTCGTAGGCTGGGCTGTCCAGACGAAGCACATTACGCTGTTTCAGTGGTTGTACGCCCACGCTGCGACCCAGCAGCGTCCGACGCAAGAGATCCAGGACGTGCTGCTCCACGAGGCTGTAGTGGCTGGGGAGATCTCGATTCTTCGGTGGATTCTCGACCACCGAGACGCCAAGTCTGCGAAGGTCAAAGCCAAGCCCGTGGACCTCGGCGCGATCATCAAGGGACTCTCCGCCTCCACCGTATCCCAGTGGGTGATCGTCGATCTACTCGTGGAACGACTAGGCGTTCTACCGCACCGCTCGCTGCCTGTGCTGGCCGCGAAGTGCGGACGCCTAGAGACGCTTCGCAAAATTCGACAGCACGTCTCGCCAACACCGGTGATCGGCGTCGCAGCCTCGAACGCCGCAGCAAGTATGGGCCACTTCGACATCGTCGACTGGCTCGGTGTGTCGCCTACAAGCGATGCCATCGACGACGCCGCGTTGGAGGGAGAGGTCGGCGTGCTTCAGCAGCTCCACAGCCGCTTCGGTTGTGAGATTACACCTGTTGCCGTGCTGCGTGCGGCCGACAAGGGCCACCTGACGTCGCTAGAGTGGATGCGGGATACCTTTGCCGCCAAACCCCTCTGGAACGACCTCGATGGATTGCTCATGCCGGCATTCACGGCGGCCGTCGAAAGAGGCCACCTCGGCGTCGTGCGTTGGCTCTACGAGACGCGGCTACGGGAGCTCTTGGGCTCGAAAGAGCCAAAGGAACGCCGCATCGTCAAGGCCGCGAGCGTCTACCTCGCCTTCCAGTATAACCACTTGCCCGTCATCCAGTTCCTTCACACGCACGGGCTCATGGATTGGGACAATTGGGAAGGCGGAAACGCCGCGTTCTACTGCGACCTCCCGACCATCCTCTGGCTCCACGGAAACGATCTCATGGGCGAGCCGCGAAATGAGCTCACGAGCGCTGTCTATGCCGGACGTCTCGACTGCATCGAGTGGATTCTGGCGAACCGGCCAACCGAGCCGGCGACCTACGCGGTTGAGTACGCGGCTCTTCATGGCCGCATGGACGTGCTCGCGCTGCTGCTCCGCCATGGACTCAAGGGCTCGTTTCGAGCCATCGACTACGCGGCGTCCAAAGGCCACATCGAGATTCTTCGCCACCTCGTCGCAAACCGGCAGACTGCGCTCGCCGACGAGAATAACGAGGCCTCGGTGACTGCAATCCACTCGGCGTGTCTAGCCGGCCACTTGGAAGTCGTCCAGTTCCTTACAGAGAATCCTGTACGAGGAGGCACCTGCACGACAACAGCGATGGACTCGGCGGCCAGCAAGGGGTTCTTCGAGATTGTCCAGTACCTCCACGAGCACCGGCGTGAGGGCTGCACGGTCTTCGCGATGGATTCGGCGGCAGCAAATGGTGACTTGGCTATCGTGAAATTCCTACACGAACACAGAAGTGAAGGTTGCTCGCCCGCAGGACCGGAGGGCGCCGCTGTGAATGGCCACTTGGACATGGTCAAGTTCCTGATCGCCCACTACCCCCATGTGTACACTCCGAAACTAGTCCAGCGAGCACGAGCCAAGGGCGAACTGGAGATCGCACTGTGGCTTGAGCAGTCGAGTGCAGCACTCGCGATTACCTCTCGGCGTCAGAGTCGCTCGGCGAATGACTCGTTGCTGCCGCCCGCGACGCCGATCGTCGTGTAGGTAACGTTCGAGTCAGAAGGTAATAGACCAATACACTCTTGAATTACGTCAATCGCTGGAAGTGACCGGTTCAAATTGCTGGAGCGTGCGCTTCAGTCGATAGCCGTTCGCGAAGTCGATCGCTGCGCCGACCTTCCGATCGGACTGCTGCAGCTTCGTGATCAAAAGCCATGGATTACGATCGCCCTGGCACTTGAGCCAGATCGCGTTGAGCTTTTTGTCGAAAAAGAATGCTCCAGGGGCGAATGCGGTTTGTCCGAGATCTGAGCAGACACGAGCTTCTTCTTCTTCGACTGGCAGATGGGTTTCCGTCATTGAACGAGTCCGCAAAACGTCGAAGTGGACGCCTACGTACCATTGGCGATCTCTTCTGAAGTAGGGCGTCGCATCTCGACGAGCTTCACATCTTTGTCTTTGAAGTGGACGCTTACTCCGACGCTGTCACTCAGCGCTTGCCATTTCTGATCAATCCCACGGTTTAGGACAGAACACGACTTCACTCATAATGAAAGAATGCGTACATGATAGATCTCGTCGGCAGACTCATGGAGCGTCAGGAAGCCATCCTGCAGCTTCAGCTTCGGTGCGTGACTTGCGGTTGCGTCGTCTTGCACCACTGCATGCTGCTTGCGATCGCGAAGGTTCCGAAGCGTCTCGAGAACGCACTCGGCTCCGCGCTCTGCGAGAAGTTCGGAGAGCGGTCCGAGAGTAATGGCTTCTGGAATCGCTACTTCAGTCTGCAGCAGAATGCGCCCCACATCGAACGCGCGAGGATCGATCTCGATGACCGAGATGCCAGTCGACGAATCGCCGTTGAGCAGCGCGTGGTGGATCGGCGCGGGGCCGCGGTACTTGGGCAGCAGCGACGGATGCATGTTGATGGCTCCGAGTTCCAGGTTGTCAAGCAGATGTGGGTGCAGGAAGTATCCGAATGAAACCACGACGCCCACGTCAAATCGCTCCCGCTCCAGCATCTCGGGTCGCCACTGCTTCAGCGACTTGCTGCACGACGCAGAGCCAAAATGCCTGAGTTTCTAGATACAGAATCCTCAACCCTCACAGCCACGTACACTTGCGGTGGCGTGTGGACCACCTCGAGCCCATGCTTGGCCGCGAAGCGCTTGACCGGCACGGGCGAGAACCCGTCGGCCTTGCCGCGGCCTCCGCCGACCTTGCGGTCGGACGGACACACCACGGCGATCTCTCGCACGAGGCGCTTGCTCGGGTCGGCTTCCTGGCTGATTCAGAGAGCCCGTGAGCGTGTTCCGCGCGGCTTCTTCTTTCCGTCGCGCGCGAGTCGGTTACCTGTTGGCGTGGAGCGCGCGCAGCGTCGCGAGCGAGACGTCGTCCGTGCCGAAGAAGAGCACGCGGAACGGCGGCGACGCCGCGGCAGACGAGGCGGCGGCTCGCGCGCCGCAGAGCGCAGCGTGGCGCACACGCACACAGCCGCGCGTCGCCAGTCGCAGCATTGCTCAATTGTGTGGCGGAGCTCCTGAGCAGCTCCGGTATTACTAGATTGCGTGGACCATCACTCCTACACAATAAAAAAATTGCGGCTCACCAATTTCCAAAAAAAAATGATTGTTCATAGCTCCCCAATAGACAAAAGGGAAATGGGAGGACAGCAGCGAGCTTGCGTCCGCTCGCGGCAGAGATGCGCAGTAGGCGAGGCGCCCGGCTCAGGCAGCGCTGCCGAAGACGACGACGACGCGCTGGCCCGGCAGCGGCGCCGCGCGCAGCATCTCGGCGTAGAAGCAGCGCGCCGTGCGCACGCCGCGCAGGTGGAGCACGAAGTTGATGCCGATGACGAGGCCCATAAATAATCCGAGGTGCTGCTCGTCGTAGCTGTAGGTGGTGCTGTAGTAGACGTCGCCGTCGTCGCCGCCGCCCTTGTTGCGCGACGAGGTCGTGGTCGAAGACGACGAGAGGAAGAGCAGCAGGAGCGCGCAGTACCAGACGTTGAGCACCAGCATGCTCATGTTCATCCAGAGGTAGGCGCGCACCCACTTGGCGTGCGCCGCGAAGATGGGCGGGCGCGATCCGTAGTAGCCGAGAAAGCCCGTGAGCACGCCGAGCATGCCGAGGAAGAAGGGCTGCAGGAAGAAGAACGTGCAGATGTAGTAGCAGAGCATGAAGCCGGCGGCGTAGCGGCACTTGTCCATGTACTCGAAGAACGGCGGCGGCGGCGGCATCTGGCGCATCTCGGGCAGCAGATGCGGCGCGACGGACGAAGGCGCGGCCGAGAGGTTGACGACGGTCGGCGGGTACTGCGGGTTCCGGCTGTGCTGGCGCACGCCGTTGACGACGGGGATGTTGCTGGCGTTGTGCGCGAAGGCGGCGCTGTGGGTCGCGGGCCGCGCGGCCGCGATGGGCGGCAGCACGCCCACGGTCGGCGCGGCCGAGGCGCTCGGCGTCGCGACGTAGGGCACGGAGGACTCGTCCTTGTCGGTGGGCATGGCGGTTCCAGACTGGCTGCTAGGCAGTCGCCGCCTGGGGTGGGGGTCCCAAAGGCAATCTGGCGACATGTGGGGGGTTTGTAGCCAATGAGAGGGTGGAGAACGGCATTTATAGCCAATCCCAGCGTGGATTCAGAGCATGTCCCAACTGCTCACACGAGAGATTCGGACCGAGAACCCCTCCCAAAGCACCAAAATCCATGGAATTCTTGACATTCTCGACAGGGTGATCTCAGATACTGGTTCTGAGGACGCATCAGAGGTGTGGTCCACATATCCCCAACAAGAGCTTGAGAGCATCGACGTGGCCGGCACTCCGGAGCTCTTCAGCAGGTCCGGCCGCCATGTACTCGGTCTGGACGCGCCTCAACGCGCTGGTCTTCGCGTCGCTCACGGCGCTCGCCTTCATGTGCACGCTCACGGCCGTGACCACGTTCTGGCACGAGTCGCAGCCCGTCGTGCGCCAGCTCGCGCTCCACAAGCTCCAGTCGCTGCGCCACTACCGCGACAACACGGACCGCGCCACGCTCTCGTTCGACCTCGACGCCGGTGCGCCTCCTCCCTTTCTGCGCATCCCTCGATCTTGCTATTTGCCCGCTGCGTGGCTGACCTTGTGGCTCTCGCTGTACCAGATCTGAGCTCGGTCTTCAACTGGAACGTCAAGCAGCTCTTCGTCTACGTCGTGGCCGAGTTCACGACGCCGTCCAACGCCGTCAACCAAGTGGTCGTCTGGGACAAGATCGTGCGCACGCGCGAGGCCGCCAAGGCGCTCCAGTTCCAGAATGAAGGCGTCGAGTACTTTCTCGCCGACCAGCACGACGAGCTGCGCGGCGCCAACGTCACGCTGCGCCTCGAGTGGGACATCATGCCCGTCTGCGGCCGACTCTTCGTGCACGACCAGGGCCGCGCGTCGTTCGTGCTGCCCAAGCAGTACCTCAACAACATGCCCAAGCTCAACCACTAGAGCAAAGCGTCACAGAGAGAGAAAATGTATTAGGCAGGTTTCACTGCTTGACAGGAAATAAATACGACAACAGCAGGAGTCATTTCCTCTCGAACCTCGCGCGCATCGCCGCCACACCCGTGAGCACCGGCTGGTCGACCGGAGCAGCATAGGTTTCAATGACACCCGGCCGCTCGCCCACCAGTGCCGGTGCAGTCGTGGCCCCACCGTTCGAGCCCGGGCCGTTCGAGAACTTACCGTCCGAGACAATGCTCCTATTGCTCGAGGTCTTCTTCAGTTGTCCGAACGTTGGCGCCGGAGGCTCCTCCTGCGTCGGGATCGCGGCTGACATACTTGCACGAGCAGCTTGCTCGAGGTTCCCTGAGGCCTCGCGTCGCTTCTTCATTTGTGCCGCGATGGTCTTGATATGGTCCATCCCTGTTGGCTTGTTCGTGGAGGCTCCGAGCGCAACGATCGGCGACTGTGCAACGTGGAAGTTCGGCGGTGGCATGTCCCGGACGCTGCTAGTCTCGATTGCGGCGGCTGACCGCGCCTTGCCATGCCGCGTGAACGATCGCCTCCGGCTCTCCACCTCGTCGCCCAGCATGATCGATGCGTCGTCCATGCTCTGCTTCCGTCGCGTCGTACCAGCATCTTCCGTTGACGATCGCGAGCTTGCCGACGCCGTGGATGAGGCACGAGGAGGGAAGCCTGGCAGCGGTGGGATCGCATCGCTCGCCGATGCTGGCAAAGCTGGTGATGCCGATGCCGCTGGCGTTGGAGGTGCCGCGGGCGTTGGAGGCGCCGCCCAGACATCGTGCTCCTCGCTGGATCCGTTCGCTAGCAGCCGCTCGTTGAGCGATTGGCCGCGCAAAATGCGCAGACTATCGTTGAACTTGCGTGAGTTCTTCCTCGATTTGTGTTTCTTGCCCTCACCGTCTGGCGTGGCAGCACCTTCAGGAGTTGTACCGAAAAGATCTTCCCAGGACTCTTGCGGACCCTCCGGTGTTGAGTTGCTTCGCTTAATTGATGACAGAATCGCGTCTGCGCGAACCTTCATCTCCTCGATGTCCTTGACCGATCCTGTATTCTGCGACACTGTAGTAGGCGTAGTCGAGATCATCGATTCAGCGAGCAGACGCGAATCGGAGTTGGTTGACGGTGTGCGCGAGCGGAACACCTTCAGCTTTTCGCCGCCATACATGCCGCCGCAGAGATACGTCCAGTCAGGCAGCGTCATCGACGTGAATTGCACTTCTTCGCCTTGTTCATCGTGGCGCGCGGGCACCGAGTCGTCGATGTCGAGTGAATTGACCGACTGCAGCAGCGAGATGCGCTGGTCCTCGGACACTTCATACGCGAAACACACGTTCTGCACGTACTGCTGGATCTGGCGGCGCGCAAATCCAAAGGACTGGAGGTTGTAAATGAACGATGTGACCTGACCAAAGACCATATTGTGGACCTGCAGCACGAGCTGCGCGCGCTCCTGGCCGCCGAGGTAAAACCACGGCATCTCCTGTGGGTTTTTGCTGAGCTCCTCGCCGATGCTGAGCAAGAGCGCGTTGCCCCAGTACTGTGGGATGTTCCAAACAGTATGGTCCAGCAGCGGTGTCAGCAGGTACTCCTTCTCAACGCCCGAGGTCTTGTAAAACGTCTGCGCCATGTTCATCACGTGCTTGATGGTCTTGGCGTCGTCGTCCTCGGCGCATGCATCCAGCAGCAGGTGCAGCGCACTCGCGAGCTGGAAAAAGCCGTCGGCCGAGAGCTCGAGGCTGTGAGTGCGCTGGTTGTGGAGAACCTGAAGGATGGCCTTGCGCACGATGTGGATGCGGTACATAGTCATGGCACTCGGGTCGATAAATCGTGCGCGATGCTTGGCGGAGGTGGCCTTGCCCGAGAGAATGGATAGGTCCGGGTCGATAAAGCAGCTCATGACAAAGTCCTTGATCACCTCGATGTCAGTACCCGAGATGCCTGCCGAGCTCTTGATACGGGTGGCGTCCTCGGGCGTAAGCCGCATCAAGTCGCTCGGCTCATTGATTGAGGCCGCCGTCTGTTCATTGTGCCACGTGCGGTGCCACTCGAGCAGGTACAGGGCCTTGGCATGTCTGTGCGTGAGCTCGGGCTGCATGGCGTCCACGATGTACTGCTGGATGACCGACTCCTTGTCCATCTCCGAGAGGATGCGCTGCATGCTGGAGATGGCCTCGATCTCGGCCTGGAGGATAGCCTTCTTGGTCTCCACGAACTGCTTCATGACGATGAGCATGGTCTCCATGCGGTCTTCCTCCATGCTCTGCGAGAGCTCGGTGACCTCTTCGACGACCTGGTCGCGGCGCTCGATGGCGGCGTAGAAGGCGCCCTTGGCGTCATCGAGCTCGGTGGTCGCGGCCTCTTCCTCGCCGAAGGCGCTGACGAAGCGATACTGCGCGAGCTGGTAGGCGCGCTGGACCTCGGGGCTGTTGGGCTGGACCTGGTAGGTGGCCTCGTTGGCCTCGAGCACTTTTTTCCAGTGGGCGAGGTCCTCGTCGGCGCGCTCTTTGCGCGCGCGGGCCTTGTCCATCTTCTTCTCGACGAGCGTGACGTCCTGCACGCAGCGCTGCACGAGGTTGTAGGCGTCGCGCGCCCATTTCTTGGACTTGCCCGAGTTGTCGAGCGGGCGCGCCATCTCGACGAGCGCCTTGCTGGCCTCGAGGTGTTTCTGGCCCACGAGCTGGTTGTAGAGCTTCATCTGCGCGAAGAAGGACTCGAAGCAGCTCTGGGAGACCTCCTGCGGCTGCATGGCCGGCACGCAGGCGTCCTGGAGGTGCATCTGCGCCACGAGGTGCTGCGTCGTGGAGCTCGTCTTGAGGTACTTGCGCAGCTGCTTGCGCACTTTGATGCCGCTCTCGACGCGCTCGCTCACGCGCACGAAGGGCACTTGGCGGAAAGAGAGCGCGCCCGAGCCGCCGCGCGACGGCGTCGGGCGCTCGCCCAGCATGTACGGCGGCGGCTGCACGCAGGCGCACATGGGGCTCGCGAGGATGACGGACTGTCGTGGGCACGTCACGGCGGCGCCGGGTTGCCGGAATTCGGGCATCTACACGCATTACTGTCGCATATTACGAGTTCTGGACGCATGATTGGAACTATTTACAAAATCAAACAGCTACATACGTGGTGTGGTCCACACGTACGAGATCCGAACTTCCCCCTTGCGAAGGATCCTCGACGAGCAAGAAAGCGAAAGAACGAGCCGCGTCGTCGCCGCGAACATGGTGCGTGCACGCGGCGCCGAGCAGACAGAAAGAGGGCAGAAAGAGCTGACGACGCGCGTTGCGGATGGTGGCTTGCTAGTCCATTCTCTCGTACAACGGAGCGGCGATCATCGCCATGGTCGGCAAGGACTGCGTCGGCATCGCCTGGTACGACTGGGCGGCGCGAGCGGCGCGCGGCCACAAAGGACTAACGCTCTGTCGTGCGTGCTCGACAGCGACACGCGTCTCGGCGTGCAGGCGCAGACCGTCGCGACCGACTTCCAGAAGGTCTTCCGCGTGACCGACAAGGTCTTCCTCGGCCTCGCGGGGCTCGCGACCGACGTGCAGAGCGTCTCGCAGCTGTACGAGTGCAATCGCGACTGCTTTCCGTGTGGGACGTTGTAGAGTGCTCACAAATCGCCGCTGCGAATGGTGCCAACAGGCTCAAGTTCAAGGTCAACATGTACAAGATGAACGAGGAGCGCGAGATCAAGCCCAAGACGCTCAGCTCCATGATCTCGACCATGATGTACGAGAAGCGGTACGTCGAGCAGCGCTTCTTTGGTGCGCGCCGTGGCACAGCAGGCTGACAGCGCTGGCAGGTTCGGTCCGTGGTTCGTCGAGCCGGTCGTCGCCGGTCTCACCGAGGACAACAAGCCGTTCATCTCGAGCATGGACTGCCTCGGCTGCGAGATGTTTACCAAGGACTTTGTGGTCGCCGGCACGATGGAGGAGGCATTATATGGCATGTGCGAGTCGCTCTACCGGCCGGACATGGTACGCGCTGTCCATTGGATGCGTGGGAAGGGGGGGATCGCTCACGTCGTGGCTTTTGGCAGGAACCCGAGGATCTCTTCGAGACGCTGTCGCAGTGTCTGCTGTCGGCCTGCAACCGCGACGCGCTCGCCGGCTGGGGCGCCGTCGTGCACATCATCACTCCCAAGGGCGTCACGTCCAAGAAGCTGCGCTCGCGTCAGGACTAGAGATCTCGCTCTCGGCGGACACGGAAGCAAGCAAATAGTAGCCACCGTCATTTTCCCTTCTCTCTCGTGTGTTGCTTCCATAAATAAGAGCCGTTGGTGTTAGATATGGAGACAGATATTAATGTCAAAACCAGGTGAGACGAAGGTCGGGCGAGCGCCCTTCCCCCCGTCGCGACCCATTTGGCGACGCGAGATGGATCGGCCACGCGACGCCGCGCGCGAGCCGCTGCCCGAGCCGGCGGCGCTGCCCTGGGGGCTCGACAAGGCCGACGTCCAGAAGAGCTCGCTCACGGCGCTCACGGACGAGAAGCTCGCGCGCTTCGTGATCGGCCAGCAGAAGAAGACCAAGTACGAGAAGGTGCGGAGCCGTCAACGGCCAGCGACGGCCAGCGACGAGCGCGTCATCAGAGCGTGCTGGCTAACCGACTGATGCACGACTCGCGCAGGAGAGGGAACAGCGCGAGCTCAAGAAGCGCAAGGCCGACGAAGAGGCCGCCGCGATGTACGCCAAGTTCGTCGCGTCGTTCGAGGACGAGGACGCCGCTCAGGGCAAAGCGTTTGTGCGCGCGGGCGAGAGCGAGGTCTACCGGCTCCAAGGCACGAAGAAGAAGCTCACGGAGATGGATCGACTCATCGATGAGATGAAGCAAAAGCAGGAGCAAACGACGCAGCCGGGGTCGAAGAAGCGCCGCGAGATGGACTTGTTGGTCGAGGAAATCAAGAGCCGGTACGTCTTTCTCGTTTGCGGTGGAAGTATACTAACATTCATTTACAGGGTATTTTCTCACGGATGCTTGCTTCTGGTAGAGAGCCGTCGCTTCCGGCGTTCGCAGAGACCGCGCCGGCCAAGATCGGCTCCTTCGACACGGGCGACCCGGAGACGACGAATCTCTATGTTGGAAACCTGGCGCCGAGCGTGACCGAGGAGAAACTGGAGCGGATCTTCAGCCAGTTTGGTCGCATCAACTCGATCAAGATCATGTGGCCACGGAGCGAAGAGGAGCGGTCGCGACGCCGCATGTCGGGTTTCGTGAGCTTTATCCACCGGCGCGAGGCCGATGAGGCACGCATTCGACTACATGACAGCGAGGTATTGCCTTGTATCCTAAGTTCATAAGCGAGCAGTGATGCGGAATGTGATGGAGTGCTAAGCGAGTATCTATCGATCGCACAGCTGGACGGCCAACGCATCGTTGTAGGATGGGGAAAGGCGGTCAAGATCGACGCGAATGCCGCATCAGTTCCGACAGCACCCATCCCCGTCCTCGACAAACCGAAGATCATCGTTCAAAGACCAACCGACGAGGCCACGCGCTTGCGCATCGACCGATTGGCATCGTTCGTGGCCAAGGACGGACTCGAGTTCGAGAACGCAGTACGGCGTCGTGAAGCTCGAAACCCGCAGTACTCGTTCCTTTCCGACACCGAAGGCCCCGAGGGAGTGTACTATCGCTGGCGAGTGTTCGCGTTTGCGATGGGTGACAGCGAGTCCAAGTGGCGAGAGGTCCCATTTCAGATGTCGACGAGCGGATCAGTATGGGTTCCTCCTCCATCATTGGTACCAGCGTCAACGTCGACTATTCCGCGTGAGAGCTCGAGCCGCAGAGACCACGAACGATCCAGCAGAAGTCGTAGCCGAGATAGGCGTAGCCGACGAAGCAGCTCCAGTCGCAGCCGAAGTCGTAGCCGCAGCCGCAGTAGCCGACGTAGGAGCCGGCGAAGTCGCAGTCGTAGCCGCCACCGTCGCTCGAGGAGCCGAAGCAGCAGCGACAGCTCCGACTCGGACGTTCACAGCAGGCATAGAAGCCATAGTCGCACTCATAGCCCGCGCCGTCGCGAGCACGATCGCCCTAGTTCAGCTCGCGACAGCAGACGACGTGGCACGAGTCGGAGTCGATCGCCGCTGACGCGTCGCCACGGAGACGACCCAGTGCTGAAGAAAGACGAGACGATGCTAACGGGCCAACAGCTTGCTCGCGCGCGCGATCTTGAGCGAGGTCGCGAGCCGAATCGTCTGCCTCGAGACGAGTACGATCGGCTCGTGGAACTGCTCGACGACCTCACTCTCGAGCGCGAGTCCATCAAGCAGGCGATGGGCTGTGCGCTCGACAACTCCGAGTCGGCTGTGGAGATCGTCCACATCATCCGCAAGCGCTTCCACCGCGAGGAAGCATCGGCCGTGCAGCTGATCGCGCATCTGTATGTCGCCTCGGACATCCTACACAACAGCTCGGCTTCCGTGAAGAACGCCTCGCTCTTCCGCTCAACGTTCCAGGAGTGTCTGCCTGAGATTTTAGACCGACTGCGCCGAGTGCACAGAGGAATCCAGGGGCGAATGTCAGCTCTCGCGATGCGCGACAAGGTACTGAGCGTTTTAACTGCGTGGGGGAGCTGGAGTCTTTTCCCGCCGCACTACTTGGTGGGGTTGAACGCCACGTTCATGCGGAAGGTCGAAGAGCAAGACTATTTGAACGAGCATCGCGAGGCTCTGGACATGGAAGAAGTCAGCGCCACCGAAGAGGAGAGACTCCGGAAGGCATGCAGCAACGCGGGCATTCTGTCCAGTGGCAGCGTGCGCGAGCTTCTAGCGCGGCTCCGATGGCTCAAGGAGTTCACGGCACCGGCGTCGGCCACTACGAGCAAGCCTGCTCTGCCTGTAGCTGCTCCGAAAGTGGAGAGGGCGGTGGAGAAGCCAAAGGCGGCTCCAATGGACGAAGACGTGGATGGGGAACCAATCGACGACGAAGAGAAGAAGGAGGATATTGACGGCGAGCCTATCGATGGAGACGATCTAGATGGTGAGCCGATGGATGGAGACGACCTTGACGGCGAGCCCATGGATGACGGCGGAGCAGCTGAAGACTTGGATGGCGAGCCGCTTGATGAAGAAGAGGAGGATGTCGATGGTGAGCCACTCGATGACGACGAGGATCTGGATGGCGAGCCCATGTAATGGAACTAGAAAGAGCTGTGAGTTGGAGTGTCTTCTGGAGGTGTTTGTCGCTGGCGCGTAGCGATCTGTAGAGTCCGCAGATGGGTCTCTCGCTGCTGTGGATCAACTCGTGAAGGAGACCTAGCGTGAAGTACAAAGGAGACCTAACGGATGGACAAGATAAAGGATATTGCACAGGAAGTGGAGCTGCTGCAGTTTGCGGAGGGAGGCGAGTTGGTGCGCGTAGGCGGAGCCGTGCGAGAGGCTGTCGAGCAGCGCGTCGACGCGGCTCCAGAGCGCGGCACGCGTCGCGAGGACGCCAGCGAGCGACGGCGTGCGCGGTGGTGGCACGGGAGAAGCGGGCGGCGGCACGAAGCGCACGGGGCACTCGAGCGACATGGACGGATGGTACTCGACGACGTCGGCGGTCGCCAAGGCCGGCGCGCGGGAGCCTCGACGGCGCTGCTGCATGGAGGGAAAGGTCGCGATCGTGAAGAGAAGCTTCTGCGGAATCGAGACACGGCCGGGAAGACACGTCTTCCGAATAATTCGTCCATCTCGTTACGACCACCACACACGTCGCATGGAGTCCACATGCATTTCCCACATGGAGCTGCTGAGAAGTGACTAATCTACCATGGCAGAAGAAAGAAAAAAACTGTTGGCGAGTTGGCCAGTTGGCGCCAACTTTGTCCTGCTTTCTCTCATTCGAGAACAGTTCCGCGGGCGAAGATCGGTTCTCCATAGAGGGAACACTCTCCGGTTCGACGTTCGGACGGAGGATGGTCTCCCAGGACAAGGCTGCAAAGGCGAGGGCGTTGGCGATTTCCCTCGGAACCGAAAACTCAGATTTGGGACAATTTCGCGTTTTGGCTTGGTGTCTATGAACACAGAGCCACCGAGGGCCACCCCATAAAAGGAGTTTTTGTCGAGAACCGAATCTGGGAAAAATGCGCCCCCCCAAATAAAAATTGTCTCGCACCCTAGCCCTGATCACGATTTGTTTGAACCAAGTGGCGCCATAGCCGGGGCTTTTTCGTGACTACCATGGGCGTTTCTGCCAATCACGTGTCTTGAATTCGATTCTGTGGCTTGTTCTTGGCAAAGAGTCCGGAGCGGTCGCCCTGTCGTCGTTGGAACCGTTCCGCGGGGGCCCCGGGGCTCGCATGTCCTGTGGTTCATTCCGACTCGCCGACAGCCGAGCCGACGCCGCGCCACTCGCCGTCGTCCCCGCTCGCTCGCGCTCTCGCCAGCGCCCGCCGGCCGCGAGTATCTCTCTCTCCCTCTTCCTCCTTCGCCCGTCGCAGGCCCCTCGACTCGCTCGCGCGAGAATCCGTTCTCCCCACCCACCGACATGGCGCGTCGCGGGAACAAAGTGCTGACGCTCGCGCTCGTGCTCGCCGTGCTGGCGACGGCGTACGCGCAGGGCCCCTCCGACACGGGCAACCAGCCGGCCTCGACGCCCACGACCGCCGCGCCCGTGCCCTCGACCACGGCGCCGACGCCCACGACCAAGAAGACGCCCACGACCGGAGGCTCGACCGACGACGGCAGCGGCAGCTCGAGCGCCGCCACGCCCACGCCCACGACCACGGCGCCGACGCCGACCAAGACCACCAAGGCGCCCACGACCGCGACCACGAACGCGACGCCCGCGCCGAGCGCGACCACGGCCACGCCCGTGCCGGCCGTCACGACCGTCGCGCCCGAGATCCTCGTGGACCGCACGGTCAAGTCCGAGTACGGCACGCGCGCGCCCGCCACGAACGACACCACGACCTCGACGCAGTCGTCGAGCACCGCCAGCAAGATGGGTAGCTGGCTCGTGCCGGCCGTGATCGGCGCCGTGGTCGTCGCGGCGCTCATCGTCATGACCTTCTTCGTGCGCTCCCACCAACGGAACGTCGACGAAGACTACACGACGCCGCGCCGCGGCAGCGACAACTTTCTCGAGCACCCCAAGAGCAACACGCACCACGTGGCCGTGCCCGTGCTCGAAGACCAGGCCAAGGGCAAGGTCGAGCAGGCGAGCTACAAGACCGTGCCCGTGGGCGGCGCGCTCCACTCGCCGCGTGCCAACCGCGTGGCGTCGAGCCCGCCCATGCTCTCGGAGATCAACCGCCCGGGGTCCCCGGGCTTTGGCGCGTACAAACCCAAGAACGTCGAGGGCTCTTCTGTCGGCCTTTAGACGCCGACGCAAGAGGATGATCCGTGTGCAGTATATGTGGAGCTCAGGGCTTTCCAGACACCCGTCGAGGGAGAAAGTGATTCCGAAGATGGTGGTCTGCTCGTGAGCAGAGACCAGTTTCGTCACGACCCGTAGCGACGCATAGTTTATCAGGGGAATACAATTGTATGATCAATCAGGAAAAGTCGACGACGTTCGTTTCTGCCGGCGCCGCCAACTCTCCGGCTCGCATGGTGAGTTGTGCATCTCTGTCGAGTTTCTTGTTCTGCTTTCTGGCCAGAAAGGAGATCGCCGTCGTCGAACTGCCGGTATGCGCGCCGCTCATCGCCATCCTGCGACTCGAGGGGCGATCCTAATAGTCCACCTTCGCAAGCTTCTATTGACTCACCGAAGACCGCGATCTTGGGGCCGGTCTCTTCTCACGAGTGCAACTGAAGACAACACTCCTCTCCACGAGAAGCTGTCTCCCCGAAATGCTCGCTTTGGATTCATCGGATTGCGGGCTTGGCGGATCAGCGGCAGAGGTGATGGTATCCCAACAGTGGAGCCAATGGCGCAAGTGATTCTGACCAACGCAAGGCCGATGACTGACGACGCCCAGGCTGTTTGTCGTCTCGCCAAATGTCGAAATGAACAGACCCAGATGAGCCAGTGGCGACTGCGCTCTGGCGCCAAGCGTTTCCCCGAGACATATAACTTCTCATCTCGTGCGGAACGCGAGCCGAGCGCTACTGAATCAGCCGCTTCATCGCGACGAGACTTCTCTCCATTGTGTATCTCGTGGCCCGAGACACCGTGCCGGGGCGCTGCTGGGTTCTCACAACGTACGTGATGATGATGGTGAAGTCACAGCCAAAGTGCCACTTTGCAATGAGTTGAGCCGACGGGTTCACCGTCTGCGTCACCTAACGCCCCGTGGCTCACTTTTGAGATGAGCTCTACCCATCTCACGAGTGAGCCATCGCCTGTCCACGATGGATGCATCCCGTGCAGTACAGTACTGTAGATAATACTTTGGGCCCGTAAACATCTCGCTCGATCCAGATTGTGTAGATGCCCCGCTCTGGGTTGCCGCCGCCGGCGTTCTTTCCATGCATGCGGCCTCGGGACCTGGCCGTCGAAGGCCGCGACGAGTGGCCAGTTGCTCTGCCTTCTGGCGAGTCCCTCACGACGCCAGTCGCCACGCCTGCCATGATGCCACTCCTCTCTCTGCCGCGATACAGAAAGCACTCGCTCGCGTTGAACACGGCGAAGCGCGAGAAACGAGTGGTTGACGTGAACAGAAGAACCCACGCTTTCGGGACGGCAGATGACCAGTCTCCGTTGACAGAAAAAAGAAAGACTGGCGGAGAAACGCCGCGTCGCGTCGCCAAACGCCCTTTCGTGGGTCTCTCTTTAGAGAGGCGGGGCGCACGTTCACTGGTTCTGGTTCTGTCTTCCGGTCTTGTGGAAAGTGGAGGGAAACGAAACGAAACACAGGAAAGAGCAGGATCGCGCTTCTTTCCAGGACGACTGTGTTTTCCGGATCGCAAGGAGAATGGACCCCTCGAGCGCCAGTCCTCGATTGGCGCAATGCGTCCAAGTCGAGTCGCGACCGGGCGAACTAGAAAAGGCGCCCGCGCATCGTTCACTGGTGTGCTCTTGTCGTCTTTGATGCTGGCTCTTCTGGTTGATATGCTCGTGCCTTTTCTCGTTTCTCTCGACTACTCTCACAGTCCCTGTCTGCTTCCTGAGCGTCGAGTTGTCATCACCGACTCGACGCATACATGATTTCCACAGGTTATTCGTCTCCGCGAACATCTAGTCACATCAGACGGTGGGCGCCAGGTGGCGACGCGCCTCACTGCACACGCGAGTGATTACCCCGGTTCGTCCGCGTGCAGCGATCACGCTGTAGGCAACTGCGAGCGGCGAGAGAGAGAGCCGTGATCGGGAGCAAAATCACCATCGCAATCACAGACTGTGATACGAATGATCAGATCAGCTCCGGATGGAAGTTGTGTAGTTTGGCGACCACGAGTTACCACCCTCCTGAACCTAGTCCAACCCTGCAACGCTCAGTCCAACCTCGGACCATGATAACTCAGGTGGCCCTCGGTCTCGTTCATCATGTCGCTACCGAGGCTTTCCGACCGAGAGAATAGAGCGAGCACTCAATCTAGATGAGGGTCGATGGCATCACGCGGGGCAGAGAGAGAGCAAGCGATCGTCAACCCACACTCGTGGCGACCAGAGTGGCAGGACGTTGTCCCCCCCCTCCTTCGGAGCTCCTTGGTTCTCCGTTTGACCCGGAATATACGATCTCGCGGTTTGCTCAAACGCCGCGGCAGCTGAACGCGCGCTTGACTAGACTCTAATATACGATTCCGGAGGTGCCTCTTTTCTGCACGCGGCTTTGTTCCCTGATTCAAGAATGCGGCCTTTCTCTGCTGAAGGTACGTACTGCACGACCAAGCACTCGCTTGTTTAGGAATCAACAACGGGTTGGTAACCCAAGCGCGTCTAGGTTTGCGAGGGATGGGAAACGAAAACAGCTCGCTCATTCTTCGATTCGCCCCGGACCCTTCGCCATGGTGCAGCCAGCCGACCTCGAGCGCCTCGCGCGCGAGCTCTCCGAGCGCTCGCAGCAGCTGCGCCAGAGCATCATCTCGACCAAGCGCGCGCTCGCCGAGGCCGTGCAGGACATCGCCGAGAGCGTCGCCGAGATGCAGAGCTGTCGCGAGCGCAAGCAGTGGCTCGCGACCATGCTGCAGAACCTGCGCGACGCCATCGAGCTCGCCAAGACCCCCGAGGAGCGAGAAGACTTTGAAGAAGAGGTCGTCGAGTGGGAAGAAGAACAGCTCGAAGAGGACGAGCACATGCAGTTCCTCGCGCGCGAGCACAACGAGATGCTGGTCCACCGAAAGATGCTGCTCACGACGCTCGTCGCGCTCGGCCGCCAGTTCATCCAGGTGCGCCAGCGCGAGCGACTGCTGGTCGCCGCGGCGCTGCGGCTCGGCGTCGTGCGCCTCAACCGCATCAAGGAAGCGGCATGAAAAGGCTTCTTACGACTCGCCAGCCTCATCCACTCCGCAACCAGACAGCCTCCATTCCAGACGGCCTGTCGCCACTCCGATAGAACGATAGCACCATCCCGAGCATTCTTGCCGATGCGATGCTCCCTATTTAACCGATCGGCAGCACCAGTACCATACCGTACAATAAAAGAACGTTCTCTCCGATCTCTTCAATCTCTCCGATCTCTCCATTCTTCGACTCTCTCATGCATGATTTAACCCAGGCACGCCTCCCATATCCACCACCCAGCCACATGCTCGCGCTGGCTGGTCTCCCAACCCTACGGCGCGAGATTGTGCTGACACCAAGGCCTCGCTCGCCCCGTCAACGCGAGACTGACCAGATCTCGTCACAGACAGCATGGCTTGACAGCCTGTTGACGCCGGGTTCACGGATTCTCTGTGACACGCGCGGTCTAGCAACTTGGACGCGAGACTGGCTTTAGTTATCAGGAATCAGGTCCTGGGAGCCCCAAAGCTATGGGGAGGGGGGGGGGCTGTGCACTCGCTCTTCCTCTGCGGGAGATGGGGCTACTAAATTTTAGCGACCAGCACACACACACGCGAACGCCCTCGGCACGGCCGACTGGACTCGCAGGGAGAGAGAGACCGTCGGGCAGCTCGTGCAGAACGAACGCCGGCCGGCGGAAAACCGTCTCACACGTCGCAGATGGAGCTGCTCGGCAGCTCGCCCGTCCCGCGCGCGTTCTGGGGGCCCGCCGCGCGCCCGCGTGGGCTTCGAGTGGGTATTCTGCGTGCTTCTCTCGTGTCGTGGGAGGCGTCGCGCGGCTCCGTTAGGCTTGGAATGGTCATGGTGAGACCCCCAAATGCAACAAGTCCTTGTGGCCTAATGGATAAGGCGTCGCCCTCCGGAGGCGAAGATTGGGGGTTCGAGTCCCCTCAAGGACGGACTTTTTCGAGTGGCGTGGACCACCCCACCGGACCACATACCGTATTTGGTGAAGAAATACCGTAATTACAGTTCCCACCCGTAACGGCCTTCAAGTTGCTGCCTTGAAGCTCACTTGGACAAATGGGCGACGACCCGTACGACTTCGACATCGCGCTGCCGAGCGGCGGCTTCTCGCGGGCGTCGGACTCGGACGCCAGCGACGCCAGTGGCAGCGACTCGCAGGATGGGCGACGTGCCCTCGGGCGCCGCGCGCTCGATACGACCACGACGACGACGACGACGAGCGGCAGCGCGCTCGACAAGGCCCAGAGCTTCCTCTCCAAGTACGCGGGCGCGAGAGCAGCGAGGTACGAGCGTCGTGGGGGGGGGGGGGGGGACGACGAGAGCTCGAGGGACGAGGCTGACGGTGCGGAGTGCGACAGGCGCGTGGAGATGAGTCTGGACGACTTGTCGCTCGACTCGTCCGGAGACGAGTCCCCGATGAAAGGCAAGCGCGGCGAGACGGACGAGGAGGAGGGAGAGGAGGAAGAGGAGGAGGAGCCACGTGCGAGGAGGAAAGAGACGGCTCGTGAGCAGCCAGCATCCGCGGCGACCAGCAGGCGGCGAGACGAGTCGACGGACAGTGACGAGGAGCGGGACGAGAGACCTGCGAGAGAGAAGACGGCGGCGGTGAGTGCGTGGGCCCCCTCGGTAGTGCCGCGAGTTACGACGCAGCAGGTTGAGAGCGACGACGAGGAGCAGGAAGAAGAAGAAGAAGAAATCGCGAGCCAGAGTGAAGTCGACGAGAGCGGGGAGATTCAACGAACTGCCAAAGCCGACACGTCGTTCGCGGCGTCGGAGAGTGACGTTTACGAAGACGAAGGCTTCGAGGACGCGTCGGCAAACGCTGCTGATGCGGCGAAGGCGGAACTACCAGAAGTAGCACAGTCTCTCGTGCGCCCACCCGAAGAAGACTCGCATGCTAACTACTCACTCGACTTCACGGAGGACGGAGAGTTGCCGACTCTGACGGACGAGCAGGTACCACCACCTAGCCTTCAACCACACGAATCTAGCTTGGAAGATGATCGCCGTTCAGAGGCTTCGTCTTCCAATAGCAGAAACAAGGACAGTTACGTCGAAGAAGATGAGAGTGAGGCTTTTGGTGTAGCGGTCACGGCAGCCGATGGCCACAGAGACGATCTACTGCAGCCTAAGAGTCCGGAGGTTTCTAAGGACTCGTACGCTTATGGGGAGGACGACCGATTTGAGTCAGAGAGTCAGGTCGTCGTACCAACGCCAGCTTACGTCGATCCTAGTAAAGAGGTTCACAGAGACCCTGTCAGGCAGGAGACACTCTCATCGCTTGGGGAAGTGGCAGTCGGAATCGCACCAACCCCAGCGACACCTATCCACACGCCTCAACTACATGACGACAGAAAAACAAGACCGCGGGTCCAAATTATTCGCGAGTATCAGCAAAACAGCGTGCCCGTTGAAAAGCGAGATGCGAGCACACAATTCACTGGAAACCATGCGAGCATCCAAACTGATCTGACTCCGTATGGCATGGCCACCACAGCCGAGCGCAGATGGAGCCGAGAAGACGAAGCGCGGCTGCAACATCCCCCTGCCAGTGTCGCTGAACCTCCACCCGCACGAGGCGTTGAGGAATCGAGAGCTCCTGCTCCCACCCAACCGCCTCCCCCACCGTCCCCATTCGCTAGCTATGGGCTTTACGATCCACTTCAGCTGCCAGCGGCGACCTCCATGTCGATCTACAAGCAGCAACTGTTCGCCATCCAGCAGCAGATCCACCAAAAGAAGTTGGAGACCGAGCAGCTCTTCCGCGAGCGACTGGGGTCTCGCTATTCGAGTCTCCATGGCACTGACAAGGTGAGTTGCTGCTGCGTTCTGGGTACTGGTTCCATGACAACTAAGACAGCTTTCGTGACTGGCAGTTCATCTCGTCCAATCGGCCACCACGGATGCAGCTGTGGGAAGCGCTCATGCGCGTGGATCCCTCTCTGGACGAGAGGAAAGCCAAAGAGGTCGCGCGCATGGCCAGTGGGGAGCGCTAGCAAGCAGGCCCAGTCGCCAATTCGCCAATTGGCTGCGGAGAGATTCGCATTTGACCACCATTCCAGCAGGATGAGGCAGTCATTCTGCTGGAATGGTGGTCAACTCGGTCGCTGATTTCTCTCTCCTCACTTCCGAACAAGCCAAGATCCCGCGACCGACCATGGCGCAGAGCGAAGGCCTTCCGCTGCTGCAGGAGCACCATCCGACGGATGCGGCCGCGCAGTCTCCTCGCGAGAAAGCCCAGCAACGGCAGAACCAGGCGCGACAGACCCGTCGACGTGTTGCCGTCGGCCTCGTGCTCGTGACGCTCGTGCTCGCAACCGGACTGCTCATCGCCAAGAACCATGACGCGCCGTGGGACGACGTGCTGCCTCCGTCGCTCACGACCAGCGCGTCGCCGTACGCTCAAGTCGTGGCCAAGTACCGCGAGACCGCGGACTTCGACGGCGTCGTGCAGGTTCGCATCAACGGGTCGGTTGTTTTCGACGAGGCAGACGGCCTCGCGGACGAAGAGTTCGAGGTTTCGATGGCCAAGGACAGTATCTTCGCGGTTGGCAGTAACTCGAAGCTCTTCGTGGCCGTGGCGCTGTATCAGCTCCAAGAGCGAGGGCTCGTGAATTTGTCAGAGCCCGTGAACGGGTACTTGAACGAGGATGACTTCGCAAACTTCGGGTTCCCGAACCAGACGACGTGGTGCCCGCGCGTCGTCGGAGCGTTGCCCGGCTCGCCGTGTGAGAGTATCACGTTCGTGCAATTGATGCACATGGGGTCGGGCTTTGGCGACTCGCTCAACTGCGACAACGTGGACGCAGCCCACTGCTACCGCACCGCCGAGAACCTGGCGTACTACAAAGGCTCTGTGGCGCCGTATGTTGGTATGTTTATCAACGATCCGCTTGTGTTCAAACCGGACACCAACTACTCGTACTCGAACGCCAACTACTACTTGCTCAGCTACATGGTCGAGAAGATCAGTGGCGAACGCCTCGATACTTACGTCAAGTCGATGATCACGGATAAGATTGGTTTGGAGGACACGTACTACGATCCGTACGCAGGTGGTCTGGGTATCCGTCGTGGGGTCGTGCAGGAGTACTATCGCTTCTACGTGCAGCCGTCTCCGGACGTCAAGGGCGAGCTGGTGGCCACGGGCACTTGCAGTCCGTACATCAACAGCGGTGCAGTGAGTGGATCGGGAGGTTTCCGCTCGACGACATCAGACATGCACCATTGGTACTTGGATCTATTTGAGAATCGAGGCACGACTTCGAAAGTGTTAAATGCCGAGTCGATCCGGATGATCCTGGAGCGTGTGAATCCAGTGAACCCCACGTATGGACAAGGAGTGGGTGTGGTTGGAAAGCGTGAAGACGGGTGGCCTGAGATGTTGGCATACTGTGGAGGGGTGAAGTGCTGCATGACGTGCATTGCCATGCTGTTCCCGGAGAACTCAACGGATTCGTCGGTGGTGGTGAGCGCATTCAGTAATCACTACCACGCGGGCTTCCGCGATCGCGAGTCGTTTGAGAAGTATCGTCCGGATGAGTTTCTGCCCACGAAAGAACCTGACAACTTGACCTACGCCGACGGTGGAGGAGCTATTGAGCTGCGTAAAGGTCTCCTTCAAGCTTATCAAGAGAATGGGAGAAAGTGAAGTAGGTTTTCACGTCTTCTTGCTTGAGATGACGTTGAATTTATTGAATCCACTTTCTACGAGACTCATTACGATCAGGATAGGGCCTGCCCCTCAACTGGGTTCCGAAACTGATGCTACCCCGCCACCAATTCATGGTTTTACCGATCTAAGGAAATACTCTGCACAGGGTAGTCCAAAACGGCAACTTAACCCCAGCTGTCCACCATCATGCCCATCCGTTGGCAGTTTCGGCGTATCCAGCTCAATTTCGCGACCCAATCGCCAAAGCGTGCACGTGAAGTCTGGTTACAGAAGCTCACGACAAGCCACACAACGCTGAGGGACGGGGATGCCATATTCTTGCGCAAGGACTCGAATTCATTCGTGATTGGCCGTTTAAGGGAGGATTTCATACTTCACAAGTTGGCTTGACTCTCAGTTGGATCAACTCCGACTCCTGTAGTGATCTCTTCGTTGTTGGGTTCATTTTGGCAAAGGAACCAGCCCCTACGGCCTGCAAGCCTAATGACACGCTGACATCTAGGACCTGGGTGAAGAAGAATCAGCGACGAAGCCGATGTCGTCACCGCCCTTCTCGGATGAGCCGCGTTAAAAACTCTTCATACTCGATGGTTCCCGATTGGTCTGTGTCAAATTCGCGCAGTAGTCTCATGGAATCCTCGCGTGAGAAGCCGAAGTCCACTACAAGACGTTCGAACTGGTCAGGCTCCAAGCAGCCATTGCGAGCAACGTCGTACTTTCGGAAGGCTGACTGCACGGTGCCGTGAGTCTTCAGGATCCGCTCTAACAGCGTCTTGATCATCGCTCCCATCGGATCTCTCACACTGCCTTCCTCCTTCTTCTTTGGTGACGCGGCTGGTTTCTTGTTCTTCTTCCCAGTTGCAGTCACTCGCCGTGCATGGATGCTGCCGCGCTTCCCCCCTGCCGCTCCGTCCGTCACGGCAGCGAAAGCCGAGATGAACTCGCGATAGTCAATAAAGCCTGAGACGTCCTTGTCCAGATGGCGAATCACTTTGCGGATTTCAGGCTCGGGAAACTTATACGACTTTAGCACTGTGCGGAACTCTTTATACTCCAGCTTGCCATTCCCATTGAGATCAAACTTCTGAAACGCGGCGCGAAGGTCCCTCGTGCTCGCGAGGATTCGCTCTGCGAGCTCGCGCTCGATCTCCAGCACGGACGCAAGCTCCTCGGGGTCCAGTTCGTCATCGTCGCCCAGTCGAACACCGCTGC
Organism: Pythium myriotylum; assembly: GCA_023091665.1. NCBI lineage: Eukaryota > Oomycota > Peronosporomycetes > Pythiales > Pythiaceae > Pythium > Pythium myriotylum. Next base: position 1,460,685 of record JALJCQ010000009.1, read on the forward strand.
CCACACTGCCGCACCGAAGCGCGTTGAAAACTGTCGTGAACTCATTGACGTCAATCGTACCCGAACCGTCTAAGTCCAAGCGTCGAACCAATCGCGCGATGTCCTCGTCCTGTATGATGCCGTACCGCTTCATAAAATGGGCGAATTCCTCGACGTCGAGCTCGCCATTGCCGTCACGATCGTACTCAGCGAATGCTGCCTCGATGGATGGGTGGCAGCTCAGCACGCGCTTGATCCACTTCACCTCAAGCTCGCGCAGTCGCGCCGCGCTCGATGCTTTGCTCTCCGTCGTCGTCATCTTCGTCGGCGAAGCAGCCGTCGTTCGCCGCGGTGGGTTCTTGACGCGGTTCTCGTGGAAGAGCGTGGCGAACTCGTCATAGTCGATGGAGCCCGAGTTATCCACGTCCAGTCGCTTGATCATCGTTGCGACGTCGTCCTCGCGCGTGATCCCGAATGCCGCGAGCAGCTGACGGAACTCATCGTGGTCCAGTTGGCCGCTGCCATCAGCGTCGAAGTGGTCGAACGCCTGTCGAACAGACCCGTGGACACTCAGCGCCTTCTTCACCCACTCTTCTTCCAGCAAGCGAAGGCGCATGGCATTGGCCTTGGCCTGCCCTGCAGCCAAAGCGTTGGACGGTTTAATCTTGGCGGCTGCGTGTCTCTTGGATTTGCTGCCCGGCAACTTCTTGGCGAGAGGCCCGAAGACAGCGAGAAACTCTTCGAGACTGACCGTGCCAGAGCCGTCTGCATCCAGTTGGCTCAGCAGCAGCCGCACGTTGGCGTCGTCCGAGATGCCATACTGGCTCATGAGGTCGCGAAATTCCTCGTAGTCGAGCTCGCCTCTGCTCTTCCGGTCGTGGTCGCGGAACGCGCTCGCGAGACTCTCGTGGTGATCCAGGACTTCTTCCACCCAAACCTGCTTCAGCTCGAGCAGCTTGTCGGGCTTTCCGGGTTTCGGCTTGGCTGTCCGAGTGGGCTTGAGCTGGAAGTGGGCCATGAACTCGTCCAGACTCACGGTGCCACTGTCGTCACCGTCGAGCGCAGCGATCAGCTCGCTGATCTGCGCGTCATCACGCATGCCATAGTGCTTCATGAACCGCCGGAACTCGTCGTGCTCGAGCTCCCCACTGCCGTCGAGGTCATGTTGACGAAATGCCTCTTCTAGCGATTGGTGGTCGCGCAGGATGCGCGAGACGAGCAGGCTCTCTGACTGCGCGATCGACGCCTTTTTTTCGAGCCCTCCCTTCGCCTTCTGGCCCCGCTTCCACTCGCGCGACTGAGCGACGGCCTTGAACGTATCCAGATCCACGCCGTCGCCGTGGGGGTTGCTGCGATCGATCTGTTTGATAACCCGCACAATGTCACCCTCGCCAAAGCCGTGGTCCCGCATAAGTTGGCTAAACTCGGCGTAGTCGAGCTGACCGCTCTTATCTACATCGTAGCGGCTGAACACGGCGTCGAGCACGTCTGGTGGTTCCCTTTCTCTCGGAGAAGACCTCGTTCGACGACTGGCAACCGGCTCTCGCGACCCGAACACCGACACGAACTCGTGGAACTCGATCTGCTGCGACCCGTCCTCGTCGACCACGAGCATGAGCGCCTCCAAGTCTCGCGGCGACAGCTTCACGCCAAGCCCGACGAGAAACGACGAGAACTCCTGGTAGTCTAGCGCCCCGCTGCCGTCCGCGTCAAACCGCGCAAACTCGCCCCGCAAGTGCACCAGATCCTTGTTACTACTACTCGCCGCTAGCTTCTCGCGTACGACTCGAAGGAGGTACGCGCCGTGCTTGGCCTGCCGCTCGTCTTCTGTCATAGCGGTTTTCGGCTGTTGGTCCAAACTATTCGCATTCGGCCGGTAGAAGAGCAAGCCGCTCGCAAACTCGTCGTAGTCGATCGTGCCCGAAAAGTCCTTGTCAAGGAATTCGATTGCGAGCTGTGTCTCCTCGGGCGTAAAATTGTAGGCGGCCATGAACCGTTTGAACTCGTCGTGGTCCAAGTGGCCGTTCCCGTCAGCGTCGAATTCGAGGAAGACCTCGCGGATGCTCTTGTTCCGGCCGATCACGCGCTGCCGCAGCTTGGTGCGGATCCGCTCGATCGGATCCGCCTCCTCATCCTCATCCTCTCGCGACTTGAGCGGCTCGACAATCTTGCGCTTGGGCGAGCTCTTGGCGTAGGATTGGTCGGTAGCCAAACGCACGCCTTGAGCAAACGCGTTAAAGCTGATCCCATGCTGCTCGCCGCGGTCCAAGTGGCGGATTAGTGCCTCCACGTCGCTGCCCACGAACCCTAAGTCGCGCAGGAAGGAGCGGAACTGCCCCAGGGTGAGCACGCCCGACCGACTCGTATCGTACTGGCGGAAGGCGTCCTTAACGTTGGCGTACTTGACCAGTACGCGCTCGACCACGCGCTGGTGAAAGGCTGCGACGTTCGCATGCAAATTCGCCGGTTCATTGTTATCCTCACCACTGTCTTCACCTCTCAGTCGCCGACGTGCCCCACCTCCCACGACGTGGCGCGCTGGGAGAAACGTCGCCGAGAACAATTTACTGTCCATTACACCCGTGCGCTGGCGGTCGAGCGAGTCAATTAGGAACGCCGAATCCTCGGCCGTCACGCCGAGAGCGAAGAGGCATTTGCGAAAGTCGTGAAGGTCCACGCTTGCAGCTGTCGTCTTATCAAGGAATTTGCGGATCGTGTCAGCGGCCGGTACACCCGCGCGAAGCGAGCTGATCCCGGCACGGTAGAACGGCTCGAGCGACTGCCTGACGTACGCAGTGACACGCCGTAGCCGCTTCCTCGGATCTTCTTTGCTCTCGTACCTGGCCTCGTTGCGGCCACGGGACTTCCTCGCATTGCTGTCGTATCGACCGTCGCCAATCTCTCGGAGGTTGGCGAACCCAGCGGCCCGCACTTTCGCGGGAGATACCATGGGGCTGGATAGTGGTCAATCGTAGCGCGTCATGGAGACCTCGCCCGTGCGTAAAGCAGAAAATAGATGGACCACCAAGCCACGTAATTTTAGTGTCGCGATCCAGCCATGCGTTCCTCGACTCTCATGTTAAAGTCGGCAAATCTATTGGAATTGCAAGCTGATGTCAGCGTCTGATTGCAGTCGCACAGGGTAGCAAACTCACGGAGAGCAGTGTGGTTACCACGACCAGGACGTGTGCGAGTTCCCCTCGAGCGCGAGCAAGGACTGGGAACACAGTGGTGTGAAGGACCGTCTCGTCTTCCGTAGCAGAGTCGGGCAGCAAGCTCCGTGGGGGTTCATGGGTGGAGCGGCCATTGATCCACGAGCTGATGGGCTCACAAAGTGCATGCTTCGGAACATTTAGACTTCGTATCGTGGTCGACGCTATTCATCAGTGGCAACTTCAACATACCTAGATAGTGCATCCGCAAGTTGAAACTGACCCGCGTCGGTTCGTTCTGCTCTCACACAACTCGTTCGCCTCTCGCGTGGCGCGGTGTGTCGGGCGCCATGACGACTGTAAACCTGCTCCACCGGTGAGTCTTCTCGTGCCGCTTTGTCACCGACTTGCTCAAATTCCTCACGCTTCGCGTAGCCATATCTTCGGACTCAAGGCCAATGTCACGAACAACGTCGTCTACGTGGACGACCAAACCATCGCTTACCCGGCCGGCCACAGTCTCATCGTCTACTCGCTCGATGAGAAGCGGCAGAAGTTCATCTCGGCCACCGAGAACACGAGCGGTATCACAGCGATCGCCATGGCCTCGAGTCGGCGCTTCATCGCCGTCGCCGAGCAGAACGACCGTGGACTCGTCAGCATCTACGACCTCAAGACGCTCAAGAAGCGCAAAGTGCTGAGCAGCGCCGAGACTCAGGGGCAGAGCTACGTCTGTATGGAGTTCAGCGCCGATGGGCAGCTTCTGCTCACCCAGGGCGGTGCGCCAGACTGGATCCTCACGTGCTGGAACTGGTCCAAGGGGAAGGCCGTGGCGACCATTAAGAGCCCGCTCCACGTCTCCGCTGCTCCGGGCCTCCACTCGACGCCGAGTTCCAATATGCTCGCCCACCAGTTCGGCAGCGTCAGTGGGCTCGCCATGGCTGGTGTCTCGTCCGCAAACCTCCACTCGATGACCTCGACGCAGCAGCTAGGGCCGGGCGTGCAGGACAGCGCGACCGGGAACAGTGTCACGCACGTCGTCACGGCCTGCACATTCAGCAATGTCGATCCAGGGCTCGTCTGCGTGACAGGCGCCAACCTCGTGCGGTACTTTCGTCTCTTGGAGAACGCTTTCCGCCCAATGCCGAGCCCGCGCATGGACAGTCATGTGTTTCTGAGCCACAGCTGGATCAAGCAGCGTGATGACTACATGGTCGCGGGCACGGGTGAGGGCGACATGCTCCTCTTCCACGGCGGCGAGTTCGTTGCGAGGCTCAATGGCTCGCCGGGAGACGGCAAGCCCGTCCACTGTCTCTTGTCAACGGCCAAGGGCGTATTGGCGGGCCTCTCTGACGCGACTGTCTACCTTTACGCCGTTAACGGCGAAGGAATCTCCCACGTGGACAAAAACCCAGCAGATTTACTCCTCTTGCAGCGCAAAATCCGCGTAGAGAACTACCCGTCGGCTATCAGCACGCTGTGCGTGAGCCCGAACGAGGATTCGGTCGTTGTCTCGCTCTCTAGCGGCCAGCTACTCACGTTCCCCTACCAGCACCAGAGCAACGGTGGGCTAGGCGCCATTGCCTCGAGTGTAGGTGCCGCACTCACGAACATGGCCAACGCGACAGCTGTGAGCCTTGGTGGCATGGCCGGAAGCGCACTGTCGGCAGACGACGGCAGTCCACTTGCGGTTGCCAAGTCGGACGAGGTCGAGTATGTGCTGACTCCGTTCCATCGCCCGAACGACGCCGGCCAACTGCACGTTACGGGCATGGACGTGTGCGTGCGCAAGCCAATCCTCGTCACCTGCGGACTCGACCGCACGGTGCGCGTGTGGAACTACCTTGAACGTAGCTGCGAGGTCGCCAAGCAGTTTACTGAGGAGGCTCACAGTGTGTCGTGTCATCCATCCGGGCTGTACCTGCTCGTGGGCTTCGCCGACAAACTGCGGCTTATGAACATCCTCATGGACGACATCCGCCCGTTCAAGGAGTTCGCAGTCAAGGCTTGCCGCGAGTGCCAGTTTAGCACGGGCGGCCATTTGTTCGCGGCAGTCAACGGCAATACGATCCAGGTCTTCAACTTCTTTTCCTGCGAGCTCGTCGCCAACCTCCGCGGCCACAATGGCAAAGTGCGCTGTCTCTACTGGAATAGCGACGACTCGAGCCTCATCTCAGCCGGCATGGACGGTGCCGTGTACCAATGGGATCTTGATGAGGCCAAGCGTGAGGCCGAGTTTGTGCAGAAGGGCGTACCGTATTACTCGGCACTCTGCAACAAGGAAGGCACAGCCATCTACGCCGTCGGTAGCGACCGCATGCTCAAGGAGATTGAGTTCCCGTCCTCACAGCTCACGAAAGAGTTCATTTGCGATAGCGTGCTGGGTCAAATCGTTCTCTCGCACTCGCAGCGCATGCTCTTCGGTGCCACAGCCGAGAGTGACAAGCCCGGGGCGCTGCGGTCCTTTAAGTTCCCCCTCACAGGCGAGTCGATCGAGTTCCAGTGCCTCAGCGCGCCGGTCACGCGGCTGCGCATCTCGTACGACGATGGCTTTCTCTTCGCCGCGGGCGAAGATGGCTGCGTGTGCATCTTCGAGATCCGTGATAAGGAGGGCCGACCGCGCATGAAAGAAGCGGGCAGTGGAGGTACGACATCAGCTGTCGGCTCTTCGCGAGGTGGTACGGCGATTAGCGAGTTCCACCACCTTAGCCACTTCTCCGAAGAGATCCTCGTGACCAAGAGCGACCTCGAAGAGAAGAACACGATGATGCTCGAGCTCAAGAACAAAGTGGATGAACTCATGCTCCACAACGAGTACCAGCTGCGGCTCAAAGACATGACGTACAACGAGAACCTCAAAGACCTCACGGAGAAGTTCACACACGAGATTGAGCTCGAGAAAAACAAATTTGAACTGCTACGCGAAGACAAGAACGACATCGAGATGGAGTATGAGGAGAAGATCAAGCAACTTGAAGAGAAACATTTGCAGCAGATGCAGGAGGTCGAAGCTGAGTACCAGCACCGCATCATGAAGGAGGTCGAGAAATACCAGGAAGTGCTACAGCAACGTGAGGCCCAGAGTCAGCACTGGAAACACGAGCGTGAGAGGCTCGTCGCGACGCACGACAAGTACGTAGGTGACGTTACAGAGGACTTTGAGCAGCGCCTGAACGAGGACCGGCAACTGCGCGTTCAAATGGAGGAGGAGAAGGACGAACTCGCGCGTGAGTATGCTGAGACGATTTCGCAAGTCGAGGCCGACGTGGACGAGGAGATTGAGAACCTCAAAAAGCGGTACGAAGAGAAGCTACAGGCTGAGCGCGAGGCCACACTGCGCTTCAAAGGCGAGAACGGCATCATGAAGAAAAAGTTCTCGGCGCTGCAAAAAGACATCGAGGACCAGCGCGACCAGATCAAATCGCTGCTCGAGAAGGAGAAGGATCTCATTGAGGAGATCAAGACGCTAGAGAAAGAGATCCAGGCGCTGAAGCGCGAGATCCGTGCGCGCGATGAGACGATCGGGGAGAAAGAGAAGCGTATCTACGACCTCAAAAAGAAGAACCAGGAGCTCGAGAAATTTAAGTTTGTCCTTGATTACAAGATTAAGGAGCTCAAGCGACAGATCGAGCCACGCGAGAATGAGATCGCCGACATGAAGGAGCAGATCAAGGAGATGGACCGCGAGCTCGAACTCTTCCACAAAAGCAACGCGCAGCTCGACCTCATGATCGGTGAGCAGCGCAAGCGCATCAACAGCATGCAGGACGAGATCGCAAAGTACCGCAAGCTGCTAGGGGACCAGCAGAGCTGGGTGCGCCGCTTCCGCTGCGACCTGTACGAATGTGTACAGCACATCCAAAACCCAAAGGAGCTCGTGCTACAAGTAGCAAGCCTCTACAAAAAGTACGTCACCTCAGACCAGCCACACGCCGATATCGAGGCCGACATCCAACTCGAGTACGCGCGGCAGAGAGAGTACCTCGAGAAATCGGTCCAGGTGCTCAAGAAGAAGTATGCCAGGGATGTTGCAGTCCACCAGGGGGAGAATATGCGTGCCACAGCCGAGAACATGATGCTCATCAAGGAGATCAACGAGCTGCGTACCGCCCTCAACACGGCCAAGGCCACGGTGCAGATGGAACGGGCGGCCATGGGTGCCCGCGAAGCACGGGATCTATCCCACCGCACGCTCGAGGTGAATGATCCAGACGCGCTCATCGACGCCCAGAGAGCCGAAATCGACGAGCTGCGGCGTGCGATTAGAGCCCTCGAGGACAAAATGGCGCCGTCAGCCAGACCTTCGGAAGGGACAGTGTTTCCACCGATCCGCGGAGTCGACGGTTGAGCCTAGCGCCCGGAAACCTAGAGTAGGAATATTCATGGGATAACATTGGTTTGATGTATTCCATGACTATAAGACTGTGGGACTCACCCGACAGAACCTAACCATTCGCTTCTGTGAACGTGAACTCGCTCGCTGTCCCATCGGAAGTCTCCACAGCAGGCTTGGTCCAGCTTGCCTCGCCTGACCTCACATTATAGAAGTAAACGTTCCCTGTTTCATCTGCAACTTCCTCCCATGGATCCTCTCCAGAGATTTCGACTGTCTGATCGCCGTGTTCACTAGTTTTACGATCGTCGGCGGACTCCGTATGGACTGCTTCGTCTCGGAGCAACTCCATCACGAGATCATTAGCTTGCATTTCCATCGGTGGCTCGCCTTTCACGACTTCACCCGTCATCCTGTTGAAATAGCAAATCAAATTGTCACTGCTGTCGTATGCCTCACTCCAATACGTCGCCGCGAGAGTGTACTTGGTGGGTGAGCGACCCTCTCGCTTCGCCAGGAGATTCCAGTAGTGCCACTTCGTGCGTTCGTGGTAAGACAACTCGTCTTGCGATTCGTAGCTAATACCAGGGCATAGCCGGCAGAAGCAGCGCTGTCGAGGAGCCATGGGCTCGCCATCGGATTCACTGGGGAACTGGACTGTTTCCACGTCGTCTTCCTTCGCTGGCTCGACGATGACACACACATCTTGCATGAGCAGTAACAGAGTTCGCATCTTCTTGATGCCGAAGAGCATTGGATCCATAGGCTTAAGCATGATCTCTTCGAATCGTGCCGGGAACTCTTCAATCGCGACTCTGCCGCCACAGCGGTCAATGACTTTGCGAACCTCTTTCTTCATTAACTCGAACTCTTGGGTGAGCTCAGCGTCCTCGAGAATGCGAATGAGCACATCTTCTTTCTTGACTCGTTCTCTTTCTGATGCCCCATCGTCGTGGTCTTCTTCAAACACCTGGCGTCGATTTACTTGCGCTTCTAGTGCCACTATCGCTGCTCCTATCTCTTTTCCTTCTTTCTCACCGTGCGTATCGCTTTCTGCCTCTTCACTGTCGTCGTTCTCGCTCCCACCGTGGTCTGTTGGCTGAAGCCCTGCCGATGGCGGTCGATAGGACTGTAGCTTTTTTATCCTCATTTTCTCAAGTGGCGCGTACTCCGCGGCGTCGAGCGCCTCGATATCTTGGATAATCTTCGCCAGACCTGCTTGCTTCTTCTCGCTATTGTCAAGCTCTAGTTTCTTGGCTTCCAACTCAGTACGAGTGCCCTCAGCTTGTGATTGCAAAACCTTCAGAGCATCGCGCTCTTTCTCCAGCATTGTTCGGAGGTGCTCCAACACGACTAACTGCTCCAACGTCCGCTTCACTACCGGACATATCTCGATTGCTTTCTTTGCATAAAAGAAAGCTGCTCGCACCCAAGTGCACACTGCTGCAAAAGCTGGGGAGATTTGGTAGAGGCGGAAATTGTTGGGTCGCAGTCGTGGATGGTGTATGACGTGCGTAATAGAGTGGAGCATCCGATTCCGCACGCCATCCCCAAATGAGTAGACATCAAAAAGTGGGAGAACGTACAGCGCCTTGACATTGTAGCGGTGAATCAATCCTTCTTTGTCCCCAAGATGGACATTCTCTTCATTACTCGAGAGTAACATGATGATATCTTCTTTAGTTGGACGGTACATCTTGCCATTCAGATAATAGTTTGTCGTGAAATTGAGCAAGGTTGCAAAGGCTTCGAGCAGGGACATATACACTTCATCCAAGCTAGCTGTGCGGAGTTTGTACCAGTCCATGATGTCGCACTGGTTGAGGACTTCAACCGCCTGCTTATACTTGCGCTCGAGTTGTTGTTTGTCTTGGAATTTCCAGAAATTCTCTACTTTAACCTGCATTTCCTGCTCTTTCGCCGTCTTTTCGTCCAGTTCATCCTCGAGGTCCTGAACCTTTCGTGCTTGAGCTCGCATCTCACGCTCGCATGATTCTACGTTGTTTCGAATAGACTCGTATTCTTCATGAACTCTGTTAGCGACCTGGACAGCTTGAGCGTGCTCGGCAGCAGTCTTTTCGAGTACCTCTGCACCGACCACCAGATTCTGGGCTTTTGCAAGCATCCGCACAATGGATTGAACAAACGGGTCGCTTACATCGACGCCATCAGGCAGGTTAGGCAACATCCCTGCGACCATCACTGCATACGGGGTTTTGAACTTGTGAGGGAGCAAATCCATCTCGATCTCGCCTCCTACATTTTTGATGACCCCGAAGTACTCGATAAACGTGGCCGTCGCAAGTTGCGTGCTGGGTCTGCTCAACCACGCCACTCGCTGTCCACGTTCCCACCTCCCGAGTCGAACGAGAGGCTCGCCAACCACTGCTTTCGTAATCAACTTCCCTTCTCCGTGCATCTCATCGTTCTCAAAAGGCCCTTCATAACGATCACCGTTTGTAAATGTTAGCGAACCCAAGCCGTGGCGACGGGTGTTCCGAAACTCTCCAGCGTAGTGTCGCTTGTCCATAAACTCCATAATACCCGTGCTGTTGAGGTAACCCTCTTCGAACACACCAAAGATCTTGTCTCCAGAGGCAAGTGTGCGCACACCTTCCCCATGCCACTTTCCGTGCTTAAAGGAGCCTTCATAGCGCGAACCATCATCATACACAATCTCTCCGTGGCCGTGATACAGATCAAGATACCAGTACCCCTCGTACAACTCGCCTGAGTCGAATCGTTCGATACCATAACCCTGCCGTTTACCCTCGCACCACTCTCCCACATACTCACCGCGCGAGAATGTGTTGGTCATCGTGAGGGTGCCGAATCCGTGGTACTTGCCGGCGCGCACGTCCCCTACGTAATCGTGGCCATCTGGTGTTGTTACTTGAAAGTTTGAACCGGTCGCAGTAAATGGAGAAAAGAAATTGTCTACATCATGTCCTTGCCAAATTGTTCCGTCGTGGAACGTGAACTTGCCCCAGTGGTCCGGACCAAACTGAGTCTTGAAAGATTCGACATCGACTCGTTTATCATATGACGTATCCTCTACCCACGGTCCTTCATATACCGAGCCTTCGTTGAACTCGATTCTGACGTGGCCTCGTATGCGACCGTCATGGAAGGCACACTCCAGTCGAACATAGCTGTGTGGTAGATCCCGCAGTATGTTTCTCTTCTTCTTCTTTCGCTTCCAAATTTCATACTCCCCTTCATCTCTTTTAACATCAACATCGTCCTGTCCCTCGTCACTCTGTTCCGCACTGTCTGGTTGAGAATTGAATCTCTGCTCCGTAGAAGTGACAATGCCGAGCAGCGCGCGGGCACCACCCACCTTCTCATCTTCCGTACCACCGACCGCTTCATCCCGCAGGTACTCTGCATCTGTTGACTTGCCCTTTACAAAGCGCTCGTGCAATTGAAGATCATGGTTCGCGATGTGGAGAGAGGGCACCGTAGTCACAATTTCTGCAGCAGCATCAGAGGACTCGGCTTCCAAGACGGCAGCTTTTGTTCGCATCATATCACCGCGGGTTTGCTTCTGCGTCGTGGCTAACAAAGCCTGCTCGGCGAGCGCGCGGCGCTTGAAAACATTACCTTGTTGCTGACGAAGTTTTGTTAGCTGAAAGCGCTCGTCTCCATCGTCTCGTTTCTGCCGGAGGCTCTCGACCTCCGCAATATGCAGAACTTGCAGACGACGCAGCTCGTCTTTTAAGGCTTGTAGCTGTCGCTTCCGCGCTTCTATCATCGCGTCCCAAGCGTCTAATCCTTGGACTTCTTCGACAGCTCGAAGTAATAGCTTCCGTAGGTCGTCCTGAAAGTTGTTGAGAATGATTTTGTGAGACGCTAGGATAGATTGGGTCTTGCTGTGAGTTGTTTGGATTGTTTTACCCAAACGGTTAAGTCGGATCACTTGATGTGTGAAGGGGACGAAGGCTCTCTCGATAACGGCCAATCGGTCGATTTCTAATGTCATTTCTTCAATTCGGTGAGTTGAGGTTGAGATTAATGTCGCCAGACTTGATTGAACCTGGTCGAGCGTCTTCTGCGCTTTTTTCTTTTCGCGCTTGAGGGATTGCTTTTGCCACTCTTCTTGGGTTGTTTTCATTCGCTTTGACTTCAAAGCAATATAGTCCTGTAGCTCCTTTTCCTCGTGTCGCAGCCTGTCGAGTTGATTGTTAGTCTCGAAACGAAAGGCATCAAGATCATCCTGGAGGGTTCGAATCGTCGATAAGACAGCCTCGCGTCGGGCAATGTCGAGTTCTGGATCGGCAAAGTCTACTCCATGTATAGCCAGCGGTGGTACGTATTTGTTCCTCTTCAATCGCAACTGATCGCGAGTATTCGTTTTGAGATTCCGCTCATGAATTGATCGAGCAGCAGCAAACCAGACTGAGCGAGCGGCTTGATACTTGCCTTCTAGGAATACTTCCTCCGCAATTGCTGCTTTCCTTTCACCATCAGGGTCGCTTGAGTCGATTCTCTGATGCAGACCAAGATGACGTCGTTCCTTACGCATGCAATACTGTCGCGACACGTTGAAGATTTCCATGAAGACTTCGCTGTGCTCTTCCTCACAGGATGGTTTGGGGACCGTAGCGCGCCAAATATGGTACCGAAGCGCACGCTCAGAAGCGCAAACCTGCTGGCAGGATCTGAATGGACAGATAAGAGGCACCGAATGCTCCCGGGCAATGTGCTCGTAGATCTCCAATTGCGAGGGGTAATTGAATGAGCATATTGTGCACGTCAGCTCCCTTCGAAGATCCTCTGAGATCGAGTCTTCTGCTATCATGTACTCGGTCTCGCGTTTCTCCAACGACGATGTGTCTGGAGGTTCTGGTGTCAATGGCACAGCTGTACGAAAGCTAACTTCAGTCAGCAACTCGGTTGGCAACGCCTTATAAATACTTGGTAGCCCTTGGCCTTTCTTGTTTACTGCGGCAACTCGAACGCGCAAACTCTTCTCGCTATGTTGGAGAATCGGCCACAGTGTAGTTGTAGTCGGTGGCTTCGAGGTGCCAAGTTTGTTACTAGTAACAAAAGATCTCCCATTTATCTCATCGTTCACCTCGTCTCGCCACTCGATAACGTATTGAACTATAGGAGCTCCGTTGTCGGGAGGCTCTTCCCATCGAACCTCGACAGCTTTTCCTGCCCGCCAGCGTCGAAAGGGGATTTCAGCTATCGCGACCTTCACGGCTGCGGCGTTGGTGATATCGGTGACAGTTCGTGGTTTTTTCGGCCTTTGCGACTGAAGCTGTTTGTGTTCCTCTAGGACAGAGACCTCCACAAGCTTGATTGTCTCACGACGCTGATCCTCAAGGTAGAGGATATCCGCCGTCATGGCTTCGAATACGTCGAACGATAGGACTTCGCAAAGATACCAATTTTCGTCATCGTACTCGACCTCGACCTGGCCACCTACGCGCAAAAATTCTAGGGCGGTCTTTCCGGACGGTATCATCTGTACATCGGTCACCGCCTCCGGCACTTGTTGCTGGAGCTCGTGCAAATGGCGACCTTGTGCTACTAGATTCTCTCTTTCCTTCGCGATTAGTTCGTTTAGCCTGCGCTCTTCTTCGAATAGCAGTGTTTCTTCCCTCTGGCGAAAATTGAGTTCGGCCTGGTACCTCGCGTAGAAGGATTGGGTCCTCTCTTCAAGTCTACTCAACTCTGCATGACGGTTTGCGAATCCTCGTGCACCTTCCATGGAGCGTAATGTGTTTAGCGTCCCTTGTCTTGCTAGGATCTGTGTCACCAGCCGTTCTTGGCGCTCCTTCTGCTTCATAGCTTTCACCAATTGCAAGCTTTTGAACTGGGCCTCAATCGAATTGCGCCCTAACCAGTTTTGCTGGTGTGTGTTGAAATGGCCATTCAAGAAATGAGCGACTCCCCAGCCATGGGGGATTTTTTTAGTAGCTTTGAGTTTGATTTTCTTCAAGCGGTTCTCGCGCACGTATGAGTCGTCTGATGAAATTTCTCGCTTCGCGAATACTCCGTGAACAAGCGCCCAACCTTCAGAAGGACAGAATGGGCAATGACTGAGTTGCTTGAAGTAATATTCTCTTGCATCAACGTGACGTTCCTCAAAAGTTTTTACGAACTCGGCTCCTCCAAGTACACGTGCCACTTCAAACATCCCTCGCCTTTCAAGCATCCGTGCCATTGGAACACGAGTAACTCGCATCATCCACTGAAGAGGATAGTGAACAAGTTTATCAGTCACTCGAACTGGTGGCACAGGCATTATCTGACCTTGAAAAGACCCATGACCTTGAAATCGCTCCGGGGTAAGCATTAGGAATGCTTGGTGGATTTCCTTTCGGCGCGCAAGAAATCGCTGAAATCTGTTCACAATCTTTTGAAGTTCAAGCGGTTCGTCGGAAAGCCCTTGTTGGGGAAGGTCTGACGGTCGAATGAAATGAAGTTGGATCAGTATGTTGCCGATCCGCGCGTTAGCGAGTTTGAACGTTCGTAGGACCCGAAGAAGCCCTTGTTGTCGACGGGCTGCGTTTACTCCTTGCAATTCTAACTCATTCAGGACTCGCATGCGCGCAAGATAAACGCGAGTAGCACACTGGATAACCCGAGCGGCGTTAAATCGTTTGGCATCGTCCTCTATGCTCTTTGCGTATGCTTCGAGCTCGAGGCGCCATTTAAAGCTTATCCGTTTTGACCGTCCTATCGATGTCGCGTTGAATGCCAAGTCGGGCACCCGCTGGAGCACTCGCTTGGCTGTTTCGACCTTTGTAGCAGGTAGCTGAAGCGGGAAAAATTCTAACTCACCATCCAAGTCAAGTTTGACTTGAGCAATTTCTTCCTTGACGCCGAGAACGAAAGCGGTCTCTCCGCACCGTGGATGACCACGCAAGACAATTCGAACAGCATCGCCCGGTCGGACAAGCTCGTCGGCTCTTTGTTTCTCCTCAGCCGTAGTGGACACGATTTGTTCGAAGTCTCGGAGGAATTTTCGCGCTGTGTCGGACTTCCTAAGGACGGGAAGAGATGCGCGTCCTTTTAGAAGAGACTTCAACTTTGACGGAGAATGATTCATTTGTGTGTCAAATGCGGTATCAGCTTGGATGTTGGCCTGCACTCGACTCCTCACAACCTCGAAAAACTGTTTAAGGGTATTGAAATCTTCCTTCACCTCTCTTATAACATCCCGCACATCTGTAAGAAATGTTGCAGGGTCTAGGCCAAAGAAAGATAAGAACACTCGCAAGGGTCTCTGAGTTGAGCGAGTCTGTGCCCCGAAAGTACGCAGAACTTGGCCTTCCACTGCTCTCCGGGTCAGCACTTCCATACGTGTTAGAAAGCTTCGCCGCAATGCTGCGGTGCGCCTTCGCGACATCCGACCGCGGTATACTGCTTGGACGCGAGCCGCGCAGTGACTCTGTTTCAAAAGTTCTCGTTTTTGACCAAAACACAGGCGCATGAGATACCCACGAATGTGGCGCTGGATTTCGGTAGCCGCGGCATTCCTCCGTTTTTCATTTTGGATCCGCTCAAGTTGTCTTTGATGCGCCTGCCCACGAATGATTTCTTGCATCTCGGCGTCTTCCTGCTTTTTCATAATAAACCTTGCCCTTCGCAGCTCGGTGAACAAAGAACGAGCAGCAGTACCTCGCCACATCCGCTGGATACTTATGATTTGTTCAAGTTCGCGATCAAATCTCCGCGTTAGCGTTTCTTCGACCTCTAGTGCGTCGCGCTCGCGCTCGGCTCGGAGGTATTCACGTAGCCTAGCTTTGCGACAAACAATACGCATTACAGATCGAGCCAATCGACCACGCCAAGCTGTCTGAATGAGCACTGTCGCCCACATGAGGTAGATGTAATGGTCTTCTACTCGACGCCTCGTTAAGTGACCGCGCCAGAAGGCCTGCAATCGGGTGGCCTGCACGTGCATCTGTTTGCGAGTTCGCACGAAGACAATCCACTGTGAAAAAGTGAAGTGCAGGTTTGCGTTTGCATGACGCGCTTTCCATCTCTTGCGAAAAGAAATCATGTAGATGGTAAACTTTGCCCACGCCACGAACGTCCGTAACAACGCAGAGTTCAGGAAGAACGCAAGAGCACGGCGCTGTCGCTGCCTCTGGTCGATCTGCTCCTGGGTGAACTCGTACCATGTGACGACAGCTCGAGCTACGTGCATTTGCATGAGGCGTTGCCCAACCCGCGAAGAGGCACGCTTTATACGCTGGATCCGATCATGATAAACTTTCCACCAGAACCAACACTTCGCAAGGATTGAATTTGAGAACTTGGTGATTGCCCGCTGTCTTGCCTTCTGCTTGTCCAAAAAGCATAACCAAGAATGCCACGTTTGGTCTAAGTCGCGATGTAGCATTTTGCTCACGAGACGCCGATGCTTGTCTCGAAGCACCTTCTGATTACGAGCATTTTGAAGCCACTGGCGAAATGACCAATGAAGTAGACTCTGTAGAAAGGACAGACCGATTTCACGGTGAGTCGAGAACTTCATTTTCGACATGCAGTCAACATTGTCACGCACCCCCGACAAGATCGAGATGCTTGCTTTCAACAAAAAACGCTTCTGTTCTGTCCGAAACTCTTTCCATCGCCGAATGACCAAAAGTTTGACTTTTAGGTTTGCTTTGGCCTACGCAAAATGGCATGAAAGACAAACAGCAAACGGGGTTTTGAGATGGTGTGGAGTACACATACCACGTTGGCAACTTGACGGGACGAGTTGTGGGTGTGAAGCTCAGCCACATTGAGGAATATGCAAGCGAGATGCTGACGGCGTCGCCGCTGCGAGAGCGCCCATTCCAGCCAGGCTTCGAGAACTCGGGGAAGTGACTGGCATCTCCAAAAGCTGATAGCCTTCTTTGCCTTGAACACTTTCTTTTGAACTACTGCTCTCCACGCGCCGAACACTCGATTCACTGTTTTTTCTCCCCAATAATTGACTGCCCTAGTCGCTTGCAGTGACGCTTTCCTCAGCTCAAATTCAGCGCGAATCTCAGTGTGGACGCGCTTCCACATTACAAACATTTTCAGAACAAGCTGATTCGTCCAATAGCTGGTGGCCTTTCGCACCCGACGTTGCGAGAGCTTACGACGCCAGAAGTACTGAAGATAAATGACTGCGCGAGTGACCCGACTACGAATAAATTCATAGCGTCGTCGGTACACAAAACCCTGAGCAACACGTTGGATATCCACAGCAGCGCAATGTTCACGTCGATCTTGCTCTTCGTTTAATCTTGCCCTAGCCTGTACACGAGCTCGAGCTTTGAATTGAACCTGGATAGTTGTTGCAGCTTGTTGACGCCTTATATCTTCCAGTAAGAGTTCTTCTCGAACCCGCGAGCTCTTGCTCGCCTCAGGGTCAACTGCAGCAAGACCACGAAAATTTATGGCACTATCTTCAATCACAGTCACACCATAGCGTTCATATCTGGGCATCCGAGGCTGAAAAATCGAAAAGCTGGGAACCGAATTCACACGCAACGTGTCGTCTCGTAACGCTTGAGCTAGTTGACTATTGGAGACCTCGTGACAGTCCTGGATATTGATTGATCGCAAATAAATACAAAACTCAAGGAAGGAATCAACAGCGACAATCGTCACCCCTTTGCACTTATGCAATTCCAGCGTCTCGAGACGATTAAAGCGCCCCAGTTTCAAAAGATATCGACATCCTTCATCGTCGAGCTGATCAGCAGCAAATCCCACAAGATACAAGTGCCGGAGATTTGGTGGAAGACTCGTCAACCCTACAGCTGATAGCGCACCGCCATTTGACATTCCTCCCGACATTTTAAACTGTAACAAAGAGGTCATTACTGCGAGTGGGTAGAGCGCCAAATCGTCCACATTAGGACACTCTCGGATATCAAGCAGTTCCAAGCACTTATTGCGAGTTGCAAGCCGTGCCAAAACAGCTCTGGTCATTCCAGGCTGAGATCGACAGTAAAACTCTCGAAGAAACGGATTTGCTGTCACCAAAATGACAAGATGATGTGTGGGGACGTCGGATATGGAGGAAATATCCAACACAGTCAGAAAGGCTTCATTCAGTGGTTGAGCAAGAGCATTAATCATGAGAAACCCCAGCCCACGACAGCCGTTGAATCTGACCTCTTTGAGTGGCTTTTGCTGAGGCGAAGAAGTCGTATCCAGTCCATCAGAGGTTATACACCCACTCATTCCGTCGTCACTCAACTTGGGACAGCCGGAGAAATCAACTACTTCAAGTCTCTTCAAGCTTGAAAGCGCTCGTAACGCCTTGTCGCAGAAATTGACGCATCGGGCGACATTGATTTGAACGAGAAATGGACATGAGGCTGCAATATGACTGCAAGAAAGGCTGCTCAGCCGAGCACAACCCGCTATGTTGAGATATAACATTTTGTGATATCCGGGAGCGATACGATTGCCATAGTAGCTTGGGATTGCCGCAAGGTACTCAAACGCTGAGTCCGTCAATTTAGCACAGTCGCTGACATCCAACTCTTCTAGTTCTTTTGGGTGGAGACTGAAGAGTAGTTTCATGGTCTTGTCAGAGATTTTGCACAGTCCCCTCACCGAGAGCGAGCGCAAGCCCGGGGCGCGCGATTTGATGAGTTCTTGGATATTATTTTCAGTGAGTAAGGAACAGTGGCCGACTCTCAAGCTGTCGATGGCCAGTAGAGACTTTACGATTCGAGTGAGTACTGCGTCAGTGAGTCGATAACAGTGAGAAACGTCGAGACTTCGCAGTCGAGGAAACGAAGTGACAGCGATGGCAAGAATGTCGTCGGTAAGAAGCTCAGTATCCACCATGGCTAATCTCTCCAGCTGTCGACATCGTTTCGCAAGCATTGAAAGTGCAGACTTCTAGATAGGAGCAAACATGTTCAGATTTAGCGGGTGAGGGTTTGCGTACTGCGTTACATACCGACGGATTCTTCCACTTGGATAAATCCAAAGAGCGAACATTCTCGCAACGCTTGATCAGTTGACTCATTTCTACCATTTATCCACAACGATTGTTGGCTCACTTCTACATCAGTTCGCCGGGTTAATAGTCGAACCTTCCAGTGTTTCAACGCCCACGAGACCACGGAGGCGCAGATCTATACAATTTCGAGACAGTTTCGTTCCGATCTGCTCCACAACACTCGGGTTCGAGCAGAGGCATGCCCAGTCAGACAGATCAACAACCCGGCGCCCGTTCAACGAGTTCGTCTCAAAGAAAACGCTGTCCGGGATGAGGACAATGGTATCCGATTGTGACTTGGTTGCTCTGGAGCCGCACGTATAAGAACCTGCCCTCCCGCTTTGTTGGTTACTCTGGTGTTGGTCTCCACAGGCATTCGTCGCTCTAGTAGTAAACCACCCAAACTCAGGTCGCTGAAACTCATCGCGCTGTGCATATGGGAAGTGTACCTGTTCACCTCATCTAGAAGTTGGCGTAGGAGCAGTTTCTCTTTTGAGATTAGGCCTTTGGACCTCGCTATCACCGGAAAAGACTCGTTCTCAGCACCAGAAACTTTCCGAGTCGCTTTCCTCTTGGACAGTGGTAAATTCAGCTTTGAGAGCAGCACGCTCGAGCGGACTTGTGACTTTGGCAAGATGGGTGACGTGAGTCCTTCACGGAACATCGGGAGTTCACCGTCAGCCGTCTTCTTCGCCGACCCCGCGCCGGCTACCGGCGCCTCACTTGCACTCTCGATCCACGATTCAAACTGCGCCCGTTCATGAGGATGGAGTGCGGCAATCGGATGTGTGTCACTTGCCAAAGCACTGGGGCTTGCAGGCCCACGGCGCTTTTTCCTGACGCGCGACGCGGGGTCGCCTCGCTCGGCAGTTGAGCTGGTCGGTGGATCCGACACGCGCCGGCGCCTTGGACGCGCGCTCCCCGCATATACTTCTTGCTCTGTGTAGCTGCCCAGTAGCGGCCGCTTGCTCATATCAGCGGACCAAGGCAGAGCAGTCACGACACCATCGACGACCCATCGATCTGCCTTTTGTTTCTTTGGCCTCTTCAAGACACATGCTACTTCGAATGCAATTGGCTAAAATTTTATCCATTTTCCATCGGTCCGTACGGGAAGTTCATTGATATAATGAAAGGCTGGAAAGCTCTTTCATAAAACATACCTTCTCGGCCTTATGGCTAAGATCAAGTGTAGTATCTGTTCTAATCAGTGTGAAAACTGATTTCCGGGGGACAACCCTGGAACAATTTCACATTTATTTCTGAACACGAACTGACTTTGCGCAGCTTGCTGTGCTAGCCGGTTCAGGTTTCTCGGGGCTTACACCGCTCCCCGACGAAGCCGACCCACTGATCTTTCCCCCCCCCCCCCCCCCCCCCAAAAAAAGAGCCTCGTGCCCCTTCCCCGCCACCATGCGGCTCTTCTGGCGTGACCGCTCGCCGTCCACGGACAGCGAGTGCTCCACAGCCAGCCAGAGCAGCGTGGCCAGCGACCAGTCGTTCTTCAGCGCAGCTGACGACGACTGGGCGGATCCGCAGGCGCGGCCTTGGAGATGTTGCCCAGGATGTATGGCCGCGGCGCTTTTGCCCCGGCCCCACGACCTCTCGCGCCCGCAGACCGCGGGCTCCCGCTGACTATGTTTGTGCACAACGCGCGCGAGTTCAAGTGCGCGGCGTGCGACGCGGTGTTCCGCCACTATGGCGAGCTCGTGTCGCACCGCCGACGCGCGCACCGGGCCGTCGTCTTCGACGACTGGTTCCAGAGCTCGTGCGCGTGCGCTGCGCTGTTCCGCCGCCGCGTCGACGCGATGGTCCACTCGGACCGCTGCACCGCGACGGCAGAGGCTCCCGCGACCACCAGCACCGCACGCCTGCCCACAACGACCACAACGACCACAACGACCGACGCCACAGCGACCAAGCCAGACGCGCCCGCCGGTGCCGCCTCGGGGACGAGAGCACCGACGGATGACGCGTCCACGCGAGCTTCTCTCTCGCTCGCGCGGCCGGCGCGATACCCGCGCGCCTGCCCCAAGTGCTGCGCGCTCCTCACGGACGCGAGCTCGTGGCGCACGCATACTGGCGCGTGCGCCACTCCCAGGATGCCGACTCTGCCTCCAGGCCAAGCCGACCAAGACGATCCGGACCAAGACGTTCCGGACCAAGACCAAGACCCTGCCCAAGATGACCAAGATGTACCAGCCCCAGCCCACGACGGAGGCCACGCGCTCGTCGCCGCCGACGACGACGACGAGCTCTTCTTCGACGCCATTGCGGCGTTCGAGGACGACGAGCGCGTGGACTCGGACGACGACCAAGACGAGTTCCTCACGGCCCCCTCGAGCGACGCGACCGCCACAGTTGCGGGTGCCGAGGCCGTGAGCTCCGCGAGCGTCACGCGCGCGCGACAACGACTGCGCGCGCCGAGCGACGACGACGACGTCGCTCAAGACGACTCCCTACCGACGACCACACCGACCAAGACCAGGACGCTGGCGGAGCTCAGCGATAATGCGCCACGGACCCTACCAACGACGCGACGACTCCGGGCTCCAAGCGACAACGACCAAGACGAGACGACCACCGACGGCGCCAAACCGCGACCAATCCCTACGGTTGCGGGCGCCAAGTGACCAAGACGACGATCAAGACGAGGACGACGGACACGACGAGGACAAGGACAACCCCAAGGACGACAAGGACAAGAGCAAGAACCACGAGGACGACCAGGACGAGGCCGCGCCGCACGACGGCGCGACCGAGGACAGAGACGGTAAGCGGCGCCAAGCCGACGAGGACGGCGGGATCACACCGAACCCGCCCGAGCGGATCTTGACGCCACGGCCGTGGCGCTCCACCACGGCCAAAGACCACATGATCGAGATCGACGAGACCAAGACCGACGAAGATGAAGACGAAGAGAAGACACAAGACGAGAGCCCACGGGCGCCGGTGCGACGCATTCTGATCGCGCGATGGCCGGCGCCCCAGCCCACCGAGGCCTGCAAACGCGCGTTGGCAGGCCTCCCTCCGCTCGCCACGACCACCGACGCGGCTGCGACTGCCGACGCCATCATCGCGGCAGCCCGCGCTGACCTCCAAGAGGACGAGCACATGGACGAACCCGAGGACGAGGCCAACACCCAGCTCGAGCTGCCAGCATCGCTGACGCCACACGGCTGGAGCGCTCGACCCCCCGACGACGGCGTGACCACCGACAACGACGTCTACGCGTCCGTGCCTTTTGAAGGCACGAAGGATCGACCATGGACCCTGCGCTTTGACGGCGCGTCCAAGTCGGGCAAACACCCGAAAGCTGGCGCTGGCTCAGCGCTCATGCGACCGGACGGTAGGATATACTGGACATTGCATCAGTATTTGGGCGGTAATGAGACCAACAATACGGCTGAATACCATGGTCTCATTAACGGTATCACTGGCGCTCACCACCACGGCGTCAGACACCTGCGGATTGAGGGCGACTCAAAGCTGGTGATTCTTCAAGTCCAAGACAAGATGGCGGCACGCGACAAGGCGCTGCGATACTTCCGCGACGTCGCGAAAGAGGCGCTCGCCATGCTGGACTCGTACTCTCTGCACCACATTGATCGCCAACTTAACAAGAAGGCGGACAACTTGGCCAACGCGGCCGTGCGAAGTATGAACAAAGTCACAGTGTGCGCAGCCCACCCCACGGCGGCCAACGCAACCCAGTGTTGGCCATGGAGCTGGGAGCTGCAACGGGCGGAGACGGCAACCCCTACAAACGACGCTGAACAACAAACGCTGCCGCGTGAACGGGTGCAACGATACGGAGACCCTCGCACACGTGTTGAACCACTGTGACTTCGGCGCCGACGCGATCCGCGCCAGACACGACGAGGCGCTTGCCATCATCAAGCACCGAATCGAGGGCGAGCTGCGCCGCAGCAACCAGACGCACTGTCGATTGCTGATCGACAGCACGGTGCCCGGCGCCGGCGCTCACCACCACGACCAAGACCTAGACGACCACGACGATCACGACCATGAGGACAACGACGAAGCGATGGCCCTGGCACCGACCAGCAACGCCGAAGACGACGAAGACCAAGAGATGCTGCCGGCGCCGACCACGAGCGATGACGACGACCAGGACACCGACCACGAGATGACAGCGGCTGCGCCGCTGGCGCACACGGCCACCGATGACGGAGACCATGCCATGGAAGACGACGAAGGCCCCGGGGAGGACGACGACGAAGACGCTGCGGCCGACGAGATCAACGCACCGCGTGACGGCGGCATTGTGTATCCTGTGATGCGAATCGGCCCAGGAGTCGTGCCCGAGCGCCAGCCGCGGGTGCGCATCCCGCGACTGAGCCCCAAGGACCAGTCTGCACTGGAGACACGCTTGAAAACGCTCGCCCGCACCATGGCGAGCAAGATCACTGATGCGCCTGATTGGTACTCGGCTGAAGGGTACATTAAGGCGGCGACACGTGAACTCGCCGATCTACTCCGCGACGCGGACAAGGCCTGCACGACCACGGCGGCGAGTCGCGCCGACAGCGACGCGACGGCGACACCGGACCCAGCGATGCGACCAGGCGGCACGACGACGGCACCAACGACCACGTCAGCGACCAAAACCAAGACACAAGGCCTGCGGCCGACCGCGAGCTCGAAGAAGAAAGGCCGCCGGCGCGGACGCAAGCCGACGCAGCCAGGACCGAGCCTGCTGCAGCTTGCGCTCGACGGAGCACGTGACGAGCTCCACGCTGCACGTGCCACCGCCGACAAGAACTCCCACGAGGCGCGCCGACGGATCCAGAAAGCGGCACGACCGGTGCAGCGCATCGAGCGCGCCATGCGGCGCCACGACACGCGCGCACTCTTCATGAGCGACCAGCGGCGATGCATCCAACGCATCCTGCACGGTCAGACAGCAGACAGTGACGGCGTGGAAGAGGACGACCGATGTCCGATCCCGCCGCAGGACTTGCACGCATACTTCCAAACGCAGGCCACGCCGCCCTGCGACTTCGACTACGACGCGCCAGTCGGAGCCAGATTCCGTGCGCAAATCGAGGCCCAACCAGAGGCGCTGCACGAACGCGAGGCGTTGACGGACCCGATCACGCGTGATGAGGTCGAGGACCGCCTCGACAACGCACGCAAGGACTCGGCACCAGGACTCGATGGCATCCCGTACGACGTCTACGTACGGTACAAAGGTCAACTGCTCGACCTCCTCCACGCGATGTTCAGCGCGTGCTGGGACTTTGGACACGTGCCAAGCATGTGGAAGGTGGGATTCGTCACCTTGATTTACAAGAAAGGACCGAAGGAGAACCCGAGCAACTGGAGACCGATCTGCCTCCAACAGACCGTGTACAAGCTCTACGCGGGTATCCTCTCCACGCGCTTCCAGCGCTGGATTGACGCCAACGCGCGGTTCACGCTGTCTCAAAAAGGTTTTCGCGCCTACAACGGGTGCAACGAGCACAACTTCATCGCGACGACGCTGCGGGAGCAGTGCCGACGCACGCAAAAGAAGCTCTATGTCGTGTGGCACGACCTGCGGAACGCCTTTGGCTCGCTCCCGCAGGCGTACATGTGGAACGCGCTTGCGGCTCTTGGCGTCTCCGCCAAGTTCTTGCTCACGGTCCGCGACTTGTACACCGACTCGCACTTCGTTGTGAACTCGCGCGACGGCCCAACGGATCCAGTGCACCAAGGCCGCGGCGTGTACCAAGGCTGCCCACTCAGCCCGTACCTATTCATTGCGGCACTCACGCCGCTGATGTTTGAGCTCGACTCGATGCAGCAGGAGCACGGCGTACGCCTGGCCGCGGGGTTTGCACCGTGCGCGTCCTCGTACGCCGACGATCTCAAGATCTTCTCGAGGACAGCGCACGGCGCCCGACTGCTGCACGAGACCGTAGTTGCGTTCCTCCAGTGGACGCGGATGCAAGCCAACGCGAGTAAATGTGCGCTGATGATCTCGGACGGCGCCTCGAAAGTCGAAATCGCCGATGAGCGCCTTGAGCTCCGCATCGGCGAGGATGTCGTGCCGCGCGTCTCCAGCGAGGACGGCTACACGTACCTAGGGATCCAAGACGGTCCAGACTACGAGCACACACGCGTTGTACTCCAAGACATGCTGCGTGAGCTCACGGCCGACGCCATCAAGCTGATGCAGAGCCCCTTGGCGCCATGGCAGATCGTCCAAGCGCTCAAGACCTACGTCTACAGCAAGCTCGACTATCCGCTGCGCCACTTGCGCCCATTCGTGAGCATGTTCGCCGGCTTCGACCGCACGGTCCAGCGCGGCCTGAAGCGCATATTGCAACTGCCACTGCCTGCGACGCTCGAGTTCCTGTATGCACCGACGACGGCTGGAGGCCTCGGCCTCCTCCCGCTGGCCGACTTGACCGGCGTCCTGAAGCTGACGCACGGCCTCCAGATGCTGCACTCACAGGACCCGGAGATCCAGGGGATCGCACGTGGCCAGCTCTTGACGATCATACGCAAGCGCTTTGTCGTAGACGAGCCGCACTGGGACGGCCGCGACGACGAGCTCATTCAAGCGTTCTTGAACGACGAGCTCGCCCACTCCGGCCATGCCATCAAGAAAAAAGTGTCGGGCGACGTCGGATCCCTGTGGATCGACGTCGCGACGCAGCTACGGAACTTTGGCCTGAAGCTCACCACCGAGAACGACGTGCACCTGCAGATCCGTGTACCACACATCACCAAAGTGTTGGTCTCTAAGCAATGGGCGCGAGAGCTCAAGACCCACCTCCGCCTCCGGCACCTCGCCAAATGGCAGGCCATGACCGACCAAGGCAAGACAGTGCGGCTACACGGCGGCGTTGGCAGTCGCTTTCTGACACAGGCCTCCGGGGTGTACGACTCTAGCTACCGTTTCGCTGTGCGCGCGCGACTCAACCAAGTCGACACGCGCAGCGCACTCCGGCGCAAGGGCATCAAGAGGCCGATGCACCAATGGCACGGCTCCGCCCCGACACTCAGCTCTATGACGACGTGGCCATGACAGCTAGCCTTGTGGACCTAGCCATCGCGTTCGAGGACCAAGCGTCCGACGACGCGGCCTCGTCCAACTTTGAGACGGTGCGCAACAAGAAGCTCGAGAAGTACGCGGTGATCAAGGAGTACCTCGAGTTCAAGGGCTACACGGTGACGCTGAGTGCGCTCATCTATGGATCGCTGGGCTCTGTGGCCCAGCGCAACTACAAGGTGTACACAGAGGAGCTAGGCATGCGGAAAGGTGTGACGCGCGCGCTGGAGCGGCAGCTCTCGGCACGCAACATCAACTTCAGTCATCGCATCTGGAAACGCCACGCACTCGCCGACTCCAAGCTTCAGCTCGTGCGGACAACCGCCAGGCCACGAACGGCGACGACGGCACCAGGACCAAGTGACGATCAAGACAATGGCCCACCGCAAAGTGGGTCAAACCAGGACGACGGAGGAGGACAGCGACCAAGCCAGCGCCGCGACGAACCAGCGCCGCGACAGAAGCCAGCAAGGAACCGGAGACGACAAGAGGACCAGCAGCAAGAACAGCGGCAACCCGACCGGGAACAAGATCGACGCCAACCGACGACGCAGCCAACACGACCGAGGGACTCGACAGGACCGACGAGACTCGTGACCATGACGACAACGACGACCAGGACCACGAAGACCACAAGCCCCCCGACCGAGAACAGCACGCGTGTGGCAGACCACACACGCGCGACTGCGACTGCGACGCCAACGACCGGCGCGACGACGAAGACCAGCCAACGCCGCTGCGACGGCACAACCCGTGACGCCCGTGCGTCACGGACCCAGACGAAGACCCCGACACCGTCACCGCCCAAGGACACGACCAGGAAGACCACGCCACCGACGCCCAACAACCGCAGCGCTACGCCGCGGCCCCAAGCCAGGAAAGCGACCGACAAGACCGCCAAGACGAAGAAGAAGATGCAACCCAAGAGCTCGAAGTCGGCCACGCCCAAGAACCTGACGACCACGACGAGGACCAAGTCGACGACGACGCCCACCCGCACCAGCCAAACGGGCGACGCACGCACGGCGGCGGCCGCAGCAGCCCGCGAACACGCGGTGCCGCTCGGCCGCCACAATGCACCAACACGAGCACGCGCCCCGCAAGGACGCGCACACCAGAAGGGGCCGGAACGCCGGTACGTTCCGGTCGCCACGAGAGAGAAGCGATAGAGTGGTCGGAAACGACCAGAAGGGCCAGCTCCACAAAGGACATCGCCCGGCAAACCCAGGAAGGACAAGGACCTCAACCATCTCGCATGAACCACCCTGATACGCGAGACCCGGACGCACGACACGTGCGACAGGCTTCACTGTAGCCACACGGCAACGGTTAGGATCTCTTGGTAATAGACTGCACTTATCTGTTCTAATCAGTGTGAAAACTGATTTCCGGGGGACAACCCTGGAACAATTTCACATTTATTTCTGAACACGAACTGACTTTGCGCAGCTTGCTGTGCTAGCCGGTTCAGGTTTCTCGGGGCTTACACCGCTCCCCGACGAAGCCGACCCACTGATCTTTCCCACCCCCCCCCCCCCCCCCCCCCCCCAAAAAAAAAGAGCCTCGTGCCCCTTCCCCGCCACCATGCGGCTCTTCTGGCGTGACCGCTCGCCGTCCACGGACAGCGAGTGCTCCACAGCCAGCCAGAGCAGCGTGGCCAGCGACCAGTCGTTCTTCAGCGCAGCTGACGACGACTGGGCGGATCCACTGGTGGATCCGCCGTGGGACAGGCCGCCTGAACCCAGCGTGTCACACGACACAGGGGATGGGCGGCCTCGTCCCGGTGACACGCCTGTCAACGATGGTCCGACCTTCGGTCACCACGATGACACGGCCGTGTCACCCGACCGAGACGCCCCCGCTGCCCAAGACCAAGACCCCCCGCTTGCCCCCGCGCCTTCGCACACGGAGGCCATCATCTCCACCGTGTACCCGCACACCGCGCCGCAGTTTGACTGCACGGTGTGCGGGCACACCGCCCGCGACTTCGCTGCGCTCGCAGCGCACCGTCGCTCCGCTCACCGCCGGACGCGCTTCGTCGACGGGTTCGCGGCCGGCTGCCTCTGCGCCGCCGCGTACCCAACGCGAGCAGCAGCAGCTCGACACGCCTCTCGGTGCCTTACGGCGCCGCGTGCTGCTGCTCGCTTGCGGTCGTCGCCGGTCGACGCAGCCGCACCAAGCGACACGCCGACCGACGACGACCGCGCCAACCCCGACGACCGCGCTCTGGCGGCGCGACGCCCAGCCCCCGGACCCCGTGACGCTGCTCGTTCCCCCCGCGAGCAGCCGTCACGTGTTCTTGCTGTTGTGGCGCCGCCGCGTATGGTCGTTGTGGGCGACAAGCGGCGGCGCCTCAACGACCTCGACGTCGACGACGACGCTGATGACGATGACGATGACGACGCTGATGCACATACTGCATCAGCAATCGAGAGTGATGGTCTCCCCCGTTTTGGGAAGAGATTGACGAGGAAAGCGACCGTGAGGACGCTGATCCACGGCCCATTGGGGCCGTCGACACCGGTGACATGGGTACACTTCCTGTGAGTGTACACACGTCACAGGCGCCTCATTCACCGTTGCTCTTAACGGCACAGCACGTCGCCGTGCCCACAGCAATCAGCGACGTGGCGTCGGGGACGACGACGCCGACTTCTCGAGACGACTTGGGCGGAGCGGTCGCGAGTGTGCGCGCGTCACAGACGCCCACCGAGACGGCACTTGTCGTCCCCCAAGGACTCTCCCAGCTGCCGCCCGTCGACGACAAGAGACCACGCCCACCGCAGCCGCGCGCCGAGGGTGAACCCCAGCAATTCGCCCGCGCCGAACCACGACAGACCACTGTGGCTGCATCCAGCGACAACGTCGGGGTCATGATGGCGGCGACCTCGAGAACCACGACGCCAGCACCCATCGCGACAGCCCCGTCTACGACCGACACTGGAGAGCCAGTGACGGAAGCCACGCTTCTGGCGACGCTCATGGAAGTGCTTGAGCAAGCCGCCTCGACCATGAACGACACCTCGCGCCTCCTCGCCGACCTCGACTCGCCACGCGCCGCAGCCGCAGCCGCAGCCGCCGACGGAGTAACACAGGCGTCACTCGCGCGAGCGGACAGAGGGGAGTCGACCGACGCAATGACCTCCCCCAGTCAGACTCCCCGGCCGCCACGACGACACTGCCACTGCCACCCGGTCCACTTAGTGAACAGGGGGAGGCACTGTCGCGAGACCCAGCGACCAGTCTCGTCCCTCCGCGATCCCCCGCTCCCCCTCTCGCCCCGCCCCCTCCGCCATCGACCCACACACCCACACGCTCGAGGACGCGATGGGGACCGCCGGCGACAGCGGCGGCGATGGTGCCGACGCCTCCGCCGACCCCGCCGCCGCCACTGACGCCGACGACGACCACGCCCGCGCGGAGAGCTACCCGGTGGGGCCCGCGGCGCCCGCAGACGCCAGCACCGACCCCTCAAGGTGCGAACGATAGGCCGCTGGATGCCTATGATGAGGAGGTGCTGGCGTCGGCGCGAGCGCGAGCGCGGCGAACCCACACGCGCTGGGGACCTCGACTCTCCGACGATGCAGCCACGCTGACCGCGTACGACCTCGACCGCCTCGAGACGGCACGGGCTCGACGAACGAGCACGCGATGGGGCCCTCGCCTACGAGCACAGTCGCCCGTGCCGGCCCCCGAACAGGAGCGCGCTGAGACGACCGTCGACGACGCGCTGGTCGTGCACGCACGTATGGGAATTGTCACCCAGCGCACATGCACGACCAGACCGCCGGCGACGATAGCGCCTTCTCCACCTGCGACCGCGGCGATATTGACGAGTAGCGCCGCGGCCGCAGATGCAGACATGTTCGAAGAGATGGAGGACGGGACAGGCGCTGGCGAGAGCCGTCCAGGGCGCAGGAACGACCGACGTCGGCGTGGTGGTCGAAATAGGACCAAACCGCACGCAGCCTCGATGCCAGCGCCAGCGGTGGCACACGCTGACCAGGAACGTGAGGCGCAGGTAGCAGGACCGGCGGACCACATAGTACTGACAACGGCGAATACCGTCGCACCAGCGGAGCCTACGTGGACCCTGCGATTCGACGGTGCTTGCCGCAAGAACCCAGGCCCGGGTGGAGCCGGCGCGGCACTGTTCAAACCCGACGGATCGGTCCTCTGGACCTGCTACCATTTTCTGCCTGGTACCGAAACAAATAATACGGCCGAATACACGGCGCTGCTCATGGGTATCGAGAGTGCGATTCAGCACAGCGCGACAAAACTGCGAATTGAAGGTGACAGCCATCTCGTGATTTCACAGGTGCGAGGCACATACGGCTGTTCGAACAAGCGCCTGCGGTCCTTGCGTAGTCGCATTCAGGCTCTACTGAAGAAGATCCCATCGACGTCGCTCGTTCACATTGACCGAAAAGCGAACCAGCATGCGGACCGCCTCGCCAACCGCGCGCTCGACAGACGCAAGACAGTTGCAACGTGCGGCGTTCACGCGGCCGACGACGCGCGCTGCTGCCACCCGGAGCTCCCGCTCCAGCCTGCGACAAGCAGCACCGTGAATACGCGAGGCGAATCTGGCGTAGGCGGGGACGAGGAGGAAGCAAAGGTGGGTGACGATGACGACGATGACGACGAGACAGACGCAGAAGCATCCGCCGCAGCGAGAACGGACGGAGAGGTATACCCTGCTCTTCTGGTGGACCACGAATCGTTCCCGGTGCGACTGCCGCGCCTGCGTCTGCGCCGTCTCACGGATGAGGAATACGATGCAGCCGCAGCGGCGATCGAAGAGATGGCTGACAGGTACGCATGCTTGATTGACGACGCACCGGACTGGTCGCGTGGAGAGGGATACATCAGTGCGATTCCTGCCCTTCTGAGGCAAACGCTCGCGAACGTCTCCGCCCCTCCTCGTCCCTCGGCGGCAACTCCGCCACCGCGCCGGCCCATCGAGCATGACCGCCCACAGCGACCAACTCGCCATCAGCGCGACCACCGACTGGACGAAGCCCTCGACGACCTCGCGGAGCTCCAGCGCAGCCTGCCGGAGGATCGCGCCAGCATCAAGAAGGCCCGCCGACGCGTATCGCGAATCCGACAGTCGAAGGCGAAAATGCTCTTACGCCAGTTGTTCCACAAACGCGAGAAAGAGTGTGTGGAGAAGATCATCGGCGGGTCGGAGCCCGATGCATCACCAGCGACGCCAACGACGTGCCCGGTCACCGGCGACGACCTTGTTGCCCATTACGGAGGACTTGCCGCGGCGCGACAGCCGTTCGACTACGACGCCAACAGCGGCGCGGCCTTCAGGGAAGCGATTCGACCACCGTGCGACACGGAAGTGTTGGAGGATGACGCGCTTGCAGACACGATCACCGCTGATGACGTCGAGGACCAGCTCCGTCGTGCCAAGGGCAACACCAGCCCAGGCCACGATGGCATCGGCTACGACATCTACAAGCGCTTTGCGTCACAGCTCTCGCGGCTTCTCGCCGCAGCATTCGCGTTCTGTTGGCGCCACGGGCGGGTGCCCGCGGTCTGGAAAGTTGGTAACGTGCGACTCCTCCACAAGAAGGGAGCCCTGACGGACCCGCAGAACTGGCGACCAATCTGCCTCCAGCCCACCATCTCCAAGCTGTACACCGGCCTCCTTGCGCGTCGACTCTCCACATGGCTCGAAGCCAACGACCGTCTCCCGCACACTCAGAAAGGCTTTCGACCATTCAACGGCTGCCACGAGAACAACTTCGTGGCGACCATGCTGCTCGACCAGACCCGACGCCTCCATCGCAAACTCTACACGGTCTGGTACGACCTGCGCGATGCGTTCAGGTCGATCCCGCACGAACTCGTCTGGCGCGTTCTCGGCGACATGGGCGTGCCTACGTCGTTCACAGCGCGCTGCCAAGGGCTGTACGATGGCGCAGCATACACGATCACGAACGCGGCCGACGGAGAGACTTCACCAATCCGACGCGAGGTGGGCGTGTTCCAAGGTTGTCCGCTCAGCCCACTCCTCTTCATCGTCGCGCTGGCTCCTCTCCTTCGACGACTCGAGTCGCTCGACGGCGTTGGCGTGGCGCTGGCAGCAGACGTCCGCGACTACAACGCCGCGTACGCCGACGACATCAAGCTCTACTGCGACAGCCGAGACGGGATCCAGCGCTGCCACGACGTACTCAGGCTCTTCTTATCGTGGACCGGGCTGCGCGCAAACCCTGCCAAATGTGCCGCCCTCGGCATCACGACGAACCAGCGCAGCAACCCGGTCATCGACAAGGAGTTCACGCTGACCCTCCATGATGAGCAGATCCCTCCGATGGGTCTTCAAGACAGCTACTGCTACCTCGGAGTCGGCGACGGGTTCGACCACGCGCGCCACCGCGTCCAACTTGACGAGAAGCTGGTCAAGCTCGAGAAGGATGCGGTGACGCTGCTTCGGTCGGACCTCGCCCCGTGGCAGATCCTGAAGGCGCTCAAGGTCTATATCTACCCGCGCGTCGACTACGCGCTGCGCCACGTCCGACCACTGCAGGCGCAGCTCGAGTCGTTTGATCGAGCGGTCGTGCGAGGAGTCCGCCACCTCCTTCGACTCCCAGCGGCCGCAACGACACAGTTCCTTTACGCGCCGGTGGCAAGCGGTGGCCTCGGCCTCCTCCCGCTGACGGAGACGCACGCGGTGCTCCAGACGGCCCACGCGTGGCAGATGCTCCACTCCAAGGACCTAGCGATCCGCGCCATCGCGCGCGAGCAGGTCCGGCAAGTCTGCCGCGTGCGCCACAAGCTCGACGTCACGCACTGGTCGTCACCGGAGCGGCAGGAGGAACTGGTGCAGCGTTTCCTCAACTCCACCCTCGCCGACTCGCCTCACGCACCGCCCAAACGACGCAACGGCGACATTGGCTCCCTCTGGTCCGACGTCCAACGCCACCTGCGCACATGGGACCTGCGCTTCGAGACGAAGATTGAGGCGGGCGTCGAAGAAGCGCTGCACCTGAGAGTGCCACACCACTCCAAGTGGCTTTCCCACAAGACCGTGGTGAGGCAACTCAAGCTCCACTGCAAACTGCGACACCGCGCCAAGTGGGCGGCGATGACCGACCAAGGTCGCACAGTGCGGGCGCACGGTCAAGCGGGGGCAACCTTTCTCACGACCGGCGGGGGGCTGACCGAAGCCGAATACCGCTTCGCCATCCACGCTCGCCTCAACCAGCTTGACACGCACAGCGTGCTCAAACGCCGTCGGCTGCGCACGAACGCGATCTGCCGTGCGCCACGATGCTCGCGGGCCGAGACTACCGCGCATGTCCTCAACCACTGCCCGTCCACCATGGACGCCATCCGATCCCGCCACGACGACGCGCTCAAGCTGATCGGTGAGGCGGTCCGTCGCGCACACCAACACGCAGGCGGCGTCGTCCGGCTCAATCAGACTGTTCCGGAGTACACCGACGCCGTCCTTCAACCGGACATCGTCGTGCGCGACGCGGCCACCCGCAGGGTCGCGATCATCGACCTGGCCATCTCCTTTGAGGACCAGCCGACAGACGAACCGCACAGCTCGTCGCTCCGGCACAGCCATGACCACAAGATCGCCAAGTACCAACCGATTGTGGATGCTCTGGAGCGACACGGCTGGCAGGTCGACTGCGGAGCCATCGTCTATGGCTCGCTCGGGTCGGTGCTCGGCACCAACTTCAATACCTACACGGAGAAGCTCGGCCTCCTCAAGAAAGAAGCGAAGCGTCTCGACGGCACCATATCGCGGCACTGCATCCAACCAAGCCGCAGGATATGGAACTGGCATTGCAGCCAGCACAGGGCGGGGCAACGGCGCCAAGATCAAGGACGCCAACCAACAGCGACTGGGTCCGGGGGGAACCAGCCGCAAACAGCCAACGCGACATCCTAAGCACATCCTAAGCGGGTCGCAAGACCGACAGGGCCCCATCCAGGTAGGGAACCGCCCTCATAAACCCAGTAGACTCTGATACCGACAAGGCCAACGCGACAACCTAGGTAGCACATACAGACAGCCACAGTAGGTTTCTCACTGGTACAAATACATTCTCTCATCTGTTCTAATCAGTGTGAAAACTGATTTCCGGGGGACAACCCTGGAACAATTTCACATTTATTTCTGAACACGAACTGACTTTGCGCAGCTTGCTGTGCTAGCCGGTTCAGGTTTCCCGAGGCTTACACCCCTCCTCGGCGAGGCCGACCCTCCCATCTCCTTCTCCACCTTCACTCCCTGTCGCATCGCATCGCCACGTCTCTCCGCACCTGTCTGCCTCGTCGCCGCCGCCACTCGCCGCGCCTACACCATCCGATCGGTTGGTGCACCGCGCACGGCACCGCGCACCACTCGTCCGTCGTCGTTGTTGCCGCCGCCGCTCGCTCCTCCGCACGCGACTGCGACCTGCCGCTGCAGTGTCCACGCGTGCGGACGTGAGCCCGCGCCGCGTGATCCACAAGGGCCCAGCCAAGCAAGCGAGCAGCCACTGCGCGCCGCGCTCGCCGATCTCGCGGTCGTCTGCGACGTCGTCCCCGCTCGCCCCACGTCCCAGCCACGCCACCGCCACCGACTCAGCTACTGTGCCAGCTCCTGCCGCATCTGCCCCTCCCGTGACGTGCAGTGCGCCGCGCTGTGGTCTTTCGACCACACGCCCCATGCGCAGAGAGCGCGAGCTCAACGGCCGCTCGCGCGGTGGCCGTGACCGACTACGACAGCCGTCCAACCCACCACGACATGCTCCACACCACTGCCCACGACGCTCCCCGGCCGACAGGCACTCTCGCCTTCAGGAGACGGGTGCGCCAGCCACGCTGAGCTGTTGACTCGCGCGCGCTGGTGCACGGCGCACCCGTTGACACCCGAGCGCCTCCTCGCGTCTCGCACCCACTACCGCTCCCGACAGGCACGCTCGCCTTCAGGATACGCGCCACGCGCGTTAGGAGCGGGAGCCGACGCCCGTCCCGCCCCGCAGCAGCGACTGAGCACACCACGCGCAAGGACACGACTCAGCGACGACCAGATCGGCACCGACAGCCGACGAACGACGCCGCCGCCTCCACAGAGCCCGACGAGTGCCCCGGTGCCGTGATCCCCGCCTGCAGCCACGATCGCGCGAAGAGCGAGCCGTCACCAACCTCACGCACGGCACCACGCCTCCGAGAGCAGCGCAACATCATTCAGCACAGTGCGATCGACCCGGTAAGTTTTTTTTTGGTCAGATTTCGACCGGGTCAACTGATTCGACCCAGAATAATATCCATGACCGCCGCTGATCGCGGCGGGGCGCTAAGCCGCGCCCGCTCCGCTGCGCTGCGCTTGAGCGCTCCCTAGTCGCCGACCTCCGCTTCGCTCCGGTGGCTCCATTATAGATAGACCCTCCCCGGGGAGCCTATGTACTCCGCGCTACGCGCCCCCCCCCCCCCCCCCCCGACCTCCGCTTCGCTGCGGTGGGGCTCCGCTCTCTAAGCGCTCACAGGCCATTTGTTGTCAGTGTAATTACGCACAATCTTATTGTCTACTTGTAGATATTAATTTGAATATATATGTAATTAATATTGGGTCGAATCAGTTGACCCGGTCGACATCTGACCCAAAAAAATCTTTTTCGGATCGACCCGCGGCCAGGCACGAAACGGCAATCGCCGCACGGCTGCAGGACACCGACACGACAACCGTCAAGCTTGAGGCCAAGCCTCCTGCAGCGGCGGCGACGAGGCTTCGCCCCAGCAGGCGCGAATAGCTCGAACAAACGAGCAAGCGAGCGAGCAAGAGAAAGAAACGAAGAGAAAGAGATGAAGAGGGAAGGCCCAGAAATCAAGATGAGAAGAACCAGACTACACACTCGAGACCCTCGGCGACGTCACCTCCTCAAGTCAAGACACCGTCGCCGAGCGATCTCTTGGAGTCCTCACCGCCACGTCGAACGACCCGAGCGTCAGATGTGGTGGGCGAGGCTCCGCTCTGCCGTGGTTGGGTATCCCACGGCGGCCTCCGGATCGCACGACCAGAAGGACATCACCCATGTAGGGCGCCGTCCTTAGAAACCCAGTTAGACATTGTCTGGCCCGCGCCCGGCCCACATCGTCCTCTACCATCCAAATGAGTGGACCCAGGCAGCGGTCTCTCGATAGGGCATTCTAACTGGTGCAATATACATTCGTATGTGTTCTAATCAGTGTGAAAACTGATTTCCGGGGGACAACCCTGGAACAATTTCACATTTTTTTTTCTGAACATGGTCTGTTGATCGGCAGCTTGCTGTTCGACACCGGATTCGGTTTCCAAGGGCTTACACTTTCCCTTGAGAGGCTAGCCTCCTGTCCTTTCTACCTAAGTTTCTTTTTCACTTTCGCTCATTTTGCCACCATCATCTGTTGTACAACCTCACAGTGCGCGTAGGAGACTCTGGATTTTCGTGGATCAGGCTGCATGCAAAACCCTACCACTAGGTATCATCACGAACCAGCGCAGTAACCGGGTGCTCAACAAGGAGTTCGCGCGAAGACTCCATGGCGAGCAGACCCCGCTAATGGGTCTCCGGGACAACTACTGCTCTCTTGGCGTCGGCGACAGGTTCGACCACGCGCGCCACCGCGTCCAACTTGACCAGAAGATCAAGGCAATCAAGCAAGAGGCGATGACACTACTCAACTCGTATCTGGCACCGTGGCAGGTCATCAAAGGGTTGAAGGTCTACATCTACCCCAAAGTGGAATACGCTCTGCGGCACGTACGGGTGCCGAAGTTCCAGCTCGATGCCTTTGACAGGGCTGTTGAGCGGGGACTTCGGCACCTGCTGAAACTCCCAGCCAACACGACATCGGCATTCATGTACTCGCCGACGTCGTGAGGCGGTCTCGGTCTCCTCCCCCTCGCCGACCTCCAGCCGGTCCTCCTGGTCGCCTATGCCTTCCAGATGCTGTGGTCAAAGGACCACGACATCCGAGCGGTCGCACGCAAGCAGATCATGCAAATCTGCCGCGTGCGACACCGACTCAACCCAACCCATTGGTCGTCGCAAGAGAAGCGTGCGGAACTAGTCCAGCGATTCATGGACCAGTTTCTTCGCGAGTCAACACACGCACGCGAGAAACCCAAGAGCAGCGACATTGCCTCACTGTGGACGGACGTCCGTCGACACCTCAAGCTATGCCCAGAGCCCAGAGAAGTGGACGGACGAACAGAGGAGCTGCAGCTACGGGTGCGCACCACCGCAAGTGGCTCGACCACAAGTCGGTGCTACGGCACCTGAAGCGGCATGTGAAGCTCCGCCACTTCTCCACATGGAAGGATATGTCTTCCCAAGGCAGAATAGCGCTAGCGACGCCGAATACCGGTTTGCGTGGCAGGCCCGCCTCAACGTCGCCGACACGAATCACTATCGGCTCACAGCACTCGGCCATCTGCCGACGCACAAGATGCACCAGGGCCGAGACGTTGCCACACGTCCTCAACCACTGCTCCATGGACATCGTGCGGCAGCGTCACGACCAAGCCCTCACCCAGATCGTCGCGGCCGCTGAAGAGGCGCTGAAGCGCCACCCGGGCACCTCGCTTACAGTGAACTCGACCGCCCCCGAGTACAACGGTCCAGTCCTTCGCCCAGACATCGTACTACGCAACGCTGCATTCAGGACAGCCACAACAGTGGACCTGGCCATAAGCTTCGAGGACCAGCCCAACGACTCCTCGTCAGCACTGCGCCACAGCCACGACCACAAGACCCTCAAATACCAGGCCATTGCCGACGCGCTCGAACGAGCGGGCTGGGCAACATCGACGCACGCTCTCGTCTACGGTTCGTTGGGCTCGGTCCTCAGCAGCAACTTCAAGGTCTACACCGAGCAGCTCGGGTGAGACGCCAAGGTACTCGGCAAGGGCCTCTCCAGCCACTGCATCCGCCACCGCCGGCGGATCTGGCGCGCCCACTGCGCCCAGCAGCACACTCAGGAAGCAAGACAAGGACGTGGGTCCGGGGGACCTCCAGCTAGAAGACAACCATGCCGGGTCGGAAGACCAAAAGGACATCGCCCACGTAGGGCACCGTCCTCAAAACCCGATTAGAGGGGAAAACACCCACAATGCGGGCACAAGTCACACTTCAACATCGCAAATATGGCCTCTGTCGCGTATGGCACCGTCCTCAAAATTCGATTAGAGGGGAAAACCCCACAATGCGGGCAGAAGTCACACTTCAACATCGCAAATATGGCCTCTGTCGCGTATGGCCTTTGTGGGCGACAAGCGGCGGCGCCTCAACGACCTCGGCGACGATGGCGACGATGATGACGACGCACAAACTGCGATAGCTATCGAGAGTGATGGTCACCCCCATTTTGGGAAGAGATTGACGAGGAAAGCGACCGTGAGGACGCTGATCCACGGCCCATTGGGGTCGTCGACGCCGGTGACATAGGTACACTCCCGGCAAGTGTACACACGTCACAGGCGCCTCGTTCATCATTTCTCTCGACGCCTCCGCGCGTCGGGAGAAGGGTGGCGACGATCCCAAGAACCACGACGCCAGCACCCATCGCGGCAACCCCCTCTACGCCCGTCAGTGGAGAGCCAATGACGGAAGCCACGCTTCTGGCGACACTCATTGAAGTGCTCGCGCAAGCAGCCTCGGCCATGAACGATACCTCGCACCTTCTCGCCGACCTCGACTCGCCACGCGCCGCAGTCGCAGCCGCCAACGAAGTGACACAGTGTCGTGTGGCAGAATCAAAAACGGGCACCTACGTAGCCTCGCTCTTGAGTCACCGACGGCAACAATATTCTCATGAAAGGGGTGGATCTTGCGTGCTTCGAACACTCGCTTCAGACCCGGATATCACAACTTCTTTGAAGCGAAGTCCCGGAACTCTGACACGACACTACAACTAGACCCTCACAAGTCTAGAGGCAGCGAGAAAGAACGGCTTGGAGACGATGGAGCTCTTGGAGAACTCCAACGGGGAACTTGGCAGGAAGCGCATGCAAAACCACCCGGCCCTCGGCCAGACTGATCACTTCGGATCGCGACAGTACCCAAAACAGGCGGCCGATCGACCAGACTGATCACTTCGAAACACTTGGTGACTTCCTCGAGATACTGGCGGGGCTACTGTTGAGGTAAGAATCAGGGGGCTTCTGCGAGAAGGAGGAAAAATTCTGGGCTGACTCCCACGGAATTAGCGGCGGAGAATCGCCCCCCCCCCCCCCCCCCCCCCCTCCTTCCGTGGGTTATTGGGTGGCAAGCACCCATCC
The DNA here is from genome assembly GCA_023091665.1 of Pythium myriotylum. Taxonomy (NCBI): domain Eukaryota; phylum Oomycota; class Peronosporomycetes; order Pythiales; family Pythiaceae; genus Pythium; species Pythium myriotylum. The sequence continues at coordinate 1,499,454 of JALJCQ010000009.1, forward strand.
CTACCTACTGAAATCTGTCAAATAAAAGGTTCCTACACCTACTGTTTTTATGTGAGGTTTCTGAATAAAGAGAAATACGATACCGAATCTGGAATACGGAATCTTGACTTGGGCACCAGACTGTTCACTTCGTCTTGACTTGGGTACTAAGGGTACGCCAGACTGATTCCAGACTGATCACTTCCTTGGGACTTGGTCGTGCACACCTTCACCTGACTGGGCACCTATTCCTCGCAGAAACTCATGTCCACGGAATCGGGGCGCTGTACCACAACAGACGTCACTCGCGCGAGCGGAAAGAGGGGAGGGGAGTCGACCGACGCTATGGACTCCGGCCGCCACGACGACACTGCCACTGCCACCCGCCTCACTTAGTGACCAGGGGGAGGCACCGTCGCGAGATCCAGCGACCAGTCTTGTACGCTGTTGCCCCCCCGGGGGGGGTCCTGGGAAGGACCATCAATCTTTACTATCATTCCAAACGACCACGACAGGCAAGGGCTCCATCGCGTGGTCGTTCATCTGGCCCGTGCCGTCTCGAGGCGGTCGTGGTCGTACTCGGTCAGCGTGGTTGTATCGTGCGGGAGTCGAGGTCCCAAGCGCGTGTGAGTTCGCCGCCCTCGCGCCGACGCCCGCACCTCCTCATCATAGGCGTCCAGCGGCCTACCGTTCGTACCTGGAGGGGTTGGTGCTGGCGTCGGTGGGTCCCGCGGGATCCAACGGGTAGCTCTCCGCGCGGGCGTTGTCAGGCGTCGGCGCCACCGCCGCCACTGTCGCCGGCGGACCCCATTGCGTCCTCGAGCGTGTGTGTGTGCGAGCCGTCGGCGGAGGGGTAGCGGGGGGGGGGGGGGGGGGGGGGTCATCATCCCGGGGCTAGGGGGCAACCCCTTGGATCAGTGGCTCTGATTCAACTGTCTACTAAATTACCTCAACGGGCCTAATATACAAACATACAAACGGGTCTGAACCCAACCCGGCTATACCTGAAAGGTCGCGGCCGAGTATGTTCTCCCCGGGATGATGACCCGGGGGGGGGTCATCATCCCGGGGAGAACATACTCGGCCGCGACCTTTCAGGTATAGCCGGGTTGGGTTCAGACCCGTTTGTATGTTTGTATATTAGGCCCGTTGAGGTAATTTAGTAGACAGTTGAATCAGAGCCACTGATCCAAGGGGTTGCCCCCTAGGATATATTATGGATTACAGGGAGCCGACCCCGGGAAGGGTCGCGCTCAAAGGTCGCCCAAGGGCGATCCCTTGGAGAAAGCGACCGCCGCTAGTATCAAGAAAGAATATCTAATAAGACTCTCCATTTTGCCTCGATCTACACAAGCGCCTTTCCTGCCAGTGTCGGCTAACCCAACTATACCATCCCAGTGACCCGGGGTACTGGGTAGCGATCGGCGACTTACCAAGGCAACCTATTAGCATAGCTGCGTGTGGTGTATTCGTGTGTGTCGGGTTCCTGCGGGCGAGACGCTTAGACCAAGTGTCAAAGTGTTGTAGCACCCTTTCCCTGAAGTATTTACTTAAGGCTCCCGCCAGATCCTTGGTATTCCATATTTGCATATTCTCGGTATTGCGATTAGAGGACTTTTCGCTGGCTGGAACTGCTCCTAGAAAGCGTACCAGAAGACTGTCACTAGTGCTTTACCGTTATCGGTCGGTTCGCCTAGAGACACCCCCGGGAAGTTTCTGCCCCGGGGTACAGCCTGAAACCCTTTATCTCAGTATATTCTGTAATAAGACATCTGATTGCCTGAATGTGTACTATTATTAGTTACTACTCCACCACGCCTGCGCCTGTGCGATTTCGTCGCACGAACCCTTGCTCGGCGCATCCAATCCGTAGCTTCTAGATACACAACGTGAGGGAGGGTGGTGTATTAATTCTATTAACCCTTTCGTGGTCATAATTTTTGCAATAGGAATAGTATCAGTATACAAAAGTCAAGTATATAAGCTGCAGAAGGGAACAAATTGTTCCCTTCTGGAAATGACGTTAGAAATATTTCGCACCGTATTTTGTAACATTTTTTTTTACAAAAACCCACCATTTGGGACATTACACCATATGGAACAACTTTGGTTGACTCAGATTTTCTCAGAAGCCATATCCACTTTTGCCAAAGGGAACGAATTGTTCCCTTCTAAGGGGGTTCCAACTACCCACTCTTGCAAACACATCAGAAGGGCAAAAAATGTACCATTTACCACGAAAGGGTTAAGGAGAATTTGAGATGGGTTGACTTCGAGGCCGAGGTTGACTTAGGAGGGACGAGTTGACTTGAACAGTAGATAGTAGAAGACCGAATGAGCTATATTTCCTGGGATGAAAATGGTGGGTGTAGGGAGCTAGCGCTGCAGAGTTCTGTGTCCTACATGGCCTGGATTTATTCACCCATCAATCGTGGTGGCAGATATCATTGGGTGGATTCGGAAACTCAATTGCGACCGAAACGAAAAGGTTTCTGAAACACAAATAAGTCGACTTCATCGAGTCAGATTCAGATTTGTGTACTCTGATTCGCATGGTGGGACGTGCACATTCAGGGTAACAGCACAAAGACACACACCGGGCTTTGAAGTGGTTGCTGCAATGCACACATCCAGATCGATCCTCATCAAGATGGTCTCCGCCACGATTATCGCACTGTGTCTACGTCGACAACGCACAAGCAGACGAGTGCGGAAGCGTCTCCAGCGGACGGCTAGGTGCACACTGATGCCTCCGTCCACGTCGTGCTTCCAGCACCTGTACGACTCGCGCAATGACGACGCACTGATCACCCTCACCGGATTCGATCACGCAACCTTCAGCTACCTGCTGCGCTCGTTCGAGCCCCTCTACAGTTCTTACACACCCTATTCGAGCGACGGCGTGATTCGCCTGCTCAAAACCAATCGACGACCAGGTGGGCGACCACGTGACATGAGAGCCACCCAGTGCTTGGCGTGGTGCTCGTGTGGAATAGATGTTCTTGCCAACTCTTTCTACTGTGCCTCATCTTCGGCGTTCCAGAGCCAGCTGTATCGCTCTTCCTCCGGTTCGGACGTCGTCTACTCCTCCTCATTATGGCGAACGATCGATTGGCACAAGTTCGGCTTCCGACACCGCGAGAGGTGATTGCTTTCCAGCGTGCAATCAGCGCCAATCATCCAGAAATCAACGACGTTTACGCCGTGATGGATGGTCTCAAGATCGGCATTCAAAACTGTAGTGACATCAACAAAGACAACATGTTCTACAATGGGTGGACTCACGGACACTACATCAGCAACGTGTTTGTGTTCACGCCGAACGGATTGATCATATCTGCTGGTGCCAACGCCCCCGGGTCGACGCATGACTCGTGGGTGGCCGAACGTGGAGAAGTGTACAGCGACTTGGCATCCGTTTTCGATTTGACTGGTGGCCGCGTCGTGGTTGATTCGGCATTTGCTGCCAACGATTACGTTCCTGATCAAGTCTCAGGGTATCAGTGCAGCAGGTCTTGCCGCGGCAAGTGTGCGGCAAGCTGCAGAGTGGGAGATGGGGGCTCTAAGGGGAAGTTTTCCACGGCTGACAAGCACGCTCTTGTATGAGGAAAGTGGCGAGCGCGCAGGCATTCTCATGACAATTGTTCAGCTGTTCAACTTGCGGACGCGGCTCGTCGGCTTCAACTAGATACGCACTACGTTTTGGCAGCCAATGCAACGTGGGCTTCCCTCACTGTATACACAATATCGCTCGTAATGCAGTCACATTTATTCTTTTGGTTTAGTTGCAAGCAAAGTATCTGCATCAGAACATCATGGCGACGATCAGCCTCCTCTTTAGTCTGGCGCAAACTCTCACGCATCACGGCGAGTTCCTCGCGACGTAACGCCATATCCCTGCGCATCAGATCCACGATCTCCGTGTCGGTGGTACCTCGCTGTGGCCGCGGGAACACAAGACGTCGGCTCTGGGTAGGTGCCAGAGTTGAAGGCTCACTGATAGCACCATCGGTGTCGGAAGGTGCAAAGTCATCGCTCCACATATTGATCTCTTCGGGGAGGACGACGCTGTCGTCGTCGTCATTCTCGTCACCTTGCAGCACATTAGCCACTGGGTGTAGCCACTCGCAAGACACAGGAGTACGAAAGAGCTTACCGTTTGGTTGAGCCATGCTCGGCTGTGACTGGGTTTGTGGTATCTCGATACCGCCAGCGAGTGCGCGCAGAGGTCGTTTTGCTGGATGAATGTCTGACCGCTCATCTAGTAGCTTCTGGACCTCCAGAGCTAGCGACTCGCGGACAGAAGGGATTTCTCGTCGGTGGCTTTCTATTGACGAGCGCTCGCAGTTTTCGCCGAATCGAGACGACGGTCCGCTTGATGCGGACCTCGCGGCTGTGGGCTACCGCCACCTCAAGCCATTCTCTTTGAGAGAACGGTTGACGCCGCGACAGCAAATCCATGAGCGAAAGAAGCGCTTCCTCGGTGTAGCCGCGCCCGCCTTGTGATGCATCCAGTGGCTCGGACATTGGGCTATGCGTTGAGGACAGCGTTGACACGCAACGGCACTTTTGATCCTCATTTCGCAACCTGAGAATTGTGCAGCGCGCGTCTTTGAAACGTCAGCGTTGGCCGAACTCTAATGTTTAGCCGCACAAATCTCACATAAACGCTGCGAATGGTACCAATATGTGCTTGCGGATAGGTTTATTTGAGTTTCCAATTCAACCCATTTGTGGCGGCGTTCATCATTGCCCGGGGCTCACAAGCCTTGGTAGAGTAAACATGGAGGAACTGTCTCAGAATTCTCATTTTACGGCCGTATTTTCGAAACAATAGCAAACCGGAGCCGTCCGATTCCTCATTCAGCAACCAGTTGCAACCAAACGTGGAGGGTCGTGCTATCTAGGTACCATTGATACTTTTTGTATTGTGGCTTGCAGTCCTTTTGTCGTTTTCAATCTACTTCGGACCGATCTGGTCACCTACCCCTTCAAAGTCGATCAGATCTGGACGTGCCGCACCTCGGATCTGTTCAGATGTCCTCCTATCCGAACCCTGAAACCTCGTTACAGTGACTGAAGCAGAGCAGATCATCTCCTATCTTGCAGAGACATCTCCGATTGTCGTTTTAACGGCGACAATCGGAGCTCCATTCAGTAACTATCAGCACAGCGTTGTGGAGTCATTTTCTCAGACGACCTCAGATGGCGGGCGATCGCGCTGCTCCACGTCTACGGCATCCATGTGACTTATGTGAGTGACGTCCTCGGTCCCACAGTGCATACGTTACAGCGGTGGTATTCGCGCTTCAAGCGAGATGGCGTCCTAAGGGAAGACCGCCTGCGGCAACGAACCGCAAGCTGGCCGCCTCACGTTCTGAAAGGTGTCAAAGAGTACATAAAAGGACATCCGACGTTCTACCTGGACGAGCTTCAGGCATATCTCCGCCTTGTATATCCAGAAGCGCGGCGCACATCGATTAGCACCATCTGCCGCGCTTTGAATTTCGATTTGGGTTTGTCTCGAAAGGTCCTCACGCGAGCGGCACGCGAATGCGTCCCTCAAGAAGTCGCCAACTACAAGGCCAAGCTGGCTGCGATCTACGCCTGCCCCGAGCAAATGCTGTTTATCGATAAAACCTCCAAGGACGGACGCCACGTGTTACGTCGCTACGCCTGGTCAGAGCGGAACGTTCCTGCAATTGTCAAGCTTCCCTTTTCTCGCGGCAATCGAGTTTCCTGTATGGCGGCGCTCGATCATACCAGCTTTATCGCGTGGCGTACGACGCCTGGAACGTTCACCCGTGGATCGTTCCATGACGCTTTTGTCTCTTCCGTTGTACCGGTGCCAAATCCATGGCCACTCCCTCGCTCCATCGTGTCTAGGACAACGCCAAGATCAATATGTACCCGGAGCTCGAGGAGCTGCGTTTACTAGAGACGAATACGCTTAGCTGACACTGATCGCTCTACATTCTGCTGAGTGCAGGTCATTCATATGACAGGCGCGCGGTTGCTATTCCTCCCTCTGTATGCCCCGCACCTCAACCCATAGAGATCGGCTTTGGTCGACTCAAAGCGTGGATCCAGAAAAACGCCAACCTGGTATTTCCGTTGTACCTAGAGCTCGTGCTACGAGCGGCAATGCCCAATCGCTGTCAAGCGACTGGATTTTCCGGCGTGTTGGCACACTGTGGATACGCAACAGTAGAGCTTAGAGAGAGCGCGTACGACGACAATAAATAGCTCCGTAAAATGAAATATATTTGCTCTTTTACACAGCCATTTCCTCATCGGCTTGCTGGTGATCTTCATATTCGAGATCCGCGTTGGTTGCTGACGGAGCCACAGGCGTGAAGCCGTGGAAGATCCTGCGTGAGAATATGTCGTGGCCAGGGAGGCCGAGCGCGAGACGGAGAGTGGAGAGCCGAACGCGAAGACGGACCCAAACGCCACCGATCTCGACCTCGATTGTGGTGGCATCGTCGTCCCCTGTACGAGGAGCTTCCCCGGCGGCAATGAGGTCGTCAAACGCGCGTGCCTGACGCGTGGTATTGTCAGCGCGAAGCTGGACCGGCGTACCTTCTGGCTGCCGAGTGTGACGATGAGATGGTTGGTGGTGATCGGGCCGAGCGCCTGGGTGCGTGCAAATTCGGCAATAGCCTGCGTCGAACCGACGATGCACGACGCGGTGGCACGTCGGAGAGCGGGCCTTGGCGGCCGCGATCGAGACGTACATAAAGAACTGGGAGCTGAACCTGGTAGCAACAAGACGTCCTACACGAGCAGGGTCTGTCTCTCCGGACGCCAGTCTGTCAACATCCGCTTGGGTGATGTGGGATCAGCGCTCCCGCAGTAGCGTCTCAAACGCCGCTCGATCAAAGACCCGGTACACCACATGAGCGGCGCTCTTGCTGGCCTTGATGTAAATGTTTTCCTCGAGGAGCGTGCTAGCGTCGGTCGTAAACGGTGGCTCCAGGAGGAAGTGCACGAGCTTCTCTCGAAGCACAGCAAAGCCCTCATCGATAGTAAAACGTACCTGCTGCGTCTCTCCTCTGCGCGGGCTCCCAGCGCGCTCACCGCGACGAAAGCTAATCTCACCGAGGAGATCTGTAGACGTAGGGAGGAGACCTGCGCGAGGGGTGGCCATCGTAGCGCGGAAGGAACTGGTGCGTGGAAATGTCGTGCGGCATTCCTGCCAACACTCTGTCGAGCCACAGCATAGCCAACAATGTACCTAAATGCCAAAATGGGGTGGTAAATTTGAAAAATATGAATATAGGGTGGTATGGAAAGTCTCAATATCCTTCTTTTGAATACGGTTCTATAGCTTTGTAGGGTGAGCTAGAGTCCAGTGACTCTAGCTCACCCAAGAAAGCTGTAGAACCGTATTAAAGGTAAAACTCCTCGCCGCGAGACGCACCCTTCTTCATTCAAAAACCCGACTCATCCATCCCGCCCTCCTTTGGGTCTTCCCCCATGGGGCACTAGGGTACAGAATCAACGATACAGGAGGGAATCGAACTGGTGCCAGTAGCCGTTTCCATACAAGCTAAACCAATTGACTCCGAGGCGGTTAGATAAATCTAGTGACATAGTTGCCTGATAGATCCGATCTGGCCTCCGATTTAAATTGGTGCTCAGATCTACTGCTCCGATATGTATTCATATCTTCGATCTGCAAGCCCGAAGTAAGGCTTAGATCGGAGCGACAGAAAGTCTGCAAAGCACAATACCATGTATACTTTTCGTACCCAAGGAACAAACCATAGCCAATAAACCCGTTTGACCGTATGCACAAGGCTTACTCAACTCAACTCTGCTCGACTCTTATGTTTCTTGCGGCGCTCGCAGGTTCTGCTATTGTGTATACGTGTTGCACAATGAACAATGGATCGGGGAATCCCCATTCACGAACTCGGAGCGGTTGCGAATACAAATCGTCTTGGGTCGGCCACGTCTCTTCAGAATCGCTGGGGGGAGTGTGCCATCTGGATTGATGTACGCAACGTCGACAGGCTTGGAATAGGGAGCGAACGCTTCTCGGAGGTGGTCAACGCGGTAGTAACCCGCGACATACGATAGAGGATCTTCTTGCTGTACAAGAATTGCAGCGCATGCATGCACACAGGGATACTGGTTTTCCTGCCACACGTTGCAAGAACACGTGCGAGCTTGCAAGTCCACGATAACTGGTTTGTCTGCACTCTGCCGGTGAACTTCACAGATGCTGTCGCTCACCCAGCGAAGATCTTCCGCTTCGCATCGAGTTTTGTTGCCTTCATGACACGTGCTGTTACCCACGGCACAAATTCCGACTGGAGCTGTTGATATTCTCGGCGTTTGTCGGACATTCGCTCCTGCGTCTTTCGCACAATACTTGCTAGGCAGCTGGACCATGAGTGTTCCCGTTCTTCTAGCAGCCAACTGTTCGAGCTTTCGGAGATGTTTGTTGTCACCATCCCAAATCTGGGATGTGGGAAGAAGCATGTTCTTCGCTTTGTCTTATCAATGCCTACAGAAAGTTTACACGGTCAGCGTTGTTACCGAGATACAAATTGTTTACACATGACACGACGTATGTAAGGTACAATACCTTGAACGTATTTTTTTGCATCTTTGTTGATCCCCTCACACGCCTCGATAAGGTTTCGATACCAGCAGGTGTAGGACACTTGGCGATGTTGTGGATGTTGCCTTTGAGATCCGACTTGAAGTTGACAACGACGTTCTTCTTCTGGTGAAAGCTGCAGTAACTGTGGGGAACGAGCGGAACGACAGTCTCGAGTGACCTTTCTCTCGATCACTCATGATGACCACATCTGACATTTCGTCAAGGTTTTTACCAGCACGCAGTAGTCGAACAAACCACTCCCAGTGCTCCCGATCTTCCATGATGCCGACACCCGCGGCTACGATGACAATGCCACGGTTACCGGATAGCGCAGACGCAAGGAATAGAGTCTCTCCCTCGCGAGAGCGAGGTGACATGCGTCGAGGGAAAGAACTGGTAGACAGAACTGAAAGCTCCGAGCCCATGCGTTCAGCATGATAAATGCCTTCATAATGTTTCCCGTTGCATTGCGCTCAAAATCTATGATTAATTTAGCCGTAATCGACACGACCTTTCGCAATGACATCCGCAGGCTTCGCGGCTGGTGCGCAACGCAACACTTCACGAGCGACATCGGACACTAACGTTTTCGCCACCCCAGAGTATCCACCACCTCGGCATGAGTGCATATTGTGACAGGATGTCACTTCGAAGCGACTATCTCGGCGGGCACGAGCACGCACAGCGTAAAGACACTCCAGGTCTTTGCACCTTGCAGAAATTTTGTCCTAGTTGTTGTCCGGGAAGATGCATTTTCTACGAGTCTATAAGATGGTCCGTGCGTTAACTTTCACAGCAGATGTAAACCAAGTCTCGCATGAGCGCATTCTTCGTGCACAGCGCGCTTGAATGCATCACGCGATTCAAACATCGCGCCGGGGCAGAACGTGTCTACATACACCGGTCCGTCGGAGTCTACGTCGCTCGCCATCCTCCCGCACACTTCTCAAATGATTGGCGACAATCAAAGAATTCCTCCCTTATCCCGATTTTGTCCCTAATGGTCCCAATTTATCCCTAAATGTCCCTTTCATTAGTCCCCTCGTATCCTGTGTATGATCCCGATTTCAATATCACACGGAACAGTATACAAGGTATACTTAGTATACCCCGTGTTCCAAGCCAGTCAGTCTCACTTCCAGTCAGCAGCGACGACATCGATGGCGACATCCACGTTTGGCAGCGCCAAGAAGCACGGAGTGATCTGTGTGTATCCAGGTTGCTTCGTGCTTATGAAGACACAGAAGTTCAAGGATCATTTTGTGCGCAAGAATCTCGGTGAGGGTGAGTCGTTTGACACGGTACAGCATCGCGATAATTACGAGCGTGCTCTCCTCGATCCTGCCCTCCTCGAGCTTGGTGGTGATGGCCCACTCAAAGCCCTGCTGGTTGCATCAGTTGCTCGTATTGCACATTATCTGGACGAGCTTAACGCCAAGGTTGCACGGTTAGAGACGGCGATCCCAGCGACAACTCCCCCCATACCAACAACGACTCCAACCACCCCACCACGATCGACGTCTCAGCCACCACTACTAGGTACTGTTGCAGACAGCGCGACAGAGCAGGAAACGCCTCCTCCAACACCAGTTCGTCGTCCTCAGCGTGCGGCGCGAGATGCGACTCGCAAGCGTTCACGTCGTGCTTAGTCGTGTACGCGTAGTGTACATGGTAGATGTTGGTTACAAGGTATGAAAGGTTAACAGCTGACTGACGGTTATAAAAGGTGTACTGGTTACGGGTTGTGTGTTGGTCAAATGTTCTGTGTCGCCACGTCCAGCAGTGAGGGTGATCGGACCGCTCCATTTTGCTATGATTTCAAAAATACGGCCGTAAAATGAGAATTCCCCGTCTGTTAATCCATTATCCTCGTAGGCTCCGAAAAATGGCCACCCACTTCATCACACCTACGACCACAGTTGCCCGTGCCGGCCCCCGAGCAGGAGCGTGCTGACACGACCGTCGACGACGCGCTGGCCGTACACACACATATGGGAATTGTCACCCAGCGCGCATGCACAACCATACCGCCGGCGACGATAGCGCCCTCTCCACCTGCAACCGCGGCGATATTGACGAGCAGCGCCGCGGCCTCAGATGCAGACATGTTCGAAGCAATGGAAGACGGGGCAGGCGCTGCCGAGAGCCGACCAGGGCGCAGGAACGACCGACGTCGGTGTGGTGGCAGGAATAGGACCAAGCCACACGCAACCCCGTCATCACCACCAACTGAAATAGTTGACACGACGACGACACCAACGAGGGCGGCGGACCGGCCCACGATGGCGGCCAAGTTAACAAGCGAATGAACCCTCCGCTTCGACGGTGGATGTGTAGCAAGATCTTTGGCCCAGCGGGCGCGGGCGCCGCACTGCTCAAGCCGTGTGCTCATATTGCGAGAAACGAACAATACGGCCGAATATTCGGCACTCCTGGCAGGAGTTGAGAGAGCGTTGCAGCACGGCGTCACACGACTCAGTATTGACGGCGATAGCACGCTCATCATTGAACAGGTCCGTGGGAGATTCGAGTGCTAGAACAAAAGGATCCGGCTGATACGGAGCAAGATCCAGGCCATCCTGCGGCGCTTCCACTACGTGCGGCTGGCGCAGATCGACCGCCTCGCGAACAAGCATGCCGATGGCCTCGCGAACCGCGCGCTCGACCAGAAGCGGACGACGGTGCGCTGCGGTGATCACGCCCCGAACGACGAGGCCTGCTGCCACCCGGAGCTCTCACTACAGCCTGCAGCCGCCGAGACCAGTTGTGCAGCCCGTCTTGACGACGACGGCGAGAGCAAGACCGAGGAGGAGGACGATGATCTCCACGCGGAGGCTGCCGTAGCAGCACGAGACGGCAAGCTCTTCCCTGCGCCCCGCGTCGACGCAGACTCTTTTCCCACGCAACTACCACGCTTGCGACTCAAGAAGCTCATTGATGAGGAACACGACGAGGCTACAGCAAGCCTGGCGGCGGAGGCGGACCTCATGGCGTGCAGGATCGATCGAGGACGCGGGCGACTAGGTGACTGGCGAAGGATATATCTGCGCGATCCCGGCAATCATACGCCGGGCCCTCACCCGCTTCTCGATTCCGCCACCCCGCGCGCGCCAACCACCTCCAGCAGCGCGATCGACACAGCACTACAAGCGGCGTCGACCGCGCCGGGATACCCAGGATAAAAAACCACAGGATGCACGCGACAACCTCGCCACGGCACAGCGGAGCAAGCCGATAAACCAGCGCGAGATCAAAAAGCTCAAACGCAGAGTCGCGCGCGTCCAGGCGGCTACGGACCGACTGCCACTGCGGAAGCTCTTCGCGAGAAGGAGTGCGTCGATTCGATCATATCCAACACCCACGCGGCCACGCGGACGCCAGTGCTGACAACATGCCCGATCCCAACAGATGACCTCGAACGCTACATGGCTGGAACCTGCGCTCCGCGCCACGCGTTTGACTACGACGCCGACAGCCGAGCACTATTCCGATAAGCAATCCAAGCAACAGCTCAAGGTGCGTCAATAGGCGATATCGTGCTCCTCGACACCATACGACCTAAATCTCGTTCTGAAATGCTGGAGAGCTAGATCATCACCGCGTTGTACTCTCGTGACGTCTACATGATTCGGACCTTCTCAAGATACTTCGAATACATATCTCGATTCGTGGTCTTTGTATTCTTCTCCGCAGCCAAAAACACTTCGTCTACGGGGGTCCATCTGACGAGCTTGGGTTCCGCGGTCTTCTTCAATTCTTGGTCTCGCTGGGAACAGGCTCGAAAGGCATTAGCATGGGTGCCCAATGACCTGATTGATCTTGTTCAACTCTTCAGCGAATTGGTCCTATGTCCACTTGTTGCGGCCTTTCAATTCTTAAAGGATGCGCAACGTCTTCAGCTGTCCGTCCGTCCAGTGTGACCCAGCGCCCTTGCTAGCAGCATTTCTATTTGCAAGCTGGGGCGTCGGCTTGATCTCTGGTGCGCGCGAGCTTTCGCGGTGGGTTGATCGCGCTATCTTCCGCATCTTGGGTCGCGTGGGGAGCCGGGTTCGTGGGCTGCGGTGCTTCTTGTTGCGTACCTTGCTAGGTAGCCTTCTTCTGAGTTCTTGGTGGCGCTTCTGTGGTGTCGTGCGGTCCGCCGCTCCTCACCTGACCTTCTGCCGTCCCGCCCTTGCATTTTGTGTTGGTCGCCATTGCTCCGTCTGCGAGACCCGATCAGTTCGTGCCAGTTTGTGTGGGGATTTCCCGCCGGATTATTCAACTCAGTCTTTTTTCCACCCATCGTGAGTATTTGTTCGACGTTCTAATCACCCTTGGCGGGCTCCCTCCTACTCATACGTCTTTAGATGTCTTCAAATGTTGTGAGCGGAGGTTCCTTCAGCCAGACTGATCACTTCCCTTTAGGGACTGCTCCATGCCACAGATGCGATAGCCTCTTCACGAGTCCTTCGTTCACCGAGACGTGATAAAGCCACACAAGCTCACCTGACTGGTATTCCATTCTCACCGTCGACTGCAGATTCTCGTCGGCCTCCTCATTGTTCTTCCTTGCTCATTCCTCGAGTAATTTCTGCGAAATGAATTCTGCGTGCGCTTGAGCTTGCTCATGCTGCTTTGCAATTTTCTGCCTCCACTCAAGTGCGTTTCGCTCTTTGCCCGTGCCATCCTTAGGGAGAATCGCCGCTTCTTGCTGCGTTCGTGCATCCGAGCCGTGCACTAGATAAAAACTAATCGGCTTGTGCTGGAGACTCACTGACGTGTTGAGGGCCAACTCAAGCTGCTGAAAACGTACCCGTCCCAGTCCTGATGCTCCGAATCAGCATGTAACACTTGATCGCCCCCACTATAGTCTGCACAAACCGTTCTTGCTTCGCATTCGCTTGTGGTCAATATGCTAGTGTCGGGCGCTGCTTCTGGTTCATCATGCGGTTGAAGCGCTTGAACACAGAACTCATCCAGCGTGGATCGCAGTTGTGTGTGATGAAGTGGTATGCGAAATTTTACCTTGTACAGGTAAAAAATACAGATAGGCTCTTAGCGGGCCAACTGGTTACCGTAAACTACGGAGAAATGAGGTACCGATACAATCTATCTGGATCAACACTTTTGACACGTGCTCCATTTTTCCACAGGGCGCGGTTTGAATGGATTGTTCACATATTCACAAAATAGGTAAGTTGAGCATCTCTTCAAACTCTCCACAACCAATGAACTTGAGTTGCTGGCAGCGGCTCATTGCCATCAACACGCTGGCAGTCCACCACGGCGCTTCATTCCCAAATGCCGCAGCAAAGAATCCCGCTGTATTACACAAACGAGAGGAAGCTTCTCGTTGTGGACAAGTTCCTCGACTTGTTGCAGGTTGATCCTAACGCCAACCGCAGTTCGTACGCTCGCTCTGTTGGCAACAAGCACCAGACACTGATCATGTGGGAGCGCAAACGAGACCGCCTTGTGCTGGCGTGTGAAGAAGGGCGAGGCAAAGCTCTCACTGTGTGTGGCAGTGGTCGCGTGTCGGCGTTACAATCCATCCAATCCATCGAGGATGAGGTAGTGTTTGGGTCAAGGAAGAGCGACGAGAGGAACGCCCAGTTTCACGCGAGACAATCGTGCAGAAGGCGCTTCAACTACTGCCGAGTCACTTGGGCAACAAGATGCAAGAAGTACTATGCGTGGTGTGATCGGTTCATGTCTCGACATGGATTAACAATTCGCATTATCAGCCACTCAGGACGAGAAACTAGAGATCAACTAAGTCGACTCAAGCAAGCGTTCGCATTAACTGAAAGTACAATTCTCTTGACTTATTTTTATTGACAGTTCATCGTTCGCTCCGCCACCACACACACTGTACAACATTGATCAAACCTCCTTCTACTGCAATTTAGGAGCGCGGACGACGGTTGAATTCGTCGGAGCTAAGCGGGCTCCTTGCACTGTCGCAGGAAAGGGGGCGGCTATTGCTGCTCGGTGGCACTGACGGCGTGTGCGATGGTCGTATGATTTTGTCTTCAAGGGGCGCATTGACGGCTACTTGCACGCCGAAGTGAGGGAGCTCGCCGACGGCACGGCGGCGGCAGTGTCGATGCAGGCAAAGGCATAGTTCTCGGAAGAGGTCATGGTGCGAGTGGATCCATCACGTTTGGCACCATGAGATCGGCGGCCCCTCCGTCCTAATCCTAGACAGTATCAAGATCCACAAGCTCGACTCAGTTCAAAATGCACATGCCGACCTGGGAACGTTCCCAGTGTATGTGCCGGGTGGCGCGACCAGCGTAGCACAGCCGCTGGACGTCGGGGTCATGGGCCCGTTTACACCCGGGTCAAAGACGGCGTCCGAACGCCGGAACGACATGTCTGAACGCTCACTACGTGCTCACGGTCACACTCTTGGTTATCCTCGTAGAGACGGCCAGAAGTTAATATTGCGCCTACAGTGGTCGCATTAGTCCATTCACCGGCCATGCAGAACCGTTGGGTTCGTTTCCAACCTTTTCGTTAATTTACCTAACTCTTCACTGACCGAAGCTTGCGCATCAGAACTGAGACTTGCTTCATCAAGTGTATGTTCGTCTCGCTCAGTGAATTTTTGACATCAAGACGGAGACGATGCGAGGTCCACCCAACCAGTAATACGGTGACTGTTTTGGCGATATCAAAGTTGGGGAACACGTATACACAACAGATTCTTGGTGCCAAGTGTTGTTAGGCCGTCAGTTTCGGGAGTGGCCGTGTGCGACTCGTGCCTGAAACGGCCGAGCGCACGCCAGGTGGCCACTCCTCCACATCCTTCGGCGAACCTGTGGCTGGGAGCCACCCTGTAGGATAAGGATCTGGCTAATTTTTAATTTTAACCAATAGTAGGTTTCCTATATTACCTCTAAATAGTGCCACCTGTAACACTCCCACTAAAAGTAGCCAGATCACTGAACTCACAGCTGAAATGTCTGATTTCAGTTCAGACTTTCACCTTCATTCACATATTCTGATCTGCCAGATCTTTCCATAGACGAAAGATCTGGCGTCCTTTCAGAAGAAAACCGACCTTTCACGGTTCCTTCTAGATTTGGTTCTGACCTTTCGAACTTTTGTTCTGGATTTCTTGGACACTTTCAGGAAATTAGAAAGATCCAATGGCATATCCTGATTTATTCCTGATTTCAATCAGTAAATTTCATTTTATCGAAAGATTCTGTGACCTTTCAGGAATTTTGAGGATTCCAAGTGAAATATAGAAAAACTGACTCCTTTCTTGATCGGGCCTCTGTCCCAATCTCTCATTCTCCAACTTGCCTACTCCGCCGACTTCGGCGAAAACTTCGGGGGTCGTCCCAAGCGCCGACACATTCCTCTGGCACAACCGCGGGGCGCATGATCCCGAGATGGGCTTCGGCCCTAGGTGGCGTAGTGGGTTTAGTCCCTCCCCCGCGGAGCGCCTAACTGAGTGACACTGTGTCGGATTGACCATCGGATTATTCCATGGTGGAGCACCTAACCTATAAGTCATCCCGGACTACGCTTGTTGGAGAATCACTTAACTCATTATTATTACAATTCGTAACAACTTGTGGTCCACATTAATTTTCCCTTTAACTTAAAGTAGTGTCCTTTCATTTTAGGTTCGGTTCCTCGGTTATTGAGTACGCCCTCTAGGTGCGCCCATTAAGTTTGGCATTTAAAGTACGCTTCGTAAGTACGCATTGGAAGCCTTGCGAACCAGCATTAAGTACGCGTATAGAGACTTCTCTCTAAAGTACGGAGTACATTGTTGCCCCTCTTTCGCCAAAGTCTGTTAGCAGAGACGATAAGTGCCCACACTTCAGTTACTCCCAAGACATCTTACTCCCATTAGTTCCCATAATTTTTCGAACTGATTTTGCGGTAACGCTTTTGTCAGTGCGTCTGCCACCATGTCTTTTGTATTACAGTACCTAACCTCAATGCGTCCCTTCTCATATATCTCTCTCGAGTACATACTCCGAGTCTCAATATGTTTGGTCGAGGAGTGATTGGCAGGATCTTTGACAATACTGATTGCAGCAGTATTATCACACCAGCATAAAATAGGCGCATTTTGCCTAAACCCTAGTTCCTCAAGTAGTTGCCACATCCACTCACTCTCTTTTATGCCCTCACTTATGGCAATTAACTCAGACTGGGCAGTATGGAGGCTTACAGTGTCCTGTCTCGCGCTTTTCCATGACACACATGCATCAGCGAGGATGGTTATGTAACCAGTAACTGACCGCATTTCCTCATTAGCGTTCACGAAGCTCGCATCTGTGTATAACTCGTATGTAACCTCCCTATTGGTTCCATCATAGACGAGTCCATACGTCGATGTTCCTTTCAAGTACTTCAGTACTCGCTGTGCTGCCCGCCAATGGGACCTATTGTAGCACGACAGAAACTTACTGAGCTCCCTTACTGCATTTGCGATATCTGGGCGTGTACCCCTAACAAGGTACATTAGCGAACCCACAAGACCTCTGTAATCAAACGGCTGAGCCGCAATCTGATCTTTTGACATTTTCTCCTCTTTTACCAATTCCACACTCTTTGCCTGTGGGGTCGGCTCAGTATTACAGTCTTCCATATTGAATTTCTTCAAAAGTTCCTGTACATACTGATGTTGGGAAAGACTCAATAATTTCCTCTGCCGATCCCGCTTTATTTCCATCTTTAAAAGATAATGGACCTCTCCTAAATCTTTCATTTTGAACCTTGATGAGAGTCGGGCCTTTACTTCCTGAATCAGAACCAGACTGGTCCCGGCGATTGTGAGATCGTCCACGTACACGCAGATGATTACGTGATGAGTGACTCCATTTACCTCCCACTTTTTACGGTACAAACAGTACTCCTTTTTGCACCGGAAAAAACCAATATTGGTTAGGAACTCATTCAACACTCCATACCAAATCCGGGGTGCCTGTCTCAACCCATACAGACTTTTCCGCAGCAAGCATACACGGTCCGTAATGCCGTCACTAAAGCCAGGTGGTTGGCGCATGAAAATTTCAGTGTCCAGTTGCCCATTTAGAAATGCAGTGGACACATCCATTTGGTGGATGTGGAAGTCCTGGATTGTCGAGACAGCCAACAGTAATCGTAGACTCTCATATCGAGCTACGGGAGAAAAGATTTCCTGATAATCCACTCCATACTGTTGGGTGTTCCCCTGGACAACCAGTCGAGCCTTGAAACGCTCAACTGCCCCATCTGCCTTATACTTTACATCGAACACCCAGTGACATCCAAGCGCTTTTCTACCCGGGGGTAGGGTGACCAGTTCCCATGTCTGATTTGCTCTGAGTGCCTGATACTCTTCAGCTACAGCTGCTTCCCACTGCTTGGCATATGTACCTGACAGAGCCTCTTTTATGGACCTAGGGATTGGGATACCTGGCCTATTGGTCATCACGCTGTTTACGAACCGGATAAACCTCTGATACTGAGGGTTCGGTTTCCTAATCCGCTGGGAACGTGGTCGTAGCCGGGGTATCTCACCCACCGACTCATCTCCCACTGCCCCCGTAGAGTCATCTTCTCCCACATTCTGAGCACTTTCAGTGTCTCCCACATTTTGAGCACTTTCTGTGTCTCCCACTTCTTCGTTGGACTCTTCACCCGTCTTATGCCTCTTTTGGGTAGGGACATATGTCTCCTCCTCTGAGAGCTGTCTTTTGTAACTACCCAGACATGGGATCTCCTCGATTTCCTCAATACTTAGAGCAGGAGAATCTGAGGGAAAAGACTTTTCTATGAGCTTATCTGTGTCAGGTTGTCCAAATTTGACATCTCTAGCAACCAGAATCTTCTTATTCTTGACATCATATAACCTATATCCTTTCTGATCATCTGAGAGACCCAATAACCTACATTCTAGACCGCGATTTCCCAGTTTTGGATCTGATCTTTTAGATTTTGGGATATGTGCGTAGCATATTATCCCCCATGGTTGCAGCATACTGCCATCTGGTTTCATCTGATACAGTGCCTCAAATGGGCTCTTATTACCCAGACGGGCGGTAGTTAGCCGGTTTTCAACCGCTACAGCATAGAGAAGTGCCTCAGGCCACCACCTTGCTCCCATCTGAGCACCAAGTAATTCACTCCTAACCTCTCTAAAGAGGGTTTGGTGTGCACGTTCTGCGCTCCCATTCTCTTCAGGTGACTCAACATTTGACCTTTGAAAGAGCATTCCCCTCTCTTTACAGATAGTTTCCAGAACTCCATTGACAAATTCTGAGCCTCCATCAGTCCTGATTCTCCGAACTTTGTATGGGAACTGGGCTTCCAGTTGCACCAATAAGTCCCGGATCCTATCCCTGACTTCTGTCATGCTTTTCAGCACAAAGTACCATTTGAAGCTGGTTGTATCATCAACCACACCTAGTGCATACCGGTATCCTGATCAGAGATACAGGCCTTGTACCCTGATCTTTCCGGTTGTATCCATGTGTAAAGTGTGAAGTGGCTCCGTTGGTCGACTTCCGGCCATGCCCTTATATGACATGCGCCTGGAGTTCGCCAGCTCGCATGTTCGACAGAACAGAGGAATGTCCTTTAACTCTTGATAAGGAGTTGCGGGACATTTTCCATTGTCCGCACATAGTACTTGTAGTAGCCGCTCTTTTCCGGCATGGCTTAGTCTCAGATGCCATTCCTTGAGGAGGCGTATCTTATCCTGCCTTGTCACATGTGTCCTCAGGTCAGACCTTACCACCTGAATCTTCAGATTCTGGCGCAACCTTTCAGACGGTAGGTAATAAACTTGTCCTATGGCCACTGCAGCGAACAGTAACTCATTTGTTCGGTTCAGAAAGAAGAGGAATTCACCACAGCTTGACTGGAGAAACCGAAAGCCATGTTTAGCTAGATGGTAGGCACTAATGAGATTATTCCCACACTGTGGGTCATAATAGACATCAGACAAGTGCATGTAATGGAAATTTCCTTTTGTATTGTAAACACACAACCTAGCTACCCCTTTCATCCCGCTAGTTGATGTCCCTCCATTACCGTAGACAAATGTCTCTGTCTCTGCTCTCTCTAGTTCCGCGAACCAGCTCCTGTCACCAGTTATGGCTCGACCTGCTCCTGTATCCACAATCCATAGTGACCGTGTCAGTTTCAACGTCCTCAGCTTAGTCAAGTACGTAGCGTATCTTCTTCTTGCCGTCATCTCGACGTCGTCGACGTTTCCTCCCACAGTTTCATGCTGGACTGAGCCAACGTAGTAACTGATCTCCGAGTTAACAGGTGGGCTTCCATCCTCAAACAGGATCCCGTCACATGCCGGAGAGGTCACCTGTGACGTGGCCGACTCTTGACTTGTACCCATCGGAACCGGTAGGGAAGCTTCCGGAACCGTTCCATTGGCCCCTTGTGCGTTGGCCACCGACGCCGCCAACCCGGCAAACTTGTTGTTCACCACGTTCAAGCCTGTCGGCCTTTTCTTCTTCATCTTGGCCTTGTATTCGCCCGGTTCCGTATTCTTGTTGGTACGGAAGAGCCCTTTGGCCCGATCTGCCGCACGATCCCGACAGTCCTTCTTCATGTGTCCCTCCAGGAAGCAATAGAAACATCCTCCGTCCACATCAGTGTCAGGAGCCTTACGTTTCTTCTGCACCTGAGGTTTCATCATGTTGACTGGGACAGTGCGCCGACGAGCATCAATGTCTTGTCGAGACCTGTCACCGAAAAGCGCGACTAGAGCAGCTTCAACCGTTTCAATGTTGTAGCTGTCCGCTTTCGGCTTAATCGAGCTTGCCCACACCTCTGTAGGTAGCTGATTCAGGACATCAGTACACAGAAGAATCTCACTGAACATTTCACCATTCAACTGAACTGCATCTATTTTTCGATTAGCCTCATTTCTAATCGTCTTTAGCTGCGAGAACAGTGCCCGAATGTTCTTCCAGTGAGACGTCAGCGCCCTTTGCCACTGCTGGACTAGCGCAATCATGGTGCTGGCGTCATTGTCCCCATACGCCCGCTCGACCATGCGCCAGACCTCCGACGGCTCCATCTGCGAGACCGTCTTCGGTAGCGTGGAGAGAAACTGGTTTGGGAGCGACTGGTTGAACAAGTTCTGGAGACCAGAAAATGCCCTCCTGTAGTTCGCCCTTCCCCAGCGCGCCGCTTCAGTGTCCTCAACACCGTCCACCGCCTCTGGTGGACGTGTCGGGGTGGACTCAAAGAAGTCCCCCATGACGACCTTCGCCTCTGGCTTGCCCTTCTCAAGCTGGCTCCTCTGGAACTCCTCGTCGCGCATGCGGACATGCGTGAGGAGCCGGTCCTTCCACACGGCGTAGTCGTTGCGGTTACCGGAGAACCGCTCGAGCTTGGTGTCGGACGAGGCGGAGAAGGCCATCGTCGTCGGTTACTTGTGGACGGTCGGGTCGAGTACTTGAAATGTTGTTAGGCCGTCAGTTTCGGGAGTGGCCGTGTGCGACTCGTGCCTGAAACGGCCGAGCGCACGCCAGGTGGCCACTCCTCCACATCCTTCGGCGAACCTGTGGCTGGGGGCCACCCTGTAGGATAAGGATCTGGCTAATTTTTAATTTTAACCAATAGTAGGTTTCCTATATTACCTCTAAATAGTGCCACCTGTAACACCGAGCTTGAGATAGGTGATGGTTGTGTCTGCACTGAGTGATCCAAGAGTCATTGCCAAATAGCGACAATGTAAGAAAGAACAGGTCACCATCGTAGGCAGCGAATACATCAAGAAAATGCTCTGCACCTTCCGGGAAGCCACCGAGAACGTGTGAAGCGCTTGTCCTTGAGCTCATCGCCAATCTTCTCCACCAGCTTGACAGTGCGAAGGAATCGTTTGACGAACGCTAACACGAGATTGCCTGAAACATTTCCTGAAGGTGAGTTGAAGGTTCTTCCTGACGATCAAACCGGTTCACGGGGAGGTAGCCTTCTCGCCGTTGCTTACAAAACCCTGCACGACATGCGCTCCACCTCCACCGCTACGCTCGCTGCAGCATCTTCGTGCTCCCGTCGCTAAGCTGCTTGGGTTGTAGTGTTAGACCTTCTCGTGTTGCCTCAGGATTGACGATCACTCTCCTCGAATCTTGAAGGATACGGTATGTCCAGAGTCTCCTACACGCAGTGTGAGATTGTACAACAGATGATGGTGGCAAAATGAGCGAAAGTGAAAACGAAACTTAGGTAGAAAGGACAGGAGGCTGGCCTCTCAAGGGAAAAGTGTAAGCCCTTGGAAACCGAATCCGGTGTCGAACAGCAAGCTGCCGATCACCAGACCATGTTCAGAAAAAAATGTGACATTTTTCCAGGGTTGTCCCCCGGAAATCAGGTTTCGAACTGAATAGAACTGATGAGAGAATATATTTGCGCCAGTTAGAAACCCACTGTGGGTACTACCTAGGTTGTCGCGTTAGCGTTGTCGGTATCCGAGTCTACTGGGTTTATGAGGGCGGTTACCTACATGGGTGGGGCCCTGTCGGTCTTGCGACCGTCTTCGGATGCCCCCCCCCCCCCCCCCCCCCCCCCCCCCTCCCCCCCCCCCCTGTCCGCGCGTGGCTACAATAGATGAGGTCTTCTGTTGTCGAAGGGCAGCGGCTTTAAGAAGGGCTAGTGCCGTCTCGGAGGGCGTATGTGACGTGTGCACACTCGTGGCTGGTCTGCCCAAGTCGTCCCTGGAAGTCAGTGTAGGGGGCCCCGGCGCCACGCCGCTGGCTGCTGTGAGTATGGGGCGGCTGAGCCGTCGAGAGCAACGATGCACGTGGCACCTGTGACGTGTTCACACTCGCAGCGAGTGTACCCATCTCACTGACGTCGACGGCCCCGATGGGCCGTGGATCAGCTGTTGCAGTATCTGCGTCGTCGTCGTCCTCGTCATCGTCGTCTTTGTCGTCGAGGTCGTTGAGGCGTTGCCGCTTGTCGCTGACAAAGGCCACACGAGGTGGCGCCACAACAGCAAGAACACGCGACGCCTGCTCGCGGTGGGAACGAGCAGCATCGCAGGGTCAGGGGGCTGGGGTTCTCACCGCCAGAGCGCGTTCGTCGGGGTTGGTGCGGCTGCGTCGACCGGCAACGACCACAAGCGGGCAGAGCACCGTGAGGCACTGGAGGGCGTGTCGAGCTGCTGCTCCGCGCGTTGGGAACGCGGCGGCGCAGAAACAGCCAGCCGCAAACCCGTCGACGAAAGGCATTTGGTGGTGGGCAGACCGACAGTGCGCGGCGAGCGCGGCGACGTCGCGGGTACACGGTGGAGACGACGTCCTCCGTCTGTGGAGGCGCGAGGGCGAGCGGGGGCGTCTTCGTCGGGCGGTACTTCCGTGCTGTCGTGGTGGCCGAGGATCGGACCATTGTTGACAGGCGTGTCACCGAGACGTGATAACCCATCCCCTGTGGCGTGGGACACGCTGGGTTGAGGCGGCCTGTCCCACGGCGGATCCGCCTAGTCGTCGTCCGCCACGCTGAAGAACGACTGGTCGCTGGTTACGCTGCTCTGGCTAGCTGCGGAGCACTCACTGTTGTGGACGGCGAGCGATCACGCCAGAAGAGCTGCATGGTGGCGAGGAAGGGTCAGAAGTTAGGCGTGGGTGAGGGAGAGATCAGTGAGTTGGCTTCGTCGGGGAGTGGTGTAAGCCTAGAGAAACCTGAACCGGCTAGCACAGCCGGGAGTGTCCCAGAAACTACATAACGATGGTAGAGTAAAATGAAATCTGTTCGACTTGTTGAGAAATTCACTTCAGTTAGCACATTTGTTGTGTGATCCACTGTGTTTGTGAAGGTCTAATCTTCGGAACCTGTTGGGGGAAGCGTCGTTTTTTTTTTTTGTGACCGCAACCAAACGATCCAGCTCGGAATGAAGTGTATCCAAAAGGTTCTCCTTCAATTTCGTCGCATTTCTTTTGTGAAAATCTCAAATCGTGATATCGTCTTCATCCAGGTACGCTAGCTTTGCGCAGTAGATCGCGAAGTAAAAGCAAGCACTATTGCCAGGCATCCGAATTAGTCGGAGTCCCAGAAGTTCGATAAACCAATCCAAGTTGGGGACAACGGTTTCGAACCCATGCAATGCGTCGCCAATCCCAATGATACCGCCATGCGGAGTGCCTATGTCCCTTCCTCTCAACCCTGCACCATCAGGACACATATATAGATTCCGCAATAAATTGGTCGAACTGGCCCCCGACTTCAGCCTAAGTTTTCGGAGGGGGGGGGGGGGGGGGGGGGGGGTCTTGCGCTCGGCGTGTACCATGCGGCCAGCGACACCGCCTTCCGCACAAACGTAGGATCCTCCCTCCTGTCCTCCGCTTGGCCGCCGGAGGAGACTCAGTTGCCAGATGGGACTTCGGAGAATGAAGATCAACACCATTAACAACCTTCTCTTTTCTTCGCGATCAGTTCAGAAAAAGACAGGCAACGCTGAAAAAGACAGGCAACGCTGAGCCGCTTTTTATGTCAACAGTGATAAAAAGTCCAGAAAATAATCAGAACGAAGCATTGTCTAATTGTTAGGATCACTGCACTATCCGTGTATTCTGATTACGCTATCGACTTAGTAGGTGTAATCGAGTTGCGTCGTAGCAACAACCATATGGAGAGAGCGCAAGCGGCACTCAAAAAGCTCAACCGTAGCTAGGCGAACTGGGCTTCAAGGCTTAGCTGCTGGTGCGCGCGCACCGCGCGTCTCCCGCCAAAATAGAACTAATAAGACACCGTTAGTAACGCAGTTGAATAGACGAAATAAAAATTACTTACGACGGCGTGCTTGTTGGCGGTTGTAAATCGCCGTGACATTGCTGTGGCTTGCTGGGTGTGGTGCCTAATTTAGGATCTGGCAGTGCTTGCACACGGGACGTGACTGATGTCGGGGTGCGGCTAAATCCTCACATGTCACCCATTGTGACACAAAGCGTATTCAAAGACTCTCCCAGCCTGGTGGGCAAGGCTGGCAAAAGTCGACACTGTCTGGGTAGGTCCGCGTCGGGCACGGTGGAGTTCAGCTGATAGTGGATGCCGGGAGGTAGTCTCTGACGCTGACCTTTCCTCCCCCGGGGCTGTCGTCGCGGACTAGAACATAAGATGGGGTCAGCATCGTTCGTGCTGGTAGAAGGTCGGCTTGGCTATACCTGATTGAACGACAGAACTAGATAAACATTATGAACCCCGAGGAAATCTTCGAGAAGGTGATGAATCGCGGTTGGAAGGCGAAGTTCCTAAGCTCGCGCAGGCTCCGCCGTGAGTACGAATATTTTGACTCAGCGACTCCAGCCTAAGAGCGGAATGAAGGTGCGTGCTGGCTCCGTAACAAGCCTGGTCTTGTTGCGTATGGACGTGAGCTTCTCTTTACAAAGAAAGCTGACCGCGTTCCAGCGCATTTGCTGTCCCCGCCACAACAGCGTAGGACCCAGTCCCCAGTGCGCTACAGAAGCTCTTCAATGTTACCCCAGCGAACACCAATGCCAAGCTTTGCTGATGTCTCTCGTACAAGAGCGTCGGCGGTGCCCGAATTCCACGAAACCCTTCCCATCCTTCATATCGGCTAGTCAATTCTACTGACAAGAGTGCCAAGGGCTACATTATTGGGCGGACCTGCAAAGTCTGTTCTGTGTTGACACTACGGCAAGATGGCAGAGATTCCGCGTGAAGGAGTGCAAGAGGTATCCCGTAATTTCGTGTTAAGTTCGGACGACAACGGGATATTGGAGGCTAACCCGAACATGTGAGGCAGGCATTGTGACACTTGTAAGCATGGATCGCAGGTGGTGCACTCATGCGAGGCACATCGATTCGGGTGAGATGAGACCGTGTTTCCAGATACGGCACGAGGCATGGGCAAACGGATTGGCCATACCTGCTACTGCTCCCATCCTGATCCGGTTTTGCCAAACGAAAGCGCAGTTGGCATCCACAAGCTCGGGGCCGGAAGAGTCAAAGTGAGGAGAAAACTCACCCAGATACAGTTAGGAACTCATTTGTTCGCGCGCGAGGAACCGGACAGAGTTTTCATACTTTGGCCATGCAGCTCTTCACGAGCGAGCGCGTACTCCTGCGCGATTCGCGCCATTTATTTCTAACGTAAATGGTCAATTCAAGAAACCTGAACAATTTTAGAAAATGACACACCAAATTAGCGGTAAAAATGATTGGCTGAAATCCCACCACAGATTCCCTGTGTGGCACGATTCCCCCCACAAACAGATTCGGAAACCTTTGGTGAACATGGCTGGCTCCGTGCACTCGATCCACCATGAGGGCAACCCAACGATGGGCAAACGCAATAGCTACGAAGTTTTGGAAGTTGAAGATGCCGTACTGCGTGTATTTGACGGAGGGTGCCTCGTAAGTTAGTAAGGATGAAAAGATTTAAGAAGATGACCGAAGGTTTCAGAGAGTAAGAGGGAGTCGTTCAATGTATTATTGTTGTTCTTTTGTCCGCGCGCGCAGCACCGCCTGCGCCTACGCGGGGTGCGGGTAAATGCCCAGCACTACGTTGAAGTCAGAGTCCGCGGCGGGAGGGTTGTCGCGGTTATCCTCCCTCCGGATTTCATTGCGCTAGTTCATTTTGAGCAGATCCTTCGTTTCGGCCTCGGCGGAAGGGCAAACATATGTCGTGTGTGTGGACGGGTCATAAACTCTAAAAGCGGATATTTGGTTACAACGGATAAATTTTATGAAATATGATATCTCCTTCTGCTGCAACATTGGACAAAAAGATTTTGATCCCAAAACAAAAATCAAGACGCTTGAGTTCTCTTTAACTGATCCTGCGATTTTCGCACTTCCCATTTTCAAGCCGTACTCTCTGATCGGTTGCTTCTATGTAAGTGTTCGGACCTCTGCGACTCGATAACCAGACGTGTGGATCCCAATCGTGTTCGAAAATTTGAAAATCGATATTTGGAGCATGAGAAGTCGAGGATTTTGTTAGGATGTCGAAAATCCTCTCTTAACCCTTCCGCAATCACCTCCGTGCAAACAGGGATTGTATGGATACTTCAATCAAGTCAAAATTTCCATATCGTGTAAATTTTACACGTTGTGGAATCGCAACAAGTGAAGTTTCCCGCAAACCTACCGCCTTTGGTCGCAAATTTCCAAATAGTTTCGAGGTTATTGTTATTTAACCTTGAGAGTTTGTGAGGTTTTGTTGAGGTTTTTGCGAAACTTCAATGACGGTTTTTTTTAAACGTGTAAAATTTACACGTTCTGAGGGGTTCAATCACACTGGCTTATGAGAAACCCTCGGAACGTGTAAAATTTACACGGTTGATTGCGAAAGAGTTTACATGTCCATTAATGTTATTAGTTTGATAAATGGCGCGAAACGCGCAGGAGTGCGCGCTCCCGGGCACCCTAAAAAGGGTTTGGTGTGCGCGGGAAGTTGAGTTGAAACAGGGTGCCGGGGATTTGCAGTCTGCTCGCTGTTGATTGGTGGAATCAACAATTGTCGTTTTTATGTGTTCTTACGACGAAAGAAACACTCGATTTTGTATAGAGGGTGTAAACATGGTTTCGGTGAGAAATCTCGGGATAATGGGGCTCGATGCGTTAGCCCTTTCGCAAGCACCTCCGTGCAACAGGGTAGGTAATGACGGGTTTTGTAAAACGTGTAAAACTTGCACGTTCTGAGGGGTCAATCACACCAACTCATGAGAGACCCTTGGAACGCGTAAAATTTACACGGTTGATTGCGAAAGGGTAAATGCCATCTTGTAGAAGGGGGGGGGGGGGGTTCCTTGCTGCGAGTGAACGCTACTTGGCTCATGTCTTTGCTGGGTCTGAAATATTTCTTCATCGTTGTCTCGACTTGCTGAATCGACTCGATTCGTCGTGCCGGTACCTTGTTGGACGGTGATGCCTTGTGCTTCTTGTGGGGTGTAGCAGTACCGTTTTGCTGGCTCTTTCGCTTGCCTGGAGTATCAGACTCAGCGTCGGCGTTTTTAGAATGTTCTGGGTGTAGCTGATGCTCGAGAGTGTCGAATTCGTCACCTTGTAGGAGTCCACTTTGAACAAAGCTGTTCAATTGTGGTTTGACCTTCACATCAAAACATAAAATCGCGAGAATAGGAACAGTGAATGAAACAGTAATTTGTACCTGAAGGTGCTTCCACAGATAGAGCACATCAATTTGGCCGTTTACGTTCGACGAGAATTCTTCTTGATTGCCGGACTATATGCACTTGCCAACGGCGACCTTGTAAGCTCTGTTTACCTCCTCCCACATCGCTTCCATTCGATCCGCGGAATGCGCGACAATGATTCCTGGGATGACGTCTAGTTCTTTGAAATCTTCATCATCAAACGCAATTACAGCTATGTCTTCCCTCTCTGTGGCGAAAGCATTAGTGAGTGTACGCCGGCAGGCCTTGGCGGGTGTGTCTCTATCTGCGCCCGAAAGCGATTCCCTTTAACGGCTCTTAGATTCAGCAACGAGCTCCAGTGCAAATGGCAGTGGTGGATACGAACGAGATTCAGCAAATCTTGTGCTAAACTCGTCTATAAAAAGTAAATTTAAAAGCCAGAACATGCAATGCTTGGTACGCCGAATCGCCGTGGAGGGCGGTGCCTGCAGGGTCTGGAGACCGCGACTCTCCATGTACGCTGGGAAGGTCTCATCGTGAGACCGTAGCAGCGCGATGCGACCGGCTTTCTTGGTGCCGTGTGGGGCGCTGATGTCGCGGTTTTTGCACTCCTCGCGAAGCTCGGTCGTGTTCCACTTCTCATATAATAACCCCCTCGCAGTTTCTGTGACCCCAGCTGCGAGCTCTCCCCTGTACCGCAGCTGAATCGTTGATGGCTCAATCTCGTCGAACGGCAACGAGTCTTACACTGCAGGATCGACTCGTCGCTCGGGCCTGGATCGGCGGCGCCTGCTCCCCCACTCTTGAGCCCACCAGTCACAGCCTTTGTGATTTTCAAACGGTATTGTGGAGTGTCCCGCTAAGCCTGCATGCTGGGGCTGCCCAGCTGTTGGAATCGGACCTTTCACATTGACACTTTTTGACCAATCACACCACGCCAGCTGGCGTGCCAGCTGAACCGTGACCGTGATTCATTCCTAACCGCTCATGATGGGTGTATGAACCTCATTTCTGATAAACACCACGTGCACCAAGCGTGGTTGGGAATAGCTCTGAGAGAAGTTGCGAGTGTATTGATAGTTAGTTAAGCGAGGCTCTCTAACTCATATAGTATATTCCCCTAATTTTCCTGGGTTTGTTGGTTATCTTTGGAGAGAAAACGCTTTCCCGGAGATATAAATGTTGGCGGACCACAGAAATCAGCAGCGCTGCCGCATGCAATTATCGAGAGTTGAAAATTTGCTGTTGCTGTCTTGCTCCAAACGTTGACAGATCCCTTGATCGCGACCATGCGTCTGGATTTCTAGTGTGAAAGAAATGCAATCTCATTGACATTGGACAGTCGGTCTGCAGTCAGTTTCCTCTCGATAACCTCCTTGGCTAACGCTGAGAAACGGTTTGTGAATAACATTAATCGAGACCTCGTTCCTGCGACGGGAGATCACTTGCGCCATCCGTGTGGCCAGCTCCGGAGAGCGATTTAGGAATCTTGGGTACCAGTCGGACCTTGTAGGGCACCATGGAGACCTCCGACGCCGTCTCGATGATTTCCGCGGGCTCAACCGGTACACCCTCCACCCGCATACCGACGATCCACTGGAAAACATGCTGCTTTAAGTTCTGGTGGAGCGTTGAGGTGGCCCTCGTCGCTTCACGATCACTTCGACGCCAAGGCGAGCTTTTTTCACGCCCCTGCCCAACACTGAGTAATTGATATCCTTATCCTCGATGACTAACTTTTGCGTTCTGCCTGTCGAGAACGAGAGCTCCTGCTTCCTGAAGCTTTCGCTCGTCATAGCTTCGACGTTGCCGCGTTATTTGTCCAGTTCAACAATGGCACAACGAGACTACCATCAACCTTGACTTCCCTCCACATGTTTGGCGCGAAAAGTGGCAGTCGAAAATGAATCAATTATGACGGGTATAAAAATAAGGGCATGCAGGACTCCCCTGTGATTGGAGAGCAGTATGTAAGAGCAAGTGGCAGAGACTGGTCCGAGTGGCCTAAACCGGCGTTCTACGTTAACCCTTTCGCGAACGCGAGCTGAACAATAGGAAGTGTATCAATACAAATTTCAAGTATAATATTTATAGATCGTGCAAAATTTGCCCGTTCCCCATTCCCGCACCCATAATTTCGTCTTTCCATATCACGCATTCGAAAAATTGGGCTGTTCCCTCAACCCAAAAGTGGATAAATTTTTACCGTCCCATCCCTCGATCGTGCAAAATTTGATCGTTTGACTTGTCGATGTTGATTGGAGAAAAATGTGGGGTCAAGCAACGATTGGAGAAATAGCTGCAACAAGTGCCGTTGCTTTCCGACACCACTCAATTGAACGCCGTTGTTTTCAGGAAAGTTTCAAAGCTAATCTTCGCGGCTGTCCATCCCTCGTCATCACATGATGCGTGAGCTCGTTGCCACATATTCATCGTGGCCCACTCAACCAGTTCTCCACCTCCTCCTAGCCATTCGACTTCGCTCTGCTCCGCTCCGCCATCTCAACAGCGACAGCAAACGCCTCCAAAACAACACAATGCGCGTGCAACGAATGTGTAAGTAAACGTGATTCTCATCGTTGGTTGATGCATGCTAACGTCCTGTCCCGCTCAAGCTGTCATTGATTCCCATCAAGCACGAGTTTTCTCGCTCTCGTGCCACAGTTGCTCTGGGTCTCACAATCATGGAGCACCCGATCGTCCGCATGTTCCCCGAGGAGGTCCGTATGATCGTCGATAAGTTCAGCGACGAGCGCATCCGCACTCGCGATCGTCGAAGCCTCGTCGTCATCCTCCGTGGGCTACCAGGGTGCGGGAAGTCAACGTTCGCAGTTTTCCTCAAGCTTTACGCCGAATCGATTGGGCTCGAGGCCCAGATCTGCAGCGCAGACACATATTTCATCACTCACCACGGTTACAGATATGATTCGACCAGGCTCGGGGAAGCGCATGCGCGTTGCCAAGCGGAGTGTTTCCAAGCGCTGATTCGACGTGTTCCGATCGTGATAATCGACAACACCAACGTGACGTACTCAGAGTGGAACAGATACGTGTTGCTGGCACGAGAGGGCTACCACGCATTCTGTCGCGTCAGTTTCGAGGGAAATCTCGACGTTCAAGACCTCCTCACTCGCTCGTGGCACGACATTCCTGAGTCAACGATGCGCAGGCGACTCCAGTTGTTCTATCAGGACAACGAAGCTTACGCTGCACACTACACGGTCGCCATCCGCCGCGATATTTTCGCCGCGCAAGATGATCAAGTCCTGGAGCGAACCCATCCGATGCTGCTCATGTTCTTCGAGTTGATACGAGAACGGGTTGACGCTTTCGCGACGTTGCGGGCGGGTGCGACTGGATGGGATGCGCTCCAGAGCCTCTCTTCGTTCTTCGCGGTCTCCCGGGATGCGGCAAGACGACATTTGCTTTGCAGACGAAGGTGTACGCCCAAGCTCGGCGACTCCAGACCCTGATCTGTTCAAGCGACGACGTCTTCCGCAGCCAGCAAGGCTTCCATTTTGTGCCGGCCAACCTTGCCAACGCCCGTGGGGAATGCCTGCAGACGCTGCGCTTCGCTCTCCACCGCCATGTCCCTGTCGTCGTCGTCGATGACGCGCATATCACGGCCGCCGAATGGACCCCAGTTTTGGCCGAAGTGCGTTTGCATCAGGTCGTATTCGTGAACTTCGTGTGCACTACGATGGAGCAAGCTCAAGCACTGATCTCGCGTACGTTCACACACTGCACTGAGTACGATCGCGCGAGGCTGCCCACCAACTTCCAAGAAATCCAAGCTGCGCAACTCCCAGAGCACGTGGACGTCTTCCCAACGTTCAACGCATGGGATTTCCTTACGGAAGATGCCCATCGCTACAACTAGTGCGGTCGCTCCTGCGGCGTGAATTTGATCTCGTAATGGACTTCATTTTTACTTCATTTTTGCCATCCCTACTCTGTTGGTCTTGTGTAGACGTACAAGGCTACTCGACTATGTTTGTACTCAGTCCGAACACTGAGAGTCTCAGTCTCTTCGCGCCACAGCAAACAAAACTCTCGCATGCATCGATTTCGATGCCGTGGACAAGCTCGCGCGCCAAGCACAACCATGCGCAAGCCTGGCAAGACACAGCATAAGTGATGCACACCTGAGCCGACGTCGAGGAAGACATCTTGTTGACGGAGTTGGCATCGATCAACCAAGTTTGCCACTCCATCTGTCGCCAACTCGCCAACATTGAACTCCGTGCGGCCGGCAGCTTGGCGGACGTCAGACTTGGCGATCCCAGCAAATATCTCTGCAACCACGCGGCCAGAGTCCGACACTGAGAGCGGGTTGGCTTCGATGGTGGGTTGGGTGGTCCTGACCATGTTGTGTTGGTGCTCGTCGCCTTGAGATTCTCTGCAGACAGAAGTGTTTGACGATAGCGGTGAATCGACCTTACTCAGAGTCAATGGGTGAAGCGAGACGGGCTGGTGAGTGGGCGTAGTGTATGGGAGGATGAAGACATGTCTTCGGGGTCTTGAGGTGACCGATCGTGCATGCTCAAGGGACTTGAGAAAACGACTTGGGAACCCTCGCAGAAGCTTGCCGTGTGTTGTCTTCAGAGTGGTCAACCGCCGCTTCAGCGCCTGCGCATCCTTCTTTGAGTACGCCATCGCAGCTGCTAGCGCTGCCCACGAGACCTTCCTGCCTCGATCCTCGTACTCTCTGGCCAGGGCCACAAGATGGTAATCTTCATGCTCAGAGAAGTCAGACATTTTCGATCACTCTGGCTCAGCGTTCAAACCACACCATCTTTCGACTTGGTATTGCTATGTAATTCCCGTCCATAATCATATACACACTCCAAGCTTATTGATGGTGGTCTGGTGCGTCAGTATCCACAATTATGTCACTCAATTGAAGTTTTACCATCTTTCTGCTTGGTTTTAGTATACATTAAGGAGGTGTAATGATATACAAAAATATTGATTATTGATGGTAGTCGGCTTGACATCTTCAGCTTTAAGCTTGAAATAGGTATAGGGTTTCGTCAGTTAACGGTATTCAAAGGAACCGTTTAAAGATGGTCACTAGAGTTGACCGGTCAGACAAACGAGCTCCGTCGAGAACAACGCGATTGGCCCCCCGATTCAGTCAAAAGTCAAGTATTTTGATGCCATCGTCACCTCCTCAGGAACTGCGCCATGGTTGCGCGACGGCTGTCCAGGATACTAGCTCCCAAGTCGGAGCCTCATCCGCCGCGACGGAGAACCCAGAGCTACCGACAGTGTCCACCACATCGTCAGCGTGCCCTGGTAGCAGTGGGGAGACAGGAAGGCCGAGGAAGAACTACAAGAACTACAAGTCCACCATCTCCTCGGGCACACCAGCTCCGAAGCTTCGCGGTCGACCGCCTGCTGTGCAAACACAGCCGAATGTGATCTCGGATGCAGATTTTGCGTGGCTCTTGGGGGTCGTCTCCGATCACGACAAAAAGAAGAAGAGCGGGGGAAAAGTCGGGCCGTTCTACAAGTTGCTCAACACACGCTTAGCTCATCTTGAAGAACGTGTTCTCAATAACCACATCAAGCAAGCGAGGCGTCGGCTCGAATTGAAGCAGCAACAGAAGCAGAAGGTGAGAGACGAAGAGGCCAGAGTTCGACGTGAAGCCGATGAGGCCAAGGCGAGCTTGGATCAAGAAGTTGAGGCAAAGAGAAAGCTTGCCGCGGACGCATCTGCACTCGCTGAGGAGAACACGAAGCTTGTCGCGCAGTGTACGTGTCTGGAAGAAGCCGTAAAAGCCCGCGATGCTGCAGTGGCGAAGGCGAAACAGGATATTGAGGAGCAGCAGAAGCGCGCAGTGGAGGAGGCCTCATCAAGCTACATATCTATGATCAAGGAGCTCAAGAAAAAGATTCAAGAGCAAGATGAGCAAGTGGCGACGCAGCAAGAAACCCTCAGGCGCAAAGAACAAGCATCACGGACACTGAGGGAGCAAATATCGGGCAGTACGATGGCTGAGAAGAAGTTAGAAGCTGCGAAAGAGAAGTTGGCCAAGGCAGAAGCGACTAACCTCGAGTTGTCCCAAGTGCTTGGCCCGAAGTTGAAGGAGTTGCATCGATTGAAGACACAGCTTCAGGCCGCGGAGGTTACGTTTGCACAACAACAGCATCAATATCGAGCACAGCTCGAACAGTCCAAGATGCAATTACGTGTCGCTGAGGAACAGCGTGACGAGGCACTCGCGTCGCTTGACTTGTTCAGCCGCGCCAGCAAGGTGGAGTTCGAGCTCAAGAAACTCAAGATGGCCACAAGTTGTGCGTACAATGGAGATGGGCGCTTCAAGAGCCGGGCCAAGAGCCCTTTCGAGAATGGCCCATTCTGTAAGTTCTACATACCTTGGTTGGTGTGTGCTGGATGCTGAGTTGTTGGTGCCCTAGGGAACAATGCAAGCATGGCAGACATGGCATTGCGTGTAACGGAGGCTCGCGGGGCTGACACTGTCCAATTGAATCGCCTCCGAAAGCTTTTCAAGAGATGGCGAGACGTGCGAAACGACATCAGCCACACTCCTGACGGGTACATAAAGTACGTGGTCGAGGCAGACGAGCTGAAGAGGGATATGGATGCGCTGTGTGAAGCCGTGGCTCCATCCATCATTGCCATGAGTGATTCTTCGGGCACGGAACTACTCAGTAGCGTAGTCTCATATGTCCTAGGGAAGCAACAGGAGTTCTCGAATAACAGGTTGCGTGGATAATTGAATGCCAATTTTTTCATCATCTGAGGCACACACAGCGCGCCAGCGTCGTCAGTGTGTTTGTTGCTTACGAATAGCGTCCTATCGCGTCAGACACAGAGGTGCTAGCGATTTGTTGGTATTGTTGAACGCAGCTGGTGCTTCGTCAAGTCAGCGCTGCCTCGCCTAGGAGACTCATACTCCTTACTGCGGCACCATCGCACTCAGCTCATCAGCTCTTCATGATCGTTTCATAACCTCATCTGAATGACCCTAGTGCCAATCTTTAAGCTTACAATGGGTATTAAATAAAGAGCTATATTCACATACAAACATCATGTTTAAAGATGGTGTCATTCAAGTGAGGCCAGCATG
Organism: Pythium myriotylum; assembly: GCA_023091665.1. Classification (NCBI taxonomy): domain Eukaryota; phylum Oomycota; class Peronosporomycetes; order Pythiales; family Pythiaceae; genus Pythium; species Pythium myriotylum. Next base: position 1,534,220 of record JALJCQ010000009.1, read on the forward strand.
CGATGGGCAAGCACCTTCACGATCCTTCTTATTTGTATATGATTACCCCCAGTAATTATATACAAGAGGTGAGCTAAATGATGGTAGTTGATTCTTCACCTCACTAGTCACCATCATAAAGCTTACAATTGCTATAGCTTTATCGGCATTAATGGTATAGAGCAAGCAAGGCAAAAGATGAAAGGACATGATTGGTTGTCGCGCTTATAGTAAGTCCAAGTGGATTGATGCCCTTGGAGATAGCCAACGCGTGCAACACGCGAACTGAGTGTTGGAAGTGAGCGATGGGGTCGAAGCGGAAGAAACCAGCAGTGAAAGAAGATGAGAACGAAGACGAGTATGAAGCAGAAGCTATCCGAGACAAACGCGTACACAGGCGCGGTATCGATTACCTTGTGAAGTCGAAGGGCTATACGGAGTGCACGTGGGTGAAGGAGAGCGATCTGAGCTGTGATGACCTTGTCGCCGCATTCGAAGCAAAGGGGAAGACAGCTCCGAGCAAGGCCAAAAAGAGGGCGAAGGTTACTCCAATGCCCCGTCATGTGCACGGCGATCATGACCTTGAAGAGAGCAAATCCGATTCTTCGTCGCCCAGTCAGTCTTCTGTCGGCGCTACTCCCTCGAGCCCTCGAGCTCTCGAGCTAGATCCCGATCAATCCGCTGGTGGCGACGACGATGACGGCGATTGCGCGAGCGACCCTGACTGTGACTACGGCCTCGAAAAGGGACATAAGGCGCCAGCAGTCGAAGCTATCCTCAAGAAGCGGTTGAGAGGCAACACTGTCGAGTATCTTGTGAAGCGTGTTGGTCTCGACGAACCTGAATGGCAGCCTGCGAGTGGTCTCGAGGAGCGAAAAGAATTTGAGCTTGGCTTGCGCGGTGCGAACGCACAGCATGCGCCAATGGAGTTGAGCCCCACCGACACCATGGACCGTCCGCGCGCCCCAGGAAAGCAGAAAGCCAGAGCCGGTCAGCCTCTCGTGGGCGCGGCGACGCCCACGCGTGCCGGTCGAGCGACGACCACAGGAGGCAAGAAGAAGAAGACCTCACGCACGGACGGTCTGGAGCGTACTTTTTTGGGGAAACTAGTAGCTTTTTCTCCAGCCTACGATAAGTGGCTCAAGGACAAAACCTACGAAGATGTTGGCGCTGCGTACATCGTGGGTCGGGTCAGCGACTACCGCTACATGACGAAGCAAGGATTGTACGAGATTCGTTGGCTGGAATCCAAGTTCCAGAATCGAGTTGAGAAGATCAGCGTCGCTATTGTCAAGCAAGGCTTCGAGAACTATAAGAGACTCGGCGCACAGACGTCCGTCACGCGATGGCAACAGTTGTGTCGCCCCGATCCGGATGATGCTGTTGAAATCGACGAAGATGTGCAACACCTCGTGGAGTACGAAGAGTTTGACACGAAGCAAACTGCACCTACAAGTCTCGCTGAAGTCGAGAAGATCCAAAGCATGTGATTCACGCCGGAGGCAGCTATGCGAGCCCCAACAACTCTGTATTCGCATGACGACGGAACGAATTTGACCCGACCCAAGCCGGAGTACCGCCACATCTTTGAGCACTCGGCAAGCTCCAGCTTTTTCGCCTATCTTCCAGTTTACTATTGGCGACAAGTGCTAGAGCACACGAATTGTCAAGCCAGAATAAACAAGGTGCTGGTTCCTTTTACGATGGACGAGTTGATGAAGTTCCTCGGTATCATTTGGTATATGGCACTCGTTCGAAAGGGTGAGTACGCGAACTACTGGGGTGAGCAAATTGAGGACGCTATTTTCACGACCACAAGGAGCAACCTCGACAATATCATGTCTTTGAGACGCTTCAAGCAGCTCCGCTCAGCGTTTTGCTTCCGAAACCCAAGGTCGATCACGCCAGATGAGCTTCGCGTCGACGCTGCGGTCCGCATTCGCACTCTGCTCAACATGCTCAAGCAGACGGGTGGCAAGTACGTCGAGGTGGGCCGAAACCTAGCCGTGGACGAATCGAGTGTGGCTGCGAGGTCCAAGTTCGCTCGTCACATGATCGTCTTCAACCCTACGAAACCGACGGGCAAGTACCATCTCAAGTTTTATATGTGCTGCTGTGCGACTACGTGGATTGCTCTCAGCTACCGACTTCACTGCGAATCCACCATAGAGCAAAGAGCGACTGGTGTGCACGACGCGACGAACACGGAGCTTCTCGCTGATGAAATGAGTATCACGTCGAAGACAAGGCAGATCGTGCTCGAGATCACGCGCCCGTTCCACGGCAGCGGTCGAATCGTCAACTGTGACAACTACTACACGTCCGTCCAGTTGCTCGAAGCCCTTCGCATCAAGCGACTGTTCTGCAGAGGAACTGTGAAGCAGCTGAGCAAGCACTTCCCTCGCCATGTTGTGCTCCCTGACCCGCGCAAGAGGGAAAAGGACACCAACAAGTCGAAGCAGAAGCGTAGCAGAGGTGATGACGACTCAGGTTCGGAACAAGACCTTGGCGACCAAAGTGAACCTTTGGATCGGGTGGAAGCTGGTGATCGCACACCTCGAGCTGGAGGAGAGGTCAAGCGAGGAGACTACTTACAAGCTGTCTGCACAGATTCCAAGATCCTGGCAGCATCGTGGTGTGATGGGAATATTGTTACAATCATCTCCAATGCGGACACCTCGTCGATATCGTATGTTGAGCGACAGATCCGTGGAGAGAAGGTCTCGGTTCAAGCGCCGACTGCAATCAAGGAGTACAATCAGCATATGCAGGGCGTGGATCGAAACGATCAATCGCTTCTCAGTTGCTGATGGCCATTCTTTCAAGAAGTGGCACAAGAAACTTGCGTTCGCAGTCATTGACATCGCTCGTGTCAACGTACCTCACCAGACGACTGTGTCTAAACGACACAAGACCTGAGCGCGATTCCCATCGGGCATTCGTGACCGACTTGATCCGAGAGATGCTGCACGGCAAATGGCAGGATGCAATGGGCGATGAGGCAATGTTGTACGAGGGCGCAGTGAGCTCGACACCAAGATCGAATGAGCGATCGCCCTGGCAGTCGCCGTCGTCCCAGCCTGCACGCTCACCGAGTCTCGGATCACCAGCTAACACCTCAGAAGTGTGCACTGATATGTCGTCCGCGCACGTGTTCAAGGGACAGAGAAGGAAGCGCACTTGCGTAGTCTGCCGTTTTGAAGGACGTGCGGATACAACGATCACGACGGTGTGCCTGAAGCATATCGTGTCGCTCTGCAAGCGAACCTACGGGGAAGACACGAGGGGATACGGTTGTCAGCGTCACGGACAGCGGTGCCCGCGGAGCAAGTGCAGGCTGCATTGCCACCAGTGAGCCTCAACGATTTGGGAATGAGCGGATATAGACAGTGCGCGAATCATGATTGTAGTCAGGTCAGCGGTGATTGCTCCACAAAACTCCCCTCCAAGGCGTTTCTTTCATCGTTGCTTTCCATACGATTGTGCACCAAGGACGATTTATTCGGTCAACCACGTACCTAGCCGCCGTAGATTACGCACTTTGCATGGAAAAACCGAATCTAGCTAAAAAAATACGGTCCGACAGCACAACACCTCCAGCAATTCGTACAAAGACAGGACATTATCAAAACCAGATTCGGTCCAGCGTGGCACATTTGTCGATCGAGCAAAAATTGCCCGTTCGAGGGGGGTGATTTGCGAGTACTTTTGAAACAGGTGTCGAACGAGCAAAATTTGTACGGTCGTTCGCGAAAGGGTTAACCCTTTCGTGGTCATAATTTTTGCAATAGGAATATTATTAGTATACAAAATTCGAGTATATAAGCTGCAGAAGGGAACAAATTGTTCCCTTCTGGAAATGACGTTAGAAATATTTCGCACCGTATTTTGTAACATTTTTTTACAAAAACCCACCATTTGGGACCTTACACCATATGGAGCAACTTTGGTTGACTCAGATTTTCTCAGAAACCATACCCACTTTTGCCAAAGGGAACAAATTGTTCCCTTCTGAGGGGGATCCAACTACCCACTTTTGCAAACACATCAGAAGGGCAAAAAATGTACCATTTACCACGAAAGGGTTGACGTATTGCAGCAGTATAAGAGTCTCACACCAGTTTAACATTTTCCAAATTCGAGGACTACCCACATGGGACCACGTCGACTCGGATTTATTTGTGGCCGTGTTTCCACAGCTGGATTTTTTCCCCGACCAGCATTACTCCAACTCAGATAAATCTTGACCCAGTTTTCTTCGAAGTATGCAGCTAGGCGCTTGGAGATGGTCGCAACATGCTGAAAATTCCTCTCGTAGACGCTGAAACTGATTCTCCGATCGACAGTACAACAGATTCCGGAAGGGCTGCATGATCTCTTCACGCATAGGTGGAGCGAGTCCGTGTTCGGACTAGACAAGTGCTCTTCTGACAGCCTCAATGGCATGAAACTGACATAGGAATACCTACAATCATAGTGGCTTAGCCGTTAGCATGTCCATATTGCCTCTATCCGCGTACTGTGTCGTCTCTGAAAACATTCCGAATAGCGCCTATTTCAGAAAAGTTTTTGTCAATTATGAACGCTTCGATGTTTGCGCTTGCTGGGTTCTGTTCCTTGAAAAAGTTGAGGATCGATTGAAGCACATCCTTCCGCTCTGTCAGAGACAAGAGCTCGCAGACGGGAATGCCTCTTCCTGTTGGACCAGTCGCAATCAATGCACCTGAGTTCACCATTAGCATGTTGGATCAGGTGGGATAAACGGCATCAAGCAAGGCCTCACCAAGATGGTAACCACGATTATTTGTGTTGTAGATCCAATCCATAACAATCGTCCACGGAAAGTTCCGGAATATTTCCTTCTGTGCATGCGACTGGATAATGATCCCAACGGTCAAGTCATCCTGATCTTTGAGCGGGCACACTTCGTTGCCGGCTTCCTTGTAGTCGGCAATAAGTTGACGGTATCTCATTCCGCACCTGTGCTACCCAGCCGAGAAGTAAATAGATCACGAACAGTTTGCGGCCTGATGTCTGCACCTGCAATACATAGGTGTCAGCATTGTGCTAGTCAACACAGACATTTTGACTGTAGAGCGTACACCTTACCTATGCGATGACTCATGTAGGTTGCAGCATCTTTCACTCGAACGTTCATTTCCATTGCTGCGTCGAAGGAAGCAAGGACATCCGCGCCAAAAAGATCCACATCATGCACAACTTCCCGACGATGGTTTCTCCAATATGTGGCTCGGGATGTAAGATGGCTATGCTCTGTGTTCTAAAGGCATGACAAAGGTGAGATGTTGCTCACTGAAGGTTTGTTCGTCAGTCTTGCTCATCAGTGCTGCCCAACATTCTAACAACTCTACCAACGCTGTAGTTTGAACATACCTGTTTCTTGACGTAGACCTCGAACTCACGGTGTGAATGATCGTCCTTCCATGTATATATCGGTAATGCTAATACGATCATTGCTGTGCAACCCGTGAGTCGAACGAACAGGTGAACACGCTTTCCTGTACCACGGCTCTTCTGGAAACCTCCGTGTGTACAAATATGTCGGATCTCTACAAACGTTTACTATTCTTCGGGTACGGTGTTTTCGTCGTCCCGCTTTGTGCGAGTTGCTTTATCAACAGATATTCACGTCGAGGAAATTTCGTACCTTTTCAAGTCTTTGTTGTGGGTTTTTGAGCTTCACGACGTTCTTCGTCGCCAGTTCGTGTGAGTGTTCTTTCCGTGAGCAAGAACCGCAGACACAGCGGCTGCCCAATCGCGAAAAGTTGTCGGGGAAAGTGAAGGGAGAAGGTTGGATATCCCTGCATGATTCGCTACCACCTGCAAGCGTTCATCGCTCACATCGGTTTCGAACAGTCGAGCTACAAATACACAGACTTAGTCAAGACAAATTGTCTCTATCGTTCCCTTCAGATTTAGCTCATACATCGATTGTCTTTTTCTGGTGCGGAATTGAACTGACAAGGAAATAATTGTCAGCGGTCGAAACAACCAAGCCGAGTAACATGCACGAGCAACAAACATGAGCAACGTACACAAGCAACACTCGATGGTAACGGCATACCTGAATGGGTTTTTCGTCGTCCATTTCGTCGTCGTTGGCGTCGTAGTTCTCGTGGCTGTGCTCATCGTTGGAGTCTTCGGCCTCCTCTTCCTCATTTTCTTCGCCACTCTCTTTTTATCCTCATGGTCGGCATTGCAGGTCTGGTATCGGTCAGCACAACGGCGGCTAGAAGAGCGGCGGAGGATAACATCGTCATCGCAATCACTTATATCAGCAGTATTGTGGTTCCCCTCTGGGCTGAGCCACAGGAGGCGGGTCATAGCCATCGGATGTATTGTGCTCGACACCTGTGTAGGAGATGAGGGGCCTTGGGCCGCCTTTTCAGTCGTTTACTTCTTACTTTGAGCGCGATTCAGTGCTGCAACAGAGGCATTCATCCGTGGCACCTTCTGGTGCTTGCTTGGGGGGGGGGGGGGGGGGGGGGGGGACGCAGTCGCGCTATACGTCGACGCAGCGGCACCAGCAGCTCGAAATCTGAATCACTGGTATCTTCGACTCCACTAAACCCCAGCATGACATCACTCGAGGCGATGGCGGTGCTCGTTGCCATTCTTGACCGATCCCGCGCTCTCGATTGTTCTCCTCCCTCCATGTGTAGTACCGTCACCAATATCTAAAGTACAGCGGATGTTTCATCGTTATGAACATCTTAGGTACGAATAGCGCCTTACCGTATGTGGAACTATGTGCCACACCACATTGGTCAGGTTGTAATTTACTGCGTCTTTTTTTTTCCTGGTGGTGTTGCTGGTCTGTGTCACTCGTTGTTGTTGCTGTATGCACTTCGAGGAACATCGTATCCTACAGAGTTTCTCATTACGCTTTCGTTTGGATGGCTTTCACCTCACAAGTTGCATCTCAAAGTGGGTGCAATTGTAATGCTCTTACGCAACCTTCAAGGCGATCGCGGAGTATACAACGGGACAAGACTTCAGATCTGCCGATTGAACCCGACTCTATCGATCTAATGATCCTGAACGGTAGAGGAACTGGGAACGGAGTGATCATTCCTCGCATCTAATTGACTTCAAGTGATTCAAAGCTCCCATTCCAACTCACAAGACGTCAGCTACCAGTCAAGCTTGCTTTTGCGATGACGATCCACAAAGCGCAAGGCCAAACAATTCCGTACCTGGGTCTCTTTCTACCGAGACCTATCTTCGCTCACGGCCAACTGTATGTCGCCCTCTCCAGGGTTTCCTCTCAGGCAAGAATCAAAATTGCAATCCAAGATCCAGTCAAAGAAGACGGAACTTTTGTCAAGAACATCGTGTACGGAGAGGTAATTCAAGGCCATCTTGGTCCAAGTGAACCATAACCAAATACATAGGAGTAGGTCCAGCAGCACTTGGCTAGACGTAGGATCCTTATACAGGCGTCGAACTAGAACCAACCGTGTATTGATGTATATTGTGCTGCAATAAACGAACTGATGAATCAACCAATGCTTTCGTCAATTCAACACAAACACTTCAACATAAGATTGGTGTTGAAGTGATTGTGTACAACAGTATTTAATACTGTTGTGGGTTCAATATTAAAAATTCCAAAAGTGCGTGGAATAATACATCGCCAACAGGGGATTCTATTGTCTCACTGATTGTTTCTGTCGAGCAGGCATGGAAGCAACCACGCCCGCGTCCTTGCAGGCGCAGTGCCGGGTCTGCCACGGCGGCCTCTCGCCAGCGGCGGTGACGGACCCGCGCAAGCGGGTCCGCGAGTGTGCATGCTGCTGGCGTGTGCTGCCGTGCGCTGGGTTCAGCAGGACCCAATGGCGGCAGCGCGGTCCTGTGTGCAAGGACTGCTAGCCGCACGCTCACTACCGCAACAAGCGAAGCGCGGACCCGCGCGCGTACGCTGCGAAGCATCTCGCGCGACGTAAGTGCAGATTTGTTTGTGGAGTTTGCATAATAGTGTTTTAATCAGTATATTTGTAGGCGGAAAGAAAGCCATCAAAGCCGCCATGAAGGCGAACGCGGAGAAGCTCAAGCTTCAGCAGAAACAAGACAAGCTGCAGGATATAGTAGGAGCACAAACCAATAAACAACATAATATAGAGCCCCTTTGATGCTCTTCCAAAAGCACTGATTTTGTGGGCACCCCCACCCTGGGTTGCCGAAGGCAACCCGAAAAAAGCCGCAGCGCTTGCGCTGCGCCACCGTTTCCCCAAGCAAAACATGTTCAATCCCCACCAATCCCGCATGCGCAAACTGAAGTGCCCGCGGAGCGCCCCCCCCCCCCCCACACACACACACACAAACACACACCTAGTTATTGGCGAACCCTTTTATACTGAACAGGAAGTCTGAATCTGCGCATTAAGTGTGATATCACGATTTCGCCTGCTTTTAGTGACGAAAACTGGAATCTAAAATTTTGGAAGACCTCAATCAACCCACTGTAGTGACGTCACTATCTAAAGACGTTCTTCAATAGAGTTGGGTTCAAGAGCTTTCCGTAATTTCGAAAAGATTTGTTCTCGTTTTGAGGTTGTGTTGATTGATATTTGCCAAAAGTAGATCTCCATAACCTGCGTTTAGCGACATGGTTATCGTCATGAGCCCCCGGCACGGCGTACGCGCGTAGATGGCGTTGTCCCAGTACGGCGAAATGAGCACGGGCAGCGAGTGCGGCAGCTGCGTCGTCGTGTTGCTCGAGTCGTCGTTGACGACGTGGAGAAAGCTCTCACGCTCCACGGGCTCGTACTCGAGCGAAGGGCACGTCGTGAGAATACCGTCGAGCGTCGCCGCCAGCGTGCTGCACGCGAGCGTGTAGCGCGTGGTGATCTCGTCACACAGCGGCATATCGTGGCGAGGGACAAGGCGGTAGCCGCCCACAGACGTCCCCGTCGTGTGGACGACGCGAGATGACGGCGAGGCAAGCGAAGCACCGCCGTGTACGAACTCTCATCGCGAGGCCACTGGCCATCGGATGCGTACTTGGCGTCGCTGATCAAGATCAAGTCGGCTCGACGCAGCAGCTCAAGGATCCCAAAGACCACGAGGACGTGTGTAGGTGAGACTTCTGTGCGCCTGGTGATGGCATAGACAGCGCTCTCACCGATCACGCACACGACGAGCTTCCAGGACCAGACAAAGCTAATGGTCGCGAGCTCGTACACGCGGAGACAATGCAAGCAACCGGAGCTCAGGGTGCGGCTACGTTGAACAACGGGGGAACCGCCCATTTCTTTGTTGGCAGATCGAAGGGTAAGTCAGACCCTTTGATCTGCCATCAAAGAAGAGGACAGACCGCGAGTGGTAGGAGCGGTGGTTTTTGCGATGTCTAGGTTCGTGGACCCCCATGCGCCCAGCGACGAAGCTGACCACGACTGTGATGCAACACCATAGCGTCACTCCCAGCCGACGCCAAGGAAGGCGGCAAGCCGCCTGTTCATTTCCAAGTTCATCTTCAACTTCAAGTTCAAGCCAGCCATCAAGTCTCGGCGCCCATGGACGCCTCTCCATGCTGCCCCTGCCGGTAGAGCCAACAACTCTGTATTTCGTAGCTGTAGTTTTCTCATTCTCGATTTCACCACTAACCAGCCAATACAAGCCTTCGTTTGACTGTCCAAGTCGAGTCTCAACCGCCAAGTGCGTAACAGTTTATAAACTATTGAAGCCCACCGGCAAGCAAGTGCTCCTGCATTCCCCTACGACCCAATGGAGAATCAAGACAGCCCGAACCCTCGTCCGCGCAGCACCCGATGCATGCGCCATGAAGACGACGTCACAACGCGTCACCCTGAGCAGCACGGCGACGGTCCGCGTGCTGAAGGTCCCGCAACGATGCAAGCACCACCGCCACCGCAAGCGTCTGTGCCGCCATAACATGCTCCGCCACCTCCCCAAGCCCCCGTACCACCAGTGTACCAGCAGCAGGCCTCCCCGGAGACCATCTTCGTCCAGATGATGCAGTTCATGATGCAGGCACAGCAGCAGCAACAGTGTGACGAAGTCACTGGTTAAAATCCCTCCAGGGATGTCGGCTAGGACCGCTCCTGCGGGACCGCGGTTCGGCCCGAGCCTCTGTTCGGAATGATGGTAAGGAGTGATGGTCACTCCCAGAACCCCCTCGGGGGGGGGGGGGGGGGGGGGGGGGGATCATCCCGGTGCGAAGGTACTCGGCCGCGACCTTTATGTATAGCCGGGTCGGGTTCAGACCCGTTTTTATGTTTGTATATTAGGCCCGTAGAGGTAGTTTATTAGACAGTCGAATCAGAGCGACTGATCCAAGGGGTTGCCCCCTAGGATCTATTATGGATTACAGGGAGCCGACCCCGGGAAGGGTCGCGCTCAAAGGTCGCCCAAGGGGGATCTAGTGACCCGAGGTACTGGGTAGCGATCGGCGACTTGGTAATCGATTAGCATAGCTGCGTGTGGTGTATTTGTGTGTGTCGGGTTCCTCGGGGGGAGACGCTTAGACCGAGTGTCAAAGTGTTCTAGCACCCTTTCCCCTGAAGTATTTACTTGGGATATCGGCTCACGCCAGATCCTTGGTATTCCATATTTGCATATTCCCGGTATTGCGATGAGAGGACATTTCCCTGGCTGGAACTGCTCCTAGAAAGCGTACCAGAAGACTGTCACTAGTGCTTTACCGTTATCGGTCGGTTCGCCTAGAGACACCCCCGGGAAGTTTCTGCCCCGGGGTACAGCCTGAAGCCCTTTATCTCAGTATATTCTGTAATAAGACATCTGATTGCCTGAATGTGTACTATTATTAGTTACTACTCCACCACGCCTGCGCCTGTGCGATTTCTTCGCACGAACCCTTGCTCGGCGCATCCGATACGTAGCTTCGAAGAGCTGCTAAGGGATACACAACGTGAGGGAGGGTGGTGTATCAATTCTATTAATCCACTATCACCCTAGGCTCCGAAAACTGGTCACCCACTTCATTACAACAGCAGCAGCAGTACCTTCAGCACCAAGCTTTCATGGCTCAGCAGGCCCAGTTCCAGCAAGAAGTCCTCTCTGCCCAGACTCGAGTTCGGTTGCCGCGCAAGAAGAAGGGTGACCCGCCCATGTTCAACGGTAAAGCCTCCGAAGGCTTGGAACTGTGGATTTTCAGCACCGAGCAGTATTACGCTGAGTTCCAAGATGACATGAGGAGCAACACCTCCGGATTTGTCAATACTAGTTTTGGAAATCTCGGTCCCGCAGTCCAGACATGGTACCGTGAGTTCCTCACGTCGCTCGGTCCCGAGACACCGGCAACGTGGGAATTGTTCAAGTCAAGGATTCGCGGGCGCTTCCGCGACAGTGACTTCGAGCTTAAAGTGCTGACGAAGATTGTGGTGCCATGCCGACAGGAAGTACCAGACTTGCTCAGGACGACTCGGCGCGCGTCGCATGCAAGGTGTTGGACGACTCCACGACTGACGGGCAAGTTGTTGGATGACTCGACGGGTTGATGGGCGGGTTGTTGGGCGACTCAACGAGAACGAGGGCGCCGCCGAGAGGGTTCGTAGGAGAGCGTTTTGTAAGTTGGAAATAAACTCACTTTGCAATTTGTATTCGCCTGCAGACCAGCACAAAGTGTTAAGAGGCCGTCAGTTTCGGGAGTGGCCGTGTGCGACTCGTGCCTGAAACGGCCGAGCGCACGCCAGGTGGCCACTCCTCCACATCCTTCGGCAAACCTGTGGCTGGGAGCCACCCTGTAGGATTAGGATCTGGCTAATTTTAATTTTAACCAATAGTAGGTTTCCTATATTACCTCCAAATAGTGCCACCTGTAACACTCCCACTAAAAGTAGCCAGATCACTGAACTCACAGCTGAAATGTCTGATTTCTGTTCAGACTTTCACCTTCATTCACATATTCTGATCTGCCGGATCTTTCCATAGACGAAAGATCTGGCGTCCTTTCAGAAGAAAACCGACCGTTCGCGGTTCCTTCTAGATTTGGTTCTGACCTTTCGCCCTACTTCTTCTAGATTTTCTAGAAACTTTTTGAAACTTAGAAAGATTGCAGGTCCAGTCCTGATTTATTCCCTGAATCCTTCCAAAAAACTGAATCCTTAGAACCTTTTTCGGGAAGTTTCCAAAATTTTGGGAATAAAAGAAACAATCCAACGTTTTTCCTCCTTTCTCTTCCTATGCAGTCATTGCCTGGACCATCCGAGCTGGATAGCTCAGTCGCCAACTTCCTCCCATCGGGATAAACCCCTTTGGGCTTTGCCACCTCGACGTGCGGGCCGGATGGCTCGGGTCAGCCCAAGCCGCGGAACACCCCATGGCACAATCCCGGGGGAGTGGGCCATAGTGCCATTCACTTGCCAACCCCGGGAAGCGCCCAACTTGGTGGTCTAACAGTTCCGTATCGGACACGAACTGACGTATCGTGTCGGGCTGGCTGTCTTATGGAATGGTGCCCCCGGGATCATTATTCTGGTCGGGAGGAGTTGCGCGACCCTTACTATTAAGTATCACGTACTTCACCACCTCTCTTGTCTCATATCGTGTTTAACCTTGTTAAGTCCTGTTACGTACTTAGGGAGGTTCGCAATAATTCGTACTTAATATAGATTAAGTTTTACCGAACTTTGCAGCTCTTAAGTTCCCTTGCTCCCTATGTTCGCACTTATCTAGGGTTTTGAACTAGTCAAGCTAACTCCAAGTCCATACTACATCCCTTGTGCTAGTCACCTCAATCAAAGACGTAGGTTTCTAACCCCCATTAGTTCCCTTAATTTTTCGAACTGATTTTGCGGTAACGCTTTTGTCAGTGCGTCCGCCACCATGTCTTTTGTATTACAGTACCTAACCTCAATGCGTCCCTTTTCATATCTCTCTCTCGAGTACATACTCCGAGTCTCAATATGTTTGGTCGAGGAGTGATTGGCAGGATCTTTGACAATACTGATTGCAGCAGTATTATCACACCAGCATAAAATAGGCGCATTTTGCCTAAACCCTAGTTCCTCAAGTAGTTGCCACATCCACTCACTCTCTTTTATGCCCTCACTTATGGCAATTAACTCAGACTGGGCAGTATGGAGGCTTACAGTGTCCTGTCTCGCACTTTTCCATGACACACATGCATCAGCGAGGATGGTTATGTAACCAGTAACTGACCGCATTTCCTCATTAGCGTTCACGAAGCTCGCATCTGTGTATAACTCGTATGTAACCTCCCTATTGGTTCCATCATAGACGAGTCCATACGTCGATGTTCCTTTCAAGTACTTCAGTACTCGCTGTGCTGCCCGCCAATGGGACCTATTGTAGCACGACAGAAACTCACTGAGCTCCCTTACTGCATTTGCGATATCTGGGCGTGTACCCCTAACAAGGTACATTAGTGAACCCACAAGACCTCTGTAATCAAACGGCTGAGCCGCAATCTGATCTTTTGACATTTTCTCCTCTTTTACCAATTCCACACTCTTTGCCTGTGGGGTCGGCTCAGTATTACAGTCTTCCATATTGAATTTCTTCAAAAGTTCCTGTACATACTGATGTTGGGAAAGACTCAATAATTTCCTCTGCCGATCCCGCTTTATTTCCATCTTTAAAAGATAATGGACCTCTCCTAAATCTTTCATTTTGAACCTTGATGAGAGTCGGGCCTTTACTTCCTGAATCAGAACCAGACTGGTCCCGGCGATTGTGAGATCGTCCACGTACACGCAGATGATTACGTGATGAGTGACTCCATTTACCTCCCACTTTTTACGGTACAAACAGTACTCCTTTTTGCACCGGAAAAAACCAATATTGGTTAGGAACTCATTCAACACTCCATACCAAATCCGGGGTGCCTGTCTCAACCCATACAGACTTTTCCGCAGCAAGCATACACGGTCCGTAATGCCGTCACTAAAGCCAGGTGGTTGGCGCATGAAAATTTCAGTGTCCAGTTGCCCATTTAGAAATGCAGTGGACACATCCATTTGGTGGATGTGGAAGTCCTGGATTGTCGAGACAGCCAACAGTAATCGTAGACTCTCATATCGAGCTACGGGAGAAAAGATTTCCTGATAATCCACTCCATACTGTTGGGTGTTCCCCTGGACAACCAGTCAAGCCTTGAAACGCTCAACTGCCCCATCTGCCTTATATTTTACATCGAACACCCAGTGACATCCAAGCGCTTTTCTACCTGGGGGTAGGGTGACCAGTTCCCATGTCTGATTTGCTCTGAGTGCCTGATACTCTTCAGCTACAGCTGCTTCCCACTGCTTGGCATATGTACCTGACAGAGCCTCTTTTATGGACCTAGGGATTGGGATACCTGGCCTATTGGTCATCACGCTGTTTACGAACCGGATAAACCTCTGATACTGAGGGTTCGGTTTCCTAATCCGCTGGGAACGTGGTCGTAGCCGGGGTATCTCACCCACCGACTCATCTCCCACTGCCCCCGTAGAGTCATCTTCTCCCACATTCTGAGCACTTTCAGTGTCTCCCACATTTTGAGCACTTTCTGTGTCTCCCACTTCTTCGTTGGACTCTTCACCCGTCTTATGCCTCTTTTGGGTAGGGACATATGTCTCCTCCTCTGAGAGCTGTCTTTTGTAACTACCCAGACATGGGATCTCCTCGATTTCCTCAATACTTAGAGCAGGAGAATCTGAGGGAAAAGACTTTTCTATGAGCTTATCTGTGTCAGGTTGTCCAAATTTGACATCTCTAGCAACCAGAATCTTCTTATTCTTGACATCATATAACCTATATCCTTTCTGATCATCTGAGAGACCCAATAACCTACATTCTAGACCGCGATTTCCCAGTTTTGGATCTGATCTTTTAGATTTTGGGATATGTGCGTAGCATATTATCCCCCATGGTTGCAGCATACTGCCATCTGGTTTCATCTGATACAGTGCCTCAAATGGGCTCTTATTACCCAGACGGGCGGTAGTTAGCCGGTTTTCAACCGCTACAGCATAGAGAAGTGCCTCAGGCCACCACCTTGCTCCCATCTGAGCACCAAGTAATTCACTCCTAACCTCTCTAAAGAGGGTTTGGTGTGCACGTTCTGCGCTCCCATTCTCTTCAGGTGACTCAACATTTGACCTTTGAAAGAGCATTCCCCTCTCTTTACAGATAGTTTCCAGAACTCCATTGACAAATTCTGAGCCTCCATCAGTCCTGATTCTCCGAACTTTGTATGGGAACTGGGCTTCCAGTTGCACCAATAAGTCCCGGATCCTATCCCTGACTTCTGTCATGCTTTTCAGCACAAAGTACCATTTGAAGCTGGTTGTATCATCAACCACACCTAGTGCATACCGGTATCCTGATCAGAGATACAGGCCTTGTACCCTGATCTTTCCGGTTGTATCCATGTGTAAAGTGTGAAGTGGCTCCGTTGGTCGACTTCCGGCCATGCCCTTATATGACATGCGCCTGGAGTTCGCCAGCTCGCATGTTCGACAGAACAGAGGAATGTCCTTTAACTCTTGATAAGGAGTTGCGGGACATTTTCCATTGTCCGCACATAGTACTTGTAGTAGCCGCTCTTTTCCGGCATGGCTTAGTCTCAGATGCCATTCCTTGAGGAGGCGTATCTTATCCTGCCTTGTCACATGTGTCCTCAGGTCAGACCTTACCACCTGAATCTTCAGATTCTGGCGCAACCTTTCAGACGGTAGGTAATAAACTTGTCCTATGGCCACTGCAGCGAACAGTAACTCATTTGTTCGGTTCAGAAAGAAGAGGAATTCACCACAGCTTGACTGGAGAAACCGAAAGCCATGTTTAGCTAGATGGTAGGCACTAATGAGATTATTCCCACACTGTGGGTCATAATAGACATCAGACAAGTGCATGTAATGGAAATTTCCTTTTGTATTGTAAACACACAACCTAGCTACCCCTTTCATCCCGCTAGTTGATGTCCCTCCATTACCGTAGACAAATGTCTCTGTCTCTGCTCTCTCTAGTTCCGCGAACCAGCTCCTGTCACCAGTTATGGCTCGACCTGCTCCTGTATCCACAATCCATAGTGACCGTGTCAGTTTCAACGTCCTCAGCTTAGTCAAGTACGTAGCGTATCTTCTTCTTGCCGTCATCTCGACGTCGTCGACGTTTCCTCCCACAGTTTCATGCTGGACTGAGCCAACGTAGTAACTGATCTCCGAGTTAACAGGTGGGCTTCCATCCTCAAACAGGATCCCGTCACATGCCGGAGAGGTCACCTGTGACGTGGCCGACTCTTGACTTGTACCCATCGGAACCGGTAGGGAAGCTTCCGGAACCGTTCCATTGGCCCCTTGTGCGTTGGCCACCGACGCCGCCAACCCGGCAAACTTGTTGTTCATCACGTTCAAGCCTGTCGGCCTTTTCTTCTTCATCTTGGCCTTGTATTCGCCCGGTTCCGTATTCTTGTTGGTACGGAAGAGCCCTTTGGCCCGATCTGCCGCACGATCCCGACAGTCCTTCTTCATGTGTCCCTCCAGGAAGCAATAGAAACATCCTCCGTCCACATCAGTGTCAGGAGCCTTACGTTTCTTCTGCACCTGAGGTTTCATCATGTTGACTGGGACAGTGCGCCGACGAGCATCAATGTCTTGTCGAGACCTGTCACCGAAAAGCGCGACTAGAGCAGCTTCAACCGTTTCAATGTTGTAGCTGTCCGCTTTCGGCTTAATCGAGCTTGCCCACACCTCTGTAGGTAGCTGATTCAGGACATCAGTACACAGAAGAATCTCACTGAACATTTCACCATTCAACTGAACTGCATCTATTTTTCGATTAGCCTCATTTCTAATCGTCTTTAGCTGCGAGAACAGTGCCCGAATGTTCTTCCAGTGAGACGTCAGCGCCCTTTGCCACTGCTGGACTAGCGCAATCATGGTGCTGGCGTCATTGTCCCCATACGCCCGCTCGACCATGCGCCAGACCTCCGACGGCTCCATCTGCGAGACCGTCTTCGGTAGCGTGGAGAGAAACTGGTTTGGGAGCGACTGGTTGAACAAGTTCTGGAGACCAGAAAATGCCCTCCTGTAGTTCGCCCTTCCCCAGCGCGCCGCTTCAGTGTCCTCAACACCGTCCACCGCCTCTGGTGGACGTGTCGGGGTGGACTCAAAGAAGTCCCCCATGACGACCTTCGCCTCTGGCTTGCCCTTCTCAAGCTGGCTCCTCTGGTACTCCTCGTCGCGCATGCGGACATGCGTGAGGAGCCGGTCCTTCCACACGGCGTAGTCGCTGCGGTTACCGGAGAACCGCTCGAGCTTGGTGTCGGACGAGGCGGAGAAGGCCATCGTCGTCGGTTACTTGTGGACGGTCGGGTCGAGTACTTGAAATGTTGTTAGGCCGTCAGTTTCGGGAGTGGCCGTGTGCGACTCGTGCCTGAAACGGCCGAGCGCACGCCAGGTGGCCACTCCTCCACATCCTTCGGCAAACCTGTGGCTGGGAGCCACCCTGTAGGATTAGGATCTGGCTAATTTTAATTTTGACCAATAGTAGGTTTCCTATATTACCTCCAAATAGTGCCACCTGTAACACAAAGATCTTCAAGCAAAAACAACTCCAGTAGCATGTCTCGGTTCGACGCAGACGGCGACATCGAGATGGTCGCTACCCCAGTCTACGAATTCATCAAGGCACCGCGGCTTGTTGCTTGGAGCCAGCAAAAAGGATGCCAAGCCCGAGAAGGTTAAGATGATGCGTGCTGACGGCGGCACTGCTGGCATGCGCATGGCCGTGATCAATGAGGTGCTCGAGGTGCCTCTCTGTGTTGATACGGGAGCTGACTGTAATGTTGTGTCGAGTGAAGTCGTGAGTGAGCTTGCTGAGCAAGACGCGGCGGTGGAGCGCATTCTCCTCGAACCACCAGTGATTGTCAAACTGGCCGGCGGTAAGAGGATGAAGTGCACTGAGTCGATTACTGTGGACGTTCGCATCACCACAGCGGCAGGTCCACTTCACCTTGCCAACGTCCGCTGCCTCGTGCTCGACAACCACAACGAGCTTTTGTTGGGTCGTGAGACACTCCGCGAAATTGGGATCGATGTGGATAACATGATCGACCAGCTCGCTGGGCCCGACCGGGTGGCTGTGGCCGATCAGGATGACCTAGATGAAGACTACGTCGTGGTGACCACAAGACCTGCAACCGACATCGATGAGCTGCTAGATCGCATGCTGAAGGACGCAGAAGACAAGGGTTTTGATCCGTCCCACATGCCAGCGCTTAGGTCGCTTGTCGACGAGTTCCGCGACGTGTGGCGTACTCAGCTGGGTGGAGATGCGCCTGCAGACGTTGAGCCCTTGCGTGTTCAGATGCGCGAGGGTGTGGAGCCCTATCGCTCGGGTACGAGGAAGTACCCCGAGGTCCAGCGAGACTTTCTGCGAAGATATGTCCGCGAACTTGAGACGAATGGCCTGGTTTATAGGAACAACGCCAGTCGATGGACGTGTGCGGTACACCCGTGAAGAAGCAGGGTAGCGACGACTACTGCATTACAGTGGACTATCGACCCATTAACCAGTGCACTGTGCCACTTGCTGGGTCGACCCCGAACCTGCGCGCCGTGACCCAGTCTGTGCGTGGCGCGTATGGCTTCGGCCAGTTCGATTTCTTTAAGGGGTTTGGCAACTACCCTTCGCAGTCGAGTGTCAAGAGTTGTTTTGCTTCGTGACTGAGGACGGTGTGTTCACACCGACCCGAGTCCCCCAGGGTGCAGCCGACTCCGCACTCCACTTCCAGCTACAGATGCACGCGGTATTCCGCGAGCAACTCTATGACTCTGTACTCGTGTGGATAGACGATGTGCTGCTCTTTGCATCGAGCCCCGCCGACTTTGTTGAGCGCCTACGGGTTTTCTTTCAGATCCTGCGCCAGCGAAATCTGAAGTTGAACGCTACCAAGTGTAAGCTGATTGCTCCCCAGGTAATCTGGTGTGGGAAGCTGGTGGACGGCGAAGGGGTTCAGCATGACCCGGCCCGGTTGGAGGCACTGCGCAAGATGCCGCTCGCACCAACCGCGGCTGCGCTCCAGACCTTCCTCTGCGCAGTGAACTGGCTGCGCGAGTCTATCGTGGACTACGCTCGAGTGGTAGGGCCGCTGCAGGCCAAGCTCGAAGCTATCATGAAGACTCGAGGACGCAAAAAGAAGCAGCTAACGGGGGTGGATCTGCCATGGAGCGAGGATGACGAGGTAGCTTTCAAGATGGTGATCAATTTGCTCACAACGACTACAAAGACCTATTTTGTGAACCCCGCTGCGGATGTCTATTTGTTCACGGATGCCTCGAACAATGGGTGGGCCGTAGTACTGACTCAGGTAATGGACTGGGTCCCTGCGAGGCCAGTCGTGGATCAGCAGCACGAGCTCCTAGCGTGTCTGTCAGGGCTGTTCAAGGGAGCGGAGCTTAATTGGTCCGTGATAGAGAAAGAGGCGTACCCAGTGGTACGGGCGTGTGCGGACCTGAGCTACTTGCTGGAACGTGAGAAGGGGTTTCGCATTTACTGTGATCATGCGAACCTGGTTGAGATCTTCGCTCAGCACAAGGACATTAAGGCTCATGTGCGAGGAAAGCTACAGCGGTGGGCTTTGAAGATTGTCGGCGCCCGCTACACTATTGAACACATCAAGGGCGAAGACAACGTGTGGGCCGACATGGTCTCGGGCTGGGCGCAGCCTCCACAGACGGCCAGTCTGAAGCGGATGACGGCTCGAACCGCGCCGACAGTCTCGGACCTCCGCCCCCTCCAAGACCCAGGGTTCAGGTGGCCAGATGTCGATGAGATCCGGCGCGCGCAGGCGCGTGCTCGGTCAGACGCGCCTGCCGGCGCGGTTGAGCACGAAGGATTGCTGCGTGTCGACGAACGCACCTGGCTCCCGGCGGACGCCCGTGACCTGGTGAAGCGGATCATGGTGGTGGCGCGTTGCGCCTGCAGGGCCACCGCGGTTAACACGTCATGCTCGAGGTGCTGCGGCGGCACTTCGAGCTCACTCGCCTCCGCGCCACTGTCTCGAGGTTCCTACGATCCTGTCTGCTCTGTAAACATGTGAAAGGTGGCAAGATCATCCAGAGAGAGTGGAACGTGGCCTCACCCGCAACGCTGCGCAACCAGTGCCTCCACCTTGACTACCTTTACCTAGGCAAGAGCTACGGAACAGCTCAATACGTACTGGTTCTCAAGGATGAGCTTACCCACTACTGTGAATTGGTGGCGGCTGACTCGCCCACCAGCCTCACTGCCGCAGAGGCTGTGCTTGACTGGCATAAGCGCTTTGGTTTGCCGACCGAGTGGGTCTCTGATAATGGCTCCCACTTCAAGGCCATGGTGCTCGCGGAGCTAGCCGCCCGGGTGCACGCTCGTCAGCGGTTTGCGCCAGTCTACACGCCATGGATCAACGGAACTGTGGAGCGCGTGAACCGCGACTTCCTCCAGGTGATTCGAGTCCTTCTAATTGAGCTACAACTGGACACCTGCAATTGGACCCATCTACTGCCCGTGATCCAGAGCAACCTGAACCATCCCCCGGTGCCGGCGCTTGGTGGCCACGCTCCGATCGAGCTATTCACGTGGTTACCAGCCCCAACGCCGCTTGACAGCATTGTGGCTCCGGGCGAACGACGTGCCATGGTACTGCCTGTCAACGTCGACTCTGCCGCCGAGCATTTGGACGCTCTTCGCGACCACTTGCGCGAACTTCACCAAGCCGTGACGGATCGTAAGGAACAGAAGCGCCTGTATGAAATGGCACGTGCCAAAGGTCAGGCATGCAACTTCGAGGTTGGCCACTACGTTCTCTGGTCTCGCGTAGACAAGCGCCTTCAAGGTGGAAAGCTTCTGGTGCGTTGGGTCGGTCCGTTTGAAGTCGTGGAGGCTCTCCCGTACTCGTTCCTTATCAAGCACTTGCTCTCCGGGGAAGAGTACGACGTGCATGGCTCACGGCTCAAGTTCTACCATGACCCAGACCTTAACGTGACCGCGGAAATCCGCCAACCCATCGCCAACCAGGGAATCATACTGGAGGTCCGTGACATCGTCGGCCACCGTAAGAACCGCTCTAGTGGTGAATGGGAGTTGTTTGTTGCATGGCGCGGCTTGCAAGATGAAGAGAGTTCGTGGGAACCCTTCGCGGAAAGTTTTCGTTACGCTCCAATGCTGGTGCAGCGCTATGTTGAAGCCCAGGCTGAGCCCTCATTGGCGGCTTTGGTCCCGTCTCTGTCCGACGCCTAGGGGCCGCGCAATAAATTGGCAAGTCCAAATGGGTACAACTCCTGGAGCTGTTGCCGTCTTGATGGGTACATCTCAGCTGGACTTGGCTACATATCAAGGGTGTACGACGGTGAACCGAATGTATGCATAAGGAATGAAGGTCAACGACCACTACATATCAAGTGTTTGAACGCAGACCACGTGGCTCAGTCTGAGCAAGTCTTGGGGGGCAGTGTGGTGCCATGCCGACAGGAAGTACCAGACTTGCTCAGGACGACTCGGCGCGCGTCGCAGGCGGGTTGTTGGGCGATTGTGCGTCGCATGCAAGTTGTTGGACGACTCCACGACTGACAGGCAAGTTGTTGCACAAAGATGTTCGACCTTCGTGTGCAAGGCACTCAGCAAGACTACACGAACCGGTTCCTCAACTTGCTCGCTCAGCTCGAAATCGAAGTACCTGAAGTCATCAGGTACTTCAACAGAATCTTCGGGCCGATACCAGCAGCTTCATCTCCCAGCAAGCACCAGAAACCCCTGCGGAAGTGACCGAATTGGCCCAGCGCTTCGAAGACTCGCGACCCAGCCAGAACTCTCGCAAACAAGAGAGCCAGTCGAAACCGGCAGCCAAGAACGCGTCTACTGGAGAGAAGGGTGACGACAAAGGTTAAGTCCTCTGTCAAGCTGTAGTGTTCGTTCTGCAAGCTCAAGAGCCATTCGACAGACGTTTGTAGTCGCAAGAAGGCGGCGGAATCGACTGCGGAAGGCAAGCGAGATCGGCCAAAAAAACGGCGAGGCTCGGTAGGTCGGCCGCCTACCGAGCCGGTTAATACGGAGAGTCGCGCGAAAGTAGCCTCTGTCGACCATGAGGACGTCATGTTGTATTACAGTAAGCATTCGCACGTGTGGAAGTACGGCATCACCGAGGTCATCACCCCACGGCAGCTCCGCAAACTCAGGTCGTCCGACGGTGAGTTCTGCTTCTTTGTCAATGTCACTTCTGAGAAGGCCAGTCGGCAACTCAGACCGACTGGGACGCGTTGCGCGACCATCCCTTCGAGTCCCTGGTCAAGAAGTACAAAGACGCGGTCTTCCGACAGGAGCTGCCGGCCACTCCCCCGACGCGCACCATCGATGTCGAGTCTGAGATCGACTTATTAGACAAGTCTCCCATCATTCGTAAACAATTCCTCCTCAGCAGTGAGCAGAAGGACGCAGTGCGCGCATGGACTCGCGAAATGTTGTCGCAAGGGATGATACAGCCGTCGAAGTCGCCGTTCTCATCGCCCACGTTTTGTATCCCCAAGGCGGTCGGTTGGCGTATCGTACACGACTTCCGCGCGATCAAGGCACGCATACGCGTTCCCGCCACACGAGTTCCACATAAAGAAGACATCTATGATGCGATGGCCAATGGTAAGATCTTCTCGGCGATGGACTTACTCTGGGGCTTCTTTCAAGTCCGACTGCGGGAGCAAGATATCCCTTACACAGCTTTCTCCACACCGGACGGTCTCTTTGAATACTTGGTCACACCCATGGGCCTTTCCTCATGCCCGTCATCCTTCAACCGGCTCATTCAGTCGGCGTTCGAGGACCAGCGCGAGTTTTGCCGCGCGTACTTTGATGACCTGTTCGTCTTTACGACGACCGACTCCATGGAAGACCACCTGGCTGCGCTGGATAAGGTTTTGGTTTGTTGCCAAGAGCAGCAACTATACGTCATGCCCACGAAATGCACATTCTGTGCCGATGAGATCCCCTGTCTGGGTGACTATATTGGGCCCAACGGTATTCGCATAGACCCCGATAAGATCCGTTGTATCACAGAATGGCCAACACCACGTACCAAGCGTGAACTTCAATCGTTCTTAGAAACCTGCGTCTACGCACTCAAGTACTGCCCTCAGTTTGCAGCACTGTCAGCGCCGCTCACTGAAGCCATCAAGGGCAAGACAAAGCATGAGTCAGTAACGCTCGACGACGAGCAACAGCGATGCTTCAACGAGCTCAAAAGCCGACTCTCGTCGCCGCCAGTCCTCGCGCACCCAGATACGAGAAGGCCGTTCCATGTGAAGACCGACGCCTCCGACTACGCAGTCGGCGGGTACCTGTTCCAAGTCGCAGAAGATGGACGTGAGCAGATCATTGCCTACGGCGGCCGGAAGCTGAACACCGCCGAGCGAATGTACCCGACACGAGAAAAGGAACTTCTCGCTGCCCTCCATGTCATGCGCATGTGGAAGGTATATCCGATTGATAGACCATTCTTCATCGACACGGATCACCGAACACCCGAGCCAATCTTATAACAGACGACATGCTCACAACGCCTCGCTCGCCGGCTAAACGAGCTCAGCTTCTTCCAGCCACGCTTTCGATGGATCCCCGGTGATACAAACATCGTCGCCGACGCAATCTCTCGCAGTCCCCAACTTAGTGCGACAGATCATCCAGCCCACGTCTCTCTCGGTGCTCTTCTCGCACAACTCAGTCGCCACCAATGCCTGATCACAGTAGATGACGCATTCCAACACTTCATGAGCCAACGTCCTTCGTTGTTTGACCAGTGTAAGCGGTTGTACAAAGAAGATCCTGTGTTCGGCCCACTGCTCGAGTTTTTCACCGCTGAAGAAGTCCGACAGGCAACCCCGGTAGAGATCCATGCGGCCGTTCGCTCGAAGATCCAACATTTCTTTGTCAATGATGGCCTACTTTTCTTCCAACCAGACGCTGAAGAGCCACGACGCTTGTGTGTGCCTGCGGACGTCGACCCCCACAACGCAGTACTGTTTGAGTGTCACGACACTGCATCTCGTGGTCATCCAGGGACGACCAAAACACTGGGTATTGCCCAGACGAAATTCTTCTGGCCGAAGATGTCTAAGACGGTGGCCAGTAGGTTCAGCCGTGCGAGCTATGCCAGCGCATCAAAGCCTCACAACGCAAGCCTGCAGGTCTGTTACATCCGCTGGAGATTCCTCACAAGAGATGGGCGCACATTGCCATGGACTTCATGCCCGACTTGCCTCCGACAGTTAAGACTAAGTACGACACGATCCTCGTCATCCTCGATTGCCTGACGAAGAGAGCTCACTTCCTCCCGACCGTCAATACTCTCACTGCTCCTGGCACAGCTCGCCTCTTCGTTCGCGAACATGTCCGGGTTCACGGTTTTCCAGAGTCCATCATGGGTGACCGCGATCCTCGGTTCTTATCTGTCATGATTATGGCCCAGGCCAGCTTCAAGGTGACGCCACCTTGAAGATGGCCTGATGGTCATAAACAATGCCAGGTCTCGCAGCACCTATGGCGGAGGTGCCGAGACCAGGGAGAGTTCAGGGTGATGCCCCAGGTTCTAGAACCTGGAGGCACACCTCATCTGAGTATATACATATTGGGAACAAAAGGAAAAGAAGATCATAATCATTAGGAACTTCAAGGAACATGCCGTAGGACACTAGGGAGGGCTCCGAGGGTAGCTCGGAGCCTCCATGCACACAACTAAGCAATTCAATCACATTCTGCATTTTGCCAACAACCGACCAAGTGACCAAGACGCACCGGCTTTTGTAACCAGTCACACCCACTTTTGGTATTTGGGCGTGACATTATCAGCGTTTTGGAAAGCCGTCACCGCCAACCAAGGGACGCAGATCCACGCAAGTACGGCTTTCAAACCGTCTACGGACGGTCAGAACGAGAGAAGCCATCGATTTATTAACGACTACTTGCGTGCGTTTATTGCACCACAGCAAAACAATTGGGATGAGCTCCTACCCATGGCCGAGTTTGCGTACAACTCCAGACTACACTCCCGTATAGCGATGCCACCGTTCGAAGCAGATCTTGGTTTTCTACCACGCCCCTTCGACGATCTGGCCCTTCTCCAGCAACCTCGCCGTCCTGTAGATGCCCTCAATTTCGTTGAGCACCAGCAACACGTAGTTCAGCGATGCCGTGCCGCACTGGAAGAAGCTCAAGACACGATGAAACGGCTCTACGACCGCAATCGCCCGGATGTTCAGTTTACAGTTGGTGATATGGTGCTCCTCGATACCCTCAATCTCAACCTTACACACGCCGGATCACGAGGACGCCGCAAGCTCGCCGCTCGTTTCATCAGCCCGTACCGTGTGCTGGCCAAACCCACGCCAGACACGTACCGCATCTCTCTTCCTCCCGGTATTCGTCTCCACGACGAGTTCCACGTGACCTACCTGCGCCGATACTACGAAGATACAAACCCAAAGCGGCTTAACAACGTCCCTCGCCTGATCACGCGCGACTGCTTTGAAGGCCATCAGATCCACTCCATTATCGGGCGTCGTGTTCATAAAGGTATCACACAGTACAAAGTCTGATGGTACGGACGAGACGAGCGTGACACGTGGGAGCCAGAGAGGTCGTAAAGCCAAGCCGCCGGACTGATACAAGAATTCCTGGCGTCAGCTTCAGTGACGACTACCATTTCGCGCACCCGTCGCGCGGCCCAAGCTTCGGCAGATTTTCAAGCGGTAGACCCATCCGATTCATCCATCGCACACCGTCGCTCGCAACGTAGCGCGCTTCGAAGGAGGGGCTGTGATGCAACACCATAGCGTCACTCCCAGCCGACGCCAAGGAAGGCGGCAAGCCGCCTGTTCATTTCCAAGTTCGTCTTCAACTTCAAGTTCAAGCCAGCCATCAAGTCTCGGCGCTCATGGAGGCCTCTCCATGCTGCCCCTGCCGGTAGAGCCAACAACTCTGTATTTCGTAGCTGTAGTTTTCTCATTCTCGATTTCACCACTAACCAGCCAATACAAGCCTTCGTTTGACTGTCCAAGTCGAGTCTCAACCGCCAAGTGCGTGACAACGACTGCCAGACACCACTGATCATCGCGATCCTTCATAGCCACACGAAATCCCTACTATCCATGTTGGCAGTCGACGGCGACCTGGAGGTCATTAACGCGCTGCATACTTTTTCGATCAAGTGAATGCAATAAAGGCTTCGCCAATAAGCAGCACGTTCGTGGTGCTCTCTAGTACAACATGTACTATACTAGCGGTGGCCGCCCGCTCCGCGGTCGGAGGGTATACGTTTGGCTGGATAGGAGTAGGACAATGCCGATGACGGATGAGCAGTAATATCGAGGAGAATCCTGTGGTCCATGCTGCGTTGCTGTTTATAGCAACGTAGCCCATGTCTTATACGGTATGGGCAAGGGAAACGATCCACCAGTGAGTGATTATTAGGCGAATCTCGAGACGGAGGCATATTAATACGATGGGATCGCTCCGACGCAGGGTGTAAGACATCGAAGTCGATGTGCCGTTCATCCGTGCGAAATTACTCTACTTACTATTGCACATCGAAGGGGAAGTGCTTGTGCCTTCTACTTGCAAGGCCGAGTTACCATTGTACACCATAGTCTAGATTCATGATGATGATGGAAGTGAAGTCTGTCGAGATCATCTTGTGAATCCTAATAGCTTTCCCGACATGCTATTGCTCAGCTGTGGCGCCCTGGAGGCTTAGCGACGGAGTGATGCCGTTGCGGACCAGAACTGTGATGTCGTTGTGTCCATCGTGGGCCGTGGGGTGAATCACCCGTGTGCTGTGCGTGTTGATCATCGCAAGATTGGTGAGCGAATCAGCCTTCCTATTGTGGGCACGTGTGTGGTAGGTCCACAGCTTGAGACGGAGTTCATCAGCGAGACGCCGTGCTCTGTGGTAGAGAGCGCGCAGCGTGGCGTTCTTGGGCGACCTGTGGTCGCGAAGTTGACGCGTGATCATCGCACTGTCTCCAATCATTTCTAGGTGTCGTAGGCCTTGTTGGGCTGCAGCAGTAAGCCCGACTGTGAGGCCATGATATTCCGATTGGTTGTTCGTCGAGTGCTGGTTATGTAAACTTACTGACGCACACCACACGATGGTAGCTGCTCCTGTGGCTCATTCTGTTTGATACCGCTTTTTAGACTGGCACCTACCTTGCCTCCAGCTATTACGACTCACTTGCAGAACTCAATAGACTTGGCCTCCACCATCATCGCGCTATTGGCACCGTCGGTGTCATCACGCTCGGTTCGCTGCCACGCCCAGGCAGATGGCTTCAGTACAGAGGGGTGTAGCCCGATTTTCGACCAATTGATGCTTAGCATACAGTTTTGACAAACCAAGTGCCTGTATTTGCGTGACATTGTAGCTTTCTATCCAATAAAATCGGATCATACACGCCTTTTTGACAAATTAAAAGTCCGTATTTGTGTGACAGCGTGACAGTTTGGCGGCTTCACGGGTACACACGCACTGGCCACAACTTTCTGGTCTAGTTAGTAGTGATAAAAACCTTAATCAGATATGCTCGGTATTAGGGGGTTTCAGAGTTGCGATTTTTCACCAGAAATCTTTGCGAGAAATCACACCAGAAATCACTCGAGAAACCGACTCTTTTGTTTCAGTTGGAAGAGCAAGAAAATTGTGAACTAGAGACACACCAAAAGTTGACTCCCCTCCTTCTCTATGAATCCATGGATCACTTTTGGACAGGCTGCTCAGCAAGGTCATTCTCCGCGAACCCAAACAGAAGCAACCAGCAACGACGTCTTGCCGCCAACGCGCGAGGCACACGGCAGCGTCGAGCCCGGAGACAGGGACTGCTGATCTGGTACGTACGAGGCGTGCGCCATGCTGCCAACGCCATCAATCGCTTCGGTTGCCGCCGAGATGACGTTTGTTTGCTTGGGGAGGGCGATCTGCAAGGGTTGCGAAAGGAAACCACTCGGATAATTTATATAACTACCAAATTCGATCGATCGTTTTGAGGAGGAAAGAGAGTAATTTCTCGCTGGCAAGAAATCGCGTTCAAGAAAAGCACCTCCCGAGGTGCTTTTCTTGGAGTCTTTTCTTGCAAGAAATGACGCGAAAAACACGATGTCAAAATCCAACTCTGAAACCCCCTATTGGGGGTGTGAAGGGAGGCCGAAAAAAATCCTTCAAACCGCGGTGATTAAGCACAAATCTAATTCGGCCAATCAGCGTCGAGAATTTCAAAAATTGTTCCAGAAACTGTTCGGATTGTTCCGTGGGGCTTGGCTACCCCTATTAATGGTGCCCTGAACTCGCAAATTTCAATTTCGTCGTTAAGACTGGTTTAACTGACCCCTATTTATCATTGGAAAGTGAAGTGTAGTTTTGATAGAATCATTGCAAACACACCGTTTTTTTTTAAAAAACGGTGTGTTTGCAGAAATACACCGTTAAAACGGTGTATTTGCAATGTTTGGCCAGAATGGATGATTCTGACATTACTTTCCAAACAAACACAAGCTGGGGACCAGCGAAGCGTGCCCTAGTGAGCGGGTAAAAAGGGTTTTGGGAGGCATCCGCTTTCGACATGTCCTCATGATCGAGGAAGCCTTCACGCGCTGAACACGAAGGCTTGCAAATGTCCGCCCGACGCGAGCGATAAGTTGCTAATCCAAGAGAGAGGCGAATAGTTCTTTGAACAAAATGTCAACAATCACAATGCTCATTGAAGTACAAACTTGGGTCCAACACACGCTAAATAGTGAAAGTGGTCATGCACGCTCGGACAGGGGGATGGACACATCAAAACTGCTGGACGTTTCTCGGAGCTTGCCGTTGGCTCAGTTCAAGATGGACGCGATGGCGTAAGGGTTGGCGAGCCGAGGCGACATCAGGTCAGCGGATGGCGTCGAGGACGCGTCGCTGTTGTCTTCGGTCTCGGATTGGGACGGCGACTTGGAGAGCAGCAAGAGCGTCTCCACGACCTGCGGGTTCACTGCGTCTGCGACTGCGGGCTTGGCTGCAATCTTGACGGGGGCTTTGGCCGACGAGTCCTTGTCGGTCTCTTCGCGCTCAGCTTCCACGACGTCGACGGGGGGAAGAGCGTTGCGGTTGTCGACGTGAGCCGCACAGTAGCCGCCTTTCTTGGCTCGGGCGTTGCACCACGAGAGGTTGCACCGGCGACCGCCGCCGTGGCTGTAGCAGAGCCCGCCGCTCTCGGAGCTGCTCTTGCAGCCGGCGATGCGGCACCGACGGCCGCCGCCGTGGCGCTTGCAGAGATCTCGGCTCACGGCGCCGTTGGCGCAGCCGTCGACCCGGCAGCGGCGGCCGCCGCCGTGGCTGTAGCAGAAGCCGCGGCTGCGAGAGCTGTTCTTGCACATGGGGAAGTCACACTTTTTTGGGAGGCAGGCTCGCTTGCTTCCGTTGGTTCGGCCGACGGCCTCGTCGCCCGACTCGTCGTCGTCTTCGTCGTCCTTGTCTTGTGCGAACGAGTCGTGGCGCGGGCGCTTGGTGACGACGGCCATGAGCGCGCCGGGGCTGCGCTGCACGTGGGCCGAGGGCGTGGGCGCCTCGGGCACCGAGGGCTTGGAGATGATGGAGCGGAAGACGAACGAGGCCGGGCCGGGCTTGGGCTTCTCGAGCTTGACCATGCCGCCGAAGGGCGGGGCGGCGGCGCGCGCGGGCGGCGTGGGCCAGGAGGACGAGGACGAAGAGGAGGAGGAGGAAGCCGGGAGGTGCGGCGCGTGGGGCGCGCTGTGGACGTGGAGCGCGAGCGAGGCGGCGGCGGCGCGCGCGGGCCCGAGCGGCGAGGGCGCGTGGCTGGCGAGCGGCGCGAGCGGGATGAAGCCCGAGGGCGCGTGGGCGTCGGGCAGCGTGGCCTGGCGCGAGGGCGGCGGCGCGCGGTTGTGGAGCATGTAGATCCAGGCATTCTCCTGGAGCTCCTGGGTCTGGCGGTCGAGGGACTGCTTGGTGCGCATTGGGGAGAACCGTTCTGCGGCCGAGGACGTGCGGGTAGTGGTTCTCTGTGGGTGGCTGTGTTGGCTGAAGAAACGCGGTGGGCCCGAAGGCAAGAAATCCAGAGTGCTGGTCGCAAGAGAGAGAGAGAGAGAAGAAAACGAAAAACGAGCAGTCTTTCTTGGGTGATCAAAACCAAATCCAAACCGGCCGCGCAGACGGGTCGGCGGATGTGTGGGCACGGCCCGTGGACGGAGATGAGTCGTGGGAAAGGCCGTCGGGGCTCGAGTGTCGACGGCGGCAACCCGTGCGGAGGTTGGGACTCGCCGTGGTGGCAACGAAACCGGCCACGCCAGCTGGCGCCAACACGTGCGACTCGGAGAAAACCCCAACAAGAATACTGAAGTCGGCCACGGAATCCGGGGTTTTTCGTTCCTTCTTTTTTTTTTGGTTTCTTCGTTTGGTCCGCTCTCTCCGGTGTGCTCGCCGTGAAGGTTCAGTTCCGTTTGCGGATTGGTTGCTCGTTCCCTTGCGTGCAATCCTTCGACGTGGCAAAGACGAGCCAAAGCTCAGGATCGATGTGGCAAGAGAGTGGGACCGCGAAGCGGTGACTCTTGCCTACGTACCGACGATGTAGATGAAAATGACCTCTCGAACTTGATGCTTCGAACGCCGGGGGCGGCGCGCGTGCCTCTGAAACTTGAACGCGCTGTTTGCGCAATTTGGCCTCACACACAAATCAAATCTCTCTGCCGCTCGTCTGAGTGCAGCCATCATAATCCCAGAAGTTGGGACATGCTGCTGCTGCGTACGACACTTGGGGGCGCATCCCCAGCGAGATGGTGGTGGTGCCATTGCACACTGGCTGACGGAACCAGGGACCGAGGCGTGCTGCGGCGAGAAAGCGTTTCACGCGTCTGTGCTCGGACCAGGGCACGGCGACAGCAGCTGCTGCGAGTCGAGATCTGCCCACCATCACTCTGAGATCCAGAACAGATTCAGTCGCTCTTCCCAGCAGAACAGAAACTTCAGCGAGGGCTCTTCTATGCAGGCAGAGAGGCGGCACTGGCATTCGGGATTCGGGGCAAGCCTCTTGAGCACCAGCTCGCGCGTCAACACGTGCGACCGCCAGGCGAGCGATCACTCGAGCGGCTCAGTGAATGAAAATCTGAGAAGCTGCCGGCGCCGCCTCAGCTGCGTGCACGCCCAGATCCTGCACCAGCACAGACGCTCGCGTTGATGCCGCAAACGTCTTTTCCTTCAACGCCAGGCTTGCATACGAAGCCCCAGCTGGACATCCTCGTGGATGGCCCCACCGTTAAACTCGATTCGTTTGCAGACGAGAGGAACGCGGTTCCCTCGTGTCTGACACCCCGGCTCTCTCTCGTTGACATGTGTGCTCAGCGGGCGTGCGCTTGGTGGCGTCGTCGGCGTGGGGGGATTTTCTGCCTTCAGTTCTCGTCGGACCTGCAGACCGAGAGGACCCTCCCGCCTCGGGCCGCTGTGCCGTAATGGTTTAGAACGTTTCAGTATCTGAGACCTCCTGCCGCCGAATGCGCAAAATCTCCCTCCAGCACCAGAACGGCAGTGCTGACGAGGGGATCCCAAGTCTGGTTCAAACTGGCGTCGGCGTCACGCGTCAACCTCAGCCACCTGCACACGAAGGATGTGCCGCGAAGAAAAATCCACACAATCCTGTGACGGCCAGTTCTACAAGCACCTGATTGGCGCGAAGTGGATCAAAAGATCGCTCGCATCCCGACGAGACAGCGAAGAGTGGGAACCTGCAATTTCAGATTCCCACTCTTCGCTGTCTCGTCGGAATGCACGCGGCGGTCGGGTGATTGCAGCCTGCAATCACCCGACGGCGTTCTCGTCGTTGTGCAACGTTTTGGCGAGAGCGAGCTCAGGAATCCGAAGGAGTGCTGAACCGCCTCCGAGCACGCCAGCAGACGCCTGCAGCCCACGACGAGGGCTGGGCGAGCGGACGCTGAGCATTTTTATCGTCCACCACCACCGCCGGCAGCGAACCTGTGGTGGTCCACCACAGAGCCCGAGTTTCAGCCACAGCAGAGAACAGAAACTGAAATAGTGCAGAGCCGAGCCAGTCTGATAAAACTGCAATAACTAATGGATACTTCAGGAAAGAAGACTTCTTCCCTCTCCTCGCAAGTCGCAGCTGCCTCAGAAACTGGATATGCTTGGAAACGTAATAAAATAGATCTTTGGGGCTTGAATTCTAAAAAAATTGTTAGCAACACAAAAACCACTCCAAGCCAGGTTTTTTGGAATTTCACGGCTTCCGACCGATTTTACAAATATTGGAAAATAAACAAGACGAAATCGCCATCTAATCTCGCAGGCCAACGCGATGGTTCTTCGTGCGACAACTGATTGATTTGGCACATCAGCACGTCACCATGCCAGTCACAGGAGAATTTGCTCATTGTGACTCGGATCCTTCGAGCTATCTATTCGAGACCTGGCTTCATGGAATCAAGCTCGAAGTTCTTCATATTCCTCGAGCATCCGTGAGACTCAGTCCCAAGAAATACAATCGCAAGTAGCATCGCCAGCATATCGACTGATATTCTGGCCACATCTGGTGGATAGCGTTCGTCCAGAGCAGCTCTTTTCTTCCACATCCTTTACAACGCGGCGCGAACGCTGAATCCATGTGGCAATTCATCCAATACGAGCGATTGCAAATGCGAGAGTCAATGGCTTGACAACGTCTGCACGACGGAATGGAAAGAGCTTGCCATTTCAACAATACACCCCAAAACCGCTCCAGGCCATATCGCTGGTCCTGGGGTCCACTTGACCCTCGACTTCCGTGCGAAGGTGTCCAATATCCTCGTCGTCTATTCTGGTAATCGCAATGAACCAGCCGAGGGGGTACGTGCCGCGAGTCATTGAATCCTTTCAGCTCGAACTGCACTCCATCTCATCGAAGAAGGTGCTTAAAACCACTCTGGCCTAGGTTTTTCTAGAAAAAAAATCTATGCCTCCCCCCAATTTCACAAATTTCGGGAAACCAACTGGGACGACACCAAGCCGAAAGAGCCATCTCCGCAATCGCGAGGCGTTGTCGGCGACAGGACGCCGTCTTCTCTGCGCAGGCTCCCCCCCCACTGCCCGCCACGCCAAGTCGCCACCAGCAGACGAACCATGAGCGCCGCCCCCAACCGAAGCGTGCGCCCCGAGAACGTCGAGTTCACGGTCAAGGTGCGAGCCACCCGCTCGCGGCACGATGGGAAAAGCCGGCTGACGCTGACACGCTTACGTTGCAGGCCGCCGAGGACCTGATCCTCACCGGCACCGAGCGCTCGATCGTGCGCGTCCCCGCCAACAACATGTACTCGTGCCTGATGCAGAAGACGCAGCGCTTCTCGTCGCTCTTCCGCCACTACAGCAAGCACCACGGGCTCCCGCGCGAGTCGCTCGACTTTTTCTTCACGGTTTGTTCTGCTGCCCCCAGGAGAATATGCTCCGCGTGGCTGACTCGGTAGATGGTTGCTGTGCCATTCGTGTAGAGCCGATTGGACCCTGAAGATTCGCCCGAGTCGGTCCATCTCCAGAAGGTACTTATCAAATCGTTTCCACAGTCGATTCTCCACCACGACGACAACTGACGGACTCTGTGCTGGTGCGTACAGAACGATATCATCCTGGTACGCCGACGTGTGGTGCCGTCACTCGTGAATTTGCCTGTGATCACGCATGACGCGTACTTCGCCGACATGCGTCAGCTCTTGGAGGTACGCTCTTGCCGTCAACTGGTCCGACCTAACTTTCGACTGAATGAACTCGTTTTCCAGCGGGGCGAGAACACCGACGTCGTTTTCCACGTTGGCTCACCCAAGCAAATACTGCGTGCACATCGAGTTATTCTCACTGCTCGCTGCGAGATTTTCTGCGCTATGTTCCGTCCAGGGGCAATGAGAGAAAGCGAAAATGGGCTCGTCTTGATTCCAGATCATACGCCGGAAATGGTTGCCAAGATGCTCGAGTTCATTTACACCAACACAGTCACAGACTTGTGCAAGCTTTCCGCTCCGGTACGTCTATGCCGCGTGTCATGTAGGATCATCCGAGACTTCTCACGATCGATCTACATGTAGCAACTGATCGACTTGATCGCTTTGGCGGATCAGTACCTGCTCCAACAGCTCAAGCAACTCTGCGAGGTTGCTGCGCGCGACGTGTTGAGTACCACCAACGTTGGCCAATTTCTCTTTGCGGCTAGAAAGTATAACGCCACGTACCTGAAGGACTTCTGCCTAAGCTTCTTCACGGCGCACATGTCAGACGTTGTGGATGACGAAAGTTTTCGTGAGGAACTTGAGCGTTGTCCGTCGCTTGCGCTGACTCTGTTGAAAGCATCGACACGTTCGGTTCCGGATGACGGCCTTCCAGTTTGCAAGCGTCGTCGACTGAACATGCCCCACGATGACCCTGACTTGTAATATCGCGTCCACCAGCTATCTCCGCGACACTTCTTTTCCCGCCATTATTTATAAAACCTGATTTGTTCGTGACTTCCGTACGTCGCGTTCCGACGAATTCGAGCACAATCGTGCGAGCCAAAGGCTTAAGACCGCAATAAACTCATCCAACTGTAACTTCTCTTGCTCGACTATCTTCTACGAAAACGAGCAGTCCAGGATCTCCAGGATTTATCCCTCATGGCCAACAAATGCGAAGCTGCCGAACTCATCATTCCACGCTTTGTAGAAGTCAAGGTCCTTCGTCGCCACACTAGATCGGACCTACATCGTCATATACAGCCAAGTTTAGCCCAACGCACTCTCGATCAGTTCATTTTAACATACCCCTCGCAGTGCCTCGTTAAAGTCCTCTAGGTTGATAGGTCGGACGGAATCGGCGTCCATGGTTTGAATATCGACGCAGCTCCTTATCGGTCCCATGGCTGCTTCTGTGCATAGAGCCCGTACGTCTGCTCCTGAGTAACCTGCAGTCTTTTCTGCCACTTCGTTCAAAGCTTGCTCGGACAGGTCGTATTTGTTGCCTTGAAGCAATCGATTCATAAGATCCAATCGGGCTTCGAACGATGGAAGTGGAATGTAAAGGCGCTTGACAAAACGCCGGCGAGCGGCTTCGTCCAACTCTTGTGGTCGATTCGTTGCACCTATCATGAAGGATTTGGCATTTGTGTGGGTCATCGACGACTGCAAAGAACGTCCATACCGACAACTAAAATCACATCCTTCGCCTTCGTCCCAGCACCATCCAGTTGGACGAGAAACTCAGTCTTCATTCTTCTGCTTGCTTCGTTTTCTTCGGAGCTGTAAATGATGAATCTATGCGTAAGGTATGGTCCTCCAACCTCACGAACAACGATTCGAACCTCCTCTGCGTTAAGAGCGAATCGATCTCGTCAATAAATATGACTGACGGCTGCAACTAATGGCTTTAGAATATATAATGATGTATCGGACCCTCTTGTATTCGAACCTGCTTGACGGCTGCCACGGCGAAAAGCGTTCGCACCAGCTTTTCACCTTCACCAATCTATAGACAAGTCGTTACGCGAAAGTGCCAAGTACATCGACAACAATCCCTACCCATTTGCTCGTCAACGAACTGGCAGAGATGCTGAAGAAAGTAGCTCCAGACTGACTAGCTATCGCCTTCCCAATAAGCGTCTTTCCTGTTCCAGGCGGTCCGAATAGCAAAAGGCCTGGGGATCACGCACAGACCAGTTACTAGAGAGAATTATACAAACCAACACCTATTGAACACCTCACAGTACCTTTAGGAAGAGCTCGAAGACCAGTGAAGATATCTGGACGAGCCATTGGCCAAATGACCAACTCATTCACGCATTTCTTCGCAAACTGTAGCCCAGCTACCAAAGGAGTTCCAGATGAGGAAATATCGTTGACCAGAAGCTCTATCGTATCGTAGTTCCGTACCGATATCATCAAACGTGACCGGATCCCCATTGTCGACGATCTCCATCTCAATTTTGGTGATGAGTTCGGGGTCGCAACTCTTCAGGCGAGGGTCGACATCGTCTTCATCTTCATTTGACGTTGGTCCACTGAGCCTGCTCACCCAAGTACGTGGCTAGTTGGGATGCTGTCGAATCACCCCGCGATTGATTTTACTCACTTTGACTGTTGTGCAGAAGGCTTGGTGGCATTTCTTTCATCACCGGGCCTAACAACAGGAGACACAAACTTCTTTCGAATTGCGCCACTTGAATCTAAATCGTCGTCGCCTCCTAGTGTGTCTGCACCGAAGAGCAACTGCGGGTTCACGGGATGATAAGACCCGGTGCGTACACCTCCACGATTTAAGCCACGGCCATTTCGCTTGAAGCGATCCACACCGTCGTCGTCATAGTCGTCAAAACTACTACCTGATGCTCGGTCCTTCTACAAGTGGAGTCCATTTGCTCAAGATTTCGCTATTCACACCACGATTACTGTTATCCATACCTGTAGCTTATCTCCCGCAGTCTGGAATGGATTCTTCCCCGGAGGCTCCTGTCGGTAAGCTACAGGCTGTTGTCGACGTGAATACTGCACAGCTTCACCGTTTTCTTCGTCTGGCTCGCTCGATTTCCTCTTGAGGAGATCACTCAACGCCCGCAACGAGCTGGCTACAGGTTCATGTTTCGGTATGCTTGGCGCGGGATGAGGTAGTTGAGGTGGAACGTTCGACGGAGGCACTGGATCCGGGGTCAGATTTTGCACACGATCTCTGGTTTCCAGTGGGGGCCTCTGCACAGACCCCGGTAACTTGGGCTCCGCTCTCGGCGCTAAATGGTTCGGTGTAGCGCGCGAGCTCGAGGTCGGCGTTGACTGGAAACACGTGGATCAGATAGTTTCGCTTATGCGAGGTTTTCCGTTGCGTTCGTACCTGCAGGTACAACCCCGGGAATCGGCTCTGCACGCTCTCTGTCGAGATCCCGTCTTGCGGGCTCGCGGCTCGCCAGTTCTCGCGCCCGCGCGCTCGCACCTGGCTTCTGCGCTCCGAGATGCGCTCAACGTTGTCTCGCCGACGGTCTCGGCGCTTCGTCACTAATGTGGGAAAGAGCCTCGTGAGTTTCGCATCGTCAGAGCGGAATCGAGACACTTTGGTCGTACGGTACTGGGCGAGGTGGAGCCGCTGCAGCTCGCGCAGACTCGCGCGCTGGCTCTCGGGCACGTCGACGCTCTCCAGCAGGCGGAGGATGTCCGCCTGCGTCTCGGCCGCCGCCGCGTCGCCAGAGAGGCGCAGGCGGTCGTACGGCGCGAGCCCAGCACCAGTGTTGCCGTTCATGGGGTCTTGGCGGGAAAGGAACACCCAAGAAACGTAAATGTACTGGATCAGTAGGTTGAGCTCTCAATGGCAATAGCATCAAGTTTTGAAGTCCGAAGCCGAGGGAGAATGAGTCATCCGAAAAGAACACACGACGAAGACAACAATGGCGTGGTATGCGCGCGGCCCGGCGGCGGCGCTGGCACAGACGCTGGGCGTCCGCTTCCCCATCGTGCAGGCGCCGATGCTGGGCGTCTCCACGCCACAACTGGCAAGCGCCGTCTCCAACGCCGGCGCCCTCGGGTCGATCGGCGTCGGAGGTTGCGACGTGCCGACCGTGCGCGAGCAGATCCGATCGACCCGCGAGCTCACGGACCGGTCCTTCAACGTCAACTTCTTCTGCCACGAACTCATGCGCGTAAATGCTGACAAGGAATGCACTTGGATTGAGCACTTGGCGCCGCTGTTCGCCGAGTTTGGTACCAAGGCTCCGTCAAAGCTCTCGGCACCATTCAGATCATTCCTGGACCACGCGGACGAGATGACGGAGATGCTCGTAGAAGAAAAGCCTTCAGTTGTCAGCTTCCACTTTGGCTTGCCATCGACAGCGACTATCCAGGCACTGCGCCAGGCAGGAATCGTCACATTGGCTTGCGTTACATCCCCCAAGGAAGCGGCTCTTGCATGCGATCGTGGTGTGGACGCTCTGGTCGCGCAGGGTTACGAAGCTGGTGGTCACCGAGGGGTTTTCGATCCTTCGCAAGACCTCCAGATGGGAGCGCTTGCCTTGGTCCAGCTGCTCAAGAGAAACGTCCCAGACAGATATCCAATCATTGCTGCCGGCGGGATCATGGATGGGAATGGAGTGAAGGCCGCGCTGGCACTTGGAGCGTCTGGCGTCCAGCTAGGCACTGCATTCATTTTGTGTCCCGAGTCTGCCGCCGACCAGGCCTATCGTGCTGCACTGCAGAGCGACAGAGCCTTCAACACTCAAGTCTCCGCCTCGATTTCGGGGCGACCAGCGCGTGGCTTAGTCAACCGTATGTTCACTGACGTGGGCGGCTTCGGTATCGAGCGTCAAATGCCGGCCTATCCGATTCCTTACGATGGGGCGAAAGCACTCGATCGAGCGGCCAGAGCGAAGGGCTCAGTTGACTTTGCAGTCCAGTGGGCGGGACAATCGGCCCCATTGGCGAGGGCTATGCCGGCGGCTAAAGTGGTCGAAGTACTGGTCCAAGAAGCGGACAGCGAATGACTGTGACCTTATGCTTAGGGAGAATATTCAATTTATCACAGACGATGCTTACTTCATCGACTAAGACTGGTGGGATCCTGTCCTACCTTGCACTTCGCAAATCGTACCGCCCAACACTTTCAGCCTGCTTGGCAGCCGCTTGAGCTGCCGCTGCCGCAGCTACTGCCTTCGCAGCGGCTTTGCGACGACGGCGCGGATCGTTACCAGTTGCCTTCACGAACTCGACGCCATCACTGTCCTCATTCTCACTGCCACTACATTCTGCCTCTTCGTTACTGACTTTGGTAGCAACTGCTTTCTTCGACGTTTTTGCTCTTGGCGCTGAGTTCTTTGCAGTCGTCTTTGATGCTCGGGATCGAGAAGTTGTCTCATCAATCTGCTTAGCCCCGGAGTTGGCACCCTTCACCTTAGCGTTTGTGGTCACTTTGGGCTTTTCAGCTATCGAGAGAATATCTGCTTCTGCAGGAGACGATGTCGTTTCTTGGCCCTTTGATTTTTTTCGCACGGGACTTGGAGTGGGCGTCAACTGACCCTTGGTCTTCTGCGGTAATTTCAGGTCATTCAGGAAAGTGGCAGGGGCGGAAGATCGTTGACAAACTCACCTTTCTCCCCCAATCAAAAGCGTCGCTTGAGCCGACTTTCGCACCAAGTTTGACGAACTGTTTATGGAAGTAATCGTAGTCTGGTTTATCTTCGAATTCGAGCTGTCGAGCCTTGTCCAACATTTCAGCCCATTCCCCTGGGAGACTAGCGCATAATGTTTGGATTGATGTCTCCTTCTTCGATTTTGCACCTTCGGCATCGCTCTTGGCATTTTGCCACGGGAGATCACCTCGAACGAGGTAAATGAGAACATGAATCAGGGCTTCCACGTCGTCACGTCGACTTGCCGCTGAAGTAACAGCAACCGGATGATTGGTCCTCAAGGGGTAGAAAATGAAATAGATCGACAACTTACTTGCACCAGCGTGACAATTCACGCTAAGGAAGGTCGGTGTGCCAACGATGGTGCCGATTTTGTTCTCTTTATGCTTGCCTGTTGCCATGATGTAGCGGTCGGCGATACCAAAATCGACGAAGTACACTCGACTCTCCTTTCCTCTGTCGAGCATGAAGTTCTCTGGCTTGACATCGACGTATACGATATTCTTGGAATGAATATATTGCAATGTGTCCAGCTATACGCAAGTGTCCACGTCAGTGCACACACGGCAAGTCCAGGTCCAAATGCAAGACTGTACCAGATTCAGCCCGAGTTGGGCGGCAGTAGCAGATGGGATAGGTCCGTTGTCTCGAAGCACATCCTCCAGCGTGCGCCCCAACTGCTCCATGACCAAGAAACGGTATCCCTAGCACGAATTATTGAGGGGTCTCTGACTTTACGCACGGATGAAGCATGCGCACCTTGTCCTCTCCATAGCCACCATGTGGGATGTAAGGGAGCCCCTGGTGCTCGCGCAAGTGCGATTGGTACATCAGGTGCTCAGCGTACAGCGCATCGGCATTGCGTTCGGCCGCCGACTTCTTCCGCTTCTTGTTCTTCGCCTTTGCCGCGTCGATCACTACGAGCGGCGAGATCTTCATCACGAATGCGTCGCACTTTTTGTCGTTGAGCGGAGAGACAGGCTCGACTGCAGCACCTCTCCATCACTACGCTGCGCTACAGAGCAGTCACCACGGGCACGCACCTTCGTACACATCGCTGCAGGCGCCGGAGCCGAGCTTCTTCCCGAGCTCCCAGCCTTTTAGCGTCGTGCCTTCAAGCGCCATGATTCCTCCCAGTCCACTGCAACTGAAAGTGACCAAGATCGAAATAGACGTCCACCGCGTGATTGGTCGTTACTCAGAAAAGCCAGTATTTATTGGACAAAACAAGCGAATCGTAAATGATTGACTTGAGTCAGGGCACAGCAACCCCCACATCGGGCCTCGTGAACAGATCTACAAGTTGGACGGAAGTGGGGGAGGGCCACGGCGCACATACTGTGGGCTGAGGTATCACGGAAGTCATCGCGTTAGTATAACAGTCCAGGAAGATGGAGATCGACGAGGAAGAAACGCACCCGATGTCCGACAAAGTCTTGGTACCGGCGAACAGCATCGCGTGCTTGAGCTCATCGTTCAGAATGCGAAGCACGCTCAGCACACCTTCCTCACCCTTTTCACAAAGCACCAGAATGTCAGTCTCAGTGTGCCAACAGGAAAGTAGCAGATGATGGAAGCGTACGCTGTGGGCAAGGCCCCAAAGAACTGGACGTCCGATGAACACTGCACGAGCTCCAAGAGCGATCGCCTGTATATGCATGCGTGAGAAGAACAGATCTGGACTTGGAATAGGCGATTTGCATACCTTGAAGACGTCGGTGCCACGGCGGATGCCGCCGTCAAGGTACACCTCAGCGCGACCATTAACCGCGGCTACGACTTCGGAAAGAGCATCGATCGTGGCAGAGACGCCATCAAGTTGACGAGCACCATGGTTGGACACCATGACAGCTTCGCATCCCATATCCACAGCGATCTTGGCATCCTCGCCAGTGAGGATACCCTTGACGACAATTGGAAGCTTGGTGATGCTCTTGAGCCACTTGACATCCTCCCAGTTGAGAGTGAGATCGAACAGACTGCTCACATACTGCGCTAGACCCGAGTCCTGAAGACTGCGCACACCGTTGGCATGTTCACCGCCGACTTTCAAGAAGTTGGCCATCTTGAGATGTCCAGGAAGGTGGAACTTGTTTCGCACATCTGGCTCGCGGTGTCCCAACAGCGGCGTGTCGACGGTAAGCACGATCGCCTTGTAACCAGCCTTTTCGGCGCGTAGTACGAGGTCTCGTGTGATCTCTGTAGTGTCGAAAACAACCAAAATAAGATCACCTCGCTGTCGCATCGTCAACATGGTCTCACGCACCTCGGTCCTTGAACACGTACAGTTGGAACCAACGGAGGCCGTTGCCGTTGGCCACCGCCACATCCTCGATGCTGGTGGTCGAGATAGAGCTGAGAATGAAGCAGTTGCCCGTCTTGGAGGCAGCACCGGAGCTCGCGACCTCGCCATCCGGATGGGCCATTCGCTGCATGGCCGTCGGCGAAATGCACACGGGGGTGGTGATCTGCTGTCCGAGAACTGTCGTCTTGATGTCCATGTTGGACACGTCGCGCAGCACTCGCGGGCGCAGCACTAAGCGCTTGAAGGCCTCGCGGTTCTCGCGCAGCGTGACCATGTCATCGGCGCCTGAGGCGTAGTAGTCGAACGCGTTCTTGGGCAAGTACTCCTTGGCGTACTCCTCGAACTCGAGCACGTTGAGCGGCGTGCCGTCGCTTCCTGGAACGATCTTCATGGTGGTGCTTGGTCTCGTCGGCGCGATTTCGCAAGTGCAAGTGGGCGGCTGTTAGCTCCGAGGCGGCCCAAGTTGAGGATGCGAGCTCATCACTTTCATCAGCGGATGATCGACGAAGAGCTCAGACGGAGTGTACCTTCAAATTGTATGTCATTGGA
The DNA here is from genome assembly GCA_023091665.1 of Pythium myriotylum. Classification (NCBI taxonomy): domain Eukaryota; phylum Oomycota; class Peronosporomycetes; order Pythiales; family Pythiaceae; genus Pythium; species Pythium myriotylum. The sequence goes on from JALJCQ010000009.1 coordinate 1,576,178, forward strand.
TACCACGTTGGCATAATTTAGCCAATCAAAGCAAGCTATGGAAATCTGTGCAGCCATTTTTTGATGGGAGATTTGGTGGGACTCACCGCAACACCATCACACCAGCATCGCAGAAAACCATTCATCCAAGTGGAAATTGGTCGAAGCTGGCACCAGTGGGCCACAAGAGGCACTGGAACCAGTTTAGACGTGGCTCTCGATCCGTCACCTCGACGTGCTCGGAACGCAACTATTAATACTCTACAGAATGCATTTTTCGCTGCCTTGTATGCTTCAGAGAACCACCAGACTCCCGCCGCGATCTCCGCTAACTCGACCAACCCGCCGACGGGTTTGACAAAGCGCAGCACGCAGGTTCAGCTAGTCGTGGGACTCGAGCCTTCCTTCTCCCGCGGCCATGATGGCCAAAGCTCCCCTGTCGAAACCGATGTGGGGGGAATATCCTCAGATCTGATCCTTCCATTTGTAAAAAGGTGTATTTACGAGCGTTCCCATTTGGACCAATCGCGTCGCGCCTTCCGCGTGCCTCCCCTGAAAGCCGAGTGGGGTCGTCCGCGGCCGTCCGATCGGCCATCGCCCAGCCAGCCCCCCACGTCGCGCAGCATGATCTCCTCCCGAGTCCTCGCGCGCGCCATGCGCCCGACGGCGCGCCGCGCCTTCGCCACCGACGCCCAGGCCACGGCCACCAAGGTCACGCTCAACCTCAACACGCCCTACCAGTCGTTCTTCCAGAACGCCCAGGTCGACCTCGTGCAGATCCCGTCGGTTGAGGGCGAGTACGGTGTCACCGCCGGCCACACGCCCATCATCTCGCAGCTCAAGCCTGGCGTGATCAAGGTCCACGTCGAGCGCGAGCGCGACGTCCAGAGCTTCTTCACGGCCGGCGGCTTCGCGCTCACGCACGCCAACTCGACCACGGACATTGCCTGCGTCGAGCTCGTCAAGCTCGAGGACGTGGACCCCGTCGAGGCCGAGGCCGGCCTCAACCGGTACAAGGCCGCCGTGGCGCAGCATGCCGAGGGCACCCCCGAGAAGGCAGAGGCCCAGATCGGCTTCGAGATCCACTCCGCGCTCGTGCTCGCGCTGCAGTCGAACTAAGTCTGATCGTCTAGTCACCGGCCGGAGACGCGGCGCCCGTGAGCGACTGTTACAAACGCCGCGGTGCGCGCTCCCGTCGACGTCTTCGTTGCTCTATCTCGCCCTTACGCCAGTGTGGAAGAAGGGAGCGGGGGCTCGTAGCTACACAGGATCGGATTGCATCTCGTGCCGGTAATACCAAGTAATGAATACCACAAAACAAAAGTCAAAACAGTTTTCGCGTCATGAACTTGTAACGAGCGCACTTCAAACCCATAGCTTGAGGGATTGTCTGGCGACTGACTTCAGGCGGACCAGAGTCTGGTCCGCCTTGAACTGCCAAAGGTTACGCGACCCTTTGGGGTCGGGGCGCAATTTAGTTTGCATTTTCTTTCTTGATCCAAACGACGCCCAAGATGGTGGACTCGGAGGCGCCCACAGGGCGTGGTGGCCAAGTGATCAAGGTCGTCATGCCAACGTTCATCATGGCCCCAACTGAAGACGAGCGGTAAGCAGGCAGAAATTGAGCAGGGTTGAGAACCGAGCTGAGAGGCCTTGCCTCAGATTTCGCCGCAAGAAAGTATCAAAGATCATCGCCGAGTGCCTTCAAAAGGAACTCGACGGCAAGGAATTCGACGAAGACGATTGCAAGCAGTGGAGTACATCCATCGCCGACATCGTCAAGGCGAGAATACGCCAGGAATGCAATTTCCCTCGCTACAAGATCGTTGTACAGACTTTCATTGGCCAGCAAAAGCTTCAGGATGTCCGGATTGCATCTCGTTGTTTGTGGGACAACGATCACGATAACCATGCCTCAGCGACCTTCAACAGCGTACGTTTGCAATCATTATCACGCAGTCCGCTTTGGTCTGACACAATCTCATTGGCAGCAACATATTTGGGCTACATGTGTTGTGTTCGGCTTCTACGCTGACTGAGGAGTGAGGAATAAGACGTTTGCTTCTTTGGTTGATGCTTTGTTTATATTATTTTGCGACTTCGCTTGGATTTATATACATGGTTATCACGAGGAGGACAGTCGACGCGACTTGGTCTTCGTCTCATTGAGCTCTTCGCGTTGCTCGTTCGTAGATACATACAATATAGAGTGGTGGGTTGGCTAAACTTACACTTCTTGGTTGATTTTTTTTTCACGGTTTTCTTCACGTCGGGCATGCTTCTACGATCCTCGACCTTTACTCCTCTTCATTCGTCTTAGCGACGTCACATTATCAAAAAAAAAAAACTTGCACAAACATCGGCGCTTCGGCAGGCAGGAGCAGTACGAGCACCCGCGTCGTACAACTTTCGTCCTTCGTCCACTTCGCAACCCCGCAGCTCTGAGCCGTCTTCTATGTCATAGCGGTAACTGGCTGGTCAACCGAAGCAACATCGCCTCGACCGGCGGATAGTCATCCGCATCACTAACTAGCTGTTCGAACGAACGATTGGTGCTCTCTTTAGCAACCGTGGCCGTCAGATCACTCGCTGTTGCCACCGAGCATTTCCCATGTGATCTGCAGGTCGAGGTCACCTTCGTGCGTACACAGGTGGTCGAGGTTGGCCAAGATGAGTTCAACTTCGAGACGAAGCTCGTTAATCTTGGGGTAAGTGATGAACTTCATTGACTTGCCGTGACACCGCTCGAGCGCCTGCATCTTGAGGTTGATCAGCGCCTCGCGCTCCGTCGGTCCGTCGCCGAGCGAAATGATGTGGCGGGGCAGCGAGTTCTCATCGTCAAAGGTCTCCCAGATCGGGAAGACCTCGTGGTTGAAGGCCTCGATTTTCCATCGGCGTGGGCAGTCTGGGTAGAGATATTCGTAGGTGGACCGTGCCGAGATGACCTTGATGTGGGTGTTGAGCAGCGGGACGACGCGGGGCATAAAGAGCGAGGCCGAGAGCTCGACCCAGCCCGACTCGGCGGCCGTGACGATCACGACGCGGCCGTAGCCGAGCGCCTTCTGGAGCAGCTGGACGACGCTGTCTTCGAGCGCGTCGAGCTCGGCCTGCACGTCCGCCGGGATGAGTGGCTTCTCGTTGACGTACTTGGGGCAGAGCCCGTGCTTGGCGATCGCGCTCGAGGCCATGAGCGTGTCGTCTAGAGATGCAAGAGCGTGAGCAGGTGGCCATGAGGGGGCGCACGCCGCGAGAACTCACCCCAGTCGAAGAAGATGACGGCGTGCTCGCGCGGCTTGGCGGCGGGCGGGAGCACGACGTCGAACGAGAGGCTGCTGCGCGCGTCCTCGACGCAGACGTCGCCGTTGGATCGGCTCGTGTTGGGGGCCATGATCTCCGAAGCTCTTCGCGGGGAGGGACGGGGAGAGGGACAAACAACGCGCGCGCTGTCTGTGAGTCTCGGGTTTGGTCGTCGGGCAAGAGCTCTCGCGGTGGACCGAAACCAGAACTGACTTCCGCCCTCATGCGGAGAACAGCGCAAACGCAGAGAGAGAGAGAGAGAGAGAGAGAGAGAGAGAGAGAGCGGAGTGCCGGTGGGGAAGAAAGAGACGGGCGACACGCCACGCTAAATTTTAGCTTTTGGGGGTTCGCCTACCCCTAGACGGCGCGTCCACCAATGAGGGATAGTGGGTTTACATTTTGAACCAATGGGAAGGAGTATGCGGTGACATGGCGGATAGGGGATCGGGCGACGTTGACGACGTGCATTGACCGCGCGGCAACAAAGTGGCCAGTAAAAAAAGCCGAAGTGAAGGTTGCAGAAGGCAGTCCAAAAGGGGAGGGGCAGGGTTCGGGCCTCGTGGGGTTTTAGGCTACAATCTGGACCGAGACAAGAAGCTGGTCATCGTCACGACGAGCCGTTGGAAACGTCAGAATCTTCGTCTCCAGCCAGGGGCCAAACTTTGATGCAGTAGCCATCCGCCTTCCTGCCGCCTGCGAACGAACCCCAGGCAGACTGGTGGTGCCGTCGCCGACCACTGGACTGGCTGCTGGAGAGCTCCCTCCTGTCTTGGTCTCACTTCGTGCGCGTCTCACCCATGCGACTTGCCCCTGGAATCAAGAGGGGATTTCAGACGGGCGTGGCGCGTGGTTGCTGATGGCATGCGATATGGAAGGGCGATTACTTATGCCCACGGAAGAACGCCTGTGATTGGCTCAATTTGACGTGCGGCCACGGTCCCACTGGTCAAATTTACTCACCGAATCTCCCCCCCCCCCCCCCCCACCCACGAAAAAAAAGAATCTCGAGCTCCGCTGCAGAAACCTTCGAAAACAAGATTCCTCCGCAACCCAGCAGCCTCAACGGCTCGCTTCCTGCGACTCGAACGAAACGGCTTCTTGAGGCGAGTGAGTCAGTCCTCCAGTGCAGGGACATGCCCAGTCGCCGGATAAGTTCTGGCCCGCAGAAGATCAGATCCCGGTCGACGGAAAACACGGTTGCGCGCTTTTAGTCTCAAATGGCTACACATGTCGCTGAGCAATCGACCGCCGACGCCGCGACATGCGCCGCCTGCCCCGCCCACATTTTCCCTGGCCTTCCTTCTCTCCAGCTGTGCGCTGTCGGATGCCGCGTCGGGCGCCGTGAGCCGCTCGATAATCATGGTCGCTGGGCCATATGAACTGATGGCCATTTTTCCAGTTTTTCGATCCATGTATTCAGTTGCGCCAGCGCCTTGCTGCGCTGGATCTCCGTTTACCGGATGCCGGAACGAACGTCGTGCTGTAGACGTGGGGGTGTGCTCCCAGAACGAATGAACGGTGCTTCTTGATGATCGAACAAACAGAGGAAGAGGGGAAATGACCTGGACTTGTAATCATCCGCAGCCTGATTTCATCTGGGAGTCTATTGGAGGGCCTGAATGCCCGCACGCTCGTTAATGTACACTAGCTGCTATGGTATCCACAATCGCGCATACTCTGCCTCTCATCGATTTCCTCCGTGATGTGTGCGTATCTTCGCTCTCATCAAGGATATTCAACCAATGCTTCGGTGTATGAGTGAGTCGCGTCACTTGACGAACTTCCACCCGCGTAGTAGCAAGGCGAAGCTCCTTTGTGCTCTGAAAATCATCTTGAGAATGAGGCTGACGGCGAGCGTCCGGGTGCAAACTCTGAGATGCGCTCAAGATTGCCAAGGATTCGGTCGAGCTCTTGAGCTGATGACGACACAGTTGACGAGTTGGTAGTCTTTGGTGTTGTTGGGATAGGTCTGGACGTAGGAGACACCGACATTGGAAATGAAGTGGATCTCTCGTCTGCAAGGGATCTTTTGCGAATAGTTGGTGCAAACGCAGGTGGCTCCTGTTGGAGAGTAGCTATAGTTTGCTGAAGCTTCTCAATCGTCGAGTTCTTCTCTGAAATATCTCGTAGCAGAGTCTTCTCGTTGGCTAAGAACGCAGTAGTACGTCTGCGTTCATCATCTAACTGGCCCTGGATCGCTTCAATCTCTTCGACTAGCTCAGCAGTATGAGATTCAATGGTGGATTTCATCTGTTCCTGACACTTCATGAGGGTAGACACACGTTTGATGGCTTCATCTCGTTGTCGGTGCAAAACGTCTTTCTCCTTGTGGACTCTTTCTAAGGATCGTTTCAGCTGGTGCACCTCTCCTTGATAACTCTCCTTCAGTGAGGTGAGTTCATGCAGTCGCCGCTTCAGCTCTTCAGATGAATCTGCACTTTGCCCGGCCGATCGCCTTACAGTTGCCAGGGCGCGCTCCAGTTCACCCCTCTTTGACTTTTCTGCTTTCAGTTGGGTTTCCACGGCGATCACCTCTGCTTCGCATCCTTTGAGTTGCTTCATAAGAGCGACAACCTTATCACCAAGCTCAGTATTCTTTGTCGAAGAATGCTCAATACGATCCACCAGCTTTCCAACTTGCTCTTCGAGTGCTCTTCGCTCTCGAAGCAACTTCCGCTCGCGCTTCCCTTTCTCATCCTGGCAAGACGATATTGTTGTTCGAGCTTCATCCAGCTCGCTCTGCACAAGTCGGACACGCTCCTGAAGAATTTTCAAACCTTGAGAGGATTCATCAAGTTCGACTTCTTTCATGGTCAGCATTCCCTTGAGTTCACTAATCGTTAGTTCGCGCTTTGAGATCTCCTCATTCAATGCGGTAACTGATGCTACTTGCTGTTCCTTTTCAGCCTTCAGCGATAAAATAACAGCATGGAGGTGGTCGGCTGTGAGCTTCTCAGCCGATTGCTGTGTCTCAAGCTGCGTTCGAAGAGCTGCAAGGTTGGACTCATAGTTAGACTTCTCCTGTTCGAGCAGGTATATCTGAGTTTCCAGTTTCTTGTACCCAAGAGCTTGTTCGTCTCGTTGACGCAACTCCTCGTAGAGTTCATCGATTTTCTTTCGCAACGAAGATGACACGCTTTCATGCTGCAATTGTACTGCTTGAAGTTCATCAACGATACCCGTCCGTCTCGCTTCCGAAGCTGCAAGAGAGTGTTTTGCATCGGAGAGATCCCGCTGTAGCTTTTCCACCTGCCGCAGAAGCGATGAAGCTGTGTTTTCGTCCTCAAGAAGCTCCTTGAACCCAGAGTCGAGTTGTTCAGCCAACGAGGAGCGCGCGTTAAGCACCTCTTGATATCGGTTTTGCGAAGTCACGATTTCTGCTTCGAGTCTGCGAATCGTTGACTTCAATGTGCTAATTTCACGGGTTGTACGCTGCTCGTCAGACTCCTTTCCAAGCAAGTCGTCTTGAAGTCTAAGAACGAATCTTTCTTTCTCAGCCAGCCTTGTGGTCAATAAAGCAATGTCTTTGGTCAAAGACGCATTCTCGGAAACGAGCGCTTCCTTCTCGCTCTTGAACTCAGCACGCAACCTTTCCTTCACTCCCACGATCTCGCTGCGCAATGTAGCGACGAGCACCCCATGGTCCTTCGCCATCAACCTCGACTTCATCGATTCAACTTCTCGTCGGGCATTCTCGAACTGTTGCTCACTCGACGCCAGTTTTTGTCGTAGACTCGAATTCTCCTGCTCTAAATTGCTGATCTGATGGCGCAGTTCCTGGTGCTGGGACTCGCGCTCCTGTCGGGAAGACGCATCTGAAGCCAGCATTTTCTCACGCAGTTCCAACAGTTCCGCTGAGCGCTCCAACTTCTGAGTTAGCTCTCGTATGTCGGCGACTTTCTTCTCCACATCGACTCGCAGAACTGATACGTTGGTCGTGGCTTCGACGAGCCTGGTCTGCAGATCGACAATGGTTGTCTCGCGCTGTCGGCTAGTGGCCTCGGCATCGCTCAGACGACGTTGCAACTCCTCTAGTTCGGCCTTCGTCTTGATCGTCGAGGCCTCGACCTGTGACTGCTGTGTGGAAGACTGTTGAGCCAGCGTCTGGATCTCTCGCCGTAGCCGCTCGTTTTCTTCCCGCGCTGTCTGGAGATTTTCTAGCTGGTGTTTGAGCGCGTCGCACTCACGCTTCCAGTGAGCAGCATCTTGAGTCTGCAGACGTAGCTCCTGTTCCATCTCAAGTGCGCGAGTCTGCTCCTCGGCGTCGCGTCGCTGCATTTTGAGCTCGAGCTGTTCGATGGCCTGCGTGAACGTCGTGAGTCCGAGTTTGGCGTCCTGCAGCTGCTGCTCAAGCTCGAACTGTCGGCGCCGGAGCCGGCGCTTCTCGTCCTGCCACGCGCTCTGCTTGGCGCGGAGCCCGTCGACCTCGTCGCCAAGCGCGCGGTTCTCCGTCGCGAGCCGCGCGACGCTCGCTGCATCGCCGCCTTCGCCGTGCGCGACCTTGCGCAACGTCTCGAGCTCTTGTTTGGCTCGCTCCTCGCGCTGGCGGTAGAACTCGATCTGGTACGTGAGCGCCTCGATCGTCGACTTCTGCTCGGCGTGCAGTTGGTCGAGCACGGACGACGCGTCGCTCAGCTTCTTGAGCCGGAAGCTGCCGTCGCTGACGCCGCTGGCGGCGAGAGGAGCGGCCGCCATGGTGGAGAGCGGCGGCGAGAGCACGGCCGTCGCGGAGGGCCCGCCGCGGGAGGTCATGTGGGAAAGGGGGCTGGCAATGAGCTCCCGCGGAAACGCCAGCCCGCGCTTTTCAAACACCCGACATGGTTATATTGTGATAGGTTGTATACGCAGATACGCTTGTTGCCGAGATAATCAACCAAGAATTGGGCAATCTTGATTGTATAGCATATTTCAAGTTTGGCGGGTTGTTTTGACCAATGATGGCGGGAAGATCCAGTGGTCTTAAAGAAGTAGATCGAGTGTTGAAGTGGTGGGGTTGTCCTTGTACCAGTGTAGCTCAAGTTGCCTCGTCGCCTCGAGACCTCTATCGCGCAAGATAACTCGACGTGGCGATGGCTTTCCACTCTGTAATGTTGCGACGACGTCCAGTCGTGACGCTGGCCTTGGTTCTGTTCTTGGCGATTGGCAGAAGAGACCAACTGCACCGAGGACCAGAAGATGTCTCCTGTGGCGCCTCTTCACCAACCAGACGCAGGTCTTGCAAGAGCTTGGACGACTCGCCAACACTCACGCGGCCAACCACGACGTGTGTCGTTGTCAGTCGAGCTCCCATCCGCATCGAACGTTCTTGTGGACGCGTTCCTAGATGGGTTCATATATCCACTTGTCCTCCAGATTCAAGTACGTCGTTGATTGGCTGAAAGTCGGCAAGCTCAATTTGCTCCGCTTAACCTCGATTTTTCTGCACTCTGATTCGCCAAAAACGCGCCTCCGAAATCCTCCTCGGGTGCTTGGAACCTGCTTGTGGTTGGCGACGGGCACGAAGGGCATTCCCGGATTTCCGACCATGGCGACGGAGCTGAGCGACAAGGTGGCGCAGCTGGAGGCCGAGGCCGCGCAGAAGGACGCGCGCATCCAGGAGCTGCAGCAGCAGGTCAAGAAGGCCGTCGATGAGAGCGCCAAGAACCGCGAGAAGTTCTACATCACGACGGCCATCCACTACACCAACGGCGTCCCCCACATGGGCCACGCCTACGAGAACGTGACCTCGGACGTCATCGCGCGCTACCACCGCATCTTCGGCCGAGACGTCTTCTACCTCACCGGCACCGACGAGCACGGCCAGAAGATCGCGCAGACCGCCGAGGCCCAGGGCGTGACACCGCTCGAGCTCTGTGACAAGTACTCGGACATTTTCCGCCAGCTCACGAAAGACCTCAACATGTCGAACGACTTTTTCATCCGCACGACGAGCGAGAAGCACAAAAAGTTCGTCCAGTGGATCTTCCAGCGCGCGCTCGACAACGGCGACATCTACCTTGGCACGTACGAAGGCTGGTACAACGTGCGCGAGGAGACGTTCGTGACGGAAACCGAGGCTGCGCAGACCGACTTCAAGGACCCCACGACTGGCGCGCCGTACAAGAAAATGCAGGAGAAGTCGTACTTCTTCAAGATGTCCAAGTACCAGGAACGCCTCGTGCAGCACTTCCACGACAACCCGGACTTTTTGCAGCCAGAGGTGCGCCGCCAGGAGATCTTGCGCCGTCTAGAGGAGCCCCTCATGGATCTCTCTGCCTCGCGCAACACGTTTTCGCATGGTGTCCCCCTTCCGAATGACCCGGAACACGTCATGTACGTGTGGTTCGACGCGCTGTCCAACTACGCGTCGGCGATCGACTATCCGGATGGAGAGAACGCCAAGTACTGGCCGGCGGATGTCCACATCATCGGCAAGGACATCACGTGGTTCCACACTGTCATCTGGCCGTGCATTTTGATGAGTGCCGGTATGCCGTTGCCGAAGCGCGTGTTTGCCCACGGCTTCGTGAACGCGAAGGACGGGACGAAGATGAGCAAGAGTATTGGTAACGTCGTGGACCCATACGACATGATCGGCAAGTACGGTCTCGACTCGTTCCGTTACTTCGTGGCGCGCTCGGCTCGCTACGGTCAGGACCTGCCGTTCTCCGAGGACGACATGATGAACATTCATAACGCTGAGCTGGCTGATACGCTTGGTAACCTCGTTCATCGCACGGTCAACATCTGTAAGAAGTATTCGAACGGTGTCGTGCCTGAAGCCTCCGCGGACAGCCCATTCGACATTTACACGCTGCTTCACGAATCCGAGATTGCCTACAAGGATTTCGCGATCCAGAACGCCTGTTTTGTGCTTGTGAACGCCCTCCGCGAGACCAACAAGTATCTGACCGACAAGGAACCGTGGCACATGAAAGAGAATGAGCCTCGCCTTGTGGTCGTGCGCACATGTCTTGAAGCCATATACGTGATTGCGCACTTTTTGAGCCCTCTCATGCCTGGCACGGCACAGAAAATTTTCGACAAGCTCGGCACCCAACCGATGCTCCTTACGCAACTGTCGCCGAACTACGATAATCTCAAGGCCGGAACAGAAGTGACAATCGGCGACATTCTCTTCAACAAGATGCTGACTGACGAGGAGATTAAGAAGCAGGAGGACGCCGCGTTGGCCAAGGCGGCCCCGAAGCCGGTGAAGGCAGAAAAGGCGGCAACGCCGCTGTTTGCTTCACTTGACATTCGTGTCGGTGTGATCACCAAGGCATGGGAGCATCCGGACTCGGACAAACTCTACTGTGAAGAGATCGATGTGGGCGAGGCTGAGCCTGTTCAAATCGGTTCAGGTCTTCGTGCGTTCTACTCTCTAGAGGAGATGCAGAACCGCAAGGTTTTGGTACTGTTGAATCTGAAGCCGGCTAAGCTTGGCGGCTTCAAGTCGCACGGTATGGTGCTTTGTGCGTCCAACGAAGCTCACGATCGTGTGGAGTTCGTTGAGCCACCAGCAGACGCGGTGGCCGGCGAACGTGTGTTCATTGACACGGAGAGCGGAGAGCCGCTGTCCGCGGCGCAGCTCAAGAAGCAGAAGGTGTGGGAGAAGGCGGCTGTGGACTTGCTCACGAATGCCGATGGAGTCGCCACTTACAAAGGCAACGTTATCAAGACCGCTGCAGGCGGTGTGTGTCGTGCGAAGTCACTCGTCAATGCCCACATCAGCTAGGGCGCCTGCCTTGACCCGCATCCAGTCCGGCAACTCAGAGTAGACATTGCATGGCGGTATTTGATTTCGAATGAACATGGATATCAACAATTGTCGTCATCGGAAATGTATTCTAGGAATGTTAGAGGGTTATTAGGATGTCGTTGTAGTACGAGTTGTGATACGTCGTAGTGGGTGAAAAGCAATATCGTGCTTAGTAGTTCTTCTCGCCGCGACGGCCCGCAGCCTTGACACTCTCGAGCTTGTTTGGGTTGACTTCGTCCCATTCGATACCAATTACGCGGCTGAGGAAACGGCTCTCTTCCTTCTGCGGTGTGTCGCCACGCTCCTTGAAGATACCGAAGCAAGTCTTGCACACCTTCTTCAGATCGCGCACCGCTGCTCCCTTGCGAACGCGGCCAGGAAAGCCCATTGGGAACTTGTACATCTCAACCATGAGACTGCTGCACTCGGAGCAGCACAGACGACCGCAGTGCGTGCAGTTGTTCTTGCGATGACCGAACTTGAACTTCTTGTGGCAAAGCATGCAGTCCGTTCGCTCCTTTTCAGTAATGTACGTAGGCGGGAAGTACATGTGGGAGATCAGGAAGCGGATCGACTTCTTGTCGAGCTTCTCGTAGATGCTCTTTCCTTCGGTATCTTCCACATCCATCTTAGCACCGGCGTGAACGAGGGCACCTGCAATGTGAAGGAGCCCACTACCAACAGCGGTGTGAATGACAGTCTGGCTGTCATGCATGTCGTTCGGGTTGGCGCCGAACTTGAGCAGCATTCGCGGAATGATGATACTGTCATCACGCGAAGTAATCACCGAGATAATCAACGGAGTAAGACGACGCGCATTCTTGACATTTGCACTCGCTCCGGACTCGAGCAGCAGGTGCACCATACCAGGCGTCTTCGTCGCGGCAAAGTGGAGTGCCGTGTTTCCCTTGTCGTCCTCGACGTTGATGAGCTCGTCAGCAGGCTCGTACTGCTCCAGAATATGCTTCACGAGCTGGACGCTGCCGCTCTTGACAGCAAGGTGCAGGCAGGTCTGGCCGTGGTTAGCTTCACGTTGGATGAGGCCGTCTGGGCCGTTGACCTTGATGTGCTGCATTACACTGCGCAAGTTTCCCTTGCTGCAGAGTTCGTGAAGCGTGCCGATCGGTTGGCTTTTCATCATTGGCTCCGCACCACCGTCCATGGTGAGTCGCACCGACTCACGGGGAACGTCTGGTTTGTTGTGCGCCGACGGAGAGGCTACTGGTCGGCCCGGTCGGCCCATTTGCGATGGCTGCACGGCGTGGCCGAGTGGAGACGCGTCCTCGTCCGAGTCACGGAACTCTTGAACCTGCGGCACACCATCGACCGTTGCGATCATGACAGCCTTCGACTCTTCCGGAAGCATCGGGATGCCGTTTGTTTCCGTCGAAAAATCGCCGAGCATGGCCACACTCTGCGCATGCTGACGCTGGGGCTGTTCGCCTTCCAGCAATTCGGTACCACGCTCACCCGGCTGGGGGAGGTCGCTCAAGCCTTCGCGTGCAGCGTCAATATCCACGGTCCCACGCTCGCTCGGCTTGGGCAGATCAGCCAGGCGCTCGCGAGCCTCGTCAATGTCTTCTTCTTCGCTGCTCTTCCACGATTCGCGACCAGCAGAAGGGCGGTCGCTCAGACGTTCTTCCGCTGCCGCAGCCACGACTGGAGCCGCGGCCGTCTTCTGCGCTGCGGCCGTCGCCGTTGGCGCCGGCGACGGGGGCGACGGAGGAGGCGCTCGTGCTCCCGCGGCGACGGCGGCCGGTGCAGCTTGCTGTGTCGGCTGCTGAGGAGTCTTCGACTGTGCGGGGGGAACGACGGATCCCGAGCTCTGGCGGGTGGGTGCCGGTGGCGGCAAGTGGGAGACGTCCGACGGGCGCTGCTGGGACGCGACCGACATGCGACCGTGCTGCGCCGAAGGGCGAGTGCTCGTGTTGGAGTAGCCGCGCACGTTGCGCGAGGCGCGCGTGGACGCATTGGACGGACGCGAGCCTTGCGGGCTCGTGGGCACGTCGCTGGTGACGACGAACTGGCTCACTCGCGGCACCGCGGGCGGCGCCGAGACGCGGTCGAGGTCGGGCGAGACCTTCTTGAAGCGCAGCGTCGCGGGCAAGTCGCACTCCTGGAGGAACGCGACGACCTGGTCCAGGGTCCACTTGGTCGTGTCGCGCAGGTTGATCGAGAGCAGGATGTCGCCGGGGCCGACGTTCTTGATGCCGAAGGGGAAGCCCTTGCCGGTGACGCGGCTGACGACGACGCCGACGGCCTCGTTCTCGATGGGCGTGAGCGCCACGCCGAGGTCGCCGCCCTCCCAGATGAGCTGGTACTCGAGCATCTCGTCCGTGTCTTCATCGTGGACGGACTCGACGAAGCTGCCGACGAGGTCGGCGTACTCGGCCGCCTGTTCGTTGATCCAGGAGCTGTCGGCCATGGCGAGGGAGGAAGCGAGAGAGGGGGGAGGTCTCGTCGAGAAGGCGAGTTGGAGTCTGGCACACGCTTGCCTCCGATGAGAACCTTCTTGCGTGGATTCGTTCCAGACAGGGCGGACGCCCGAAATATTCCGCCACCAGTCGGAATCTATTTTGGATTCAGCCAATGGACGGTCTGCGTTTGCATTTTCCACCAATCCACGCGCGCCAAACGGGTTAGCTAATGAGCTGTGAGTGACCGATCGCGTCTGGCGGATGGCGTGTCACACTCGCGAGTGGAGTAGGGAGCGCATTGACCGGAGTGGGCTCGTCGCACGAAGAGACGGCGAGCCTGGACGGAGGGTCCTCGCCACAGGCGACGCGCGACCCCGGAGCCTGTAAATAGACGCCCCGTGGAACGTCGCCCTCTGCGAATGCGTCAACGTCGCTGACGCCACGAGCGACCCACGCCAGCAGCTTCCGCGGTCACCGGCTGGCGGGGGCTGACAATCCAGGTGATCCACGGGCCTCTCCGCGCCGCGGCTCGAGAGATTGGAGAGAGAATGGCGCAGCTGCGCCATGATCCTCGCGCCGCATGCGGCGTGCGCGACGACGAGGATACAAGCCCCACCAGACCATCTCAGCGAGTCGTTGGCTCGTCACACCTGGAGTGTCGCGACGTCGACACGCGCTTCAACTGACCAGATCCGTTGTTTTGGGGGGAAAATACGACCTGTTATCCTGATTAGGACAGTATATCGTGTTTTGGTCGACGGAATATCCAGATTAGACCTTCCCCAGACTTGAACGTCTCCTCTCTGAGCGCGCCAACGGGGGACAACCGCGCGGCGCCCGATGCTCGACATCCTCTCGTCGCCGCTGCGCGGCTACATCGCGCAGACGCTGCAGTTCTACCTGAGCAAGTACATCGAGGGCATCCAGCTCGAAGGGCTCGGGCTGTTCGGCGGCGATCTCGTGCTCAACGACCTCGAAATCAAGCGGCATGTGCTCGTGGTACGGTCGTCTTGTGGCTGAGAGGCCGATGGACGTCGTGGTTCTCATCGCCAACTGCTTGCGCATGGGTAGGAAAGCCTGGAGATTCCGTCGTCGTTCGACTTCTCGCGCGGTTTCATTCGCGTAGGTTCTTGGCCCTTCGCTGTCGCACTTGTCGACGACGTGATCGGTCTGAACTGTTGAACAGGAACTGCGTATCCACATCCCATGGACGCAACTTCTCTCGCAACCCATTGAAGTCAAGTTGTACACAGTCGAACTCATCCTCACGGCTCGGAATGGCGGCGACGAGTCGGCCTCGCGCCGTGCGAGCTGCTCCCGTTCGTTCGAGCCCCCACCATCCCGGTGAGAGCATCTCGAGATCGTCAAATCAGCTTCATTTCTGACATGTGCCTACTTGCTGAACTTAGCGATCCAACGCCGGCACCAGAGATGGAGGCTCCCAAGGCCGGGTGGCTGCGCGACACACTCCACAAGATCCTTGTCAACTTATCGGTGCAGGTATGCGCTCTAGGATGGTTTTCTTTGCTGAAGACGCTTCTCGGACAAATGGGCTCTTGACTGCACGTGTAGGTGAATAATCTTGTCCTCAAGTATGAGCAAGATGACATTGTCCTCTCCGTAGCGCTAGGGGTGCGATATTTGTGGGATACTTAAGAAATGACGCGCTGATGGTGGTTAGTGTTGTAGACCCTAGACTGCTATAGCGCAAACGACAAAAGAGGATGGATTCGCAGTTTCATTGACCCGCAAGGCCCATCGCAGGTTGTTTGTCGGGTAGGCCACTTCCTTGCGTGATAGTGGAGGGAGCGCAACCTCTAACGACTTCGGATTTCTTTACCAGGGCATCGACGCTCGAGATTTGACAATATTCCTGGATCGTTACACAAGCGATCGCGAAGTTAGCGATCTACAGCAGCCTGGTGCCATTCACCGCCGTGTCATAGGGTATGAGTTGCCGGTGCTAAGTCGATCCAACATATCAGTCCGTGGGCGCGTGACCCTGAAACCTGGGCTAGATCAAGACGATACTATCGCGACGAGTGCCAAGAATCGCACACATGCGATATTCGCCCACATGCCGTCGAAAGCTAGTGACCCTTTTTTCCAGTATTCTTGCAATCGGTCTTCCCTAGTCCCGACGACTGAAATTGATGTTTTCGTCGGTGAGTTGGCTTTTTCTCTAAGCGATCGACAGCTGTTGATGCTCGGGGAGCTGTTCAACCGAACAATGCGTCGCAACTCGAAGCGAGGACAGCAGGAGAATGTGGAATCAGTCCACCATGTTCAGTCATCGATAAGTGATAAGGAGATTATCTCCGAAGCTGAAAGTGAGAACATTCAACAACGCGAGACCATCGCAACTGACGCATCTGCTGCTCCTTCGACTCCCTTGAGTGAGACAAAAAAACGATCATGGATGTCTTGGGCAATCGAGACACTTGGGGGTCCTCAGGATGATGAAGACGACGAATTAATCTCAGAGATTCTTGCAGAGACAAAGGAAGCTTTGCGTCGAAGCAGTGAAGCGAAGAAGTTTGCGGAGTTAGCGTCATCGAGAACCGCAGCTTCAGTTCCTCCAGTTCAGCATTACAAACCAGTACCGCGTGTTATCTGTTGCAGAGTGTGCATCAATTCGACAATTTTGACTCTACGAAGGCACGAAGAGAATGCGACTGAGACGATTGATAGCTCGGTTGATACTGATGAAGCGCAAGCAGAAGATGAAATGGTACCCGTGGCTAACATTGGTCTCGTCAAGGTGTCTTCTCGACTCAGTGCGAAACCAAAGCAGTCCAGGCCAGCTGCAGAGGTCTGCTCACTGACACTGACTTACTCTGCGATGGAGACGATTTTGATCCGGTTTGGTGAGAAAGACATGCCCGACTCGGTCACAGATCTCGTCTTTGAGGTGGAGCGCGTTAAGATGGCCTATCTACGTGATGTAAACCAGAGCTGCACGAAGCCAATGGTGGTTTGGGGGAGAGTCCTGGAGAGTGAGCAGAGGGATGGCTCCTCCGCGATCCCTTTCAGCAATTGCGTTACGCATCCTTACTTTGTGTCTTCGTTTTTCGGGGAGGATGCTCGTCAGCATGGCCAGCGAGAGTCTCGGAGTTTTGAGATTGTCAAACTAAGCCAAGACCTAGATATTCCGGTGTGGAAAACAGTGGAACGCCGGAAGTCTTCGCACCTACTCTCTGCTGCAATGGAAACGACGGCACCATGCTCCTGCACGGTTTCCAGAGGAGGCAGCCCATGCGTTCCGCTTCCTCGGCTGTTAGCTGTTACCAGGACGGCAGTATCTACAATTGGCATTCATGAACGAAGTCTGGATCACATAGCCGTGCGAACTGCACTTCAAAATGCATGGGATACCCATTGCCATAATGTCCAAGTAGACCTAGTCAATTTGGAAGATGACCTTCGTGAAGGGTGCGAGGCCTATCAACTCCTTCGAGATCCTGACATCTCAGCCGTGATGAATTTGAACCAGTTTCTTGCACCGTCGTTGTTCCGAATTCTGGCTCGGCATTGTCTCCACAGTTGCTATCTCGTCAATGGAAACGGCGTACTCGAAATGGAATCGGACCTCGATGTACGCTCTCGAAGTGTTCATTCAGCGGTTCGTTTGCGGTATGTGAATGCTGGCCAAGCCAGTGGGAAAGATTCCGTCTCATCAGAATTTCCGCACGAACTCGATCGTCCATTGCTCCTATCGAACGCCACCCAACCTCGAAGCATTATCGATACCTCGATAGGACCTGTGGTCATCTCCATTGAGCCAAATCATCTTGAAGAAATTGTCGATCTGTTAAATTGTGCCTTGGTCAAAAACCGTCGTTCCGATGAAGACAACACTGAGGATCACAGCGAAGACACAACAAGAACCGTTTCGAGCTCTGGTGGAACTACGATTGAAGTTTACAACCTTGTCACGTTGCACTCTGTATTTGCGTCGATTTCAACAAGACAAAGCAACCATCCGGGTTACGTTTGCGTTTCATTTCGCGATTTTTGTTGGGATACATCCAAAGAAGCGAACAGGACCAAGGGTTTTTCGAAAATGAGGTTGTTCTTGGGGCGTGGCGCGGTGTACGTCCCTCCCGGCTCAGGTGAGATGGTTGAGAATCAGCTGCCTCCTCCAGTTATTGAGCTCTTGGCTGCGTCGTGGTCGTCGACGGGAAACGAGTGCTACATGGAGTCGTCGAGTACTCTCAGGATTGGGAGAGCATCAGCTGAGGTTGAATGGACAAGCATCTGGCTTATTCTGACGGTTGTTGACAGCGTGTGCGCGGCAGCGCACTGGCGAACCTTCGGCCTCCAGAGGGCATCGCTTACTGACCGAACACAACGGAAAACGATTTGTGTGGATTTTTGTTCTTGGCGGCTGCACGTAGCTACAAGAATGCCGCAGGATGGATCAGTTGATCGTGTTATCGAGGCAATCCTTGGATTTAGTGCACTATACTGCATATCCCCTCATCGCGGATCGCAACTAATTCTGCAGATGGGTTCAATGCCGTTTGCAGATATCAGCTCTAGTCAAATGACAGCAATGGTGACGTTGAGAATACATGAGAGCAAGTCAAGGCAACATGGCTTCGTGGATTGTCAAGGCACGATAGCCCAACTTAAGGCGTCACTCCACCATGCTCTCCCTTGCGTCGAGGATGCGCACAGCTTCTTCAACTCATTAAGTGATCGTCTCCCTCTTGAGAGGGAACCTCGAGCCACACCAGGTGAAAGCGACAAAAGGGTTAAGTATTGGAATGCTGCTATCAATGTACGATGCGAGGGCGCGATCATCCAGATTACACCAGCCCTTGAAGTTTCGATAGCTCCCGTGGAGGTCGCGACGGACCCTGCATCCCGCAGCTATCGACAGTCGGCAGTCCAACCAGGCGGGAGTTCGAAGATAACTGTCGCGTGCACGAAGATTGCTCTCAAAAACCACTGGAAGGCTTCCGTGAAGACAGGAAATGACCAAGATGATGAAGGGGTTGTGGATTTGGGTGGATTATCTCTTTCCGTTCTCTACAGCCAAGATATTGTCTCGTCATATGATCGCACAACGATCGATGTGTCGGCTCGATGGAACCAGATTTGTATAAATCTTGATCAGCTCACAGTAAGCTCTTCCCTCTCTGTTTCTTCCACGATATGACCTCACCGTTTTGGACTTTTCTGTCTAGTTGCGTCATTTAACTCGCTTTGTTGCTGCCCTGCCACGGAATGAGCGAAACGAAACAAGACGTTCCAATATCCTCACTCAGCAGCCCCCCAAAAAATTGACTCATCGGAGTGTCGTTGTCGGCATTCAAGTCAACGATCTTCATATAGCAACTGTGTCTGAAGTCTTGTGGTCGACAAGAGAATCGCAAGACCGAGTTACAGTTCAGCCCTCGCTGCAGGCACGAGGGATTGCATTCGCGTTTCGAAATGCGACGTTCCGACCGAGGAGTGACTTCACTGAGCTCACTGGCGAAAACTTTACGGACTTGCAGATGTCTGTCACAAGTGTTGAAGCTGTCGAAGAGCACAAAATTCGGAACTGGTGCACGAAGGCTCAGCGAGGTAGTTACCGGTTTGGTACGCTTGGGCGACTCTCAGACCGCGACTTTTTCGACATCCTGTTGTGCCTCAACTCTCGAGATTTGGTGCGCGTTGCAAACGCACTTGAATTGGGAGCGCTAGCTACGACGACAGCTGATAATTCGGCGATGGCCACGTGGCAAGTTGTTAATTCTATTGCACGAGTATTTCGTGCTTGGTCAAGTGTATTCGCACATTTGGTCGAGAAACCGTTGACAAGATTGGTTCGCTCAATTCCATTGATGACGACCGCACCAAGTTCTCAGACGCTCGGACTGAGCAGCAGTACGATTTTGTCCCTGTACTACCGAAGCTACGGCGAAGTGAGAGGTTCGCTTAAGACAATCTTGGCGGCTTCTCTGGAAGATGTTGATATTACTCTGAGCCCGACTACGTTGTCATCGCTTGCTTCTCTGCTCAGCTGTGAACAAAACGTGGAAAGCAATTCCAGTCCTCAACGCAATCACAACTTCACGCACACACGAGCCAACAGCGAAGAGTTGATTGACCCTCGTATTGCCAGTAAAGAACATCCGGAAGTGCTCGTATCGATGGTCTCTGGGAGGCTTCGTATCATGCTTCCAGATTATGATTGGATATTGGCTGTGAATGAGGCGAGGACTTCACTTCCTCCATGTGCAACGTTTATTCTTGATCATGCCACGGTATCCAGCTCAACATGGCAGGAAATCAGTGTCGAGGGACTGGGATATCCGCCCTTTAACGCAGCTCTCCTCCCTCGACGTTTATCGAAGCCACTTCAATTGCGCCGCATTACAAGCGATGCACCAGCTGACCAAAGTCCAAGTAGACTCACTGTTCGCCTAGGTAACCTGTCGGGTGCGATGTTGAAGTGGACTAATCTCGACTCGTCTGATAACAGCCCAATCAGCAAGTATCTGCGTTGTCGCAATCACACACTCATTGGCGTCGAGGCTGAGGCGTTCCTCCACCCATTTTCTGTCACAATTGTCCAAGATATATGTAATGCGTCCAGGTCGATGAATGTTGGAGTCACAAAAATTCGTGCTGAGTTGTCGAAGACAATATTCGATTATGTCGTGTCAAGTGGAGATGATATTTACAAGGGATTGAAGGTATTGGTTGAATCAGTTCCCAAGAAGGGTGATCATCTGGTGTCAAGAGATGAACACTCGGCACCAATTACCCACAAAGATAGACTGGAAGTGGAGATATCTTGGGACGGGCTCGATTTTGTTGCGACACAAGATTCATCATCATTTCACGTGCGGGTTGGATCTTTCACTGTTCAGCAACATGGTATGGATGAGGGGGGACGATCGGGTACGTTCGCATTACAAAACATTGTAATAGCTCGAAGAGAGTTAAAAGGATTATCATCAACAAGTGAGCAACTCGTCTTCGGTCCAAACAGCGACCCTATCGCGTGGCAATTGGATGTTGATAATGCGCCCCATATCATGATCTCTGGTCGGTGGTCTGCTCCAGGGACAGGGACAATTGGCGCGGATTCAGCCCTGTTCATTGACGTCCAAGGAATTCAATGTCATGTTTCTCGTATATTCCTCGACGAGATTCTGGCCTATGCCGAAGTCAAGCGAAATAAACCCTTTGCACACTCAGTATCTCGCACAAAGCCACCGAGAGAGCGCAAGCCACGTTATCCCAGCGGGCCAGTTTTGTCAAGATTATTGGGGATCAAGCTCCTTTTGGGACCTAGTATGGCATCGCTTTGGATCCAAGATGCTCACTCTCAACTTGCTACTGCGGTTTGGGTCGAGGTTGATCAAGTTTTTGCCAGCATTGAAATTGGAAATCATGAAGATCCGGCAAAGTTACCGCACCCCTCAAGTAAACTAAATCGTTTTGCCCTCGTTCAAGCTGATCAAATGACAGCGACCATCGACAAGATTGCCCTGCGGACATCAATGGCTTACTCGCCCCTCATTGTGAAATTCAGGACAGACTCGCTGAGCGCAATCCCTGGGCAAGTTCAGAGCTCGTGGGGCGTTTTCACGAAAGTGCTATCTCATACGTCTGCACAGACAACTCTCCTCCAGGAATGTTCAGTCCGGATAACTGCAAACCGTGGAATGGTTCTCGAGCTAATGGGAACTGGCTCCTTCATATCAACCCCGTTATCTTCAATTGCTCTCTCTGTGGACTCTTCGCCGTTGCATTTCAAGCTCTCTGCGTCATCGTTGGCTTCGTTGGTCAAGTTTGTCGATTGTTTTAAGAGCTCCAGCGTAGCTTCAACAACGCACTCGCCGCGATCTGTGATCAGCCAGATTTACGAGAAAAACATCTTGTTCCTTTCATCTGAATCAAGCGAAAACGATTTTGCTGTGCTAAGTCACAGAACGGCACGGTCTTCGTTGCCTCCGGCCCCCGGCGATATTGTATTCTCAGAAGTTCTCCTGATTGAGACAGCGACAGCACCAACCGCCGATACAGCGATCAACCAAATCCATGTAGACATTTGGATTGACTTCGAACCGTCACATACCCACGTCGCTGATGAAGACGAAGTAGGCGTTCCTCCGTATGATGAAACGGCAGAAGTACTACGCTGGGTTGAACTGGTCAATGAGCCTTGGAATCCAATTGAAAGTGGAAGCGTTGACGATATACCCACCCCGCCAACGGCACTTCCAGACACACAAACCATTAGCTGGATGAGCATGAAATGGTGTTATCATCTTCCTCGCAAAGTGACTGAGATCGAAATGCATCCGGTCCCCCTTCCACCTACTGGAGCTCCAACCAACTGGCCAGTTTGGTTCTGGATGGATGATTCAACTCCTGAGGACCCTGGCCGATATGCGCGACTGTGTGATATCTTCTGTGAACTCCGTGCTTGGGACTCCTTGAGCAAACGCTACGTCGGGGTTGCAGAATTCTACGTCCCGTGGGAAGCAGATGATCGAAATGTGCGTCCTGATCGTCTTGAGGCAAAAGGGAGCTTTGGCGATCTAATGAGTGCGCTTTTTGAGTCGAAAACCAAAGACGAAGATCGAGCGAAGTTTGACCGTGTCATGGAGGTGACATGTAGTCGCCGTATTCTGAGACTTCACGACGTGTGTGCGTCGAATAAGTGGGAACTTCGGTGGCGGAGCCCGCTTTCCGGAGAGCAAGACAAACAGCGTCGTATCCACGTGAGTGCGCTTCTTGCTGCTTCATTGAGTGTCCGCTCGGAGCTAGTGGAAGCGTCAGTTCAGCGCGTGAGCGTCCAGCTGTCGATGCCATTAATTTCCGTCGCTATTGCATACGTTCAAGGAACTGATGATGTGTCTCACGATGTTATTTCCGCCGACCTCAGTGACACTCAAGTGTCATTTGTATCGTATGCTGGAGACGGAGGGAGTCAACTAGTGTTCGACTCGGCTCTTCAAATTGCTTTCGACAACTTCGCTCAGCTACTCACAGTTCCGATAGTTCGTCGAATCGACCTTCACGGTCTTGTGGAACGGAAGGACCGAACTGGGACCCTTGTGTCACTAAGACTTGGTGACGCGCATATCTACTTGCCTCAGTCCGCTATTCTCCTGCTTGCCAGCCTGCCTGATATTCTCAAAATTGAAGACTCGCACTTATCGAAGAACCCTGTTGGTTGCTCATCGTTGCCAATTCTACGTGTCCAGTTTGTGAACTCAACTGGGCGAGACGTCTGGTACCGACAAATTGGTACCTCGGAATGTTTCCGACTGCGTCCAGGAGAGTGCGATTCATACAGTTGGGCTACTCTCGATGGAGACCCATGGTATGATGGCGTTCAGTTTGCTATTGATGGAGCATTTAGTGAGGCACCCCAACAGTTAGCTTGGTGTGACCCATGTCGCATTCGCGATCAAGTAACAACAGGGCGATACTTCCCAGGTGATGGGTTTCTTTGGGTCCAAGTGAAGCGTTCTCGGACATTAATTTTGGTGTATCTGCGCGGTGCCGTCAACATTGTAAATTTGATGGACGATCATATGCATGTTGAAGTTGAACAAAGTGCTAAAGAGGCGCGTCCCATGCAGTGCCAGCCGGCTCATAATCAGCAGAGCTTACTGAATAATCTGTTTGGGAACGAACGACGGAACTTCAAGCTCCCCCATAGCAGATTTGATCAAGATCTGCCGCGAGTAGGCATCATGACCGATGCGTTCTCTTCTATGAGACTCACTGTAACCAAGTCTTTTTCTGACAAAGAAGATGAGATTTTGACTAGCGCTCCAATAAAAATCCTCAGCGAGTTGCGAGAGTTTGACCCAGTGACTGATGAAGACGCGGATCAGGTTCAGCTCTCTGGATTGCGAACGATAGTGCAACTTGAGTCTACCGTCGCTTCCGGCTGCCCACCATCCAAGGCGTTGTTTCTGGTGGTGGAGGCTTTGCGATCCATCCAGCCAGCAACCTTGCCGAATGATTTCTACGATGGGAAGATCACCAAGCGCTATACTTGGACTGACATTTTTGTACTCCCGAGCGTTCACGTCATTAACAGGTGCGATGTACGACTCGATATCAGACTGTGCGCAAAGGTAAGCGCTATCAGGGTATGGCGATGCAACCTCGGCTTAAAGTAGATTAATGTGCCACGTCGATGGTAGGGCGGACGGGTGGAAGAAGTTTGTCTCAACGCACAAGGGAATGCCTTCTGCTCGTCCCTCGATCCGCGGGATATTTGTTCCGTGATCCTACGCGAAGAATTGCGTGAGGTATCTTCTGACGTGGAGAGCATTACTGCGCGAACAACATATCGGCTTGGATCTGTGTGTATGGAGGTTATTGCTCCGTCCGCAACATGCCCTCTATTTCGAATCGTGTTTCACAAGGAGGTGGTTATCATCAACAACACACGTGCGTGGCTGCAACTTCGGTTAAGGAATCTGCACTCCTTCGATATTGCTGGTGCCGAAAAGTCGCAACCAACATGCCTTGGTGTTAACCCAGAAGGTTACGCGACTGCAGCTATTGGTGATTTGGACGCCACTCAAAACAGTCCGGCCACCTTTCTTGGAGTAGCAATGAAGGTGAACAATCCAGACAACTGCGAAGAGAACGAATTTTCCCAAGAGGTCGTGCTGAACTTGAAGTCAAGCGATCGGTCTGTTGTATGTTGTCAGGTAGAACTCGAGCGAAGCGAAAACAACGACACGGAATCCTTTCGACCCTTCGTCGTGTCGACGGGCCTATCGGCAAATGGAGGGATCCAAGTCACAATTTCCGCGCTCGTGACAGTCCACAACAATACGGTAGGATACTTGAGAAGGTCGATATTCATCGCTACTCTCTAACGGTTCACGAGTTCCCATGATTAGGGGTTGGCGTTGAAAGTGTCTTCGGGACCCTTGCATGCGAATTCTTCGGGGGATATAGTCGCCGCTGACACATCATGGGAAGCACCTATCCGGCAGGCTACCTCTCTAGACAAGATCCGAACAGCACAGGGAGTCACCTCCTGGCTCTCGTCCGCGTTCGGATTGGGTGGCAAAGGTCGAACGAGTTCTTTCGCATTTGGCGCCTCTGGGAACCAATCTTCGACAACATGCGCATTCCAAGTTACCATGACTGCGAATCGGGACGCGGAAGGTGGTTACGAGTGGAGTGACGAGGTATCAGTTCGAATACCAGAGGTCGCAGTGCTTGCAAAGTCATCACAATCAACCCTCAAATCGTTTGGATATTCACCCCCTGCATCTACACTCATTCGTCATCGGCGTCTCATTAGACATTCTGGCATGCGGCACGTCATGCTAACGCTGACAATCTCTCAGCTTGAGGACATGACGACGCATGTACTGATTTTCATGGATCGTCAAGCTTTTGTAGCAATCGAGAACCTGTGGTCATATCCGATTGCTATCAGGGCTATTTCACCACAACCCATGACGCCAGATGCAATAGCAGGACAGTACTATATGGAGTACGATTGGTGTGTGCAGAGTCGTCGCAACCTACCAAAACAGTCAAGATCACAAGAGGCTCCTGTTTCGCTGGAAACCTGGCTTTTAGAATCAACAAAGGCCAACGTAAACGAGCAACACCAATATGATTCGAACGGGCACCAGGGACAGCCTGTGAAGTTCCAGCTTGGCCTCCCAGGATTCGGTTGGTCGAATGTACTTTGGCAGATTCCAGGGATTCAGTTCGCACGTTTCACCGCGAAGACGACAATGCAATCGCCAGTCTTCTTGGTCGCGACGACAAAACGCGCAGGAACGTGGTTTATATCTATTTCGTGCCTTGATGATCCGACGAGAGAAGAGACCGCAACGAAGGAGTTACAAAAGTCGTCACTTGCAATGCAACCGAAAACGACCAGTCTGAACAAACGTTTCCAAATGGTCATATCGTCTGAAGTTCTACAAATTCATTGCTGTGATGAGCACAATGTCATCATGCCCGAGAGTGGAGGTTCCAGCACTTTTGCCTACAAGGAGATAATGCGGTTGAGTCTACGTCACCCGAGTTTCTCCTTCATTTCTACGGCGGAAGCTCCCGAAACGCTACAAAACGAAGCTCGTCTGGGCTATTTAAATTTCGTCCGCAGCTACAATGTCCTTTACGTTGGGTTGTCCAAGATTGAGCTCGAACATTTCTTCGACTCATGCAATTTTCCAGTGATATTCACTATGAAGGACGTGAACTCTAGAGAAGAAGATCCCCAGGTTGTCTCGATCCTCTCAAGCGTTGCTGGTGTGCACAATAGGCATTCTTTTCTTCTGAGGAACCTGCTTTCGCGCGAAGTTGCAGAAAATTATTCACATGGATTGATGCTTCGAATTATCAACGTGGACCCCTTCGAGCGCGATCAAATTTTACCATATTACCACTCAGTGGAGGTTAAGATTGCCCCCGCCATAGCTCAGGTGTGTACATATTTTCGGATCTCTAAGAGGCTCACGTTTTTGACCTGTCGTGTCTTTGGTTGATTTCAGATTGACGACGAAATTTTGACACATCTCCACAACTTCAGTAGACCTATCTTCGACGGACTGGCTTCAACAACAGGGCATGCCCAGACAACGTATAGTCAAGTCGACGATACCTGGCGAACTGGATGTCTTAGTAGGATACGTCTGACCTCGCAGCGCCGTGTGTTCGTTGAACACTTGGTGATCAGTGAATTGGAAATTACTGTCACGGCAAGGATGTCGATCCCAGTACTCAACAGTCTTGATGGCACACCACTCCGTTTCAGTGCGCAACGAATGAAAGGTGTATTCGCGTTCCCAGACCAACTGATGAAAGATCTCGCTGCCGAGTATGTCGCAGATATTGTTGTGCGCTCCCCGCTTTTGCTGATGTCGCTCAATATCATCGGCAACCCCGCGTACGTGTAACCCGCAGTGATTCGTTAGCGGTACGCTATGCAAACTTAAATTATGTGTTCTGCCTTCTAGGGGTTTTCTTCGAAGCTTGGGCACAGGAATCAAAGACCTGTTCGAGATTCCTATCACGGCTGCTGGTCGTGACGGCTTCAATCCCTGGGCTCTTACTCGTGGTGTATTCGGAGGCGTTGCATCTCTTCTTGGCCATACAACTGCGGCGGCTCTGTCGTCGTTATCTGGTCTCAGTTATTCCATATCACGAACAGTTGACCACCTTATTCTAACCCCCGAGCAACTCAGACGGCGACACTACGTTCGACCAACCCGCGTTTCTTCTGGGATCACTGGTGGACTTGGATCTCTTGGCTCCAGTGTTGTTGGAGCCGCAACTGGGGTTGTTAGCACCCCGATCGCGCTGTACAAGGAGAAGCGCCAGCAAGGTCTTCGCGCCGGTGTAAGTGACGTTGTTGGCGGTGTTGGTATGGGGCTCGTCGGAATTGTTGCGCGGCCTATGGGCGGGCTCGCATCGCTGCTAGCGATGACATCGGAAGGCATTTTGAACGGGACGGGTATGGGCGAGCAATTGCCAGGAACCGAAGAAGATGTTGATGCTTCCAGACACGTCATCTTTGAAGCATGGCCCAATGATGAATTACGCGCTAAGCTCAAGATCCTGAGGGACCCATCAGTTCGCGAGCTGGTACTTGTCCATGGTGCGTGGGTGGATCCTTCCGCCGATTTACTGGTCGGATCCGTGGAGAGGCTTCGCGCTTTAGCACCAGCTGAGATGCAAGATGATCGCGTGCGTGATCTCTTTGCCGAACACGATTTCTCGCATGCCGTGGTCGTAGTGACGATCATTTGTACCAAGTTTGCCCTCATTGTGGTCGGGATCCCTGCATTGGAGCCTGAGCCTACACCAAGCGGGAATCAAATAATTGCCACGACGCCGATCGTCGACGTCCACACGATAGAAGAGAATCTGAGAGAGCCCGCGAGACTGGACATTGGCGTCCGCTCCAACAGCGGGACCGCATGGTACCAGTTCCGAATCATACCCACTCAGCGACGCCGTCTCAGCAATACATTGAGGCGATGGGTAGATGAGGCCCATGGCCGTGGATCCCCAGCACCATGATATTAATCCCAGTCCAAGTGTTAGTGAGATGAATCGCGCAAGTTGTTAGCAACTACCTCCATATTGGTCTCACACCACTTCATAACATATCATAGAACTGCAAGAAAAAACTAGACAACTCCGGCGGTCGCGCCCCAGTAGTACTTGTTGCCGGCCGCCTTGGTCTTGAGGTAGCAGGCCACGCGGGTCGGCTCAACCGCGTGCGTGAAGGCCTGGCAGCCCTTGGTCGCGCGACACTTCTCGCAGCACTCGTCCACGTTGAGCCCAAGCTCCGTACGCAGGTCGTTACCGTAGAAGTCGACGTTGAGCGAGAGCGCGCACTTGGTCTGCTTGGGGTTGAGCACCGTGGACGACACAGCGCCGACCTTGGGCTGCTTCTTGCCCGTGCCCGTCTTGAGGTAGCAGGCCGACTTGCCGTTCGAGTTGTAGTTGACGAACGTGTAGGCCTTGCATCCGTACGTCTGAGCGCAGCGGTCGCAGCACTCCCATGGCAAGATGGACTCGATGGTCTTGATGTCGTCACCGTAGTAGTCCACGCCCACCTCCTGGGCCGCGCATTGCTGTGGTGCCGGACGACACTGGTAGTACGACGGGTTCCACGGCTGGCAGTACTCACCCGAAGGACAGCAGCTCACGCCGGCCTTGTCGCTACCACACTGACCACCCGAGGGCACCGAGCACACTGGCGCGCTGACGACAGCCGAGACGGCCCCCACGAGGGGCTGCTTCTTGCCCGTCCCGCTCTTGAGGTAGCAGCGAGGCTTGCCGTCGGCGTTGAAGTTGACGAACGTGTAGGCCTTGCAGCCCTTGGTCTCGCGACACTTGTCGCAACACTGCTCCGGTAGTAGCACCGAGACCGTCGAGATGTCGTCGCCGTAGAAGTCGACGCCCACTTCCTGTTGGCCACACTTGCCGGTGTCGATGCGACGGCACTGGTAGTAGTATGGGTTCCACGGCTGGCAGTACTCGCCCGACGGACACTTGAGCGGGCCTTCCTTGTCGCTGCCACACGGACCGCCGGACACGGGAGGCGCGGGCGTGGTGGGCGCAGGCGTCGTCGGCTTGGGGGTCGTCGGAGCAGGTGTGGTCGGCTTCGGTGTAGTCGGTGCCGGCGTGGTCGGTGCCGGTGTGGTTGACGCCGGCGTGGTGGGCTTGGGAGTAGTCGGTGCGGGCGTGGTTGGCGCTGGCGTAGTCGGCGCCGGTGTAGTTGGTTTGGGAGTCGTCGGCGCCGGCGTGGTAGGAGCTGGGGTGGTGACAATCGGGGTGGACGGGGTCGGAGTGGTAGGTGCCGGCGTGGTCACCGTCGGGGTAGGAGCTGGCGATGGCTTACCCGACGATGGCTCCGGCACTGGCGAAGGCTTGCCCGACGACGGCTCAGGAACCGGCGATGGCTTACCCGACGATGGCTCCGGCACTGGCGAAGGCTTGCCCGACGACGGCTCAGGAACCGGCGATGGCTTACCCGACGACGGCTCCGGCACTGGCGATGGCTTACCCGACGATGGCTCCGGCACTGGCGAAGGCTTGCCCGACGACGGCTCAGGAACCGGCGATGGCTTACCCGACGATGGCTCCGGCACTGGCGAAGGCTTGCCCGACGATGGCTCCGGCACTGGTGAAGGCTGGCTAGATGGTTTTGCTGACGTCGGTTCTGGAGTTTTTGGATGCTCCGTTGTCGGTGTCGGAGTTGTTGGTATCGCTGAAGTTGGTGCTGGTGTTGCTGGCGCCGGGGTTGCTGGCGGTGAGGGCGTTGGTGTTGGAGGCTCTTGAGTTGGTGGGTGTTGAGTTGTTGGAGTTGGTGTTGCCGGACCCTGGCTCGAACATACAATCGACTCCTTGACGAGCTGCTGTATCTCCGAGTACACAATTCCTGTTGACGAAACCTCGTACGAACGCGGTGTGCGTACGGGAATCCAGAGTTGATCTGGGTGATCTAGCACAGAGTCGTTGACCCACTCCCCACCGATGATCTCGTAGTTGGCATTCAGTTCGAGCACATACTCATACACTTTCGAACGCATAAACTCCGAGACTCGCCCTGTACCCACGAGCTCACCGTCAATGTAGGCCTCTTCGATCCAGTCAACTCGCGTCCGTATCTCGACGAGAAACTTCATCCTCGAGTTGAACGGATACGAGCTCACATACCAGTGGTTCCCCGCGTACTTGTTCGGATCGACAAAGCTTTGCTGGAGGACTTCGTACGACTTTACCGGCTGGTTCCACACCGCATCCGTGTTGTCGACGTCGATTGCGAAGCCATGCTGATACTTGCCAATCACATTCGTGAGTGCAATGTGAAAGAACCCAGGGCCAATGTCTCGCCGCGTTGGATCTAGATAGCGATCATACTCATCTACGCGAACGGGTGAGTTGGGGCCGTCGAAACGGGTCCCCGAGTACACTGTGGGAAGGTCTCCACCTTCGTAATACTGCGTGAGCAGTCCCTTGATGTCGTACGGGTAGAACGTTACTCCGTTCTTCGTGACCGGGCAGCGAGGCTCCTGCTCCATGATCGCAGCGGCTGCCCATGCGTGGCATATACCGTACCATGCAGGCATGCAGAAGCCCGTCGCGTGGCCGCGTCGCTTCCCGCACTCACTTCCCTCGGGACATTCAGACTTGTCGGAGCAGGTTGCTGAACTTTTGTATTGGTCGATACCGCTCGCCTTGGACACGGCGTCGGCGAGGACCTTGGCGTCCTTGCCGAACGCTGCTGCGTACTTCTCTACCGCACTTGGCTCGTTTTCGCCCTTCCAGCGGTTGTTGAGGCCGTCCACAAAACTCGCCCAGTAGTTGCCCGGCCACGGAATTTTGCTGAGAGATCCCGACTTGAACGAAGCATTAAGCACCTCGAGGTTGCGCTCCATCTTGGCCTCGAAGAACACCTCGAATCGTTGGATGTCTTCGTTCGTTGTCACCTCTTCGAGTTCGCGCGTACCGCCAGCAGACACGCGCCCCAGTTCTTCAAGGTCAGCTCCGTCGTTCTTGAGGATCGGGCGTGGCGCGTCAACCGCGAGCCTCCCACCATACGCTGGGTGTCGACGGTCGAGTACCACGAAATCACCCACAGGCGTCACTGGCAGCAGCTCGAGCGAGGCCCCTATGACCGAATGCAGAGTCCAGGCACTCGCGAGAGCCCCACAGACCGCGAGCTTGGACGGCGTCGAGACCATGCTGAGTGCTTGGACGAACTGATCGCTGCCCGAAGCTTGGCCTTTCGAGGCAAATGCCGGAATGACCTGCCGGCACCAGTGAGAGAGAGACGAGTGGGGACCTTTCCAGCAGCTCCTGCCGCTGTCGACGCGTCGTGGGCGGTCTCAGATTCATGTAGCGGGCAGTGCTCGTGGCTTTAGGCGACGGACCCGTGACTGGAGATTCGATCGTCGGTCACTGAATCCGAGCGCGAGATTCGAGGTCGATGCACGCTTCCATTCAGTCGAACCTGCTCAGTCAATCGAAGACCTTGCCGATGGACAGAGCCGGGCCATGTAGCACTCGGAGCTCTGCCATAGACAGGACGACACACGTGACTTGGACATAGGAAGTGGCGACCAAACCAATCTCAAAGAAAAGATACCAAAGCAAGAACCAAACTTTTGGAAGAATCTTCATTTTCCCTTGTTTGCTCTCTCCCTCGTGGCCCTTCGAATCGAGCAATCTCAGAGAGGCCTGGGTACACATACGCAAATTCAAAACTGATCTTCGGAGGATCTAACCCGAGGAAACCTAGTAGACGACACCGGAGGTCGCGCCCCAGTAGTACTTGTTGCCGGCCGCCTTGGTCTTGAGGTAGCAGGCCACGCGGGTCGGCTCAACCGCGTGCGTGAAGGCCTGGCAGCCCTTGGTCGCGCGACACTTCTCGCAGCACTCGTCCACGTTGAGCCCAAGCTCCGTACGCAGGTCGTTACCGTAGAAGTCGACGTTGAGCGAGAGCGCGCACTTGGTCTGCTTGGGGTTGAGCACCGTGGACGACACAGCGCCGACCTTGGGCTGCTTCTTGCCCGTGCCCGTCTTGAGGTAGCAGGCCGACTTGCCGTTCGAGTTGTAGTTGACGAACGTGTAGGCCTTGCATCCGTACGTCTGAGCGCAGCGGTCGCAGCACTCCCATGGCAAGATGGACTCGATGGTCTTGATGTCGTCACCGTAGTAGTCCACGCCCACCTCCTGGGCCGCGCATTGCTGTGGTGCCGGACGACACTGGTAGTACGACGGGTTCCACGGCTGGCAGTACTCACCCGAAGGACAGCAGCTCACGCCGGCCTTGTCGCTACCACACTGACCACCCGAGGGCACCGAGCACACTGGCGCGCTGACGACAGCCGAGACGGCCCCCACGAGGGGCTGCTTCTTGCCCGTCCCGCTCTTGAGGTAGCAGCGAGGCTTGCCGTCGGCGTTGAAGTTGACGAACGTGTAGGCCTTGCAGCCCTTGGTCTCGCGACACTTGTCGCAACACTGCTCCGGTAGTAGCACCGAGACCGTCGAGATGTCGTCGCCGTAGAAGTCGACGCCCACTTCCTGTTGGCCACACTTGCCGGTGTCGATGCGACGGCACTGGTAGTAGTATGGGTTCCACGGCTGGCAGTACTCGCCCGACGGACACTTGAGCGGGCCTTCCTTGTCGCTGCCACACGGACCGCCGGACACGGGAGGCGCGGGCGTGGTGGGCGCAGGCGTCGTCGGCTTGGGGGTCGTCGGAGCAGGTGTGGTCGGCTTCGGTGTAGTCGGTGCCGGCGTGGTCGGTGCCGGTGTGGTTGACGCCGGCGTGGTGGGCTTGGGAGTAGTCGGTGCGGGCGTGGTTGGCGCTGGCGTAGTCGGCGCCGGTGTAGTTGGTTTGGGAGTCGTCGGCGCCGGCGTGGTAGGAGCTGGGGTGGTGACAATCGGGGTGGACGGGGTCGGAGTGGTAGGTGCCGGCGTGGTCACCGTCGGGGTAGGAGCTGGCGATGGCTTACCCGACGATGGCTCCGGCACTGGCGAAGGCTTGCCCGACGACGGCTCAGGAACCGGCGATGGCTTACCCGACGATGGCTCCGGCACTGGCGAAGGCTTGCCCGACGACGGCTCAGGAACCGGCGATGGCTTACCCGACGACGGCTCCGGCACTGGCGAAGGCTTGCCCGACGACGGCTCAGGAACCGGCGATGGCTCACCCGACGATGGCTCCGGCACTGGCGAAGGCTTGCCCGACGATGGCTCCGGCACTGGCGAAGGCTTGCCCGACGACGGCTCAGGAACCGGCGATGGCTTACCCGACGACGGCTCCGGCACTGGCGAAGGCTTGCCCGACGACGGCTCAGGAACCGGCGATGGCTTACCCGACGATGGCTCCGGCACTGGCGAAGGCTTGCCCGACGATGGCTCAGGAACCGGCGATGGCTTACCCGACGATGGCTCCGGCACTGGCGAAGGCTTGCCCGACGACGGCTCAGGAACCGGCGATGGCTTACCCGACGATGGCTCCGGCACTGGCGAAGGCTTGCCCGACGACGGCTCAGGAACCGGCGATGGCTTACCCGACGACGGCTCCGGCACTGGCGAAGGCTTGCCCGACGACGGCTCAGGAACCGGCGATGGCTTACCCGACGATGGCTCCGGCACTGGCGAAGGCTTGCCCGACGATGGCTCCGGCACTGGCGAAGGCTTGCCCGACGACGGCTCAGGAACCGGCGATGGCTTACCCGACGACGGCTCCGGCACTGGCGAAGGCTTGCCCGACGACGGCTCAGGAACCGGCGATGGCTTACCCGACGATGGCTCCGGCACTGGCGAAGGCTTGCCCGACGATGGCTCCGGCACTGGCGAAGGCTTGCCCGACGACGGCTCAGGAACCGGCGATGGCTTACCCGACGATGGCTCCGGCACTGGCGAAGGCTTGCCCGACGACGGCTCAGGAACCGGCGATGGCTTACCCGACGATGGCTCCGGCACTGGCGAAGGCTTGCCCGACGATGGCTCCGGCACTGGCGAAGGCTTGCCCGACGACGGCTCCGGCACTGGCGAAGGCTTGCCCGACGATGGCTCCGGCACTGGCGATGGCTTACCCGACGATGGCTCCGGCACTGGCGAAGGCTTGCCCGACGATGGCTCCGGCACTGGCGAAGGCTTGCCCGACGACGGCTCAGGAACCGGCGATGGCTTACCCGACGATGGCTCCGGCACTGGCGAAGGCTTACCCGACGACGGCTCCGGCACTGGCGAAGGCTTGCCCGACGACGGCTCAGGAACCGGCGATGGCTTACCCGACGATGGCTCCGGCACTGGCGAAGGCTTGCCCGACGACGGCTCAGGAACCGGCGATGGCTTACCCGACGATGGCTCCGGCACTGGCGAAGGCTTGCCCGACGACGGCTCAGGAACCGGCGATGGCTTACCCGACGATGGCTCCGGCACTGGCGAAGGCTTACCCGACGACGGCTCCGGCACTGGCGAAGGCTTGCCCGACGACGGCTCAGGAACCGGCGATGGCTTACCCGACGATGGCTCCGGCACTGGCGAAGGCTTGCCCGACGACGGCTCAGGAACCGGCGATGGCTTACCCGACGATGGCTCCGGCACTGGCGAAGGCTTGCCCGACGATGGCTCCGGCACTGGCGAAGGCTTGCCCGACGACGGCTCCGGCACTGGCGAAGGCTTGCCCGACGATGGCTCCGGCACTGGCGAAGGCTTGCCCGACGATGGCTCCGGCACTGGCGAAGGCTTGCCCGACGACGGCTCAGGAACCGGCGATGGCTTACCCGACGATGGCTCCGGCACTGGCGAAGGCTTGCCGGATGGTTTTCCGGACGTGGGCTCAGGTGTTGTTGGTGCTGGTGTTGTTGGTGCTGGCGTAGTTGGAGCTGGCGTAGTTGGAGCTGGCGTAGTTGGAGCTGGCGTAGTTGGAGCTGGCGTAGTTGGAGCTGGCGTAGTTGGGGCCGGTGTGGTAGGAATCGGTGTCGTTGGTGCAGGCGTGGTTGGTACCGGCGTCGTAGGAGCTGGTGTCGGAGCTTCAGTTTTGCTTTGGCACGCAACCGACAGGTCAATCAATTCCTTGATATCCACATAGCGCAATCCATCAGAGGACACAGTGTCCGCATCGAAGCCACCCGTGGGCCACCACAGGAAGTCGGGGTGATCGTGGATCGACGAGCCCACCCATTCACCACCGATGATGTTTCCTTCCCAGTCGAGTTCGAGCAGATACTCGTAGTCCTTCGAGCGCGAGTATTGACCGATACGCTCCGGTGTGGCCAACTCTCCGTCGACATACGCTTCCTCGACCCAGGTGACTCGGGTCACCGTGTATACCAGCTTGCTTGCGAGACGGTTGAACTCGTAGGTGCGATCGGCGGGTGACATGACGACATCCTTCACGACGCCGTCGATGTTCTGCTGAAAGGTCCACGATTCGCGTTCCGACTGCTCAAGGATCTCGTACGAGAGGATCGGCTGGTTCCAGATTGCCTCGGTGTTGTCGTGCTCGATGATCATACCGCGACCGCGCGCTCCCATGATGTTCGTCAGAGCGATATGGAACAGACCGGGGCCAACATCGCGGCGCGTGTCGTCGTTGTAGCGATTGTAGCTGTCCGAGCCTGGCTTGTACTTCTCACCAGACGGACCCAGGTACCGAGCACCAACCTGCGTGGATCCGGCAATGTTCTCGTTGAAGAACTGCGAGATGAGGCCCTTGATATCGTACGGCTTGAAGAGAACGCCGTTCTTGGTCACAGGACAGCGCGGCTCCGGCTCGAGCAGGGCGGCAGTGGCCCACGCGTGGCAAATGCCGTACCAACCAGGCAGACAGAGACCGCTCGTCTCACCTCGACGCTTGGAGCAGACGACGCCAGTGTCGGCACCAGGGCACTGCGACGTCTCGGTACAGGTCTTGACACCTTGCTGGTTGCGGTAGAGGTCAACTCCACTCGAAGCAGAGACAGCGTCGGCGATCTTCTTGGCGTCCTTACCGTACGCGAGCGCGTATTTCTCAACTGGACTCAGCGTGTTAAGGCCATCCCAGCGGTTGTTGATGCTGTCGGCCGTGCTAGCCCAGTAGTTGCCAGGCCACGGCAGCGTGGGGCGCACAGCCTTGGGGTACTTCTCGAAGAGCGAGGACGCGACGACGTCGACCGAAGTCGACTCGTAGAACTGGAGAAAGTCGTCGATCTTGTTGACATCCGTGTAGTCGGCGTACTCGGAGGGGAAGCCCTCGAGCGCGCGATCACCCGAGCGGACCGAACCGCGCACGAGCTCGGTGTTGGGCACGCCGGCGACCTCTTCATGGCCGGTGAGCTCCTGGGGGGTCTTGATGATCGGGTCGACCACGAACTGGCCGTCGCCACCACCGAAGACCGGGTGGTGGCGGTTGATCTTAGTGCCGGGCTTGAGCGGCGACACGGGCAGCAGCTCGAAGGGCGCGGCCTGGACCGAGCTCAGCGAGCAGGCCGCGAGCGCGAAGGCGTAGGCCACGAGCACGGACGGCGTGGCGACCATGCTGGCGGCGGTCTCTTGCTACGAGAGCGAGAGGGTTCTTGTTCGAGTCGAGAGTATTCGGCGGAGCGGAGACCGACCGAATGGCAAATCGAAAAGTGGGCACCAGCGACCCAGAAGGCCCCGGCGATCAGAGGAGACCTCGGCCAGGCAAGCCTTGTTGATGGCAGACGTGGAACGCGAGGCTCCCACTCTGGACCTGACAGTGGCGGGTGAGTCACGAGCGCCATACAAAGCGCGAGTCAACGGGATGGTGATGACTTGTCGCCTGGCTCGGCTGGCGCCATCTGCTGCGAGTCCCGTTTGGAAAAGAACGCTCTGATGCGGGCAGTCGCCTCGTCGTCGTGGAAGGACAGTGACGTCGAGGGCTTGCTCCTGGCTCATTCCCGCGACGGAGATGGGCACGTCGCGATTGGTCTGTCACGGCGCCAGTCACGAGTGGGTGGCGAGACTGGACAGATGGGGCCATTCAACGGCGATCTAGTCAACGGCGAGTGTACTGAATTCCCAAAGATCCCCACCCCATGGATCACCACGATCGCCACGGGAGACGCGACTCTTCTGGGTGATGGCAGGCGGCGTCGCTGGGGGAATGGGAGAGCGAGACGACGGAGGCGTCTCCACGCAGACTGCGAAGAGTTCACACGGGTCGATGTCGACGATGGGCAGAGAAAGTCCCGAAGAGGTGGACCCTGCCTCGTTCTTCCGGCACATCAGGACTGACCTGATGTGGTGACAACTAAGAGACGCGTCAATTGAGTACCCTTTCAAAGTCGATATCAGGAAACAACGATCGGAGTGTGCACGATCCTTTGTAAACTAAATATATTTGTCCTTTGGGGACCATCGCCGAGTGTTCTGATCGTGGGGAAAGCGGCCAGCCTGGGTTGTTTCTAACTGCTCGTTCTCAGCTCGAGAGTCCAGATGCGGGCCATAGAAGGTGCTCTCGCGCCCACCATGTGTCACAAGTCAGGAATGGAAACGAATGAGGTCATCGGCTGACTCGTGTCCGTCGGATCCTTTCGGATCCGTCGCCAGTTCTCCAGCGATCGCAAACCTCACGGCGGCAACCTCGCTCGACGCAAATGCTTCTCGCTCGCTCGCTCGCCCGAGCGGATTCCTGCGTCTGCTTGGAGTGGCGTGCGCGCGCTCTCTCTGGTTGATCGCTTCCCGCAGAAATCCACCAGACACGACAACTGCAAGTTGGACAGCTGGAAGCGTCCACGTCACTCGCACGAAGCTTCAGTTGATAGTAAATCAGTATAGTGAATATGGGTCTACGACTGCATGTGGGCGGGTCCACTGAAAATGGGTTCTTGACTCTTTTCAACCCGGCCCACGGACTCCAATTTGGCGCCAACACCAACGTGCCGCCAAACGACCACGAGGAGCAGCCACGACCATGCTCTGGGTCGACAAGTACCGCCCGACGGCGCTCCACGAGCTCGATTACCATCCGGAGGTGACCACGCGCCTGAAGAACCTCGCGCGCTCGAATGATCTGCCCCATCTGCTGGTCTACGGGCCCTCCGGCGCCGGCAAGAAGACCCGCATCATGGCAATGCTGCGCGAGCTCTACGGCGACGGCGCGCTCAAAGTGCGGCTGGAGCACAAGTCCTTCACGGTGCGTGGCTGCCACACTGTGCTAGGTCGGTTTGGATGCAGGTTGTGAACAGCGCTTGTCCACTAGAACCCAGGACGCTCGACCAAGGTCGAGATCACGACGGTCGCCAGCAACTACCACATCGAGATGAACCCGTCCGACGTGGGCAACAACGACCGCCTTGTCGTGCAGGAAGTACTCAAGGAAATCGCGCAGTACCACTTGGCCGACACCAACTCCAAGCGTGGGTTCAAAGGTGAGGCGGGAAAGAGATCGTCGTGATGGCAGTCGATGAGCTGAACCGATGACTCCTCCGCGTAGTCGTGCTGCTCATGGAAGTTGACCGCCTCAGCAAAAACGCACAGCATGCTTTGCGTCGCACGATGGAGAAGTACACGGCGACGTGCCGTCTCGTCCTGTGTTGCAACAACCCATCCAAGGTCATCGATCCGTTGCGCAGTCGTTGCCTTGGCATTCGCATTGGCGCGCCGACGAGTGATGAAGTGAGGATGAATTCACACCGGCCACCATTGCTGGATTAGAAGTCTAACGTTATACTACCACAGATCTGCAACATTCTCCAGGGTGTGTGCAAGAAGGAAGGCCTCCAGTACTGCGCCCCACTTGGGCAAGACATTGCCCAAAAGAGCGAGCGGAACCTGCGCCGCGCGTTGCTGATGTTGGAGGCATGCCGCGTTCAGAGCTATCCGTTCACTCCAGAACAGCAGGTTCAGCTGCCTGCTTGGGAGGAGTACGTCTGCTCGCTCGCAAAGGTTATTCTCCAAGAACAATCTCCCGCAGGGTAAGCCCTCGTCTCTCCTAGGCCCACGACACGATGCGGATACTAACCCACTACACTATATCTAGCATCCTGAAAGCACGCGAGATGATCTACGAGTTGCTCGCCAATTGCATTCCATCGGAGGTTATTCTCCGGGTAAGCGCTCATGTCTCCTCGTTTCTGTATCTTTATCTGAATCGTGTTCATGACGTAGGTTTTGTGCCGTGAGCTCATGAGCCGCCTGGACGATGACTTGAAACACGAGCTGGTTCATTGGGCCGCGTTCTATGAGCACCGCATGCAGCGTGGGTCCAAGGACATCTTCCACTTCGAGGCCTTCGTCGCCAAGTTCATGACGCTCTACAAGAAGTTCCTACTCGAGCTATACATGTAAAAAATGAAATTCGACGATCTCCACTGGTATTATCAGAAACGAGTCATGCTCACTATCGTGATAAGTTGTTCTTCGAAAGGAGTGTCGATTGGCCATAATTGGCGCTCGCGAAGCTCAATGGCATCCTCGCGGTCATCTTGGCGACTTGACCTCGTCGCGCAGCTCCAGCTCTTCCGCGAGTGCCTCCCAGCCCATGAGAACGACGCGCTCGCCAGCGCACTGCTCCCTGCCGACGCTCTGGCCGATTTCAAGCTGTTGCGGAACGGCGACGGAGCCTTGCGGAGCGCGACAGACTCGCATTTGGACAGGTTCGTTGGTCGCGAACTGCAGTGAACGCTTCGGACGTGACGCCTCTCGCCAAACAGATACAAACGCTGGAAGCTCGGCGATGCCAAGATCGAAGAGCTGACATCGGTGCGAACAGATGCGGGCGCTGACGAAGAGGTTGGGCCTTCCGCGCCGGTTAGTGAGGCGCTTGTCGCAGTCCGAGGACGCGTGGGCGATTTAAGCTTCTTCGCACGCGGCAAGCGTGGCGTGCTCTTCGCAGCGACGTTGCGGTCGTCCGGAGCTAGTGTCGTGGTCAAGTTCGCAGGCGATCCACGCGCCTCGACGAGCTCCACTGCCGCTGGATGCTGGGTCGAGACCGAGGCCAAGTGGATTCGCATTATGAATCGTGTCGGGATCGGTGCTCAGCTGGAGAGCTTTGGCACCGGGTGGCTCATTTGTGAGCGACTGGAAGGTCAGAATATCGTCGAGTTCCTGTCCACGACTGCGACTCCCGCAACCGCGCGATGGGTTTTGAAGGAGATTTTACTGCAGGTGAGCACTGGCGACCCGCTTCTTGCTGTCGTCGTGTGCCTAACTAGACGGCGTCGATCTAGTGCTTCACGATGGACATGATGGGCATCAATAAAGAAGAGATGACCCATCCGACGCGGCATATCATCATCCACTGTGGCAGAGGCATCGGCTCGTCCGGGTCCGCGCGCTGGCGGTGTTCATTCATTGACTTCGAGAAGTGCTCGCACACGAAGAAGCCCAAGAACGTCACTCAGATATGCCAGGTATCATGTCTCGTCCTGCGTCGCGTCCTCGTGAGAGACGTGCTGACTTTGTTGTCCCTTCAGTTCCTCACTTCGCCTCGCATGACCTCGCTCTTCCAGGCCAAAGGCGTCACGTGGGACGTCCACGCACTGCGACAGCGCACGAAGCGATACAAGCTCCGAGTCTCGAGCGAGGCCTTCGACGAGCTCCTGCGCATCTTCGGCTTGTGAGCGAAATAGACACCCCGGGCCATTATTCTTCTTCATCTCGTTGTTGTCGTCAGTGAGTCTTCCTGTGTGTGCCTCATGAGTCGCCACCGCCAGAGCTGGCAGGCCTTCGTCGAGCGCGCGCTCCGCTTCCGCGAGCACGAGCATCTCTACTACGGCGTCTGCTTCCTCAACAAGAAGGACGACGTCGACTTCGCGCACGGCTGCTTCCGCGGCGCCGACGTCGCCGTCGGGAGCGACGCCGCCGAGCCCTTCGACGGCGCCCAGTTCCGCCGCGCCTTCGAGCAGTACGCGCGCATCGCCATCGCCCAGTCCGCGGCGACCGCCGCCGTCCATCCAGGCACGAGCACGAGCGCGCTGGACGCCGTGGCGGCCATCCGTTTGGGCTCGCGCAAGCTGCAGGTCGTGTCGACGTCGTTCACGTCGCTGTGCGCCGTCTCGCCCGGACAGCGCTACGGGCTCGTGGCGCAGCGCCTGCCCTTCGGCGTGCTCGTCGTGGTCTTCCGCCACCCGCACACGCTTCAGGACGTGGCCCCCGTCGTGGACGAGTGCTGCGCGTCGCTGTGATAATGAACTCCCATTTCCGTTCGCCGTGTTTCCTCGTTGGTTCCAGCCAATCAGACCTTCACGACAGGTTCTCTTCGTCTCCGGATTGGTCGCGAGGGATTCGGACGAGAACAGCGAAGGCGACGAGAGGCACCGACGGCCATGTACTTCTGCGCGGCGTGCAACCTCTACGTGCGCGAGACGAGCGTCCAGGACCACGACCAGACCACCGCGCACCTGCTCTCCGTCACGCGCACGCCGTCTCTGCGCCGAGGTACGCGCGCGCTCTGTCGCGAGCGACGCCGGTTGTGGCACTCACCGCTCGCTCATAACGTAGTGTGGCTGCCGGAGTCCAACCGCGGCTACCAGATGCTCAAGGGCATGGGCTGGAAGGAGGACGCGGGGCTCGGCCCCAACGCCGACGGCCGCGTCGAGCCCGTCGCCACGGTGCTCAAGACAGACCGCGCGGGAGTCGGCGCGCCGCACGCGCCTGCGCGAGTCACCCATCACTTCCCCCCGCAGGACTTCGCCGAGAAGGCGCGTCGCCAGGCTGCGCGTCGAGCTCGCAAACGCAAGGATACGCCCGGGGTCGGTGGCGGCGACGACGACGACGAGGACGAAGAGATGGACCCGCACAACATGACGGCGGCGCAGCGCAAGCAGCTCAAGACCAGCGAAGAGCGACGCGACAAGGACATCGCGATGGAGCTGTACACGCCCGACAGCCTCGAGGGCTACGAGGCCTACCTCCGGTGAGCTCAGTGCGGATAACGCTGGGTAGTAGATTTGTTATTTATGTGCGCGAGTGACTGCCCATTGTTGTCTTGGAGAAAGACGCGGTCTATAGTTTTGCACGCAGCTCCTCCGACGTCTCGGCGAGCCCCGTGATGCGCTTGAGGTGCGCGACGAGCTCGGGCTTACTCGCGACGTTGTCGCCCATGGCGGCGAAGAGAATGTCCTCATGCGTGCATCCGTCGAGTTCAATGTACTCGACGTTGTGGCCCGACTGGCGCTGTCACAACGTCACCAATTCCAAACGTCAGAACTCGAGCATCCATCACTTCGACGATCCCAAACTCTCGCACCAGATTGTCCGCGAGCTTCTTCGACGACGATGCGGGAACGACATCGTCCGCTGAGCCGTGTAAAATATGGAAGCGCGGCATCGTGACGTCTGGCCACATGGCACCCCGTTAGAGTTAGACTGAGAAAGCCATGCATACGAACAGCAGCCGAACCATGCGCATAGATATCGCGGAAGAGCTTGGTGGGACTCGACGAGTCGAACTTGTCCTCGCCCAGCATCGTGGGCTTCATCGTCGAGATCTCGTGGACGCCGTCAATAGGGCCGACCTTGCGGTTTGCCTCATAGACGTAGTGCTCGGTGATATCGTACGGCCCCGCGAGGCCGATGAAGCCCTGAACATGGTGGTGGGTGTGGTCTTTCGCGTCGTCGGCACTGCTCTTGGCCTTGGCCGCCGACTGGGCGAGCGCCAGAGCACTCACGTGAGCGCCAGAAGAATGTCCCGAGAGGAAGAT
This sequence comes from Pythium myriotylum, assembly GCA_023091665.1. Lineage (NCBI taxonomy): Eukaryota > Oomycota > Peronosporomycetes > Pythiales > Pythiaceae > Pythium > Pythium myriotylum. Next base: position 1,618,243 of record JALJCQ010000009.1, read on the forward strand.
GCGCTTGGGGTCTCCTCCGTACTGCTCGGCGTGCTTGGCGATCCAGTGGATCTACAACTCACTCTATCAGTTCGCATTCACATGAGTCCATCGTCAGCAGAACGCTCAACGTACCGCGTCGACGACGTCCTGGACCTGGTCCTGGACGGCTCCCGTCGGGTACGTGCGGTAGTTGATGACGCCGACGAGGAACCCGTGCTTGGCGAGGTACCTCCCGACGAGTCCGTACTGCCACTTGTGGCCGTAGGACCACGCGCCGCCGTGGACGAAGAGGATCACGGGCTTGGCGCGCGTCTGGGAGGGGTCGCTCTCGACGCCGTAGACGTCGATCGTGTTGCGCGGGTGCGGGCCGTAGACGAGGTTGGAGACGGCGTCGCGGCCCTTCCACACGAGCAAGCGCCCGATGCGCAGCGCCAGCACGGGCTTGGCGAGCGGGAGGAGGAACTCCATGGCCGCGATGAGCTGCGAGACGAACGTGTACTTGAGCACGCCGCGCGCGAGCGCCCCGCGAGAGCCGCTCTGGAACTCGCTCTGGAGCCGCAGCAGCGCGTGGTTCTCGTGCAGAGACCGGACAGTCTTGCGCGCGTACCAGAGCGCGAGGCACGCCGCGGCGAAGCGGCGGAGGCGGCGGCGCGCGGCCTCGTCGAGAGGCGCCGAGAGCATGAGGATTCGGTGATGGCGACTGCGAATTGATTTCGGTCGGCGTTAAGGAGCTAAGCTAAGCCAAAGATACTAGCTAGTCAACGTCTACGTACTTCAACGTGTCTCCATTCATGAGACGTTGGATGCGCTGCCCAGAAGATCCCACATGCAAAGACGAGAGAGCTATTTCGCACTTGGAAGTTAGAGAATGATCACTGCTGCTGTTGCGAGCGCTTGGCGAGCGAGGCGAAGATGGACGCGGGCCGGCTCAGCAGCTCGCTCGGCGGACCGAACTCGGCCACGCGGCCCGCGTCCATGACCGCGATCTGGTTGCAGTGCAGAATCGTGTTGATGCGGTGCGCGATGATCAGCACCGTCTTGCGCTGGAACGTCTCCTTGATGGTCACCTGGATGAGGTTGTCGGTCGCCGTGTCCACGTTGGCCGTCGCCTCGTCCAGCACGACGATCTTGCTGTCCTTGAGCAGCGCGCGCCCGATGCAGAGCAGCTGGCGCTGGCCCACCGACAGGTTGTCGCCGCGCTCCGAGACCACAAAGTCGAGACCGGGGCCCCACTTGGCCACGGCGTCCGCCAAGTGCACCTGTCGCAGCACGTGCCAGATCGCCTCGTCCGAGTACTCACCGAACGGGTCGAGGTTCTCGCGCAACGGGCCGCTGTAGAGCACCGGGTCCTGCGGGATGATCGCTAGCGAGCGGCGCAGCTCCTGCAGCTTGAGCTTGGAGATGTCGAGACCGTCGATCCACACCGACCCGCTCTCGAACTCACAGATGCGGAAGAGCGCGATCATGAGCGACGACTTGCCGGCGCCCGTGCGGCCGCAGATACCGACTTTCTCGCCGCCGCGGATCTCCATGTCCACGCCACGCAGCACGAGTGGCAACTCGGGTCGGTACTTGAGACAGAGCCGCTCAAACTTGATCGAGCCCACCGACGGCCACGCCGCTGCGTTGATCGGCGTGCAGTCGGCGCCGTCGCTCTCGCTCGGGATCGTGCGGAAGTGGAGCAGACGCTCGACGCTCGTCATCGCGTTGTCCGTCATGTCGACGGCACGCACGCACCACTGCACCATGGACGTGAGCATGAGCGAGTAGGTGATGGAGAGACCGGCGACCACCGGCGCGATCGACCCCTTGGACGCCACGATGTAGAGCGAGACGACGAAGATGATGAGCACCGAGAGCCAGTCGAGGCGCACGGCGAGCCAGCGGCCGGCGGCCCAGTAGCTGAAGTAGTAGCTCGTGTTGTTGTCCACGACATTCTTGTTGATGCGCTTGAAGTCGTCCTGCATCTTGAACGCGCGGATCGTGTGCAAGCCGTTGAGCGTCTCGCCGAACAGGTTGAACACCGGCGTGCGCGTGATCCCCTCGAGACGCTTGATCTCGCGCGACGTGCGCTTGAAGTAGAGTCCCGTGATGACGAAGATGACGAGCATGGGGATGTACGAGACCGCGACCCAGACCGAGGCCAGTCCGCACACCACGAGACACCCGATGAACACGACGAACGACTGGAAGAGGTTCTGGTACTGTTGCGGCAGGTTCGAGTCGACTTGGTCCAGGTCGTTCGAGAAGCGGTTCAAGATGCGACCGACCGGAGTGATGTCGAAGTAGCGGTTCACCGGCGCACTGAGCACGCGTCGGAAGAGCTCGTCGTGGAGATTCTTGGCGCTGCGAACGCACGCCTCCATCAGCAGCAAACCTCGAACCAACGTGAGCACAGCGCACGCCACGATGAACGAGAAGTACCACCACGCATAGAACGAGTCCGAGTACGAAGGGTCCACTCCTTTGCGTGGCATCTGCTTGGCCCAGTAGCCTTGCCAGTAGTCGGCAGCGATGCGCATGCCTTGTGCGGCCGAGCAGATGACCACGAGCACGACCACGACGACGATGCCGTTGAACCCGGTCTCGTCAAAGTACGTGCGGTACGTCTTCCCGCTCACACGCCCCTTGACACGGTCTTCTTCCTGGACGAGCTTGGTGGAGTCTGCGCCGGGTCCGGAGTCTTGGGTCGATTTCTTGGTCTCTCCCGGCTCCATCGTGACCGTCGCGTGGCTCACCACGATCATGTCGCGCTTCTTGTCGGTCTCGGATTCGGATTCTCGCGCTGCTAATGTCGCTGCCGTCGCTGTTGCTGCTGCTGCTGCTGCCCCTGCGACCGCCGCAGCGTGAGCGGCTTCGTGACCCTTCACTTTCTCGATCTCCACACTCTCGTGCTCATCGATGACATCCTCTTCGGCCTTCTCCAACTCGTGCATGTGTGCATCCAGATCCGGGAACTGGGCGATGATGTCACGGTACTTGCCGTCTCCGACGATGCGGCCATGCTGCACGACCAGGATCTTGTCGGCGTGAGCCAGCAAGTCGTAGTGGCTGTTGAGAACGAGCACGCGGGTCTTGCTTGGCGAGACCCATGATGCACTGGTCGAAGATGGCGTGAGCAACGTGCGGGTCCACGGCACTGAGCGGGTCGTCCAGGATGAGGATGTCGTAGTTGCGGCGGTACATGGCGCGAGCGATGGCAACGCGCGCCTTCTGACCGCCGCTGAGGTTGATGCCTCGTTCGCCGATCTCGGTCTGGTCTCCGTGAGGTAATGCGTGGAGATCGAGTGCGAGCTGCGTGGCCTCCAGCACTTGTTCGTATCGTGAGGTATCGAACGGCGACTCGAACAGGATGTTGTCCTTGACCGACGAGTTGCGGATCCACGCCTCCTGGCTCACGTACGCCACCTCGCCGTGGACCTCGCATGATCCTGACTTGCGGATCATTTCGCCAAGAATCGCGTTCAGCAGACTGGTCTTGCCGCTGCCGACTATACCGACGACCATGACGAGCGATCCAGCGTCGATCTCGATGTTGACGCCCTCGAGCGCGAAGATCTTTTGGACGGTGATGTCGGTGGTGTCAGAGTCGACGGGAGCAACAGGTGTGGCGTGGGTCGTGTCCGTGTTGGTTGAATTGTCGCTGACGACAACGACGTCGGGGATGGTGTTGACATTTTCAGACCAGACGAAGTTGGCGTTGTGCACGAGAATGCTACCGCGACGTTCTTGGGCATGGTTGGAACTGGACTCGATTTGTGGGTGGTTATCGAGCACAAGCTCATCACTTTCCAAGTATGTGTCCATGCGTTCGAAGGCAATGCGAGCCTGTGACACCGAAGCGATGGCCAACGGGAATAGACTTACCGCCAATCGACTAATGTTCACCATCGCGATGAGGGTGAAGGCTTCGGTCACAGTCATGTTGCCCTTCATGAGCAAAAACACTCCGAGAATGACCGCACCGAGCAAGACCGGGGTCAGGAACAACAGGGTCGTGTTGATGATGTTGAGAAAGTGGAATCGTCGGTAGAGCTTCACCTCGGTCTCACGGATCCGCTCCACGCGACGAGCCAATGATTCCTCCCATGCGTAAAATTTCATCACTCTAATGCCTTGAAGAGCCTCAGATGTCACCTTGACACGCTCTTCCACGATATCCAACAGTTCGCCCTGCACATCGCCAATCTATATCGGCGAGTTTCACCGACAGGTAGATGACAACGACCAGAAGCACACCACCGCAGATCGCCGCAACGACGTCGAACAGTGTAGCAACAAGAACGATCGTGATCACAAAAGCAAGAGGGGCGACCAGCAGCCACGGGCCGGAGATCATAAAGTTGAAGATGCGCTCCGAGTCGACACTCATCAACGTCACGATCTCGCCCGTCGTGTACACTTGGCGAGCGACACACGAAAGCCGCAGCGCCTTCTGGTAGACCGAGTCCATGATCACCGAGCGCATGTTGGCCCCGATGCGTGACGACGAGAAGAAGCCGAAGTTGAGCGTCGTGATGCCGATGAACGACACGACCGTCATCATGGCCACGAGCATGTAGCCGCTGGAGACGTGGAAGACATTCTGTCGGTCGTTGAGGTAGTCGAGGATGGCCTGCGAGATGTACGGCTGCAGCACCATGGCGGTGATGTAGATGACGTAGTTGGCGAAGACGAGCGCGATCTCTCGGTGGAAGGTCTTGGCGAGCGCGAGAGCGAAGCGCGAGGACCATCGCTTGGCGGTGGTGGGAGTGGCGGCGGCGGCGCGTCGGGCGCCGTGCGTGGCGTCGGAGCGGATCTCGTAGACGCGCGAGAAGCGTTCCTGGAGCGCGTCGCACGAGTCGGAGGCGCAGACTGGCCAGAGATCGTCCTTGTCGAGGATCTTGGAAGCGCCGAGCGAGACGAGCGGCTGGAGCCAGTGCACCGAGAGCACGGAGGCGAGCGAGGCGGTCTCGAGCGGGTTGGGGCGCTGGCGGAAGGGCGTCTCGGGCTCGGTGGAGGCGCGCTTGGGCGTGGGCGGCACGGCCGCGTAGGCCGAGTCGAGGGGCTTGGCCATGGCGAGGCGAGTCGGCGAGTGAGAGGCACGAGGGGAATCGGGATCTGACCGTAGGCTCAAGGGAGTATGGTAGTAGGTGTAGGGGTAGTGCGGAGTAGCTGGTGTTTGATTGGCTAAAGGTGTTGAAGATTGATCAGCGATTGGACGAGCCTTGCCTCATGCACGATCTGAACCAAACGACGCGAGGTCGCAAGGGCACCGCATGGAGGGGCGAGCGCCATGGGGAGAGGCGACAGCGTCGACGGCGCGGGAGGCCGGCGGGGGTCTCAGCAGAATGGGCGTTGGCAAGAGCGACGCGGCGCGGAGGACCAATCACGACCTATCGGCGACGATACCTACAGGATACGGAGCAATCATCGAATGAGCTGACGCGCGAGATGGCTACATTCACCACGTCACAGATCTCGGGTTCCACACGAAATGGCTATTGAGGTTCATGCATGCAAATGCAAATGTATGGATCCTACTGCACCTATTCGCTCGTCCCCTCGCGCCAGTGGTCCACGAGCGACTTGAAGAGACCGTCAGTCTTCTTCTGGAGAGCCGCCGGCGTGTCGAACTCGCCCACAGCGCCCTTCTCCATCACAAGAATGCGGTCGGCATCCAGGATCGTGTTGATGCGGTGCGCGATCGTGAGGCACGTGCAGTCCTTGAATTCCTCGCGGATGCTTGCCTGGATCTTGCGGTCCGTTTCGGTGTCGATAGAGGCGGTGGCCTCGTCCATGAGGATAATGCGCGAGCGCTTGAGCAGTGCGCGTGCAATGCAAATGAGCTGGCGCTCACCAACACTGAAGTTTGATCCTTTCTCGTCCACGCGGCCGTCAAGAGCCGACACGGCGTTACCCAAGTGAGCTCGACGGATCGACGCCCAGATCTGCTCATCGGTGTACTGGTCGAAGGGGTCCACGTTGCTTCGCACGGTGCCAGAGAAGAGCACCGGGTCTTGAGGGATGATGCTGATCTTGCCGCGAACTTCGTGAAGCCCGAGGCCGCTCGTGTTGACTCCATCAATGAAAATAGCGCCTGAGTCCAACTCGACTAGACGCATGAGCGCAACGACCAAACTACTCTTGCCAGCACCAGTACGTCCGACAATACCGATCTTCTCACGTGGGCGAATTGTAAGTGAGAGGTTGCGCAGTACGCGGGGGAGTCCAGGACGGTAGCGCAAGTTGACATTGCGGAACACAATTTCGCCCTGTGAAGGCCACTCCTCCTGAACAGGTAACTTGCCCACGCTCGTGAGCGCCGCTTCAGTCTCCATCTCCGAGTACTTCTTCACGCGCTCAACCGACACCATTTGGGTCTGTAGCTGACTGAACATGCGGACAGACCAGTTCAACGACTGGGTGACACTGAACGCGTACGAGAGGGAAACGCCGGCCAGACCAGCAAACGTCTCACCGGCCTGGGAAGTTGTTTGATGTGCGACAACAGCAGAGAATGCAGCAAATGAGGCAACGAGCGTTCCTGCAAACTCCAAACGCAGCGCGAGCCAACAGTTGACAGCGAAGTTCAGGAAGTAGGCGCGCTGGTTACGATCCAACAAGTCCTCATTGCGCTTGGCGAACTTTTGTTCAGCCCCGTAGGCACGGATGGTGGGGAGGCCATCGAGAGTCTCCGATAGCAATGCGAACACAGGCGAACGACTGATGGAGTCAAGGCGCTGGAGCTCACGCGATGTCTTGATAAAGTAGCGCTGGGAAACGTAGTAGCCCACCATCACAGGAAGCAGGATGACCATAAATACCGGAGTGACGTAGGAGATGGTAACCAGTGTGAAGACAACGCTGATCAGCGTGTTGAAGAGCTGACTCCACGTCGCAGGAATGCCTTCGTCGACCGTGTACACATCCTTGGACAAGCGGTTCACGATGCGGCCAATGGGAGTAGTGTCGAAGAACGAGGTCGGTGCGCGGAGAATGCGAGAAAGCAGAGCCTTGAAGAGGATCTTGCTCGCCTTGAGACCGCGGATGTAGGTCGCGACAGCACGGATGTAGAGACCCACGGCGTAAAGTGCGTTGAGAGCGATGAACACGTACAGATAGTACATCTGCGACTCTTTATGCTCCTCAGCATTTTCCGACCAGTATGAAAGCCAGAACGTTGATGAGAGGTTGATACACTGCACCGCCACGAAGATGAAGATGACGTAAATGCCAGCTGGGTATCCACCGAACGCATCGATCCACCACTTGTAAACGGGCCAGACCACGTCACCCGTCGAACGGTCTTCATCGACCAGTAGCTGACCTTCGTTCTCGACCTCACCATCGTGGGTGATGTCACTTCGGAGCGACGAGGTACGCGATCGGTTCAACGCGCGATTACGCGCATCCTCCTCCTCCTCTTCCTCAAGCGCTGACACTGGGTTGATCTCCTCTTCGAGTTCCTCAACCGTTGCGCCTTGATCGTGCTCTTTGTACTTGGCGACCAAGTCCGTCAAGACCCCGTTCTTCGCGATAACCTCGTCGTAGGAACCGTGCTCGACAATCAAGCCACGTTCGATGACGACTACACTGTCGCATTGGTTCAGGAACGTCAGACCGTGTGTGACGAGAAGCACCAACTTGTTCTTCAATGTTGTTTTGATGCAGTTCGTGAAGATATCGTGACCGACATGACTGTCCACAGCGGACAAGATGTCATCCAAGATGTAGATATCAGCATTCTGGTACACAGCACGGGCGATGGCAACACGCGTGCGCTGACCACCACTCAGGTTGATTCCTTTCTCTCCGATCTCAGTCATGTCCCCTCCAGGCAAAATCGCGAGATCTTTTTTGAGTGAGCTGACTCGCACGGCTTCATCGTAACGCTTCTGGTCGAACGGAAGCCCAAACGTAATGTTATCCCTGACGGTCGCGTTCTGGATGAAAGGCTGCTGGGAGACATAGGCCACAGAGCCACGCACAGCAACCGAACCCATGGTGCACTTGGCATCGCCCAGGATTCCAGACAATAGTGTCGACTTACCGGCGCCAACGTGTCCAACAATCGCACACAGCTGACCCGACTTGACCTCGAGGTTCACGTTACGCAAGACGGTGGTGTCTGCATCCATCCTAAACCCGAGTGCGGACTCGTCCATCAACAAGTCATCGTCCGCATCAACGCCCACTTTTGGTGGTGACTCTGGATCCTCAAGATCCCAAGAGAAATCCGCGTGAACGACCTTGACGCCAACGGTCTGGAGATCGCCCTCACCAACTCGGACACGCTCTTCCTCCATGAAGTAATCGCGGAGTCGCTCAACTGAGACGCTGGCCTCAACAATCGAGTTGAGCACCTGGGGAAGCATGAAGAGCGGGAAGCGCAGGATATTGAAGAGAGCGAGACTTGTCAACGCCGTGCCGACGTCGAGCGTGTTGCCGAGGAGCACATAGCACATGAACGACGCCACCGTCACAAGCGACGGGATCGCCGAGAAGAGCGTAATCGAACCGCTACGAGCGTAGATGTAGGTCTCGAGCTTCTTGAGCTCGTCCGCGCGGAACTCCATGACGCGGCGCGTGAACGAGTTCTCCCACGCCTGGAGCTTAATCACCTTCATGCCCGAGAGCACCTCGTGGCACACTTTGATACGCTCGTCCTTGACCTTCATGAGGCGAAGCTGCAGACGGCGCATGAGCTTGGAGATCGAGGACGTAACCGGTAGCATGAGCACGATGACAGCGACGCCTGCGAAAGTCGAGACGCCGATCTGCTTCCAAAGAAGGAAACACGAGACGGTGATCTGGAAGATCGAGAACCAAACGCTGTTGATGTAGTTGGTCAGGTCCTGGAGACGCTGCGCGTCGATGGACATGAGGTTGGTGATCTCGCCGGTGGTCTTTTTCTGGCGCGCAGCCGCCGAGAGCACGAGCGATTTGCGGTACACGGTCGTGCACACGGCGCTGCGCACGCGCAGCCCTGTCTCGAAGCAGTAGAAGAAGTAGTTGCGGAGCGTGAACGACTGGATCACGCCGCTCACGAACACGATGGCCGTGTAGAGCAGCCCTTGCGACAGCGGCGCCGCCGGGTCCTTGAGGAATGCGATGATGTCCTTGATCATCAAGGGTCCGACGAACTGGAGCGAGTCGTGGATGAGCTTGAGCAGGCCGGCGTGGACGACCTGCGAGCCGAAGGTGCGCGCGAGCACCCAGGCGAAGCTCGGGTTGGTCGGGTTCTTGCGCTGCTCGTCGTCCCAGTTGCGCTGGAACTTTTCGCCCACGAACTGCGCGCGGTTGTCCGGGTCAAGCTGGTAGAGGTCTTCGTGCTGCAGCGGGCGCTGGTAGCCGAGCTCCATGAGCGGGTTGATCCACGTGAAGAGCACGCTGGCGCCGAAGCCCTTGAACTGCTTGGGCCACGTGTGGCCGAGCCCGTCGGCGCGCTTGCCGTCGAGCAGCGGCGTCTTCTCGCCGGTCGGCAGGAGCCCCATCGCTGCGCGTCGGATTCTCGAGTGGGCGGGAATTCGCCAGGCGTCGCGAGCCGCTCACCAGTTCTTTCGCCGACTGCTGGAGCCGGAGCGACGACACACACGAGGCAAAAGCCGACGAGCCACTCTCCCCTGATGCGGAATCATCCTCCTCGCCCTTTAACCGATACATTATAAAGGTATCGGATGTTGGAGATGACTGTCGTTTGAATCCATCTCGACTGAACATTTCTCATGTTGCATGCATGTGTTTTGATAAAAGATAAGCTACAGAGGGCGTGCAGAGAGCTTGAACCACCTTCACTCTTGCGGAAGTTGTCCAGAATGGACGTACACGGTTCCGCGCCAGAGGCCGGACGCGGTTGCGGCACCCCGCGCCGCGCCGCTCAGCGTGGATGGCCGCGAGCGCCGCCAAGGGACAAGCGACGTGGAGGAGGCGGGGCCTCGCGACACTTCTATCGTGTTTTAAATACGGTTCCTAACAGGCAGCTACATGTACTCGGTGAGCGCCGCGGCGATGTGGCGCAGCCCGCGCGAGGCCGCGTACTCGGAGAGCAGCATGGTCTCGGTGACCTGGATGCGCGGCTGCGCGTTGTTGTGGAGCAGGAGGCGCGCGACCATGTCGTCGTCCGACTCGTTGGAGATCACGTGGATGAGCAGCGGCGACTGGCCGCGCTCGTTCACGGCGTTGACCACGGCGCCGGCCTTGAGCAGGCAGAAGACGATCTCGCTCGCGTTCTTGGTCGCCGCGTTGGCGGCGTAGTGGAGCGGCAGGTTGCCGCGGATGTCGGGGCGCTGCAGCAGCTCGGGCTGCGCGGCGATGAGGTGCTTGACGGCGGCGACGTCGCCCTTGCGGACAGCGACGTGGAGGGCGCTGCGTCCGTACTTGTTCTCGGCCTTGGCGTCGGTCGATGTGGGCGGCAGCACTGGGGGCGAAGCCACGGAGGGTGCGGGCACTGGAGGCGGCAGCACAGGGGGCGGGGCGGTGAGAGCGCTGTCCGTGCGGTTGCGCAGAGGCTCGAGCGTCACGGGCTCGGACTCGGTGGCCGGGGAGTCGGTCTTGGTCTGGCTGCACGGCGACGGCGACGGCAGCGCGACCTGCGACACGCGCGACGTGTTGCCCACGCGCACGATCTCGACGACGCGGCGCTTGCGGTGCAGCGCCTGCGCCTCGCGGCGCTTGAGCAGCACCATGCTCGCGGTCAGGTCCTCGTTAATCGGCGTGAGACGCGGAGCGTACTTGATGTAGCGCATGGCTTCTACTGCGCGGCAGTGTCAGTGATCCCCGAGGGTAAAATCAGCAAGTGAGTGCGCTCCTTTCCGCTCCACTCAGTCGCGAGCCAACGCGCCGCCAGTCCCATTCTCAATCAATTTGGTGGAAAGGCCGAGCAGATCAGGGCCGAGACCTGTTCCCACGGAAGCTGCTGGGTCAGCAATACCTTCCACAACGGATACTTCGAACTGAATGGCGCTGTCGGTCCGCAGTAATGGCCAGCCGAGGACCTCTATGAATCGATCCGGAGATGTTGGATAACGAGATCTTGAACCAGCCGGTGCGAACCGGAGAGCAAGCTCACGGAGATGAGATACGGGTCGGAATCCTTCTCCAACGGCCCCCACTGGATTGTCTGGATGGTCGTCTCCGGCCGCGTCGCCGCCGACATGTCCCCCACTGGATTCTCTGCATCGTCCACCGTTGGCGGGGGCGGCGCACGACGTCGCGTCGCTCGCGTCGTCGCGGAAGGCCGTGGCGCGTGTAGCCATCCGTCGCTCGTAGAGGCAGTCGGCGACAGGCAGCTGGTCGGTGCGAGTGCAGCCCCCACATCTGCAACGTGGCCGTCTTGATGGGGAAAGTGTTCGGAGGCAACCCACCAGGCGGACGCCGCCGCGCTGGCCACCGCCGTGGCGGCGTCTGCGGTGGAGAAGCGCGACGCTGGAGACGGACGACTGGGGTGGGAGACCATCCCCCAGGCCGGCGTCAGTCAGGTGATCGTCGGGCTGCTGATGGGAGGCGCTCCGTGCTTTCCCATCGCGCAGAGGCGCGTGCGTGTCTGTGCAGAGACGATCTTCCGTCTCTTCCCTCAAACCGCGAGAAATCCACTGCCAGGACGATGGAAACTCCCTTGCTCGTGGGAGACGCTTTCTTCTCTGCCAAGTTCCGCGTGTGTTCTTCCATCACATCATCAACTTGGGGAACCCACTTCGCATGGTGCCCAGCTCGGATAAGCGAAGAAGCAGTTGCTGGTACAGCCGCTATCGAAGGTCAGCCTGCTTTCGAGCGGCGTCACCATTATGGATTCAAGGCGGCGTTGGTGGTATTATCTAGGCGGGGTAAATCTCAGAACCCGGACCCAAATGGGTGCCAAATGCCAAACTCAGGACCCAGGACCCAGGCCCGCCACAGAATAGCGTGTTTCGAGACTGCTGTCTATCTCAGTAGGTAAAAGGGAACTGAGGACTAATCGCCGGCCTACAGGCCGCCCGTGATCGCAACCTCACCCAGATTGAAGTCATCGGGCATAGCGCCCTTGTATTCAGGCAGCTACGCGACCACCCACCTCCTCGCAATCATGCGCTCACCAACTTATATCCGCACGCATCAAAATTAGCTGACCCCACCGCAGTCTCAGCCTGGACCCTCCACTCGCGGGCCTACAACAAGATGGCCGGGAGAATTGTCAAACTCGTTTCGTTTCGAAGTGAAGTCTATTGAGATCAACTGTGTGGTTCCTAATAGCTACATGCAGTACTGCAAAACCTACGGTTGATCGTCAAACTCGGTAGCAAAAGAAAAACCCTTTCGACTACAAAGTCTCATCGTTAAACGACGTACACTCAGATACGTGCAAAATGAAAATTGAAGGCGGGTCGATATTCCATTCATCTCCTTCCGTTATGTGGGACGGATCCTGTCATGTCCCGTGTTGAAGTTTACTGTAGTGTGCACCACACTAAGTACGAGGGGTCCGGGCCTGCTTTTGCAAAGGGTCCTGGTTCCGTGCTGACTTGTCGAACAGCTACCTACGTCCATGATGACCTTCACTGGTTGACCATGCTTACCCCTGAAATGTCTGCATGTTCAGCCCATTAAGTTATTAGGATTCACAGGATGAACTCAATGGACTTCACTTGCATCATCATCATCAAATGCCAAACCCAGGGCCCTTCCCAAACGGAGACCCACCACAAAATATCACAGGAAATGAGACGGGCGTTGGCTCCTTCCCCAAGCTTACGGCGAAATCTTCTGGTTCTCACCTCTATAGGGGTTTGGCATTTGCATTTGGGTCCGAGTTCTGAGATCTACCCAATCTAGTCGACACTAGACGATGAAAACTCTTGCTGCACTATCCTAAGTCCCAATCCACAGTCAGTTTCTCTACTTCTGACGAAGTGGGAGGATGGCAGGACCGAGTCGACATTGGGGACCTTTCAGAGCTTATGCTCATCCTGAAAGCTGCCGATGATAACCAGCAAGTTGATGATGGTAAAGTCTATGAGTTGAGCGGGTGAGTCCTACTAGACTTACATGAGTTACGAGGAAACGTTGTGCTTGAGCTAATTGAGGTACTCACGAGCAAAAGTCCTGAAGAGACTGTCAAGCTGCGGCAATCCGCTACTGGTCAGATATCTGCTACAGATGGACCACCCGTGTGCAGTTGAAGCAGGAAGTTGTGCGAAAACAAGCCACTTTGTACTCAGCCCGGCTTAGTAGCAGGCCACTGGGCTGAATCATCCCAGTGGGTTCGTCGTGGGCGATGAGTCAGCGGGGATCGGAGACTCAACTATCACACGTAATCATTCTCGCATCAAAGCATCACTGCGCGCTTGTGTACGCATTGCACGACGGGGACAGTGAACCGCCTACGGTGATAATGGGAATATCGCGGTTAACAGCAAATACCATAACTGCCGCTGTGAAAAGATGATCGGTATTGTAGTGCTGCAATGCGAAGTCTGTAGGTCCTGAATCGGGCCAATTAAGTTACTTGGCCCGGTGGACACCCCGGTACAATTCGATTTGTTGAGCTACGGAGCGATTACAGTACTGACTCGCCGACTATTATCGTGGTGAGAGACAACTTCGATTATTAACATTTCTCAACAGACTCATCCATGTCACATTTCCACGAGCTGTGGGGAATTCTCCCACTTCCTGGAACAAAAACCAATAGACGTCCAGGCTGAGTGACTGTCTCCCTTCGCTGCGACAGTGCTTAGCGATGGTCCATGGGTGGACCCCACCGTCATCGACCCCAAGTACAGTAAAATAAAGGCCCAGTGAGGCGACGGCGACGCTAAGTGGCCGATGCCGACACATCTATATTCCGCAATTTGCCTTTGACCACCAAATAGAAGGATTCAACCATGACACGACTCGTCACTGCCACGGTGTTCGCCCTCGCCCTCACCCTCGCCCTCTCCACCACGCCAACACATGCACTCAAGACCCAACCAGACATCCGAGCCGATACCAACCGAGACGGCGTCGTAGACGTCTCCGGCAACTCGGACGTCCACGCCAAGTACATCTGGTCGCAACACCGAGGAGCCATCTTCCTACCCAACATCGGTGACGCACTCGGCCGATGCAAGGACGTCGACGCTCTCGGCAACGCGCTCACCAACCTCGAGCTCGCGGCGTGCAACGACGCATCCGGGAACACAGCCATCGCACCCGAGTACCTCGCTCCCATCCGCACGCTCCCCATCAACGACGTCGGAGACGGTGCGTTCGGCCACGTCGCGACGTACCCGGAGCAGCACGCGTCCAATGTGCGCATCTTCTGGCAGGCGGACGGCCAGAACTGGACCTACGTGGACCCGGAGTTCCGCTTCAACGCCACGTCGTTGCGGAGCGGTCTCAAGCTCGGCATCGACTCGCGCCGCGTCGTCACGGACGCTGACCAGTGGGACGGAAGCGTCCTCGTGCGCTTCACCGTGTTCGACGGCAACGACACGGGCGTCGACGAGGTGGCCATGAAGGTGGCCCCCGTGCTCTTCCACCACCACCTCCAGGCCGTCGACACGCTGGTGACGCAGCTGTCCAACAACTCGGGCGAGGCTCAGAAGCGCTTCGTGTCGCAGCTCGACGCCGCACGAGCCAAGACCTCGGTCACCAAGCCGTTGCTCACGCTCCCAGACGACGACGTCTGGGTGCAGGACATCATGGAGCCCGGGTACAGCAGCATGCCAGGTCCCAACGGCAAGCCGATCTCCATCCGCGTCATCGTCCGTACGGCGCAGAGCTCGCGCGAGGCCGGTCGTCAGGTGTTCACCAAGTTGCGTGGCAAAGGTATCGGCGGGTACCAACCGTCGGGCAAGGGCACCTTCGGCTTCCGCGAGATCAACTCGGGAGGCAACATCGAGACCATCCCGCCGTACGTGAGCAAGACGACCGGGAAGGCGTACCCCGTGGGCCGTATCGTGACGGGCAAGCACCACGACTTGCGCCCTGCGGCGGCACAACTCAAGTTCTACGAGAGCCAGGGACTGCAGAGTCCGCTGTTACTCGAGGCGGGTTGGCTGATTATCGGTCATGTGGATGAGTTCATGTCGTTTTTGCCTGCGAACAACTCGTTGGGTTTCACGATCTCGGTGGCGGATCCACTGATTGGTCTGGAGATTCTTCGCAACGCGAGTGCGGCAGGCTTTGGCAGTACGCGTTCGTACAGCGTTGGACCGAGCCCGGACGACTCACTTAGTGGTCAAAATGGCGATGTCTCTAACCAGACCATAGCGGATATTCTTGTGGATCCGACTACTTCGGCTGATGTACAAAAGTACGCGAGCCGTTTCATTCAAGCGAACCTGGACTTGATTCTCCAGGAGACTGGCCTCAACGAGTCGGACGTGATCCGTGTGCCGTCGTTGTTCGTGCAGAGCCGCGGTATCGGAGACAACTTTTCCCCGGCCGACCCGCCTGGTTCTCCGCAGCACTGGACCATCCCGGCGCCTGGTGGAATGGTCTTAGCGGCCTACTACCCGGCTGCCATCAACGGGATCGTGCTCGGTCGCTCCTACATCGCAGCCAAGGCGTTCGGCCCGGTCATCAACGGAGTCGACATCTTCCAAGACGCCGTCGCCAAGACGTACCAGCGCGCTGGCATGGATGCGCACTTTGTCGACGACTTCTATTCGCACCACTCGGGAGGCGGCGACGTGCACTGCGGCTCCAACACGTTCCGCGAGACCTCCGTCAAGTGGTGGTGAGTCTGCTCTCAGCGAGCGAGGCCAAGGTGGGATCGCGCACCCCACTGGAGAGCTGAGGACGTCATGGATATGCTGGGGGTGCGCCCCTTGCATGTGACAATGCATAGAATACATACTCATACTGTTTCTCTCCTATCTGCAACTACAGTACAATACCACTACTCAAACTGGGCTGGATATACGTTTCCCGCGTTTCCCAGAATAGACTGCTATTCCTCGCTTCCAAATAGTGCCCCTCCCCACTAGCCAACCGCCACGACGATGGCGCTTCCACGAGGTGAGTCGGCGGCTGCGCGAGGGGCCTGCGCTGCGCTGACGCGGGCTCTGCAGTCGCGATCGAGAAGCTGCTGCGCGACGTCGTGCCCGAGCAGTTGGCGCTGAGCAAGGAGGCGGTAGACTGGGCCGCGGAGAGCGCCGCAGGTGCGGATATGGGTGTCGTTGGCCTCAGGAGTTGTCCAATTGACGTCGGCGCCTGTAGAGTTCGTGCGGCTGCTCGGCGAGCAAGCGAATGCGGTCGCGCAGGCCGGCGCCAAGAAAGAAAAGTACCGCGTGAGTGCGGACCACGTCACGCAGGCGCTGCAGGTGAGGTCGGGGGTTGCGCGAGCGCCGACTTCCGGCTGATGTGGATGATTGCAGGTGATGGAGATGACTCGGTACCGAGAAGAGACTGATGCAGAAGGACGGGGCCAGCAGAACACCGCAGAGGTGAGAGAGCAGTGTCGACGGACCTGTGCTTGCACAGAGAGGACTGACGCGGATTCTGATCGGACTGCAGAAGAAGAAGAAGCAGAAAGCCGCGTGCCGACGGGCAGCTCTACAGGGCGCGAGTCACGAAGAGCTCTTGGCTGAGCAGAACGCTCTCTTTCGAGAGGCGAGTACCAAGGCTGCGCGCCAGGGATGGTGACTATTGCAAAGACTGTGTTGAGCAGGAAGAGGTAGAATTTCCTGCTGTCAGAATTTCTTCGCCGCTGTTCTCATCCTTCCCTTGGCTTTCTCACCCCTGTTGAACCATTCTCGGTGCAACAGTAAAGTTGTGGAGCACATTCCACTCTGTCGCTGTGGAATGCAAATGTGCAGACGATTGTGTGGCCCAGATTATCAGTCAAGACCATCGCGTAAACAGAAGTTGCTGCCGACAAAGAGATGAACTCGTTGCAAGGAGAATGCGAGGGAAAGCCAACCGTAGTACGTTGCGTCCATTCCAGAGGGAAGACTCAGTCGCTGAGGCTCCCGCGCTCTGACTGAAAGTCAAGACATGCTAGGAAAATCCTGATCCAAACCGATGGGTCTAGCTTTGGAGCAGACTAATCGTTACCAGTTTCTGGTGGACAGCCTGTGCTTTCAAGCATGATCACTCGAATCATAAACCGTCTACTTCAATGGTGACAGCCCAACTATCAGACGCTCGTAGTGCAACCAGGTACCCTAGAGGGGTCCATCCAGCTCTTATCACACCCGGCATCACGCTACAGAAAATCACGCACTCACTCGCCGATTTGCAAGATTCTACAGAAGCCTGAGTCGAAGTTCAACCCGATCGAATTGCTTCTCATGAAGACCCCACGCCAGCTCTCCTTGACTGCGGTGCTCGCTCTCGCTCTCGCCCTCACCCTCGCCCTCTCCACCACGCCAACACATGCACTCAAGACCCAACCAGACATCCGAGCCGATACCAACCGAGACGGCGTCGTAGACGTCTCCGGCAACTCGGACGTCCACGCCAAGTACATCTGGTCGCAACACCGAGGAGCCATCTTCCTACCCAACATCGGTGACGCACTCGGCCGATGCAAGGACGTCGACGCTCTCGGCAACGCGCTCACCAACCTCGAGCTCGCGGCGTGCAACGACGCATCCGGGAACACAGCCATCGCACCCGAGTACCTCGCTCCCATCCGCACGCTCCCCATCAACGACGTCGGAGACGGTGCGTTCGGCCACGTCGCGACGTACCCGGAGCAGCACGCGTCCAATGTGCGCATCTTCTGGCAGGCGGACGGCCAGAACTGGACCTACGTGGACCCGGAGTTCCGCTTCAACGCCACGTCGTTGCGGAGCGGTCTCAAGCTCGGCATCGACTCGCGCCGCGTCGTCACAGACGCTGACCAGTGGGACGGAAGCGTCCTCGTGCGCTTCACCGTGTTCGACGGCAACGACACGGGCGTCGACGAGGTGGCCATGAAGGTGGCCCCCGTGCTCTTCCACCACCACCTCCAGGCCGTCGACACGCTGGTGACGCAGCTGTCCAACAACTCGGGCGAGGCTCAGAAGCGCTTCGTGTCGCAGCTCGACGCCGCACGAGCCAAGACCTCGGTCACCAAGCCGTTGCTCACGCTCCCAGACGACGACGTCTGGGTGCAGGACATCATGGAGCCCGGGTACAGCAGCATGCCAGGTCCCAACGGCAAGCCGATCTCCATCCGCGTCATCGTCCGTACGGCGCAGAGCTCGCGCGAGGCCGGTCGTCAGGTGTTCACCAAGTTGCGTGGCAAAGGTATCGGCGGGTACCAACCGTCGGGCAAGGGCACCTTCGGCTTCCGCGAGATCAACTCGGGAGGCAACATCGAGACCATCCCGCCGTACGTGAGCAAGACGACCGGGAAGGCGTACCCCGTGGGCCGTATCGTGACGGGCAAGCACCACGACTTGCGCCCTGCGGCGGCACAACTCAAGTTCTACGAGAGCCAGGGACTGCAGAGTCCGCTGTTACTCGAGGCGGGTTGGCTGATTATCGGTCATGTGGATGAGTTCATGTCGTTTTTGCCTGCGAACAACTCGTTGGGTTTCACGATCTCGGTGGCGGATCCACTGATTGGTCTGGAGATTCTTCGCAACGCGAGTGCGGCAGGCTTTGGCAGTACGCGTGCGTACAGCGTTGGTCCGAACCCAGACCCAGAGTCCCAGTTTGGTAGCGACGACCGTGACAACTACACCATCGCAGACGTTCTCAATGACCCTGGAGTCTCCGAAGATGTCCAGAAATACGCTGACAGATTCATCCAGGAGAACCTGGAGTTGATTCTTCGAGAGACAGGTCTCAGCGAATCGGATGTGGTGCGCATTCCATCTCTGTTTGTTAAAGCCGAACCGTTTACCCCAGACTTCGCCGATGGCTTTTCTCCTTTTGATCCCCCGGGTTCACCTGCTCATTACACAGTCCCAGAGCCTGGTGGCATGGTACTCGGCGCCTTTTATCCTGCTGCTATGAATGGCGTTGTCCTTGGACACTCGTACATTGCGGCAAATGCTTTCGGGCCTACGATCAACGGAACCGACATTTTCCAGCAAGCGGTTGCGCGTGCCTACAACCGTGCTGGGATGGATGCACACTTCATCGACGACTTTTATTCTCACCACGTTGGTGCAGGGGATGTGCACTGCGGCTCGAACACACTTCGCGAGACAGCGGTGAAGTGGTGGTGAGGCACATGTTTGTAAGAGAGAAAAAGATGGGAGGGATACTTCATTTGATAGTTTCGAAGTGTCTTTTTGTGATAGAATGATACCAACAACACCTTCCATCATTACGCGTCATTATCTCACTCGCCAAACTCGGCAACGACCCCTCGGTGGTCGGACGCGTACACGGGGCTTCGAGCGTTCAGCATTCCAACGTCTCGTGGGAATAGCTTTGTATCTTCCGTCGGAGCCTGGCCAAGAATCTCACATTCGCGGACAGAGCCTTTCCCCCGATAGAGCACGAAGTCGATCCGCTTGGATGGATTGTCACTCGGGAACGTGAACTTGTGTGCTTGATCCAGTGGGTTAGTAGAGCGTGGCTCTGCTTCCTTGTGCTTCTCAAGCCATGCATCTGTGAGATCAGTGCGTACGTCATCCAGGGAGGCCTCGCCCCGTAAAAACTTAATCCCACGCGATTGCGGCTCTGCGTTGAGGTCACCTAATAGCACTTGCGTGACACCTTTGCCTTGCTTCATGTATTCCCATATCTCCACCATCGTCTTCTCTCGTGACCGTTCACTAAGCGATAAGTGGGTAACATATACGTCGATCCAGCCCCACGACGGGTGGTCAACGACAGCGTGGAGACACAGACGCTGGTGTGAGTCATTCGGGTCATTAGGGTCACGACTCAGCAGTAGGTAGTCGGTGTGGACGATTGGGAACTTGGACAGAATAGCTGGACCTTCCTCAATGCGTTCAAACGGCGAGCGGTCGTTGATGTAACTCATCGCAGCTTGATAGACATACTGATACCCAGGCAACCGTTCTATGAGGTGCTGGATCTGGGCGTGCTGGCCCTTGTCCCCGAAGACTCCATCGTAGCGCACCTCCTGGAATCCGATGATATCTGCCCGTGCGTCCCGAACGAATCGGACAAGGTGGTCGATGCGCTTCGAGTATTGGTCCCATCGCCGAGCGGAGCCGTAGACATCTCGCGAGGGGTTCGTGTTCCACACATTGTAGGAGAGAATTCGAGGATGTGGCGACACGGCCGAGCATTCCCCTTGGTTGGCGGCCGAGCACTCTCCGCTGTCGTGTGCGGCTTTATGTAATGGAGCGAACGTGTGCTGGAAGAGGTTGTGGGCTCCCTCTCGATCCCACGCGACGACGATGCGGTGGCGCAGATTGAAGTTGGCGTCGTCGAGCGTCAGGTAGAAGTTGATGCCGAGCGAGACGTGGCTCTTGAACTGCCTTGCCTGGCGCTTGAGCGTCGTGTACTGGTGGACGACGACCATCTCGGACTCGCCGTTGTCTCCGGTGGTCGCGAGCGGCAGCACGACGGCGCGCGCGAGCGTCGCGGCGGGAGAGACGGCCGCGAGCGCGCGCTTCTTGATCTGCTCGAGCGCAAAGTCGAGCGCGCGACGCACCGCGACGTCAGCCTGCGCGGCCTCGGCCTCGAGCTCGGTCGGCCGGAGCAGCACGCTGCCGTAGAGGAGCGTGTTGGGGGAGCGCGCCGCGGCGAAGAGGTCCACGGGCGCGAAGCTCTGCGGCTTGAGGTGGATGCCGCCGGGCCGCGAGGAGAGGTACTCGCCCGTGAAGAGCGGCCGCGACGGCAGCGGCGGCCAGTAGTCCCAGCGCGGCAGGCTCGTCGACGGAGCCACGGCCGCGGCGAGCAGCAGCGCCACGGCGGAGAGGCGCATCTTGTCAACTGCCCAAAATTATCCACACGCGATCCGCCCAAAATTACAGGGAAGTGTGGTCCACACACAGTGGGCGTTGCAAAAGTTGAGCCAGGCCAAGAGAGAGAGAGAGGCAGCTGCGCAAGAGGGGTGTTTTTTTTTTTAGGTTTTTTTTTTTCGTGGGAACAGAGACAGATCGCGACGGCAAGGCGGGGCTGAAAATTCCTTTCGTATGGGGTTTGACGAGGCGTCGTTTTTTTTTTTTTCTTGATGAATTTTCTGGAAGCTGCTCGGCCGTGGCTCTCTGGAGTGAGTCTGTGACAGTGGCCACAAACAAAAAAAGCCGAAACACAAAAACCTAAACAAACCGACAGAAAACGGTGGCTGTTGGACCAAGCGGGCGTAACTCGACCGACCAGAACGTCGGTGTGACAAATCCTGACAAATGATCCCTTGAGTCAGAGGCGCTGAAGCGTGCGTTCGGACCGCATCTACTGCTTTAGTACGTCATCTTCCTGGGTGGTTTTGACCAATCGCCAGTTCGCTTGCACCTGTCCAGCCCCTGTCCTGTGTCTTATGATCCCATTCAAAGATACGTTTATATTACGTATAAAAGGTTCTTGACTCAAGCCTAGCAAGAGGACCCTTCCAGCTGAGTTCGGATCCATGCGCTTTGCGAGGTCGTCTGAGTCTCCCGACGCGGGTAGGGCTAACCAGATCCTCGCGTTCTTGTGTGCGAGCAGACGACGCCCACTGACTCGGGCGCTGGCGGCAGCGGGGTAGCGCCGGGGCGGCGTGCATCCGGTTTCCTCTTCCCTTCGCCGTGGTTATTCTCCATCCACCTGCTGGACCATCCCGACCGCCTCGCTCGGTAGAGTCGCGTCGCCGCCGCGTTCTCTCTCTCTCTCTCTCCAGGCCGAGCAGATCGGATCCCGAGCGACCATGGCCAGGCGGCTCGCAGCGCTGGCCGGCTCCGTCGCCGCCCTCGCCGCGCGCGCGCACGCCGTCACGTACGCGGCCACGGCCGTGACGCAGTACTCGATCCAGACGCCCGACATCGGCGGCTGCCGACTCAAGGGCATCGCCACCGACAGCGACAACTTCAAGTTCTACGCCTCGCTCCCCGCCAAGGACGTGGCCATCAACCAGGGCTGCGCGCGCTGCATCAAGGTCTCGCGCGACGGCGTCGCCGCCTCCCTCACGGCCTACGTCCTCGACGTCTGCCAGGGATGCAAGACCGGCGAGATCAAGCTCTCGGCCGCCGCGCTCTCGGCGCTCTCGATCGACCCCAACTCGAACAACGCCACGGCCTCCTACAAGTTCGCCAGCTGCCCCACGTCCTTCCAGTCGGGCACCACCGTGCGCGCCTGCCTCATGGAAGGCGCCTCCAACTCGTACATCCCACTGCAGTTCTACAACTCGCAAAAAGTCATCGTCGGCGCCAACATCAGCGGCGTCGCCGCCTCGCAGCAGAAAGACTCGTTCTTCTTCTCGGCCAACCCGCAGACCGCCAGCTCCAACAGCTCGCAGTGGTTCAAGAACGTCCAGGTCACGCTCACGTCCGACGACGGTGAGACCAAGAGCGGCTCGTTCGAGTTTGGCGGCACCTCGGGCTGCGCCGCCTCCACCTTCCAGTTCAGCGCGGCCTCGACCGCGGATGGCGAGGGCGGGAACAGCTCGGGCGGCTCCGGAGGAGCAAGCAGCAGCAGCAACACGGGCGTGATCGTCGGAGCCATCGCCGGAGGCATCGCGGCGCTTATCGTCATTGTCGGATCGGTCTTCTTCTTGCGACGCCGCCGCGCTGCGAAGGAGTTCGACCGCGAGGAGGAGCAAGACAACCAGTACCTGTCGCCGACGACCAAGCCGCACCAGCGCAGCCCCGAGCGCCCGACGTACGCCGCGGACAACAGCTTGCACAACAGCACTGACGACCCTTCGGACCATGAGCCCGAGTCACCGACCCACGAATTCGACGATGCCTCGACCCCACCTGCGAGCGCTGCGAATCGTAATGTGTACGGTGCGCGCGAGGTTGAACAGTACGAGCTGCGAGATGTGCCCCCTCAGCCACCACAGCGATCCCAGTCGCCACCACAACGATCGCAGTCGCCTCCTCAGCGATCGCAGTCGCCACCACAGCGATCCCAGTCGCCTCCGCAACCTCAGTCGATCGCACCGCCAGCTGCGAATCAACAGACCTACGTGGCTCCTCAGACTTTCTCGTATAGCAAGCCTGTGACAAACGAACGTCTGCCGAAGAACAACAGCTTCCGCAGTAACAGTACGGCTCGTCCAGTTCCTACCTTCCAGGCACCCGTGGTACCCGCTCGAACCGCTGACTCGGATGGCGAGGAAGGCCGTTCGAGCTTCGATATTGACGACATGCGTGAGACCGAAGAGATGAAGGACCGCGAGCGCTTCTCGTCGATGAGCAACGAGCTTCAGTCGTCAGTCGCGCCACACTCGTCCGAGTCGGCTTACGCTACCGGCCACGTGACGTCGCCGCAGAGCTATGTGCGGGCTACTTCGTTGCGAAGAAACAGCTCGAAGGTCGCCGATCGCCCCACGTTCCGCTTCACGTCACCGGCTCCAGCCCCACAGCAGCAAGACCGCTACAACTCGGACTCACTGGGCCAGTACTCAGATCGCGATAGCTACGCCTCCGATAACTTCTCGCGCAGTGAGAGTATCGACACCGCAGCGAACGTGAACCCCCACACCGGTTCTTTCCGGGACAGCTCGTCGGGCTATAGCCGAGAATCGTTGGGAATTCTCGGCTACCCGTACGCAAAGAAGCCGAGCTCGCGCAACAGCATGACTGGTACGAACCTAGCCTAATGCTTTCTGTATTCTATTGCATTGCACACATCAACTGTGCTGTGTGGTACTCGTGGGACCCTCAAAGTCTCATCCTCGCTCGAATGTCCAACAACTAATGCCTTCTTTTTTTGTAGAGGCTCAACTTTAGAAGTCCATTGAAGCGCTTCTCTTGTGGCGGAAGCGACGCGTCATGGTGAAGTCAGCCAATAGACAAGTCGGCTTCAGGTTACAAGATTCCACTTGCTGAGTCAGAAGCTCGGAAGTGGCCAGGTGGAGAACTGGCCCCACGACCTATCGCAGCCTAATGCAGCGAAAGATCGCGAAGCCATGCTGTTCTTTCGCCGTCTAATTATATGCGAGAGAGTCGAAGTAATCCATGTCTTGCGTTGCGCGCCCCACTACTAATCCATCTGGACGGTTGAATCCACATTTCTCTCCTTTACACTACTAGTACGTTCTCCTCCGACTTTCGTCTCAGCTCCATGACCCTGGCTGGCAGAGTCTCGCGTTGGATCCAGCCAACGAGGCGGCCGCGGCTCGTGACCCAAATGGCCGACAGCTTCATCATTTCGAAAAGCAAGTGAGCATTTTGCACTGGCGCATCACCGTCCAGTTGCAGAACGGACGAGTCAATCGTGATGGACTGGAAGTGGTTCAAGTTGAGTTCTCGAACTGACGTCGTCGGACGAAGAGAGTTTACAGGTGACAATGCGGTGGTTGTCGTCGTTTCACGAGTTTCAGTAGCTTTGATGGTCGGACCGATCTCATCTTCTGTCAACGACAACGGCGTGGGCACCTCCTCCACGGTGGATTCCACGAGCCTCTCTATTGCTGTGCGCGTCACACAGCCGTAGAAGATCATTGAGTCAAGAGAATCCACGACTGGGAAGCTTGAGACGTTTTTGTGACACTCGAGCACGCGGCGAATGTGGTTCAGCGTGGTCTCCATCGGAATGAAGGGAGCCTCTGAGGCCATGACGTCGCTTGCCTTCATTCCATTGAGCTGGTTCACGCGAAGGAGAGGGAGATAGGTGAGTCCCCGGCTGATGATGACGCTCTCGTACAGCGAGACCGACATCGCAGAGCCAATACCCGAAGCTAGGAGCACTGCAACAATCAGGGGCGTCATGTACACGAACTGACCAGTAAACTCGACTGCTATCACAGCCACCGACACTGTGTGCGTGGCTGAGCCGACGAAAGCCGCCCCTCCCACGAGAGCATAACCTCCAGGGATAATGCCACTGTCAGGAAAGCAGCGGACGAGGACTTCTCCGTAGAACCTTCCGATCGCTGTCCCGGCGGCAAAGGTCGGGATGAAGTCGCCAGCCGGGAGTGGCAATGTTGTTGAGAACACTGTTGCTACGAGTCGCGTGATAGCAGCAATCGGGAGTAGCAGGAGGGTTGGGAGTCCTGACTCGTCCCGAGTCCAGGATTCGGAGAGTTTGCTCGGGGAGCAGAGGTCAGAGATCGTTCTCGCAAATGACAGTCGACCAAACGGGCCTGGAATGTAGATGAGACAACAAGTGACCATCAGCAATACACACGAAGCGAGCCACGGGAACCTGGCTGTACGCTTCTTCCACCAGCGCTTGAAACCGCCTGATGCTGTCACGTACGCTGCTCCAGCAAACCCCATCACCACGCCCAAGAAGCCGAACGCCGCGAACTCTGGATAAGAGAATGCCTTGATGGGAAATGATGTTGGAAACAGAGGATGGAACGCCGTGACTTCTGTTTCGTTGATCATGCGAACAAACTGGCGGGCGAGTGACGCACTGATCGCTGCTACGAAGGCGCGCCAGTAGTTCTGCGTAGAGTGGTTAGCTTCCAGCGATGGGCAAAATGAGCAACGATAGAGCAACCTTACCGTCACCATGAAGACAGTGCTTGTGACCTCTATGGCGAACAGGACACCTCCGATCGGTGCGCGGAACGTTGATGCTACTCCGACAGCGCAAGCCGCATTGTACATGTGCCGTCTCAACACATCGTTATTGAATATGCTCTGGAATACGCCGATGTGCTTCATGAGACCGTGTGTGATGATCGACGCGGTGTGCACGAACGGCCCTTCCTTTCCGACCGAGATTCCGCTACCTAGAGCGAGTGCTAGACCTGCGGCCTTGGACACCAGTGTTCGCCGGCCCAGGAAGTGGTCGGCATCTTTCTGTTGATCGGAGGAGATGATGGTCTTCATCTCTGGTATGCCGGACCCCGCGGCCACGGGGTCTACTAGTCTCGTCCACAGCATTGCAAGAAAAGCAACCACTGCCGTGAACGCCGTCCAGGACGCGAGCTTTGCAGGCGCAGAGTGGCTGAGGATGTCAATCGACTGCAATCTCTTACGAGCTTCGCCAATGCCGACCACGGCTTCTTCAACAACGTAGTCAAGAAGTGAAGCTGGGGAACATTGGGTGAAATTGTGAGCTCGGCCCTGCCACTATAGGCAGGTACTCTCTCCGTACCACACACTCCTATTGCCACCAGCAACGACATGGTCCTGCCTTCTTTGCGCACGAGCTCCACGACGCTCTGTGGGTGCCATCGCGGGACGTGGTCCTTGCCGAAAGTGTTTTCCCAGCGCTGTTGGTACGAGTTCTTGTGCTTGCGCAGGTGCGGAGGCAGCACCGCCAGCGGCGTGGCGTGGCGGCGGAGCTTCGGGCCGCTGTCGCTCGTCGTCGCCATGCTCTGCAGACGGCGCGAGAGACGCTCGCGGTTCTGTGACAAGCTCCGCGCCGCCGTTTCGAGCACGAAACGACGCGGAGCTTCCCATGGAAGATGGCTACATCGGCTCGCGAAGGACAGTATACCGGTAAATTACCGATTATCTCCGAGACATGTGCTATGCGAACACGTATTTGACTAGTTGACACCATCCTTTATCAGTGCATTTCCTCGGAACGATGCCATGGCTGCAGACCTCCTCATCGGCGCCACCATGGACGCCCACCGAGCTCGGCTCCTCGCCATCAATTCTCGGCGTCTCCGCGCCGTGTCTCACCACGCCCTCGGCTCGCAGCGGTCGGCACGCGCTCGCGTTTGGCGTGTTCCTTCTCTTGATCTGGTTTGATGAGATTGATGCGGATGTCTACAGCCAGGCAGTTAAGACACGCTGCTCTTCGTCAACGTCTCAGTCCTGGATTTGATCTGGCAGCGCGAAGCGAGTTGCGTCGAACTGACTGGGAGGCGGGCAGAGTGTCGCGGCAGCTCGAACGAAGGCCCAAGTGAGAGAGCAAGAGATGGCGGCGCTGACGCTAATGACAGCGAGTGAGAAGGAGCTGGCGTGGGCCATGACGAAGCCGATTCCGGTGCCATCCCCGCCGGCGCGCCCAGTGACGGCCAGCGAGTACGCGTCGATGCTGACGCGCATGGCGATGCGCGCGGACGCGGCGCTAGTCCACGGCGACATCGAGGCGCACGTTCGCGCCATGTGCCACCAGCTCATCCGAGCGTCCAAGTGGATCGTGGACGCGGAGAGGCGCGCAACCGCTGCGGAGAAACAGTTGATGGTGCGTGGCATGGAAGTGGCCGCACTGCGCGAGGCGCTGGAGGTCGAAATGGTCAAGAGGAGCGACGCGGAGGCTGCTGCGATGGCGTCGGACACGGAGTCCTCGCGGAGCGACATCGAAATCGACGTGGACATGGGCATCGATGGGTGCGAGACCAACTTCGTGAACGGCGACGAAATGGATGACAGCCTGGTGGCTGAGCACAAGTTGCTCACCGAACATGTTGTATCGAACGAGGACGCAGAGCATGCGCTCGAACAAGAGTTGGCACAAAGTGAACTTCGTTGTGCGCAGCTGTGCGAGAGGGTGGAGTCGCTGGAGAGACTCGTGGAGGAACAGAGCGAGCTGCTGTCGTTGGCGAGCGTCGAGCTGCACCACTGTGACGCCGAGAGCCGGTGGCTTCGGTCGGACGTGTCGTGGCTGGTGGGGATCAAGCATGAGCTGGAGCAGAAGCAGGATGAGCTGGTGAGGCGAGTGCAGGTCTTAGAGTCGAACGAAGCATATCTACGTTACGAGATGGAGAAGGCTATGGATGAGAAGCTGCTCTGGGTGAGCGAACACGAAGACGTCGTGCGCGAGAACGAGGAGCTGGTTAGGCGAATGCAGTCGGAACTGGTGGATCTCCGGTCAGAAATATTGTTCGTGGCAGAGCAAAAGATCCACAGTGGTGCCACCATGCCCGAAGACAAGGTCGAACCCACCAACAACTACAAAGACGAGAGCACCGACGTGGCCATGTCTTTTGCGTTTGCCGGTTTTGACGACGTTGCGGCTGCTGCTTTGAAGGCGAAGACGAATGTTATGTGGGAGACAAAGGTTGACATCGTGGATACAACCCCATTGAATACGACCTCCAGTGAACTGGCGTCGACGGGACCAGAAAGCGTCAAGGTCGATTCCCCTCGTGCTGCGCGCCATCCTCTGGACACCGTGACCAACGTGGCGGTGGCGAGCCCGGCGTTGAAGGCTTCGGTGACTTCGTCCAAAGCGGTGGCCCGGGTGTCAAATCGCTCCGCCGCTCGCGGAGTCGGAGTCCCGGTGGCTGCGACGTCGACGGTGACGAATTCCTGGGTGCAGCAGGACCTGTCGTATGTAGCAAAGAGTAAGAAGACAGCGATGCAGACAACATCCAAGTCGCCCCCGACGACGTCAAGAACTGTGACAACGAAGAAGCCGGCAACTGCGACAGTGACGGTCAACGAGCAGGCGAAGTTGCATACGCCTGTGAAAAGGGCTCCTGTGCTGTCTCGGTGGCGATGAGTGGGCTATTGCGAGCCAATCAATAGTGGAAGTGAGGCGGAACAGATCGGACACAAGAGACGACCTCAGATGGAAGGGTGTCTTGGCAATCTAACGAGACCGTGCAAGGCCGGCGTATATATGGCGATGGTGTGGGAGATGCTCTGATTCTTGCTTGGGCGTGCCTTTGCAAGACATTCGGGTGTGTTGTGGAAGTCGTCCGCAAATCGCGCGTCGCAGCAGCCAAAATCTTGAGCCGGGGCATCGTTTGTGCTTTGGACGGAAACGATGGGATTCGGCTCTCGGTCTCGTTCTCGATTTATGTATTGAACTTTCCACTCGGAGCATGGATGTATGGTGAGGTGATGCGTTTTGAAAATACCTGGTCGCGACGACCAAGTCAAGTGACAAGAAGGAGAGTACGCGGGTATATCTGTTGAGTAGGATGATGATTTTTAACAAGAAGAAGCAGTTTCGAATCGACTCATCAGTTCGCTGTATCTGTGACGATAGCTTGAGTGCGTTGGGATGGATTTGCAGGTTACCCTGGCAAGATATTACAGTACTTCAGTATTGTAAGGTGAGGAAGGTTCCCTGTCCGCCTGGAATGTAATGCCGAAGACTTTACTACTGACCTTCTCCGGCTCACAGAAGCAAACTCATCAGCACGATAGACACTAGTCTATCGGTACGGACAGTCTGCTGACAAGTGCGCAGTTGCAGGCATACCACAATGCACGCATTCGGACTCCTTCGGTGTGCCAGGAAAGTTCGCTCCTGGCGATGCTGCGCCAGGAGTCGCTGGCTTCGCTTGGCCCCCGCTGCTGTTTTTGATATCCAGCACTGCCGAAGCAATGGAAGCGAAGCGGCTACCAAAGATCGACGATGGCGTTGGTGGTGGCTTCGCAGCCGAAGGCGTTGTTGCAGGAGACACAGAGGGCTTCGGAGGAGTCGGCTGTGAGTGGCCCACATTGCTGGAGCGGAAGGAAAACTCGGAGCCCGTTCCGTCTGTGTCTTCTTCGTCCGGTCGTTTATGCACCGAGTTGCGTCGGAACACGGCAAATCGAATCACTTTCTCTTTGCGGCTCAGCTTGCCCAGCAGCTGGG
Organism: Pythium myriotylum; assembly: GCA_023091665.1. NCBI lineage: Eukaryota > Oomycota > Peronosporomycetes > Pythiales > Pythiaceae > Pythium > Pythium myriotylum. The sequence continues at coordinate 1,647,670 of JALJCQ010000009.1, forward strand.
TGACCTGGGAGAGCGACATGACGGACGCGTTCGTGTCATCAATGCCAATGATGTACATGCCGGGAATGACACTTCCAGCCGTCTCGATTGGCCCTTTACCTCCTGTCGGCAAGTTTGTGAAACCGTGGACGACAGCACATTCCTGGATGCCGCTGTCTAGCAGCACGCCGAGCGGGCCCGGTGGCACGCGGACCTCGACGACCTCGTCGATCTCGTTCTCACTGTCGCTGTCGTCGACGTCTTCATCCATCACAGCGCGACCTTGGAGGAGCTCCTCGAAATCGTTCACAGTCACGGGGATATCAGCATACTGGAAGTCGAGTTTTCGCAGGTCTTCATAGTACGGGTTGTGGCCGATGATCTTGTAGTCCGTGCCGGCCCAGAGATTCACCAGCTTCGCTTCGCCGGTGTCTTCGTAGTAGAGTGCGCGCAGACTACGCGTGCGAATGCTCGTGCTGGGTTCAAAGTCCACGACGGTGGCCTTGCGATTGAGGTGGAGAATGACTCGTCCGTTGAGAGATTCCGGTTCTGCACGAGAGACACAAAACGAGATGAGCACTATGAAGCCAGGACCATCGTCGGAATGAAAGCATGCTCGCCTTTCATAGGCGCGATGCTCCCTTGCGAGCGCAGCAGCTCGATGATCTGCAAGTGTCCGCGCCAGATCGCGAGGTCCAGCGCTGTGTATCCGTCCTGCCCCACAGCGTCAGTCAGCGGCGTCTCCTCTCGTGCACTCGCGGCCACGTACGTCGGTGAGCGCCATGACGTCGGCGCCGTACTGGAGCAGCATCATGACGATCTGCGTGTTGCCCATGATCGACGCGACGTGGAGCATCGTGAAGCCGCCGCTCTGCGAGCCAAAGCCGCGTCAGTTCCGTCGCCTCTCTCTCTCTCTCTCGCTGGCGACTCGCTCGCACCTCCGTGAGCGCGCCGACGTCGGCCTTGCCGATCTTGAGCGTGAGGTAGCGCCGCGCCTTCTCGATCGAGCCCTCGAGGATCGCCTCGCGCAGGAACTGGTTGCTCTTGCCCTGGATCAAGTTCATCGTCGCCCGTCGTCTTCGTCTTTGATGGAGGTGTCCACGGCGGCATCTCCCTCTGGTATGTGATATTCCCCTCCCTGATTTGTATCGCCCACCAGAGGGCATTGAAGTTTCGCTTTCGTGCCCGCTCATAGAAACCCGTTTCTAAAACCTCCGATCGGAGTCTGAGTCTTCCATCTGAGAACGCCGCGAAGTGGGCTTGCTTGATGATGCGTGAGGCGAGCCCATCACGTGGCCGCCCATTCCAGCGCTCTCCCGCCATGGCGCGGCTCTCCGTCCTCGCGGCGCTCGCGCTCGCCGCCTCCGCCGCCGCCGCCGACTCGCCCGCCGCCGGCGCCTGGGTGCCGTGGACCTCGGCGCCGTCGCCCACGCCAACGATGGCCGCGGCCCCGGCCCCACCACCGACCGGGAGCTCCTCAGCGGCGCCGCCTGCGACGACCGCCACCGCCGCCGCCGCCGCCACAGCCACAGCCTCGAACGCCTCGTGCGACGTCCACTACGAGGTCTGGAACGCCACGACGCAGCAGTGCGACTGCCGCGCCGGCTTCTCCGGGCTCGGCTGCGAGATGTGCACACAGTCGAGCGACTGCCAGCGCGCGTTCCAGAGCCAGGCCTACACGTGCGCCGCCGGCTTCGCCTACCGCAACGAGAGCGACCACAAGACGTACGACTGCGACCTGGACCCGTCGCTGCAGCAGCTCTTCGCGGACGGCGCGCTCGCCGTGCACTGCGACCGCGCGTCGCGCAACTGCTCGGCCGCCGTCTTCAAGCGCCACGACACGGTGCGCGGCAACCACGTGATCGACTGCGTGCTCTCCAAGTGCGACTTCGCCAACGGCGGCAACGGAGACGGCGACTGCGGGCTCATCGAGTGCAAGTGCGGCAAGGGCTGCTCGTCGTTCACCAAGACCATCGTCGAGACCACGCTCAGCGGCAAGCCGGCAAAGATCCGCGTCACCGACAACTCCTCGCTGGCCATCGACATCGAAGGCTCGCCACTCCCACTCTCGGCCATCTGCAAGGCATCTGCCTGCGAGCGCGATCCGTCGGGAGGGTCGGGCTCCGGGTCGGGTTCGGGCTCGGGGGAAGGAGGAGGTGGTGACTCGATCTGGGCCAACGGCGTGTTCGTCGCGCTCGTGCTCAGCGGCACGCTCGCGCTGCTCATCGTTCTTGGTGTCTGCTGCTGCTCGTGCTGCGTCACCAGTCGCTTCGCGAAGAAGCTCACAATCTCCCAGATCGACCGGGAAATCGCAGCGTTGACCTCCACGTCGGGCAAAATGCTCGAGTTCAAGCGCATCAACTGCCGCGTGACGGACTCCAAGACCCTCGAGACAAAGTTGATCCTCTCAGATCTCTCAGGTTACGCCCAGCGAGGACAAGTGCTCGGTTTGCTGGGACCCAGCGGCTCAGGCAAGACGAGCTTACTGAACGCTCTCGCGGCAGTGGAGAATGGCAAAAGCCAGCTCACAGGCGAGGTCCGTGTGGACGGAAAGAAGATAGGTCGCAACTACCGCCGCGTAGCTGCCTACGTGCAGCAAGATGATGCGCTCTTCTCGACACTAACTGTGCGCGAGTGTCTTCAGTACTCGGCTGAGCTGCGTCTTCCGTCGAGCGTGCCGGAGATCGTCAAGCGAGAAATGGTTTCGCGGATTGTTCTCGAGCTCAACCTCGGCCACGTTGAGCACGCACGTGTCGGTGGCAGCCTTGCCAGCAGCTCACGTGGCATCTCGGGTGGCGAACGGCGCCGCGTCAGTATCGGGATGGAGCTCGTAACATCACCACAGATCCTGTTCCTGGATGAACCAACATCAGGTCTCGACAGCTCTTCAGCCAACTCAGTCGTCCAACTTGTGAAGGAACTCGCCAGCCACGGGCGTATCATCGTCATGAGCATCCACCAGCCAAGTGCTAAGGCATTCATGCTGTTGGATCAAGTCATACTACTGGCTAAGGGCAAGATGCTCTACCACGGCTCACCACAGCGCGCTCAGCGCCATTTCGAGGCAATCGGCTTCAAATGTCCTGAGAACGAGAATGTAGCAGATTTCATCCTCGACGTCGCGTCTGACACAGCCAATATCCCGATGGTGCGTGCAGCCTTTAAAGCAAAGCACGGCGACAAGACGCCTGTGGCCAAGGTACCTGACACGCCTGGCACCCCAGCCGACCCACAGCCAGAGTTCACGACGGGCACATACTTCAAACAACGTCACATCTCCAGCGAGTCTTCACCTTTCATGAATGCAGAAGAAAACGATCTGGACACCCCGCGCATCCACGAAATGATGAACATGCCTGGTACACCCGGCACACCAACCGCGCTTTCCTCACCGTCAAGCCCTCCTGGACTTGGTAGTCCCGAACGTATTCAGTTGCCAAGCTCTCTAAACATCGACTCGCCGCACAGTTCCACACCCCCGAAGCGGTCACTGTTAATCGAGCTTCGTGTCTTGTTTCGGCGCACGCTGGTCAACATTTTCCGCCATCGATCGCTATTGTTCATGCATCTCATGCTCAGTGTGACATTGGCACTTTTCGCCGGTCTCATATTCAACCACGTGACCAACGATCTTGCCGGCTTCCAGAACCGCAGTGGTGCATTCTACTTTATCCTTACGTTCTTCGGCTTCGCGAGCATGAGCTCCATGGATCTGTTCATTGCCGAGCGAGGAATCTTTATGCGCGAGACTGGTACGTCAACACTTTCTTCCATGGCTGGCGATTACTTCTCACGATTGGTACAGGTGCCATGTACTACGGGGCTTTCAGCTACTTCATGGCCAAGGCTGTACTCGACACGTTGCTTTTACGCGTGCTGCCTGCCGCTATCTTTGCCTCGTACGTGCTTCGTAACCATACGCAGAATACCTCCACGCTAACTGGTTTCTATCCTCTCAGGATCTTTTACTGGATCATGGGTCTTCAGGCATCTTTGGTTCGTTTTGCTATGTTCCAGCTCACGCTCGTGCTCTTTAACGTCGCAGCAGGCTCGATCAGCATCCTCGTGGGAGTGCTCTCTCGGAATGTGGGAACGGCGAACCTCAGTGCTACCGTGGTTTTTCTGGTCATGCTTCTCTTTGGCGGCTTCCTGCTCAACTCACAGACCATGCCCAAGACTGTTGGTTGGATCAAGCACTTTTCCATCTTCAGTTACGGGTTCGAGATTCTCATGACTAATGAGCTTAAAGGCCTGCTGCTCAAGTTTGACGCACCAGGTTACCCAGCCGTGCCTGTCTATGGCGACGTTTTCCTGAAGACGCTGGGCATGGATTACGCGAACCGCTACTATGATCTGGCGGCATTGGCTATGATTGCCATTGCGTTACAGGTACTTGCATTCCTCTTCCTCTCGCTTCAGGTACCCGTTCGCCAGGAGCTGGTAGATGAAGGGGACGAGCCGGAGTCAAAATCGAAGCCTCGTTCGGGGACCATGCAGGTGGACGTTGACGAGGTCAAGCTGGAGGATCTCAAGAAAAGATCCAAGCCTGAAGACGTAGGAGATATCGGCGACGAGCAGGACGAAGGCTCGACCTCAAAGATGGATGGTGACGTCGTGTAGTAACGAGCCTTTGCAGAACGTTAAGGGTGTTCAATTCATATATTCAAATTTTGCTTGATCACTCGACGACTGAGAAGCGGAGATCCTGTGAGTTCTCTACGAGCTTAGCGTACATCCCGCCCGGCACGAGCACAAGCTCGTTGTGTGTTCCTTGCTCGACGATCTCACCATTGGCGAGCACACAAATCCTATCGGCGTTGCGAATCGTCCGCATGCGGTGAGCAATCACGATTGTTGTGCGCTTCTTAAGGGTGATCAGACGTTCGAACGCGTCCTGTACGAGCTGCTCGTTGTCAGCGTCCAGCGCGCTTGTGGCCTCGTCAAGCAAGAGAATTGCCGGGTCTCTGAGAACGGCACGCGCGATTGTAATGCGCTGTTTCTGTCCTCCAGAAAGCTGCGTGCCTTGATCGCCCACTTGCGTGTCGTAGCCATCGGGAAAAGCCGAAACAAACCCGTGGGCGTTCGCAATCCGCGCGGCTTGCTCCACGAGATCTCGAGTTGCCACCGCCGATCCGCGAGCTCCGTACGCAATGTTGTTGTGAATCGATCCCGCGAAGAGCACAGGCTCCTGAGCTATCAGTCCGATCTGCGACCGCAGCCAACTGACGCTCAATGTGCTTAAAGGCTTGCTGTCGAGACTTATTGTGCCTTGCTGCGGCTCGTAAAAGCGTTCAAGAAGCGCAAAGACCGTGCTCTTGCCGCCTCCACTTGGCCCACACAGTGCCACTAGCTGTCCTGGCTCCACTCGCAGGCTGAGTCCCCGAAGCACGGTCACACTCAAACGCGCTGGATAAGCGAACACTACATTTCGAAACTCGATAGCGCCGATGGCTCCACACGCTGGCTCAACAAACTCTGTAGGAGCCCTTCTGACCCGGTCCTCCATCTCAAAAATGCTCGCCGCCGCGACTTTGGCGTCGTCCAACTCGGTGAGATGTGACGTGGCCTGCCCAATGCCACTGGCCGAGATTATAACGGCCATGAGCGTTCGAATCAGCTGCGCAAACGTGATATTGTCGTCTCGCACGAGCCTCGCGCCGTACCAAAACACAAGTGCGTAAACAGCGAATGTGATGAAGGAGCTGAAACCGAGTGCGGCACCACTCGAGTGGGCCACATGAGCTGTCTGCTGCATGGCTTCAAGCGAGAGCTGTCGGTACTCGTCCACAAGACGGTTTTCCATCCCAAACGCTGCCACGGTGCGAATGTGGGTGACGGCCTCAGCGGCTAAGACATTCGCAAGTGCCGTCGAGACCTGGCCTTGTTGGCCGAAGGTGCCCTTAAGTGTGTTGGTGCGTACCAGATCCGCGAGAATGAGGAGCGGGAACACGACGCACATGATGAAGCTAAGCACCCAGCTGCCCATGAGGAACGACACAAGGAGCGCCCCGACAAATGTCGACAATGCCTGAGCGAATCTGCCCGGCGTGTCTCCTGCCAGGATTGCCGCCTGGGTGGGTTTGGTAGCCAAGTCACTTGCAAGAGCCCCACTACCATGTTCCGGGTCGTCAAAGAACCCGATTTCTTGCAAACACATTGCTCGAAAATGCACCTCTCGTAGTCGGGTGGTGAGCTTCTCGCCCAAGTAGCGAAACGAGAGCGACTGTGCGAAAGTTATCCCAACTAGTGCTGCCGCTCCGACCAAGTAGGCGGTGCAGAGTCTCCATACTTCGTCGTAAAGAACGTTTAGATAAACTTGCTGATGTGTCATTTGGAAAGCTGAATATTTGTCAACCATGACTGATACGATGGCGCTGAGCAGAATAGCTGATGCAGGGAACGACAGTCCATTCAAAATGGCTGAAACAATCCCAATACCGAAGAGGTGCCGTTCCTCTCTGCTGTGTTGCATTAGCCTTCTGATCAATGCCAGCGTGCGAAGAGAATTTGCCACCGGAGAAGACCTGGGGTCTTGTCGAGGCTCGGCGGATTCTTGACTCGGTGCTAATTGGTCGTTTACTAAGCCACGCTTACTCTCAACACCTGTCGAACCGCCTGCGATGGAACCATTAGCCAGCATTGGCAATGATGATTCCCGATTGTTCGACAAAACGTCGGTGAGGCTATCGCACCACATCAGGCTGGCATTACGCTGGATCGTCATTGCTCCTTCACCGCGGGACTTGACCACAAGTTGGACAAATTTGCCGTCTTCCTTCGTCAGTAACTCCTCGTGCGTTCCAGATTCGACAATCTCGCCGTCGATAACCACGCAAATCCGATCAGCATTCTTGATTGTGCTCAGGCGATGGGCGACAATCAAGATCGTGCGGCTTGTTGTGGAAATAATGGATTCCAAGGCGCTCTGGATCTGAGCCTCGCTCTCCGTGTCCAGCGCACTCGTCGCTTCGTCGAGGATCAGGATGCGGGGATCCCGTACCAGAGCCCTCGCAATCGAAATACGCTGCTTTTGGCCGCCTGAAAGCGCCACTCCTTTTTCCCCAACAAACGTGTCGTAGCCATTAGGGAGCGACATAATAAAGTCGTGTGCATTCGCTTGCCGAGCGGCGGTTTCGACGAGCAGTCTTCTTCGACTAGTTGTACCAGCTTCCTCATCGTCTTCAACCATCCCTGATGCAATATTCTCAAGAATTGTCGTGGCAAAGAGAACGGGCTCCTGGGAGACGGTGCCGATTTGGCGACGCAACCATTTCAACTGAAGATCTCGTAAAGGATGACCGTCAAGTGTTATCTGACCGGCGTCCGGATCGTAATACCGCTGCAGAAGACCCATAACCGTGCTCTTACCACCACCGCTGGGACCAACAAAGGCAATTGTTTCACCAGCAGCGATTGACAAGCAGTAGTTGCGAAGTACTGGCACCTCTGGTCTCGATGGATACGCAAAATCAACATTTCGTATGACAATGTTCCCTTCACAGGTTTCCGGGACAAAACCGTTCGATTCATTCTCGGCGTTGACCTTTGACGGCTGGTTGAGAATCACAAACAACGACTTTGCAACTGCTTTGGCAGTGACCACGGCAGCAACATTAGGCGAGATCTGAGCGAGTGATATGGTACCGATCAGGATTCCATAGAATGCACTGAAGATAGTCCTCGGATCCGTCTCCCCAGCGTTAGCGACAAGACTTGCGCCGAACCAAAGGCCGACAGCGTACATCAGCCACACTGTACCGAAAAAGATCCCCAAAACGATTGAGAGCACGCGTGCAAGCTTGATGTTCTCGGCTTCAGCGCTTTTAGCTTTAGCGATGTACTTCTCAGTTGTATCCTGCTCTGCATTGAAGGCTTGGACGGTACGTATCGACCGTAGCGTCTCTTCTGCGATGACCCCTGCTTCCGCATACTTTTGCTGTGAATAGATTGCACGTGCACGCAATATTTTGATGATCCACGACAGGCTGAGCACCATGAAAGGCGTGACGGCTGCCATGACAAAACTCACTTGCCAGTGCTTGACAAAGCCTATGGTGTACCCAACGAGAAACTGCGTCAGGCAACGAAACACTTCTCCTAGCTTGACACCCATTCCGTCTTTGATCTTGATCGTCGTCGCATTCAAGTGTGAGATTGACACTTTTTCTCCCTCTTCTTTGGACTCGAACCAAGCTATTTCCTTGTAAATAACGTGACGGAAAACATGGATTCGTAGTGCGTGAATTTGCTTCTGCGCGGTCGTCTCCAGACAAACGTGGGCTACAAAATCGGTCGTGAAGAGAGCCACAGCTACAATCAAGAACGCCCCTGCTACACGATCGATTTTCTCCATGTTCACTGGCTGGTAGCTGCTGATGGCTTCGCCAAACAGAATAGCCATAAAAGGATAGAGCGCGCCGTTCAGCACTGTCATGACCAAGCCTACGATCAAAAGGATGCGGTCACAAGCAGACGCATACCGGTACAAATCACGTAAAGACACATTTGGTGGTTGCTGTAGACCCTGCGCAGCAACTTCCTGGGATGGATTCACAGTGGTAGAAGCAGTTGTCACAAGCGCCGTTGTGCTGACAGCATGGTGGTCACGCAAATGGCTTGCTCGGCTCTCATCGTCGATATCGTCTGCCTTGGCTTCTTTTGGCGTCACGATCTCCGTGTACGCCATTTCAACGGAGTGAAGTTGTGAGCAAATAAGAGGCTCGCAGGGAAACAGGGTTCATTCGAGCCAGCCTTGAATCAAGTTCCACGAAGCTTCCACATTCTCTAGAGAGTTGACCTAACCGAGGTGTTCAGAGGTTTGACGAAACGTCGCGTGGTGGAGTTCGCCACAGTCTTCCAGCTGTGCAGCCTCAATGTGCTGTGCGTCATCATTCACTGATATGAGACAGTACATGATGTAGTGACTTGAGCAGAGAATGGATATTGCGTTGGTGGTCCTACAAGGTTAAACGCTAGAACTGGGGGGAAAAGGCGAAAACGCGCAAAAATGGAGAGCGTGCGATTGTTGAGCTCAATGAGCCCAAGTAGTACTTGTTGCTGCGTCTACACGACCTTCTGCGAGATCGCGGCACCCTTAAGCCCCGCAGCCTCGATTGTCTGGTCCATTTGTGTCGAGATCGGACGAGGCGGGAAACCTGCGAGCAGCGTATACGGCTGACCGGCGGCGTTGTTGCTACAGCGACAAGATATGGGTGAGATCCTGCATTGAGAGAGCCGTACGGAGGTAACGCACATGTGGATGATGGCGTGCAGATCACGGATCGTGTGGTCTAGGTTCAGCGTCTCCCGCAGGCGCGTGCCGTTGTGGAGGCGGATCTGCAGCGTCGTCGTCGGTTTCTTGTCGTCCACCACTGGGCGTTCGGAGGCGACGGCACCGGTCACCACGGCGTCCGACGAGTACGAGGCCGCGCTAGGATAATAGTATTAGTAATTTGATGTTGACGGTGAGAGCAATTCCACTGCGCGCACCCCATAGTTTGCCCTTCTCCTGAGAACGCCGTGTAGGCCGGCGCTGGTGGAGGTTTGTACTCCTCCTGGCGTCGGTCCACGAGGCTGATCTCCACCTGCTCATTGCGGCTATCGCCCTCTAGCTCGCGCGGTACGAGCCTGCGTTGCAAACGTCAGCTTCTCGCCTCGTGTGGGACTCGACCAGATGCGATTCGTACCCTTGCTCAATGGCCTCAAGAAACGGACGGTTCTCCGGGTCGGTTCGCGCGCGGTAGGGCCCGTCGTTGACCGTGAAGCCGTCGCGGTAGAAGGTGATCACGTGGCGCGGCTGGCCGCCCGTAGAGGCCTGGTCCTCGCCGGCGCGGGCCTGCTGTCGCGCGCGCTCGATGATGTTGGCGACGAAGTCGGCGTTTTGGCCGTGCGCGTCGCCCGGGCCGAGCACCGAGAGCCCGCTGCCGCCGCCCTGTTGCGAGGCGCCGCCCGCGTAGTACTGCTGGTTCTCGCGGTCGGCGTCCTCGCCGCCGCTGTCGTTGGCGCCGTCGCGCAGGCTCGAGAAGCTCACGATGTTGGGCATCTTCTCTCGGGCTCGTAAACAGCGAAGTGCAACGAGGACATTCAACCGAGGGAGCTCCTCAGTGGATCTGTTTGGTACTACGAAAAACCTAACCTAGGCTAATGCGGTGCGCTGGTGCTGGATGTGGGCTCGGAGTCCTTCTGGATCGACGCTCGCGTCGGCGTCGGCAACGGAGAAGTCCGTGTCCCGCGCCTTGGAAAAGCTCCTGTACATGGCGTCGAACTCACGACGGGCCTTCTCGGAGGTCGAGGGCTTGGCGTTCTGGAAAGCGGTCTCCACGTGCCTCTTAAGGATCACACTGAAACACCACCAAACGACTGGTTAGCTTCTGTTTGCCACGGGAGACAAGGCTACGTACTTGGAGCTGCTTGCGTTTGGCGCAAGTTTTTCGTGAACGAGCTCGAGTTGTGCCGAGTACATCAGCTGTATTGGTAGAACAGAATGCGTTGAGTGAGATGAGTCGAACAATCCACACTAGCGGAAACGCACCGCCTGGAGATCAGCGCCCGAAAACAAACGGCTGCGTGGAGCTGCGGCAATTGAGTGCAAAAACTCATGAGCCTCGTCATCAAGTTCCATGTTGCGGCTCACAGCTCGGAGGATATCAAGGCGCTCGGCTTCAGTAGGGAACCCACAGTAGAGCGACTTGTCCAAACGACCTGGACGCAGTAACGCCGGGTCAATCATGTCGGGACGGCTTGTAGCCGCCAGCACGTAAACTCCCTGTTCAACTCAAAAAGTCAGATAACTCTTGTAAATAATGCACCACACAATCACACACCTTCCGGGACTCGACACCATCCAAGAACGTCAACAACTGATTCACGAGGCGATCTGTCACACCCGTGTTATCGGCTCCTCGGCGCGGTGCGATTGAGTCGAACTCGTCAAGAAATAGTACAGATGGAGCAGCCGAAGCAGCGCGCGCAAACAAATCTCGAATGGCTTGCTCACTCGCACCAATGTATTTATTGAGCACCTCCGGTCCCTTGACGCTGATGAAGTTGAGACCACACTCACTGGCCACCGCACTTGCGAGAAGCGTCTTTCCGCATCCTGGCGGTCCATAGAGGAGCATACCAGCAGGCAACTTGATTGGTGCTCGGTCATACAGCTTAGCATATCGCGTTGGAAGCTCCAACGTGTCCTTGAGAATATTTCTCACTGAGCTGAGACCGCCGACATCGCTCCATTTCACACTACTCTTGAATAGATCAACGCCGACGAGCGCAGTAGGTTGGAAGCCTTTGAGTGCCTGAGAAAAATCCACTTGAGCAAGTCGCACCGCATCTGTGTCCACGGCAGTATCCTCTCCACCACGCACGGAACGCATGAAGAATTGATGGATCGTCCGGTCAGCAACATTGGAGAGGTCGCGGAGACTGAAGCCTTCAGTCAAAGAAGATAGCAATCCAAAATCAATAGTTGGATCTAACTCAAAGATCGTGTCGGAGGAACGGCTACAGGATACCGCAGCGAGTTTCAAGCTCAGCAAATCCCGAATTATTGACTCTCGTTGCTCCGCATTTGGTGCCATCACTTGAACGGGGCGATCGAAGAGTCCACACGAGCGAAGTGCCTTGTGTAGTGTTGCGTCAGACCTGGTCGCAGCGATGACTGCGATGCTTTTGCGCAACATTGCAGTACCACCAACTTCGAAGAGGGCTCGAGCCGCCGCTTGCGGGTCGATGAGTCCGTTGATACTTGCTTCGCGGATATTCTTCAACTGAGCCTTTATGGACCCGTTCAGCTCCAAAGTTGTCTTCCACATCTTCTCTCGAACGTGCTGAAGGAGTGCGATTAGGTGTTCAGCAATCCGACGAGACTGGTCATTCGCAGGCCCTGCTTGCTCGTTCTCCTCGGGTACGAGAGCATCAAGATTATCCAACAAAAGCACGGCTGGCGAGTTTGCTGCAGCTTCTTCAAAAGCCTCGCTCAACTTGGATTTAACAGTTTCCATCTTCAGTCCACGTAGATTGCGACATTCAACAAAAACAGGTGTCACCAAACTCAACGGGTCTCGTTCAAGATCATCACCCAACGACTTCAGCATCGTCGTCTTGCCACTACCACGATCTCCGTAGATGATGACCGAGCCTGGTGGTTTTACTCCGAGCATCACCCGTGCGATGCTCTCGTCCCTGTACAAGATTGTTCGAACAGCCTCTTGTGTCTTCTTATACGCAGGGGCGGCACGGGCGAGTTTCTCCAGTGAATGTTCGTAGGAGTCATTTGGCGACTCTCGCTGCGCCAACGACTCGAACAACAGCAGTTGTTGACTTGACGCAACACCGACAGTGACTCTATCGAGTGTGAGTGCGCCTCCATTTGAGCTGCCAAGAATCGTATACTTCTGCAGCGCTCCGATCGGTACATCTAACACGAATAATATCGACGTGAGTGGACACAACCGAAATAAGTATCAACATCTTGCCTTACCATTCAGCTGCTGCTCAATTTCTTGGGTTTCTTTGGGTATGTCGAACTCGATCTCAACAACGAATCGGACGATCCTCCCGTCGCGAAGTGTGAGTGTGACAAAGCTACCGTCTTGGACCACAACACCAGGGATGGCATTTACAGCAGAAAGGAGATCTACCGGACGAATCACGACCGAGTCGGACTGAGAAATCTTGAAATGAACCAATCTTGGGGCAACCTGAGGAAGCCGGAGAACACGAAGGCGGACACGGTCGCGTTGCTCAACAGCCAACACTGCCTTCAGTTCATCGCTCGCAATGAATCGACCACGTCCAACTGTTGAGCAGCACTTCACGCGTGCAACAGAGCATCCGGCAGACGACTCGGATTCGATTGCTGGTGAAGATGACTCGCTTGACCTCTCCCGTTTGTCATGGAGCTTCCACACCGCGACATAGACACAGTCTTGAGTCGACTGTTTCGCGATAGCGCCGTCCAAGACGGCGAAGGTCTCTGGGTGGACCCACACTTCATCCGACGGCAGGTCCACGCCACGTGCTGGTACTTGAAATCGAAGCGGTTCAGATGATTCATAGTAGAACTCTGGATCAAGGGTTGTGCTCGCATTGACCGACTTGCGCTCTTTGGGCGCGACGATAATCTCAGAGTTCGGGGTGATTCGAGCGAATTCTCTGCGATAAACGCAGGCTGAGTTCGATTGCGGAAGCGATCACAGCTAGATTCGCGTTAAACGTACATGCCCTGTGGAAGCGCCACTCGGATGCGGATCACGACGTTCTGGTGGACCCAGATGGGGTGGATTTGCTGGTCATTGACCACGCAGATCTATACGCAGAGCAAGAAATCCTCGTATCTCAAGCTCATCCACATCGGTGAAATTGTCACTCACCTGCCGCAAGAACTCGCCCTCCATGAGGCCCGCATGGAGCTGGATCAGTTCCCAGTCGTCCTCAGTGTGCGGTTCAACGTTGACTTGGCGCGCCACCGGCACGGCGTCAACGACATGGACGCCTACAAACGACTGTGGCATGCGCAGCAGGTGCTCTTGCTGTTGAGAGTGGCCTCGCCATTAGCCCGTGGCCACATAGTCGACCAGAACGACGCCATCCACGCACCAGTCCAACGCAGCGCGCGAATTCCGCCGAGACCTCGAAGGTGTCGCTGCATGGAAAGCGAGTCAGCAGCTGGCGTCGAGTGCCCCAACGACCCGCGCGCGATAGCTCTCACCTGCGCAGTTCGCTGGCGCGCGTGACGCCGCCGATCCATCCGACGCAGACCCGCTGCACGTATCCGTCGAGCGTCTCCCACGAGAGCTCGACGATGACGGCGCCGGCGCTCGGGTCGCGAGGCCCGATGAACGACTCGATGAACGCGCGCGGCAGGTTCACGAAGCACGACGGCAGCGGCAGCAGCACGGGCGCGAGGAAGGCGCCGCGCGAGCCCATGGCTTGCCGAGGAGCTGCTCACGTTGAATATGGCGCTGCGCACGTCAACATTCGACGCGTACCGTGGTACCTTCCGAGGACGATCCGCTCACCTGTGTAATCGAATGGCTGTCGCCTTCAAGGTTGACCCACAACACCGGCACGGATTCGAATGCAAACTTTGTTGTTGTCTTTCTGCATTTGCCTACTCAACACATAGGATACTCGCTTGTTCGTCTTCTCGTCGGTCGACTCGATCGTCACGGGGTTGGATCTTGTCGAAACACATCGCTCGCAACGAAACGGAGTGGAAAGTTCAAAATAATCATAGGTTTCTAGATAAGCAAACCAATAGACCTCAATTGAATCCGGAAATAATCACAACCGAGACAAGATCCGCAGCGTCCCGACCCAGGCGCCAACGATGCCTATGCAACACCGTTGCGTTCGCTCGTATCGCTTGACGTTGGCAGGTCATATTCTTGCTCCTTCGTTCGAGTGAGCTTCCGGCTTTACCGCTGCTGGATCGATTGGCTGTGGATAATTATTATCTTCGGCTCGCAGACGGCGTGGCAGCCGCATCATCGCCGCCGAGACGGTGCTGAAGTGCTTTTCACAGGCATCAGCGGCTTTGTCTGCGTCTTGGGCGTCGCCATCACCGCGGTGGTCGCCGTCTTTTTTGTCACCATAGTTTTTGCCGCCGTCGTGTGTAGCTTGGTCGCGGGCGGTGTGGCTCCCTTCTTCCTCGCTGCTGCATACGACTGGCCCTGCTGCATCAAGGAACTAGCTGCCGAGGTCTTCAGCACTGGATTATTATGTGCTTCCACATAGTCCAAAGTGTCCAGAGGACAACGCGCAGCGCGAGGAGAGTCGATCTTAGCTGGGACAACCCGCGATCTTGATGATCTTGTTGGCACCAGGGCACTCGAGGTCATGGGCGTCGTCTTGCTCTTCGTGGTCGATTTCGCGATACCCTTCGGCTCCTCATCCACGAACAAAAACTCCGACTGTAGATCCACGAGGTCGGACTCCATCCGCCTAACCAACTCCTCGTACTCGCGCACGACGGTTTCGTAGTCGGTCATCCAGAGTACCTTCTCATCACTAATCTTCTTCAGCTCGTGACGCAGCTCTGCTTCGCTCAATTCCAAGGCCTGTACGCGCGTCACCAATATATCCTGCTTCTGTTCCAGCTCACGCTTGATCTCCACCAGCCACGACACGTCTGATCGAAGCCATCGGCTTTCGGCGCGGCAGTGAGCCAGCTCGTCGTTCGCCAACGACAGCAGCTTGCGCTGTTCCTCCACGAGTTTCTCCAGCGACTGCACTTTCTCGCTAAGCTCCACGCATCGCAAACTGCTCTGTACCAACTCTTGTTTGAGCTTGCTATGCTGGGCCTCCTCGTCCTCCTCGACATATTCACTGTGGGAATTGTAGGCAAGTGCGAAACTTTCATCACCAGCGTCACCATTCACGAGCTCAGCGTCGCTGTGCTCGCTGTCGCTGTTGAATTCACTGTCGATGTCGCTGCGTGAAGACTCGGTGTCCGACACCATCGCAGCAGCCTCCGCGTCGCTCCTCTTGATCATGATGACCTCCAGAGCCTCGCGCAGTGCGATCACTTCCGCATCGCGCGCCTCCAGCTGCTTCTCTGCATCCACGATCCATTTGGACGCTCGGATGAGCTGCTGGCACATCGCGCGAACGTGCGACTCGACGTCGCCGTGGAGCAGCGCCGCATCCGCGTGCAACGCCAAGTCCGTCAGCATTGCTGCGAACTCGTTCGCCGTGGTGGGGCGACCTGGTGGCGATGGCATTGCGGCCACACTTGTCACGGCCGAAGTCATCTCGTTCTCGCTCGCTCTCAGCAGCGACAGCGCCGCCATCTCGCTTTCTCTGTCTCGCTTAGGCCTTCTTCCGAGCTGTCGGTACGAGCTGCTTCACTCCGTGCCTGCCACGCAGTCAGTCAGAGCCGAGTCGCTTCGCGCTGCCAGATCGAATCCAGGACTGAGAGCGTCGACGAAGAGCGGCGTGTCTTAACTGCCTGGCTGTAGTCACCCGCATCAATCGCATCAAACTAGATCAAGAGAAGGAAAACGCGAACGCGAGCGCATGCTGGTGACGTCAACTGCAAGTCTCTGCAAGTGAAAGAGGCGGCGAGAGACGGCGCGGAGAGCGGAGACTTAATGGCGAGGAGCCAAGTCGGTGGGCGTGCATGGTGACGCTGATGAAGGGGTCGCAAGCATGGCCTCGTTGCCTGGAAATGCACTGGTAAAGGATATTTTGATGGACAATAGACCATGAGACATTGGGGGCAACTAGAAAATGGACATTTGCACTGGTCACGACTGTCCGCTCTATTGAACTGGAGATGGCTAACACTCACACGCTCAGTCTGCTACCTCTCTCTTGTCGCTTCCCTCAGAGAGAGCGAGGTAGTAAATAATAACTAGGGTTGTTCTCACTGCTTTTCGTCTCGGCCTTTACAGAACCATGTACCCGCCACTTCGACGGTTTGTGTCGGGGGTTGGAACTGTCCATGACGTCGTGCCGATCGCCTCGTTGTAGAAGTACAACTTGTTTGTGGTCTTGGAATGGACAGCGACCCAACCTGGCACGGCTGTCGAGGTTTCGGGTGACGCGCTGCAAATATCCATGAAGCTCGAGTCTGCGAGGAAATCTGAGAAGCTCCCGTCTTCACGGACAAGATGCATATCAGCGCCCAGCGACAGATCAATCAGCTCGACTTCTTCGTCTTCACCGTAGTCGTCGTCGCTGAGTTCCATCTCTTCTGCCTGGTGTGACACCATCCGTTCTGATGCCGCATTAGCGTTTGCTTCATCGAGAATAGCTTGAGCAAATCCAGCAGCGAGTGCTGCTTCCTCTTGAGCGCGCATCTCGATGTTCGATATTGTGGCATATTGGGCTTCGATGTCTGCAGCCGTCGACATACTCTGACGCAATTTCTTCGACGGTGATTCGTTGGACTGATTAAGGTTCTTAAGACTCTCGGAAATCATAGTCATTCGGTCAAGATGGACCTGGAGATCTGCCAGCTGAATGGTCTCATCGTTTTCTGGCGCGTTGTTCTCGAATGTGGGCTCTTCGGTAATCGTGGCTCGTCGTGATTGCGTGACGATTGCTTCCACAGACGGGTTCGCTCGAGGGGGCGGAAGCTCAGGAGCACCAGCAGCTCGGGCAGCTGGCATCGCCGGAGTTTGCGCTTGGGGACGGACTTCGGTGATCTCAATTTCGTCGTTGCTTGACTTGGCCGTGGTTGTGCCAGGTGCTGGGCGCTTTCGAACGTGCTTCACAACAACAGGCTTCACAATCGTGACTTCCTCATTCGTCGCGGAGACCATACTGTGGCGTGGCGTTGGAGCTTTCGACGCTGTCGACACTCTGAATGAATTTTGTGGCGATATCTCCTGGATGATGAGCTCATGATCATCATCTTCACCTTCTCCCATCAGAGTTGTCGTGGGCGGTGGTGACAGAACCGACGAAACACCGGAACCACTTGAACCCGTTGAAGGCGTCGTTAACGTGTCGTCGTCATCTGCGTCTGTGAGTTCATCTTCTGATACGTCCGTCGATAGAGTGCCAGGATTCGTGTAAGATGCTCGATACTTGCCAACACCTAAATCCACTGCCACATTACCATTGCCGTTCGATGTTTCTAACGCTGTGGCATCCAGCAGGTTGTCGAAGTCCATTCCATCGGCGGCAGCACTGTTTGCTTCAAGCTCAGCATCACCCGGAATCATGTACTCTTGATCATCGTCATCGCTCAGTTCATCTTGATCGTTCGCTGCGTACGCATGAAGCATCGTGTCGTCATCGGGTGAAGAGGACGACCTTGACGTTGACAGCCCAGACGACCGTATTGATGACCGGCCTGCCGATAGTACGGTGGAGTTCTGTTTGGCGGGGCGAAACTGGAACATGTGCGGTATAGAGCTACGGTTGGAATCTTGAGGGTAGACGCGCCCTCCTTCTTCGTGCATGGAGCTTCCCGACTCAACTGAGTACGAATGCTCGACAGAACTAGCGGATCGCATCATGCGATTCAGATTGTGGGCATACTGGGATTGTTGCTTCTGCAACTTGGAACCGACTGTCGATGCCGAGATCCTGCGGTGATCCATTTCCGTAAGGTTAGCTCGGTTTGACGCCTGCTCCTTGAGTGTCGGTGCCTTAGCAGACGACGAACGACGAGGAATCTCCCGGCGCTTGGCGTTACTACTACATTGGACGCATATTCTGGCCTTCTTCTTACCGACGAAGTCGCTGATCGTTCCGGACGGTGGTGCCACGAACTGGTGGACGCTGCACTGGTTACAGATCACGTCGCCGCAGGCCACACAATTGTATTTCTTGCGCACAAGAGAGAAGCTGCGAGTGCACACCACACAACACACGCGCTTGTGGAGCGGTACCATTTCCTTGGGCCTCGCGAGCACTAGCAGATCCATGCGCTTCTGGTTGATGTAGTCCCGCAGGCACGCCGAGCGCATGGCTGCCGTCTCCACAATCTTGTGCACGAGCCACGGCGGCAGCCTCTCTCCGAGGTCGTTGATCATCATCGTGTAGAGTTCGACGTTGCCCGGCGAGACTTGGGAAAAGGTGTGCAGCGTGAGCGTCTTGCCGCGCACAAAGATGGCCGAGTTGTCGAACGACTGGAGCTCTTCGAGGTCGACCGATTTGGAGAGTCGGAAGCCGACCTTGCGGCCGTCGCGGTCGGTAAAGTGGTCGACGACTTCGACGTAAATGTAGTCTCGGTGTTTGGCGACGCTGGGCGCGAGCGACTTGATGCAGTGCCACTTGAGGCAGACAAAGCGGTCGGTGCGCGTGCGCGGCACGAGCGTGGCGAGCACTTGTCCGTCGAGGAACTCTCCCGGGTTGACCGAGCTCTCGTGGGCGACAAAGTCGGAGGTGGTCTCGGTGACCATGGTGTCCATCATTTCTTCGAACGAGGCCGAGACGTTACACTTTCCTCGCACCGAGGCTTCGAGGCGCGGGTCGTCCGAGAGGTCTCCTCCCTTGGCGCGGTAGATGGAGACGCCTTCTCGGGTCTTGGACGGGTGCCATCGCATGGTGCCGAAGCCGTGGCAGAGGTTGTAGGCGTCGTCGACGGATCGGTCGACAAAGTCGACGAGCATCTTGCGTCGCTCGGGCGAGAGCTCGACGCTCGAGGCGACGAGGAGCCCGTCGGCGCCGACCGAGAGCGGGGACTCGCCGATGGACTTGCTCGAGTGCGGGCGCGTGGAGAGGCCGAGCGCCGAGCGCGAGCGCGCCGTGGGCGTGTGCTTGGCCATGGGGAGCGAGGGGAGGTCGCCGTCGGGCGCCAGGGGAGACGCCGTCGGCAGCGAGCCGCCGAGCGCGCGCCGCATGAGAGGAGAGCGAGGCCGTGGACACTGCGACAACGCACTTGGCTTATCAGGAGCGCCCGGTCCGCCGCCGCGACGCGAAGGGGGGGGGGGACCCCGGACCCCGAGCCCCTCCGGCTCTGCCAGTTGGCAGCTCTCTCTTCCGCTGTCCAGAGAGAGGACCCCGCTCGGCGATTAGGGCAAGCGCGCACCAGACGGGAAGGCGGCACGGTGACACATGGAGGGCGGCGAGCCCTAGCCCTCGCGGAGCGCCAGCGGGCTCGCAAATATGTATCTTGGCCGCCGAGCGAGACGCTCCCGCCACTCGGTCCTCTACAGGCGTGCCGTCAGATCTCAGCAAACAGTGCAGGCGAGAGAGTCAGAAAAGCCCCGCGCGAGTGACCTCTCGCGCCTCAACCGGTGGCCGCGGGCCGCCTCGCGAGGCGCGCGGCAGCTCCGACTCCACGGCGCCTCGCCCGTGAGTCATGGCGATCCTGATGGGAACTGGCCGTAAACACTGGCGACGACGCCGCGCGGGAAGCGGGGCTGACCGGCGGCTGGTGGCGTGACGTTCCAAGAAAATGACCACTATTATGATGGGTTCGTCGGCCCCCCGCCCCCCGGGTGGGGTCACTGGCGCGAGGGGGCACCCCCCCTCCAAGCATCCCTCGACACCACGATGGAGGTGACGATTGGAGGACGCGCCTATGAGCTCTCCGAGACGCTCCGCAGCGACGAGCTCGCCCCGATCTTCGCGGACGCGTGGACGGCCTCGCGCGTCTGGTTCGCCAGCCGCTTCCTCTCGGAGCAGCTCGTCGCGCTCGCGAAGACGCCGCAGGCCGACCACGCCTTCGACGTCGCCGGCGGCCGCGCCGTGATCGAGCTCGGCAGCGGATGCGGGCTCGCGGGGCTCGTCGCAGCTGCGCTCGGCGGCGACGTGCTGCTCACCGACCAGCGGGAGGCCGTCGAGCTGCTCCAACGAAACGCCAGTCACAACATGCACACAGAAGACGAGAAACGACGCGTCCACGTCGCCGAGTACCAGTGGGGCACGCAACCCCACGAGGCTCAACTCCCACGCTCAACGTTCGACTACGTCCTCGTGTCTGACTGTGAGTCGCGGTAGCTAAAGGACCCGATTGGTTGTTGCATCGGACTCACATGTCTCCCTTATCCCAAGGCATCAATCCGATATACGGCGTCGAGTCCTGGCGGAATCTTGCGCGCAGCATCGCCATGCTTAGCAGCGACTCGACGACCACATACTTGGCTCACGAAGCGCGCGGGGACGACGAAGCCATGAACGACTTCTTGATGTTCAGCGCAGCCTTTCTGGCCTGCGAGCGCATCGCGCACCTACCAGAGAAGCGGCTCAGTCTCTTTAAAATTAGAAGACTCGCTGCGTGAGACCCCGTCCCCTCCCCTGCCTTGATTCTGTGCACGTCAAAACTGCCCTCAGAGATGGAGTTGACTGGTGCTGGTCTCGGAGTCTTTTGGGGCGATGACACGCTCTGCAGCGGAGACTACAGGCTCCCACACATCAAAGACCCTCAGAAAGATTCTCCGCACCTCCATCATCGCGATCCAGATGAGACGCAATCTCGGAGAACCTTAACGCTGCCTGACCTGCGCGTCGCAAAGAACAAGAAAATTGTGGTGAAGCGAGACATCAGGTCCCCACCTTTGCACGAGTCAACACAGTCCTTGCTAGAGGTTCTACAGACCCTGTGGAGAAGCATTGCAAAAGATACCGACGCTTTCGTACAGCAGATCCAGAGCGGAATAAAAGTAGTCGGGGACGTTACCCACATGAGCTCCCTTTACTTTAATCGTGCGCTGCTCCTCGAGGATCGCAAGTACTTTCTACGTGAGCAAAAAGCCGAACACCACCGAGCGGCTATCCTTGAGCAGGTGCGTGATGACAGATAGATCTCTCGTGTCCTTTCGCTTAGTCTCGCGTGGACAGACCAAGGCATATCGCCAGCTGCATTGCGCTGCGGATGATTCTCAGTTCTACACGTTCGATCGTCGAAATCCGCCATCTTCGGACAAATCTCTTCGGTTTGGTCCAACGATTGTGAGGCACAACGATCTTGAAAATCGATTAATTGATCGCCATGAGCACAAGATCCGCCATCTCCTTCACGTGCTACAGGATGAAATTTCAGCCGAAACCAGGCGAGAAGTTCGTACGTGAAAAGTTTGCACGCTCAGTCATGAAATCGTATCTAACCTGCTTCACGTCAAGGTGCACTGAACTTTTGGAATCCTCAAAAACCGTTGTCTCGACAGAGCAAGCGAAGTCTCGCAAAAATAATCAAGGAACGGTATGAGGCTGCCGATCGCATCATGCGAATCCTTGAGGTGAGCGCGGCGGAAAGTTGTAATCTCGACTCCCGTTGACATCCTTTCCCTTGCGGTTCAAGGAATATGGTATCGTCATTGGCGTCGACACAGCGAAGTATCTGGAGGACACGATCGTCGTGGGCAAAAGAGTAGCTGGCAGTTGAGCAAAGTTTGGAACGCGAGGGTCACGGTTTTTTCTGAGCTCTCTTGGTGCTCTTGATCGAGCCTTCCATCGCAACAAGGTCGAGACAAAGCTAGAACAGTAAGTGAAGTTACACTTGGGCAGCGATTTCCAATCAGGGAGGATGGCACCCATTACCTCCTTCAGTCGATCTGTTCTGCAATGGCCGACGGACTGATTACCCACCGGTTTCATTGACCGCTTCCGTGTCGGAACCTTGCTTGTTGACGAATTGCGTTGAATCGCACAAGCCGAAGACGACGACGAAGAAGAATCTGCCCGGTGGACGACAAATTCGTGTCGAGATTTGCGTGTAGCTGTCGGTTTCTGATCGGACAAAATGACCCTCTCCTCTTCTCTTCGAAGGGTGCTCTTTTCCCACCTATTTTGAAGCATGTCGAGCTGGCTCTGCATGGCAACGTAGCGGTCGTGGAGGCATGAAGAGTCTTGTCGAAGAGTTTCTCGCAATCCGAATAGTTGCTGTAGGAAAGAATACATTAGTCGCAATAGGTTGTCATCCCCATAGATCAAACTGACGTCTTCCACCCGCTGGGCGACGGCTTCTGTGATGCGAGTGATGTCCGAGTCATTTCCATCGAGAGGGATAGAAACTGAGCGGGACTTCATATCATCGCTCTCGGCTGTATGAACTCGAGGAAGATCAACGTGGATTCGGCTCCGCTGTGCAAGATCTCATCGTGTAAGTCTTTCCGATCCGCAGTCGTCTCTTTGTCCTCGCACGTACCGAATGCTCGAGCTCTTCCACTCGTTGCTCCAGACTTGATGGCCAGGCTATTGATTAGTCGTGGTGACGCACTTTGATTCAGTCTTTCGTGGCAAACGTACCCTGACACAACATCGAGGATCTGAGTGAAGTAGAGCTTTGACTCGGTCCGAATTACTTGAATCTAAATAACAGAAGCATTAGTTTTGCATTCGGAAGCATGACCCTATCTCCACTTACAGCATTGTCCGCTGCAGCCTCGGCATCATGGCGAAGCTTCTGCTCAACGTCGCCCAAAGCGACAACAACCTTCGTCCTCTTGAAAGCGCGAAGACAAGAGATCGTCAAAGAAAAAGTTACGTCTAGTCAGCGACCCAACCCACCAGATCGTCCGCCTTCTCAAGCGAACTGTCTGCAATTGCCGCGAAATGCTGCTCGGCTGAGTCCAAGCGTCCCACAAGGCGCTCGTACTGGGCTTCGTTTGTCTGTTGACACTCGCGAGAACAAGACTGGATGATGCGCAGTGCGTCTTTCAGCTTGAGTTGGTTCTTTCGGAGGTCAGCGATATCCTCGACCAGCTGCTCGACGTCTTCTGCTGCACCTGACACATTGGGGAAACCGAGTTGTGCACGCCTCTTATCGTCGAGTTCTGCTTGCAAGCCAACTACTGTCGTGCTGAGGAGGTGCTGAGCATCCAGGCATTTTCGAAGGAAGCTTTTCACTTCATGAACTTCAGCGAGCGTTTCTTGCTCCAAGCGGTCCACTTGGTCCTGAATACGCTTGGATTTTTCGGCCTCACCTCGACTCGAGCGCACTAGGTCAGCCTTCCAACCTGTCTCGATCTCAGACGCAAAGAGCTTAATGTTGTCGCGCTACAGAGAAATAGAGCCGATCAGTGATCGCATCGTACATTTACACACTGACATCGACTTCTGCCAACCAGCTCTTCGTATTTCTGCTCGATGGTGACACACTTCTCAGAGAGCGATGTTCGTATCCGCTCAAGGTCCTGCGTTCACCACATCAGCACACACACCATTCGAAGTGTGCATTGGCGACGAACCTCATCCAGGCGGTCTGTCGCGAGTCGTTGCAGTATGTCCATGTGCTGGTCGGTGTCTCCTTGTGCGCTCTGCATGGCCTCGAGCCGCGTCTCGACCGTAAACACGAGCGTCTTGAGGTCCTGCATGTCGCTCTCAACTGTAGTCCTGAGTTTGTCCACGTCCTCACGCAACTCCGAGCTCGTAGCCTCCACGAACGAGTCGGTTCGTCGCAGGTGCTCTTCACTCTCCGTGAGCCGAGCCTCGTGGCTCTGCAGCTCGGTTGAGTATTTCTCCATCCACGAGTCCATCTTGCCCGCGAACGCCGCAAGCTCGGCTCTCGATTGCTCGGCGGTCTGCTCCACGTACTCTTGGTTCAGCCGGAAGACCTTGGACAGCGAGCTGATCTTCTGCTCACTTGCAGCCTGCGAGGCTTCGACCTCTGCGAGTCGCTGCTCGAAGCTCTGCGTGCTCAGACATGCGGCAGAGACGCGTTCGAGCTGCACCTCGAGGAACGAGATGTAGGCGTTGCGGTCTGTGAGAAGCTGCTTGGCGTTGCGGTCGCCGCCGTGCTTGAGCGCAGCCATGCTGCGCATGTAGTCCTCGTAGTACGAGCCTTTGGCCGCCATGACGAGTGGATCCTGAATGGATGCGACCCCGCATGCGAACTTAGCACGTTGATGCGAAACGGCTCGCGCGTCGTTTCGCGCGGCGCCGGTGAGCAGCCAACTCACTCGCGGCATCGCCATGAGCAACTCGCATCGCGTCTCGCCCGAGGTCTCGATCAAGAATGAGAGCCAGCCCAAGCTGCCGGCGCTCACGCCCAAAGTGCCGCACCAGCTCAAGTCGGCGCGCAGCATCGCCAAGAACCTGGCGACCCACGGCGGCAGGAAGTCGCCACAGCACCACGAGCGCGTTGTTGACCCGATGGAAAAATACAGCCCGTTCCGCAAGAAGTGTGCCGTGCTGCTCGACTCGCGATGGTTCACCGTGCTCATGCTTCTCATCACGGTGTACGCACTCTTCGGCGACGACATCCGCCTGAGCGCCACCAAGAAGTCGGCCGACAACGGCTTCTTCTCCATGGCCACCATCTGCCTCGTGCTCTTCTCCTTCGAGTTCCTACTCTCGTGCTACTGCAAGCCTGGTTACCTCTTCAGCTTCTACTTCGTGCTCGATTTCATCGCTGCCTTCTCTGTGCTGCCCGACATCGGCTGGGTCTGGGTGCAGATCACAGGCACCGGAGCGACCCAGAGCGCGTCTGCTGTCAAGGCCAGCCGCGCCACCAAGGCTGGAAGCAAGGCCGGTCGCATCGTGCGTGTCGTGCGCGCTGTGCGACTCTTCCGAGTCGTCAAGATCCTCAAGTGGAAGCACAAGGACGAAGAGGGCGCCCAGGCCGTGGTGCAGGAGAGCAAGGTCGGCAGCAAGATGGGCGAGGTCACGGTCCAGCGCGTCGTCATCCTCGTGCTCTTCCTGATTATGCTCCTGCCCGTGTTCGACGGAGGTTACGTGCAGCAAGACTACCGGTACCAGGATGTTGGCCTCCGCTCAATCCACATGCTGCTCACCTCGGGGCTCACGACCACGAGCTCCATCGAATTCAATCAGCTCTTCTACGGTTATGTGCGGGACGCTGGGAAGCTCGTCCACATGCAGTTGGTGACCCTGAGCAGCCAGGAGCTGCTCGAGAGGCTGCAAGCGATCCGCTTCCAGCCGTCGGGCGCGCTCGATGGGCCGTACAACCTCACGACGAACCCTGCGAACGATTGGACGGTAGATGACTTCTTCTCTGACTACGTCTCAGTGTCGAACAAGTATCGGGACTCGGAAATCAACATTGTCAAGACCTATGGCTGCTTCAACTCGTCGTTCATCGTCACCGATGCCGCACAGCCCACGAGCTCGTGCTTTTCGCTCGCCGTATTCGATCTCTCGGATGTATCCAAGGCAAGCGCGGCGTACAACATCCTCAAGACATGTTTCATCATCGTCGTCCTGGTGAGCGCCTCGACGGCGTTCATTCGGACGAGTCGAAAGCTCGTGCTCGAGCCGATTGAGCGAATGATGTTTATCGTCCAGAGGCTCGCCGAAAACCCGCTCGCGAGCGTGCAGACGTCAGCGAACGATGCCGAGATTCGGAAGAACGCCAAAGAGCAAGGCTTCGAGACCGCGCTGCTCGAGCTCACGCTTTCCAAAGTCGGAACACTCATGCAAGTAGGCTTTGGTGCAGCTGGCGCCGATGTTATCGGCAAGAACATGGGCTCCGGAGAACTCGACCCGATGTTGCCGGGCAAGAAGATCACGGCGATCTACGGGTTCTGTGACATTCGCCAATTCACGGACACGACCGAGTGTCTCCAAGAAGAAGTCATGGTGTACGTCAACAAGTTGGGGAATATCATGCACACTGGTACACATCACTATTACGGAATGGCCAACAAGAACGTGGGCGACGCCTTCCTGCTCTCGTGGAAGATCTGCGATGGTGAGCTGCCTTGCTTCGCGCGTTTCACTGATTGTCCAACGGAGGAAGACCGCTTGCAAGTCGAGCAAGCAGTGCGATGTCCGCCCAACCAAGGTGCCGGCAGGAAAGCGCGTCGCATCACACCCACGGAGATGGCCGACAGTGCACTAACAGCTTTCCTCAAGTGCATGATCGACCTCGACAACGCGAACACGGATGGACCATTGACAGAGTACATCACACGGGAGAACGTTATTCGAAGATTTGGCCCTGGCTTCCGTATCAAGATGGGCTTTGGCATGCATGTCGGATGGGCCGTTGAAGGAGCGATCGGCTCTCGCTTCAAGATTGATGCGACCTACATCTCACCTCACGTGGAGATGGCTGACCGTTTGGAAGCTGGTTCGAAGATGTTTGGCACGCCTGTGAATGTGTCGCACTGGTTTGCATCGCTCCTGTCACCAGGCGCGCGCAAATTCCTGCGCAAGATGGATCGCATCAGCATTCGAGGTGTGGACACGCCACTCACCGTGTACACGTTTGATGTGACAGTGTTCAAGAAAGGATTCGGAACGCCCAAGATCGACCCCGTGACGGGGATGCAGCAGCCTGTTGATTTTGAGAATGATCCTGAGTACATGGAAATCCGCGAGGGACTTGAGCCGGCGTTCCTTGAGTCAGCAGCCAGTGGAGTTGAGGCGTATATTGCTGGCGACTGGCCAAAGGCTCGACACTATCTAACCCATGCTCAGCAGATCCGTCCAAGCGACGGGCCGTGTAAATATCTCATGGCTGTGCTCAAGGAACACAATTACGAGGCTCCGATGGATTGGAAGGGCTACCGATACGTTGCAGGATACTAGCCTCCAGAGAATTCTTTTTACACTGGCTTACATTTTATGTTCTCGCTTAACTTCATGCATGTTCTGCTTCTTCCTTGTTCAATAAACTCCCTCTGATGCCATACTACTAGTAATACAAAACGATATCTTTTTCTCCTGGCAGGGAGTTTCGGCGCATCTCAATCGTTTTGCGGCGATGTGTGCCACCATCGTACAACAATTGACCCCAAATCCTTGTTGACAGCCGGATCGAGTCTCGCTTCTCGCGTCACTGCACATGTTCTCGACATCTATCACCGATGCTGTATCGGATAGAGTCGGTCTTATGCATTTTCTCGAGAGAGATCTTGGTGTCTTCGATTTGATGCGGCGCGAGAAGCCAAGTCCTTGGCAGCAAAGTACTCTCCCGAGTCGAACATCTTCTTTCCCTCAGAAAGCTTCCGATTCAACAACACGCTTCTTGCAGCGAGTAAGACGCCGTCGCTCACGTCTCCTCTCGCTTGTAGACTTGGTTGCTGTGCTCGCGCTTGCATCTCTCGAGCAGCGGCTACCCGCGGGTGCGATGCCCAGCCACCACGAGCCAGAGACTGCTGTTGATGCTCCTTCTGGGGTGCGTTCACCGCATCGTGACCACTCCAACCACCTATTCCCGAATCGCCAGAGAGCTTGATGTGCTTGGCCTGAGGTTTCATCACTGGGCTGTACGGCTCTTCATCCTGATTCGAGCCCGATGAAATTATATTCATACGGGGAGTGACGTCAGAGAACCCAGCTAGGCCGCCTTCGGTACTCCTTGCCTGCTTTGACGCCGCTTCCATTTCGTAGTCAGCCGAATCAAACCGCTGGCGATCCTTCAGGTTTTTACGGAAGAGAATATTTGCTGCGACAAGTTTGCCGTATTTGTGGCTGCTTCCTGTAGAGGGCGAGGCGGCTGCCTGGTTTGACGCCGGAGACGTGGGTCCTGCCGGGTTCGGAGTAGCCTCCTTGGCAGCAATGAAGCTTTCTTGTTGGCGAAGCAAGGTGTTCCGTCGAAGGTCCATGGCAGACGACTTGGTCGCTAAGGCTCCGTACTTGCTCGGGTCTGGTCGAGCGCTGAACGCGCCCCCGCGGCCACCTCGAAGGGACGGACTCATCTGGTTGCTGCGAACAGCGGCGGCCTGCGCGGCCGAGGGCGAGTTCACTGGGCTCGACGTCGTGGCTTCCACGTTGATCGTCATGGGCGACGGTGTTCGCGCGAAAGGGAGCGCGTGGGGATCCAGCGCTGGCTCGCCCATGTCTTCCATCGTGGCGTCCGTGGACACGCCTTGCCGCGCGAGCTGGTAGTCGGCCGAGTCGAAGTGGCGTTTCTCTTTGAGCTTTTTCTGGATGAGGATGTTGCGAGCCGACATCGCCGCGCTCGCCGACTTGGTGCTGTTGCCGAGCGCGCCGTACGCTCGCGTGCGCGGAGAGGCCTCGACCGCGGCGCTCGTGGTCTGGTTGTCGTCGCTGGCTTCGGTTCCATCTGTCCCCATGGCGTTCGCGAAGACCCGTCGCCCGTGGCTCGGCGAGAGCGCGGGCGCGCCGTCTGCCGCGCCTGCTGGCGTCTCCATGGCCTGGCGCACCATCTTCATGGCGTAGTCGGCCGAGTCGAAGCGCTTGCGCTCCGAGAGCCGGCGGTGGAGCACCTGGTTGCGCGCCGAGAGCGCCGCGGCCTCGGCGCGCTGGCGCGACGCGTCAGGCTGGCTGGCGGGCTGGCCGGCGGGCTGGCTGGCGGGCTGGCTGGCGGCCGCCGGGGGCGCGATGTACATGGCGCGTCGGTGGGACGAGGGCGTGGTCGTGTGCAGGTCCATGCCGTGCCACTGCGAGCGGCCGCCGGGCGCCGCCGGCCCGGGCGAGCGCGACACGAAGCGCGCGCGCTGGTCCTCCATATTGCGAGTGGCGCCCCGTAAGATTTCGCGTTCTTTCTTTTCTCGGCCCCGTCGAAAAATAAAAAATAAAAAACCGCGACCGGAGGTTACGAAAAACACAGACACTCGCAAAAAAAAAAATATCGCGGGCAGCTGATGAGGGAAAAAAATGGAAAAAAAAATCGCGATCCGGAGCCCGGTATCCGGACGTCCCGAATCCGGAGACTGCGACTCGTCCGGAAGTTGAAGCGCGAAACCGTCGTTGAGTTCACAGTCTGCATATCACCCAGCACAGGTACGAATTGGACAGGAAGAACGGTAGTGTTCACGATCTCTGATTGGCTGAAAAGATTAGCCTGCCGTGCACCAGCGATAGCTGGCGGCAACATTGGACACCTTTGAGTGAGCATGATCAGCAGCGAGTCGAGCGACGAGGAGTTCGAGACGCTGCACAAGACGCAGGCCGAGCCGCGCAAGAAGCGCCGCGTGGACGCGCCCAAGAAGCCCGTGGAGAGCGTGGCGAGCGATGGTGACAAGCCCACGCCGTCCACCGACGTGGTCTTGCCCGAGATGTCTCGCGAGGAGAAGAAAGCCATCCGCAAGAAGAGACGGCTGGAAAAGCGCGAGGAGCTAGCCAAGGAGCTCAGCGAGAAGAGCCGAAGAGAGACCGAGCAGGAGCGACAGCTCAAAGGCCGCGCGTACACGCTCAGCATCGCGGTCCCGGGCTCCATCGTCGAGAACGCCCAGACCAAAGAGCTCAAGTCGTATCTTGCCGGGCAGATCGCTCGTGCCGCGGCGATTTACCAGGTCGACGAGATTGTCATTTTCGATGATCAGCTTGGCTCGACCAAGGGAGACGGCCAGAAGAAGCGAGCGAACGACCCCCACGTGTTCATGATGCGCATCCTACAGTACCTGGAGACCCCTCAGTACCTTCGACGAGCGTTGTTCCCAATGCATGCCGATCTGAGTTGTGCAGGCCTACTCAACCCACTCGATTGCCCTCACCACTTGAGAAGCGATGAGTGGAGTGTCTACCGTGAAGGCATCGTTGTCGACCGCCCACTGAAGGAGAAAGAAGGCTCTCATGTGAATGTCGGCCTCCAGAAGGAGGTCGTCGTGGACAAGCGAATTCAACCAGGCATCCGTGTTACGGTCAAGATCGATGAGACGACCAAGGATTTCAAGAAGAAGAGTAAGTGGCTACGTCATTGAATGTGTCGAGGCGGTTTGACTGATGGTCGATTTTGTTCTCTAAACAGTGGTCGGCAAGCTCGTATCATCCGCAGAGCCTCGCGAGCAGATTGGCGTGTATTGGGGCTACACAGCTCGCTATGCGTCCAGCCTGAACAACGTATTCGCCGAGTGTCCCTTCAAAGGCGGGTACGACCTGAAGATCGGAACATCCAACAACGCGAACGTCTCGGTCGACGACGATGGATTTCAACTGCCTCGCCATAGCCACGCTCTGATTATGTTTGGTGGTCTGGCCGGAATCGAAGAGTGTGTAAACGCGGACGAGACGGTTCCAGTCAGCGGCGAAGACGCATCAACCATGTTCGATGTGTGGGTTCGGACTTGCCCCACGGATGGAAGCCGCTCGATCCGCTCTGAGGAAGCCGTGCTCATGTCGCTCGCGACCTTGCGCAAGTCTCTCACCAACAGCAATAGAAAGTCCGTGTCGTAAAGTGAAGTGGCTCTACGCAAACTCTAGTGTAAAGTGGAGAATGCTCCTTTACTTGATTTACTTGTGTTGCGGACTACTTTGAAGTACAATCGCTAAGTTGAAAATCGAAGCGGGCTTGCTTTAGTAGGTGACGCCCGAGCTAAGTTACGTTGAACGCTATGCAGAAGAAAGCTACGATGCTCTAGCTGGTTTGGCGCTTGGTCGATGGGCACTTCTTATAACAGTGGAACTGTGGAACAAAGAGAAGTCAGACCTCCACAAAGTTACACGTATCTCACACGTTCTGCTCACCTTGCGAGTGCACATGAGAGTGCGGTTCTTGCCGCAGCAGCAAAGCTCTTTGCAGACAGGACATCCGTCAGCGAAGACACTGTCGCTGTGCTCCTCCACCATCTTCTCAGCACACTTCTGGCAGAAAATGTGCGGGCACTTGTTACACCGAACGTTCTTCTTGCGCAGATTACCGCATCGGTGACAAGACGCACGGTGGCGCATGTGGACATCGTGGAGGGCTCCGCCAAGGCTCGCACTCATGTCCATCAAAGCATGGCCTCCAAGGCCGAGGTGAGTGGAACCGTCAGGAGAGGCGCTGGGGTCCATGTATCCACCGTAAGCTTGGCTGCCGTACGCATTCCCATGGAGTCCGTTCGAGTAGTGGCTGTCGCCAAGATGTCCCTGATGATAGTATGGAGAAGTGTTTCCCCCATGACCACCCGTCGGAATCGTGAGAGGGTCCAGCCCATGGCCAGCAACCGAACCTTCGTGTTGGTTGTGGTATTGCGGATAATCCCACAGTCCGTTGTTCGTTGCTGTCGTGACGGACTCCTGGTGGTATGCCGTGGAGACGCCCGAGGAGAACGAGCTGGAGACTGTGCTGGCGCCGCTCCAGATGTCGTCGTCGCCGGAGTACAAGTAACTCGCCTCGTTCGGGCTGAGCGACGGCATTCCGCCGAGTTTTGACGACCCACCCGTGTCGTTCGAGTGTGCGAGCAGCGCCTGCTCGAGCTGGTCGACGAGGCTCGCGCCGTCTTGCAGTGAAGACGGCAGCCAAGACACGTTGTCGACTCGCTCGATTGCACGAGCACTCGTGCTCCACTGCCGCAAGAGCGGCAGTGCACGCCGCATCGAGTCCCGCTCGAGACTGGAGACGCGCAGGAGCACGTCAATGTGGGAGAACTCATGGATGTAGTGGCACACGAGCGACCACACCTGTGCGTTGAACGGTGGCGGCGGTGCAACAGCGGGCGAAGGGTGCTGCAGCGCCCAGCCATGGGAGAACGACGACTCCTGCCACTGACGAGCAAAGCGAGCGTCGCCACCCTCAAGTCGCTGCCACACATCGAGGTGGGTTGGCAGGTTGAGCGTGTGGGCGAAAAAGCCCGTGAAGAAGGAGCCACCCTGCTCCGAGTACACAGCGTAAATCCATCCGCTGGGCACAATCAGTGTCGCTCCACTCTTGACGCTGCACTTGATGCAGCGGTCGACGCGGTCCGCGAGAAACACGGAGGAGAACGGAACCTTGGGGTCTGTCTTCCATTCTCGGAACGTCTCGATGTGGGCAGCCGAGGGCTCGATGAGGAACACGTCGACGTCGCCATTGGAGACCGCAATCCACATCGACTTGCAGTCCGGAGCGACGGAGAAGTCGAAGAACGCGCCCGGCCCACACAGTGTGCCGTAGCACTCGGGGTTTGGCTCGCGGTTGGTCGCGCCGCTGGCGTTGGGCAGCAGGAAGTTCCAGTCGATCTCGCTCACGGCCACGGGCGGTGCAACCTCGTGGCGGAAGGCAGTCTCGAGCACGCGAAACTGGGCCGTGAGTGGCGCGTCTGCTGTGGGGTGGTTTACGCGCGCTTGCCAGCCGGTGGCAGACAACTTGAAGCTTTCCTGAGAGCCCACATCGAGGCCACGCACTGTAGAGGCCGTGTTGGTGAGAAGCGCGCTAATGTCCTGGAGCCCGACCACGGGCAGCGCGCGCACGAGCCCGGCGACGCTCCAGTTGCTGTCGAGCACGAGCAGCGGCTCGTCGAGCGGGTGGAACTTGAAGTATGTCGGCGCAAAGTCATGCGGCGAGACGGCGCGCACGCCAGCGCGCGCAAAGACCGCGGCGCGCAGCGTTCGCCGGAAGAGCTCGGTGTTCTTCTTGTAGTGGGAGCCGAAGGCGTACTGCTGGTGTCCGTGGACGTGGCTGTAGGGCGAGGAGGACGAGTCGAAGCGGTGGCGCTGCACGGGCAGCGGCGCGTAGGAGAGGTCGTCCATGTCGACCATGGGGGCTGCATCTACGAAGCAGAAGCGTGAGCGTTGGCGTGGCGCGTCGCAGGGATGTGTGGGCCAAGAACCTACCTTGGTACTTGAGCGTGGCGTGGCCCTGCTTGGTGCAGGGCGGGCAGGCGAACTTGACGATCTCCATGGCGTCGACCTCGTTGACGTGGATGCAGCGTCCGTGGTACCACGTGGCGCAGTAGTGGCACTCGACGAGGAACTCGTTGACGCGCGGGTCGTGGGTCGCTGGGTGGCCGCAGACGCACATGCCGGAGGTCGCGGTGGAGCGGAGACGCGGATGGCCAAGTGACAGTGCGAAGAGCTCCGCGCGAAGAGGAGGAGGAGCGAGGAGAGGAGGAGGTCGACGGCGAGGGCTGCAGATCACGACAGTTACGGTTTCGAATTCAGCGCGCCCGGGGTAATCGGCGCGCGCGAGGAGGTCTCGCTGGACGGCGCCTCTTCTTCAAGTGAGTGGACCCACCCACTCACTCATCCACGAGCTGCCGACCGCACACGAACAAACTGACTGCAAGCTGGCGGAGTGATGGTCGGGGGGGCTGGCGGCGCAGAGCCGGGGCGCCGTCACTCGCGGCGGCGGCGTGCTGCGTGCACTTGGGGGGCTCGGGCAGTCTGCTGGCGAGAAGATCGCGGACGCCACGTCACAGCGGCGGCGTGACCGACGCACTTCGTTCTCGGCGACGAGGGCGCCAGCAGCGCGGAGGACAGCGGAAAAAGGGGATGGAAGGCGAAGAGTCTCGGCTGAACCCACGAGTGTCCGTCGTGCGGGGAACCAACCGCGGAACAAAGGCAACGCCACTTTCGGCAACATCCTGCCGCGCGAGCAGAGCCAGGCTCGGCGCGTCTGTGAAATAAGACCTGAGATTGGGCTTTGCGCTCCTCGCCTCGGCCGGTGGATGGGGCGGGCGAGCGCCGCCATAGAGAGAGAGAACGCGGCCGTTCATGTCGCGCCAATTCGGATGACTGGCAGGTGCACCAGGCGCGAAGTGCGGGCTAGGGCTCGCGCGCCGCACCAAGCCTGTGGCCACGGAGAAGAACCAAAAATCTCAGGGGGGGGGGGGGGGGAAATGGGTGCGTCCGGCCCGACCGACCGCCCCGACCAAGACGCCGCCACGGTGCGGAATTCATACTCGCCGTCCAGACCTCTACGTACCTCGCCCGATTGGACCGAGCGCCGACGCGACGCACCTGCCCCGCGAGGAGGAGGCTGCGCAGTGTAGAGAATCTCCCCTCGCGCCGTCCCCCTCTGGCGCGTCGCGTCGTCCGCTCGTGCTCGTGACAGGCCGGGATTGTGTCGCGCCTGGATCGGCAGACCCATCAAGCCCGTTTGGAGCGTACACGGTCACGCATCCAGGATTACGGCGGCCCCGGCGCCACCGAGTGTAGCCGGAGCCGCCCTGTTTGCTCTTCTCAGACGCCACTCTGATCATCACGCGCGCCGCAACGCGCCCGTCACCCGAGACTCGCTTTCCGCAGCCGCAGCCGCTGGACCGACTCGACGCGCGCGGCGTCTTAGTCCACGCGCGGAGCTCTTCGTTTCTCACAGAGAGACATCTTCATTTTGGGCGAGAGCTCACTTTCCCCCATGACGAAGACGGACACTGCAAGATTGGTTCTTGACGCATTACCAACGGCATGATCAAGGAGTGATGGTCGACAGCTGGGACATGTCCTCAAGAGATCACCTGCTTTTTGGCTGTGGCACACCTTCTTTTGACACTTCCCGGGTACCGATTAAGGAATCAGATGTGGCATCTGATGCGAGCTGAGTCCTTTGCGTTTCAGAAGGTCTGAGTCCTTCTGGCCAGGCTGCGCACTCGCTGTCTTCGAAAAAGCCGCCCGGCGAGTATGGGGAACGCCGCGACCAAGGCCAAGGAGGCCACGAGCAAGGCCAAAGAGGCCCACGCGCAGCACAAGAGCAAGCCGAAGAACAACAAGAACGTCCAGAACCAGAAGATCCAGACCGCCAAGGCCACGGGCGTGCTCGCGCTGCCCGAGCGCAAGCTCAAGCGCGTGCCGGCCGAGGTGCTCGAGCTCACGGCGCTGCGCACGCTCGACCTCTCGCAGAACCGCCTTGAGGAGCTGCCGAGCGACATCAGCAAGCTCACGAGCCTCAAGACGCTCAAGCTGCAGAGCAACGTGCTCACGACACTGCCCGATCTCTCGGCGCTCACGGCGCTCACCACGGTGCGCTGCGTGACCCCGCCGAGAGTCTCCACCCATCCTGACTGACGCTCTTTTGTCTCTAGCTCGTTCTAGACGGCAATGCTATCGACAGCATCCCTCACGGACTACCACCGAACCTCACCAAGCTCTCTCTTAAAGGCAACCAGCTGCGCGCAATCCCACAGGCCATCACGTCGCTCGCACAGCTCAAAGAGCTTGATCTTTCGGAGAACCAGCTCACGGAGATCCCGTCGCACATCGCTCAGCTCGGGGAGCTGGTGGATCTATGTGTAGACCGAAACGGAATCCGTGCTCTTCCCCCGTCACTTGCGCAGTGCGGAAAGCTTAAAGTCCTGTCAGCTCGCCATAACCAACTCGTTGGGCTTCGGAAGGGTGAACCGACGGCTAATCAAAGCATAGCGCACGAGATTCTCGCTTCATCGATTGTCCAAATTATGAATTTGGATGGAAACCCGATGACAAAGTTCGATCTTGAAGCCATGGAGGGCATCGACGCCTTCTTGGAGCGTCGCACCCAGCTAAAGAACAAGGAAATCCACGGTGGTCTCAGCACTGACACAAGTCTATGCGGCCTCGACTAATGACGCACGTACGAGGTGCATGCGTTTTATGTTATATACTGCTCTGTCCGTGACGTCGCTTCCTCGTCTTCTCTTGTAGTGAGCACTTCCTTGAGACTGCTTGCGACCATGTCTGCTACCTTCGCATCTGGAGTCGTGAGCTGCCAGTAGATATTTCCGACCACATCTCCTGCGTGTCGACGCATGTCTGTCTCGAACGCATTTGCTGCTTCCAGACGCACGGCTTGTAGTTCGTGCTCGAGCTGTTCGTCACGCGCACTATCCATCTTGGCGAATATCAGCGACAAGTTACGATGTGCTCGCGCCTGCCCCACGGTTGAGTCAAGCCGCGTTGAGGTCTCAAGGTCTCGTTTGTGACACGCTATCGCGTGTTGTAGCTGTTGCTGCGCTGCTGCGAGGTTCCCTAGGTTCGCGTACACGCGAGCTTCGAGCTCCTGATCGCGGGACTCGGTGGCAATCATGAGCGCCTGCTGCTGGCAGTCAAGTGCTTTGGCTGGATCATTCCGGTCGAGAAAGAGGACCCCAAGAGCCTTTAACGCTCGTGCTTGCAATCTGATGTCCCCGCATATCTGCGCCAGCTCCAGCGTTTTCTTTTGCATCATGAGTGCCCATTTGGCGTGGCCATCTTCGAAGAACGCGATGCCCATGTGATGGTGGAGCAAAGCAGCAAACGGTGTCGCTGGGTGCACAAGATTCAGTGCGTCTGCAAAGCGAGCGACTGCACGCTCGTACTCGGCTTTGGCGTATAACAGGTGCGAGCCCTCTGCGAGCGCTCGTGCGATGGCCCATTGGTCCTCCGCATCTTTCGCGTCGATTTCCGTGAGAAAGAAACTCGACGCATCCTGTTCTGTCCACGAAAGCATGGACTTCGGGGGTACGTGAGATGCTGGCACCGAAATTGAGTTGATCGCTCCTGTTGAAAGACAAGCGCGGAGATCACCACTGCCAACACTTCGATTGCTGTCTCCAATGGACTGGTTAGTTACTGGTGCTGGTGAGATCGCGGGGGATGATGCAGATGTTGAGAGGCGATGCATCAGCGGCTGGATGACCGGTGCGTTTTCCCGGCGTGCATACCTTGAGCGGGGTCGAGCGTCACATCTACCAGAGTTCAGATGTGAGTCCACATGAGCACATGCATCTAAAAAGAACTCACTGTATGAGCTCCTTGGCTGGAACAATGCTCGCGAATGAAGTCAGAGATGACGAGGATACCAGGGCTGGTGCAGTGCGTGCTAGCCGCGGTGACCCTTTGCTTAGTGACTGGAAGGTGCGTGAGCTATCTGGACCCTTCGCGAGATCACCTCGCAGCACAAGCGATCGCGTAGTTCTCAAGTATGTGGATTCTTTGAATGGTTCCTGGGCTTCTAGTGGAACGGTTCCTGCGAAGCTTACCTCATGAGAAAATTCACGCTGGCTGTCAGGAGCTGAGGTATTGTGTGAAACCTCAGGAGTCGAAGGCCGTGGCCCGCAGGCGCTGACACAGAGAGGTGGTATAGAGCGCGAGCGACTCACAAACCCAGTGTTACTGTTTCCTTCCGTTTGATTTACGTCCAAGGTCACTTTGATAGATGATGACGGCAGAGATTGTTTCGAATACTTGATAGCGTGCGGGAGCTGGCGGTCTCTCCATTTCCGTGTCGGTGATGGCGGAGCCTTAATCGCTCTTTTCTGTCGACCACTTCCCTTACTACTTGTGGGGCGTGGACTTGATGACGGATGGCGTGTTGACTCGGCGTGAAAATTGGGGTAGAGCGTTCGTAGATCGAGGCTCATGGGCACTTCCTAAATGCGTGAAAATACGCCTTGTGAAGAGATCATTTTCAAGACCGAGAGCTAAGAATAGTAACCACGGCATATCTCTATTATGATCGTATTAGTCTCGAACTCGTGTTGACGCACCGCCAACGCGTTTTTCCTGCAGAAATCGTTGTAGAGACGCGACTGCTACAGCATTCTCTTCAGGTGTCCTGAATGTTAGCTCATTGGGTCCGACTTGCTCACCACGTCCGGCAATTATGAGTATTGAGGTCATTCGCTTTCCTGGTGCTGCAAGCAACTGAAGTACTTGATTAGTGGGTTGCAACTCGTGTTGAAATGCGTGAACTGTCGCCCACGGAATCTTTAATTGTTTGGACAGAATCGCAATCGCCTTCTTGCGTGTTAGTACGATCTGATCACCGTGCACGCGCAGGATCTCCTTTTTCCACTTCATATCCAGTTGCCGGTGTTAGTTTCATGCTAGCATTTCAACAAGAGCTCGCCAGACGGACGCACCGTATCCTTGACTAGGCGATAAACTTCAACACCTCCCTGCATAGTGCGCTTCATGCGAAAGACTGACTCCTCTGTCACGACCTTGCGTAACAATTCCTCGTTCTGTTGGAGAACGATCAGCGAGTCCGGTTTGCCGATGTCTCCCAGCAACTTCCGGCTCGTCATTGACTTCTGTGGATCCACTCGCGTTGCCATGCGCCGAGTGGAGCGAGCATTCCTCGTGAGTTGAGTCACAATCCTGTTTCCTGGCTCTTCAGATGGTGACGATTCGACTGGACGGTAATCAAACGATTTGGCGTGCTTGTGTGACGGCACAGATTCGTCTCTTTGCGGTTGGCCTTGGTTCATGGAGGGCACGGTGGCTGGTTCAATGTCACTAGCTGAGCTGCCAAGGCTTCGGCCGCTGTCTGTCTTCTCTACATTGTCGTCAGTATCTCGTCTTGACTGGTGCATTAGAATCTCTTCAATCGAGTCACCGTATCCGTCGCTAGCGTTTTCGTTAACCTCATTATCCTCATCTGCAGTGTCACGGATAGCAAGGCCATCCATGTTCGTCACCATGTCAGCCTCATCAAACACACCGATGTTCTCGTGGAACATTCGCACGCTTCCTAAACGCGTGTTAGCGTCGTAGGCGATTGCATTCATGATCAACGCCTGAGGTAGCTCCAAGCTCAGAAGAGTGTCCTCTGGCGGAATCGGGGCGAAATATATCGAATCATTTTGTTTTGACCATGCCATTTCCAGCTCTTTGAGAGCCCCTCGCTTCTTCTCAACCAACGGCACAAGCCTTTCGTGCTGTTTGTTCCATCTACCATCTCCATCAAGAGGAGGGAGACCAGGCTCCCGCATGCTGGTCCGAGTTTGGAGTTGATGTCGCGCAGCCCTCACAAAGGCGATAGCCTCACCGATCTCGCCATCCGCGTGATCCATTTCCGCCTCAAGTTGCAGCGCCATACTGCGATGGATACGCGAAAATATCGAGGAGAAGCCCAGCAGCGTCGTGCAACCGGCTCGCTTGGGTTGGGAGCTGTAACAGCTGCGTGCGACAGCCGTCTCGAAGGCGTCGAACGCACAATAGCAGGCACCGTGGAGCTTCTGCAAGACCGACTTGCTATATGGGGATTCAGAGAAGAAAACGGCTTTGACGATTGCAAGTTGCTGCGCCATGGCCACGGCAATATCCACCAGAGCGCCCAATATGCGTGGAGAGAGGTCGGGCAACTCGACAGGGACATCGGTCTGCAACGATGTGCACAACGTGTCCTCAAGCGCCACAACGTACTGCACTAACCCGGCTGCCTGACAAAAGCACTGAGCTGCCTCGGCGATGCAGTCAGCCGTCCGACTGTGAGCAAGACTCGATCCCAAGTTGATGATTAGCATTGCCTCCACCACAAGCGCTATTGGCTCGTCAAAAGCCACCGGAATAGTCGAGTGCTGGTCAATAATCGCGCTGCTCCACGTTGACATCCCTTCGAGGTCTCCCACCGACTATTGCACCACATTAGTCAGTTGAGCGCATGGTTCTATCCAGTGGAACGTCGGTCTCCGTACCCGAGCCGCTCTCAGCGAGCGGACGTACTGGTCGCACGCACCGATGGCATCGC
Organism: Pythium myriotylum; assembly: GCA_023091665.1. NCBI lineage: Eukaryota > Oomycota > Peronosporomycetes > Pythiales > Pythiaceae > Pythium > Pythium myriotylum. Next base: position 1,687,028 of record JALJCQ010000009.1, read on the forward strand.
GGATCTGCTCTGCTTGTGTGAGATCCAGTGACGCTAGCGAAGACCGCAGCTAAGGGCAGAAGATGTTTCATGGTCTCAACACTAGTCTCTTCTTCGCGCGGCGGGGGCTCCGTTACCTCTTCTCGCTTGCGTGCCACTGGATCGGGCAGTGGCTCGTCGTCGGTGAAGACCTCGCCGGGCCGTGGGAGCGGCGCGTTGGGCAGCACCCAGAAGACCTCGTCGAACGCGTCGGCCATGCTCGTCTCCTCGAGCGGCTTCCAGTCGATGAGTTAGTTGGCCACTGACGAGTCGGAGCGCGAGGACGAGTGTAGCCATGTCCAAAATAAATCGCGCCTTCCATCGAAAAACCCTCGCTCGAGTGCCTCTCGTAATTACGATCCTATCCTCGTAAAAATCCTGTTTAGGGCGCGTGTCTCTGTGGATCTCGGGCCAAACTGGGGTCGAGATCGCTTTGACTCGGAATCCCCCCAGCAGCTCTCACGACCATGCTCGCTCTCCGCCGCGCCGCCGCCACCGCCTCCAAGCGCCTCGCCGCCCCCGCGCCGCTCCAGACGGCGGCGTTCTCCTCTTCGTTCAGCGAGAAGGAGCGCGCCGCCGAGGCCGCCTTCTTCAAGTACGACGCTCGCCGACCCGACTGACAGAACCGAACGGCGGACTGACCTCGAGGTTGTTTGTGCAGCAAGGAGGACGAGAAGGCGCTCCGCAAGCTCCTGAAGAAGCTCAAGGGACAGGCCGACGTGAACGACTCGAAGGGCCTGCAGTCGCACGTCGAGCACGACAAGAAGGGCCTCGAGAAGGTCCCAGGCCTCAAGCTCACCCCGGAGCAGGTCGAGGCGCTGCTCAAGTGGAAGCACGAGCACTAAGCGAAATAGCTCTCCCTTCATTGCCTCACTGCTTCGTGCTTTAGTCGTGCGGAGTTCCTGTCTGCGCGCGCGAAGGGCTTCCTTTGCTGAGCTCCGACGCTGGCGCGGACTATACTGACAGCCAAGACGAAAAAGAATGTTATTGAAACGTGAACGTGATCAGAGCTCGTTTGGATATTGCTGGTGTTGCATTGGCTGGAGCTAACTTTCCATGACTCTAATTTGCTCTTGCACCTGTTGAGGTTGATGTGAAGTGAGACAATGGAGTTCACACGAATAGAGCTAGCTGACACACCTTATCGAGCTCTGCTGCCACCTCGTCCCGCTGGGCCTGTGCTGTCTCCATCATTTGCTTGATACGGTTCTGTTCATCGCACAAGCACTCGTCAGACAAACAGTAAACAAACTCGACATCCTGTGCAGCTTATGACAGACCTTCATCACGATGTTCGCGTTGGCCTGAACTTTCACGGCGTAGTCGCTGATCGCACGGTCTGAGTCGCGGAGCGACTTCTGCAGTCTGTCGCGCGTCGCAACGAGTTGGTGGTATGCAGGGTCATCGAGGTACGACTTCTTGGACTCTGTTGCAGGGGCAGGAGCTTTCTCCTCCATATCCGCCAACAAGTCGTTCTCGAAGTCATCGACATCTTTGTCATCGTCTGGGGACATCCCAGGACTTGCTGTGTGAGCAGGTGATCGCTGTGCTGACTCGAGGCCACCCTGAGACTCGCCCTCAGACCCGATGTCCGTTGCGATGGGTGTATTAATGGCCGAGAACGCGTCAGCGCTGCCGCTCGGGCGTGCAGCTGACGTGTCCACAGCCTTGGACGACGTCTCGGATGTGAGGTCGAGATACTCGGGATGTTTGCGGACGAGCTCAAGCTCATCAGTGAACGTCACACCGTTTGGATGATCCTCGTCGACCATCCACTCGCAGAAATCCACCAGTTCCTCATCTGCCGGCACATGAGTTAGAAGAGACCACTCAGAGAATCGGGAGCAGTAAGTAGACGTACGAACTTCCTCGTAGGGACCGCCCTGGATCATCTTCACGAGGTCTTCCTCGACACGAGCGACTTCGGGTTTCTGTAAGAGGAGCAGTAGTGAGTAGCCAGCTCCATGTAGACACACGCACGCATCCACATACAGGGAAAGGTGTATACCGACGAGTCTTCGCATATTTCCGCTTGACGACGTTGGTGTTGGGCGGGGTGATACCGTTCGGCAGCTCCTCCACTTGCTCCAGCTGCTGCCGCTCGTCCTCTTTCTCTGTGACCACGAATATCTACGCAGGCAATCGGACGGTTCAGAGTCTTGCTGGTCATCAGCATCCCTCGCTCCACTCTCTTGCCTGGCCAATCTCGCCACTCTTGTAGAGGAACTGGTCGTCGTAAGTTTTGTGGGTTTCTAGAATCGTCGGCAATTGCGCTGGAGGCACTCCACCGCGTCAGTCCCACCGTCTCCGGTCTCTCCATCCTCAGCCCACGGACCGATCTTGGCGTTGTACTCCTTGCCGTTCAAGAGGAATTTGAAGTGCTTGTTGTCGGCTACATCGTCCAGGTCACTCTCTCTACGCACACGACGCGGCAAGAGACGGGCCAGACCCACCGCCGGAGATCATCTCGACCTTCTTCGCATCGCCGCCGGCCGCGATCGACGCGCGCACTTCCTGCGCCAGGCGCTTGGGCAGCTGGAGCAGGAACTGCTCCATGTTGCGAGTGGGTTGCTCAGGCACTCGAGGGACTCGTATAAGTTAACCAACTGGAGTGGGGTAGATTTCACGGGGTTACGTTGGGTCGGGTCAGCTCATGTGGAGGATGGGCGGCCTGACGGGCTTCAACCCGCCCACGGTTATTTGTACCCCTGGGTGGTTCTTTTCGCCCGAGTTGCCTTCGAGCACCAGGAGGAGCCTCGCGCCGTGGGCGGCGACGGCGTCGCGCAGCAGCTTGCAGCCGCGCAGAGTGATCTCGTTGTACGAGAGGTTCAGGAAGCGCAGCGCCGCGTGGGTCGCCAGCGACGCGCTCAGGATCGCCACGGCCTGGTCCGACTTGAGGCCCATGCACGACTAGCCAAACCAAAGTCAGCTGCGAGAAAGTACAGCCACCGACTTTCCCTCACCATTTCGAGGTTGAGCAGCGAGCGGTTGTCGCCGATCGCGCGGTAGAACTCGACGACGCCTGGTGGTTCGAGGCGGCTGTGGCTCTGTGGTATGTGCGTCAGGCGGAGAACCAATCTGGGTAGCCATCGTCGGCACTCACCAGATCAATGGTCGTCAGTGTTGAGGTTGCGCGCAGCATTTCAGCGACGGCGACGGCAGCGCCTGAGCCGCGGAAGCAGTCCTGGAAGAACACTGCCTCGAGTGCTGCGTGTCCGCGTAGCGCGTTGAGCAGAGCGACGCCAGTAGGCTCGCACTCGACGCGGTTCTCGTTATAGTTCAGTACTCGCAACGTGTGGTTACCTGCAAGCCCAACAGTGATCCTCTGGTGTCCCTGGTCCGTGAATGCGTTGCACGATAGATCCAGATGGGTTAACGTGCAGTTCTCGGCTAGCACGTGCTGCAAGTGGCTCGCAGACTCATCCGAAATGCCAGTGTTGCCGAGGAGCAACTTCGTCAGCGTGGTGTTGAACGACTCGCCAACGTGATGCGTAGCGATCCCTCGCATCACATTTGTCGCCGCTACTGCTGCAGTGGGTGCGGCAGTCGCTACTGTACGGCGCCGCGAGATCGCACTTTTGAGCTGCTCTTCCGCTGTCACCGGGGTGGATGCTAGAGACGCGACCAGCTCGGATCCTCTGCGGTCGCCGATGTCATTATGGGTAAGCTGCAGTTGCTTCAGAACGCGATTGCTTCGTAGAGTACGGCCAAGCCACGGTAAGATGCCCTCTCGGCCCACTCGGTTATGGGAGAGGTCGAAAACGCTGAGCTTGATGTGGTCGCATAGAGCCGTTGCAAGCAGTGTCGAGCCCAGCACGGAAATCTCATTGTAGCTTAGATACAGCTCTTCCAGGACCCCGTTGTGGAGAAGCGCATCGGCGAGCAAGCTAATTGAGGCGTCTTGGAGTTGGTTCCCATTGAGTGAGAGTACCTTGAGAAAGCACTAGGAGGAGGTCGCGATGAGTGGTCACAGACCCGCTTCTTGATCAGCCTACTTACGTTTCCCGCGAGTCCGCGACTCACCCTTGCCATATCATTGTGGTCCAAAAAGCAGCCACGCAGATCCACTGATCTTGGCTTGCCGCGAGTTGAATACTGGTCGCCATCCACTCCACGTCCATCTTCTGTGTCCCAGTCATCCGTTGATTGTTTGTGAGGCTGTGGCAAGAGGGAGAGCTCCACAAACGTGCCCTACAATATCGTTTAGTACAGAGAGATCAAACGAAGGATAATGTACTTGCCGATGAGTCGATCCCGACGTTGCTGCTCTATCCAAAAGTGATAGATGTCAGACGGCAACACTCAATGCCAGGTCTTTGCTCGCACCGTCAAGTAAGCCGAGTGTCTTCCAATTGTGTGGGAACAGACAAGCACTCCGTCCGTGCTTCGCGCTAATACTAGTCGGACCTGCGCATTAGAAAATTCGTGATGCGCTTGTAATAACGAGTTATTTCCGTTGCACACCTCCCCGAATGGCGTCCGGATGGTGGACTGTGGCGGAATCTTACACTCCCACACCATCGCACCAATATCCCAATAAACGAGGTCTCGGGCAGCGAGTACATTGATTGCTTCTTCCACTGCTGTAGCATCGCGTCCAGGGTCTGGTCTCCGCCACCGAAAACGATGTGTGATGCTTTAGTTACCATCTCGTGTCGTCTCTCTGTTGGAGGAGTTTGCCATATTCTGATGCGACTTGCCAAAGTAGAGTTCAGGACGAAGAGCCACGCAAATTGATTGGATGGAGATCCACGTTTAGTGTCTGATCATGCTTATTGTTTGATTTAAGGTTCATCACTTGCCAGAGTTCCGTGATGTGTCCGTGCCTCATTGGATTCCTGGGGGTGTCGACTTATTGGGAGTTGATCCGATCCTTCAGCAACCAGCCCGCTAGTCATTGATTCAGATGGACCCTCAATTACGACTCCCGGTCTAAGCTCTGGGTTCGTTGCAAGTGATGGCGTGGCGTGTACTGAAGCACCTGTCGACTTTGGACGAGGCTTGCGTGCTTGCTTGTGAGCCCCTCCTGGCTTCCCACTCTGACGATCTGGCCACCGATTTTCACAGTACTTTCGAGCTGCGCGGACAAAAGGCTTCCAGTCGGCAGATGATGTTGTCGTGGGTGACTCATCATTGGAGAGCATTGCACGGAGCCTCGGTGTGAGATCTGCTACTGTGATTGCTGAGACTGTTTCGTCCTGCTCAAGTAACGCAAAAGCTGCTGGAAATTCCACCACCCCCACAAGATACAGGCAGACGAGGGGAAACTCAGCTAGCGTGAACAGCTCTCGCAACGACTCTTCGTTGAGTATATCGACGAGACGACTTCTTGACTGGACTAGGTCAAGGTAATTGATGTATGCTTTGCTCAGCTCCTTGGTGAGGGAATCCGTTGGAGATTCAACATCGTTGGGCTCCTTGGACTTGACCAAATCTACGTTACCATCAAGGTTTTCAGCTTGGGCTTGTTGCGTTAGATGAACTTCCTGCTTCTGACGGAAGACTTTCAACTGATCGACAAAATCGCCCCCAACGAAGTCACGGAGGCGAGACTGTTGGGCTACGCTGCGAGCGAGCAAGACACAGCCTAGCATCTCATCAATCGCGTCGTGCTCTTCTTTGCAGGCGAGAACCCAGGTCCCGATCTCTTTGAGACGACCATAAGCCTGGTTTTCTCGAAGAAGCGTCACCAGATACCGTAGATACTTTAATCGGCAATAATCAAACTTGATTTGTCGCTGGTTGAGCTCCTCAAATTTCTTCGACGTAGGAACATGCTCGCTGAGCCAGATTGCCACTACTTGAGGACGGCGTTTGTCGAAGAGTGGTTGCATCTCTTTCAACGCGATTTCTGCGGGAGTTACTCCGTCGTTTTTCTTTTTAGCTTTTCTGCTCGCCAAGACGGAAATGCACGCGGTGGCAGAACATGCAGGCGAGGGCAACGATATATCACCGACAGACGACAGCCGCCCAACAACCTCGTTGTAGTGATACATAGCTTTTGCTAGAGTAAACCTTGACGCGTGAAAGTAGCGATCTTCGTCCGAGATCGATTCTAGAGCATCGATCACGTTGTAGAACAGCCAACCTCGTGCCAAATCCAAATAACTTGAACTTTGATCTCGCTCTCCGGTTGCCAAGAGCAGTGCAACGTCTTCTTTACTGACTTTAACTGCCGGTTCCTCTTCCGCCTTCGTATCGTTCTCCATATCCTCGTCCTCTTCCTCGTCATTTGTATCCTCTTCAAAAAAATGATCGCATGCCAAGCGCAAGTTCATGGCCAAGACTGGCCTTACGAGAATCAAATCAAGTCTTACCGCCTGCAACTGGTAAAATGCGTGAACCACCGATCTGTCCATCTTGCCATCTTCATGCTCTTCCTCGGCCTTAGCAAAGCTAGCCAAGATGTCTCCTGCAGTTGTGATCTGTACAAGCCCCGTGGATTGCTGCTGAAGCCACAACTGCTTTTTCTTGAGCTTTCCAATCATGTAGTGAAGCCGAAACCTAACATCATGGGAAGCAGGATTACTGGCCTCACTCACTCGCACACCGGACTCGAAGCAACTAAGTGTGGCGTGGAGTATCTTTGAATAGAGAATGAAGGGGAACTGGCCTGATGTAACAACACCATCATCGTGGCGAAGCGCCGCGAACTCTTGTAGCTGATTATACAAGAGAAGGCCACAATCCTCGAAAGCTTCCACAGCAATCTGCTTCATTTCGACTTCATCTGCGCCTGAATCTTGCACAAACTCGGTCATCTGATCCTCTGTGCCTAGCGATGCCGCCATTTCGAAACACCTTCGCGAGAATTCGACAACCTGCACCATGTAGGCTTCAGCAGTCTGCTCAATGGTGAGCGAAATTTGTGGACGACTGGCCTCACTTGCATCAACTGCCGCACTCTCACTAACTTCATCGGGTTGACCAAAGTGCACTCGATATTTGGTTTTCTCAGACAAATCTTCGATATCGTGCCACTCTTTCAGCCTTTCAAACAGCGAAGTACGGATAATCAATTCGTGAAATCCTGGCCCATCGTTCAATGCCTCGGGAACAAACTCGGGGTTCACACTCGCTGACTCAGAAGATGTAGACAGCAGAGTTTTTCTTCTCCATTTCCGCCCCAACACCAGCGCGCAAGCGTCGCTAACGACTTGATATAGTTCCTTCATCGACCGGCCGAGGCGAATCCAAGACTTGATCCGTCGAGGACGATAGTATTGGACATCCTTTAGAAGGAATGCGATCCGCTCCTTTATCTTCCTCTCCAGCTCGATCAACTCACTCAGATTGCTGCGACGACGCACGCGGAGAAGAATGTAGTTTTCACCAAGAAGGTACCAAAGGTGTTCAAGGCACGAATCATCACGAGGCGTAGGTTGTCGCTGATTTAGTTTCGGAATATCCCCAATCCATGAAAGCAAAGAGCGCGGTGCCAAGTAACTCAACAACTCCGACGATGGCTCTACCGGTGGCTGGAGACTAGCCTGTGCGAAGTCTATAGAACGCTGGATGGCAAACATGACCTTGAGGTTCTCTTTCTTTTGGGTGTTGCTTCGCGGGGGCTGCTTGAGGAGCATCGGTATCGCAAACTGCGCTACTCTCAATGCCTCAGCAGACGTGGCATCGTCAAGCTTCGCGATCGAGGACCCGGACTTGTGATCCACACAGCCTTGATGAATGTGGACGTCATAAAGGCACCTATAACATTGAGCCAGTTCGATCTCGAAACCATCGTCTTCGCCTTCCTCATCCTCTTCCACTGGCTCACCAACGCTCAAATCATCATCTTCTTCGTTATCACTCTTTTCACTTGGTCGCGTCTTAGTTGTAGGTCTTTTGGCGACCAATCGTCGAGCTTGCTGTGGTTTATCATAATCAACCTGGCGCGCGCTCAAAATCTGGGCTGCGACTTCTACAAATGTCTCGCCGACACAATCACCTTTTGTGATGTGTTTGTCGAAGCATTGTTGCGCGCACAGCTCATGTTGAGCGAGTCGACTGTGGAGCAGACGAACAAGACTCACGATGGACTTCAGGGCTGCTTCATCGTCGCAATTTGAATTAGGTACAATCGCGACCAACTGAAGAAATAATACAGCACCGGTCGTGAGTATCTTCCGGGCTGTCTTGTCACTCTCATGGCGGCGTCGAGCTGCGTCCTCTTCTTCTTTCAGCAGCGGACAGCAATCTTCCATCAAACCTCTAACTTCAGCTGTTGCCACAACCTTAACAAGGAGTTGTGCGTGAGCAGCCATGAGGGCAAGGGCGCTCTGAAAAAACTGACGGACACGCTCGTGTCTTGCTGACAACTTCTTTTTCCACTTCGTACCACCTGATGAGGAGGTTACACTAAGCAACCGCTCCCGTTCTTGAAATGAAAGTGATCTGATCGTTCGAAACGATTTTGTCGCCGCGACCAATAGTAAACCTATCGTTCTCTCGGAGTCTTCGCGATCACTCCCGGCTAGTTGGTCTTCAATGTCATAGATCACTTGAAGGACATCCCTTGGAGAGTCAAAGAGGAGAAGTATCTTCGGCTTCAGTAGCAAAGTCACAACTGACGTGACTGCTTGCTTGGTATTCACGCAAAGGCCACCATCATCTGTATCCGCAGATGCGACAGACGCCAGTCGATCCACAGTTAGCTCGATCGCTGAAACCGCTGTGGCTACTTTATGTTTTTCTTCATCTGAACTCTTCAGAAATGCAGAGATGTCCTCACGAGCAGTTTCCACGACGCCAATCAGCCTCGATAGAATCACAAGTAGAATCATGATCTTGTCAGGCCGTTTGGATGATGCTGAGTTCTCTATACTTTCAAGAAGCAGTTCCAAAAGATTGCTCGTTTTCTCGCTTGCACCATCATCACCTCTATCCTCGTCTCGCTGCCTTGACGAGAAGTCGTCCAATAACTCATCTAGTCGAGGATCTTGGCCGTTAGTGGGGAAAAAATGAGAAAGTAGTTTGCCTTGTGCCTCGTCGAATCGCGAAGATGTGGTCATCTCTTGAGCCTCTGTGCAAACGTCCGAATACTGAAGGCTTGTGATCTTCTCATCGACACTTGCAGACAAAATCTTCACAGGGACTCGCAAATTTGGCAAGCGGATTATTGCGGGATGCTCTAAATCAGAAAGAGTCTGTTTACACTTCAAAAGATACTCTTTCGCCGCAGTCGCGAGACCTCGATGGCTGAACGCAGTGCCACACAACCAAAACAGACGCGCATACCACATGAGTTGTTTTCTTTTTGATTCTTCCGAAGCCCCAAGCTCTTTTTCATTCCAACACGCATCAAACAGCAAAACTTGGGCGTCCGCGATAATCTCATCAAGGTGACCGAAGAAAGACCGCTGCCGTTTACGCGGTCTGACCGATCCTTGTTGGGAGTGCTGTTGGGTTAGCTCGTCCAAACGCAGCTCAAGCAGGAATAGCCGAGCTGCCAAGCTTAATCCGTGATCCACGCGCGGGCTCATACTCACGCGACTAAGGTTATCATGTTTTCGCCCAGGCAACGTTCCTGGATTAGACTCGAGACGACCACACACGACTCTCTCTGCCCACAGACAGATCGGATGAAGGGCCTCTTCTCCAACTGCATTCAACACAAACCGGTCAGCCCAGTCTCCACACTGATTAAGATACGCGCGGAGCAAGTGGACGATATCTAAACTTGGTGAATGGGTTTTTGTCGTACGGACGAACTCGCATATATCGTCACACTCGAGCGGTTTGAGCCGTTCTTCTCCTTCGGCCTCGGTCATCTGACCATTCGTTTGACCAGCAAGATCGGATGAATCAGTTGAGGGAGCACTCGGCAGTACGTTATCGAAAGTTGCCAGACTATCACCGTCCGCGTAAACCAACATGACAGATTCACCTTTGATCTGGAAGACGATGTCACGAAAGTGATCTGTGTTCTGATCGCCTTTGTACGGTGGCAAGAACTCCTGGAGACGGTACGCAAGGTTTTTCTCCCGTTCTTCTTTGGCTGCTTGCTCGTGCTCCTCCCGCAACTTCTCTTCGTGTCGTCGAGACTTGCGTCGATGAGCCGTGGGCTCTGTGGTTCCATCCTCGGCGTACGTATCATCAGTCTGGCCAACCTCGATGGGCTCCGATGCAGTTCCTGATGAAGGTTTATCATCGGCATTGTTAGATGTAAAGTCTACAACGCTGTCAACGGGTTGTGCAGTCGGATCTTGCGAAGGATGATCACCGGTTGACACCTCAACTACATCGGGATCAGGTAAACGATTCAGGGCCGGTGCCTCCTCTATGAAAGCTACCTCTAGCAAAACAGAGCGCTTGGTGAGCTGGCTGGAAGTTCTCTCTTCACTGGAGACATCTTCATACGCTCCGAGAAGAAGCTTCCCCAAGCTAAGCCACGAGGCATGTTGGAGTTGATACTGGAGAGGGGCTCGATTCACTGCAGCTCGTGTGTCTTCTTCGAGCCGTTCCGACTCAAGCCTCCGCTTTTTGAACGCTGCGGAGGACGCTTCCGCTGCAGGCGTTGGCCGCTTCCTGCGGTCAGCTTGGCCACTCGCTCGACATACCTGGAACTCTGGGCTAACGGCTGCATCGATAGCATACAGCGTGCCACCTGGAAGCGCCGCGTCCGGATCTCGCTCGAGGATGAATTGCGCGATGCGCGTATACGCTGCTCCGTCACCAATCGCGTGGAGCACGTCGCACAGCGCGTGGACCAGCGGCCAAAAGGACGAATCGACCTCGAACCCGGACTCAAACGCCTGTCGTGCTAACCAAAGCCTAGATAAACGCGACCATCCAGTCAGCATGCGTGCGTTTTGGGCCTGAAACTTAGCTTGCACCTACTGCCCCGTCGCCACAGCGGCCTTGCCCAGTTGATACCAGACGATTACGTCCGTGTCGTCCAGTGCCAAAGCCTGTGCCATCATTTCTCAGCCCACAACGACTTCCCCGCTTCCCATCCGCGTAGATGCTTACCTCTGCGAAGCGTTTCAGCGCCACGTCGAACGCTTTGCGCTCGGCCTCGAGCGTTGCGAGGTTCTTCGCGCACAAATAACGTAGTCGAGTGCTGAGCCCAGACGACGCCTACGCGCACAGCTCACGCCTCAGTGGAGAGGCCTCATAAGTCACTACGCGTCACGCGACCGCACCTCAAGAAGCTCCCCGTAGATCGCGCACGCCTCGTCCACCTGTCGCCACCACAGTCAGATTGTACCGACACCAACTGCCACGTCTCGAGCAATCGCTCAACGCGCCTTTTGCTGTTGCTGGAGCCGCAGCGCGCGGTCGTAGAGAGACGCGAGACGCGCCTCCTGCGCCTCCTCCGTCGCCGCGACGCGCAGATCCTCGGGCGCGGCGCGCGGCGCATCTGCATTCAGCGCTGCCCACGACGCCATCCTCAACTCGGAGGCGGGAACTTGCAGATCGTCCTAATTAGCCAACCAGCGAGCGGCGTTCTTCTATTTGAGCCAACGGAAATGTGAGTGCCCCATGGACATCGGAAGCCATCCTGCGAAAGCGACACGTCTCTGGCACGTGGATTGGAGAGGCTACGTCGGCGCAGTGGGTGTTTGAGCCGTCCGCTACTCAATATGAACTGACACTGGCGGCTATTTACGTCTCGAGCGCGAGTCAAGCTCATTATGGGCGACACCAACGGCGCCGAGCGGCGCATCCTCGCGAGACTCGGGCTTGCCACACTCGGAACCGCCGACCAACTTGTCCTGCTGCTCAAGCGTTTCCGCCCAGCGCAACTGCGGGATCTAGAAGATGCTCTCGTCGCATTGCCAGGCCACGTTGTCGCCCACATCGAGGCGCATTTCGACCGCAAACTCGACGTTAAAGACGAGCTGGAGCGGTACGCGCAGGACCTTCTGAAGCTGATCCACCTCATGCGCCACCTACAAATCGACGATGCAGGCCGACGCCAGCTAGAGATGCTCATGGGTGCGCTGGGCGACGGCGGCGATCGTGCGCAGCTAATAAAGATGGTACAGGCCCTTGGTACACGACTCGCGTGCGTGCTCTCATCCTTCTGCGTGCGCTTGCCACATATCCGGTTGCAGCAAGATTTCTACCGCATTTTCGCAACGTCGGGTAACGAAGTAGGCGATCTGAAGACCTGGATGCAGTGGCTGGAAAGCGTTCGAAGCGAAGCTGAGGTTATCACAGAGTTCTTCGTCAAGTGCGCAATGGAGCGATGCCTCGCACTTTGGCTCAAGTTGCTCAATCCTCTCCCATCGCATTCGCGTGTTGCTGTTATCAAGCGCCTTGTAACAGCAAATGCGTCAGTTGTCAAGCAAATCGGTCGTTTTCACGACATCACGGCGCTGTCCGTGGCCAAGCAGCTGGACTTGTGCGAGGCTCTTCACAGTGAGCAACAAACGTTTCTAGCAGAGTTTCCGACCTCGACAATGCTGACCTTGTATGCTAAGTTCAACAACGACCGCCTTGTCGTTAGCATTGTTAGGGCGCTCTATCTGGCAGGGAAGACTGAAGTGACTGGGCTGATAGACACGCTTGCACTGGAAGAGAACCTGAAAGCCGTCGAGACATTCATTATCGGGTTGGTGGAGTACGATCGGCGGCGTGATGCCATTTCTCTGTTTCTCAGCTCATCTAAGCAGACTCAGTCCCGAATTATCGCACTATCATTGATAGTGTCAACCTCAACGGCTGGCTCTACAACACCCAACAGTGTTGCGGTGGTATTCCACTTGCTGCTTGACGGCCACATACGTTCGATTGGAGAAGTGCTTCGGAAGCTGCTCTTAATATCAAACGACAAAGTTGCAGCCTTACTCGGAGCCGTGAAAGCGTATACTGCCAATGAAATAGCTCTTCTCGGCGAGGGTATTGAAGTGATCTCAAACGAATCTTGTCTCGAGGCTTTTATCCGGCTGTACGATATGGTTCTTCCGATGCAACGGGCAATGCTTATCGAGTGGGTGAGTGACATTCCTGGCGAGGAGGCGCTTGTACTTTACAACAAGCTCCTCCAGCTCTACGCTAACCATAACCAGGACAGCGCAACTGCTCTGCTTCAAATGATGACGACTTTGTCAACGCAGGACAAGCACCTGCTGTGCTCTCGGTTGTTGCGCCGTCCTAGAGTCAGTGAAGACAAACAAGCTATTGACGATACGAACGACAGTATCCTGCGATTCTTGACTGCTTGCGACGCCTCGAGACGACACAAATGCGTTAGACTCCTCATGTCGACTGCGAGTCAGTCGCATGACACACTACTCTACCTGCTCCGAACACAGCGGATACCAGAGCAAGTTATACTCACGAAAGTGATGCTGAAGTTGACTCCAAATGCGAATTGCCGTCTACTCGCCAAGCTTCGAGATTTGGACGGTGAGTTCCAGGATGAGTTTTTCCAGCTCTTGATGCTAATTCCTAGAGTCGAGTACAAGATGATATCGCAGCTACTAGTATCCCAAGAGGTTACTGTAAGTCAACTCCAGAACTTGATTCACGTTGCAGCAAACTTGATGAATCAAGCGGCCAGCCGTGGACTAGTTAGTTTTACCGCTGAACTACCCACACGATTCCGCAACCAGTTCTTCGACATTCTCTCCCAGTGCACACCAGTTGAAAGAGGTGTCGTAATGCGGATCGTTGCTTGCTCCTCTCGCCTCCCCCCGGAGGTTGCCCAACTATTAGTTCAACAACTATATCGCACCCCTTGGGAGACCCGCTCAGCGCTTATCGAGCAAGTACGCGCGCTTGAAGATGCTTCACACATTCAGATGTATTTGAATGTTCTTCATCGATTCGAAGATGACGTTTTGCTGCCAACGACAGTGCATCTTCTCAATTTGATTCCACTTCCCATCCGAGTCTCTCTAGTACAACTTATCACCCAAATGGGATCAGTGTCAGAGCGAGTCTATGCTCTTGCGAAGCTAAGCGCCATGCCCAAAGACTTGATGCCTCGGTATTGCACGTCACTGTGCGATCCGAGGTACTTCTCTGCGATCAGTGGGGGGTTTCTAAGGGTGTTTGCGTATCTTCAGGAGGAATATCAAATTAGCATGCTAAGGCTGCTTCGATTCCGAGTGTGCTGGGTCTTTGTTGCAGTGCTTACGAGTACGATCGACTCCAACGCTACTGAAGGGAATCACACTTCACTCGTGAACGGATTTGCGGCTTCTCTAACGGTTCTTACACGAGAAGATGACTTCGATTTACTCGCCGACGTAGTAGAAGAAGCCATGGACAACGGTATTCGATTGGACGAGCTGGTCGTTGTCCTTGCACAGTTTAGCTCTCGAGAGCAACTCTTATCATTGCTCAATTACGTGGCTCGTATGACCCAGTACACTGCCTCGACACTGTTTTTCCGCGTTCTCTCAAGATCCACTGTGACGATGTTCCTATTCGACATGTGTCACATGCTGGATCTCGATGATGCGCTCTTCGCGCTTCAACGGATTGAACAGATGGGGTCTCTAGATCATGAGGCACTGGAACGTTCTCTGATGGGAATTGCCTCGCGAGGCTCTGGCTCCGAATGTCGCGATGAATTTTGCCACTTCGTCCTCGGATACAAAGAACAGGAAGCGAACGAAGATGTAACCTTAACGAAGCCAACTAACACTATCATTCATCCAACACAAGTCTCAAGAAGCCACTCTCTAAGTGACGCTTCATCTCTCCAGATATCTGTGTGGGAGTTGGGTGCTACAACCGAGTGTGGAGTAGAATGCAATCTATCTGCAATTAAGATATCAGACAGACCCGTGCTTCTAGGCAAACAACTCAATAGAACACGAAGTGGGCGAGAAAAGACAACGAATCGCCGCCGCCACCGAAACTGGCGCGAGTGGACATCAAGCGACTGGGCCGCCATGCTGCCTACGGATAGCACGGTCACTACGAGTACACCTGCGAGAGATCGCCTGGAAGTAGTTAGGCCGACGCTCGGCGAAGCTTTACAGAAGGGTCCTACACACATTACCACCGAAGAGGAGCCACGTGACAGGGATCAAACCCATCCAAGAGCATCTTTGGGACTTTCATCTATTAACCACGCGAGTGCCGTGCCTACTTCAAACTCTCAGCTGGCGATGGGGCTCCCGCCTATCAAACCCGCATCGAGCTCGGCCACATCTACTACTCGGCCCGCGTCGGGCGGGGACATTGATCCTATGCTCTCTTCCCCCACACGAACGAACCAGCTGATCCATTCGGAATCAGCCATGTCCAGTCTTCGCACTGTTTCTCGCTCGAAGAGGCACCGAGGTCTTCACGCAGCACTGAATCTCGACGCTGTCGGCGAGTTCCACGTCCCGCACAACCGCGGCGCGAGCATCTTCCACAAGCAGTGCGAGTACGAGTCTCTCCACGGGCCGTCGCGGATTCGCGTGGCGCGCACTGAGCTCGCGCTCGCCAAAGTCGTGGCCGCGCGAGTGGACCAAGCGCTCGGACGCCGCTCTGTCATGCCAGCGGCACTAATGAGGTCGCCGCTCGAGCGCGCTGACCGCCTCACGATCGAGCAGGCGACGCGAGCGCTCGCTCACGGCCGGCATGCTCGCGCACCTCGGCCCAATGAGGTTACAGGTGTTGCGAGATCTTGCGAATTGGGCTAGCCTAGGCATCCCTCGAATGGGTGCGTTAAACCCACATTGTGACCTACACGGCAATGTGGATCACCTAGTGGGGCCTCGGATTTCTTCGAGTTGAACATGGGCTCACTCGTGATGGAGATGACGGCGGTCGCCCTTCTGCTGGTGTGGCTCTGTGGACTCGCGCGCGCCGACGACGCGCTCGTGATCACGCCGTCCACCGACCTGAAGAAGCTCTTCCAGGTGCGTGCGCTGGAGGCGTCTGTCGAGGGGCAGGGACGCGCTGACGCCAGTGGGCCCGGCAGTGCTCGCAGCTCAAGCCCATCGGCTACTACAACGAGTACTTCGTGACCTGCACGCTGCGCGAGGAGCCTGCGCCGTGGCACCGCATCGAGCTGCAGGACGTCAACATCCACGGCGCAGACATCTACGCCGACGACTCGAACGTCCACGTCGAGCTGGAGCTCGTGCTCAATGCGTCCGCTGGAGGCGACACGGCCATTGAAATGGTCAAAAGCGCGATCCAGATGAGTGCGGTGCGGCTCGAAGCGTCCAAAGTGGCGATCGATAATGCGTCGAAGATAGACACGACAGCCTTTGGACTCAAATTTGGACCGGGCTACAACTCGTGGTTCAATATGGGCAGCTCGTTCGGTGGGATAGGAGGCGCCGCGCTGGCCGGTTTCTTACGCCGCAAGTGCGAAGACATCCCCCGACTCAACTTCTACCGTGCGATTGGCTCGGTTGGTGGGGATATTGGCAACTTTCAGGGCTACGGCAGTGGTGGAGGAACCGACCGGGGTCGAGGAGGTGGACGCATTGAGATTCGTGCTCCCAAGGAGCTAATCCAAAACGGCTCGTTGGTGGCGAACGGAGGAAGAGCTGATCCAGACTCTTCAGATAGCGCTGGATCAGGTTTGAAAGGCAACGTGTCGATGGTCAGTCATTGAACGCAATTTAATTCTGTCTACGTGCAGGTGGCACAGTTTTGGTGTCTGCAGGCCATATCGGCGGCATGGGGACAATTCAAGCGAATGGAGGGGAGCCTTCAACACATGATGATGCCAAAGGTACTGGAGGTGGTGGAGGAGGTGGCGGTGGACGCGTCACCCTCAAATTTGTGAAGATGGACGAACTGAACGCGACACAACTTCAAGCATACGGCGGAGGCGTTGTAACCAAAGCCGATCTGGATGCCTCAAAGCTCGAATGGTGCCAGCTTGGGGGCGACGGTACTATTCTCAAAGTGCAAGAAACAGGGAAAGAAAGTGAATTGGAGACTCCTAGCCCAGTTAGTACTCTCGTTGTCAAGGGTAGACGTGCCGAGCGTGGATTACCTTCCAAGCCAGTTCAGATATACGGGTGCACCCCACTATTCGTAAAGACCTCGCGTGGAGATCCGTTCATACCAGCTCATGTCGCGCAGCTATTTGTGATTGGGGGTGCGACGCTATGCACAAGTTACCTGATCCTCCAGGTACTCACCCATACGAGCAGAACACACAACTCTCCACGTCTAACTCTTGATTTATGTCGATCAGCCAAACGTGTCCACTATAAACAGCTCGATAGTGGTAAGTTGTACGAAAATCGGACCCATTCGACCAATTAGTCATGATTTCCTTCCTCAATCCCCACAGGTGGAGTCAGGCTCAACCATCAGCAGCCTTGATGGAAATCAGACCGTCACGTTAGGTGCAACACATGTGTCGATTCAGGTAAGTGGTTCGAACTTGAACTCCTACGCTTCGCTGTTCTAACGTAGCAGCATCCAGAGTTATGTCGGTCCTCCCTCTCAGCTAATTAGAGATGCGTTCTCGTTCTTGCTCGATGGGGATGACGTCGCACTGGCAAATGCGCAGATCCTGAGTGAGCGAGTGGACGTCAGCGGCAAATCGAGCGTTATTGTCGACAAGTTCTCAGTCGTCAAGTTCAGAGATATGGTTTCATTGACGACCAAATCAGGAGATATACAAGTACTCGGGTTCCTTCAGACTGAACAAGAGGACGATTGGCTTGTTGACGATAGCAAGCATCTTGCGAATCCGTTGGTGCGTGTGGAAGCAGCACAAAATGTGGTGTTTACTCCTCAGGGTTCTCAGATTGGCGCCCTAAGCATTGAGCTTCGTGCTAGTCAAGACGCAACGATTGAGCTGCCATTTGACACTCCGTTCCTAACACTTTTTGCGTCGGCGAGCAACTTGATTGTGCCCCTTATCAGAGGAGGTTCTATCCGCGACTGTAAGGCGATCCAGAGTCTTGCTAGTACTGGAACCTGCTCAAGTCTAGTTGATTTGGATGCCAATTCACCGTTTCTGGTTAGCTTCAAGGCGACGGCAACTTTAACGCTTGGCAACGTAACAGCGGGCTCCATTCTGGCTTGTTCAGACGGTGTACTTAGTGTGGAGGGATTCGTAACGACCGACGGAATGGGATGTCCGGCGAACGCTGGACCGGGAGTAAGCTCGATTGTAAGTGGTGCTAGCGGTGGGGCTGGGCATGGCGGTAAAGGTGGGAACGTTGAGCCTGGCAAAGCTGGTGGTGGCAAGGCATATGATTACCCTCCTTCCGAATTATGGCCACAAGCAAACTTGACCGCATTGGTCAATGACGCTTCCGAGCGTTGGCCGTTGTGGCCTGGTAGCGGCGCGGCTGCTGGAGACGGATCGGGTGGTATTGCTGGCGGCAGTGGGGGAGGCCTGGTATACGTTGGTGCTCGACAGCTTACATTCAGCAATGCTCAGGCGACTATCAGTGCACGCGGTTCGCGAGGAACTAAGAATGGGGGCGGTGGATCCGGAGGATCGATCACAATTTTCGTCGGCGAGCTAGATGGAAGTGGAATTTTTGATGTCACTGGTGGCGATGCTCTCATGACTTCAAGCCTACTCGATTATGACCAGACCCTCGCATCAGTTTGGGAGCCTAAGTTGAGCGGCGATGCAGGACCGGGAGGTGGTGGCGGCGGTGGAGGGATTATACGGACTTTTTTCCGAGGCGATCACCCAGGAACTTCGGGAAATGGGGATGGCTTCGTCCGATCGGGTGGCAAGGTTGCTCTAAGCGGTGGAAGAGGAGCAGGTGGCGAAAATGGCGGAGTGGGCGTCTTCGCAGCAGTCAATTGTTCAACAGGGCGTGGTGGCGGATTCTGTGAACAGTGTGAACCAGGCGCGTTCAGCCCAGAAAACGAGGCGCGATGTCTGCCGTGCGAACCAGGTTCATACTCTGACAAAAAAGGTCTCGGGGCATGTGTAAAATGCGCTGCAGGGTCGTTCAATGCGGACTTCGGGAAAAAAAGCTGCGACCTCTGTGCTCCAGGTACTTATGCGAAGATGACTGGATCCAAGGAATGCAGTCCGTGCGCACCAGGCTCTCACGCTGATAAGGAAGGGACGGCGTCGTGTCTCCTGTGCCCAAATGGCACGATCAGCGTAACCGCCGGTGCCGTCAACTGTACAGTGTGCGGTGTTGGGGAAACTACGAGTAAACCTGGCTCTTTGCATTGCGAGCAATGTCAAGGGAAACCTGAGCATGCTACCTTCAATGTGCGCGGGAAGTGTACGTATGCATGCGAAAAAGGCCGCACTGGTCTTGACTGTTTGACACCATTTGAACGCTTCGTTAAGCCGATTGGAGGGCCACTAGGTTTTGCTATCCTCGTCCTCAGCTTCACTGCTATGGTATCTGGCTCGTGGGCCTTCTTCACATATCGGACCAATGCCGACCAGAAGTTCAGAAAGCGTTTTGCTGAGTACAAAGCCCAGACACAACGCGATGAGCAGTCACTCACCAACTTGACCAAAAATCTTACGCCGCGGCTCACAGACCATGACCTCACAGGACATGTCACACGATTGTACTTCAGTGGCGACAACCACCTATTCAGTCGGTGGTTATTGGACCCATTTGGGATGCCAGCTGCGCTGAAGGAACTGGTTCGCGACGAAGACGGCTTCACCGCTTTTGCTAACTCGTGCAACCAACTTGTGACTTGGCCTGATGTTGGAGGATGGGAATGCTGGTTACATCGCGTCTTAATTGTCGTTGCTCCACCACTAGCCACACTGTTTCTGAGGAAGCGTCAGCTTCACCGAGTCGAGAAACTCGCAAAACACGTTACTCAAATCACCGGTGGCTTCGTGCGAGAACTTGGATTTCGAAGGCATGGTGCGCAGTTGAAAGTCGGATTCAGGTACAGTTCCATCATTGTTACTGCCTCGACAGAAGGTTTCTCACATTTTGCTTTCTATGGTTAGTCCTGATTTCTCGTTGGCGTACTTTGATGTGATTGCTCCAACGAATTCATTTGGTGCGGCTTCTTCATCTAACCCTGGGCGAGTGCGGGGGTCTGAGAAAGATTCTTCACGACCCTCTGTGCCAACACCTACAATTATCGCTGTAGCCGGTAGTGGATCATTCTTTCGGCCTTACCATGTTGACACGAACGATGCTCTTGTTCGAGCCGTTCCTGCTCGTCTTGATCTACTCCAGCACCAGTTCTGGATCGACTTTGTTGCCGAGATGAACCAGCGATTGCGTTTGATTCAGCAGCCTTCATCCTCACGGCCAAGACAAGAGAGGATCGCAGAAAAAATTGAAGGTATTTTGGAGCTTGTCAGAACGTTCAACAAGCAGCGAAAGGAGAATGGTGACGGTATTCGCGTACGCTTCGGCACACTACAGTCCACATCACAGTTTGCGGAACTCCACGACTCGGACATCTTGGCACGTCTTGGATCGTATTCGTTTGAACCTTTCAAGTTTGCGGTTCTGGTTGCGAAACACACACTGCGCAGTGACTCGAGCAATCTTCTCTCATCACTCCCCGAAGCGTCAGTGTCTGGTTCCGATCAAGTGGATTCATCTACGCGAGAGTTGACTGTTGTCAACCAAGACCCGCGACCAGTCGAGTTTCGATACTCGACTATCCGAATGGAGGCTCTCTTTGAGAACCCAGATGCCATCAAAACGGATGAAGACAAGCAACCGCTGTACAGCAAGCTCCGGCGTCGCGACAGCCGCGAAATGTCGACGGTTTCGGATTTGTTATTGTGCACCCCTCAGTCGGCAACATTCCGGTGTCTTGCAACAGTCTTTCGCCCCTCTGCACCAATCTTTCGATTGCGCAACTTGCGTCCTCGTTCCATCAAGTGGCCTTTCATTCTCCCCTTCACATTGCTCCTTCTCCTGATCGGTGACTGTGTTGCTCTGTTTTGGGTACTCATGGAGTACTACTGTATTCAAGTCGAGGATCCAACTGCTCATGATTCTGGGTGTTCTCGAGTAAGTAAGGCGAAAACGGCATGCCAAGTGTTTTGTTGTAACCATGTTGTATGTTCGGTTAGGCTGCCTTCGTGTCTGTGTTATGTGTCTTGCCTCTTGCCGTTGTCGGGGCACCGTTGCTCGGGATCATTTCGCTCACACGAAAGAGCGTCTTCTATGCCAAACTGGTACTGTGGACCGCTAGTCGTTTGCTTGAACTGAGGGTGAGACTGATTCCGAGAGTTTATAGTTTGCAGTGTGGACACTCAGTTCCATCGTCAATCTTTTGGTCGCCATTGTCTGCGGCATTGTGTACTATAACTATCTGCGCGAGACCATCTTGCTGGTCATCGTGGGCTGGTTTGTGCTCAAGGTACTGGAAAAAGAGGTCGCACTCCAATGCATCGCGCAGTATACAGTTGAGCGACCGCTGCGAGGCTGGCGAGGACTCCACACAACCAAAGATTGGTACGACGCAGCCTACACACCGCTCATTCACCACGAACGCTAGTTGGGCAAATCATAATCAATACCCGCGCATAAGCCTCTCAGTTCTGGCTTGCTCCAGAGCTTCTCGCTCGTCCCGCTCTCGCCGCAAGCGAGCCATCAGTTCCTCTCCATCCTCCTCACTGTCACTATCTCGACGGCGGTGCCTGTGCTTCTTCGTCTTCTTCTTTTTCTTTGCCTCCTTTTCTCCAACGTACTTCCTTTCCTTCTCTTCGCCTCGCTGACGGCGTCGTTTCTCCACTTGACGACGAACGCGCTCGTCTTCATCTGCCTCACCCTCTTGATCGTCGTCACCACACGCCGGCCGCATCATTTTCAGTGGATCGTGCTTCTCCATCTCTCTAGAGACAACACCCAAGACTGCTGCGTCAGTTCACCTGCTAGCATGCGCCCCCCGAATGAATATAAAACTCCTCACCGTTTGCGCTTGTGGCTACTAGTGCTCGTCTCTCGTTCGCCTCCGTCGACCGTGGCGTACCAGGGCAGCCGCGCTTGCTTCCCGAGCGTCTCGCTCTGCTCGCGACTCTTGGACCCACGCTCGCCTGCCTCTCCTTGCAGCAGCGCCAGCGTCTGGGCCTCCTCTTCCTTCTCGAAGAAGTTGATGTGGCGCGGCGCGGCGTCGCGGCCGCCCAGCGCTTCGGCGCGCCGCTCTTGCTCGCGGCGCCGCTGGCGGTCGCGGCTCGCGCGCTGCCGCTCCTCGTGCTCGCGCTCGTCGCGCTGCACGCGCTCGATGTTATCGCGGCGCCAGACATGCCACTTCTTGTGGCCCAGGATGCGGAGGCCGCCGCCGCCCATGGTCGAGGGCCTCCTCAAGAAACCTACTGAGACAAGACGGCAAGGGGTTCGTGTCCCGAACGTTCCGAAGTCCACGGCCATCGTCGCTGTAAACTCAGTACGCGAGCAGCTCCGGACAGTGTACGCGCGTCGACCGCTCACCTCTCACCATGCTGCGCTCGGCGGCGCTGCTGCGGCCGCGACTGCCGCGCGCCGTGTCGCTCCCCGCGCGCCCGCTGCGCTGCCTGCTGCGCCAGCCCGCGTGCTCGTCCGCGCTCTTCTCGTCGCTCGTGCACAACCACAACGGCGGCGACGATGACAAGCCGCGCGCCGTCGACAAGACGAGCGAGCCCAAGAAGGAGAGCCGCCTCGACGAGATCAAGCGCCTGTTGCGTCTCTACTCGCCGGAGAAGAAGCCGCTGGGCATCTCCATGGCAGCCCTGACGGTCTCGACGGCGGTTACGATGGCCGTGCCCTTCGGCATGGGCCGCATCATCGACGTGGTCTCTGCCGCCGACGGCGCTGCCCAACTCCCGACCGTGGCCGGCGCACTTGCCGGGCTCTTCGTGGTCGGCGCGATCTCGAATGTCATCCGCGTCGACGTGACCAACATGATTGGCGAGCGCATCACCAACCGACTTCGCCAAGACACGTATGGCTCCATCATGAAGCAGGACCTCGGCTTTTTCGACTCGTCACGCACAGGCGAGCTGATCAACCGGCTTAGCGCCGACACTACTCTCATCGGCAAAGTTCTCAGTGATAATGTGGCCGGCGGGCTGCGCAGTATGGGGCAGGCCGTGGGCAGCATCACCATGCTGTTTGTGACCTGCCCGAAGCTGGGGCTCATCATGGTTAGCATTGTTCCCCCTATTGCGATCGGAGCTGTCTCGTATGGTAGGTTCGTTAAGAAGCTTACGACTGCGGTGCAGACGCGCTTGAGTGAAGCGACCGAAATTGCCGAAGAGAAGCTCGCGAACATACGCGTCGTCCGCTGGTTTGCAAAGGAAGACCATGAGGTCGAAGTGCATCGCCAAAAGGTTGACGAAGTGTTAGGCTTGGCTCGGAAGCGATCGCTTGCGAGTGCGACGTTCTTCGGCGGCGTTGATCTCTCGGTGAAGATGAGCATGCTCGCAGTGCTGGGTTACGGCGGGCAAATGGTGGCTGATGGAGTGTTGACAAGCGGAGAACTGACGTCGTTTCTCATGTACACGCTCTACGTCGGCTTCTCGTTTGCCGGCCTCTCCTCGTTCTACTCGGACCTCATGAAGGGTATCGGCGCGTCGTCGCGAATCTTTGAACTGCTCTCGCGTGAGCCGAAGATCCGGTCCCTGGAGCAGTGGGCCAGTTTGCCATCTACAATCACCGGCCACATCAAGTTCGAAGACGTGCGCTTCCGATACCCAACGCGTCCTGACTCGGAGATCTTCCGTGGACTGAACTTGGAAGTGCGGCCGAATGAGACAATTGCACTGGTTGGGCCGAGTGGGTGCGGCAAAAGCTCAGTCATTGGACTCCTCGCGCGCTTCTACGAGCTTGATGGAGAAGGGTGTGGCGGCCGAATTCTGCTAGACGGTGTGGACATCGCGACCTTGAATACGACAGAGCTGCGTGGCATCGTCGGCGCAGTAAGTGACAAGCGTTTTGTCCGATTTGGCTTTGCCAGATCACCTAACGAATGTTTCGGTGTAGGTTTCTCAAGAGCCCCCGTTGTTCGCTTGTTCGATTCGTGACAACATCGCTTACGGGTGCCAGCACGAGGCGACCATGGAGGAGATCGTTGAGGCCGCCAAGGCCGCGAATGCGCACGACTTCATTTCGTCTTTCCCGGATGGCTATGACACCGTCGTGGGCGAACGTGGCCAAGCTCTTTCAGGTGGCCAAAAGCAGCGCGTGGCTATTGCGAGAGCGCTGATCAAGAAGCCAAAGCTGCTCATTTTGGACGAAGCTACGAGTGCGCTCGACCCGGAGAGTGAGTCTCTCGTGCAGAGCGCTGTCGACAGAGCTAAGAAGGACCGCACTGTGATACTGGTCGCCCACCGTCTGTCCACGATCAAGAGCGCAGATCGCATCGCAGTGATCTTCGATGGAGAAGTTGCCGAACTGGGCACTTTTGAGGAGTTGTCGGCTCACCCGGACAGCATTTTCTCGCAGGTAGTTTTGCACGGCCAGCACTAGAGAAGTAAAATAATGCGAACATCAAACCTACCAATCGCGTTTGCGTTAACTCGTTCAGCTGTGTGGTGGTCTACGTAGAAGTGCCTAGTTTCCTATCAACGTATTCTTCATTTAGTCGCACATACGCTGAACAAACTCAATTTCATCTTACATGGATCGAAGATAGTCACGTGTGGAGTCATCGATTCGTAAGAGCCCTCCACGCACCGCTGAAGCTACAGCCGCGCCACTTCCCACCGGTTGTTGTGTTGGCTCAAAATTCACTTTCCTCGTCGACAGAGAGTTGGGGGATGACTGGTCTGGCAAGCTCTTGGAAGAAAGTGAGGATCGAATAGTGTGATCTGCACAACATGACATATCCTCTGAAGTCGCAAGCCTCTGGGCATCTTCGAATGTGGTCCGAGCTTCAGATGGGAAGAGATGAGTGTACAGCAACGTCAGAACATCATCGTGGGCAAGGAGTCTCTCGACCACGCGCACTCGATCAGCGGCCGAGAAGTCTTCGAACTCTGCTCCAACATTTTGTTTTTGATTCCGTCTTTTGTCAGCAAGAGACGTTGTTCGGAGCGCGTTCATCTTTTCCTTCTTGGTATCAGGATTATTTCTACGTCTAGTAACTTCTTCTTTCACGGACTCAACGCACTGAAGGAAGAAATTCTCCAAGCATGAACGGGCCTCACTCCCAGCCAAGTCGACTCTCTGGCGCCGAAGCATGGCGACCTCTTGGTTCTTATCTTGCAACTCTTTCTTCAGTCTCCGGACCTGTCTACGAAATTTCTCCTCTCTTTCGTCGACTAATGATATGCTTGCAGGCACACTGCTCAATGACGGTAGATTTGGCCTGTCCTCAACGACTTCCGAGTCTTCAAGAGCTCGTTTTGATGAAGAGTACTTCCCCACTCCGACTGCTTTAGGAGATTCGAAAGCAGGGAGCTGATTAATGTCGAACATTGCCGAACCAGCCCCAGATGTAATGCGAACATCCAACTCAGCTCGTAGTAGCTTATTCTGCTTCTTGCATGCCTTGAGCTGCTTCTCTAACCAGTTACGGTCTTCTTCGATTGATTCAAGTTTTTCTCGCATGTACTTCAAATCCTTCGTCATGGATGTCGTGAACGCATCTAAACGAAGAGCCTCCTTCCGGTACCAATCGCGTTCCTCCTCGATCTTCTTGATTTTTTCTGTCTTGTTTTCGACTGTCTCGTTGCGATGCATTTTCTCTCGTAACTCGTGCAATTCCTTCTGGACATTGTACATATGCGCTCGATATGCCGCCAAGAAGTCCTTTTCTTGCCTTCCCAACACGGCGCTAATCTGTGCGCTGGATCACTCAGTTGATGCGGCCAATTCAAGCCGTTTGGTCCACCCACCTTCTCTGAAAGGGAGCCAACCACTTCATGCAGTTGAGCATGCTTCTCTCGTACAAGTGCCATCCTGTAGTCAATGATATGTGAGCCCCCTTGCTGATCCATTTTATCAATTTAAACGATTTCGCACGCTGCAGGCTCCTCGACGACTTGTTTCGCTCCGTCAGTAGCACCAACATCGGTGTTCTGGCTTGATCCATTCCGCAACGCCGTCAAGAATGTGTCCTTTGAGAACACATCAACTGTATTCTCGTGGCTCATGACCGTGGACGGATCGCAATGATGGGGTAGACGCCACTTGAGTGTTTCTTGTTAGGGGGTCACAAGAGTGCAATGGTTATTTTCAGATGTCTATGGAAAGGAAGAATGACGCATCACATGGTACCATCGAGTTCTGTTCAAACTACACTATTGCTGTTGGGTGCCTTAGCAATCGCATCAACCTACGTTATGTGGTTGAGGATGTGAGGGCCATAGTTTTTGGATCGGACTAGATGCAGCGTGCGTTTCGGGCCATGAAGAAATGACCTTTCGGTAGCGCACAATACGTTGGGAGATACTTAGAAGAAAGTGTATCCTACCACTCGTTGATCATGGCTAGCAGTAAGTCGAGAAGCGCACCGACTTATCCAGCTCCACCGATTACTCCCTTTCCGGACGTCCAAGTCTACCCAAAGCATTCACAGAGCGAGACCTCCGCACCGGAATTCGACATAGGCGACGGAGACAGTGATATTGAAGAGTCTTCCGACCTGTTTGACTTCAATGATAGTTTTACAGTTGGAGAAGACATTTTCCTCGTTCGAACTTGCTGTTTCCAGCCTCATGTTCCAATGGAGGAAGTTGAGATCGAATTCAGACATGAGTTCGGGCCTTCCAAGTCGGTAGCGGACCTAGACAGGCGACTCCAAGCTCTGCAGACAGAGCAATTCCAACCGCTTTTAGCTCTGTACCTCAAGGCTGTTTGTTTGGACCGGGAACTCAATGGGAGATATGGTGTCTCTGCAACTTCAGTCAAACCTGCCTTTCAAGCTCTTCTGCGCAGTCTTCGACCCTCTTGCGAGACTAGACTACTTCAACTCATTTATGAAGACGAGAAGAACCACGCGGAGCCATCGGATATGATCACGATTGAAGTTTCGAGCCGAAACTTCCCCAAGGTATGGCATCCAGGACATTCAGAGTTATTCACGTGTTCAGGTGTTAAAATTGTTGTTGTGCAGTACTCACGCCTCGCCCAAAAACGTCATCTGGATCGATGCTCCCGAGTCATACACGAGCTCTTCGTCGGTGTTGATAACGGCTCGAAGATGACCATGTCACCAAACCAGGCATTCTCTCTACACCTTACCAGCAACGGGACTGAGAGGTTGCAATTCACAGATAGCGTCCCGTTCTATGATAGTTGCCCTGTCTTCAATCACCTTGAGCAGTCGATCCTGGATCGATTTCTAGCATTCGCAAAGGATCCCAATGTTATGGAGCGACTGTCACTCCAAAAGCAGCAACAACTTGAGCAACGGCGCATCAAGCGAGAATTGACTCGTAAGCTCCATGAAATCTTCACGAGCCAGCAAAACAACCAAATCGAGAGACTTGAAGAGGCTCGAGCAATTGCATGCGATTCCATGAGGATTCACCTGGAACGAGCACTTGAAGAGGACATGCTCTATTTACGACGTACGCACGAGGCTTTGCTTAAGCATGAACATGCAAAAATCAAAGCCAAGTTTGACGAAAAGATTCATAACCTCCGACGGCGCATCGCTGACAAGAAGAATAGCGTCGCCAAGCTACACGAGAACGGTGAGAGAACAAGCTGGACGAACCTTGACCAAGACATTTCGAAAAGTACACTTCAGGTCGAACGGATCTTTGGCTCGAGTGACTACATTCTCCGCCTGCTTATTCTCGCGGAGGACCTCGACGCAGATCCATTGAGGCGCGCACTTGTTCAATATCTGAGCAAGGACAACACTCTGCCACAATTTAACTTGCGCCGAGAATTTTCTAGCAAAATGGTCCCTGAGTCAACAGTGCTTTCGATCTTGAAAGGCACTTCAACGAAAGACCTCAGAGAAATCGAAGCCGACAGCAAAAATTTCACGCACCACGAACTTGTCACTCGCGAAATCCACACGCGTAAAGTGGCGTTCAGTCGATTCGTCGCAAATCTCACAAATGATCAACTGCGTGTTGCATCAAGAATCCGATCTGAAGGATTCCAAAGCGTCTTGGACGCTGACGATGAGGAGTCTGTAGACTCGGTCTTGCTAGACGAAATGAAAGCGGTCGCCGACTTCTCAGACGTTCTCGACCGGGAACTCGCTCGACGTCGCGATTTCTCTTGCGTGAAGCTAAACAGCTTCAATCTCGATCGCGAAGTGAGCTTCTCAGAGAATGACTGCGTTTTGCAGCTTGAGGTAGCACATCGCTACTGCTCCGTCTTCGCAACGAAGGAACGTAAACAAGGCGAGTCGGGCAAGTGGATGTTCGAAGTGTCCATCGATGTATTTGGCGGCGAAGGAGAGAGTCTGCTCCTCGGATGGGAGGTTTCTCGTTCAAATAACCTCGATCTCATCGGGGGTGTATCTAGCTTGGGCAGTGAAGATGATTCCTCGCCAGCAGTTCCATTCGTACCCGGACTTACACCTGGATCGGATGGCCGCAGCTACGGCGTCATTTGGCAGTCTGATGGGGGACTTGAGATGGGCATGCTTCATGCAAACGGGCAGTCCAAGTCGGGCGTCTCGTGCTTCCGCGCAGGTGACGTTGTGGGCTGTACAATCAACCAGGACGAGCTGGTGCCGTACCTGCGCTTCTACCTCAACGGCGCGCAAGTGATTCCTCCGCTCTCAGCGACCGCACCGCCGCTAGCGGGCGTAGCCTGCCAGAACCCCGTCTACTGCCTCTTCCCCGTCGTTTCCATGTACTCGTCGCGCAAGAAACCACAGACTCGCGTGCGCTTCAACTTCCGCGGCGACTTCGACTTCCCCATCCCAGGCTTCGAACCGTATGGGGCTCCAATGTAGCCCTTTCGACCAATCATTCGTGTACAATTCTATTATCAGCCAATGCTACACCTTTTTTTTGAACGAGTTGTTTGGCGCGGGAAGGCAAAGCGGAGTGATGGTCCATTCAACCAACTTGCAAGGAGGACGCCGAGACGACCATGGGGGTTCAGGGCCTGCTGCCGATGCTCAAGAGCGTCATGGACCAGGTGCATGTATCCAAGTACAAGGGCAAGACCGTCGGCATCGACGCGTGCGGGTGGCTCTACAAGGGGTGCTACAGCTGCGCCGCAGACGTCGTGCTGCGCCGAGAGACGGATGTGTACGCGCTTTATTCGTTCCAATATTGCGGGGTCGAGAGGAAATCATTTTGAGAAACCTGTGCAGGTATCTGAACTTCTGCGTCCAGCAAATCAAACTGCTCCAGGAGCTAGGCATCCGTCCGCTCTTCGTCTTCGACGGTGCCCCGTTGCCTGCGAAAGCTGAGCTGAATGCGTCCAGATACAGGTATGGTAAATGAACAGTCGATCCCATACCTTCATTAACGTTGACATTTCTACACTTCAGAATGCGGAAAATGTGGCGAGATAAAGCACTCCAATCCATCGCGCAAGCCGGCGAGGCTAACACTGACACAAGCATGTTCAACAAGGCTGTCTCAGTCTCAAATGATATGATCATGAAGTTTATCGGCGTGCTTCGACGAATGAATATCGACTACCTTGTGGCGCCTTACGAAGCAGATGCGCAGCTTGCGTACTTGTCCAAGCTCAAGATCATTGATGCGGTAATCTCCGAAGACTCGGACTGTGTTCCATACGGCTGTCGAACAGTTCTGTTCAAGTGGACTGGCGATGGATGGGCAAGCGAGCTAAAGCGTCGGAGCCTTGGTGCCAACGAAGATCTGTCGTTTGTGGGATGGAGTGACGAAATGGTTAGTGAGATAAAGGGCACTCCACTCACGCACTCATGCTAACATCATGTTCTCACTACGTAGTTCGTTGAGCTATGCGTCCTCAGTGGCTGCGATTACTGTCCATCCGTATCAGGAACTGGGATCGTCACAGCGTACAAGTTAGTCAATACACATAAGACGCCGATCGACGTGAGTACAAGGGTAGATGGGCAACAGATTGCACATGTACTTACGGTTTTGTCGATCAGATAATGACTGCGTTAAGGAAGCAAAAAGGAAGCTTGGTTCCATTGGATTATGAGCAAAAATTCTACAATGCAGTATTCACGTTTCGACATCACTTGGTGTTCGATCCAAGAGACGAGGTGAGAGACATGGTGGCCATTGGGACTATTCTCTGTCTTACTCGTTATGAATGGTGAGTAGAAGCTCACGATGTTAAACCCATTGAACCCAACTTGCAAGCTCAAACAATTGGTCGAAGAGAATCTTGACTTTTTAGGCAACCTTGAACTGAGCCATAGACTCGTGGCTTCAATTGCTCATGGAGATATTCATCCAGTTACACATGATAGCTATGCATGGAAGGAAACGGAAGAATTACAAGCATCCGTTTGGCCCATAGAAACGGCGACAATATCGATAACCTCAAGTAACGCAGCTAGTGACTGTGGGGTTTCCTCGGATAGTCGTGTCGAAACCGAGGAAACGAATACAAGACGTTGCGTTGATAATGCCACACGAATCCCGATCGAATCAGGCGATGAATCAAGGTGTATTCTCCCAAAACAAAGAAATGAAGACGGGATGAAGAAATCCCAGCCGTCTTGGAGGCATCTGGATAGTGTGCTCGGGGCATCTAGTCATATTCTAAACTTTCGAAGCCCAAAGGTGAGCGAAAGTTTTCGCCCCCTTATATCAGCATACACGCAAACGTTCCAGTCGCATCAAGACAAGACGGCTGAGCAGTTGAAGGTGTACGAGACCATGCCCTATCGACAATGCTTGAAACGCGTTCGCCATCCGCGTAATCGTCAGCGAGAAGACCAAAAAAGTGGATTTGATGGCGAAGTCACTTGCCGCGTTGACGGTAAGGAAGATGAATTCCAGCGCTACAGTCAGCGGCGTCGGTTGTCCGAGCGAGCGTCTGCACCATCCGAATATGGGCGATATGCATCAACACAAACGATTCTTCATGGTCCAGTTTGTGTAGAGCCTCCGCCGCCAGATAAGAAACCAGCTTTCTTCGCTTCTAACTGCCAAAAATGGCAATCCGCGCCGTCCGTCGTCGAGGCGTGGAGCCCAACGGATATGGTGACGTCAGATCCCGATCTCGAATGTCAACGCGCCGCGTCGGACGAAAGCTTATTGTCACGTGGAGTCTTCAATGCGGTTTCAGTACGGCGCGCCATTAGCGCAGAGGAGAAATGGGATCATATTTTGGGGGCAGAAATTGGAAACAGTGATGGCGAAGTCATCACTCCAAGTCTTTCACCGGGGTTATCCGCTAGCTCTGATGTGTAACTTCCAGGACATACTCTCGGCTCGCTCTATCTAACCCAGCCAACGATCCTGGAGCCTGACGTGTTTATGGAATAACATTCATGCAGTTAAGCGAATTATCGTGCATTTATCGTACTGTACATGAGGAAAGCCGTAAAAGGCTACTTGCAAGGAGGCCGGGACTCGTCGTCTTTCGAAGACATTACCGCTTGTCTGATTGACACTGAGCGTATTCGTTGGGGAATCTGAACTGGAGATGCATCCCTAGGACCCCAGTTGACCGCAGAGGCTGCGTGAACGGGGACTGGTGGAGTTGGAGCAACCATCGCCTCTCGCGTCGGCGGCTCAAGGGTCACAAAGCTTGTTTCTTCGAAAGACTCCTCCAGCGCCGCCATCATCATCGCACCCGCCAGCGAACCGCCGTCAATCGCTCCGCGTCGACCGTTCCGCGACCGCTGGTAGTCTCTGAGAGGGGGGATTTTGTCCAAGAAGCGCAAGTTGGCCTTGATGAGCATGGCGCGCTTGCGCATGGGCCGCTCGTCCGAGTCGGAGGCTTCGTCCACGAGGTGTCCGCTGCTGCTGCTGCACATGGACGCATCGTCAGCATCGCTATCCATGCATCGGTCTCCGTCGGCGTCCCTCCCGCTCCATGCCATGCGCTGGCGCTTCATCCCGGCGACGCGAAGTGGTGTCTTTTCCACAGCCAGCGCCGTTCGGGGTAGAGACTCAATGCCACATGGGGGAGGAAAGGTGTCACATCAAAGGTCGCAATTACCCAAAAGCACAGCCGTCATTCCAGAAGCCACTCGCATGAGGTAATGTCACTCAGTAAAGGCCACCGGCCATGGCTCGTGGTGGTCGTCCATGCGCGTGAGGTTGTCCGATCTGCCGCCACAAGAGGAGCCGTCCAGCGCGCAGTCTCGAGCGGGGCTCTCGACCTGCTGCAGCTTCGTGCGACAGAGGCAGACACCACAGATGAAGTCGTAGCTACCGGACGGATCCTCAAACAATGTATTGCGGATTCTTGTCCGAAACAACAACCAGTTCCCCAGCTGATTGTCAACCACGAGTCTGTGACGACCGCACTGGACGTTGGAGCCAGCGGGTGGCACTTGAAGGAGCATCTATTGGCGCGGGGACCACAGTTCGGAGGATGCGACCGCGTCCAGAAGGCCAAGGAACTAGGTCTTATGGTCGGATGCTCGGTGCACAGCGTGGACAACGCCCTGCTTGCCGCCGAGTGGGGCGTCGACTACATTCAAGTGGGGACCATGTTCCCTACACAATCCCATCCTGACAAGCTTGATCTTGAAGGACCCCGGCTTCTTAGCGAAATCCGACTCTCTACCTCAGAGAAATTACCCCCATTGATCGGTGTTGGTGGGATCCAAAGCCGACACCACGTGATGCGAGTCGTCACCGCTGGTGCAAACGGTATTGCGGTTATACGGGGCATTTTAGCGGATTCTGATCCACACCAAGCGGCTCGTTTGTATCGCGCGTGGCTAGAACTAGAACAAGACCGTAACAAACAAGCGGGCAGATCAATGCAACTATAACTAAATTGTTGTTTCTCACAACAGATCTCTTCTGGTGACCTCACACGCGATATTCAATTATGCGGCTCAGCCCCTCTACTGGTACGATCCCTCGAGAATGACGTCGTCAATCTTGAGGATCATGCGCACGACCTGGGTCGCGAGCTGCAGCTGCTGCTGCTTGCCGATAAGCGTCTCGAACACGTGCTGCTCTTTCATGTCACATGTGCCCGTGGAGTTGCAATCGACGCCAAGGCGGGGATTCTTCTCGCTGATCTGGCGCGAACGAACAGCGGAAAGCGATTCGATCGGGTTGAGACCGCTGTTCTCAGCAAGAGCCATCGGAATATCTTCAAGAGCATCCGCGAAAGCACGAATCGCGTACTGCTCGATGCCCACAGTCTTCTCTGCATGCTCACGCACAGCAATAGAGCAGGCAATCTCGGCAGCACCTCCACCGTACACAATACGGTTGTTCTTGATGAGGTTGCGGGCCACACACATGGCATCGTGCAGTGATCGCTTTGCCTCTTCCACGATCATCTTGTTGCCGCCACGAACGAGGACCGTGATGGCATCCGACGACGCACAGTCCTCGATGACAAGCATCCGTTCCTTGGTTGTACCGAATGCGATTTCTCGAACAGTGCCAGCACGACCAAGCTTCTCGGGGGTTAGTTCTGAGAATCGGGGCACGATGCGACCACCTGTGGCGATGGCGATGAGCTCAAGCTCAACACCCCCGACCCAGCGAACAGCAGGGAGGTGGTTCTGAAGCAGCAAGTGGTTGGCTTCGTCATCGAAACCCCATTGACAGATCACCAGGTTGGCACCGCTGTCCTTGACCTGTTGGATCATAGTCTTGAAGTACTCCTGTTCCTGGCTGTGCAACTGGTTGTACGCCTCCACGCTCGTGATATCCAACTTGTGCTTCGTCTTCGGCTTCGGCGGCTCAAACGGGCACGTCAGAATACAAATTTTCGCGTCGTTTACGATTTTCGGCATCTGGGGGTGTGAGAAGTCCTTGTCGATAACGATTCCACTGATGAGTGCCGTGTCTTCAAGCGTACCACCAGGCTTGCCCTCGACCTTGATGAGCTCGAAGTTAACATCACGCGTGTCGAAGTTGGCCACCTTGCACACGGCGTCAACAGCGATCTTGGCCATCTGGCGCTTGTATTTGTTGATGATCTTCGACGAAAGCGTTGTCATTGCCGTCATCACGAGCGGCTCCGTGTCGTCCTTGGTGAAGTGGATCACATCACCGATGGATTCCAAATGCTTGCACGCAATCTCACACGCCTCCTCGAACCCATCCGCAATACGCATTGGGTGCAGACCATGCATCAGCAGCTTCTCCGCCTGCTCTAGCAGCGCGCCAGCGAGCACAACGACCCCTGTCGTGCCGTCGCCGATCTCATTGTCCTGCGACTGTGAGAGCTCCACGAGCAGGTGGGCGACGCGGTGCTCGACCTGCATTTGCTCCAGAATGGTCGCGCCGTCATTCGAGATGGTCACATCGCCGTCCTGGCTCACCATCATCTTATCCATGCCCTTGGGGCCGAGCGAGGTGCGCAGTAAGCTCGAGACCGTGCGGGCCGCCAAGATGTTACTCTGCTCATCACGACCTCGTCAGTAAGCGCGGCTCGGTAAGTCGCGGGGCTCGCGAGACCGCACCTTGATGGCTTCCACGCCCTTGATGCGCTCCTTCTGCTCCTGGTCCCGCAGGATGATGAAGGGCCGCCCGTATTCATCAAAAACCATCGACATGGTGGCGCGCGGGGACGTCGATTTCCACTGCGGTTGTTGGCTCGTGCTCCGCTTGCCAACCGCAGATGAAGATTTCTTCTGGCATTTCTTACCGGTACGATATCGGTTTTACAAAGCGAGCTGCTTTTTACAAGCCAGCGTTCGTAATTACGATCACCGCTAACCGGAGGTGGCACTAAAAGTGAAGCCATGTGAAACGGCCTGAAAAACACCAGCACCTCATGAGGTGGAGAGGCGGCGCCGCGGCTGCGCTTGCGCTGCTGGTTGCGCGGTGCGCGGCATCCTGTCCAAAAGGAAAGTACAATGAACGCATATGCTCAGGCCACGGGACGTGCAACCAAAGCAATCAGTGCGTGTGCGATCCGAACCATCAAGGCTTCGACTGCTCCCAAGGTGAGGCCGTCCTGTAGATCAACATCACGTTATAAGCTTCCGATCCTCGCGCTCTCAAAACAATGCAGCCAGGTGTCCGCGAGGCTCTGCCTGGGTTGCGCCTGCGCGTGCTGTTGATGACGCTCATTACGAAGTCGAGTGTTCCAATCGAGGTATATGTGATCGCCAAAATGGCAAATGCCACTGCATGGAAGGTTTTACTGGCTCAGGTTGTCAACGCTGTGAGTGGTGATCGAAGAAACATAATATCTATCCGCTTAGACTTAATTGTCGCAGTGGCCTGCGCAAATGGATGCCATGACGCAGGAGAGTGCCTGTCGCTCAAACAGCTCTCTCGGATGTTAGCAGTCGCAACAGAGCCACTCTACGACTATACATGGGATGCTGACATGATATACGGCTGTAAATGCCGCAAGGGATTCCACGGGTATGACTGCTCGAAATGTAGGATGCGCTTCTTGGCTTCTGGAGCAGGTTCCATGTAATACCACATATCTGTTTCTGTTAGTGTCGTGCCCTCGCGGCGACGATCCAATGACGACGGGCCAGGCAAACGAGATGCAGATTATTCAGTGCACCGGACGCTCAGGGTATTTCAATTTATTCTTCAATGGAATCGGGACGACAGTTCCTTGGGACGCCACCGAAACCCAGTTCGCCAACATCTTGAAGGCCCTTCCAGGGCTCCCAAAAGTCAAAGTAACATACACGGGAGGCGCTGTCGCATGCAGTGGTGATACCCTCGTCAACGCGATCTTGGTCGAGTTCGTGGGCCAGTTTGGGCTGTAAGTATGTAAGCTCTCAGAAGGGACTGAATGGGACTCACCTCCTCTGACATTTAGACAGCCATCCATTAAGGTGTTTAACCGATTAAACGGTGTTGTAACCCTTCAAGGCGGCCAAGTGTATTCAGCCTCTGGAGGTGCTGTGCTAGCAGGCCGAGTGTCAGTCAAAGGAACCAAGGAATGGGCTTTCTGCAGTAATCGCGGCGATTGCGATGAGACGACTGGGCAGTGCTATTGCTACACAGTTCCTATGCCTGGTTACCGGTCGAGTGATGGGTACGGGAACCCGGGTGTTCGGGGTGATTGCGGTTGTGCGAATGATCAAAATAAATACGGTGGATCGATCAAAGCATGTCCCGGAGAGCTTGCGTGCAGCGGCCACGGGTATTGCACAGGCTCGCCGTCGTTTAAGTGCGTATGTGAGCAAGGTTGGATCTCCGGTGACTGTTCTGAGAGTACGTCTTCAACATTCAGGAGAGTTGGTCAGTGCGTTGTAATCAGTGTTGTTGCAGGGACGTGCCCTCAAGGTCCAACGTGGTTTGCTGAACCAACAGTGACTAATGTCATCCATACACAATACGCAGTGTGTTCAAATGCTGGAGTCTGCGATAAGTCCACGGGGGAATGTCAGTGCTTCTCGCCATTTACTGGCAATGCGTGCCACTTGTGTAAGTAAGAGTTTTGATCTCCTCGTGTGACTTCTCTAACCCAAACGGTTCGCAGTCAAATGTCCTGGTGATCCGGTGTGTGGGGGTCACGGACAATGCATGAGCATACGTCAGCTTTCTCTTGAGGCTGACGTTGATGATCCGTCAATGCGCTTCGACTACGGAGCTGATCCGAATAATCCGCTTACATTCGATCGTGACTCCGCCAGGGGGTGTAAGTGCGACCCTGGATTTGAAGGATATGATTGTTCACTTCGTAAGTGATAACTTTGGAAGCATTTAAGTATCTCTCTGCTGACGTTTTGTTTTCTGTGAAGGCTCGTGTCCCCGAGGTGATGATCCCACTACGGCTGGGCAGGTGGACGAAGTAAAAGTTGTTCAATGTATCGCGCGTGGTGGCACGTTCCAGCTTCAGTATCGGCTCCTCACTTCAAGTGACATTCCCTTTGACGCTTCACCGCAGGCATTGCGTGATATACTTTTGTCGACTCTCCTATTTCAAGAAGTCATTGTCGAGTACAGCTCAGGCAATATTGCTTGCTCTCCAGCAGCTGCAAGCGTACAAAACATTATCAAGCTCACGTTCCCATTGGACTTTGGGAATCTGCCACCTCTACGTATTGGTGTTTCTACGCTCATATCCGACGTTGTTGCTCCAGCTACCTCCCTAACCATTGCTAACAATGGAGCTTCTCTCGGTGGCGTTGCAAGTCGTGTCGGGACAAAGGAAAATGCCCTGTGCTCGAATAAAGGGCATTGTAACTACGAAACTGGAGTCTGCGAGTGCGCCCCTGGCTACGGATCGAGTGACGGATACGGTAATCAAGGCAATCGTCGTGACTGTGGGCATATACTCTCAAAAAGTCCAAGGACTGCATAGTTACACTTGATACTTCTGGAAATAGATGCATGCTTCAGCTGCTGGAAACCACAGTTTCACGATGCCCACGGGGAATGCTAAACCCACTCCGGCGCTTGGAAGGCGGTATTCCGCGGACATAAGCAATCTAGCGCCTGTGCGATCATCTGGAAACCTGATTGCATCTGCTGGTGCTGAAGCTGCTAGCAAAGCTCGGCAACTACGTCACGCTGCGTATGTGCACTTTGGAACGGATTCTGACGGAGTCTTCTTCTTGTTTATTAAGTTTTCTCCCATCTCCTTCTCAACAGCACTTTCAGTCTTCGATATCAAGACGCAGACACAAGCGATGGATCGTTTGGTACACTCTTGCGTCGGCATTTGCAAACGCAAGCCCGAGGTACGCAGACTTCCTCAGCCCCGCGAAGTACGCCGCCTAACGAGTAAGCGTTGTGTGGAGGTCTCGGCAACGATTGCGACACCACCGCGATGGCTCAACCAAAAGGTGAGTTTGGACAAGTGCATTCAGCCCGAGTAGGTCAAACGAGCTCAACCCATTGCTAGTGGAAACGCCGTCGAAGAAGTTAAGCGCAAAAATGGAACGGGCACTTGCAGGACGAGACCAGTGCGAGCGAGACCTAGAGAGATACTTCGAGTCCAAGCGCCGAGCGCCAAACGGGACGTCGCCACTTAAATCACCTTGCTCAGCAGATCTGTTGGACAAGTCATACTGGATGAACCCAGAGACAGTCTATGACAATCATGCAGGAGGTACGTCCAACTACCTTCTCGCCCAAGTCTCTCTTTTTGGGCTGAGGTTGAGCTCGTGGGCAGACAAGAGCGCATTCGACCGACTGCTGCGGAAACTCTCACCGGCGATGAAGAACGCGGCGACGACCCACGCCGACCTCGTGCACCTGCTCCACGCCTGCAGCGAGTGCTCTTTGCGGGCCACGTTCTGCACGCGCTGCACCATGCGAGCGAACGAGTTCTTCGACAACTACTCTGCGGCCGAGCTGCAGTCGCTCTACGGCCGAGAGCTGCCGCCGCCCGACACCAAGGCCCTCGCGGCTTTCGCCGACACCGTCGCCGAGCGAGAACACCGCGCGACGCAGTAGCAGTAGCCACACCGTAGTTGGAGCAACATGTTGAAGTGAGAGTGATGGTCTCGTTTCCCTTGCTGTGTTATCTCTCACAGTGAACGCGATGGAGAAGGTGATCGTGCCCACGAAGGCTGCGGTCCTGCAGAAGATGGAGGACGTCCATCGCGAGACGCTGCAAGAGTTCGCGTGAGTCGAGTTCGTACCAAGCGCGCGGCTGTAGTGCTGAGCGGCGGATGGCGCAGGGCGACGCAACGCCGCGCGGTGGCCGCGGAGGAGCGCGCCCAAGCCGCCGAAACGCGGTTGTCGTGGATCACGAGAGACAACGAGAAAGAGCGAGCCAGCGGCGAATCAGACGCCCATCTGCAGCGGCTTCTGCAGGAGAACGAGCGACTCCACGCACAGCTCGCTGCCGCGCGACTCCAGTGCGCTGAAGACCTACACACGCCCTCTGACTTTGAAACTACATTGAACAAATGCTGCGTACAGGATACTGGATCTGGGAAGATCTGCAACACAACGCGAATGCACAATCTCCGAGTTGGAAGCAGCCCTTGGTGAGCAGTTTTGAATGAATCGCGGGCTGGACAGGATTTTGAACTCGCACGCTCTAGAGGCGGCTAGGCAGCGGGAAACAACCTACCAATCTCAAATTCATAGCGACGAAAAACAGCTTAAGTCGTTGCGAGCATCGGTTCGCGAGCTCGAGAAAGAGGCAAGTGCGCTCCAAATCCCACCATGCTTGCTTCGGAGTGGCGCATTAACGAACCAGGATTCGACAGTTAATCCGAGGCGCATCCGCGATCAAATAACTTGGTAGATTTAAGGCTCCAAATTAACCTACAGCTTCATCTTCATTTGTAACCCGTCTTTGGACCCTTGACCACGTATAATGGAGAGGAAGGCGAAGCTGTGTTAGCCGAGTTCCATCACGAGTTGTCTTGCTCGTCGACACCAACGAGTGAAAATGACAGAGATCGTGCACCAGCAACCTGTGGAAGCTCTCTGGAATCGCCAATACAAGGGTACTTGTTGATACCTCCCACTTTCGAAAAGCATCACCGGCACAAGGCTCAAGATCCGCTTGGT
Source organism: Pythium myriotylum (assembly GCA_023091665.1). Taxonomy (NCBI): domain Eukaryota; phylum Oomycota; class Peronosporomycetes; order Pythiales; family Pythiaceae; genus Pythium; species Pythium myriotylum. The sequence continues at coordinate 1,726,332 of JALJCQ010000009.1, forward strand.
ACGTGCTCATTTTGGATCGACACTCCTCTGTTTTTCGCTGGGCAAACAGGATGATGAGCTCTTCAAGACAAAAGAGAAATCGACGGTGGGCGAAGCGAACCAAGTTCGCGGATGGCTTCGTTTGGCTCACCTTGGATTCGGAGTCGCTGTCACTTCTCCGTCGTTTCCGTGAACGTATGTCACCATTGCGAATTGCAGCTTGCCTATTCGCAGAATGCTCTGCGTTTGCACTCCGCTGAGCTAGCGTTTCGAATAGATTCTCTGTGGTCTCCGAGTCGCACTGACGGAGTAAGAACTTGGGTGCTGGGGTCGGTTCAGGCCGTTCACCTGCGTCATGCAAGTCTGCACAAACTCGACTAGCCATAAATGCCGCAGCTTCATTGACAGCACTGGCGAGAACATTTAGAGGCTCTCGACGAGGTGTTTGAGAGATCAAAGGTACCACAGCGGCATCAGCCTCACTCGCAGATAGCAAATGGAGAAGAAAGGCGAAGTCATCCGCTACTGACTTCACACCGTTCTCTGCTGCAATCGCACTGTAGAATCCGACGAAAGCCCGAAGAGTATTTGCACGAATGCGTCGTGTGAGTAAGGAATCCTCTTCATCTGGTCCTCCCGTTAAGCCTATGATACCGGCGCACCGCGCCAAGTTGGCCATGGATAGTATTGACTGACGTCGCGTCGTCAAAGCGGAAGGGGATGAAACGGTCTGCAAGTCCACGGCTGTCCTCGAGTTCCCGAACGCTAGCTGCGGAAATGCGAGTGCAAGGCTCACTCGTTCAGCAAGAACTGCCATTCCGTATATCTTGAAGACGTCAAAAATTTCTCGTGAGGACCGTAAGATATGGTCATCATTGAGGAGGCGCAGCTTGAGTCTAGCATCTTGAACCACAGCTTCCACCTTTCGCTTGAGCGAAGCATCTGTGGTAGCCAGAAACAGGCTCCAGTGGAGTTCACTGTGACCATCAAATGAGTGGAAGGCGCCTGAGACGCTACCTACTCGAGGCCTATCGTCGTGTTTGCACTCTTCCACCAAGTCCACAAACGACTTTTGCTGGAGTTCGATGTCGTTTGGGTCGAGGTGGAGTTGGCCATCGACAAGTCCAGCCTGTACCACCAACTCGCCTGTCTCATCGTCAAGATGCTCTTGCGGGAGACAATCGAACGCGTTGAACGATGCTGTGAGAGGTCCGGACAAGACTGCTCTCTGGTGAACCCGCCGCCGTTCTCTGAAGTGCTCGTGTAGCATCGCGGCCGTCAGTTCGTCCAGATGGGAGCGAAGCTGGTCGCAAACCCGAGTGTCGCGCTTTTGAAGCTCCAGTCGCACCACGATTTCACCGACCACAGCTTCCACCACGTCTGCTTTCTCCTTCGTCTTTCGTGGCCTCGTTTCGATCGCGTGACGCTGGAAACCTATGAGGTCGAAAACAGCGGCCAGGTTCTGGTTGGTGACGACCCCGAGTCGGAGGTTCCGGAACACTCGTGCAGAGAGGGGGGAGTGGTGGAACTGTGAGAGCATACACCGGGCGACGAGCTCGCCGACCACGGCGTCACCAACCCACTCGAACACCTCCATCTGTCGCAACGCAGATGCATTGCCGCCGTTCGAGTGGATCGTCCGCAGCGCTGCGAAGTCGTCGAGCAGATCGAGCCCGGCGCGTGCACGTCGCGGTTTAGTGTCTACATCGAGGCGACGTTGCTTGGTCGCTCTGTGCGTCACGTTGCGCGCCTTCTTGCCGGGCGATTTCGGCTTCAGGCGCTTCCTGCCGCCCATCGTGGTCGTCAATTGCGAGCTCTCGGCGAGTCGTGATTACGCAGCTGGGCTATCGTATGGGTGGCGAGTGGGCTCATCAACGAGCGGATCCGCTCGAATCCACCAATCCGATCGCTCCAATGGGCGGATCCGCTCGGCGTGTGTATTGTTGGCGCCTTCTTGTCTCGAGTACGTAGGTGATACAGGCAGGCTACGCTCACGGGGTCGAAACGCGAGTGTCGCGCAGCTTGAAGGGCCCTCCCAAGCGGCAGTCCTCAAGTCCCCTCCCACCCGACCTCGCTGCCTCCCCCGCGACACCATGGGCCTCGGCGCTACCATCACCCGCATCCGCCGCCGCGTCGCGCTCGAGGTGCTCGAGCTGGACCCGATCCAAGAGCCGGCGCCGCCGCGCGCCGAGCGCTCGTTCCCGACACAAGACACCCCAGGCGACCACGACGGAGAAACGCGCCTGCGCATCCTCAGCCTCAACGCGTGGGGTCGGTTATCGTGCGTCGGAAACGCTGCAGTGCCCGTGCTGACGGTTGTTCTTGCGTGATGTAGGCCTCCCCGTGGCGCCGAAGTGCACCGAACGCGCCGTCGAGATCGCCAACGCCATCGAGACCGGCTACGAAGTCGTCGTGTTGCAGGAGATTTGGCACCGCCGCGAACGCGACATCATCATCACGCGCGCGCAGAAAGCCGGTTTCCACTACTACCACTACTTCCAGCCAGCGATCGGCTTCCCAGTCCCACTCGGCCCGGACTCGTTTGGCACAGGATTGCTTGTGCTGTCCAAGTTCCCGATTCTCAGCGCGACGTTCCACTCGTTCCAACTCTCGGGACGACCGTACGCGCTGCACGAGGCCGACTTTATCGCCAACAAGGGTGTCGGATTGCTGCGATTGCTCACGCCTGGAGATGAGATCGACTTGTACGTCACCCACTTGCTCGCCAACTACAACGCACTCGGCGAACCGGGTCCTGGCGATCGGTACATCTCCCATCGTGTCGCTCAAGCCTATGAACTCGAGCGATTCATCGAGGCGACGTCGCGCAACAACCTCACTGTCGTCTGCGGCGACTTCAACTCACCGTCGGACTGCATGGTGCTACGCATCCAGCGCGAACTCCGCCAACTCCGCGATGCCTTCACAGACATGAACAACCACGATGGCCTAACATTCGCGGCCGAGGATAACAAGTTTTCTCACGGCGAACATCCCATGCGTATGGACTACGTACTGTACAAGGTCAGGTCACCACAGCGTGAGGAGAAGGCGCAGCACACTTGGCACTTGATCGCGAGCGACGTGTTCAAGGGCTTCTTCACGGATGAGAACGGCGAACAGTATCCGTTGTCCGATCACTTTGGTGTCACCGCTGAATTTGTCTTCAGCTCACGGCCGCAGCCTCTAAAGCCATGCCAGCAAGAACTCGGCGAGCGGTCGAAGGAAAATGCTAGCCCTGTCTCCAAGACGGCGATGCCCACATGCGATACGACCACCTGTGTACATTGCGACGCTGTCAAGGCCGAGTCGCTTGGCCTTCGTGACGAGAAGTGTGAATCCGACGCTCTCTCGCCGGCCGCTCGGTGTCTGCAGGACGTGCAGGAATCGCTTCTACAGGGCCGCGCTGAGGCGCTCTCACGCCGCCGCGTGCACCTGAGTCGCAGCGGGTGGAGCGTTCTGTTCGCGCTGGTGCTTCTGGTCTTGAACCTTTTCATCGTGAACTTGACGCCATGGGCGGTGGTCGCGGCTGTGCTGCTGCTGATGTACTCGGTCCTCCAGTACATCCTCGCGTTCTACTTCGTGACGCTCGAGTGCTCCACGTTCACTGAGCTCGTGACCGAAGTGCGTCTCCACCTCTACGCCGAGTACGCCAAGTGAGACTGCGCGACTCTCCACTGCCGTAGACCCAAAGAGACAACGAATGCATCCCCTGGCGTATATTTCGAACGCAGCAGATGAGTTGATGCCAAGCTCAGCAGCTTCAACTGCGTCAGCACATATTTTCTACATAGTCTCAGATGAAGTTCTCATTCGAATAATCTGAGTATAGCACGACCCACACTGATTCAACGGATCTTATCCGCTCCACCCATCACTGCCCCCTCGACCGAGTGACATTCGCATCGGTTCAACAGCGCTTTCGCTTCGACTGGTCTCCAGTCAATTATCCCTCGCTCGGCTCCATGGCACGCCCTGCCGACAGCACGAAGGCGCTCGAGGCTAATGGCGTCGGCGGCAAGAAGCGCAAGGTCGTCGCCGACGTCGCAGTCGCGGCGCCCGTCGCCAGTTCGGCGCTGCGCGTCCACCGCTGCCGCTTCATCGACTGGATGCCGCAGGCCGTCCACACGCTCTGCTTCAGCCCCGCCGGCGACGAGCTCGCGGTCGCGCGAGCAAACGGCGACGTCGAGATCTGGCAGATCGTCGACCGCAAGTGGCACCTCAAGTTCGTGATCAGCGGCTCTGCACAGAGCAAGATCTCGGCGATGGCGTGGAGCGCGACGAGCCGGCGTCTCTTCGTTGCCTCACTCGACGGCACACTTTGGGAGATGGACTTTGCTTCGCTGCGCAAGAAGAACGTCGTTGACTCGAACGGCGGTCCGATCTGGTGCATGGCGATCAATCATGACACGCAGACACTCGCCGTCGGCTGCGAAGATGGCCGCATCCGACTCTTCTCGTTCAAGAACGACGATGAGATTTACTTTGTCAAAGGTTTCGTGACCACGGGCCGCCGCGTCGTATCGCTCGCGTGGCATTCGGCGTCGAACAAGATGTTCTCGGGTGGGGAAGAAGGCATCATCCATTGCTGGAACGCGCAGACTGGCCGCAACGACTCCCGTATCACCCTTGAAACACTCGCCAAGCAGAAATGCGTCGTTTGGTCGCTGCTTGTACTTCAGGATCTCACGATCGTTAGTGGTGACTCACATGGCCACCTGAGCTTTTGGAACGGGCACACAGGTACGCTGCAGCAAAAGTTCTCGCACCTGACTGCGGACATTCTTGCGCTCGCGGTCGACGCCAGCAACTCGATGCTCTTCGCCTCGGGCGTGGATAACCAAGTCGCAGAGTACCGACGTGTCAGTGGTAGCTGGGCATACGCATACAGCCATCGTGCACACAGCCACGATGTGCGCGCACTTGCGCTCAGCGGTAATCGCCGCCCCATCCTAGTCTCGGGTGGTATTGACACTCAGCTCGTGTGGTACAACGCCGCGAACTTCAATGTCCAGCGCCCGTTCAAGGTCGCGTCTATGCCTTATCGCAAGACTGTGTCCCTCTCCAGTGAGCAGCGCGTGCTACTCGTACAGAAGCCGACTTCCCTTGACCTCTGGCGCCTCGCGTCAAAGAATGCTAGTACGCTTGGCGACGCTGCGCACCAACTTCTAGTCGAGATCAAAATCAGCGATTCGCACAACATCGCTTGCTCGGCGCTCTCTCCCAATGGCGGTTTTGTAGCGTGCTCAACTGCCAAGGAACTCAAGCTTTTTGCACTCGATACGTCTGCAGGCTTCCTACCGCGCAAGATCGCATTGCCGGCTGGACTTGGCAAGGAGTCGGCGCGGGTACTTGCCTTCTCACCGGATTCAACACGTCTGGTGATTGCTTCTGCGTCCCAAAAAATCTGTGTCGTCGACCTGACGCGCATCGATGTTCTCAAGACATTCAACACGGCGAGTAACCGTGCGGTCAATGAAGAAGATGCCGACGATTCCAAGCAAGTTGCGCCAATTCTCTCACTTAGCATCTCATTGGATGGTCAATGGCTTGCCGTCGGCGACGCGGCGAACAACCTGGCAGTATACAACCTCGACTCGATGCAGTTCTACTGCCATCTACCCCGGCCGGAGGAGATGCATACGAGCATTGGGTTTAATCCGTCAGGCAAGATCCTTGTCGTCACGCTCGTGTCCAATAGCTTTGTCTGCTATGACGTTGAGAAGAAGGGTCTATCTGACTGGTATCGCCAGCACCACGAGCGGTTCCCGAAGGCTATCGTCGAGGGCCGCAACATCAAGGGCTTAGCTTTCGACCCTGCTCAACCTGAGCTTGTCTACTTGTACTCACAATCAAGTCTCTACCAAATCAACATGAGTGATCGCCGCGAGTCGCCGAAGGCGCCGACTCCGAAGAAGAATCGGCGCGCCCGCGCACCGAGTGTCGGTAATGAGAGTGACACCAAGACGAACGACGACGAGATGGTTGAGCTCGAGGACGGACTCTGCCGCGTGATCAACCGCTACCGACCGCTCTCGTTCGTCGACTTTGTTGATGGCAATGAGCTACTGATCGTTGAGACTCCGTGGCTCAAGGTGCTGAGCCGTTTGCCCGGCGCGCTTCACCGCCACAAGTACGGCAAGTAAACTAATACACTCAACCCTTTTCTGTGCCTCAATGCTGGCGTCCAACGACTTGGGTCTTGTTCTGCGCTAGATCCTGCCATTGCTTATCTCCATACTCGTACTGGCAGCAGTGAAGCCGTCGCTTCGCGTCAAAGCCCACGATCGTGCATGGGTACCAACAGTCGTAGCGGAATTTGTAGACGAGCAACGAGAGTCCAATATCCCGGAAGGAGCCAGTGACTCGGTCCTCGTGTAACGCATGGTTGTTGCTTTGGCGAGGCGGTGACGGAGCTGCGGCGCGTTTATTGTTGTGCGATTGGTTGTAGGGTGACAAGGCTTGAAAAGTCTTGAGCGCCTTGACGCTTTTGGAGCCTTGGTGGACAATTGGACCCTGGCGTCTGTTGGTAGCGAGCGCATCGCTGTTCTTGTTGGGGGTTGTGGCAGATACTGGTCGTGGATTTGCCGTGGACTCGTCACCGCCCTCTAGCTTCAGTTCACGAGCTTTTCTGAGATCCCGGACACTGCGACGTTGCGCGGTCAGCCTCAAGGATGCTCCATTCAAGGAGGATCGCGGAGGAGGCGACGGCGCTGACACCTTAGGGGCGAGGCTCTGCAAATAAGGACTGGCAGGCTTCCTAGCATGAGGAGGCGAACGGGGGCCTCTTGGACGTGTCACTGCTGGCGGCGTTGAAGGAGGAAGATCTGGATATTTCGTCGACTTCGACTTGATTTCCATTGCTGCAGTTTCCTCGTCGATACACGCGTCGAGTTCGCCGTCTGAGTGGTCATCGATGCTACGTTGACAGATCGGGCAGATGTCGTCGTCTTCGCCAATAGCAGGGTCATGACGCTGGCTCCCTGCTTGCCGAGAGGTCTGCTGCTCGATGCGCTCCAACTCTTCCTCTAGCGCCCTTCTCTCCGACTGAATCTGCTCGAGTAGACGTGCCTGATCCTGTTCATCGGGCCAGTCGAAAGCATCGTGGCCGACGGGTTCAGATAACGCTGGTTTTGGGATGGTTTGAAGCGGTTCAGTGACCTCGGTTTCGATATTGAGAGTCGTCGTGAGGGAATGTACACTTTGCTCGCCTCCTCGGGGAAGAGAGGTCGTCGTCTCAGCAGGCATGGAGTCTTGATCAGCACGCACTTTTCCTCGCTCTTTTTTCATCGTTGCGATTGCTTGCTTTAGCCGTTTGTTTTCGCCCACCAGTGCGGCGTTTTCTCGTGACAAGTTTGCAACTTTCTGCTCTAGTTTGTCCACCTCGGTGTGACTTGAACACTTTCTGAGCTGTAGCTTGAGCCGCGCAATCTCGCGTCGTGCCTGTGCCAGCAACACGGCATCATCTACGACTTCATTGGCCTTGACTCGCAAAGTCACACACTTTGCTCGGTCCGCAAAAAGCAGGGTGGAGATGGTCTCCTCTATCGCTGACACGTCGTGGGAAATAGTCGCCAGAACGGTGGTGCGCGTGTTACCCCCGAGACTGTCTTGAAGCAGACGCGTCAGTTTTGAGTCGCGGTAAGGGATGTGTGATCGCTTCGAGTTCGCGAGCGCTGAGATCACATTGCCGAGCGCCGAGAGACTCTGATTAATACTCGTGAGCTCTTTACAGCGTTCGCTGTCCATTGCCACGTCGGTATCCCATTTCTCGGAACCTGCGAGATCGACAAGATTGAGCTTCGCGCGCCGAATGATCGTAGTTGGGCCTTCAGCACCTCTTGACTCAACTTCAGCTGAGAGTTGTAACAGCGCGTGGCTACGCGAGCTCTTTTCGTTGTATTCCGTGGCCCGGATCGTTCGATTCTTGTTGCCCTGACAGAGCAGCTTGAGTGTCTCATCCAAGTTCGTGACTCGGAACTCACTTAGCCCGCTCACATATATTTGCTTGTCATTACCTTTGATGATCTCCCGCACGGCTAGTGGCTCCTTCATCCGGCTCTTGTTTTCTTGTAGCAAGTCGAATACTTCGTTGTTATAAATCTGCATGTACGAGCAGTGGACGACAGCAGCTGCGGCCCCGTTCCGAGCAATCGACTGAAGCTCGTCAAATAGGCTCTTTACGGCGCGTGGTATCACTCCCCATCCATCGTTTACCTCTGCGGAGTCTGCACCATTTTCGACGCCTCTGCCAAGCATCGTGTGCGTCTTTCCTGTGCCAGTTTGACCATAAGCAAATATTGTGCAGTTGAAGCCTTGTGCAACCTGCTGAACCGAGTCGCGTAGGTATTCAAAAACCTCACTCTGAGAAGATTCTGGGGCAAAGACGCGGTCATACGAGCATCGAAGTTCGCGATCCGCTTGGTTGTGCGGTGTGGCGGTGCTGGCAGTTGCGCGATCCGACTTCCGTTTGCAGACGTAGATTTGTCCCGCTACGTCGTCTACGTTGAGAGTCTAAACAAGAAGGTCAGGGGCATCGACCTGCAAGCTCGTTAGCATTCCTACCTACGCATAGGTTGTCAGTTTTTGCTGAATCCCCAAGCGCCTCTTCTCGTCGATTTTGCGGACGGACTCGTACAGCCACGCGCACACGCTCGACACCGCGAGATTCAACGTCCATGTTTCAATGGATAGTTGTTTCTCTTTCGGATCAACCCTACAAGTGCTATCTTTAGCGGAATGTGCAGGAACGTCACGTCACAGTCTTCCATTAGGACTCGAATCGGAATGGACGATGTTCAGCGCTTCCACGATGTGCTCCTACAGCAACGCACGCAGATCAGGCACCACAGCTCAATCGCACACTGGATGAAGCGATGTTGGCAGACAGTTCCCCACGCTGACCAAAAGGCGATGGTGCTTGACGAGTTTGAGGATATGTATTCGATTCTTCTCTACGAGATGACCATTTGCTGGGAAGAGGAGTTGAACGACGCCATCTTGGCGAAGATGTGGCGCCGTGATGCTGGGAGCCACACAACACTCAACTTCGATCGCTTTTCCTGCTCTCTCTTTTACTTCATCGAGATGGTAAGGAACGCTCAAGTGATGGGAGCAGTCGGGAGTCTAAAAATGTTTCTGTAGTGGGTGGAAGAGATAACTCTCGTGGAATACGAGAAAATTTTCGGTCACGTCTATCGTCTTCTTTCGGAACTCGATCAAACACAACCCCGTGTTTCCCCACTGTACGCGCCACGCACATTTAAACCGACCCTCGAAAGCTTCAACAACGCACTTGACAACGAAAAAGCCATGGAGGAACTGCAAATGAACTTCGGCAAATCTATCTCGTTTGACGCGCAGCAATACTACCAGCACTTCGGCACACCAACCACGCACCTGCAGGCGTTCCAGGCCACTTTGCTCCATCTTCAGAGCCGCGTCTACATTGAGCCGAACGACAGCGTGACAACAAGAAGGCAATCAATGCGCGATTCTCGAAAATTTTGCACAGGATTACAGAGCAGCCAATGCCATGAAATGAGTGCGACTAGGATAAATCCGCCGGGAACTCGCCCCACTTCTCCTCAGCGGCAAACAACATCTTCTGTGCTATCACCACATTCGGCATCCCGAAGATCCAGATACGCACTAGCTTTGACTACGGACCCACCATCAACCAGGTCATCTCCATCCCCATCTCCGGATCGGTTTCGAACCGTCGGCGAACCCTTCTTGCTCATCGGGAAATCAATGCTGCGATCCTCGCAATCCGATCAGCAATGACTTCATTAGATACACTTCTCACCAACTGTAGACTGTCTCAAGTTATTCCGATGAGGGCATGATAGTTCAGATACGATTTCGGTCGGTTTGATCTATTCTTGGGTCGACTGTCGAACTCTTTGTTAAACGCACCAGCGGCTGACAACTAAGACAACTAAGTGCCTCCACAGACTTGCGATGCTGATACAGATTCAAACCAGCGCTCTAGTCCACTTGGCTGGCGGATCTTATCTTCAGCGAATTCGCTTCAGTATCCGTAAGCGTACTCATTCCAGAATCTTCCACATCACGTCGATGCACGCGGTCGAAGTTGCACACTGGTCCCTCGTTCACAAGCGAGCTCAGATTCGACACGATAAAGATGTGGGACTGTGGATAATACGGTGCTGGAGAGCAGCAACGCAACTTGTTGGAAGCTTTGATACTTCGCGTGGAGAACTCGACAGAAGCGGTTTTGACTTGGTCTACCGGCGATTGCTTGCGACGATGACAGTCAGCTGGGATGACGAAACTTTCCGAGCGATTGCTGATGAACTGTGGAAGAAGGACTCCGAGGCATTCAACACTTTGGATCAAGATCGCTTCGGTTGCTCTATATTCGCTTTCTCCGAAATGGTAGGGTGGTTGTCGCTTGTTTTCATGTCCAGCGGAAAGATGCAGAAGAAAAGAACTGATTTGTGATGAGGTTTCAGTGGGTCGACCAAGTCGACACTTCCGAATACACTCGTGTTCTCAGACTAATCCACAGTATCCTCCGAAAAGGCTACGACAAGTCGGTCACGAGCAGCTCGAATCCAACGTCCCTGGGAGCATTTCTTGATGCTCTGTGTCGCGAACGCGAGCTGGCATCTGAGCGACTTTGCATCGGGAAGTCGTTGCCCTTTGACCTAGAGAGATACACCAGTGTCTTTGGTGAGGAGGCTCCACGCGTCAGCCTGCCAAAAAGAAAGCTTCACGACGCAAATCGGCGTCATCGGCATTCGATGATTGCAGCATCTTCTATCGATACATGCTTGCTGGCTATGGGAGCACCAGTTTTGCGCCCTCGCTCTTGCTCCGCAATCATACGAGTGGACGAGTCGCTTCAAAGTCATGCGACGCGGTCAGAGCCTTTCACCCGGTCTTTGGGCTCACTGCCACCTTCTCGATTCCGCGAACGATCAACTCAATGCGGGGGTGAAGGGTTCTCGAGCACCTGTGCCATTTCACTACAGAGAAGTGTCTGCTCCATAGCATCTTTCGAGTCTAATTGATTCCAGTTCCCAATGAAGAACTCTTGCCCTTGCTTTCTTGACCATGTGAGCTTGGTTTGTAGCTTCGACAATACGCGACGGTGGGTAGGCCGCAGCAACCGATGTCGATCGTCTCGACGCCCCAACTTCGTAGCAAGGGCAGTCAACTGGGGCATAGCATCGATGGACTTCGTAACATTCTTGAATGGCGACGCTGCGAGTGCTTGCACATACTGATCAGAAAGAAAGAGCGCTTCTTGGTACAATTGACCCTGACACCAGGTTATTGACATCGTTAGCACGAGATGGTGTGCTCTTCATGCCAAGCTTCATCCACCACTTACCGAGAGGGGATGTTCGACGGCACGGGCATGTCTCCAACCATCTTCAAGTTTCTGCAATGCCGCACCGATATCTTGGAATGGTTTGATCGTGGAGGTGGTCACCGCCGTCTTCAACGCCAAAGCATCTGCCTCTTGAAGAAGGGGGACCCATTCCTGAAGTTCCGACCCATACCAGATTATCTCGCTCATCAAGGGATGCGTGGGCCAACAGGCATGACGACAATACACATGATTTGGCATTTGCGGGTCCAGCTCGTGTCGGCGTTGCCACTGCCTCGTGCTGAGAGCCACTGATAGTGAGGTGGCAAAGAGCCCGAGAGCGTTCACGAATGAAAGTGATGCAAACACCGACGTCGAGACTGTCAGCGCACTACGCACCCCGTTGGCACAAAGGACGGCTGGTAGCAAAGAGGGATAAATGGTTTTCTTTCTGATCCAGTGCTATTCCAACACACTTACCGATCGCACTGTTTGCAACAAGCAGCCACAGAAGCAGTTTGGCGAGTTGGTTTGTCGACTCGAGTCGGTAGGGGGGTTGCCACGAGAGCTGGAACGCCATGATTAGGATGACAACGAAAAATAGCGTGCCTTGCAGTCCTTGGTGCGCCTGTGACGGAGGCGTTGACCGAAGAGGTGAGAAAATGATCAACAAAACCAGCTTCAAGAGACACTTCCGAACGGGATCGTGGACCGCATAGATGTGGAAGGATGCATACACTGACATATACAGCTCAATGTATGCATTAGACGTCCCAAGGAGGAACTCCAATTCCTTCGCCTGGACGAACCGCTCATGCTCATTGGTGTCGTCAGTAAAGACCACTGAGTTGATTTGACGTCGAACCCACAAAGGGTATCCAACGAGGAAGCTGCCGCCCATTGCAAATGATATCAACCCCACTGCAAGGATATGCGATGTCGACCAACACGAAGGAAAAGTTGATGGGTCCACAGTGACTAGGCCGTTGTCGTCACAGTTGATTAGCCGCACGACTGCAAGGCCGACAGGTAGGTAAAGCACATACAGTACGTGGAGCAAAACGTTCTCCCACGCTATACGACGCGCCAGCGCCATTTCAGATCCGTGTGTTTCCCACCTTGCAGCGACAAGTCGCAGCGCCACCACGAGAAGTCCTGGGAGAGCTGCAAACACCATGGCGTAGAGCCAGTAGTGCGGCATCTCGCCCCAGAGGGAGAACGGCTGCGAGGTCGAGCCCATCGCAGCGCCGGTCGCGCGGAAGCTGAAGACATCCAAGTTGAACGCGTTCGTCCATCGCGTCAGCGCGAGCCACCGCGAGGGCCACGGCCACGGCTGCGAGAGCTGCCAGAGCAGTGCGTAGAGCTGCAGCGCGTCGCACACGAGCAGCGCCTTCTCCGTCCAGAAGCGACACACGACGCGGTCGCGCGACGCCGAGACGAGTCGCGCGCTGAGCTGGCGCGCCTCTTTGACCTCCAGCACGCCTGGGCCCGCGGCGCAGTCGAGTCCTCCTGGCGCTGGGATCACGGCCAGCCGCTTCATGCTTCAGGAGGAGACCCTTCGTGGCCAAAGGAAAGAGTTCTTAACGCGTTTGGTGGCTGCAAGTTGAAGTGAGGAGCTCCACTTCCGGTCGTTGGTGGAACTTGCCCTTTCGGCCCCCGAAGGGCTTGCTCGTGACCTGCAGCGAAGCCGATCGCGCCACAAAGTCACGTTCTGTAGGCGTCAGGAGTGAGGACTCGCGGGGCGAAGAGGCCACGTGTGTAGACGCGACCTGCACAAGCTTGTACACGTGCTCGTCTACGTCCCCGTCTTGCGCGATGGTCTCGGTCACAATCTCCGACCACGCCGGCAGAGTCTTCACAGCAGTCTCCGCTTGGTCAGTTGGGTCTTGAGCGGCGAGCGGCGGCACCTCGTGAGTCACGAACGCACTCAACGCGGCACGAAACCACACTCGCCACGCGCGCACGCGGTCTCGAGGGGTCAGGAGGTGCTCCACTTGGCCCAGTGCCCACGCGCTCGTTGCAGCGTGGAGCAACACGAAGTCGTTCGTCCCGACGATGTTGTAGAGCCAGAGTGCAAAGTCCACGGCGAGAACGCGGTCCACTGCACGAAAGTCGAACCGATCGACGACCTTCTTGATGGCAGCGAAGAGGACCGGGTTGCCTCGCTCTTTGTCGCTCGAAAAACACAGGATCTGCGGTTGGAGGCTACCTTGGTTGAAGTCAAGAATCGCCGGTGTGCGCATGTGTGCATTTAACTCCTCCATCATCAACTCGTCGTCCTGTATCGATTTCACCAGTTTCAACGCCTCGCTTCTCGTTAGCAGAGTTGCGCCACACGCCTCCGCATCGTCCTCGTCATCCACGCCGAACGTCACTGACGAGTAGTGCAAGTAGGCAAGTCCTTCGGCTACTGGGAGATTGCCACCGATGCGATATCCATACCCAAGTTGGATGATCGCGTGTAGAAGAGACCCAGCCAGACCGTCCACCAGCAGCGGCAGGTAGTGACCCACGGCGCCGTCCGGTGTCAGGCGTTGGAATTCGACCTCGTACATTGCTCGAAGACCTTCAAAGACTCGGCGCCGGCCAACCAGCTCATGTGCCTCCGAACATCGCATGACTCCTGCCATGTCGTTTACGTGGATACGAGGTCTGGTCTCCACGCAGAGGTGGTCCACGAAGCGCTCCAAGTAGCTCTCGATCTGCTCCGCACTGGCGCCGAGCTCGCTCAGGGCGACGAGCGCGTGCAGCAGGTGGTTGGCGAAGAAGCCGCGGTACTCCATCTTGTACGCGTGGGTCGACCATCGGCTGATGTACCTCTCGCGCTCGAACCCCAGTCGCTGCTCCACCACCTCCGACGCCTGCATGCTCTTGTTGGTGCCAATTCGATTGTGGCCTCTTCCTCCTCCTCTTCCTCCTCCTCCTCCTTCTCTCTCTCTCTCTCTCTCTCTCTCTCTCTCTCTCTCTCTCTCTCTCTCTCTCTCTCTCTCTCTCTCTCTCTCTCTCAAGCGCCACCACCATTCCGCAGACGCGGCACCGCCATTCCGTGAGAACTTAAAGGTGGATCCAAGTCCGACCTCAGCGAGTGATGCAGCAATCGAGACCAGCGGTCGACAATGTGGTCCACATGGAAGTCAAGCTCATCATGACCAGCCAACCAGAGAATCGCAATGGATCCGGCCGCCAAGAAGCTGCTCAAGAAGCAGGAGCGCCTCAAGAAGAAGGCCAAGGCCGCCGCGCGCAAGCAAGCCAAGGCGCCGGCGACCAGCGAGGCAGCTGCGAGGCCAGCGGCTCCGCAGCCGCCACTCAAGAAAGCCGTCCCCGACGCCAAGCCGCGTGCGACGTTCGACTTCAACGGCAGCGACAAGTTCCTCACGCCCGCGCACCCGCGATTCAAGGAGCTGCTGGCGGCCTCGTACCAGGGATTCGTCCATGAGCCTGCTGCGACAGTCGACCCGGCGTTCCATCGTGCCGCGCGCGCCGTGTTCGAGACATTGTGTGACAAATCGTACTTCCAATACGACGTGGTCATGGCCGGCGGCAAGAACCTGTCGCGCACGTTCGTGCGGCGCACGCTTGTCGGGGATCCCGGCATGACCTACAAGTACCTAGGACTCCGCATCTTTGCCCACTCGTGGACCGGCGCGAACGTTGCACCATGGTTCCGCCAGATCTACAAGCTCAATCAGCAATTGGTTGTTCGCACAAAGCGAGCAATGCAGCAGGCAACGAACCCCATGGGCAGCGCCGAGTACAATATCACTCTCATCAACTATATGGAGCCGCTCTCAAACTGGGATCTTGGCCTCAAAGACGAGGAGACGTATGGACTCGGCAAGACAAGCGTCAGTTGGCACGCCGATAGTTCGCTTCAAGACTTTTCCGCGATTGCCGTGTACAATTGCATGATGGATGACAAGGACAAGAAGAGAAAGAAAGCAGTCGCTGGAAAAAAGCGGAAGCATGCGGAAGAAGATGACGAACAGAACTGGCGTATTGCCCTTCGCATTTCACCGGAGCCGACAAACGAGAGCGGCGCAAACAAGAAGAAGACCAAGCCACAAATGCCTACTGCAAAGCCATCCAAGACCCCACCTGCTGTCTCTATGGCGACCCTTGATGGTGACACCTACTATCTGCTAGGTGACTTCAACCACGACCACCAGCACATGGTGCTGACGGGTTCGTCCATCCGAGTCAGCAGCACGCATCGAGTTGCCGTGGACTCAGATAGCACTCTCACATCAATCATAGAGCGAGTCCAGGCAGCCTATGACGTTGATGGTGTTCAAGTGATCAACGGTCATCAGATCCTGACCCCTCAACAAGTGTTGAAAGAGCAAGGCGCGTTGACGGAGCTGGAGATGGAGTGGATTCGACAATACTGGCTCCAAGGCAAGGAACACGATGTACTGCACGTCGACTGGCAGAAGCCTATGAGAGATTTGGAGATGAATCACTGGCGGTGTCTGGAGACCCGGACTCGACAGGTCCTCGATCTTGTGCTCAGTCCGGACGAAGCAGGAAGCCAAGGACAAGAGAATGACGCGTACCGAGGCTCGTGGCAGTTATCCGACCGTCTGAAGGTCTTGAATGTGCTTCTGCAGGAACTCATTCTCCGTCAGAAGCGTCGTGGCCAGTTCCGTGAGCGAATGCAAGACAAAGCGTATCGTCGCATCGCCCGCGAGTTCCAACCGATCGAGCGCCCACGCTTCAGCGACGCGAGTCCAATGCCTTATGACCTCACGCCCCACCTGGAGGCTCTGGAGACCCTGAAAAAAGAGCTCAAAGGAGCGCGTCGGGAACCGTGAGCGAGTTTTTGATGTTTAGAGTAAGGGCAGTTTCTGTGACGTGTGAGGCGATTTTAGGAATGATGGTCGTGTCAATTTGATCAGTCTCACTGCAGACCTGCTCGCAATCGCGTGGACCAAAGGACGGAACGCCACGGAAGACATCGCCACGTCCGTAGTTAGTGGCAAAAGCCCTTGGCACCAGCGGGAAGGGGCTGGCTATGCGCGTGTGGTTGGGCCGACTGCGCGTCCTCCGAGCGCGAGTCCGCACGACGCTGGTCCGCCCGTGCCGGTGCGTTTCGACGTTTACCGACGGGAATCATAGCAAGCTCAGCACCAGCAACAAGAGTGGTGACAGCGCCCAAACTGCGCACTCGATACGCCAATTGTTGGTATTGTATGCACCAGAGAGAAAGCCGCTGGAAATCTCTCTCAGCACGCTCTCTTTTTCGGCCGCAGTTACGATGACTCTCCCGTTTGGAATGGGTCACATCGTCGACCTGGTGACGTCTCCTCAAGCCCAATTTGCAACTGCCGAGCTACCCGTTGTTGTTGGTGGACTATCAGCTGCCTTTGTGGCCGGTTGCGCTTCTCGGATCGCTCACGAATACTATCAAATCATGATTGGAGAGCGGATATCATGCCGATTGCGCGACGCCAGCTTTCGCGCCTTGATGAAACAAGAGCTTGCTTTTTTCGATAGCTCGCTCACTGGTGATTTATTAAGTCGAATCAGCGCTGACACAACTGTTGTTGGTAAGCTGCTGAGTGAGAACGCCTCCAATGGTTTCCACGACCTTGCGCTGACTATCGGCGGGACGGCCATGCTGATTGCAACATGCCCGAAACTCGCGTGTGTCATGCTCGGCATAATCCCACCTGTCGCGCTAGGCGCTGTCTACTACGGCAATGACCTCGAGAATCTTTCCAAGGAAGTACAAGAGAAGCTCGGCGACGCCACATCTCTCGCCAACGAGAGATTGACTCATATCCATGTTGTGAAGTGGTTTGCCACAGAGGAGTTCGAGAAACAACATTATTCCCGACGCACAAATGAAGTACTTGGATTAGCGCGGAGAAGGTCGTTGGTTGGAGCTTAATTTCTCGGGGGTGTCGATTTCTCGGTGAAAATGAGCATGCTCGCAGTGCTAGGTTACGGCGGGCAAATGGTGGCTGATGGAGTGTTGACAAGCGGAGAACTGACGTCGTTTCTCATGTACACGCTCTACGTCGGCTTCTCGTTTGCCGGCCTCTCCTCGTTCTACTCGGACCTCATGAAGGGTATCGGTGCGTCGTCGCGAATCTTTGAACTGCTCTCGCGTGAGCCGAAGATCCGGTCCCTGGAGCAGTGGGCCAGTTTGCCATCTACAATCACCGGCCACATCAAGTTCGAAGACGTGCGCTTCCGATACCCAACGCGTCCTGACTCGGAGATCTTCCGTGGACTGAACTTGGAAGTGCGGCCGAATGAGACAATTGCACTGGTTGGGCCGAGTGGGTGCGGCAAAAGCTCAGTCATTGGACTCCTCGCGCGCTTCTACGAGCTTGATGGAGAAGGGTGTGGCGGCCGAATTCTGCTAGACGGTGTGGACATCGCGACCTTGAATACGACAGAGCTGCGTGGCATCGTCGGCGCAGTAAGTGACGAGCGTTTTGTCCGATTTGGCTTTGCCAGTTCGCCTAACGAATCTTTCGGTGTAGGTTTCTCAAGAGCCCCCGTTGTTCGCTTGTTCGATTCGTGGCAACATCGCTTACGGGTGCCAGCACGAGGCGACTATGGAGGAGATCGTTGAGGCCGCCAAGGTCGCGAATGCGCACGACTTCATTTCGTCTTTCCCGGATGGCTATGACACCGTCGTGGGCGAACGTGGCCAAGCTCTTTCAGGTGGCCAAAAGCAGCGCGTGGCTATTGCGAGAGCGCTGATCAAGAAGCCAAAGCTGCTCATTTTGGACGAAGCTACGAGTGCGCTCGACCCGGAGAGTGAGTCCCTCGTGCAGAGCGCTGTCAACAGAGCTAAGAAGGACCGCACTGTGATACTGGTCGCCCACCGTCTGTCCACGATCAAGAGCGCAGATCGCATCGCAGTGATCTTCGATGGAGAAGTTGCCGAACTGGGCACTTTTGAGGAGTTGTCAGCTCACCCAGACAGTATTTTCTCGCAACTCATCATTCGATCAGCAAGTCACAACAGACAACAAAAATGCAGAGAAGCACATTTAGAGATTTATTGATTCTTTGATTGTCTCGAACGAGGAGCGGCGAATGGCTATCCTCGCGGTCCTAGATTGTTAGACCATCTCGAGCTGTATCAAAGTAATGTTTCGCCCAATCTTCATTGTTCCCCACTGTGATGTCGAACTTCATGCTGATGACCTTCAGTGCTGACAAGCGCGTCACAGCCTCTCGCTGTGTCGGTGTCAAAAAGCTCGACAGATTCGCATTGCCTTCATCTTCTGGGCTGTAGGCAGAATGAGCCGCGACATCGCACGCAACCTGGACAAGCTTGTACACGTGCTCGTCTACATCTCCTTCTAAAGCCAAGGCCCGCGCAGTGATCTCATCCCACCCTGGAAGTGATGCTAGGACGGACTCCGACAGCTCACATGGATCTTGAGCAGGCAAAGGGGGAATCTCGTGCATCGTGAAGGCGCTGAGGGCTACGCGAAACCAGACTTTCCATGCTCGAACGCGGTCGTCAGCTGAGAGCAGATGCTCGACTTGGTGGAGCGACCACGCGCTAGTAGTCGCATGAAGTAGAACGAAGTCATTTGTTGGAGCTATGTTGAAGAGCCACATAGAAAAGTCCAAGGCAACATGGCCATTCATGTTGCTGAAGTCAAACTGATCGACGATATCTTTCACGGCTTTGAATAGCTCTGGGTCACCTCGAACACTGTCGCTCGAGAAACACATCAAGCGACGCTGCAAGTCACCTTGCACTTGCTCGACCAAGGTCGGTGTCTTCATATGGGTGTGGAGAGACTGCAGGAGCGCTTTATTCTCCTGCACTGTACGGGCGATTTCCAAGACTGCCTCCCTCGTCAAAGGCTTGCTCGGGTGGTTCGACGCATTGGCCAAGACCTGGTCATCGTCTGGTGCGTCAAACGATAAGTGGGAAAAATGAAGGTACGCAAGACCTTCAGCAATCAGCAGGTCGCCGCCGACGCGGTAGGCGTAGCCCAGCTGGATGATCCCATGTAGCAGCGCTCCGGCAAGGCCGCCGACGAGGCTGGGCAAGTGGTGGGTCACAGCGCCGTCAGCAGTGAGATGCTGGATCTCAGCCTCGTACATGGCTCGAAGTCCCTCGAAGTTTTCGCGCTTGCCAATGAGCGACTTGGCGTCGGCGAGCCGCACAACCGCGGGCGCCTCCTCATCGCTGACACGGTCCTCCACGACGCGCAGTTTCTTGACGTAGCGCTCGGCGAAAGTCTCGATGTGCGACTCGCTCGCCCCGAGCTCCCCGAGCGCCACGAGTCCGTGGAGGAGGTGGTTGGAGAGGTACCCGCCGTACTCCATCTTGTACGCGTGCGTGGACCACTGCTTGAGGTACTTGTCGCGCACGAAGCGCAGGCGCGGCGTCGTCGCCATCTCTTTCTTGTTTCTTCGCGCTGCCGATCGCGGAATGCAGCAACGGGCAGCGGCGCGAGCCTCGTCGCCCGGCGCCTTTCCCACGCTCGAGCAATCCCGTTTGCGCGAGAGCAACACTCCCCCATGCTCCGACCACCATTCCGGTGATCTGCTCAGCAGCTTCAATGTCCGACCCCCGACTCAGATCTGCATCTGGGCTGTGCTCTGAGACGCTGTCTCGCGCAGATTCTTGTGGAGTGGCGAGTAATATTGCCCAACGGAGGGTCTCTGCCGCGTGGTCTGCCGGCGTATCAGCAATCGGAGGGGACCTTGTTGACGCCATGCACATTGGTCATTGTCATCCCGCTCGACCATGGCCGACGACTGGACGCCGTCGTCCTGGAGAGGCCTCCCCATCAAGCAGCAGGCGCCCTACAGCGACGTCCAGGCGCTCGACAAGGTCTACGACAAGCGTGCGTGCCTCCCGCGCCCCTCGCCGCGACGCGACTCTAACTCTCTCGGTGCATTGCAGTGCGCACGCTCCCAGGTCTCGTCTCGGTCAAGGAGATCGAGACGCTCAAGCAGCAGCTCGCTGAGGTCGCTGATGGCAAGCGGTTCCTGCTTCAGGGCGGCGACTGCGCCGAGCGCTTCCAGGACTGCCAGGCCGATCTGATCGAGAAGAAGCTCAAGATCATGATCCAGATGAGTCTCGTGCTGGTGTGGGGCGCGCGCATGCCCACGGTTCGCGTCGCGCGCATGGCCGGCCAGTTCGCCAAGCCGAGATCGAGCGACACGGAAGTGCTCGACGGCGACGTCGTCCCGAGCTTCCGTGGCGAGAACATTAACGGCTACGAAAAGGAGAACCGCGAACCCGATCCGAACCGACTGCTGGAAGGATACTTCCACAGTGCGACGACTATGAACTACGGGCGCCTTCTCATCAACTCGGGCTTCGCTGACATTCATGACGCCGGCAAGTGGGACCTTGACTTTGTGCAGGCCTCCACGCGGCGCGAGGAATACCAGCACATGGTGGACCAGATCTCGGACAGCCTCCATTTTGTGCACATGTGTGGCGTGGGCTCGGACAATGCTCATTTGAAGACTGTCGACTTGTTTATCTCCCACGAAGGGCTGGAGCTTGGATACGAAGAGACAATGACTCGCAAGATCGACGGCAAGTACTACAACGTGGGCACCGACTTTTTGTGGATCGGAGACCGAACCCGACAGCTCGACCACGCCCACATCGAGTATTTCCGAGGCATCGAAAATCCTATCGGTATCAAGGTCGGTCCGAGCATGGATCCTGAGGAGCTCGTTCCGCTTATCCGCAAACTTTGGCGCGACCCTGAAAATAACCCAGGAAAGATCACGCTGATTACGCGCTACGGCAACAGCAAGGTTGCGTCGTTGCTGCCGAAGCACATCGAGGTGGTCAAGGCTGCCGGTCTAAAGGTGATTTGGGCCTGCGACCCGTGCCACGGGAACACAATCACGGCAGAGAACGGCTACAAAACTCGTCCGTTTGATCGCATCTTTGGTGAGCTGAAGCAAACGCTCGAAGTTCATCGTCGTATGGGCTCGACTCTAGGCGGAGTGCACTTTGAGCTCACAGGTGAGAACGTAACTGAGTGCATTGGCGGTCCCGAGGGCATCAACGAAGTGGACTTGCCATTGCGCTACACGAGCTTCTGTGACCCACGTCTAAACTACTCACAGAGTATGGAGGTCGCGTTCCTCTTGGCCAAGTCGCTGTCTGTGAACCGCGATGTTGCGCCACTAAATGAGAATGGGCGCCTTCGCAAGCGTTCACTCGAGTTCGAGCCAAACAAACGCCAGCACACAGAGAACGTGGAGTAAACGAATCACAATGGATGGGTAGGAAAAACAGACAGAGACAAGAGAGCGATGCAGATAATATATTCGGTGAGGTGGTGCTGGTTTCCACCGCTAGGCCAACTCCAGCTCAACACCAGCAGTCTCCACTTCTGGCGCAGCAAGTGCTGGACGAGCCTCAGGATCTACCTCCTTTCCGTTAGACACAATTCGAGCTTTCGCTGCACGAAGAGTGGAAGCTGATGGCGCGTAGAGGTACTCGAGCGTGAAGACGTAGACATTGAAAAGCGCAACGTAAGATGTCCAAGAGCCACCACTCGTCGGTGTGGGGGAAAACGAGCCAGCGCCGAGCCCCATGAAGCATATTAACACCATCCAGAAGCTCAAAAAGAGCAAGTAACGGTAACGCGGACGCTTGGCCTTGACCTCATTGCGACTTAGAGCGCATAACGTGACGAACCAGCCCAGGTACACAAGACTGCATAGTGCCATGAAAGCGCGCAGAAGGGCGAAATTGTGGTTTGTCTCCAGCGGGTCCCACGTGGGGTCGTTGGTCATGTAGTACTTGATGTACCCGTGGTAGCAGACCTGGATGAGCCAGAAGAAGCAGACAAAGCTAACCTTCGGTACGAAAAACGTCCGGTTGGACATACCCGCCTCACGCCCTTGGAGCCGCAAGTTGTCCAGCGCAATGAGCCAGAAAAGCAGGAGCATCTGGAAGAAAGTGGCTTGGAAAAGCACGGTAAGAATCTTGAGAGAGCTTCCACCCATTGAAGCCTCAAGAGCGTAGAAAGGGTCGTTGTATAGCACCAGTGCGATGCCTAGCGCGAGCACCCAGTTCTGCTCCATCGTGAGTTCGCTGACGTTGAGAAGATTGAGGTTGCGGTTGTACCATATCACGAGTAGCATCGAGACGATGAGGAAAAAGTACTTGATTCCCAGCATCCAATGCGTGAACTGGGTGGTGCCCCAAGTTTTGCGAAATTGAGGGTCTCGGCCGTTGATGGGTAGTGGATCCGTAGAGTTGAAGAGGACGTCGACACGATACTTGATGAAGTCGATCTCTGTGAAACGTAGGAAATATTCCGCTTCGCAAAAAAATTTGCCCTCTTCACAGTCAACAACGAGCAGCTGGCTAGTTTGATCGGGTAACAAGTCGACGAACGATAGGTTCTCCCCTGCTGACTTGTAATAGCCGCGTACGTGGGGCGTGAGCGTGACGGCAAATGAAGAATCTTTCGTTGTATCGTTGTTTGGGAATGACACTTGGAGGTAAAAGTATCGGTTGGTCTGGGTGATGCCATCAATGCCGAAAGAGTAGTGCGCAAACAAAAGCTCCGTCTCGGGATTTCCCACAGACATTGGTCGGGATGTTGTGGCTGTGCACTTATCCAGCATGCATCCCAGCATGGTTACCTCCTCTGTCTGAGTTAAGCGCAGCAGAGTATCGACGACGTCTGTGGGGGATGAACCCACGGCGGACAGTATCTGCTTCGGCAAGCTTGTGACATTAGTATCATTTGCACACGCCAGAAAATTCGTCCGCGAAAACTCAGACACGCAGCGTGACCCTGAGCTTGTAAAATCTGACGTGGCAACTGGCGGCGAGCCAGCGTACGCTATGATCGTGAAGAGCAGCACGGTTCCAGCCCCAAGTACGCACATAGTTACTAGCTTGAGCATTGAGATCACTTCGATGCGTGTGAACGAGCCACCGCCGTTGCGCGCTTCTGCTGAGCCAGGCTTCATGATAGGAAAATGAAAGACGACGACAACTGCTTGCTCTCCGCCCAAGTTCACTCAGAACTCCAAGGGAGGAACTGGGGTATCCCATTGAGCAGAGGCACAACTAGCGTCAGTTACATCCTCGCATTTTCGAAACTGCTGATGCCCACTTGAACGTCGAACCAGAGCGAGTTCCACCTCCATTTCTGGCACTTCGCATCGAAACGACGCGATCAAGCATTATGACAGGCACTTGAATGGGCACCACCAAGACTGTCGCAGCTGTGCACCATTCGCTTGGTCGCATCGTTTCCGTCTCGTGCATCTTTGCAGCAATTGTTGCTCGTGTCATCGATCTCGATGTCGCAACCTTACACCGTTTCGTACGATGGTACAGCATCCGTTTTGTCGCTTTCTACCATCCCAAGACCGAGGCTGTGAGAAAACTGCTCCACCGAGTAGCGGCTTGGATGCCCGACGAGTTTTACGAATCGCTCGACTTTGCGGCTGCTGTTATTGTCGTAGCTTCACTGTTTCACGTCTTTGAGCGCTTGCGCCACTTCCTCATAGGCGTAATTCGTCAATCTACTGGTCCATGACATCACCTCTTCGCCGGAGCCACAAGTGGGAGTCTGGTTATCCGCTCAATTTGTTGTGGTGGCTTTAGTCCAGAAGGGCGATTTGCAACACCAGCTACGGATGGCGCTGCGGGAGGTTTCTGTTGGTAAATAGCTGGGAGAACTGTTTTTGGCTCAGGTTGCTCGATCAGTGAAGCTGAAGGGGACGACCTAAAAGGTACCTGGCCGGTATGTCGGACTTGCTGCTGTTCCAAGAGCACGATTTCATCTGTAGATGCCTGGATCATCTTGCTTTGCTCACGAATCACATCTTGAAGTCGCGAAACCATCCGTTGCAACTCAAGCATTTGGTCGTCGTGCTCACGGAGCTTCGCGTTCAATTGTTGCGTGACAAGCGCCTTGACTAAATCCACGGCCTCTTGCTTCATCACACGCTTCTTTGGTTTCTTAGACTCGACCCCTTGCTCTCGCCCTTGCATTTGTCGAGATTCTTGCTCTCGTAGGCGTTTTCGCACTTCCTCAGCATGTTGCTGACGCTGTTGTTCTTGTCGTTCTCTCTGCTCATGGAGCCGCTTTGCATCTCGTCGTTGTGCCATTTTGACTCGCTCCATTTCCACATGTGCAAGCCACTTCCGATACGACAGGCATTGGCGTATCCACCTCTGAATTCGAGTGGCCGCATCCTCCTGCCGGTTAGATGCCTCGCGCTGATCTTTCTCCCTTGCTGAGCTCACGCGCACAAAAAGCCAACGCTGGATTGCTCGAGCTGCAGCCGACTGCTCAAGTCGTCGCTTGGATTCTTGGGATCGCTTCAAATTACTTCGAAGGGACTGCGTGATAACCGATGAGGCTTTATGTCGTCGCATGCCCTCCTGGACTTGATGCTGGTGATGAACACGGTAACGACGCGCGATTCGGGACGCTGCCACTTGCTCAACAGAGTGGGTGCGACGATCATTGTACTCGGCGATTACATCGTCCATCATGTCTTGCTGATCAAAAGGGACAGAGAAAGAGCCACTCTCAGGCTGATCCTGCGGTGAATATCCTCCGTATGCGTTGGCCGAGTAGGGTGGAGTCGGAGGAAGATCTTCTTCCTCTCCTTCCTCTTCGCTTCCCCTTTCGTTCGCGTTGTACTGCTTTTCCCTGTCATCTCCACTTCCCCCACCTTCCCAGCTATCTTCATCCTCGCTTTCCCTTTTGTTCTCCTCCTCTATTTGCCTCTGCTGGGAGCGCCATTGCTCCTGAGTGTAGAATGCATCGCTTCCTTCATCTTGCTCGTCGTCATCATCCTGGTCCTCAATGTCGTTTCCTGCCCATTGCCCGCGTCCGACACGTGAGACACGGGGCCGCTGAGACTGGTCCTGTTCTGCCTGAGCCTCAACATTAGAACAATGTGCCCCTAATTCTCGTCGACTTAGCGTACCCTCCGTCGAGCCTCATACGCAGCGCGCCGGTGGCGCTCAGCGTCTGCTAACCGTTGTTTCAACTGGAGCACGGACGAAGTCTTGGTCGAGTAAGACAACGTCTGTAATTGGTAGCTCTCTTCTTCTTCTTCTTCTTCTTCTTCCTCTGCCCCTCCATCGTTTGTCGCCAGAGAAGCAAATCGAACTTGCGCCTTGTGATGGACACGTTGTCTCTGGGGTCCTCCATGAGCTCGATTCTCGACTGGTCGTCGCTGCTGGACTTGGACATAGTTGGAAGGAAAGACTCCGATTCTCCGTGGGCTCTCCACAGTGTATCCCTTCCACCAGCCGTCGTCCTGCACGCTCACTACTCGAATCGTATCCCCTTCACGGAAGGCAAGCTCGTCGTGCTCTATGGCAGACGACGCATCCGTGACCACTCGACCCACCACTCCCCGCGCACCAACGCTCACCTTCAGGAACGTAGTCGTACAGCGCCACGACCTCCATCACCCACGGCGACTGATCGTCCTCGGTGGCGGCGTGCCGACTCATGCCAAACTGCTATTTCCGCCTGACCCCAAGAGATAGATGGCTACATCGCTCTTGGACAGCACATATCGGGTTTGGCAGGGAGCTGCTCCCACAGATCGAGCATGGATGCAAGCGACGGCAACGACTCCCTCGCCAGCGGCAGCAGCGCCGTGCTGCTCATCGACAGGGAGATGCTCTGGCGGAAGCTCTTCGCTTTCGACCAGGACCTTCTGGGCGGCGACGGGACCTCGTCGACGGCCACTACAACCGATGAGATGCGCGAGTCAATGCAGAAGCTCGTCGAGCGCGGGGACCACGGCCCGCTGCGTGCGATGCTGGAGCAACGAATCCGCTACTGGCTGCGATCGGACATTGCGCCACCATTTTGGCGTTTCTTTGAGCACACCGTTGAGCTCATGCGTGACGCGCAACGCTCCAAGCGGCGCCGCCATGAGCTGACCTTCTTCTGTGCCGAACAGCTCATGATTGCCATGCAGTTCGCAGAGGATGCGTTCGCACAATGCGTCGAAATCGCAAGCGTAATCGACAGTACACCACATTATGTCTCTGCAGAGGAAGCTCTGCGCGGTGTGCGAGGAATCCGAGCTCGCGTGTCGATGCTAGATCAGCTTAAAGCGTCCTTTCGAAGCATCTTGTTCGAAGATGGCGAGCGAACTACGGTGCGTTTACTCACGAAACGGCTGTTCTAGCACAGATCATATGAAAATGGGGCTCATGGTGCCTTCTCTTCCATGACGATAGATTTTCCAGGATGTGTTGGTGATCTTTTTTTCGATGAGCTTCCACAAGTTCTGCGGTCGCGAGAAGTTCCAGGCGTTTGACTCGAGACCAATTCAAGCATTGCTCCTCCAACTTGACTGGATGCATATTGCTGAACCCGCACTATTGCGCGTATTGCACAGCCAGATTAGAAAGACGATGGAGGCAAAATGCCGCGACGACTACAATGAGAGGTATCTTGAGCATTTGGAGGAGTGGGCCGTAAGCGAACTGCTGCCATGGCTCCGAGATCTGCTTCAAACGTCGGAGAATGATCCAACGTCACTTCGATGGAGAGACATTCTCTCTCGTCACGTCATCGAAGAGTACGGAAACTGGCGAATATCCCAACTATTCGAGATAATCAAGGAATATCCCGAAAGTACCCCGGCACTGGAAGACATCCGTGCTTGTCTTGACCACACCAACCAACATGCGCAGCTAGTAGAGAGCTTTCGTGAAGCAATCATGTCGCGTTTGCTGCACCCAGGCGCAAACACGTCTGCCATCTTGGATATCTACGTCTCGACCATCAAGGTTTGTCAATAGTGGTTCCATTTTGAATGAGTGTTTAATATGTGTTTCGTCGTTAGGCGTTCCGCATACTGGATAATCGTGGCGTATTACTTGAAGCCTTGAGCGAACCAGTGAAGGAGGTATACAATTTTTTGCTTTCTTTTCAACTGGCCTGCTAGTACTTACTACCGCTTTTGCGCCAACAGTATCTTAAGCAGCGCAAAGATACTGTGCGTTGCATCGTTATGAGCCTAACTGATGAAGACAATGGAGAGCTGTTCGAAGAATTGCGCAAGAATGGGATGCGAGTGATCCAGCAGGACGATGACAGCGACGACGATGAAGATATTTCACCGGATCTGTGGGAACCGGATCCGATCGAAGCCGATCCAACAAAGACATCTCGAAGTCGGAATAGCGATGACATTCTACGGATTTTGGTATGCTCGGCTAGTTAGTCTGTCAAGGGGTTCGCTAATGATTTATCAATGAAACAGGTCAACATCTATGGTAGCCGTGAACTTTTTGTGAACGAGTACCGTTTAATGCTCGCTGACAAGCTACTACAAAATCAAGAATACAACACGGACCAAGATGTCCAGACACTGGAGCTACTAAAGCTCAGATTCGGCGAGGATAGTCTCCATCAGTGTGAAATCATGGTCCGCGACATCGAAGATTCCAAAAGGGTGAACCAAAACATCTATGCCTCGGAGACCGCACGGGCAAATGCCAAAGGCGAACTTGAATTCATCGTAGACGCTACGATTGTGTCGAGTCAGTTCTGGCCCCCACTTCAGAGTGAGGACTTCCTACTCCACCCTAGTGTCGCCTCACAGGTGGATCGCTACAAAGCAGCTTATGAGGCGCTTAAAACGCGCAAACTGGTCCTCAATACTTCGTTGGGCTCAGTGCAGGTAGGTTATGCTGGGATTTTTGACTAGCCATGGTTATCTGATCTGTTGTCTATTTAGATATCTATCGAACTTGATGGCGTCTCCCGGGATTTCAACGTGTCACCACTCCAAGCGACAATCATCCAGCACTTTGGAGATAAAGGTACGTCTATCGTGGCCTCGTGAAGCGTTTCGCGTTCAACTGTTCCTAACGCACGCTAGACGTTTGGAATGTGGAGGAGCTCGGGGCTCAGCTTGAGATAAGCGGTGAAGATTTGCTCAAGCATGCAACGTTTTGGCTTAATCACGGCTTATTGCGGCTGTCCTCGGATCGGAAAGAGCTCACTGGCGCCACGACATTCGATGAAGCACGTGTTGAGGCAGACGGGGTAGAGGAGCAAGACACTGCGGTTTCCTCACAGGCCCAGCAAGAGGAAGACGCTCGAACACTGGAATCATACATCACGAGCGTTCTGGTGAACTTTGGTCCAGTCTCTTCTCAACATATCCACAACAAACTGTCCACGTTCTCGCGCTCTGGGGCGTTTACATGTAAGCCAGCTGAGAAGACTACACAAATAGAAACGGATGTACTGACAATAACGTGCAATGTTGCAGACGACAAGACCATCTCTGACCTCTCGGCGATTTTGTCCAAGCTCGTCGAGAAAGGCAAGCTGGAACACATTGCGGGGCAGTACCACTTGGCCAAGTGAGCCTTCTCTAATCCCAATCAGAATCCATCCGGGCAGTCTCGATCGCAATGGCCTTCGGCCGCGCAGGTGATGCAAATGGGTACAACCGAATCTTTGTTCTTCTGAAGTGAGAGCAGTTTGAGTTTATACGCACGCACTAGCCGCGACTCATAGGTCATGCCACTGTGTGGTCCAAACTTCTTGCTCGTCTCAAAATCAACTGGGATCGCGTAGTGTTTCTGTACCAAACACGCTGAACTCGTCCCTGACCTCTTCGTTCTCAGAATTGCCCCACGCACCTGAATGAAGTCGACCACGCGCTGCGTCGTTTCGTCCACTTTATGCGGCACGCCCTTGCGCGTGTACTTGACGGTGCTGTAGATGAACGTGGGCACGTGCACGCCATTCTCGTAGATCTCGCCGTCCTCGTCGACAACCTCCTCCGCCTTGGCCTTCTTGCCGACGGGCGCCAAACTCTTTTCGACCACGAGAGGCTTCGCGACGCCGGCTGCGGCCTTCGGGTCCGCGTCCAGCGCCTTGCGCTTCTTGGTCACGCGCATGTAGTTGGTGATCTTCTCCATCGTGGCTGCTCGAGTGGTTAGCTGTTCGAAAAGTGAATTCTTGCCGATTTGAACTCTCAAATTTTGAACAAAAAATAAATAGAAACGACAGGCCGGGTTCCGGTCCACTTGAACCCGCGAGCGACAAACCCGCTCGACTGTCGACCCGGATCGACTCATCCGAACGCGGCCCGTTTCTGTGCCGGGTACGATCATGCGAACTCCACGTGGCCTTGTTGGGTCACTCTCTGGGCCTTCATTTTATTCTGTCTTCTTTAGTACTCGATGCTTCAGTCCCTCTTTCAGAACCCCCCACGGACACACACACAGATCTCCCCAAGAGCTACGATGGCCGACGTCCTTCTCAACTTGGTCGAGCAGACGCCCGCTGCGGGCATCGCCGTAGGCGGCGCGCTCGTGGCTGCTGCCGTCGGCTACGGTGCCGTCAAGGCGCTGGGCGGCGGCGCCAAGTCCCCCACGGCGGCGGAGAAGAACGCCGAGCCCAAGAAGCCCAAGGCCAAGAAGAGCAAGGCCAAGAAGCCCAAGGCCCCGGCTGCCGACGCCGAGAGCGAAGTGGCGCCAGCTCCGAAGAAGGAAACCGCCAAGGCGGACGAGCCGGCCCTCGACCTGAGCGAGTTCGTTGTGGTGCGTCACTCTGGATATGGTTTTTTGCGTTGGATCTTTGCACTGACTGACAAGGATCATGTCGAATGCAGGACTACCCTGACTCGGAGGAGGAGGAGGCCGCTCGCAACGAGAAGAAGAAGCTCAAGCGAAAGCTCAAGAAGAAGAACGCCCACGCCAAGGCCAAGGCTGCTGCCGCCGCCGTTGCCAACGGCACCGACGTGAGCGAGGCTGATCGTCAGAAGGCCAAGGCTGCTGCCGCCGCCGCGGCTGCCAAAAAGGACGCTGAAGAGGGTTGGAACCTTGTCGAGCGCAAGAAGAACAAGGCAAAGACCAACTAAGCGCTGTCAAGTCGCTCAATTCATAGGATGAATAGGAACCCGCTGCCCTCTCCCTCTCGCTTAGCGTAAGCGACGCGGGAACCTTGCCATTACCACACACACCACGTCACAATAAACTATCACTTGGCAAATGGAAAGACGTCAAATCGATTCGATACATTCACGTTTGCGATCCAGTCTGCGAATAACGCAACCGAGTCTACAGCTTGGCAGTTGGCTTGATGGCATTGAACACGACGTTCAGCTTCATCGCGAGCGCCATGTTGCCCTTGAGCTTGAGCTTTCCCTTCATGAAGGCTTGCTGCGGGTTGAGCTTGCCCGTCGCAATTGCTACGAAGTCGTCGTCGCTCACCGTGAGCGTGACGTCGGCCTTCTTCTCTCCTTCCGTTAGCGATGGAGCTGCGCTCTTGAGGTCCAGGTTCCACTTGCCGTTCGGCGTGATAACAAACTGGATCACTCCATTCACCTTGCTCTTCAAAGTAGGACCATCCTTCTTCACAGCGTCCTCGAGCGCCTTGAAGATCGCCGCCGACTTGAGGCCACCAGCAGCGGGGGCGGCGGCCGGCTTAGCTGCAGCAGCCGCAGCAGGCGCGGCACCACCGAGGCCGTTCTTCTTAATGAAGTCGCGCGTAGCAGCCGTGACAACATTGAGCTTCATCGCGAGAGCCATGTTTCCCTTGATCTTGACGAGGCCCTTCATGAATGCCTGCTGCGGGTTGAGCTTGTTGTCAATGAGCAGCAAGAAGTTGGGCTCTGAGATCTGCAGAAGTCATGGTTTCTGTGAGTACTTCCAATTGCAATCACCCCAACGTGCCAGAAGGCGTACCGTGATGGTGAGATCGGCCTTCTCGGCGGCGTTCGACGGCGCGACCTTGCCGCCGCCGTTCTTGAGGTCGACGAGCCAAATGCCGGCGCCGGTCACATCGAACTTGATGACGCCCTTGATCTTGCTCACGAGCGTCGGGCCGAGCTCGCCCACGGCCTTGGTCATCACATCGAAGACTTGCGCGGCGGTCTGTGCCATTGTACTGGGCGGAGGGCTGAACGGAGGTTGCGGGCTTCTACGCAAGAGTGCGAATGAGCTCTTCGTGGAACTCACGTCAAGATGAAGAGGAGCCGCGTGCGAACTTAGCGGTCGTCAATGGAAGTCCACGGATGGGGAAAACCGCTCAACTTCAATCGCGCACTTAGTGGCCGCCCACTCTTCCCAGCACCGGTAGAAGGCAGGTCACGAGGCCGTTTGGACCCGGAGCCCCAAGGCCGCGAGGGAGTAAACACCCGCGCCAGCCACTCGCCGCTGCCTTCTCCATGCCGACCGACCACGCGGAGGCCTCCTCCAGAGCGCCTGCAGGCCGATCCGTCGCGATGACATCACGCGGCATTCCCGTTCTCCCGTCGAGTCCACGTCGGAAGATGGAAGAGCGCGCCGGAGTAATCTCCGGAGCAATCGGGATTACAAACCGAACTTAGCGATACATCCCTCCCTTCAGTGACATGACCTCTGAAAGTTGATGTGCGATGGCCGTCGAGCTCCCAAAATGGCGGGAAGGATCACAGGGCGCGAGGCGCAGCTCGCGGAGCTCGCAGCGGTCGCGGGTCTTCACGAGCACCATGAGGGGCAGTCTCCAGAACCAGCGCCTCCTCTTGTCGTGGTCTACGGAGGGGTTTCCACGGGAAAATCGCTGTGTGTGCACCATCTGCTGAGCTCCTCGGCGGCGCATTTCGCAGTGGTGGACTGTACTGGTGTGATGGCCCCGCGCGAGTTCTACCGCGAAATTCTGGGTCAACTGCAGCGCAACAGTCGGAGGCGACGCCGAGTTGTTCTCGACGAGGACGACAATGACGAGGGACAGCTGCAGATTGAGAAAGACATGGACGACGTGGTGACAATCACGGACGCGCCGCAAAATGCTACAGGAGCACGTGTCTTGAACGCAAAGAGGAGGCAACGATCCGACAGAGACGACACATTTGAGAAACAGAATGCTGACAGCGATGAGGACGATCGAAGATCTCCCGAGCCCCCCAGCAGCAAGTCACGCAGGCAACAGAAGGAAGATCTCCTTGTTGACGGTGGTGATGGTGCTGAAGATGCCGCAACGGTTGAGGCTGTTCATGGATCGCTAAACTTTTTAAGCTTTTTGAAAGCGTTGCGCCGCTTTATGAGCGATGAACTTCCATCGGATAGCAGACTTGACGTACCGACAGTGTACGTCGCTCTAGACCATTTGGAGACACTGCTCGATCGTGGTTTTGAGAGACTGCTAACGTGTTTGCTCACTGTGAACGACCAACTTGATTATCTGCATGTGAGTTCCCTAAAGTATCTTTGAAGCGACGGTTTCATCTCACCACCTCATTGTTCCTTTCTTAGGTATTTGATGCCGGTGGCGCGCCGTGGCGATTGTGCGTTATCCTCACAGCACGTGCCGTGTCGCTCAATCTTGACTTATTTCTCCACGGCGTTCACCCAGCATTTGTTCACTTTCCGGCCTACACGAAGGGTACGAGTTTGTTTGCATGAAAGTTGAAAGTAGATCCTATCTCACTCTACCACTACAGATGAAATCGCCTGCATCGTCGCTCAGAACGTTCTCTGTATAGCCGACTCTGAGTCTCCTTCGTTCTTGACGCTGAATGAAAGTCGTGAGCGCTCATCATGGCTGCGTAAATGGCTAGTCGGCATGTACGAACTGCTACCTCACTGCCACAACGACTGGCTGGAGTTTCAGCATATCGTCGTCCAGATGCTGCCAAGCTTCAACGCGTTCTTCGATGTTGTCTCCACCGACGAACACGCCACCTTGCCTCAAATGGCTTATGTCACAGTAAGTTCAAGCGAGACAAACGGCAAGGCCAGAAGCTGGAAGCAACTCCAGTTCAGATCTCGTGAGTGCGTGGCAATGCTCGAGAAATCACGACGGAGGCATCTATTTGGTTACGACTGTGTTGCCTCCAACCCAGTAGGTGTTGATGTATCCGCATCGTCAACTGCCGTTTCCGTTGCCCCTGTGACGTCGGGCGATCCGGTGGCCTTCATCGCTTCATCCAAGCTCAGTCGCAACTGCTTACTGCTGTTAGTGGCGTGCTATTTGGCATCCTTCACTCCTCACGAAGCGGACGCCCACTTCGTGTCGAGCAGTGGTGGTACAAAAAGGAAGCGGCGCATGATGCGTACATCAGACACAAATGGGTCTAATGGCACCCCTGAAACTGCTGGAAATGGGAAGAGGAAAACGTCGACGACCACAGCGCGAAAAGCAATGAACCAGCAACTTATCGGGCCAAAGATCTTCGAGCTGCCTCGCCTGATGGCCATTTACGCGAGCCTTCTCGTCGAAAGTGACGCGGCTGTAGCATCACCTGACGAGGGCGAACCAGTCGTGTGGAACGTAGGTAGCATCAGTCAAGAAGAACGATCGACACGAACACGGGCCGATATATTCACACATGTGAGTGGTGCACTCTAAATATTGGAAACCTGTGTAACCATCGAACTGACTGGATGCTGCCATGAAGCTCTCGCTACTTATCCGGCTCAGACTACTACAGCGCGCGTCACCACCAAGTGACCTCGACCAACCTCTCTTCCGCTGCATAGCAGACACGCGACTTGTCGAGGAGATTGCTCGTCGCCTCCAGTTTCCACTTCACTCGTATCTCACAACAAGGGCGTAGTACGAAACGCAAAAACTAGAAGAGCCTCAACGTGGATACTTCGGTTGCTGGAGAGCTGCGGATCGCTTCGTCTAACTCGCGGCTCGCGTCAATAAGGAACGGGTGCTGCAGAGCCTCGAGTGGAGTGATACGCCGTTGTGTATCTTTCTCCATCATAAGTGAAATCTACGGAAAGAAAGACAAGCCGAGTGAGACGAGAACCACATGTTACACACGAGCCAAGACATACCAGGTCCTTGGCCTCGTCAGAGATGCTTGACCATTCAGGTTCCTCAAACTCAAATTCCACGGCCTTGTTCATTTGGATGAGCTCCTCATCGTTGACGCCGAAGAACGGTTCGTAACCACAGAGCATAGTGTACGTCACGACACCCACTGAGAACATGTCGACCCCCGCCGGGTATGACTCGCCCTTGCCTGCTGTAAGGATCTCTGGAGCGACAAAACCTGGTGTGCCGCATCGCCCCTTAAGCGTCCCGTCAGCCTGTACGAATGCTGCCATACCGAAGTCTGCAAGCTTGATCACCGAGAGCGATCGTCCTTTGGGAGAGGCCGACACGTCGAGTGCAAGATTCGAAAGTTTCACATCCCGATGTGCCACACCATTCTCCTGACAAAAATGGATGGCATGTACCAGGCTCGCCACCAGAAACGACGCTGTCGACTCGTTTACCGCACTCTTCGTCACAATTTCTTCATGTAAGTCGCCTTCCCGCATCAATTCTAGCTCCAACACTAACAGCGATCGCGTTTCGAACAGTGACAGCAACCGGATAACGGGACAATACGACGAACCGGCACGTACTGTCAGCACAGTCTGCGTCAGGATCTCTCGAATTACCGTATCGTCTCGCTCAGTTTCGTGCGCCACAAGATCCCAAAACACTTGCTTATCAATGATCTTGAGTGCGCAACAGTCGTTCTGATTCTCGTGCTTCTGACCAGCACGCCGCCGTCGCGCTCGACGCACGGTCGCGAATCGCCCTTTGCCAAGCTCGTAGCCAGCATCGGAGGAAGATAAGTGGGAATCAGGTCGCATATCAAACAGGTCTTCAGCCTGTAACTTCGTCGCGATAGTGAGTGCATCTCTCCACAGCGAGGCATCCTCGTCACTCTCGCACTGAATCCAGCATTCGTCGCGAGGTGACTCTGGCGAAGAGTACCTGAAGTACCGGAGAGCGAACTCGATAAGCGTATTCTGGTGTGCGTGCACAGAACCTTCAGCTAGGTTGGCGTAGCCGATCGGGCGACTGTTTTCCTTGTCATCCAAGTACTCCCAGAAATTATTTCTGTATAGACAGACAAAGCGTTTGCACCACTTGCTTCCAGGTTTTTTTACATGGACCCAACCCGCCATGGACGGCGCACCGTCGATGTCAAGCGGACTCGTTTGTCCCTCTTTCTCGACCCGCCGCAACGTGCCATACACATCCAGCGGTAGTTCCGTAGCAAGGCTTGACACCATCCACGTCGCGGAGTCCCAGTGACGCGCTTCGTCCCCGACCTCATGCAGGCCTCCAAGAATTGGTAGTGAGTCCTCCATGTCTGCTGTCTGGTCTTCGGAAATCGAATTCATGCCGAAAGAAGACCAGGCCCCGCCTGCGCTACTGGACTTGGCGGGAGCGAAGTGATTTTTGAAATTGCCAGCGCCGCGCACACTAACCTCATCACCAAGAAACGCATGGGTGCTGTTTGATAAGTTGTCGTTGTGGATGGTCGTGAAGCACTTGCGCAGAACAGTGTCGACACCGCCGGCATGAGCGCCGTGGCTGGTGCCGTTCCCACCGAGCGAGTTCTCCAACAGCGGGCAGTCGATCGTGATGTGGTTGCCGTTGCAGTTGGCGCAGATCGAGTTCTTCTTGCGGCTCTTCGACTTGGCAAGAGTGCTAGGGAAAAGCGAGGATGATAATCCGTCGAGGCTCTCGAGGTTGTCCGGCATTGGCTCCAAAACAGGAGAGGCAGCAACTACGGACGAGGCCGCTGACGATGGCGTTACGGTTGCTGTTGGCGAGGCAGATGATTCCCCGCGCATCGAGGCCACATCCACCGAGAGCTGCTTGTGCATGGCGGTCTCCTCGAGTACACCGAGGTCGGCTGACTTAACTCTGGCTGGCCCAGTTGCAGCAATATCGATGCTACTGCCCAGACTGCTTCGACTGTCTGTGCTCCAGTGGTCAGCTGGGTCTTCCTCACGTCGCATGTCCGTCGTTGCGTCGAGTTCATCGTCGCTATCTCCATGAAATGCTGCGCCGAAATCCAACAGGGCGGCGTCGGCAGCACCCAACGAGCGACGGCTGTCGATGTTGTGGACGCTGATGTCGTTCTCGCTGTGGAGACTGTTGGCCATGAGCCGCTGAAGAAGAATGTCCATCTGGATCTCCCACGACTTGGCCTTGCCGCGGGTCGATCGGTCCTTGTGGTGGCGCGAGGCGTCGGGCGAGACCGTGGGCGGCGAGCGCGGCGAGAGCACGGGCGAGTCGCGGGCGCCGTCATCGCGCGCGGCGGCACTGTGGCTCTGCGTCTGGATCTTGGCGGCCGTGTGGGTGGCGAGGTGGCCTTTCTTGTGCACGAGCTTGAAGCAGCTCACGCAGTAGGCGTCGTGGCAGCAGCCGTGGCAGCTCAGACTCGCGGTGTGGAGCTCGCAGTAGACGCAGGGCACGCGCTCGCGGTCGTCGTCCTCGGCGTCGTCGTCGTCTTCGTCCTCGGTCTCGTTCTCGTCCGAGCGGCTCTCTCGGCGCTTGGGCTCGGGCTCGCGGTGGCGCTGCATGAACCAGAGGCGCCAGCTGGCGTTCTCGAGGCGCTGGGCCTCGCTCACGAAGCGCTTCATGGTCGAGAACGACTGCCACGACTGCTTGGCCATGGCCTCGAAGTCGCTCGCCTCCTCTTCCGCGAGCATGGTTGTGGCTCGTGGCGGCGGGAACGCGAAGTGCGAAGTGCGCGGTCGTCGACTGGCGCGGGAAGATCAAGACGCGGGCTCCAGCGACGCGTCGACGGCCGTCGCGTGCGGGCAGCGGGGGAGCGGCGGCGCGCGAGCGACGGAGACGGCGACGGCGAGCGAGCGAGCGAGAGAGCGCGACGGAGAGAGAGAGCGAGCGAGCGATGGCGGCGGCGACTTGCTCCTCAAGAACGGAAAACGCAATCACTCCGGAGCCCCAAAGTGTTCTGGTTCCAGGCGCCGCTTTGTGCCAGGGGCCAAGCGCCTGACGTCACGCAGGGCGCGTCACCGACACCTGATTGGCCCGGGCGCGGGAACCCCTAGCCCGTACCCCGACGGAGTGACACATAAAGGGCACTAACGAGGAGGAGCTGCTCGCCGGAGGATCCACTCGCGACCATGGGCAAGCTCAAGAAGACCCAGGGCGTCAAGGCCCACGGCGCGCGCCCCAAGGCCGCCGCCACCAAGCCCGATGTCGTGCCGCCGCTGCTCCAGTTCGAGCCGCAGCGCCGCTCGCTCCGTACCAAGCCCCTGCTCGACGACCTCATCTACGCCATCCCGTCCTTCCTCTCGCGCGCCGAGTGCAAGCGCGTGATGGACTTTGCCGACGGCCAGGGCTTCACACGCGTCACCCAACGAGCCACGAGAGACTTTGCCTTCCGCGACAACGACCGCATCTTGTTGCGGCTCCCAGCGTTTGCTGACCTCTTGTGGCAGCGCATGAGCAGGCTCGTGCCCGCCGAGTACGAAGGCATGTTCGCGGTGGGCTTGAACCCCTCGATCCGCTTCTACCGGTACAACAAAGGCCAGCGTTTTGGCTGCCACGTGGACCAAAGCGACGTGGACTCCGAGACGGGCTACCACAGTCGCTTCACAGTGCTCGTGTACCTGAACGACGCAAACGACTCGGAGCTACGTGGCGGGAACACGATTTTCTACGCGAACGAGGCGGACGCGAAAGAACAGGAAATCGTATTGGATGTTGAGCCTGAAACCGGCGCAGCCTTAATTCATGGCCACGGTGATCGCTGCCTGCTGCACGAAGGCGCTCTCGTCACTCAAGGCGCAAAATATCTACTGCGGACTGACGTCATGTATTCGACAGTCGCGCCACGATGAGGTTTACAAATAGGGAGCTTCCCGTACTGTGGTCAATACAATAGTGAGCGTTGTGCTTATTTGTACGAAGGAGCAAGGCGCCTGGTTGGTGGTTGGCCATTTCGAGATGTTCTACGATGAACTCGCTAGTTCTCGAAGACGCCGAGCAACAGCATGCACGAACGAATTTCCCTAGATAGGATATCAGCTCAGTGGGTCCGCTTAACTGAACACAAAAGAATACACTTACCTCAATGGCTCCAAGCGTTTCGAGTACCTTGCGTAGCAAGGGCTGGATCGATGTTTTACTGGATTCGCTTGGATGGCTCAGATAGTGAGAGAAGTGAGTGTACAGCACGATGGTCATGTTCTCAACCACAAAGGTCAAGCTGTCGGTGTGATACTCGAGCAGATTCTGCGCGTATGCGAGGTCGGCGCTGTCGACTGAACGCCCAAGCCGACGTTGCGGTCCAAGTTCTCTGAGCTCCGTGTCCACAGCTCTGCTGGCTTCCAGAGCTTCGATTGCGATTTTCAAGCGAAGAGCAAATTCACTGATTGAAGGTGCATGTGCCCATAAAGGATCGATCGATCCAATGAACGAGCGGCGGTCGACTGAGTCCTTCGCAAACTTGGAGGTGGAGAAGGCGGTACCACCAACGCGCTTGCTCGACGTGGCGAGAAGCACGCTCTTTCCAGGAAGCAATCGTGTTGCTACATCTACTGATTTCAGCATTCGAGTGCTACAATACGCGACAGCGTTGCAAACGATCATCCGTGAAGTGTACAACTTCTCTTCGCCAAACGCTGATAGCCGAAGCAAACCCAGAACAGAGCGTGTGTTTTCCGATCGGTCCAGCAACTCTTCTTCGAGTTCGCTCGTTTGTAGCCTCAATACACCATCATCTCTGTATTCATTCGGGAGACGTGGTTGAGTCTTTGCCCACCAAACGCTATCATTGTCATTCATCTGATCATCATCTTCACAGACTGGAATGACTTCGGAAGCGTACAGCAGGAACACACGGAGAATGCCTTGGGCAATCTTGTCCCACTTGACACCGCTGAGCTCCTTCTCGCACAAGTCAGGGAACTGAGCGACGTAGCGGAAGATGAAAGTGCTGTATGATGTCTCTCGAAGCAACGTCATTGAGGGTTTGTCATGCTGGTCGAGTTTCAAACACCCAGTGAAAAGCTTCTTCTGCCGTCCAATCAACTGGAGAGTCTGCTGGGCAAGCGCTCGATTTTGTGGCAGTGAAGCGCAAAGAGTACTAACTAGGCGCAGGATTGGAATCCACTTGCGCGAGTATATCGTTTCGGCTCGGCGGAACGCGTCGCTGTTCATGCTGGTGGCGCTATCACCCTGGAAAATAAGCTTTGGTCGATGGGATGGAAGGTTGCGCACGTCAGTCAAGTTGCGCACGAGGCCGCCTTCGAGGAGAGCAACTGCGCCTTCGGGTTTGGATGCGACTCGAGAAAAAAGAGATACAAAGCATTCGTAGATGGTGCCGATAGTCGTGGCATCAATCCCTGGTGGAGTCTGCTTGCTTGCGATGCCGTTGCTTCTTGGATCCTGATCAAATGATGCGTCCATTTCGCACAACTGGCGGAACAAGCCAATGAAATGCAATAAATATCCTCGCTCACGCAACGCCTTGGTAACCACCGCACCCGACGAGGCCAGCATCGCTTCGAGACCGGCCACGGCTAGTCCCATACTCAGAACATCACCACTCTCACTGGCATCTCGACAGATGAGGTCCACAATCGGTCCCGTCAGCAAGCTACCGCGATTTGGATTTGAGAGACTACCACCACTTTGCAGAAGCTTGTGCATGTCACCTTCACTCGATGACGACGAAATCGCGCTCAACAAATTCACCAGGCATGAATACAGAAGCGTCCTCGCGTTTTGAGCCGCAACAGGATTTCCGGTTGCCGTAGTGGTGTTACCAACAGCCTTTACAAGCAACTCAACGTACGCACTGTACTGTCTATTGCGGCTTTCGTGTGGTGAAGCAGATGTTGATACACGGCGAACCTCCGAGAAAAGGAGTAAGAGGAGCTTGGACACAATCTCAAAAAGTTGGGCCGATCCGTGCGGCCGATCGTTCAGCTTCACAAGGATCGTGGAAATGATGCCGCTAATGAGCTCTGCTCGCACTTCGGCTGAAGCGATCGCGTCTAGCCCCATCCAAAGTGCTGCTTGGTCGTTGCTCGTATCTTCGTGGATGCTCAAATAGTCGAGAACAATAACTTCAACAAGTTCGCGCAGAGAGTTGAGCGCGTGGCTTTCAGCTGCCACGCGCTCTGAGTACACGTTCCACTTGATCGCCCACTGAAGCAAAACGTCTGTCGGTGAAGAAGATGCAGGAGTCGAACCTGCACCACTGAAGCTTGATCGCATGCGCTTGTGAGTGAAAGCACTGAATGATCCGCCTCCGAGAGATTCGAAGTCAGCAGCTTGAAGTGCTTCGCAGAAACGCTCAACATCAATCTTCAGCCATTTGAAATAACCTTCATCCATGGTTTGTGTGACCTGTTCCGCGAGGGTAACAGCCTGTTGATTTGCCGGTACCTCAGGCGGATACAGATCGTAAGTCGTTTCGTTGAGCAACCGTAGTAACAGCATTCGGCTTTGCCGCGACGGGTCGGCATCATCCGCTGCGAGTAACAACAGGGACATGAGCCGATTGACTCTCTTGATGTGAGTTGGATCCTTTTGGATGGTGATGTGGACATAGACCGAGAGCGCCTTGAAAAACCATCCACGCATGTGGAGTTCTCCCACAATATCTGCGACATTCCGGCGATACTTCAGTTGGAAAACGGTGTCGAACAGTCTAAGCTGGGTCTCAAAGAAGTGGCACTGGGGACTTTCAAGTACCGAGATCACAGATGACGATGAGAATTCTTGCACAAGTAACTGATGAATGATCTTGTAACACCTCTGAGCAAGACTTGGCAGCTCCAGGCCGAAATCGGATGTCGAAAGAAGGGTCAGGATGACGTCCAGGCCTGAGCTGAGATAACCGCTCCCTCCTCCGAGTAGTGAGGATTTGCCATTCAAAACACCGAGCAAAAGGTGAGCTAGGTTCGGAGCCGGCTTTTCGAGGTTGTCGAGTAGCAAATCAAGAATGACTGAACGGATCGAAGAGCCTGAGGCACGCGGAATAGTGACACCTCCAGCCAAGTTTGAATCGGGGTCACGTCCTCTGCGCTTTTTCGGAGTTTGGAACTTTACACTGCCGGACCCGTTGTCATCATCATGGTCCGCAAAGGCGTGAACGCCGCCAGAAAAATCTCCTTCATCAATGTCATCGTCATCGTAAACATTCAATAGGCGGTTCATGTAACCGACCATCACATCACCGCTCGCTCCGCTGTCAACAAGCAGGTCAACCAAGGCGTGACCGGGTACACGATTGCTCACAGCTCGAAGAATTGCAACAGACAGCTCGGCAATGTACGCAGACTTCGTGAACTTCACATACTGAATAATGTTCACGAAGTCTCGACGATAGCGAAAGAGAATGGTATGCAGCATCTCAACCTGCGCGCGAACTGCTAGCTGACGGTGAATGTCGGAATGAACGAAATGAGCATCCTTCTCCAAAACCAAAACGATGATTTCAAGCGCACGCTGGACGGAACGTTGGCGAAGAGATACACAGTGGTCCCTCAATTGGTCCTTGCTAATGAATGGCTTGCGACGCTTGGATGAAACAGCTTCTCCAGACAAAGTGAGAGCACCGTAAGTCGCTTCTGCTTGCTTCTTTGAGTAGTCTAAGCAGAAGAAGAAAGCATGCTCCATGTGAACGTTTGAGGCAGTGTTCTCGAGACTGTCAACGCCACCCTCCGACGACAAGATCGAAAGTAACTTTTCTAGTAGAGGCCCGCCTGCCAGTAACCGCTGCAAAAGCTGATAGGCAAAGCTCCCTTCTGCTAACGTTGTTCCACGTTGACGCAACACTCGCCGGAATATACCGAGCACGCCATTCACAAGGGCCCACTTTTCATCTTCGTGCTCGTACTTCCGTATGTCAAACTTGAGAAACACTTTTTCAAGCAAGAAGTCAAAATAGTACTGAATCGCAGCAACTCGTCCATCACCTTCAAATGCATTCCAAGCGTGGGGGTTGTCAAAGAGCTCACTGAGGAGGGCGAGAAAGCCACGGGTGGCTGGATAACGACGGCTTAAGGACTCGTAGTGTTCGAGCTCATAGCTGATATCTTGATTACCATACACTGCAACGTCCGCGGTCGTTCGCAGAATTTGTAGCGAGTCCATCTGCCGCCAAACGAATGGAGCGATCTCCGGCACTTGCGCAAACAGCGACAATGTCTTCATGAGTTC
Source organism: Pythium myriotylum (assembly GCA_023091665.1). Lineage (NCBI taxonomy): Eukaryota > Oomycota > Peronosporomycetes > Pythiales > Pythiaceae > Pythium > Pythium myriotylum. The sequence goes on from JALJCQ010000009.1 coordinate 1,768,569, forward strand.
ACCTTTGAGGGAGCTCGGCACGCGGCATTGTAGGAACGTGACAAACGACTGGATAGGAGACCAGTCGTGATTGTGAAAAAAAATGAGCGCAAGCTGCTGATCTTGGATAACGCCTTGGATAACGGTCTGAATGGCCTCCAATGCTTCAAGTTCCTTGGGTCGAATGAACTTTGGCCCTGGATTGTTGTTGGCAGAACTATTGCGTGAAATATCACTTGGGGCGATCCCACCTGAAAGCAATGTGTAGTTCGCGTTCGGACGTTCCGCCTCTGTGAGCAGTCTCTGGTACTTTGCCATGACAGCAAAAAAGTGGTCCCAGCTCAAAATTGCTGGGTTCTGCTTCATGTGATGAAAAGCAAGCTGTGCACACTCCGATCCTTCAGCAGCCGCAGCGACAAGTTTGAGGTACGGAGAAAGTGACACTGGATTTTTTAGAGCAGCATCACGGCAAGCAAGAAGGAACTCATGGCTGTTTCCCTCGCTCGAAACATCGGTGTCTGCGCCGCTATCAACTGTTTCCTCGGTTGGCCAAAACGAGCGTGCGAAAGATGGATCCAAGTTGCAGAGTGCAATAGCAAATTCGACAATATTCTCGAGGCAATCACCGTCCCAAGACACCACCTCTCCCTCTCCATCAGATTGCATCTGTGCGAGCGCTGCTTGATCAGCCAACGTTGGCACATCCACCATGAGTTTCGAAGCGTAGTTCACAAATAAAGCTTGCAGTTGATCTTCGAAAATATTGTAGAGAAGTGGATCATGCTTGGCATCGGGCAAATACTTCAGCACGATGTCGGCGAGACACGTGAAAACCTGTCGCTCTAAAGCAGCCTTGACGACACGAGGCGTCTGCTCGACCTCAGCAAACACGTTGCCACTTGCTGCACTTAAGCTTAGTACGTTGCTAGAAGTAGACGATGCTGCGTTGGCCCCCGATGGGTCGATCTGGGCGCCCAAAAATGCAGCCCACGCGAGCATTGTCACACTCTGGAATGACTGATACTCCCACTCCTCCTCCATTATGACGCGGTGCAAGTTCCGAACAGTCTGTGCGTTTGCTGCACCACTTAGCGCACTCCCTCGCGTGACAGCACCGGAGTTTCGATCGACTTTGGAGTCGTCGTTTTTCTTCTCCAACAAAACGACGAGCAGCGCAACCTGAATCGTTGTCATGGCACGTAGCATGCAAGACACTTGCTTCACAACGCCTTGTGGAGACGTTCCGGCTAGCGATCCACTCTCGAAAAGCTGCGCGAATGACGTAAGGTTCACGATGTGCGGGGAAACCTTGGCGACTACAGAGTTAAGTCGACCGCAAAGTGTCTTCAGCGCCTCGACGAGCTTTTGGGTTTCGGTCGGTAGAACACGAACGCTCGAGACAACGAAGAGCACCGTGTCGGCGAGCAGGTCGTGCCAGTAGCTCGCGGGTTGTTGCATCGGAGTGAGCTCTAGGAGCTTCGGGAGCTGATCCTCAAACGCTGATAGCAACTTGGAGAGTAAACCTTCCACCAAGAGTTTGTTGGTGTACGATAGCACGAACTGCCGGCGCTTCTTGTCGAGGCGGTCGTCGAAGCGGAGGCGCATCAGTTCCTTGAGGAGGTTGAGTTTGGATTCGACTTCCGAGATGAGGAAATGGCGCGCAGCCGCCGGGATGGACGTGGCGACGGTTGACACGGGCAGCTGGTCGACGCGCTCGACCCACTCGCGGCGGGCGGCGTCGCTTGCGAGGAACCAGAGCTCCACGCAGCGCGCCTCGCTCACGTGGAACTCGTCGCTGAGCTTGAGGATCTCTTGCTGGATGAGCGGGGATACGTCGATGCTCTTGCCGGCGATCTGCACTTTGCTCTCGCTCTGCAGGGCCTGTCGCTCGCTCGACTGCGGCGGCGGCAGCGCCACGGGCGCCAGCAGCTGCGCCTCGTGGCCGAGCAGGCGCGTCATGAAGGCTAGCGCGTCGTCGTCGCCCATGGTCTGGCTCGCGAACGCGTGCAGCTCATGGTGGAGCTGCCGGAAGGCGAGCTCCGGCTCCTCGGGCAGCGCGAGCGTGGTCATGCGAAGGCCCCTTCCCCCTCGGAGATTGCCGCCTCTTTACGAGGGATTGGACGAGGGGATTGAACCGCGCAACCTCCACCGCCATGACATCGCACTTAAGGTGGTAAAAAGAGTACGAGGATACGTTGAGTGTTGGAGGGTTACACGGGTCCCCGCACGCACCCGGGTGGGTCGAGGTTTGGCACGAGCCCGTTTGTTGGAGCTGGAAATGAAAATGGGCGTAGCGGTGGAACTGGTCGATGGCGAGCGCTTCGTGTACGCGTGGAAGCGTTTCCGAGCGCGCTTCCCTGAAGAACAGCTAGGAGCCGAACATGCGGACATGCTCCGCCAGGTTGGTGCCCGACGAAGTTAGGATTTACCACAAGATGTGGAGGTTGTTGAGATAGTGTGGTGCAGTACGTTGACACAGCAAGGTTCTACCACGACAAAGCCCTTCGGGCTCAGGCACGCCAAGGTTCCGTCTTTCATCTGGTTTTTGCAGTCTTTGCTGAGCCGCGTTGCACAGGGCGCCGGTGGAGACGACGGGCTCGTGAGCGAACTCGTTGCGATCGCAAACGAAGCCACAAGGCTTGTCGAGATGAAGTGCTTCAGCACGGTTTCCCAGGAGTGTTGCATACCTAGATCAAGCGCTTTCCTGCGAAAAAAACTCAGACCACACGCAGCACCAGAGACTTCGTCTTTTTCCAAAGACTCGACTGAGAGTCCTCAGATCGGAGGCAACGTTGAGCAGCAGTCAGAGGACAGTGCTCAACGAATGGAACTCAATTACGATGAACTGAAAGCAATGATGGAGCCGAAAAAACTCTCTGCAGAGGATCAATCGACGAACGAGATCAGAAGAAGATTGGGGTGGGTAATGATGCTGGGCTTTCTGGTCGCTCGTGAGTCTGAGTTTCCTATAATCGTAGGCTCTTGGATCGTGAATCCTCGAGTCGACAGTCCATTTCTTCTGAAGCAATCGTCCGAGAAGAGCAAGAAAATATTCAGGCGGACATGGTGAATCTTGCAAAGACACTCAAAGCTCGAACCCAGACGATCAACGAGTCTTTGGTTGATGATGTCAAGATTCTCGATGCAGTCGGACAGAGTGCCGAGTCAAACGCCGAGCTATTAGAGCGTGAAAACGCGGTGCTCAAGCGGCAATTGGCTTCGAGCATTGGCTTTTGGACGTCGCTGTGGCTCGTGATGGCGGCAGTCATGGTGTTCATGGCCACGTACATCTACATGAAGCTATTCTCGAGACGTTTCTAACCCATGTCGAGGAGTTGAAGATGTTCGTATCTGATGCAAAGGCGGAGTTATCTGCTAGGTCGAATCTGTCGAGCAGGGTTTGGGGATCGCAACCTGTGTTATTTCCCTGTTGCCGTTCTGTCGTCAGGGCGCGTGCACCCACTGTTTTGTCCAATCATATCGCTGTATTTGATAGTCTCCCCGGTGGTCTTACTGTCGCAGGCGACTCAGACCTTGAGGAGCTGCGATAAGATGCTGGCGTACCCACGCCGTTTGCAACGCGGCATCCGTCGACAGCCGTCGTCCGTGCGTGGGCGTCCGATCGCGCTGACGTTGCAGTTGGGGCCAGCGCCCGTTTGCCAAGCTGGCGGCTGGCTTGATGCCGGGCCCGCATTCCTCAACTCAGCTGGGACGCGGCGCCGAGGCATTCACTTGCTGCCTGGCTTCCTCCGGAGTGTCGCTATCAATAGGCAGCACGCGTCATCTGGGCAGCGAGACTAGTCAGTTCTCAACTTGCAAGCTCCGCGACAGACCAAGCGTGCACACATCAAGATGCTCCGTGTCGGTAAGCAGGTCTTGTCCGAAGTCAACGGCGCCGCGCGTCGCTCAGGACTACGCCGACTCGGGCGTGGCGCCAATGGGCGACTGCTGACTGGCGCCTACCAGACCCAAACGCAGTCGAGGCGCATGGTGGGTGACGCCGAGATTCAAGAGATGCTCAATCGAATGCGTACGACCGTCGGCGTCGCGTTTGTCGGAGCTGCTGCAGCGCTCAGCGTCGGACTGGACGCGGAAATCGAAAACGTCGCCCACTCACGAGCAGCGACTGCGATGACTCTAGCGTCACCCGCTAAGACGGAACGCAAGCACCATTGGCATCTCTTCGAGCAAATTGGCGCAGGTTCGTACGGTACCGTACGCATCGGAATGTGCGAAGAGTCCGGCGAAGTTGCTGCCATCAAGATCGTCGACCCGGACCCGCGAAACTACAGCACTCTGGAGCGAGAGATCGCAGCGCTGAAGCTAGTAAAGGCACTCGGTGGCCACAAGAACATCGTCGATTTGAGAGAAGTGTACGTGGAGGCGCGAAAGGTGTACCTCGTCACGGAGCTTGTCCGAGGCGGCGAGCTCTTCGACCATATCGTGGCTTTCGGTGCATTCGACGAACCCAAGGCCTGTGCCGTCGCTAAAGATATCGGTGAGGCACTGAGCTTCATGCATCATCACGGACTCGTTCATAAGGATGTCAAACCCGAGAACATATTGCTCACTTCCCGACACTCGGACAAGACTCTGGATGAAAGTGTTGGGAACAGTCCTGTGGTCAAGCTGATTGACTTTGGAAGTGCTGGGCCTGCCACAACGATGACTCCAGTGGATGACATCGGTACTTCGGCTTATTTACCACCAGAACTGCTCCAGCCGGGAATGTGCACTCCAGCATGTGATATGTGGGCTCTCGGCTGTGTCCTATACATATCACTGTGTGGCGCACACCCGTTCGATCTTGATGGAAGCGCGAGCGACGAGGAAGTTGAAGCTCGAGTCAAGCAGTCGCAGGTCGATTTCAACTTCGACGCCTGGAAGCACGTGTCTGATGAGGCCAAGGACGTCATCACGAAGTTGCTACATAAGGACCCATCGCAGCGCCTAACCGCCGACCAGCTCCTCGTGCACCCGTGGATCGTAGCCCACTGCGCTGCGATGGACTCGGCCTCTGCGGTGGCTGCCAGCAAAGCGACTGCTCCGACCGTCGTGGCACGGACCCACGTCTGAGTGTCAAGTATTTATCATAGAAGTAACCACGAGCCGTCTATATACGAGCGTACACTATCACTGCATTCTAACTCGACGAGACATAGCCCATTTTCAAACACAGACTAGCTGAGTGCGATCGTTGTTATCTGTGCGGAGGAATACCAGGGCGCAAAGCAGACGGACGCACTGCATTAAGCCCAACTATAGTCCCCCGCGAGTTCTCTATTGCATTGTTTCATGACCAGCCCGCACACCACGAGATTCACAGGTTGGAGATACCAAATGCGATCGGCTTCGCGCTCTCGGCGCCACTTTGCTGACTGGCATTCGGAATCTCCTCTCCAGCCAACACACAACCGATTGTTGGAAACACTATCCACTACTGTAGATCAGTTTAATACAAACTTGGGTGATTGGGTGGTGAAGTCAGGAGTACCTTGGGTGCTTGTCCTATTTCCGAAATCGGGTGGCGTCCAGTCAATTGGCTTGGCCTGCGCAGCTCCTCATGCAGTGGAAAAGCATTCCGACAATTTCCCGTTAAAGGTTCATCATGGGTCGCGTTATTCGTGGACAGCGTAAGGGTGCCGGCGGCATCTTCAAGTCGCACACCAAGCACCGCAAGGGTGCGGCTCAGTTCCGTGCGCTCGACTACGTTGAGCGTCACGGCTACATCAAGGGTGTCGTCAAGGAGATCATCCACGATGCCGGCCGTGGTGCCCCGCTCGCGCGCGTCACCTACCGTGACCCTTACCGCTACAAGCTCAAGCACGAGCTGCTCGTCGCGGCTGAGGGCATGTACACCGGCCAGTTCATCTACAGCGGCAAGAAGGCCGCTCTGACTGTCGGCAACATCCTCCCGCTCTCGGCCCTCCCGGAAGGTACCATTGTCTGCAACGTCGAGGCCAAGGTCGGCGACCGTGGTGTCTTCGCCCGTGCCTCGGGTGACTACGCCGTCATCGTCTCGCACGACGAGGACAAGGGCAAGACCAAGCTCCGTCTTCCGTCGGGATCGAAGAAGACCGTCCCATCTGCGTAAGTTGCTGCGATCTCGAAGACTCGAGACTCCGAAGGTTCAAAGCACAACCAATCTCCATGGCCGGCAGTCTCTCTCCTGCAAACCCGAAATGTTCTCCCGCAGCTCCTAGGCTTAGGATGTGGATGAAATGATGGGCGAGATAGCACAGGAGAGAGCCCATGGACTGGTGGCATTGATGGCACGGGCGACCAGCAACATGCAGAGCGCAAGCGGCTCTGTCCAATGCTCACGCGATGGACGTGAACTGCATGCGCGTTGCTCGTGTCGCCCAAGCTGCACTGGTCTCTCAGCGAGGAAACTTGCTGGAAGGTGGTGTTTAGCTTCGTTGTGCCGAATGTTTTCCCGCCTTTCGTGCGGTGAGTAAGTATCTTGTCCCGCAATTGCGGTGTGTAAGTACTGCTATCTCGCTCGCAGACCGTGCTGGGTGCCTTGACTAAAGGGGGATCAATCTTCCTTCTTACTACCTTCTCTTCAGATTCGATACTGACAAGATTCTCTTTCCTCTAGGTGCCGTGCCATGATCGGTGTCATTGCCGGTGGTGGCCGTACGGACAAGCCGATGCTCAAGGCCGGTCGCGCTTGGCACAAGTACAAGGCTAAGCGTAACGAGTGGCCGCGTGTGCGTGGTGTTGCCATGAACCCTGTGGAGCACCCGCACGGTGGTGGTAACCACCAGCACATCGGTCACCCGTCGACCGTTCGCCGTGATGCCCCAGCCGGTAAGAAGGTCGGTCTCATTGCCGCCCGCCGTACTGGTCGTCTCCGCGGTATCAAGAAGGTCGAGAAGGACAACTAAATTGTCGGTTAGGTCCTTTAATCTTCCGGGTCATAGCAATACAAAGCCCACCCAAATTGTCGGGAATTGTCAATCACTGTCTATTACTCAAACGTTAATGGGGAACGGCCAGTCTAATACACACCTCACGTTGATGCCTTGTTCCAGCGGAACTTCGGGAGTCGAGCACTGCTCTTCGTCCGCGTACGGCTGCTGCTTGTCGTTGACGCAGCAGTGCTCGGGGGCTCTACTGCGTTCGTTGCATTGCTGTCGTTCTGCTCCGCCTTCTTTGCATTGCTGTCGTTTTGCTCCGCCTTCTTTGACTCCTTACTGTTCGCGCTACTGGTCACCCACTTTTTCGCACGACCAAGTTGTCGAGCTCCCGCTCGCAGGACGTCTTTTCTAGCTTGGGTGCGCGTTGGACGCTGGAGGATACTGGACACATTGCTAGACTGACGATCATCCATGAACGGGGACTTTCGAGAAACTTCTTTGCCTCCCTCATCCGAAGATACGGAGTCGTTGTCCGAGTCTGTATCGTTGCCCTCAGGTCGATCCCCATCATTTGGTTGAACAGGAAGCTCCCCACCGTTCTGGTCAATGTAGGCACAAAGCGTGGCGTACTCGCCGCGGGCCGTTTCGAGTTTTTGTTTCTGCTGGGTGATCTGGCGCTTCAAGTCAGTCTCTTGGACGTGGTTCGTCGCCCGAAGCACGTCTTGCTCACACTTCCACTCGGAAGTGAGCGTCTCCAGCTCAATGTTCGCCTCCAGTAGCTCCTCCAGTTGCTCCTTGAGTCGTTCATTTTCAAGCCGAGCTGCTTCAAGCTGGACGGGGTCGCCTTCCAACAGTCGACGAGCTTCTTCAGCAGCCTTACGCTTCATTATCTCGTCTTCGAGGACGAGCTGAGCGAACTTTTGCCGTGCCAAACCACCACGAGCAACGCGCTGCAACTGGATTGCTGCCTTTTCTGCTTGTTCTCGTGCCTCACGTTCTTCGCGTTCGCGCCGCTCACGTTCCTCGCGTTCAATGCGTTCTCTTTCTTCCCGCTCCCGTTCAAGCCGCTCTAACTCGCGTTTTTCAGCCTCGCGGCGCTCGCGTTCGAGACGAGCACGCTCGAGACGCTCAAACTCTTCTCGTTCCCTCCTCTCTCGTTCCTCTTGCTCTCTCCGTTCTCGCTCCTCTTGCTCTTGTTTCAGTCGTCTAGCCTCAGCTTCTGCTTCTTCGGCCAGTCGCCGCTGACGCTCCTGTTCCTCACGTTCACGTTGACGTTGAAGCTCAAGTTTTCTCAGGCGCTCCTTCTCTAACGCACGTAATCGAGACTGTTCTTGTTCATACTCGTCTTGGAGTTGCCACAGCACCTTTCGTGCAACGAAGCACCTCCATGCACATTGAATACGAACAGAGCAAACTTCGCACAGGCGTTGATGGTACAGGCAGCGTCCAACGTATCCTCGCCAAAGCCGTTGGATCTGTCTTGCACGGTGATCACACAACCGAGCGTGGAATTCGCAACGGCCCACGTAACCTCTCCAAACTCGCTGCAGCAGTCTAACGGAGTACTGCGCACGCTGGAATCGAGTGACCGCCACATATACATGCGCACGTCGCTGAATTAGTTGCAGGGCCGCATATGTTTCAAGGAACCAGCGACGTGTAACCATTCTCTTCCAATGGCTCTGGATTAAAGCCACGTAGGCGTATAGCTTCTCGGCTCTTGCAGCTTCGAGGCGTTCGAGGACACCCTGTTGAAGATAGATCTTGCTCTTGCCCATTTGATACTCCTCTGGGGTCGCTAACTTGAACTGTTTGGCAAGAACCACACAGAGTTTTCTTTCATCACCCACACGCTTCCGTTCTGCATCCGACAGAAAGATGTCGAATTCCTGAACGAACTCCTCGTGCTTCATACGGTTCGGGTAGCCTGCACGAGCAATGCAGATAGCTTCGATGACACCAGCGCACCGAAGCTGATTCACAACCATTTGTTCGTCGATTTTGGTCGTGCTCTTCTCGCTGTTGGGTTTAATGCAACGAATGTAGTGGACACTCGTCTTGTTGATATTGTCCATGAGACGGTTCAGCGATAGCTTGAACTGTGTTCCGACCGTTTGGCTGTCGGAATTTCCTCCTCCACCAGCTCCACCAAACCGCCTCGCCTTTGGGGCGGGCGCGGTGGTAGCTGCCGCTTCAGATTGTTTGGGCTCGAAGAGATGCACAACGTAAGGCTCCCGACTGCCTCGCATGAGGTCAGCCAAGTCTGGTAGCAATGCGTCTTTATGCTTGTCGAGAAACCCTGTGGCCTCGTACTTCACCGTGTCTGCGTAGTGATGAATGGAGAATTGGGTGCGAGAAATGCGAGGGAACTCGATGATCTTCTTCTGTTGGCGAAAGGATGTGGCCAGTTTGCCCACGAAGCCTTCGTCGTTGCCTTTGGGACGCACGATTTCCTCATTCAGCAGTGCAATGATGCCCAGCTTTCCTTCGATCAGCGCCAGCACGTCCGCGTTATCAGCGTATGAAATATGATCCCATGTGATCTGTTCAGTCTCATACTCTTCCTGGACAGCCTTGAACACGTCCTGAGTAAACTTTTGCTGCAGTTTCTCGTTAGCGTAGTTGATACAAAGCTGCTCAAATGAGTTGTGAACGAAGCTCTCAAAGCCGAAAATGTCCAGCACACCAATCGCATGATCAACTTCGCCTTCAGGAGCACTAAGACTTTGGTTAATCTGGATGACCATCCAATCAAAGACGTTCGAGTAAATCGCCTTGGCAAGAGCGTCGCGGCTCGAGGTCGCCTGAGCAACGGAGAGAGGAACGGAATAGACATCCCCTCCCGCTTTCATTGTTCTAGTACATAGAGCCTTCTCCATTGGAGCGAGTTCCAACCCAAGGAGCTCGCCCGCAATCATGATTGAGCTTTCCAGCACATGACTCCCATCCTCATTCGTCTTGTCAGCCTCAAACGCTGCCTGGCCGAGATGCAAGATACCAGCAAGTGTCTGGAAGAGTGCGTTCTGAGCGTCATCACTAAGTCCCAACAAACTGAGGGCGTGTTTCGTCTTGGCATAGTTTCGCGAATCCTTCTCGCGCATGTGACGGTCGTCATCATCGATGTACGTAAACTGCGTGATGTCACTCCCACCATCGAGGCCCCACATCTCCTTCTCGCTTGCGCTAGCTCCGTGGAAGAGCTGGTAGAAGATGTGGTAGTTGCGCTCTCCCTTCTCTTGCGTCACAACTCGGGTCTTCTCGAGCAGATATGTCTCACACTTGGCACCGCACAGCACCATCTTGTCACCGCGCTGTTTCTGAAACTGAAGCTGTGTGAACTTCCCAAAGCGGCTGCTGTTATCATTACGCTTCGTCTTGGCGTTACCGAAGCTTTCGAGCAATGGGTTGACGTCGAGAATGCGCTGGATCGTTGACTGGTGGTGCTTGGAGCTCGACGTATTGGAGATATTGGCGAGGTTATCCATGAGGATCTTGGTTGTCTCCGTCTTGCCAGCGCCAGACTCACCGCTCACGAGGATACTCTGATTCTCACGCTGCGACGACATGTGCTTGTAGGCGGCGACCGAGACGGCGTACACATGCGGTGGCAGCCCTTTGCGCGACGTCGCAGACAAGTACTTGGTGTGGAGGTCGCCCGTGTAGAGCTCCTCGAGCCATTGGTACGGGTTGAGAGCGAGGCAGATGTCTCCCGTGAAGGTGTACGGCAGTCTCGCCTTGAATCGGCGCTTGAGGTTGTAGAGGATGGCGGCCTCGTGGAGGTGGTTGAGCTCGATCATGTCATCGCAGCCGCTGCGCACCGACACATTGGTGTTCTGGAGCGGGAACTGCGGGTTGTCTTTGAGCGAGAGCTCGATCGTGGTCTTGGTCTTCTTCCTTCTCGGGTCCTCGTCCTCGTCTTCACGCGCGTCGTCGTCGGCGTCGTCCACCACGAGCGTCGCGACCTGTCGCTGGAGATCGACGGCCTCGACGGTCACGGGCACCCAGACGCGCCGTGGGTCGGGCGCGAAGCACCGCGCGCCCACCGAGATGCCGGCGGACGTGCCGCTGCGCGCTCTCGACATTTCCGCTCTGCCTCCGTGACTCTACGCCCGACGACCGCCATCTGCCCACGACCACACGACACTCGAGGGCATGCCCAGCCGGACTGAAACGGTCAGTCGCGTGAGGGAACGCGCCTCGAACCGTGCCTCAGCTGACTCTCACGCGGGTCACTAAAGCGAAGGCGACGAATCTCTGTACTAACAACAGGAGGGAACTGGCCTCTACGTTTCGCACCAGAAAGGTCTTCTTCACGCGCTCGTGAGCGCCGAGACGCCGGGGAGCTCCTTGCCCTCCAGCAGCTCGAGGCTCGCGCCGCCGCCCGTCGAGATATGGCTCATCTGCGACGCCAAGTCGGCCTGTTCCACGGCCGCGACCGAGTCGCCTCCGCCCACAATCGTCGTCGCGCCGTTCTTGGTGCACTCGGCGAGCGTCGTGGCCACGCTCTTCGTGCCCTCGGCGAACTTGGGGAACTCAAACACGCCCATAGGTCCGTTCCATACGATAGTCTTGCAGTCGCGCAGCTCCTTCTCAAAGAGCCAACGCGAGTCCGATCCGATGTCCAGTCCAATCCAATCGGATGGAATCATGTGCGAATCGACCGTCTTCGACGTTGCTTCCGCGTCGAAGCGGTCACCGACAACCACGTCAGTAGGCAGGATAAGTTTCACGCCCTTCTTCTCAGCAAGTTCCATGATCTCACGGGCAAGCTCGATCTTGTCTTCCTCCACGATTGACTTGCCGACATCAATGCCTTGAGCCTTATAGAACGTGAAGATCATCCCACCGCCAAGAAGAATCTTATCGCACTTGTTGATGAGTGATTTCAACACGGGGATCTTTGTTGAGACCTGCAGTACGTGCCAATTACACAGTTGAGCTGTTGTTGACCGAGCTCAAGCGCAAACGCAAGATACATACCTTTGCACCGCCAATCACGGCGCCGAGTGGGCGGACAGGATTGTCCACCGCACCAGCGAGATATTTCAGTTCCTTTTCCATCGTGAAACCGGCAACACTGGTCTTGATAAACTTGGTGACGCCAGCCGTGGATGCATGTGCGCGGTGGGCTGCGCCAAACGCGTCGTTCACAAACACATCCGCGTTGTGAGCCAGTTTCTTGGCAAACTCTTCGTTGTTCTTGGTCTCCTCCTTGTAGAATCGCACGTTCTCGAGCAAGATTACTTCGCCATCGCCTAACTTTTCGATTTCTGCGGTGACAGCGTCACCGATGCAGTCATCGAGCTTCTTCACGGGTCGCTCAAGCAGCTCGCTGAGGTGCTCAGCCACCGGAGTCAAGCGCATGGCCTCATTGACTTGGCCTTCTGGTCGCCCGAGGTGCGAGCACAGGATCGTTTTAGCGCCTACATAGTGCAACAGCTGCAATGTCGGAAGCACAGCACGAATGCGCGTGTCATCGGAAATCGTGAGTGGGAGGTGGTTCTTCTTGAACGGCACGTTGAGGTCGGCGCGTACGAGGACGCGCTTGCCGCGCAGGCACTGGGCGTCCGACAGCTGTTCGAGGCTGAGCTTCGCGCTCGAGCTCATGGCGGCTCGGCTCGCGAGCGCCGACGCCGAGCGGCGCAGCTGAAGCGAGGAGCGCGATCGCAGAAGCATCATGGTCGTCTGGAAGCTGCTTGGAGAATGAGGTCCCGTCTTTGGCGTGTCTGTGGCTCCGAAAACACCAAGCAGAAGATTTGGATACTGCCACAGATCCAAGCAGTTGCCAAATCGTTTGTGACAGATATGTACTTGACACCGAACGGATAATCCTTGGATGTTTTGCATCGTGTTTTACACATATGACATCGCTAACCTGCACCACTTAAGTTAACCACTGAGTGGAAATGGGTCGGACCAAGAAGAATGGACGAGGAGGACGCGATCGAGCGAGCTTTCTGCGAGGTGGCGGCAAGAACAGACCTTCCAGCAATAGCGAAGGCTTTCGAGCAGAGCGGCACAATGCAGCTGAAGCGAATGCACCGAGCGCGGCTTTTCTAGCCGCGCTGGAGGCTCAGAGGGCCAAGCAAGCCGCAGAGGAAGCTCACCGCAATTCCACGGGAATGGCGCGAGATGATTCGGCACCAACGCCCTATGGGAGAGGTCAAGCTGGAACTGCGTCACAGCCTGCTGCTCTCCCGGGCTTCTACTTTGATAAGGCAAGAGGGAGATTCTTTAAGCTCACGAAACACCACGAGCAAGCACAGAAGCGTCGTCTCGCTGAGGAGCATACCTTCAGAGAAGAAAAGGGAAAAAATGTCAATCATATAGGCGTCACAAAGTTTCGGCGCCGTGGTTGGCTGGGTATCTTGGCGGAGCGTGAGATTCGGAATGGTGTTTTTTCTCGATGCCGTGATCAGCGAGATATCATTCCGTCGTATCTCTCGTCGCAGTTGGTGAGGAGAACGTTGTCATCCACGCGAATCACCACTTTTGACGTTTTCTTACCATTGGCATTTAGGCTTCCAAACTTCTCGCGCCAGTGGATGTGGAGATAAATGGTACTCGTGACCGATTCACGGCTATGGACGTGAGCTCAGACTCGTCTGTTCTTTGCATCGGGTGTAAGTGGGTTCTCTACCAACACGTTTGACAATTCTGACTACTATGCTTTCTAGCTGCATCAGGCCAACTCCTGTCGTATTCCGCAACTGGGGATTCGAATCGGTGCTTCACATTATCTCCTACCGGAGCTGTGGATATGGATGCTTTCATGGTGCGCAACGTATTTTGAATCGTCCGAGCATGAGCAATAGGTAACATTGGTGCAGGTAACATCGGTTCGTTGCTGTCGAAACAATCGCGGGGTTCTCATGTCAGCAATTGGATCGGGAATCGCTCGAGAATTCGTCCCGCTCCTGTCTAGACGGTCCTCAGGACACCACAGTGGCCGAGTAGCTTTATACCACGACGAGACTTACCGGTTACCTCCGGTTCGTCGCAGTGACATGCTTGTGGAAGGAGTGATCAATTGACTGAATAGTAATGTGTGCAGTTATTATGGCCTCTGGATGACCCGTGGTTCGCAGAATGGTACGTTAGTATAACATGAACACCACAAGTTCTGAAGCATGTTTGGCTAACGAAATTGAGCCTTTAGGTGTCCTACCGAGGCTAGTCTTTTCTCGGTTGGTCTGAATGGGCACAAAGGTGCGGCGATTGTAGATCATTTGGCATCCTCTCATACCGAGAGTGTCACGATGTCGCCTCAAGGACGCATAAAGAGCGATACTCTCAGCCAGAGTTTCAGCCAACACGCATCAACAATTATTGTAAATGGAACGCGTAATGGCTCATGGTGGACATGGGACACGCGGTCACCAAAACGTGCAATGGAAGTTAGCGTTGGTGATACTCTGAGTACTGCGGGCATCCTTTGCCTTCGCGCACTCAGTGACGATCGGCGGTTGGTTATCCACAAATCTGACGGCGAGCTGGTCGTGATCGACCTGAGGTCGTCCCTGCATCAAGCAGTTACTTTACTTGTCAAGGGAGACAATAAAGTGTACCGTCCAATGCTACGTTTTGATACGGTGGGTCAGCTGAACACGACGGGAAACCATCCAGCGGATCTTTAACCAATTTTTTTTTCACGAAGGATGAAAGCGAATCGATGATCGCTGCTACGACGATGAACTCTATCGCTCTCTTCAATATGTCAAGCGGCATTATGATGAACAGAGTCGGCATTGTCAGTTCGTGTGAGTCAGAGCAAGGACTTGAGCAGGTCATTTTTAGAAGCGGCGAAAGTCGGAACACTCTGTGGTCACTCAGTCGCACAAGGGTATATCGAAGCAGTAGTTAACGATGTGGAGCTAAATGAGCTTCACCAAGATTCTCACATTGTTATGCTCTCGTTCTTTCTTAGTGGCTACTCATCTTCTGTCTCCGGAGGTGTAGGATCGTCAAGTACGTCTTTTTGCTCGACGAGGCCTTCAAATCGTAAGATTGGCTTGGAATCAGCTTCAGAGTCTTGCGCAGCCTCAGTAATCGCCACTCCGAAACCATTTTGTAGTGGTTTAGGGAGACACCTCTGGTATGGCTCGAAACTAAACTTCACGGCTTGCCCGACGTAAACATTAAGAAACTTTTTACCCACGGCAATGCTAACTGCGCCCGGCCAGATGAGGCTTCGCGCTACAGCAAATTCTCCAACCGCTGGAATAAGTGTGCCAGGATAACGTTCTAGCCTCCATGAACCTGGAGTATCGTCAGCAAGTGAGCGCAATGGAGGGGCAAATTCCTCGCCCTCCCAAGGGATCTCGTCACCGTCACTGTTTGTCTGCGCAGGCATTGGTGTCATTCGTCCATAAGAAGAGTTAATTTCCTTCGAGTAATGCACCCAGCTTCCAAGCTCTCCAAGCTGTTGTGCGGTGAGGATCGTGGGCTCCTCACTTGCAGGTTCAATTTCACCTGCTTCGTTGACCTGGAAGTACCCTGCAGGTGAAATCACTGTGCCAGCCGATATACGAGCGATCTGTGTGCGTAAGAAGTTCTTCTCAGTGCCTGGAAACGGTGGGTGTCCTACCACCTGTAGTGTCGTTAATGAAGACAACCGTTCGTGTGGGGCGTGCCGAGACATACCTTGCCGTCCAAATTCCCACGCACATAACGACGCAGCTGCCTCGCAGCGATGATCTGGTCTCGCTTGACGTTGGGTAAGCGCACCCACTCGTATCCCCCGTCGTCCTTCATGGCCCAATACGTAAACTTGTTCGCACCCGTCGATCCTTCCTCTGCTTGAGCATCTTCCGGATCCGTTCCTGTCGCGAGCTCCCCTTCCGCTATGTAAAAATCTGCGTCCACGCCCAGGATCTTGCCCCAGAACCTCATACTCGTGCTTCCGTTCGCCATCGCAAGGCGTTGAAGCGCAACTGAGAGGCGGAAGGTTTCACTCTTGGAGAAACCTATTCCGGCCCACTCGAACATGTTTGCCTCATCCAAAAGATCCGCGGTTCCAACCGGCTTCTCAGCTGCAGCCTCTTCCTCCGATTTGATCTACCACAAGCAAGTGCTCAGTCGCGGGTTGCCAAGCAATCAGAGACATCCGTCGCACCCGAAGTTGATCGAGCGCAGCATTCGCCCATTTCTCAACGTGCGCTTTCTGGGGTAGACATACGTGCGTGAATCCCCATACTTTCTCACAACGAGCAAGTCGCGAAACCAACGCTTTCTTTCTTGGCGCTCGACTCACTATTGTTGTTGTCGAGAGGCGGAGGTGGGACGTAACGCTGCTGCTTAACTATCGTCGACACGTACTCGAACGAATCTTGCAGATTCTCAGGCCGTTCGACCAAGATCTTCAGCAGCACATCGGAAAGGTGGTCGTATAGATTGGTACCGTCGCTGCCTTCTTTCTTGAGGAAGGCTTTGGCTTCCTCCAGTGTTGTCATCCCTGGCGTCTCTGAAGTGCTTTCTCACTGTTGGGTGCTGGGACCTGAGAAGTCGCGACTCTTTGACATCCACCTCGATCACAGGAACCCTCGGAAACTTCCAAAGCAGACGACAAACATGCATTTATTGTACTATTACTCACTCTCGACTGTTACTCTTGGAGCCACTTGTGCTGGAGCAGTTGTGTCGCCGTGGGGCGAGATCCTGGTGAGATCTCAAGCATGCTCTGTACGAAGCTCTTTGCTTCCGGTGAAACATTCTGCCACCCTGGAAGGTGGTACCATATCGCACCGATACGGATGTCACGGAACAGCTCTGCTTCACTTCCGGCATGCTCAAATGGCACGTGCCCGCTCAGTAGCATGTAACTCAGGATACCTGCACTCCAGATATCGGCTGGCTGGGCGTACGTTCGACCTGACACGATTTCGGGACTCAGATACTGCGGTGTGCCGCACATGTCCTGAAGGTAGCCCGACACAAGATCGAGCTCCTTGGACAGGCCGAAGTCTGCCAACTTGACTTGGTAAGGCTCATTGGGATCATTGGAGTCACTTGCAGTAAGCAAAACATTCTCAGCCTTGACATCTCGGTGGACAAGACTCATGGAGTGGCAATACTCAAGAGCTTGTAGCAACTGCCGAATAATCGACTTCGCAACTGCCTCCGGAACGCGCTTTTGATCCCGCAGAAGACGTCGCACGCTTCCATGTTCACAGTAGTCAAGCACAAGGAAATACTTGTCCTCCTCAGAGTAGAAGCCGTGGTGACCGACTACGTTAGGGTGGTTGAGGCGACTCAGCGAGGCAACCTCAGCAATCAACGTGTCGCGTCCGTCACGGGTTAGTTCCTCTTCCGTGACACACTTGACAGCAAAGTCTTCACCGGTTTCACGATGCGTAGCCTTGAAAACTTTAGCGAAACGACCGGTTCCCAAGTACTTTCCGAGCACATACTGATCATGGAAGTCAGGGCCAACATGCTCGTGAGCTAACTCGTCTGCTTCACGGTCATGTTCCTCATCAACAGCGCTCTCACTCGGCAGCACCCCAACGGAAGCCATAGCACCACTGCTGAAGGCCCATAAGTCAGCATGATCCTCACTGACCTCGATGCACGTCGAGATGCCAGCGAGCTGAGCAACTTTCTCGACGTCCTCCGCACTGGCGTGCTCGTTACACATCGTCGCCCAGCCTGAGGGAGGCAGTAGCCCCCTCGCGAGCCCTTTTTGCTCCAAGTACAACTGCGGCATCATGCGGATGACTTTGGCCCCCGGGTAGATCAAATTCTCCACTTGCTCAGCAGGCAAGTCGCCCATCAACGCGACAAAGAGTCGGTTCTTCAACTGCTCTCCCAACGGCCGACCGATGTGTCTCTTGACTTGGTCTTGCTGGAGAGCCTCGCGTGCGTTCGTACCGATGAAGACTACGTCGCAGTCGCTGAGAATCTCGTGGTTCTGCTCGGTCGTCGTGAAGCCAAGCTCGTCGAAGACCTGCCGACGCTCGCGGGAGGGGTCGGAGGCCAGCAGCGTGGACACGAGGCGCTGTTTCTTGTAGCAGAACTTGCGCTGGGGCGAAATGTTCTTGATGAGTTCGCGGGCTACGCGCTCGGCGAGGCGGCCGGAGCCGATGAAGCCAACGCTCGTGATGCGCGAAGACAAGTGCGGCGCCATCTTAATCGGCTGCAGCTGGAGAGACGGCGGCGACGGCAAGGGGGCGAGCGGCGGGCTGCATTCGCTAGAGCGTCTCGCGGGGTCGAGCCGGGAGAACGCCAAGTGCGACGGGCGGGCAGCGCCCAGCCAACAAGCGTGCTTGCGATGAGCCCCGAGGGATGATGAGACGGAGGCAGGCGCCGCGCTGATTGGGCGGTTTTAACACAAACCGTTCGCAGATTTATGCGGCGAGAGGGGGCTGCTTGCAGCAGGGCGTCCTCTCTTCAGTGGGTCTGAGAACCAGGGTCGCCTGTCTCGAGTTCTCGCTGAGACCTGGCTTTTGCAGACGGCCGACCGACTGGTTGAGGTTTCGCGAGAGGAACTTCAACGGGAAAGTAGCAATCATCACTGTGATGCGACGGCAATGATGCTCCAACAGCCCAGGCCTGCTGGTCCGCGCCGCATCTGACCAGCACCTCGGCAGACATGCACCGAGGTGACCTTTCGCCGTCCTGCAATGGCGTTAAACGGTCTATTTTGGATCTCTAAGCAGCCTACGACTGATCCGCGTCGGCGTCAAGCGTCTTGGCACTGTCTTCGCGAGGCTTCATGGCCGGGAACATAATCACCTCCTACAGTAAACCGCGAGGTCAAAATACGTACAAACGTCTCTACAGAAAGTAGCCCTCGTACTCGAATGTGGTGCTTGGCAGTCAACAGCATCACCAGACGATCGATACCCATACCAAAGCCACCAGTTGGCGGAAGACCGTACTCCAGGGCAGTGCAGAAGTCTTCGTCTTTACTGTGGGCCTCTTGATCACCACGTTGCTGGTCCGCCGCCTGTGCCGCAAATCGTTCTCGCTGATCGAAGGGATCGTTCAGTTCCGTGTATGCGTTACAAAGCTCTTTGCCAGCGACGAACAACTCGAATCGTTCGGTGACTCCATGTTGTTCACGATGGGCCTTGGCTAACGGACTCATGCATTGTGGGTGGTTGTACAGGAAGGTTGGGTGGAGGCACATAGGTTCGATGAAGTGCGAGATAAGCTTGTCCACAAGACGTGGCGCGGTGTGAGGTGGGGAGCATTCAACTCCATGCCGTTTGCAAAGAGCAAGTAGCTCCGAGATAGAATCTACAGACAGCAAGGTCAGAGTAGAACTTATTCAGTCGACGACGACATCGTCTTGCGCACCTGCTCCTTCCATGTCGGGAAGGCGCTCCTTCAAGCACTCCTCGATTGTCTCCTTAATAGGAAGCCTCCGAAACGGAGGAGTAAAGTCAATCTCCACGCATTCAATCGCCGAGTCATCGGCTTGGTCAGAACCAGTTGGAGATTCTCTGATGACATCTGACCTGTCTATAGGGTACTGCACCTTCATAGATCCCGTAATGTCCTGGACAAGTTCAGATAGCAATTCCTCTGTCGTGTCCATTAGCTGGTAATAATCAGCATATGCCTGGTAAAACTCGACCATCGTGAACTCAGGGTTGTGAGTTGCATCAATGCCTTCGTTCCGAAACACCTTCCCCAACTCAAAAACACGGTCGAAACCACCAATCACGAGCTGCTTGAGGAAGAGTTCAGGAGCAATTCGAAGGTAAAGGTCTTTGCCCAGCGCTCGCGAACGGGTCACAAAGGGCTGAGCAGCGGCGCCACCTGCAGCGGTGAAGAGCATCGGTGTCTCCACTTCCAGAAAACCACGGTCTTCGAGGTACCGACGGACACCACGAACCACTCGAGCGCGCGTCTCAAAGATTGGCCGAACCTCTGGGTTTGACAGCAAATCGAGATACTTCTGACGGAAGCGGATCTCCTATCAAAGAAATCACATTGAGCCAAGAAATTCATCGGAGAATCGACGACACAGCATTGACGCACGGGCTCTTTGATGCCATACTTGGAGTTGGGCAAAGGCTGAATGCATGGAGCTAACACTTCAATCTCTCGTGGGATGATGCTGAGCTCACCCTTCCCCGACTTACCCGGGAATCCACGGACACCTACGATCACGTCGATTAGCTTTTTCATCGACTACAAACGGATTGATTTTCGCGACGACTTGCCAATAATATCCCCACGGCGAAGGGACTCGTGGACGCGCTCGAATTCGTCTTTGACCGCGTCGCCGTCTGGGCTGTCGGTGCGACCGTGAAAATGCTTGAGCTCGGAGAGGACCTGGATGCGGGTGCCATCGCTCTCCAAATCCAGAAAGACGAGCTTCTTGCTAGCCGCGCGGATCGACATGATGCGCCCGGCGACGCTCACAGCTTCGTCTTCGTTTCGCGCCTTTGCAGGCAGGCCAGCGTACTTGCGCTGGTACTCGTGGAGGGTCATGGACACTGGGAACGCGTGCGGGTACCTCTGGAACTTGGGGATGCCATCGAAGCGCGCAAAGGCCTCTGACGCAGAGCCGCTCTCGAGCGTCGAGAGGCCTCGGCGGGGCCCAGGCGCTCGCTGGAGCCAGCGGCGCAGAGCGGTCGTCGAGCGGAGCATTGCGGATCTCCGAGTGTTGCCTCCACAGAAGCCATCCGTCGGAGTGATGGTGGGGTCGGGTCTGTACCCCATGGGTGGTACCTCCGAGTCAACTTAATCGGGTCGGTCCCTCAGAATCACGCCACGCATCCGACGATGGCGGTGGTGAACCTCGCCGACGAGATCGCGGCCAGCGTTCTGCAGCACGCCGAGCGTCTGCGCGGCGCCGTGGTGGCCGCGGATGCCGGCGCCGTCGAGTCGCTCCGCTGGGCGGGCGCGCTGCCCATCCTGCTGCGAGATCTCGGCGTGGCGCGGGTTCTCTCGACGGCGGCGCTCTGGCGCGCGGCGGACCAAGGACCGCAGGCGCTCTCGGCTCTGCTGCAACCCGCGCCGGCGTGGCAGCCGGAAGAGCAGCAAGCGGAGGGAGCGGGAAACGACTTTATCGACCATCTCGTAGTGCTGGTCTCGGGCTTCTTGTGGGAGTACGAGACCCAGCTTCAACATCTCTTGAACATGGGCGTCGTGCGCCGTCTCACTGTGTGCAGCAGCCTCTCTGAGCGCGCGCACGAGTGCTACGACTTCGGAGATCGGCATTCGCCACAAAAAATGGTGTTTGAGACGTTTGCAGCCACCTTGGCCGCGCACAACTCGTTCCAACCTCGAGACTGCGCTACTTCAGTCCCTAGCCCGCGGAGAAAGCTCTCGGCAGACCAGGGTCGCGGTTCTGATGATGAATGGGGTTGGGGGGATGATGGTGGCCTCGATAAGGAGGAGGATGAAGATGAACTTGTTCCTCAACACCACGGAAAAGTCCGAGTCGAAGGAGAAGTTGCTGTTGTTCACATGGCTCTAAACTACGCACCACTCCTCCACTCGAAAGGACCACAATTCAGCGATGAGCCATCGCTGTTCGTGCTCTCTCACCCGATATGTGCGACTGCATTTCCGCTTCTGCTCTCGCGTGTCATGCGGTACCACCAGCACAATCTTGACGAACAATGGGCGCGGGGAATCGGTGGGACGTCGTCGATGACTCAACCGCTACCGGCGTATTCACACGTGAAAGAAGTGCTACCTGATCACATTCCGAGCCAGTTTCGCCGCACACTGAAGCTGGTCGCGTATGCTCTCGGAGAGCTCCTCGTCCAAGCAGGGCTTGACACCAAAGATCGAATCTACGCCATGGGAAATACTTCGGTTAAGATTGGGCACACATTGGTATTAGCACCAGCTGCTCGATTGACCTATGGAAGAGGACTGAACTGGATATGTGTTTCGGCTTTAGCTCAAGATTCTGAACGATCTTCAAGAGGACCTAACGACCCATGCAGTCCAATCCCACCAGGCGGCCACAGTGATCCTTGTCGATCGGTCAGTACACCTCCATAAAAGCAGATCTGCACAAGCTCGTCTAACGTAATATCTTCCATAACAGGACGGGTGATCTCGCTTCTCCGTGCTCGTTTGGTGTGTCTCTACTTGACCGTATTCTTGCGCTATTACCTCAATCTCCGCACAACCCAGACGAGTCTACGTCCTCGACGGTCAGTAGGATGTGTGTTTTTTTTGTTTTCTGTTCTCATCGCCTTGACATTGATGTTTAGAATCGCAAGGGGCTCCATGTGACGGAAATCTTCCCGCTCCATGGGTCGGAGCCATCTCCACTTTCGGTAACCCTTCCAGTTGGATCTGGCCAGATCGAGTCATATTTGCCATCTTCATTCGTCGGTTCGGTCAAGTGGAAGGGAGGTGCGACTCTGTGCCATCCTCGAGCTTCCCATGGCATGAGCGCATTCCGCTCTCTCGCTTTCAGACCAGCAAAATTGGCATTACGGGATCTTGACAAGCGCCTTCAGGAAGTTGAGAAAGAATTGGTGATGCAGCATAGAATCCCAAGAAGTGGATCTGCCAGAAGACCGGGGGAGAAAGGTCCAAGCACTCGCGGACGCGATGTCGTGATGCGCCGCATGGCCAAAATTCTTGAAGCTGGCGAGCCTACAAATCATGAACATAGCTCGCTGATTGAGCTTGGTATCATTGTTCTCGAAACTCTAGAGCGAATGGAACATGCTCAGACCGAGTGGGACAGCTGTCGGGAACGGGTCACTCGGCATGTCCAGTTGCGAAGACAGGGTGGTGGAGAATGGATCCTCCCGGAACTGGCGGACACAGTTCAGCGACAGTTCTCTTCAAAAAGCACATCATCTACATCGGGGACACCTCAAGGGACGGCGAGAATCAAAGTTGACAGCTTACTCGCCTTACTAGTTCACGCATACGCGCTCTCCTCGGGCAGCCCAATCGAAGATTATTCGATTCAGCTGATCAAGAGCGTTTTGGGAGAAAGTATTCTTGAGGTGCGTAAACTATTAGGAAGGCAGAACACAGTGCCCGTCTATGACAGCCTTTCTCTTTACTAGAGTGCGGTATGCGAACCAAGCGCTATCCAGAACCTCTTTCCCGAATTGCTTGCCAACCTCCAAAGTTATGTTAGTTCGCACGAGATTGCTGCCGCGTCCCCGAAATTCAATGTGGGTAATGGAGATGATGAAGACTGGGACTGGAACGAAAGCAACAGCCCAAAACCAACCCGCTCCAACACTAAGCCATCTTACGATGATGACTACGATCGACTCCAAGCTCGAGAGATCGTTGACACTTTCATTGACCGAATCCTTTCGCCTCTAAAGGTACGAAAAATAATGACTCGATAGCGCATGGCGCTTTTAACGAACGTTTCCTATGGCTACTAGGAGTGCGGTCAGCTATTTGCCAAGCAGCACGATATCGAATACCAGAATTTATCTGGAGACGGTGGTGACAACGTTCTGCCGAGGTCGCTGCTGGCTCAATTGTGTGGTTCTCTGACTTCGTCTGGGTCGTTACCTTCTCGTGGATCAATGGAAGAACTTGAGCACATCGTTGACGCATCTGAACAACTTACAAGAGCCGGGATCGATCTGCTCAAGAGTGGCTTTAGTCGGTTTGGGTTCGGAGGAACTGGTAGCTCGTCTGGAGCAGAGGCTGGAAGTGGCGGTCTAATGGGAGACTCGAAGATTCTCCTTGTTTTCGTTGTTGGAGGCGTCACATTTGAAGAGGTTCAAGAAGTCAAGACTACAATTGAAGGGATTGATGGCTATCAAGTCATTATCGGTGGAACAACGATCACCAACAGTGATATCATATTAGAACAGCTTTTTAGATGAGGTGTGGGTCGTTTTTGAGTACTTGCCCTCGCTTGCAGCATTCTGGGTTATAGCTTTTGTGCGGCCATCGTGTAGTGAGCCCCAACTTGGCGTAGTCCAGCTTGCAACTCGATGTTGATATCATACAAAACGCTTGGGAATACTACTCTCCTCCCTATTATCAAGATTGAACGCGTAATTGATACTGTACTTTTGCTGATCGTCTTTACCAGTTATCTCCTTTGGAACCTGAGGTTCCGAAGACATTAAGCGAGTGCCCCACTATGTACTGAAAGACTGGTCGATCCGTTCTCTAGCCGCAAGCTGTGCGAGGACAAAAACAAAATCGTCCTTGATTAAAACTGTCTCGGTTGATGGCCCAGTGGCAACATATGGTAAGCTGAATGGCACGCCTGTTCCTCGATAGAGTGCGATTGCCACTACTTGCTCGCAGACAAGGAGGTGCCGAAACAAGTCCCCGAAACTCCTGGCTACAAACTCGTTCGGAACCGGTATCTGGATAATGGAACTTGCAGCAACAATATCGCCGTAAGACTTGACTGACGTGCCATTATATGCATCCCCCTCCTCGTCTCTGTTGTCATCGTCATTTTCATTGCCAAAATCATCATCTTCATCGCCGTCATCATCATCACAATCATCGTCGTCGTCATCATCATCACTACTATCATCGACACCACGACCACAAGCATCACCGTTGTAGCCAACGTCAGATGTGAAATCTTCCACGTCAGTACCACAAACTAATCGACTTTTGTAAGTCAATTTACTCGTAGAGTTTTGGCGCGTGTGTGAACGACCGTTTTCCGTAAAAAGTAATGAGTATATGAAGCGGATGAGGTCTGGGGTGAAGTAACTTTGGCATAACATGTTGTCGAAGATATCGTCGGAGAATCCATATCCAGCGGCAAAAAATGGCAGCAGAGTAGTTCCAGTTGCATCAAACGAGGCTGACCGATTCGTAGTTGCATCTTGCTGTCTGATAGTTGAGTGGCGTACTTGGAGAGTCTTTCGCAACTTAAGAGACTTTGTCAAACTGGAAATATCGTCTGCTCCATTGCGAACCATTTGTTGGATCAGCCTCTTCGTCCACGCTCGTCCCTTTCGTGGTTCTTTCTGATGAACTTGCCTCTTGCGGAGAATAGAGTTTAGTTTTTGGCGTTGGAGATACGATCGGACTGTGCGTTTAGACAAGGCTGAGTCGAGGATTTTCATTGTCCTCGGCATAGTCAACTCCACAATCGGCATGAGCCCACTAGTGGCATCAGCCCCAATTTCAGATTGAATACTCAGGATCGCGAGATAATGGAAAATGGTTTGCGCATCCACCGTTTCGCCATCAAGTTGCGTGATTGAAGACCTGTCGGACAGCAACACACATCGTGCCGCACGCAGTATGTTAGCACGGATGAATTCCGACTTCGAGTTTGTATGCTTCGCTGTCATGAGGAAGACGTCGTCGTATCTTTGCAGAACTTTGCATGCACCTGACACATTCGCTGTACTTGCCCAAGAAAGAAAGAGGATCGTGTGGTAGTCTCGACGGCCTGGGTTGATGTGACGAAGGCGGAGGAGTTTGAGAAAAGCATACAGGGTATCCGGCTCAAGATCACTCACGATAATGATATGATTCGTGATAGGTTGCTGTGTGACTGGGTGGACAGCTTCCTCCAGCAGAACACTTCTTTGGTCTCGACGTCGATAGGTGCGAAAGTTCAGTTTTGGTGTTACCTCTTCCACTTGAATAGGAGGGACCGACGTTTCTGGGATTTCTTGAATTTTAACGGGTTCTGGAAGTGAGTGGCCTTCACTCAGCCAGTGGTTCACGTGTTGCGATATCGAAATCGTGTGGGTCAACCTCTTGCTTTCGCTGAAGACATAGACGATCTGACCTTGAGCCATTCGGACGTCGTGCCCCGGATTCATATACATTCGTGAGGATCTGCCTCGCTTAGTACCGATTGGAGTCACAGGTGACCCATGACATGTGACAGGTCTTATTGGATGCAAATTCAGCGTCGGTAGTTGATGATCAATGTACGGTGAGAGAGTTGCTGCATCCGAATCCATGGATAGATTGAGCGAGGTTTTGGCGGATGGATCAAACACTCCCATCAGAATCACTTCGCCTCTGAAGCAATCGTATAGCAGTTCACATGCTTGAGCAAATGACAACCCATGGAAAATCGGGGGAAGCTTCGTCGCATACACTTCCATTGCCACGCCTTCTATATACTCTTTCTCCCATCCTTTCTGAGCGATCGTACCAGAGGTTGACATCGATGACGATCGAAAGAGATTGCTAACTAGCGTAACTAGTCCAGGACAGAGACAGCTCTTGGCCATCAAACGCAGCTTGATCTCATTGATGCAAAGAACGTGATCTGCATCGACTTCACTGACGTAGTCATTATAAGACGAACTCACCATTTGGGTGTAAATTTCTAGATAAGCGTTGTAGTTACGGATGGCAAGCAGTCTAAGGACCGTCTCGGCGTCGATCTTGTGCACTTCGTTACTTGATCTTGGAACCAATACGAAGCAAGCGCGTGCTGCATCGGCCCCAACTCGGCACAGATCCTCTTCTGACATCACCGATCCTTTGATATAGGTCACTCGATTCTGGAGTAGTCGGTGGTCAAGCAGATTTACAATCCCTTCACTGGGTTCGTCAGGTCCCATGAGGACGCATGGAGGATCTGTGAGGGGCTCGTTGAATGATGACTCTACTCTACGGATGTGAACAACCTGTCGGTCTGGATGATACATCTCTTTGAAGAAATCGAGAAGGATGCGGGCGTCAGTGATGTGACCCACAACTAAGATGTGGGGATTCGCCGCCGAGGGATGATGGAACCGACGAAACTGTGATTGTAAACTCATGAGCTGTGTGAGTCGCGTCACTTCAGCGGGGATAAGCGTAAATGCAAGAATGATGACGGCTACCGCTGCTGCTTTGCCATAGGGTGTGAGAGGGGTGATATCGCCGTAGCCGACAGTCGCCATCGTCACCATGAGAAAGTAGAGCGAGTCGCCGAATGTAATCTGAGGCTGACCAACATCGCGATTGGCGCTCTCAACAGCGTGGAAAACCCCTGCAGAGATGAAGATGATGCATGTGATGAGTAAGACAATGGTGTGGATTCGTTTCTGCACTGCCGAAGTGGATCGAGACCCAGCCGCTCGAATCAACCTCGTCAACCGAAGTAGCCGAAGCACTCGAATGAAGCGCAGGAACGGGAACGAGTTCCCGACGCTCGAGTTTGTATTCCTGTCGTGGCGACTGAGGCGGTCGATCGCGGACGGCAGAATGGTGACAATGTCCATGATCGACATGAAGCTGATGACGAACCACCAGCGGTTCTCCGCGACGTAGAAGTTGAGCAGGTAGTCAACGGAGAAGACAATGAGCGCCGCGAGATCGAACGCGTCGGTATCGAACTCAGGATTATACGCCTGGACGACATATAGCGCGGACGCGACGACGGCGAAGGCCGTCTGGCCCAGCTCCCACGCGTAGCCGGCCGAGGAGACGCGCATCTTGAGCCGCACGCGCGTGCGCAGAGAGTAGTGCTTGGGGATGCCCTGGAAGAGCTCCCACGAGTCGTTGCCGAGCAGCAAGTGGCTCACGCGCGACGCCTCGGGCGCGGCGCTCGTGGCCATGCGCCGTGAGCGCTCGCGCTCGAACGGCGGCGGCGCAGCCATGGCGAGGACTGGGAGCTCGTCGGTGCACGGCCTTTCGCGGTCTCGCGGTCTCAAAAGACGGTCCACGTGTTTGCAAACTTCCAAAACACGAGTAGTCAGCGTGAAGGGTGACTTTAAGGGGGACCTCTTTCTCGGAAAACGTTGGTCGTATACACCTTGTTTTGGTAATTGATCGGAGTGCTCGTGATCGGCGCCGGCACAACACAGGCCAAGCAAGATGCGCAAGGAACAGAAGCTCGTGCTGGGCTTCGTGGGCACGGTCGTCGGCATCATCGGTGCGTCGCGCGTGGCGTCGCGTGGTGGGCTCACTCGGGGGCTGACGGTGCGCGAGAGACAGGCGTGCTCCACGTCTACATCCCGTTCTACAGCGAGCTCGGGCAGCAGGCCCAGGCGCGCGCCGGCATGCGAGCCAGTCGAGGCGAGACCGACGCTGCAAGCAAGCGCAGCGCGTCCATGTGGAAGAACATGGACCAGCGCAAGAAGGCCCAGGCAACGGCGCAAGGCAAAGAGGAAGAGGATTAAATAGAGCCTCACTTTAGGATCTCGGACCGCAGACTCGCCCGGCGCTGGCCGCTCACGGGGCCGGCCACTTTCATCTCTTTCGTGATGGCTCGAACTTTCGCCGACACGCGCTTGGAGAGACTCTTGACGTCGCTGCTCGTGGAGTACCGACTCATGCCTTGCTGGATCTGTTGAGAAGGCATGATTCATAGGCCACGCAAATCCCAGCCAGGTAAGCGAGTCTTACCATGTACAGCTTCAGCACAGCTTGGTGTCTCGCGAGCTTCGAGACGGAGTGGATGCATAGGTTTGCAGCTGTCAGTACCTTTTTACCAAAGTAAGAGGCTGTCCCGTTCCGACCGAGGAAGAAGAACGGCGAATACAGATCTGGTGGGGCACGCGGCGTTTCCTGCTCGAAGAATGACGATATCCATTGCACGATTGACGATGCAAACGACGTAGATAGGCTCGAGACCATGGAGGAAGTCTCCTAAGCAACATCTAGCGTCAATTCTTCTCACAAATCTGGAGTGGACCGACTTGCTACCACCTTTTCCAGAGGCTGATGAAGGTTGTGGATTTCCTTGATCACAGCCACTAAGTCCCAGTTCCGCGTGCTTTGTGCAGGTAGCAGTATGTCCTGCAAGAGGTGATCACCAAAGTAGCAGATGCGCTGGGAACCGTACCAGGTTATTCATGGTCAATCAAGGATGAAACGTTGTGAACTCACCGCGGGCAGCTCCACATCCGTGAGGTCTCCTCGCTCTTGTTCGAAGAACTTCGTGAGTCCATGTAGATTCCCACCGGAGTAGATTTTGTTCTTTTCTAGCTGTTTCGCAAGACGCTTTGGACCGCGTATGGGATTTTCTGGATCGATTTCCTGTGAACCATCCAGTCAGACACGACACAGATCAAGCTACACCCCAAGTTAACAAACAGAAAAAGGTGTATCGTTGAGCTCATCGAAGAATATCTCTTTCTTGGCGTCGGTCAGAACGATGTCGAAGAAGGATTGCCAGTCCTTACCGATAGCGAACTTCAGGACTTCGTTGCAGTGCATCCACGAGCCGTTAGTGAGCACGAAGAGCTGCTTCCTATTATTCAATTTAAGGGACTCCAGCACGTCACGAATTTCGATATTGGGCTGAATCAACAAATCCGGTGTTGAGCAGATCGTCTTCCAAAAGCCGTTGCCGTAGAAGGTACGGGCAGCTTTCAGTACAAGCGTAGAGAGAGATATATAAGCCACGCGGTTGGCAAGAAATGGGTCGTTTGGGTTGTCTAGCGGAGAGCAATCGCCTTCCGTGTCAGGTACAATGTACAACGACGGCCCCAGTTCCTCTGCAGCGATTGCCCCCGCGTCGAATGCATCCACAATCCAAGCGTACAGCGGCGCAAATATGATGTCCGCCGCTGTGTGCATATAGAGGATTTGGTTGGACGCAGAAGAAGCCGATAAGGTGTGCTTGGTGATTGAACTGTAGAGTAGATTAATCGAGAAATAGGAGACCTCGTGGGAGCCATGGTATGCTCTCTGGATCGTACCATCCTCAGCAACGTGAAGAAAGTTGCCGCGGTTAGTGTCGATGGCAATTCCTCGCTGAGCGAGCTCTGGCTGCCACACGGGCAATGGAATTGTCCTTAGGCCCATAAAACCTTGCTGGAGATCTTTGGCCGCTGCCTCAAAAGATGTCTTCAGGAGGTAGGGGAGCTTATACTCGACAAGCGTGTGATCCACATCAAAACCAATCCACGAGTACTTGCGATGAGTGAATATTTCTTGCTGGAACTGCTGGAGTAGTGGCACGTCCAGCGCATGGCGCTGCCGTGCAATGCTGATAGCTTTCAATCGCATGAGGGATGTCATTTGGACGTATGATGACAGAAAGTTACCGTTGTGGTTCTCGACGCATCGGGTCCAGAACGCTTCCAGCTCATCGTCTTTAATCCAGTGCTTGTGGTCTTCTCGCGCAAGTCGTGCAAATTCTGTGGCTGTCGTCGTCGCGAGGAACGCTTCTTGTCGCCACACAAGATACGTGAGCATCACTGTGACGAGCACGACACAGCCTTTGACGAGTACGACGTCGATGATGCGCACACGCAGCACGAGCGGTAGCAGGTCAGAGATGGCGACATCAAAAAGCGACCAGATGAGCGAGCGGTCGACATCCAACGAGATCATGTGTTTGTAAATGTTCGGGGTTTTGTGGTTGATACAAGCCTCCAAGACATCGCGGTAGATTGCTGACGACTCGGCCCCGGTCGGGATACATGGGCGGCGATTCGACGCGATCTGTTCCCGATAGAGCACGAACGAGAGGATCCTCGCGGCCTCGCTGTTGCTCTTCATTTCAGTCGCGATGGTCTTGGCGAGGCACGAGATGATGTGGACGTTGTACTTGTCCACGCGGATAGGCAGGTTGGTCGCGAGCGCGTCGACGATCTCGTTCACACGCGTTTCGAGCTCGACGTGCACGAACGACGTGTCCTCTTCCGACCGCTTGACAGATCCGTCCGCGGTGGCCGAGAAGCTCGCGGTGGTGGCCGGGCCCGCGCGGGACGAGAAGGCGAAGTTCTGCGCGACGATGCTCTTGGACTTCTTCTGGACCTCGGCCTGGACGATGTCGAGCCAGATCTTGTGGCGCCGCACGGCGAAGGGCAGCCCGGCCTTGACGGCGATGGACATGTTCTGCTTGGTCATGCCGTGCCAGATGATGAGGTCATCGTTGAGGCTCTTGCGCTTGGACAGCGTCGTCGCCATGGCGAGTGGAGCCATGTTGCCGCGAAACGCCGCCGCGGTTCATAACCGGCCGGTACGAACCTCTCCGCTTGCCTTTCCTGGTCATCCATTGTTCGGAATCACCAGTCGGCGACATCATGGCCGACCGCCCGAGCCCGTCGGTCCCGGCCGACGACGCGACGCGACTCGTGCAGTTGGGCGCTGCGGCTCTGCTCGGAGGCGGTAGGCGGCGCGGCGCAGCGCTCGTCGTGCGCGGGGATCTCAGCGAGTGCTTGCCGCAGGATTCTACTACGGCTTCACCAAGCAGCAGCGCGTGGCGGCCAAGGTCGCCGAGGCAGACGCCAAAAGAGCACGCGGCGCCACGACGCCCCGAGAGCCCGTGAAGCGGACCCACCGCCCGCCGACACTCTTCGAGAGGCAGCTCGGGCTCGACCGACCCCAGCCGCCGGGGAGCGCCGCGTTCCGAGCGCTCCTCGGCGGCACGATCGCCGCGCTCACGGGGGCGACAGTCTTCGTGCTCGGAGTTGGCGCCGCATTCGGTGCGCGAAATGTAGGGCAATAATCGATCGGCGGGCAGTGTCGTCAGATGGCTCATGCACGTTTCGTGACAGCCGACAGAGTTTCGGGACCGCATGGAGTACTACCTTCCACGACTTCGCAAGAATGTGACCGACTCGCTTGGAATCCAGGTACAGATCGCGACTCAGACAATCCCGTGGATAAATACTAAGTGCTCTCCATGTGCAGCCTAAATCTGTGGAATCTGAGTTCGGAAGTGAGGAAGCCGAGCTAGACCATATAAGCAAGATCTTTGAGGACGCGATGCGTCACGATCTGGCAGTTGAGCAACGGCATCAGGAAACAAGTGACTTCGAAGCAACAAAACAGCAGTAAGATTGAGAAATTGGCTTTACTTCAAGATGAGGTGTTCATCGCGTTGAGGTTGTTGATTCCAATCCCTCCTCTTTTGTTTTTAACGGTGGTAACTTTGGCGTCGTCATCTCCTCCAAGGACATTCCCCACAGAATGCTCAATCTCTTTATCGACGACAAATCTCGCCGAAAATACTACGTGAGTTGCGCTATTGGACGAGCAAACAAAAGGTCACCACGAAAAGCCGCACAAATTCGATCTTGGACATGACATCAATCGTCGTTCGGTATAAGGATAAAAAAGTAGCCGTGCCAATAGACCAGAACCGTGCACAAGTGGAGACACTGGTGGCTCAGGCGCGAGATCTGTTAATCGCAAAGTGGAATGCAGAGCTACCCCCGCCAGCAGACTTCACCGTTTGGAGCGTCCGGCTACAGCGTGGTAAGAGCTAAGATGAAGCGTGCGCCATTGTCTTGTCCAACCTTGCATTCTTACAGAGCTAGGGCC
Organism: Pythium myriotylum; assembly: GCA_023091665.1. Classification (NCBI taxonomy): domain Eukaryota; phylum Oomycota; class Peronosporomycetes; order Pythiales; family Pythiaceae; genus Pythium; species Pythium myriotylum. The sequence continues at coordinate 1,800,524 of JALJCQ010000009.1, forward strand.
GACCGATCGTGTGGTCCGTGATGAAGTCATAGAGCTGCGTGCTACCAAGAGCCTGAACGCAGCAACTATTCCCGACCGGAGGCGAAGTATTCGTGCAACCCCTTCACTCAAGCAAGATCTCCGGCAGAAAACACTCTCAGCAAAGAAGTCTTTCACAGCGAAAAAGGGCATCAGCCTTGCAAGTTGCCCACCGGGTCTGCCCGGTTGTCGACTCGGTATCTTTGATGTGGCACCCCTCAAAGTTGACGAGACTCCCCTCACATTTCGTTTTCGCCCACCACGTCTATCTCTCTCTATTCGACTTCTTCCCTATGAACAGACACAATCAACATCAACTGTCACCGGGCCGTTGTACTCATGGTCCAGTCCAATGAAGTTTTATCACGTTGACCCAACGCGCAGCGGTCTCCTTTTTTTGGTTTGTGTCTACGATGAGCCGCTACTAGGCAGTCGAACTCACATTGGAAACGCCTTTATCGCACTGGAAGCTGTTCTCGACTCACCAGGAATCCCATCTACGCGTTGGGCCCGCATAGATCCAGTGACCGACGACACCACTTCAAACATACTCCACGAAAGCCGTCTTCTCGTTGCGATATGCTTTCATCCGAAAGTATCTCATGGACCGACTCTTCGTACACTTTTACACACAATCGCCCACGCTGATGTGGAACCTGTGGGATCCGATGCAACGAGACGAGATACTGCTCGAAGTCAACAATCGCTCGTTCACAAGGTGATGGGCAAAGTAAAACGCCGCAATGGTGTTCGCGTAGTGGACTCAGCAGTAGCACCCACGGCTCATTCGCTCCGCCGAGCAAAAGGGGTGTTTTGTTTCAAGCTCTGTGGACTTCATTTGTGCGGTATGCAATGTTCGAAGACTGGTGGACACTCAACATTGTCGCTTCCTGAGTTTTCACCGACTGCGATCGTGCGGTTCGACGATTTCGAGCATGAAGTAATTGGTCACGCCTCTAATTGCGATGGTATGACCTTCGAACATGAGTGGCCAGTCTATAGCTCGTATTCGATGGTCGAATTATGTCTATTTCGGAAAGCAACGTTGCGATCTGGCCCGGCATCACGGAAGCTGAAGTCTGACGGGTCTCTTGCGGTTAAGGTCGGCCGACTTGCTATATCATGCTTTAGAATCCAGGAGCGGTACGCCTTGTCATGGACACTGGATAAAATTGATCAAGTGAAAGGGCCAGGGAATATTCCTCCGAAACCCGGTTTTCTGTGGTATCCGTTACTCGACGATGATGAAGAAGAGATCGGACTTGCGCAGATTGCTGCAGACTACCATGAGGATATATTTGCTCTTGTTGACGCTGACGAGAGTCCTGATCTCACGTATATCTCGCTAGACGAGCGAAGCTTCGATGCGTCGATTATCCAAAGAAACTTCGAGCGCTTGGATGAGCTCTTCCTGACTTTAAAAGAAGCGAAGAGCTATTTCGACGATATTCTTGACTGGAAGAGCCCACCACGATCCATAATGACGTGGATGTCAATCAATAGTTATTTCTTCTTCATCTCTGGAGATTATTTGCCACTTCTGGTGTCATTGCTCGCTATTGTCGCGCTTTTATCGACGTTGATCTCCTTCATCCAAGGCATGAATCGTCGGAAGTGGATCGAACATAATCCTGGCGCGTCAAAACTACGGATGTTTCGACCCATCGCAACACTACGATTTGCACCCATTCGAGGCCATCACTTATCAACCCAGGCGAGTCAGGAAGACCACCCTGACTCGTTCGTTCGAATATATTACGAGCCTAACTACAAGAATATTCCAGTTCAACAAGTAGCTGTCACTGAATGCGCACGGCAGACGCAAAATCCAGAATGGTCTACGCCTCAACGTGATTCGGGCAGGGAGGATTTCATCCGAAGGAACAACGGCCGCTTCAAAGAAATGTTGAGACATCTAACCCCTTACACTCAAGATGCTGTTCTTCATGATGTCGTCGAGCCGTGGCCTCGCAAGGATGGTAATGTGGATGTCAATGCATTCCGTCTTTCAATCCTTCAACCAGTTGAGGTGGATCCAAACACAGGTGACGAGGTGTTGGTTGACTGGCGACGCTCACCAGGGACAATTCGGTTTGACGTGCTGCATGACGACTTATCAGAGGCTAGTCCACTTATCGGGCGGGTGCGTGTTCCATTGCGATCACTAATTACGGACGAAGCTTGTGGTGGTCCTCAGAACGAGTTTGAGCTCACGTTGCCACTTGTGATGCCATCCCGACACGCGAATCTCCCCCTTCGAGATCATCCGATTGTCCGCGACTCTCAAAATGCTACAGCGACGATTGTTGTACGGATGCAGATGATTTTACGTAATCCGAACGAACGAATAGCACTTCGAGACAATCTCGCAAGCGAGGCATTGTACGAGGCTGTTGAAATGGAGGTGGAACGGGAGCTGTCGTGGGTTGCGAAGTACCACAAGGCGAAGGATGTCGCCAAGAACTTTCAGCAATCACTCGGTGCGGTTTGTTCGACCCTGGAGAGACTAAAAAATTTGCTTTTGTGGGTTCATCCGCGCAAGACACTGGTCGTGCTTGTTGCTGCGCTGGTGGGGTGTTTATGCTTTTTCATTGTGCCGATGAAATACTTCGTGCTTTACTCATCGACTAAAGCAGTACGTGTTGGCATCTTCGAACATTGCACTTCTTGGTGGCCGACGACGCTGTCATGCCCCTAGTTCACGAGAAAGTTTCACAAAGCGATTGATGATGACGTCACTCGCTTTCGAAACTTCCTCGCAAGCGTTCCCAGTGATCTCGACATGAAAGAGGTAAGAGTGTGCCGAAACGACATCAACCTATGCTTCCCTCTAACTGCCTCAACAGATTTATATGTGGGAAAACCGAGACTTCCTCAAAGCGAAGGAGCATTCCGAAGCTCAAACGCGACTACAAGCACAGTGGAGCGGATATGTTTTCCGCCAAAGTCGTTCTTGGTTACAGAGTTGGCAAGAGCGCTACGCTGCTATTCGTGGTAGCAGACTCGAGTTTTGGCATGTACGTATTGATGCTTAACTTGCTTATCGAGAGGTTGGGATTGGCAACTGAACATCGCTGAAGTCGATCACCGATGCAAGAGCAGGAATCCCTCCGAAAGCGTCTTTTTTTATATCCGATCGGCTCGACACTTGCTCAAGAGCAGAAGCTGCTAACATTCCGCGAGACTGTTTTCCGCTCGTAGTGTACGACGTGTCACGACCCATGCTCGCAATCTCACCTGTTGGACGTACGCAACCTGTGGTTAGTAATCCACCAGCAGTCGACTGATATTTCGTTGTATTGTTAGGTCGTAGAATCATTTGCCTCACGTCCGAAGACTCGGTTGCTACCTTTTCCGAAGCTGTTCGGAGGTCTGGTGAGCCAATGGCAACGATTAATCCGTCATAGTTTGGCCGTGCGAGTCACACGAGCGCTCATGCAAAACATACAACGATAGCGACAAGATGAGTGCGACAGGAAAGGCTGTTTTCGCGAATGTTCGGAGTTGTCGATCGTCGTGCGATCATGTCAAGCTGAGTAGCTAGCGCGTTCATCAAACGATTGGTTTGTAAAGACACTCTCGCAGTTGCGCTGATTGCTTCTTTGGCTTGTCGCGACGATGTTGATTGAAGCGTGCGATAAGCTCATCTTTACGCTCCACCATTTTTTCCAGCGCTTGGATGTGTTTCCTATTATGATCATGATGTGAGCGCACGTTGCACTTCGTTTTCTAAGAGGATATTACGTACGCACGAACCTGAAAAATCTCCAGTTGCGAGATACGTACGCGCTCACGTTTTCAACGTGTTCGTGAAAGGCCGCGGAGAGATTGCTGACGAGGTCAGCTACCACGGAGCAATGGAGTTGGTCTATCGGCAGATGCAGCGCTGCTCGAGCGGTAGTCACAACTGAAGCCGCCGCATTTGGGTCACAGAAGAAGCTCAAATCGAAGTTTGGTTCAGTTGAGCCCCCAGGGGACTCAAACGAATCCGTCACCATCCCGATTTTTCCTGTTTGACTCACAGGTACTAGATGTGGCCGGGAGGATTCCCTGCCTGGACTATTGCCGCCATGATCTGGAAGCAGAGGCAGCAGGCTTGATGGCTTCTGAAGCAGCGAACACGATAGCGATGTCGCTAACATGTTATCCGAGAATAACGAGTGTGTCACCTCTGGGCGCATCTGAAATGCACATCGACAGGATTCAGACAATCTACGGAGCTCATTTGTTTGCGCGACTACGCTCTCTGCAGCTGACACAACGCTTGACACAATTCGTCTCAAGTTTTCGTGAGCAGCCTCACGGAGACTTTGCTCCAAGCGATCGCACCAAGTTTTGTGGTAGCTCCGCTGAGCCTCCTCTAATTCTGCAACCTTCTGCTCTAGTTGCTTGTTCATGGACTCAACTGACTGCAATCGCTCTCTGTTCACTGACAATTTTCGGTTGAGACGTTCGACAAGAGAAGATTGTCCGTTCAGCTCTTCCTGCAGGCTCCACACTACTGAGCTTTCACTGTGCAGTGCCTTCTCGAGGCGGTTGCATTCCTTTCGAAGCGTCTCAGTCTGTCGGTCGATTTCAATCTGAATATTCTTGCGGTCTCGCTCCGTCTTGGCGATTCGTTTGGCCCATAGATGCCTTTCCGAAGCGACGGAGTTCTCTGCATCAAGCTGCTTCTTCACAGCAATATCGCGCTCACGCTCTGCTTCCAGCTGGGCCTGGTAGGCTTTTCCTTGATCTAACTCGGCAAGTCTGGTTCGCTCGCGGGCCACGTCGAGGTCGCTCTTCGCTTCATCTCTCAGCCGTATCATCTCTTCCTCTCGCTCACGAAAGCGTGACTCACGCTCTTGGAGCTCATCTATAGATGCTTGGGCGCTCCGCCACCCTTCGACAGCGACAAGACGGGCGTTGCTTTCGCCCACGAGCGCTTCTCGGACTTGACTCAACTCGAGTAAGACTTCGTGATAGTCACTCTTGAGTGAATCGACTTGCTGCCGTAGTGATGCCGTTTTTGCCAGGAGATCATCTCGCTCCAGAAGAACTGACTGCTTATCTTCGACCAACAGATCTCGCTCGATGCGGATCTCCTCACGATTCTGTTTAGCCATCTTCAGTTGCCCTTGCACGTCACTGAAGTCGCTTTCCACGTCTTTTAGCTGTCTCTGTGCTAGATCGCGTTGTGCTATGGCTAGATCTCGTTCGCTCTCGCACGAGTGTTTACCACCGTAGTGGCGAAGCTGGAGTGCCAGATCCACGTTTCCGTAGTGTGTTGCGAGGTCTAGCGGAGTTTGACCGCTTGTATTCTTGTTGTTCAGCTCTACACCTCGGCGGATAAGTGCCTCCATGATCTTCGGACGATTCCAGATCGCCGCCATGTGAAGTAATGAGTTCCCACCAGCATCGGCCATGTCGATCAGGGAAACGCGCAACGCTGTCTCGACCTCTCCAGCGATTGCAAGGATATACTCGTCGGAGTCCTCCGCATTCCATAGCCCTTCATTATCAAATAGGTCCGCGAGAGTCCTACTCGAAGTGGTGGTAGCTTGAGGTGGAGGGCCACTAGCGTATTCCACTGCTTGACTGAACGAAGAGATCTCCTCTCCAACAGAGTCCATAATGAAGCGCTACTCAATATGAATGGGCTCTGTGAATCGAAGCAAGTGTATTTAAGCCTCACTGAGAGTACGCTCCACCAACTGAGGTAGTATTTTCAGCGGATGGATACCTGGTGGACTGGTGTGAAGCCAATGTTAGCTGTTGGTGCTCCTCCCGCCACTGTGATCATTTGATGAAGGATTCGGTCATTGCGTCGCCCATCTGCTTCACAAGCAACCAGCCCATACTCTAACCTCGACCATGCGCTCCTTTGAGACGCCAAGCTGTGCACGCACTGCAGCCCGCTTGGCAGCAAGGTGCGCTAGCTCACGCTGCGTTTGCTCTCGCATTGCTGCACACTTCCGTCGGAAAGCTTCAAGCCGGCAAGCTACTACCAGAGATAACACCATCATTCGTGTGCATCGCTCGTTTGTTAAGCATCCTTACATTTTTCTTCGTGACTTCTACTCTCTTCCTTGACAGTGATATCGTGCATTTTGCCCTCCTGGCAATTACAAGAAATAGGATCACGACGACCCTTCGACAACAAAAAGCAACACTCCAACAATCCAGCAAGAAAACGAAGGAGAGTATGAATTTTTGTTGATAGTCTTGTATCCGAGGCATTGATCAAGATGTTTGTCTACCTGTGGCGATCGGATGTACAGATACTCCAACTTTCGATTAGTCGAATTTGCGGCTGCCGTTGCTGGTGGTGAACTTGGCATACAGCAGACTGTCGCGCTTGTTGTCCATGTTGCACATCGTAATAATCACCAGCAGCAGCACGGCACCGAGCAGAACCGATGTCCACAAAACAATCTGGTACTCCGCGATGTCGTTGATATCCACATCACTCTTGGTACTGTTCGTGTCCGAGTCGTCGTCATCATCTTCATCATCGCTGTCGTCTTCATCAGACGAACTACCGATCTTCTCGTCAAAAGAGAGAAGCATGCGACTGTAGGCGATGACCGAGTCCAGAACTTTAGGCGACGAGGACGAAACTGTTTTGCTGAATGAGGACTTGCAGTTGGTTGCCACAACCTGTGCACCACTGCTTGTTGGGTATGTAGTCTGCAACTCCGCCAAGAGCGCCTTGATCTCTTTAGCAACTGCACTGCGGGCCTGCGTTTGTTTTGCAGTCTTCAGACCCGAGAGACTGCCGAAACTCACTGCGTAGAACGCACTGGGCGTGTTCTTGTTGGCCGCGATGCTGGCTGTGAAGGCGCGCACCTGTGCTAGCTCCTGCGCTACCGCAATTTCGGCATTGACGGTTCGATCCAAAAACGAGTACTCCTTGAGTACGACGTCCAACTCAGATGCTGATGCCACAGTCGCGGGGAGGACGTCTCGAGTGCACACCATCTCACTTCCTGCGCACTGGATCGAGACACCGACGGCCTGCTTCAGTCCACGAGCGATCGCCGCAGGGATCTTGGGACTCGAGCCAACAGGAATCTCCGAAGTCAAGTCGAAAATCATGTGGTAGCCGCTGGTTGCGTCCTTGTCCACGGCGTCAAGCACTGCCGCCTCGGCGCTGTCGACGAAGACCATCGCGTACGCCTTGACGTGTGAGAAGACGTCGGCCTGCACGGGGCTCTCCACGACGAGTTGCTTGTTGGACCCACTCGAGGATTGCGAGACGCTTCCAGTCGGCAGCCCGAGCGCGTCCATGGCGAGCTGGGCGAGGCCGGCGGGCGAGAACGCGCGCGCGAGCGCCGGCGGCTGAGACGCCGTCGCGACCGCGTCGTGGACGAGCGACGCGTGCGCGCCGACGACCAAGACGCGGTCGCTCGCGGCGGAGGCGGCGGAGGCGAGGCAGGCGGCGGCCACGAGCGACGAGAAGCAGCGGCGCATGGCAGAGGCGAGGCAGGGGAGCTCTTCGTGCTTTGAGCTCGTCGGCGAGGAAAGATGTCGTTGCAGAGGAAACGAATAACCTCAAAGCTGAGGTTGGACTCCTCGCCCCAAAGAACGCTCCCGAGCCGGAGGCTAATGGACGTCAGTCATTAGCCTCTCGCCAATGGAGTGCGCGCTGATCCCGGGGCCGTCGGCCATGGCGCCCAGCGTGCGCGCGGCCTACAGCGCCGCGCTGGGCTCTCCCGACACGGATCCGGCCTTCTGGGACGACTACCTCGCGCTCGAGAGGGCGCTCCAGACGCTGCTGCGCACGACCAACGCGGTCGCGATCCAGTCGGGCGAGGGCATGGTCGCGCTCTGGGGCGCGCTGCGCAGCAACATCCGCCCGGGCGACGCCGTCGTGTGCGCCGTCAACGGCGTCTTCGGCGACGGCTTCGCGGCCATGGCCAGAGCCATCGGGGCGACCGTGTTCACGGTCGAAAGCGACTGGCGACAGCCGCTCGACGTCGCCAAGCTCATCGACGAAATCAAGCTGCGAGACCCGAAGCTCGTCACCATGGTGCACTGCGAGACGCCGTCCGGCATGCTCAACTCGCTCGAAGGCGTCGGCGATGCGATCGCCAACCACACGACCGACTGTCTCTTCCTCGTCGACTTTGTTTCCAGCGCGTTTGGCGCGCCGCTCGATGTCGACGCCTTGAAGATCGATCTCGGGCTCGTGGCGCCGCAGAAAGTGCTCTCTGGTCCAGCCGCGCTCGGCATGACGAGCGTGAGCGACAAGGCGTGGGCGCGCATCAATGCTGTTGCGTACCAAGGTTACGACGCGTTCCAGCCGTTCTATCGCGTCGCGGAGACCGTGCCGCGACTGATGCCGTACACGCACAACTGGCACGCAGTGCGCGCGACATTGCAGGCCTGCAACAACATTCTCGAGAGCGGAGGGCTCGAGGCGAGCTGGAAGCGCCACGCCGAGGTCGCGCAGCACTGCCGCGACCTAGTCAAGAACGAGCTCAAGCTCTCACTGTATGTCGCAGACGAAAGCGCTGCGTCACCGACTGTCACTGCTATTGAGCTACCCGAAGATGTGTCGTGGCCTGCCCTGGACCGTGAATTGAGGGAGAACAACGTTTTTGTTGGCGGTTCTTATGGACCACTGTACGGTAAAGTGTTCCGCCTTGGCCACATGGGCTCACAGGCAGACAAAGAGCTGGTGACTCGAGCTGTCCATCTCATCGCGGCCGCACTTCAAAAGGTCAAGTAGGGCGATAGTCAGCAAGACGTGGGAGAGTGTCAATAGCCATGCCTGTTTGTGCTGTTGATTGTTACTTGTCTTCTGTAGCTAGCAGCAACGGATTGTCATGCTGCTGGGGCTTGAAATCGTAGTGAATTATGCAGATCTGCGCTTCCAAGAACTCAGCAATGGACATTTCCGGTGGCGATTCTGAGGTCAAAAACTAACCGTCTCAGGTAATTCGTCTTCGGGTGCGCCTTCGATACCATAGTCCGCTAGGGTATCCATGTCCTCCGTCATCTCGTTGGCCTCGGCAAAGTTACCTTTGCAGATCTTCAAGTCGGCGATTGGGCCGTGGCGTTTCTGAATTTGTTGCTGTGGCCGCAGAGCAGAGTGAGATGACAAAAATCGCACAAGCCATGGAGAGGGCCAAAGAGGAGGACCTTAAGAGCGAAGAGCCGCGTCGTCGTCTTGACGCGCAGCTTGAAGTTGAGATAGCTCCAGTTAAGCAATCGCATCTCAAGCGTGACATAGTGAGGGATATCTTGCGGGATCACTAATGGAGGCGTCACGTCTGTCGCCTGCCAAGAATTCAGTTGTTTGGGACTGCCTCATGGACGCCATTGTGCTAGAAACACTCACCCCAGCAGCCTCTGAGCCTTCACCAGAGCCAGCCCCACCTCCAGCTTTCTTCCCCTTCTTCTTCGGTGCCATGACTCGGGACTTCCAGGAATAGCTGCAGTTTTTCAATTTTTTGTTTATTGCGTTTATGGTGTACCGCCATTTATCATCTCCCGACAGTAGACTGGCGCAGTGGTTGACGTCAGCGAATGAGCTCACGATGTTCCATCCACCGCCCCTCTCTTCCATTGCTCCACCACGACACTCAGCCGACACGACAAACAAGAACGAAATGCAAGCAGGAGAAATCCTTCATTTCATACAAACGACGGAGGTGCCCTGTCGCGATTTGACGTCTTGTGTGAAGTTGACTCGCTTACTCGTCGAGCTCGGCCGCGAGCGCCTTGGCCTTCTCCTTGACCTCCTCGATGCCACCGACCATGTAAAAAGCAGCCTCCGGAAGGTCGTCGTGCTCACCAGCAAGGATGGCCTTGAACGAAGCGATCGTGTCCTTGAGCGAGACGAACTTGCCAGCCGTACCCGTGAAGGCTTCAGCGACGTGCAGCGGCTGCGACATGAACTTCTGCACCTTACGGGCACGGGCGACCGTGAGCTTATCGTCTTCCGACAACTCATCCATACCAAGAATGGCAATAATATCCTGGAGACCCTTGTAGTCCTGGAGCAGCTTCTGGGTGGCACGGGCCACGTCGTAGTGCTCCTGGCCAATCACGCGAGGGTCAAGCATACGCGACTTGGAGTCGAGCGGGTCGACGGCCGGGTAGATACCCAACTCGGAAATCTGACGCGACAGCACGGTCGTGGCATCCAAGTGCGAGAAAGTGGTGGCCGGGGCAGGATCCGTAAGATCATCGGCCGGCACGTAAATGGCCTGGACCGACGTAATGGAGCCTTTCTTGGTCGAGGTAATACGCTCCTGGAGCGCACCAAGATCCGTAGCGAGCGTAGGCTGGTAGCCGACGGCCGACGGAATACGGCCGAGAAGGGCCGACACCTCCGAGCAGGCCTGGGTGAAACGGAAAATGTTGTCGACGAAGAGCAACACATCCTGACCCTCAACATCACGGAAGTACTCAGCGACCGTGAGACCCGTAAGGGCGACACGGGCACGAGCTCCTGGCGGCTCGTTCATCTGGCCGTACACAAGAGCGGCCTTCGAGCCCGTGGTGGTGCCATCCTCGTTGAGCTTGATCACACCCGACTCAATCATCTCGTAGTAGAGATCGTTACCCTCACGGGTACGCTCGCCGACACCGGCGAAGACCGAGACACCACCGTGGTTGTTGGCGACGTTGTTGATCAACTCCATGATCACGACGGTCTTGCCGACACCGGCACCACCGAAGAGACCAATCTTACCACCCTTGGCGTAGGGGGCGAGAAGGTCGACGACCTTCATGCCCGTGACAAGGATCTCGGCACCCGAGCCCTGCTCAGTGAGGAGCGGAGCCGTGGTGTGGATCGGGGCGTGGCGCTTGGCGTTGATCGGACCACGCTCGTCGACCGGCTCACCGATGACGTTCATGATACGGCCAAGGGTCTCAGGGCCGACCGGGACCTGCACGGCATCATCAAACACTCGTCAGCGGGTGGCGCAGCCACGTGGGGGCAAGTGGGCGTACCATGATCGGGGCGCCCGTGTCAACGCACTCCTGTCCACGGACGAGACCGTCGGTCGACTCCATCGAGATGGTGCGGACCGTGTTCTCGCCGAGGTGCTGGGCGACCTCGAGCACGATGCGCGTGTTGTCGGGCGTGGTGATCTCGAGGGCGTTAAGGATCGGCGGGAGGTTGTCGCGGAACTGGACGTCGACGACGGCACCAATGATCTGCGTGATCTGGCCGACCGAGGCCGTGGCCTTCTTGGCCTCCGTGGCCATGGCGCGCGCGCCGGCGGCACGGAGCGCGTTGCGTCCCACGCGAGCGAGCATCGTTAGACTGGCGGGTTTCGACTTCGGGAGACGACGGCTCAAAGCGAAAATGAACGAGGGGGGCCGAGCCACCACCTCCCTACGTCGGGCACGCGCCGCTGGCCAACAAGAGCCACACACAAAACCGAAAAGGGGGGCTCGCGGGCCGCCCCGCACGGGTCCGACCGACCCACCCACCCGCGGCGACGCAGAAGAGCCACTTCAGTCAAGGAACGATGGACGAATCTGACCCGTTTGCAGCGCATCCGGGTTCGCACGCTCGGACGGGTTTGCAGTGCCGACCCTCCAGAAAGTGATACGACCCAACCCGACCCGGAACCAGCACCGCCGCAAGATGCGATCCCCCGACTGGACCTACTCGCGACGAGGACCGCACGCTGCACACGACTCGGCGCGCGCAATCACACAGCCGCCAGAACTCCCGAGCGGATCATTTAGTTGGCGGATTTACTACTAGCAAATACGGAGAACTCATACTTCTTCCCTCCCCCTGTGTTTCTGGTCCTATGGATAACACGCCTTCAAACGGCGTTGCGTGGCATCTAGCTAGCACTGTTGAGTCTCTGGATGCGAGCTTCGAGCGCAGCCCAGCGCTGCTGACGCTGTTCCAGCGTTTGACGTTGCCTAGGCGAGGATATTAGATAAAGTAATGACCAACTTCTTCAGTGCTCGGAGTACTCACCGTCCTTCTCTCTCTTCCAACTGCGCCGAGCACTGGTCGAAAAGTTGTGAGTCCATTTCCATGAACAACTTCAGCACATTGTAGGTCAACGTTTGCACGGTGCTGTTGGATGATACAACCATTAGCCATTCCACGTGAGGAAGTAGTTTAGAATCAACCTCACCTGTGCCAGTGATTCTCGCAGTTGCGATAGAGTGCGCCAAAGATCAGCGGCAAGATCTCCGCCCTTCTCGCGCTCACAAGTCGGACAAGCGACTCATTATTCCATAAATACAGGGCGCGCTGCGAGACTTGGAAATGACTACTGCAAACTGACTGGGCTATCCGCAAAAAGAGGGGCCGGAGAACCTGAGAGGGAGAACGCCCAAGTCAGTTGATTGCAAGGTCCAACCATGGATCTGTTTCGCTCACCGCAGCAAATTGTTCAACTTGAATCAGTTCGATAATTTCCTCGAGTTCGTTCAAAAACAGAATCTGCATAAAGGCACGGGTGAGCAAGTCCACACCGCTAACTCGGTATGACTTTAAACCGACCTCCTTTGAACTCGCCGTGACAGGCCAGAACTTCAACAAGCCACGAATGATAGGCTCAGCGGTCTGAGGATCCTTCTCAACAAATTGAGTTGTGCAGTACGCGAGTTGTTGATGGAACATGCCGAGGTTGTTGACCTGGTGTCATATGTGAGTATATATGCCAAAAACTGGCGCTCGAGCACTAGGAGCAAGCTCACCTTATGCAAAGGGATGAGTGCTTTCTCCAAAAAGTTCTGGTGTTCTTGCTTCAGGGGGAGTGCAAATCCGTTGATAATACTGCGCTTGCAACATTAGCCATGATACATCCCCGCGCTCCGAAATCAAATGCGTGTTCGTACCTTCCAAGAATCTCAAGCAGTTCACCAACTCCATTGAGCGATTCGGTCTCGTAGACAAACGTGTAAAAGCTCTCGTTGATAGAGCGACGGATAAACGAGCGCAATGCCATCGATTTGCCGTAAATTCGATGCAGGATTGTCTTCAAGAAGGTGCGTCAGTTTAAGCAGCAGATTACGACTACCAAAAGTTGACGACGGTCGCAGTACCTTGAGGTAGTCTCGTTCCCGCGGATCTTCAGAATCGAAAAGACTGAGCAGTTTCGTCATGAACTTTTTGCTGAAATACTCCTTGGCAGTCTTCGAGTCTACTTCTTTTGACAGCACAAATCGGAGCAAGATCTCATACACAAGTTGCATATGCGGCCATGACGGTTCTAGCATCGGCTCGTCTTCCTCAGGCGCTACACGGAGAACGCAACAATTCCAACTCTCAGCACTCTCGTCTCAAGCTATTCATTCTCCCCATGGAACTCGCACCTTCCGTTTTGCCGTCCGCCGCTGTGATCACTGGAGTGGGTCGTCGGCCAAGGATACGAAAGATATTGGCGGCAACACACTCCAGCAGGTCGGCGACGACCGACGGATCCCACGCGACTTTGCCGGCCGATATGTATTCAACGATTTGCAGCAATGCATTGCGCTTGGCCTCCTTCTCGCGCACCTGTTTGCGCACGTCCGAGAAGTCGTTGAGCACGCAGCAGAGCTTGAGTTTCTGGCGGAAGAGCCACATGCGCTCGTTCGGCGGCACGTCCTCGATGGCCGGCAGCTCGCCGAGCTTGGCATTGAGCCCCCCGTTGAGCGCGGACGCGTTCCCGACGACCGCCATGGCCGGATGCTCTGACGGTTCCCCTCAAGAAGTTCTTCCGTCGGCGTGCTCGCGTCGCGGCTTCGCTTCGTCACGATGGGGGCGATGGGGATGATGCGCTCTTCAAAAGGTGTTCTTAAGTGCGATGCTCTTCTAGAGGGAGGTGGGCACCGGTCTCTTCGAACCGCGGTTCGAGCCGTGAACCGCGACAATCACTCTGCGCGCTTCCTGCCGTGCGTGCCTCGAGGCACAGGGAAGAAAGGCATGGGCTCCTGGCGTGGGTCGACTACGTCACGCGCGGCGTTATTACGTATCCGGATAGCAGTGCGGCATGGCGTTGGAACCCGCTCCGCTCGCTCTGGCGTCCAGTGGATTTCCATCGAAGTGTGCGTTTCGGCAACTGCGTCCGCAGCGTGACGTTACCGCCGTGCGCGAGCGAGAGGCGCCTCGGAGGCACGCAGGCGCGCGCGTGCGAGCGCGTGAGGGGGAGGCCGGGAGGGCCGAGGGCCGAGGGCTCCTCCGTGCTTCCGCCCGCGGCGACCGCCGTCATCCGGCGCCGCGACGAGTTTACGACAGCGCCTTGTCATGTAGACACCTCGCGGCCGGCCGGCGAGCTAACCCACTTGGCCAATGGCTCCACTTGTGACGGAGCTCCGGTCCCTCGAGTGGATCGCCAGTGCGGGCAGCTGCGGCCGCATTCGCGCGCCCGAGACCGAATTAGCGCCAATCGCGACGAGTTAGCGCGGGCCCTCGCTAATTCGTAGGTTTTAGGCGTCCGATCCCTACCCCTGGTGGACCACCACGCCCGCGCATCCCAGGCACGTCAGTGCCAGCAGGGGGATGGGGACCTCTTGGACGGCGGCGAAAATGGAACAACGTAATTGGCGCCGCTGGACACGCACGCCTCGACACTTGTGGATTTCTGGAGAGACGACGTGGCGGGCATGGGCGTCGCCGAGATCACGACGATGGACGCCGACGAGGCGCTGCTGCTGGACGACTGCGACGAGCTCGACGTCTCGGCGGCCGTCGTCGACCGCCTCCTCTCCGACGACCTCTGCCTCGTCGGCCAGCTCGACGACTGCGCCGCGCACGCCGCGGATGACGACGATGAGAGCGGATCCATGACCGGCACCTTCGCCTGCGACGACGACAGCGACGACGCGCTGCTCTCCGGACGCACGCTCGTCGACGTCCTCGAGAGCGCCGACGAGACGCCGGCGCTCTTCACCAAGCGATCCGACAGCATCTGCAGCACCTTCTCCATGCGCGAGACGCTCACCTCGGCCGAGTCCGCCACGCCATGCACGTGCGGCCGCTCAAGCGGCGAGGCCAAGCGCGCCCACCTGCAGACCGCGAGCGAGGAATACCTCGACTCCACCATTCGCTACGGTCTCAGCGTGCGCGTCATCGGCATCGAGTCGGCCGAGATGAACTCGAGGTTCCTGCTTCGAGTGGAAGACTTCGAGACCAAGCGCCACTGGGAGGTCCGCAAGAGCACCAAGGAGATGGCCTCGTTCTACAACCAAATCCGCCACATTTGCATGGATCTTGCGCCAGTGAAGAAGGAAATGTGGGGCACCTTCCGCGGACTGCGGAAGCTCCGTCTCCCGAAGAAATTCCTGCACTCGCGTGGTGCGCTGTGCTACCAACGACGAGTCGTGTATGACTCGCTGCTTCGCCACACAGCCGCTCTTGTTGCTCCTGCCCCGATGGGTCCACGACGCCGACAAGTGGTGACGCTGCTGCAAGATTTCCTCGATGTCCCTGTGTACTGTGATGTTTCCGATCGCGACACCTGCAGCTGCTGGTTGTTCTCGAGTCGAGCAAATGCAACGCAGTTGGTGAACGAGATCTTCTCGGACTCGCACCACCCGATCAACCGAGAGTGCGCCGAGTTCGTGGCAGCTCTAACCAAGAAGAGCCACGAGACCCGCCGCACCAAGCTTTACCCACGCCAGGCCCAGGCCATTCTCCGCACCATCTCCAAAAAGATGACGGAGGTGAAGAAGAGTCTTCTGAGCGACGTAACGTTGCTGCAGCAGGTCGGTTCGCTCCGTCACGAGTTGCCCGAGAACGAGTTTGATGACTTCGTCGACGAGGTCCGTCGTGCGGCTGCTGGATTCGTGCAACGGGCAGTGCTCGTGGAATTAGAGGATCACGTCCAGGAGGCACTTCACGTTCTTTTTGCTGAGGAGGAGGAGAAGCTCCTTCTGCCAAAGTTGCGTGTATTACAAGACAAGCGCCCATCCCTGTTTGGTGTGCCAGCTCATCTCCAGAAGCCTCATGATTGGGATGATGCTCGTATTGAAATCCGCCGCATGGGTGAATACTCGCTACCGCTCGACAAGCTCAAGTGCATTCTTCGGGCGTCGAGCGCGATCTTCCGAACCTGCAGCAATGGTGCCACCGCGAGTGAAAGCGGTGTCGCGCCAGCGTTGTCGACGGATGAGTTCCTGCAGATCCTCTTTTACGTGGTGGCGACCAGCAACCTGGCGAGGCCGCTGCGGACCGTGCAGTTGATCCGCCTCACGTGCGACCAGGACGACCTCACGGGCGAGATGGGGTACTACTTCGCCAACTTCGAGGCGGCGGTCAAGCTCGTGGAAGAGCATGCCGACTGGACGGCGACCGTGATGGACCAGATGTAGACGCAAAAACCTAGATGGACTAGTGCGACCTGTAGAGTGGCCAAGTGGAAGCCTGTACTGTAGATACTGCGATGTCGCCCGCGAATTTGTAAAGAAAATGAACCATGTATCCTTGAAAGTGGACGTTCAGCATTAGTCGACCTCGAAGAGCTCTTCGTCGCGGTTCCACGCCCTCGAACGCGACGTCGACGGCCAATCGCACCTTGTTTTGGAAATGAGCGGCGCCTGTTGAAGATCGACGAAGCAACCGGACGCGATGCCTCGCCGTCGAGAGGTCGAGGCGGCGCTGGGCGACGACGCGCTGGCGACGTCGGTGGGCGAGCGGCAGCGCTTGGGCGCCGCCCAGACGCGCGTGGTGCTGGTGCGTCTCCGTGGGCTTCGCCGGGGGCCGGCCGCTGACGCTGACGGTGGCAGCAGCGACTGAGCAGGAGCGACGCCAGCGACGACACGCCGTGGGTGGCCGAGACGGTCTGCTTTCTCTTCAACGCGCAGGTGCGTCGGCGAGCACGAGGAGTCGCCACTGTCGGGCTGACGACCACGCAGGGCGACGTGCTAGACATCCACCGAGCGAACGACGAGCGCTCGCGACCTCGTGATCGTGACGACGATGAACCCATAACGATTCGCTGCGCAAAGTCCAAAGACTCCCCCGAGCGTCAGCGCGTGGTCTTGTCATTACCGGCGCTTGACGCTTCCGTGGAGGTCGTCGGGTTCCTCGTGAGCTACACGACAGATCAGATCGCTCGACGACCACGATTGAATGCTTTCTCCGCGACAATTGACGTGTCCGAAGACGTGCACGATCGAAGTGACGAACTCGGATTATCCACGTCAGCCAGTGGAGACCCTCAAAGCGCGCGGATCTACTCCTACACTCACGAATCGCAGCCAAAAAATGTACTTGTCAACTACGTTGTGCTTTGCAAGCTCTTTCGGGACCCCGACAACCGATCCGAGTGGATTCTTCACGGCATCGGTGGCTGTGGTGAGGTGCGAAGCTCGGTCAACGCAGTGTTAGCTGAGGCAATGCAAGTGTTTTTACTAGACATCATTCCAGAAATTGAGATCGCCCACCGCAATGCTCTCAACACCGTCGCGTCGATCTGCGCAGCTCTGAGTCGCCGTGAGGTGCTCGACATTGAGCAATACTTCCGAGATGAAGGTGTGACTGGAGAGGAGTTTGCAAGACTTTTGCTCCTCGTGCTACTCAAATCGCGACCAGAGCTACGTCGTCTAAGCCGAGCGACTGCGCTTGTAGCGCTGCTCTTCGAAATGTTCGAGCAGATCGACATCAACGGCGACGGTAAAGTTGACTGGGAGGAGCTTACGACATTTTGCGTCAGTCTTGGACTCATAGCAACAAGAGAGCAGCAGATTGGAGGCCCAGTTTCATTTGGAAGCACCTATCACCAGCAACTTGTTGGGCCGCACACAAGGTAAACGCATCGAATTCTCCACAACACCAGCTCTAATTCCTTTTCACACCAGAACGTTTCCGTATCAAATTCGTCGTATTCGCTCATTGCCAGCACTGCGAATCGTCGCTGTGATACAGAACAAGTGCGCAAACGTGTTGGTGCGTATACGTGATGACTGCCATTTAGATATTCCATTCCTACGATATTCACTTGCAGATGTACGACGCTGATATGGTTTTCCTGTATGAGTTCAACCATGTTTGCCGAGTGGGACGAGAAGAGAACACATCGCTGGCAGTTCTCGACGTCGACTACATACAGGCGCGCAATTGGCTGGTTGTTTCAAGTAGCGACCACTTACTCACATTCTGGTCAGTTGTGAACGCCAATTCAGGCGCGTACGTATTTGCATTCAAACTAGGGAGTCGATGCCCCCTCCCAGACATTCAATGGTGCGGAAATGCACTGAATCGACTTGTGACCTTCTCCAGTGAAGGCGTGCAAGTGTGGGATGTGGAAGCTAAACGTGTTGCAAGGAGAATGACCCACCACAAGGATCGAATCACGGGTTGCCTAGAAATCCAGTTGGAAGTTGCCATGCTCGCGACGTGCTCTTTCGACGCTACTATTGCCGTGCTTCACGTCCCGTCCCTAGAGCTAGCCTTTGAGTTGCGCGGGCACGTTCAAGGCGTACAACAAATGGATTACCACGCACGTGGTGGAATATTGTTGAGCTCAGGCTTTGAACATCAGGCGTATTGTTGGAGTATCCCTAGTCAGTCATTACTGACTACGCTTGGGGGTCACCTAGCACCACTGATTGGTGCTCGTTTTGTGTCACATACCACTAGTTCAACTGTTGCAATCGTGATCACGGGAGATGAACAAGGTAGATTTCGTCTATGGGATATATCGCGTTGTTTGGGTCGGCACACAACAGAGCTCGCGGTTGTCCTTCAATCATTTGAAATCGTTACGCCCAACTTATGCAAGTTCCACACTTTCGCCTGTGGTATCCTTGGGTCTTACTCGAAAGGAATAAAGAAACAACGTGACTCAAGTCGAGACTTGGCAGACGTGTTCACAGGCAGTTTTCGTCTTTTCCGGTTCAGAGCAATTGCACACGCCGACGACATGGCTCCTCCAAGCCACGTAACCTTCAACTCAATTTCTAATTGCTTTGTTGGATCTGTGGATGGGGTTATCACGGTGTGGAGTGCCAGCTCCGGCTCGAAGATTGAAGAACCAGTGATTATTCGAGACTGCGATGTATGTGCAATCGTCTTTGATATGCCAAGGCAACGAAAACTTTTCGTCGCGACCAGTGTGAGTACACACTGTACAGATAAACAAATATGTTCCTGACATACCATCATAACATCCATAGGATGGAGCTATTCGGTTGTACAACCCGATCACCTCAGAAATGCTCACGGTATGGGAGATAGTTTCATCTTGCGAGGGGAACGAACTCACCTTGCTGTTATTGAAGAAAACGATGGTCCACGATGGCATCATATCTAATCTCATTTACTGCCCCAGAAGATCTGTATGTGAAATTCTCTCGTGGCGATTCCTATTAGGCTGGATAACGTGACCAAGCGACGTTGTGTAGTGTCTGGTATCGACTGGATTCGACCGACAAATTGCTATATCCTTATCGTCAGCTGGGAAAACGGACATTGATGTTCTGCGTACTGTTGAAAATGCGCATGATTCGTGCATTTCGGCAACAGCGTACTCAGAAGACCTTGAGCTCGTTGCAACAGGAGATGACGCAGGCAACCTTCACGTGTACGATTTCCAACGATTGTATCTTCTGTTTCGATGCGAGGGGCATCACGATCAGATTCAGGTCTTGCATTTTCACTTTTCAGCCCCGTTACTGTTTTCAGGCGACGTTCGTGGCATTGTGTTCCTTTGGGATATCATCATTCACGGACCTACCTATCAGATACAGCCGATAATGCAACTCGCCCTTTCCTGCAGCAACCACCTCCTCGCCCTGTCTCGATCGTCTTCTGTTGGGCCCAGCCGAATGAGCTCTCGCCCTTCCACTGCTCTGAGTCTGCCACTGGAAGTCACATCGCCAATTTCATCAATTCTTTGCACTCCTGAGACAAAGCACTCTAACACTGGGTACGTCTACGTGGGCACATCAAGTGGGGTAGTGTGGGGTTGGGACTTCCGCGTCTTGACGAACTACGCTAGAAGAAACGGTGTGGGCAAGGCTTTTGAGTATCACTTCACTGAAAGTCCAAGATGCTCAGAACGTTCTAAAGATTACAATGCTCTTCTCCGAGTAATCCACAAGACAAGCGTACTCAAATTGCGAGGAGAAGACATTCACAATCGTAACGTTCCACTGGATACCCAGTCGGGTTACAACGGGACTGCTCTCAACGTTCTCCAAAGTTGTGAAGCGTCATGTCTTTGGCAGGCTCATGCAGCGCAAGTCACCCAGTTGCATCTGTTGCCTTATCCTGCACGAATGTTTTCGGTGTCTCTTGATGGAACCATACGAGTTTGGAACGCTTCTCACACTTGCATCGGTACAATATCAAGTGCCACTAAGGCTGACAAAAGCGGCAGCCTAGGGTGTTCCAAGTTACCAGGTTCCGCTACTCTTGGATCAAGTTGGAAGTTCACGCATCACCGAAGCTTGGCTCACGAATCGCGCAACCTACACATCCAAATCGCGCGTGAGATACTTCAGCGTGCCAAACGAAGGTTAGCCACGACGAGAAGATCAAGCCAGCACGAAGCTATTATCGTCCAAGAGAGCACCGAGGCTTCTGATGAGCCAGAATTCGCGATCGACCAGTCGCGAACTCCGGAGTTAAGTCGAAGCCTGGCCTCAGCGGAAAGACTGCTTGCAAATCATATGGCATTCTCGAGTACGATAGCTTGATACACGCGGAAAACTCTTCTTGCTAACGTTCAAACTGTTCTGCTAGAGGAATCCCGCCAATCTGGTGTCAAAAGAGGACTGTTTGGGGCTGAGGAAGAGACTTTACTGCGAGAATTCGCCCGTGGCCCCCACATGCAGCATGAGAAGCAAATCAGATCGCGGCTTGCACCGCTAATGTTGGTGTCACCCAAACCAAGCAATTCAAGAAAGAACTATAGTTTTCATCCTGAAGGTAATGAGATCGATTTGCCTGTCATGCGCACGATGCGTCACTTTCCTGCAGAAGTTGAGAAGCGGCGGTCGCTGGAGAAACGTGGAGGCGCACGATTGCAGGTTCCAGATATTTCACTTTCGCCTTTCTTGCAATCAAGGCTACTGGTACCAGACACCCTGCCAAAATCAACACCCAAGAAACGCTTGACAGCTGGGACCCTCTCTTTCACAATGGAAGCTCATGCAACAGTCACCGAAGATATAACCCTTCCGGCCCTTGATCGAGAAGCAATCCCACTCGAACCTTCGAAGAATGTCGGACAATATCCTTACTGCAACAATAATCAGGCCCACAAACAGACTACGCGGGACCGCCTTGCATCTCATGCATCGTCACCATGCCTGCCAATCCACCCACTCATCGCACCCTCTCATCCACATAAAAACAACGCTACAGCGCCGCCAACGCTAGAAAGTGTTGGGTCACGATCGAACATCGAGCGGAAGATGCGGATCTATGAAGGCTCCGACGTGTTTCACATCAGTGGCAAAGGTGATGATACAACTAGTGAGTTCGAGCATGGTGGTGATGACAACCGACGACAACGCCATCGACCGATTTCGCAACGCCAACTATCACAGCCGCAGCTAACAATCAGGCAGAATACCGAATTCGAGACTTACCGCGATCTTCCCGAGACCACGCCTGCTCGTAAGCGGCAGAGTCAATCCACCCTTCCCACAGCTCCTGCGTCAACACCAACGAGTAATCCGTACGGACCTCATTACACGGTCAAACAAGTCGTTGACTTCAGCGGGATCATTGCACGCTTCGATAGTGACTACAGTGGTGATATTGACAAGTCTGAATGGATGAGAATGATGCAAAGTTGCCGTCCAATATTTGGCTCATCCGATCTTGAAGCGACAGAGCGTCTTTTCCATTCAATTGACCGCGACGATAGCGGAAAAATTAGTCTGCAGGAAATACTTCCAATGGTGGTGAGTAACAAACTTGTGATGGGTGCTAGTTCAACCTCAGATGTGTATGTGCGGGTGTGGCTTTGATTGCAGTTCTCAAAGGCGACTCCCGACCAGCTTCAAAAAATGCGGCAATCGATCCAGGCACGTATCGATGCCGCAGCCGCAGCGATGGGTGCAGCGGCCACAAATGGACTCAAAATTTAGTCCCATCAATAGGAAACAAACCTATCGGGATGATGGTAGCTTAAGAGTTTTTAAGGCAGAGCTCTCGTGTGAATATGGTGTGGGAGGTAGTTACGCCATACAGGTGTGAACCCCAGACAGCAACTTGAGTGAGGCGACCATCAACTCGTTTGAACATTGGTGTGCTTGACGCCCCTGTGTTGCTGCAATAGACGAAATTGTTCTTGCCGACCCCACAGAGAAAGGCGCCATCGCCGAAGGCAATGTTCTTGAACGAAATACCACCCGAGTCAACCGGAACAAAGGTATCCGACGTTGCATCCCAGTACTTCAAGTCTCCCGATGTCGTCACCCCAAAAATGTGTCCACTGATGGGACTAATGTCTAGCTGGACGAAATCGTCACCAATCTTCTTCCACGCAGGTTCCGTTGTGATCCCCTCAGCCGCGTAGAAGGCTTCGTGCGCCGCGTTTACGCGACATATTTCTCTGCCGTTCGACGAAATCTGGCAGAGCTTGCCCGAAAGCAGCGTCCACTTCGGGTCACCACCGTATAGCAGTCCAAAGAAGATGTCATCGTTATGGTTGACGCCCCAAAGGTAGCCCTTCCAGACGGCAACCCACTTCAGCAGGCCCTGGATTGCCCACCAATTTGGGTTCGTAAGGAGGTTCTCATCAGCACCAAAGATGTGGTACCCCGAGTTGACGCCGCACAAGTGCGTCCCGTCGAAAGCCACTTGCATGAGTTGGCCATCCACTCTTGTCCACGCGGCACTTGCGTGAGTTAGCTGGGGCATTGTTGAGCTGGCCTGCTTGTTGACGAATACTCCATCTAAATCAGTCTTCCCAAATTCAACCCAAAGACAGATCAACCCACGCGACGTGGGTTCATCTGTCCTTATTAAAGCTGGCGTTCTCAAGTGTACCCAATGTCCATGCGTACTCATCGAAGTGGAATGTCTTGGAGATAGATGAGTCGGCGTAATAGTCTGTCCCTATGCTTCTAAATATTAGTGCTGCCACGTTGTAGTGGACTTGGGTAGCAGGTGCTGTGCGATGCCGCGATGCTACGGCAGCAGATCTCGGTCCTTGGTTGGACTAATTGGGCAGCGAACGGTCCTCTAAGAGCACGAGGACGCGATGCAATCGGGGGATTCGAAGACGAGCTGCCCGGCGGTGACGCGATGGTGCTTGGCGTCAGCATCGTGGACGAGGATCTCAACGTCGCTAAACCCGTACTCAAAGAGGTAGGCGCGCGCCCGCGCGGACGGTGCCTGCGCGATGCCGAACTGGTCGACCTGCGCGATGAAGACGGGTCGGACGTTGCTCGAAGCGAGCTTGTCTTCGATGAACGGGATGAGCTTAGAGATGGCGTCGAGGGAGCTGCCGTATTCGAGCGTCTTGTGCTGCCACGCGCTTCGCACCGAGTTGTCCGAGAAGAGCACGGCGGCGGCGTTGCGCAGAGGGAAGAGATCGTCGCGCGCGTCCTTTGCAGTCGCTTTGCACGCTTCGCTGTACGCTCTCTGCTCGTGCTCGCTCAGATGCGTGAGTTGCTGCTTGATGAACGCAGCCGCGACCTCTTCGCTGCTCGCGTCGCTGGCGAGGGTCTCGACAAGGCCCTTCCGGCAGAGCTCAACCCCGAACGTGAGTACGTCGCGGCGAAGCACATGGCTGTACACGGACGGGAACGGGAAGAGCTCCTCCAGCGTGATGACGCAGGGCTTGCAGTCGGAGGCGCGGGAGATGAAGGGCGTTTGCGGCGTGAAGAAGGGGCTGGAGCTGAGGAACTCGCGGCAGAGCGTGCCCGGCGTGAGGCACACGGCGGCGTCCGAGACGATGTAGACGGCGCGCACGCGCTTGACGGGCAGGAACTGAATCTGGCAGATGGCCGAGCGCTCGGCGCAGAGCGCGGCGCCGATGTTGGCGCACTCGCAGTTGCCGCCGACGACGTGTCGGCTCTCGCCGTCGAGGTCCTCGTACGCGAAGACGGCGACGACGCGGAAGCCCGAGAGCATGGGCGTCTTCATGAGGCGGTCGCGGTGGTCCTCGGCGATCGCGAGGTAGCGCTCGTCCTCGGGCGAAAGCTGGGCGGTGCGCATGGCTGGGCGGACGAGTGCGCGGGTCGGCGAGGATTGCGGAATGAGCAGTGCGCGCGCATGGCATGCGTCGGCGGTGTGTGGACCACTTCGCGACGTCGCTTCGGCGTCTCCGATGCGCTTGAACTTGGCCACGTGAGCGTGCAGCAGACGTGCAGAGGCGTTCGCATTCACATCTCGTTCATTCGCATTCAGGCTGCCTGACGGTGGCGACGTCACGAAGAACCAGACTAATCCACGAGGCTGGACCACCCTAATTCGACGCCGAGTGCTAACGTCGCACCGCGGCTCCTCGAGATCTGACGATGCCCCGCGACGCAGCAGCGCTCTTACGACGAGCATACGCGCGCGGCTCGCCGCCTCCGCACGTTCAATCGCTCTTCGCAGCCGCCGGACCCTCGAGCGGCCCCGTGGCCACGCTCTCCACTCCACAGCAACTCATCCAGGAGATCTACGAGGCAGAGGCCTTCGACGCTCAGCGCAAGCCGCCCGGAGCGCTGGGAGACGCGGCAGGAGCACGCGACCGTCGAAGTTCGAGTGGCCCTTTGCAATGTACGGACGTCGGTCTTTTGCTGAGAGAGCTCTGTGGATTTCGCGAGGCGCTCGGCGAAGATGTTCGATGTCTATCGACGGATGAGAGCGATGTTCTTTCGGCGCTGCAGGACCGCCTTGTCTCTGCTCTTGTCCGACGCATTCTTGCAATTGAAATGGAGCGAGGTGATGTTCTAGCTCGTGTCCATGAAGCATGCAGTTGCCTTATCGCACTGAGCGTCAGGCCGTCAACTGTCGCTCGGGAGATCGCGTTCTATGTGATGCATGACCTCTGCCAGTCTCTGTCCATCCGTTCGCCCGCACAACAATATGGCTACTCTGAAGGCTCTGATGTTCCTACAGCTCTCTTTGCCTGCTTTGCAGACATGCTCGCCAAGTGTCTTGCCGTCGTCAGTACCACGGGCGACCAGAAGATCTCCAGTGACGAGAGTGCATGGATTCTCAACGCAGTCGCTTGTGTTTCATCTTTCACAACAAGAGCCGATCGTGACTACCAAGCAGATCGAGCCCAAAAGCTTGATGCATCAGCGGTCGTGTATCTACTAAAACTAGCGATTTCATACTCGACGGACGAACCGACCACTGTTGAAGCGCTCGCCGAACTAGTATTGTGCAAGATGTACTCAGAGAGCAATCAAACGAGTTCTGGTGCCGTTATCGACCGCCGGAGCTCATCAGTCGAACTTCCTAACATGCTGGACATCGATAGGTTCGGTGGCAAGGATCTCTTCCTCACAATATTCTATACGACTTCAAGCTGCGAGCTCCGGCGGGTTGTGTTCGCTGTCTTCTTCGATCTTGCGGTTGATCTGCTTCGGAGAAAAAATATGTGTGATGGTGATTACTCATGGGCGACTTATGATACTCTCCTCCAGGTTCTCCTCGATTGTGGCTTCGCGGACATGGTATCTACGAGGCCACTGCATGTTGAGATGTTGGCCTCGTCGGGTCGTCTTGTCAAGTCTCTGCATGCTAGTGTGGAGCACTATATGCCGGAGAAGCATATCGCCGCGTTGTGGACGACCTTGCGAGAGCTCCTTCAAATCGATGAGTACTTTCTGCGTAGTGTTTCACTTGCAGCCACTCTTAGAGTATTCTCGCATCCGACTCAACAGCCACACGAGACTGCAAGCGAGTTGATGATCAACAGACTTGATCAGCTTCTATCTGCGGAGAGACCTGAAGACCGTTTTAAGGGCGAGAGGTGGCTCGCTGAGCTTCTCACACATGGACTCAACGACGGCGATCATATCGTCACGAACCAAAATAAAAACAAGCACGAAGCACAAACGGTATCATTGCCGACGACAGCAGACGGTAAACTCGAGGGCTCCCTTTGTTTTGACGAGACTGCCGAGGTTCGAATCGGTGCGCGCACAAAACTCTGGGAGCTGTGTGATTCTCATCTCCCAGCAGTCCGAACTTCGTTCACACGAGTATTGAGTCTCGTCTTGAGGCGTCTGAAGGTCTACCCGCGTCACTTCTCTTTTAGATTGAAGGATTCTACTGACTTCATCTTCTGCCATCCGTATCCGTACCAGGCACCACCCTTGTCCTTCGTTCGCGAGCTCAACACATGCCTTGAAGCACTGGTAGTGGAAAAAGAAGACACCCCCACAGTGTCAATCTCTGCTATTGAGTTGGTTCTTCTCACCCTGACTTCCCCGTATGATGTCCCATACATTGACAGAAGCCGGAGAGCCTATGATCAAGAAACAACCAGCACGCCCGAAGAACTCGTTGGCAAACTAGTCGGGTCCTCATCACTGGCTGCAAAACTCCTGACTGGGTCTTGTTCAGTTGACCTGACCATCCTGTCGCAGTTTTCCATTGATCTCTTCACGCATGTGCTGCGTATCTTGAACTGTTCGACTCGAAACCGGATCAACGATTATGTTAGTTGCACTGAGGTGTCATTCGTCAGCGACTACGCCGCTGTCTCAGCAATCCTCATTTCATTCGCGCTGCAAGACGCATCGCCGCATCCAAAGTTGCTTCGGGTTTTGTCTCCTTTCCTCGACTCGCGTGATTCGCGTGTTGCTGTGTACGTAGATCTCGCAGCCAGAGGTGGATGAGAACTCACAGAGTGTTCCTTTCCTAGCATTACGGCCCACTCCATCATTAATCTAGTCAAGCGCGAGTGCGGCGAGCGGCGCTACTTCGAGATCGTGCGA
The DNA here is from genome assembly GCA_023091665.1 of Pythium myriotylum. NCBI lineage: Eukaryota > Oomycota > Peronosporomycetes > Pythiales > Pythiaceae > Pythium > Pythium myriotylum. The sequence goes on from JALJCQ010000009.1 coordinate 1,827,338, forward strand.
TCACTCCACACCTCGGCCGTGCAGGACGACGGTGATACATCGATAACCGTTGCCGTCGAGTATGCCCGAGCCATTGTCAACCACGCCCAGCTCACCCCGTAAATACGATATAGCTTCACTTCCATTTTGGAAGGGGTAAGATTATTTTACCCAATCGAAACTCTCTTGTTCTGGGTGGCTGGGAACTGCTGACCTCGTGGTGGGGTCTTCGTCCGCATGCACCGCACTATTACTTCTCTCGTCCTTTGAATGTCAGCTCGCCGGTGCTTCTGTCGAAGTCGCTCTCTTTGCGGCGGAGACGGTGCCACTCTCGCGCCGGCGCCAGCATGGGCTGCGTCGTCTTCCTCGTTCGGTTAGGTGCGCTGCCACGATTCACACGTGGCGCCCGCAGAAATGTGACGCGTCACTGGGGGTCTTCGGTGGTGTGTCCTGCCGGGCGGCTCTTGAGTGAGAAGGAGGACTATGCGGCTCTGTGCGACGTCGGATGCGTGGACTGGCGCATAGCAAATCGGAGATATGTGTGGAGTTCTTGCCGCCAGTCGACTTGGACCATGAAACGCTCCGAACAGATCCAATGGACCTTATCTCTTGCAGTCAGGAATGACAATGTGTGCAGTGCGGAATCCTGGCGAGTGCGCGGCGTCCGCACGGCGCTGCAATTCGGCCATGACGCGCTGCGCCCGCTCCAACGAAGCCACGTGCTCACGTGTGCGGAACAGCGGCGGTGGGCCGTTGTCATGCGCGCGTAGCTGCTCGCGAAGTCGCGCCAGTAGCGCCGCCTTGTTTATGGCGAACAATACTAAAATGTACCTGGGTCGTTAGTTGGCGCGTCATAAAGGCCTAGCAGAGCATACCTGCAAGGTCTTCGAATTCTTTGATACTGAAAGCAATCAGTTCTGGAACGTTCGCGTTCGAGAGAAGCGAGACACCAACGCGGCTCGCAAACGTATCGCCGGCGAGAGTGAGCACGGGAAGCCCCGCATACAAAGCGTCAGTTGCGGTTGAGTGGGCTCCATACTAAGAAGCATGGACATGTTAGATGTGGCATTCCCAGTAGCGATCCCTCCATATTTACCACGAGCGTGTCCAAAAAGAGATCTCCACGGCGGTGACGGCGCAGATGGTCATGCTTGGGGATTCGAGGCACAAAGCTGATGCGGGAACTAGCAACGCCTTGACCAGCCGCCTCGAGGCGCAGGTTTCGGATGATTTCGTCACCAGTGGTGGCTCGCGACGAGTTCTGAGTGCGCTCAGAACGCAGCGGATTGAGCAACAGCAGCCGACTCTGCGGTACGCGTCTTAGAATCGCCATCCAGAGCGAAAAGGCCGATGGCTCAAGCTTGTCGATTTTGTTGAAGTTGACGAATGTGAATTCATCGACTGGCGCATACGAGTCTTCCCCAGACCACAGCGATGCTCGTCCGCCCGGCACGACAGCTTCTGGGTAGTAGTTGACTTGGTAGGAGCGAGGCAGCACCACAAGGCTCTCACTAAAGTGGGAAGTCATCGCATCTGGCGGGGTAACGAAACGATCGGTCACAATGTAGTCAACGTACGGAGCTCCACTCGTTCCCGGGTATACAAGGTAATTGACCACCACCGGCGCCGGGCGGGCCGCCGTGATCCGTGGGCGACCACCACGCGTGTGGCCCTGAGCATCCATGAGAATGTCGATGCCCCTCTCGCGAATTATGTGGATGCTTTCTTTCGTAGGAGTGATGACGAGATTCACGAACTCGTCCACGAGTTGCACAAGCCGCTTGCGATACTCGCTGCCATCATCTTTTCCATAGCCGAAGGCGACTGCGTGGACGATGTTGCGGTCATGGGCCGCGAAGACTCCTTCTAACAAGTGCGCCGTAGGATGATCAGTGAAATCGTAAGCAATGTACCCCACCGCAAGTCTTTCATCACTGCGGAGAGACTCGCGAGATATGACCTGTGTGTCGCCCAACATGGCTTTGGCAAAAGACGCGAACTCTGCAGAGTGCTCACGGGCGATCCGAAGGCGCAAGAATGGATCCATGGTGGTGAGAAGTGTGTCGAAGGACGAAAGCACTGGACGGATGCCGCGAGCAAGCTGCTCATGCTCAACGTAGAAGTGAAGCTCATCGCGTAAGAGCTCAAAGTCTTCCCAAACACATGCCGTGCGCTTGGCCCGCGCGGCGTGGCCCGCAAGTCCAATGAGAGCGTCGATTTTCTTCTCAGGGACATCGAACTCGACATGGCGTGCTAAATCCCGGGCTTGGCTATACCAGTGCAGGGCGGATCGTATGTCGTCGGTCATCTCGTAGGCGACTGCGAGATTTGTCATGGACATCAATCGCTGGTCTGGATTGGTCGTACGAATAGCCAAGACTTGCTGTAATCGTAAGAGTAAATATCAGCTAAGGCGCATCACCGAAATCTCCCCATGCACGCACCAAGTAGCATCGCTTGGAGTCCTCGACGTTGCCGTATTGATGATGAAGTGCTGCGACGTTGTGCCATGCACTTGCAAACTCTTGGTCTTCCTCCAGAGCGGTGTTGTAGGCTTCAGCTGCCTCCATGATCTAGCGACTACCTGTTACTCCGGTTGATGTTCGTTGATCGCCTACTGTAGCGAACTCACCTTGCCGAGCCGATCCAGCGTGACGCCTCTGTCGTAGTGGTACTGTGGAGTCTGTGCACTTGCAGGCACCTTTGCGAACAGACTCTCTGCCTTGGCGAAGTCTGACATGTAATGGTACGCCACAGCCATTGTGTGGACCAATCGAGATTCCTGAGATGGGTCGATTGCTATTGCTCGCTCGAACGATGCAATTGCTTGAGCGTACTTCTTGGTGTCGTAGTAGAGATACCCTAGATTCGCAATCGTCTGGGCGTCGTCGGGGCGAACCGTCAGCACTTTCTCGTAGTGTACGAGCGCACGATCAAAAGCGACGTCTTGGTGGAAAGCGACCGCGAGTGCTGCCTCTACTGCCGGGTCGACGCTAATGGCTTTCGAAGCGAGTTGCTCGAGAATTGCACGGGATGCCCGCCACTGCTTCTGTTGGCCGAGGGCCAGTGCGTGCTGCAGCAATTGCTCGTACGAAGACGCGTTGGTGATCGTCGTGGATATCCACACGAAGAGCGCAAGCAAAAGCAACGACGTCCCGACGCGCATGAAGGTTCGCGTGAGGAGGTGCATTTTCCAGATTTGATCTTGAGAAGCGACGCGTTCGAGTGGACCACATGAAAGCTACACAAGTCTCAGACCACGGATCTTGGAAGGACGTGCTTGGCGAATGACACCATCGCTCCCTCGGAAGCTCGACAGTGCATCGCTTGCTGCGGTGCTGGGCGAGGCTACAGCGGATCCCTCGCTCCGCAGCCTGCGGATCCGCAACGCTGGCCTGACGCCGAGCCTCGTGGTGCAGATCGCCGACTTTCTCGAAGCGAACCAAACCGTCACCGAGCTCGACCTCTCCGGAAACGCCATCGGCTCCCATGGTGCGAGCTGCATCGCCACGTCCCTCCAGCACAACACTGCACTGAGACGACTAGCGCTCGCCAACTGTAGTCTGAAGGGCGAGGCGGTGGCGTCGTTCGCTGAGTACTTCAAGACTAGAGCGAACCAAACTGATCGGCTGGGTCTTCTGCAACTTGAGTACGGATTTCTCTGTGACGCTCACAGAAGATTTGCTGATGTGAATGCACTATAGCCTTTCCAACAACCAGATTGATGACGATGCCGCTGCGGCGCTCAGCGATCTCATTTTGGCGACTGCTCAGCTACGGGTTCCTCCAGAAACGGAGCCATTGACAATGGACCTACGCAAGAACTGGCTATCTGACGGCTCCATGCGCGCGATTGCAGCAGCAATGCAACGGAATAACGCGTTGGTAACGCTGCGGCTAGAGGACAACTATGACGAGGAGTCTGTCGTGGCCAGGAAACAGATCGCGTTCTGTCTTCAGCGGAACCGCGAATCACACAGACGAAGCGTTTTCCTCAACCAGATACGCGCAATTCAGGCATCGATGATCATACTTCAGGACTGCGAGATCGAATACGTAGAACTCTCTCTGTCCGATGCTCAGCTCCTTTGCGACGCGATTCACGATAACAGATCAATTATCTCTTTCCGACTGCGAGACAACGCGCTGCCAAGCGAAGGGACGCGGCGTATTCTCGCCGCTCTCAGTCATCACCCGTGCCTCCGATCACTGAGTATTCGAGATAATGAGATTCGTGCGGATGGATTCGCAGAGATCAATCACTTATTGCGACAGAGTAGATCTCTCAGGTCTCTCGTCCTCAGTAACAGCATGTCCGCAGTGATGTCGATGCCACCATCGAGGGAGACACTCGCAGGACTGCATCATACGCTCGGGCGTGATACGACCACATTGCGGTCGCTGTCTCTCGCTAACTGTAGCCTCGGAGATCTTGAGCTTAGTGTGATTCTTCCAGCGATAGCTTGGGCTAGACGCCTCGAAAACCTGGAGCTCACGAACAGTGCGATTAGCGATCGAATCGCGCATATCATCCAGCGCGTAGTCCAACGCTGCACTTTACTGGAGCGTCTGGATGTGGTATGTTTCCATGCACCTATTTGGCTACACTGCACGTAGAGAATTGACTCACAAGATCTGTTGAAGCGAGGCTCGCAACTCACGCTCTTTGGAGTGGAGACACTCTGCTACGCTGTGAGAGAACACACAGCAATTCGATCGCTGCTGCTGGGACGATTTTCGAGGTATTCCGAGGCCCAAGTCAATTCAATCATCGCCACATTACGCGAGAGCAAGTCTCTTACACGAGTTGAGTTTTCAACGAGAGAGCGACCGAGTCGGTGCGCTGACCACGTAAACACTCTCTTAACGCGGTGGGCAGCCCGAAGAGAAGAGAACGACCGCGTTAGCAGCTTAAAACAGAAGCGTGAGGGCGAAGCGGATGCCAAGTACGCCCGCTACAGATCGATCGTTCGGGAGGTGACCGTCGTGGTGGTCAAAGGGTGGTTAAGCGCGATTAAAGGGGCTATGTATTAATCTTCACCAGCATTAAAAGTCACCGCCAAAGTCTCCACCACTGTCGAATCCTCCTCCTCCGTCATATGAGTTGTCACCGGCGTCAGCTATCGCCTCGCCGACCAGCAAGCCGCCGAGCAAGCCAACACCGAGAGCTGCTGCCGTCGTGCCAGAATCGGAGCCCCCGTAGTCATTCCCATAGGCATGATGATACGAAGCCCCGTAGCTCACGCCTGGCGCCGCGTAGACAGGAGCAGACGCGTACACGCCTTCCACTCGAGGCTGTGGATGGGGGCGGCAACAACACCAGCAGCAACAGACTACGAAGCTGGCGAAGGCGAAGATTGATAGCACGGCAGCGACCACGGACACCCAGAGTGGCACTGTGCCGCCATGGTCTCCAGCTGCCTCGACGTGAGAGCATTTGCAGGCGTAGTTGGAGACCTTGCACGTCGCGTCGTGTGGACAGCAGCAGCGCTGGCGCTGGCTCTGCAGGTCGAGCCAGTTGCCGCAGAACTGGCCGGGGCCGTCCAGATACGCGTGGGAACAGTCGCCGTTTGCCGCACATACCTGGCAGCCAGAGAGTGTTGGCGTCGGTGTCGGGGTCATCGCAGAGCTTGATGAAGACGAGCTGGCATGGATTGTTGAGAGGAAGATGCTCAGCAGCAGCACCCACAGCAGCTTTGACGTCATCACGAGAGAGTTTGGTCTCTTTTCAATCAGCAGCTCGTGAATAAAAAGATCTTCCCGCGACTCTTCATGATCCTGTGTGGAGTGGATCTCGAAAATCCACGGGCCCTCATTTTCAAAGATCTCATCAATGTATTGGACATCACTACAATTACAGTCAGTTTGTACAGTCTCGGAACACCGACAGGCAGCTCGCCTTGACGCAAGGTCTTCAATATATCTAGATGGCTTCGTTCTCTGAAGATTCGGAATGCGGATGATGCTCGTTCTCGGCTGGCATGAATCCATTCGTGTCGAACATGAGCTCGGAGACCGCCACAACTTCTTCCATGAAACGGAGCGCATCTGCCGTCGTCTCGTTCAAGTCGGGACCAATAATGACGTTCCCCAACTCATTCTTGGAAAGCTTTCCCTGCTCGACAGCTTTCTGCTCCAACGGGTCACTCGTAAGGTTGAAGACCTCATACGTGCCAGATCCGTAGCGGGCGTACTTGAGGTCGCGGCCAACTCGCAGGCCCCGCGTTTGACCGTAAAACGGGTTCGAGAGCACGATCTCTCGGTCTCTCAAAGCAGGATTGCGCTTGCGAAGCATTGACTGGCCAATTCCGTGCTGCATGAAGTTTTCGATCCCCAACATGTCTGCAAAAGTTGCGAGGATATCTGTCTGGGACGTGAGATCGTCAACCTCCAAGCCTTTGTCTTTCTCGGACAGAAAATCGTCGGCTAGCAGTAACATTGGTACATGCGATCCTTCCTCGTACACGTACGACGCAACAATCGTCGGGTTATCTCCATGCTCCATGCGACCAAAGCCGTGGTCTCCTTCGATCATCACAATCGTGTTCTCCATCAACCCCTTCTGGCGCATGTTCGTAATAAACTCTCCGAGGCGCTGGTCGACGTAGTTCAGCGAGTGAACGTACTTCAGGTTGTCCTCGGTCAAATAAGTTGAGTAGTTTGTACTGGGCTTGAACGTCGCTGGGAGCTTCCACGGGTCGTGCGACGATACAGTGTACACGTCGAGAAAGAGCGGTTCTAAGTTCGATTCGTTGCGACGGGCCAAGAGGAAATTCTCTAGCGCCTCGAAGGACACAGCGTCGTGTCGTCCCCACGAGAACGCATCATCATCCGTGAGTGCATCACGGCGCTCTTCCGAGAGATAGTTGAGCACTTCAACGTCGTCCACGAGATGATCGAAGCCATTGGCCAGCAGGAAACCGTGCCAGTCCTCCCACGACAGGTTGACTGCCGACCAGAAGATCGACTTGTAGTTGAGAGCTTCTTTCAGGATGTGCGGAATGCCACGAAATCGAAGTTTGGTCTCTGAGAACGTCGCAACAGCCGCAGCATCTTTCATGGACGGCAGGATGCCAAAGAGACTTGACAGCAGCGTGCGGGACGTCTGCACACATGGCGTGTAATGTTGCGAGAAGAGCACCCCAGACTTGGACAGCGAGTCGAAGAATGGAGTCACAGTCTGGTTGTAACGTGCAACTTTGTCACGACCACCCAGAACGCCGACTTCTCGACTACGGAACGACTCGAGGTTGATCAGGATCACTGTCGGCGGGGGCTTGGTTTGCGAGTCGTTGGTCTTCAGCTCGAAGCGCTTCTCGCCTGTGTACTTGACAGTCTTGCGCCAGAATGGGTACCTGCCGCTGTCGCTGTGCTCGTCGACTTCGAAGATTTCGTTGCGACCGATCGTGCGCTCGTAAAAGGGGTTCATAGGCGCCATCGTCTCTTCTTCCGCGTTTCCGTCGACAAGTTCGTCGTTCGTGGTCGTAGCATTGACCGTTGCTCGCAATCGATTGCTCAGAATAGTCGCGGTAGCATGGGACTTTGTCGGAGGCCGCAGGAACTCTTCCATCTCGAGAGAGAACATGGCATTGGAGAGCAAGTAGATATCGTTGTTGTTCCCGTCGAGCGCAATGGTGGCGTGGAGAGCTGATGCAGCAAGGAGTAGCGCAAGGAAGCCAGTACGGAAGGTGGGCGAGGAGACTGCCATGTGCATCGCCCACGGGAAGAGAGCGCCGTCCGAGGTCGTGATCGAAGCGCGTTGAGCCTTGGAGCTTGCTCCCGATGACTTTGGCACGGCGTTGCTGGCGGGTGACCCGGACTGGCAGAAGAGAACGACGAATCGAGGCAGTTCCACTTTGTCAAACAGCACTGCGGAGACCCAGAGGACGAGCGAGACCGCGTAGAGCAGCATGCCGAAGGCCATTTGGAGCGTCAAGACCTCAGCTATGGAGGAGGAGAACTGGCTGGAGAACTGCAGGTACATGCGCACGAAGCCTCGGTTGAGGCGCGGCATGAAGCGCAGCAGCAGCGACAAGTCGACGAGGCAGGCGAGCGTGAGCCAGAGGTAGAGCACGCCGAGCGCCACGGCGGTGGCGCTGAGCACGGCCACTCGCCTCGCCGTGGCGCTCGTCTCGGTCTCGGGCAGCAGCGCGGTCCGGGCGTTGGCGACGACGCGGACGGCGAGCAGCGTCTGGAGGAAGACGGCGGCGTCCTGGAGGCACCCGAAGACCGCGCCCTTGAGGCCGCTGGCGAGTCCGAGGTCGTCGCGCTCGCGCGAGAGCACGAGGAGCCTCGCGGCGAGCGGGAGCGCGACTGCGGGCGCGTAGAAGGCGGCGGTCCAGAGGCGCGGGCGGCACGAGCGCGTCACGTGGACGACGGGGAGGCCCATGGGGGAGCGGCGGCGGGTTGCGGACTGTCGGACTGTCGGCGTGTCGCGGCCTCGAGGCCATGGGCGGCGTGGCGTGGCGGGTTCTCAGAGTCGCGCTTGTCCGTGAGGAGCGCCGTCGGCTTCAACCGTCGACGCGACGACAGACCGCGCGCTTGTCCATGAGGGCTAGGGGCTCATCCACTCGCATCCACTATGAGGACCGTCGCAAGCCACTCGCGCGAAATTCGGAATCGTCCGGATGGCTGACGAAACCAGTCGAGCAAACCAGCTGGTCCAAAATCAACCAAAAAAGAGGAAAAGAGCCTGCCCCGTTTATGGACTGGAGGACAGATTGCGACTGCTTTGTGGTTCGTGGGAAACCTTCACGCCAGTGACTCATCCATCTTCGCTCGGCCACCCACCTGACTATGGCACTGGATTCACAATCGCACCTGGTTTTGGTTTGATCAGTCGCTTGCAGTTTCCGCGTCGGTCGCGCGAAGGTCGCTTGAATCCTCGCCCGCCCATTGGCCAGCTCCGGCCGAATGCACGAGAGCCGCTCACGAGCCCCATGGATCTTGCCCACTCTCTCTCTGCCCACGATGCTCTCGGCCTCGCTCGCCCGCCGCTCGACCGCCCTGCTGCGCGCCTCGGCGCTGCAGAACACGCGCCTCGCCTCCTCTGTGCGCCTCGAGTCCGACTCGATTGGCGAGATCGAGGTCGACGCCTCCAAGTACTGGGGCGCGCAGACCCAGCGCAGTCTCGAGAACTTCCCCATCGGCGGACCGCGAGAGCGCATGCCGCTGCCCGTGATCAAGGCCTTTGGTGTCGTCAAGAAGTGCGCCGCCAAGTACAACCTCCAGAAGGGCAAGCTCGACCCCAAGCTCGCCGAGGTCATCGTCAAGGCCGCCGACGACGTGATCGACGGCAAGCTCGATGACCACTTCCCGCTCGTCGTCTTCCAGACCGGCTCGGGCACGCAGTCGAACATGAACACCAACGAGGTCATCGCGAACCGCGCGATCGAGTACGCTGGCGGCCAGCTCGGCAGCAAGAAGCCGGTCCACCCGAACGATCACGTCAACATGGGCCAGTCGTCGAACGACTCGTTCCCGACCGCGATGCACATCGCTGCTGTGACGGAGATCCACCGCGTGCTGCTTCCGGGTCTCCGCAAGCTCCACGATGCTCTTGACGTCAAGGTCAAGGAGTTTGATGATATCATCAAGATTGGCCGCACGCACACCCAGGATGCCACCCCGCTCACGTTGGGCCAGGAGTTCTCTGGATACCGAGAGCAGATCAAGTTGTCCATCAAGCGCGTGGAGGACGTTCTCCCGAACCTGTACAAGCTCGCGCTTGGCGGTACTGCCGTCGGCACCGGTCTCAACACCTCCAAGGGTTACGACAAGGAAATCGCCGCCCTCATTGCTGAGGAGACCGGCTTTCCATTCGTGACGGCTCCGAACAAGTTCGAAGCGCTCGCGGCTCACGATGCGGTCGTCGAGGCCAGTGGCGCCATGAACACGATCGCTGTGTCCATCATGAAGATTGCCAACGACATTCGTTTCCTTGGCTCCGGCCCGCGCAGTGGTCTTGGTGAGCTCACGCTGCCTGCGAATGAGCCGGGCTCGTCGATCATGCCTGGCAAGGTGAACCCTACTCAGTGCGAGGCCATCACCATGGTGTGCGCGCAGGTCATGGGTAACCACGTCGCGGTGTCTGTCGGTGGCTCCAACGGCCACTTCGAGCTCAACGTGTTCAAGCCTGTGATGATCAGCAACCTGCTCTCGTCCATCCGCCTTCTCGGTGACAGCGTGGTTGCGTTCACGGACAACTGCGTTGTTGGCATCGAGGCGAACCGTGACACGATCGATAAGCTCATGAAGAACTCGCTGATGCTTGTCACGGCGCTCAACTCGCACATTGGCTACGACAACGCCGCCAAGGTCGCCAAGAAGGCCCACAAGGAAGGCACGACGCTGCGTGAGGCAGCGGTGGATCTCGGCCTGCTCACGGGTGAGGACTTCGATCGCCTTGTTCGCCCGGAGGACATGATCGGCCCCAAGTAATCTTGTGGGAAAACGAGACACGCCCTCCCTCAATGGAATGGAGCTTTGAAGTTGTCCAAGTCTTCATTGTGAAATTTTCCATTGCTAAATACAGACTACTACCCACCCTAGAGATCCGTGCGCTGGCCTTGTTGACGACCAGGAGTCGTCGCTGTTGACTGTTTGTTGGATGCACTCTGGATCTCGTAGATCGCTGCCTGGAATGGCAGGTAAAGTGCGTTCTGGCCGCGCGCACCAGGCTCGTCAGTTGGCAGAGAACAGAGAATCCCCCATCGCGCCGTACCATTTGGCGCTCCGCCGTGCGCAGCTCCGTGGCGAGCTCGACAGTCTGGCGGTTGAGCTTCACGAGCACCTGGTTGAGCTGCGTCCACGCCCGTCAGCACGCAGAGAGAGCCCACTCCGAAGCGAACGGCCGCGCACCTGCTGCATGCTCTGCGACACCGCCGCCATGGCCTCAAGCAGGCGCAGCTCTTCATCAGCGACGTCCATGGTCGCTTTGGAGGAGGCGGGAAGATGCTAAGTTCGCAGGCGCACTTACGCGCTGATGGGCGATCAGTTCTCGCAGGTTGGAAAATCTGGAAGCTTTGGAGCCAGAATGTTGGTGGTGTGAGCGAGCGGGAGAGCTCCTCGCAGTCACTTGAGCTTCTGGCCAGCGCAGCATGTGGATGCAGCAGTCGATGGAGAGCGCCGGCTTCGGCAACTCGCACGAGCGCAATCGCTTCGGCAACGGGCCGTCGCGCTTCGAGTCCTCCGGCTCGTACATGGGCGGCGGCGGAGCCAACTCCGCCGGCGGAGGCGACTGGAAGTCCAAGATCCTCGAGAGCGGCCAGTGGCTCGGCGGCAAAGTCATCGAGTACGGCGGCAAGCTCGCTCGCGGCAGCTCGCACGACTCGATCCCTGAGCACATGGCCCACCAGCCTCGTAACGACGGCCGCGCGAACTGGATGGCGGACATCCGCAACTCGTCCACCAGCTACAGCAACGGCAGTAGCAGTTACTCGGGCGGTGGCGGTGGCACATATCAGAATGATTTTGTGACCGAGCGCCCCAAGGCGTACTCCGACACGGGGTACTCGCAGTCCAGCTCCTCGCTGAGCTACTCGTCCAAGCCTCCGCAAGCGCCGTTCCGAGATCGCACAAACAGCGACAAGAGTGACCGGCGAAGCAAGAAAAAGTCTGTCGACTCAAAACACGGCAAGAAGAGCAAGAAGAAGCACTCCAAACGCCGTGACGCGTCCGACTCGGAGAATTCGTCGTCCGAGTCAGAGTCTTCAGCGTCAGAATCGGATTCGACTACGGCTAGCGATTCTGGTGACAAACGGCGCCAGTCCAAAGCGAAGAGCAAGGGTAAGGGAAAGAAGCATCAAAAGAGACGCGAGAGTTTCTCTTCCTCTGAAGAGGAGGAAGTCAAGGCAAAAGCGAAGAAGACAGCAGCAAAGCCCGAGAAGGCTCCGGCCGATTACTCGTTTAGCTTTGATCCCGCAAAGCTACCACCCCCACCTCCAAGCGACGGGAGTTCTGGCAAGAAATCGAAGAAAGAGAAGAAGTCGTCAAAATCGCGTGGTCGTAGGCAATCTGTCGAGTCAAGTGAGTCGGAAGTGTCTGATAAAGAAAACCAGCGGACGAAGAAAGTGACGCTCAAGTCGAAGAGCAAGAAGATGAGCACTGCACAGACAGCCGAAGTGGACTTGTTGGGTGTTGACCTCGATGTCCCTCCAGTCCAGCAAGCTACAACGTTTGGCTCAGCCCCGACCCACTCAGCTCAACCTGATATTTTCTCTCAGCCACTCGATCCACTTCAAGGTATTTCGAAAGATTCTCGCTCATTTGAGTCTTAACCACCTCATTTGGCTCTCTATGATCATTGTAGACCTTGCGGGCCTCAACTTTACGGCTGTTTACAGTCAAGCTCCGACACCAGCAGCGGCTGCTTTGGTGCCAACTCCTATGCAGGCTGCAGACCAGAGTAAACCGTTGGACAACACCCAAGTTTTGAAGAAGCTACTCCCTGAAAACGATATCGTCGATCTGAATTTCCTCGCGAGTGACAAGAAACCGAATGCAAGCACCGCAGCAGAGAAGAAGACTTTGGCAGAACTACAACGCGAGAAGCTGACTGAGCAACAGCAACAGCAGCAACACTATCAGCAAGCCATGCTTATCCAACAGCAACAGCAGCAAGCAATGATGATGGGGATGCAAGCCCCGATGGCGCACACGATGATGCAACAGCAACAGCAACAGGCGATGCAGATGCAGATGCAGATGGGTCACATGGGTCAGATGGGCCAAATGGGTCAGATGAACCAGATGAACACAATGATGCAGCAGATGCATCTTCATAACCAGCCACAGCAGCAGCACTCAGCTTTTATCGCTCAAAGCCAAGGATTCCAGAATGAACCAAACCAGAGGAACAATGGCATGCAGCACTTCGCTTTCGCTTCGCAGTAGTTCCGCGCCAACTCGGACACTTGCATTATAGTCTTTGTTGAGTGATAAGTTAAATGTTCTTCCATATCTTTGCAACGTCTCTAAACCTCCTCCTTAGTAAGGACAACTTCAGTCGGTATTGGGGAGAGTCAGTCCGCCCATCGCACCTGTGTGGCTCTTTTTCCCTATTGTATCCAGCACATGGGACGATGCCGTTTTGGAGTGAAGTGCATCATCTTCGAGTAGAGGATGCTCAGATCTCCGGCGGGTAGTTTTTTGGTGGGCAACTGGCAGTTTCTCCGTGTCTCCAGCATGAGCAGGAGCCCGCTCAGCGTGTGATTTCTCCCGTTCACTTGCTGAGGCGCCAGGTGCAGGACGTTGCCGAGATCTAGAACTGCCGCCGGTGGACGATGGGTTTCTTTTGAAGTTGGCGCCGGACGGACTTAGAGCACTGCCGCTACCCGCATTGGGTTTTATAGTCGTTGCAACAACTCCACCGTTCATGTTGCCTACGGATGTTCTTGGCGATGTTTTCTCTAATTTCGGTGCTGCATGCTTTCCTTGAAGAGGGTTGTCCATGATCCTTCCCCCTGGGCGTGTTCGCCCGCTCGTAGGAGTGCCTGTTGGAACGATAGCAGCAGGACCACCTCCGTGGGTGCTGTTCGTGAGAGGTGTCGTATGAGGAGCACCGATCAGTGGCTCAAGGCGGCTTGGAGAGCGTTGAACAATTGACGGGAGCTTGTCGTCATCTCCGACTGTGTGGATAGGTGAACTAGGTGCAGGTATCTGAGTTTTCGCAGCAGAGTAGGTGATTGCAAAACCGTCGTCATCCCCATCGTCAGCACGATCACCGCGTAGCCCAAACGCAGACACATCGGTGGGTAGACAGCTACCTGTCGCACAAGATCGTACCCAGGGGTGACTAAATATTTCTGGAATAGTGGCTCGCTCGTTTGGGTCAGGTTGAAGCATCTGAGTGATGAGATCTGGATGGTCCAAAGATGGGTTAACTAGGAGTCAAGAGTGAATCGTGGCGGTGATATCACTAACCTGTGAGCGCAGGACTCAAGTGTTCGTCAATCTTGAACTGGCAGCGCATGATTCGATTACGAATAACGTTCTCGCGAGGGCGGTTGGTGCCATGGAGATCCGTTCCTTCAAAAGGAAGACGGCCACAAACAATGGCGAACAGTATCACACCGAGACTCCATACATCCAAAGGCGGCCCAGCATTCGAAGTTCCTCGAAAGACTTCGGGTGCTAAGTACGAAATCGATCCGCAGCTCGTCTTCATCATGGCCCCGGGTTTGTAGAAATCACTCAAACCGAAATCCGCGATTTTGACGCTTGAAATATCGTTTTTACTTGTTGAATCATGCATGAGTGAAACATCGATGACTGTAGAGGAATGGTGCTGTTCAAGCCTTACCTTGAAAGAAGTATATTCTCCAGCTTGAGGTCACGATGGCAAATATGCTGGTTGTGTGCATAGCCAACGCCGGCGAGAATTTGGGAGAAAAGAGATGCTCCCTCTGCCTCGGGTAGAGCGCCACCGGCGACTGTCTTGAGGTAGTGGAAGAGATCTCCACTGTGGGGCGCAAGAATAATCGAGCGGTCAGTGGGCGTCGCTTTCCTCAAGAACTCCCTGACTTACCCCTCAAGCAGCTCGATCACGAGGACAACATGATTTGGTTCGTTGATGACTCGCAGCAGCTTGATAATGCTTGGGTGGTTGAGCGCCTGTGCTGAGCAGTTCAGCTTTTTGCATCTAATCGCTGTCCATTGTGGCAGTCACGCACCGTCAGACATTGGATTTCTGTTGTGGTCCTCTCCACGTCTCCGAGCGATCCCATCTCGCTTTTCTGTAGTGCCAATGCGTTAGATCGCACTCCAATACGACTTCCAACCCACATCGACTGACTAGGATGAACTTGAGTGCCACTTTGTCGTTCGTGAGCTGGTGGATCCCGAGCCGAACCTCACCGAATCCTCCCCGCCCTAGCAGCGTGCTCACTTTGTACCCGCCAACGACTTGGCCTGTTTTCTCGTCTGCTGCTCCACTGCTATTCTCATCCGCAGCCGAGGATGGCGCTTTGAAGGATCGACCCGTGGAGAAGAAGAGCATGTCGTTCTCTTCGATGCACATGATATCGTCGATCTCGGCGCCGTCGGCGTTGAACACGCGCGACGCCATGGGCACCATCTCGAGTCGCTGCGACGCGGCACATAGAAACTCGTCCCACGTCCAGTGGTGCTGCACGAAGAGTGCTACCGCGCAGAGAGACCGTGAGCAGCGGCGCGAGGGGTCGCAGCAGTGACGGACGGACCTTTCGGGTTCTCGAAGTGGCCGTTGCGGTAGGCCTTGATGGGCTTGCCCTGCACGGCGTGGTCGTTGAAGTCGTCGATGTCGCCGAAGTCGCCCATGGTCTCCTCATGCGGCGACGCGTTCTCTCGCTCGACCCAGGACGGACGTCGCCGCCATGCCGCTATTTTGGGGCGCTGTTGAACCTCTGCTGGACGATACAAAGTTCAATATGCGAGGAGAGAGGGTTCCCTCGCTCGTCTTTTCCAGACCCCTTCTGTTGTGAAGAAGCAAGAGAACCCCATGGCGAACGCGTTGCCGCGTCGGATCGTGAAGGTGGGAGCGCCGCCGTCGGGCGAGAGAGGCGAGGAGCTCACGAGTCGTGCTGTGTGCGAGTAGGAGACCCAGCGTCTGCTGGCCGAGCCAGGTGCGTAGCTGCCCGTGGGCGACGAAGACATGGGAGGAACTGAGCTGGTGGCTGTCGTCCACAGTGCCTGGCATCAGCGCCACCCCGTACGAAGATAACCTGCGCTACTTCCAGGTCGTCATCGCCGGCCCGCAGTCGTCCCCTTACGAAAGTGAGTTTGGAAGAACCCTTGCACACTCGGATAAATGGATACTCACGAGGGCTGGAATGAACAAGACGGCATTTTCAAGCTCGAGCTGTTCCTACCTGCGGACTACCCGATGGCACCCCCGAAAGTTCGCTTTCTGACACGACTGTACCACCCAAACATCGATAAGCTCGGTCGTATCTGTCTCGATATTCTCAAGGATAAATGGTCCCCTGCGTTGCAAATTCGTACGGTCCTGCTTAGCATCCAGGTCGGTACTCCTCGCTCTCGGATACAGCAAAATTCTTCGTGCAGCTGACTGCTGCCAACATCTCCACTCGTTTGTAGGCTCTACTTTCTGCGCCAAACCCAGATGATCCGTTGGCGAACGATGTCGCTGATCATTGGAAGACCGATGAGGCAGGTGCCGTTCGCACGGGTTAGTGCTGCCAATTGTCTTGTTAACCGCCTTGGAGCTTGAGCTAATCAAATGTTTCCCCTCAGCTGCCGAATGGACGCAGCGCTACGCTTAGAGTTGAGATCCAGTTTCTGGTTACGACATCGTATCCATTCAAGACAATAAATGAAGGATCACAACTTTCTTTGGCGATTTATTGAGCATGCTTGACGATATCGTTTACAGCTCTGAATGCTCGGGGGACTTGGCTTCGGGCTCTTGTTTGAGCACGAACAGCGGTTGATGTGTTACAGTGAAGGGGGCTGTGAAATCCGATTGAGCGAAACCAAAGCTACAGAAACCGCCGAGCAAATCATCAAGAATCTTAAAGCGACATTTCCGTCGACCCACTTACCTTTCGACGAGAGACCAACCTGTCATAAGTAGGGGGAGTCGCAATGGGCCGTACACACGTTGAGCATTCCAGACTAAGCAATCTGCACCAACTGGCACTGCGAGAAACACTTTCGTGGGGCTGGCACTTCCTGTGTTTCGTGTGGTGTACTGGGCAAGCCCCTTCATAGCCTTCAAGTCGGCGTTCGGATCAAGCACATCCCCATAGCGGCCTAGGCCGTCATGCTCGAATGATGATATCGACAGGATCGCATCGAACTCTTTTCTCTCGGAGGTACTTTCAAACTCTCCGACAGTAAACGTCTTGATCTTAGGATGGCTGTATTGCAGCTTGTTGTAGTCGATAGTCGTGCAAGACGCCGCTTCCATTGCGATGCAAATGGCCTCGTACCAGGGAATAGTACTTCCGACAATGAGCACATGCTTGTCTCGGATTGGATACTTCTCGAGTGCAGCGTACAAATAGTCATCAGTTGCGCCGTAGTAGTACCTCTTGCGTTCTTTGGCCTTCTGGACGAGATCCTCGATGAATTCGAATGACCTTGCTTCGTACGTCCTTTCAACATCAGATTGGTCGTCGAAATACCACTTCCTGACTGGTACGCGACCGCCCATAGTGTACTCACTACATAAATCCTTAGGCACGTTCGTCGGCGGATACGATGTGATTCGCAGAGCAACCTCGGCATTGCTATCGCACTCTATGTGGAAGGGCTCAGAAGGAGTCAAACTGAGGGGTCGGACAAAAAGAGCTCGCATCACGCGACCGGAGGACAATTGTGACTCGACATACACACGCATTATCATGGCTTGAGCTTGTGTACCAACGTCGAGTCGATACGACTTGGCATACTGCACTTGGGTGTCCGCAAGTACGACGAACGCAGAGCGGTCATCCTCGAGATCGTCGTCAGTTTCTACATCTCTCGATGTCGTCCCCGATTTGAGCTTCTTCTTGCGAAACAGAGTGACTGACACCTCTGTGCTTGTGACGTTGGCGATTGCGGGCAGCACGACACTCAGGTTGAGCACCGACGACGGGATGAGCAGAGCCTCCTGACTCGCCAACTCTGCTTGGGTTGAGTTCCACTGGTCATCTCCAAACGGCGCAACTGCCACGCGAACAGGGAAGTCTGGGTCATGCAATGTCCATGGGTCTCTCTGGATAGTCGCATGAGCTGTTGAAAGGGCGAGCGCGACGCCGAGAGAGAGGCGCCAGAGTGCCATTATGATCCCCGCCCAGGCCGCAGATCGAAGTTTCGAACGTTAGTCAACTACAACTGTCGAAAATCATTGTACCATGTGTCGAAAACGTCGATATTATCGTCCACTGATAAAATATGAACGGCAACCTTCGTCCACCAACCCGCATCGGCAATGGGTGCAGCAGGGAATGACGCCGCGGCAGCGGCAGGGTCCATGAAGAAGAAGAAGAAGGCGCCTCGCAAGCCTGTCCACATTGCGGCGCCTAAGATGGTGGGTTCTTACTCGGTTCGATATCCACAAGGCCGACGACTGATCGCGTGGACGTACAGAAATCGCGCCGCAAAGCGCGTCAAATCACGACCGACTTTCACCGCCTCACACACGAGCTCGACGAGGTCAAGAAAGACAATAGTCTCGGCGCGGATGAGAAGCGCGAGCGAATCGCTGAACTGAACGCTCGCATCGACGCCATCGGTGGACGCTCAGCGTACCAAGATGCCAGTATACTCTCCACCAGTTTCCACAAGACGTCGAAATGGGTATTTCAGTTGCTCACACGACTCGATCGACGGCCCAAGAGCAAAGAGCCACCACTGCGCGTGCTAGAAGTCGGTGCAATCAACACCCAACTCCTCTCCTGTCCATGGCTCAATGTACGAGCCATTGACCTAAACTCCAAGCATGAGAAAATCGAGCAGTGCGACTTCTTCAGCCTGATCCCAAGCGCCGAGTTTCAGGTCGTGGTCTCCAGCATGGTCGTCAACTGTGTCCCTGATCCGGTCAGTCGTGGGAAGATGCTTCAGCTGACCTATGATCATCTTCAGCCGACAGGAGTCTTCTTTCTCATGCTCCCATTGCTATGCTTGCGGAACTCCAAGTTCATGAGCTACAAGCGTTTCGTCGAGATCCTAGAGGCTGTGGGATTTGTGGTGAAAGAGACTAAAGAATCTCCAAAAGTCGCATTCTTCTGCCTCGAGAAGACAAACGACAAGAAACCATCTGGGGTGAAGTTCCCGCAGAAGCTGATTGTTAACGGCCCCAAGCGAAATGATTTCTGTGTAGTTCTGTGATAATGAAAGAAACGTCCTTTGCTCGAGCAACGTATTCTCTTCGTCTTGTCTACGCTGCCAAGACTGTGTCGCGGACGAACTCCAAGCAGTCGTCGCGTGTACCCTGTGGGTTCTCCAGTTGCCATATTATGAGCTTCTCCAACGTCTCCTTCACTGCTGGGCCAGGTTTCACCCCCAAGTCCTTTATCAACTCGTTGCCCTATTCCAGAGTGTGAACGTTAGAGATGACTACATCCAATCCAAAGCATATCTTTTCACGCACGTTGAGAAGTGGTTTAAGGTCCCACACACCCACGAGACCGCTCTTCCTAACAGCATCAGCAAATGCCGAATATCGCGATCGAATATCATCCCGCTGCTGGCTTGTCTCTGCGGTGACGAGCTCCTTCACTTGCGCTACATCACTGCACAGTTCCCATAACGTGCCGATCTCGCGAAGCAATAGACCCAATCGCACACGGTCAAATGAAACATTCGGTTGGGTGTGCTCGCTGAGTGCCTTCACGTTGCTGAGTATAACGTTTCCAACATCCTCGGCATCGCGGTTGCGTAACTAATCACCACAAAGACTGTAAATGATCAGCCACAGGCGGGGACCAGTTCTATACCTGTACCTTCAGTGACTCTCGAATGATGAACACAGGAACCCACTGCTGGCGCTTCTTCACAAGGATGTAATGCTCGGCCAGCGGCAATAAAAAGGCTGAAAAAATACGAAGCTTCAGTTCGTTGAGGCCGTCTTCATCTAAAATCGCCAAATCTAGCGAGCCGCTCTCAGACCGCTTCGCAAGAAGGTCGTACATAGCAGCGGCGTAAGAATATCCTTCTTCCCATACTGCTTCGTCGAACTTCTCCTCGTTCTCGACAATGCTTCCGCCAGGGCCATAGATTGGTTGTCCAATTGGAGGTAGGAAAATACACTTGCAAAGTCCAAGATCATGAAGCATCTTGAGCGCGCGTTCAGGGTGCGCAGAGGTACCAATAAGCATGCCAAGAAGCTCTTTGCCAACACGCTCACGACTAACTTTCTTCACCAAGGCATCCTGGGAGAAACCACTAACACATTAATACTAGCATTTTTGCATGGAGGCATGTTCGCTAACCTTCACTTCATCGGACGCAGCAGCTTCGCGCAGATCTTCATGCAAGTCGAAGTTGAAACGCGATGCAAAACGCACTGCTCTCAGAACGCGTAATGGGTCGTCAAGGAAGGTGACACGAGGGTTCAGTGGCGTTCGGATCAGCCCAATACGCAGATCATCAATCCCCTAAGGTGAAACCATGCACATGAGTCATTTGTCAGATAGCAAACACAATACGAAGTCTCTGCACCCTTCCAGTGAAGTCTTCGATTCTTCGCTCCGAAATATTGTAAAAGAGAGAATTGATTGTGAAGTCACGACGCTCAGCATCCTGCAATGGCGTACCAAACTCGACCTCTGGTATACGGTGCTCGTCGGAATACGTTTCTGCGCGCAGATTGACGAAGTCAACCCATCCAACATCGCCGAGTTGCATCGTTGCGGTCTCGAGGTGCTTTGACTGATCCGGATTCGCCTTGATGATACCAACAGGGTGCTTCTTGTGACCGTGGTCATCCTCGTACGTGTTAATTAGGTCCGCGAATTGCTTCCCGGTCATGGAATCGATCACAATATCGACGTCATCGCTCTCCCGCCCTAGGAGCTAAATCCCTCGCAATCCAATCAGATAACCCCACCATCCATAGTTGCAGTCGCCAGACAACGCACCTTATCGCGGACCCATCCGCCGGCAACGCGAAGAACTGCTTTGCAATCGTACTGCTTCTCAACATCCAGCAGGAACTCGAAGAGCTGTTCCTCTTTGTCCGTGAGCTGGATCTCCTCGCGCAACTGCACTTCACGAGATGCCATCTCTAGACCCGGCGCGATAGACACCTGTGGAGCTGCCAGTGGTGCTCCGTCGTCCGTTCGAAGGACCTTGCTTGGGCTCGCAGCACACTCACTGGTCGGACTTCGCTTGCCGGTCATTCGGATGCGATCGAGATGAGGACTCGATGTCGTGTCACCCAATCACCCACGGTAAGGAGCTACGGAGACCATCACTCAGGTGCTCATGGCGTCTCGAGGAAATGGCTCGGATGCTGATGCGGAGGCTGCGCGTGCGATCGATCGGCAGGCGCGTAGGCTGCGCACCGCGTGAGACGGGCGCTCGTTTGCTGACTGCTGCGTGTGTCCGCAGATGCGAGAGCTGCGCGAGCGCGTGCAGCAGGGCGGCGTGATGGAGTACCTGGTACGGGCGGCTCGGCCGAGAACCCTCATCGACCTCTGACTGGAGCTTGTGCAGAACCCTCTCGGCACGAGTGGTCGCAAGGACGTGAACAAAGTCTTTTTGGCGAGCACAATCAGGAGGTGAGCAGGCGGCTATGAGGTGGAAGTTCTGGTGGTGGGGCTTATCGTGGCGGTTGATTGTTTCTGCAGCGTCGACACGCACAATCGACGCCATGTAAGTTTGCCGAACCTTTCGTAGTGTGAAGATCGTGCGTTGATAAAGTTTTGCAATACCCTAGGAGGAAGAGAAGTGCTGGAAAGCCCGTGAGCTCGACGAGAGAATCCGAGATAGACACCGTCGTAGAAGCCGTAGCTTTTCACCGGGTCGACGTCATCGACACAGTCACCGAACACGAAGTCGCAGCAGAAGCAGAGATCGCGATTCGCGTAGCTGCCGAGACCGAAGTCGTTCGCATGATAGCCATCGCCTGTCACGTGTAGCAGAATCAAGCGAGAAGAGTGTCGCGGACGCAGAGAGAGAATTCTGGGCAGCCAAGAAGGCAGAGAAAACAAGGAAGATGTGGGAAAACATCTACGCTGGTACCACTAGTGTCATGGTCTCAAATGCACCAGACTTTAGCTCGGAAGAGTCGGACGACGAAGACGAACGGATCGATAAGAAGAAGTCTACACACAAGACCGGCAAGGAACGCGCCGAAGACAAGAACAAGGAGAAACTTGACGGATACGATATCGATGACATGCAGCGCAAGAAAGACAAGAGGGACAAGAAGGACAAGAAGGCCAAGAAGGACAAGAAAGTCAAGAAAGACAAGAGGAAAAAGAGCAAGAAGACAGAATCGAAGTAGGATCCTGTACTCACACACGGATACTCAGATACGAATCAGATTTGCGTTGTCGTGGACTGTGGAAACGTCGGTCTGGCGAAAGAACAGGTCTAGTCGCGATGTGGGTGCTGCCCGAATGCGATGCGGTCTTCAGCTCCACCGAGACGGTGTGGCTGTGCACGCGCAGCATTAGTGTGGGTGGCGCCTGCCTTCTCACGCTGATCGTGAGCGTCTACGCTTGCCATCGGATTGCGCCGATATTCCTCAGCACGGGCTGGTACTCGACAAACCTCACCATGCTGCTGCTCACTGCGCTGCAGATGGCGCTACTCGTGGTCGAGTGCTTCATCTTCAACAACCCCAAGATTCTAGTTGCTACGAAGTATTGCCGCGCGCTGCAAGTCGCAGTCTCGTGTCTAGTCTACGGGAAGCTGGCGTGTGATATGATGAACCGCAGTCAACTGGTAGGAACGGAGTATGGGCACAATGGCTCGGGCAGCTCTAATGCGTGTGTGGCAGTACTACCAATTGCTAGCGCCAGTGGTGAGCGTGACGATGGTGCTCATGACCATAGATTCGGTCTCCGTCGTTCTGCTGGAAAACGACATCGATTGCCACCATATCAGCTGGCTTGTAAGCTCCATGGCGGCGGTCATCCTATCAGGCAAGTTGAATCCTCTGTCACCGACGAGGATGATTGATCTCATGGAGTGCTTTTGTGCGCACAGCCAGTTTCGCAATTCCCGGACGCGTCGTCCTCGAGGAGATCAAGATAGCGTCTCGCATGCAGGTAAGTCGTCCCAAGGCTCATCGTTTCAAGCGATACATCGTCTGACACTTCATGCGTCTCCTCCCAAGAAAAAATATCTGGCCGTTGTCTCGACAGCAGTTGCGGAGTTGGAGCAGTCACATCTTCAACTGTGGACGTTGCTGGGGGTAAGGCTATTTCTCCAAGCAGCATCGTCGTGTTGTGGCTAATCTTCCACAACAGTGCAACGTTATCAGCACGGCTTTCCAGCTAACTGTCGATATCTACGTGACCTATGCTGTCACTGGTGAGGTCGTTACTGTGGCGGTCAACACCCAATCTCGTCTGACGTGATCTCTACGATGACCAGGACCGAACTCGTGCAACAGCATGTTCTTTCAGGATGGATCCGGAGTCCTCGAGCAGTTCTTCCGCTTTGTGGTCTCCGTTGTAAGCTACCTAATCCCCAACTGGGCCACGATCTACGTCTTCTACTTGCTCCCGCGCTTCCAGTTTTCCACGGCGCTTGACGTGCCCGACATTGGTCGCGACGACTCCTACGAGCTCTTGCTAGTGGATGAAGAACGAGACGAGACGCCTTTCGGCGCGTCGATCGAACTGTAAAACCTGCGGACCAATGTACAATAAGCAGAATCTCTCCACCACGTCACTGCAACGTTGCATGCGCTTTCGTCAGCGTCGAAACTTGAGGCCTCGTCGGGCGCTGGGACACTCAGTCGGCACCAGGTGCCGTCGCTCCCAGTTCGCGGACCTTGCTGCGCGCCGGGATGACGCCATCGCGTGCGTGGCGCTGGGCCCGCGAAACGCGCGGCCTCGACGTTGAAGTCTCGGGTCAGAACGCATTCTCGCCAATCAGAGCGTCATAAGACTGTCGCAGTGCCCTCTCCGATTGGGTGAAATGGCTCTCCGTGTCTTTGGCGCGAGAATGGGAATGGCTCGGCCGTTGACTCGACTGGTCCGCAGACTTCGCGCACCCACGCGGAAGAGCCGCGCGCCGACCTCCCCGTCTCTCGTTTTGTCAAGCGGCACCGCGCTCCCCTGCGTCAAAAACTCGGCCACTTGAAGTTGGGTCGACCCATCGCGGAGGTTCTTTCTAGCCGTCGGCTGCCTCCCCAATGACGATGAGGCCGCCCATCATTCGATATTCCCGCCCCCCGAGCACACTTGACCATACTGACCACCATAGAGCAACCACTCGACCCGCCATGCCCGGCCTCCAGACCGCCACGATCGAAGGCGACGCCGTGACCCAGCTCATCGCCAAGGCCGCCCGACGACTCTCGACCTCGGACTTCCAGGACCAAGACATGGACGACCCGCTCTTTGGAGACGACGCGGAGAGCCCCGAGCCTACCATCTCCACGGACCCCCAACAACGCAAGTACTCGGAGTGCGCGCCGTTCCGCCGAAGCCTCTCCCAGCCGGAAAACCCAACCTCGGACATGGGCGAACTCGCCATCGCAGAAGAGGCCAGTGAGTTGCCGCACCAAAGCGCGAAGAAACTCGTGCTCTTGCGTCGCTTCAGTGTCTCGGAGCAGGACGTCGTCATTTGCAACCGCGTGCGGTGCGGAGTCGACCCGAGCTGGTTCCGTCACCGCACAGCCGGTCACAATACACGGCGATACCAGCGATCTCTGAGCGTAGAGGAGGCTCGTCTCGCTGCAACTCGCAAGCGCATGGGTCTCTCATCTGCCCCTTCTTCTGTCTCGTCGACCTCGTCCTCACGTCGAAGCTCGGGCCTGGGGTCTATGCCATTCGTTGTCCCTGAAGAGGAACCCATCGCAGACCCTGCTCTGGTTTCTGCCAACATCAAGGCTTGTACTCCTCGTGCACGAGTCAACTCGGTTCCCGAAGTAGATGAAGACCATGATGAGCTTCCTCGTTTCACGGGTATGGGTCCGGCCCCTCTGACGCCGCGAGAGAAGGCTATGCACGGCCGTTACCTCATCCGAGAATCTTTCGCGAACGGGTCGTACGGAAAGGTGTGCTCGGGCGAAGATATCCCTTCCCACCAAGAAGTAGCTGTCAAGATCATTCCGAAGTACATTCTTGTCTCTCCGGAAGAGAAGCAATCCGTCATTCGTGAGCAAATTATCCACAAGTCGCTCAACCATCCCAACATCATCAAGCTCATCGATGTCTTTGAGGATGACGGTGCCCACTACTTCATCTTGGAACGCGCCGACAATGGCTCTCTCTCCACGCTCATCACGTACGCGGGGATGCCTGAGGACCAGGCGCGAGATGTGTTTCGCCAACTGCTACAGGCGCTTGAGTATCTCCACCTCAACAACATTGTTCACCACGACATCAAGCCACACAACATCCTTCTCCACAAAGGTAGCGGCGACGTCAAGCTATGTGATTTCGGCGCCTCGCGAGCATTCAACTCGGACGAGGCATCTCTACCTTTCGCCGGAGTCTTTGGCACGCCAGGTTATATTGCGCCGGAATTGCTTCTCGGTGACAAAGCGTATGGGCCAGCAATTGACATGTTCAGCGCGGGCATTCTACTTTTCGAGATGGTCTTCGGATACACCCCATTTTACCCACCAAGCGCTTGTACGTACCAGCCACTGGACTTTCCAGCGCGAGCACCAGTGTCAGACGATGCGCGCAATCTCATTTCTAGATTGCTGGAAAAGGACCCCGCTGTGCGCATCACTGCAGGTCAGGCACTAGGTCATCCGTGGATCACGCTCGGCACTTCCGGAAGGTCGGCTCCAAACTCACCTGTGAGTTCTCCCCGCACGCGGGCTGGTCGTCCATTTGATCGATGCATGAGTACATGAGCACGTAGATCCACGAACACGCTATTTATTTTCTTAAGCAAGTATGTAAATGTATATTCGGTAGTTTTACCAGCTCCTCCGTTCCTTACAGCGTCTTACGCAAAATGTTGTCGACTCCTCCGTACAGGTATGTGGCAATAGCGTGTCCTGCAGCAACAACCACTGCGTAATAGATGCTCCACCATCCCCATGCCCAGGCGAGCTTCATTCCGAGTACAAAGAACCAAACCCAGAACACAAGGATGAGCGAATACGATGCCATCGGATCAACGAAACTGAGGGGCTGGGCTCCTTCAGGCAACCGACCATTCTCCTCGTAAAATGCCGTCAGGTATTGTTCCTTCCGCCCGAAGCTTCTCTCAACCCAAGAGCCCAAGTCGTTCTCCGTCAAAGGCATGTCTCGAATATCCACGCGTTCGATATGGAAATGAATGCTGCGAGGAGTACGTCCCGAAAGCAAAGCACCTTCGGATGGGCGTTCGTTTGGGACGTGATCAACGTAGAACATCGTGATATCATACACAGCGTCAAGCTGCTCACGGAGTTTCGGAAACATGAACTTGAACCCAGTCGTCCTCGGATACAGCGAATACTTGCGCTCTGGTAGATTGTTCTTCGTTGCGAACTCGGCGCTTTTCTTCAGATTGCTCTCCGCGAGGTCGGTGCCTTCTGGGAAAATGAGATAAGATGCCTGGGGCTCCTGCACCGTGAGGAACGGCAAATGATTCGCCAGCATCTTCACGTCATCTTCCCAGCGTCGGTTCTTTACAAGATCTCCGTCAAAACCTTTACTTCGTGGCAGCAAGATCAAGGCACAGACGCACCAAGAAAATGAAGAGAAAGTGCTGAGTTGCCCATCCGAATATCGGGAACACACGCAAAGGCGCCTTGAGAACGATCTTCATCTGTCCTAGTGACTTGGTTCGCAGCCCCAAGAGCCACAACAGCATCCAATCGATTCGCGTTCGGTGGTTTGACAGCCACATTGCCCTCTCCCCTTGGAGAGCCTCCCTATTGGCTACTGTTGCCGCGTCGCCGGTGATAGTGACACGGACCCCGAAGAGAAACTCTGCAATTTGCAGCACATGAGGATCCTATTCGTCCACAACGCCGACGCCACGAGCACTCACCCAGCAAGAACGCGACATTGCCCATCCATGCCCATTGTCTGGTGCACGAGTCAGCTCCGAGTCAGAGATTCGATGAGATAGCGAACGTACGTCAGATGGGCGACGCGGCGGTAGACAGGTTTAACAACGCGCGCGACTTCCGGAATGAGCACGAGCGAGAGCAGAAAGAGTGGCGTGAGCAGCAGCGACACGGAGATCCAGCCGGTCACCACGATCACAGCCACGAAGGCGACGCCACGAGGCGAGACGCGGTCACCGAGTCCCATGGTCGCCCCGACGAAGATTCCGAGAGGGCGAGATGGGTGACCGTTGAAAAAGGCAACTTAGGAGGGACGGTTAACCACGAAGAAGCGTCACTCAGTCCGGTTTCTCCGATTGAAGATCTCGTCACAGGAACAACGACATGGGGGGCAAGGCGGTCGCGGCGGCTGAGGCCGATGCGAGCCGGAGCACCAAGCTCGTCGCGAGCTTCGTGGCCATGGTCTTCGTGGGCCTCGGCAACAAGAGTGAGTGGCTCTCGGTCGCCGCTGGGCGTGGGCAGGTGGACTGAGCTGACGCTCTCTGGCAGTCTTCCAGAAGTATGAGGCACCGTCACGACGCGTGGGCGTCGGGAGACTAACTGGCTGCTCGCTAGGTTGGAAACCATCCCAATGCGAAACTACCCGCTCTTCCTTAACATGATGACGACCTTCGTCTACGTAAGCACTCGAGTCTTTGGCCATGGCGCTACAGTATTGATGGTGACTCTCCGAGGCATAGATCCCCATCAGCTTCGCTTACATCATTCCGATGATCAAATATGGCTCTTCCATCACTCTAGAGCAGCGCAGTATCCCTAAGCGCACGTTCGCCGTGATGGGTGGACTCGACGCTGCCGCCGGTATACTCCAGGTCTTCGCTGCGACCTATCTCGGTGGGTCGCTCATCATCTTACTCGGTCAAGCCGCTATCCCCGTGTCGATGGTAATCTCAAGCATTCTGTTGAAGACTCGCTACTCTATCTACCAGTATATTGGTGCCGTTGTCGTCACCATTGGCCTGGTCGTCGTGCTTGGACCCGGTGTTGGAAGTGGTGGAGGCTCCGGTGGTAACGCTACCGTGATGTGGGCGTTGGTGATGATTTTCAGCTGCGTTCCGATGTGCCTTTCCAGCGTGTACAAGGAGAAAGCTCTCGGTGAAACTGAGCTCGACGTTGTTTACCTCAACGGATGGGTTGCTGTTTTTCAGTTCCTTGCTTCCATCCCGCTGACGATCCCAGCGGCCAAGATCGGCGATCCTCCCGTCTCTCCAGATCACATCTTCCAGAACCTCTACGACGGTTTCCGATGCTACTTGGGCCACAACACGATCATCGACGGGCCGCACAAAGACCAGTGTGAAATGGCCACTCTCTACGTGACTTCATACCTCATTTTCAACGTCGGCTATAACCTCCTCATCATCTTTATTCTGAAATTTGGGAGCGCAAACATCCTTTGGCTGGTACGAAACTCCTCAGTTTGCCTGCAGGTCCATGGCTATTCGAGCGCGAGTTCTAACCTTTCGTGGTCATAGGCAATGACAATCATGGTACCACTTGGCAATGTTGCGTTCACGTTCCCATTCATGCCTGAGCATCAACCGCTCCACGGAAAAGACATCTCGGGCTTGATCCTTATCATGGCCGGTCTTTTCGTGTACCGTTTTCTTGAGGACATGATGTCATCGTGGCGCCTGAAGCGTGAGCTCTCAGACGGATCCGATTCATCAACAAGCGAGCTCAAGAAGTCGCTGATTCTCCATGAGGACGGCGAAGCGGGCCACCAGGAAGTCAGCGTTTGAAGTAAGGAGGAGCATTGTTGCAACCCCGATTCACATGGCCAAAAATAATCAGATCTCACTATGACCCTCTCGATTTAATACGATTTGTGACTGGTCATACTTTACTGATACCGGTACTTATTCAGTTATATGCCTCCTCAAATTCCCAGCCAGCCGCCACCACAAGCACACCAATCAAGCAGCGGAAGGGATGCTCGCGGCCGTGGTCAAGGGATTCGCGGGCAGCATCGCGCGCCAGGCCGGCGCGTCCACGCGCGTCGCCGTGCCGTCGGCGGCCGCGCTCTTCTCCTCGTTGGCGTCTGCGGGCGAAACCGCCGTGGAGAAGAAGCGCACCAAGCTCAAGGCCCCGCCCAAGCGGTACGGCTCGACGCGCGCGTCGGAAGACCCGAGCGGAGACTAATGGCGTGTGTGTGTGCAGTGCGGCGTCGCTGCTGCAGGAACTGGAGCGCGAGGCTGTTCAGAAGGCCGCCGTGGGCAAGGACATCGACGAGTTCAAGCCCGGCGACTCGGTTGAGGTCCAGTACCTCCTCAACCGCACGTCCGGCAAGGTGCAGCGCGTGCGCGGTGTCGTGCTCGCGCGACGAAACCGAGGCACGGGCAGCTCGTTCATCATCCGAAACGTACGTGTCTAGAGAGACGGACAGTGGCGCAGACAATGCAGTGCTAACTATGCGTTGTTTCCGTCCACAGCACATCGGCGGATACGGCTACGAGCAGAAGATTTTCTTGCACTCGCCACTGCTGCAGAGTGTCAAGGTGCTGCAGGAAGCGTTCATTCACAAGGGCAAGAAGCGCGTGCGTCGTGCTAGTCTCTTCTACCTGCGTGACAAGCCTCCGAGCCTTACGACGGTGTAATCTGGTCGCTCCTTGTCTGGGAGTCACGAGTAGGGAAAGCAAGCAAATAGAAACAAAAAAACAACTCGATGGTTCTACATTGAGTGGTTCCTTGAACTATGAATCGTCATAGCGTGGAAGTGCACAATGCGCTGAGCGGGTGCATCTCGTCTATCTACGCTTCTTCTTCTTGGCCTTGCGAAGCACAGCCGACGAGTCGCTCGAGACGACGACAGCCTTCTTCTCTTCGCCAGCTTCGGCCTTCTTAGCCGCGCGAGCGGCGGCGTCAAGCTTGGCAGCATCCTTGTCCGTGCCCATGCCCGCACCCTGGGCTCCAACGAAACGGTTGCGCCCACGGCGCCCACGCTTGGCGTAAGAGCGCTGCTTCTTTGGGATCCAGCGCTCCGGGTCTGGATTGACGAGACCGATGCTCGCGTTGTAGTCGGGGCGCGAGCGCAGCTTCTCCAAGTGAGCCTCACGGCGCTTTGCGCGCTTGCGAGCGACTTGCTCGGGGTTCTTAGCCGCACGCTTTCGCCTTCACATCACGAAATCCGGCTGTTAGTAAACATCAAAGGACACCAAGATCGATTCAATGACCGTACTCATTCTTCTTGTCGGTCGCATCCGCAAGCTTGGACGCGAGGCGGCTTGAGTGCTGCGCCTGCTGCTCCAATTCCACCGGATCGACTTCGCTTTCAGCGACGGGAGGAAGCAGCGCACAGCGCAATTGAGCGGCTTCTGCGTCACTGAACGATCTGGAGAAAGCACAGGGACAGACTTAGCAAATCAGTGGCAAGAGAGCACAAAGTGCTCGGGTACGTACAGCGCGATGACAAGGGACGCGAGTGACTGGAGTCGGAGTTCCGGGTCAAGTGCGCCGGCATGCTCGCCTTCAATGAGTTCGAGATAGGCTTCCGCGGCCTCTTGGTACTGCTTCTTCTGAATCTTGTACGCGCAGTCACCTTCACGAATCTTCATGGCGTGAGGAGAGGTGAAATCCAATTGTTTGTGGTGCTCGACAGCCTCGTGAAGGACACGCTGGGCAGCCTTCGAGTCGCCTGCAGCCTCATAGAGACCAACCAGCGTCGCAACTGTTCCTGGTGTATGCTTTATTGGCTGGATCGAGTCAATAACAGCAGCAGCAGTAGAAACTTCACCCCGAGCCAGGTAGAGGTGAGCCAGGCCAAGGCGACCACCGAGCGAGAGATCGGACTGCAGGCTCGCGATTGCTTCGTCTGGCTTCTGGTCTTTCTGCGCAAGCAAGACAGTAATTTCCGAGAGAATTCGTGATTGCGGGAACTGCTTCTTCAATGCAGCCACGCATTCTCGACTCTCATCCACCTTGTTCATCAAGCACAAAACGAGCGCGCGGTTGGCGAGAATAGCCTCTTGCTGCTGGGGGGAGAGTTTATCACTTTGGGCAACAGCTTCGAGGCTCTTGAGTCGCTTGAGCGAGTCAAAAAGGTCGCGATCGCCTCGAATCGAAACAATGTTATTGGCAGCGACGGCGCCAACGGCTTGGTTGCTCAGCTTGAGCTTAAGCACGTTGCGGTAATCAGACAACGCTCCATCCGAGTCACCCTTCATCTGCTTAACAAAGGCCAGTTGCGTGCGGATGATCGCAACCTCGTTATCCATCTCGGCAGCTGAAGCACCTTCACCTTCGAGCACCTCGCGGCAGAGCTCTGCGTGGAGCATGGTGTCAGAAATCAACACTGCACCAATGTCAATGTCAAGGATGACCTACTCTCTGCTTCCGTGAGCAGTTCTTCAGCTTGATCCCAATCACTGTTCTCGATCGCAATGAATGACTTGTTGAACGCAACCTCGAACGAATCTTCAACCTGGCATCCGAGCGTTAGGCCTCAAACAGAAGTGTGCCAGCTGTCTGGAACACCGATTCATACCGGAATAGAGCGATCCGTCAACTCGCTGCTACGGCCAGCACTAGCGTAGGCTGCGAGCAGGTTGGTCTGAAGCTCCATGAGGTCATCTCCGGGTTGGGCGTTCGCGAGCAACTGCTCGTAGATCTCAATGGATTTCGCGAAGTCCCCTTTACGAAAGTGGAGCTGCGCCGCGAGGTGCAGCTGCGCACTCGATAGTTCGCCTGCAGTTCCGTTCAATAACGCGAGAGCCTCTTCATCCTGCTTGAGGCGGTAAAGGCAGTAGGCGCGCTCAGCAGCCAGGTAGGGATACTTCGCAGCCAGTTCAAGAGCCTTGTCGAACTGGACCGAGGGCACACATCCACCACTCGTCAGAAAAATCCACGGCAGCATCCAAACGATCGCAGCGCAGGGCCGCACCTTCTCCAGTCGGATGAGCGCGATGCACTTGATCTTGATGGCGTCCTTGTCCTCCGCATTCTTGGCGCGGACTGCACTCCACCCATTCGTCAGCACTCAGCTATGCTTCCTCCTAAGTGCGGCACGCACTCTTGTTGCAAATCTCCACGGCCTTGGCGTAGTTCTCGCGCGCCAGCGCCGCGTGGAGCTCCGCGAACACGGCCGCCTCGCTCGCCATCGCCCTCGTGCTCGCTGCTTGGACCTCCTCACGATGGTCTCCCCAACCCGGCTCACAGGTTTGAAGACCCGGGTCATTTCACTCATTTTAACAACTATTATGAACCCGGGTTCACTTTGAGCCCGGATACTAGTCGACCCAGACCCACGTAGCTCCTCACAGTTCGAAAAGCCGCGTGATGTGTATGGCGCCACATGACCACCGGCCATGGCCCGCCGACGGCGCCGCCGCCGCCCCGCGCGAGCGCGCGGTCCAAGCGCAAGCAGCCGGTGGCGCTCGCGCCGCTCTCCGCGTCCGGACCGCGTAACCAGAGCGAGGACGCCAGTCGCGTGCCGCTCGAGGTCGTCTTCCTCAATCGCTACCGCCGCATCCTGCGCAAACACATCAGCTTGACGGGATGGGATCCAAGAGACGCCGACTTGCGTCTCTTGGTTGAAGGGCGAGATGGTCCCGCGGCCTCTATCACGACGCTGACTTTGGACGAATGCACGCACGTGACAACTGCCGGTCTCCGGCAAGCTAGTCTCGCTCTCCAGCAACTTTCCCGTCTCAGTCTACGAGAGTGTTCCGGCCTAAGTGCTGATCTGATCGCGACACTGCCGACGTCCCTTACTGAGCTCGACTTGTCGCACTGCGAGTGGCTCGATGACTGTGCTGTACGGCTTCTCGCACGTCGTTGTTCATCGCTCCGCAAAGTATCGTTGCAACATTGCCGCAAACTCACCGACTACGGCGTCAGCGCATTTGCAGATGTTCCTGGGCACACACTCACGGAGCTTAATGCGAGTATGCTCCCTCGAGTGACGGATACATGCCTTCTCGCGCTCTTGATGCGGTGTGCCAAGCTCAAACACCTTCAAGCCTCCGGCCTCTCGTCCGTGGAAGGTCTGAACCTTCAAGGGTTACCGAGGAATAGTGCATCGTCACTCGAATCGCTTGACCTCTCACGCAATACTCGAATGCATTTCCTCACCGTTGCGCACCTCGTTCGAGTGCTCCATGTCGGTAAACTGAAGGAGCTGGACGTGTCTCACTGTGCTCAAATCACCGATGACACACTCATCGCATTGGGTCGATACACCCCATCTCTCACTGTACTGCGGTTGGCATTCTGCACGCAACTGACTGACGTCGGCGTCATCCGCCTTGTTAAGTTCGTGCCTCTCGAGAGCGAACAGTTGGCCGATTTTGTAGATGATGATGATTCCCGACCACGTTGCGTGGACCTCAGGGTTCTCGATCTTACAGGTTGCTACCTCGTCACAAGTGACGGCATCAAAGCTGTCGCGAACAACTGCCCCAGATTAGAGACGTTAATGGTCGATGGACTTCGGCGTATCCTTGCGACAGCGCTGAATGCACTTGCGTCGAACTGCAACACGCTGCACACGCTTCACTGGGGTGGTATCCTTGTCCAGTCGGGGTCTGGCAGCGGCGGGACTCATACCGGCTTCTTCTCTGTTCCAACGATCGACGCTGCGGCCGCACGAGCGATAAGCAACATGTCCACACTCCACACGCTCCGCGTTGGGGCTTCCAAGTGTGACTCAGACGCTCTTGCGCGGTGTCTCGCTCGTATCGGACCTCGGCTGAGGGAGTTTGACGCGTCGAGCATCGCCACGGACGTGCTGTGCGCCAGCATCGCCTCACACTGCACACAACTGCGCTGTCTGCGGCTAAGTCGCAGCCGCTACTTCTCGGAAGCCGCCTTTCTCGCCGTTGCTACCACCTGTACTCAACTCCGGGTGCTCGATCTCGAAAGCTGTGAGCAAGTCCACGATCTCTCACTCACGACGCTCGCAAGACACTGCAACTCGCTCGAGAGGCTCGTTCTAAGCAACGACTGGCAAGTCACCGACCTCGGAGTCTCGTTCCTCGCTCAGCGTAGTCCTTCACTGGTCCGCCTGCAGTTGCGCAACTGTCCGGAGGTCTCACCTCAGTGTCTGCGTACGATCGCCAGCCGCAACTCGTTCGTTGTTGCGACCCAGGACGGCCTCGAGCCCAAACCCGCGGCTGTCATAGCGTTCCTCAAGCTCGACCGTGAAATGGACGCGGCGGCGCGGCGCCTCACTCGCTGGTTGCGAGACATACTAGCTGATCGGTCCCATTCCAAGTCGGCCGTTGAGCGCGCGCTCCGCCATGTACGGAGACGGCGGCGTTGCGCCAGGCGCATCCAGCGTGCCGTGCGCCGCTGGCTCGCCCATCGGCGCCAACTACAGCTCATCACCGCTGCGCAGCGCGCCAGGCAGCGCAAAGTGAGTGCCCACTGGCGCTGGGTCGCTGCCTACTGCACACTGTACCGCCTGCTGAGGAACCACCACCGCCGGTGGCTCGTGTTGCGTCATGAGGCCGCGTTCCGACGGGCTGAAGCTGAGCGAGAGCGCGTGAAAGTGGCCGCGACAGACGTCCAGCGTGTCTACCGAGGGTGGCATGGCCGCCAACAAGCTCGACAGCGGCGCAAGCAAGTGGCAGAACTTGGACGGCGACGTCAAGCGAGTGCGCTGTGCCTACAGCGTGTCTGGCGCGGTACCAAGGCTCGCCGTCGAGCGAGGGAAGTTGCTTCAGCGTGCTGGAAAAACACGATCGAGAAGATCCGAGAGGTCGAAGCCGAGTCGCTAGCGGCAGTTGCCATTACGCGCACAGCGCGGGGCTTTCTCGGGCGCCGCCGCTCTCTCCACCGCGCAAAGTACCTCGAAGACCTCCGACTCGTGCGCAAGCGCAGCGCAGCGACGATCCAGAGGAGCGTTCGCGCGTACTTCGCTCGCGTTTTGTTCAAGTGCCAGCTCGCACGCGGTGCAACGGCGTTGCAGCGCGTGTATCGTGGGTTCCGCGGCCGCCGACTCGCGCGTTCGGTCGTGCTGCAGCGGGCATATGCCCGCCCACCGATCTTGCTCCTTCTCAGTCCACTCTCGATCTTCTCGAGAGAGCTAGCGGTTGCCTGGAAGACCAGGCTCGACGCTGGTGAACGGATCGCGACGACGCTGCAGTGCTTCTATCGTGGGTACTTCCACGGGCGACTTCCTCGGCGGCGTCTGCTCGCGGCCAATCGCCAGCGAGAGTTTGAGCACGATGTGTCTGCGCGTTGTCTCCAGCACTTCTTCCGCAGCCTCCTGTAGGTGATCCTTTGCCAGGTCACCAGCAAGTTCTTCCTTCTCACCCGTGGTTTGCCGTAGCATTGTCAACCGCCTCGGACAGCTTCAGGTCTTACTGATTCGGCGGAGGCGCGGTGCGACCAAGATCCAGTCAGCCTGGCGTATGTGGAAAGGCAAGGTGCTCGCGACCGCGGCCATGCTACGCCGCGATCGGCGTCTTCGTCACACTGCCATCCTTGCAGCACTCGCCGCTGATGGCCCACAGTTGCGAATGCTACAACTGGGTGCTGTCCACGTGCTCGTGACAACATATCACCAGTCGCTGGCAACTCGCGGTTGCCAAGCACCCTCGTTTGTTCGCTTCCGTCACCGCTGCGCCACAAGAATCCAGTCCCTCGTGCGTGGCCACCAGACTCGGCTTTACGTGGCGTGGTTCCGGGGGCGACTGACGGTCGCTAGTCGCTTGATCCAGCGCGAGTGGCGAGCAAAGCTGGCGCGGCGGCGATGGCGTGCCATGGTCGCCGAGCGTAAGCGCCTCGAGCGGCTCCAGGAGGAAGAGGATCGTGCCGCGCGGGTGGCCCATAAACTCACGGGTCAGTTTGTGCTGGACGCGAACGCCAAGTTCGACGTGCATGCACGGCTCCTGCAACAGTGGGCGCGCACCCTCCAGCGACGACAAGTGTTTAGACTCGCGCGGGAAGTGCGCGACGAGGCACTGCGAGCACGTGCCACCAACAGACTCAGTATGGTGCTGACGCTCTCTACCGAGAGTGTGGTGTTCCAGGCACGGGTCTGGCGCGAGTGTCTCGATCGCAAGCAGCAACTAAGCGAAATGGAGGAAAGTGAGGTTCACGCAGCCGAGAGCGAGATCGCGACGCTAAAGCGCGCCTGCCTGGAGGAGTACGTGGTCCATGCGGTGGCGGCTGCCGAGTACCAGGAGCTCGTGCGGCGCAAGCGTGACGCAGGCTCGCTGAAAAGGAGGCTCCGCCAGTCGGCTGAGAGCATGAAGCACACCATTCAGCCCTTCGCCGAGCAGGCCAAGACGCTCACGATGGAGAGCGCGCGCGTTCACGTCGCAAACAGGCAGTTGCAGGATGAACTGCGTTGTCTGAAGCAGAGCGTGTCAAGCTTCCACACAAAGCTGGAGGCAATACTGCCACTCGAGCCCCTGCTCTATGAAAAGGACGTGGAGCAGCTCGTAGATCTCCTGGGACTTCCTCCTGGCAGGGTCTCGTTGCTGCATGAGGAGCTCCACAACATGACGGAGGATTAGTGAAAATCGAGAATACCACAGTCTCGTATTATCGTTGTCGGACGCGACTCTTCAGAATCTACATCTTCTAGAGATTCCCTCAAGAAGCATGCGTGTGCTGCTAGTGCTGTTAGTTTTACTTCTGTCTGCCTTAGCGACGCACGCACAAGTGATTGCAGCACCTGACAAGGGTGACGAACTCGAAGTCCGCGCGTTTGTTGAGGGCCAGGACCGACTGGATGTCGAGCAGCGTGATAGAGAGCCCGAAGATGTGATCGACATCAACAGCTACAGGTGCGAGACGCCCGCGCAGGAAGCGATCGAGCGAGAGGTTCTCACTCTAGCTCCTCACCCAGCTACGAGGCACCGACACAGTTTGTGATTGGTCTTCTTCTGGACCCATGCAGAAATCGAGACGTCGACTGCTGCAGTGATCGCTTCGGCGAACCGGTTGGTACTGCGCCGATTTATGGTCAGACTCCAAGCTGAAGAAAAATACATGCTTGTTCGTTATGTAGGCGTATACCACAGATGCTCTCGCAGCGAAGGAGAAGATCTCGCTTCTCGATGAGTCTGGCGCGCCACTGCAAGTCAGTGCAAGTCGCCTAAGCGATCGCCCCTCGGTCTTCGATCCGGATTGCTACGTGGACTTGACGAACGGCAGTGTCTACAGACTTCTCAAGGCACACACAACTGGAGGGCTGAAGGTATCCAAGCTGTATGTCGACTCAGGATGTGTAGGCCGTCTGCGAGCACTCGCACCGTTGGACGCAGTCGTGATGCCACCATGTTGGGATCGCAACGACAGCGTTAATGCTCTGTTGCCGTGCTTCGGTGTTGATGGCCGCAAGCAGGCGAACTGTGTTGCAGTCGCGTACATGCAAACGGGTTTGGTCGTGCAGTGCTTCGGTGACTTTGCACTGGACAATCATTGCGGTACATTTCTCGAGATCCACGAGCCTGACAGCGAAGTAATCTTAAGCCAGACACGTTTGCTGGGTGAGTACACGAGCGGATTTAGGACAACAACGCTTCCCCTGTTATTCCAAGGGGACCATGCACGCACTGTCTGTCGTGGTGCCTACGAAATCTGGTGGGTACAACGTACGCGATATAACTTTATCGTCCAGAAGAAGAAAAGCTTTCGTATTATCGATCCTCCTTGTGACTTCGACTTTGCGACGAACAAATACAAAAATTTCCATATCCTCACTACTTAAGCCAGCCAGCCTTCGTCGTAGGCTGGGAGATGTGGCGGGGTGTTGGGAATTTCCACCCTCAAGTTAGTCGGCTTGATCATCTTCATCTTCTCTGGTGATTTAGGGGCAGCAGGGAAATCTTCTTCGTTGAGAGCAGAAATTCCGGTTAGCGGAAGACGACATAGATCACACTGGGTCGCACCAGCACGATTGCGGAACTCACAAGCGCTGCACTTAAGAAGTGTCTCGTAATGAACCGATGCAGGATTCTGGGCTGCACATATCTCACAAATTGACGAATTCAAACGTTTCTGTGTGTGTAGACAAACGGGGCAGTTCCACCCCCGAGCCCGACTCGATGGCACGTCTGGGAACGCTGCCACCTCAGTGGCTGGAGGCAAGTCGAGGCTCGGGAGCTTTGGCGCCCTCGAGTCAGGGTTGCGGAGTCTATGGAAAGCTGGGCGGCCATTTCGCATGTCTTCGGCAGCTGTCTCGTCTCGAGGAGTTCTGTCTGACAACGCTGACAGCGTCTTTACGAGAGCCGAGCTAAATTCAATGTAGTCGAACTTGCCGGACGAAACTGGTGTGAATCGACTGAGGATGTTCCTTGCCATATCGTCTGTCGGCCATATGTCGAACTTCCTTAGTACTGAGTGCATTGCTTCAGGTGCCACGAATCCTGTGGCTTTCGTGTCATATAGCTCAAATGATTGAAGTAATGTCTGGCTGTCAATCCTTCTTGTACTCATAAGGTCGTGGAAGTATGGTCGAAGCAAGCCATCTAAGCGCTTGAGCTCTTCGGGGAATAACGGTCGTGGCGGGGTGATATTGAAAGCATTTTGCCCAGGATTGTGCAGTAAATGCCCGTCGGTAGTCTTGGGTGGAACTGGAAGCGGGATTACTTGCGCTGGTGCTGGTCGGTTGTCTTGGGCTTTAGGAGGTGCGAAGGCATCCAAGATCGGTGTCTTCATTTGACCAGTCAATTGGTGGATCAAGAGACGGTAATTGATGATGCCGTTGCCGTCCCCACCGAATGCAACTTTGATCTCGGTCTGCTCTGTTTCGGTGATCGCACAACCCATAAGACGAAATACGGTCAATAACTCGAGAAGTGTAACAGTGCCGGTTTTGTGAGAGTCGCATTTCTCGAGGAGCTTACGACCGCTTATGTTCTGTTGTGCTGCTGCAATGAAGCAATTATATATCTTATCGGCGAGGGTCGAACTGATAGTTTGGCTATCCTTTTTTGCACCTGGAGGTTTATTCTGTGGGGTTGCTGGCACTTCTGGTTTCTTTTCATCTTGGAGGAGCAAATCCAACTGGTCATTCAGCAGTGTCGCAAGTTTTTTCAGATCATAATCTCCACTTCCTTGCCTCAAGTACGAAAGAAGAGTATCTGCCTCTTTCTTCTTGAGACGAAGCCCGAATTTGGTAAGGGTTTTGTATACGCGACTATCACTCCCACGTTTGATCGCCCTACTCTTCTCCCAGTCAGATAGCTGGGTTCTCACCTTTGCTCGCAGCATCTCCAGCTCAGATTTGGTTTTGAAATTCCTCCTGATAGAATCGCTTAAAGTTAAGTTGACTCTTTTTGACCTTTTTTCCTTCGGCTCGCCTTCACCACTGCTGCAAGAAAGATCGTCGTGCCCGTCGTCACTACTGTCGCTCTCATCGTTCAGTCTTGATTGTGCGTGTGTAGTTGTGCAAGATTGAGCAACTTTGAGATCGTTGAGGAAAGCCGCAAAATTGATTGCAACCCCGCTATGTAGCACAGATGTTGACTCGTATGACCTTGTAAGTGAGTCTGCATCCACTTCATGCATATTATAAGGAACATTGTGCTCAATGAGTCGGGCGAGAAACTTATCCATGATCTTCTCAAAAGTTCTGGACTTGACCAAGAATTCGTGAGAAGCACTTGCCGGAAGTCGATATTTTTGAAAGTATTTCTCGAATGGGAAAGGCGGACGTAGCTTGTCGTTTAGTTTTGCTACCAAGAGAATAGTGCTTGGTAGAGCGCGGGAGCTGCCTGTTTGACCCTTCCCTGGTGATGAACTTCTTGTGGATTGCGATGGAGAAGTAGGTTTTGGACTCCGCGGCGGTGAAGGGCCAGAAGACCGGGAATCGTGCAAGATCGACCTAGTCTTGCCGACGTCATTCCCTCTTTCTCCTCTTTCTTCTGCTTCTTTATACCCAAGATTCACTTTTGCGTTTAATCTATCAACTCCGTTTGTAGCGAAGTCAACAAACTCCTTGTAGGAGATGACCCCATCGCCATTCACATCAAGAAATTGGAGTAGAAGGCTCTCGTCATCAGGTGTAAGAAATCGGCGAAGTCCTGTTTTTTGCAGCACGTGGACGAATTCGTCAATTGATATTGTGCCGTTTCTATCAGCATCAAACTCATCGAAGCACTGAAATAGTCGCTCTTCCGCATCCTTGCCCCCAGTCGCCACGTAACTTTGAATTCCTTGGTGGAGCCTCGATATGTATCCGTCTAACAGACCCGAGTCTATTGCATTCTCACCCTCTCTTTCTTTGAAGAGACATACCGGACCATGATCCATGAAGTTGCAAAATGCAACCACGTTGAAACCACCGTCAACTGCGTGAAAGCAGCGTTGAATCGACTCGAGTTCCTCACGCAAAAAAGGGTGTCGAACCCCGCTAGCCCAAAGCACTTCCTTCAGTTCGTCGCACGAGACCTGCACAGTGCATCGAGTGTCGCGGGGAGGGCATCCAAACGCTTTCGAGATATCGAACGGTTGTTTGCCTGCTTCGAGGTGAGCACGCTGAGCTTTCGTGTAATCACGGAAAAGACTACAGAGCAGTTCCAGAACTTCGACTGGCTCGTGAGCAAGTGCTGCAGTATTGACTTTGTTCTGGCATTGCTCGCAAGTCTGCTGTAACGCATCGCAGAAGTCGCTGTAGAGGATGACACTGGATTCATCTCCACTAAATATCTCAGCAAGAGCTCCAATCTCCTCTTTTTCCATCGTCAACCCCATGTCGCGGAGGGTTTCAGTAAACTGCTGAATGGGTACAACACCATGCGTTTCCTTGTCCATAATACTGAAGGTTCGCTTCATTGATACACAGAAGCTGCCGACTGTTGCAGAAGTCAAGCGCTCACGAGTAATGATGCTTTGTAGAATGGGCTCTACAACTTCTAGCTGTGCTTGGTTTTTTTGCGATGACTCCACAACGTTGAAGCGTAGGAACTCTACATAACCGATTCCGCCGGATGCGTTTAGATCAAATCGGCGCATCAAGCTCTTCACTTCTCGATCAGTAAGATACTTGTCCACTCCAAGTTCGCGAACCGCAGTCTCGAACTCAGACAACATAATTTGGCCGCTTTTATCTTTGTCGAACAACCGAAACGGTATCCGATAGTCGAATTTGCCGTCTGGGGTCTTAGCGCAACGCCGCATCTCGTCGCGTAGTAGTTTCACACCCTCGATGAACGCTGGGCTGTCATAATTGGTGATAAACTCATGTTTCATGTTGCGCCTCTCGCCTTCTCCTCGAATTGCAGCCAAAAACCGATCAATGAGAATTGCCCCGTCGCCGCCACAGTCTGCACCCGTCCACTGGATAATGTAGACGAAGTCCTTCAAGTCGAAAGGACCGACGCCGGATGCTTTTTCAGACGATAGCACATTAACCTCTTTGATGAAGCTGACAAGTGAAAGTCGCCCATTGCCTTCGATATTAAGGCGATCATACATGCCATCAGGTTCACCATCTTCTGGACTTGGGCCCACAACTTTCTTGAGATCGTATACCATTGATGATCTACAAGTGATACCCGTAAATAAGTATTTTCTGTCCAACCAACGAGTTCGGAAGTTTTACGGACATTTTTCGAGGTTGATGATTTACGAACGTGTGGTAAGCTGATTGTGTGATCTCTCCATTTGTGGCTGGAGCAATAAGTACGCTAAGTAGTCGGAGCTTCTCGCTATCAAAACGGATATTATGTCCTCGAAGAATTTTGTCGATAGCGGATGTTACGACTATGCCGCGCTTCGGTTGAAGCAGTTTCCATGAAGATGAAGAGTCAATCTGTCCATCTTTTGCCATCTTCTTGTTCTGCTTCTCTAATGCCCACATTTTCAGACACTCACCAGCAGTTCTAACACTATCTGCTCTTCTTTGAGCGGCGTCGCAGATTCCGGTGATGTACCGCAGGAAATCCGAATAATCAACTACCCCATCTTTGTTGACGTCGAGACGCTGGATGATCTTGCTAAGTTCCGTGTTGGTGAAGTTGATGTGATTATTTGCGAGCAATCGCTGGAAGTCCGATCGGCTGAGTTTGCCATCACCAAGAGCGTTGTACGATTGAAATATGACTCTGTAGTTGGGCATCTGCTGTTGCTGTGTCGATTTTGTTGTCATAGATCGTTGTAATGAGCTTACGACGTCGTCACTAACAGAGTATTAGCACGTAAGTTGTGAGTTTATCCCAAGCACGATAGCTTGATACAGTGACTTGCATTTCTGAGTCGCTCATTTCCAAGAAGCTAGAAAATACCGAGACATCGATAGTCTTCGTTCCGCAAGGATTGATTCGGTTCCACAGGAGAGGGAAATCCTTGCATCAAGCCTCGAGTCAATGCGTTAACTGGAGTGGAAATTTAAGATTTACATACCTTCAGTTTCATTTTAATTCCAAAAGACTCGATTCCCGCATGCATTGCTTGTCTGCCAATTGAGCGAGACTTCTTTTGATCGATTTCATCGAAGAGTCTTGCGATATTGATGGCACCGTCTTGTTCAACAGGAGAGTTCCTCCTCAACATTTGTCGAACATACGCTTCAAGCTCGTCGACGTGCCTTTGTATACTTGATCTGGTCCGAGGCGACTCGAAGCTCATGCCACCAGCGGTTGTATCTACAAGTTCATCTGACTCGTGGATTTTACGTCTTCGGATCCATAGGAATACTCCATTTTTCGAACTTCGCTCGTTCAGGTCACCTGGCACAAGCTTGAATCCTCGATGCATAGGGAGCCATAGTCTCGCATCTTTTGCATCATCTTGTTCACCACTTGATAGACACATATCGATTACTTCACTCACGTTCTGTGCATTGGCTGGGACGAAGCTTAGCCATATGTATTTATGTTTGCCAAACGCTCCGCCTCGGTTGATGTCTTGAAGCAAGCATGTATAGCCCTTCGAGACAAGCTCAGTGTCTCGGGATGTCGGGGCATATCGAATACCTGTAATAGCCGATTTCCCTTCATCTCTAGGCGCAA
The DNA here is from genome assembly GCA_023091665.1 of Pythium myriotylum. Taxonomy (NCBI): domain Eukaryota; phylum Oomycota; class Peronosporomycetes; order Pythiales; family Pythiaceae; genus Pythium; species Pythium myriotylum. The sequence goes on from JALJCQ010000009.1 coordinate 1,869,908, forward strand.
CTTTGAACCACAGGTGGATTTTTACGTTGGAATCCTCCTGAAGAGCTGGGAATAGTTGCCGAAATCCATCTCTCCTTAGACTGGTTTCTTCAACTTCGTTCATTGTGATCTTCAAATCTATTACTCCGTGTTCTACGGGTGGGTGCAGCAGATCGAAGGATACTCGATCATCTTTTATGAAACACTCAAAATCATTCACCTTCACAAACCCGTCGCCGTCAACATCCATCAATTGAAGCAAGTAGCGCAGTTCCTACACGGAGTAATCAGGTGTCAAGTACTTCCAAAGTTGTCATTCTGATTAACTCACTCCGGTCGTCAGGACTACATCCAGTTCCCTCGCTATTGCAGCATGCAGTAATTCCGATGAAATACTTGCCCCACCAGAGCTAGCCAATCTTCGAAATGTGTCGGTGATCTCATTATCCGTCAGACGCAACTTCCTCAACTGCTTGCGAAACTTGAATAGAAGCAGTCCCCTAGAAACCGTAATGAGCAATCTACTGTATGCCACCAAAGAGTCAAAGTTTTACGCACAGCTGATGGTGGTCAAGTAGGCAGAACTCGACGAAGTCCATGTGGCGAACAAGTTTGGTGTCTTCCGTAGCCATGCGATGAAAGAGCGCGTCTACATGCTCTTCGGGGATTGCCGACTTGAACGCAGCGTCGCTCGCCACTAGCTTGCGGAACTCGTGCGCTTGCAGTGTGATCTGGAGTGACGTGAGTCCCTTTTTCTGCATCTTGTCGGAGCCAAACTTCTTCATGAGGTCTTTCAGGTAGTAGTAGATACCGTTCCCGCCTCGCATCGACGCTGCTTTCTCTCGGAACACCTGGCGCGCGTGGTGGCCAAGCAGGTCGTCTGCGCGCTTGCACAGCATGTACGGACCTTCCTTGACGCCGTCGAACGTGAGGTTGTGCACGCGGCCCTCCTCCTCGTCGTCGTCCTCCTCCTCCCATCTCGCGGCCTCGGCTTCCTGGCCGTCCATTCCTCTCATTGCGGCGCTCGTAGCACGGGCCCTCGCGCCTGCGAGAGGCGTGGACCCGTGGCGCGGCAGCGGCATACTCAAGCGCCGAGCCATGCCGATGCGAAACTGCCACCCCTCGAAGTTGAAGTCAGCCAAATAACCAACGTCACCTCAAAGTAACCAACGCGTGGTGACCATCACTCTGCATCGTGTTCTTCTTTGCCGGAAGTCCAAGACAAGAGAGAGAGAGAGAGGCACATGGAGCTTGACTTCGCCGACACGGAGGCGCTGCTCGCGAAGAACGAGGAGCCGCACTTCGGCGACCTGCCACCGCCCCCGCACGCCGCGCCAGTGGGCGGCCACCGCGTCGAGTTCAAGGACCGCGCGTTCGCGATCGCGTTCGCCGCGAACCTCGGTGGCGTGCTCTTTGTGGCTGTAGGTCGTCTGGCGCAAACGCAATCTCGCAGTCTCACTGACATAGAACACTCTGACAGCTCTTCTTTGGTTTACCGAACGTTTTCCACCTCTACTTCACGATCCACGGGGACGGACCATCGCCATCGGACTCGACCGTCTCCCATGGGCTCCGCATCTTTTCCATTTTTGTGCTCACGTCGTGTGTCGGCGGAGGGATCTCCGTGTTGTGGCTCCAAATGTTACAGCGCTATGCATCGGACATTATCAACTTCACGCTTCGAGGCAGCATTGTGGCTTTGCTCGTGTCTTCAGCAATCTCTTTCTTGGACTCGGGCTTGGGCGGTCGCGCTGTCGGGTTTGTAAACTTGTTCTCAGCGATCTGGATCTTCATGTACTACGCCTCGATCCGCCAGACAATAGGATTTGCTGCTTCCAACCTTGCAGCTGCGTCGCGAATCTTGTGCGAGTTCCCCAACATTGTGTCGACCGCTTACGTTGCTCTCGTAATCCAAGCTGTGTGGACATTGATTTGGAGTATTGCAGTTATTGGAGTTCTGGCCAAGTCAACCATAAGGTTTCATGATGCAACCGACTTGGGCAATGTGAGCTTCTTCTTCATGCTGCTGAGGTAAGCAGATGCAAGACGGGTGGCAGTTCCAAATGTTTGACTGTGGCGTTGTTTTCGGAACAGTCTCTTTTGGTTCATTGAAGTCGTCAAGAACATCGTTCATTGTGTCACTGCTGGGGCTGTCGGTGAGTGGTGGTTTGGCATGCACGACGCCACCACCGTGCAGCGATCACGAATTCGAGCAGCTACGTTTTCTCTGGGCTCCATTTGTCTCGGTTCCCTCGTAATCGCAGTGCTGAGTGCGTCGAAGGCTGTCTTACTCTCGGCTCCTCGTCGAAAGGGTCGTCGCAGCCCCAACGCTTGTCTCGAGTGTATCATCAAGTTCGTCTCGAACAACATCCAGTACTTCAACAAATATGCTTTCTGTCATGTTGCAATCTACGGAAAGGACTTCCAATCTGCAGGATACGATACGATGCGAGTTTTCCGCGACCGTGGGTGGAGCTCGATCATCAACGACACACTGATCTCAAATGTTCTCACCGTGGGAGCGCTTGTAGTCGGTAAGGATGTGACTTTATTATTGATGCGAATCCATCTGCAAGTGCTGACACTAACTGTCCATCGGCAGGTGCAACTTCTGGAGCGATTGGTTCTGCATGGGTCTTCATGACAATGGAATGCACAGCAGAAGAAATTGAGAAGCATCCGGGAAAGTGTGGTAAGTTATGTTTTTGCTATGATCGACGCAGCCAAGGCACGCAATTCTCATGTTCGTTCATTGCCGCAGAAACGTTTAACGTGGTCGTTCTCACGTTCGTCGCCTGTGCTGCGATCGGTTATGCCATGTGCGCCATTGTGTCGTCAGTTCTTGAATCTATCGTATCGACGATCTTTGTGTGCTTCGCCGAGGTGAGGCTAGTTTGCGATTCTGGGTCTGTGACATTTGAGCGCCTCATTATCCGTTTGGCTTGACTCACTCATCTAGGATCCCGCCGCGCTGCAACAAGCCCATCCAGAAGAGCACAGGCGCCTCGTGGATGCTTGGCGTCGTCTTAAGCCAGATTTGCTCGCCCACCCAACTCATGCCGGCGTCTAGATTCACTTTGCAAACAATGATCCGGAAGATGAGCCATCATCCCAGAATCATGCATCCACCCTCGTCTGCTGAAACATCCACTTTTTGTGCGTTAAGTCCGCTTTAAGTGCGCATGTTTCCACCCGTTCCTTCGAAAATCCCACGTTTTCTCAGTTAAGTGCGGTTTTCTCAGGTTCGAAAACCCCATCCCAAACACGTTGTTCTTTTTTTTTCACGGCGGGAGCAGCTGCTGCCATTGGACATTCACATGAGCTCTCTCTGTCACTCAGCTCTTGACGTTCGGGAGCCGCTCGCTCGTCCTCACCCGAAACTCCACTCCGCGTGCTGCTCTCTGGCGACGAGCTCCACTTGACCCGAACAGGCGCCATGCCCATTCGCCTCTTGCGGCCCCCCGCACCGTCCCCCGTCACAGGCTCGGACCCCGGCACCATGCCCGCTCAGCCGCTCGAGGGGCTCGACGCCGATGCCTCGCTCCTCGCCGTCCGCGTGCTTCGGTTCTATCCCGAGGAGAAAGAGTCCGCGTCCATCAAGAAGACGCGCTTCGTGTACGAGATCGAGACGTGCCACCAAGTCACAGGTGACGTCTATCACGCGCACCGTCGGTTCCGAGAGTTCAAGCGCCTCCGCGAAGGACTCCTCGCAGAGTGCCGCGACTGCGAAGACTGCCGCCATTTTGTCGAGCGGCTGAAGGAGGCCAAACTACCACAGAGGGGACTGTTTGTCTTCGACGCCGACAAATACGGCGCGACTCGGGCGCTGCAGCTCACGCATTTTCTCAAGGACCTCATCGAGCTAGTAACACTCCATGCTCGCCACTGTCGCCGCGACGGAAAAGACGTCGACAAATCGGTGGGATTGTTTCTTGGTCTGACTTCGTTGAGTGAAGCAGAAGACGTCGTTAATGCGACGCAAGCAATGGTTGGCCCACTGAAAACTCGCCAAGACAGAATCGACTTCAGAGCAGCATCCATGCCAGACTTCCGGGCGTCGTTGCCGTCTTTTGATCAAGCCAGAGACGAAGCGTCGGCTCGTTTCCGAGCTCGTGGCTTCTCTGCCGGGGAACTCCGGTCGTAGGAACCCTTCAATTGTTCACTATTTATGGCCTGCTTAGACACTGCTTCTGTTGAGAAGTTACTGTTGAATGTATATAAATGGCTTTATTGTCGATAAGTTACGCATGTTTGTATGAAGATTGTCTATCGATCAGTTTGATACAGGAGCTGGCACCACCAGCCTCCTGTCTTGGAGGTCACGGCCGGTTTTGGCAAGCCAAGCAAAAGAGGCGGAAATATACCTCGCTTACCAAGACTCGCGGAAGCCGCCTGACTTGCCACGCAAGTTGGACTTCCTGGGCGAATCCGTGTAGCGACCAAACGATGACGATGATCTGCGATCGCGATCATAGCCACGAGAAAAGCTGGAGTCGAAGTTTCGGTCCCCTTTGCTTCCGTTGCTACGGCGGCTGCTCATGAAGCTATAGGCATTTTCGCGGTTGCCACCACTTCGGCGTCGATCGTTGCCGCCGCGGTTTCCTCCGAATGATCGTGAATCACTGCGTTGATTGCCTTGCATCAGGACTCGAGATAATTCGTATACGGGAGAAACTGAGACATCTTGGTCGGCGCCCGATGCCTCTAGATGTGAACGCAGTCGATCAATGGTGTTTTGTGGGATATCGAACACGAATTTGCCATCAACCGAATGGAGGTCGGCGCGCGAGATCCGATCATCGAACCCAACCAAGAGTTCTTGCATCTGGCGAGCGTTCTTGACACCGCTAACCTCAATCGTCTGAGCCTTGCTTCTGCCGGTAAGCATGGATACCGCATTGAGGTGCTGTTTATCCAGACCGCACAAAACAGCGAGGGCAGAGCTCAGAGCACCAACTCCTTGATCCTCGTACATTCGGCGAGCAGCGTCCTCGAAAACCTTAGTCGCCTCGGAGGGGACTTCGGCCAGCTTCTTCTCAATGTCACTAACGGCGGCATCTAAGACCTGCTCAACATGTGGAGCGGCGGCGTGCTGGAAGTTGAACTTGTATCGCTTCTCGAAGTCGCGAACATCACCAATATCTGTGCGATCGAAGAAAACGATGTTTGTTCCGGAGCGGCCTGCACGTCCAGTTCGGCCAGCACGGTGAACGAAGCTCTCTTTATCGTTTGGGAGTCGGTACTGGACGACCAGTTCAACATTTGCGATGTCCAGTCCTCGAGCGGCAATATCTGTGCAGACGAGCGTCTTCACCGTGCCGTTGCGGAAGCCATCCATTGTCGCGGAGCGCATTCCCTGAGACAAATCGCCGTGTAGAGCTCGGGCATCCATGTTTGCAAGCGCATTCGCGATCTCGTCTGCTTCCTGCTTCGTCTCGGTAAAAATGAGAGTCTGGCCACCGCGTGCATGGTGACGAAGCACATTCTCGAGCACTTGTGCACGTGTGTTGATCGGCGCATGAATTGCTTTGTGCGCCACGGTTGTCGGAACATGGTTGTCCTTATCACCAACGAGGTCAATGTTCACAGCATTGCTGGTGAACTTTTTCGCCATCGCGCTCACCCACTTGGGGAAAGTTGCAGACCACAAAACACACTGGCGATCTTCCTTCGGTACCCACCCTAAGATGGTCTCAACTGCCTCCTGAAACCCGAACTTGAGCATCATGTCGGCCTCATCCAGCACAGAGACGCGGACGTGGTCCAGCGATAAGGTGCCCTTGTCCACCAAATCCATGATACGCCCCGGGGTGCCGACGAGGATATCAGAGCCTCGGCGCAGGTTGTTCTCCTGAACAGTATACGAGACACCGCCCACAACATTTACGACGCGCAGCTGTGGAGCAATTCTTTTAATCTCGTCGGCAACTTGCTGTGCGAGTTCACGAGTTGGCAGCAAGATGAGCGCACGCGGATCCTTCACTGGCTTGCTCTCTGCTTGAAGTCGCTCAACGATTGGGAGTGCGAACGCAAGCGTCTTGCCCGAACCCGTCTTGGAGCGGCCGACAATGTCGGAACCCTGCATCATGACGTCGAATGACTGGGCCTGCACTGGGAAGAGGTGCGTGATTCCTGCCTTGTGCAGATTGTGCAGAGTCTTTTCAGAGAGGACAAAGTCCACGAGAGGTTTCTGGTCCGCGAAGCCTCCGAGCGGCTCCAGCACGACCTCCGGGAGCTCATCGTCCATGATCCCGTCCAGTTCGACGCTTGTCGAGAACCATTGCGCACTGCGCACGCTGGCGTTGAGCTGCGCGACCGCCGCAGTGCGCAGCGAAGTTGGCGCAGCGCGCGCGGCAGGCGGCGCGGCGAGAGAAAGGCGGCGGGCGGCGCGGAAGGCCGCGCGGCGGAGGGAGACGGCGACGGGAAGCATCTTCGGCAGTGACGTTGCGGATGCCAACGCTGTTCCGCCACAAAGAGACACCCTGTATTATTGGTTGGTTGTAGCCTGAACAGGGGATTTGCGGGACCGCCGCCGTCCCCGATGTTGAAGTCCTTGAACGAGGGACAAACGACATTGATCGCACGAGAACAAAGAGGCGGGTCTTCAAGCGACCTTCGCGACACCTCATCACTTTCGAGGTGGCCTCAGGCGAAAGAAAGTCAACACCGCAGTCACTTTGACAGAGAGAGGGCAGCACGCGGCCCGCGAAGAAGGAAGCTCCGGGGAACCACCACGCAGCAGAGGTGCGTGGCGTCGAGAGGCAGTGTGTGGCGCGACCGAGCGCGACGCGGCGCCGTGGCACTCGGGGTGCCGCAGGGCGCTGGCGACCGCTGCGAGTCCGTCGGGCGCTCCGTTCGTCCGAAGCCATCTTCTGTGGCCGGCGGAAGAAGGGAGCCATGTTGGACAGGTCGCGAGGGGGGCAAGGAGGGGGCGGCGGTGGCCGCGCTCACTCGTGCCTAACTCCTAGCCGCTGCGCAGAAAGGAGTTTCGGTGAATCGAATGCTCACGAACCTGCTTGTCGCGCTCTGGGAATCTAGGCATCATGGGCGGCATCCTTCAGAAGATGCTCCAGGCTTTCTACACTAAGAAGCTCGAGGTGGTGCTCGTCGGCCTCGAGAACAGTGGCAAGACGACCCTGCTGAACGTCATGGCGATGGGCCACCCAGTCGAAACATGTCCAACAATTGGTCTCAACGTCAAGCTCGTCAAAAAGGGAGGAGTTCAGATGAAGTGTTGGGATATCGGTGGGCAGGCGCAGTACCGAAGTGAATGGGGTCGTTACACGCGCGGGTGTGATGTCATTATCTATGTGGTGGACGCGAACGCTGTACGTTTCTGCGCTCCTCTGTTGGCAGTAGGCGTGGTGACTAAATGTCTTGCTCTACAGTTTGATCAGATCTCGCTCGCCAGAAAAGAACTTCACCGTTTGCTAGAAGATCGGTAAGTCTCTTGCTAATGCAGCTTTCAGCAGCTCAGCGAATCCTAACAACGCCACGCTCACAGTGAACTAGCAACGACACCGCTTCTGGTGCTTGCGAACAAGATCGATTTGGAGCCACACATCTCTGAGCCAGAACTTATTCGCGAGCTCAACCTCGACTACATCGTGGATAACCCGTGGCTTGTGATTCCGATCTCGGCCCTGCGTCTCGTCAACATCGACCAGGTCATCCAGTGGTTGATGAAGCAGTCCGGCAAGGGTTAAATCTGGTGGTGGTCGTCTTCCTCCCGTGTGCTACCGACTGCACATTTGTCCAAGCACGACGCTAGACTTGGGAGTTAGGAGGGAAAAGAGAGAAGCCACAGTGTTCTGTAGAGTGCAATTCATTGCTTTTAGGTTCGAGATTCTCGCACCATGCCGTCTGTGGATCTTTCAGTAGGAGCCCCTTCCTTCGGTTTCTTCCACCGAATGGAACGGCTGACGAAAGAAGAAACTACTGCGGACGCGTTTGTTTGTTGGGCAATCGCATTCTCATATCCCATTGACACCTATGGAGAGGTTTTTCATTGAGCACCATGTCATCCACGACCGAGACCCCGATGAGGTCGAGGGGCATGTCGTGTCGGATTCGGAGGCGAGGTAAGGATCTCTGTCACTCACGCGCGGGAAGACGCAGCTCCTGACAGCAAAAACAGCGACGAGGAACATGACGATAGAGAGGGCGTTCGCTCGGTTCACGACCCCACCGGCCCTTGGCGACACACCCCAACGGACGCCTCGTGGGGTGAGCCTAAGGCGAAACAAGGAGGGACGAAGAATCGCTTCTTCCGCTCGGAGCACACAGGCCCGAAAGGAGTGATCAAGGATTACAAGGCCCACAAACAGTATCTACGCGAAGAGGTATGCCGACCATCTCAACCACGCTTTTGATCTCCAGGACATCATTACATCGTTTATATGCAGCGAGAACGTGCGGAGCGCGAACGCAAAGAGACACTGGAGCGCATCGCGAAAGGGGCCACGAATCAGCCGACCACTGACAGTGGATGCGATGGATCGGACTGCGAGTGCGACGACATGCTCGTCAATGACGAGTTCCTCCAGAAATACAATGCCATGCGCATGTTCCAGATGCACGAAAACGCCAAGGCTCGGTACGCACACTAGGAATGCCGATCCTTGCAACATCTGACCGCTCTCTGCAGCAGTTGCTTTGGAGCCATAGAATACATCACGCCCGACGACTACGTTAAGCTGACTGATAATGCAGCGGCGGATGTGATGATGGTTGTTCACTTGTACCATCCTGAGAGCTACTCGTGCGGTCTCATGAATGAACATCTTGAAGAGATCGCGAAAGAACTCGCCCATATCAAGGTTAGTTCAAGAAAAGGATCCAGCAGTGGCCCTGTCCTGACGTTGTCTGTGTGTGGCAGTTCGCAGCACTGGTTGCAAAAGACGCCGATGACAGCATCACCATGAAAGATCTTCCTGTTTTGCTCGTATATCGCGGTCAGCAGTTGGAAAAGACCGTACTTGGCGTTTCAGAGAGGCTAAATGGTGAGTTCACGGCTGACCGCATCAAGCAGCTAGTCTTGTCGGAAACAGCATCAAAAGTATAGCAGGCCAGATTAAAGAACAACGACCATGGCGACATCCAAGATGCGAAGTGTAGTGAGAATCTAAGCATCAGTTTTGATGTGGGAGAACAGACAATTGTCGCCGTACTTGCACTTGCCTCTTCGCTGGAAAATATCGCAAGCTCTCGTCTTTGTCTTGTCAAGTGCGCGGCCACTCTTCATTGCCTTGGTTTCAGTGTGCTCAAAGTTGCATCGATCGCCCCATTTGCACTGCCCTCGCATAAAGTCGTAGCATACCTTGACAATGTGGCGTGCTTTACGTTGCTGGGAGCGCTGCAAATGCCACTTCCCGGCTTTATGCTCGTCGAGTTGATGGGGACTTGTGAATGTTTTGTCGCACAGCTTGCACACCAGAGCACCTTCAACGTTCCCTTGCTTGGCGAGGTGCTGTTCGGACTCCCGGTGCGCTTGAAATTCGTCCATATTTTTACCAACGAAGCCGCATGGCTTGCATGCAAATGGAACTTTCTTGGGCCACTGGACTACGTCCAGCAGCGACTGAGTACCTGCATCGTCGAGGGGTTTCTTGCGCTTCTTCTTATCATTGAGATTCGCCGCTGTCGCTGAGGCTTTTGGGAGCAAGTGCTCAGGCAATCCTTCTACGCGCTCATTTGCAAACGTCGAGAGACTCAACACGGCGTTGCTGTCAGGTGTCCGCTTCGCAGCCTCTCCATCAGCGTCTTCATCGTCCTCAGATGATGAATCGCTGCTCGCGTCGTCGTCCTCATCGCTCGACGACGCGCTTCCCTGCAGCTCAGCTTCCAGCCGCTTGATCTGCTCGGAGATATCGTCCTGCGGCTTCTTGGTTTTGGAAGCGGCGAGCAGCGCCGCGTCCGCTGACTGCTTCAAGCGTTTTGCGATCGGCTCCATTGAGAACCAGTGGACTCGGAAACTGCGCTCAGCCTGCGACGTGTGAATCACATTTATGACAATTGTGACTGATCAGAGACGCAAATTGCGTAAAATAGTGCACTTTGTCATTAGGCACACATGCACTTCTGCAAGCTAGACAACAGTCTCGATGCTCGTTGCTTCTCGGCTCAACTAGAAGATGACGTCAGAGTCTGCCGCGGGTTCGTAGGCAGAGAGCATATCGCGGCCAGACGAGATGTCAGCGAAAGGGTCGTTCGTGTCGAAAGGATTCGTTGAAGCCGGGGCCGACACACTGCTCGGTGAGAAGGAGCCATTCGCAGCGGCATTTTCGAGGTCCGCGGCTGCTGCAGCATCTGAGAAGAGGTGCCACGTTTGTATTCGGAGTGGTTGAGATACAAGTCAAACGTTGAAAACGTACCGGCAGCTTTGCGTTTCGCCAATGCTTCCTTTTCTTCATCGAGTTTGTTCGCCTGGACTTTCTTGATTCTGTAGAAACAAACATAATGAGCAAGTAGAATCGTTTTTCGTCAAACAAACGAGCAACGCCATACCGGACGAAGTCTTCGCGCTCCAATTCATCCAGTTCACGCATAATGTAGTTGATGGTCTTCTCTATGCGTGGAATCGTTACCTATTGACACGTCAGTGAGAACACGAATAAGCGCCATATTTCTTTAAACTTACGTTGTCTAGCGCATTCACGCGGCGATTGGTCACTTTAAGCGCTTCATCGAGGGTTACGAACGATGTCTAAGACGCAAAATCGTGGTTATCGTAGAGGATAAGGCTCAAGCAACAGGGTCACCATACCTGCAAAGACGCGAGCTTTACGAGAGCACGTAGCAAATTGCGGAACTTCTCGCGGCAGTTCTGGATTTTGCCACCACCTCCTGCAAGACCAATATTTTCCGTCTTCTCACGAGTCACCTCCACCTCAGTGAAGACCGGTAGCTTCACGCCAGCAACGTTATCGATGCGGTTTATCAGCCTCACTTCCGCTGTCGTGACAGACTCGATCACTTTCGTGCGGAAATCTCCAGCCGCGTACTGTGCCTGCGTGAGGGAGAAGAACGCCTCGGACGCGTCTGTAGACATGGCCATTTTGGTCTGGAGCACAATGTCGTCGTTAGTCCTGCCTCTAAGCAGCAGTTGCCTCTGGCTCTGCCCCGACCTTCTGGATCTCGCGCAGCATTGCCTGGAAGCGGATCTTAAGTGCGTCTGCCTTTTTCTTGAGCAACTCGTACCCTATCCAAAAACCGGCTCGGCAATGAGACTCGATGCTGTCTCGGCAATTGCTCTGCCCGCACCTTTCTTGGCCGCGACACGCTTGGCCTTGTAGGTCGTCAGCGCCCTGCACAACCCAGCCACTCGTCAGCTCAGTGGGAAGCTCTCGACCTCGCGTATTCGCTCTCGTCTCACATGCGCGTTGGCGCGACCTGCACAGACGACGACATCACTCCCTGACTCCTTCACGGACTCTCGAGGCAGAAAAATCTTCTCTTGAAGAGCTCACTGTCAATATTTCCTATTTTCGACTAGGTGTCGAAAATTCTCAGTTTCTCGCCCCCCCCCCGACAGCTGATGCGAATCATGAAAGGAAACATGGAATCTTCTCCACCGGCGGAAGACTGGTTCGTGCGCTCGGGCGCGCAGCGGCTGGCGCTCGCGAGCGACATCAGCTACGAGGAGTACGCGGAGCGCGCGAGAGAACGGACGGCGTTGCCGGAGACGTTTGGCGAAGATGTCGCGCAGATCGAGCTGGATCTGGCGCGCATCCTGCCGTCGCTGGCCGAGTTTTTGCTCGCGGACGGCATTTGCAGCGAGCGGGACGAGGAGACAGTCGCAGAGAGCCCGGAGTATGTGGCGCTCGTGGCGAAGCTGCGCAAAGTGCTGACTGCCTACAGCATCGTGAGTCCAACTTCAACTTCAAATGGAACAACTGACGCTGAGCACTTGGTGGTGAGACAGCGGAACGCTCGGGTCGGCTACGTGCAAGGGCATGCTGATCTCCTCTGCTTTGTGCTCGCCCACACGAAAGACAGGAACGATGAGCAGGCATTTTGGATTTACGCGACAGTGATTGAACGGTATGTTTGGGATACTCCAGGCATTCGAAAGGTTGATACCTACGCTCGCATGCCCCACGAGCAGAATTTTTCCGGAAGACTTTTTCGCTCGGTCCCCAAAGCTCCACGGCTTTCATGTTGTGAGTATTATATCTCAATTCTGGAGTTTAGATGAGCGAAGTACACTGACGTTTAGAGAAGGACGTCAAGATGTTTGAGGAGCTCGTGGCCCAACGACTTGTGCCCCATGTGCCTCAGCTTGCCGAGGTAGTCATGTTTTCAGTACATTTTCGTCGAACACCTCTAAATTCGACTCTTGTACAGATTGATCTGTCTTTTGTAGCGTCGCTGCTAGGGTGCAAATGGTTTATATCTGTGTGGGTCGGGGAATTGCCGCACGCTTTGCTCATTAATGTGTGGGAGGCAATGCTCTTTGAAGAGGATGGGACTTATCTCCACCTGCTTCTTTCTCTTCACTTTGTACGACTTGCCTGCGACTCTATCTCGTCCAAAGGGGTGGGCATCACAGGCATTACTGCGTGGAAGCTACTGCGTACTAACACTCTCATGTCATGGAAACTCAAGGAATTCGCTCTATGGGATGCAAGCTTTATATACAAGGAAGTGCTAGCGATTTGTCGCGATTTCCGATCTACGGCCAGTCTCGCTGATAGTCGCCGTCATGCGAAGGCTGTATACAGCTTGAGCGATGAGGGAGTCGAGGATTGGCGTGCGGAACTGCGTGGTCAAACACCTTTCTTGGCAAACGAAACGAGCACTTTAATGGAGACGGTCCACTTTCAACCCTCTGAGATCTCACGTCTCTACAGCGAGTTCGTGTTTGCGAGATCCTATATCAAGAATTGTCAGCGTATGCATCTCCGAGGTCTGCGGCAAGAATTCGTCGATGACCTCTTGTCACGAGAGTTCCCGATGGTAGCTTTGAATTGACTGAACGCGTGACTTGAGGGAGTTTTGACTTCACTTTTCTTCATTTCAGATTCCTCTTGATGTATCTCGCCGTTTTGTTGATCTCATCCGGCGCGATGCGTACGGCAACATATCTTTTTTTCGGCTTCTGCAGGTAGGACCTCCTGCGAGGGAACTGCGCTAAGGTCTCACGTACTTCCCACTTCACTTCAGTTTATCTCCGTGATACAGAGAGGAACTCAAGAGGAGAGAGCAATGCTTTTGTTCTCTGCTGCTGATAAGCGGCATTGCTTATGCCTTAACCGAAATGGAGTCAGGGAACTCACAGGTATCAGTGTTTCGTAATCCGTTTTGGACGTTGTCAAACATGGCACATCGTTTGACTGTTTGGGTGATACCACTACCAGATATGCTTTGCACGCTCGCTGTTCATCAGGTTTTACATGGGTGTCTGTCAGAAGGTGTTGAAGCGTTGCCGCAAAGCGCCCTGAGTGAAATGCGTCAGCCCAAGCGAAGTCCGTTGCTACGCGCCCATTTTGCATCCCTTGTTGAAGATATTTCAGGCGGTACAGAGTCGCTCTCCCACAGCTCGTGGTTAAGGGGTTTCGTTTCCCATCCCGACATTTTGGTATTGCTCGCTTCGTGGGACAATCTCGAATCGACTGATCGAAGAGCCGATCGGGACGGAATCACAAGACTTAGAAGGTCTGGCTCATCTTCAGCATTGGCTAATTTTGCTCAAGTCATGTCTCTCACGCGAACAACTCGAGACCGTCCATCGTCAACCGGACTCCGACCGAAAGGTTTGGGTGTCCGAAATGAACACTCCAGAAACTCAGCAGAACCCACAGACCACCCACACAACACCATTCCCCCATCTTTCTCGCTCCTATCTGGTCGAATGAGAAAGAAATTCACGAAACAACTCAAGGTCCAACAAAAAAGTCGTACCAGCGGGAGCTCGTACTCGACTGCCACTCGAGACGAGTTGTCGTTGAGGTCGTCCGAGCGAGTGTTTTGGTGCGAATGTACGATTGTTTAATTAACTTATTTTGTCACCGCCACTTGTTGATGAAGACGCTAGTATAAATGCAACGTATGCTGCAACGACTTCGTTGATGGCCTTACCCTTTAGGACCAAGGACATATCAGTCATAGGTTGGTATTGCACAAGAGACATCATGAACGCGCTTTTCTCACCGCTTTGGTTTTGAGCACATACTCTACGTCCTCCGCATCACCACCTTGCATGGACACAACGAAGACGAAGGCATTGGAGCTGTAGCCCCAAGTCGCAATGCTCACATAGGGAAACTGATGAAGTACTGCGTCATTCGCGACGTTCACAATGGCAATTCCTCTGTAGTTCACAGCGAGGACCAGTTCTGGTGGCATTGTTCTGCTGCGCGTGTTGTGGACCGCAAAGAAAGTTGACCCGTAAAGGCGAATAGTACCGCATAATTTCAGGTATGCAAGTCGAATCTGTTGAGCCGAAACACGGTCATCTCCTTCACCGGACAGCGTGGAATACACCTGCTGGACACGCGTTGCAATCTCATCTCGGTTGGCCGAGCTGATTAAGTGCGAAGGTAAAAATGACGGAAGTTCTCGTGTAAAGTCGAAGGTCTTTGCTATGCTGGGAAATGGTCCATGGGTAATGTAGAGCTGATATGCAGCAAGTTGGACACATTCCTGGAGAGAGCTCACGAAGATGCCGCGAATAATGTCGTGAACAGCTTGCTTGTACACTAGCTCCAGGTCTCCAATCATGCCATCATCCAGAGGAACGTACAAGAAGACTTTGTACAGTAAGTGGTGGTGCACATCACTAAGCTCAGAAGTTGCTTTTTTCTTCTTCGGCCGTTTCTCAACACCAACTCGCTCCCAAAGAGCTAGAAGGTCCACGACACGCTCGTTACTGTCCATTCGTCGCTCATCCCCACCAGCGGAGATCTCAAAAAGAGAAAATGCTTGCGTCCTGGTGACGCCCAATCGCTCCGCTACAATCAGCGCTAGCTCTCCAGTTGACGTCCACGAGTTGACACAATAAGAATCTGAACTCCCGTCAATCAGCAGCACGATGACCGCGACTGTCGTGTGATCTCGCAGTGATTGGATCTCCACCAGACTTGGAATCTCTTGGCGTTCCGTTCTCCCGTTATTTGTCCACTCGTACAAAGAAGCCAGACATGACTCTGCAAATTTTGCGGCTTTGTCATCTGCACTTCCCACGTGACCGGCTAAGAAACGCTCAAGAAAAGGCGCGAGGATCGGTGAAGGAGGAAAGCTCACCAGACAAGCCGACAACAATAACCATCCGTTCAATGCAGCGTTGGCATCAGGATTTCCTGTCAACTGCTTACATAACTGACAGAAAATCTCGTCTTTGATGACGACTGGTCGAGACATGACGTTCCGAAGAAGCTTGAAGCAGTGATCTATTTGTCCCTTGCCACTTGTTCGATTGCCCATAAATCCCGAGATATTGCGGAATGCCTGCAGACCAATCTGGATCTGCTCACCCTTTAGTTTGTTCGTCAGAGGAGCAGAACACAGCTCCTTCTCCCATGTCATTCGCGCCATTAGGTTGAATGGTTTAGGTTGGTGGAATGGGGATGAAAAGCGTGATCGTGGAGGTACAAGCGTGAAGTGATCGACTGCGAAACCATACAGCGCGTATTTGGAGAGATGTTCATGATCTACACCAGGCTGAAGACGCTTGGAACTCTTATGAGCAATAGATACCGTAGTCGAGAGTACAGGCTTTGGTTCCAATCTCTGTTTGCGGATGAGAATGAGGGGTATAAGAATTCACGAAGGATAGATCATACCGTTAATGGAGCTTGAGATAACTTAGCACTGGCGCTGGTTTTAGAGTTTGGATTTGAGTCGTTTTGAGGAGCACTTGGGGGGAGTTGGCTGGACTCAACAATATCCCGCTAAATTGCGAGAGATTGGAAGAGAGGGATATTCTATGACATACATCGAGTTTGAAGAAGTAAATCCTTCAGAGGGGTTGTCTTGGATTGCGGTATTGATGAGCAAGCTCTCATCTCCAGCGAGTTCTGCATCATCTTGGTCACTCGCATTTGCTGTCGGCATGAATTTTCGTTTGGTGTTAACCGATGTTTGGGGTGATGTTGGAGTTTTGTTCACCTGCGCTTACAAGGCTAATTTGTAGGCTAATTTTAGCGGATCTTGTTGGAGTGGACTGACCCATAAATCTACCCGAACAAACCAAGCTCAATTTGGGATTACACTAAGAAGGAAAATGGATCTGCCAGCCAACTCTTAGACCTCGCGTCGGTCTACTCTCAGCACTACTCAAATTTCTTAAGATCCCCGTTGCTCCACTCTTTGTCCCCAACACCAGTCTCGTAGTCTGCGACCATACCCTTGGCGACAGCGAGTGTCGTGATCTAACCATTCGGCATCATAACGTCAACACTCCGGGGATGGAGATCGTCTTGCGAACTTTGAACATACCGAGGGCACGATGTACATTGCGACCTTCTCTACTGTGCGGGCCAACTCGACGCGGTTGAGCAACCCCGGGCGGAAGATGCCCGTTCGTGCGAAGCCTAGTGCTTTCACGTTTGCCTCCGCTTCACCCTTCGTCTGCGGGTACAGAAACCACGAATTTTTGTTTGCACCCTGTGCGTTCCACAGCTCCTCGTTAGCACGGGGATGTAGTGATGACGACCGCCTCAAAGCTGCCTCACCGTCGAAGTCAATAGTCCAAAGTACGGTGTGTTAGCTGCCTTGACAAGCTCGGCGAAGCGAGTGGTGTACTCCAAGTCAACTGTACACAAGGAGTGGACTCAGTACGAGTCGAGACCAGTTTGCTTATAGATCATTCGTACTCACCCTTGCGGAAGGCCTCGGCAGATCCAGCGTCTGTCCCTAGAACGTCAGCCATGTCTCGCATCACCACTCCCCACGTGTGCACACGTACCCTTGCGCGTCGTCCCCAGGCAGCAGAAGGCCGCGTCGATCTTGTCATCCGCCTTGATGTCGCTGTCACTCAATGTCTCGAACTCCACTTTGCGGATCTCGAGCTTGGCCTTGGCGGCCTCGACGTCGAGGTTGGGGAACGTCGCCGCCCATTGGTCCTGCGACACGTCGCGACGCGCGAGCGCGATGACCTTGGCACACTTGGCGCTGGCCACGAGCTCCGCCACGACGTCGCGACCGACTGCTCCCGTGGAGCCCACGACCAGCGCAGTGTACGATGCAGCCGTCGCCATGTCTCTCGTTCTCTCCAGTTTGAAAATGCGCTTCGTGGAACCGCCCAATAGGTTAGTCTAGGGTTTCGGGCGATGGATGCTAAGAGCTGCTCAGGTTGAAGAGTCGGCAATGGCGATCAACGGCGCTCTCGCGGGCGGCGCCTTCCTCACCGAAGTACAGCAGTGCGTAGCGGCGGGCGAGCTCGTGGCTCGCGAGATCTAACTGCTTCTGTCGTTGCCATAGCCCCGATCTGGGGGTCGCCGCGCGACCGTACGAGCATGACCCCGAGAAAGGCTTCACGATGGACATCATGATGATGATGGACATGGACAAAGTGAGCGCGCTGCGCAAGGAGTTCCAGCAGAAAGACCGCGGTCTGTCGATCGCCGAGTTCGTCTTCGTCATGGTGCGGTTCGTCCAGAGCTCGGACCGCGCGGGGGAAGAGAACTCGCGTCTGCGCAATCTCAGTGAGCGCCAGCTCATCGCCAACCTCTGCGAGCTCTTTGCGCAGATCGACATCAACGGCGATGGCTCCATGGAGTGGGAGGAATTCACATCGTTCATCGTGGAGACGGGTCTCACGGTCAAGAGCCATCAGCCGAACTCCATCCAGCTCTACCACCACGTTCAGTGGGAAGACGCCTCCAAGCACAGCACTTTCATCGACCACGTAAGGACGTTGCGATGGTCCCGACTGCCTCATCGCTGTCCTAAGCGTCCATACCTTGCAGATCTACTACTTTCCGTCCAGCGACCAAATCGCGCTGATTGAAAATTGCAGCTCAGTGGTTAAGTTGTACAATTCGGACTGTGAGTTCGTGCGGAGCATTCGTTCACCCGAAGGATTTGTTCAATGCGCCGAACACATCCCCAAGGTTGGTGACACTGATCGAGTTCTGATCACTAGTATAATCCATTTATGGTAATCTCGTAGCTCGACCAGTTTGTTGTGGCGTCATCTGATCTCCAGTTCCGCTTTTACGACGATGCCAACCTGAGACTTGTTAAAAGCTGCCACACCCCGACATCCCAGAACTGTCTGAAGTGGTATCCTGACTCCTCAACATTATTCTCTGCAGGGGTGAGTGGCATCGTGTATGCGTGGGACGCCGAGCGAATGGAGGAGCGTCATCATATGGGTGGTGAAGTACACGGCAAAGCGCTCACACGCTCACACGATGATATTGTGTTGGATCTGTTGAATGTACGCCAATCAAACGCATTACTTGGTCACTTCATAATGGTGACTCACCGCACTGTCGCCAGCTTCCAACGCTTGAGTCGCTCGCGTCTGCGAGCATGGACCGAACCA
Organism: Pythium myriotylum; assembly: GCA_023091665.1. NCBI lineage: Eukaryota > Oomycota > Peronosporomycetes > Pythiales > Pythiaceae > Pythium > Pythium myriotylum. The sequence goes on from JALJCQ010000009.1 coordinate 1,888,377, forward strand.
TTCGATTGTGGGATGTTCACACAGGCAAGCACAAGCAACAGCTCGACGGGCACCAAAAAGGAGTGCGGTCACTCGCATACTCGCCAGAGTATCGCTTCCTTGTGTCCGCCGGTTTTGACTTCGACGCTCTCGTGTGGAACCCTTACGTCGATCAACTCATTTTACGCCTTCATGGCCATAGCAATAGCCTCTGTGGGGTCGAGATAATTCCCGACACCCCTCAAATCATCACTGCTGACGTTGATGGTATTTTCAAGGTGTGGGATATCCGCAATTTTGCGTGCATGCAGACTTTTACGGCCGAGAGCATGGGTGATGTGAAGAAAATTGTGTCAGTGTCCTCGCAGAAACGTATTGTTGCTGCCGGGAAGAAGTTGACGAAGTTCGACTACGAGAAACTCGAGAACCCGGAGCTCACCGACGATTATCCTGTTTTCTCGGCACTTTACAACCCTACTTCTCTGTCGTTCATCACAGCAGCGGGCAGAGACGTCAAAATCTGGGACGCTCGCCTAGGGAAACTTCTGCGTGTCTACAGGTACTTCTTTTTGCTCTATTCTCGAATAATGCGCGATTATCGTAAAGCCAGTTGGTACTCGTAGAGGGCTCAGCCAGACCGATTTGACATCGCTTACACTAGACTGTCGTGAAAGAAAACTGGTTGTAGGTGACCATGGTGAGTTGACCCGAGCATTCAGTTCCTGACAACGCCTTTCTGATCTGCTTGATTCTTTGGGCTAGGTGGCCTCATTCACGTTTTCGATTACCTCAACGGCTCGCACATGAAGTCGTTTGCATATCCCGAAGTGGACAACCGTGCGCACTTGTCTGAGGTCACTCGACTTTGTTACTGCGCTGACCACATGACAGTTATCAGCGCGTCATGGGATGGTGCCATCGATATCCACGACGAGAGTGCCTCTGAGCGCGGAATTCTCTTAAGACGCCTAGTCGGGGGACATAACACCGACATTTCGGCGCTTGGCTATTCGTCCCAGCTCTCCCTCATCGCGTCAGGATCTTCCGATTCGTCATTGCAAATCTGGGACTTTGAGTTTGGTCGATTCGATACGATGTGCATCGGCCACGTGACTGGTGTGCTCGCGCTACAGTTCCTTGATCCGTATCCTTTGCTCTTATCGACTGACAACGCGGGAAATTTGTGTTTCTGGGGAATGCGACCCAGTCGCTTCAAAGGGAAATGCGTCTATCGGTTCCGCAACCAGCGTCGCCATTCGGTAGGAGGTGGAGTGGCGTCGATCAACTGCCTGGCAATCCATGCTGAGCCACATCCAGCCGACGAAACGGCGCTTTCGTCGTATTTGATTGTTTCCGGAGACGACAAGGGCGTTATCACAGTCTGGGACGTGCTTCCAATCCTCACAAAGCTGGAAGAAGACTACAACCTCAAGCGCCTGGACAAGCCGGTCGAATGCGCGAACCCGCGACGAAATCTCCGAGTGAACGCGGAAGGAATGGTGCGTAAAGTCCGCAACGGGCCTGAATGGGCAGCATTCCGCGGACGAGACCCAAGCGCGCCATTCTTCTTCCCGGTCGGAATGCCACTTCTCTCGCCCGACTTTTCCCCCTCGTGCCTTCATCAATGGCGCGCTCATAGCGACATTGTGTACTCGGTGCAGGTCATCAATGAGCCACAAAGCCTTGTGACGTCTTCATTCGATCGTCGCGTCAAGATCTGGTCGCTCTCCGGCGAGTGCCTTGGGATTTTAATGCAGGGCGAGATGGGGCTGAGCAAGCGGCCGTGGAAGTTCAAGGTCGATTATGACGCTCGTGAGCGCAAAAAGGAGTTGGCGGCGGAGCCTGTCATCGAAGACGTGCACCACCTTGTCGAAGAGGCCGAGGCGGAGGAGCGCACAGGCAGCAGGGCGAGTCGACGGCGTCGCGAACGCGCGCGTACTTCGACTGTGGGTCGCGCCGACGACGACGACGACGCGTCCTCGTCAACGAGCGCGAGCGTGCTGGACGAGATCGTACGCGCGCCGCTGCAGCTTCCGCCGCTGGTCGGGCGCGCGCCGGCGCCGCAGCCGAGCGCCAGCGTGCGCAAGACTCCGCGGCGCACGCCCGTGAGTGCAGCCGCGGCGGGGCGCACGCAGATCCTGAGCCCTCGCCAGTTGCGCGTGCTCAGTCGCGCGGGCTCGCTCGGCTCGTCGTCGCCACGTTGACGAGGCGTCTCTGCACGCCTGAGATGGATGAACACGCCACTTGGGAGGCCCACTTTCTGCTTGGGGTTTCCCGCGCATCTGGATCAGATCCCAGCGACGCGAAGGGCGATCGATGAGATGGAGACCACCCTGCTAAAGCCGGATGAGCAGAGGAGTTGCTCCCATTATGGATGATCAGTTTGAGCATTCACTCTCGAGCACGCGACGCATCCTGAAGCAGGTCGGGTCTGTCTTGTGAATATGGGTTTAACAGAAGGCTGCGTCGCTCTCGGCCCATTTGAGTATTCTTGTGGTGGGAACGTGGCTGTTGGAACCCACGGGTCACGGCTGTTTGCACAACCGCTTCGACTTGACCCGCGAACCCGTCCGCCGATCGACGCCAGCGGATCCATCGGGCATTGGGGTGCGTGGTGCTCATTCCGCAAACGCCTCGACCGACTGCGACCATGGACGACTGCGTGCAAGCGGCGGCCTCCTGCGGCGTCTTCGCCCTCTGCTCCGAGCCCACGCTGCGCAAGATCTGCGCGCGCGCGCAGGCGGTCGAGTTCCCTAAGGGCCGCGTCATCTACCACCAGGGCGAGCCGCAGACCGAGATGCTCATCCTCCGCGACGGCCGTGTCGAGAGCACCAAGCTCATCAACGGACAAGTGCACCAGCTCGCCATCTCCCAGGCGGGCCAGTCGGTCGGAGCGAACCACGCCTTATTGCGCGACCCGGCGGCCGTGAGCTGCCGCTGCGTCACGCCTGTGAGCGCGTTCGCGATCCAGTCGGACGCGCTCGACGAGATCCTCGACGACAAGACGGCCTCGCGCGAGGTCATCCACTCGCTCAGTAAAGAGATCCGTCGTCAGGCCGCGCTGCTGCAGACCCCGCTGCTCGAGCAGCACGCCAAGCCGACGCCGTACTTTGCCATCTCTGTAGCCGCAGCTCTCGAGAGTTTCTATCGTAGTGCGATGAACTCGCTTCTCAACGCGCGTCTCACCGGCCAGCCTGTGACCACTCTCTTCCCGAACATGGGTATGCAAATCCCAACACGAGTACTCTACATCAATGGCTTCAAGGGCCTGCGACACCTCATGGAGAAGCATATTGACGCGGATCAATACGAGAACCCTCAGGTTGTTCGATTGGCAGAGGCTGTTGCGCCCGGTATCATCATGACGCCCGTAAGTGGCATGCTCGAGGCGTTCAATGCCGGGCATATGAACCCCGAACCGTTGGCGACTCGCTGGATGCGCGGTCTCTTCCCTCGAGCGATGCGCGAGGTGATCTTCGGTATCGGCCTCAACCAACTATCTGACTACTTTGAAGAACGTATCCCGATGGACTCGAGCCCTGTGATCAAAAACGCCATCGCTTCGATGGCAGCTGGCTGCGTAGCCGGCTACCTGTCGCACGTACCTCACAACCTGAGTACCATGAAGTTGATGAACCCGCAGAAGCCGTACCTAGCGCACATGAAGGACTTTGTGCGCCACTCCGAGTCGCGCGTACCCAACACTATCGCTCCGCGCTCGCGCTTCCTCGTTGCATCTGCCCTGGCGGTGCTCTTCCCACGTGGGCTCACCATCCGAACGACTCAGATCGTGGGCTCCTTCATCATCCTCAACGGCACCATCAACTCGCTTAAGGAGCTCGACGTCGCGGCAATCACTCGGGTATTTGCCCGGTAAATTCGTGGGGCTGCTATATAGAGACACAGATACGGACAAGCCAGGGTAGTGATCATGCGTGTGGGTGTGGGTAGTACACTTCCTTCTCAATCAGTGCTACTTGTTTACTCTTGAACCGCACTGGTCGCAAGCGCGAGCGGCAAGGGAGGCAGCGGAGTCTCGACGATCACGGCGATTTCCCGCTCGAGGCTTTCGCGTGGGGACCGAAACACATGCTGGTACGCACGTAAATGTCGGAAGAAAGTAGAGCTCATGAATCCAACGATGCGAGCCGCATCTGCTGTGTCCCACAGCGAATTCTCCTCGTCAGTCGGACCCACGGCGACACTGTGGGAGCGGACAAGCTGTCGAAAGACGTCGTATGTTTCCTCCGCAGAAGGGAACACTACCTCGCCCGACCGGTTTGGCTCCTCCTGACGCGTTGGAGATGTCGCGAACCCGAAGACTTCGTTAGCGACCCGGAGTAGTGTGCGTGTCTTGACCGCACCGAGTTTTGCGTCCTCCAGTGCGAAAATGATAGTATGGAAGCAAAAATCGACCCAGACCAGCGATCGAGGGTTCGCGTCGTAGTGGGCGACGTGCAGGGCGGTGGTGAGAGTTGAGAGCCGCTCGTGCGGATCGCCTGCCTCTGCAAACGACTGTAGCTGGTCGAGTGAAAGCAGGCCGTCTGGACTGGACGGAGCCTCAGGCGGTTGGTCTTCGACGGGCTCTCCAGTAGCCACAGGCTCAACCAACTTCGGCGTTTTGGGGGTTGGCACCTTGGCCATGGTGATGGCTTCCGTATGTGACGACGGTTCAGCCCAAGATACCAAGAAACGAAAGCACTCTTTTTTAGATTCAGGACGTGGTCGGAGACCACACTACCAGTTAATGGCGTCTTAGTGCGTGTACAGATCCGAAACGTTGGACGAGATGCCCTGCTCGGCCGTGATCGAGTGCACGAACTGCTCTGGGAGAGGCTTCTCAATCATCTCGTCGCCGCCCTCGTTCGCAGGGAACGCCACGTTCATCTCGGAACTCTTGGACGTGACAAACTGCGCGTCGCGGCCTTCCCACGACACGTAAACGAGACAGCCGTCTGTCTTGTCAATCGCCACGGACGGCACTTTGCCCTTGCACTGGACCTGCACATTCTTGCAGTTGACGATCTCAATGCTCGAGACTGCGTTGTCAAAGATCAGCTTGGTCTTCTTGCAGTTGTCCAGCACGATGCTCTTGGCCTTGCCCTCGAGGATGATCGCGGCGTCCGTGCAGCCAAAGATGTACACCTGTTGCTTCATGTTGATGTCCGAGACAGTCACAGGCGAACCTCCAACGTAGTTTTCAATGCTCCAGTTGCCGTTTCGCTGCTCACACACTGGTGGTTTCGCTGGCTTCGCAGCTGCCGGTGCAGCAGGCTTCTTCTCAGCTGCAGGAGCAGCCTTGGCCGCCGGTGCTGGAGCGTCTCCTCCTTTGTATTCGGCGCGCCAGGTTTGCATGTCCTTGGTCACCTTCTTCAAGCCAGCTGTACGCCCTTCGCTCTGGTCAATCGAGCGGATACCGGCGAAGACCGCGTTAATTCCAGCAGGCCCAGCCGGGGCCGCAGGTTTAGCCGCTGCCGGGGCCGGGGCGGCGGCGGCAGGGGAGTACTCGCTCGTGTCGACGCCGCGAGGGTTCCAGGTCACACCGGTGGTGTGGTGGGCCTTGACATAGCTCATCAGCTCAGTCAACAGCGCCTTGAACGTGGCGACAAACTCGACTTGCTCCGGGTTCGACGTCTTGTACTGCACGCGGATCTTATTGCCGAAGAAGTCCGAGCCGCCGACGTAGCTCTCGATGAAAGGCTTGGGCGCCGGCTCGACGCAGACCCAGCCGAGAGCCTGGAGACCTTCGTTGACCATGCTCTGGTGGTTGAAGAAGTCGCTGCGGTTGTCGCGCAGAGTGTTGAGCTCCTTCATGCACGCCTGCAGGTCCTTCAAGTGGTCTGGGTTGAGGGTCGCCGGCTTCTTGCAGTGGCTCGCCATGACGAGGTAGGCGCGTTGCGCGTCGAAAGCGCGCTGGGTGATCTCGGCCAGCACCTTGGTGCTGTCGCCCAGCTTCTCGGCGGCCTTGAGGAACGCCGGCAAGTACTGCGCGGCGTACTCGTCGTAGGCGACGATCTGCGGCGCGAGCTCGAGCACGGGCGCGGCCGCCGGAGCCGCCGCGGCGCGCGGGCTCGCGAGCGGGGAGGCGTCGGCGGCGAGGCCGAGCTGGGCCTCGACGCGCGCGAGGCGCGTGGTGAGCTTCTCGAGCAGCGAGGAGAGCGGCTTGGTGGCGTCCATGGGCGTCGCGTGTCACGTGCCGAGGGGGAGAGAGGTGAGGCGAGGAATCATGCCTCGCCGAGGCGGATCCGAGGTTGAAGAACTTCTGTATTTCCGCCAATCCCTTCTCTTCGCTCTTTCCATTGGCTGGAAACGGGAACTGACGCCGTATACTGCTATACTGAACCAGGTATACAAGTATACTTGTGTCACGGCGACCAAGACGGTGACTTCATTTTAGAGGGCGGGGCAACCGGGCGCTTGACGCGCCGTCGTCAGGTTGGCGCCCTGTCTCTGGCCGCGCCGTGTAGGTTCGCTCTCTTAAAGCCGCCGCGTCCCCTTCCCAGTGGTGACGCCACTCCGCAACTTGGCCTCGGATGGAGACGACGGCGTGGATGAAGAAGCCCAAGATCAAGTCCTTCGAGCAGCTCCACGAGGAAGGCTTCGCCTACCTCGCCGACAACTCGTACATCCGCTCGGGCTACCGCCTCCACTACTCGGTGCGCGAGTGCTTCCTCTCGCTCTTCGAGCTCCACAATGAAACGCTCAACGTCTGGACCCACATCGTCGGCTCCTTCATCTTCGTCAGCCTCATGGCCTACCTCACGCTCTCCACGAGCGCGCTCGGCATCCACGCGCCAGGCACCCACGCGCCCGCGACCCACGCCTGGTGCGCCGCGCAGCCGCTCTACGTCGCCGCCGGCCGCCACACGCCGCGGCTCTTCTTCGCCGCCGCGCTGCCGCAGTACTGCCCCCCGCGCACGCGCGGCGCCGTCGTGCCCCCCGACACGCAGCGCCGGTACTACCAGGTCGCCAGCGTCTTCTTCGAACACAGCCTCCACCAGATCCCCAGCCTTGAAAAATTCTACTCGGTGCTCGAGGAAAATGTCGACGACATCTCGCACGGCGTGGCCTCCCAGATGGCGCTCATGCAGCGCGAGATCACGCAGGTCAAGGAACGCCTCAGCCACGTCACAGACGCCGCACAGATCGTCACGCTGCGGGAGAGCCTCACGCACCGCGTTGAAGGCTTCTCGGCGTTCCTGCAAGGTGTCGCCAGCAAGGTCGGGGCCGACGTGCCCGTGAAATTTGCGCTCGAGGAGCTTCATGAACTTGTCGACACAGTGAAGAACGGTATCCACGTGATCGCGACCGTGGACACGCACCACGTGCCCCACTGGCCCATCTTCGTCTTCATGGTCAGCGCCGTCATCTGCCTCACATGTAGCGCCACATTCCACTTGCTCTTCGTCTACAGCAAGCCCGTCTACTTCTTCCTCTCGCGGCTCGACTATGCTGGCATCACGATTCTCATTGCAGGCTCATTCTACCCCATGATCTACTACTCGTTCTACTGCCACCCGACTTTGATGCGTCTCTACCTGACCGCGATCACGTCGATGGCGGCGGTCACGTTCGCAATCACACTCATGCCTGTCTTCAGCACGCCAAAGTTCCTGATCATGCGAACGTGCATCTTCCTCTCGCTCGGATTCTTCGGCCTTGTCCCGATCGGCCATCTCGTGTGGCATTTCGGGCCTTTCGACCCCCACGTGACCGTCATGATCGGCCCCCTCGTGCTCATGGGCGCGCTCTACACGACGGGCGCTATCATCTACGCTACCAAGTTCCCTGAACGCTTCTATCCTGGTCGCTTCGACGTCTGGTTCTCGAGTCATCAGCTCTGGCACATCTTCGTTGTCGCCGCCGCGCTCGTCCACTTTGTCAACGCGATGCAGCAGTACGAGTGGCGTTGGAACACGCACTGCGAGGTCTAGGCGCTACTGGTGCGACTGCCCAGAAAGACAGAGTGGCACCCGCGATGGATCGATACAGCCTTCATTTTTGCATTGTCCTCTAAGAATACAATCCACCACACTTTATTCATCAATGAGCGCCTCTCATGCCTCCATCACTTCGCCAACTCCTCTCCACAACGCCGTCGTGATCTCGTCGAGGTGTTCCTTCGAGACGGCTGACGCCTTTCTCGCTGTCGAGCGCAAACTGCGCGCTGGTCATTGCGAACACGCCGTTCGTGATATCCGCCGCCGTCCGACCAAGTTCGAGTCACCTGCGAAACCTGACGGAACACCGGCGTTTGCGACAGCAGTCAAGAGCCCCGCCAGGCTTACGCTCAAGACGGAAGCGGCCCGCAGTAACGACCACACTCGGACACCTTACCATCCGCCGAACGACTTTCAACACCGTACTGAGGCAGCCCCGGCGATGTGGAAGTGCCCCCACGAGGATTTCGTGGCCAAGTTTCGTCTCCCGAGCAACCAAGACCTTCGACGCCGCACGGCAATTGACCAAGAGGACTTCTTCGTTGATGCTGGGGCGACCCTCTCAGCCCCCAGTGGAGCTCCGCATTTCGTCAAGTCTGATGAGCCTGGTGCCCGCTCCTTCAGATCTTCGCAACAACGAAAGTCTGCACCAGCCTTGCCATGTCGTCCGGTATGAGACCAATTAGTTCTCGAGCTTGCAATTCAGGGTGTGCTGGTCATGACTTTTGCTGTGTTTCGTAGGAGTTCCAGTCGAATGTGCCTCACACGACCCGCAAGAGCTCGAACATTGAGCTCCGCGTCGAGGCGATCGTCGACCAGAAGGGACTCCTTCCTGGGTTGGGCGATATTCGCGAGCATAACTTCCGCGAGGATGCTCTGAAGACACCTGATCAAGTAAGCTTCCGCGCGGCTTTCAAGGCTGCTCCATTGCTGCGACCGATCGGTGGGGATCTTTAGAGCCGCACCTCAGAGCTTTCACGCCAGGCTGTCAAGCATAATCAGCACACGCACCACAGCCATTCTCAATAGATTTACTACTCACGGTCTGTCGAAAAATCAAACTGGTCTCTTCTCGCAGCCTCGTGTACCGCTTCCAACCCGGAAAGCTGCACAACAGGAAGCTGGTCGTGGATCTGCTGCCTCTCACTTAAGGTTGACTTTCTACGAGTTGAGCGTGGCACGGACGACGTGCGAGTGTTCGCAACGGAGGCGGCGACGCCAAAAGCAGTCTCAGTTTGCGCCTGATCCCTCTGCTGCTTCCGAAACAAACTGAAACGCCGTGTCGAACTCTGTCGGCTGTCTCGGCTTTCATTTGTGTTGACTTGACTCCAGCCTGTGTCACGCGCGAAGTCAAATCGCTCGCGTTCTGTCGCGACGTGGATCGCGGCCATGCCCGTCAGGGCTGTCTGTTCAAAGTGCTCGATACTTTGGTTTGCGCCAGTTGAGGGCGTAGTATCAGTAGGAGCAAATGGTGTTTTAGGTTCGGCAGGTTCCTGCTCTTGTTTGCGGGCGGCAGTCCTGACGAAGTAGCCGACTGTCGCTCGCCCCTCTTTTAGTTCGTCCTCTGCGTCCTCATTGTCGGCATCATTAGCTTGATTCATTGTAGACGAGTTGACCTCAACTCGGTCGTCGTCTCCGTCCATCTCGCCGTGCTTTCGCAGCGCTGTGTTCAGCCGACGCAGGAGCATGAGTCGTTCATGCAGGTACGCAGGTTCGACTCCTCCTTCCACGGGGCTCTCGTGATCAGCATATTCATCGATCTCGAGAGCCTTCCGCTCGTTATCACTCAGCGCAATGCTACCGTTGGCCTCGCTGCAGCCATTGCTCGCTGCGCCTCCACCAAAGTATCGGTCTACCAAATGCGTGTGACGAGCGAGAACATCGTACACCTCGCGACTTCGTGACGGCACGACGAGCCACAAGATCTCGCTCGCGACCCACGTGACAAACACACTTGCGAGAAAGGCGCCCATGCGCCGAACCCCGCTCCACTCCGCGTAGTTGTTGGCCATGACGTACAATAGAGCGAACTGTACGACAACCCCAAGCTTCAGCACACCCCGAATACACATTCCCCACGGTCCGATGCCATCGGCAGTCTCTGGTTTGGGGCGCCTCAGAAAAAGGCAGAGATCGAGGGCGTCGAGCCGCATCTCAAGCGCGCACTCCACGAATGCAAGCACTGGTGCTGCAGGGAAGACACTCGAAAACATGACGACAAAGCCCAACTGCACAACAATCTCCGTGTAATCCTCGTAGCATCCATGGTAGGGTTGGAGCTCGAGCTCGCTCTCCCCACAGAGTGCCTGTCGTGCTGCCGAGCTACGACCACCCTCACGCACGAGCCCGTGGATCATAGCCGTCAAGTGGGAAACTATTCGTGTACCGAAAATCAGGACGAGTAAAATCTGCAACTCGACGACGGCCCCAACGAATGGGGCAACTTGAGTCTGGAATGTCGAGACCCACTCTCCCAACAGCGATGAGAGTATAGGAACTTTAGAAAGCGTGGATTCGGAGTGGTGGATAGCAAAAGCAACGAGTAGAACTGGCCCGTAGGAGTTGCACATCTGCAACATGCAGACTTTCAAGATCACGCTGCGCTGGAAATCGCGCTCGTTCTGGTGATTCTCCCACTCACTGAGTTGGTGGCTAATCGTCGAGATAGACTCTCCATTCCACAGGATGAGTAATGCGACGATAAATGAGCTTAGCACTACAGCGGGGCGGAGACCAATCCATTCGGAGGTGGGACCCTGTGCGAGCATCAATAGAAGGCAGAGCAAGAGATGGCAAAAACATGCGACTCCAATGACGATCAGCGACATCGCTTGGCGCTTTAGTCGCTCGCGCCCTGGAAAGTACACTTCGAGCTGCTGAGTCACCGGGTTTCGGCGCTCTACGCCGCGAAAATTGGCTCGGTCCGCCAAGGCTGATTCAGAAAAATCGCTCATTCCCCACTCGAGCTGATACCAGACACTTCTCCGCTCCCAGCACTTGGCAAACACGAGTCCCCAGACAATGACTCCAAGCCCGAGAGCGACGGCGCTCGGCGGCATGATATAGTTGACGAGACCGCTGGAGCTTTCCATTGGAGCGCGGCGACAGAAGGCGAGTGAAGCGCGAAGCGGGGATAAATCCAAGGTTTGCGTCGCCACCAAAATCAACACAGCGAGGGTTGGCACGAGCAAAAACTGGTTGTAGAACGCCAACCACGCAAAGTAAAACGCGATGCATTCACCGAAATAGTCTCGCACAGCTTGTAGAGGCTGGCGGAAGGGCGAGAAGCGGCCTAGTTGGTTCAACAACCAGTGCGACTGTGGTTCAAACTCACCTGGCAAGTGACGCGGTTTCCAGAATGCCACCCACGAGGTTAAAAGAGTCTCGCGCGAGGTGGTATCGAATCTACTCGCGCTGTGGAGCTCCGTGACAGCACTGATGAGCCGCTGGCGTTCCATGAGATCGAGGTCGAACTCGGCGTCGAGAAGCTGACGCGTCAACCGTAAGCAATCAATCGTCCGAAGCACGGCGGAGCGGCGATGTGTTGAAGCTGCAGTATCCAAACGGTTTGGGTACCTCTTGTACAGATACTGTAGCTGGGTATGGGGGACATAGCCGACGAATGGTGCGTGAGGATTGTCAGCCTTGAGTGCTCCACTCTTCCAACGGTAGATCCGCATGAGAGCATGAACGCGCGATGATACTTGAGCCACGGACTCTGTGGGGAAAATTTCAGCCTCTTTTCTCGAGATCACGCCGTGAAGCATCAGCAGCTTGAACTTTTGGTGTACCGTATGTGCATCCAGCAACTTGGCGTCGTTCATGACTTCCCGCGCTTCCCTCCAGAACATTTTACCGGGATCGATCGCGTCTGCGAGTTGAAGTTTATACGACGGTCCACTTTGGCAAAGGGTTGTCATCAGAAGATTGTCTGACGCAAAGATTTTCGCAAGTAGCAGCTTCCCGTCTCTCGATACGCTCAAGCTCACGTCCATTTTGCACCGAGTCGTAAGCCGCCGAAGCACAAGTGTGCGGACAATAGCCTCGAACTGGTATGTGAAAATGAAGTTACGGGCGGGATCAACAATCGGCGGGCGAGCAACACCACTACCGCCTCCGTTCACCATCTTCAACCACTCTGCATCGAAGGCAGCCGTCTCTGTTTGTAACGTCGACGAGTCTTTGCGTCTCACGGTTGACAGGTACAGCTTTCGAGCTTCCGTCAACTCTAAGGTTGAATGCTTCCATTGCTTGGTCTTCTTACCATCGTCGATCTCTTCGCTGACAATTACGTTTGGGTCACGACTCAGACGGCAGCAACTGAGAGCCACAGTACTCTGGAGCAAGGAACGGATCCTCGGTAGGATAAGCCATAGCAAAATGGTTATCTGCGCTGCCATCATCCACGATAGCAAAATGATCGAGTTGTCTGCAGTAGTTTGCAAGAGGGCACCAAACTCAACCTGGCATGCGCGCGAGTCGATCAGCCTAACACGACTCGCTCCGTACGGACTGTCAATCTCCGAGTTCTTGAGAGCACAGACATGAAGTCTCCAGTGCTTTAATGGCTGGCAGTTTTGCTGGAAGGTGACGCTGTATGCGTATCGTAAGGTCGTCGATACGGAATTATGATCACTGCCAGAAGGCTCCAGAGGTGGTAAGGCAATCGAATTGCTGAAATCGGCGAGCGCGGAGGATACATAAGATTCAAGAGCGAGACAACCAACTAGAACCGACTTGACAACACCTGCTTTCCACATGAAGATAGCAAGTATGGAGACGACGAGTTGAAGCACACCAAAAAGAGCAATTAGAACCAGTGACCATGATTCTGTCGCACCGACGAAGGAGCAAGATGTTAGGAGGGTCATGCTGATGATAGTGAGTGTACAACCAGCGAGTCCAATCCCGACGCTAGCGAGGTGGGCGACACTGGAGAACGTCATTGGCAGAGAGATCGAGGTCTCTGCCTGGCTGGCTCCTCTCGTCGTACTCGTCGTGGGTGGTGGTCGTCGTCGTTTGCGCTTCTTGGTGGCCACAATATGGTTGCTGCTGGCGATAACGTTGGGGTTTTCTAGCTGCCCCGTCCACAGCAAGAGTACGGCGAGCACCAACTGGGCGGTCATGACCACGACCAATCCTTTCAGAACCCCTTGGAGAATTGACTCCAGTCGAAGGTGCGCCGATAAGCACGAATTTGCGCATGCATTGATCCTCGGATCCCAGAACGGTGAGAAGAAATCCGTCGTGTCCACGAGACTCTCGTCGTCACCTCCGCTGCTCCCGCTGTCTTCTGTGAGGGCGTTACATCGGGCTTCCAACCACAGAAGGAACCAAGTCGGCCCGTCTACGAAGAATCGATGCCAAAGTGAAGGTGATTCACCGCCGTTTAGAACGAGCTCAACTTGTTCTTCTGTGAAGGCTTGTCGTGGTTGTTGTATCGCAGTGGCCAACTTGTGCTGGCTGAAGAGGACGGTGTCCAACTCATCTAATAAGAAAACTACAGCCCCAACGGATACGCAGAGTAGCACCACCATGCCTCGAAGCAACAGCGCATTTTGAAACGTAATCGATAGTAGCAGAAGAGCGTTCTGCGCTACGATAGTCGCGGCTGCGACATAACCAGCCGTGAGAACACGAGGGTCGACCTCGTCCCCTATCGAAGTGACCTGAACATGATACACACAACCGAGCGCCACTGAAGCCAGCATGCCGACCAACAGACTTAGCCAGTACAGGGCACTGGCCATGTAGCGAGCGAGAGGAGAGACCGGCTCTTCCTCACTCGGGCGGTGCTCGCGGTCGAGCATCTTCAGTAGATACTCTTCCTCTCGCCGTTCAATCGAATCCGTCAATTCGAGAATTCCGCTCAGCTACAAATCTCACGAAGTCGGTCGCTCCTCTGCACCTGCCGCATGCTGAGCACGGACGCACCTTGTCTCTGGAAAGCGTGTTGCTGAGCGGGAAGGCCAGGACGTAGTAGTAGCGCCAGGGCTTCTTGGGCGTGGCGAGCGCCATGGCCATCGCGGCGGCTGACGCCATCGCGGCCGGCGGCATGGCTGGTCGCTAAAGGCCTCGTGCGGCGTGGTCTGCGGTCCCGAGTCGTCGTGGCTAGTCGCCATATCGCTGGATCCATTTAAGATACCCCACCGACGACCTTTGACGTCGCGCGACCTTCCGAGCACATTCGCGCCACCTGTGCCGGGCAGCTTTGTGGCGCAATCGCGTCGTCCCCGAGATGCCCACGACGGTCAAGGTGCTCTACTTCGCGTCGATCCGCGAGGACGTGGGCGCGCGCGAGGAGTCGGTGGAGCTCAGCGGCGCGCCAGCGTTCACGCTCGCCGACGTGCGCCAGCGGCTCTGCGCGTTGCACCCGCACGCGCGCGACGCCATCGCCAGCGTCACGCTCGCGCGCAACCTCGAGTACGCGAGCGACGACACGCCCGTGCTCGACGGCGACGAGGTGGCGCTCATCCCGCCCATCAGCGGCGGCTAGAAGCGAGTTAACCAATCCATACAGCTTCCCATTGCGATTTGATAAAAACGAGCACTCTAAAACTTCATTGCGGCGAGGGCAGGGCGAGCGACGGCCGACGGCCCGACGGTCTGGCGGAAAATCGACTCCAAGTCGCGCGTCGCCCGAGCGCCGACGGCCGAGACGGCAGGCCGCGCAGCAGCTGCTGCCTGCAACGCCGGTCGCACGCGGCGCAGACTCGCTAGCCATCGCGCGGCTTTGTAAAGGATTGTGATCGCGACCATGCTGACCATGAACTGGAATATCCGCACGCGGCGCTTGCGGCTCTTCTCTTCCTCCTCGGTCGGCGCAGGCTCGCCTGCAAGACAAACGCGTTAGCGAAGACCCGAGTAATGCGGTGCCGCGAGTGCGCGCCTACCGTGCCGAGGATGTCCCGGTGGGAACTGTGGGCGTGGAGAGAGCATGCCCGCGATGCCTGCAAACATGGCGCCTATCCGCTCGATGAAGTGGACGAAACTTCCTGTAGTCGCGTCACACCGTCAATGCCGCCCCGTCATCAGGAGGCCAAACCAAGACCACGCACCGATGCAGAAGTTGAGCGCTTCGGCGTTCATGCCGAGCATCTGATGCATCAGACCCATATTAGCCAAAACGCTCCACACCTGCCGCACGCGCGCACACCAACCTCCGTGATCTGGCCGATAGAAGCGACCATCTGATTGAAACTGTTGAGCCACCCCATGCCTCCGTTTGGGTCCATACCGTTCATGCCACCGCCCATGAGGCCGTAGCCCATGCGCGAGTATCCGCCATACCCTCCATACCCTCCGTAGCCGCCGTAGCTGCTCATCCCACCATATCCACCCATGCCGTAGCCTCCATACCCGCCCAGCCCTCCTCCGTACGTGCTGCCGTAGCCTCCTCCATACGTCGATCCCAGCCCAGTGCCGTACGTCGACCCATAGGTGGACCCCATCCCGGAGCCATAGGTCGACCCCATGGTGTTTCCGTAGGTCGATCCCATGGCGCTGCCGTACGTCGAACCCGTCGTGGAGTTGAGCCCGCTCGCAGGCGCCGCCACCGTGCTAGTCGCGACGGGAGAATTCGCTGCTGAGGCTGCCGCCATCGTCGAGCCAACGGCCGTCGCGTTCTCCACTGTCGTGTGACGATCCTCAGCGTCAGTCGCGAGCCCCCAGCGCGCACCGCCGTCGTCCACTCACCTCCGCGCGTCGTCGCGCCTGCCCGCTCCCAGGGCTTGGCCGGCGCCGCCGTCGTCGCTGGTGCCGTCGACGTCGTTGCCATCTCTCCCTCTGGTTCACGTTGAGGTTCCGCTTGCGTTCTGTACACATAAACAAAACCCGTCTTGTCGGAACAGGGTGAGCATCGCCGTCAGCCCAAAACTAATGAGAGGTCACAACCCAACGCTTCCTCGATCGGGCGCGGACCTTGAACCGCTGCTTCAACGTCTCCGCAGTGGAAGGCGATGAATCACCTGCGCGAGAAGTGGGGCGCGCGCGCCAAGCTCTCGAGCAGCAGCAGCGACCTCGACGCCTCGACGGCGAACCTCGTCGGCAGCAAGCGCCGCCACGCACAGTCGAGCGCCGCCTCGGCGTCCGTGGTGGCCACGCCTCAAGACGCGGCGCGACGCGGCTTCACCGGCGTCGAGACCCAGCGATACGAGGCGCTGGTCGCGTGGATCCAGCGCAGCGGACTCT
This sequence comes from Pythium myriotylum, assembly GCA_023091665.1. Classification (NCBI taxonomy): domain Eukaryota; phylum Oomycota; class Peronosporomycetes; order Pythiales; family Pythiaceae; genus Pythium; species Pythium myriotylum. The sequence continues at coordinate 1,904,486 of JALJCQ010000009.1, forward strand.
CCGTGTCCACGAAGCGTGATGTCTCGCGTGAGGTTGACGCGTTCGACGAGATCTACGAGTCACTCGATGACTTGGAGGTGATCATCAAGCAGGAGCTCGCGCTCCTGCTGCCCAAATGGCCCATGTACGAGGTGGTGAGTTTCTCCGATTCTCCAAGTGGTTCCTCGGCCACTAGTTCACTCACATCCATCCGCTTTTGTGCTTCGCCTAGCCAGAACAGCCATGCGGCTCGTCAATGGTGGATTACGTGGTCATCATCGGCCCTGACTTGGCTGATCTCACCATGAAAACGTTCTGGATGGGTCATGAGAACGTGTACGAGGCGACGGTGGTATTCGCACATCCTCCCCACTCACAGTTCAGTGCTGAGAGCATCGAGCAGTTTTGCTTTCCGAGAGGTGTTCAAACTCAGATGAGCGGCGGCACCCAGGGTGATGAGCTTTTTGTTCTCGTCCTCTCTGGCGGAGGTGATCAGGGTCAGAGCGTGCAGTATGCCTGCTGTCTACGTAGGTACCTCTCAATTAGACTCCACGGAAGCTCAGATAACGAGTTGTTCGTGCCGATTTGTTACGCTGTCGTGGTGAGTACGCCATGGGTTTCCTTCTTCTACCAGCTTCTCGATCAGCTCGCAGGTCCGGTCAACTTGTATTCTGTCCTCTTGTATCACTTCTCGTACTCACGTGTGCTTAGACTCTCATCAGCATGAAATCAGCAAGCATGATGGGGTTCAAAGCTCTATCGTTCCAGACCCGGTAAGCTCGTTTAAAGAAGTAGAAGACATAATCATATCTAACGCTCCGCGGTGGTGGAAGATATCTCAGCAGGTCGACTCACTTGTGACTGCTCTCAACGTGTCTCAGCTTCCAGGGCGAGGGGAGGAACTACGCTTTGTGTGGTCGTTAGATTCAACGTCGGCTCCTCGAGCTATCTCTTGCCTTCGTCCTCGCACCGACTGCGGGTCGTCAGAGGCTGTGGCCTTGTTGCTGAACTGGGCGATACCGCACTTGCTCTCTGCGCTTGAGGTCGAGCGCGTGATCATGGCCATCGGTCTGTTGCTTGTGGAAATGAAGGTGATCGTTGTATCTACACATATGCCGTTGCTCTCTGCCGGAACTGTCGGACTTGCAGCACTCTTGTATCCTCTCGCGTGGGCCGGACCCTTGATATCTATACTTCCGCCCGCTTTATTGGAGTATCTCGAGGTGCGGCAATCGCTCATGCTGGATGAAAAAATTATTATAGACTCAAGTTGAAATGTAGGCACCTGTTCCGTTGCTGTGTGGGGTCGAAGCTCTCCCAGATTATTTCTCTTTAACGAAGGGGACTGCAATACTTGACATGGACGAAGATATCATCAGGCTACATCCGGAGGATTTGTCACAGGTCGGAGCGATCCAGTTTCCTGGTAGTATAGAACTCTCTCGACAGCTCGGGACAGTTTTTAACCGTATGAAGCAATCAGGCGTGGCTAGCTCAGTCACGGTGGCTGCAAACTACGTCGCGCGTCGAATTCGTCGCCATCTTCAGGATTTATTGAGCTTGTGTAGTCGTGTGAACCCATGCAACGCATATGCATGTATGAAACAAGAGCAGCTCTCTCTTTCCGAGACATTATTCCTGAAGACTTTCATGCAGTCTCAAATGTACCAAAAGTACAATGACGACCAATTATGCGAACCTGCTCAGAGAAGGACAACTCTTGCTCCGACTGAGACGCAACGGTACCAATCAGAAACCCTGTCTTCATCCACACTGTCATCTTCTCTCTCAAGCTCCATCCACGAGCTGTTCCAAATCGCTGTGCTTGGTTATGTTGAGCCAGATTCAACACTTTGTTCAGCGAAAGAGGTCTGTGGTGGCGTCGCCACGAATAGTCAATGCGTACTCCGAGCGGATGAGGAGGAAGTTGTAGAGCCGCGACTAGTCAACCCTTGTGAGACGGAGGAACCGAGTAAGCAAGTGGTTTCTGGTGATGCAATCTTCACGTCGCACAGAATTATCGTGTGAACTGACTATTTCTGCTAGTTCAGGGTACATCGATACACGAAAAATGGGTCTCCGAGCCACAAACCAAATGTCAGATAGCGGACGGTGATGATGAGAGAAAGGAATGCCAAACCCAACGATTTCAAACGGATGCAAGGCCTCACAGCACTCCATCATCACCCGAGAAACAATTTGCTCTAGATACCCACTCACCCAATCAAGATGCGTCGCGCAGCTTCCCTGATGTTCTTGTCCATGAGGAAAGATGTTTGGCGAGTCGAAACCAACCGCCAAAATCGTTGTGTCCGACGACACCTCCGGTATTGCAATCGAATGCGGTTGCGGAGGAAGGTGGGGTGACGAATGTCATCGACAAAAGTTTGCTTCTCAGCAGAGCCGAGGAAGGGTCAGTATCGTCCAAAGATGTAGCAGCTGCGGTCAAGATTCAGGCCGCTTGGAGGGCTTGGATACGGCACATGCAAGAGGAACGACAAAGTATATTGTCCAGGGGATTCAGCTTCGGAAATTTTCAGAGCGTCAACGAAACTTCATATCCGACACCGTCACGAGATACCATCGATCTTCAGTCGGGTACCACACTCTCGATAGTAAGTGGGTCAAACCGGCTGCTCACGTTGGTCAAGGCTCACATTTTGTGGCATGCACGTTAGTTGACGGAACGAGCAAAGCTCTTGGACGTACGCATGCGACTAAGCGAAGACGCTAAACGCCTTGAGTGGTATCATCGACAAAGTCTACGAGGTGCTGTTGATCTAATTGATTTACAGGAAGTGAAGGCGTGCGGTGGTCAAGTCTCCATTCAAACTGTCGCGTCAGGAAACTGGACGTTCGTTGTACATCCGCACAGAGCAAGTGAGACCATGGCATTTTTTCAAGGCCTCCATGGTCTAGTTACTAGCTCATCGAGTGAGGTGTCTTCACCAACAACGTCAGTCCATAGCTGTACGACAAGTCAGCAGTCTGTGCCAATGTTCGTTTCTTCTCATGATCGCGGAGAATGTGAAAAGTCTCAGACAACAACAAACCTTTCAACTCATGAGTTGGGCGATGCTACCATGGATGGTGGCGCAAGATACTCACTCTTGGCTTCGGATGAGAACCTTCGAAAGGAATTCTTGATTTTAAAGGTTCGTGTTCCTGCACAATTTTCTTCTTGAGATCAAACTCTGATAGAAGTTGCCGTCGATTCAGCACGGTCGAATGGGCAAGCCACATCTTAAGTTTTTGGTGTGTGACAAGTCTCTCCAAACGATCTCTTGGACAAATCCCAGCATAACAAATGCTGGCCTCTCACAACCACCTTTCGTTACTCAACACGTCCCAGGCGTGGAGAGGAAAAGCATTCACTTTGGCGATGTCACTGATATTATTCGAGGGAAACAGACGCGAGTTTTTCAACGATCAACGGCTGGTCGGAGCAACGCCGACTTGTGTCTCTCTGTTATTACAAAAGCTCGAACTCTTGACATAGAGACGTTCTCTCGCGAAGACTTCACTATGCTGTTTGAAGCCGTCAACGCGATATCATCGTCATAACGAAGCTAAAATGAGATTAATGCTCGAGTAACTTCGAGATCCTTGCCACCAGGCTAAGAGTGAGTTCTTGAAACCGACTGGGTTCAATCGGCGCAGGAATGTCACCGAAAGCATCTCTTATCGAACAATGAAGCCCTTCATACCGCTCTCTGGTTCTTGAACTCAACCTATTCAGCAGCTCCATCAATGTTTCGAATCGATGTAGGCTTTCGATGATTGGCCCAGGCTTCTTGAGTGCAAAATCAAAAGTTCCTGCTCCAAGAAAAACTCCAGGATCAAGTTTACCGCTGTACTGAACCTCATACTGTTGAACCCTCGTTTTCATCTTGCTCAATATCTCGTCTGCACTCAGCGGCGCATCTTTAGTCGGCGCTAGTGCTTGCTCAACTAGGGCTTTGAGGTGGACTATATCCTTATATCTGAAAAGTCACAGGTCACTCGTAAGAGTAAGAAACACAACCCACAAACGATTTTGCCACCCCTCTTACCTCCACGTAGACTTCATATCCACCTCATTATCGTTGGAAGTGTCCCACAACTCTCTTCGAACATGAAGACCATCTACGAACTGCTGAAAGGCGTCGCGATCGAGTGAGCGGACTAAGTCATTGAGACACTCGCGTATGTTCTTTTCGTTGCCCCGTTCCACTTCCCAAGGGGGAATAAAGCTGCTCGTAACCACGGCCATCGTACGATAATCAGCATTACACATCTTCCTATCCGTGATTTCGGAAACACGAGTCTCTTCCCAAAAAGATGCAAAGTGGCGCCGAATGAGAGCTGGGTGATTCGCAAAGTCGACAATCCGCACGTGTTCCTTGTTTGGGTGTTTTCGGTTCAGTCTGCTAAGCAATTGAACTGTCTGTACGCTCGAACGCAAGTATCGGTCGATGTACATGCAGGCCAGCAAAGGATCGCTGTAGCCGGTATCAAGTTTGTCGCACACAATCACAATATCACTGCTCGACAGGGTCAGCCCCCTCTGATTTAATGATTGCTCTGTTGTGATTCGGGATGGATTACTTGCATCGTTCGGGGTCGAGTCTGAGGTGATGTTTCCACTAAACACAGCGAATGGACGCCATGGAAGCCGCCTGATGCACACTCACTTCAGAAAACTGTGAACAAAGAGGAAGCGCAGGGGTGACTAACTTATTCTTCACGAACGCCGAAATCAGCTCGTAGTAACGAACAACGTCTCGGCGACTACGCGCGACAATCATACACTTCAAGTTTTCAAGGGGAGAAGAGTGTCATCTCGTGCATCTGACTCCTATTTTTAGTTGACTCAGAACTCACCTTTGCTCGATTCCAGGCTTCCTTCTTCTTCTGAAAATCGTTCATAGCAAACGCACTCTTGGCTTTGAGCACTTCCATGTCATCACTCGCTCCGTCCATGACTGTGCGCATCAGGTTACACCTGACTAGTTGTTGTTGAACGGAAACTGGAACAGAAATCTCGAGCTTGCAGCGTACGCTGACGTAGTTTTCTAAGACATCAACTATGTGGCCATCGGAAACAGCTCTTGACATGGCGTAGCTATGGAATGGGACCAGCACTTCGGGTTTGGTTGATGATCTCGATCCGAAGAGTCGCAGGGCCTCGATGTTTGGAGTAGCCGTGAAGCCGACGAACTTTTTTCATCTGATAATCAGGCAAGTGTGACACAAGACAGGTTTTGGTGCAACACATACCATCGCGTTGCCTCCACGTTCCACATCTTCCTCGCCTGCTTTCATGACCGTCTCGATAGTTTGTCGCGTAGCCGCTGAGTGGGAGCGATGAGCCTCATCTGTAATAATTGCGATGCGTGAATGAAGTGGGTCGCTACTGTTACTATTGGGGTTGTTGCCGTGAAGCAATCGCGTCAGCAGGACTTTGTTCTTGGCCAGGTGCCCTATTTTCTGGATTGTTGTGATTATTACTCGCTGCGGAGAACCTTCGTTCGACTCCGATGAAGTTAGCAACGACGCCAAGTGATCGACGCTGCTCGCTCGGTAAATACAGTCAACGCCGTTCCGACGCAAAAATTTCTCGACCGAGTCACCCACTTGTTCATCAAGCTTGATTCGGTCTATTAAGAGCACGACTGTGTGGAATCGCTGGCCACAGGCGTCACGGAAGTAAAGTAGTTGGTAAGTCTACATGATTGAATGGGTCTTGGTGAGCTCACTAATCAAGCAGGTATACGAAGGCAAGCTACCCACAAGAGCCCCAATAGTCACCGTCTTGCCTGATCCAGTGCTGTGCTGAAACAAGAATCTATTTGCACGAGGTTCATCCTGCAATAAAACCCACGTAGTTATAAGTCTCGGAAGTGTTGCCACACGGCCATATAACCAACATACTGATGGCACGGCAAGCGCGTCCAAGAGCTTGTGGACGGCATCCACCTGGTGCTCCCACGGAGAAAACGCTTTTTCGCCGGTTGACGCACCAACACGCATGCATCGGATGATCGCCGCGCGGCGCGCACCGTCCGTCGTGGGCGTGGGCGTCGGTGTGGGCGTCGGTGTGGGCGTCGGCGTGGGCGTCGGCGTGGGCGTCGGCGTGGGCGTCGGCGTGGGCGTCGGTGTGGGCGTCGTCTCGTCAAACTTGCGCTTCTTGTCCTGTGGCCGTGCTTCTTCCACAGAGGCCGGTCCGCCCGTGGGTCGCGTCCACCGCGTCTCGTTCGTGAGTGAGTTGTAGTAGAACACTTTGCCCTTGGAGCGCGACACGCGCAGGATCCATCCTGTTGGCAGCGTCATGTTGGGCAAGTCGAAGAGTGCAACCGCGGATTTGGCGCCAAATACCGGTATATAACGGTCTCAGACCGGTATCAGTAACGTCATTATCGCGCAGGTTGATGGGGGCGACCCACGCTCGGAAGACGTCGGATGATGATGCAGTCGCCCGAGGCGCGGCAGTACGACGAGGTCCACACGCCCGACAGCGGCGGCAAGAGAAAGTTCGGCGTGCGGCGGCGCACGTTCGGCGGCGACAAGGAGACTCGGTCAGTGGAGAACGCGCGCGACGGCAGGGCGAGCGAGACAGAACCGTTTAAGCGCGCGCGCATGAGCGCCGGCGGGTGCGGACTTTCGCCGTGGCGACGGTCATTTGGCCGCCTACTAATGCTCATCCACAGGCGCAAGGGGACAAGTACTCCGGAGTTCGACTTTGGCAGTCCGACGCGGGAGACACGCGCTGAGAGTCAGAATGGATGTGGTGGTGGCTCCGGGAAGTACACTCAGCCAGCACGCAAAGTGATCACGCCCGGCGCATCTATTGTAGCGAAGAATGAAGAAGAGCAGCGGCTGCGACAGGTGCGAGTCACGCTGTGCAGCAGTAGGAGGTCTCTTTGTTTACCGATGTTGCCTCCGTCTCCAGCTGAAATTGCCACCGACGAACGTTAGTGACTTTGAAAAGAATATCATGAGTAGGAGGAAGGCCACTCAGGCGCCCGGCAAGCCTCAAAGCGTACCGCAACGGCCCAAAAAGCGGGCAGGCGGGTCGCTTGAGTCTGCGAGTGCACCAACACCCTCTACGACAACAGCCATGCGCAGGGACAGGTGGACTCCCCCCGTGCGTCTCCAACGCAATGATCAAACCGTACAGCCTTCGAAACGAAATCGGGTAGAACTGACACCAAGAAGAACAGAGCCACGCTCTGCCCCTTCGTCATCTGCGGCAAGAACATCGCTGCGCATTCAGAATCGATCACCAAGAAAGACGTTTGGGATTTACGACGGTGACGGCAGCCCACCAAGAAACGTTGTGTCGAGTCGAGACACCAAGACAGAACTCTCAAGGCTCCCTCGTGCGAGAGTGGCTAGTCCACTGCTTGGTCTCCGGAGAAGCAGTAGACATTCAGTCAAGACGAAAGAGGGAACCGAAGATATGCCTATACATCTGTCAGACTCGGAAGAAGACAATGATGAAGGTTCAAACTCTTCAATACAACTTGATCGGGTCGCGGAGTCGGAACATTTGACTGATGCTGTCAATGAGGACAATCTGGAACTGGAAGCAGTTCGTGAAGGTCTTCTGGTGGATATGCTAGCCCATCGCGTGTGGTTTGGGGAATTTGCGGTTCGAATGGACATCTACTTCTGCGAAGAAGACATCTGGCTCTGTTCCATCAGGTATGACTTCACCGCCTCTTTCACTTCTGCCAGAGAATTGATCCATCCTCTTGATTAACTGAAGAGGGGTCGAACGCGAGTGGCCATTCTCCAAGCATTATCGAATACCTTTGGTAAAAGTCAAGCGAGCAAGGTAAGGTATAACCCCTAGATCACGATTCTGAGCAACTGATAACATCCACTTGCTTCCAGAATATACCGCTGGGATAAAAGTCAAGCAAGTGTGTTCGATCAAGAAGACCCAGCTGGCAAAATTATGGCCACCATATCATTCCTTGCTCTCCAGTTCCCGATCCCCGAGGTGATGATGAAGAACGAGTGGCGTGAGTTCTACAATCCCAGTGATTCCGGTGAGCATCGATTGTTTCTTCTTTGTCCCTTTCTTTTGTGTGCCCAATATTCACACTTTTCTCGAACATGGTAAACAGAGTCGAGTCCAAAAGCGTATTTTATAGTCGCTGCGAGAGATGAAGATAGGGATGGCACCGCGTTTGGTGCAGTTGAAGATGTGGCTCGTACTCGTAGCATTGATGTCAAGTTGTTGTACGTACTTCAAATTTTTCTGTATGGTTATCCTCAGCGCAGTCGATTGACTTTGATCGTAGAAACACTCTCGAAGATGTTCGGCCATTTACAGTCGCGATGATCAGGCACGACCACCATTACTTGTTCCATTCGCGACCCCACAGTGAGGCAAGGAGATTGCGAAGGTTTGTACCAGTGCTGTAAGTCTATGGTCGCCATGAAGAGGCTTACAACACTTTGTCTGCAGACGAAAAGAAGCTGGAGACGACATGGACGCCACCCAGTTAACCTACCCATTACCACCTTGTACCACCGACCTCGTCACAATCACAAGACAGGATATATCAAGGTTGCGACCTGGTGAATATTTGAACGACAACATCATCGACTACTACTTGAAGTTCGTAGTCTGCATTCGATGTTTGACTTGCTCTTCCTGAAAGTTGCATTCTGAATCATAGGCGTTTATTGCTGGAAGATTTCGCATCCAACCACTCTCTCAAACGTAACGTGCTATTTCTCAGCTCTCACTTTTACTCGCGTCTTCGGGCTGGGCAAGGATGTAGCATGAAAGAGCGCCTTGCCGCGGGCTACAAGAACGTCTCGACATGGCTGACGAGGAGTGATCTGTTCAACCGAACACTGGTCTTCGTGCCAATCAACAAAGAGTAAGGGGTCGAGTATTGTGTTGTTCGATGCATTTTATTCACCGCTGTGTTTGTTAGCTTACATTGGAGCTTGGCAGTGATTGTGAATCCCAGCTGTGCTGGGGAGGTCGCCGACGATGCTGAGGTGGGTTTGGACATATCTCGAAAATGGTGCCCGAGGGTCGGTATTACACTGAATGGGATTAACGTTCTCACAGAGCTCAAAACCGCAGACGTGTATCGCGCTTCTCGATCCTCTCGGTAGCTATCATAGCTCGATCCCGATTGTTCGCCATCTGAAGTCGTGAGTTTTGTTCTCCTTCCGATGTCGCGCTCAAGAGCTGACTCCATTATCACAGGTTTTTGGAGTTTGAATGGGAGCGCACATTTGGCACTGATTCATACCAGCAAAACCAGGTCTCAAAGATCCAGGTACCTGCTCCGCTTCAATCGAACAGTTTCGATTGCGGTGTCTACATTCTCAAATACGCGGAGGAAATTCTTTCGAACTTCTCCCGTGTGCTGGCTGACAATGGTGACATGAAGAGCCCGACTTTTCTCCTACCACGGGCAATCACCGACGACAAGCTCACTAGCCTCATTTCGCACGAGGCATTTTCCGCGAGAGATGTGACAAACAAGCGAACGGAGCTCCAAGAGCTGTTGGCCGCGGACACAAAGGCTTATGAAGCCATCTTCGAAGCCAAGAGTGAATCGAAGCTAAACTCTTGATGATAAGAACCTTTGACGCAATGTTATGAGATATGATGTTAACAAATAGCAATCGGTTAGGAACGGTCTTGTTCTTGTTGCTCTGTTGATTGCGGCCCCCATTGCGAACGCGCGGCCGAACGAAGCAGCTCGCTTGGCCGATCACCATGCAGCTCCACCCGGCGCTGCTCACGCTGCTGTTGTGCTTGACCACTGTGCGTGTCGGCTGCATGATGATGCCTCTATCTATCTAACGTCTTACTGTTGAACTCTTGTCTGAAGATCGTCGCCGCCGATTCGTCGGTCGTCCAACTCACGGAAGAGACGTTTGACCGCGAAACCAGCAGTGGCGTCTGGTTCATCAAGTTTTACGCCCCGTGGTGCGGCCACTGCAAGAACTTGGCCCCTTTGTTCGATAAGCTCCCCGAAGACTCGCAGATCCAGGTGATTGGATTTCTTCATCCTCATCGTCCTCCATGGAATCACTGAGATAATTGGTTTTTGGCAGGCAGCTGAGGCCCGCGTTGGTAGGGTCGATTGCACCAAGGAGCGTGGCATTTGCGAGCGATTCGGCGTTCAGTCGTACCCGACCCTGAAAGTCGTGGCCGCGGGGCGCTTTTACGACTATGCCAGCCGTCGTGAGATTCCTGATATGGTCAAGTTTGTCATCAGCGGGTACAAGGTAAGTTGATTCCCTCGTTGAGTGGTCCCCCATAGTTGCTTTCGATTTCTCACACTATGGCTATCGATGCACCAGACCGAATTTTCCGAGCCCGTTTTGTCCATGTCGGAGTTCAGTGAGTTCTTTGTTGCTGCAAAGGTTTCACTAGCACGTACTAACGAACAAATTTTAGTTGCTCAAAAGCAACGCGCGTTAGCTGAGCAGGCCGAGGCTGAGAGTGCAAGCACTGTCGTCACTGTCACCTCGGCGTCATTCGATGATGTTGTGAAGGGAAGCGACGGTCCATGGATCCTCAAATTCTATGCGCCGTGGTGTGGACACTGCAAACGTCTGGTGAGCAATTTCGTGATAAATCGTGTCAGATTGGTCGTTGAATATTAACATTCTTCCAGGCCCCGACGTGGCACCGCTTGAGTAAGACGCTTCAGGACAGTGGGAGTCCCACGCGAGTGGGCAAGGTAGGTCACTTTTCGAGCCTGCAGGAATCGCCCTTCCTTAGATGCGTTGTTTCAGATTGACTGCACGGTGCACCGTCGAGTGTGTTCGCGTTTTGGGGTGAACGGCTACCCCTCGCTCTTCTATGTGCGCGAAGGAATTGTCTACAAGTATAGTGGTGGTCGCTCCGTGAACGCGTAAGTGTGCCTCCACTTCGTTCCGGCTCACCATAGGTGTTTGACTGTGATCATTGATGATTTAGGTTCGTCGAGTTCGACCAGTCAGGGTGGGAAAAGGCCGAGTCGATCGGACCTATCCCTGATGAGACCTTTTTCTCATCGCTTGTGGATACAGCAGTCGTACGTTCGATTGGACGAGGCGGGTGCAAGGATGTGTCGGTCTGATGTTTCGTCTCTTTTGGGTGTAGGAATGGGCCGCAGAAAATACTGTGTTGGCGGTGCTTGCTGGAATCCTTCTGATTGCTATCTTTGTTGCAATTCTCGTGGCGCTCCTCGACTATTGCCTCGGTGCCGATGATGTGGCTGCCTATCGTCAACTCACTCGCGAGGTCCCCGGCCCAGATGCTCGTGCTCCAGCCAAGTCGAAGGCTGAGTAGGTGCGGGGGGTCGTGATTCTGGCATACGAGACCAGTAGAGAGAGAGAGAGAGTAGGACGATCAACTCTTGGGGCTGCAATACATTGTTCTTCTCAACTTCTCGCGTTTCGCCAGTACTCCACCACTTCGAGAAACCATATCGAGTCTTGTTGAGGCTGGTTGGCCACGCTCATAATCTGGTGCGCTAGGATCGCGTGCTCGCTCTCGGCATCGCTTAGTGAAACGGGCGATAGCGTCGTGGTCGATGCGCGGCGCAGCAAAGGGCCCACGACCATGATGAGGTCGCCGCAGCCGAGTGGCGTCGCCATGCCTGGCGGGGTGCTCTTGCGGAACGTGCGCAGGTCAATCGCGATGACGCCCGTGCCGTCGTCGATGGCGCAGCGCGCGCCGTCCGCCGCCGCACTCACCACGACGCCCTGCAGCCAGAACCGCGCGCAGTCGGTGCCGAGGATCGTGGGCGTCGGGCCCTGGGCCGCGGCCTCGAGCACCTGCCCCACGAACGCCTTGGCCGTCGGGGTCGCCATGAATCGGGTCGACTTGGGATTGGTGTACTGTAAGAGACAGAATTGCTCCTCCCCACCTTGAAGTGCCTCGTCCGTTTCGCGGCTCGGGCCCTCGGCCGGGGCTGCCCAGTCGCACACTTGCCCAGCCGTCGCCATGAGCGGCCTCGAGCTCTCCACGGACGAGAGCGACTGGGTCTTCGACTACGTCATGCATCTCTTCCGCTCGCCCGCGTGGGAAGTGCCCATCATGTGCTTCGTCGACGAGCACTGCGCGAGCTTCGACACGAGCGACGAAAACAAGTTCATCTACACGGATCTGCATCTCCAGTTCCGCGACCTCGGTAGGTGCTCTCGCCTCGGGGGCTGCGAGATCAAAGTGCTGACTCAGAGCCTAGTGGAAGGGGTGCTCTGCTCGAATCTGGCCGAGATTGGGCTCACGGCGTCCGACTTCGCCGACATCTGCGAGCGAGGACGCCATACGACATACATCAGCATGGACGTCGTGAACCAGATTCTCGCAATGGACGACTTTGTCACATTTAAAAAACTCATGGTGAAACGCAACCTCGAGCTCGATTTGGAAGCCATCACCGCCTTGCGAGATGACGCTCTCGAGGCTCGAGATACCGAGAGTGACGATGTCGAAACGCACTTGATGGAGCTCAGCCTACTATACAAGCAAGAAGAGATCGAGCAAGCCGAACTCGAAGCTGCGATCTCCATGTCGCTCGCCCTTCAGGAGGAACAGCTACGTCTCTCGGTCGTGGCGTCCAAGACAGCTGAAGACAAGTACAATTGGGGACCGGAAAAGAGGGGAGTCTCTCCGGAGCAAGTCCATCAACAGATCAAGGATACTAAGCAGCGAGCGGTTGAGCTCGTGAAACGAAACAAGGAAGCTCTGTTTGAGAACAAAACGAAGCAGCAAGAGTTGCAAAGCTCGGTCAGTTTACAACATGCCCCCATCCCTCCGCCTCACCATTAACATGCTTCTGAGTTACATTAGGCTGACATTTCAGATGTGGAACTTAAACGCCGCGAGGAGTACTTACGTCAGCAACGTGATCGCATCCTTGACAAGAAGAAAAAAGAGAGACAGGCACAGCTGAGGGATTACCAACAGGAGCAAAAAGTTACCGCCCCAGAGCCTGTAAGTACTATTACTCCGGTATGTGGCCCAAACAAAACCCAACGAGCAATTTGTATCTCAGCCACCTGAGCTCGTAGAGAAGATGCAGAACGCGACCCCGGAGGAGCTCAAGAAGTCTGAGGCTGACCAGAAACGTAGCGCACTGCGGATAGCTTTAGCTCGCCGCATGAAGCAGGATCTCCTTGAGTCAGCGACAGAAGATCCCAATAGCGGTTTCAAAGTCGAGCAGGTTCGTTTGTCTCTTGATGTGTGTTGTGTGCGGTGCGGACTATTGACCGTGTCCGACATACTGCAGCTGATGGAGCTCGATGAGAAAATGCAGCGTGTCGAAGAGCTGCGTCGACGCAGCCAAGAGCGTGAATTGCGCGTGCATTCACGTCTCGTTCGTTAAGTCATCCAAACCAACTTAGTGCACGATTCATAATTGAAATGGCCTGCACCCGCCGCTTGCATGAGATTTAATACTAAGGGAGAATAAACGTGCGTGCATAACGCTAGGTAGCTAGTGCAGCTGCGCATGTGCTCTAGTTCTCATGGAACTTCTTGTTTGTCTTCGCCATGTCCTGGAGGAGTGGTGCTGGCGTAAACTGCTCACCATACTTATCAGCGTAACGCAGAAGCTGATCGTTGAACTTTGCACTGCCAATGCGGTCGACGTAGCGGAACGGACCGCCGATGAATGGTGGAAAACCAATGCCAAACACAGCACCAATGTCACCCTCAGTTGGCGAAGCGATGATTTCGTCCTGCACACACAGCACAGCTTCATTCACGAAACGCCCAACAAGGCGGTTGATCGAGTCTTCGTCTGAGAGCTTCAGGTCTGCCTTCTGGAATTTCTTCACAAGGTCGAGCGCCTCTTGGTTCACTGTCTTCTTTTCCTTCTTGCTCTTCGGCTGTACGTAAAAACCCTTGCCTGATTTCTTGCCGAGGAATCCCTTGGCAATCATTTCTTCGAAGAGCTTCGGGTCACCACCGAGCATACGCACGCCAAGTGCCTTCGACAGCGTGTGGTTCACGTGGAATGCGACATCGAGGCCAACCTCATCCGCTAGCGTGATCGGACCAACTGGCAGACCCCATTTCTTCACAATCTTGTCGAGATGATCTGGATTCACCCCACTCTCGACGAGAGAGAGTGTTTCAGCGATGTAAGGGCCGAGGCAGCGGTTCACATAGAACCCAGGCACATCCTTGACGACAATACACGTCTTTCCCTGGCGAAGTCCAACGTCCACAGCCTTTGCCGCCGTCTCATCCGAGGTGCCGTCGTGGCGAATGATTTCGAGGAGAGGCATCATAGGCACAGGAGAGAAGTAGTGCATACCGATGACGTTCTCCGGTCGCTTACTAGCACAAGCGATTTCGGCAATCGATAGTGCCGAGGTGTTGGTAGCGACGACGGCATGTTCCGGGAGATACTGCTCCAAGTCCTTGATGACTCGATGCTTGAGACTCATGTCCTCGAACACAGCTTCGATCGCAAGATCAGCCTGGCGCATGTGAGCCTTCCACACGTCGTCTTCGTCCGACAATGCGATAACATTGGACATAACAGCGTCACGCTCAAAGATGCTCATGCGCTTCTTCTTCACCTTCTGCTCGAGGCTGTCACGGATGATGTTTTCGCCACGAGACGCTGCCGCTGCATCACGGTCCTTCAAAAGAACGCGAATGTCCTTTGCAGCCGAAACTTGCGCAATACCTGCTCCCATGAGACCGGCACCAATGACTGACATAGTCTTGACAGGCTGGCTGGGCTTGCCGTAACGGTTCTTCTTCAGAGCCGTGCTTCCAAAGAAGATGCTCATGAGCGCCTTCGCCTCGCTCGTGACACCCAGCTTGGAGAAGTTAGTCGCCTCGACCTCCAAACCTTTCTCCAATCCACCCTCAACGCCTGCACGGACCGAGTCCAAAATGAGTTTCGGTGCTGGATAGTGTCCACCAGTCTGTTTCTCCACAGCCTCGCCGGCCTTCTGGAAGACAATAGAACGCAGCGGTGTGTCCTCAAGGATGCGGCTAACAATGTCCTTGCTCTTCTTCTTTGGCTTCAGTGTACCGGAAGCCAGCTGTTCAGCAGCAGAAATTGCTGCCCCTTCAAGAGCGTATGAATCGGCGACTTGGTCCACGAGGCCCATCTTCTTCGCACGATCTGGTTGGATATTCTTTCCCGTGAGCATCATATCGAGGCTCGTACGGAGACCCACGAGCTTCGGGAGGCGTTGAGTGCCCCCCGCACCAGGAAGGAGACCGAGCTGCACTTCCGGGAGTCCGAGCTTGGTCTTCTTGCTCTGTGATGCAATGCGGTAGTGGCATGCGAGCGCGACTTCGAGGCCACCTCCGAGGCATGAACCGTCGATAGCAGCGACAAATGGCTTCTTGGACTTCGCAATACGGTTCAAGAACTGCTGACCATTCGACGATAGCGCCTTGATCTCAGCTTCAGTCTGGCAAGCGCGCAGCTGGGCGATATCAGCGCCAGCAATGAAGCACCCCGGCTTGGCCGAAATGAGCACGACAGACTTGACGTTCGGGTCGTTCTCGACCGAGTCCAGCATCTTGACAATTTCCGAGGTCATGTTGGCGCTGAGCGTGTTCACCTTGGCAGTCTTGTCGTCGAGGCGGACGATCGCAACGCCGTTGGCGCCTTTCTCAATCGAGAGATACTCGCCCGAGAAGGTCGAGAGCGCGCGAGAGAGCCCCGCGACGCGCGCGGGCGCCGCGGCCTTGCGGAACGCTGTCTGAAGCGACATGGAGACGGCGGGAGGGCGAGGGAGGCGGCGGATTCCAAAGTGCGGGCGTGAGGTGGTCGAAAGATCGGACGCGACGTGCCGCGAGCCTGAAGAGGCAGCACGTCGGAGGAAATCAACCTCTCCGACGTGCAGCTCGCAGCACCGGTTCCAGCTCGGTATACTGACATCAAAACTGAACCGGTAGAATATCAGTTTCATTCCTCAAACACAACCTGCGTTAGAGCATCTCCTCCAAGTGTGGCAAAACAACACTGCAAAAGCCAAAATTACCTGTTTTGAAATTTATTCCCCACCCCATCACTACACACTGCAAAACGGCAAAAATGCCAAAAAATTCTACAGGAGACGGCAAAAATGGTGTGTGAACTTCACTTTTTTGCTGTGGCCTCGATCTTCAGATTTTGTCAGTTTTCTCGGAGCTTAGGGTATCTCCACCCGTCACTGTAAAAACGCCCCTGAAAAACCTGATTTACCGTGAAAGATATGGCGTTATTGAGAATTTATGGAGCGGTCCCCCACCGGGACACTTAAGACCCACTTCCGGAATCGACCCTAGGTGGACCAAAATTTCTGAAGGCGCTCAATGAGCCAATCAACGCTCTACAACACCTGTTGGGAGGATTTCCAACTTATCGGATTTGCTAAAATCGGTGACAGTTGGACTCTCTGATCCAATCAAATGCAACAGCGCCTCCAGAAATTCTGGTCCACCTAGGGTCGATTCCGGAAGTGGGTCTTAAAAAATGCCACTGAAAACGAGTTGTTTGAATCGAGTTGTTTGAAAAGGACTACAACGAGCAGAGCACAAGCGCGGTGGATGAGCAGGGCAAGACAGGGTGCGGAGTGGAGCGTAGACCGCTTCTCGCAGTTGCAGGTACGAACCCGTTCGGAGCGATGCGTGCGTGCCGTGCCGATCTTGAAGGGAAAACTTGAAATGGCGCGGTTTCCCTTGGCGGCTCCATCAAACGCACTGATGATATCTGATAATTGCTGAGAATATCTGAGAATCCCGACACTGCAAAATAGGCTTTTGCACTGGAAACGTGCACATGTTTGCAGGGTCGAGGCGATATTTGCAGTGTCGTTTTTACAGTTTATCTGTTTTCAGGGCAGCGGTGGGGAAGTAAATTTCGCTCCGGGAAATTTATCGTTTTACAGGGGCGTTTTACAGTGACTGACGGGTGGAGATGCTCTTAAGTGCTCTGCATCAGACAGCGCGGAAAAGTTGGCAAGGGAAAACTTTAACGCGTGACGGATTTACAAAGCAGCAACGAAGCGCGGAGGGCGGACAAGCACGCGGAGCTCCAGGCACACCAGCTCGATTTACACAAGATAGAACAAGCGCAAGTACAGATCCGAAAGGGAGGCGATGCGTTTGGGTGTTGACCGAGTCTCTTCGCTGTTTATTTATCGTGAAGAATATCAACTCCCGGTGCGAACTCTTCATCGATCGAGGAAGCGCAGCTCACCAGATTGTGGTGTCCTCGGATTTTCCACGTTGAAAGAGAAATTCCCAGCTAGAAAAGTAAAAATTAGGTTATAGGAGCGTAGGTCACGACAAAACAACAAAAAACAGTAGGATAGGGACGCTAGGGACACGCTTTCCCTGTTTTGGAGGCTAAGTCCCTAGTTTGGGGATTGGTGAGGTTTTTCACCATCTCCGATAACGTGGGGTGAGGGTCATCCCCCTTAGAAGAGTATCGAATTTGCCGTCAACCCAACAAGACAGTTTGCGCAAGATCAAGGAAGGAAAAATCCAACACCCACAGAGTTACAAAAAAAAAACGAGTTAGCACTCTGACGGCCGGCGCCCGAAGTATCTGGGGCTGAGTTAACAGTCTTGCGGTCGGGAAGGTGAAAAAGCGGCTAAGTGCTGAAGCGGGTAAGCGCGGAACCGGGCGTTCTATCGTCACGAATATCATCGCTCCGCAGCGCAAGGACAGGTGGGGGCCTTGCGTGTGTGTTGCAGCAGAGTTTCGGGCGTCCACTTCAAAGAAGTTGTGATATCTCGAGGCGTCGCGTGCGTGTGAAGCGAGCTATTCCTGCTTATTCTCGGTTGCGCTTTCGTTGTCTGGAGCGACCAGGATCGATCCGCGTACGCCGTTTCTCGATTCTAATCTTGCCCCGCGACAGTCCATGCCGAGGCAGCACTTGAGTTCGCCGAGGTCGGACATCTCGAAGCGCTCGCTGAGTGCGCGCTTGGTCGCCGTCAGCAACTCAATGCTGTTGCAGGCGAGGATGAGGTCGTCGACGTAGATCACCACGAAGATCATCGCTGAGCCGCTCCGCTTGACGTACACGCAGTGGTCCATCTCGCACTTGGTGAAGCCGACCTTGCGCATGAAGGCGTCGATGGTCTGGTTCCACATGCGTGGCGACTGCTTGAGACCGTAGAGCGAGCGCTTGAGCTTGCACACGTACTCGGGGTGGCGCTGGTCGACGAAGCCTTCGGGCTGCTTCATGTAGATTTCTTCGTCGAGGTTGCCGTTCAGGAACGCCGTCTTGACATCCATCTGATGGATCATGAGCTTGTGTCGAGCGGCGATGCTGAGGATGGTCCGGATCGACGTGAACTTGGCGACGGGTGCGAACGTCTCTTCGAAGTCGATGCCGTACTTCTGCAGGAACCCCTTGGCAACGAGTCGAGCCTTGTACCGCTCGACGAGTCCTTCGGCGGTTTCCTTGACCTTGAACACCCACTTGCTGGTGATGGCCTTGCGTCCGGCTGGCAAAGGGACTAGGTCCCAGGTCTCGTTCTTCTTGAGCGACTCGAGCTCGGAGTCGCAGGCTTCCTTCCAGTTGCTGGCGTCGTCGGATTCCATCGCCGACTTGAACGATGTCGGCAACTCTCCCCCTGAATTCACGACGAGAGCAAACTCTTCGTAATCTTGGTCTTCTCCCCCTTGTTCTTGCACGTCTTCGCCTTCTTCGTCTTCATCTTCTACGCCTTCCTCTTCGATCGACGTGAGCAGTGCAGACAGATCTTCGAGCGATGTCCTTGGACCTTGCGTGGGTGGTGGAGTCGCACCACTTGTGCGACCAACCCGTCCGTAGCGCTTCTCAACTGGCGGTTCAGCCAGGTTCTCGAGCGAGTGCGTGCGAGAGTGGCGCTTGGACCCCGGTGCGTAGTCGACATTCGGCTGCTGGGCCGATGCTGGTGCTGCTGGACGCTGCGACCGCTGGCCCTGTTGCCACTCCGGTCGCTCGTAGCTGCGCTGACTTGGTGCTGGTGAGGCTGGCTGCTCACCCATGTCTTCATCATCTTGGTTGTCGGTTGCTTCATCTTCATCATCTTCATCGTCGCGGAACTCGACGGACTTGCTCCAGGGTTCTTCGCGCTTGCCATCGTCGAATGTGTCTTCCGTGAACTGCGCGTCTCGACTGATGACGATCCGGCCGGTTGCGATTTCTTCAAACCGATACGCTTTCTCGTGGTCCGAGTAGCCGAGGAACCGACACAAGATGGCTCGGGCGTCGAACTTCGACCGCTTCTCCTTCGGCACGTGGACGTACGCATGGCAGCCGAACACCTTGAAGTTGGCGAGCAAGGGCTTCTTCCCGTACCATTCTTCGTACGGCGACTTGTACAAGTCTTGAGCGCGGGTCGGAAGTCGGTTGCGAACTTCGACTGCAGTCATGACGGCTTCACCCCAGTACTCGTCGGACAAGTTGGCATGGTGGAGCTTGCAACGACCACACTCACCGATGGTTCGGTTCATGCGCTCCGCCACACCGTTCAACTGAGGCGTGTATGGCGGCGTGACGTCGTGCTCGATGCCACGCTTGCGGCAGAACTTGGCAAGCTTGGCCGACTGGTACTCGCCGCCGCCGTCGGTTCGAAGCACCTTGACTCGACGACCGGTTTGGTTCTCGGCCCAGTTGACGAACTCGACGAACTTGTCGTAGACTTCGTCCTTGGACCGCATGAGGTACAACTTGCACAGTCGAGACTTGTCGTCGGTGAAGGTGGCAAAGTACTTCATGCCGCCGAAAGTCGGAGTCTTCATGGGGCCGGCCACATCGCTGTACACGACGTCAAGCAGATTCGCAGACCGCTTGGTCGTGCCCGACTGGAACTTGACGCGAGTCAGCTTGCCGAGTGCACAGCCTTCACAGACCTCCCACTCTTGCACAGACCCAATGTCGAGTCCGTCGGCGAGGTCCTTCTTGACGATGGCTTCGAGACCGCTGAAGCCGATGTGACCGAGTCGGAGGTGCCACAGGTACGACTTGGACATGGCGCGACCTCGTCTTGTACTGGCGGCGTGGGCTGCTTCAGTCGACACTGGAGACATGTTGAGCTTGAACAGACCCTTGCCGATACGAGTGCCGATGGTCCGCTTGGCGCCCTTGAGCACGACGAAGCAACCGTCCTTGTCGAACGTCACGGGAGCAACGTCCTCCGTGAATCTTCCGACCGAGAACAGGTTGCGGCTGAGCTTGGGGATATGCCACACGTTGGTGAGCAAACCCTTCTTGACACCGCTTGGAGTCTTCATCGACATGAGAATGTCTCCCACGCCAACCGCTTGGACCGTGCCATCATCGGCCAGATGCACGTCGACTGGGTCGATCTTCCTGTAGTTCATCATGAACTGCTTGGTTCGCGACATGTGCTGAGTCGCACCCGAGTCGACCAACCACGCCGTGGATTGACTCGACTTGCCTTGGGTCTTCCCGACCGAGAACAGGTACTCGCCGGGGTCTTCATCTCGCGCAAGGTTCGCTCGCTGGAACCGTTGCCGAGGGTTGCCGTTGCCGTTGCCGTTGCCGTTGCCGCCGGAGTTGCCGTTGCCGTTGCCGTTGCCGTTGTCCTTGACACGCGAGTGGCACTCCGCGGCCCAATGACCGATCTTGCCGCAGTAGTTGCACGTGCCAGTCTTCTTCACTGCACGGCCCTTGGGCTTCGCGTCACTTGTCATGAACGCTTGGCCAAGCGTGGCTCCGTCGCCACCTTGCTCCTTGCGCTTCATGTCTTCATGGAGCAGCCGAGACGTCACGAGTTCCCACGTGAGCGCGTCGACACGCGACTCCAACGCCGTGATGAGGAACTGGTACGACTCGCTGAGACTGCCGAGAAGCGTGATCACCAAGTCGTCTTCGCTGACCGGAGCGCCGACTGCGTCGAGTTGCTCCGCCAGGGTCTTGAGCTTGTTGATGTGCGTGAGCACATCGTCACCTTCTTCCATCATGGTCGTGAAGAAACGACGACGAAGAAAGAGCTTGTTGGCAAGGCTCTTCTTCTCGAAGTGTTCTTCCAGTCTTGACCATGCATCTTGCGCACCACTCGCCGACCGAACCAGCGGGAGCTGCGAGTCTTCCATCGCGAGACAGATCATCGCGAGCGCCTTGCGAGACTTCTTCTTGAAGAGGGCTCGGTCCGCGTCGGTCTGGCACTGCTCGAGTTTGACCTGTCCACAGACAACTTCCCAGACGTCGCGTTCTTCGAGCACCATCTGCATCTTGAACTTCCATGTGTGGAAGTTGGTTCCGTCGAACTTGTTGATGCGAGCTGGGGTGGTCGAATCCATGGCGAAGGCTGGGGAGGCGAAGTCGGTGGAGGCAGAGTCGGCTGGGCTTGGGCTCATAACCTGTTGGAAGGTCGCTTGGTTGGTGGGATGCAAAATGCAAAGTGAATTGATCGGGACTTAGTTCGCTACTGCTACCTCTAAGCCGCCTGTGTGTGTCCTACGCTACCATAATCAAATGTATGTCCTACCTATCGTAAACATATGCAAACATAAACTGACTTCGTGGATACTTCAACGAAGTCGATGGGTGGCACTGGATTCAAACCAGAACCAGACGGAGAATCTTCCACATGTCGAATCTTCTGCAGGAGAATCTTCTACAGCCGAGCTTCAACTGGAATGATGACGCTGGGTTCGAGGCGCATCATCTTCAACAGGAGTCGCGTGTCGACGCGCTCACGTGGGAACTCGTGACGTCTCGGCTGCTCCATGAAGACATGAAGCGCAAGGAGCAAGGTGGCGACGGAGCCACGCTTGGCCAAGCGTTCATGACAAGTGACGCGAAGCCCAAGGGCCGTGCAGTCAAGAAGACTGGCACGTGCAACTACTGCGGCAAGATCGGTCATTGGGCCGCGGAGTGCCACTCGCGTGTCAAGGACAACGGCAACGGCAACGGCAACGGCAACGGCAACTCCGGCGGCAACGGCAACGGCAACGGCAGCCCTCGGCAACGGTTCCAGCGAGCCAACCTTGCGCGAGATGAAGACCCCGGCGAGTACCTGTTCTCGGTCGGGAAGACCCAAGGCAAGTCGAGTCAATCCACGGCGTGGTTGGTCGACTCGGGTGCGACTCAGCACATGTCGCGAACCAAGCAGTTCATGATGAACTAACTACAGGAAGATCGACCCAGTCGACGTGCATCTGGCCGATGATGGCACGGTCCAAGCGGTTGGCGTGGGAGACATTCTCATGTCGATGAAGACTCCAAGCGGTGTCAAGAAGGGTTTGCTCACCAACGTGTGGCATATCCCCAAGCTCAGCCGCAACCTGTTCTCGGTCGGAAGATTCACGGAGGACGTTGCTCCCGTGACGTTCGACAAGGACGGTTGCTTCGTCGTGCTCAAGGGCGCCAAGCGGACCATCGGCACTCGTATCGGCAAGGGTCTGTTCAAGCTCAACATGTCTCCAGTGTCGACTGAAGCAGCCCACGCCGCCAGTACAAGACGAGGTCGCGCCATGTCCAAGTCGTACCTGTGGCACCTCCGACTCGGTCACATCGGCTTCAGCGGTCTCGAAGCCATCGTCAAGAAGGACCTCGCCGACGGACTCGACATTGGGTCTGTGCAAGAGTGGGAGGTCTGTGAAGGCTGTGCACTCGGCAAGCTGACTCGCGTCAAGTTCCAGTCGGGCACGACCAAGCGGTCTGCGAATCTGCTTGACGTCGTGTACAGCGATGTGGCCGGCCCCATGAAGACTCCGACTTTCGGCGGCATGAAGTACTTTGCCACCTTCACCGACGACAAGTCTCGACTGTGCAAGTTGTACCTCATGCGGTCCAAGGACGAAGTCTACGACAAGTTCGTCGAGTTCGTCAACTGGGCCGAGAACCAAACCGGTCGTCGAGTCAAGGTGCTTCGAACCGACGGCGGCGGCGAGTACCAGTCGGCCAAGCTTGCCAAGTTCTGCCGCAAGCGTGGCATCGAGCACGACGTCACGCCGCCATACACGCCTCAGTTGAACGGTGTGGCGGAGCGCATGAACCGAACCATCGGTGAGTGTGGTCGTTGCAAGCTCCACCATGCCAACTTGTCCGACGAGTACTGGGGTGAAGCCGTCATGACTGCAGTCGAAGTTCGCAACCGACTTCCGACCCGCGCTCAAGACTTGTACAAGTCGCCGTACGAAGAATGGTACGGGAAGAAGCCCTTGCTCGTCAACTTCAAGGTGTTCGGCTGCCATGCGTACGTCCACGTGCCGAAGGAGAAGCGGTCGAAGTTCGACGCCCGAGCCATCTTGTGTCGGTTCCTCGGCTACTCGGACCACGAGAAAGCGTATCGGTTTGAAGAAATCGCAACCGGCCGGATCGTCATCAGTCGAGACGCGCAGTTCACGGAAGACACATTCGACGATGGCAAGCGCGAAGAACCCTGGAGCAAGTCCGTCGAGTTCCGCGACGATGAAGATGATGAAGATGAAGCAACCGACAACCAAGATGATGAAGACATGGGTGAGCAGCCAGCCTCACCAGCACCAAGTCAGCGCAGCTACGAGCGACCGGAGTGGCAACAGGGCCAGCGGTCGCAGCGTCCAGCAGCACCAGCATCGGCCCAGCAGCCGAATGTCGACTACGCACCGGGGTCCAAGCGCCACTCTCGCACGCACTCGCTCGAGAACCTGGCTGAACCGCCAGTTGAGAAGCGCTACGGACGGGTTGGTCGCACAAGTGGTGCGACTCCACCACCCACGCAAGGTCCAAGGACATCGCTCGAAGATCTGTCTGCACTGCTCACGTCGATCGAAGAGGAAGGCGTAGAAGATGAAGACGAAGAAGGCGAAGACGTGCAAGAACAAGGGGGAGAAGACCAAGATTACGAAGAGTTTGCTCTCGTCGTGAATTCAGGGGGAGAGTTGCCGACATCGTTCAAGTCGGCGATGGAATCCGACGACGCCAGCAACTGGAAGGAAGCCTGCGACTCGGAGCTCGAGTCGCTCAAGAAGAACGAGACCTGGGACCTAGTCCCTTTGCCAGCCGGACGCAAGGCCATCACCAGCAAGTGGGTGTTCAAGGTCAAGGAAACCGCCGAAGGACTCGTCGAGCGGTACAAGGCTCGACTCGTTGCCAAGGGGTTCCTGCAGAAGTACGGCATCGACTTCGAAGAGACGTTCGCACCCGTCGCCAAGTTCACGTCGATCCGAACCATCCTCAGCATCGCCGCTCGACACAAGCTCATGATCCATCAGATGGATGTCAAGACGGCGTTCCTGAACGGCAACCTCGACGAAGAAATCTACATGAAGCAGCCCGAAGGCTTCGTCGACCACCGCCACCCCGACTACGTGTGCAAGCTCAAGCGCTCGCTCTACGGTCTCAAGCAGTCGCCACGCATGTGGAACCAGACCATCGACGCCTTCATGCGCAAGGTCGGCTTCACCAAGTGCGAGATGGACCACTGCGTGTACGTCAAGCGGAGCGGCTCGGCGATGATCTTCGTGGTGATCTACGTCGACGACCTCATCCTCGCCTGCAACAGCCTCGAGTTGCTCACGGCGACCAAGCGTGCACTCAGCGAACGCTTCGAGATGTCCGACCTCGGCGAACTCAAGTACTGCCTCGGCATGGAAGTTGATCAAGACCCCAAGTCCGGCGACGTGACCATGCGGCAGACCAAGTTCCTGCAGTCGATCCTGACCAAGTTCGGCATGCAAGACTGCAAACCAGTGAGGACTCCTCAAGACCCCGGACTCAAGCTGACCAAGGCCATGTGTGAAGGTGGTTGCAAGCACGAAGACACCATGAAGAACGTGCCGTACCGAAGTGCAGTCGGCGCACTGATGTACCTCATGGTCGGCACTCGACCAGACCTCGCAGCGGCAGTCGGCACACTCAGCCAGTTCGCCGCGGACCCGTGTCCAACACATTGGCAAGCTCTCAAGCGTGTGCTCCGATACCTGCAAGCGACTCCGACGTACGGCCTGCAGTTCTCGGCATCGAACGACGGAAGACTGGTCGGCTACTCCGACGCCGACTGGGCTGGCGACATCGAGTCACGTCGAAGCACCAGCGGCTACGTGTTCATGCTCAACGGCGGATGCATCAGCTGGCGCAGCAAGAAGCAGCGAACTGTCGCCCTCTCCTCGACCGAAGCAGAGTACATGGCTCTATCGGAAGCGATCCAAGAAGCCGTGTGGCTCAAGGCGTTCCTGTGCGAACTCGGCGAAGTTGCAAGCGACCAAGCGCTCACGGTGTACGAAGACAACCAAGGTGCGATCGCGTTGGCCAAGAACCCCGAGTTCCACAAGCGCACCAAGCACATCGACATTCGCTACCACTTCGTTCGTGAGAAGGTCGAGGACGGCCAAGTGTCTCTCCAGTATTGCCCGACCCAAGACATGCTTGCCGACATCATGACCAAGCCGATCCCCGCGGTCCAGTTCGACGTGCTCCGCACCAAGCTCGGTGTCCAAGACGCAGTCGAGTCGAGGGGGAGTGTTGAAGATGATGCGCCTCGAACCCAGCGTCATCATTCCAGTTGAAGCTCGGCAGTTGAAGCTCGGCTGTAGAAGATTCTCCTGCAAAAGATTCTCCGTGGAAGATTCGACATGTGGAAGATTCGACATGTGGAAGATTCTCCGTCTGGTTCTGGTTTGAATCCAGTGCCACCCATCGACTTCGTTGAAGTATTCACGAAGTCAGTCTATGTTTGCATATGTTTACGATAGGTAGGACATACATTTGATTATGGTAGCGTAGGACACACACAGACGGCTTAGAGGTAGCAGCAGCGAACTAAGTCCCGATCAATTCACTTTGCATTTTGCATCCCACCAACCAAGCGACCTTCCAACACGTGCAACTACTGCGGCAAGATCGGTCATTGGGCCGCGGAGTGCCACTCGCGTGTCAAGGACAACGGCAACGGCAACGGCAACGGCAACTCCGGCGGCAACGGCAACGGAAACGGCAACCCTCGGCAACGGTTCCAGCGAGCGAACCTTGCGCGAGATGAAGACCCCGGCGAGTACCTGTTCTCGGTCGGGAAGACCCAAGGCAAGTCGAGTCAATCCACGGCGTGGTTGGTCGACTCGGGTGCGACTCAGCACATGTCGCGAACCAAGCAGTTCATGATGAACTAACTACAGGAAGATCGACCCAGTCGACGTGCATCTGGCCGATGATGGCACGGTCCAAGCAGTTGGCGTGGGAGACATTCTCATGTCGATGAAGACTCCAAGCGGTGTCAAGAAGGGTTTGCTCACCAACGTGTGGCATATCCCCAAGCTCAGCCGCAACCTGTTCTCGGTCGGAAGATTCACGGAGGACGTTGCTCCCGTGACGTTCGACAAGGACGGTTGCTTCGTCGTTCTCAAGGGCGCCAAGCGGACCATCGGCACTCGTATCGGCAAGGGTCTGTTCAAGCTCAACATGTCTCCAGTGTCGACTGAAGCAGCCCACGCCGCCAGTACAAGACGAGGTCGCGCCATGTCCAAGTCGTACCTGTGGCACCTCCGACTCGGTCACATCGGCTTCAGCGGTCTCGAAGCCATCGTCAAGAAGGACCTCGCCGACGGACTCGACATTGGGTCTGTGCAAGAGTGGGAGGTCTGTGAAGGCTGTGCACTCGGCAAGCTGACTCGCGTCAAGTTCCAGTCGGGCACGACCAAGCGGTCTGCGAATCTGCTTGACGTCGTGTACAGCGATGTGGCCGGCCCCATGAAGACTCCGACTTTCGGCGGCATGAAGTACTTTGCCACGTTCACCGATGACAAGTCTCGACTGTGCAAGTTGTACCTCATGCGGTCCAAGGACGAAGTCTACGACAAGTTCGTCGAGTTCGTCAACTGGGCCGAGAACCAAACCGGTCGTCGAGTCAAGGTGCTTCGAACCGACGGCGGCGGCGAGTACCAGTCGGCCAAGCTTGCCAAGTTCTGTCGCAAGCATGGCATCGAGCACGACGTCACGCCGCCATACATGTTGAAGATGATGCGCCTCGAACCCAGCGTCATCATTCCAGTTGAAGCTCGGCAGTTGAAGCTCGGCTGTAGAAGATTCTCCTGCAGAAGATTCTCCGTGGAAGATTCGACATGTGGAAGATTCGACATGTGGAAGATTCTCCGTCTGGTTCTGGTTTGAATCCAGTGCCACCCATCGACTTCGTTGAAGTATCCACGAAGTCAGTTTATGTTTGCATATGTTTACGATAGGTAGGACATACATTTGATTATGGTAGCGTAGGACACACACAGACGGCTTAGAGGTAGCAGCAGCGAACTAAGTCCCGATCAATTCACTTTGCATTTTGCATCCCACCAACCAAGCGACCTTCCAACAGGTTATGAGCCCAAGCCCAGCCGACTCTGCCTCCACCGACTTCGCCTCCCCAGCCTTCGCCATGGATTCGACCACCCCAGCTCGCATCAACAAGTTCGACGGAACCAACTTCCACACATGGAAGTTCAAGATGCAGATGGTGCTCGAAGAACGCGACGTCTGGGAAGTTGTCTGTGGAGAGGTCAAACTCAAGCAGTGCCAGACCGACGCGGACCGAGCCCTCTTCAAGAAGAAGTCTCGCAAGGCGCTCGCGATGATCTGTCTCGCGATGGAAGACTCGCAGCTCCCGCTGGTTCGGTCGGCGAGTGGTGCGCAAGATGCATGGTCAAGACTGGAAGAACACTTCGAGAAGAAGAGCCTTGCCAACAAGCTCTTTCTTCGTCGTCGTTTCTTCACGACCATGATGGAAGAAGGTGACGATGTGCTCACGCACATCAACAAGCTCAAGACCCTGGCGGAGCAACTCGACGCAGTCGGCGCTCCGGTCAGCGAAGACGACTTGGTGATCACGCTTCTCGGCAGTCTCAGCGAGTCGTACCAGTTCCTCATCACGGCGTTGGAGTCGCGTGTCGACGCGCTCACGTGGGAACTCGTGACGTCTCGGCTGCTCCATGAAGACATGAAGCGCAAGGAGCAAGGTGGCGACGGAGCCACGCTTGGCCAAGCGTTCATGACAAGTGACGCGAAGCCCAAGGGCCGTGCAGTCAAGAAGACTGGCACGTGCAACTACTGCGGCAAGATCGGTCATTGGGCCGCGGAGTGCCACTCGCGTGTCAAGGACAACGGCAACGGCAACGGCAACGGCAACGGCAACTCCGGCGGCAACGGCAACGGCAACGGCAGCCCTCGGCAACGGTTCCAGCGAGCCAACCTTGCGCGAGATGAAGACCCCGGCGAGTACCTGTTCTCGGTCGGGAAGACCCAAGGCAAGTCGAGTCAATCCACGGCGTGGTTGGTCGACTCGGGTGCGACTCAGCACATGTCGCGAACCAAGCAGTTCATGATGAACTAACTACAGGAAGATCGACCCAGTCGACGTGCATCTGGCCGATGATGGCACGGTCCAAGCGGTTGGCGTGGGAGACATTCTCATGTCGATGAAGACTCCAAGCGGTGTCAAGAAGGGTTTGCTCACCAACGTGTGGCATATCCCCAAGCTCAGCCGCAACCTGTTCTCGGTCGGAAGATTCACGGAGGACGTTGCTCCCGTGACGTTCGACAAGGACGGTTGCTTCGTCGTGCTCAAGGGCGCCAAGCGGACCATCGGCACTCGTATCGGCAAGGGTCTGTTCAAGCTCAACATGTCTCCAGTGTCGACTGAAGCAGCCCACGCCGCCAGTACAAGACGAGGTCGCGCCATGTCCAAGTCGTACCTGTGGCACCTCCGACTCGGTCACATCGGCTTCAGCGGTCTCGAAGCCATCGTCAAGAAGGACCTCGCCGACGGACTCGACATTGGGTCTGTGCAAGAGTGGGAGGTCTGTGAAGGCTGTGCACTCGGCAAGCTGACTCGCGTCAAGTTCCAGTCGGGCACGACCAAGCGGTCTGCGAATCTGCTTGACGTCGTGTACAGCGATGTGGCCGGCCCCATGAAGACTCCGACTTTCGGCGGCATGAAGTACTTTGCCACCTTCACCGACGACAAGTCTCGACTGTGCAAGTTGTACCTGATGCGGTCCAAGGACGAAGTCTACGACAAGTTCGTCCAGTACGTCAACTGGGCCGAGAACCAAACCGGTCGTCGAGTCAAGGTGCTTCGAACCGACGGCGGCGGCGAGTACCAGTCGGCCAAACTTGCCAAGTTCTGCCGCAAGCGTGGCATCGAGCACGACGTCACGCCGCCATACACGCCTCAGTTGAACGGTGTGGCGGAGCGCATGAACCGAACCATCGGTGAGTGTGGTCGTTGCAAGCTCCACCATGCCAACTTGTCCGACGAGTACTGGGGCGAAGCCGTCATGACTGCAGTCGAAGTTCGCAACCGACTTCCGACCCGCGCTCAAGACTTGTACAAGTCGCCGTACGAAGAATGGTACGGGAAGAAGCCCTTGCTCGCCAACTTCAAGGTGTTCGGCTGCCATGCGTACGTCCACGTGCCCAAGGAGAAGCGGTCGAAGTTCGACGCCCGAGCCATCTTGTGTCGGTTCCTCGGCTACTCGGACCACGAGAAGGCGTATCGGTTTGAAGAAATCGCAACCGGTCGGATCGTCATCAGTCGAGACGCGCAGTTCATGGAAGACACATTCGACGATGGCAAGCGCGAAGAACCCTGGAGCAAGTCCGTCGAGTTCCGCGACGATGAAGATGATGAAGATGAAGCAACCGACAACCAAGATGATGAAGACATGGGTGAGCAGCCAGCCTCACCAGCACCAAGTCAGCGCAGCTACGAGCGACCGGAGTGGCAACAGGGCCAGCGGTCGCAGCGTCCAGTAGCACCAGCATCGGCCCAGCAGCCGAATGTCGACTACGCACCAGGGTCCAAGCGCCACTCTCGCACGCACTCGCTCGAGAACCTGGCTGAACCGCCAGTTGAGAAGCGCTACGGACGTGTTGGACGCACAAGTGGTGCGACTCCACCACCCACGCAAGGTCCAAGGACATCGCTCGAAGATCTGTCTGCACTGCTCACGTCGATCGAAGAGGAAGGCGTAGAAGATGAAGACGAAGAAGGCGAAGACGTGCAAGAACAAGGGGGAGAAGACCAAGATTACGAAGAGTTTGCTCTCGTCGTGAATTCAGGGGGAGAGTTGCCGACATCGTTCAAGTCGGCGATGGAATCCGACGACACCAGCAACTGGAAGGAAGCCTGCGACTCCGAGCTTGAGTCGCTCAAGAAGAACGAGACCTGGGACCTAGTCCCTTTGCCAGCCGGACGCAAGGCCATCACCAGCAAGTGGGTGTTCAAGGTCAAGGAAACCGCCGAAGGACTCGTCGAGCGGTACAAGGCTCGACTCGTTGCCAAGGGGTTCCTGCAGAAGTACGGCATCGACTTCGAAGAGACGTTCGCACCCGTCGCCAAGTTCACGTCGATCCGAACCATCCTCAGCATCGCCGCTCGACACAAGCTCATGATCCATCAGATGGATGTCAAGACGGCGTTCCTGAACGGCAACCTCGACGAAGAAATCTACATGAAGCAGCCCGAAGGCTTCGTCGACCAGCGCCACCCCGACTACGTGTGCAAGCTCAAGCGCTCGCTCTACGGTCTCAAGCAGTCGCCACGCATGTGGAACCAGACCATCGACGCCTTCATGCGCAAGGTCGGCTTCACCAAGTGCGAGATGGACCACTGCGTGTACGTCAAGCGGAGCGGCTCGGCGATGATCTTCGTGGTGATCTACGTCGACGACCTCATCCTCGCCTGCAACAGCCTCGAGTTGCTCACGGCGACCAAGCGTGCACTCAGCGAACGCTTCGAGATGTCCGACCTCGGCGAACTCAAGTACTGCCTCGGCATGGAAGTTGATCAAGACCCCAAGTCCGGCGACGTGACCATGCGGCAGACCAAGTTCCTGCAGTCGATCCTGACCAAGTTCGGCATGCAAGACTGCAAACCAGTGAGGACCCCTCAAGACCCCGGACTCAAGCTGACCAAGGCCATGTGCGAAGGTGGTTGCAAGCACGAAGACACCATGAAGAACGTGCCGTACCGAAGTGCAGTCGGCGCACTGATGTACCTCATGGTCGGCACTCGACCAGACCTCGCAGCGGCAGTCGGCACACTCAGCCAGTTCGCCGCGGACCCGTGTCCAACACATTGGCAAGCTCTCAAGCGTGTGCTCCGATACCTGCAAGCGACTCCGACGTACGGCCTGCAGTTCTCGGCATCGAACGACGGAAGACTGGTCGGCTACTCCGACGCCGACTGGGCTGGCGACATCGAGTCACGTCGAAGCACCAGCGGCTACGTGTTCATGCTCAACGGCGGATGCATCAGCTGGCGCAGCAAGAAGCAGCGAACTGTCGCCCTCTCCTCGACCGAAGCAGAGTACATGGCTCTATCGGAAGCGATCCAAGAAGCCGTGTGGCTCAAGGCGTTCCTGTGCGAACTCGGCGAAGTTGCAAGCGACCAAGCGCTCACGGTGTACGAAGACAACCAAGGTGCCATCGCGTTGGCCAAGAACCCCGAGTTCCACAAGCGCACCAAGCACATCGACATTCGCTACCACTTCGTTCGTGAGAAGGTCGAGGACGGTCAAGTGTGTCTGCAGTATTGCCCGACCCAAGACATGCTTGCCGACATCATGACCAAGCCGATCCCCACTGTCCAGTTCGACGTGCTCCGCACCAAGCTCGGTGTCCAAGACGCAGTCGAGTCGAGGGGGAGTGTTGAAGATGATGCGCCTCGAACCCAGCGTCATCATTCCAGTTGAAGCTCGGCAGTTGAAGCTCGGCTGTAGAAGATTCTCCTGCAGAAGATTCTCCGTGGAAGATTCGACATGTGGAAGATTCGACATGTGGAAGATTCGACATGTGGAAGATTCTCCGTCTGGTTCTGGTTTGAATCCAGTGCCACCCATCGACTTCGTTGAAGTATCCACGAAGTCAGTTTATGTTTGCATATGTTTACGATAGGTAGGACATACATTTGATTATGGTAGCGTAGGACACACACAGACGGCTTAGAGGTAGCAGCAGCGAACTAAGTCCCGATCAATTCACTTTGCATTTTGCATCCCACCAACCAAGCGACCTTCCAACAGGCAACCTCGACGAAGAAATCTACATGAAGCAGCCCGAAGGCTTCGTCGACCAGCGCCACCCCGACTACGTGTGCAAGCTCAAGCGCTCGCTCTACGGTCTCAAGCAGTCGCCACGCATGTGGAACCAGACCATCGACGCCTCCATGCGCAAGGTCGGCTTCACCAAGTGCGAGATGGACCACTGCGTGTACGTCAAGCGGAGCGGCTCAGCGATGATCTTCGTGGTGATCTACGTCGACGACCTCATCCTCGCCTGCAACAGCCTCGAGTTGCTCACGGCGACCAAGCGTGCACTCAGCGAACGCTTCGAGATGTCCGACCTCGGCGAACTCAAGTACTGCCTCGGCATGGAAGTTGATCAAGACCCCAAGTCCGGCGACGTGACCATGCGGCAGACCAAGTTCCTGCAGTCGATCCTGACCAAGTTCGGCATGCAAGACTGCAAACCAGTGAGGACTCCTCAAGACCCCGGACTCAAGCTGACCAAGGCCATGTGTGAAGGTGGTTGCAAGCACGAAGACACCATGAAGAACGTGCCGTACCGAAGTGCAGTCGGCGCACTGATGTACCTCATGGTCGGCACTCGACCAGACCTCGCAGCGGCAGTCGGCACACTCAGCCAGTTCGCCGCGGACCCGTGTCCAACACATTGGCAAGCTCTCAAGCGTGTGCTCCGATACCTGCAAGCGACTCCGACGTACGGCCTGCAGTTCTCGGCATCGAACGACGGAAGACTGGTCGGCTACTCCGACGCCGACTGGGCTGGCGACATCGAGTCACGTCGAAGCACCAGCGGCTACGTGTTCATGCTCAACGGCGGATGCATCAGCTGGCGCAGCAAGAAGCAGCGAACTGTCGCCCTCTCCTCGACCGAAGCAGAGTACATGGCTCTATCGGAAGCGATCCAAGAAGCCGTGTGGCTCAAGGCGTTCCTGTGCGAACTCGGCGAAGTTGCAAGCGACCAAGCGCTCACGGTGTACGAAGACAACCAAGGTGCCATCGCGTTGGCCAAGAACCCCGAGTTCCACAAGCGCACCAAGCACATCGACATTCGCTACCACTTCGTTCGTGAGAAGGTCGAGGACGGTCAAGTGTGTCTGCAGTATTGCCCGACCCAAGACATGCTTGCCGACATCATGACCAAGCCGATCCCCACTGTCCAGTTCGACGTGCTCCGCACCAAGCTCGGTGTCCAAGACGCAGTCGAGTCGAGGGGGAGTGTTGAAGATGATGCGCCTCGAACCCAGCGTCATCATTCCAGTTGAAGCTCGGCAGTTGAAGCTCGGCTGTAGAAGATTCTCCTGCAGAAGATTCTCCGTGGAAGATTCGACATGTGGAAGATTCGACATGTGGAAGATTCGACATGTGGAAGATTCTCCGTCTGGTTCTGGTTTGAATCCAGTGCCACCCATCGACTTCGTTGAAGTATCCACGAAGTCAGTTTATGTTTGCATATGTTTACGATAGGTAGGACATACATTTGATTATGGTAGCGTAGGACACACACAGACGGCTTAGAGGTAGCAGCAGCGAACTAAGTCCCGATCAATTCACTTTGCATTTTGCATCCCACCAACCAAGCGACCTTCCAACAGGCAACCTCGACGAAGAAATCTACATGAAGCAGCCCGAAGGCTTCGTCGACCACCGCCACCCCGACTACGTGTGCAAGCTCAAGCGCTCGCTCTACGGTCTCAAGCAGTCGCCACGCATGTGGAACCAGACCATCGACGCCTTCATGCGCAAGGTCGGCTTCACCAAGTGCGAGATGGACCACTGCGTGTACGTCAAGCGGAGCGGCTCAGCGATGATCTTCGTGGTGATCTACGTCGACGACCTCATCCTCGCCTGCAACAGCCTCGAGTTGCTCACGGCGACCAAGCGTGCACTCAGCGAACGCTTCGAGATGTCCGACCTCGGCGAACTCAAGTACTGCCTCGGCATGGAAGTTGATCAAGACCCCAAGTCCGGCGACGTGACCATGCGGCAGACCAAGTTCCTGCAGTCGATCCTGACCAAGTTCGGCATGCAAGACTGCAAACCAGTGAGGACTCCTCAAGACCCCGGACTCAAGCTGACCAAGGCCATGTGTGAAGGTGGTTGCAAGCACGAAGACACCATGAAGAACGTGCCGTACCGAAGTGCAGTCGGCGCACTGATGTACCTCATGGTCGGCACTCGACCAGACCTCGCAGCGGCAGTCGGCACACTCAGCCAGTTCGCCGCGGACCCGTGTCCAACACATTGGCAAGCTCTCAAGCGTGTGCTCCGATACCTGCAAGCGACTCCGACGTACGGCCTGCAGTTCTCGGCATCGAACGACGGAAGACTGGTCGGCTACTCCGACGCCGACTGGGCTGGCGACATCGAGTCACGTCGAAGCACCAGCGGCTACGTGTTCATGCTCAACGGCGGATGCATCAGCTGGCGCAGCAAGAAGCAGCGAACTGTCGCCCTCTCCTCGACCGAAGCAGAGTACATGGCTCTATCGGAAGCGATCCAAGAAGCCGTGTGGCTCAAGGCGTTCCTGTGCGAACTCGGCGAAGTTGCAAGCGACCAAGCGCTCACGGTGTACGAAGACAACCAAGGTGCCATCGCGTTGGCCAAGAACCCCGAGTTCCACAAGCGCACCAAGCACATCGACATTCGCTACCACTTCGTTCGTGAGAAGGTCGAGGACGGTCAAGTGTGTCTGCAGTATTGCCCGACCCAAGACATGCTTGCCGACATCATGACCAAGCCGATCCCCACTGTCCAGTTCGACGTGCTCCGCACCAAGCTCGGTGTCCAAGACGCAGTCGAGTCGAGGGGGAGTGTTGAAGATGATGCGCCTCGAACCCAGCGTCATCATTCCAGTTGAAGCTCGGCAGTTGAAGCTCGGCTGTAGAAGATTCTCCTGCAGAAGATTCTCCGTGGAAGATTCGACATGTGGAAGATTCGACATGTGGAAGATTCGACATGTGGAAGATTCTCCGTCTGGTTCTGGTTTGAATCCAGTGCCACCCATCGACTTCGTTGAAGTATTCACGAAGTCAGTCTATGTTTGCATATGTTTACGATAGGTAGGACATACATTTGATTATGGTAGCGTAGGACACACACAGACGGCTTAGAGGTAGCAGCAGCGAACTAAGTCCCGATCAATTCACTTTGCATTTTGCATCCCACCAACCAAGCGACCTTCCAACAGTTCTGTCGCAAGCATGGCATCGAGCACGACGTCACGCCGCCATACACGCCTCAGTTGAACGGTGTGGCGGAGCGCATGAACCGAACCATCGGTGAGTGTGGTCGTTGCAAGCTCCACCATGCCAACTTGTCCGACGAGTACTGGGGCGAAGCCGTCATGACTGCAGCCGAAGTTCGCAACCGACTTCCGACCCGCGCTCAAGACTTGTACAAGTCGCCGTACGAAGAATGGTACGGGAAGAAGCCCTTGCTCGCCAACTTCAAGGTGTTCGGCTGCCATGCGTACGTCCACGTGCCCAAGGAGAAGCGGTCGAAGTTCGACGCCCGAGCCATCTTGTGTCGGTTCCTCGGCTACTCGGACCACGAGAAGGCGTATCGGTTTGAAGAAATCGCAACCGGTCGGATCGTCATCAGTCGAGACGCGCAGTTCATGGAAGACACAT
The DNA here is from genome assembly GCA_023091665.1 of Pythium myriotylum. Classification (NCBI taxonomy): domain Eukaryota; phylum Oomycota; class Peronosporomycetes; order Pythiales; family Pythiaceae; genus Pythium; species Pythium myriotylum. The sequence continues at coordinate 1,940,028 of JALJCQ010000009.1, forward strand.
TCGACGATGGCAAGCGCGAAGAACCCTGGAGCAAGTCCGTCGAGTTCCGCGACGATGAAGATGATGAAGATGAAGCAACCGACAACCAAGATGATGAAGACATGGGTGAGCAGCCAGCCTCACCAGCACCAAGTCAGCGCAGCTACGAGCGACCGGAGTGGCAACAGGGCCAGCGGTCGCAGCGTCCAGTAGCACCAGCATCGGCCCAGCAGCCGAATATCGACTACGCACCAGGGTCCAAGCGCCACTCTCGCACGCACTCGCTCGAGAACCTGGCTGAACCGCCAGTTGAGAAGCGCTACGGACGTGTTGGACGCACAAGTGGTGCGACTCCACCACCCACGCAAGGTCCAAGGACATCGCTCGAAGATCTGTCTGCACTGCTCACGTCGATCGAAGAGGAAGGCGTAGAAGATGAAGACGAAGAAGGCGAAGACGTGCAAGAACAAGGGGGAGAAGACCAAGATTACGAAGAGTTTGCTCTCGTCGTGAATTCAGGGGGAGAGTTGCCGACATCGTTCAAGTCGGCGATGGAATCCGACGACGCCAGCAACTGGAAGGAAGCCTGCGACTCGGAGCTTGAGTCGCTCAAGAAGAACGAGACCTGGGACCTAGTCCCTTTGCCAGCCGGACGCAAGGCCATCACCAGCAAGTGGGTGTTCAAGGTCAAGGAAACCGCCGAAGGACTCGTCGAGCGGTACAAGGCTCGACTCGTTGCCAAGGGGTTCCTGCAGAAGTACGGCATCGACTTCGAAGAGACGTTCGCACCCGTCTGTTGGAAGGTCGCTTGGTTGGTGGGATGCAAAATGCAAAGTGAATTGATCGGGACTTAGTTCGCTGCTGCTACCTCTAAGCCGTCTGTGTGTGTCCTACGCTACCATAATCAAATGTATGTCCTACCTATCGTAAACATATGCAAACATAAACTGACTTCGTGGATACTTCAACGAAGTCGATGGGTGGCACTGGATTCAAACCAGAACCAGACGGAGAATCTTCCACATGTCGAATCTTCCACATGTCGAATCTTCCACATGTCGAATCTTCCACGGAGAATCTTCTGCAGGAGAATCTTCTACAGCCGAGCTTCAACTGCCGAGCTTCAACTGGAATGATGACGCTGGGTTCGAGGCGCATCATCTTCAACACTCCCCCTCGACTCGACTGCGTCTTGGACACCGAGCTTGGTGCGGAGCACGTCGAACTGGACAGTGGGGATCGGCTTGGTCATGATGTCGGCAAGCATGTCTTGGGTCGGGCAATACTGCAGACACACTTGACCGTCCTCGACCTTCTCACGAACGAAGTGGTAGCGAATGTCGATGTGCTTGGTGCGCTTGTGGAACTCGGGGTTCTTGGCCAACGCGATGGCACCTTGGTTGTCTTCGTACACCGTGAGCGCTTGGTCGCTTGCAACTTCGCCGAGTTCGCACAGGAACGCCTTGAGCCACACGGCTTCTTGGATCGCTTCCGATAGAGCCATGTACTCTGCTTCGGTCGAGGAGAGGGCGACAGTTCGCTGCTTCTTGCTGCGCCAGCTGATGCATCCGCCGTTGAGCATGAACACGTAGCCGCTGGTGCTTCGACGTGACTCGATGTCGCCAGCCCAGTCGGCGTCGGAGTAGCCGACCAGTCTTCCGTCGTTCGATGCCGAGAACTGCAGGCCGTACGTCGGAGTCGCTTGCAGGTATCGGAGCACACGCTTGAGAGCTTGCCAATGTGTTGGACACGGGTCCGCGGCGAACTGGCTGAGTGTGCCGACTGCCGCTGCGAGGTCTGGTCGAGTGCCGACCATGAGGTACATCAGTGCGCCGACTGCACTTCGGTACGGCACGTTCTTCATGGTGTCTTCGTGCTTGCAACCACCTTCACACATGGCCTTGGTCAGCTTGAGTCCGGGGTCTTGAGGAGTCCTCACTGGTTTGCAGTCTTGCATGCCGAACTTGGTCAGGATCGACTGCAGGAACTTGGTCTGCCGCATGGTCACGTCGCCGGACTTGGGGTCTTGATCAACTTCCATGCCGAGGCAGTACTTGAGTTCGCCGAGGTCGGACATCTCGAAGCGTTCGCTGAGTGCACGCTTGGTCGCCGTGAGCAACTCGAGGCTGTTGCAGGCGAGGATGAGGTCGTCGACGTAGATCACCACGAAGATCATCGCTGAGCCGCTCCGCTTGACGTACACGCAGTGGTCCATCTCGCACTTGGTGAAGCCGACCTTGCGCATGAAGGCGTCGATGGTCTGGTTCCACATGCGTGGCGACTGCTTGAGACCGTAGAGCGAGCGCTTGAGCTTGCACACGTAGTCGGGGTGGCGCTGGTCGACGAAGCCTTCGGGCTGCTTCATGTAGATTTCTTCGTCGAGGTTGCCGTTCAGGAACGCCGTCTTGACATCCATCTGATGGATCATGAGCTTGTGTCGAGCGGCGATGCTGAGGATGGTTCGGATCGACGTGAACTTGGCGACGGGTGCGAATGTCTCTTCGAAGTCGATGCCGTACTTCTGCAGGAACCCCTTGGCAACGAGTCGAGCCTTGTACCGCTCGACGAGTCCTTCGGCGGTTTCCTTGACCTTGAACACCCACTTGCTGGTGATGGCCTTGCGTCCGGCTGGCAAAGGGACTAGGTCCCAGGTCTCGTTCTTCTTGAGCGACTCGAGCTCCGAGTCGCAGGCTTCCTTCCAGTTGCTGGCGTCGTCGGATTCCATCGCCGACTTGAACGATGTCGGCAACTCTCCCCCTGAATTCACGACGAGAGCAAACTCTTCGTAATCTTGGTCTTCTCCCCCTTGTTCTTGCACGTCTTCGCCTTCTTCGTCTTCATCTTCTACGCCTTCCTCTTCGATCGACGTGAGCAGTGCAGACAGATCTTCGAGCGATGTCCTTGAACCTTGCGTGGGTGGTGGAGTCGCACCACTTGTGCGACCAACCCGTCCGTAGCGCTTCTCAACTGGCGGTTCAGCCAGGTTCTCGAGCGAGTGCGTGCGAGAGTGGCGCTTGGACCCTGGTGCGTAGTCGACATTCGGCTGCTGGGCCGATGCTGGTGCTACTGGACGCTGCGACCGCTGGCCCTGTTGCCACTCCGGTCGCTCGTAGCTGCGCTGACTTGGTGCTGGTGAGGCTGGCTGCTCACCCATGTCTTCATCATCTTGGTTGTCGGTTGCTTCATCTTCATCATCTTCATCGTCGCGGAACTCGACGGACTTGCTCCAGGGTTCTTCGCGCTTGCCATCGTCGAATGTGTCTTCCATGAACTGCGCGTCTCGACTGATGACGATCCGACCGGTTGCGATTTCTTCAAACCGATACGCCTTCTCGTGGTCCGAGTAGCCGAGGAACCGACACAAGATGGCTCGGGCGTCGAACTTCGACCGCTTCTCCTTGGGCACGTGGACGTACGCATGGCAGCCGAACACCTTGAAGTTGGCGAGCAAGGGCTTCTTCCCGTACCATTCTTCGTACGGCGACTTGTACAAGTCTTGAGCGCGGGTCGGAAGTCGGTTGCGAACTTCGGCTGCAGTCATGACGGCTTCACCCCAGTACTCGTCGGACAAGTTGGCATGGTGGAGCTTGCAACGACCACACTCACCGATGGTTCGGTTCATGCGCTCCGCCACATCGTTCAACTGAGGCGTGTATGGCGGCGTGACATCGTGCTCGATGCCACGCTTGCGGCAGAACTTGGCAAGTTTGGCCGACTGGTACTCGCCGCCGCCGTCGGTTCGAAGCACCTTGACTCGACGACCGGTTTGGTTCTCGGCCCAGTTGACGTACTGGACGAACTTGTCGTAGACTTCGTCCTTGGACCGCATCAGGTACAACTTGCACAGTCGAGACTTGTCGTCGGTGAACGTGGCAAAGTACTTCATGCCGCCGAAAGTCGGAGTCTTCATGGGGCCGGCCACATCGCTGTACACGACGTCAAGCAGATTCGCAGACCGCTTGGTCGTGCCCGACTGGAACTTGACGCGAGTCAGCTTGCCGAGTGCACAGCCTTCACAGACCTCCCACTCTTGCACAGACCCAATGTCGAGTCCGTCGGCGAGGTCCTTCTTGACGATGGCTTCGAGACCGCTGAAGCCGATGTGACCGAGTCGGAGGTGCCACAGGTACGACTTGGACATGGCGCGACCTCGTCTTGTACTGGCGGCGTGGGCTGCTTCAGTCGACACTGGAGACATGTTGAGCTTGAACAGACCCTTGCCGATACGAGTGCCGATGGTCCGCTTGGCGCCATTGAGAACGACGAAGCAACCGTCCTTGTCGAACGTCACGGGAGCAACGTCCTCCGTGAATCTTCCGACCGAGAACAGGTTGCGGCTGAGCTTGGGGATATGCCACACGTTGGTGAGCAAACCCTTCTTGACACCGCTTGGAGTCTTCATCGACATGAGAATGTCTCCCACGCCAACCGCTTGGACCGTGCCATCATCGGCCAGATGCACGTCGACTGGGTCGATCTTCCTGTAGTTCATCATGAACTGCTTGGTTCGCGACATGTGCTGAGTCGCACCCGAGTCGACCAACCACGCCGTGGATTGACTCGACTTGCCTTGGGTCTTCCCGACCGAGAACAGGTACTCGCCGGGGTCTTCATCTCGCGCAAGGTTGGCTCGCTGGAACCGTTGCCGAGGGTTGCCGTTTCCGTTGCCGTTGCCGCCGGAGTTGCCGTTGCCGTTGCCGTTGCCGTTGCCGTTGCCGTTGTCCTTGACACGCGAGTGGCACTCCGCGGCCCAATGACCGATCTTGCCGCAGTAGTTGCACGTGCCAGTCTTCTTGACTGCACGGCCCTTGGGCTTCGCGTCACTTGTCATGAACGCTTGGCCAAGCGTGGCTCCGTCGCCACCTTGCTCCTTGCGCTTCATGTCTTCATGGAGCAGCCGAGACGTCACGAGTTCCCACGTGAGCGCGTCGACACGCGACTCCAACGCCGTGATGAGGAACTGGTACGACTCGCTGAGACTGCCGAGAAGCGTGATCACCAAGTCGTCTTCGCTGACCGGAGCGCCGACTGCGTCGAGTTGCTCCGCCAGGGTCTTGAGCTTGTTGATGTGCGTGAGCACATCGTCACCTTCTTCCATCATGGTCGTGAAGAAACGACGACGAAGAAAGAGCTTGTTGGCAAGGCTCTTCTTCTCGAAGTGTTCTTCCAGTCTTGACCATGCATCTTGCGCACCACTCGCCGACCGAACCAGCGGGAGCTGCGAGTCTTCCATCGCGAGACAGATCATCGCGAGCGCCTTGCGAGACTTCTTCTTGAAGAGGGCTCGGTCCGCGTCGGTCTGGCACTGCTTGAGTTTGACCTCTCCACAGACAACTTCCCAGACGTCGCGTTCTTCGAGCACCATCTGCATCTTGAACTTCCATGTGTGGAAGTTGGTTCCGTCGAACTTGTTGATGCGGGCTGGGGTGGTCGAATCCATGGCGAAGGCTGGGGAGGCGAAGTCGGTGGAGGCAGAGTCGGCTGGGCTTGGGCTCATAACCTGTTGGAAGGTCGCTTGGTTGGTGGGATGCAAAATGCAAAGTGAATTGATCGGGACTTAGTTCGCTGCTGCTACCTCTAAGCCGTCTGTGTGTGTCCTACGCTACCATAATCAAATGTATGTCCTACCTATCGTAAACATATGCAAACATAGACTGACTTCGTGGATACTTCAACGAAGTCGATGGGTGGCACTGGATTCAAACCAGAACCAGACGGAGAATCTTCCACATGTCGAATCTTCCACATGTCGAATCTTCCACGGAGAATCTTCTGCAGGAGAATCTTCTACAGCCGAGCTTCAACTGCCGAGCTTCAACTGGAATGATGACGATGGGTTCGAGGCGCATCATCTTCAACACTCCCCCTCGACTCGACTGCGTCTTGGACACCGAGCTTGGTGCGGAGCACGTCGAACTGGTATTAAAGGTCACGAAGTCGAGAAGAGGAGTGGACTTGACTGAAGCTTGGCAAAATGCAGAGTGAATTGATCGGGACTTAGTTCGCTGTCGCTACCTCTAAGCCGTCTTGTGTCCTACGCTACCATAAACATATGCATGTCCTACCTATCGTAATCATATGCAGAGGTATACACACTTCGTGGGTACTTCAACAAGGTTGATGGGTTGAACTGGGTTCAACCCAGAACTAGATGGAGAACTTTCCACCTGAGAATTTTCTACATGGGAATCTTCCACATGAGAATTTTCTACAGTTGAATCTTCCACAACTTGAACTTCAACTTCAAGATGTTGTGACACATTGTACCCATAATAGCCCCCCTCAATGGTCACAGCCTTGAATTCCGAGGGCTTGAGTGAGCTCTTGGTGACGAGGACCGGGTAGACCCTTCGTGAGCAAGTCGGCGTTCATGGTTGAGCTTGGGCAGTACTTTACTTCGACTTCCCCGGACTTGACTTCATCACGAATGTGGTGGTATTTGATGTCGATGTGCTTGGCACGACCATGGTTTACTGGGTTCTTGGTCATCTTGATGCATGACTGGTTGTCTTCAAGAATCACCAACTTCGGACTTGGGACTTGTGCAGCGTCCAATGCTTCACACAGTAGGCGATGGACCCACTTGCCCTCTTGAATTGCGAGACTCAATGCGATGTACTCGGCTTCGCTTGTAGATAGGGAGACACTTGATTGCTTCTTGGATCCCCAGCTAATGGGTCCGCCGGCAAGTGTAAACACGTAGCCGGATGTTGACTTGCGGTCTGATATGTCACCGGCCCAATCGGCATCGGAGTAGCCAGCAAACTTCATGTCCGGGTCTGTGGTGAATCGAATCCCGTGCGACTTGGTGCCTTGGAGGTAACGGAAGATGCGCTTGACGGCAATCCAATGGACTTCATGGGGCGCTTCCATGAATCGCGAGACCATTCCCACGGCGAATGCAATGTCAGGTCGAGTGGCACACATTACATGCATCAGTGCACCAACTGCCTCGCGGTATGGGGCATTGGTGACCGGCACATCGTCTTCATTCGTCGTGGTGAGCTTGGCACTGACGTCAACTGGGCTTGCTACCGGCTTGCAGTCTTCCATGTTGAAGCGCTTTAAGATGTCACTGATGTAACGGCGCTGGCACAGAGTAACCGAACCATCTGCATTGTCGACGAGTTCGATGCCGAGGACAAACTTGCATGGACCATTGTCGGTCATCTCGAATCGCGTCTTGAGTTGTGACTTCACGTCCGTGATCAGGTCAGGCGAACTTCCAGTAATGATCACATCGTCAACGTAGACGAGTAGGAGCACACACTGGCCATCGATACACTTGATGTACAGACACGGATCGGACTTGGATGCGTTGAAGCCGATCGATCGTACGTACTCGTCGAAGGTTTCGTTCCAGACCCGAGACGCCTGTTTTAGTCCGTAGATGGACTTGAGTAGCTTGAGACAGTCGTAGCCTCGCTCGAGTTCCATGCCTTCGGGAGTCCGGATGAATACTTGTTCCTTCATCACGCCATAAAGGAAAGCAGTTACGACGTCGAGTTGCTCAACAGGCCAACCGAATGACTTTGCTAGTGCAATCATCATGCGAAGAGTCGTGTACTTGAATACTGGTGCAAACGTCTCGGTGTAGTCGATACCGTACTTCTGCTTGAATCCTCGAGCCACAAGTCGAGCCTTGTACTTGTCGATCGAACCATCGGCACGTCTTTTGATCTTGAACACCCACTTGGCGTCGATCGCTCGTTCGCCGTTTGGAAGCTTGGCTGGTGAGAACACTTCTCGTTCTTGCATAGATCGTAACTCGGCGGTAATCGCACGCTTCCAGTGTTCTTGATCTGGGCCACTGACGGCCTCTTCATACGTGCTTGGTTCAGTGAAATCGCTGGTCTCTGTCAGGTTCGCACTTGCACGCCACCACTCGACTGGGGACATTCGTCGTCGGGTTGATCTTCGAACACTTTCCGAACCGCTTGCTTCATCGTCTGCGTCGGATTGCATTGGTTCAACTGGTTGTGGGGCACCTGAGCGGCGTTTGCCACTGTACTTGAAATTGGCCAAGTTGAGACCACCTTCGTTGTCGATGTCATCGAGTCGTTCCAGCAAGTCGTCCATGCCTGATGTAGTGTTTTCGAGGTACCAGCCGCCGGGCTTGGTCTCGTCGAAATTGACATCGCGACTGATGACGATCTTGTTAGCTTCAATGTCGAAGATCCGATACGCTTTTGATGACTCTTGATAACCGACGAATAGGCCAGGGCGAGACTTGGCATCCCACTTCTTGCGCATCTCACTTGGTGTGAGTACGAACGCGAGACAGCCGAAGACGCGCATGTGCTTGATGCTAGGTTTCTCACCGTAGACCAGTTCATACGGTGTCTTGTCGTTGGACTTCGGTGATGGCAAGCGATTCTTGATGTAGATCGCGGTCATTGCTGCTTCTGCCCAGAAGATTTTGTCCAAACCAGCATGATGGAGCATGCTGCGACCCATCGTGACGATACTTCGGATGTTGCGCTCGGCCGTACTGTTGGTTTGGTGCGCGTATGGCACAGTGACTTGCTGCTCGATGCCTTGGTCAGCATAGAACGCCTTGATTGCACTCGTAGCAAATTCCTTGGCTCCGTCGTGACGTACAAACTTGACACGGCGATCAAACTGGTTGCTGACTTGCTTGATGAATTTGATGATCAGTGCACTGCAGTCTGACTTGGACGCAATGCATGAACCGTGCATCAAACCACTGGATTCGTCCACGATCAGGAGCAAATACTTGCTGCCGCCGATGCTGTCGACCTCCATCGGGCCACAAAGGTCGAGATGGATGAGTTCGAACGGTTGAAACTTGCGCTTCTCGGTGTTGGACTTGAATGGCTTCTGGACCATTTTGCCTTGCTGGCACCCTTGGCACATCGGTGTAGCTTTGGTGCTCGTAGGCAGATCCGCGTCCTTCACCATTGACTTGTCGAGCAACAAGCGCAACAACGGAGTCGATGCATGACCCATGCGCTCGTGCAGGATCGAGATTGCGCGGTCCGCCGAGATTGTCAAAGCTGAAGGCGAAGTGGCGCGCGGGAATGAGCGGAGCCAAAACAACCCGAACGCAAGTTGAGCAGTCGCGACGACCTTCCGCGACCTTTTGTCGAATACGCTCATTGCAGGCCCTTCGAAGACAACGCGAAACTTGCCTGACTTGTTGATCTGCGGGATTGAAAGCAGATTCTTCTTGATTCCTGGTACGTATAATACGTCGCGGAGTTCGAGGTCACGAACTTGTCCGCCGTGAATGATAGCGCGCTCGTGCACTGTGCCAACGCCGAGGATCTTGGTCTTCGTTCCTTCCGCGACCACAAGTTCACCGTGGTCGCCCTCAGCCAAACTGGCAAACATCGAGCGGTCGTTACAGACATGGTGCGTGGCACCACTGTCAATCGCCCACTTCCCAATCATGGAAGTGTCCGGCGCTATACTGGCCTCCATTGATACAGCGAAGGCGATGGCGTCATCGTCTTCTTCATAGTCGCGTTGTACGTGGTTCGCGCGTTTTCCGCCAAAGCGACCACCGCCGAATTTGCGACCTTCTTGCTTGTTCTTGGCCCAACAACGGTCAACTAAGTGACCAGTCTTGCCGCAGTGCGAGCATACACGAGTATCTTGCTCCGACACAAACGCCTTGGCTTGGTCGTCGAGCTTGGTGGCTGCAGTCTTCATCTCGCCGGCACGCTTCACGTGCTCGTTCGTGAGAGCCTTGATCACTTCTTTAGTTCTCAAGTCGGCATTGCTCATCTCGATGTGCAGAACCACGTTCTCATAGCTCTTAGGCAAACTGCGCAGCAGACAAATTGCCACATCTTCGTCCTCCATCTTCGCGCCGATGGCCACAAGCTTGGCGTGGATGTTGAGGATCTCGTTGCAGTGATGCAACACATTCGCGCCTTCCTTCATCTCCATACTAAAGAGCTGACGCTTCAAGTAGATTCGACCCGCCTTCTGCGACCCTTCGTACAACGAACGGAGTCGCTTCCATGCCACATGAGCTTCTTCACAGTCGTCGACGATGTGGTGGTACTCCGCGTCGATATGGAGGAGCATCAGGCCGAACGCGATGTTGTTGGTCCTGATGTATTCGTCCTTGATCCGCGGGTCCGAGAACGTCGGCGTCTCGTTGATGTTCACGACATTCCACACCGACTTGGTTAGGAACACGCCTCGCATGTAGCGTGCCCACGAAGCGTAGTTGTCGCCACGGAACTTGTCAACGAGAGTCTTTGTCTTGTCCGTCATGGTACTTGGGCTCATAACCTATTAAAGGTCACGAAGTCGAGAAGAGGAGTGGACTTGACTGAAGCTTGGCAAAATGCAGAGTGAATTGATCGGGACTTAGTTCGCTGTCGCTACCTCTAAGCCGTCTTGTGTCCTACGCTACCATAAACATATGCATGTCCTACCTATCGTAATCATATGCAGAGGTATACACACTTCGTGGGTACTTCAACAAGGTTGATGGGTTGAACTGGGTTCAACCCAGAACTAGATGGAGAACTTTCCACCTGAGAATTTTCTACATGGGAATCTTCCACATGAGAATTTTCTACAGTTGAATCTTCCACAACTTGAACTTCAACTTCAAGATGTTGTGACACATTGTACCCATAATAACTGGACAGTGGGGATCGGCTTGGTCATGATGTCGGCAAGCATGTCTTGGGTCGGGCAATACTGCAGACACACTTGACCGTCCTCGACCTTCTCACGAACGAAGTGGTAGCGAATGTCGATGTGCTTGGTGCGCTTGTGGAACTCGGGGTTCTTGGCCAACGCGATGGCACCTTGGTTGTCTTCGTACACCGTGAGCGCTTGGTCGCTTGCAACTTCGCCGAGTTCGCACAGGAACGCCTTGAGCCACACGGCTTCTTGGATCGCTTCCGATAGAGCCATGTACTCTGCTTCGGTCGAGGAGAGGGCGACAGTTCGCTGCTTCTTGCTGCGCCAGCTGATGCATCCGCCGTTGAGCATGAACACGTAGCCGCTGGTGCTTCGACGTGACTCGATGTCGCCAGCCCAGTCGGCGTCGGAGTAGCCGACCAGTCTTCCGTCGTTCGATGCCGAGAACTGCAGGCCGTACGTCGGAGTCGCTTGCAGGTATCGGAGCACACGCTTGAGAGCTTGCCAATGTGTTGGACACGGGTCCGCGGCGAACTGGCTGAGTGTGCCGACTGCCGCTGCGAGGTCTGGTCGAGTGCCGACCATGAGGTACATCAGTGCGCCGACTGCACTTCGGTACGGCACGTTCTTCATGGTGTCTTCGTGCTTGCAACCACCTTCACACATGGCCTTGGTCAGCTTGAGTCCGGGGTCTTGAGGAGTCCTCACTGGTTTGCAGTCTTGCATGCCGAACTTGGTCAGGATCGACTGCAGGAACTTGGTCTGCCGCATGGTCACGTCGCCGGACTTGGGGTCTTGATCAACTTCCATGCCGAGGCAGTACTTGAGTTCGCCGAGGTCGGACATCTCGAAGCGTTCGCTGAGTGCACGCTTGGTCGCCGTGAGCAACTCGAGGCTGTTGCAGGCGAGGATGAGGTCGTCGACGTAGATCACCACGAAGATCATCGCTGAGCCGCTCCGCTTGACGTACACGCAGTGGTCCATCTCGCACTTGGTGAAGCCGACCTTGCGCATGAAGGCGTCGATCGTCTGGTTCCACATGCGTGGCGACTGCTTGAGACCGTAGAGCGAGCGCTTGAGCTTGCACACGTAGTCGGGGTGGCGCTGGTCGACGAAGCCTTCGGGCTGCTTCATGTAGATTTCTTCGTCGAGGTTGCCGTTCAGGAACGCCGTCTTGACATCCATCTGATGGATCATGAGCTTGTGTCGAGCGGCGATGCTGAGGATGGTTCGGATCGACGTGAACTTGGCGACGGGTGCGAATGTCTCTTCGAAGTCGATGCCGTACTTCTGCAGGAACCCCTTGGCAACGAGTCGAGCCTTGTACCGCTCGACGAGTCCTTCGGCGGTTTCCTTGACCTTGAACACCCACTTGCTGGTGATGGCCTTGCGTCCGGCTGGCAAAGGGACTAGGTCCCAGGTCTCGTTCTTCTTGAGCGACTCGAGCTCCGAGTCGCAGGCTTCCTTCCAGTTGCTGGCGTCGTCGGATTCCATCGCCGACTTGAACGATGTCGGCAACTCTCCCCCTGAATTCACGACGAGAGCAAACTCTTCGTAATCTTGGTCTTCTCCCCCTTGTTCTTGCACGTCTTCGCCTTCTTCGTCTTCATCTTCTACGCCTTCCTCTTCGATCGACGTGAGCAGTGCAGACAGATCTTCGAGCGATGTCCTTGAACCTTGCGTGGGTGGTGGAGTCGCACCACTTGTGCGACCAACCCGTCCATAGCGCTTCTCAACTGGCGGTTCAGCCAGGTTCTCGAGCGAGTGCGTGCGAGAGTGGCGCTTGGACCCTGGTGCGTAGTCGACATTCGGCTGCTGGGCCGATGCTGGTGCTACTGGACGCTGCGACCGCTGGCCCTGTTGCCACTCCGGTCGCTCGTAGCTGCGCTGACTTGGTGCTGGTGAGGCTGGCTGCTCACCCATGTCTTCATCATCTTGGTTGTCGGTTGCTTCATCTTCATCATCTTCATCGTCGCGGAACTCGACGGACTTGCTCCAGGGTTCTTCGCGCTTGCCATCGTCGAATGTGTCTTCCATGAACTGCGCGTCTCGACTGATGACGATCCGACCGGTTGCGATTTCTTCAAACCGATACGCTTTCTCGTGGTCCGAGTAGCCGAGGAACCGACACAAGATGGCTCGGGCGTCGAACTTCGACCGCTTCTCCTTGGGCACGTGGACGTACGCATGGCAGCCGAACACCTTGAAGTTGGCGAGCAAGGGCTTCTTCCCGTACCATTCTTCGTACGGCGACTTGTACAAGTCTTGAGCGCGGGTCGGAAGTCGGTTGCGAACTTCGGCTGCAGTCATGACGGCTTCACCCCAGTACTCGTCGGACAAGTTGGCATGGTGGAGCTTGCAACGACCACACTCACCGATGGTTCGGTTCATGCGCTCCGCCACATCGTTCAACTGAGGCGTGTATGGCGGCGTGACATCGTGCTCGATGCCACGCTTGCGGCAGAACTTGGCAAGTTTGGCCGACTGGTACTCGCCGCCGCCGTCGGTTCGAAGCACCTTGACTCGACGACCGGTTTGGTTCTCGGCCCAGTTGACGTACTGGACGAACTTGTCGTAGACTTCGTCCTTGGACCGCATCAGGTACAACTTGCACAGTCGAGACTTGTCGTCGGTGAACGTGGCAAAGTACTTCATGCCGCCGAAAGTCGGAGTCTTCATGGGGCCGGCCACATCGCTGTACACGACGTCAAGCAGATTCGCAGACCGCTTGGTCGTGCCCGACTGGAACTTGACGCGAGTCAGCTTGCCGAGTGCACAGCCTTCACAGACCTCCCACTCTTGCACAGACCCAATGTCGAGTCCGTCGGCGAGGTCCTTCTTGACGATGGCTTCGAGACCGCTGAAGCCGATGTGACCGAGTCGGAGGTGCCACAGGTACGACTTGGACATGGCGCGACCTCGTCTTGTACTGGCGGCGTGGGCTGCTTCAGTCGACACTGGAGACATGTTGAGCTTGAACAGACCCTTGCCGATACGAGTGCCGATGGTCCGCTTGGCGCCATTGAGAACGACGAAGCAACCGTCCTTGTCGAACGTCACGGGAGCAACGTCCTCCGTGAATCTTCCGACCGAGAACAGGTTGCGGCTGAGCTTGGGGATATGCCACACGTTGGTGAGCAAACCCTTCTTGACACCGCTTGGAGTCTTCATCGACATGAGAATGTCTCCCACGCCAACCGCTTGGACCGTGCCATCATCGGCCAGATGCACGTCGACTGGGTCGATCTTCCTGTAGTTCATCATGAACTGCTTGGTTCGCGACATGTGCTGAGTCGCACCCGAGTCGACCAACCACGCCGTGGATTGACTCGACTTGCCTTGGGTCTTCCCGACCGAGAACAGGTACTCGCCGGGGTCTTCATCTCGCGCAAGGTTGGCTCGCTGGAACCGTTGCCGAGGGTTGCCGTTGCCGTTGCCGTTGCCGCCGGAGTTGCCGTTGCCGTTGCCGTTGCCGTTGTCCTTGACACGCGAGTGGCACTCCGCGGCCCAATGACCGATCTTGCCGCAGTAGTTGCACGTGCCAGTCTTCTTGACTGCACGGCCCTTGGGCTTCGCGTCACTTGTCATGAACGCTTGGCCAAGCGTGGCTCCGTCGCCACCTTGCTCCTTGCGCTTCATGTCTTCATGGAGCAGCCGAGACGTCACGAGTTCCCACGTGAGCGCGTCGACACGCGACTCCAACGCCGTGATGAGGAACTGGTACGACTCGCTGAGACTGCCGAGAAGCGTGATCACCAAGTCGTCTTCGCTGACCGGAGCGCCGACTGCGTCGAGTTGCTCCGCCAGGGTCTTGAGCTTGTTGATGTGCGTGAGCACATCGTCACCTTCTTCCATCATGGTCGTGAAGAAACGACGACGAAGAAAGAGCTTGTTGGCTATTAAAGGTCACGAAGTCGAGAAGAGGAGTGGACTTGACTGAAGCTTGGCAAAATGCAGAGTGAATTGATCGGGACTTAGTTCGCTGTCGCTACCTCTAAGCCGTCTTGTGTCCTACGCTACCATAAACATATGCATGTCCTACCTATCGTAATCATATGCAGAGGTATACACACTTCGTGGGTACTTCAACAAGGTTGATGGGTTGAACTGGGTTCAACCCAGAACTAGATGGAGAACTTTCCACCTGAGAATTTTCTACATGGGAATCTTCCACATGAGAATTTTCTACAGTTGAATCTTCCACAACTTGAACTTCAACTTCAAGATGTTGTGACACATTGTACCCATAATAGCCCCCCTCAATGGTCACAGCCTTGAATTCCGAGGGCTTGAGTGAGCTCTTGGTGACGAGGACCGGGTAGACCCTTCGTGAGCAAGTCGGCGTTCATGGTTGAGCTTGGGCAGTACTTTACTTCGACTTCCCCGGACTTGACTTCATCACGAATGTGGTGGTATTTGATGTCGATGTGCTTGGCACGACCATGGTTTACTGGGTTCTTGGTCATCTTGATGCATGACTGGTTGTCTTCAAGAATCACCAACTTCGGACTTGGGACTTGTGCAGCGTCCAATGCTTCACACAGTAGGCGATGGACCCACTTGCCCTCTTGAATTGCGAGACTCAATGCGATGTACTCGGCTTCGCTTGTAGATAGGGAGACACTTGATTGCTTCTTGGATCCCCAGCTAATGGGTCCGCCGGCAAGTGTAAACACGTAGCCGGATGTTGACTTGCGGTCTGATATGTCACCGGCCCAATCGGCATCGGAGTAGCCAGCAAACTTCATGTCCGGGTCTGTGGTGAATCGAATCCCGTGCGACTTGGTGCCTTGGAGGTAACGGAAGATGCGCTTGACGGCAATCCAATGGACTTCATGGGGCGCTTCCATGAATCGCGAGACCATTCCCACGGCGAATGCAATGTCAGGTCGAGTGGCACACATTACATGCATCAGTGCACCAACTGCCTCGCGGTATGGGGCATTGGTGACCGGCACATCGTCTTCATTCGTCGTGGTGAGCTTGGCACTGACGTCAACTGGGCTTGCTACCGGCTTGCAGTCTTCCATGTTGAAGCGCTTTAAGATGTCACTGATGTAACGGCGCTGGCACAGAGTAACCGAACCATCTGCATTGTCGACGAGTTCGATGCCGAGGACAAACTTGCATGGACCATTGTCGGTCATCTCGAATCGCGTCTTGAGTTGTGACTTCACGTCCGTGATCAGGTCAGGCGAACTTCCAGTAATGATCACATCGTCAACGTAGACGAGTAGGAGCACACACTGGCCATCGATACACTTGATGTACAGACACGGATCGGACTTGGATGCGTTGAAGCCGATCGATCGTACGTACTCGTCGAAGGTTTCGTTCCAGACCCGAGACGCCTGTTTTAGTCCGTAGATGGACTTGAGTAGCTTGAGACAGTCGTAGCCTCGCTCGAGTTCCATGCCTTCGGGAGTCCGGATGAATACTTGTTCCTTCATCACGCCATAAAGGAAAGCAGTTACGACGTCGAGTTGCTCAACAGGCCAACCGAATGACTTTGCTAGTGCAATCATCATGCGAAGAGTCGTGTACTTGAATACTGGTGCAAACGTCTCGGTGTAGTCGATACCGTACTTCTGCTTGAATCCTCGAGCCACAAGTCGAGCCTTGTACTTGTCGATCGAACCATCGGCACGTCTTTTGATCTTGAACACCCACTTGGCGTCGATCGCTCGTTCGCCGTTTGGAAGCTTGGCTGGTGAGAACACTTCTCGTTCTTGCATAGATCGTAACTCGGCGGTAATCGCACGCTTCCAGTGTTCTTGATCTGGGCCACTGACGGCCTCTTCATACGTGCTTGGTTCAGTGAAATCGCTGGTCTCTGTCAGGTTCGCACTTGCACGCCACCACTCGACTGGGGACATTCGTCGTCGGGTTGATCTTCGAACACTTTCCGAACCGCTTGCTTCATCGTCTGCGTCGGATTGCATTGGTTCAACTGGTTGTGGGGCACCTGAGCGGCGTTTGCCACTGTACTTGAAATTGGCCAAGTTGAGACCACCTTCGTTGTCGATGTCATCGAGTCGTTCCAGCAAGTCGTCCATGCCTGATGTAGTGTTTTCGAGGTACCAGCCGCCGGGCTTGGTCTCGTCGAAATTGACATCGCGACTGATGACGATCTTGTTAGCTTCAATGTCGAAGATCCGATACGCTTTTGATGACTCTTGATAACCGACGAATAGGCCAGGGCGAGACTTGGCATCCCACTTCTTGCGCATCTCACTTGGTGTGAGTACGAACGCGAGACAGCCGAAGACGCGCATGTGCTTGATGCTAGGTTTCTCACCGTAGACCAGTTCATACGGTGTCTTGTCGTTGGACTTCGGTGATGGCAAGCGATTCTTGATGTAGATCGCGGTCATTGCTGCTTCTGCCCAGAAGATTTTGTCCAAACCAGCATGATGGAGCATGCTGCGACCCATCGTGACGATACTTCGGATGTTGCGCTCGGCCGTACTGTTGGTTTGGTGCGCGTATGGCACAGTGACTTGCTGCTCGATGCCTTGGTCAGCATAGAACGCCTTGATTGCACTCGTAGCAAATTCCTTGGCTCCGTCGTGACGTACAAACTTGACACGGCGATCAAACTGGTTGCTGACTTGCTTGATGAATTTGATGATCAGTGCACTGCAGTCTGACTTGGACGCAATGCATGAACCGTGCATCAAACCACTGGATTCGTCCACGATCAGGAGCAAATACTTGCTGCCGCCGATGCTGTCGACCTCCATCGGGCCACAAAGGTCGAGATGGATGAGTTCGAACGGTTGAAACTTGCGCTTCTCGGTGTTGGACTTGAATGGCTTCTGGACCATTTTGCCTTGCTGGCACCCTTGGCACATCGGTGTAGCTTTGGTGCTCGTAGGCAGATCCGCGTCCTTCACCATTGACTTGTCGAGCAACAAGCGCAACAACGGAGTCGATGCATGACCCATGCGCTCGTGCAGGATCGAGATTGCGCGGTCCGCCGAGATTGTCAAAGCTGAAGGCGAAGTGGCGCGCGGGAATGAGCGGAGCCAAAACAACCCGAACGCAAGTTGAGCAGTCGCGACGACCTTCCGCGACCTTTTGTCGAATACGCTCATTGCAGGCCCTTCGAAGACAACGCGAAACTTGCCTGACTTGTTGATCTGCGGGATTGAAAGCAGATTCTTCTTGATTCCTGGTACGTATAATACGTCGCGGAGTTCGAGGTCACGAACTTGTCCGCCGTGAATGATAGCGCGCTCGTGCACTGTGCCAACGCCGAGGATCTTGGTCTTCGTTCCTTCCGCGACCACAAGTTCACCGTGGTCGCCCTCAGCCAAACTGGCAAACATCGAGCGGTCGTTACAGACATGGTGCGTGGCACCACTGTCAATCGCCCACTTCCCAATCATGGAAGTGTCCGGCGCTATACTGGCCTCCATTGATACAGCGAAGGCGATGGCGTCATCGTCTTCTTCATAGTCGCGTTGTACGTGGTTCGCGCGTTTTCCGCCAAAGCGACCACCGCCGAATTTGCGACCTTCTTGCTTGTTCTTGGCCCAACAACGGTCAACTAAGTGACCAGTCTTGCCGCAGTGCGAGCATACACGAGTATCTTGCTCCGACACAAACGCCTTGGCTTGGTCGTCGAGCTTGGTGGCTGCAGTCTTCATCTCGCCGGCACGCTTCACGTGCTCGTTCGTGAGAGCCTTGATCACTTCTTTAGTTCTCAAGTCGGCATTGCTCATCTCGATGTGCAGAACCACGTTCTCATAGCTCTTAGGCAAACTGCGCAGCAGACAAATTGCCACATCTTCGTCCTCCATCTTCGCGCCGATGGCCACAAGCTTGGCGTGGATGTTGAGGATCTCGTTGCAGTGATGCAACACATTCGCGCCTTCCTTCATCTCCATACTAAAGAGCTGACGCTTCAAGTAGATTCGACCCGCCTTCTGCGACCCTTCGTACAACGAACGGAGTCGCTTCCATGCCACATGAGCTTCTTCACAGTCGTCGACGATGTGGTGGTACTCCGCGTCGATATGGAGGAGCATCAGGCCGAACGCGATGTTGTTGGTCCTGATGTATTCGTCCTTGATCCGCGGGTCCGAGAACGTCGGCGTCTCGTTGATGTTCACGACATTCCACACCGACTTGGTTAGGAACACGCCTCGCATGTAGCGTGCCCACGAAGCGTAGTTGTCGCCACGGAACTTGTCAACGAGAGTCTTTGTCTTGTCCGTCATGGTACTTGGGCTCATAACCTATTAAAGGTCACGAAGTCGAGAAGAGGAGTGGACTTGACTGAAGCTTGGCAAAATGCAGAGTGAATTGATCGGGACTTAGTTCGCTGTCGCTACCTCTAAGCCGTCTTGTGTCCTACGCTACCATAAACATATGCATGTCCTACCTATCGTAATCATATGCAGAGGTATACACACTTCGTGGGTACTTCAACAAGGTTGATGGGTTGAACTGGGTTCAACCCAGAACTAGATGGAGAACTTTCCACCTGAGAATTTTCTACATGGGAATCTTCCACATGAGAATTTTCTACAGTTGAATCTTCCACAACTTGAACTTCAACTTCAAGATGTTGTGACACATTGTACCCATAATATTGGCAAGGCTCTTCTTCTCGAAGTGTTCTTCCAGTCTTGACCATGCATCTTGCGCACCACTCGCCGACCGAACCAGCGGGAGCTGCGAGTCTTCCATCGCGAGACAGATCATCGCGAGCGCCTTGCGAGACTTCTTCTTGAAGAGGGCTCGGTCCGCGTCGGTCTGGCACTGCTTGAGTTTGACCTCTCCACAGACAACTTCCCAGACGTCGCGTTCTTCGAGCACCATCTGCATCTTGAACTTCCATGTGTGGAAGTTGGTTCCGTCGAACTTGTTGATGCGAGCTGGGGTGGTCGAATCCATGGCGAAGGCTGGGGAGGCGAAGTCGGTGGAGGCAGAGTCGGCTGGGCTTGGGCTCATAACCTGTTGGAAGGTCGCTTGGTTGGTGGGATGCAAAATGCAAAGTGAATTGATCGGGACTTAGTTCGCTGCTGCTACCTCTAAGCCGTCTGTGTGTGTCCTACGCTACCGTAATCATATGTATGTCCTACCTATCGTAAACATATGCAAACATAGACTGACTTCGTGGATACTTCAACGAAGTCGATGGGTGGCACTGGATTCAAACCAGAACCAGACGGAGAATCTTCCACATGTCGAATCTTCCACATGTCGAATCTTCCACGGAGAATCTTCTGCAGGAGAATCTTCTACAGCCGAGCTTCAACTGCCGAGCTTCAACTGGAATGATGACGATGGGTTCGAGGCGCATCATCTTCAACACCGTCGCCAAGTTCACGTCGATCCGCACCATCCTCAGCATCGCCGCTCGACACAAGCTCATGATCCATCAGATGGATGTCAAGACGGCGTTCCTGAACGGCAACCTCGACGAAGAAATCTACATGAAGCAGCCCGAAGGCTTCGTCGACCAGCGCCACCCCGACTACGTGTGCAAGCTCAAGCGCTCGCTCTACGGTCTCAAGCAGTCGCCACGCATGTGGAACCAGACCATCGACGCCTTCATGCGCAAGGTCGGCTTCACCAAGTTACAGCGCACCGTTGTTGGCAGCTAAAATCCCCAATATTGTGGAAGATGGGGAGGGGGCTTGGTGTTTTTAATGCGAGGCCTCTTCGACTTGACTGTTGGAAAAGCCCAGGGCTTCGATGAGTCTTGTTACTTGTTGGAGCTTGATGCTTGAGTGGGGTCCCGAGTCTCAGAAGGAAAGGCGAAGTTTAAGCTAGACTAGGCTAATTAGGCTAATATGTAGGGTACAGGTAGTAGGCGTAGGCTAGGTGCTGGATCTCGTGTCTCATGGTCTGATTTTGTGTGGAACACCCGGATCCGGGGTTAAAACCGGATTTATGTGGACCACATAAGTTGGGTCCGGACACGTGTCTGACCGATAACAAACAAGTTGCGATTTTCCCCCCTCAAGCTCAAGTCCCCGGACCAAGCGGCGAACAAGAGGGAAGGTCAGAGGCACGCGTCAGCTGCGGTCAAGGTCAGGAGAACCCAGCGCGCCCCCCGCCTCGTGCAGCTTCAACCCGCAAGTCCCGTGGGTGGCAAGCAGCCCACGTTAAAGTTCCAGTGTCCCGAGACACTGTGGGAAGGTCAAGGTCGTTTTCAAGGTCGGATCCAAGCCTCGCGGCGCGGATCCCGTGTCAAGTCCTGCCGGTCGTGCTACGCACCGGATCCAGGCCACGTGTAATCGCTGCGGCGCGTCTCTTCCGCTCAAGGCTCAACGGATCTTGTCTTCTCCGCGCTTGCAACGCGGGATCTCGAGTCCACGGTCCCAGAACGGGTACAAGACCAAAGAACTGGGGCGTTTGTGTCCAGGGTGCGGTTGTTACCGAATCCTGCACAGACGCTGACGTGGGAAGCGCCCAGCAAGAGTAATTTTGCTGCCGCTACACCACAGGAACAGCACCCGCATACCAGCGCAGCCAGGAACGAAGAGTTTCGCAACCGACCCAGCCAGCCGTGTGGGCGGGGCCGGTCGTCCAGGGACGATGTCACTCCACGTCGAACCCACGAGGTTAGGCGAGGGCACGGTGATGCGTACGGCGAGAAGGCACCGACAAGGGCAGCCGTCCTCCTTGGCGCACTCGCCCCTTCCCTCTCTCTTTCCCTCCCTCTCCTCCCACGATGTCAACCCCCACTGCGACGCGTCTTCCCACGCCACCTGCACTTCTTCCTCCCCTACACCAACAGGCAAGTTTACGACGAGGGAGCTCACCGACATGAGGGGACACACACACACCAACACACCAACTCACACACGCAGAGAGAGAGAGAGAGAGAGAGAGAGAGAGAGAGCAAAATGTCGCCAGAGTCGTTGCCACTGCCGCTGCGACAGTCGTATCCGAGACAAACGACGACGTCCACCGCGACGAGTGCGTGCCGCGAGGTCCACGTGAGACGACATCGCCCCAGCGCTGTCGATAGCAACAGCAAAGAGAATGGACGAGTGTTGGTGTCCGTGTGTCCGTGCATCCCGCCATTGACGGACGCGGTGTGTTTTGCAAAAGAATAGCACTTGTTGGTCTCGATCCAACGACCTTTGGGTTATGAGCCCAACACGCTTCCTCTGCGCCAAAGTGCTGCTTCAAAACGATACTTACCGCCCACACAATCGCATACTCGCACTATACACGCCGCGCGCGCAACCAACTCACGAGTAAAATGAACATACACAACCTATACATCAACACCAGGCCACCGACACCACCCCTCGCGACCTCCACAACCCACGAGTACGAACCAACACACACACACACACACACACACACACACACACACAGGTGGCGGGAATTTGGTGGTGTGGATTGAAGGAGAGAGGCCGCGGTCTCTCACCACCGTCTACCCTGTGGATCCGATGGTTAGACTGTCCCGCAGGAGCTCCGGTTAGGGATCCAGAGGGCCCTAATGTCCCTCATTGTGGGTCCCGAGTCTCAGATAAATAAATTCCATTACACTTAGGGGGGTGTGACTTCTCAATCTGCTTTTCTAGCTAAAATGTATGGGGCGTAATATAATTGCAATAATTTGCTATCAAATATTGTCCTTGACTTGACTTGAGTATATACCGAAATGCCTTGAGTAATACTTCCCGGGTAAAATATTACTATCTTGTAATACTGGGTAATACAGCGCACCGTTGTTGGCAGCTAAAATCCCCAATATTGTGGAAGATGGGGAGGGGGCTTGGTGTTTTTAATGCGAGGCCTCTTCGACTTGACTGTTGGAAAAGCCCAGGGCTTCGATGAGTCTTGTTACTTGTTGGAGCTTGATGCTTGAGTGGGGTCCCGAGTCTCAGAAGGAAAGGCGAAGTTTAAGCTAGACTAGGCTAATTAGGCTAATATGTAGGGTACAGGTAGTAGGCGTAGGCTAGGTGCTGGATCTCGTGTCTCATGGTCTGATTTTGTGTGGAACACCCGGATCCGGGGTTAAAACCGGATTTATGTGGACCACATAAGTTGGGTCCGGACACGTGTCTGACCGATAACAAACAAGTTGCGATTTTCCCCCCTCAAGCTCAAGTCCCCGGACCAAGCGGCGAACAAGAGGGAAGGTCAGAGGCACGCGTCAGCTGCGGTCAAGGTCAGGAGAACCCAGCGCGCCCCCCGCCTCGTGCAGCTTCAACCCGCAAGTCCCGTGGGTGGCAAGCAGCCCACGTTAAAGTTCCAGTGTCCCGAGACACTGTGGGAAGGTCAAGGTCGTTTTCAAGGTCGGATCCAAGCCTCGCGGCGCGGATCCCGTGTCAAGTCCTGCCGGTCGTGCTACGCACCGGATCCAGGCCACGTGTAATCGCTGCGGCGCGTCTCTTCCGCTCAAGGCTCAACGGATCTTGTCTTCTCCGCGCTTGCAACGCGGGATCTCGAGTCCACGGTCCCAGAACGGGTACAAGACCAAAGAACTGGGGCGTTTGTGTCCAGGGTGCGGTTGTTACCGAATCCTGCACAGACGCTGACGTGGGAAGCGCCCAGCAAGAGTAATTTTGCTGCCGCTACACCACAGGAACAGCACCCGCATACCAGCGCAGCCAGGAACGAAGAGTTTCGCAACCGACCCAGCCAGCCGTGTGGGCGGGGCCGGTCGTCCAGGGACGATGTCACTCCACGTCGAACCCACGAGGTTAGGCGAGGGCACGGTGATGCGTACGGCGAGAAGGCACCGACAAGGGCAGCCGTCCTCCTTGGCGCACTCGCCCCTTCCCTCTCTCTTTCCCTCCCTCTCCTCCCACGATGTCAACCCCCACTGCGACGCGTCTTCCCACGCCACCTGCACTTCTTCCTCCCCTACACCAACAGGCAAGTTTACGACGAGGGAGCTCACCGACATGAGGGGACACACACACACCAACACACCAACTCACACACGCAGAGAGAGAGAGAGAGAGAGAGAGAGAGAGAGCAAAATGTCGCCAGAGTCGTTGCCACTGCCGCTGCGACAGTCGTATCCGAGACAAACGACGACGTCCACCGCGACGAGTGCGTGCCGCGAGGTCCACGTGAGACGACATCGCCCCAGCGCTGTCGATAGCAACAGCAAAGAGAATGGACGAGTGTTGGTGTCCGTGTGTCCGTGCATCCCGCCATTGACGGACGCGGTGTGTTTTGCAAAAGAATAGCACTTGTTGGTCTCGATCCAACGACCTTTGGGTTATGAGCCCAACACGCTTCCTCTGCGCCAAAGTGCTGCTTCAAAACGATACTTACCGCCCACACAATCGCATACTCGCACTATACACGCCGCGCGCGCAACCAACTCACGAGTAAAATGAACATACACGACCTATACATCAACACCAGGCCACCGACACCACCCCTCGCGACCTCCACAACCCACGAGTACGAACCAACACACACACACACACACACACACACACACACACAGGTGGCGGGAATTTGGTGGTGTGGATTGAAGGAGAGAGGCCGCGGTCTCTCACCACCGTCTACCCTGTGGATCCGATGGTTAGACTGTCCCGCAGGAGCTCCGGTTAGGGATCCAGAGGGCCCTAATGTCCCTCATTGTGGGTCCCGAGTCTCAGATAAATAAATTCCATTACACTTAGGGGGGTGTGACTTCTCAATCTGCTTTTCTAGCTAAAATGTATGGGGCGTAATATAATTGCAATAATTTGCTATCAAATATTGTCCTTGACTTGACTTGAGTATATACCGAAATGCCTTGAGTAATACTTCCCGGGTAAAATATTACTATCTTGTAATACTGGGTAATACAGCGCACCGTTGTTGGCAGCTAAAATCCCCAATATTGTGGAAGATGGGGAGGGGGCTTGGTGTTTTTAATGCGAGGCCTCTTCGACTTGACTGTTGGAAAAGCCCAGGGCTTCGATGAGTCTTGTTACTTGTTGGAGCTTGATGCTTGAGTGGGGTCCCGAGTCTCAGAAGGAAAGGCGAAGTTTAAGCTAGACTAGGCTAATTAGGCTAATATGTAGGGTACAGGTAGTAGGCGTAGGCTAGGTGCTGGATCTCGTGTCTCATGGTCTGATTTTGTGTGGAACACCCGGATCCGGGGTTAAAACCGGATTTATGTGGACCACATAAGTTGGGTCCGGACACGTGTCTGACCGATAACAAACAAGTTGCGATTTTCCCCCCTCAAGCTCAAGTCCCCGGACCAAGCGGCGAACAAGAGGGAAGGTCAGAGGCACGCGTCAGCTGCGGTCAAGGTCAGGAGAACCCAGCGCGCCCCCCGCCTCGTGCAGCTTCAACCCGCAAGTCCCGTGGGTGGCAAGCAGCCCACGTTAAAGTTCCAGTGTCCCGAGACACTGTGGGAAGGTCAAGGTCGTTTTCAAGGTCGGATCCAAGCCTCGCGGCGCGGATCCCGTGTCAAGTCCTGCCGGTCGTGCTACGCACCGGATCCAGGCCACGTGTAATCGCTGCGGCGCGTCTCTTCCGCTCAAGGCTCAACGGATCTTGTCTTCTCCGCGCTTGCAACGCGGGATCTCGAGTCCACGGTCCCAGAACGGGTACAAGACCAAAGAACTGGGGCGTTTGTGTCCAGGGTGCGGTTGTTACCGAATCCTGCACAGACGCTGACGTGGGAAGCGCCCAGCAAGAGTAATTTTGCTGCCGCTACACCACAGGAACAGCACCCGCATACCAGCGCAGCCAGGAACGAAGAGTTTCGCAACCGACCCAGCCAGCCGTGTGGGCGGGGCCGGTCGTCCAGGGACGATGTCACTCCACGTCGAACCCACGAGGTTAGGCGAGGGCACGGTGATGCGTACGGCGAGAAGGCACCGACAAGGGCAGCCGTCCTCCTTGGCGCACTCGCCCCTTCCCTCTCTCTTTCCCTCCCTCTCCTCCCACGATGTCAACCCCCACTGCGACGCGTCTTCCCACGCCACCTGCACTTCTTCCTCCCCTACACCAACAGGCAAGTTTACGACGAGGGAGCTCACCGACATGAGGGGACACACACACACCAACACACCAACTCACACACGCAGAGAGAGAGAGAGAGAGAGAGAGAGAGAGAGAGCAAAATGTCGCCAGAGTCGTTGCCACTGCCGCTGCGACAGTCGTATCCGAGACAAACGACGACGTCCACCGCGACGAGTGCGTGCCGCGAGGTCCACGTGAGACGACATCGCCCCAGCGCTGTCGATAGCAACAGCAAAGAGAATGGACGAGTGTTGGTGTCCGTGTGTCCGTGCATCCCGCCATTGACGGACGCGGTGTGTTTTGCAAAAGAATAGCACTTGTTGGTCTCGATCCAACGACCTTTGGGTTATGAGCCCAACACGCTTCCTCTGCGCCAAAGTGCTGCTTCAAAACGATACTTACCGCCCACACAATCGCATACTCGCACTATACACGCCGCGCGCGCAACCAACTCACGAGTAAAATGAACATACACAACCTATACATCAACACCAGGCCACCGACACCACCCCTCGCGACCTCCACAACCCACGAGTACGAACCAACACACACACACACACACACACACACACACACACAGGTGGCGGGAATTTGGTGGTGTGGATTGAAGGAGAGAGGCCGCGGTCTCTCACCACCGTCTACCCTGTGGATCCGATGGTTAGACTGTCCCGCAGGAGCTCCGGTTAGGGATCCAGAGGGCCCTAATGTCCCTCATTGTGGGTCCCGAGTCTCAGATAAATAAATTCCATTACACTTAGGGGGGTGTGACTTCTCAATCTGCTTTTCTAGCTAAAATGTATGGGGCGTAATATAATTGCAATAATTTGCTATCAAATATTGTCCTTGACTTGACTTGAGTATATACCGAAATGCCTTGAGTAATACTTCCCGGGTAAAATATTACTATCTTGTAATACTGGGTAATACAGCGCACCGTTGTTGGCAGCTAAAATCCCCAATATTGTGGAAGATGGGGAGGGGGCTTGGTGTTTTTAATGCGAGGCCTCTTCGACTTGACTGTTGGAAAAGCCCAGGGCTTCGATGAGTCTTGTTACTTGTTGGAGCTTGATGCTTGAGTGGGGTCCCGAGTCTCAGAAGGAAAGGCGAAGTTTAAGCTAGACTAGGCTAATTAGGCTAATATGTAGGGTACAGGTAGTAGGCGTAGGCTAGGTGCTGGATCTCGTGTCTCATGGTCTGATTTTGTGTGGAACACCCGGATCCGGGGTTAAAACCGGATTTATGTGGACCACATAAGTTGGGTCCGGACACGTGTCTGACCGATAACAAACAAGTTGCGATTTTCCCCCCTCAAGCTCAAGTCCCCGGACCAAGCGGCGAACAAGAGGGAAGGTCAGAGGCACGCGTCAGCTGCGGTCAAGGTCAGGAGAACCCAGCGCGCCCCCCGCCTCGTGCAGCTTCAACCCGCAAGTCCCGTGGGTGGCAAGCAGCCCACGTTAAAGTTCCAGTGTCCCGAGACACTGTGGGAAGGTCAAGGTCGTTTTCAAGGTCGGATCCAAGCCTCGCGGCGCGGATCCCGTGTCAAGTCCTGCCGGTCGTGCTACGCACCGGATCCAGGCCACGTGTAATCGCTGCGGCGCGTCTCTTCCGCTCAAGGCTCAACGGATCTTGTCTTCTCCGCGCTTGCAACGCGGGATCTCGAGTCCACGGTCCCAGAACGGGTACAAGACCAAAGAACTGGGGCGTTTGTGTCCAGGGTGCGGTTGTTACCGAATCCTGCACAGACGCTGACGTGGGAAGCGCCCAGCAAGAGTAATTTTGCTGCCGCTACACCACAGGAACAGCACCCGCATACCAGCGCAGCCAGGAACGAAGAGTTTCGCAACCGACCCAGCCAGCCGTGTGGGCGGGGCCGGTCGTCCAGGGACGATGTCACTCCACGTCGAACCCACGAGGTTAGGCGAGGGCACGGTGATGCGTACGGCGAGAAGGCACCGACAAGGGCAGCCGTCCTCCTTGGCGCACTCGCCCCTTCCCTCTCTCTTTCCCTCCCTCTCCTCCCACGATGTCAACCCCCACTGCGACGCGTCTTCCCACGCCACCTGCACTTCTTCCTCCCCTACACCAACAGGCAAGTTTACGACGAGGGAGCTCACCGACATGAGGGGACACACACACACCAACACACCAACTCACACACGCAGAGAGAGAGAGAGAGAGAGAGAGAGAGAGAGCAAAATGTCGCCAGAGTCGTTGCCACTGCCGCTGCGACAGTCGTATCCGAGACAAACGACGACGTCCACCGCGACGAGTGCGTGCCGCGAGGTCCACGTGAGACGACATCGCCCCAGCGCTGTCGATAGCAACAGCAAAGAGAATGGACGAGTGTTGGTGTCCGTGTGTCCGTGCATCCCGCCATTGACGGACGCGGTGTGTTTTGCAAAAGAATAGCACTTGTTGGTCTCGATCCAACGACCTTTGGGTTATGAGCCCAACACGCTTCCTCTGCGCCAAAGTGCTGCTTCAAAACGATACTTACCGCCCACACAATCGCATACTCGCACTATACACGCCGCGCGCGCAACCAACTCACGAGTAAAATGAACATACACAACCTATACATCAACACCAGGCCACCGACACCACCCCTCGCGACCTCCACAACCCACGAGTACGAACCAACACACACACACACACACACACACACACACACACACACAGGTGGCGGGAATTTGGTGGTGTGGATTGAAGGAGAGAGGCCGCGGTCTCTCACCACCGTCTACCCTGTGGATCCGATGGTTAGACTGTCCCGCAGGAGCTCCGGTTAGGGATCCAGAGGGCCCTAATGTCCCTCATTGTGGGTCCCGAGTCTCAGATAAATAAATTCCATTACACTTAGGGGGGTGTGACTTCTCAATCTGCTTTTCTAGCTAAAATGTATGGGGCGTAATATAATTGCAATAATTTGCTATCAAATATTGTCCTTGACTTGACTTGAGTATATACCGAAATGCCTTGAGTAATACTTCCCGGGTAAAATATTACTATCTTGTAATACTGGGTAATACAGCGCACCGTTGTTGGCAGCTAAAATCCCCAATATTGTGGAAGATGGGGAGGGGGCTTGGTGTTTTTAATGCGAGGCCTCTTCGACTTGACTGTTGGAAAAGCCCAGGGCTTCGATGAGTCTTGTTACTTGTTGGAGCTTGATGCTTGAGTGGGGTCCCGAGTCTCAGAAGGAAAGGCGAAGTTTAAGCTAGACTAGGCTAATTAGGCT
This sequence comes from Pythium myriotylum, assembly GCA_023091665.1. Lineage (NCBI taxonomy): Eukaryota > Oomycota > Peronosporomycetes > Pythiales > Pythiaceae > Pythium > Pythium myriotylum. The sequence goes on from JALJCQ010000009.1 coordinate 1,968,829, forward strand.
AATATGTAGGGTACAGGTAGTAGGCGTAGGCTAGGTGCTGGATCTCGTGTCTCATGGTCTGATTTTGTGTGGAACACCCGGATCCGGGGTTAAAACCGGATTTATGTGGACCACATAAGTTGGGTCCGGACACGTGTCTGACCGATAACAAACAAGTTGCGATTTTCCCCCCTCAAGCTCAAGTCCCCGGACCAAGCGGCGAACAAGAGGGAAGGTCAGAGGCACGCGTCAGCTGCGGTCAAGGTCAGGAGAACCCAGCGCGCCCCCCGCCTCGTGCAGCTTCAACCCGCAAGTCCCGTGGGTGGCAAGCAGCCCACGTTAAAGTTCCAGTGTCCCGAGACACTGTGGGAAGGTCAAGGTCGTTTTCAAGGTCGGATCCAAGCCTCGCGGCGCGGATCCCGTGTCAAGTCCTGCCGGTCGTGCTACGCACCGGATCCAGGCCACGTGTAATCGCTGCGGCGCGTCTCTTCCGCTCAAGGCTCAACGGATCTTGTCTTCTCCGCGCTTGCAACGCGGGATCTCGAGTCCACGGTCCCAGAACGGGTACAAGACCAAAGAACTGGGGCGTTTGTGTCCAGGGTGCGGTTGTTACCGAATCCTGCACAGACGCTGACGTGGGAAGCGCCCAGCAAGAGTAATTTTGCTGCCGCTACACCACAGGAACAGCACCCGCATACCAGCGCAGCCAGGAACGAAGAGTTTCGCAACCGACCCAGCCAGCCGTGTGGGCGGGGCCGGTCGTCCAGGGACGATGTCTGTAACGGGGTACAAGGTTACACAAGTAGGTTAGGTTGTGTAGGTACATAACGTGTGTGGTCCACTTAGGGGAAAAGTTACCCTAAGTAGTGACTCTAATAAGATACCGGGGATATCAGGTATAGGGGGGATTATTCCCCAGGGGAATAATCTAAATACAGACAGTTCGCCTTTTGCCAAGTCCTTGGCGCTCGTCGACAGGGGTCGACTCGGAGCGGCTGCTCACGCTTCCTCAAGCGCAGGTGCTGTGTACGGTCGTGGACCGTTACACTTGGTAGCACTTGTCGTCAATGCGACGCCGACATCGTTATGTCCGAAGCTTCCGACTTCGTGATGGCGTCAAGCCATTCGACGCTGTCGCGTCAAGACCATCCGTACCTGGATGAGGCCCAGTGGGCCTATCTCCAGAAGATGGAGGCCATCAATGGCCGTGCAAGTGTCATCGAGCTGCTCCGACGCGGCTCTGGCGAAGTCCTCGCCCATGTCGCGCGTTTTCGCGACTACGAGACAGCTCTCGAGAAGTATCTTCTCGACGTCGTGACGTCCCGCGTATCTGCGACTCAGGCTACTCAGCCAGCTCAGGTGCCGCCGACGGTTACGTATGTGCTGTCGCCGGCACCTCCGGAACGTCCGAAGGCCGTGAAGGTTACGGTGTCCCCGTATTCGGGTGAAGAAAGCGACAATCTTGTTGAAAGGTCGCTTGGTTGGTGGGATGCAAAATGCAAAGTGAATTGATCGGGACTTAGTTCGCTGCTGCTACCTCTAAGCCGTCTGTGTGTGTCCTACGCTACCGTAATCATATGTATGTCCTACCTATCGTAAACATATGCAAACATAGACTGACTTCGTGGATACTTCAACGAAGTCGATGGGTGGCACTGGATTCAAACCAGAACCAGACGGAGAATCTTCCACATGTCGAATCTTCCACATGTCGAATCTTCCACATGTCGAATCTTCCACGGAGAATCTTTTGCAGGAGAATCTTCTACAGCCGAGCTTCAACTGCCGAGCTTCAACTGGAATGATGACGCTGGGTTCGAGGCGCATCATCTTCAACACTCCCCCTCGACTCGACTGCGTCTTGGACACCGAGCTTGGTGCGGAGCACGTCGAACTGGACAGTGGGGATCGGCTTGGTCATGATGTCGGCAAGCATGTCTTGGGTCGGGCAATACTGGAGAGACACTTGGCCGTCCTCGACCTTCTCACGAACGAAGTGGTAGCGAATGTCGATGTGCTTGGTGCGCTTGTGGAACTCGGGGTTCTTGGCCAACGCGATGGCACCTTGGTTGTCTTCGTACACCGTGAGCGCTTGGTCGCTTGCAACTTCGCCGAGTTCGCACAGGAACGCCTTGAGCCACACGGCTTCTTGGATCGCTTCCGATAGAGCCATGTACTCTGCTTCGGTCGAGGAGAGGGCGACAGTTCGCTGCTTCTTGCTGCGCCAGCTGATGCATCCGCCGTTGAGCATGAACACGTAGCCGCTGGTGCTTCGACGTGACTCGATGTCGCCAGCCCAGTCGGCGTCGGAGTAGCCGACCAGTCTTCCGTCGTTCGATGCCGAGAACTGCAGGCCGTAGGTCGGAGTCGCTTGCAGATACCGGAGCACACGCTTGAGAGCTTGCCAATGTGTTGGACACGGGTCCGCGGCGAACTGGCTGAGTGTGCCGACTGCCGCTGCGAGGTCTGGTCGAGTGCCGACCATGAGGTACATCAGTGCGCCGACTGCACTTCGGTACGGCACGTTCTTCATGGTGTCTTCGTGCTTGCAACCACCTTCACACATGGCCTTGGTCAGCTTGAGTCCGGGGTCTTGAGGAGTCCTCACTGGTTTGCAGTCTTGCATGCCGAACTTGGTCAGGATCGACTGCAGGAACTTGGTCTGCCGCATGGTCACGTCGCCGGACTTGGGGTCTTGATCAACTTCCATGCCGAGGCAGTACTTGAGTTCGCCGAGGTCGGACATCTCGAAGCGTTCGCTGAGTGCACGCTTGGTCGCCGTGAGCAACTCGAGGCTGTTGCAGGCGAGGATGAGGTCGTCGACGTAGATCACCACGAAGATCATCGCTGAGCCGCTCCGCTTGACGTACACGCAGTGGTCCATCTCGCATTACCCAGTATTACAAGATAGTAATATTTTACCCGGGAAGTATTACTCAAGGCATTTCGGTATATACTCAAGTCAAGTCAAGGACAATATTTGATAGCAAATTATTGCAATTATATTACGCCCCATACATTTTAGCTAGAAAAGCAGATTGAGAAGTCACACCCCCCTAAGTGTAATGGAATTTATTTATCTGAGACTCGGGACCCACAATGAGGGACATTAGGGCCCTCTGGATCCCTAACCGGAGCTCCTGCGGGACAGTCTAACCATCGGATCCACAGGGTAGACGGTGGTGAGAGACCGCGGCCTCTCTCCTTCAATCCACACCACCAAATTCCCGCCACCTGTGTGTGTGTGTGTGTGTGTGTGTGTGTGTGTGTGTTGGTTCGTACTCGTGGGTTGTGGAGGTCGCGAGGGGTGGTGTCAGTGGCCTGGTGTTGATGTATAGGTCGTGTATGTTCATTTTACTCGTGAGTTGGTTGCGCGCGCGGCGTGTATAGTGCGAGTATGCGATTGTGTGGGCGGTAAGTATCGTTTTGAAGCAGCACTTTGGCGCAGAGGAAGCGTGTTGGGCTCATAACCCAAAGGTCGTTGGATCGAGACCAACAAGTGCTATTCTTTTGCAAAACACACCGCGTCCGTCAATGGCGGGATGCACGGACACACGGACACCAACACTCGTCCATTCTCTTTGCTGTTGCTATCGACAGCGCTGGGGCGATGTCGTCTCACGTGGACCTCGCGGCACGCACTCGTCGCGGTGGACGTCGTCGTTTGTCTCGGATACGACTGTCGCAGCGGCAGTGGCAACGACTCTGGCGACATTTTGCTCTCTCTCTCTCTCTCTCTCTCTCTCTCTCTCTCTCTCTCTCTCTCTCTCTCTCTCTGCGTGTGTGAGTTGGTGTGTTGGTGTGTGTGTGTCCCCTCATGTCGGTGAGCTCCCTCGTCGTAAACTTGCCTGTTGGTGTAGGGGAGGAAGAAGTGCAGGTGGCGTGGGAAGACGCGTCGCAGTGGGGGTTGACATCGTGGGAGGAGAGGGAGGGAAAGAGAGAGGGAAGGGGCGAGTGCGCCAAGGAGGACGGCTGCCCTTGTCGGTGCCTTCTCGCCGTACGCATCACCGTGCCCTCGCCTAACCTCGTGGGTTCGACGTGGAGTGACATCGTCCCTGGACGACCGGCCCCGCCCACACGGCTGGCTGGGTCGGTTGCGAAACTCTTCGTTCCTGGCTGCGCTGGTATGCGGGTGCTGTTCCTGTGGTGTAGCGGCAGCAAAATTACTCTTGCTGGGCGCTTCCCACGTCAGCGTCTGTGCAGGATTCGGTAACAACCGCACCCTGGACACAAACGCCCCAGTTCTTTGGTCTTGTACCCGTTCTGGGACCGTGGACTCGAGATCCCGCGTTGCAAGCGCGGAGAAGACAAGATCCGTTGAGCCTTGAGCGGAAGAGACGCGCCGCAGCGATTACACGTGGCCTGGATCCGGTGCGTAGCACGACCGGCAGGACTTGACACGGGATCCGCGCCGCGAGGCTTGGATCCGACCTTGAAAACGACCTTGACCTTCCCACAGTGTCTCGGGACACTGGAACTTTAACGTGGGCTGCTTGCCACCCACGGGACTTGCGGGTTGAAGCTGCACGAGGCGGGGGGCGCGCTGGGTTCTCCTGACCTTGACCGCAGCTGACGCGTGCCTCTGACCTTCCCTCTTGTTCGCCGCTTGGTCCGGGGACTTGAGCTTGAGGGGGGAAAATCGCAACTTGTTTGTTATCGGTCAGACACGTGTCCGGACCCAACTTATGTGGTCCACATAAATCCGGTTTTAACCCCGGATCCGGGTGTTCCACACAAAATCAGACCATGAGACACGAGATCCAGCACCTAGCCTACGCCTACTACCTGTACCCTACATATTAGCCTAATTAGCCTAGTCTAGCTTAAACTTCGCCTTTCCTTCTGAGACTCGGGACCCCACTCAAGCATCAAGCTCCAACAAGTAACAAGACTCATCGAAGCCCTGGGCTTTTCCAACAGTCAAGTCGAAGAGGCCTCGCATTAAAAACACCAAGCCCCCTCCCCATCTTCCACAATATTGGGGATTTTAGCTGCCAACAACGGTGCGCTGTATTACCCAGTATTACAAGATAGTAATATTTTACCCGGGAAGTATTACTCAAGGCATTTCGGTATATACTCAAGTCAAGTCAAGGACAATATTTGATAGCAAATTATTGCAATTATATTACGCCCCATACATTTTAGCTAGAAAAGCAGATTGAGAAGTCACACCCCCCTAAGTGTAATGGAATTTATTTATCTGAGACTCGGGACCCACAATGAGGGACATTAGGGCCCTCTGGATCCCTAACCGGAGCTCCTGCGGGACAGTCTAACCATCGGATCCACAGGGTAGACGGTGGTGAGAGACCGCGGCCTCTCTCCTTCAATCCACACCACCAAATTCCCGCCACCTGTGTGTGTGTGTGTGTGTGTGTGTGTGTGTGTGTGTGTGTTGGTTCGTACTCGTGGGTTGTGGAGGTCGCGAGGGGTGGTGTCAGTGGCCTGGTGTTGATGTATAGGTCGTGTATGTTCATTTTACTCGTGAGTTGGTTGCGCGCGCGGCGTGTATAGTGCGAGTATGCGATTGTGTGGGCGGTAAGTATCGTTTTGAAGCAGCACTTTGGCGCAGAGGAAGCGTGTTGGGCTCATAACCCAAAGGTCGTTGGATCGAGACCAACAAGTGCTATTCTTTTGCAAAACACACCGCGTCCGTCAATGGCGGGATGCACGGACACACGGACACCAACACTCGTCCATTCTCTTTGCTGTTGCTATCGACAGCGCTGGGGCGATGTCGTCTCACGTGGACCTCGCGGCACGCACTCGTCGCGGTGGACGTCGTCGTTTGTCTCGGATACGACTGTCGCAGCGGCAGTGGCAACGACTCTGGCGACATTTTGCTCTCTCTCTCTCTCTCTCTCTCTGCGTGTGTGAGTTGGTGTGTTGGTGTGTGTGTGTCCCCTCATGTCGGTGAGCTCCCCCGTCGTAAACTTGCCTGTTGGTGTAGGGGAGGAAGAAGTGCAGGTGGCGTGGGAAGACGCGTCGCAGTGGGGGTTGACATCGTGGGAGGAGAGGGAGGGAAAGAGAGAGGGAAGGGGCGAGTGCGCCAAGGAGGACGGCTGCCCTTGTCGGTGCCTTCTCGCCGTACGCATCACCGTGCCCTCGCCTAACCTCGTGGGTTCGATGTGGAGTGACATCGTCCCTGGACGACCGGCCCCGCCCACACGGCTGGCTGGGTCGGTTGCGAAACTCTTCGTTCCTGGCTGCGCTGGTATGCGGGTGCTGTTCCCGCCACCTGTGTGTGTGTGTGTGTGTGTGTGTGTGTGTGTGTGTGTGTGTGTGTGTGTGTGTTGGTTCGTACTCGTGGGTTGTGGAGGTCGCGAGGGGTGGTGTCGGTGGCCTGGTGTTGATGTATAGGTCGTGTATGTTCATTTTACTCGTGAGTTGGTTGCGTGCGCGGCGTGTATAGTGCGAGTATGCGATTGTGTGGGCGGTAAGTATCGTTTTGAAGCAGCACTTTGGCGCAGAGGAAGCGTGTTGGGCTCATAACCCAAAGGTCGTTGGATCGAGACCAACAAGTGCTATTCTTTTGCAAAACACACCGCGTCCGTCAATGGCGGGATGCACGGACACACGGACACCAACACTCGTCCATTCTCTTTGCTGTTGCTATCGACAGCGCTGGGGCGATGTCGTCTCACGTGGACCTCGCGGCACGCACTCGTCGCGGTGGACGTCGTCGTTTGTCTCGGATACGACTGTCGCAGCGGCAGTGGCAACGACTCTGGCGACATTTTGCTCTCTCTCTCTCTCTCTCTCTCTGCGTGTGTGAGTTGGTGTGTTGGTGTGTGTGTGTCCCCTCATGTCGGTGAGCTCCCCCGTCGTAAACTTGCCTGTTGGTGTAGGGGAGGAAGAAGTGCAGGTGGCGTGGGAAGACGCGTCGCAGTGGGGGTTGACATCGTGGGAGGAGAGGGAGGGAAAGAGAGAGGGAAGGGGCGAGTGCGCCAAGGAGGACGGCTGCCCTTGTCGGTGCCTTCTCGCCGTACGCATCACCGTGCCCTCGCCTAACCTCGTGGGTTCGATGTGGAGTGACATCGTCCCTGGACGACCGGCCCCGCCCACACGGCTGGCTGGGTCGGTTGCGAAACTCTTCGTTCCTGGCTGCGCTGGTATGCGGGTGCTGTTCCCGCCACCTGTGTGTGTGTGTGTGTGTGTGTGTGTGTGTGTGTGTGTGTTGGTTCGTACTCGTGGGTTGTGGAGGTCGCGAGGGGTGGTGTCGGTGGCCTGGTGTTGATGTATAGGTCGTGTATGTTCATTTTACTCGTGAGTTGGTTGCGTGCGCGGCGTGTATAGTGCGAGTATGCGATTGTGTGGGCGGTAAGTATCGTTTTGAAGCAGCACTTTGGCGCAGAGGAAGCGTGTTGGGCTCATAACCCAAAGGTCGTTGGATCGAGACCAACAAGTGCTATTCTTTTGCAAAACACACCGCGTCCGTCAATGGCGGGATGCACGGACACACGGACACCAACACTCGTCCATTCTCTTTGCTGTTGCTATCGACAGCGCTGGGGCGATGTCGTCTCACGTGGACCTCGCGGCACGCACTCGTCGCGGTGGACGTCGTCGTTTGTCTCGGATACGACTGTCGCAGCGGCAGTGGCAACGACTCTGGCGACATTTTGCTCTCTCTCTCTCTCTCTCTCTCTCTCTCTCTCTCTCTCTCTCTCTCTCTCTCTCTCTCTCTCTCTCTCTCTCTCTCTCTCTCTCTCTCTCTGCGTGTGTGAGTTGGTGTGTTGGTGTGTGTGTGTCCCCTCATGTCGGTGAGCTCCCCCGTCGTAAACTTGCCTGTTGGTGTAGGGGAGGAAGAAGTGCAGGTGGCGTGGGAAGACGCGTCGCAGTGGGGGTTGACATCGTGGGAGGAGAGGGAGGGAAAGAGAGAGGGAAGGGGCGAGTGCGCCAAGGAGGACGGCTGCCCTTGTCGGTGCCTTCTCGCCGTACGCATCACCGTGCCCTCGCCTAACCTCGTGGGTTCGATGTGGAGTGACATCGTCCCTGGACGACCGGCCCCGCCCACACGGCTGGCTGGGTCGGTTGCGAAACTCTTCGTTCCTGGCTGCGCTGGTATGCGGGTGCTGTTCCCGCCACCTGTGTGTGTGTGTGTGTGTGTGTGTGTGTGTGTGTGTGTGTGTGTGTGTGTGTGTGTGTGTGTGTGTGTGTGTGTGTGTGTATGTGTGTGTGTGTGTGTGTGTTGGTTCGTACTCGTGGGTTGTGGAGGTCGCGAGGGGTGGTGTCGGTGGCCTGGTGTTGATGTATAGGTTGTGTATGTTCATTTTACTCGTGAGTTGGTTGCGCGCGCGGCGTGTATAGTGCGAGTATGCGATTGTGTGGGCGGTAAGTATCGTTTTGAAGCAGCACTTTGGCGCAGAGGAAGCGTGTTGGGCTCATAACCCAAAGGTCGTTGGATCGAGACCAACAAGTGCTATTCTTTTGCAAAACACACCGCGTCCGTCAATGGCGGGATGCACGGACACACGGACACCAACACTCGTCCATTCTCTTTGCTGTTGCTATCGACAGCGCTGGGGCGATGTCGTCTCACGTGGACCTCGCGGCACGCACTCGTCGCGGTGGACGTCGTCGTTTGTCTCGGATACGACTGTCGCAGCGGCAGTGGCAACGACTCTGGCGACATTTTGCTCTCTCTCTCTCTCTCTCTCTCTCTCTCTCTGCGTGTGTGAGTTGGTGTGTTGGTGTGTGTGTCCCCTCATGTCGGTGAGCTCCCCCGTCGTAAACTTGCCTGTTGGTGTAGGGGAGGAAGAAGTGCAGGTGGCGTGGGAAGACGCGTCGCAGTGGGGGTTGACATCGTGGGAGGAGAGGGAGGGAAAGAGAGAGGGAAGGGGCGAGTGCGCCAAGGAGGACGGCTGCCCTTGTCGGTGCCTTCTCGCCGTACGCATCACCGTGCCCTCGCCTAACCTCGTGGGTTCGATGTGGAGTGACATCGTCCCTGGACGACCGGCCCCGCCCACACGGCTGGCTGGGTCGGTTGCGAAACTCTTCGTTCCTGGCTGCGCTGGTATGCGGGTGCTGTTCCCGCCACCTGTGTGTGTGTGTGTGTGTGTGTGTGTGTGTGTGTGTGTGTGTGTGTGTGTGTGTTGGTTCGTACTCGTGGGTTGTGGAGGTCGCGAGGGGTGGTGTCGGTGGCCTGGTGTTGATGTATAGGTCGTGTATGTTCATTTTACTCGTGAGTTGGTTGCGTGCGCGGCGTGTATAGTGCGAGTATGCGATTGTGTGGGCGGTAAGTATCGTTTTGAAGCAGCACTTTGGCGCAGAGGAAGCGTGTTGGGCTCATAACCGAAAGGTCGTTGGATCGAGACCAACAAGTGCTATTCTTTTGCAAAACACACCGCGTCCGTCAATGGCGGGATGCACGGACACACGGACACCAACACTCGTCCATTCTCTTTGCTGTTGCTATCGACAGCGCTGGGGCGATGTCGTCTCACGTGGACCTCGCGGCACGCACTCGTCGCGGTGGACGTCGTCGTTTGTCTCGGATACGACTGTCGCAGCGGCAGTGGCAACGACTCTGGCGACATTTTGCTCTCTCTCTCTCTCTCTCTCTCTCTCTCTCTCTCTCTCTCTCTCTCTCTCTCTCTCTCTCTCTCTCTCTCTCTCTCTCTCTGCGTGTGTGAGTTGGTGTGTTGGTGTGTGTGTGTCCCCTCATGTCGGTGAGCTCCCCCGTCGTAAACTTGCCTGTTGGTGTAGGGGAGGAAGAAGTGCAGGTGGCGTGGGAAGACGCGTCGCAGTGGGGGTTGACATCGTGGGAGGAGAGGGAGGGAAAGAGAGAGGGAAGGGGCGAGTGCGCCAAGGAGGACGGCTGCCCTTGTCGGTGCCTTCTCGCCGTACGCATCACCGTGCCCTCGCCTAACCTCGTGGGTTCGATGTGGAGTGACATCGTCCCTGGACGACCGGCCCCGCCCACACGGCTGGCTGGGTCGGTTGCGAAACTCTTCGTTCCTGGCTGCGCTGGTATGCGGGTGCTGTTCCCGCCACCTGTGTGTGTGTGTGTGTGTGTGTGTGTGTGTGTGTGTGTGTGTATGTGTGTGTGTGTGTGTGTGTTGGTTCGTACTCGTGGGTTGTGGAGGTCGCGAGGGGTGGTGTCGGTGGCCTGGTGTTGATGTATAGGTTGTGTATGTTCATTTTACTCGTGAGTTGGTTGCGCGCGCGGCGTGTATAGTGCGAGTATGCGATTGTGTGGGCGGTAAGTATCGTTTTGAAGCAGCACTTTGGCGCAGAGGAAGCGTGTTGGGCTCATAACCCAAAGGTCGTTGGATCGAGACCAACAAGTGCTATTCTTTTGCAAAACACACCGCGTCCGTCAATGGCGGGATGCACGGACACACGGACACCAACACTCGTCCATTCTCTTTGCTGTTGCTATCGACAGCGCTGGGGCGATGTCGTCTCACGTGGACCTCGCGGCACGCACTCGTCGCGGTGGACGTCGTCGTTTGTCTCGGATACGACTGTCGCAGCGGCAGTGGCAACGACTCTGGCGACATTTTGCTCTCTCTCTCTCTCTCTCTCTCTCTCTCTCTCTCTCTCTCTCTCTGCGTGTGTGAGTTGGTGTGTTGGTGTGTGTGTCCCCTCATGTCGGTGAGCTCCCCCGTCGTAAACTTGCCTGTTGGTGTAGGGGAGGAAGAAGTGCAGGTGGCGTGGGAAGACGCGTCGCAGTGGGGGTTGACATCGTGGGAGGAGAGGGAGGGAAAGAGAGAGGGAAGGGGCGAGTGCGCCAAGGAGGACGGCTGCCCTTGTCGGTGCCTTCTCGCCGTACGCATCACCGTGCCCTCGCCTAACCTCGTGGGTTCGATGTGGAGTGACATCGTCCCTGGACGACCGGCCCCGCCCACACGGCTGGCTGGGTCGGTTGCGAAACTCTTCGTTCCTGGCTGCGCTGGTATGCGGGTGCTGTTCCCGCCACCTGTGTGTGTGTGTGTGTGTGTGTGTGTGTGTGTGTGTGTGTGTGTGTTGGTTCGTACTCGTGGGTTGTGGAGGTCGCGAGGGGTGGTGTCGGTGGCCTGGTGTTGATGTATAGGTCGTGTATGTTCATTTTACTCGTGAGTTGGTTGCGCGCGCGGCGTGTATAGTGCGAGTATGCGATTGTGTGGGCGGTAAGTATCGTTTTGAAGCAGCACTTTGGCGCAGAGGAAGCGTGTTGGGCTCATAACCCAAAGGTCGTTGGATCGAGACCAACAAGTGCTATTCTTTTGCAAAACACACCGCGTCCGTCAATGGCGGGATGCACGGACACACGGACACCAACACTCGTCCATTCTCTTTGCTGTTGCTATCGACAGCGCTGGGGCGATGTCGTCTCACGTGGACCTCGCGGCACGCACTCGTCGCGGTGGACGTCGTCGTTTGTCTCGGATACGACTGTCGCAGCGGCAGTGGCAACGACTCTGGCGACATTTTGCTCTCTCTCTCTCTCTCTCTCTCTCTCTCTCTCTCTCTCTCTCTCTGCGTGTGTGAGTTGGTGTGTTGGTGTGTGTGTCCCCTCATGTCGGTGAGCTCCCCCGTCGTAAACTTGCCTGTTGGTGTAGGGGAGGAAGAAGTGCAGGTGGCGTGGGAAGACGCGTCGCAGTGGGGGTTGACATCGTGGGAGGAGAGGGAGGGAAAGAGAGAGGGAAGGGGCGAGTGCGCCAAGGAGGACGGCTGCCCTTGTCGGTGCCTTCTCGCCGTACGCATCACCGTGCCCTCGCCTAACCTCGTGGGTTCGATGTGGAGTGACATCGTCCCTGGACGACCGGCCCCGCCCACACGGCTGGCTGGGTCGGTTGCGAAACTCTTCGTTCCTGGCTGCGCTGGTATGCGGGTGCTGTTCCCGCCACCTGTGTGTGTGTGTGTGTGTGTGTGTGTGTGTGTGTGTGTGTGTGTGTGTGTGTGTGTGTGTGTGTGTATGTGTGTGTGTGTGTGTGTGTTGGTTCGTACTCGTGGGTTGTGGAGGTCGCGAGGGGTGGTGTCGGTGGCCTGGTGTTGATGTATAGGTTGTGTATGTTCATTTTACTCGTGAGTTGGTTGCGCGCGCGGCGTGTATAGTGCGAGTATGCGATTGTGTGGGCGGTAAGTATCGTTTTGAAGCAGCACTTTGGCGCAGAGGAAGCGTGTTGGGCTCATAACCCAAAGGTCGTTGGATCGAGACCAACAAGTGCTATTCTTTTGCAAAACACACCGCGTCCGTCAATGGCGGGATGCACGGACACACGGACACCAACACTCGTCCATTCTCTTTGCTGTTGCTATCGACAGCGCTGGGGCGATGTCGTCTCACGTGGACCTCGCGGCACGCACTCGTCGCGGTGGACGTCGTCGTTTGTCTCGGATACGACTGTCGCAGCGGCAGTGGCAACGACTCTGGCGACATTTTGCTCTCTCTCTCTCTCTCTCTCTCTCTCTCTCTCTCTCTCTCTCTCTCTGCGTGTGTGAGTTGGTGTGTTGGTGTGTGTGTCCCCTCATGTCGGTGAGCTCCCCCGTCGTAAACTTGCCTGTTGGTGTAGGGGAGGAAGAAGTGCAGGTGGCGTGGGAAGACGCGTCGCAGTGGGGGTTGACATCGTGGGAGGAGAGGGAGGGAAAGAGAGAGGGAAGGGGCGAGTGCGCCAAGGAGGACGGCTGCCCTTGTCGGTGCCTTCTCGCCGTACGCATCACCGTGCCCTCGCCTAACCTCGTGGGTTCGATGTGGAGTGACATCGTCCCTGGACGACCGGCCCCGCCCACACGGCTGGCTGGGTCGGTTGCGAAACTCTTCGTTCCTGGCTGCGCTGGTATGCGGGTGCTGTTCCCGCCACCTGTGTGTGTGTGTGTGTGTGTGTGTGTGTGTGTGTGTGTGTGTGTGTGTGTGTGTGTGTGTGTGTATGTGTGTGTGTGTGTGTGTGTTGGTTCGTACTCGTGGGTTGTGGAGGTCGCGAGGGGTGGTGTCGGTGGCCTGGTGTTGATGTATAGGTTGTGTATGTTCATTTTACTCGTGAGTTGGTTGCGCGCGCGGCGTGTATAGTGCGAGTATGCGATTGTGTGGGCGGTAAGTATCGTTTTGAAGCAGCACTTTGGCGCAGAGGAAGCGTGTTGGGCTCATAACCCAAAGGTCGTTGGATCGAGACCAACAAGTGCTATTCTTTTGCAAAACACACCGCGTCCGTCAATGGCGGGATGCACGGACACACGGACACCAACACTCGTCCATTCTCTTTGCTGTTGCTATCGACAGCGCTGGGGCGATGTCGTCTCACGTGGACCTCGCGGCACGCACTCGTCGCGGTGGACGTCGTCGTTTGTCTCGGATACGACTGTCGCAGCGGCAGTGGCAACGACTCTGGCGACATTTTGCTCTCTCTCTCTCTCTCTCTCTCTCTCTCTCTCTCTCTCTCTGCGTGTGTGAGTTGGTGTGTTGGTGTGTGTGTCCCCTCATGTCGGTGAGCTCCCCCGTCGTAAACTTGCCTGTTGGTGTAGGGGAGGAAGAAGTGCAGGTGGCGTGGGAAGACGCGTCGCAGTGGGGGTTGACATCGTGGGAGGAGAGGGAGGGAAAGAGAGAGGGAAGGGGCGAGTGCGCCAAGGAGGACGGCTGCCCTTGTCGGTGCCTTCTCGCCGTACGCATCACCGTGCCCTCGCCTAACCTCGTGGGTTCGATGTGGAGTGACATCGTCCCTGGACGACCGGCCCCGCCCACACGGCTGGCTGGGTCGGTTGCGAAACTCTTCGTTCCTGGCTGCGCTGGTATGCGGGTGCTGTTCCCGCCACCTGTGTGTGTGTGTGTGTGTGTGTGTGTGTGTGTGTGTGTGTGTGTGTGTGTATGTGTGTGTGTGTGTGTGTTGGTTCGTACTCGTGGGTTGTGGAGGTCGCGAGGGGTGGTGTCGGTGGCCTGGTGTTGATGTATAGGTTGTGTATGTTCATTTTACTCGTGAGTTGGTTGCGCGCGCGGCGTGTATAGTGCGAGTATGCGATTGTGTGGGCGGTAAGTATCGTTTTGAAGCAGCACTTTGGCGCAGAGGAAGCGTGTTGGGCTCATAACCCAAAGGTCGTTGGATCGAGACCAACAAGTGCTATTCTTTTGCAAAACACACCGCGTCCGTCAATGGCGGGATGCACGGACACACGGACACCAACACTCGTCCATTCTCTTTGCTGTTGCTATCGACAGCGCTGGGGCGATGTCGTCTCACGTGGACCTCGCGGCACGCACTCGTCGCGGTGGACGTCGTCGTTTGTCTCGGATACGACTGTCGCAGCGGCAGTGGCAACGACTCTGGCGACATTTTGCTCTCTCTCTCTCTCTCTCTCTCTCTCTCTCTCTCTCTCTCTCTGCGTGTGTGAGTTGGTGTGTTGGTGTGTGTGTGTCCCCTCATGTCGGTGAGCTCCCTCGTCGTAAACTTGCCTGTTGGTGTAGGGGAGGAAGAAGTGCAGGTGGCGTGGGAAGACGCGTCGCAGTGGGGGTTGACATCGTGGGAGGAGAGGGAGGGAAAGAGAGAGGGAAGGGGCGAGTGCGCCAAGGAGGACGGCTGCCCTTGTCGGTGCCTTCTCGCCGTACGCATCACCGTGCCCTCGCCTAACCTCGTGGGTTCGATGTGGAGTGACATCGTCCCTGGACGACCGGCCCCGCCCACACGGCTGGCTGGGTCGGTTGCGAAACTCTTCGTTCCTGGCTGCGCTGGTATGCGGGTGCTGTTCCCGCCACCTGTGTGTGTGTGTGTATGTGTGTGTGTGTGTGTGTGTTGGTTCGTACTCGTGGGTTGTGGAGGTCGCGAGGGGTGGTGTCGGTGGCCTGGTGTTGATGTATAGGTTGTGTATGTTCATTTTACTCGTGAGTTGGTTGCGCGCGCGGCGTGTATAGTGCGAGTATGCGATTGTGTGGGCGGTAAGTATCGTTTTGAAGCAGCACTTTGGCGCAGAGGAAGCGTGTTGGGCTCATAACCCAAAGGTCGTTGGATCGAGACCAACAAGTGCTATTCTTTTGCAAAACACACCGCGTCCGTCAATGGCGGGATGCACGGACACACGGACACCAACACTCGTCCATTCTCTTTGCTGTTGCTATCGACAGCGCTGGGGCGATGTCGTCTCACGTGGACCTCGCGGCACGCACTCGTCGCGGTGGACGTCGTCGTTTGTCTCGGATACGACTGTCGCAGCGGCAGTGGCAACGACTCTGGCGACATTTTGCTCTCTCTCTCTCTCTCTCTCTCTCTCTCTCTCTCTCTCTCTGCGTGTGTGAGTTGGTGTGTTGGTGTGTGTGTCCCCTCATGTCGGTGAGCTCCCCCGTCGTAAACTTGCCTGTTGGTGTAGGGGAGGAAGAAGTGCAGGTGGCGTGGGAAGACGCGTCGCAGTGGGGGTTGACATCGTGGGAGGAGAGGGAGGGAAAGAGAGAGGGAAGGGGCGAGTGCGCCAAGGAGGACGGCTGCCCTTGTCGGTGCCTTCTCGCCGTACGCATCACCGTGCCCTCGCCTAACCTCGTGGGTTCGATGTGGAGTGACATCGTCCCTGGACGACCGGCCCCGCCCACACGGCTGGCTGGGTCGGTTGCGAAACTCTTCGTTCCTGGCTGCGCTGGTATGCGGGTGCTGTTCCCGCCACCTGTGTGTGTGTGTGTGTGTGTGTGTGTGTGTGTGTGTGTGTGTGTGTGTGTATGTGTGTGTGTGTGTGTGTTGGTTCGTACTCGTGGGTTGTGGAGGTCGCGAGGGGTGGTGTCGGTGGCCTGGTGTTGATGTATAGGTTGTGTATGTTCATTTTACTCGTGAGTTGGTTGCGCGCGCGGCGTGTATAGTGCGAGTATGCGATTGTGTGGGCGGTAAGTATCGTTTTGAAGCAGCACTTTGGCGCAGAGGAAGCGTGTTGGGCTCATAACCCAAAGGTCGTTGGATCGAGACCAACAAGTGCTATTCTTTTGCAAAACACACCGCGTCCGTCAATGGCGGGATGCACGGACACACGGACACCAACACTCGTCCATTCTCTTTGCTGTTGCTATCGACAGCGCTGGGGCGATGTCGTCTCACGTGGACCTCGCGGCACGCACTCGTCGCGGTGGACGTCGTCGTTTGTCTCGGATACGACTGTCGCAGCGGCAGTGGCAACGACTCTGGCGACATTTTGCTCTCTCTCTCTCTCTCTCTCTCTCTCTCTCTCTCTCTCTCTCTCTGCGTGTGTGAGTTGGTGTGTTGGTGTGTGTGTCCCCTCATGTCGGTGAGCTCCCCCGTCGTAAACTTGCCTGTTGGTGTAGGGGAGGAAGAAGTGCAGGTGGCGTGGGAAGACGCGTCGCAGTGGGGGTTGACATCGTGGGAGGAGAGGGAGGGAAAGAGAGAGGGAAGGGGCGAGTGCGCCAAGGAGGACGGCTGCCCTTGTCGGTGCCTTCTCGCCGTACGCATCACCGTGCCCTCGCCTAACCTCGTGGGTTCGATGTGGAGTGACATCGTCCCTGGACGACCGGCCCCGCCCACACGGCTGGCTGGGTCGGTTGCGAAACTCTTCGTTCCTGGCTGCGCTGGTATGCGGGTGCTGTTCCCGCCACCTGTGTGTGTGTGTGTGTGTGTGTGTGTGTGTGTGTGTGTGTGTATGTGTGTGTGTGTGTGTGTGTTGGTTCGTACTCGTGGGTTGTGGAGGTCGCGAGGGGTGGTGTCGGTGGCCTGGTGTTGATGTATAGGTTGTGTATGTTCATTTTACTCGTGAGTTGGTTGCGCGCGCGGCGTGTATAGTGCGAGTATGCGATTGTGTGGGCGGTAAGTATCGTTTTGAAGCAGCACTTTGGCGCAGAGGAAGCGTGTTGGGCTCATAACCCAAAGGTCGTTGGATCGAGACCAACAAGTGCTATTCTTTTGCAAAACACACCGCGTCCGTCAATGGCGGGATGCACGGACACACGGACACCAACACTCGTCCATTCTCTTTGCTGTTGCTATCGACAGCGCTGGGGCGATGTCGTCTCACGTGGACCTCGCGGCACGCACTCGTCGCGGTGGACGTCGTCGTTTGTCTCGGATACGACTGTCGCAGCGGCAGTGGCAACGACTCTGGCGACATTTTGCTCTCTCTCTCTCTCTCTCTCTCTCTGCGTGTGTGAGTTGGTGTGTTGGTGTGTGTGTGTCCCCTCATGTCGGTGAGCTCCCCCGTCGTAAACTTGCCTGTTGGTGTAGGGGAGGAAGAAGTGCAGGTGGCGTGGGAAGACGCGTCGCAGTGGGGGTTGACATCGTGGGAGGAGAGGGAGGGAAAGAGAGAGGGAAGGGGCGAGTGCGCCAAGGAGGACGGCTGCCCTTGTCGGTGCCTTCTCGCCGTACGCATCACCGTGCCCTCGCCTAACCTCGTGGGTTCGATGTGGAGTGACATCGTCCCTGGACGACCGGCCCCGCCCACACGGCTGGCTGGGTCGGTTGCGAAACTCTTCGTTCCTGGCTGCGCTGGTATGCGGGTGCTGTTCCTGTGGTGTAGCGGCAGCAAAATTACTCTTGCTGGGCGCTTCCCACGTCAGCGTCTGTGCAGGATTCGGTAACAACCGCACCCTGGACACAAACGCCCCAGTTCTTTGGTCTTGTACCCGTTCTGGGACCGTGGACTCGAGATCCCGCGTTGCAAGCGCGGAGAAGACAAGATCCGTTGAGCCTTGAGCGGAAGAGACGCGCCGCAGCGATTACACGTGGCCTGGATCCGGTGCGTAGCACGACCGGCAGGACTTGACACGGGATCCGCGCCGCGAGGCTTGGATCCGACCTTGAAAACGACCTTGACCTTCCCACAGTGTCTCGGGACACTGGAACTTTAACGTGGGCTGCTTGCCACCCACGGGACTTGCGGGTTGAAGCTGCACGAGGCGGGGGGCGCGCTGGGTTCTCCTGACCTTGACCGCAGCTGACGCGTGCCTCTGACCTTCCCTCTTGTTCGCCGCTTGGTCCGGGGACTTGAGCTTGAGGGGGGAAAATCGCAACTTGTTTGTTATCGGTCAGACACGTGTCCGGACCCAACTTATGTGGTCCACATAAATCCGGTTTTAACCCCGGATCCGGGTGTTCCACACAAAATCAGACCATGAGACACGAGATCCAGCACCTAGCCTACGCCTACTACCTGTACCCTACATATTAGCCTAATTAGCCTAGTCTAGCTTAAACTTCGCCTTTCCTTCTGAGACTCGGGACCCCACTCAAGCATCAAGCTCCAACAAGTAACAAGACTCATCGAAGCCCTGGGCTTTTCCAACAGTCAAGTCGAAGAGGCCTCGCATTAAAAACACCAAGCCCCCTCCCCATCTTCCACAATATTGGGGATTTTAGCTGCCAACAACGGTGCGCTGTATTACCCAGTATTACAAGATAGTAATATTTTACCCGGGAAGTATTACTCAAGGCATTTCGGTATATACTCAAGTCAAGTCAAGGACAATATTTGATAGCAAATTATTGCAATTATATTACGCCCCATACATTTTAGCTAGAAAAGCAGATTGAGAAGTCACACCCCCCTAAGTGTAATGGAATTTATTTATCTGAGACTCGGGACCCACAATGAGGGACATTAGGGCCCTCTGGATCCCTAACCGGAGCTCCTGCGGGACAGTCTAACCATCGGATCCACAGGGTAGACGGTGGTGAGAGACCGCGGCCTCTCTCCTTCAATCCACACCACCAAATTCCCGCCACCTGTGTGTGTGTGTGTGTGTGTGTGTGTGTGTGTGTTGGTTCGTACTCGTGGGTTGTGGAGGTCGCGAGGGGTGGTGTCAGTGGCCTGGTGTTGATGTATAGGTCGTGTATGTTCATTTTACTCGTGAGTTGGTTGCGCGCGCGGCGTGTATAGTGCGAGTATGCGATTGTGTGGGCGGTAAGTATCGTTTTGAAGCAGCACTTTGGCGCAGAGGAAGCGTGTTGGGCTCATAACCCAAAGGTCGTTGGATCGAGACCAACAAGTGCTATTCTTTTGCAAAACACACCGCGTCCGTCAATGGCGGGATGCACGGACACACGGACACCAACACTCGTCCATTCTCTTTGCTGTTGCTATCGACAGCGCTGGGGCGATGTCGTCTCACGTGGACCTCGCGGCACGCACTCGTCGCGGTGGACGTCGTCGTTTGTCTCGGATACGACTGTCGCAGCGGCAGTGGCAACGACTCTGGCGACATTTTGCTCTCTCTCTCTCTCTCTCTCTCTCTCTCTCTCTCTCTCTCTCTCTCTCTCTCTCTCTCTCTCTCTCTCTCTCTCTCTCTCTCTGCGTGTGTGAGTTGGTGTGTTGGTGTGTGTGTGTCCCCTCATGTCGGTGAGCTCCCCCGTCGTAAACTTGCCTGTTGGTGTAGGGGAGGAAGAAGTGCAGGTGGCGTGGGAAGACGCGTCGCAGTGGGGGTTGACATCGTGGGAGGAGAGGGAGGGAAAGAGAGAGGGAAGGGGCGAGTGCGCCAAGGAGGACGGCTGCCCTTGTCGGTGCCTTCTCGCCGTACGCATCACCGTGCCCTCGCCTAACCTCGTGGGTTCGATGTGGAGTGACATCGTCCCTGGACGACCGGCCCCGCCCACACGGCTGGCTGGGTCGGTTGCGAAACTCTTCGTTCCTGGCTGCGCTGGTATGCGGGTGCTGTTCCCGCCACCTGTGTGTGTGTGTGTGTGTGTGTGTGTGTGTGTGTGTGTTGGTTCGTACTCGTGGGTTGTGGAGGTCGCGAGGGGTGGTGTCGGTGGCCTGGTGTTGATGTATAGGTCGTGTATGTTCATTTTACTCGTGAGTTGGTTGCGCGCGCGGCGTGTATAGTGCGAGTATGCGATTGTGTGGGCGGTAAGTATCGTTTTGAAGCAGCACTTTGGCGCAGAGGAAGCGTGTTGGGCTCATAACCCAAAGGTCGTTGGATCGAGACCAACAAGTGCTATTCTTTTGCAAAACACACCGCGTCCGTCAATGGCGGGATGCACGGACACACGGACACCAACACTCGTCCATTCTCTTTGCTGTTGCTATCGACAGCGCTGGGGCGATGTCGTCTCACGTGGACCTCGCGGCACGCACTCGTCGCGGTGGACGTCGTCGTTTGTCTCGGATACGACTGTCGCAGCGGCAGTGGCAACGACTCTGGCGACATTTTGCTCTCTCTCTCTCTCTCTCTCTCTCTCTCTCTCTCTCTCTCTCTCTCTGCGTGTGTGAGTTGGTGTGTTGGTGTGTGTGTGTCCCCTCATGTCGGTGAGCTCCCCCGTCGTAAACTTGCCTGTTGGTGTAGGGGAGGAAGAAGTGCAGGTGGCGTGGGAAGACGCGTCGCAGTGGGGGTTGACATCGTGGGAGGAGAGGGAGGGAAAGAGAGAGGGAAGGGGCGAGTGCGCCAAGGAGGACGGCTGCCCTTGTCGGTGCCTTCTCGCCGTACGCATCACCGTGCCCTCGCCTAACCTCGTGGGTTCGATGTGGAGTGACATCGTCCCTGGACGACCGGCCCCGCCCACACGGCTGGCTGGGTCGGTTGCGAAACTCTTCGTTCCTGGCTGCGCTGGTATGCGGGTGCTGTTCCCGCCACCTGTGTGTGTGTGTGTGTGTGTGTGTGTGTGTTGGTTCGTACTCGTGGGTTGTGGAGGTCGCGAGGGGTGGTGTCGGTGGCCTGGTGTTGATGTATAGGTCGTGTATGTTCATTTTACTCGTGAGTTGGTTGCGCGCGCGGCGTGTATAGTGCGAGTATGCGATTGTGTGGGCGGTAAGTATCGTTTTGAAGCAGCACTTTGGCGCAGAGGAAGCGTGTTGGGCTCATAACCCAAAGGTCGTTGGATCGAGACCAACAAGTGCTATTCTTTTGCAAAACACACCGCGTCCGTCAATGGCGGGATGCACGGACACACGGACACCAACACTCGTCCATTCTCTTTGCTGTTGCTATCGACAGCGCTGGGGCGATGTCGTCTCACGTGGACCTCGCGGCACGCACTCGTCGCGGTGGACGTCGTCGTTTGTCTCGGATACGACTGTCGCAGCGGCAGTGGCAACGACTCTGGCGACATTTTGCTCTCTCTCTCTCTCTCTCTCTCTCTCTCTCTCTCTCTCTGCGTGTGTGAGTTGGTGTGTTGGTGTGTGTGTGTCCCCTCATGTCGGTGAGCTCCCCCGTCGTAAACTTGCCTGTTGGTGTAGGGGAGGAAGAAGTGCAGGTGGCGTGGGAAGACGCGTCGCAGTGGGGGTTGACATCGTGGGAGGAGAGGGAGGGAAAGAGAGAGGGAAGGGGCGAGTGCGCCAAGGAGGACGGCTGCCCTTGTCGGTGCCTTCTCGCCGTACGCATCACCGTGCCCTCGCCTAACCTCGTGGGTTCGATGTGGAGTGACATCGTCCCTGGACGACCGGCCCCGCCCACACGGCTGGCTGGGTCGGTTGCGAAACTCTTCGTTCCTGGCTGCGCTGGTATGCGGGTGCTGTTCCCGCCACCTGTGTGTGTGTGTGTGTGTGTGTGTGTGTGTTGGTTCGTACTCGTGGGTTGTGGAGGTCGCGAGGGGTGGTGTCGGTGGCCTGGTGTTGATGTATAGGTCGTGTATGTTCATTTTACTCGTGAGTTGGTTGCGCGCGCGGCGTGTATAGTGCGAGTATGCGATTGTGTGGGCGGTAAGTATCGTTTTGAAGCAGCACTTTGGCGCAGAGGAAGCGTGTTGGGCTCATAACCCAAAGGTCGTTGGATCGAGACCAACAAGTGCTATTCTTTTGCAAAACACACCGCGTCCGTCAATGGCGGGATGCACGGACACACGGACACCAACACTCGTCCATTCTCTTTGCTGTTGCTATCGACAGCGCTGGGGCGATGTCGTCTCACGTGGACCTCGCGGCACGCACTCGTCGCGGTGGACGTCGTCGTTTGTCTCGGATACGACTGTCGCAGCGGCAGTGGCAACGACTCTGGCGACATTTTGCTCTCTCTCTCTCTCTCTCTCTCTCTCTCTCTCTCTCTCTCTCTCTGCGTGTGTGAGTTGGTGTGTTGGTGTGTGTGTGTCCCCTCATGTCGGTGAGCTCCCCCGTCGTAAACTTGCCTGTTGGTGTAGGGGAGGAAGAAGTGCAGGTGGCGTGGGAAGACGCGTCGCAGTGGGGGTTGACATCGTGGGAGGAGAGGGAGGGAAAGAGAGAGGGAAGGGGCGAGTGCGCCAAGGAGGACGGCTGCCCTTGTCGGTGCCTTCTCGCCGTACGCATCACCGTGCCCTCGCCTAACCTCGTGGGTTCGATGTGGAGTGACATCGTCCCTGGACGACCGGCCCCGCCCACACGGCTGGCTGGGTCGGTTGCGAAACTCTTCGTTCCTGGCTGCGCTGGTATGCGGGTGCTGTTCCCGCCACCTGTGTGTGTGTGTGTGTGTGTGTGTGTGTGTGTGTGTGTGTGTTGGTTCGTACTCGTGGGTTGTGGAGGTCGCGAGGGGTGGTGTCGGTGGCCTGGTGTTGATGTATAGGTTGTGTATGTTCATTTTACTCGTGAGTTGGTTGCGCGCGCGGCGTGTATAGTGCGAGTATGCGATTGTGTGGGCGGTAAGTATCGTTTTGAAGCAGCACTTTGGCGCAGAGGAAGCGTGTTGGGCTCATAACCCAAAGGTCGTTGGATCGAGACCAACAAGTGCTATTCTTTTGCAAAACACACCGCGTCCGTCAATGGCGGGATGCACGGACACACGGACACCAACACTCGTCCATTCTCTTTGCTGTTGCTATCGACAGCGCTGGGGCGATGTCGTCTC
Source organism: Pythium myriotylum (assembly GCA_023091665.1). NCBI lineage: Eukaryota > Oomycota > Peronosporomycetes > Pythiales > Pythiaceae > Pythium > Pythium myriotylum. The sequence goes on from JALJCQ010000009.1 coordinate 1,991,450, forward strand.
ACGTGGACCTCGCGGCACGCACTCGTCGCGGTGGACGTCGTCGTTTGTCTCGGATACGACTGTCGCAGCGGCAGTGGCAACGACTCTGGCGACATTTTGCTCTCTCTCTCTCTCTCTCTCTCTCTCTCTCTCTCTCTCTGCGTGTGTGAGTTGGTGTGTTGGTGTGTGTGTGTCCCCTCATGTCGGTGAGCTCCCCCGTCGTAAACTTGCCTGTTGGTGTAGGGGAGGAAGAAGTGCAGGTGGCGTGGGAAGACGCGTCGCAGTGGGGGTTGACATCGTGGGAGGAGAGGGAGGGAAAGAGAGAGGGAAGGGGCGAGTGCGCCAAGGAGGACGGCTGCCCTTGTCGGTGCCTTCTCGCCGTACGCATCACCGTGCCCTCGCCTAACCTCGTGGGTTCGATGTGGAGTGACATCGTCCCTGGACGACCGGCCCCGCCCACACGGCTGGCTGGGTCGGTTGCGAAACTCTTCGTTCCTGGCTGCGCTGGTATGCGGGTGCTGTTCCCGCCACCTGTGTGTGTGTGTGTGTGTGTGTGTGTGTGTGTGTGTGTGTGTGTGTGTGTGTGTGTGTGTGTTGGTTCGTACTCGTGGGTTGTGGAGGTCGCGAGGGGTGGTGTCGGTGGCCTGGTGTTGATGTATAGGTCGTGTATGTTCATTTTACTCGTGAGTTGGTTGCGTGCGCGGCGTGTATAGTGCGAGTATGCGATTGTGTGGGCGGTAAGTATCGTTTTGAAGCAGCACTTTGGCGCAGAGGAAGCGTGTTGGGCTCATAACCCAAAGGTCGTTGGATCGAGACCAACAAGTGCTATTCTTTTGCAAAACACACCGCGTCCGTCAATGGCGGGATGCACGGACACACGGACACCAACACTCGTCCATTCTCTTTGCTGTTGCTATCGACAGCGCTGGGGCGATGTCGTCTCACGTGGACCTCGCGGCACGCACTCGTCGCGGTGGACGTCGTCGTTTGTCTCGGATACGACTGTCGCAGCGGCAGTGGCAACGACTCTGGCGACATTTTGCTCTCTCTCTCTCTCTCTCTCTCTCTCTCTCTCTCTCTCTCTCTGCGTGTGTGAGTTGGTGTGTTGGTGTGTGTGTGTCCCCTCATGTCGGTGAGCTCCCCCGTCGTAAACTTGCCTGTTGGTGTAGGGGAGGAAGAAGTGCAGGTGGCGTGGGAAGACGCGTCGCAGTGGGGGTTGACATCGTGGGAGGAGAGGGAGGGAAAGAGAGAGGGAAGGGGCGAGTGCGCCAAGGAGGACGGCTGCCCTTGTCGGTGCCTTCTCGCCGTACGCATCACCGTGCCCTCGCCTAACCTCGTGGGTTCGATGTGGAGTGACATCGTCCCTGGACGACCGGCCCCGCCCACACGGCTGGCTGGGTCGGTTGCGAAACTCTTCGTTCCTGGCTGCGCTGGTATGCGGGTGCTGTTCCCGCCACCTGTGTGTGTGTGTGTGTGTGTGTGTGTGTGTGTGTGTGTGTGTGTGTGTGTGTGTGTGTGTGTGTTGGTTCGTACTCGTGGGTTGTGGAGGTCGCGAGGGGTGGTGTCGGTGGCCTGGTGTTGATGTATAGGTTGTGTATGTTCATTTTACTCGTGAGTTGGTTGCGCGCGCGGCGTGTATAGTGCGAGTATGCGATTGTGTGGGCGGTAAGTATCGTTTTGAAGCAGCACTTTGGCGCAGAGGAAGCGTGTTGGGCTCATAACCCAAAGGTCGTTGGATCGAGACCAACAAGTGCTATTCTTTTGCAAAACACACCGCGTCCGTCAATGGCGGGATGCACGGACACACGGACACCAACACTCGTCCATTCTCTTTGCTGTTGCTATCGACAGCGCTGGGGCGATGTCGTCTCACGTGGACCTCGCGGCACGCACTCGTCGCGGTGGACGTCGTCGTTTGTCTCGGATACGACTGTCGCAGCGGCAGTGGCAACGACTCTGGCGACATTTTGCTCTCTCTCTCTCTCTCTCTCTCTCTCTCTCTCTCTCTCTCTCTGCGTGTGTGAGTTGGTGTGTTGGTGTGTGTGTGTCCCCTCATGTCGGTGAGCTCCCCCGTCGTAAACTTGCCTGTTGGTGTAGGGGAGGAAGAAGTGCAGGTGGCGTGGGAAGACGCGTCGCAGTGGGGGTTGACATCGTGGGAGGAGAGGGAGGGAAAGAGAGAGGGAAGGGGCGAGTGCGCCAAGGAGGACGGCTGCCCTTGTCGGTGCCTTCTCGCCGTACGCATCACCGTGCCCTCGCCTAACCTCGTGGGTTCGATGTGGAGTGACATCGTCCCTGGACGACCGGCCCCGCCCACACGGCTGGCTGGGTCGGTTGCGAAACTCTTCGTTCCTGGCTGCGCTGGTATGCGGGTGCTGTTCCCGCCACCTGTGTGTGTGTGTGTGTGTGTGTGTGTGTGTGTGTGTGTGTGTGTGTGTGTGTGTGTGTGTGTGTGTGTTGGTTCGTACTCGTGGGTTGTGGAGGTCGCGAGGGGTGGTGTCGGTGGCCTGGTGTTGATGTATAGGTCGTGTATGTTCATTTTACTCGTGAGTTGGTTGCGTGCGCGGCGTGTATAGTGCGAGTATGCGATTGTGTGGGCGGTAAGTATCGTTTTGAAGCAGCACTTTGGCGCAGAGGAAGCGTGTTGGGCTCATAACCCAAAGGTCGTTGGATCGAGACCAACAAGTGCTATTCTTTTGCAAAACACACCGCGTCCGTCAATGGCGGGATGCACGGACACACGGACACCAACACTCGTCCATTCTCTTTGCTGTTGCTATCGACAGCGCTGGGGCGATGTCGTCTCACGTGGACCTCGCGGCACGCACTCGTCGCGGTGGACGTCGTCGTTTGTCTCGGATACGACTGTCGCAGCGGCAGTGGCAACGACTCTGGCGACATTTTGCTCTCTCTCTCTCTCTCTCTCTCTCTCTCTCTCTCTCTCTCTCTCTCTCTCTCTCTGCGTGTGTGAGTTGGTGTGTTGGTGTGTGTGTGTCCCCTCATGTCGGTGAGCTCCCCCGTCGTAAACTTGCCTGTTGGTGTAGGGGAGGAAGAAGTGCAGGTGGCGTGGGAAGACGCGTCGCAGTGGGGGTTGACATCGTGGGAGGAGAGGGAGGGAAAGAGAGAGGGAAGGGGCGAGTGCGCCAAGGAGGACGGCTGCCCTTGTCGGTGCCTTCTCGCCGTACGCATCACCGTGCCCTCGCCTAACCTCGTGGGTTCGATGTGGAGTGACATCGTCCCTGGACGACCGGCCCCGCCCACACGGCTGGCTGGGTCGGTTGCGAAACTCTTCGTTCCTGGCTGCGCTGGTATGCGGGTGCTGTTCCCGCCACCTGTGTGTGTGTGTGTGTGTGTGTGTGTGTGTGTTGGTTCGTACTCGTGGGTTGTGGAGGTCGCGAGGGGTGGTGTCGGTGGCCTGGTGTTGATGTATAGGTCGTGTATGTTCATTTTACTCGTGAGTTGGTTGCGCGCGCGGCGTGTATAGTGCGAGTATGCGATTGTGTGGGCGGTAAGTATCGTTTTGAAGCAGCACTTTGGCGCAGAGGAAGCGTGTTGGGCTCATAACCCAAAGGTCGTTGGATCGAGACCAACAAGTGCTATTCTTTTGCAAAACACACCGCGTCCGTCAATGGCGGGATGCACGGACACACGGACACCAACACTCGTCCATTCTCTTTGCTGTTGCTATCGACAGCGCTGGGGCGATGTCGTCTCACGTGGACCTCGCGGCACGCACTCGTCGCGGTGGACGTCGTCGTTTGTCTCGGATACGACTGTCGCAGCGGCAGTGGCAACGACTCTGGCGACATTTTGCTCTCTCTCTCTCTCTCTCTCTCTCTCTCTCTCTCTCTCTCTCTCTCTCTCTCTCTGCGTGTGTGAGTTGGTGTGTTGGTGTGTGTGTCCCCTCATGTCGGTGAGCTCCCCCGTCGTAAACTTGCCTGTTGGTGTAGGGGAGGAAGAAGTGCAGGTGGCGTGGGAAGACGCGTCGCAGTGGGGGTTGACATCGTGGGAGGAGAGGGAGGGAAAGAGAGAGGGAAGGGGCGAGTGCGCCAAGGAGGACGGCTGCCCTTGTCGGTGCCTTCTCGCCGTACGCATCACCGTGCCCTCGCCTAACCTCGTGGGTTCGATGTGGAGTGACATCGTCCCTGGACGACCGGCCCCGCCCACACGGCTGGCTGGGTCGGTTGCGAAACTCTTCGTTCCTGGCTGCGCTGGTATGCGGGTGCTGTTCCCGCCACCTGTGTGTGTGTGTGTGTGTGTGTGTGTGTGTGTTGGTTCGTACTCGTGGGTTGTGGAGGTCGCGAGGGGTGGTGTCGGTGGCCTGGTGTTGATGTATAGGTCGTGTATGTTCATTTTACTCGTGAGTTGGTTGCGCGCGCGGCGTGTATAGTGCGAGTATGCGATTGTGTGGGCGGTAAGTATCGTTTTGAAGCAGCACTTTGGCGCAGAGGAAGCGTGTTGGGCTCATAACCCAAAGGTCGTTGGATCGAGACCAACAAGTGCTATTCTTTTGCAAAACACACCGCGTCCGTCAATGGCGGGATGCACGGACACACGGACACCAACACTCGTCCATTCTCTTTGCTGTTGCTATCGACAGCGCTGGGGCGATGTCGTCTCACGTGGACCTCGCGGCACGCACTCGTCGCGGTGGACGTCGTCGTTTGTCTCGGATACGACTGTCGCAGCGGCAGTGGCAACGACTCTGGCGACATTTTGCTCTCTCTCTCTCTCTCTCTCTCTCTCTCTCTCTCTCTCTGCGTGTGTGAGTTGGTGTGTTGGTGTGTGTGTCCCCTCATGTCGGTGAGCTCCCCCGTCGTAAACTTGCCTGTTGGTGTAGGGGAGGAAGAAGTGCAGGTGGCGTGGGAAGACGCGTCGCAGTGGGGGTTGACATCGTGGGAGGAGAGGGAGGGAAAGAGAGAGGGAAGGGGCGAGTGCGCCAAGGAGGACGGCTGCCCTTGTCGGTGCCTTCTCGCCGTACGCATCACCGTGCCCTCGCCTAACCTCGTGGGTTCGATGTGGAGTGACATCGTCCCTGGACGACCGGCCCCGCCCACACGGCTGGCTGGGTCGGTTGCGAAACTCTTCGTTCCTGGCTGCGCTGGTATGCGGGTGCTGTTCCCGCCACCTGTGTGTGTGTGTGTGTGTGTGTGTGTGTGTGTGTGTGTGTGTGTGTGTGTGTGTGTGTGTGTGTGTGTGTTGGTTCGTACTCGTGGGTTGTGGAGGTCGCGAGGGGTGGTGTCGGTGGCCTGGTGTTGATGTATAGGTCGTGTATGTTCATTTTACTCGTGAGTTGGTTGCGCGCGCGGCGTGTATAGTGCGAGTATGCGATTGTGTGGGCGGTAAGTATCGTTTTGAAGCAGCACTTTGGCGCAGAGGAAGCGTGTTGGGCTCATAACCCAAAGGTCGTTGGATCGAGACCAACAAGTGCTATTCTTTTGCAAAACACACCGCGTCCGTCAATGGCGGGATGCACGGACACACGGACACCAACACTCGTCCATTCTCTTTGCTGTTGCTATCGACAGCGCTGGGGCGATGTCGTCTCACGTGGACCTCGCGGCACGCACTCGTCGCGGTGGACGTCGTCGTTTGTCTCGGATACGACTGTCGCAGCGGCAGTGGCAACGACTCTGGCGACATTTTGCTCTCTCTCTCTCTCTCTCTCTCTGCGTGTGTGAGTTGGTGTGTTGGTGTGTGTGTCCCCTCATGTCGGTGAGCTCCCCCGTCGTAAACTTGCCTGTTGGTGTAGGGGAGGAAGAAGTGCAGGTGGCGTGGGAAGACGCGTCGCAGTGGGGGTTGACATCGTGGGAGGAGAGGGAGGGAAAGAGAGAGGGAAGGGGCGAGTGCGCCAAGGAGGACGGCTGCCCTTGTCGGTGCCTTCTCGCCGTACGCATCACCGTGCCCTCGCCTAACCTCGTGGGTTCGATGTGGAGTGACATCGTCCCTGGACGACCGGCCCCGCCCACACGGCTGGCTGGGTCGGTTGCGAAACTCTTCGTTCCTGGCTGCGCTGGTATGCGGGTGCTGTTCCCGCCACCTGTGTGTGTGTGTGTGTGTGTGTGTTGGTTCGTACTCGTGGGTTGTGGAGGTCGCGAGGGGTGGTGTCGGTGGCCTGGTGTTGATGTATAGGTCGTGTATGTTCATTTTACTCGTGAGTTGGTTGCGCGCGCGGCGTGTATAGTGCGAGTATGCGATTGTGTGGGCGGTAAGTATCGTTTTGAAGCAGCACTTTGGCGCAGAGGAAGCGTGTTGGGCTCATAACCCAAAGGTCGTTGGATCGAGACCAACAAGTGCTATTCTTTTGCAAAACACACCGCGTCCGTCAATGGCGGGATGCACGGACACACGGACACCAACACTCGTCCATTCTCTTTGCTGTTGCTATCGACAGCGCTGGGGCGATGTCGTCTCACGTGGACCTCGCGGCACGCACTCGTCGCGGTGGACGTCGTCGTTTGTCTCGGATACGACTGTCGCAGCGGCAGTGGCAACGACTCTGGCGACATTTTGCTCTCTCTCTCTCTCTCTCTCTCTCTCTCTCTCTCTCTCTCTCTCTCTCTGCGTGTGTGAGTTGGTGTGTTGGTGTGTGTGTGTCCCCTCATGTCGGTGAGCTCCCCCGTCGTAAACTTGCCTGTTGGTGTAGGGGAGGAAGAAGTGCAGGTGGCGTGGGAAGACGCGTCGCAGTGGGGGTTGACATCGTGGGAGGAGAGGGAGGGAAAGAGAGAGGGAAGGGGCGAGTGCGCCAAGGAGGACGGCTGCCCTTGTCGGTGCCTTCTCGCCGTACGCATCACCGTGCCCTCGCCTAACCTCGTGGGTTCGATGTGGAGTGACATCGTCCCTGGACGACCGGCCCCGCCCACACGGCTGGCTGGGTCGGTTGCGAAACTCTTCGTTCCTGGCTGCGCTGGTATGCGGGTGCTGTTCCCGCCACCTGTGTGTGTGTGTGTGTGTGTGTGTGTGTGTGTTGGTTCGTACTCGTGGGTTGTGGAGGTCGCGAGGGGTGGTGTCGGTGGCCTGGTGTTGATGTATAGGTCGTGTATGTTCATTTTACTCGTGAGTTGGTTGCGCGCGCGGCGTGTATAGTGCGAGTATGCGATTGTGTGGGCGGTAAGTATCGTTTTGAAGCAGCACTTTGGCGCAGAGGAAGCGTGTTGGGCTCATAACCCAAAGGTCGTTGGATCGAGACCAACAAGTGCTATTCTTTTGCAAAACACACCGCGTCCGTCAATGGCGGGATGCACGGACACACGGACACCAACACTCGTCCATTCTCTTTGCTGTTGCTATCGACAGCGCTGGGGCGATGTCGTCTCACGTGGACCTCGCGGCACGCACTCGTCGCGGTGGACGTCGTCGTTTGTCTCGGATACGACTGTCGCAGCGGCAGTGGCAACGACTCTGGCGACATTTTGCTCTCTCTCTCTCTCTCTCTCTCTCTCTCTCTCTCTCTCTCTGCGTGTGTGAGTTGGTGTGTTGGTGTGTGTGTGTCCCCTCATGTCGGTGAGCTCCCCCGTCGTAAACTTGCCTGTTGGTGTAGGGGAGGAAGAAGTGCAGGTGGCGTGGGAAGACGCGTCGCAGTGGGGGTTGACATCGTGGGAGGAGAGGGAGGGAAAGAGAGAGGGAAGGGGCGAGTGCGCCAAGGAGGACGGCTGCCCTTGTCGGTGCCTTCTCGCCGTACGCATCACCGTGCCCTCGCCTAACCTCGTGGGTTCGATGTGGAGTGACATCGTCCCTGGACGACCGGCCCCGCCCACACGGCTGGCTGGGTCGGTTGCGAAACTCTTCGTTCCTGGCTGCGCTGGTATGCGGGTGCTGTTCCCGCCACCTGTGTGTGTGTGTGTGTGTGTGTGTTGGTTCGTACTCGTGGGTTGTGGAGGTCGCGAGGGGTGGTGTCGGTGGCCTGGTGTTGATGTATAGGTCGTGTATGTTCATTTTACTCGTGAGTTGGTTGCGCGCGCGGCGTGTATAGTGCGAGTATGCGATTGTGTGGGCGGTAAGTATCGTTTTGAAGCAGCACTTTGGCGCAGAGGAAGCGTGTTGGGCTCATAACCCAAAGGTCGTTGGATCGAGACCAACAAGTGCTATTCTTTTGCAAAACACACCGCGTCCGTCAATGGCGGGATGCACGGACACACGGACACCAACACTCGTCCATTCTCTTTGCTGTTGCTATCGACAGCGCTGGGGCGATGTCGTCTCACGTGGACCTCGCGGCACGCACTCGTCGCGGTGGACGTCGTCGTTTGTCTCGGATACGACTGTCGCAGCGGCAGTGGCAACGACTCTGGCGACATTTTGCTCTCTCTCTCTCTCTCTCTCTCTCTCTCTCTCTCTCTCTCTCTCTCTCTCTCTGCGTGTGTGAGTTGGTGTGTTGGTGTGTGTGTCCCCTCATGTCGGTGAGCTCCCCCGTCGTAAACTTGCCTGTTGGTGTAGGGGAGGAAGAAGTGCAGGTGGCGTGGGAAGACGCGTCGCAGTGGGGGTTGACATCGTGGGAGGAGAGGGAGGGAAAGAGAGAGGGAAGGGGCGAGTGCGCCAAGGAGGACGGCTGCCCTTGTCGGTGCCTTCTCGCCGTACGCATCACCGTGCCCTCGCCTAACCTCGTGGGTTCGATGTGGAGTGACATCGTCCCTGGACGACCGGCCCCGCCCACACGGCTGGCTGGGTCGGTTGCGAAACTCTTCGTTCCTGGCTGCGCTGGTATGCGGGTGCTGTTCCCGCCACCTGTGTGTGTGTGTGTGTGTGTGTGTGTGTGTGTTGGTTCGTACTCGTGGGTTGTGGAGGTCGCGAGGGGTGGTGTCGGTGGCCTGGTGTTGATGTATAGGTCGTGTATGTTCATTTTACTCGTGAGTTGGTTGCGCGCGCGGCGTGTATAGTGCGAGTATGCGATTGTGTGGGCGGTAAGTATCGTTTTGAAGCAGCACTTTGGCGCAGAGGAAGCGTGTTGGGCTCATAACCCAAAGGTCGTTGGATCGAGACCAACAAGTGCTATTCTTTTGCAAAACACACCGCGTCCGTCAATGGCGGGATGCACGGACACACGGACACCAACACTCGTCCATTCTCTTTGCTGTTGCTATCGACAGCGCTGGGGCGATGTCGTCTCACGTGGACCTCGCGGCACGCACTCGTCGCGGTGGACGTCGTCGTTTGTCTCGGATACGACTGTCGCAGCGGCAGTGGCAACGACTCTGGCGACATTTTGCTCTCTCTCTCTCTCTCTCTCTCTCTCTCTCTCTCTCTCTCTCTCTGCGTGTGTGAGTTGGTGTGTTGGTGTGTGTGTCCCCTCATGTCGGTGAGCTCCCCCGTCGTAAACTTGCCTGTTGGTGTAGGGGAGGAAGAAGTGCAGGTGGCGTGGGAAGACGCGTCGCAGTGGGGGTTGACATCGTGGGAGGAGAGGGAGGGAAAGAGAGAGGGAAGGGGCGAGTGCGCCAAGGAGGACGGCTGCCCTTGTCGGTGCCTTCTCGCCGTACGCATCACCGTGCCCTCGCCTAACCTCGTGGGTTCGATGTGGAGTGACATCGTCCCTGGACGACCGGCCCCGCCCACACGGCTGGCTGGGTCGGTTGCGAAACTCTTCGTTCCTGGCTGCGCTGGTATGCGGGTGCTGTTCCCGCCACCTGTGTGTGTGTGTGTGTGTGTGTGTGTGTGTGTGTGTGTGTGTGTGTGTGTGTGTGTGTGTGTGTGTGTGTGTGTGTGTTGGTTCGTACTCGTGGGTTGTGGAGGTCGCGAGGGGTGGTGTCGGTGGCCTGGTGTTGATGTATAGGTTGTGTATGTTCATTTTACTCGTGAGTTGGTTGCGCGCGCGGCGTGTATAGTGCGAGTATGCGATTGTGTGGGCGGTAAGTATCGTTTTGAAGCAGCACTTTGGCGCAGAGGAAGCGTGTTGGGCTCATAACCCAAAGGTCGTTGGATCGAGACCAACAAGTGCTATTCTTTTGCAAAACACACCGCGTCCGTCAATGGCGGGATGCACGGACACACGGACACCAACACTCGTCCATTCTCTTTGCTGTTGCTATCGACAGCGCTGGGGCGATGTCGTCTCACGTGGACCTCGCGGCACGCACTCGTCGCGGTGGACGTCGTCGTTTGTCTCGGATACGACTGTCGCAGCGGCAGTGGCAACGACTCTGGCGACATTTTGCTCTCTCTCTCTCTCTCTCTCTCTCTCTCTCTCTCTCTCTCTCTGCGTGTGTGAGTTGGTGTGTTGGTGTGTGTGTGTCCCCTCATGTCGGTGAGCTCCCCCGTCGTAAACTTGCCTGTTGGTGTAGGGGAGGAAGAAGTGCAGGTGGCGTGGGAAGACGCGTCGCAGTGGGGGTTGACATCGTGGGAGGAGAGGGAGGGAAAGAGAGAGGGAAGGGGCGAGTGCGCCAAGGAGGACGGCTGCCCTTGTCGGTGCCTTCTCGCCGTACGCATCACCGTGCCCTCGCCTAACCTCGTGGGTTCGATGTGGAGTGACATCGTCCCTGGACGACCGGCCCCGCCCACACGGCTGGCTGGGTCGGTTGCGAAACTCTTCGTTCCTGGCTGCGCTGGTATGCGGGTGCTGTTCCCGCCACCTGTGTGTGTGTGTGTGTGTGTGTGTGTGTGTGTGTGTGTGTGTGTGTGTGTGTGTGTGTGTGTGTGTTGGTTCGTACTCGTGGGTTGTGGAGGTCGCGAGGGGTGGTGTCGGTGGCCTGGTGTTGATGTATAGGTTGTGTATGTTCATTTTACTCGTGAGTTGGTTGCGCGCGCGGCGTGTATAGTGCGAGTATGCGATTGTGTGGGCGGTAAGTATCGTTTTGAAGCAGCACTTTGGCGCAGAGGAAGCGTGTTGGGCTCATAACCCAAAGGTCGTTGGATCGAGACCAACAAGTGCTATTCTTTTGCAAAACACACCGCGTCCGTCAATGGCGGGATGCACGGACACACGGACACCAACACTCGTCCATTCTCTTTGCTGTTGCTATCGACAGCGCTGGGGCGATGTCGTCTCACGTGGACCTCGCGGCACGCACTCGTCGCGGTGGACGTCGTCGTTTGTCTCGGATACGACTGTCGCAGCGGCAGTGGCAACGACTCTGGCGACATTTTGCTCTCTCTCTCTCTCTCTCTCTCTGCGTGTGTGAGTTGGTGTGTTGGTGTGTGTGTGTCCCCTCATGTCGGTGAGCTCCCCCGTCGTAAACTTGCCTGTTGGTGTAGGGGAGGAAGAAGTGCAGGTGGCGTGGGAAGACGCGTCGCAGTGGGGGTTGACATCGTGGGAGGAGAGGGAGGGAAAGAGAGAGGGAAGGGGCGAGTGCGCCAAGGAGGACGGCTGCCCTTGTCGGTGCCTTCTCGCCGTACGCATCACCGTGCCCTCGCCTAACCTCGTGGGTTCGATGTGGAGTGACATCGTCCCTGGACGACCGGCCCCGCCCACACGGCTGGCTGGGTCGGTTGCGAAACTCTTCGTTCCTGGCTGCGCTGGTATGCGGGTGCTGTTCCCGCCACCTGTGTGTGTGTGTGTGTGTGTGTGTGTGTGTGTTGGTTCGTACTCGTGGGTTGTGGAGGTCGCGAGGGGTGGTGTCGGTGGCCTGGTGTTGATGTATAGGTTGTGTATGTTCATTTTACTCGTGAGTTGGTTGCGCGCGCGGCGTGTATAGTGCGAGTATGCGATTGTGTGGGCGGTAAGTATCGTTTTGAAGCAGCACTTTGGCGCAGAGGAAGCGTGTTGGGCTCATAACCCAAAGGTCGTTGGATCGAGACCAACAAGTGCTATTCTTTTGCAAAACACACCGCGTCCGTCAATGGCGGGATGCACGGACACACGGACACCAACACTCGTCCATTCTCTTTGCTGTTGCTATCGACAGCGCTGGGGCGATGTCGTCTCACGTGGACCTCGCGGCACGCACTCGTCGCGGTGGACGTCGTCGTTTGTCTCGGATACGACTGTCGCAGCGGCAGTGGCAACGACTCTGGCGACATTTTGCTCTCTCTCTCTCTCTCTCTCTCTCTCTCTCTCTCTCTCTCTGCGTGTGTGAGTTGGTGTGTTGGTGTGTGTGTGTCCCCTCATGTCGGTGAGCTCCCCCGTCGTAAACTTGCCTGTTGGTGTAGGGGAGGAAGAAGTGCAGGTGGCGTGGGAAGACGCGTCGCAGTGGGGGTTGACATCGTGGGAGGAGAGGGAGGGAAAGAGAGAGGGAAGGGGCGAGTGCGCCAAGGAGGACGGCTGCCCTTGTCGGTGCCTTCTCGCCGTACGCATCACCGTGCCCTCGCCTAACCTCGTGGGTTCGATGTGGAGTGACATCGTCCCTGGACGACCGGCCCCGCCCACACGGCTGGCTGGGTCGGTTGCGAAACTCTTCGTTCCTGGCTGCGCTGGTATGCGGGTGCTGTTCCCGCCACCTGTGTGTGTGTGTGTGTGTGTGTGTGTGTGTGTGTGTGTGTGTGTGTGTGTGTGTGTGTATGTGTGTGTGTGTGTGTGTGTGTGTGTTGGTTCGTACTCGTGGGTTGTGGAGGTCGCGAGGGGTGGTGTCGGTGGCCTGGTGTTGATGTATAGGTTGTGTATGTTCATTTTACTCGTGAGTTGGTTGCGCGCGCGGCGTGTATAGTGCGAGTATGCGATTGTGTGGGCGGTAAGTATCGTTTTGAAGCAGCACTTTGGCGCAGAGGAAGCGTGTTGGGCTCATAACCCAAAGGTCGTTGGATCGAGACCAACAAGTGCTATTCTTTTGCAAAACACACCGCGTCCGTCAATGGCGGGATGCACGGACACACGGACACCAACACTCGTCCATTCTCTTTGCTGTTGCTATCGACAGCGCTGGGGCGATGTCGTCTCACGTGGACCTCGCGGCACGCACTCGTCGCGGTGGACGTCGTCGTTTGTCTCGGATACGACTGTCGCAGCGGCAGTGGCAACGACTCTGGCGACATTTTGCTCTCTCTCTCTCTCTCTCTCTCTGCGTGTGTGAGTTGGTGTGTTGGTGTGTGTGTGTCCCCTCATGTCGGTGAGCTCCCCCGTCGTAAACTTGCCTGTTGGTGTAGGGGAGGAAGAAGTGCAGGTGGCGTGGGAAGACGCGTCGCAGTGGGGGTTGACATCGTGGGAGGAGAGGGAGGGAAAGAGAGAGGGAAGGGGCGAGTGCGCCAAGGAGGACGGCTGCCCTTGTCGGTGCCTTCTCGCCGTACGCATCACCGTGCCCTCGCCTAACCTCGTGGGTTCGATGTGGAGTGACATCGTCCCTGGACGACCGGCCCCGCCCACACGGCTGGCTGGGTCGGTTGCGAAACTCTTCGTTCCTGGCTGCGCTGGTATGCGGGTGCTGTTCCCGCCACCTGTGTGTGTGTGTGTGTGTGTGTGTGTGTGTGTGTGTGTGTGTGTGTGTGTGTGTGTGTGTGTGTATGTGTGTGTGTGTGTGTGTGTGTGTTGGTTCGTACTCGTGGGTTGTGGAGGTCGCGAGGGGTGGTGTCGGTGGCCTGGTGTTGATGTATAGGTTGTGTATGTTCATTTTACTCGTGAGTTGGTTGCGCGCGCGGCGTGTATAGTGCGAGTATGCGATTGTGTGGGCGGTAAGTATCGTTTTGAAGCAGCACTTTGGCGCAGAGGAAGCGTGTTGGGCTCATAACCCAAAGGTCGTTGGATCGAGACCAACAAGTGCTATTCTTTTGCAAAACACACCGCGTCCGTCAATGGCGGGATGCACGGACACACGGACACCAACACTCGTCCATTCTCTTTGCTGTTGCTATCGACAGCGCTGGGGCGATGTCGTCTCACGTGGACCTCGCGGCACGCACTCGTCGCGGTGGACGTCGTCGTTTGTCTCGGATACGACTGTCGCAGCGGCAGTGGCAACGACTCTGGCGACATTTTGCTCTCTCTCTCTCTCTCTCTCTCTCTGCGTGTGTGAGTTGGTGTGTTGGTGTGTGTGTCCCCTCATGTCGGTGAGCTCCCCCGTCGTAAACTTGCCTGTTGGTGTAGGGGAGGAAGAAGTGCAGGTGGCGTGGGAAGACGCGTCGCAGTGGGGGTTGACATCGTGGGAGGAGAGGGAGGGAAAGAGAGAGGGAAGGGGCGAGTGCGCCAAGGAGGACGGCTGCCCTTGTCGGTGCCTTCTCGCCGTACGCATCACCGTGCCCTCGCCTAACCTCGTGGGTTCGATGTGGAGTGACATCGTCCCTGGACGACCGGCCCCGCCCACACGGCTGGCTGGGTCGGTTGCGAAACTCTTCGTTCCTGGCTGCGCTGGTATGCGGGTGCTGTTCCTGTGGTGTAGCGGCAGCAAAATTACTCTTGCTGGGCGCTTCCCACGTCAGCGTCTGTGCAGGATTCGGTAACAACCGCACCCTGGACACAAACGCCCCAGTTCTTTGGTCTTGTACCCGTTCTGGGACCGTGGACTCGAGATCCCGCGTTGCAAGCGCGGAGAAGACAAGATCCGTTGAGCCTTGAGCGGAAGAGACGCGCCGCAGCGATTACACGTGGCCTGGATCCGGTGCGTAGCACGACCGGCAGGACTTGACACGGGATCCGCGCCGCGAGGCTTGGATCCGACCTTGAAAACGACCTTGACCTTCCCACAGTGTCTCGGGACACTGGAACTTTAACGTGGGCTGCTTGCCACCCACGGGACTTGCGGGTTGAAGCTGCACGAGGCGGGGGGCGCGCTGGGTTCTCCTGACCTTGACCGCAGCTGACGCGTGCCTCTGACCTTCCCTCTTGTTCGCCGCTTGGTCCGGGGACTTGAGCTTGAGGGGGGAAAATCGCAACTTGTTTGTTATCGGTCAGACACGTGTCCGGACCCAACTTATGTGGTCCACATAAATCCGGTTTTAACCCCGGATCCGGGTGTTCCACACAAAATCAGACCATGAGACACGAGATCCAGCACCTAGCCTACGCCTACTACCTGTACCCTACATATTAGCCTAATTAGCCTAGTCTAGCTTAAACTTCGCCTTTCCTTCTGAGACTCGGGACCCCACTCAAGCATCAAGCTCCAACAAGTAACAAGACTCATCGAAGCCCTGGGCTTTTCCAACAGTCAAGTCGAAGAGGCCTCGCATTAAAAACACCAAGCCCCCTCCCCATCTTCCACAATATTGGGGATTTTAGCTGCCAACAACGGTGCGCTGTATTACCCAGTATTACAAGATAGTAATATTTTACCCGGGAAGTATTACTCAAGGCATTTCGGTATATACTCAAGTCAAGTCAAGGACAATATTTGATAGCAAATTATTGCAATTATATTACGCCCCATACATTTTAGCTAGAAAAGCAGATTGAGAAGTCACACCCCCCTAAGTGTAATGGAATTTATTTATCTGAGACTCGGGACCCACAATGAGGGACATTAGGGCCCTCTGGATCCCTAACCGGAGCTCCTGCGGGACAGTCTAACCATCGGATCCACAGGGTAGACGGTGGTGAGAGACCGCGGCCTCTCTCCTTCAATCCACACCACCAAATTCCCGCCACCTGTGTGTGTGTGTGTGTGTGTGTGTGTGTGTGTGTGTGTTGGTTCGTACTCGTGGGTTGTGGAGGTCGCGAGGGGTGGTGTCAGTGGCCTGGTGTTGATGTATAGGTCGTGTATGTTCATTTTACTCGTGAGTTGGTTGCGCGCGCGGCGTGTATAGTGCGAGTATGCGATTGTGTGGGCGGTAAGTATCGTTTTGAAGCAGCACTTTGGCGCAGAGGAAGCGTGTTGGGCTCATAACCCAAAGGTCGTTGGATCGAGACCAACAAGTGCTATTCTTTTGCAAAACACACCGCGTCCGTCAATGGCGGGATGCACGGACACACGGACACCAACACTCGTCCATTCTCTTTGCTGTTGCTATCGACAGCGCTGGGGCGATGTCGTCTCACGTGGACCTCGCGGCACGCACTCGTCGCGGTGGACGTCGTCGTTTGTCTCGGATACGACTGTCGCAGCGGCAGTGGCAACGACTCTGGCGACATTTTGCTCTCTCTCTCTCTCTCTCTCTCTGCGTGTGTGAGTTGGTGTGTTGGTGTGTGTGTGTCCCCTCATGTCGGTGAGCTCCCCCGTCGTAAACTTGCCTGTTGGTGTAGGGGAGGAAGAAGTGCAGGTGGCGTGGGAAGACGCGTCGCAGTGGGGGTTGACATCGTGGGAGGAGAGGGAGGGAAAGAGAGAGGGAAGGGGCGAGTGCGCCAAGGAGGACGGCTGCCCTTGTCGGTGCCTTCTCGCCGTACGCATCACCGTGCCCTCGCCTAACCTCGTGGGTTCGATGTGGAGTGACATCGTCCCTGGACGACCGGCCCCGCCCACACGGCTGGCTGGGTCGGTTGCGAAACTCTTCGTTCCTGGCTGCGCTGGTATGCGGGTGCTGTTCCCGCCACCTGTGTGTGTGTGTGTGTGTGTGTGTGTGTGTGTGTGTGTGTGTGTGTGTGTGTGTGTGTGTGTGTGTGTGTGTGTGTTGGTTCGTACTCGTGGGTTGTGGAGGTCGCGAGGGGTGGTGTCAGTGGCCTGGTGTTGATGTATAGGTCGTGTATGTTCATTTTACTCGTGAGTTGGTTGCGCGCGCGGCGTGTATAGTGCGAGTATGCGATTGTGTGGGCGGTAAGTATCGTTTTGAAGCAGCACTTTGGCGCAGAGGAAGCGTGTTGGGCTCATAACCCAAAGGTCGTTGGATCGAGACCAACAAGTGCTATTCTTTTGCAAAACACACCGCGTCCGTCAATGGCGGGATGCACGGACACACGGACACCAACACTCGTCCATTCTCTTTGCTGTTGCTATCGACAGCGCTGGGGCGATGTCGTCTCACGTGGACCTCGCGGCACGCACTCGTCGCGGTGGACGTCGTCGTTTGTCTCGGATACGACTGTCGCAGCGGCAGTGGCAACGACTCTGGCGACATTTTGCTCTCTCTCTCTCTCTCTCTCTCTCTCTCTCTCTCTCTCTCTCTCTCTCTCTCTCTCTCTCTCTCTCTCTCTCTCTCTCTCTCTCTCTCTCTCTGCGTGTGTGAGTTGGTGTGTTGGTGTGTGTGTGTCCCCTCATGTCGGTGAGCTCCCCCGTCGTAAACTTGCCTGTTGGTGTAGGGGAGGAAGAAGTGCAGGTGGCGTGGGAAGACGCGTCGCAGTGGGGGTTGACATCGTGGGAGGAGAGGGAGGGAAAGAGAGAGGGAAGGGGCGAGTGCGCCAAGGAGGACGGCTGCCCTTGTCGGTGCCTTCTCGCCGTACGCATCACCGTGCCCTCGCCTAACCTCGTGGGTTCGATGTGGAGTGACATCGTCCCTGGACGACCGGCCCCGCCCACACGGCTGGCTGGGTCGGTTGCGAAACTCTTCGTTCCTGGCTGCGCTGGTATGCGGGTGCTGTTCCCGCCACCTGTGTGTGTGTGTGTGTGTGTGTGTGTGTGTGTGTGTGTGTGTGTGTGTGTGTGTGTTGGTTCGTACTCGTGGGTTGTGGAGGTCGCGAGGGGTGGTGTCGGTGGCCTGGTGTTGATGTATAGGTCGTGTATGTTCATTTTACTCGTGAGTTGGTTGCGCGCGCGGCGTGTATAGTGCGAGTATGCGATTGTGTGGGCGGTAAGTATCGTTTTGAAGCAGCACTTTGGCGCAGAGGAAGCGTGTTGGGCTCATAACCCAAAGGTCGTTGGATCGAGACCAACAAGTGCTATTCTTTTGCAAAACACACCGCGTCCGTCAATGGCGGGATGCACGGACACACGGACACCAACACTCGTCCATTCTCTTTGCTGTTGCTATCGACAGCGCTGGGGCGATGTCGTCTCACGTGGACCTCGCGGCACGCACTCGTCGCGGTGGACGTCGTCGTTTGTCTCGGATACGACTGTCGCAGCGGCAGTGGCAACGACTCTGGCGACATTTTGCTCTCTCTCTCTCTCTCTCTCTCTGCGTGTGTGAGTTGGTGTGTTGGTGTGTGTGTCCCCTCATGTCGGTGAGCTCCCCCGTCGTAAACTTGCCTGTTGGTGTAGGGGAGGAAGAAGTGCAGGTGGCGTGGGAAGACGCGTCGCAGTGGGGGTTGACATCGTGGGAGGAGAGGGAGGGAAAGAGAGAGGGAAGGGGCGAGTGCGCCAAGGAGGACGGCTGCCCTTGTCGGTGCCTTCTCGCCGTACGCATCACCGTGCCCTCGCCTAACCTCGTGGGTTCGATGTGGAGTGACGTCGTCCCTGGACGACCGGCCCCGCCCACACGGCTGGCTGGGTCGGTTGCGAAACTCTTCGTTCCTGGCTGCGCTGGTATGCGGGTGCTGTTCCCGCCACCTGTGTGTGTGTGTGTGTGTGTGTGTGTGTGTGTGTGTGTGTGTGTGTGTGTATGTGTGTGTGTGTGTGTGTGTGTGTTGGTTCGTACTCGTGGGTTGTGGAGGTCGCGAGGGGTGGTGTCGGTGGCCTGGTGTTGATGTATAGGTCGTGTATGTTCATTTTACTCGTGAGTTGGTTGCGCGCGCGGCGTGTATAGTGCGAGTATGCGATTGTGTGGGCGGTAAGTATCGTTTTGAAGCAGCACTTTGGCGCAGAGGAAGCGTGTTGGGCTCATAACCCAAAGGTCGTTGGATCGAGACCAACAAGTGCTATTCTTTTGCAAAACACACCGCGTCCGTCAATGGCGGGATGCACGGACACACGGACACCAACACTCGTCCATTCTCTTTGCTGTTGCTATCGACAGCGCTGGGGCGATGTCGTCTCACGTGGACCTCGCGGCACGCACTCGTCGCGGTGGACGTCGTCGTTTGTCTCGGATACGACTGTCGCAGCGGCAGTGGCAACGACTCTGGCGACATTTTGCTCTCTCTCTCTCTCTCTCTCTCTGCGTGTGTGAGTTGGTGTGTTGGTGTGTGTGTCCCCTCATGTCGGTGAGCTCCCCCGTCGTAAACTTGCCTGTTGGTGTAGGGGAGGAAGAAGTGCAGGTGGCGTGGGAAGACGCGTCGCAGTGGGGGTTGACATCGTGGGAGGAGAGGGAGGGAAAGAGAGAGGGAAGGGGCGAGTGCGCCAAGGAGGACGGCTGCCCTTGTCGGTGCCTTCTCGCCGTACGCATCACCGTGCCCTCGCCTAACCTCGTGGGTTCGATGTGGAGTGACGTCGTCCCTGGACGACCGGCCCCGCCCACACGGCTGGCTGGGTCGGTTGCGAAACTCTTCGTTCCTGGCTGCGCTGGTATGCGGGTGCTGTTCCCGCCACCTGTGTGTGTGTGTGTGTGTGTGTGTGTGTGTGTGTGTGTGTGTGTGTGTGTGTATGTGTGTGTGTGTGTGTGTGTGTTGGTTCGTACTCGTGGGTTGTGGAGGTCGCGAGGGGTGGTGTCGGTGGCCTGGTGTTGATGTATAGGTCGTGTATGTTCATTTTACTCGTGAGTTGGTTGCGCGCGCGGCGTGTATAGTGCGAGTATGCGATTGTGTGGGCGGTAAGTATCGTTTTGAAGCAGCACTTTGGCGCAGAGGAAGCGTGTTGGGCTCATAACCCAAAGGTCGTTGGATCGAGACCAACAAGTGCTATTCTTTTGCAAAACACACCGCGTCCGTCAATGGCGGGATGCACGGACACACGGACACCAACACTCGTCCATTCTCTTTGCTGTTGCTATCGACAGCGCTGGGGCGATGTCGTCTCACGTGGACCTCGCGGCACGCACTCGTCGCGGTGGACGTCGTCGTTTGTCTCGGATACGACTGTCGCAGCGGCAGTGGCAACGACTCTGGCGACATTTTGCTCTCTCTCTCTCTCTCTCTCTCTCTCTCTCTCTCTCTCTCTCTCTCTCTCTCTCTCTCTCTCTCTCTCTCTCTCTCTCTGCGTGTGTGAGTTGGTGTGTTGGTGTGTGTGTGTCCCCTCATGTCGGTGAGCTCCCCCGTCGTAAACTTGCCTGTTGGTGTAGGGGAGGAAGAAGTGCAGGTGGCGTGGGAAGACGCGTCGCAGTGGGGGTTGACATCGTGGGAGGAGAGGGAGGGAAAGAGAGAGGGAAGGGGCGAGTGCGCCAAGGAGGACGGCTGCCCTTGTCGGTGCCTTCTCGCCGTACGCATCACCGTGCCCTCGCCTAACCTCGTGGGTTCGATGTGGAGTGACATCGTCCCTGGACGACCGGCCCCGCCCACACGGCTGGCTGGGTCGGTTGCGAAACTCTTCGTTCCTGGCTGCGCTGGTATGCGGGTGCTGTTCCCGCCACCTGTGTGTGTGTGTGTGTGTGTGTGTGTGTGTGTGTGTGTGTGTGTGTGTGTGTGTATGTGTGTGTGTGTGTGTGTGTGTTGGTTCGTACTCGTGGGTTGTGGAGGTCGCGAGGGGTGGTGTCGGTGGCCTGGTGTTGATGTATAGGTCGTGTATGTTCATTTTACTCGTGAGTTGGTTGCGCGCGCGGCGTGTATAGTGCGAGTATGCGATTGTGTGGGCGGTAAGTATCGTTTTGAAGCAGCACTTTGGCGCAGAGGAAGCGTGTTGGGCTCATAACCCAAAGGTCGTTGGATCGAGACCAACAAGTGCTATTCTTTTGCAAAACACACCGCGTCCGTCAATGGCGGGATGCACGGACACACGGACACCAACACTCGTCCATTCTCTTTGCTGTTGCTATCGACAGCGCTGGGGCGATGTCGTCTCACGTGGACCTCGCGGCACGCACTCGTCGCGGTGGACGTCGTCGTTTGTCTCGGATACGACTGTCGCAGCGGCAGTGGCAACGACTCTGGCGACATTTTGCTCTCTCTCTCTCTCTCTCTCTCTCTCTCTCTCTCTCTCTCTCTCTCTCTCTCTCTCTCTCTCTCTCTGCGTGTGTGAGTTGGTGTGTTGGTGTGTGTGTGTCCCCTCATGTCGGTGAGCTCCCCCGTCGTAAACTTGCCTGTTGGTGTAGGGGAGGAAGAAGTGCAGGTGGCGTGGGAAGACGCGTCGCAGTGGGGGTTGACATCGTGGGAGGAGAGGGAGGGAAAGAGAGAGGGAAGGGGCGAGTGCGCCAAGGAGGACGGCTGCCCTTGTCGGTGCCTTCTCGCCGTACGCATCACCGTGCCCTCGCCTAACCTCGTGGGTTCGATGTGGAGTGACATCGTCCCTGGACGACCGGCCCCGCCCACACGGCTGGCTGGGTCGGTTGCGAAACTCTTCGTTCCTGGCTGCGCTGGTATGCGGGTGCTGTTCCCGCCACCTGTGTGTGTGTGTGTGTGTGTGTGTGTGTGTGTGTGTGTGTGTGTGTGTGTGTGTGTGTGTGTGTGTGTGTGTGTGTGTGTGTGTGTGTGTTGGTTCGTACTCGTGGGTTGTGGAGGTCGCGAGGGGTGGTGTCGGTGGCCTGGTGTTGATGTATAGGTCGTGTATGTTCATTTTACTCGTGAGTTGGTTGCGCGCGCGGCGTGTATAGTGCGAGTATGCGATTGTGTGGGCGGTAAGTATCGTTTTGAAGCAGCACTTTGGCGCAGAGGAAGCGTGTTGGGCTCATAACCCAAAGGTCGTTGGATCGAGACCAACAAGTGCTATTCTTTTGCAAAACACACCGCGTCCGTCAATGGCGGGATGCACGGACACACGGACACCAACACTCGTCCATTCTCTTTGCTGTTGCTATCGACAGCGCTGGGGCGATGTCGTCTCACGTGGACCTCGCGGCACGCACTCGTCGCGGTGGACGTCGTCGTTTGTCTCGGATACGACTGTCGCAGCGGCAGTGGCAACGACTCTGGCGACATTTTGCTCTCTCTCTCTCTCTCTCTCTCTCTCTCTCTCTCTCTCTCTCTGCGTGTGTGAGTTGGTGTGTTGGTGTGTGTGTGTCCCCTCATGTCGGTGAGCTCCCCCGTCGTAAACTTGCCTGTTGGTGTAGGGGAGGAAGAAGTGCAGGTGGCGTGGGAAGACGCGTCGCAGTGGGGGTTGACATCGTGGGAGGAGAGGGAGGGAAAGAGAGAGGGAAGGGGCGAGTGCGCCAAGGAGGACGGCTGCCCTTGTCGGTGCCTTCTCGCCGTACGCATCACCGTGCCCTCGCCTAACCTCGTGGGTTCGATGTGGAGTGACATCGTCCCTGGACGACCGGCCCCGCCCACACGGCTGGCTGGGTCGGTTGCGAAACTCTTCGTTCCTGGCTGCGCTGGTATGCGGGTGCTGTTCCCGCCACCTGTGTGTGTGTGTGTGTGTGTGTGTGTGTGTGTGTGTGTGTGTGTGTGTGTATGTGTGTGTGTGTGTGTGTGTTGGTTCGTACTCGTGGGTTGTGGAGGTCGCGAGGGGTGGTGTCGGTGGCCTGGTGTTGATGTATAGGTTGTGTATGTTCATTTTACTCGTGAGTTGGTTGCGCGCGCGGCGTGTATAGTGCGAGTATGCGATTGTGTGGGCGGTAAGTATCGTTTTGAAGCAGCACTTTGGCGCAGAGGAAGCGTGTTGGGTCATAACCCAAAGGTCGTTGGATCGAGACCAACAAGTGCTATTCTTTTGCAAAACACACCGCGTCCGTCAATGGCGGGATGCACGGACACACGGACACCAACACTCGTCCATTCTCTTTGCTGTTGCTATCGACAGCGCTGGGGCGATGTCGTCTCACGTGGACCTCGCGGCACGCACTCGTCGCGGTGGACGTCGTCGTTTGTCTCGGATACGACTGTCGCAGCGGCAGTGGCAACGACTCTGGCGACATTTTGCTCTCTCTCTCTCTCTCTCTCTCTCTCTCTCTCTCTCTCTCTCTCTCTCTCTCTCTCTCTCTCTCTCTCTCTCTCTCTCTGCGTGTGTGAGTTGGTGTGTTGGTGTGTGTGTGTCCCCTCATGTCGGTGAGCTCCCCCGTCGTAAACTTGCCTGTTGGTGTAGGGGAGGAAGAAGTGCAGGTGGCGTGGGAAGACGCGTCGCAGTGGGGGTTGACATCGTGGGAGGAGAGGGAGGGAAAGAGAGAGGGAAGGGGCGAGTGCGCCAAGGAGGACGGCTGCCCTTGTCGGTGCCTTCTCGCCGTACGCATCACCGTGCCCTCGCCTAACCTCGTGGGTTCGATGTGGAGTGACATCGTCCCTGGACGACCGGCCCCGCCCACACGGCTGGCTGGGTCGGTTGCGAAACTCTTCGTTCCTGGCTGCGCTGGTATGCGGGTGCTGTTCCCGCCACCTGTGTGTGTGTGTGTGTGTGTGTGTGTGTGTGTGTGTGTGTGTGTGTGTGTGTGTGTGTGTGTGTGTGTGTGTGTGTGTTGGTTCGTACTCGTGGGTTGTGGAGGTCGCGAGGGGTGGTGTCGGTGGCCTGGTGTTGATGTATAGGTTGTGTATGTTCATTTTACTCGTGAGTTGGTTGCGCGCGCGGCGTGTATAGTGCGAGTATGCGATTGTGTGGGCGGTAAGTATCGTTTTGAAGCAGCACTTTGGCGCAGAGGAAGCGTGTTGGGCTCATAACCCAAAGGTCGTTGGATCGAGACCAACAAGTGCTATTCTTTTGCAAAACACACCGCGTCCGTCAATGGCGGGATGCACGGACACACGGACACCAACACTCGTCCATTCTCTTTGCTGTTGCTATCGACAGCGCTGGGGCGATGTCGTCTCACGTGGACCTCGCGGCACGCACTCGTCGCGGTGGACGTCGTCGTTTGTCTCGGATACGACTGTCGCAGCGGCAGTGGCAACGACTCTGGCGACATTTTGCTCTCTCTCTCTCTCTCTCTCTCTCTCTCTCTCTCTCTCTCTCTCTCTCTCTCTCTCTCTCTCTCTCTCTCTCTCTCTCTCTCTCTGCGTGTGTGAGTTGGTGTGTTGGTGTGTGTGTGTCCCCTCATGTCGGTGAGCTCCCCCGTCGTAAACTTGCCTGTTGGTGTAGGGAGGAAGAAGTGCAGGTGGCGTGGGAAGACGCGTCGCAGTGGGGGTTGACATCGTGGGAGGAGAGGGAGGGAAAGAGAGAGGGAAGGGGCGAGTGCGCCAAGGAGGACGGCTGCCCTTGTCGGTGCCTTCTCGCCGTACGCATCACCGTGCCCTCGCCTAACCTCGTGGGTTCGATGTGGAGTGACATCGTCCCTGGACGACCGGCCCCGCCCACACGGCTGGCTGGGTCGGTTGCGAAACTCTTCGTTCCTGGCTGCGCTGGTATGCGGGTGCTGTTCCCGCCACCTGTGTGTGTGTGTGTGTGTGTGTGTGTGTGTGTGTGTGTGTGTGTGTATGTGTGTGTGTGTGTGTGTGTGTTGGTTCGTACTCGTGGGTTGTGGAGGTCGCGAGGGGTGGTGTCGGTGGCCTGGTGTTGATGTATAGGTTGTGTATGTTCATTTTACTCGTGAGTTGGTTGCGCGCGCGGCGTGTATAGTGCGAGTATGCGATTGTGTGGGCGGTAAGTATCGTTTTGAAGCAGCACTTTGGCGCAGAGGAAGCGTGTTGGGCTCATAACCCAAAGGTCGTTGGATCGAGACCAACAAGTGCTATTCTTTTGCAAAACACACCGCGTCCGTCAATGGCGGGATGCACGGACACACGGACACCAACACTCGTCCATTCTCTTTGCTGTTGCTATCGACAGCGCTGGGGCGATGTCGTCTCACGTGGACCTCGCGGCACGCACTCGTCGCGGTGGACGTCGTCGTTTGTCTCGGATACGACTGTCGCAGCGGCAGTGGCAACGACTCTGGCGACATTTTGCTCTCTCTCTCTCTCTCTCTCTCTCTCTCTCTCTCTCTCTCTCTCTCTCTCTCTCTCTCTCTCTCTCTCTCTCTCTCTCTCTCTCTGCGTGTGTGAGTTGGTGTGTTGGTGTGTGTGTGTCCCCTCATGTCGGTGAGCTCCCCCGTCGTAAACTTGCCTGTTGGTGTAGGGGAGGAAGAAGTGCAGGTGGCGTGGGAAGACGCGTCGCAGTGGGGGTTGACATCGTGGGAGGAGAGGGAGGGAAAGAGAGAGGGAAGGGGGCGAGTGCGCCAAGGAGGACGGCTGCCCTTGTCGGTGCCTTCTCGCCGTACGCATCACCGTGCCCTCGCCTAACCTCGTGGGTTCGATGTGGAGTGACATCGTCCCTGGACGACCGGCCCCGCCCACACGGCTGGCTGGGTCGGTTGCGAAACTCTTCGTTCCTGGCTGCGCTGGTATGCGGGTGCTGTTCCCGCCACCTGTGTGTGTGTGTGTGTGTGTGTGTGTGTGTGTGTGTGTGTGTGTGTGTGTGTGTGTGTGTGTGTGTGTGTGTGTGTGTGTTGGTTCGTACTCGTGGGTTGTGGAGGTCGCGAGGGGTGGTGTCGGTGGCCTGGTGTTGATGTATAGGTTGTGTATGTTCATTTTACTCGTGAGTTGGTTGCGCGCGCGGCGTGTATAGTGCGAGTATGCGATTGTGTGGGCGGTAAGTATCGTTTTGAAGCAGCACTTTGGCGCAGAGGAAGCGTGTTGGGCTCATAACCCAAAGGTCGTTGGATCGAGACCAACAAGTGCTATTCTTTTGCAAAACACACCGCGTCCGTCAATGGCGGGATGCACGGACACACGGACACCAACACTCGTCCATTCTCTTTGCTGTTGCTATCGACAGCGCTGGGGCGATGTCGTCTCACGTGGACCTCGCGGCACGCACTCGTCGCGGTGGACGTCGTCGTTTGTCTCGGATACGACTGTCGCAGCGGCAGTGGCAACGACTCTGGCGACATTTTGCTCTCTCTCTCTCTCTCTCTCTCTCTCTCTCTGCGTGTGTGAGTTGGTGTGTTGGTGTGTGTGTGTCCCCTCATGTCGGTGAGCTCCCCCGTCGTAAACTTGCCTGTTGGTGTAGGGGAGGAAGAAGTGCAGGTGGCGTGGGAAGACGCGTCGCAGTGGGGGTTGACATCGTGGGAGGAGAGGGAGGGAAAGAGAGAGGGAAGGGGCGAGTGCGCCAAGGAGGACGGCTGCCCTTGTCGGTGCCTTCTCGCCGTACGCATCACCGTGCCCTCGCCTAACCTCGTGGGTTCGATGTGGAGTGACATCGTCCCTGGACGACCGGCCCCGCCCACACGGCTGGCTGGGTCGGTTGCGAAACTCTTCGTTCCTGGCTGCGCTGGTATGCGGGTGCTGTTCCCGCCACCTGTGTGTGTGTGTGTGTGTGTGTGTGTGTGTGTGTGTGTGTGTGTGTGTGTGTGTGTGTGTGTGTGTGTGTTGGTTCGTACTCGTGGGTTGTGGAGGTCGCGAGGGGTGGTGTCGGTGGCCTGGTGTTGATGTATAGGTTGTGTATGTTCATTTTACTCGTGAGTTGGTTGCGCGCGCGGCGTGTATAGTGCGAGTATGCGATTGTGTGGGCGGTAAGTATCGTTTTGAAGCAGCACTTTGGCGCAGAGGAAGCGTGTTGGGCTCATAACCCAAAGGTCGTTGGATCGAGACCAACAAGTGCTATTCTTTTGCAAAACACACCGCGTCCGTCAATGGCGGGATGCACGGACACACGGACACCAACACTCGTCCATTCTCTTTGCTGTTGCTATCGACAGCGCTGGGGCGATGTCGTCTCACGTGGACCTCGCGGCACGCACTCGTCGCGGTGGACGTCGTCGTTTGTCTCGGATACGACTGTCGCAGCGGCAGTGGCAACGACTCTGGCGACATTTTGCTCTCTCTCTCTCTCTCTCTCTCTCTCTCTCTCTGCGTGTGTGAGTTGGTGTGTTGGTGTGTGTGTGTCCCCTCATGTCGGTGAGCTCCCCCGTCGTAAACTTGCCTGTTGGTGTAGGGGAGGAAGAAGTGCAGGTGGCGTGGGAAGACGCGTCGCAGTGGGGGTTGACATCGTGGGAGGAGAGGGAGGGAAAGAGAGAGGGAAGGGGCGAGTGCGCCAAGGAGGACGGCTGCCCTTGTCGGTGCCTTCTCGCCGTACGCATCACCGTGCCCTCGCCTAACCTCGTGGGTTCGATGTGGAGTGACATCGTCCCTGGACGACCGGCCCCGCCCACACGGCTGGCTGGGTCGGTTGCGAAACTCTTCGTTCCTGGCTGCGCTGGTATGCGGGTGCTGTTCCCGCCACCTGTGTGTGTGTGTGTGTGTGTGTGTGTGTGTGTGTGTGTGTGTGTGTGTGTGTGTGTGTGTGTGTGTGTGTGTGTGTGTTGGTTCGTACTCGTGGGTTGTGGAGGTCGCGAGGGGTGGTGTCGGTGGCCTGGTGTTGATGTATAGGTTGTGTATGTTCGTTTTACTCGTGAGTTGGTTGCGCGCGCGGCGTGTATAGTGCGAGTATGCGATTGTGTGGGCGGTAAGTATCGTTTTGAAGCAGCACTTTGGCGCAGAGGAAGCGTGTTGGGCTCATAACCCAAAGGTCGTTGGATCGAGACCAACAAGTGCTATTCTTTTGCAAAACACACCGCGTCCGTCAATGGCGGGATGCACGGACACACGGACACCAACACTCGTCCATTCTCTTTGCTGTTGCTATCGACAGCGCTGGGGCGATGTCGTCTCACGTGGACCTCGCGGCACGCACTCGTCGCGGTGGACGTCGTCGTTTGTCTCGGATACGACTGTCGCAGCGGCAGTGGCAACGACTCTGGCGACATTTTGCTCTCTCTCTCTCTCTCTCTCTCTGCGTGTGTGAGTTGGTGTGTTGGTGTGTGTGTCCCCTCATGTCGGTGAGCTCCCCCGTCGTAAACTTGCCTGTTGGTGTAGGGGAGGAAGAAGTGCAGGTGGCGTGGGAAGACGCGTCGCAGTGGGGGTTGACATCGTGGGAGGAGAGGGAGGGAAAGAGAGAGGGAAGGGGCGAGTGCGCCAAGGAGGACGGCTGCCCTTGTCGGTGCCTTCTCGCCGTACGCATCACCGTGCCCTCGCCTAACCTCGTGGGTTCGATGTGGAGTGACATCGTCCCTGGACGACCGGCCCCGCCCACACGGCTGGCTGGGTCGGTTGCGAAACTCTTCGTTCCTGGCTGCGCTGGTATGCGGGTGCTGTTCCCGCCACCTGTGTGTGTGTGTGTGTGTGTGTGTGTGTGTGTGTGTTGGTTCGTACTCGTGGGTTGTGGAGGTCGCGAGGGGTGGTGTCGGTGGCCTGGTGTTGATGTATAGGTCGTGTATGTTCATTTTACTCGTGAGTTGGTTGCGCGCGCGGCGTGTATAGTGCGAGTATGCGATTGTGTGGGCGGTAAGTATCGTTTTGAAGCAGCACTTTGGCGCAGAGGAAGCGTGTTGGGCTCATAACCCAAAGGTCGTTGGATCGAGACCAACAAGTGCTATTCTTTTGCAAAACACACCGCGTCCGTCAATGGCGGGATGCACGGACACACGGACACCAACACTCGTCCATTCTCTTTGCTGTTGCTATCGACAGCGCTGGGGCGATGTCGTCTCACGTGGACCTCGCGGCACGCACTCGTCGCGGTGGACGTCGTCGTTTGTCTCGGATACGACTGTCGCAGCGGCAGTGGCAACGACTCTGGCGACATTTTGCTCTCTCTCTCTCTCTCTCTCTCTGCGTGTGTGAGTTGGTGTGTTGGTGTGTGTGTGTCCCCTCATGTCGGTGAGCTCCCCCGTCGTAAACTTGCCTGTTGGTGTAGGGGAGGAAGAAGTGCAGGTGGCGTGGGAAGACGCGTCGCAGTGGGGGTTGACATCGTGGGAGGAGAGGGAGGGAAAGAGAGAGGGAAGGGGCGAGTGCGCCAAGGAGGACGGCTGCCCTTGTCGGTGCCTTCTCGCCGTACGCATCACCGTGCCCTCGCCTAACCTCGTGGGTTCGATGTGGAGTGACATCGTCCCTGGACGACCGGCCCCGCCCACACGGCTGGCTGGGTCGGTTGCGAAACTCTTCGTTCCTGGCTGCGCTGGTATGCGGGTGCTGTTCCCGCCACCTGTGTGTGTGTGTGTGTGTGTGTGTGTGTGTGTGTTGGTTCGTACTCGTGGGTTGTGGAGGTCGCGAGGGGTGGTGTCGGTGGCCTGGTGTTGATGTATAGGTTGTGTATGTTCATTTTACTCGTGAGTTGGTTGCGCGCGCGGCGTGTATAGTGCGAGTATGCGATTGTGTGGGCGGTAAGTATCGTTTTGAAGCAGCACTTTGGCGCAGAGGAAGCGTGTTGGGTCATAACCCAAAGGTCGTTGGATCGAGACCAACAAGTGCTATTCTTTTGCAAAACACACCGCGTCCGTCAATGGCGGGATGCACGGACACACGGACACCAACACTCGTCCATTCTCTTTGCTGTTGCTATCGACAGCGCTGGGGCGATGTCGTCTCACGTGGACCTCGCGGCACGCACTCGTCGCGGTGGACGTCGTCGTTTGTCTCGGATACGACTGTCGCAGCGGCAGTGGCAACGACTCTGGCGACATTTTGCTCTCTCTCTCTCTCTCTCTCTCTCTCTCTCTCTCTCTCTCTCTCTCTCTCTCTCTCTCTCTCTCTCTCTCTCTCTCTCTCTCTCTCTCTCTGCGTGTGTGAGTTGGTGTGTTGGTGTGTGTGTGTCCCCTCATGTCGGTGAGCTCCCCCGTCGTAAACTTGCCTGTTGGTGTAGGGGAGGAAGAAGTGCAGGTGGCGTGGGAAGACGCGTCGCAGTGGGGGTTGACATCGTGGGAGGAGAGGGAGGGAAAGAGAGAGGGAAGGGGCGAGTGCGCCAAGGAGGACGGCTGCCCTTGTCGGTGCCTTCTCGCCGTACGCATCACCGTGCCCTCGCCTAACCTCGTGGGTTCGATGTGGAGTGACATCGTCCCTGGACGACCGGCCCCGCCCACACGGCTGGCTGGGTCGGTTGCGAAACTCTTCGTTCCTGGCTGCGCTGGTATGCGGGTGCTGTTCCCGCCACCTGTGTGTGTGTGTGTGTGTGTGTGTGTGTGTGTGTGTGTGTGTGTGTGTGTTGGTTCGTACTCGTGGGTTGTGGAGGTCGCGAGGGGTGGTGTCGGTGGCCTGGTGTTGATGTATAGGTCGTGTATGTTCATTTTACTCGTGAGTTGGTTGCGCGCGCGGCGTGTATAGTGCGAGTATGCGATTGTGTGGGCGGTAAGTATCGTTTTGAAGCAGCACTTTGGCGCAGAGGAAGCGTGTTGGGCTCATAACCCAAAGGTCGTTGGATCGAGACCAACAAGTGCTATTCTTTTGCAAAACACACCGCGTCCGTCAATGGCGGGATGCACGGACACACGGACACCAACACTCGTCCATTCTCTTTGCTGTTGCTATCGACAGCGCTGGGGCGATGTCGTCTCACGTGGACCTCGCGGCACGCACTCGTCGCGGTGGACGTCGTCGTTTGTCTCGGATACGACTGTCGCAGCGGCAGTGGCAACGACTCTGGCGACATTTTGCTCTCTCTCTCTCTCTCTCTCTCTCTGCGTGTGTGAGTTGGTGTGTTGGTGTGTGTGTGTCCCCTCATGTCGGTGAGCTCCCCCGTCGTAAACTTGCCTGTTGGTGTAGGGGAGGAAGAAGTGCAGGTGGCGTGGGAAGACGCGTCGCAGTGGGGGTTGACATCGTGGGAGGAGAGGGAGGGAAAGAGAGAGGGAAGGGGCGAGTGCGCCAAGGAGGACGGCTGCCCTTGTCGGTGCCTTCTCGCCGTACGCATCACCGTGCCCTCGCCTAACCTCGTGGGTTCGATGTGGAGTGACATCGTCCCTGGACGACCGGCCCCGCCCACACGGCTGGCTGGGTCGGTTGCGAAACTCTTCGTTCCTGGCTGCGCTGGTATGCGGGTGCTGTTCCCGCCACCTGTGTGTGTGTGTGTGTGTGTGTGTGTGTGTGTGTGTGTGTGTGTGTGTGTGTGTGTGTGTGTGTGTGTGTGTGTGTGTGTGTGTTGGTTCGTACTCGTGGGTTGTGGAGGTCGCGAGGGGTGGTGTCGGTGGCCTGGTGTTGATGTATAGGTTGTGTATGTTCATTTTACTCGTGAGTTGGTTGCGCGCGCGGCGTGTATAGTGCGAGTATGCGATTGTGTGGGCGGTAAGTATCGTTTTGAAGCAGCACTTTGGCGCAGAGGAAGCGTGTTGGGCTCATAACCCAAAGGTCGTTGGATCGAGACCAACAAGTGCTATTCTTTTGCAAAACACACCGCGTCCGTCAATGGCGGGATGCACGGACACACGGACACCAACACTCGTCCATTCTCTTTGCTGTTGCTATCGACAGCGCTGGGGCGATGTCGTCTCACGTGGACCTCGCGGCACGCACTCGTCGCGGTGGACGTCGTCGTTTGTCTCGGATACGACTGTCGCAGCGGCAGTGGCAACGACTCTGGCGACATTTTGCTCTCTCTCTCTCTCTCTCTCTCTCTCTCTCTCTCTCTCTCTCTGCGTGTGTGAGTTGGTGTGTTGGTGTGTGTGTGTCCCCTCATGTCGGTGAGCTCCCCCGTCGTAAACTTGCCTGTTGGTGTAGGGGAGGAAGAAGTGCAGGTGGCGTGGGAAGACGCGTCGCAGTGGGGGTTGACATCGTGGGAGGAGAGGGAGGGAAAGAGAGAGGGAAGGGGCGAGTGCGCCAAGGAGGACGGCTGCCCTTGTCGGTGCCTTCTCGCCGTACGCATCACCGTGCCCTCGCCTAACCTCGTGGGTTCGATGTGGAGTGACATCGTCCCTGGACGACCGGCCCCGCCCACACGGCTGGCTGGGTCGGTTGCGAAACTCTTCGTTCCTGGCTGCGCTGGTATGCGGGTGCTGTTCCCGCCACCTGTGTGTGTGTGTGTGTGTGTGTGTGTGTGTGTGTGTGTGTGTGTGTTGGTTCGTACTCGTGGGTTGTGGAGGTCGCGAGGGGTGGTGTCGGTGGCCTGGTGTTGATGTATAGGTTGTGTATGTTCATTTTACTCGTGAGTTGGTTGCGCGCGCGGCGTGTATAGTGCGAGTATGCGATTGTGTGGGCGGTAAGTATCGTTTTGAAGCAGCACTTTGGCGCAGAGGAAGCGTGTTGGGCTCATAACCCAAAGGTCGTTGGATCGAGACCAACAAGTGCTATTCTTTTGCAAAACACACCGCGTCCGTCAATGGCGGGATGCACGGACACACGGACACCAACACTCGTCCATTCTCTTTGCTGTTGCTATCGACAGCGCTGGGGCGATGTCGTCTCACGTGGACCTCGCGGCACGCACTCGTCGCGGTGGACGTCGTCGTTTGTCTCGGATACGACTGTCGCAGCGGCAGTGGCAACGACTCTGGCGACATTTTGCTCTCTCTCTCTCTCTCTCTCTCTCTCTCTCTCTCTCTCTCTCTCTCTCTCTCCTCTCTCTCTCTCTCTCTCTGCGTGTGTGAGTTGGTGTGTTGGTGTGTGTGTGTCCCCTCATGTCGGTGAGCTCCCCCGTCGTAAACTTGCCTGTTGGTGTAGGGGAGGAAGAAGTGCAGGTGGCGTGGGAAGACGCGTCGCAGTGGGGGTTGACATCGTGGGAGGAGAGGGAGGGAAAGAGAGAGGGAAGGGGCGAGTGCGCCAAGGAGGACGGCTGCCCTTGTCGGTGCCTTCTCGCCGTACGCATCACCGTGCCCTCGCCTAACCTCGTGGGTTCGATGTGGAGTGACATCGTCCCTGGACGACCGGCCCCGCCCACACGGCTGGCTGGGTCGGTTGCGAAACTCTTCGTTCCTGGCTGCGCTGGTATGCGGGTGCTGTTCCCGCCACCTGTGTGTGTGTGTGTGTGTGTGTGTGTGTGTGTGTGTGTGTGTGTGTGTGTGTGTGTGTGTGTGTGTGTGTGTGTTGGTTCGTACTCGTGGGTTGTGGAGGTCGCGAGGGGTGGTGTCGGTGGCCTGGTGTTGATGTATAGGTCGTGTATGTTCATTTTACTCGTGAGTTGGTTGCGTGCGCGGCGTGTATAGTGCGAGTATGCGATTGTGTGGGCGGTAAGTATCGTTTTGAAGCAGCACTTTGGCGCAGAGGAAGCGTGTTGGGCTCATAACCCAAAGGTCGTTGGATCGAGACCAACAAGTGCTATTCTTTTGCAAAACACACCGCGTCCGTCAATGGCGGGATGCACGGACACACGGACACCAACACTCGTCCATTCTCTTTGCTGTTGCTATCGACAGCGCTGGGGCGATGTCGTCTCACGTGGACCTCGCGGCACGCACTCGTCGCGGTGGACGTCGTCGTTTGTCTCGGATACGACTGTCGCAGCGGCAGTGGCAACGACTCTGGCGACATTTTGCTCTCTCTCTCTCTCTCTCTCTCTCTCTCTCTCTCTCTCTGCGTGTGTGAGTTGGTGTGTTGGTGTGTGTGTGTCCCCTCATGTCGGTGAGCTCCCCCGTCGTAAACTTGCCTGTTGGTGTAGGGGAGGAAGAAGTGCAGGTGGCGTGGGAAGACGCGTCGCAGTGGGGGTTGACATCGTGGGAGGAGAGGGAGGGAAAGAGAGAGGGAAGGGGCGAGTGCGCCAAGGAGGACGGCTGCCCTTGTCGGTGCCTTCTCGCCGTACGCATCACCGTGCCCTCGCCTAACCTCGTGGGTTCGATGTGGAGTGACATCGTCCCTGGACGACCGGCCCCGCCCACACGGCTGGCTGGGTCGGTTGCGAAACTCTTCGTTCCTGGCTGCGCTGGTATGCGGGTGCTGTTCCCGCCACCTGTGTGTGTGTGTGTGTGTGTGTGTGTGTGTGTGTGTGTGTGTGTGTGTGTGTGTGTATGTGTGTGTGTGTGTGTGTGTGTGTTGGTTCGTACTCGTGGGTTGTGGAGGTCGCGAGGGGTGGTGTCGGTGGCCTGGTGTTGATGTATAGGTCGTGTATGTTCATTTTACTCGTGAGTTGGTTGCGCGCGCGGCGTGTATAGTGCGAGTATGCGATTGTGTGGGCGGTAAGTATCGTTTTGAAGCAGCACTTTGGCGCAGAGGAAGCGTGTTGGGCTCATAACCCAAAGGTCGTTGGATCGAGACCAACAAGTGCTATTCTTTTGCAAAACACACCGCGTCCGTCAATGGCGGGATGCACGGACACACGGACACCAACACTCGTCCATTCTCTTTGCTGTTGCTATCGACAGCGCTGGGGCGATGTCGTCTCACGTGGACCTCGCGGCACGCACTCGTCGCGGTGGACGTCGTCGTTTGTCTCGGATACGACTGTCGCAGCGGCAGTGGCAACGACTCTGGCGACATTTTGCTCTCTCTCTCTCTCTCTCTCTCTGCGTGTGTGAGTTGGTGTGTTGGTGTGTGTGTGTCCCCTCATGTCGGTGAGCTCCCCCGTCGTAAACTTGCCTGTTGGTGTAGGGGAGGAAGAAGTGCAGGTGGCGTGGGAAGACGCGTCGCAGTGGGGGTTGACATCGTGGGAGGAGAGGGAGGGAAAGAGAGAGGGAAGGGGCGAGTGCGCCAAGGAGGACGGCTGCCCTTGTCGGTGCCTTCTCGCCGTACGCATCACCGTGCCCTCGCCTAACCTCGTGGGTTCGATGTGGAGTGACGTCGTCCCTGGACGACCGGCCCCGCCCACACGGCTGGCTGGGTCGGTTGCGAAACTCTTCGTTCCTGGCTGCGCTGGTATGCGGGTGCTGTTCCCGCCACCTGTGTGTGTGTGTGTGTGTGTGTGTGTGTGTGTGTGTGTGTGTGTGTGTGTGTATGTGTGTGTGTGTGTGTGTGTGTGTTGGTTCGTACTCGTGGGTTGTGGAGGTCGCGAGGGGTGGTGTCGGTGGCCTGGTGTTGATGTATAGGTCGTGTATGTTCATTTTACTCGTGAGTTGGTTGCGCGCGCGGCGTGTATAGTGCGAGTATGCGATTGTGTGGGCGGTAAGTATCGTTTTGAAGCAGCACTTTGGCGCAGAGGAAGCGTGTTGGGCTCATAACCCAAAGGTCGTTGGATCGAGACCAACAAGTGCTATTCTTTTGCAAAACACACCGCGTCCGTCAATGGCGGGATGCACGGACACACGGACACCAACACTCGTCCATTCTCTTTGCTGTTGCTATCGACAGCGCTGGGGCGATGTCGTCTCACGTGGACCTCGCGGCACGCACTCGTCGCGGTGGACGTCGTCGTTTGTCTCGGATACGACTGTCGCAGCGGCAGTGGCAACGACTCTGGCGACATTTTGCTCTCTCTCTCTCTCTCTCTCTCTCTCTCTCTCTCTCTCTCTCTCTGCGTGTGTGAGTTGGTGTGTTGGTGTGTGTGTGTCCCCTCATGTCGGTGAGCTCCCCCGTCGTAAACTTGCCTGTTGGTGTAGGGGAGGAAGAAGTGCAGGTGGCGTGGGAAGACGCGTCGCAGTGGGGGTTGACATCGTGGGAGGAGAGGGAGGGAAAGAGAGAGGGAAGGGGCGAGTGCGCCAAGGAGGACGGCTGCCCTTGTCGGTGCCTTCTCGCCGTACGCATCACCGTGCCCTCGCCTAACCTCGTGGGTTCGATGTGGAGTGACATCGTCCCTGGACGACCGGCCCCGCCCACACGGCTGGCTGGGTCGGTTGCGAAACTCTTCGTTCCTGGCTGCGCTGGTATGCGGGTGCTGTTCCCGCCACCTGTGTGTGTGTGTGTGTGTGTGTGTGTGTGTGTGTGTGTGTGTGTGTGTGTTGGTTCGTACTCGTGGGTTGTGGAGGTCGCGAGGGGTGGTGTCGGTGGCCTGGTGTTGATGTATAGGTCGTGTATGTTCATTTTACTCGTGAGTTGGTTGCGCGCGCGGCGTGTATAGTGCGAGTATGCGATTGTGTGGGCGGTAAGTATCGTTTTGAAGCAGCACTTTGGCGCAGAGAAAGCGTGTTGGGCTCATAACCCAAAGGTCGTTGGATCGAGACCAACAAGTGCTATTCTTTTGCAAAACACACCGCGTCCGTCAATGGCGGGATGCACGGACACACGGACACCAACACTCGTCCATTCTCTTTGCTGTTGCTATCGACAGCGCTGGGGCGATGTCGTCTCACGTGGACCTCGCGGCACGCACTCGTCGCGGTGGACGTCGTCGTTTGTCTCGGATACGACTGTCGCAGCGGCAGTGGCAACGACTCTGGCGACATTTTGCTCTCTCTCTCTCTCTCTCTCTCTCTGCGTGTGTGAGTTGGTGTGTTGGTGTGTGTGTGTCCCCTCATGTCGGTGAGCTCCCCCGTCGTAAACTTGCCTGTTGGTGTAGGGGAGGAAGAAGTGCAGGTGGCGTGGGAAGACGCGTCGCAGTGGGGGTTGACATCGTGGGAGGAGAGGGAGGGAAAGAGAGAGGGAAGGGGCGAGTGCGCCAAGGAGGACGGCTGCCCTTGTCGGTGCCTTCTCGCCGTACGCATCACCGTGCCCTCGCCTAACCTCGTGGGTTCGATGTGGAGTGATATCGTCCCTGGACGACCGGCCCCGCCCACACGGCTGGCTGGGTCGGTTGCGAAACTCTTCGTTCCTGGCTGCGCTGGTATGCGGGTGCTGTTCCCGCCACCTGTGTGTGTGTGTGTGTGTGTGTGTGTGTGTGTGTGTGTGTGTGTTGGTTCGTACTCGTGGGTTGTGGAGGTCGCGAGGGGTGGTGTCGGTGGCCTGGTGTTGATGTATAGGTCGTGTATGTTCATTTTACTCGTGAGTTGGTTGCGCGCGCGGCGTGTATAGTGCGAGTATGCGATTGTGTGGGCGGTAAGTATCGTTTTGAAGCAGCACTTTGGCGCAGAGGAAGCGTGTTGGGCTCATAACCCAAAGGTCGTTGGATCGAGACCAACAAGTGCTATTCTTTTGCAAAACACACCGCGTCCGTCAATGGCGGGATGCACGGACACACGGACACCAACACTCGTCCATTCTCTTTGCTGTTGCTATCGACAGCGCTGGGGCGATGTCGTCTCACGTGGACCTCGCGGCACGCACTCGTCGCGGTGGACGTCGTCGTTTGTCTCGGATACGACTGTCGCAGCGGCAGTGGCAACGACTCTGGCGACATTTTGCTCTCTCTCTCTCTCTCTCTCTCTCTCTCTCTCTCTCTCTCTCTCTCTCTCTCTCTCTCTCTCTCTCTCTGCGTGTGTGAGTTGGTGTGTTGGTGTGTGTGTGTCCCCTCATGTCGGTGAGCTCCCCCGTCGTAAACTTGCCTGTTGGTGTAGGGGAGGAAGAAGTGCAGGTGGCGTGGGAAGACGCGTCGCAGTGGGGGTTGACATCGTGGGAGGAGAGGGAGGGAAAGAGAGAGGGAAGGGGCGAGTGCGCCAAGGAGGACGGCTGCCCTTGTCGGTGCCTTCTCGCCGTACGCATCACCGTGCCCTCGCCTAACCTCGTGGGTTCGATGTGGAGTGATATCGTCCCTGGACGACCGGCCCCGCCCACACGGCTGGCTGGGTCGGTTGCGAAACTCTTCGTTCCTGGCTGCGCTGGTATGCGGGTGCTGTTCCCGCCACCTGTGTGTGTGTGTGTGTGTGTGTGTGTGTGTGTGTGTTGGTTCGTACTCGTGGGTTGTGGAGGTCGCGAGGGGTGGTGTCGGTGGCCTGGTGTTGATGTATAGGTCGTGTATGTTCATTTTACTCGTGAGTTGGTTGCGCGCGCGGCGTGTATAGTGCGAGTATGCGATTGTGTGGGCGGTAAGTATCGTTTTGAAGCAGCACTTTGGCGCAGAGGAAGCGTGTTGGGCTCATAACCCAAAGGTCGTTGGATCGAGACCAACAAGTGCTATTCTTTTGCAAAACACACCGCGTCCGTCAATGGCGGGATGCACGGACACACGGACACCAACACTCGTCCATTCTCTTTGCTGTTGCTATCGACAGCGCTGGGGCGATGTCGTCTCACGTGGACCTCGCGGCACGCACTCGTCGCGGTGGACGTCGTCGTTTGTCTCGGATACGACTGTCGCAGCGGCAGTGGCAACGACTCTGGCGACATTTTGCTCTCTCTCTCTCTCTCTCTCTCTCTCTCTCTCTCTCTGCGTGTGTGAGTTGGTGTGTTGGTGTGTGTGTGTCCCCTCATGTCGGTGAGCTCCCCCGTCGTAAACTTGCCTGTTGGTGTAGGGGAGGAAGAAGTGCAGGTGGCGTGGGAAGACGCGTCGCAGTGGGGGTTGACATCGTGGGAGGAGAGGGAGGGAAAGAGAGAGGGAAGGGGCGAGTGCGCCAAGGAGGACGGCTGCCCTTGTCGGTGCCTTCTCGCCGTACGCATCACCGTGCCCTCGCCTAACCTCGTGGGTTCGATGTGGAGTGATATCGTCCCTGGACGACCGGCCCCGCCCACACGGCTGGCTGGGTCGGTTGCGAAACTCTTCGTTCCTGGCTGCGCTGGTATGCGGGTGCTGTTCCCGCCACCTGTGTGTGTGTGTGTGTGTGTGTGTGTGTGTGTGTGTGTGTGTGTGTTGGTTCGTACTCGTGGGTTGTGGAGGTCGCGAGGGGTGGTGTCGGTGGCCTGGTGTTGATGTATAGGTCGTGTATGTTCATTTTACTCGTGAGTTGGTTGCGCGCGCGGCGTGTATAGTGCGAGTATGCGATTGTGTGGGCGGTAAGTATCGTTTTGAAGCAGCACTTTGGCGCAGAGGAAGCGTGTTGGGCTCATAACCCAAA
The DNA here is from genome assembly GCA_023091665.1 of Pythium myriotylum. Classification (NCBI taxonomy): domain Eukaryota; phylum Oomycota; class Peronosporomycetes; order Pythiales; family Pythiaceae; genus Pythium; species Pythium myriotylum. The sequence continues at coordinate 2,029,544 of JALJCQ010000009.1, forward strand.
GGTCGTTGGATCGAGACCAACAAGTGCTATTCTTTTGCAAAACACACCGCGTCCGTCAATGGCGGGATGCACGGACACACGGACACCAACACTCGTCCATTCTCTTTGCTGTTGCTATCGACAGCGCTGGGGCGATGTCGTCTCACGTGGACCTCGCGGCACGCACTCGTCGCGGTGGACGTCGTCGTTTGTCTCGGATACGACTGTCGCAGCGGCAGTGGCAACGACTCTGGCGACATTTTGCTCTCTCTCTCTCTCTCTCTCTCTCTGCGTGTGTGAGTTGGTGTGTTGGTGTGTGTGTGTCCCCTCATGTCGGTGAGCTCCCCCGTCGTAAACTTGCCTGTTGGTGTAGGGGAGGAAGAAGTGCAGGTGGCGTGGGAAGACGCGTCGCAGTGGGGGTTGACATCGTGGGAGGAGAGGGAGGGAAAGAGAGAGGGAAGGGGCGAGTGCGCCAAGGAGGACGGCTGCCCTTGTCGGTGCCTTCTCGCCGTACGCATCACCGTGCCCTCGCCTAACCTCGTGGGTTCGATGTGGAGTGACATCGTCCCTGGACGACCGGCCCCGCCCACACGGCTGGCTGGGTCGGTTGCGAAACTCTTCGTTCCTGGCTGCGCTGGTATGCGGGTGCTGTTCCCGCCACCTGTGTGTGTGTGTGTGTGTGTGTGTGTGTGTGTGTGTGTGTTGGTTCGTACTCGTGGGTTGTGGAGGTCGCGAGGGGTGGTGTCGGTGGCCTGGTGTTGATGTATAGGTCGTGTATGTTCATTTTACTCGTGAGTTGGTTGCGCGCGCGGCGTGTATAGTGCGAGTATGCGATTGTGTGGGCGGTAAGTATCGTTTTGAAGCAGCACTTTGGCGCAGAGGAAGCGTGTTGGGCTCATAACCCAAAGGTCGTTGGATCGAGACCAACAAGTGCTATTCTTTTGCAAAACACACCGCGTCCGTCAATGGCGGGATGCACGGACACACGGACACCAACACTCGTCCATTCTCTTTGCTGTTGCTATCGACAGCGCTGGGGCGATGTCGTCTCACGTGGACCTCGCGGCACGCACTCGTCGCGGTGGACGTCGTCGTTTGTCTCGGATACGACTGTCGCAGCGGCAGTGGCAACGACTCTGGCGACATTTTGCTCTCTCTCTCTCTCTCTCTCTCTCTCTCTCTCTCTCTCTCTCTCTGCGTGTGTGAGTTGGTGTGTTGGTGTGTGTGTGTCCCCTCATGTCGGTGAGCTCCCCCGTCGTAAACTTGCCTGTTGGTGTAGGGGAGGAAGAAGTGCAGGTGGCGTGGGAAGACGCGTCGCAGTGGGGGTTGACATCGTGGGAGGAGAGGGAGGGAAAGAGAGAGGGAAGGGGCGAGTGCGCCAAGGAGGACGGCTGCCCTTGTCGGTGCCTTCTCGCCGTACGCATCACCGTGCCCTCGCCTAACCTCGTGGGTTCGATGTGGAGTGACATCGTCCCTGGACGACCGGCCCCGCCCACACGGCTGGCTGGGTCGGTTGCGAAACTCTTCGTTCCTGGCTGCGCTGGTATGCGGGTGCTGTTCCCGCCACCTGTGTGTGTGTGTGTGTGTGTGTGTGTGTGTGTGTGTGTGTGTGTGTGTGTGTGTGTGTGTGTGTGTGTGTGTGTGTGTGTGTGTGTGTGTGTGTGTGTGTGTGTGTGTGTGTGTGTGTGTGTGTGTGTGTTGGTTCGTACTCGTGGGTTGTGGAGGTCGCGAGGGGTGGTGTCGGTGGCCTGGTGTTGATGTATAGGTCGTGTATGTTCATTTTACTCGTGAGTTGGTTGCGCGCGCGGCGTGTATAGTGCGAGTATGCGATTGTGTGGGCGGTAAGTATCGTTTTGAAGCAGCACTTTGGCGCAGAGGAAGCGTGTTGGGCTCATAACCCAAAGGTCGTTGGATCGAGACCAACAAGTGCTATTCTTTTGCAAAACACACCGCGTCCGTCAATGGCGGGATGCACGGACACACGGACACCAACACTCGTCCATTCTCTTTGCTGTTGCTATCGACAGCGCTGGGGCGATGTCGTCTCACGTGGACCTCGCGGCACGCACTCGTCGCGGTGGACGTCGTCGTTTGTCTCGGATACGACTGTCGCAGCGGCAGTGGCAACGACTCTGGCGACATTTTGCTCTCTCTCTCTCTCTCTCTCTCTCTCTCTCTCTCTCTCTCTCTCTCTCTCTGCGTGTGTGAGTTGGTGTGTTGGTGTGTGTGTGTCCCCTCATGTCGGTGAGCTCCCCCGTCGTAAACTTGCCTGTTGGTGTAGGGGAGGAAGAAGTGCAGGTGGCGTGGGAAGACGCGTCGCAGTGGGGGTTGACATCGTGGGAGGAGAGGGAGGGAAAGAGAGAGGGAAGGGGCGAGTGCGCCAAGGAGGACGGCTGCCCTTGTCGGTGCCTTCTCGCCGTACGCATCACCGTGCCCTCGCCTAACCTCGTGGGTTCGATGTGGAGTGACATCGTCCCTGGACGACCGGCCCCGCCCACACGGCTGGCTGGGTCGGTTGCGAAACTCTTCGTTCCTGGCTGCGCTGGTATGCGGGTGCTGTTCCCGCCACCTGTGTGTGTGTGTGTGTGTGTGTGTGTGTGTGTGTGTGTGTTGGTTCGTACTCGTGGGTTGTGGAGGTCGCGAGGGGTGGTGTCGGTGGCCTGGTGTTGATGTATAGGTCGTGTATGTTCATTTTACTCGTGAGTTGGTTGCGCGCGCGGCGTGTATAGTGCGAGTATGCGATTGTGTGGGCGGTAAGTATCGTTTTGAAGCAGCACTTTGGCGCAGAGGAAGCGTGTTGGGCTCATAACCCAAAGGTCGTTGGATCGAGACCAACAAGTGCTATTCTTTTGCAAAACACACCGCGTCCGTCAATGGCGGGATGCACGGACACACGGACACCAACACTCGTCCATTCTCTTTGCTGTTGCTATCGACAGCGCTGGGGCGATGTCGTCTCACGTGGACCTCGCGGCACGCACTCGTCGCGGTGGACGTCGTCGTTTGTCTCGGATACGACTGTCGCAGCGGCAGTGGCAACGACTCTGGCGACATTTTGCTCTCTCTCTCTCTCTCTCTCTCTCTCTCTCTCTCTCTCTCTCTCTCTCTGCGTGTGTGAGTTGGTGTGTTGGTGTGTGTGTGTCCCCTCATGTCGGTGAGCTCCCCCGTCGTAAACTTGCCTGTTGGTGTAGGGGAGGAAGAAGTGCAGGTGGCGTGGGAAGACGCGTCGCAGTGGGGGTTGACATCGTGGGAGGAGAGGGAGGGAAAGAGAGAGGGAAGGGGCGAGTGCGCCAAGGAGGACGGCTGCCCTTGTCGGTGCCTTCTCGCCGTACGCATCACCGTGCCCTCGCCTAACCTCGTGGGTTCGATGTGGAGTGACATCGTCCCTGGACGACCGGCCCCGCCCACACGGCTGGCTGGGTCGGTTGCGAAACTCTTCGTTCCTGGCTGCGCTGGTATGCGGGTGCTGTTCCCGCCACCTGTGTGTGTGTGTGTGTGTGTGTGTGTGTGTGTGTGTGTGTGTGTGTTGGTTCGTACTCGTGGGTTGTGGAGGTCGCGAGGGGTGGTGTCGGTGGCCTGGTGTTGATGTATAGGTCGTGTATGTTCATTTTACTCGTGAGTTGGTTGCGCGCGCGGCGTGTATAGTGCGAGTATGCGATTGTGTGGGCGGTAAGTATCGTTTTGAAGCAGCACTTTGGCGCAGAGGAAGCGTGTTGGGCTCATAACCCAAAGGTCGTTGGATCGAGACCAACAAGTGCTATTCTTTTGCAAAACACACCGCGTCCGTCAATGGCGGGATGCACGGACACACGGACACCAACACTCGTCCATTCTCTTTGCTGTTGCTATCGACAGCGCTGGGGCGATGTCGTCTCACGTGGACCTCGCGGCACGCACTCGTCGCGGTGGACGTCGTCGTTTGTCTCGGATACGACTGTCGCAGCGGCAGTGGCAACGACTCTGGCGACATTTTGCTCTCTCTCTCTCTCTCTCTCTCTCTCTCTCTCTCTCTCTCTCTCTCTGCGTGTGTGAGTTGGTGTGTTGGTGTGTGTGTGTCCCCTCATGTCGGTGAGCTCCCCCGTCGTAAACTTGCCTGTTGGTGTAGGGGAGGAAGAAGTGCAGGTGGCGTGGGAAGACGCGTCGCAGTGGGGGTTGACATCGTGGGAGGAGAGGGAGGGAAAGAGAGAGGGAAGGGGCGAGTGCGCCAAGGAGGACGGCTGCCCTTGTCGGTGCCTTCTCGCCGTACGCATCACCGTGCCCTCGCCTAACCTCGTGGGTTCGATGTGGAGTGACATCGTCCCTGGACGACCGGCCCCGCCCACACGGCTGGCTGGGTCGGTTGCGAAACTCTTCGTTCCTGGCTGCGCTGGTATGCGGGTGCTGTTCCCGCCACCTGTGTGTGTGTGTGTGTGTGTGTGTGTGTGTGTGTGTGTGTGTGTGTGTGTGTGTGTGTGTGTGTGTGTGTGTGTGTGTGTGTGTGTGTGTGTGTGTGTGTGTGTGTGTGTGTGTGTGTGTGTGTGTTGGTTCGTACTCGTGGGTTGTGGAGGTCGCGAGGGGTGGTGTCGGTGGCCTGGTGTTGATGTATAGGTCGTGTATGTTCATTTTACTCGTGAGTTGGTTGCGCGCGCGGCGTGTATAGTGCGAGTATGCGATTGTGTGGGCGGTAAGTATCGTTTTGAAGCAGCACTTTGGCGCAGAGGAAGCGTGTTGGGCTCATAACCCAAAGGTCGTTGGATCGAGACCAACAAGTGCTATTCTTTTGCAAAACACACCGCGTCCGTCAATGGCGGGATGCACGGACACACGGACACCAACACTCGTCCATTCTCTTTGCTGTTGCTATCGACAGCGCTGGGGCGATGTCGTCTCACGTGGACCTCGCGGCACGCACTCGTCGCGGTGGACGTCGTCGTTTGTCTCGGATACGACTGTCGCAGCGGCAGTGGCAACGACTCTGGCGACATTTTGCTCTCTCTCTCTCTCTCTCTCTCTCTCTCTCTCTCTCTCTCTCTCTCTCTCTGCGTGTGTGAGTTGGTGTGTTGGTGTGTGTGTGTCCCCTCATGTCGGTGAGCTCCCCCGTCGTAAACTTGCCTGTTGGTGTAGGGGAGGAAGAAGTGCAGGTGGCGTGGGAAGACGCGTCGCAGTGGGGGTTGACATCGTGGGAGGAGAGGGAGGGAAAGAGAGAGGGAAGGGGCGAGTGCGCCAAGGAGGACGGCTGCCCTTGTCGGTGCCTTCTCGCCGTACGCATCACCGTGCCCTCGCCTAACCTCGTGGGTTCGATGTGGAGTGATATCGTCCCTGGACGACCGGCCCCGCCCACACGGCTGGCTGGGTCGGTTGCGAAACTCTTCGTTCCTGGCTGCGCTGGTATGCGGGTGCTGTTCCCGCCACCTGTGTGTGTGTGTGTGTGTGTGTGTGTGTGTGTGTGTGTGTGTGTGTGTGTGTGTGTGTGTGTGTGTGTGTGTTGGTTCGTACTCGTGGGTTGTGGAGGTCGCGAGGGGTGGTGTCGGTGGCCTGGTGTTGATGTATAGGTCGTGTATGTTCATTTTACTCGTGAGTTGGTTGCGCGCGCGGCGTGTATAGTGCGAGTATGCGATTGTGTGGGCGGTAAGTATCGTTTTGAAGCAGCACTTTGGCGCAGAGGAAGCGTGTTGGGCTCATAACCCAAAGGTCGTTGGATCGAGACCAACAAGTGCTATTCTTTTGCAAAACACACCGCGTCCGTCAATGGCGGGATGCACGGACACACGGACACCAACACTCGTCCATTCTCTTTGCTGTTGCTATCGACAGCGCTGGGGCGATGTCGTCTCACGTGGACCTCGCGGCACGCACTCGTCGCGGTGGACGTCGTCGTTTGTCTCGGATACGACTGTCGCAGCGGCAGTGGCAACGACTCTGGCGACATTTTGCTCTCTCTCTCTCTCTCTCTCTCTCTGCGTGTGTGAGTTGGTGTGTTGGTGTGTGTGTGTCCCCTCATGTCGGCGAGCTCCCCCGTCGTAAACTTGCCTGTTGGTGTAGGGGAGGAAGAAGTGCAGGTGGCGTGGGAAGACGCGTCGCAGTGGGGGTTGACATCGTGGGAGGAGAGGGAGGGAAAGAGAGAGGGAAGGGGCGAGTGCGCCAAGGAGGACGGCTGCCCTTGTCGGTGCCTTCTCGCCGTACGCATCACCGTGCCCTCGCCTAACCTCGTGGGTTCGACGTGGAGTGACATCGTCCCTGGACGACCGGCCCCGCCCACACGGCTGGCTGGGTCGGTTGCGAAACTCTTCGTTCCTGGCTGCGCTGGTATGCGGGTGCTGTTCCCGCCACCTGTGTGTGTGTGTGTGTGTGTGTGTGTGTGTGTGTTGGTTCGTACTCGTGGGTTGTGGGCTGCGGGGCTTGCATGACCGTGTTCAAGCGGAGTTGAACACGCTTGTCCGGGAATACAAGCTTCTCCCCGGGACTCTCGAGCGTTTGGGGATTTCGATTGCTCGGAAGCGCCGTCGTACCGATGGTTCGGACGAAGGCGACCAACGTAGAACGTAGGATGCGTCCGCATCCTTCGACGAAGCTCAAGCGTATACGCGTGCCCCATGCGGCGGAGCACGCGGAACGGACCGATGAACTTCCGTAGCAGCTTGTTGCTACCGATGTTGGTAACTGCATGTGTAGGTAGTGTAGTCGTTGATAACAACACTAAGTCACCTTCATTAAATGAAAGAGTGTTTCCTCTTCCATTCTTGTCTGCGTTCGTCTTCTGTCGATCGACCGCATGGGCGATCGAGTCCTGTACGAAGCGGACAACCGCTTGGCGCTTCAGCAAGAAGTCCTCTGCTGACTCCGTTTGCTTGGCCGCAGCGCGCACGTCGCGCGCTGCGGAGATGTCCATCTCTTCTTCGACGAGAGCGCCATCGCTCTCGCCGCCGTCGAAGTCTTCACCATCGACTTTGAGCGCGTCGTCGGCTTCATCGTCGTCGTCGTCGTCGTTCTCACGAGCGCGACCGATGACTGGAGCGTCATCGGTGGGAGGAGCGACCATTACGTCGATCTCCGAGGAGCGAGAGCGGTCCGGGAGCTCGCCCGAGCGAGTCCCACCCTCCTCTGGAGGAGATTCACTCTCCAAAAGGGTTGGAATACGTGGATGGCGGAGGCCATTCACATAGAACGGTGTATGCGTCGTCGACGCATGCACAGAGTTGTTGATGGTGAATTCGACAGGCAAAAACTCACTCCAACTCGAGAACGAGTGGACGTAGCCTCGAAGAATCTCTTCGATCACGCGGTTCGCGCGCTCTGTCTGACCATCGGTCTCAGGATGGTCAGAGGTCGACATCTTGATTCGTGTTCCGAGGGTACGGAACACGGCGCGCCAGAACGCCGCGGTGAACCGTGGATCTCGATCTGACACGAGCTCTCGTGGCAGTCCATGGTGTCGAAACACCGTGTCGACGAAGACGCGAGCACAGCCTTCGGCTGCGATCGTCTCTGGAACTGCAGCAAGATGCACCATCTTGCTGAAACGATCCACGAACACGAGGATCCCGTTGTTCTTCTGTTCATCTTCGGGAAACCCGAAGATGAAGTCCATGGAGACGGACTCCCAGCACTCTATCGGTGCAGGCAGAGACTGTAGCGGCGCACGAAGTGAAGGTCCTGACTTCACTCGCTGGCAAACCTCGCAAGCACGGACGTACTTGCGCACGAACTTGAATAGGCGAGGCCAATAAAAGTCGCGGCTCAACGTGATATATTTCTTCTCACGTCCACGATGTCCGCTCACTGGAGCATCGTGGTACTCGTACATGATCCGCAGGCGCAGATCATGATCTCCTGGGAGTGTCGTCTGCAACGGCGCTGTAGAACAGCAGGCCGTTCCGCTGCGTGTATCGATGAACCTTCGATCGATACGAAGCCGGCAAGCCCTTCAACGCTTGCGGCGATGGCTCTGCAAGGTAGGCCATCAAGCGCACGACCTCAGGGTCGTGTGCATTCGCAGAATGAACCTCGTCGAGCAAGGTCGACGACGGAACACTGGAGCTGAACGCACTCGCTGCGTTCAGCAAATCTTGGGCGACGACCGTCGGCTCAAAGTCTGGCCGACGGGACAGAGCATCCGCGACGACATTGAGTCGTCCGGGCTTGTACTCGACGGAGAAGTTATACTCCGCGAAGAAGGACAGCCGCCTCGCCATGCGCCGCGAGAGGTGTGGGTTGTTCACAGCCGTGCGTAAAGACGCATGGTCTGTGAAGACCTTGAACGGTCTATCTCCAAGCAGATCGACGCGGAACTTGGCCAGTGCATATTTCATGGCAAGGAGCTCCTTGTCATGCACTGGATAATTACGCTCAGCTGGTTGCAGCTGACGCGACTGGTAACAGACGACGCGCTCAGCGCCGTCGTCGTCGAACTGCATCAGCGCTGCGCCGATGACAAAGTCGCTTGCGTCACAAACCACGTGGAATGGTTTGTCCTGGTCCGCTATCGCCAGAACTGGCGATTCAATCAAGCTTTGCTTGATACCTTCGAAGGAACGCTGACACTCAGCGTTCCAAGTCCACTTGGTGTCTTTCTTGAGCAATCGGGAAAGAGGAACAGTCATCTCGGCGTAGTTGCGCGAGTACTTGTGCAAGTACGCCGCGAGGCCAAGGAACTTGCGCAGTCCATTGACGTCGGGTGGCGTTGGCCACTTCTGGATCGCTCTGATCGGGATCAGGGCGCACGCCGTTCTTGCCGACTATACACCCAAGAACGGGTATCTCGCTGGCCGCGAAGATACACTTCTTCAGGTTTGCGTACAGCTTATGCTCTCGCATAAGTGTGAGAACCTCTCTGATATGGAGTCTGTAGACCTCCAGATCAGTTTTCCCGTCCATAGCTCGGCTATGAACGAAGACATCGTCGAAGGAGCTTGATGCGAAGGCTCGCACTGGGCGCAATAAATGCGAGACGCATCTATTGAATGTGGCTGGTGCGTTGCTGAGGCCCTGAGGCATCACCAACCACTCCCGGAGCATTCCGCTTGGGGTGCTGATGGCCGTGAACGAAATATCCCGTTCACGCATCAAGATCTGGTAGAATCCGTCCATCGGATCCATTGACGAGAAGATGGTGCTCTTCGCCATCCCGTCGATGATGACGTCCTTCCTCGGTATCGGTGTTTGCGCCGGTATCGTCGCCGCGTTCAACTTGTTGAACGCGTGTACAATCCGCCACCCTCCTGTTGCCTTGCGCACACAGAAGATCGGAGAGCAGTGAGGGGAGGTAGGCTCCCTCACATGGCCAGCAGCGAGACGTTCTGCAAAGAACTTGTCGATCGCTTCGACCTGTTCACGAGGCAGTGGCCACCGCTTCATGACACAGTACTTCGAACCTGGCTTCAGGTCGATCTCGTGCCGAATGCCTTTGCCCTTCGGCAATTCGCACGGCACGGATTCGGGGAACACATCCGCGAATTCGACCAAATCCTCGTAGAGGATTTCCCTTGAGTGACTCCCAGGATTGAGCCGAGTACCGCCCAATCCGAGTCTTCTCATCGAGGACGCTCTCGTCCATCGATGAGCTGCTGAGAAGCCGTTCCTTCTCAGTAAACACCACTGCCGACCGGATATCGGTCACACATTCGCCCTCCGCGACGAGAATACAGATCTGCGCGATCTTTCCTTGACGCAGATCTCGCAAGAACCGCTTGGGTTCAAGCGTAGGCAGTGCGGTGACCTCCGAAGTTGACTTCGGAGGCGCAACGACCTCGAGTGTGGATGCACCCACTCTCGTGCCGTCATTGACTAAGACGTTGATCGTCTCAGTGACTTCCTGCGGCCTTATGCGCGCAGACGCCTCGAGCTGCAGTTGCGCAACTGCAGCGAGATCTCCATTGCTCGACGTTCTAGTCGAGGCGGAGAGTCGACGTTGCCTCCTTGCGGCAGACGTCGAGACCTTCCTCTCATAGTGCTGCCCCTGTGGCAAGCACTGTCTTCTTGGCTCGTGCGACTTATTCGCACGAGGATCTTCCTCACTTGACTCGTGGGACTCACTCGCACGAGAAGTCTTCGGCGCTGTCTGCGACTCTACGCAGACCCCGGCAGCTGGCTCGACGACAAAGGTCGACTCTTTGTCGTAGTCTTGGGCAGTCGTACTAACGATCGAGTGACTGATGGGGTCATCACACTCATCTTTCACACGTTCACGTGCATCTGGACGCTCCAGAACCGACATCAGGTGGCCACCTGATGACCAAGCGGCGGGCATTGTAACGGATCGATGCCGCCAGCTGACCCATGGCTCGTGGGAACGGAGCCATGGCAGGCCTAGAATGACGTCGAACTTGTCCTCTACATCGAGTACGACAAAGTCCTCGTCGTACTCATTGCCTTCAAGCGTGTAGTGGAGGCACACTACGCGTTTCATACCTTCACTGTTGCGCCAGTTGCAAGGCGCACCGTCATCCTCGTCGGAGGAATGTCTCGCTCGACAAAGTCGACCCCAAAGACTCGATAGACTCGATAGACTGTCGTCGAACGAAGTTGTTCAACGCCCCACAGTCTACGAGGGCGCGAAGCGAAGAAGAAGCGCCTTCGACTTCGAGCTCCAAGGTGATGAGGGCCTGATCATCACCATGTGTGGCGAAGCACAGAGACTGTGCTTTGGGAGCAACCTTCGTCAAGAGTCCCACAAACTCTCTTGACGTGACTGGATCAGTAGGGCGCTCCGCCCCTATTGACCCTGACCGTTTTCTTGTTGATCATCACGCTGCTGTTTCTTCGCAGCGCGTTGATCCGGCCACTGGACCTTCTTGTCCACGTGGCGACCGCGTCCATTGCCGCGAGGCACTGGGCGCGCAGCATTACACTCATAAGCGTAATGCCCGGTCTTCTGGCATCGATTGCATTTCTGCAATCGTTTGTCCACGCGAGGGCGCTGCTCGCTCTCGGCGTAGGAAAGATCCATGGCCTCTGGATCACTTGAGTCTTGTCGTCTGGACGGACGATAAGCAGCAGAATGGACGTAAGCCTGTCGCAGGCTGAAGTCCTCTTGACGAGCAACCGAGATCGCGTCCTCGAGTTTATCAAACTCGAGACGGAACATCTGGGTCTTGATCGGCCCATCCTCGAGCCCCATGATAAACGCAGCAACCTACGTTTGATCATCGATGGGATTCTTCACGATGCAACTCACGAGGTATCGTGCGTGCTGGGAGTAAGCGTGAATATCACGCTTACCTTCCCTGAGATCCAGGAACTCAGCACGAGCCCCGAACTCGGCTCGAGGCGGCTCAAACGCTTGTTTGATCTTGGCCTTGAACTCTTCATACGATCCGAAGCAATACGGATCGTGCAACTTGAGACCGAGCGCCCACACCTTGGCACGACCTGCCAAGTTGAAAATGGCGTAGATCACTCGCATCGCATCGTCATCGATGCGATGGGCTTCAATGGAATCGTCGATTTCGACGAACCAACGCAACAGGCTGTCACCGTCAGCTTTGTACCTGGAGATCTCGATCTTCAGCGGCTCGACGCGTCGAGGGCGCTCTGCCGCCACAGCAGCAGACTGCTGCTGTCTCAACAACGCTGCTTGTTGAGCGCTCTGCTCGCGCAGAGCTACAAGACTCCCTCTCGCCTCGTTCAGCTCATGCTCGATGAACTGGGCGATACTCGCGTGCTGTTCATCACGAGAGAGCGAGAAGAGCAGGGCGCCGACGGTGGCGTCACCCACCGTCGCGGCCATGCGCTGAACAGCCTGCCACTCGAGCTCGCTCAAGTGGAGGAAGCTCTCACGCAAGGCGTGGCGTCCCTGCGCGCCAGGGGTTTCCGGCGCAGGGGGATTCATAGTTGCTGGGCGGGCTACGAAGTGCTACCAGGTGTAACGAGGCTAACCTCGTTACGTCACGTACACTGTGGAGCAGTGTAAGAAGCGCGCAACACAGGGACTTGTGTTGGGTTGGAGAAATGGGAAACTGAATTTATGGATTAGGAAACCTAGAAAAACCTACTCTTTGTATATAAAACCTCGCAGATCCGCCCTCGGACTTCTGCCATCCACTCAATCACAAGACCCTAGCGTGATTGGTGGGAAATCGGGATAATATCATAGGATATTATCCAATCAGGAGACATCGCAACCAGATGGGTTCACGACGTTCCTATCGGACACCATTGACATGGGTCCGTACCATTTAACGGGCACACCCCGTTACACCTGCAGTCAGTTCAGTGTGCGGCTCGTGAACAAGGTGTTCGATCTTCCTGTTGTTGACCTTTTCACAGCGTGTGAGTGGTGTGCGAAGGCTTTCAGCAACCTGTCAGTGGTTACCATCAAGAAAGTGTGGATCAAGGCAAGCATTGTTCACGATCGAACCGATGACATGCACTTCCGGTCTTCGAACAATGTATCTTATTGTATTACACTTTGCTCTGAGGTTCGATGTGCTCTATCCCCTAGAATAAAGCAGTAAGCATTTTCTTTCACAGGTGTCACGCTCCCGTTTGCTCACTTCTCATTGGACCAAACCTGTTCTATAGGAATCTAACGAGAAACGCTGCACAGATACTAACTCACCAACGCCCATTTTATTCATTTTCACAAGTACAGATGGCGACACCAGAATGAGACCAGGTTTGGGAAATTCAGACTCTTTACCAACCCACTTTTGTCTCGAACAGCGATCTGTAGCCATTACGTTTCTCCAGAACAAGATTCGTGCCGCGGTGGCATGGGTAGTTGTGAAATACAGAGACTGCACGATTACTTCGTCGGCCGTACATTTTCCACGGGAATTTGGGCCAAAGCGATAGCGGTTCCTGTTTGCCTAATTCAGACTTACGCTTCTACCTGTAGTGTATCACTGGCGTTGGCGGTGCGGCGGCATCACTACATGCCGTCCATGATAGTTTCCACAGTGCTCTTTGTACTCATTTATCTATCAGACAGCGCCACCGAATGAAATAGCAGAGGGAAAGAATGAGGGCTACGGCAAAAAGCGATTCGCACTGGGCTCCAAACGAGCATAGAATATTTAAAGCGATAGACCTTTTTGTTGACGTTGAGTGGATCTGGACATTGAGCCCCACGGCAAAAAGCAGCAGCAACACCAAGAGCGGTATACTCGCCCGGAGAAGGTAAGCAGGATGATCAACGAGAATGACAGGAGTTAATTGAGTGACGACATGCCGGAAAAATATCTATGGGGGGGGGGGGGGGGGGGTGCAAAGCCCCGTTGCAGACAGGTGAAATGCCACCGACGTTGCTGCGCTCGGTTGGTAACTATATCGGAGAAGGCACGTGTGCGTCCAGCCACTCCTTACGAGGACCAGGCGGATGAGCGGGTAGGGTCTGAGTTCACACGTAGGCCATCTCAACGTCTACATAAAAATGTCTAACATCGTGGCCTTCGTTGCCTCTGATCTATCTCCGAGCGAGACGCTGTACCAACATGGTCAGCGTCCCCCACTATTACCACCAAGTGACGGCGCACAATTCCATGGTCATCGCACAGGCCACCCACGCGACGGACACAGCTCTCACGAGCCTCGCACGCCACCCCACCGACAGGCCTTGCTGGCGTGTCCCAGCTCACCACTTCCGATTTACAGCCCTGGCTGGCCAGCCCGATTGACCCACGGTAAGTTCAGGAATGCACTCAGCTCCAGCTATCAGGGTGCGTATCATTGCTAATGTGGTTGCAAATGAGGTGAAGTCCGATGGTATGGAACGTCGCCGGGCAAGGTATACTCGCCCAGCATGAACTCACTGCGGTGACACGGCGACTACTATTATTTCTACTAAGGATGTGTTCAGGTGACGCTACATTTGCCCCAAGTGAGCATTTTTGACCAGCAAGTTTAGCATGATCTGATACAATAACGTTAACGATGTCCAACACGAATCGTTTGAATCGTCTCGACTTGGCCCGTGTAACACGGGCCACAGGTCTGCTCGTTTTTCAATATATCAGCACCGCTCCTGATCGCGAAACGCACTGTAACAAGCATATAAAAAACATTCAGACACCGGTTTCGATATTGTATGCCTTGGATTTCTACTTGTTTGGACACGCTGAACGTCAGTTTCACTGTGAAGGAGTTGGAATTTGATGGACACGTTGAACGTCAGTTTCACTGTGAAGGAGTTGGAATTTGAAGAAAACAAGCCTGAATTCGGAATCTTTGCGTGGTTTTATACACGAGGGGGGGTCCAAACTCCAAACTCGAAAATCAATTTTTTTGACACGTGTTAGCTCAAATATATTGCGGGACCAACTTCGAATTTCGACAATCCGAGACCACCATTTGACAGAGGAGATCAAGAGCTATCTGATGATGTGCTCAGATAGCTCTTGATCTCCTCTGTCAAATGGTGACGGCCGCACACAGATAGCCCAGGTTTGCTAAAAATTTTAGCAAACCTGGGCTATCTGTGTGCGGCCGTCTACCAACAGCAAAACCTTAATAAGTTTGGTAATTCGAGATTACGTGAAAGCTGTGCACCACGAAGTGTAGGCAAGTTCCTTGTTGAGAGTTTAGACTACGACAGGCATGTTTGAGTAAGCACCCGAGTTGGCGCTTGGACCACCCTTCCACATTCTACTCGAGTTGTTCATCTTGCGCACGCTGAGCTTTTCGCTCCTGGCGCCGCAAATGTTCCTCGGAGAAGAGAGCAAGCGCTTGCTGAACCTCAGGATCAGCGTCTAGTTGGAGGGACTGATAACCAGCAGGATTTGACTGGGCGAAAGCTACAATTACACGGATCAGAACAACTTCAGCAAAGGTCGACTAAAAACAACTTAAGTCCATGCATACCTTGCAAAGTGCTCAGGAAGAACTCAACTTCGTCAACCTCATCAAGAAGGCTGTCGTAGTCTTCGTCACCATCATCATCGTACATGCCTCCAAGCTCAGCTTCTTCGCGTAGCTGCTTCAAGATAGCCATGTAGTCATCATCGTAAACATCCTCAGCGTCTTGGTCAGACGAGTAACCACCAGCATCCAAGAGCTGGGCAAGTTGTTCACTTCCCTCCTCATTCTCATCGTCTCCATCCTCATCAGCACCTCCAGGGCTTCGAATTGAGTCACTAAGCATTTTCATCGCAGCCTGAATGACCTGCTTCATGTGAGGATGAAGAACGGTTGGGACCTTTTCCACTGGCAACTTGAGTAGTGACATGACTCCAAGCACAAAGAGCTTGCGGTCAAGCGGTGTCTCGAACAGAGTTAGCTTTGACATCCACAGCGTGAAGGCGCCTTGGGTCGCTTGCAGCTGCTCAAGGGCAGCAACCGTGAGCAAAGGGTTATAGTGGAGAAGACTGCCGAGAACACCGAGCAGTGTACGCAACGAAGAATCTCCTTGGTCTTGCATTGCTAGGCGAGTAACCGTGAGGCGGACCATCTCGAAAACCAGATCGTCCACCTTTCCGAATAGGTTGTGTAGAAGCGAGTATAGAAGTCGGTTTGCCGCGCATACTTCGACTTCTTGGGCCGTCTTATCATCCAGTACCCGCCGTGCCATATCAAGAACGAGATCCACGTAGCGAACCGTTACCCCATCTTTGTTGGTGAAGACTCCGGCCATAAAAGTTTCCCCGTCGCGCCCCACGAAATTATCAATCACGTGCGAAAAGTTAGAAAGGTAATCTGCAGCGAAGTCGTCAAAACTCGTGAAAATGCACGGGAACAGCGCCCACAGCTGAGCAGGAATTTTGTTGCAGCAGTAAACAAGTGAGCTGAAAATCTCGAGAGCACTTTCCATGTACTCGACGTAGTCGAAATCCGTGAGAACCTTCTCGATTATCGGAGACAGCGCCGGAACCATCAGTGGGTACAGCTCAGGATGATTGTGGACGCTGACCAAGATCGTGTTGATTGCGTCCAAGCAGGATACAGCTGCGAGACAGGCATCGTCATCTTCTTCGCCCTCAGCAGTGAACTGCTGAAAGAAATCGACGAATTTGGCCACAAGCTGAAGCGAGAAGGGGCCGATCTGATCGCCAAACTTGTCGATGATCTGTTCCAGGGCAACGACAACTTCGTCGCTTCCGATCTCGTCCATGAGATTGAAAAAACGCTCCAATATTTGGGGTAGACGTGGCTGGATGACTTCAAGAACCGTGTCCGAGTGCGGATACTGAACGACGAAGCGGATTGTCTTCGCTGACTCGACACTTACAGGCAACTCTTGGTCAAACATGCAGTCGAGCATTCCATTCACAATCTGAACAAGAGTTTGCTCGTCGCGAAACTTGATAGCTTCGATGTACTTTCGAGAAAAAAATTTACACGCCCGTAGACGCAGGAAGCCGTGTGGGTTCTTAAACTCCGGTAGAATATGCGCAATGATCATGTTCTCGACTTGGCTTTTGTGGGCCTTTGATTTTGTGAGCACTCCATCGAGCGCAAATAGAGCATGGAGAGCAGCATCTTTTTGGATGTAGTCACGTTCACTCTCTGGCTGAGAGACATAGGTTGACAGAATATTGGTGTAGAACATGAGCACATTGCTCAAACAATCCTTCCCGCGCTTCGTACAGAGATCTGCAAGAAGGTTCGCTGCAGCGAATACCGGATCGAGGAAGTCTTCAAATACATCGTTCGTCTTGCGCACGAACTCGTGAGGATCATCGTTCCACAGTTGCAAATCCTTAGGAGTAAGACACAATGTCGGATGGACGACTTCAAACAAGAGAAAGCTGAGGTGTGGTTTGATAAGCTTGTACGTGACTGACGAATCGACGGCTTCTTGCAAAAAAACGAAGCAGAGTTGCATAACCCGATCAGTGCAGAAACGACCATTCTTGCGGAGTGAAATGGTGTCTAATACGCAAGGAAGCAGGCCTGGCGCAATTTGGTTGCGGTATAGTTGACTCATCTCCTGATACTCTGCCTCAACACGCTTCGGATGGCCATATCGAGTGTAAAACCGGCACAAAATCTGCAATGCCCACTGCTTGATCTTCCACCATGGCCACTCGTTGCGCTCCTCTTCAGAAGTCGGTTGTCCAGCTGGTTCGAGACCTTCATGCGCCTCTGGAAGTGGCTTGGCGACGACAGCGCGGAAGAGTTCGTTCCAAGCAAGTACATTCTCCACTTTGCCCAGATGGGGAGTAAGATTAACTTTGACACAAGACCAATATGTCTTGAGTATGAGATGCATCATCATTGCCGACTCGACAGCATTGTTATTGATGAGCTGTGCGAACATATCACGAAGCAACGGGAAAATTGTCTCCGCAAGGGCATGGAGAGGGCCGAGGCGCTGGTTTGTGACTATCAGTCCCTATTGAATCAACAGAAAAAGAAAGCTTTTTACGTACTTCTTCACCGCGGTATTCGTAATTCTTGATCACACGGCGCAACGCAAGCAGTGCCTACAGTGCAGTGTCCAAAGACATCAGCGACCACGTGGCCGACATTCCAAGCAAGCTGAGGCTTACATTGATGATGCGCTTTGCATCGCCGCTCTGGATATTTTGAACGATTACCTCAATGAGGTTTGGCCAGGAATCCTGTGTAGGAAAACGCGGTGAGCAATCCCTGTTGGAGAACCATCAAAGGTGGTGTGCACTTACCGGGAAGTCACTTCGAGCGATGTACGAAAACGCTTCCGCAAGAAGCGAGCGCAACGAGTTGTCGTGAGCGACGAGAAGCGCCTAGCCCAACTCACTTTAGGAGAGGTCTGGAGTGAGAATACGCACACTTCCGACTCACCTCGAGGACGTGCTGACGAACGGCCGCACGCTCGTCATCAGGAATAACTCGCACGAGTTCGCCACTGACAAAGTCACCGTCCCAGTGCTTGTGGACAACATTCTTTAAAGTGATGGCCGCGGCCTGGCGGACTTCTCTCTCGACAGTCTCCTCCGCGACGAACTGGATCAGCACCAGCAGCGCGCCGCGCACCGTGTGAAGCTTGGCGATCTGTTCGGCAGCTGCATCGCGCGCTGCCTTCTCTGGGCTGATCGAGTGCTTGAGCACGAGGTGAAGCTGCTGCGCGTCCATTCTCTCTCGGCTGGTGACGTCTGATGCGCGAGTGGAGACCTTGGTGGCTTCGCTTTTCCAGCCAGCCACTCCAACAGCTGTACCAGAAAATCGGTACACTTTGTCAAACCACACCTCATACCGCGTGGTTTCTCTCCGTCCAAATGAGTGGTTTTCGGAAGGAGGTTCATGAATCGACTGGTTGAGACGTTTGCGTTGTGCATCCTCCCCGTCGCAATGGGTTCACAACAGGAGACAATGGCTTCACGACTTCACAACCGCGAGACCTGAACACGATGTTAACATTGCAACCTAGACAAGGCATTGGATTGCTCTGTTTATTAAATATAAATCCTCAAAAAACTGAAAGATCCATCACAAGAACATCCAGAGCCTGCGAGGCTCGCAGCAGCGAAAGATCTCTCGTGCAGGCAAGAAATGCAATGAAGAGCTAATGAAGAGGACGCTGCTGCGCCGCAACCAAAGAGCAGAGACCATTTAGTCAACCTCCTCCATCGTGCTCTCCTCTTCACCCTCACCCTCGAGCGGCGGCAAGTCATCCATGCTGTCATCCACAACCTCATCGTCGTCATCGATGCTCAGGCCAAGCTTGATCAGACGGTGAATTCGGTTGGCAAAGGTGGTTGGCTCATCAAGGCTGAAGCCCGACGTGAGAAGAGAGGTGTCGTAGAGCAGCCAAATCAAATCCTTCACAGTCTTGTCACTCTTGTCGGCTTCCGACTTCTCACGAAGCGACTTGATAATCGGATGAAGCGGGTTGATCTCCATCGTCTTCTTCGAAGACATGTACGACGAAGTGCTGCTATCGCGAAGCGCCTGCGCCTTCATGATACGCTCCATGTTAGCTGACCAGCCGTACTCGCCGGTGACAAGGACACACGGAGACTCCACAATGCGGTTCGAGATCTCGACCTTCTCGATCTTGTCGTCAAGCACTTCCTTGATCAGCTTGCAGAGTCCGGCAGTGGCAGCCTTAGCTTCCTCAAACGCCTTCTTCTCGTCCTCCGTCTCCTCCATCTTCAGACCCTCCTTGGTGGCACAAATAAGCTTCTTGCCCTCGTACTCCTTGAGCTGCTGGACCGCGTATTCATCGATGGCATCAACCATGAACAGGACCTCGTATCCCTTCTTCTTCAACTTTTCGATAAACGGCGAGTTCTCGACAGCCTTCTTGCTCTCGCCGGTCACGTAGTAGATGCCAGGCTGGTTCTCCGGCATGCGGCTGATGTAGTCATCGAGAGAGGTAGCCTCCTCTCCCGACTTGGTCGAGTGGTAGCGGAGCAGCTTAGCAATCTTGGTGCGGTTCGTCGAATCCTCGTGGATGCCAAGCTTGAGGTTCTTGCTGAAGGCCTCGTAGAACTTGTTGTATGACTCAGTGTCCTCGGCAATCTCAGCGAACATTTCCAGGCACTTCTTCACCAAGTTCTTCTTGATCACGCGAAGAATCTTGTTCTGCTGAAGCGTCTCACGCGAAATGTTAAGCGGGAGGTCCTCAGAGTCAACGACACCCTTGACAAACGAGAGGTACTCTGGCATGAGATCCTCACAGTTGTCCATGATAAACACACGGCGCACGTAGAGCTTGATGTTGTTCAGCTTCTTGCGCGCACCACCCTCGAACATGTCGAATGGCGCACGCTTCGGTGCAAACAAGCACGCCTTGAATTCAAGCTGACCCTCAACTGAGAAGTGCTTCACAGCGAGGTGCTCTTCCCAATCATTCGTGAGAGACTTGTAGAAAGAAGCGTACTCCTCGTGCGTCACATCCTCAGGCTTGCGCATCCAAATGGGCTTCTGGCTGTTGAGGTGGTTCCAGTCATGCGTGACCTCCTTGATCTTCTTCGTCTTCTTCTTCTTGTCACCCTCCTCTTCCGTGACATCCTCAACCTTCGGCTTATCGTCGTCGCCCTCCTCCTCGTCTTCTTCGTCGTCAGTGACCTCCTTCTCCTCAGTCTTCTCAACGTAGAGCTTGATCGGGAAGCCAATGAACTCCGAGTGCTTCTTGACGAGATCCTTGAGCTTGCGCTCTTCGAGGTACTCGAGCATGTCCTCCTTCAACTTCAAGACGATGCGCGTGCCACGAAGGATGGGCTCCGACGTGTCCGGAGTAACGGTGAACGAGCCACCGGCGGCCGACTCCCACACGTACTGGTCGTCATCGTTGTGCTTGGAGTGCACGACAACCTTGTCGGCGACAAGGTAGGCCGAGTAGAAACCGACACCGAACTGGCCGATCATGGAAATATCGGCACCGGCGGCCAGAGCCTCCATAAACGCCTTGGTGCCCGACTTGGCGATGGTACCGAGGTTGTTAATGAGGTCGGCCTTGGTCATGCCAATACCCGAGTCCTGGATGGTGAGCGTGCCATTGGCCTTGTCCGGGATGATCTTGATCTCGAGGTTCTTGTCCGTGTCGAGGACCGAGGCGTCGGTGAGCGACGAGTAGCGGATCTTGTCGAGCGCGTCCGAGGCGTTCGAGATGAGCTCGCGGAGGAAGATGTCCTTGTTCGAGTAGAACGTGTTGATGATGAGGCTCAACAACTGGTTGATGTCGGCCGAGAAGGCAAAGGTTTCGGCTTCGGCGCTCATGGTCGTGGCGGTCGACGGGTCCCTGGTCCGGTGGAAGGAAATTCGCGAATGGATCGGTCGAGGCAACTCGGGCGGAAGGGGAAGCCTCCAACCACAGAGCGAGCCAACTGCAGACACAAAGTCTCGAAGGTTCGAGATGCCAAATCTTTCCGTAGTTTTCAAGCACAAATCTGCAGAAGCTCGAAAGTTCGGCGTCAAAAGGAGAGGCGACATATGCGTTTCAACCACAACTAAATGAAGACTTTCCAACCCACAGAAATGTCATATCTCCTCGGTTCGAACGTTCTAGATTGCGACGTAACAGATGTGAGAGGAAGTTACACAAGAAAGGTCTCTCTCGCGAACCTCGTTCTTGTTTATGAGGATATAATATATAAGAGGCTTAAGTGTGTCTGAGCTCAGAAAAAGTCGAACTTGATAAGAAGGTTATATCCGTATAAAGGACTTTGTTTGAGCGAGTGAAGGACAACCTCGTTGTGACTCTTGACGAAGCTTTCAACGAAGAGGCATCAGTCGGAGTCTTCGACAGAAGCTGGGATCAACTTGCCCGATTCAACGGCACTACACGCTTCTCTCGCTATCTGCTCCGATGAATGATTTGTCTCGAGCTTCTGATGAGGATCTACAAATGGTGGATGTACCGAAACACCATTCGTGCATGGGCGATCTGTCGATATCGACAGTATCCATAGGAATAGAACCCCTCCCCCGCTCTGGAGTGGGGCTCTGTTCCTCTCGTTGCGGGTGCGAACAGATCTGGCAATTGCTCACACGAGCTCCATTCGCGTTGGAGTGGGTCGTTGACCCATTGGATCTCTACGCAGAGCGAATGAGTTCGTCCCGACGAAATAGACAGCAGCGTTTCGGCGTTGGCCGCCTTGTAGCATGCTGCGATGCGTGGCACCGGAGTAGAGAGAGTATGCGGAGTAGAGAGAGTATGTCGTCCTACGTGGACCTCGTGGTCGATTGTCGGGGAAACTACGACTCTCGTTGTCCATACTCAGCGCGGACTGCTTCTTGGCGCGCAAGCTCTCGGGGTTTCCGGAGAAGTCTGGCAGTGCGCTTGCGCGCTGTGACACCACAACGACGAGAGTGCACGCAACGGAGAGCGGCGTGCTGCCGAGTGCTCGGCCAGCAAGCGCGTTGAGATCCAAGATCCGAGATGAATCTGGGACCAAAATTCGGAACCCTGTTGCTGACCAATGAACGTCATTTCTGTGTCTGTCGAGCGACCAATCACCAGTCCAAAGCGGAGCCACGCCCCCCGCGTCACTCTTGACGGGGCTGTCTCAGGAGCTCGTCGTCCCCGCCACCATCCATCCGTTCCCGCGACGCCGTGTTTCTATCCAGCTTCAATGCC
The DNA here is from genome assembly GCA_023091665.1 of Pythium myriotylum. Taxonomy (NCBI): domain Eukaryota; phylum Oomycota; class Peronosporomycetes; order Pythiales; family Pythiaceae; genus Pythium; species Pythium myriotylum. Next base: position 2,051,439 of record JALJCQ010000009.1, read on the forward strand.
ACTGATATCCCTTTCGAGGCTCGACACTCGAGCAGCTCCGAGTCGCTACCACTCAAAGGGCTCGGCGGAACCGGAGTCTTCCGGCTCGATGAATCATTTACGACGAGCTTGGCGTCGATTGGATCTTTCCCGCAGCACGCAAGGGCTCGGTGTCTCCCAGCCACGGACTCAAATCTCGAGGTTTTATGAGGTGTCGCCAATGAGGTTATACGTCGTGCCAGGATCTGTGTCAGCAGGCAGTTAGTTCTCTTCGACAGATCCCAATTCGCTTCAACTCGAGCAAGGCACGGGAGCCCTCGCAAGCATGAACGTCACGGACGCCCCGACGGCCGCGCCCGTGTGGCCGGCCAACATCACGCCCGTCGAGAGCTGGACGCTGGTGCTGCTGCCGATTGCGTCGCTCGTCCTCATCTACGTGCTCTTGCGCATCGTGTGGCCAGTGCCGGAGACCCTGCCGCGCTTCCAGGGGCCAAACGAAACAACGCCCCTCAAGCCGATTGAGAAGCCGAAGACCTCGCTCGTTGAGGAAGGAGAAGTCGCCGGAGATTACGAAGAGAGCTGGCTCAAGACTTTCGACTTCTACTTCTTGCTGGGCATGATCACCTACTTGGTTGTCATGTTGATCCTGACCAAGATTTACGCCCCGGAACTCCTCTCTTCCGCATCGTTCTGGCTCATGCAGCTCCCTAAGTTGGGGGTCATGATGCTCGTCTCACTCCTTGGTGGCATTGTTTGCCGCTACTTCTGTGATGTGGACGAGAAGGGATACATCATCACAAACAAGTCATCCAAGTTCAAGGTCAACTACACGCGAAAACTCCAGCATTTCGCTGCTTACATGGTTCCGCTTGTCATCAAGTCGGAGGTCTCGGGTCCTCTGGCTCTGGCCTGGGGAGACTTCTTCAGCATGCTCGGTTTCCTTGTGCTCATCAAGCCCATTCGCGAGCACTCCAAGTTCTTCATGCTGCAGTTCAACTCTCTGGATCGACCAGAAGACCGCCCGAACACTCTTACCTGGATCATTCTCGGCAACATTGCGCCGGGCATGTTTATCTTGCTGTTCTTCAAGTGGCTTTTTGCCGACCAAGGCGCGCTTACCTTCATTCTTGTCTTCATCACCGGGATCGGTGATGGCCTCGCCGAACCCGTTGGGATCACGTGGGGCAAGCACAAGTACAAGACCCGCGGCTGCTTCTCGAAGAACAAGTACACACGCAGCTGGGAAGGAAGCGCGTGCGTGTTCATTTCGGGTCTTGTGTTCCCTGCACTCCAGTATGCGGACTTCGATAACTTCACCCAGGTATTGCTGTCCATGCTCATCCTCGGCCCGACTATGGCCTACGCCGAGGCCACTGCACCTCACACGATGGACACGCCCGTCTTGATGATCGGATGTGGTGCCATCCTCTATGCCATCACCAACATTTTCTAAGCGATTGACAATTTTGGGAGTGAAGTCTGTGCGCTTCCGTCTTGCCCATACCCTGCATGCCCTTAAAAACAATATAGCCACCACTGCTACTAGACCATGTGTTGGAGACACTGCACTGAGAGTACAAGAAGTGTATTGGTACTGCACATTATAAATGCGACGTGGACACAATACTCAACAAAGAAAATGACTGTCAATTATGTATTACGCAGCAGTTCTTCAGCTCATGTCATCTCGAAGCCGGCACCCGAAGTTATGGAAAGGAGCAATTTCGATCTCAAGACACGGAGAGAGCTGTACGTCGGAAGCTTGAGAGTATTGAAGCATGTTGAAGAGCTAGGAAGAAGTTCCTCGTCGCTGCGAACTGAAATTTTTTGAATGCAAAATGGCGGTGTTAGTGCAACAAACCCGAGAGATGGCGGGCGTTGACAACTTGTCGCAAACCGAAGGAAAGCGGCTTTTTCTGAAGGTGAGAAGCTCTCCAATGCCTGCCAAAACCACTGCACGCGCTTATCCATCGCATAGTACCCGCCAGCGTACTTCGTGTGTGACTTCAGATCATTGATGTCTATGTCGCCGCTTTTGCCCGAGATGAGAACCTGCAGCTCGGGCTCATTGAAGAGTTGTAGCCACCGAATATCGATAAGGTCGGCGAGTCCAGTGCGAAACGCGGCGCTTTGCTCGCGAATTTGCGTGTTGAGGTAGTAGTTTGCAACCAAGTGTACATAACGGGAGCGGTTGGCGTTCGTCACTGCAATGTTTGCGCCGTTTGGTAGCAGCTCCACTTCTTTTTGTTGCCCGAAAAAGTCTTGAACGATCGTGAAGGTGAGACCTAGGTCCTCAACTTCACCCTCGTATGACTTGAGGAACATCAAATTCTATGCCAAGTTGAGCGTGAGATTCAGGGCGCGTGTGGAAGCTGGGATAGCTCATTACCTTGTGGATTTCTGGATCGAGCGACGGGAGATCGCTTAAGTGATTGAAGGAATGAAGCAACTTGGACAAAAAGAAGTGGGCAAATTTTGGCTCGACAACGATTCCTTCGTAAAGCGCCTTGCCTAAGATACGTCCCACAAACTGAAAAAGTGTCAGGTAGTCACTTTCTCGGGTGAAGTGTGGTGATGCCGCATGAGGGTTTGGATACAACAACTGATCGTTCGGTGTCGACAGGAAGAGCCCATATTGAAGATCAAATGCCAAATTCGCCAAGTCGAGCCAAAATTCCTTGAATAGCCCACCAGCATCGATCCCGACTTCTTCGCGACCAGCTGCATTGACAAAGACGACGTTAATCTTCTTTTTCAGATTGCCACGGATCACGTTGAGTTTCGAGAGTCCATCTTCCAATATCGCCCCACGACGGATACGGACGCGATAAGCAGCAACTCCCCCACCGGTCGACACATCCCCCTGATGTGCTTGTTTGTCGAGCTCGATCAGCCGGTGAAACAACTTGACGCGCTCAGGGAATGGAATAATGTATGGCATGGAGCTGATCAGTTTGTTTGCACGAGGTGTGCCAGTAAGAACTTCCTCGATGAGCTGGAAGCTGTTTAGCCCCGGAAGAACCCTGAAAAATGAGGTTAGCTGCAGCGAAGTTTGTCTGAAATCGCGCTGAAGACGCGTACCAAGTGGACACGTTGCAAAAAGGCAATCGGGAACAGCGACTATACAAATTCCTCAATAGACGCGTCGCGGCTTCGATGACGTACTTTCCAGTCTCCAGAGAAGTGCCTTCGAACTCACGAGTACCATGGGTCCAATATGCAGAATGGAGACAGTACTTCAGCCCACAAATGATGCGCTCAAGTTGGCGAAGCGGAAGAGGGAACTCGAGAGCGTACATCTGCAAAACCATTAATCGGTTATCCTGCACCATGAACGAGCACCACAAACACACATCACCTCGTCGTCGTCAAGAACAATCAACAAGTGGTTGTACGCTGCGCAAAAAAGTCCCAGGGTTGCGATATAACCGTCTTGGTCGTCAGAATGGAGAAGATTCACATCCTATGAGGGTGGTTAGCAATCTTTGTGAACCAAGAACATCCACAGACTTGCCTTGGTAAACGTTTCAAAGTCTTCGACCTCCTGAAGAAAAGACCAAAGGAGTGTGACTACGTGAATGTTCTCGTCGCTAGTCGAGTCCACAACCGGAAGCTTAAGAAACGAGACGACGTTGAGCACGTTAGAAGATATTGCAGGCTGTCGATGACTGAGCAAACTGTGGTTTGGCCACCGAGAGAGCAAGATGAGCAAAAATCGAGCAAGAGCGAATATCATCGATCGATCAAACGGAGGTTCGCTCGTGTGAAAACGATTCGTTTTACGGAGTTCAGCGAGATGACCGTGTTTTGCCAGCTCGTGAGCTCGGTGGGATGTGTTCTCAAGTACGGACTTGCGAACGGTGTTGGCAGGTTCTACTTTTTTCAATCCCGTCTTCTCTAAGAGTTTCTTCGCCCAAGTCGCCTTTCCGATCAGTTTGACTCGATTCCACGTATCGCTGAGCGATTGCTGCAGAGATCGAGAAGTCGCAATGTCTCCGAACCCGTATTGCTCCTAAAACATAGTATGCGTTCGTAAGTATTTGTTAGGATAGACCGATCGCACAGCGCCAAATTTATGACCCACGTGAATAGTCGATGCATCAGGGTTCATCGGAGAAGATCGTTCCGTCAGCAAAGGCTTGGTTAGTGCTGGCGCGTTGAAGCGAAGAAATATCTCACAGTATTGCCGGATGCGTCGCTCTCTTGTGATCAGTTGGAGTTGACTGGTCAACGCCTCAGGGTATATAACCGGGGTTACATGGGAGTCAGTCACCTTTGTCCACGCCATCGGCACGCCGTCAACGCCAAACGCGTCCCTAGGTATGCCCTTGAGGATATTCGAGAATAACTCGACTTCGTTGAGAGAGAGGTCTCGTGTGCGATGGGGAGGTAAAACTCTAACCACGCCGCTATCAGAAACGTAGAGTTTGCAGCATTCGAGCAAAGATCTCACTCACCGATCACTAAGCCAAAGTAAATTACCCAGCAACCATACTATGGATGGAATGCCCTGGACTGGAGACTCAGGAAGCGCTGGGTGAAGCGACATCGATGTAACCACGATCCGCGACCACATGTCCACAGAAGTCAATGTGTCGAGTACGCGAGCGGATACAAACTCGTTCAGGAGAGGGATGCTCAGGAGCTGCACAAATAACTATTAGAAGCCGAATCATCAAACCTACAACCCAAGAGGGTCGAACTCACATTTTCTACGAAGCCAAGCTCCATTTGTGGTGTCCTGATCGTTGCATCAACGGCAAACGCGAACAGCTCAGACAAATGGGACACACTAACCACATCACGATGCCCGCGAGCTGTGATAAACGCCTGTCGAACAAGATCCGTCAAGCAGACCTGGTCCATTCGACTGTACTGCCATGTTCGGGGTGAAAAGACGCGCAGAGCCGAAGATGTGATGTGCTCATCAACGAATCCGACCGTCCTGACGAGATGGGACACCACAACGAGTGGCATCTCCTCGCTGGATGGGTATGCTTGGATGCTCAGATCTACCAATCGCGCCAAGAGCCACTTTCGCGAAGAGAGCAGTTCGGGGATCTTGGCCAAGGATTCACTCGGCTGACCAACTAGGGAGTCCCGAAAGAGGAGGCATAGCCGTGCCAGACGAGTTTGGTCAGGGTTGCTGCCACTATAGAAGAAGAGCACCTTCCTTAGCAAGTCGCACAACACATCGAATGGCAGTGGAATCGCGTCGCGCTGGAGCAGAGTCTTCAGCCGGTCGATGTCGGCGATCTTGGCGTCGAAGTCACGCTGATAAACACGCCTCGCTCGGCGCACGGCCACGCTGTTCGAAAGGAAGCGCTGCAGCCGCTGGGCCGCGACCTCCTTCTCACGCTGCACCGCCCGCGCCCGCCGCTGCTCCTTGGCCTTCTCCAGGACCTGAGCGCGACTCGCTCGGCCATCGGCGCGCAGGTCCTTGTCGCGCTGGAACATTTTCCACGACTTTCGATCCACACCGATGTGGGTGGATACCGGTAAAACCGCAATCGGAACGTCTGAAATGAAGAGTGCAATATATTTTCCAGTCAGCGCATCTACTCTGTATCCAGCGACGTCAACGTCCAGTGTTAGACGAACTGAGTGATCGCATAGAGAATAGTGCCACATCCGATCATCAAAACAGGCGTGTCCATCGTGTGAGGAGCCGTGGCTTCGGCATACGCCATGGTTGGCGCAAGGATGAGCATTGACAACAACACCTGAGTGAAGTTGGCGAAGTCCGCGTACTGCAAGGCCGGAAAGATCATGCCTGACAAGAACACACACGCACTGCCTTCCCAGCTGCGCGTGTACTTGTTCTTCGAGAAGCAGCCACGAGTTTTGTACTTGTGCTTGCCCCAAGCAATACCCACAGGTTCGGCCAGACCATCACCAATCCCCGTAATGAACACGATAATGAAGGTGAGTGCACCTTGGTCAGCAAACAGCCACTTGAAAAAGAGGATGATAAACATGCCCGGGGCGATGTTACCCAAGATGATCCAGCTCAGCGTGTTCGGGCGGTCTTCCGGTCGATCCAGAGAGTTGAACTGCAGCATGAAGAACTTGGAGTGCTCTCGAATGGGCTTGATGAGCACAAGGAAACCGAGCATGCTGAAGAAGTCTCCCCACGCTAGTGGAAGTGGTCCCGAAAAGCCCTCAGTCTTGATGACAAGCGGAACCATGTAAGCAGCGAAATGCTGGAGTTTTCGCGTGTAGTTGACCTTGAACTTGGATGACTTGTTTGTGATGATGTATCCCTTCTCGTCCACATCACAGAAGTAGCGACAAACAATGCCACCAAGGAGTGAGACGAGCACCATTACACCGAGCTTCGGTAGCTGCAGGAGCCAGAAGTGGGAAGAGCTCAAGAGCCACGGCTGGTAAATGAAGGTCAATATGACCAAGACCGCAAGGTAGAACATCATCCCCACGAGGAAAACAAAGTCGAAAGTCTTGAGCCAGCTTTCCTCATAGTCGCCTGCGACCTCGCCCTCTTCCACAAGCGATGTTTTGGGCCTCTCAATTGTGATCCCGCCGCTTTCGTTCGGAATAGCACCGTAAGATGGTTGAGTGTACTTGGGAAGGCCAAGGGAACCCGGGGTCTTCCACACCACACGCAAAAGGATGTAGATTAGAACGAGGGACACCACGGGCAGCAGTGCGATCACGAGTGATTCCGTGAGAGTGATCGGTTTGCTCCAGTTCTTCGGCGTGTATCCGTCTGCCGTTGAGGCTGCCGTGGTTATCGATTCGTCAGCCATGGCCTCGATAACAGCGACTGACAGGCCCTGGGAGAAAGCACAAGTGCGACTCCGCTTCTCGGATCCTGTTTCTCGGTCCGACGGTCGCGTTTGGTGTGACTGTTCAACTTGGATCCGTTTCCGTTTCAACTCGAACCGGACCGCGAGAAGATGACATATCGAAACCTAATCTGGACAACAACGGCTGCGGTTCGAAGAGGTGAACCGTGAGTGATCTCTGCAACGTGCGACTTCTCCGCCGAGTCCCATCCATTTCTGATTGGGGTTCTTCGATCGGAACAATATGCACTGTGATAGGATGGCGAGGAGTCAGATCTGATCAGCCCGAGCCTGGCACCAGTTCCGATGCGAGCCGGTTGAGAATGCTCGACGATGAGGATCTCGCGAGTATGATGCGTGACCATGAGCTGCGTAGAGAGCGTGGGGAAATAGACGACGACGAAGATGGCGACGACATCTCTGGAGAGCGCGACCCGCTCCGGCGCAGCTCTAGTACCTCCTTCTCCTCCCCGAGTGGAGTGGCCTCGCCTTGGAGGCGTCGAGTCAAAGCAGCTCTCAGTTTCTGCGATGTATTTGTCGAGATCGGGCGGCGGCTGTTGCGGCTGGTCGAACTTAATGTGCCGAGGTACATCGCTTTCGTCGACCGCTGCTTGGTGCATGTGATTCGCGTTAGTGTTCACCCGCGTAAGCGGGTCAACACGCTGAGATTGTTACTCACAATGCTTTTGATCGCATCAATTCCCTATCTTATTGTCACGATATATCGCGTGCAACTGGCATCGTATTCGGATCAAGAGTAAGCTTTGCGGCGACGTGAGATTGCCACGTCTAACCCTCGTTTGACGCATTGGTCAGGTCGGTGGAGCTAACGGAAGATCGAATTCGTCCGATCATCATCATCGAACACGTTGAGGAGCCCATTCCAACTCGCCGCCAAGCGATGTTACGGAATGGGGGCGACGGACTTCGCTCAGACCATGTCGAGCTATCTTGTGCGAACACTCGCCAAGGTGCCGTCCTTCTTACAGACGCCACTGGTCACGTTTGCACAAGACGCCAGTTGGACCGCCTTCGACCAGGCTGCTGCAATGAGATGGATACAAGTCTTCCTCGCATCAAACAATTCGCGTGCGATTCGTGTGATACAAGGCCCCCACACTGCTGTGATGTTTACGAGCACTGCGTATCGTGCTGTATGCATCCTCTTAATGTAAGTCACAAAGCTACCGAGACTCTTCTACACCAAGTGTTTGCTGACATTTTGAAGGTTGAGCTTCGCCGAGACTATCTAATCCACGTTGACCTGTCCCATCCTCTGTATCAAGATCCCAGCAACCTCACGGTGTTCGAATACTGTGCGAGTCGCTGCCGAACATCATCATCAAGTATTCATCACCAAAATTCGTATCGCAGGTAGAGTGATATCTATCGCACATGATTGTCAGCAGATGGATCTTAGCTGTTACTTCACTAGCCGTCGAGCATTTTGCTACGGAATCCATCGCCCGCTACAAGTTCTTCCCACCGTTAACAGTGACGGGGATCTTCTCTTGAGGTTGGTAACTCCAATGGTGTTTTGAGTTGTTTTCACCAATCTTATGGTGTCGGTGTGATGAACCCACACAGCGACGTGCATGATACGAACGAGCCATCCATTGCTCAGTTAGAGACTGATCCATTTTACCGACGGTCGCGATGACCATACAACGTTGTCATGATGCTGAAAAAAAAAAAGAAGCTGTCTTTGATTTGGTGTGCCATTTGCAGGAATCACTTGGCTATGCAACTCAAGAGGAAGAGTCGAATAGTTGGGCCTCCAACATCCTACCATACATTACAGCAGACTATCGGTGTTTTAAGTTAGGGGACAACAGTCTTCTAGCTACTTCCAGCTCAAGTTTGAGATGCAGGAGCTCAACGCATGGTAGTCAGCATTGTACTAGATACTGTTTTAAGAAGTATTGTCTGTCTTGCTTGTATTAACTGCATGCAATGTAATGATACAAGTGTCGTGTAGAGGATGGTTGACGTCAACGGTCGTGGTTCATGGTGAGAAGTACGTCAGCCCTCAATTTGACATCACAAGACCGATGAGCACAAGAGCAATTGGAACCCGTGTGCACGTACTGCGCAGTCAACTTATCCAACAGCGACTCCGCACGCTCTCGACTTTGACCTCAAGCCGTCCTCACCTCCCTCCGGCTCAGACTTTGCTCGTTGGCAACAATTATGCTATCAAGTACATCGATCTTCAGCCGAAAACAACATCTGAAGGCCAACAAACGCCAACATTTGTTCTGCTCCATGGAGCGCCTGGGTCTTTCCAAGATTTCAAGTATCTCATTCCACTTTTGCAACCCAAGGCTCGAGTTATTGGCGTCAACCTACCCGGAAATGGTGATTCTCAGGTACTCGACAAGTCAAGTTACTACGAGAGCATTCGAGCAATGGATGTTCACCGGTCCGCGTACGATGCTATTCAACTACTATGCAGGCAGGAAGAAAACGTTTTTGTTGTCGGTCACTCGTTTGGAGGTCACGCTACCATCAATGTAACTGCTTTGAACGAGGAAGAGAAAAAGCTCAGCATTCGCGGCATGGCACTCGTGGCACCGGCAGGGCTTCGTCCGCACAAGGCAATGCAGCCGCGGACAAATGCGATCATGTGGACAATGCTTCGATCAAATATCTCTGTGATCCACGATATCGCGCGGGAGTTTATCAAGTTTGTTTACGTCAAATTTCTGCGATTCCCTGACAATGCTCCAAAGGACCACTTTGTTGCAGGTATTGTCCGTTGTGCAACGACGGATTTCGAACTTATCAGACAACACGTCACGAAGACTCGTCACATTCCCGCTTTCTTTGCATGGGCTCGAGATGATGCGTTCATGGAAGAGGACGTCTTCACAGAGCTGAGCGAGCATTGCCACCCGGGACCGCGCTTAGCGTTCGATAAAGGTGGGCACAACATCCAGAAAACACGCGCGGAGCTAGTGTCTGCGGCGTTACTGCAGTGGACGCAGTCTGTGATGAGTGGTGAACCCCGAGACCTTGCGCATAAAACCATCCAGCACCTTTGATCGGATAGGTTCCGCTTCGCTGGTGCTGATTGAGGCACCAGTGCCGTCGGTGAGCCCAAAGGAGCCCAACTTCCCCAGAAGCAACAGAGCATTCATATTGAGCATTCCACCCTCTTCCACGATTACGTCATCTAAACGTCAGCGTGGACTTCCATGGACCATTCAGTCCGAATCATGCTGGCGTTCCACCGCTCGGTCCTTGCGAAGGCGCCGCACGCTGTCGGGAGGCGCCCTTCGCCGTTGTCCGTATGCCCGCGTAAGCTGTCGACGGCTCATCGCCGCCCGGTGCTCCCAGCTCCGCGTGAGATTCGCGTCGGAGACAACTACGTCCTCAAGTACATCGACATGCAGCCTCCCATCCAGGCGGACAAGGCACAAGCAAAAACGATCGTGCTTCTCCATGGCTCGCCGGGCTCTTTCCAAGACTACAAGTACTTGATTCCGCACTTGCAAGGCAGTGCGCGCATCATCGGCCTCAACTTGCCCGGCAATGGCGACTCGGTTGTTCTTGACAAGCCCAATTACTACGATCACATCCGAGCCGTCAACCTTGCGCACGCAGCGGTCGGTGCGTTGACACAACTTTGCGGCAATGACGAAAATGTGTTTGTAATTGGCCACTCGTTTGGGGGCCACGCCACTATCAATGTGGCAGCTCTGAATGAGATGGATCAGAAACGCCAACTCAACATCCGCGGTATTGGCGTGCTCGCTTCCGCGGGACTGCGGATTCACAGAGCGCTGGAGCTGACCAATCTGAACTTCTTCTACTCGATGCTTTCGTCTGATCACAAGTGGGTGGAGGCTGTTGGGCGAATCGCGACTCGTGCATTGTACACGCGAGTTTGGCGCTTCCCATCGAATGAGTCAACAGAGCACTATGTGGCCGGACTTGTGCGCTGCGCGAGTACAGACTTCGCGCTCATCAACGATCACGTGGCACGTATCAGGCACCTCCCGGCTTTCTGCGCGTGGGCGAAGGACGATCTATTCATTCAGGAAGAGATCTTCCAAGAACTCAGCGATGAGTTGCACCCTGGCCCGCGCTTCAGTTTTACACGGGGAGGCCACAACATTCAGAAGACGAAAGCTGAGTTTCTTGCAAGGCACCTCCTCGAATGGACACATAGTGTCCTTGACGGCAGTTCTGGACGAGAGCCGCGCGCCACGATCGAGTATCCGTAGGTCTTCCGCTTCGCACCACCCATCAACAACATAATAATTTATGTTGCGCGTACAGCTGGAGATTCTGACGTGTTTCTTGTTTGGTTGAGTGGCGAAAGCGCCACCAGCTCGTCCGGGGATGCTGGCCGCGCGTGTGCGCCATCGCTGGGGTGCGGCGAGCGCCTCTGCGGGACTCCTTCAGGATTTCAGAGCGACTCGCCACTTCGGGTTCCTGCCGTCGGCGAAGCGTCGAGGCCCGCGTGAGTCTGTGGGCTCGCCACCACCACTCCCATCCGCCCAAGTCGTGCGCGTGGGCAAGGAGTGCGCATTGGAGTTCATCGACATCCAGACTTCCAGCGGGCCACCAACGACGACGCTTGTGTTACTCCATGGGGCACCAGGCACTTTCCAGGACTTTCGGCACTTTGTTCCCCGAGTGATCCAGCATCTCCAACACGTCCGCGTCGTCGCCATCAACCTTCCGGGCTTCGGCGGATCAAGAGTGGATGCGGCGCGCTATTTCGAGCTACTGGACGCTCGGACTGGGGCGACCCTTGTGCTTCGTGCACTCCACCAGCTGCTCACCCGGGATGAACGCATTGTTCTCGTTGGTCATTCGTTCGGTGGCCACACAGCCTTGGATCTGGCTGCCCAAAATCTGAAGCAGTCCGAACCAAGATTGCATATCCACGGCCTCGCCCTCCTCGCTGCAGCTGGAACACGCCCCCATCGCGTGCTGCGCCCGCGCGAGAACAGACTGCTCATTCGCAGTCTTGAATTGTCGCCTCCGCCCATTCGCTCTCTGCTTGAGCGGGTCGTCAAGACGTTTTACACGTCGCTACTGGGTTTCCCCTCCGGTTTCCCATCCGGCCACTACGTAGCCGGTGTCGTGCGTGCTGGGACGACAGACTTCGATGCCGTGCATGAGAACGTTGTGCTTGTCAGGTCTGCGGGTGTTCGGTCCTTGAGCGCCTGGTCGAGTGACGATGAGTTCATGGAAGAGGACATCCCCGTCGCACTCGCGGAGGCTCTTGGGTCTGAACGACGCATCGCGTTCCAAGGAGCCGGGCACAACCTCCAGAAAACGCGCGCAGACGTGCTAGCTCACGAGATATCGTCGTGGTTGCAGCGACTCGATCTCGCTGAGCCGTCCGAGACGCCGGTCCCGGTCGAGACTCGACCGTGATGGTAATGGGTGCAAACTGGGTTCATCTCGTAGAATGGCTTTCGTTGGTTGGTTAAAACTGTTCGCTCTCTCGATGCTACTGGTTAATATTCCGGCTGATTTCTCAGCGCCAAGTCGGCCTTGTGTTCATTCCATCAGCAGCATCATTCGCGCTCTTGTCGTTTCGAGCACAGAGATGGAAAGCGTGCGCGACGCCTCGCCGACCGGTGGCGAGTCCCCAGTCGGCTCTGGCGTCGCCGAGACTCCGATCCTCGAGGCGCGCGGCGTGGATCTGCAGGCGCTCGTGGCGCTGCCGCCGCCGCGCTTCAGCCACAGCAGCAGCAGTGGGAGCGGCAGCGCGCGCCGCCGGCGAGCCCCGAATCTCCGGCGCTCGCAGGCCCAAGACAGCGACCCTTGCCTGCTCGCCTCCTCTCTCGAAGGATGGAGCGACGAGGAAGAGAAAGACTACGAGGACACCTCTCGTCGAAGGGACGAAGCGGGGAGAGCTCGCCCCAGCGTCCAGCGCAGTCAAACAGACAGAATCAGCGCGCTACGTGGAGTGGGCGCCGACGGCCAAGACACTGACCAAGCCGCCACCGTGTCACCCGTTGCACCTCTCTTTATCCGCGTGCGCAAGTTCGCATCTACGTCAGCATTGGATTTGCAGGAGCGACCACCTTCGTCGTTACAAGTGGCTCAGAGAGACACCGCGGCCCCGGTTCCTGGTTACGAGAGAGAACGCGTCGACACTGAGTTAGCGTCCGTGCTTGAAGAAGGTGGATACCCGAACGAGGCCGACACGCGAAGAGATAATGAGCTTCTCAAGGCGAATGGGCGGGATATTGACCAGCTTAAGGCGCTCCATAACGGTACATCCGGTGAAGGTGATTTGCCCATTCCAGCAGCAGGTCCATCCAACCAGCAAACTCGATGGCGGTTTGCGTGGATTGCTAACCCACGGTTTCGCCGGTGGTATGGCCGCATCTTGAACTCATACTTCGCGTTTTGGCTTCTCGTCTGCTCTCTCACGATCGCGCTATTGGAGGTTCTGTTGCTTGTGGTGCTCATGGTGCTTCGTCACGAGAAGAAGGGTCGCCAGCCCAGGAAATCGTGCCCTGTCGTGATAAAAAGTGGCTTGAGCCCGATCCACTACATCGGAGCTGCCGCGTGCGTGCTGCTAACTCTGCCGGTGATCTTCCCAGTGAATCTTTTCACACTTTACAAGAAACGCGCGGACAACCGTATGATTCGCCGTCCGTATTTGCATATCTGCGAGCTCTTAGTCACAGCAGAAATTGTCTACTTGCTCTACTACGCGATCACCGAGGGCTATCACCTCCGGGTCACAATCAAGTGCCATCGTGATTTCTCACTTGCTGAAGTCGCTTTCCTCGGTTCAACTTTCACACTCTGGTGCATACTTTGGTGGCAACTCATAGTATTCTGCCGGTTTCTCGTTCATTTGAAACTTCAAGCAGACGCAGCAAACGACGCTACCCACACATCTACGTTGAGTGACTGGCTCAAACCGCCGACAGAGGGCGCACTCTCTTACACTCATGAGGGACGCCGGGTCCAGCGATTTAAAAAACTGTTATATCGCGCTGCAGCTAGAGGTGATGTCGTGGCTGTTAATGAGCTTGTCAGCGACAACTCTGTGGAAAGCTACGGCATTGCGACTGGTGACGGAGTGCGCAACCTCTACACAAGGAGTCCGACTTTGTGGTTTTACGCGTTCGCATCCTCGTCGAAGAATCCGCTGCATATTGCTGCCAAGCGTGGCCACGTGGAGATTGTGTCCCGACTGCTCGAAATCGGTTTTGATGCCAACAGTCTGGACAAAGTGGCTCGAATCAACTTCAACCTCGGGTTGTTGTTTAAGATCGTCACTCGACTATTGTTCAAGACTCAGGATGGATCCAAGTCTCCTTTGCGGGCGGTCCTCTGCTCTGTGTTGCTCCCTCCGCTTCACGGTGCTGTGGCTGCTGGGCATGTTGATGTGGTTCGGGTTCTTCTTGACAAAGGAGGAGCAGACCCGAACGTTTTGCCTCGTGTATCATTCTACTACCCATCAGCAGCTATCCCAGCGATATTTCTTGCAGACGATCCTGAGATTGTCAAAATGCTTGTGTCCAGAGGAGCGAATTTTCTTCATGTTGCCACGACAGCTCTATCAGGGTTAGCGTCGAGTTCTTTCGCGACACCACTACAGCGCAGCGCTCTGACGCAACGATCTGCGACAACAGAGTATTTACTTTCATGTGGTGGTGATGTTGCTCTGACACCTCTCCATGAAGCTGCGGCAGCAGATAATATCCGCAAAGTGAGAAGACTACTTCGACAACGTCCACACCACGTTAACGAGTCGTCTACTATAGTGGATTCACTCGGTGAACGAGTTAAAGGGGTGCAACAGCGGACACCGCTTCACTGGGCTGCCGTTGTTGGTCGTTTTGCAACAGCCAAGCTTCTGTTAGAAAGTGGAGCTAATCCGAACTCCCGTGACCGGTACGGGCGCACTCCACTGCATTGGGCAGCACGCAACAACCACGGATCTGTGGTGACTTTACTTCTTGATCACGGCGCTGACGCAACTGCCGAAGACGACGCTGGTATTCCTGTTCTCTCATTCGCTGCTGAAGCTGAAGGAGTTGAGCTTCAAGTCTTCTCATCTCTTCTGGACCACGGAGCGTCTTTAAAGTTTCGCCTCCCAGGCAGCGGCGATACGCCTCTGCACACTGCGCTCCAAAGAGAGAATCGCGAAACGGCTAAATCACTCATTCGGTGCGGAGCCGACCTCATGGCGTCGAACAACGAAGGCAAACGTGCAGTTGACGTGACGACATCGACGAAACTTCAGTTTGAACTCAAGAAAGAGGCGGGTACCCGAGACATAATGATTTCGTATCCCCACTCCCACTTTGCTTTGGCTCATCGACTACGTGAATATTTGGAGACGCACGGCAAACTAACCTGTTGGATGGATACAATGGACCCCAGTGGTATTGGCGGTGGTGCGGTTTGGCGAGAAGAAATTGCGCGGGGTATTCACAACTCGTCGCTGGTCGTTAGCCTCGTTTGCGGTGGGTACACGAAGTCAGAATGGTGCCTGAAAGAGCTGGCGTTTGCGAAAATGATCCGCAAGCCAGTCGTTGCGCTCATGGTTGAATCTCCGGTTGGAACAGATAGCAGTGAAGCTGACCGTGCCGAGAGCAATACGTTCGAGGCACTGGTCCCACCTGAGAATCGGTTGACATTCTCTGGCGTTTTGCGGTCATCTCGGGCGACCCATAAACTTTTTGATTCCGATATTGATGCCATCGAGCTTGAATCCTCATTGCATTCTGTTCTCCCCAAGATAAAGAATGCGATGAAGCCGACAGACCAAAATTCGGGCCGCTGGCCAAATAATCGGTCCCAGTCACCTAATCGCATCTTCAGCCAAAAGGATTCTGAACCGGAGCGTGAGAATGAAGACGAAGGAGATCACGCAGATGACGAAAGAAGCATTGCCTCGATCTCGATAAACCAGGCGTCGGCCTCTACGGTTACGTCAACACTTTCCGTGGTAGTATGCTCAACGATTGCATCGAGTGTGCTCCGTGATCGAATGGTGCAGGAGCTCTCTCAGTTTGATTTCGTCTGCTGCCGCCCACTCGTCATCTCAAATCGACCTAGTGACTCATTGTTGTATCAAGAACTTGCCCAGTGTCGCGTTCTCGTGATTGTGATTGAAAGTCTGGGTAGTGAAGCGACCCGAGAGGAACGACATGAAGTCTCCACGCAATTGACTCAGTTGCTACGTATTGCAGCATCAGGTGCTGTGGGAAGTAGTCGTCTCCGAGTGTTCCCGATTGTTGCACGAGATGAGTTCTTATCGTTCAGCAACTTGTACACACTCGCCCAGTCAGATCTACTCTATTACGTAAACGGCGTTCAAGTCAAGCAATCCACCGCAACATTGCTCCGTCAGCTACGCCGGGCAGCCGATCATGAGCGGAAGCGCCGCATGACAGATCTTACTTAACAGCAGTTGATTAATCAAGCTCAGTCGAACACAAAGTAGTTGAATCCCTATCAAATCACTCTAATCGTGATATCACTCCCGCTTTTATCGCAAAGTGCGAGAAGGAACTCAACAATACCTCGCCTGAGCGTGACTCAGCACAGATGGAAGATAACTGTGCGGAATGGCGTGACGGGGCGATGCCAGTAGTGAGCTAGTTTCCCAACTCGGACAATGGGCGACCAACAGCATCGTGGTTGTTCTGAAGCTTGAACCTTCGGGCTGTGAGCCGGTATCAGTGATTGTCTCGCACCAGATATTCTTCAGTCAATACGCTCGATCGTTTGATGCTCTCCCACACACGGGCAGTATTACTGAGCCACTCCTTCAAAGACAGCGGCGAAGGCGATGTTGAAGCTGAGGTACCCGTAGCAGGAACTTTCGTGAACGAAGGAGATGCCGGCAACGACTCAATGAAACGAACCCAGCTGAGAGCATTTGCATGCCAGTCATCAATTGATCGCTTGGGAGATGTCGCATCGATCGTCGGAAACTTCCACAGCAATGGATTTACTCGCAGCCACTCAGGTGGCAACAAACTTGGTAAAGCACGCAACATCTTCTCATCAGTGTGGGAAACTACTCCGTCAACGGACTCGTTGGCAATGAAAAGAAGGTTTGCGACGTGCTTGTCCTTTACAACATGTCCCGAAACATTCGGCAAGCGCGACTGCTGCATCTTCTCGTGGATCTTTAAAAGGAATTCGACCATTTCCGTGTCAACTGCCGTATTTCGTTGTGGGATGATCACGTAGTGACACACTGAGAGCATGAGAATCGCGATTTGAAATGAAGACAACTCGTTTTGCTGCTCGGCAGAAAGCGCTCCGTATCGTGTCGTGTTGGACGGAGCGGCCGTGTCGCTGCGTGGCAAGGCTTCAGCAAGATATGATGCGCTCATCAGCGGCTGCGTGTCGAGAAGAACGAGGCCACCGAGATTAGCGCGGAGCCGCTGCGCCTCGCAGACAACTGCCAGATCGACGCCGTGAGTCTCTGCCAGGCCGGCGAGCTGCGTCTCGAGCCTCTGTGCCAGGAAATGCGGATTCTTGGAGCGGTCACGAAGGCTGTTTAGATCAGTAGGAGTCGCTTCGGATGATGTTGCTGACTCAAACGCGAGGCGTGCAAGCAGAGACAACAGGGTGGACTTACCAGTGCCTTCGAAACCCAGCGAGCCGATGACCGTGAAGTTGGTAAGGTCTAAGCAGGATCCGAGGCGTGTTGGAATGTCACTGGCGAACTGAAAGCTTGGTGTGATGAGTTTGGTAGCCGTCGCGGGGATGCTAACAAGAGGAGGTGGTGTTGATCCAGCCGATCGAGACAGGACCGAAGCAACTGCAGGCGGTGGAGAAGGGTTCGTCGGAGCTTTTCGCATCGAGAGCGGTGTTCCGGCACTGGCTTGCGGTGGCGGAGACATCGAGGGCGACAGATTCGGCAGGCCCGAGGCAAGTTCAGTCGTGCTCACTCGCAGCATCGCGTGGCGCGGCTGCTGCTGTTGCTGCGGCGAGTAGAGCGAGGCAGGTTTGGGCGAGACGGGGTGGCCGCTGGCGCCGTCGTTCGGTGGCGGCGCGCGCAGGATGGAGAGCGGGGGTCTAGCTGGCTTGTCTTGCGGCGCTGCGCTCTTGGCTCGGCCCTGTCCATGGCGAGACCCGGTCAGATCCGATCGCGAGGGGCTGGCGCGCGGGCCGCGGACGTCACCTTGGGGGCGGCGGAGCTGCGGAAGGCGCGCTCGGAGGCGGCGCCGCGCTGCGCGGACACGGACGGGGGCTCGTGAGCTGCTCGTTGCTCCAGCGCGCTCGCGCCGCACGCACCTTCTGCCGCTGCTTGAGCGGCGTTTGCTCGCGGTCCATTGCCGCCGCTCGAGATGACGCCACCAGGTTCCCCGCTTGATGCCGGGACCGCGCCAGTCCACCTTGTTTTGGCACCGCGCCGCCCAGCCCACCGGCTCGCGTGACATTCCAGGCGCGAGACCTCGTCATGGCTGCAACAAACATGGCTCGGTGGATCCAATGCATCTGCTCTCTCTCTCTCTATTGAGGCTCTAAGTTACTAGTATCAGGCGGCGATCAGTAGACGTGGCGGCGGTTCTCTCTCCGCTGCTGGCGCTTGACGTCGCGAACGCTCTTGCCGCTGCGCTCGAGAGCTTTCTCGCTCTTCTGCCGCGCGCGCCGCGAGCCCGCCGCGAACGCGCCAGGAAGCGCCTTGCGGTGGAGCGTCGAGGAGAACGCCTCGGACTGGGAGACCTCGCCCGCGAACGCGTCGATGGCCTGCATGAGAGCGGACGCGGGCGCCGCCGGCTCTCTCGCGGCCTGCCGTGCCTCGCGCCGCGCTCGGTGCTGCGCCTCCAGCTCTTCCTCGCGCCGCTTCTCGAACTCCCGTTTCGCGAGCAAGGCCCTCGCAGAGGACGCGCCGCCTGCATTCGGCCCGGCGCTCGCATCCAGCGCCAGACCGAGGTCCGAGAAGGCGGCCATCATGCTGTTCTTGTCCTCCTTGGATCCGATTTGGCTCGAATCACCGGCCGGCAGAGTCGCAGCGGACGCGGACGCGCTTTCGACCGCGCATGCAACTGAAGGAGTTGGCGGAGCATTTCCGAAGGTGCTGCCGAGGCTTGACGTCCACGCACCACCGTCGCGAGCAGGCGCCATGTTCACCGACTTGCAGATCTCGGTGACAACCAACCAACGCGAAAAATACGAGAGGTTGTAATTTTCGATAACCCGAAGGAGTGACATACTGATTCAAGAGCATTTGCAGTTAAATGGTCAACTCGGGCTCACAAGCTTCAGCATTTGATCCAGCGTCAGCTCAACCTGAGCATCCACGAGGACAGATCGCAGTTCATCTGCAAGCAGAGTCAGCAAAAGCGTCTCTTGACGGATCCAGCCGACGTATTCTGGGACAAGCTCAGTGATCGCTACGAAGTGCAGATCAGTGAGTAAAATGCCCTGAAAGGTGGGGTGACGACCAGCAAAGACCTTGCCTTCTGGAACGACCTCGGCCATCATCTCGCGGATCCATTCCTGCACAATGCAGTTTGCAACAGCATGTGATGGCGATTCAGATAACTGAGTGGTATCGATTCGTGAGATCATGTACTCGCGAACTGCGGAGTTCAGAGCAGCCTGTGGGCCACCGAATACCCGTTAGTTGGGCTCACGACCACCGACGAAAGGTTTGTACCTGGAACAGATCGATGACGACGCAGCGAAGTAGCTCATGATAGAGTTCCTCACTCAAAACATTCATATCATTCGCTCCCAATAGCGAAAGTTGCTGCGTCATCCTTACGCCTGTAAGCTGAATGCATAATCGCTCATTTGTTGATGGCATACCGAACGGTTGCCTTCACGCATGACGTCGATCAAAGCATCGGGAACAATCCAGAGTAGCTCATCCCGTAAAATCGAGAATACGAACTGTTCAGCTGCAGCATGCAGTCGATTCTTACGAAGTAGCCGGTTCTGTCGACGGACCCGAAAGAGCCGAAACTCGCGCTGGGCGACGAGATAGGTCAAGCACTTCTCCGCAATCAGGCCAGGACTCCTACCGACCTGGATGAGTTGTGCAGCATTTCGCTGAACTCGTGCTAATGCTTGTAAAGATCGAACTCGCTGGGAGCCGATACTGTCGATCTTCTGCGTCGTGGATTGTCGAGGCCAGAGTACCTCTTCTGTCCGTCTAGATCTCTTTGGTCCTAAACAAACGCATACGCCGTTGAAATGGCGATACAGGCTGGCGAATCCCGAGGCTTCCGGAGGTGTCTCTATCACGTGTCTATCAACAAACTGTTTTGCGTGGATCAGCAAGTATCAGTTGTGGTTCTTGTGAAAACAGCTCACGACGTCGTTTGGGTGATGGTGCTGGTGATAGTAATTTGAGGGATTTGAAAGGTAGTGGAGATTTGGACTGCAGCATTCATCTGTTTGGAGACGAATGTATTAGAGTCAGAGTATCGTTGTGTGGCAAGCATCTAGACAGACGAGAATGGTCGAAGTATTGCGCGCGGTTCTTCAACTTGTACTCGGTGTCTTGATTTGGATGAAATGTATGGCATCCTCGTTCAGTCCACGACGGCTCTAGCTGATCATCGTTGAGAGGACCTTCAGAACGAGGAGTCCAATCTGTTCAGTGTGATCGGAAGAGATGAGACGCTTTGGTTTCGTTCTGTGCATGCTTACAACGTCTGCGAGCGACCACACGATTGGGAACCATCAAGTTGATATCGAAATGATCTCAGCGAGCGAGTGTGATTGTATGGAATTCAGATCTCGAGTTATAAAAATACAGGAAGTTAAATAGATCCAACCACTTGCCCGACTGTGGCAGCACAATTTATCTCAGCATGTTGGCAGAGAGCACAAGGTCGAGTGCCTCGTTGTGAGTGCTCAGTTGCCCGAGATACCCTTTCATGAGACCGAGCTGCTTCTGAAGCTGTTGCATCGTTGGATTCTCCAAAAACTTGATTGACTTCACGCGGAGGTTACCAACTCGCTTCCCCACGTACTGAATGGCGCTGCGGTCATGGGGCGAGTCACCGACGGCAATTACCTGACCGCTACCATTGCTCTTGTCCGAGAAGACCTCGGGGGTTGGCTCATCTTCGGGATGGCAGAGCACGTCAGAAAAGGCAGCGATTTTCCATTCCACGGGGCGGCGAGGGAAGAAGGCCTCATACTTGCTGCGCGCCGAGATGACTGTGATGTGGTCGAGGAGAGGGAGCACACTCGGAAGGAAGCGCTTGCATGAACGCTGGACCCAACCCTCTTGGCCGTTCGTGATGATGAAGCACTTGCTGCTGAGCTTGAGGCACACCGAGAGGAAAGCACTGATCTCGTTAGCGAGTCGGTCCAATTCGCTCGCACTCTAACCATGTCCAAAAATAACGGCGGAGAGAAGCATCGTGAGGGAATGAATAATGCGCCGAGAACCTTCGGGACGCACCTCTTCTGATAACGTGAAGGGCGCGCTTTCGTCGGAGAACCCGAGGATGGCGAGATGCGTGTTGGGCAGGATGGTGTCGTCCCAGTCGAGGATGATGACTAGCGAGAGACTCGATTAGCCGAGGGCCGAGGGGGAGAGAGAGCGAAAGAGAGAGAGGCTGTACCTGGATCGCAGGGCGGCGCGTCGTCCACGACGTCGTTGTTGGCAACGGGATGCACGGCCATGGGGGCGGAGCAGTGCGCGGGGGGCGATCGTGTTGAGAGTGAGCGTGATACGACGGCAGCGACGGCTGAGCAGACCGGGCGCCGACTTCCGTGGAGTCGCGGAGATGAGCTGCCCGCAGAGAATGGATGGGATGCCGCCGCCCTTTCAACCGCGACTGCCCCGGCTGCCCCCCGTACAAAGTCAGCGACTTGCTTCCGAGACCCAGGCGGTTAGGGGTTCAAGGGTCCGAATGATGGTCGATCCTCGCTGAGCGATCACCACTCGGAACGCTTGAACTGGCGCGCGACCAGCAATGTATGCTTTTATAGAGGTCTTTCACACGGCAGCACGACGAATTTCACGTCACAGAACCAGAACGCATGTCTGATGAGAGGTTGAGCATTTCTTTCTTCAACGTAGGTACAGAGGGTGCTTGGGGGAAGTCAAACCACACTTTTCGACCAATCACCGACGAACGCTCCTCTCGCAGGTTCTCGCGGACGGATGGCGTGGGCGCGCTCTGCTGAACGGCGCGCACGTGGTGGCGACGGCGCGCGCGGCAGAAGCCACGCGGCGTGGTCGGAAGACGAGCCCGCGGCGGCACGGCGGCCTTGAACTTGAAGGCACTGGGCGCAGGTGACACTGCCATCAACAAACGGCGCGGTCTGGGTCCGGGTGTTTGTAACACTGCAGGCGCAAAACCGATGCAGAGGGGTCCGTTTCTTTCGTCGGCCCATTACGCAACTGTCCACATGATTGCTTGTAAATACAATAAAGGTACTGGTGGCAACCAAACTAAACGGGCATGCCCAGTGTCTTTTCAACTCTACTCGTTTTGCAGTGTATAATTACAGTTGGCGGTCGGAAAGGGCAACCAATGCCACGATGTCGACGAACCCAGCGCGTGCGTGTTGTTGAACATGGTGACTCTGGAGCGCTCGCCGTCCGTTGGAAACGCCCGCGTTGGCGATCTTGGTCATACGCCCAGTCCAACCGCGCGTCGCAGCGCCGGCGTCTCAGGCGTGCGAACGACCTGGCCAGCGACGCGCCGTGGCCATGGATCTGCGACGCTCGCGCGGCCCACAGTACTCGCGCCCTCCGCGTCACCAAGCCCCCCAGTTGCCACAAATCTGTCGCACTGGACGTCGCTCCTCCCACAGCCGCGAGGCGTCGCCTGTCGAGCGCGCTCGTGGCGCGCTGGACGCCCGCTCCGAACCTCGGCCGGCGCTTCCACTCCGGCGCCCGCACACGTCGCAGATTGTCCAGAAGCCGACAAGAGCCGAACCATGTGGGCAGCCCGAACGCCGTGGCCCGCCTTTGCCTCGCGCGGTGATGTGATGGGTGAGAGGGGTTTCCTCCAATGGGAAGCGTCGTCTCGGGATTTCGCGCGCGTCCATTGGTGGAATCTTTAAACCGCGGCGGCGAGAAAGCCAGCGACCCCCTCATCTCCCGAGCGTGTGCCACACATTTCTCCGCCGCGCCTCGGTGGAGCAGACTCGCACTCGCCATGCCGCGCGCGCTGCCGCTGCTGCTCGCGGCGCTCGCGCAGGCCGTCGCGGCCGACAACGACCTCGTGCGGCGGCTCTACCAGGCGCATCTGGACAGCGTGCCGTCCTCGCGGCTCGCCATCGCCGCCAAGGACCTCCCGCAGGTCATCAAGGACCGCCTCGCCAAGATCGACGGCGCGCAGTGGGACCAGTTCTCGGGCCTGCTCCAGCGCGCCGTCATCTGGGACTCGGGCTTCGTCTTCGCCACGCCCACGCGCCTCGTGCAGATCTACACCAGCTGCTCGCGCACCATGGCCGACATGCACGTTGACATCGCCGTCATCGAGGGCCTCCAGTCCAACTCGTCCGAGTGCGACATCCCGCGCTGCGGCATGAACAACCACTTTCTCAGCTCCGACTGCCCGCTCGCCAAAGTCGCGCCGCTCGCGCGCTGCGCCGTGCTCGCCAGCGACATGGTCGGCGTGCCTTCCATGACCGGCGTCGTCTGGGCCGAGGACGGACAGAACCCCGACGTGCCAGACCCCGTCATCCGCGTGCACGCGTCCGTCGCCAACGGCTCGGCCAGCAACCTCTACGCCATCCACCTCACCGACGAGGCCTTTCTGGGCCCGCAGTCGTGCCAGATGCGCGGCAACTTTATCGTGCCCTGTCGAGACAAACTGGACAGCGACATTGACCTGTGTGTGGCGGAGCCGGGATCCACAGTCGACGCGTGGCTGCGGCTCGTGGCGCAGCCCGAACAAAAAGTATTCTCGCTCACCGCCATCATCATCGTGGGTATCATGGCTGGTGTGCTGCTCGGACTCTTTGGCCTCGTGTGGTACATGCACAAGAACCGCCAGAACTTCAAGACGCTCTATGAACAATCGCCTGCTGCGAACCTCATCTCTCTCGGCCAAAAGTCATCCACACTCAACTCGATGGACGTCTTCGAGGCTCATGCTCGCGCCGAAGGTGGCGGTGGCGACGACGACACACTCTCTAATGACGCGCTCTGCAATCGCTCAATCATCCTCAAGCGTTTCGTGTCCGACCCGACCATTATCACCAAACGCATAGCCTTCTCTCAGCTGAACTTCCTTCGTGTCCTTTCGAAGGGTGCAAACGGAGAGGTGTGGCTGGGCCAGTTCGAGTCGCGGTATGTTGCTATGAAGTGTCTTCTTCCAACAAAACGGAAAGACGTGCGCGCGCTCGAGCAGTTCTCTGAGGAGATCCGACTCGCATCCATGCTAGAGCATCCTCGCATCGTTGCGTTCTGCGGTATTGCCTGGCACTCTCTTGTCAACTTGTCGATCGTAACCGAGTACATGGAGAAAGGTGATCTGGAAAACTTCCTGGCTCAGCCCGCTGCCGAAAGCCTCACGTGGAAAAAGGAAAAGCTCACCCTCGCAAAAGATATTGCAGATGCACTCGTGTATCTCCATTCGCTCATGCCCGTTGTAATCCATCGAGACCTCAAGTCGAAGAACATTCTACTCGATCAACAATTGCGGGCGAAGCTCAGTGACTTCGGTCTCAGCCGTGAAACGTCAACCGAGGAAACAATGACAAACGGCGTTGGCACGATCCTCTGGAGCGCGCCCGAAGTCTTGGAAGGCAAGCGGTACGACGAGAAGGCCGATATCTTCTCGTACGGTATCGTACTATCCGAGATCGATACCTGCGCTCTGCCATACGGATTCAACAAGGACAAGACGCGCAACAAAATGAAGAGCATGCAGATTGTCCACCTCGTAGCTGAGGGTAAGCTTTTGCCAACCTTCCGAGATGACTGCCCAGCTGAGCTTGTAGAGCTGGCCCGGTCGTGCCTGGACCTCGATCCAAGCAAGCGCCCAAGCGCTATGCAAATCGTCTTCACTCTTCGATCCAAGTTGTATCCGCTCATGAATAAGGCTGTCTCATCGGTCGAGTAAGGATTGCGCACTCGTTGTGTCTAGTTTCTATGTCGCTATGCTAGTAAGTACAATACAAGAGTTCCTAGTGGTTTCAACTTCACACGCCCTGTTCTAATTCTGTGCGAATTGACGGGCAAAGAAACAGATTGAACGATCAATGCCTGCCACGGCAGTTGCCACCCCAGGTGGTGCAGAAGATGGCTCGGTGTCCTCAACAGCAGCCCCATCGTCGTCGTCTACGCGCTCATCGCCAGGTCGAAATGGCGGCGTCGCGCTGCTCAAGACGATGGTCTCAGTTCGGAACATCGCCGCGAGTGCCGACTCGGAACGCAAGCGGCGTCTCATCCAGCGAGTTCCTATCCTCAAGCAACTTCTACGAGAGCAGCATTGTACTGAGGCGCAACTAATAACAGCGCTGCGAATCGTCAACTATGTCGATGGTGAGTATATCTACTGCCAAGGTCATGTTGAGAGAGACATTTACTTCATCGAAGATGGAAAAGTGTTGATAACGCAACGTCGTCTTCCAAGTACATCTGCTCCAGCGTCTTCCGCAGTTGGTGCCGTTAGCACCATAGGCCCGTCCCGCCGCCGATCCGTACAGGATGCAGAACTCGAGATTCAGATCAATACGCACAATACGAACGAGTATTTCGGCGAGCTTACACTCTTGCAGAACAAACCTGTTCGCAAATGGAATGCCGTCGCGAGTGGTGCTGTTGTTTGCCTGGTGTTGCTCGAGAGCGACTACGACACACTCCTAAAACCACTACACCCCCTTTTGTTGTACCGGCACTTACTCCGTGCCCATTGCGTGCTCGAGAAAGATCGAATGTTCAAAGAGTGGTCACCAAGCCAGCGGCAGTTCCTTATCGACCATTGCCAACTCCAAGACTTCGCAAATGGCGATCTCATCTGTCGCCAAGGTGAGATTGATGATAAGTACTTCGTTCTCGCTGAAGGTGAAGCCGACGTCGTGGTAGAGGAAGCTGCATTGAGTGCAGTCCTCGGTGAATTCGAGACCTCCATCCCCAAGAGTTTTCAGCCAACTACTATGTCAACAGTGGTGGCTCGCAAATCTATCTTCCAAGGGTTTGGCGAGATGGGTTTGCTGGACAAGCCCAGAACCGCAAGTGTCGTTGCTGTCGGGACATCAGTACTATGTGTCGTAATCACCCGCAAGAACTACATAGCAGCTGCTCAGCTCGGTGCAAACGGCGTCGTCACCGCGATGGATGTGGATGCGGAGGCATTGCTCGCGACAACTCTGATTGAAGAGTGGAAACTCGTGATCAACGCGCGGAATCTCCACCTATCGAATCCACAAGTCGCCCACTACTTAGTCACTTTCATCAAGAAGTTCAAGGCAGCGTACAATCAAAAGTTCGCTGGGAAGACTCTCTACCTTGACTTCTTTCGGCGGCTTCATCAAGAACCATCGCTGACCGAGGAGTTCGAGTTCGTTTCGTCCCGAGTCGCGTGGGATTCGCCAGCGTCGTCCCTCGGAATCATCCGATCAGAGACCAGGCGTGTTCTCAGCAAGCAACCTTCACAAAGGACAGCCGATGAGACCTCGTTCGTCGGTCGACTCATCGAGACCACTGCATTCATCGGGAAGTTTGATGTGCCTGGACCGCATGTTGATCGCTACAAACTGTCGCGCTGCCTCGCGCGAGTCGTGACCTTTGCCAACATTGCGAAGGACGATTATCTGTTTCGTCAAGGAAAAATCGAGAGTCGAGCCTTCTTAATTCTCCGCGGAAAGATCAATATCGTGAACGAAGATGTCATGACATCAAGCAGTACAATTAAGCATCATGAAGTGATTGCGACTCTCTCTGCTGGAGACTCATTCGGCGAACTTAGCCTCGTCACACGACTACAAAGATCAGCGACAACGATGGCAGCGAGCGACACAGATCTGCTTGTCTTCGATCGAGAACACTTGCTTTACGTCCAATCTGTACTGCCAGGGGTTTCCGTCCAGCAGCTCATGGTAAAGCGCGCCGAGTTTCTGTCTAGACTGAGCTTCTTCCGAGGGTGCGACTTCGGCCAATGCATCCGCGTTGCTCATGATCTTCAAGAAGTTGTATACGAGGCTCGTCACTTGTTTATGCAAGAGTCTACCCACCAACGAACTCTATTCATTGTCAAAAGCGGCGAGATCGCAGTGTATATGCGGACAAATTTACCGGCGACGAGCTCGGCGGTGGCTACTAAAGAGAAGGCGAAGGCAACACGAGTAGCTCTTGTGAGGGTGGCGACGATCGGGGCTCAGGAGTTCTTCGGCGTTGCCATCGCCACAGTCAACACAGGAGCTACTACAAATGGACAAATCGCCACTCCCATGACCAATGCACCCAATTCTGGCTCTTTTCTCTCCGCGAATTCGAGCTTTGGGGTTTGCGATCTCAGTGCGGCTGTATACATGAGCATAACCCGCGTTGTGATGCTTGAGTTATCGGAGCGGGGATGGCGCCGACTGAGCCCACACAGTCTCAACACCATTCGGAATGCCCTGCTCGAGCGCCATAGGTGGAATGAAACTGTAGCCCAAAACCACCAACGACCCGCCAGCGAGCAAAATGGTGCTGTCGTATCCTACTACAACGCTGACAAGCCGTGGCAGCTACTCTTGTCGCAGGTTGTACCGTGTGCTGCGGACAGTTTGTCTAATCCGAATGGAGGAGAGCGTGTGTGCGTTAGCCGACGCAACTCCCAACTCGCTCGGCATGTTAATGAGAAGCAAGCTCGAGTGAGCCCGTTCTCCGACCTCTTTTTGTCTCCAAGGACCGTTGAATCGAAAATCGGGGTGCGATGTACTGAAGCCACAACGGGAACACTGCAACCTACCCACATGCTCGCGGCGTGTGGATGGGGGGGAGATATACCTTCGCCTCTCTCATCCTTTCCATCCTCCGTAAGTACGGTCGGGTCTTCTGTTGCTCTTAGTCCACTGGTGTCGTTCTCGTCATCTCGTTTCATGCCACCAACAGCCTCAACAGTTGCATCAGTCGATCTTAATCGACTCCCGAACCCTCCCCGCGACCGTCATACGCTTTTGTCCATAGCAAATATCAGTCCCAGAAGTGCCGCATTGGCGAGCCAGTCATACAAGCGTGAAAACGCAGGGCCCAGAGACGCGAAGCCAACAGAAGAAGTGCTTGCGAAGGCCATGTGGAAAGCGCAAACCCAAGTTACCGGGAATACCGCGTACCATGCACCGTAACAATAGAACCCCGAGGCACTATTTCTAGAGTCATCGCTGGCTAACCGAATGCTGGACTGTGGCTGAGAACAAGGAATCCTGCAAAAAGAATCGATGCACGTCAATAGTTGCCGTCGAGCAACCCACTGGCTTTTCTCTCGTTTGATCGGCGCCTCTGAGGTTGTGATCCCTGAGACAGCACTTTTCGACGACGAGGGTGTGCTTACTGCGTGGTTGTACACACCAGAAGCGCTCGAATCGCAACGGAAGAACAAGAAGCCGAAATCATTTATCACCAATACCTTTTCGGTTCGTTCTCGCACCGAATTGAACCTGGTGCAGTTTGAGGCTCGCCTGCAAGATCTCGTGCGAAGGTCACCAGGGGCCGCTGTAGCTGCGTCTTTTGACGGCGAACCACCTGTGGTTCTGGACGAATATGAACTCGACGCCAAGATCCGTGGTCTATGCGTTCGCGAGCGGACGCTGACCGCCCCTGAGCCCAATCTTGTGGTCACTCGGCAGTATCCAGGCGGACGATTCCTCATTCAAGCGCTCGTAGGTATCTCCGGAGCAAACCAGTCAGCAACACTCCACACGACTACCACTCGCTATCGCACAACGGACGGTGGTGAGAGTTTCTCTCATCAACTGAAGTGCACGCCTGCTAAGAACGAAGATTCAGTCCACAGCGATGACCCAGGGGCCGACTTATCAGTAACTTTCGTTTCTGCTGAGTCTCAATGCCGCGCCATAGCAGCCCACCTCAAATCAGCGCATGGGTGCATTGTCTACGATATGACCCTCGAGTTTTCTTTTGTCTGTGACCGACTATCGTCGAACACTGTTCTGACTCGTGCCCACGAAGTTAAGTGGACAGCCAGAGAGAGTACCAATCAAGGCGAAGTGGCTCGATGCTCCCCCCCTCCGACTCAACTGAAGACTGGCTGCAAACACGCGTACAGGATATGTCGTCAGTGCCGTGCCCCGATTGAAGTGGACCTCGCGCGAGAACTCGTACAGCAGCGAACGATCACGCGTGATGTGCTCGCAAGATATCAGACATTGAGTGAGGGTAAAGTCGATGCAGAGGTGCGGCTAAAGGACGCATTGGATGGCATTGCGCATCGGGAAGCACAGATGATGGGCCTCGAGTTCGAGATAACTAGGCTTATGGAGCAGCTCTCGGCGGCGACGATGCTGACTGAGCAATTACGGCTCGAAAACAGAAAGATCGACGTCGAATTGACCGAGGCAAAGAAACAGGCTCTTGAAGCTCACCAAGAGGTTACCTTAGCCCGTGAGGAGATTCATCGGTTAGAACTTCACCAAGCAGAAGTGACTGTGTTGTCGCAGCGCCAGGAGGAGAGCCGTATAAGAGAGATCGAGGCCTCCAACGCAGTGTTAAAGGGTCAAGTGCGGGAACTTCGCTGTGACATCGAAAATGTGTTGCTTATGAATACTGCGTTACGGTCTGAGCTTGAAGAAGCGCGTGCCTCGTGGGACGAGATGAGTCTGCAATGGAGCTATGTCGCGCGGAAGCTTACTGACGTGGGGGAAAAAGGCGTGTTTCCGCCCAAGCGTGTAGCAGGCGGATTTAGCTCGTATCCGACGCCATCAGAGCAGAATGTCGAGCACGTCGTCAAGTGGATTGTGGACTTAGAAGCGAAGCGTGCAATCTTTGACGCTCAGCAACTAAGTGGACAAACGCATCAGCCACACTCAGCGAAGAGGAGACTGAGGGTGAAGATTGAGCTCATGCGGTTGCTAGCAAGTTCCTCAGGACCGCCATCGTCGCCATCCAGACGCCGAACTTCACGACGCAAATCGTCGAAGAGTCCTCGCAAGTGCACTTCTCCTACTCCAAGGCGACAAGAAGCGAGATTGCCAGTAACTCTTGTTAGTGAGCGCTTTATTGATGCACAATTAATGGGAGAATGCCCAGCGCATTAGAAATTAAAGAGAATGCACAATATTCACGAGGTTAGGACTATGAAGCTTGGAGCAGGGATAAGGTAAAGTGTGCCATTGCGCCTAGCTCATGTCGCCTACGTCGCCATAATTAAACGAATTGGTTGCCGCCAAGCCAATATGAGAATTGGCAACGACACCATTTCCTTCACCAGTTAAGTTCAGTCGGGAGATACTTATCCGCAAGTCCCAAGTAATATGGCATCAGGCTAGGCGGATCCACGGCTTTCATCTTGTCTTTGCATGATGCGTATGCCGTGATATTGAGAAGCCATTCTTTGGTCTCAGCATCTTGAGGTGCGCACAGTTCCTCGTAACAGTCCTGTTGGTACCAGAGTCGCAACGACCAAAGACGGATTGCCTGGAGTGCTTCCTGAGGGAGAGTGGCTTTGTTGAACTCGAGAACTCGGAAAAGATACTCGTCGGGTGTCCACGGCAACATTACGTTTTCGAGTCCCACGTCAGCAGTTCCAGCGCTCGCACTGGCTTCTTTGTTCGCACTGCAATGATCAGCATTCAGGGAATTTAGCTCCGGGTATTCGATTTGGTCAGGAATACGGGGTCCGATAACCCAAGAAGATGCGAGGAGCATCCACTCGTGGGCCGAAATGGACCTAAGCATTGCATTTTCTTCATCGGCCCAGAGAAGGAACAGCATACCGAGCCCTCGTCTACAGAGTGAAACAGTCGAGGAGATTAGAACAGTATTCGTAGGAAGAAGATACGAGAAAGCTCGTACAGGAACAGAGTGAGCTGAAACCAATCTGGATGGCCATCTTCACGGGCTGCCTCGGCCGTTGCGATCACGTGGTGCAACAGCCAGCTCCGTGCTGGAGCTTCGCTGTCGCCCGTGAGCACCATTAGCGCCTGGTACGCGTCGGCGATTGACATCGTCGCGTTCTTGAACGCACCATACTTCGCTCTTTGCTTCAGGACGAAGTCTGCTGTCTGATACTTGCGCAGCAGTTTTGCATAGAGCGGTGTAAGGTTGCTCTTGTTGCAAACTAGCGACTGGATGTCGCTACCACCGTCCCATGGCACAGGCTTTCGAGAGGCAACAACTTTCTTTGTGGTTTCATCGATACAAAGGTAGCTCCCGTGGAAATCCTTGAGGGCGACGCCTCCGGCACCGACCCGCTCACTGTGGGCAGCCGCTTCTTCCACGACCGAGTCGATGGCTACCTGCGCAGCGCTGTCGAGATCTCCGACTGCCTCCATTTCCTCCTGAGAATGGAAAGGCACGACTTGGAACGTTTCCCACGTCGAGTTCCACGGCCGGTCAGCCAAGACGGTGCCGCTATCCTCCACGCAGAGGAACTTGCCATGGACCGACCGAAGGAAGATCTCGCCGTTGGCACCCAGCAGGGTCTGCCACATGGCATCATCTTTCTTCGACGGAGTCTTGTTGCCAGGCGTGGCAGCGCGCGCGGCGATGGCACCGTTCTCGGCCGCCACGAGGCACGAGCCGTCGCTAGTCGTGAGGGTGAGCATGCAGAACCAAGTCTCTTTGCGCGGCGGTGCCGGGAAGAAGTCTCGCGCCCGACAGCTGAGCGACATCGGCACCTTCCGGAAGCAGTCGTTCTGGTTGTAGAGGAAGAGCACTTTGGCGCCCGCGATCTCGGAGAAGCCCCAGGAGCGGTACATGCCGACGAGGCGGTCGTGGCGCTTGGTGTCTTCCTCGGCCTCGAGGCAGAGCTCGGGCACTTTGAGCTCCTGGAGCGTGGAGAGGCAGGCGAGATAGAGCACGCGCGCGAGCCCGAGGCCCCGGCACTCCTTGTTGACGGCGATGCTCTTGATGTGGGCGCTCTCGCCGTTCTTCTCGAGCGTGAAGATGAGCTTGCCGACGGCGCCGCGCCGCGCGGACGTGAAGAGCACCCAGCGCATCTCCTTGGCGCGCGTGTCGTGCGTGAACTCGAGGCGGAACTTGGGCGCGCGGGCCGCCAGCACGTCCGTGACGTCGTCCACGAACGCCCCCAGCATCTCCATGGCGACCAAAGACCAACAACTGCGGAAACATCCAGAGAGCTGCCCCGCAGTAAAACCTCAAAACCCTGGACGAGAAAGAAACGAGAACGCGCCCTTTCCATTGGCTGAAATCGCGCAAGTTCAACGTCACTCACACAGCCACGCAGAGCTGTCGCGCGCGTGCGAGGCGGCGCCCCGCCGCGGCCGCGCGCCTCGAGTCGCGCACGCGCATGTGCGCTCCCCACGGCACGCCGAGGGAAGGCACGGGAGGCCGTCGAGGAGAGAGCGAGCTATCGTTGGAGAGAGGACGCTGGGCGTCTGCGACGTGTGAGAAGTTGCCTCTCTCATCGAAAGACCAACACTCTGAGCCGCACTGGCAACAACTATTCTCAGCAATCGAACAGCGACGAGATCAAAATACCCAGGCGCCTTCGTCGTCGTTCATGCGCTGGAGACTCGCGCGCGCCGGAGCGGCGGATGGCGTCGCCAACCTCAACGGACGTGGTCCAGAGGCTCTACGCGGTCTCCCGTCGGCAGGTTGACTTGCCTCTACCACCGCCGAGGATGGCGCCGCCTCCGACAGCGATCGAGCTTCTTCGGGAACTGGAGCTGAACTTCGAAGATCTACCGTCGGCGCTGCAACACGCACTTCTCTGGGAAACTGGATTTGCCTCAATGGCGGACGGCACAGCGCCTCCATTCCGAACAAGCTGTGGTCTGACGACTGCCGACGCCTTGGCTATGTCGACCATAACAGCACCGACGTGTGCTTTAGCATTTACGGCTGTCGCTCAAGTTGTTTGGTTGTCGTTTTCGGGGCAGTCATCACTCCCAACTCTTAACATGACGGCCTTCGGCTTGCAGGACGGGACGCTATATGAAAATGGCGTCCCATGCTCGTCAACTTTTAATCAATCGCGCTGTATCCCACAACCTAGTGCAACAGTGAAGTCGTGGCTGCTGGAGTATGCAACTCAAATCAGAGGGCAGCAAGTGACTCTTGTCAATGGCAGTGAGTCGAGCTCTGGGACTCCAGTCAGTGCCTCCACTGTAGGATATGCAGGCAAAGCCACCTTATATGCGTCCGTTCAAGACGGCAACATCGGTGAAAGCTCGACTAACTCTAGTGTGCCGGCCTCCACACCAGGCCCAGGCCTGTTATCAGACTTCTCAACTATGCTGTACTCGTTCCACGTAAACGGGGTTTCGCTATCGCGGATTGAGCTTGCGACACCGGTTCCATCCGACGTGCTGGCGAGATTGGAATCATCTCATCTCAAGTATACTAGTCTCAGCGGGTTACTCCAGCGCGCTATCTTATGGGACTCAGGATACGCTCTTGTACCGCATGATGAAAGCCTATCGCGAGTGAGCGCAGTCCCCATCTACGTCAAATGTGGGCTCAGGATGGCCGACCTCGCGCCGGATCGCTCATACTTCGAGTCAATCGGCTGCAGTGTGCTGGATTGTTCGCAAGCCAACCGTTCGAGTGGTGGGATAACTTACTCTTTTCGCGCTCAGCCATGCTTAGACAACTTAGGGTCGCACACCATGTCGAGTATCAGCCGTTGCGCGGTACCATCACAGGTTTCGGACTCCTTGTCAGTCCCGGCAGCGTTGACCTCAACAACTTGGGCAGTTGGGAGCATTGTTGTTGACGATCGATCTCCCGTTCCACAGTTTTGGCTGAAGCATACCCCGCCATCTTCTTTCACGAATAACCATTTTGCAATTCATTCAGCCATAGACGAGGTCAGTTCAGGCGTATGCCCAAACGCGCCGTCATTCATCATCCCATGTACAACGTTTGATCAGCTAAGTGCGCAGCAAGAGTGGTGTCGACCTATTCAAAGTGCTGTGATATCAACGTGGCTCCGCCAAGAGCAACACCAAGAAATGGCACTTGCTACTCTAATTTTGTTGGCAGGCGCGATACTGGTTGCGCTTGCTTTGGATTTGTTTGCGGATCGTAAACCTCGTTTCTTCGGGAATGGCCGGGTCACCGTTGAAATGCCATCCCTGACGAGTACAGTGCTTGATGAAGGCGCCGAGCAGACGCAATCCCAATCCGTGTACAGTGACCGCACAGGCGCATCAAGTGTTCGGTCGGCACGTTCGGTCCAGTCGTATCGATGATATTCAGTTTTCAGTGAGATAATGTCCTACTCTATGGTCTGGAAGGCGCTTAAGATGAGCGAGGTAGCACGCTCCTTGTCACGGCAAAATCTTCTGCAACTTCGCCAGACGCAGCGTACACCATCATCCCACCTCCAGAGTTCGATACGCGAGCGAATGCGTTCCAGCTCGCGATCACACCCGAACTTGGACCCGGTCCATAAGCGCACGACTTGTCTACACACACTCCTATGGTCGCTTTAGAGAAGTCCCCGCCTAGTTGAGTCTTCCAGTCCATGAAGGTAGAGTTGAGCGCTTTCTCGTATATACCAGCCGCAACGCTGGGATCGAGCGCGACATTGTACGCCATGATGTTCACCCAGTCCACCGATTGCAAAATCTGGGTTGGGAAGCACCGCGAGTAGGCTGCGTTCGCTTCATTCTTGCAGAAGGAAGGCTCGCCTTCATTGAAGTACCCGTCGTATGATAGAAGCAACGTCGCGTCCAACTTCGACAACGCAGTTCGAGTGGCCTCAACGAAACCAACTACGCGTGACGCGTTAAAAGCTGATCCGACGGTCTCATCGTCGATATCGATTCCATCAAACCCAAACTTCTTCACGAGTGCGACAGCTGACGCGGCGAAGGCATCTGCATCTGTGATGTTCGCGATGGCGTCGTTGTTGGTCGAGCCGCCGATGCTCCCCATGGTCGCGATGCAGTTCCTGTTCATTCAGTGAGCACTGTCAGCTCACGTGGTTTGGGGAGCGGGACGACCACGATCATACTTGCGGAGAGTCTGGACGCAATTGAGAATCTCTGCATCTGTGTTCTGGAAAGTGGGAATGACACGGCCAGTCGCTCCATCCACAAGCGCAAAGCCGAAGACAACGTGAGTGACTCCGCTGGGGATCTGGAGAAAGGCAATGTCCACATTCAGACCACCCTCGCGCTCAGTCCACCTTCATGCAACCAATCTTCTCACCTTCTCGCAACCGGCGACTTCGCTCTGCCAGAATGCGACCGTGCGAGTGTGCGGGGCTGGGCGTCGCGCCGCGCAGGCCCCCTTAGACGAAGAGCCGGTCGTCGACCCGCCCGAAGACGGCGCTTTGCCTGTCGGGGAAGACGTGGAAGACCCACTTGTGTCGCTTTTGGTGGCCGCAGAAGCGTCGTCGTCGCTGTCCTTCTGCGTGGCGAGTACGACCGCGACGACAATAACCACCGCCACCAGGAACGTCACTGAGAAGACAGAACAGCATTAAGTGGTTTCGTGCAACTGATTGTTTAGCGTAATAGGCACCAACGCACCAGATAGGATGGAGAGCATTCGCTTCCGTAAGGGCTTGGAAGGGCGCTGGCGCCAAGACGGCCGAGCTTCATCGGAGACGCGGTATGCGTCTAGGTCCGTCGCCATGGCTCGTACGTACGAAGGGCTGCTTGGCGAGTTCGGAAGTGGCTCGTGTGTAGAACACAAGAGCTCTCACATTTCAGTCATTTGGAAGCCGGCGTCTCTGCCGCAGGAAGCCAACTGGCGTTTAACGAAGTGAACCAGCTGAGGTCTCACTCTGCGTTCACGTCTGGTATTCTGTTACTGCTTTCTTTCTATGGGACACTGTCCACTTCCTCCTCCATGTCTTGGCTCGCCAACAGCGAGATTGCCATATCGTGCGACGCTGCCATCCCTCGCCCACGCCACTGAACCTCTTTCGATGATGGCTTCCTCGAATCACGTCGGCGTAATCGTTCTCGACCTTTACGAAGAAGCTGTTCTCCCTTGATAATCTGGGACTCGTGCTCCGCATTCCCCGGAAGCAATTGCTCGTATTGCTCCATTCCGATGATTTGCTTCACCACGCGGGCGTACACATTCGCCATTGTGCACACGACCAGGACAATCATCAACACGGGTGCGTACATGGAGAAATCTCGACCAAAAATTCGGACGACCTGCATGTGGCTCCAAAGCTGGTGAAAGGCTGTCTCATTTGTGAGCTCCGGCTCATGAACAAGTAGCAAGAAATTATAGCCCAGCGCAAACTGGAGTCGGCACTGGTGCATTGATGTCTTGAGAAGCGCAAGTTCACTCGAGTTTCGGTGGCCCCGCAACGCAAAGCGCCCGAACGACCGCAGCTTGAACAGTGAAGAGTACGCACATAGTACCATGTACACCAGCAACAGGAATGCGATTATCTCGGTGCTGCTCGGCGGTATGCGACCTGCCAGAGATAACACGTGGAAGAGCGAAAACTCTGCAGTCCAGGCCATCGTCAGTTCGCCCCACAAAATGCAGATGGAGCTAACCGCTGTTAGGCATGCGCACAGAGCCCATAGCTGAGGGACTAGCAATCGCCTAAGCTCTTCCAGTGAAGAGCAAGCGAGCAAACGTATCTGACTACCAAGGTTCGTCGTCGAGTACAGACCCACGGGGGGCGCTGCAATGTTGGTTGTTGGCTCTTGGCTATGGAGTTTCTCGGACAACAAGCACATCTCGAGCCACGCTTGCTCGGTCCCACGAAGGTCAGCCTGAGCAGATTTTACTCGGCGATGGAGCTCGACAACATCGTTATATCTTGGAGCCGCATAGCTCATCGTCGAAGTGGAAAGCATGGGACTTGCTGTTGTCCGTGTCTTGGATGGCTGAATTCGGGATGACAACATCTTTGAAGGGAGATAGTGGTCACCATCTTGTCTGTCTGCTTCCACCAAGTCCATTATCGCGTTCATCCCAGCTTTGACCTCCTGCATATCGCTGGTTAGAATGATCGAGGCACTCTCAGCGCTGAGCATTCGGTCGTAATGCCCGCGTACTTCAAGCAACACGTCCTGATACAGGAAAATGGCTTCCATTCGTTCGTGATGAACTTGATTCGCGCGGAAATTGATCGATCGAAGGCGTACTTCTGGGTAGCGAAGAGTCCACAACGAACGCGGGATATCGACGAGACCGTAGCCTAAAAGCAAGATAAGCCACAGAACACCGTAGGTGTTGGCACCCGCCATTGCAAGGCCGACGAGGCCGTGCATCGTAAAGTGTCCAAAGAACACCAAGTACACCACGATGCCTGCGATAACTGCCACAAGAACTGTCCAGTGGAGCACAAGTCGGCGAAATGATCCAATAATTCGGCGTTCCACGCGAAACTCGCCATGCAGCGAATACTCCACTAGAAACGGCAGCACGAACCAGCTCAGCACGAATGTCGACCAGTAGAGCACCTGCCAGGCCAGTAAGAAACCCGGAACATCTGCTCTGTCACCTTCGACATTGTCTTCATTCTCAGAGTCTTGTAGTAGAGATTGACTGTGTCGTGCAATGTCGATTGGCAACAGCAGCAAACCAGTGAATCCCAGTGTCCAGCTGATGAAGACTGCCGCAAGACCGGCAGATGACACATGAGCGTCTCGATAACGGCCGAGAAGCAGCCATGTGAAGCCAAGAAGCCCACTGGCCTCCAGGAGCAGCAAGAGTACCGCCATGAAAGCACCAAGTGGTTGGACGGATCAAACAAGCGGCCTCCGGGCTCGAGGATCGTCCAGCGCAGTCGGCGACTGTTTAGAAAAGGGCGTAAGAAGGAACGAAAAATAGAAGATTTGGTCGGCATGCGACCCTGGGCGATCTGACACCTAAGCGACTCTTCATGGCATGCGTGTGGAACGACGATCGGTCCAAGCCCATGGTGACAGAAGGGTCAAGCTGGCATGTCCAACAGAGGTTAGGAACCACGCGTGATGGTTGAAGTTCGATGGGGAGGTCGTCGTGTCTTTGGCAAGGAGTGTTCTCGATGGATTATCCACCAATCCCGTCGCGAGCTTTAGCCGACCCTACCCCCTCCGCCCGTGGCTGACCAGCAGCGGTCGTGTGTTCCCTTTGAGCCGACCAGCTCAATCGCCCAGTCGACCAGCGGACCGCAATGCGCCTGCGCCGCCTCGCGCTGCGCCTGACGCCGACGCTGCGCCTCGCGCCCCTGGAGCTGCCGCTCGTGCACCCGTGGGGGCTGCTCGCCGTGCTGCTGCGCGCGCCGAGCCGACTGCTCGACCGACTCACGGCCGCGCACCACCGCTATCTCGACCGCGTGACCGCGCGCGTGACCCAGAACCCCGTCTTGTTCCCCCACGGGTTCTTTTGCGATGGGTGGGGCGACCTCACGACGCCCAAGCGACTCCGAGAGGTGCTGCAGAGCAACCGAATGAGCGAGATCAACCAACTCGTCGATCACGACATCACGTGGATGCCCGCGCACACTCTACCCAAGTCGCTCGTGCGGATCCAGGAGGGCAGGTTTAAGAGCACTCTACCCAATGCCAAACAGTTTCTTCCCGAAGCGAGCCTCGACGCGTACTTTGAGCTCGTCACGCCACTTGATGACGATAATGCTGCATCGAAAACGCTTGTTGGTAGGGACCATTACTGGATGAGGAGATACTATCGAGTCATCAGCTCACCTGTGAACTGAACCAACAGTGGTACTTCCAGGAACAGGAGAGCATGGTTTTCTCCATCGAAGAACCTCGATCGCTATGCCCCTGGCTAGGCGCGGTGTGGCTACTTTAGTACGTGTGTAGTGTTACATCGGCGTGTTGTATTTATTACTGATTACCGCTCCTTCAGATGCTAGAAGGTCCATTTTATGGGCGCCGACGACCTCGCGATCAGAAGGGCTCGAAACTGCGGCGGTGAGTGACGAGTGACATCTGATGTGGTGCTGATATCTTCCTCACGGTCGACGCTGTTTGGTGAACAAGGGTCTCAGACCTGCCAATCCTGGGCCAAGCGACGATCGAGGAAGCCAAATCTCTGCTATCTTATTTTCAGAAGTATCATGGGTACCGACATGTTGTTGTGGCCGGTAGCAGCATGGGGGGGCTTCACGCGGCAATGGTCGCGTCTGTTTATCCCGGTGATGTTGGTGCTACTGCTTGGTTGGCACCGCCGTCTGCAGTTCCTGTCTTCACTAAGGGCTTGCTCTCTGCGTCGTGCAATTGGTCCTCTCTATACAAGCAGCATGAGCTCCAGCTTCTAGACAACATGCTTCAAGGAAAAGCAGTAACTGCGTCTTCACAACATGAGGCATCTTTTCAGGACGAGGACCCTGTCCAGCAAGCCAAGAAACGGATGCGGATGTTTCTATCCATTACCGATATTGATAACTTCGATCCACCACGACGATCCGATGCTGTCGTATTCGTCGTGGGTACCGAGGACGAGTACATCGGCGCGACAAAGCCTGAGTGGACACGACTCGCTGCGAAGTGGAAACCTGCGCAGTTTCGATTCGTGAAGACGGGCCATGTCAGTGGGATACTGCTAGAGAGTAAAGCATTCGAGAACACTATTATGGACGTTGTGGATCAGCTCCGGCGCAACTCAACGTAGATATTAGTTTGAACGAATTAACGGATATGGACCTTATTCGTGCAGACAGCAAACGATTATGCCTTGATATGTGCTCAGAACGGTCCGTAGCTCGCTACGAGAGACATTCTCCCTCCACATGATCTCTTCTAGATGGTACTGACCGTGGAAGTAAACACACAGTCGTCGAAAGAGTGTGTACACGGGGTTCGTAGTGGCAATGCGGTCTAAGTACGAGCGCTCCTGGTCGGTGAGACCGACGATATTTGTGTTTGCGGGTTGGACTGATTTGGCGAGTGTCGTGTCGGGTGTCTTACTCTCACTGACAGCTGATGTGCGGCTAAGCGTTCGACTGGCTCTTGTTTCGCTTCGATAGCGACCATTCACTGAGAATGAAAAGTTCTCGTCATCATCGAGAGGGTCTTGGTCCTGCTCACCAGGGTTCTCCTGGTCAGGTGGGATCATAAAATAGACGTATCGGTGGAGCTGGATGATAAAGTCACGCTGGAGTAGCCAGATCTAGCGTCAATGATAAAAGTCAGCAGTTAGCTTACGGCGCAGGCCACATCAGACACATACCAGCATATGAATGTACTCGACTTTCTTCATACTGGACATGTTCTTCACCGAGTCACCGAGTCGTCGGGCTCCACTAAAGCTTGCTAATACTTCGCACAGTTCACGAGGGGGATACTTGCGCTTGAACTCGAGCGCAAGCGATGAAGTAGTTCGAAGCGACATCTTCGGGTTTACTTGATAGAAGTTGTGCATTGTGATTGTATCGACCACACGACCATACCCCCAATAAACGAGGTGTCCTGCAAGTCGGAACAATTGGTGGATGGGGATAGATGTCTCTAGAGCTAGATCTTGAAAACTCTTTAGAGGGCTTGCAGCGGTGACCAGTGCGCGTAGTTGGTTTGAATGATCGGTTGGTAGAGCATTCAGAACGGTGTCGTCATCTGTGAGCAAAAGGAGGGTCTGGTACGGCCGGAGATTCTGCATTTTCAGTGCGACTGAGTCTGTAAGGGTGAGGGACAGTTTCACCCAGTGGTTGATGACCACGTGAACCATCCCATTCTCCTCCAAACCATGGTATACACGCTTCAAATCGTTCGCAAGTACGCTTTTTTCCAGTGCCACGTCAATCAAAGTCTGGGGGTCGACTTCGAGAACACTTTGACCGGATGATTCAACTCCGTCTTTCCCACCGGATCCCCCGTTCGCACTACTCGCATTACCACTTCCGCCTGTCGTATTTGCCGCATTCGACGTATTGCTACTGCCACCGCTCGGGCCGCTGGAAGCGATGAGCATCCGCTCGTTCTGGAGCAGCTCGTCGCGAATGTGTAGTAACTCTCGAACTTCACGCGACACAAACCCGGCACGTAGCTCTTCGTGGAGAAGCCCATTTGCCAATTGAGCAGCGATATTTCGGAAAGCTGCAATACGTTGCTTATGATGCTGGAGTCGAGCTTCCTCGCTGTATCCGTCAGAATCTCGCCATCGCCGAGATCTCTTCACACTGTCACCAGCATTAGCATCCACCTCTTCGCCGTCTGCTTCCAAGCTTGCGTCACCCATATAAAGAAACTGCCTTCGCTGAGATGGTTGTTGCTGCCGCTCATCCAGAGCGAAAATTACATTGAACATGGTTGTGTCACTCTCGTGTGGCGAAGGGGACGACTGGCCATGAGTTATCGTTCCCCCCGTTGTCGAGGAAGTTGATGCTTGTGCAGCAGGTGCGGAGATGGCGCCTGCAGTCGGCGTTCGCCTCGGCACAAGCACCGGGTGTGTGATGAAACGCAAATCGTCGATCACGAGCTCGAAACTCTCGTTGCAAAGTGCATTCTTCGGCCTGAAGAGCTTGGCGATGAGCGGCGCGCTGAGCTTGTGGAAGCTAGAGACGTGGTCGAGCGCAGCAGACGCCGGTGGGCAGGGGTAGCGGAAGGCGAGGTTGCATCCTTTGTGGATGTCGTCCACGACTAGCGCTATGCCCATCAGCTCACTGCAGCCGATGTGGGGACTCATGGGCTTCATGTAAAGACGAGAAATCGAATGAGGCAGTTCAGACTCGAACGAGCGTGCTGCACTCATTTATAGAGGTAGCTGAG
Source organism: Pythium myriotylum (assembly GCA_023091665.1). Classification (NCBI taxonomy): domain Eukaryota; phylum Oomycota; class Peronosporomycetes; order Pythiales; family Pythiaceae; genus Pythium; species Pythium myriotylum. The sequence continues at coordinate 2,092,931 of JALJCQ010000009.1, forward strand.
TACGCGCGAACCTACGTGTCGTGTGTAGCCATGTGAGCAACTCGAGAGGTCAGCTCCAACATCAGACGACCATGAACCGAGTCGACAACCGGGAGTATGCTCTGGTCATGCCTGCAAAACAATAAGTTCACAGAGCAAAGCTGCTGTAGGTAGACCTTGATGTCGGCTAAAGATACGCCATCGCCAGAAGGAATGTCCGATACTAGAAGTACGCTTTGTCCCGAGCTTAGGCTGTGGCGGATCGTGCGCAACACACTCTCACGATACACGGAGCTGGAAACAAGGTGCTTTGGATCCAGTTGAAGCATACTGGCATTTCGTTCGCGATGAGAAAATGGTAGCCCTGAGGTTAACCTCATCGCACCGCCCTCGTAGGCTAAACCTGGAATGTTTGAACTCAGGACTGCCGGCTGTTCTTCTAGCCCAGTGGGCTGGTTGTCTGTCCGACTACCAACCCCTTCTCGGTAAATACTCGCGCGTAATTGGTGCTGGGCCACACCACCACTGCTTCTTGTTGTTCTCACTAATGTTTGTAAAGTTTGGGCGTGAAAGCCTTCCTGGCTGCAACACTCTTCTTTTTCTCGAGCCGCGGACTGATCAATTGGCGGTTTGCGATCAGGAATCGACAAAAAACAGAGGCCCTGAGCATCGGAAACTCCTCCGCTATTCGTGAACACTGCTCGTTGTTGTACGCAGCAGTCCTTGACACGCTGTAGGTCTTCATGGCAGTCCTGTTCGCGATCACTCCCTGAGCACCACTTTCTCCACTTCTTCACTACAGCCTTGTGATGCGCGAGCGACTTGCGCTGGTGACCATTGGCTTTGTCCATAATCAAAACGAAGAGAACTTGATGAAAATATTTTGAGGATTTCTTTCCATGGTACATTGGATATAATTCACACGAGCGGTCGTTTGGGATCCACTCCAAAATCATGAGGACTGAGCCCCGAGTGACGCTCGCACCACTACACTCGTCGAAGTCTCAGGACCGTCAAATAGCAAGCTGCAAGAAGAAAGTGACCACGGCTCATTCAACCAACGCAAATGCACGAGGATTGGTCCCACCACGAACAAGAACGAAGAGAACCCCCCAAGGAGGACTTCAACTTCGGATCCGGACGAGACACAATTCTGTAGATGAACCATCTCCTGCAGAAGCCCTCACTGGAGATAACGCACCAACTGATTACGCTACAGAGTGTCAGCGCTTGCGATGTGAACTTGAACGCGTCGTGGCTGACCACCAGCGACAGGCAGACGAGATCGTTGCATTACGCGCGTTAGCAAGATCACTGAAGGAGGAGGTGGAGATGATGCATAGCACCCATAGCCCAATTGAACGTTCGTCTTGCGATCAGAGATCGCCCGCGCAGGGTTTTTTCCGACTCGACGCTCAAGTGGACACACTAATAGCAGAGAACGAGCGACTGGAAGCGCGGGTTCGGGCGATGGAGCACCAAAATCGCGAGCTTACGGACCTTCTACAAGGTGAGATTCCGCGCCAGAAAATATTGGTAGTGCAAGCACTCGCTGAGTCCAAGTCACTGGCAAGCCAGCTTCGCGATGAGCAAAATGAAAATGATCGTTTGCGGGGCGAGCTCGCTTACTACCGAGCGAGGGGGCGCTCTCCTGTGCACGTAAGATCGCAACACGCAGCTAACCATCGTGGGGATCAGTGTCTGGATCAAGACGTTGGAAATCGTCCCACGTGGAACAATCAGCACGAATCGATGCATGAGTGCGAAGAGAGCCTACGAGAGTCGCTGCTATCGTGCAAGCTTCCTAAGTCTGCTTTCACAGGCTCGGACGTTTCGTCCCAGATTGAATGCGACGTCGATAATCTTAGAGCAGAACTACGACGTTTGCATAGATCAATCGATACATCTGAGCTGTTGGCTCAGGGTAGCCAAGGCATCGTTCACTCGTCTGATGAACCCAGGGACTGGAATGAATAGTTGAACACGTAAATTACTTGTGTATAACGCTACGTAATGAGCCATCTAGTCTTCCCACCCGGAATGATTTGTGTCTCGGACTGCTGGTCGAAATGAGGACCGCGGAGACAGTGTTCCCCTCCGGACAATACCAGACAACGATGTCACCACTCGAAATGAGGAGCGTGAGTTCATCGTCTGAACGTGCGGAGTCACTTCCAGGTAGGAGGTGGACGGGTTGGTATAAAATGGTGAGTCATGCGTGCATAGGAAAAAGTGCAACGACTGGGACATCGCGCTCAACATTGTTCACCTGAACAACGGATCGCAAACACTTCCCAGTATCGTTCAGCATCATTTCCATGGACTCGCAGCTCCCACCGATCCATTAGTTGGAGTTCTTCTTCTTGCGACCGCGATGCTTACGAATGCGGCGTCGACGGGTCTTTGTTGGGCGTTCGGTCGTGGTTTCTTCTGTGTCAGTTTCGATATCTGTCTTTGAGCTTTCGTCGTCAAACTCGACTGGCGTGTGGTTGATGCGCCATCGTCGCTGAATTACTCGGGCGGATTGATTCTGGCGGAACGCGGCAAGTTGCTGAGTGCGCTGGGCCAAAGCGGCGTGGCGGGGCGTTGCAGGCGGGTGCGGGATGGGAACTGAAATGTTGCTGGCGTCGTCGTTACTGTCATCCAGCACGAACGACAGATCGATGGGGAGGTTTTCCAACTCCTCATTTGTTGGAATGTCTCGGTCACTACTCTCTCGGTCATTGCTTCGGGCCACTGGTGCTACAGAGGCGGATTTTTGCTTTTTGAGCAGCAGACCACGTGCAGAGGCGCTTCGTGGCTCGATCTTTTGCACCTCCGTGTTGTCTGGGCGGCAAAAGTCTTCTTCTTCCAACTCGACCTCGAGCACGACCGATGCGGGCGCGCAGCAAACGAGTTTCATGACGAGGCGGTCATGCACCCGGGCGAGCCATCGTCCGAAGGCCGAGTCTTGTTTCTCGAGCGGCTTCGTTGGGGTGATGCAATCTTCTTCGCCCGCGAAGGCGTTCTGCGGATGCGAGCGGCGGTGCGCGGGCGACGGCGGCGTCATGCTGGTGGTCGTCGCTTGGCGGAGGCTGAGCGAATTGCGGAGTGAGCACATGGGCGAAACCGGCGCGATCCGTGGAGAACATTCTGCTGACTGCTCCTCGTCAGGACGAAAATGCTCACGACCTTTGAAGATCGTTCAACGTGTCGAGCGATCTCATTGGCCATCCGAGAACCCTCTTTTGGACCAATGACCACGAAAACCTTCTATCCTTCAAAACATGATGTATCGTCATATGCGATATTGTAATACACGTGAATCTCGTGCTAATGCATAGAGACCCTCTCACGACAACCGACATCGGCCATGGACGACCACTTCGAGCGTGTGCTCTCGGCGCCGCCGCCGACGGCCAAGCGCAGCGCCGACGACCACGCAGATGCGTCTGCGCGCAGCAAAAGACGCAGAGACGCTGAGCCCGGACTCTCGCGCGAGAAGATCGCGCAGCTGCTCGCCCAGGGCGACGCGAATGAGGTCGAAGACCTGGATGCGCGCGCACTCAAAGCCATGGGCCACGCGCTCGACAAAGCCATCCGCAAGAACGCGATGATGCGCAGCAAGCACAGCGACGACCCATCCAAGTTCATGGAGTCGGAGGTGCAGCTGGACGAAGAATTGACCAAGTGGAAGGCTGTTGCCGCGCAGCCGATGCTCTACGAGCACCTCGTCGAGTTCAACATCGTGGCCCTGCTTCTCGGACTCTTCAGCCACGAGAATCTGGATGTGCGACTCGATGTCATCAATCTCTTGGCGGACCTGACAGATCTTGATGAAGATCCCACCGCCCTGGCACCGACGAAGGCACTCGTCCAGCACTTGGTAGCTCATGACTTCTTGCCGTTGCTGGTGAGAACTCTGGATGACCTGGACCGTGACGTTCAGGAGCGTAGCACCAAGAAAGATGCAAACGTCGATAGGGATGCAAACGACGACGAGGTCGAGCCAAGCGACACTGGTATTTATCACGCCCTCCAGATTGTGGAGAACATGGTTGATGTAGATCCCGAAGTGGCGAAAATGCTGGGCAAGTCCACCCAGATCTTCTCGGTACTGCTCCGGATGGTGGCACACAAGCGCGAGTTCTCCACAAACAAACTCTACTCCAGTGAGATTTTGTCGATTCTCGTCCAGGCTGACAATGTAAACCGTGAACGATTTCTACAGCAGTCCGGAGGCGATGGCCATCTTGATCGCCTCCTCCACGCTCTCGCTCCGTACCGGAAGCGCGACCCCCGAGGTGAAGAAGAGGAAGAGCTAGTCGAGAACTTGGTGAACACATTGTGCACACTTCTTTTCGAGCAAATTGGCCAAGACCAGTTTCGGAGGCTCGAAGGCCTTGAGCTAATGCTACGCTTCATGAAAGACCGCAAGCTGTATGTATTTACAGGTGCTCTCCGGGTACTGGACCATGCTTTGATGAATAGCCGTCGTAACTGCGAGCACTTCATCGAAATCGGCGGGTTAAAGGCTTTATTTCCGTTGTTCATGGGGAAGAGAGCCGCCAAGAAGAAGGAAATGCGCACAAAAGAAGTCGAAAGCGTGACCAGTTTGATTGCTTCCTTGTGTTTGCTTGTGCCTAAAGACGCCAAAAATGATGGGTTTGCGCGCCTTCACGCCAAGTTTGTCGAGAACGACTTCGAAAAGCTTGACCGAGCTGTTGACTTGTTTGCAAAGTATTATGAACGGGTTCGTGCTGCCGATTTACGCGCAACGAGGAATCAAGACGACGAGGACGAATTAGTCGACGAAGACGAGCATCTAGTGCGTCTGCTAGACGCTGGTCTCTTCGTTCTGCAGCGTGTTGCGTTAGTTACCGCACATATGTGCCAGTTCTCACGGAAGAATCGTGCCTACGTGATGATCAAGTTCCACGAGCGTAACCTCGATGTGGAAAGCCTCGCTTTAATCCTACGCGAGCAGCTAGAATCGCTCGGCGCCGATGGTGCTACTGCCACGAATGACGAGGAGGCTAAACCGAAAGATGCTGTCCTCTCTAGTCACATACGTGAGCTACTCGAGGTGTTTGATGGTGACGACGATTCTCTTCGTGACGAGGACCATCAGGCAACCTCTGTGAGTGTAGAGAACACAGATGCACAATAAAAGGTTTTGCTCGGATGAGATTCTTAACTTTGGTTGCAAAGCTCAGTATTTTCCTTGGAACTAGGACGACGCTGTACTTACGGGGAAGGCTCCTGTAAACGATGCTGTTCTCGAAGCCGAAACTGTTCTGCCGTTCTCCGCAGTGGTACCAACGCGAAGCATTATCTTCTTTTCTTCCTCGTTATAGAGCGCTGACAACGGAGTTGGAATCTCATCAGGTAAGCTTGACAATCCAGCCATATCTAACGGTTGGGCTTCATCCTCATCGCTCCGCGCAGATGGAGGGGTAGCAGCCTCGTGAGACGGTTTGATCATGATACCATCGCTTGGGTCGTAAAGTTCGTTCACGCCATCCATGAACGCCTGGATGTTGATGGGGCTAGACGGTGCTAGTTGGCCTTGCTGCTCTTCCCATTGCGTTTGCGTCGGTAAGAGAACTTGCGAGCGAAACGCTTGCCATCGCTGCATCATTCCTCGAGGAAATAGATGGGGGGAGTGGGCATGCGCATTTGTGACAGCCTGATCGAATGATATTGCAATGTCAACAAACGCTGGCGGTGGGTTGTTTTTTCGTCCATCGCACGGGGCAAGTCTACTGTTATCTGTATCATACGCATCCACCACAGATTCGAAGCATCCGCTCAGTAGCATGTGGAGCCGGAGTGGGTCGTTGGCCGCGCGGAATGCTGGCAGCTCCTTGCCAAACATAAAGGGTGAGTCTTCGAGAGCAACGATAAAGAGGCGAGAAATGGCGCAATGAAGGATATTGGCCTGAGGGAACCGTGTGATAAGTTCGAGGAGACCCTCCATTGTCTTGTACTTGATCAGTTCACGATCGACTGCCGCGCATGATACATTGAGAATAGGCAACATCAGGTAGATCATCTGGACGTGTGAGGTGCGATATCGATGCAATGGGGAAACTGTAAGGATGCGGAGAAACTCTGGCAGTCGAACAATGAATCGTTTCCAGATCATTGGCAGATCAACGTGCGGGCTTAATTGAGTGTCGTCAACGGGCGGCTCACCAGATGCTTCGCTTTGGCGAGAAAATGCCGCTGCAAACGCAATCTTCGACACACACCCACATTGCGATTGCTGTAGTAACGAGTTAAGTACTTTGATAGCGTACGATTCGTTCGCCAATGGGGTAGGGAGAGCCTCTAGATCTCTCATCGTAGCATCGAGAAGCTGTGCAATATGCGTTTCGCTGCTGTTAAGCTCGCGGATGATATAATGTCCGAGAGTTGCGTGTCTCTTCTCGTGAATCAGATCAGTTAGTAAATCGCACGTGAAGATCATTCGAGCAAACTGAATGTGTGCCGGGTCAGCTTTAATACAGTCCAAAAACGTTTCAACGTGGTGAAAACTGCGACATTCGCGCTCTGGTGCAAGTTGGCACAAAAGCTGAGTTGTAAGCTCCCTCAGCGAACTGTACGTGTCTGGTATTTCGTTGCAGAGTCGCAACAAAACGTCACGAACGGGCTCGTAATGAATCAGCACCAACAAACATTGCATGAATCTAAGATCATACGTCGGCCCAAAAAACCCGATCAGGGTTTCAGGTGAGTACTGATCCATGAAGAGATTCAGAAATCCTGTGAGTGCCTCCAGATTCATGGCATCATGAGAGTAATACGTGACGAGTCGTTCACAAATGGATCGATAGTACATATCATTTCCACCGGGTTGGGGTTGCAAAGCGAGAAGCGCGGAGATCAACTGCGATGAGAAGCCTGACGAGCACAGCACCCAGTGAGCTCGAAAGACGATGGCATACTCGTCGTAGGTTGGTTCAGCGGCCTCATGTCTCTCCTTTCGAGCTGGATCCGCTGGCGGCGCCTCTAGCATACAAAACACAAGCGCCACAACTGTCCACATACACGTCAGCGCTACTTTGTTGCTCCCCTGTGCGCCGAACGTACGGTTGTCGGGGCGCATGAGGAACTGAAGCATCGGAATATAGTTGTCGGACAACGGCGAGATCTCGCTGATGGTCTCGACTGCATCCTCGCTTTGCAGCGCCTCAACCACCGACGGCTGCGCGAGCAGCAGGAGGACGCGCTCCGTCATATCAGAAGGAGATCGTCTCGGGCTTTGCGCGATTGGCAGGCAGCTCCTAACTTAGCCGAGTGCACGAAGCAACGACATTGGGTCGTTGGGTTTCGTGAAGCCATTTATTCTGTCGTGTGTCAACCAGACTCACTCTTCAATTAGAAACGACTGTTCATTCGTGGAAAACGATGTGAAAATTATTTGATTGGCTCAAAGGACTCGACCGATTATGAGCTCTTCTCTCATTCTCCCCCTTCAGTGTGACCATGGAGCCGAACGGGTCAACGGTGCTCGTGGCGCCACTCGCAATCCACGCGAATGGCAATGCAGCCCACAGAAGCCCCATGTCCAACGGCAAGCGCAAGGACCACGTCGACGGCGGTACGCTGGCGCTCCCTCGAAGCGGCTGCTCGCACCTCCCGAGCAGAGAAGACGTCGCGGGGCTGAGGGATCTGCTTCATGCAACCATTCGTCGAGCCCGACAGGACACGAGCCACAGCACCGTGTCTCTGGACAATCGTCATGGCACCCAGAATGCGTCTTGGTGGGGCGAAAGAGTATGTTGCCTCATGTGCGACTTCACAGGAGTGCGCGAGGACTTGGATGACTCCACCAAATGCTTCATGACACACTCGTTCTTGGAGAACCACCACCTCGCTCTAATGCCGCGCAAGAAACAACTCTACTGCGCACGCTGTTTGGACTTCGTGCATCCCGACGAGCTACTCGCGTTAACACACCATTCGACGCCACACCACCGCCACCACTCTCATCGAGACGCTGTGGCAGTGGCATCACGCCATCAGCAGCTGACGCATCGACATCGAACTCCGTCATTACGTCGCCGGTTGATGCGCTCTTCAGCTCGCCGCGGGTTGGTGAATATGGGAAACACTTGCTACATGAATGCAGTGCTTCAGGCGCTTGCTCACAACCCACTCTTCCAACATGAGTATTTCATTGTCCGTGGCCACAACACGACAATTTGTGAGCAGCGAAGACGGCACGATGCAAGATGCGTTCAACCCCACGACCATCCAGGATCAGTGACTCAGATAGAACTTTGTATGGGATGCGAGATGGCGTCCCTCATGCAGACTCTCTTTCCAGCACCCAGGGCGACTCTCACAGCACGGCATTTAACCTCACCATTCGTTCCACAGTCGTTCATGGAGACGTTTTGGTCAGCAGCCCCAAGTTTCGTGGGCTCTCAGCAGCAGGACGCGCATGAGTTCCTCGTTGCGCTGCTCAACAGTATCCACTCGAGTACATGCTCTCGTAGTCCTTTCATCTCCAAGATCAGTTCAAAGCAAGATGATCCACTCCAGTCACCTAGATTCACTCCGTCAGGGCGCTCGTTGTGCGACTGTGTCGTTCATCAGAACTTCGCGGGGGTGTTTAACTCGGAAATCTCGTGCGTTTTTTGCGACACCGTGAGCAGCAAGTTCGACCCCTTTCTTGACATTACTCTTTCATTGGAAACGTCTGCTACAACTCCAAGGAAGTCATCGACCGCGGTGCCGAAGAATCCTCAGAACCCAGATCCTAACTATACGTTAACGTCATTGTTACGGCGATTTACCCTTGAGGAACGACTGAAAGGACAAGACATGGTGTATTGTCTACGCTGCTCGCGTTACGTGGATGCTATCAAGCGGCTTGTGCTCCACAAGCTTCCAAACCTGCTCGTATTCCACCTCGGACGCTTCGACTTCGCGAAGAATCGTAAGATCGTAGACCCAGTGTCGTTCCCGTTGCGGGGCCTCGACCTCCGCGAGTTTTGCAGCGAGCTGGACACTCCGATGGAAATATCTACCCCGGTTGCTAGCCGCAGTCGGAAGGATGCACTCACCACTGATGCTTCCTCTGGACGAAGCAGCCCGCTCACGCCACCTCCGCCTACAGTCGCTCCGGACGCCGTGTACGATCTCGCCGCCGTCATCTCCCACCACGGCGACTCGGTCGAGGGGGGGCACTTTACGGCATTTGTTCACAGCTCCCAGGACTCCACTGATTCCGAGAGCATTTCCATTTCAAGCAATTGCAGCTGGCTGCACTTCGACGACTCGACGGTGCAACGCGTGGCAGCAGAGGAAGTCGAAGCGAGCCAGGCCTACTTGCTCTTTTACGTGCGCCGGCACTTGTTTGTGTAGCCATTATGATTTAGTAGGTTTCAGCCAATCAGATATCCGGGATTGAGATCTTTCGAAATACTTCGACGGGCATAATCCGAAAAGAGAAAAAAACACGAATGCTGCGACGCTGCATCTGGCTCGGCGTGTGGTGCCTCGGCGCATCGAAGCTGGCCGAGTGCACGAAGGATGACTTCAACTGTGTTGCTCCCGCGTCGGCTGGTGACGCGCCGATCCGGAACTGGGTCGACAGCTCGACGTTTCCTGCGCCCCCCGCTGATGACCATGTATCTCCGCTCGTGGAGCTGCTCATCGGCGTCAAGACGAGCGTCAAGAATGGTGCAACTTCTCGCCAGGCCATACGTGATACGTGGGGAAACAAAAGTGCTCTGCCTCCAGGCGTTCGCCTTGTGTTTCTAGGTTGTAGGCCTGATCTTGCAGAACTCAACGAGAGCGAAACCGCGTACTTGCTTGACTCAATTGCTGTTGAGCAACGTCACCATGATGATTTGCTCATTGATGAACTGGTTGGCTGTCGTGATGCGTACGATGATCTGGTCAATAAGGTCCTCGCGTTTTTCCAGTGGACCAGCCACCAGTATCGAAGCCAAAGCCCCAAGCGGTTCGTTATGGTCGCCGACGACGATGTGTACTTGCGGGCAGATGCGCTCGTGGCGTTGCTTCACAACCAAGAAATCTCATGTACTCGCTTCTATGGAGGACAGGTCTGGGCCACCCATTACCAACGATCGATTGCTCCCCGTCGGAGTTCTGTCCGCAGCCGCTACTATCTCTCTAGTGACCACTACCCGATGGACCAATTGCCGCCTTTTGCGAATGGCCCGCATTATATCGTTTCCACGGAAGTAGCCGCTTTTATTGGCCGTCATCGAGATATGTTCCGTGGTGTTGGCGGAGATCCGCGACATACACTGAGTGCTGGTACGTTGGACGACGTCTCAGTTGCCCTATGGCTTATGGGCATGCAGATTCATCCACGCCATCTCCCACATTTCGGTAATCTTCGCGACACAATGTGTCGTAACGATTACATCTCCTACGCCGATCTTTCCACGACAGCATTGTACCAAATTCATCGAAACCTAGCCTCGAACAGAAGCCTTTGCAACAACTTTTCGTATGCAACATGGCTGAAGGAATCCTCACGTAGCAACGATGACGACGATAAAGAGGATAGTGCGAAACACGAAGCTCAATGGTCATCCCTCACATTCGGTTTGACCGTAATGAGAGCGACTCATAAGGATCGAATCGGTCTCTTTCTTGAGATAGGTTCCATCTATGCAGATTCGGAAGTGGTTGCGACAGTTGAGTACTACCCGTCCTCAGTGTCATATTTCACCTTCTGCCCAGAGACTGCTCGACATGTGGCCGCAACTTTCGGGTTGGTAGTCCACGCAAAATTCTTTTGCGAAAATTTACAAGGTCTCCTGCTCGATCGAATCACCTCTTCACTCCAGAGGACACCAACCACTCATGCAATGCTGGCACTGCTCCTTCACAACGTCGGTACCAACGACGTTGCCCCTACACTGCGAGTGGCCGTGAGCCAGAAAGCCCTGTATGCGATAATTGTTCTGGAGAACCTGTTAACACAAGCGTACCCTGGAGCTGAGGTACACGTATTTGATGAAGCCTCGATGACAGTGCAAGATCATGGAATCCCAGATATTGTGATGTTCTCGACAGCTGACGAATCCAATCCGGATAGTGTAGCTCAGTATTACATCGACAAGTATGCCGCCTCGAGTCGACTCGTGCTACTCCATCCACACGAGTCGAAAGTCACCTCCATCGACCGCCGAGTTATTGCCATCGCTCAGTCCTACTCAAAGACGGTGGAAAAATGCCTATATATTCCATTGGCATCGACAACATTTGGGGCTTGTGCCGACTACACTCCGACCGATTTGTTACTCTCTTTTGCTCAACGCAAGGTGCACGATGCTGAGGTACTGTCCCCAGAGCCAGTTCGTCTAAGACAATTCTGCTTGGATCACTATGTGCCACGGGAATGCCACCAACCCCACCGTGAATACTTCTTCAGTCTTCTAAATGGCTTGGACCGCGTGGACACGATAAGCCCGTGCCCTAACCATCAGCTGAGGATGTCGCTACGCAATCGGACGAGGCAAACTCAGTGGGAAAACTACCTTGACTTGAAAACAGATATCTTCGCCCTGTACAAGTTCACAATCGCGTTCGAGGATGTAGTTAATGTGCCAGGATACATCAGTGACAAGATCGTGGCGGCTTTTCTGGCAGGCAGCATCCCAATCTACTATGGTCACTCGTCAACCGTTGCCCACCTGTTCAACTCCAAATCTTTCATCGATTGCGGCTCTTTCTCGTCTTTGCGTGCTTGTGCAGCACACGTTCTTGATGTTCATGCGTCTCCTATTTTGTATGAGTCCATACGCCAGGAGCCCCCCATCACAAACCTAACGGCTTTCTATGAAGTATTCTCGTGGCATCCGATAGTTCTCAACAAGCTCAACCATGCAGTTCGAAACTCTTCGCTGAGTGACAAACTTCGTTCACTACTCAACGGCTCTTAGGACTGAGAATGCGAAGGTTTAACATCAAAAGTTCGTTGTCACCAATGACTACATGAATCCTTTATCCGGTGGCCTGGACTTAAGCATTGCAACAAGCGAGACGATTTCGATGCCCTGACCTCTTGTGTTCGCCACCTGACCTCACAGACCATATCGCTAGCAACGTCTTCGCCTGTTATGTCGAGGTTTTTCAGCTCCATATGCATTCACGACCGATTCAGTTTCCTGCTCCAAATATACTCCCAGCAGTCTGTCGCTTCATAGTTCCAACAGCAGACTCGCTATCCCGGGAACTTCATTGTCTCCAAATCGGTTCACGTGTACTAGGTACGAGCAGTTCGTGCGTGCCCTACGAGTCTTTTTTTTGTTTTGGCATTGAACATCGGCGGATGACTTGATGGAGTCTGCGCCTTAAAAGGTAACAACGGAGTTTGGAACGCAGAAAAGTGGTGTGGTTCCATTAGTCTTCCTAAAACGTTGAACACATCAATATTAATTTTGATTCTTCAGAAAGATTTGACCCTAGCCTTACTTCTCATAATGCGTGCCTTCGCATGTGCTGTTATATATCTATCGCTCACCGCAGCGGCTCCAGCCGCTGGAGTTGAGGTGGAGAGTTTGGCAGGCCACTCAGCGTTCTCCCAAAATCCTATCCGAGGCCCATTTACTCGAGTTGAAGCAGACAGGGAAGCATCTTCGACGTTTCTCGTCGTCGGTGTGAAGTCGAGCTTGGCACACAACTTCGAACAGCGCCAAGCAATCCGAGAGACGTGGGGAAGTAACGAACAAACGCGGCGATATGGCGTGCGGGTCGTGTTTCTAGGGTGCAGCCTCGACCTATCAACGTTCACTGATAACGCTGAGCAGACCAAGCTGATTGAGGGCATAGCTCAAGAGAAGCGAACGTTCGGCGATCTTCTAACAGACGAGCTCCAGTGCAACGATTCGTACTTCCAGCTACTTCCCAAAGTAGTTCGCTTTTTGCAGTGGGTGGTTAGAACTACGAAGCTCGGGGCATCAGGTGTGCAGTACGTGATGGTCGTGGATGACGATGTATATCTCCGTCTCGACCGTATCGTTCAGTTCTTACAGAACAGATATACGCCTCGGACGCGCTTCTACGGCGGCTACGTGTTAAAACACCTCCAGCCAGTGCGCGACTCAGCACATAAGAACTACGTCCCATTTCGCAAGTACCCGTTAAAGACACTTCCCTCGTTCGTGGGGGGACCTCACTACGTCATGTCGATGGATATTGTGGAGTTTCTCGTTCACAACTCTGGTCTGCTCAAAGGCATTCGTGCTCTCGACGACTTGTCTATCGCACTCTGGTTGTACCTTTTGCTGCATGTGAAAGCCGTGCACTTACCTGACTTCATCCTCTTAAGATCGTCCGAGTGCATCCCAAACGCTTCAGCGCTAGCAGATTTATCCCCAGATGCAATCAGACTTCTCCACGAAAGCGTCATAGCCAATCGAAGCCTGTGTTCAAGTATTCACCTGGAATCACTACGACAACGACATCGCGGTATCATTTTACCTGATATCGGTTCAAACGATACGGTTATGAAAGATCCAACTGGCCGAGTCATCGAGTCGAACACGAAGCTCATGTGGGAGCTGGTGCACGATGCGAATTCCAACTCACTGCAGGTACGAGTGAGCATCAATGTCATGAGTCAGGCGATTGCGTTCGTGTTTATCCCGTCCACCACCAGCTACGAAGAAGGGTTATGTGGACAAGCGGCTGCATTATTGTACGAGAAGCTCTACACGACGGTTGACATAGCTTTTTGCCAGCACCACCGTCGCGCCTTGCTCAATTTTGTTGACTCCTACGCTGAAGAGAGCAAAAGTGTCCGAGCACTGGTACGATTGATGCAGCAAAATCTAGCAATCTCCGCCGGCGAAGTGAAGATAATCGGGATCTCGCAAGGTGCACGCTACGCGCGGATACTCATCGAGTGTTTGCTGGTTGAAATGTTCCCAAACACTCGGTTTCGCGTGTTCTCAGAACAAACATTGGTCGACACTCGTACAGAGCCAGATTTTTTTGTGTTTTCGATTCTGGACGAAGCAGAACATTTCGTTAATTCGACAGTAACTTACGGAACGCGTTTTGTCAACTACTTCGATGAGACGACCCAGTTAATCATGATCTCTGGTGAAGCGTGGCCTGTGCGTGGTCTTGATGCTCGTGTGGTGCTGCTGTCGACCGTAAGAAGCAGTCTACACGGCAGGCATATCTATCTACCAGCGGCTTCCACAACGTTTGCAGAGAGTATAGAGCACGATCCTTCAAGCCTCCTTAACTCGCAGCCGACAAATCAAGTCAGCCAAAGGCGCTTTTGTGCATACCTCTATGCACGCTGCGACCATCTGGCGCGCGAATACATGTTCGACCTCCTTAATTGTGTGGAGCCAGTAAATGCCCTCGGTGCGTGCCAGGGAGCGAGACAAGCGCCGATTACTGAACGACTTCGATCAAGATATCATACATCATTTTACACAGACGAAGCCGTTCGTCTCTTCAGCGACTACAAGTTCGTGATCGCTTTTGAGAACACGATCAACATTGCTGGCTATGTGACCGAGAAGATTGTGACGGCGTTCCTTGCGGGTGCAATACCTATATACTATGGGCATTCTGAAACAGTGAATCAACTCTTCAACAGAAAAGCTTTCATAAACTGCGGTGACTTCGCTTCTTTGCGTGCTTGTTCGAAGCATGTTCTCGCAGTGCACAGATCCGCTGCAGCATACCAGGAAATACGCCGTGAGCCTCCTATTATCAACCTGACGGTATTCATTGAAACGTTTGGATGGCATCCATCAGTCACTCGAATAGCACAAGGATTGACAAGAAACGAACGTTCGAGCACATTTGTCGATCAACTAAAACAGCTCCTTGGCGTTCCGATAAAAGCGCCTCTAAGAAGAGTTTGAACTTTTGTGGAATCGGAGAATTTCAAACCTTTGCGGGAAGCCACGAAAGGTCTCATAAACGCGATGGCATCAATGATTGCGGGTTGAGACAATGTCGAGTCGTACTTTCTCGGCGACGCTTGAACGTACGCAACGAAGCACAGAAGCGCACGGTTTGGAAGGCTAGACAATTAATTAGGGCGTCTCGATTGAATTACCGAGATAAACGGGGATAGCTCCCGCAAGAAATGCTGCAACTGTCCTCTCAAACCTGTCGTCGAACACTAATGCAAAGTCGTACCCAGCATAATCAGCTACGAGATCATGGCGTCTTTATGATTGTGCACGCGCATACCCGAGCCTTCATCCAACATCATGAACATGTCAGTCACGTAGGTGTGAAATCCCTTAAAAACGCAACGTCGCATTTTTTGGCCTGACGTTCGATCTTTGGAGAATTGTTGGAGCATACTTCATCATGTTGAGAATCGAACACGAAGGAAGTAGCAATTAGATCTCCTGATGTGATGGTATGTCCTGGATGCGTCGTGAATCACGACAGAGTCAGCACTTGATGTGATAAAAGTGTGTCGAACGGGTTCGTGTAGAATTCGAATCGGTTCCTCGCCCAAATGTGTGTCGTGCAATCTTGGACCCACTGTTGGTTCGTCTCACAAGATTACTTCGACTTCAGGCTATATTCGGAAGCGTGCCTAGTAGTCTTCAGTTGTCAGAACACAAACATGAGCATCTAGATACGTACCCCCAATGAGACTCTCCATCAACGTGCAGCAGATGATGGTCCTTTTCGTGAGCCGTACAAGAACGGCGGCAATAGACAAGCATTGCTGCGCATTCGTCTCGCTAACCTCGAAGTATGGAGCATGAACCAGACCTGATCCCTTGGTTTTGATGGATAGATCAACCATTTCTGACCTTAGTTGATAGCAAAATTGTTGTGAAGCAGCTTTGTCGGCATCGCAAGTTTGACGATCCATTAGACCTGCCAGCGGAAGTCTAGTATCGTGTCCTGAGCTGGACTCTTCTTTCCGTCAAGTCGAAGTGGAGTTCAATCCTTGTCACGGATACATACACTAGGCAGTTTTAGCTCGTTCAAGCCTTCTCTCAAGCATTGAACGAGAATCCATCGCATAGGGAACGGTAGTGTAGAACGTTTGCGTGGGCAGTGACGGAGAGAGATTTGAATATGAACCAACGCGCTGTAACAGGGTTTGAAACGCACATTATCGAATCGATGTAAACGTTCCAGAGTACCAACGCCACGGATATATAATCAATTACGAGCAATAAACTGAACAAGATCAGCTGCAGACTATAGTAGTATATAGCGAGGCCCAGCGACGAACGGCGGAAACATGGATTGTAGTCAAGCTGTGACAGGGACGTAGTTCGTCTCGTCGGATCGATTTCGGCCTAGTACTCAGTCGCCCAGACTTGGACCGCACGCGCGCTTTTTAGGCGTAGCCCCATCTCGAAGATTGTCACTAGTTTGTCGAGACGCGCGCATGCGTCATCGTTTGTGACGATAACATAATATGTTATCGCGTCAAATAATATTTGACGCGAGATTTTTCGACTAGAATACGAGTTCACACAGCCCCTAAACTCATCTTGAGAGCAGATCGTTGTAGATGTATTCGATTGTCAACGTAGCTCGCAGCGTCTTGGCGAGTCGCTGACACGTTACCCTTACACGCGAGCAGCGTCGTGGCGAGTTGCTGAAACGTTAGTCTTACACGCAAGAAACACTACACGTGTATTGACGGGTCTAGCGAGCTCTAGATCTGCCCAGGTGGATGATAGCCTGACGCTCACGAAAGCCTGTCGCAGCACTAACCTTCCCCCCAATGACAAGAAAGCAATCAGTGCAAGCCTGCTGAAGATTTGGCTCGCGTGGCTATTGCGCGCACCGGAGCAGTTCTTTGTCTGCGTTGTTTTCACGGTAGATACTTAGCCAGGATGGCGGCTGTCAACGTCTTTTGCTGCCGAAAGCTCACTATGCGCTCGTGAGTTGGCCCACCAGTAGCCACAATTGATACAAAGAATCCAAGGAGGACGGCAGCAGAGCAACCAATTACACAAGTCCGAAATCCTCGAAACTACAGTTTCTCGTTCCTCGATAGATTCCATGGATCAGCTCTGGTTGATGCAGTTCCGTAGCCGGTCGATGAGCGATGAGCTTTCGTGTGCTGGAAGTGGCGAAGAAATCACATCTGGATGCCACGAGAACACCTCGGTAAACGCTGTGGTATTCACAACGGGTGGGGCCTGGCGCATTGACTCAAACTGAGCAAAAGAGCCGACCACAGAGCTCACACGACGAGCGCAAGCACTCAATGAGGGTAGTGAGCCACAGTCTATGAAAGCTCTGGGATTGAAGAGCCACCTCGCAGTTGGCGAATGACCGTAGTAAATAGGCACGGCGCCAGCCAGAAATGCAGACACGATACCACTTGAAATCGAGCCTGGTACAAGCTGCTCATCCTCAACAATCAACGCAAACTTGGCTTCTCGCAGCTGCTCAACTTCATTGTCCATGTCGAACGCACCACGTTGGCTACAATGCACAGTGATGACTTCCAACTGCTCGTTTTGCAGGGCTGAGATAAGCGACTTCGCTACAGTTAGGGAGAGGGTTCCTGGCGAGCTGCAGTCGAGGAAGGCTACGACGTCCTGCTCACTGCGGTTTGAGTTCGAAGTGGCAAGTAGAGCAAGGGGGGTCATACTTCGCCGTCTTGCAAATGATTGGGACGCAAGCGGTAGATATATGTCGGAATGAGTTACGATTGTTGAGGAAATCACAATTGAAGAAGCTGGTAGACATGGAACTCCTGGTGATCGGTAGAGACTTGGCGATGACAGCACAACAGTCCTCACAGTACTTGAGAAGCGTTCGGCCCATTGGATTCCCTTGAAGTCATCCGATCCACCGAAGACGACACATGGTTGGATTGAAGAATATCGCAAGGCGTGAACTTCCTCGTCAAGCACGAACACGTGGGCGTCTGGATAAATGCTAGCCATTAGGCACTCGATTAGCGTTCGTGACTGGAGGGCCCCTGGGAGCAACAGAACGAAGACAGCGGATGCAGTTGATCCATGCCGAAGATTGGATATACTCAGCGCGTAGAGATGGCTCGAACGTGAATCTTCTGCCGTCGCTGATGTGAGGAAATGTTCAAGTAAGTATCGCAGCTCGTAGCAGTAGTCTCGGTGAAAGGCTGTCGTGGGCATTGCCTGCTGTGCACGCTCCAGCAACAAGGCGCAAAACGTCGCAAACGCGTCTACAGAAGGTGTGAAGATGTCGAAAATGGACTCGTCCGGCTCGGCTGTTAGCCTGATTGTGATCTTCAAGAGTGCTGTCGTTGGGTCAACAAATACCTCCCAGTCATGGCGTATTGCCTTCTCTGTACGCCGCGACCCTGTCAGTAACGATTCTGGGAGTATCAAGTGGCGGCCTCGTTTGTCCCACGCTGCAAAGGAAAATCCGACACAGAATGCACGGCCATGGAGTCGATTTGCATAGATGTGTCGTATTGCGTTTCGTGATATGTCTGCATACGCGATTAGATTGTTGTGGCAAGGTGTGAAGCGCACGTTGTCGAATTGCCTGAGATGTATCGGCCGGACTCCAATGAGGGCGAGAAGCCAAAAGCCGATGCTTGCATCTTCTAGCGTCCCCATCCCTTGGATCGCATCCGCATTGCGGGCCACAAAGTCTATCAAGTCGAACGAAAAGATTTCGTGTGCGCCAGTCGCGAACGGCGGCTTCTCGCGCAGAGGGTAATTGTCGTAAGGCAGATAATTCTTCTCCGCTGGATCTCTCAGAGCAGGCTCACGGAGGCCAAATTGAGTATGGAGCACTTGGCCAGCGTAAAACCTTTGTCGTGGTGTTTCTGGGTGAAGTAGTAATCTTACCAATGCGTCAAGCTCCACGTAGACGTCGTCGTCCACAAGCATGGCATACTTGAGATGCGCCCCTGCTCTGCGTAACCACCTTGCAAACCCTTTAAACTTGTCTACAAGCCTCCAATACGAGTCCACGCACTTGAGCTCGTCTGCGAGGACGTCAGCGAACATCGATCGTTCGGCATCAAGAACCAGTCGCCAGTCTTCTCGCTGTTGAGGATCTACGGTTGATAAGTCGGGACTGCATGTGAGGAAGACAACGTGTACTTCACGAGGTCGGACTGTCGGGCTTGCCCACGTCTGTCGGATGACCTGCCGACTCTCGAAGCCGTGGAGAGCGGCAGACTTGACGCCTACGAGGACACGACTGCTGGCAGGCACTCGAGGAGGAACAGTGGTCGCATTGGTGGAGACGATCGGCTGGATGTGAGACCACCACTCCAACAGACCGCCCTCTTCTTGCTGCTGAGCTCGGTCGAACGCAACGTGAGCTCCCGCTGGCGGTTCGAGCGCGGCGACAAAGCCCAGCACGGCAAGTGCTCCCACGCGCACGAGTGTCCGCATATCCGTCGAGGAGCGTTTGAGCTGATTGGTGGAAACGCGATCTTTCCATTTTTGGGCGGCGCTTTCTTCACCAGTTCATGATGTGGCGTCGAATGCTCCTTAGCTGCCTCGTGATCGCCGCGACACTGCTGCGACCGATTGTGGTGGCGCGGAGCAACATCTTGACACTCTCGCTTCCTGACTGGGCAATCGCTGTCAATGCACGCAACCAGCCGCCCCCACCGCGCCAAATCCGCCGTAACGTTGAGGAGACGCTGCTGGGCTGGGCACAGCGCATGCGTGGACATCATGCCAATGAAACAACATCGCGACTGCCTCCACAAGATCCTTTTCTCGTTATCGGGGCTAAATCCAGTGTCGTCCATGGGTTCACCCGCCGCCAGACTATCCGCCAGACGTGGGCGAGCGCGTCGTTCTTGCCGACCAATGTCCGTCTAGTATTTCTCGGCTGCGAGTCAAATCTCTCGCTTTACTCATCGACAAAGCAACAAGAACTACAAGAAGCCATCGCCTTGGAAAGAAAGGTATTCGGTGATCTGCTCACGAGCGAGTTGCTTGAGTGCGAAGACTCGTTCGCCCGATTAGCCGACAAAGTACGCGCATTCTTCCATTGGGCTGCAACATCGCACCCATCGCTGGTCTACGCAATGGTGATTGATGACGATATCTATTTAAGACTAGATCGCGTTGTGTCTTTACTGGAACAAGGAACGACGCCGAGGAGCCGATTTTTCGGAGGGAACTCAGCTTCTAGCGAGTACCGTGGACTTGCCGAGCCAATACGAGACCCACGCAACAAGTATTTTATTGCCAAAGCCGCTTATCCCATTCGGGAGCTACCACCGTTTCTTACCGGCGCACACTACATAGTATCGGGGGATCTTGTTCGTTTTGTCTCGAAGAATTTCCAGGCATTCCAGGGACTCGGTGCAGTGGATGATGCCACTGTGGGACTGTGGTTATTCGCAACACTGGGTGTGCGACCTGTCTTCATTGATGATCTGCATGTTTTGCGTGTCACGAAAAAATGTGCGGATGACTTCGTCTCGTTGGCGGATCTAACAACAGTGGCTACGTACCATATTCACGAAAACTTGTTGCAAAGGAGGGGGGCTTGCCACGACTTCGAGTTCGTGCACTGGATGAAGACGATGCGCGGTATTATAGCATCTCCAACTAGGGTGGATGATTCCAACTTCCTAACTCTGTTCTGGGATTTCCAGTATGCTGAAAAAGAGCATCGAGTCCAGTTTCTGATCCGACTGGCGTTGAGAGATCAATTGATTGAGTTTGCGTACACTCCGTCAAGTAGCCGCGTCAGTGTTGGTTTCTGCGGTCGCGCAAGCGCGTTACTTCAGGAGAAACTCTACTTGGCAGTAGATGACGGCGTGTGCGGGCATCACTGTGAGATTCTATTATCCGCTGTGAATGAAGCAGTAAACGAGTCCCCGGCACTTCACGGGATCTTGGCTCTCCCACGGCACAATCTCAAACAACAGACAATCGAAGAAAGCCTTGCAAGGCGGACTCGTGAAGTTTCCTACGGTCACGGAGACGCCCCAACTTTCACGGTCATTCTGGCACGCTCGGCCCAACTATTCCGAGTAATGATAGAGTGTCTTTTTGTGAGCATAATCCATGACAAGCAGGTTTTAGTGGTTTATGAAGACGAGGTGAGTAGTACCAGTCCCTCCGAAGTATATGTTGTATCGCAGATGAATAGCACCGCTGAGATCAAGCGCGCAATACAGCGGCACACAGCTGCAGGGATTGTTCTTGGAACCGTTGATTTGTCGCTTGGTGATTTTCCCCTGGTTGTACTTTCAGCCTCGGGGACTTTGACACAAGGAGAGATCACAATATCCACACTTTCGTTGCTCTTTGTGAACTCCATCCGCTTCACACCAAGACAACTTCTTTTATCAAGACGAGAGCATGGCATTCCTGCCCAAGCAGCTGAAGTTGTAGTTATAGGTTGCATCGACGTTGGTGACTTGAGAAATCACGAGATTGTGATATTCCTCCAAGAGTCTTTTGGCGTTGATGTTATCGACGTGTGCAAGGAGAGTCTACTACTTGATGACTTAATTGTGGACAAATCTGTCCAGCAACTGAGCGCTTATCGTTTTGCGCTTATTCTGGGTGACACTTCGGCTAGTCGGTTCCTCAGTGTCGACATTCAGATAGCGATTGCTTTCCTCGCCCGCACAATTCCGATATACAGTGGCAAACTGAAGAGACTATCGACAATATTTAACCAAGCAGCATTTATTCAGTGTGATGAAATCTTGGCCGCAGAGGCGTGTCTTGACCGTGTCACCAAAGTACAAGGCAACCCCGACGATTATGGTAAAATGTTTGAAGTGGCACCGATTGAAGATTTCGGCGCGTTTCGAGAACTATTTGCGTGGCATCCAGATACAAATGAGGGTAAATCACCTGATAGTATCGCGAGAATCTGCAGTCAACTCAAATCACTTCTCGGTATCTAGGCTATCGACATCACAACATTTGGTAGTCACCATTAATGCAGATTCGCCTGAAGCTGAGTGCTCAAACGATCGAGACCGGTTGAATCTCTCGCGGTTCCCTCGTTGTTGGTAACCGATGGATGCCACGAGAACACTTCAAAGAAAGCCGAACGGTTAGTGATCGGAGCCTCTAGCTTCATTGCTTGATAATCGGATTGAGAGAGGTGGAGTCGGTGGACTTCATCCGCACACGCCTTCAGCGACTCGAAACTACCACAATCGATAAATGCTTTCGGGTTGAATAACTTTCTAACCGTAGCAGAATGACCATGGTAGATTGGAACACTTCCTGCTAGGAACGCGTTAACGATCTTCTCAGTTACATACCCTGCCACCGTCGCAGTATTTTCAAACGCAATCACAAACTTGTACTCGCGGTACATATCCACAGCATCGTCGCTGTAAAAATTCGAGAGCCGAGAAGCTCGACGACTTTCGTCTGGTTCTCGGAGAGAGCCTTGGCATATACCAAGTGCATCGACAGTATCGATAGTGCTCAGCAAGTCGTACATATACTCACGCGAAGCCCGCTCACAATTTGCGTAGAGGTACGCGCAAAAGCGTCTCGGTTTTTCCGTATCGTACACGGATGATGCTGGATTGAGTAATTCTGTTGGGTTGTGGCGAACCATTTCTCCGAATGTACTTGATGCATACGGAATATAGATGTGTTTGCTGTGTTTTGGCTCGGCGACTGTTGAGATAAGCGTCACTCTTGAATCGAGCATGGAAACAGGCCATGCCTCGCCGGAAAGCATGACAAGCCGGCTCGTTGACCCATACTTGCCAACAAAGAGAGCTCCGGATGACAATCCAGGGCTACGCACAGAGCCGCTGTCGTCCAAAATTGAAAAAACAAACACATCCGGTGGTGGCGACTGTGGAAGGAGATCGGCTTCGTTTAAAACAACAACGTGGTAATCGTTATAGGCACTGGTAAAGAGACACTCCACCAGCACTCGTGAGTACGCAGCAGCTTGAGACAGTGCAACTGTGATAACAGGTGAAGTGGTGTTAGACGCCTCGTCAAACTCGTCTCGAGCAAGATTGTGGCGTACGATCTCTGTTTTTGCCCTAAGTGAAGGCGGATCGTTCGCTGGATTTGAAAGGAATGACTGAAGGAGATACCGATGATGCGCGCAGAATTTTCGCCCCTTCGTGATAGTAAACTTGACGTATAAAATCTCAAGTAGGCGGCGGCAAAACACATCTGCATAGGGTCCAGCCGAGGGTACGTACACGAGCGTTTCACGGTGATCTCCAACAGATACGTCCACTTGGACATGCAGAGAGGATGATGCCGGATCGTGTTGAAGATCCCAGTAAAATTTCACAAAGGGTAGTGGTTGTTGGTCGTCCTCAGTCGAAGGATGCTCGGGAAGTGGTCGACGCCATCTCTCGTAAGAGAATTTGCTGCAGAATTCCGTACCATCGAGTATGTTCGCGTGAATTTCTTGAATAGCGGTTAGGGAGACGTGGGCGAGCGAAATAGGACTTCCTCGACACGGCTCATCACGTAGCACCTGGAAACTATCCAAGAAGACGGGATGCACTTGTAAGGCTAGCATCCAGAGTGCCATTGTGATATCGTCAAGACCTCTGAACCCGACGAGATCATCTCGATTGCTCGAAATGAATTCAACGATGTCGCGAGAAACAATGTAGTGGGCGCTATCCACATATGGCGGCAACTCTGACATCGGATAGAGGTCGAACGGGAGGAAAAGTGGGCTACGTGGATCTCGGTCAGGTGGGCTAGGCTCTCGATGGCCCTCGCTACCGGCGTAGACGCCATCAGAAGGGAGCTTTTGTGACTTGAGTATTGATACGAGGATATCCAATCGAACGTAAACGTCGTCGTCTGTCATCATGACATACTGAGGCACTTGCTGTAACGACGTAGACTCGATGAAGTGCATGAACTCCACCGTTTTGGCTACGAGATCTCCTGACGAATTGCGGCATCGAAGTTCATTGGTTAGGAGATCACGATAGGTCGACTTTTCCAATTCGATTGCTTCTTTCGCACGCGCGTACTCAATCTCGCTCAGTGTGGATAGGTCAGGTTGGCAGCCAACGAACCAGACACGCACACCCCAACGTTGTGTCTGCTCGGCTTCGGCCCACGTTTGCCGAATGATTTGGCGTGCGACAGCGCCCTCGAGCACGTTGGTTTTGACTCCGACCGTAAGAATCGTTGCTGAGGTGGTATTCTCATCGGTGTGGATGGTCTGGCTGAAAGAACGCTCCGCTGAGCGAGGTACATGAACTGAGGAGTCGACTTCGAGGACCACAGCGGTATGGTCTCCATCTGCAGTCACGCTGGCTGGAGACACCAGGAGCGCCGCAATCAATACCCACGGCCGCATCGTGCACAGTCTGGCGCTCAGTGCTGTGGTTTTGAGGAACCGTCGAAAGATCCTTGAGATCTGCTTTCGTATTGGCTGCAATTCGGACACTTCAACGCCAAGTCACCAATAAGGTGGTGCTCGCTACGTTCACGAACTGCGTGGCGTGAAGGTGGAGTCCTGGCACGGAGGATTGCACAGTAATCCCGACCAGTCTCATCGAGAAGGGAGTCTTGAGTCTATGGCAGCTATTCGCGACGTGAGTATTCCGAGGACCGCTTTTTGGATGTGGCTGGTGTTGCATTTGCCTCTGGCCATGCTCGTGTTGTCCACCTGCGCCAACCTTACGGAGGAGAACCCGATGTACTACACTTTTTCAGCATCTACAGATACGGGCGAGGATGATGGACAGACAAGGGTCAGAAAGCTCGCCGTAGAAGGGCCAGTCAGCGCCTGCACCACGTGCTTCCTCGTCATCGGTGTCAAAGTAAGCACTCTCAACGGATTTCGAGAGCGACAGGCCATTCGCGCTACGTGGGCTGCTCCAGCTTCCCTCCGTGACATCGGTGTCCGGGTTGTGTTCCTTGGGTGTGAGCCCAACTTCTCGGCGCGACGCCGCGACGACGAAATAACTGAGCAGGCAATAGAGCAAGAAAAGCTAGAGTTTGGAGATCTACTCACCTATGAACTCGGCAATTGTGTCGACTCATACTATCAACTCGTCGAAAAATCTACGGCTTTTTTTCGATGGGCAGCTATGCACCATCCTGGCGCAGACTACGTGATGGTAACAGACGATGATGTGTATCTCCGCGTCGACCAGCTCGTCGCAATACTCAAAGGCACGAAGGTGGTCACTCGGCGTCGATTCTATGCTGGCCAAGTGTGGGCCTCACCGCTGCATCACCCTGTCCGTGATGAATCCCATAAGAATTTTCTCTCTCGAGCAGCCTATCCGATGAGCCAGCTGTTGCCGTTCGCTGTCGGTCCGCATTATGTGTTGTCGATCGACCTCGTCCAGTTCCTTGCTTTAAACATTGGCAGGCTGCGCGGCGTTGGCACGCTGGAAGATGTGAGCGTTGCATATTGGCTTTTTGCGCTACTCGGGGTTCGCCCAGTCGATATCTCAGTGTTCAAAGGTGTACTCGACCATTTGTGCCATAATTCGCTCATCTCGTATGCCGGCCTCGCACAAACAACAATCAGTCATGTCCATGATAGTATTGCTTCTGACGGACCACTCTGCCGTGGATTTTCGTTCAGCTCTTGGCCAAAGTTCGACAATGCAATCCCTACAAACGAGAGTGATTCGAGTTCGCCCGCCATGGATTTCACGTCGGGGGTTCATCTTGATTTGTATTCTCGGGTGGTGTATCTCACCGTGACAATACGCTCGTCGATATTCACGATCCCACATGTAAAGTTTTTCCCAACAAGGGAGACATTCAGCGGGTTTTGCGAAAAGCTGCAGACACTAACAACTGCCAAACTTCCGGTGGATATATGTGATCGGCTTTGTGTTCAGTTTGACACAGTTCTTTCTCACTCTTCGCCGGCAAACAGTGCCTTGGTGACTCTTGCTCGATCGAATCTCCCTCCACTTGCTGTTGCTTCTGCTGCTGTGCGTGTCTGGATCTCCAGCAGAACACTGCGTTGGAGAGCTGTCATTGAGAGTCTGCTAGCAAACATTTACCAGGATGTCCATGTTTTTGTTGTGGAGGAAACGTTTGCTCGCTTGGATGATTTCACGCCAGAGATAGCTGTCGGTATGGAAACGGAGGTGGCATCATTTCAGCGGCTGCCACTAGGCTGTCGTCTCCTACTTTTTGGGACACTGCCAGTTTACAATGATCTCTTAGATTTACTAAGTGCAAGGACTGGCATCGTACTGTTAACGCCGACACGAAATCGACTATTCGCGCCGAGACGGTATCTTAAGAGTCTGTACTTACCCCCTGCCTCGTTAGTATTCGCCGATAGCCTCGATCACAGCCCACTAACACTCCTGGCACCCAGGCATTCGAGGCCTGAGACTATCGCTAGAGCCACAGTCATTTTGGTAGCTGAGGGCAACAGAAACAGCGAAGTCTTCACCTCGTATTTTCAGGCATCAATTGATAAGACCAAGTGCCGTAACCACATTCGACTCAATTCAACTGCTTTTGTGCTAGATACCCTCGTGGCCACCTATTCCAACGCGGCATTCACGCTGATTGCGGACAACGATGATCTTGGTGAGACCCAGAGGGTTGAAGCATTGGTTGCGGCCTTTCTAGCCGGAAGTGTTCCCGTTTACGTCGGCAATTCCGCGACCACGACATTGCTGTTCAACAGGAAAGCGTATATCGACTGTGGTTCGTTCTCCGATATTGAAAGCTGTGCCAAGTATGTCAAAGCTGTTAGTGAGTCCTCTTCATGGTATGAATCAATTCGCTGCGAGTCTCCTGTGACCAACATCACTGTATTCCGCGAAGTGTTTTCGTGGCACTCGGATGTCACAGGAGCCCAAGGAGCGTCAATGTGGCAAGACTTGAAGGATCTGATCGACAGCATCTAGTTGAACGATCGTTCAAAAAGCAGCTCCTGGAGGCGCTCAACTAGGGAAGAAGCTCCAACAACACGACGCCCCATCTCAGCTACTTGTGGATGCCATGAGAATGCTTCGACGAAAGCTGTTTTGTTCAAGATACTAGCCTCTTGTCGCATCATTTCGTATAACGATGGCGTCTGGTGTAGCTGCTTTGCATATTCGACACATGACTCGAAGGAAACGAATTGCCCACAGTTGACGAAAGCGCGTGGATTAAACAGATTGACAACAGCTTGTGATTGGCCGTAGTAAATTGGAATGTCGCCACTGATAAGTGCCATCGCTATGCGCTCACTTCGTCCTCTGGAAAAGATTCCATTTCGTCAAATGCGATGATAAACTTGTATCGCCGGTCCAATTCAATCATATTATCGATCTCTGTCGGAGATCGATCAAACGCGAAACGAGGGATTGATTGAGATTCTTGGTACATTCCGACGGTATCTACAGCTTCGATTTGTTCCAGAAGACTTGTGACAAGTTTGAGGGCAAACGAGTTGCACCGGGCATAGTTCGACACACAGAACGATCGAGGATGCACGCCGGCCTGGGATACACCAATCAAGCTTAAAGGAGTGTGGTGGATAGACCCACCAAAGGCTATGGAGGCTTGGGTGAAGGGTAGATGACGCCGCGAGTAGAGTGGGTTGATCGCGGATCCAAGCACTGCGATTCGCTCCATTAGGCCCGACGGAATATGGGGAAGTGGTTCACCTGGTGTTCCCATGAGGATCAACTGGGAACGGGTATTCGCATACTCTTGAAAAATAGCTTGAACAGCCAACCCATCGATCATCACTACGACAACGTCAGGAACAGTTCTGTGGTCTTCATCATCACTTACGAAAACGATGTGTTGATCGCGGAATACTGACACAATTAGACACTCTACCACAACGCGCTCTCGGCGACTCAATGGCCCGAATAGCAACACATTTACAGTAGTAATTGCTATCTCCACTAAAATGTCTCTTGCATCTTGCTCCAGATTGTGGCATGCGAGAGACACCAATGGTCGCAACGAAGGCCTCGTGAGGTCATGTTCACGAAGGTAACTGATGAGGAGATCCCTGTGCTTTTGGCAGAAATTTGTGTCCACCACTATCGAGAGCTTTGCTTCCATGAGGGAAAGCAACTGGACGCAAAAAGAAGATGCGTACGCAGCAGACGAAGGGAATTAGAACTGCTGTACGCTTTGTTTTGCGACTGTGACTTTGACAAGAACTCTCAGCAATGAGTTTACTGGATCCAATTCGAGATTCCAATCAAACCTCACGTCACCTCGGTCGTCGGCACCCTCAGTGAAATCGGAGAATGTAATAGTCTGGTAGTCGCGAAGTCATATTTCGGAGTTGAACTTCGAGCAAAGGCGTCCTGATGAAACTAGAGTCGAATGGGCTTCACCAATCGCCGATGCAGACAAATCAGCGAACGAGATTAGGTCTTCAGTGCAATTCCACGATCGCAAAAGCTGCAATTCCGGTATAAATTTTGGGTGGATCTGAAGCGTGAGCAACTACAATGCCACTGTGGCGTCGTCTAGGCCGCGCAGCCCGCGGAGGGTGAGTGAATTGCGTGCGATGAAACCCACGATATCTCGAAACATGATGTCATGCGCACCAGCGACAAATGGGGGTAGTTCCTTCACTGGGTAAACTTTGTGAAGGAGGAAGTACCAGCTTTCAGCGCGGCGGATCGCAGGAGTTGGTTTGAAGTGCTTTACGTCGGCAGCGTTCCCTCCGTAGAACCGTTTGGGAGGTGTCTGTCTTGACTTCAACAGAGATACAAGCCGATCCAATCGAATATAGACGTCATCATCCACAATCATCGCGAAAGAAAAGTTCGTGAACGTCTCGTCAGCAAAGGAAAGAAACGCGACAGTTTCGCCGACAAGCGTGAAGAAAGAATCATTGCATTGCAGCTCGGAGGTGAGGAGATCACCATGCTCGGCTTTTTCCCGTTGGATGGACTCGATCGCTGCTTTTCGGTCATTCAATTCAAGTGGAGAAAAATCCGGTTCGCACCCGAGGAAGACAGTGCGCACATCAAGTTGTTGAGCCGCAACGTGCTCGCCCCACGTCTGCCGTATCGCCTGGCGCGCCTCGATCCCTCGCAGCACTCGTGTCTGGCTGGCGCTCGTGGTGCAGGCAGGAGGTCGAGCGAGTAGGACCGCACATGGGTCTCAGCAGTCGAGCGAGAGCCGACGGCTGCCACGACGGCAGCACCGTCAAGAGAAAGAGTGCGGTCGTCCACGAGCCCATTCAAGATCACTTGCCACAAGGGAATCAATCCATCGAAGGATCCGAGGCTAATCGAGGCTAACTCGTGTTGACAAGCAGATCCCGAAGGAAGAACTCATGGGCTTTCGGGGCTTCTCTGGCGCGGCGCGGCGTGTGCTGCTGCTGCTGGGCGTGGCGCTGGCAGTGGGCGCCGACTCTGCGCGACTGCCAGGCGACGCGGCGCCGCGGGACGAGACGTCAGAGCCACGCGACCATGAGCTCGCCTTCCACCGCAGCGAGCAGGAACGGCTCCTGGTCGAGCAGACGGAGCTCACCAAGCAGATCATCGAGACCCAAGTACGACTGCAGCTCCTGGAGACACAGATTGAACGAGAGAAGCTGCGGTACGAAGACATCCATCTCAAGACCTCGGTGCAGAGTGCGCTGCCGTCGCCGCGCGACGCCGTGTGAGTCACATGAGAGCGGGCGTCACAGTGGGATGCCCGCTCTCGTGCCGGGGATGGAAGAAGACCAATCGCTGCGTCTACGATGGAGATCGGCAGTCTGCCCTTGATAAGCCGTGTTCGTCAAGGCTGCTTGGGGGCTTCGAGGGCTATTGCGAGGTCGAAGACGAGTCAACTGGTCAGTTCTTCGAGGCTGTGCTCGCTAACAGCTCGAATATGAGGTCCACCACGACTTTCACCTGCGATCTTACGGCGGAGTTTACAAATTTTCCGGCGGAGATTCACGAAGACAGTCATCAGAGTTTCAATCGTGCCAATGCAAGCCGAGTCGTATGGCATCGTTCTCGTCGTGCTCTTCTGTCAAATTAAATATGCCTAATAGTTGCTCCGTACCTGCGGTCACTGGGATGTGAGCTTTTCTGTGCATTATGCCAAAATCCGCGCCATCCTGTACAGCTATTTCTCTTGTGTGCCTTACCTCGACGTTTCTGCTTTCCCGCACTCGGCCTTGCGAACTACCGGTGCACTGTTCTGGCCAGACATCTCCCAACAGAGAGCCACCTGGAGCCTTCATCACTCATTTGGGAGCTGCTTTATATGTCGGAGTCGTGAGGATGTTTCAGCAAGATGGCCACCAGCTCTTGATTGAGCGAAACTTACGCCCCAACCCAACCTGCTCGCTCGTCTTGATCTGGTGAATCGCGCAAAGGACTTCACACTGGTTGCTTGAATGAAAGCTAACGCATCGTCCACTTGAACACGATCCCTCCAGCATTAGGAGAGTCGTTTTTTTCTGACAGCGTCTTCTGGCACTCATGTCGTCCAGTACGATTCGAACGGCGAATTCGTATTCCTTCATCAGCTGAAGGGTGAGGTATCCCATCACACTCTCATGGGATTGATTCGAAGGAAAGCATCGACCGAAGCGCACACAGTCATTATGACCTACTTGCGCGTGTTTGAACAGACTACAACGTGTTATTCCCACGTAAGTGGATTTAGAGAACGGATTCGTGTTACGACAAAGGAGTGGGTACTTTAGAGACGGCTCTCTAAGCGTAGCGAGGTTATCATGCTATGTGCACTGTGCCCGCTTAGTTGTCTCGCTGCATTCTCTTTCATGGCCGTACAGTTGCACTTTGACATCTAGGCCGATCTGCGTCGCAATAGTTTTGTGCTCCGAGAGTGAGGTCTGATCTCCTTTAACTGGGTAGGAATCGAAGTCTTGCCCCCTTCCCAGCTCAAGAGAGCGCGTCTAGGAGAGCACCAAACCCAGTCTCGGAAGGCGAACGTTTCGATTTCCACCCACCGAGACCACTGCCGCCAGAGGTACTCCCGCTCCGCCCTCCAGCGTCGTGATCTTCTTTCATTCCGTCAGTTCGTATTCGAAGCCAACGAGTAGACTTGCCGTTCGCGAAATCGAACTCTTGGACGTGGTATGTGTGAACTCGTAGCAAGGGCTCCGGCGTGGAGCTGCCGTCGCTTTGGTCACCATAATTCTCAACATCTTGGATATGATGAAATGAGAATGCGCTAAAAACTGTGATGCAAAACTGGCTTGGATTCGTGCTAGAAACATCCACTTCAATTGGGTGACCTCGCGCCTCAGCTGGTCGAATGATCATCGAAGAATTTCCTAACAGAGAGTGGACAACGAAGTACGAGTCGCCCCCGCTGATTGTACGAGCGCACGCTTGGAGTAACGCACTTACTGCACGCACTCGCTCTTCTTGTGCACTTGCAAATTTCTTGATGCAAGTATCGAGAACTTCAAAGATGTTTTCTAACCCATTATTCTCGTCCCCGCCTCCATACAACACATTGTTAATGAGGAACAGCTCTGGAAGAATATCGCGCAGAGTTTGCTCTATGGTTATCGGACGAGGTCTGGGCAGGAAGATTTGCCGAAACGTCGCGCTGTACTTGGAAAGGATGGAGAGATAGTCAGAACGTGTTCGAGCCAAAGACGCTTTTTTGCGAATCTTCTGCTGGTCATGCGGATGGATCTCCCAGAGCAGTGGATCTGTGTCCTGTAAGTACTTCACACTGCCATATTGGTGATAAGATGCACTGTCGATTGTCGATGGCGATGCTGAACCTGAAGATAGACGAATGTCGTCATCTGCGGATGATGCGGAGGATGACGGCGACCGCAAGCGATAAAAGGGAGACTTCTTCTTTTTTGTCGGAGATGTCGAAGCGGTGGATGAGGAAGATTGAGTGACTGAATTTGATGATCCCGAGCCAGAGGAATTAGCGCTAAGGTGGCAATAGAACGAAGCGCGATTAATTGCAGTTATCCATCCCCCAATAGCATCCTCCGAGTCTTGCACAACTCTGAGAACACAGGACTTTCGGCTACAGACAACGAGTAGAACAGATTAGAATCGGTTGACATTTCGACCCAGCTGATAGTTACACTTACGGATGCACCTGGCTAGTCATCCGATTCGAAAACTTGATCATTTGCAAACTCTGAGCACCACTAGATGCGCATATGGTGAAAGTCATATTCTGGTCACCCTTCCCCCGCATAACATGAGCATGATCGAGGATGATCGCTCCTCTCGGGATCCCTTCGCTCTCTGACGCAAAGTAGAACAAGCGGTTGCCCTTGAGCTCGAAGTACCGCGGTTGCCATGAGTTTAAGCCGTTCTTCTTCTTGAGCCAACCAGTCTTGTCTGGAGGAACACGATGAAGTGGGTCATCATCCTTACCACACCCATTATGAAGCTGCAAATGATCACCACCAGCACTAGAGAAGCCGCTGAGCCCATGTGGCTCACATCCAGAAGCAGACTGGAGTGATGAGAATGAAAGCATCGATATGGAGAGTGGTAACGCTGATACTGTGTCATCTTCAATTGTCGAGTGGGATCGAGTCGACACACGCTCGTCATCGTGGTGTTCTTCGTCAGCAAGGACTGTGCTAACCGAGCTGTTGCTTGTGACGACAGCTCTTCGACTGGCTTCCAGCGCACTGTCTGGATGGATATCACTCGAGGAATTGGCCGTGATGGGATTTGAAGTCGTTGTTGGTCTCCGAGTCTCTTCATCGGCCGACGAAGATACGAGTTCTGCAACAAGAGAAGCAGGCAAGTCAAGCGGTAATGTTGCTTCGCGATGACTGTCTGTGCTGCCAGAGGTTTCTTTCTGGAAACTGTCGAGAAGTGGATTCAAACGAACCCCAGCTGACGCTGCTTCGAGAACTGCAGTTGTGGCGCGGGGTCCACATTGTTCGGGAGCCTTTCGCACTTCTTCAGCAATCGCGTCATCTATAGCCTGCGCGATGCTCGCGTGTTCACTAGTGAGCTCACCTGACCGTGTTAAAGGAAGCGACACAGTCACAGCCCATAGTTGGCGCCCAATCCATTGTAACGATACATCTGGGTTGAAGCGACTTGCAACGGATCCACTGGGCGTGGGTAGAACTCCGTTTGGCGTACACGTCGACCCCAGTTGAGACGTGCGACTCGATATTACCCGCGCGATGCGTGCGATGACCTCGGCACCCTTCTCCATGGACCAACATGTCATCGAACCCTTGAAGTAGCTGTCTTCAACATACCATCTCTCGACATGAGCGTGATTAGGCCAGAGGAGGTCACCACTGTACCCTCTCTTGGTGCGTTCGTTAAGTTCCAGGAGTAAATGCTCAGTAGTCACCGGCACGTTCGGTAGAGATGAGGACGATAGGCGTCGTTCGAGGTTCAGTACGTCCCTGTTGAAGGCTGTATTCGACTGAGTCGACTGTGGTGGTGTCGTAACATGCCCGAAGCTAGTGCTCGAGCTAGCTGTTGCAGTGGGAGATGTCGACTTTGCACTGACTGGGCTTGGTGCAGAGAATCGCTCCTTGATTTTTAAGAACTGATCACGCAAAGAAGAACAGTTCTCATGAGGATGGGGTGACATTGGCGATACTGTAAGAGAAAAATCCCGGGTTTTCTGGCGTTGCTGTTGCTGGTGAATGTTGTCTGCAGTGGGTGATCTTAGCAACTTTCGCTGTGACTGGGGCTGAGGAGGAACTGGTGGTGTTCCATTCCCCCCGTTTACGCTAAGTGAACGCGAAAATCCTGTCGTGGAGTTGCTAAGTCGACCAGTTTTTTCGTTGTTACTTTTCCGTCGCACTTGCCCAGCCACTTCATGTTCTTCCGAGACAAGGGGGGAGCTTGCGGATGCCTGCGATGTTATCGTATTCGAACTTGTCGTGGCAGTCATCGGCGTCGGTGGGGGAGATCCTGGAGGAGAAGATAGAGGTGGAGCAGCAAACGACGGTCTCCGGGATAGACTGAACATGGTGTTTCCCTTAGCCCCGGAACGCGACGACGTCCGTACGTGTTGGCCATAGGCCAGCTTAAATACCCGCACTCTTGAGCCCCCTTCGCACGCCCTTCATGAGACGAATGAAGTGGCCATTTCTCCTGTTAAACTAAAAATAGAGTGCTTGCACTGACGTCACCAGTTTTGGTCAGGCGAAACCTAAAGGTACAGTCCAAGGCCAGCAACCGATGATCAGTACTTTATTGGCTGTGCATGGGACGAGTGTGACGACGAAGTAGGGCATAAACGCTGTTAGATCTGACATCCTCTTATATATTGAGTTACTTACACTATTGGCGACATCGGCTCGACAGGAACGCACGACTGAGATGGTGGGGAAGAGGGACCTGAGAGCTGAGGACTCGGGTCCTGCGGTATTGAGGACTGCGTGCGATGCCATTCGATGAGCGCTCGAAAGTACCGATGCAGGGCCGCCATCTCCTCCGTCTCTTCTTTTGCCAGGTCTTGACGGTCTAGATACTTGGTCACCAGTCCAACTATGGTCTCCATTCGTGTCGATTGCATCTTAGAGTCTAGTGCTGAGACCAAGAAAGAGTGAATAACGTCTGCGTGGGCTTCGCGGATCTTGAAAGCACGCATTTCTGCGTGAAGAACCGGCTGTTGATCCACACAGCAGAGTTGGTCATTCATTCTTCCACGACCGAACTTTCCTCGAGGACGCTTACCCGGAGTGCGTCGACCCAAGCACGCTTGGATTTCTTGTTCTTCGCATCTCGTTCATCTTCCATCAAGATGCCTCGGGCATATGCCTCCTCAACGAGCTCCCGGAACGTCAGCATCTTGAGTGGCTTTCCTAGCCCTGTAGGCGAGTACGTTGAGATGAGTTCGCGGTCATTGACTTTGATCTTTGAGACCACTTCGGCTGGTAGCGGTGGGACGTCGATCCCGTGGGCTTCGGCGAGAGCGACGAGTTCTTCCAGCTCCAGCAGCGACAGGAACGAGTCGATCGAGAAGAACCTCCGTCCGAACGCGTACCCATCGACCACGGGGCCGAAGACCTGCTTGCGGCAAAGCTCCATGTGCTTGCGCTGTGCGTCGAGCGACGCTTGCGCGCTCAGCGTCGTCTCCGACGAGGCCGTGTCGGGCGCCACAATCGACCACGCGACGAGCAGCTCCGAGGCGAGGAACTGGACGCGGATGGGCACCTCGGCGGCGTCGAGACAGGGGAAGCCGCGCGCCTGGATGGCCGCTCGCATCTCGTTCTGGTACTCGCTCTGCAGTCGCGCGCGCACGGCCGCGGCGTCCATCGCGTCGGCGTCGGCGTCGGCGTCGGCGTCCACGGCGCCGGCCGCTCGCGTGCGCCACTCAAGCGCCGCGTCGGCGTCCGAGCGCGGCTGGCCGCCGACGCCGCAGCGGCGCACGACGGGCGCGGCCTCGAGGTCGTACTCGATGTACTCGGCGCCCACGAACGCCACGCGCCGACGCGCCGTGCCCTCCTCCGTCGCCATCGCCCAAGTGAGCGCGAGGTGACCAGTTTGAACTTGAAATACTCGCACTTAGCTGAGCCCCACGTACTTAGGCGCATCCCCCCAAAGGCTTCCCTCCAAAACTGCCAGACGTTCGAATCACGTGATGGCGACGCCGCCACGCCGTCGCAGCAGCCTGCTAGGGGGCGACGGTGAGCTCACGCCCAGCGGCGTGCAGGTGGTCCACGCGGGGCTGCGTCGCAGCGGCCGCGCCATCGCGCTCCAAGTGCTGGGTGTCTTCCGCTGTATGTGGGCGGCCGGCTTCCTCAGTGATTACAGATGCACACCACTGACACGCCAAGCTCGTAGATGTAGCCGACCCAGCGCTCAGAAGCGTACTTCCACGGCGCGCAGCGAAAGCACTTGGACGCGATGTCTTCGACCTGCTTGTCAGCGATGGACAGATGAAGATGAAGGTGCTTCTCTCACCAGCATTGAATCACCTCATTTGGCGAGGTCTCGTGAACGAGCTCGACGTTATTGAGCTCGACGATTATGAGCTCGTAAGCGTCTCGGATAGTGATGATAGTTTGAAGAGAAGCGTATGCATCATCCACGAATTAACGCCACGCGCGACTACGGTGAGAAGCAATGGATCGAGTGCCGCAGCGTCGAACTCGACACCTTGGAAGAAAATTGTCTATTCGGTGGGCAGTGCCTTGTTGACGTCGCCTGTGGTTCCATCTGCGTCAGCAGGTGCCGTCCCAGATCTGCAATTTGTTTCGGACGCGCATATCAGAGACCACGGGGCTCTTCCTCTCGCCGGCAAGCGGTTGTACTACCTCTCTTTATTCTCGGATGACTATCCCGCTGATTGGGAGCCTGTGCAAACTGAACCGCTAACGCCAGTGTCGGACGTCATTCCGTGGACTGAATGGAATCGTCGACGCCGGTATTGCAACGATATGTTTACTTCTGACGATCGTATCATTCACACCATTCGAGAAGTGAATGTACTGACAGGCAAGCGCAAGCATGGTGACAGTGATTCGATTCAAGATGTTTCGAGCGCCAATGCACTGATGAATCCTCCTCCAATCATCGGCATAGTCAACTTCAAGTCTGGTCTAGTGCATCTCGGAGTTCCAGATGTTCCAAATGAGTTCGCGTTCATGTTTCACATTGTCCTCAGTGAGTAAGGTCTCTGGTTCAACTGATGGACGCATTTTGACGGTACCATTTCATGCCACAGTGGATCACTCACGATATATCGAGATCGCGTTTTTCGGATCGTCCGCTGCCAAGAACTTCTTAACTATTCAAGAGGGTGATGTTATTCAACTTCAGGGTTACACGGTGACAAATGGCCCTCCGCGAAAAGATGATAAAACCTCACAGAAGATCTTCGTATATTCGCACCTCTCTGTTGGTGTCGTGAGCCACGTTCCAGGTATGTTACACTGTTAATCTGGGAGTCAATATCACTCACCCTTATTCCTTTTTTCAGACAAGTACTGGTGCATGCTAGAAACTACAGGTGTTCTCCCCAATCGACCTTACCACTCAATCGTGAGTCGTGATAAGGGAGACCTCCAGTTTGCTTCTTCATCAGGCTCAACTGTATGGCAAGAACCAATCTTTCTGACAACTCTGCATTCTCGTCATGGAGATGTTCTTCGGGGCGGAGAGTGGAAGTCGACGTATTTTGATGTCGCTGGTGTAGTCTCGTTCATCGGTCGCTTGCATCGTCACCGCTCACACGAAGACGGGATGGCGTCTGTGACATCATATCGTTGGATCAAGGTTATTGATGATACCAGCTCTAGTGAGATGATTGTTCGTCTCCATGTGAACTCCCAGCCAGCAGCTTTCCATGCAATCCAAGCAGGCGACGTTGTACTCTTGTCCAGGCTACACTGGGTCGATGCCCCTAGTGGCCAAAATCAATTAAAATTTGCCACCACAAATTTTTTCAGCACACTTCGATTGAACGACGAAGTTGAGCCGTACTACATCTTCCGTGAGTGCCTGGATGTCTACAATCTTGCGAAGAGTGTACTCGGGGACGGTGAGACGAAGGTTCAATACTCCGCTGTTGACTCGCGCGTCGTGGGGACTACGGAGAGCTGGTTGGATGGATCACATATGGAGAATTATGAGCCGGATCGCCATTTCTTCTCAATGGAGGACGCTGTTGCTCAATCACTGCTATTACTCAATGAGCAGGATGTGGCGACTTCAGATAACCCCTCGACCCACTGGATTCCCGAGTTCAATCCGCAACTGTCCGTCCCGATGACTCAGCTCACTGTTGGTATCGGGTACAATTACCCATTCGACGAAGTCGCCTCAATCTGCGAGTCAATGGATGCACTAACTCATCGGTACTTACGAGTCCATGTGGCTCTTCATGACATTCGCGTTGGTTCATCCAGCTCAGATAATGGTTTTCCAGAGGTTGAGCTCCTCGTCACAGACGGTGAACTGCAGAACAATATTCCACAGCCTATCCGTGTGAGTGCTAACGTCCTCATGAAAGACGCCGAGTTACCCAGCCCTCTCGCTGAAGCAATTGCACCTGAAGCCGAGGTTCTTGCCCGACTGCTGACACCCAGGGCGATCAAGTCGCTTAATACTGCATCAATTCTGCGTTCGACTGAACTTCCTCAGTTCAGCCCAGCCAAACCTTCCACGTCAAACTCTACTGCTGACGCCGAATTTGACAACCGTCCGGTGATAACATTGGATATTGTCAAGGAGTACATTTTTAAGAACCGACAGGGCATGGATGGCGGCCGGATTGGTGGTATCGACATTGCTCTTCATATATACCGGATGCCTCATGGAGAACTTGATCTTTGGGTGGATGGAATAAGCCTGTAATTACACGTGAACTGCAGTCATGAATATCTCTTTGTCGGAAGCTTAAAAATTCTACAACACTATTGCGTTCGTCGCGGCCTGACGGACAGTTCCTCCGATTCGCCGGCCGTTGTGGAGTCGCTCGACACACGCTTCAGTCGAAAGAGCGGACCTCAGAACTCTATATATGGAGCCACCTCGCGCTTTCACAGCTGTGTATCCAACTGGCAGGCGACGGCGGGAGTTAGCTGCGCAGCATTCGGTCGAAGCGTTTTCGTCCGCGGCGGTGGCTGTTTCTATCTGGACTGTTGGCTGATTTTTTCTTGCCCGTATAGTATTCGCTCGACTTGTGGACCTTGAAACCGTAGATCTTCGGCACATACGTCTGAGTCGGAGGCGATGGGACCAAATGCGAGTGCGTCATCAAAAACACATGTGGGAAAGTCGTGCCAAAGTATGCGCCATCAATCTCTGTGCAACGAAACAAGAATGAGAACAAATTATGGAATCGAAATCACAGAATCGATTCCACGTACGGCCAGCTCGCTGCGATTTGGGGAAGTAAATATCCCGGCACTTCGGACAGAAGACATTGACGGTGGTGTGGCGAGGCACATCTGACTGGCCCACAGGAAGTACCGGTTGGCCTTGGCAATGCACGCGGTGGCAGCGACCGAAGTCGACATTTTGGTATTTCTCGAGCATCGCCGCCATGCCCTTGGTCGTGAGGATGTACCGCGAATGGATCAGTCCATAGAGCATCTCAGCTGCTGACTCGATCATCTCTTGTTGCATTTGCGTCAAGTTCTGGTCTACAAGCCGCAAATGATAACTTAGACTCCCTACGAAATCCCGCAGTAGCTGTAACGAGTGCACCAACCGTGAGGGGTCTCGATGTCCAGGATCAGGTCAAGCGCGTAGTCGTAGTATGGAACGATCGTGTTGAGCCCTGTGAGGTTGAAGTCGTCCTCGATGTACTCCTCATCCACTTCGCAGAGAAAGTCGTTTTCGCGCAGAGAGCAGAACCACGCAATCCAGCTCGTCTCCTCTTCGCTGCCTTCCTCGGCGCCGTCCTCGTCCTCGAGCTCCTCGTCTTCTTCCTCCTCCTCCAGCTCGCTCGAGTCGATCGACGAGCCACTCACGAACTCCTCGTCCTCGGCGCCGCGCTCGCCCACACGCAGCGCGTCCATCTCGTCCTCCAGCAGCTCGATCTCGGCGTCCTCGCGCCGCGCGCCGCGCTGGCTCATGGCTTCCCTGTGCTCGAGAGCCTCAACGCTGGTCGCTCACGCGCCGGCCCAGTCCCTTTGGCTGCTCAAGCAGAAAGAGCTCCTCCCGCATAACGCAGCGACTGGGTAGCGAACACTCGGTTCCATTGGTCGAAAACACAAGATTCTACCGGTTTTGCATCGGTGTTGCGCCACGAATCAGAAACCGATCAGAGGATCGCAAAAATGGGCGGCGAAGGTGACGCCGAGATGGCAGTGGAGAACGAGGAAGAGGAGGAGGAGTACGAGGTGGAAGAGGTTGCAGATGACGTCCCGATGCACGTGCTGGACCGAGTCTTTCTGGGATCTATCGATGCTGCGAGAAACCTCGCCGCGCTGAAGCGTGCCAATGTCGGTATCTCTCTCGGATTACTCGGAGTCGCTGATGAACGTGTCGCAACCGATAACGAAGATGGTATTCTGCGCGTACTCGTCGAACTTGAAGATTCGTTTGATGAAAAACTCTTCGAGAGACTACCTGCGCTAATTGCAACGATGGAGGACGCTGTGTAAGCTCGCGTGATGGTTCGATGGAGGAGTTTCGCAGTCTGACACGCAGACGAGATAGTTCGCATGCACGGGGCCTCGACTGCAATCTTCTTGTGCATTGGTACGTCGGCTTAGTGCCTGGAACAAGCTCTAGGTGGTCGAGGCTAACCGAAATTATAGCATTGCTGGGCGATCCAGGTCGCCTTCACTAGTTGCAGCGTGGCTCGTGGCAACGCGGCAGTTCACGCTGACTGCTGCGATCGACCACATCCAGTAAGAATAGCGATATCTACCCCATGCAGCATCACCGAACCTAACGATGAGTTCCCAGAATGGTCCGCCCGTGGATCGATATTAATTCGCATTTCCAGTCAGATCTCAAACTGTTCGATCAGGTGATCCACTTCAAAGCCAGAGTTCCTCCAGCTGAGAACTGGTTGGGAGCCGTCTCGTTACGCCAGAGTCATCTTCCGCGGCTCGACTTTGGTGCAAACCTCATTTCTGATATCCTTTCCAAAAAGAAGACTGTAACAATGCGGTTGACTACTGACACTATCGACGATGCAAACTCGGACCTCAAGCACATTTACAGATACGCAACAGTGGCCGCGACGAGCGCAAGTGGTGAAGTGAATAGCGTACGCAAGATATTTGCTCTTCTACGAGTTGACAGAGTCGCCAAAAATGTCACACTGAGTGAAATCGATTCTCAGACGTTGGAGAGGACAGGATTAGTGTCCACTGTCGAGGTGCTCAGCGTGCTGAAAAAGTTTTACCCCGACGTTACGATGCAAACTCCTCTCATTCTCCTACACTTCAGTCTGTTAGAGAAATAAATCGATTAGTATGCATTACGTCCAGTGCTAGTCGTACTAATATCATTATGATTTCAACGCGGCAGCGAGCAACTGTCGGCCCCTGGCAGACAGGTTCCTTCTGTGGTCAGTGGCTTCATCGCTTTCATCGTTGTTCCAACTATTCGAAGCCCTCGATAACTTGGCTTCACTCTGCGATTGGGTTCTCGACACCGCGAGCCACGATGAG
Organism: Pythium myriotylum; assembly: GCA_023091665.1. Classification (NCBI taxonomy): domain Eukaryota; phylum Oomycota; class Peronosporomycetes; order Pythiales; family Pythiaceae; genus Pythium; species Pythium myriotylum. The sequence goes on from JALJCQ010000009.1 coordinate 2,133,803, forward strand.
TGTGATAGGTCCGATGACGCAGCAGACCCAACCGTAAGATCCGACTGGGGACTGTTTGATGGATCACACCCGTCCACGAACACACTGAAATCAGCCCAATCTCCTTGATCTAGTGATCGCAACGATTTCTCGCGCAGGCTGAGACTACGTTTGCTTCCGTGGCAACCGAGCCGGAAATCGTCAATCTTGTCGAGAAGTTGGTATATCGAAGGTCTTTCGAGTGGGTCCACAGCGAGCATCGACTTGATTAGGTCTACAAAGGGCGATGAATACTGCTCGCCATGGTGCTTAAATCCCGGTGGAAACCGCGTTTTCCCACTGAATATCGCGAGGTTGAGCACACCCTCTTTCGCACTCTCGAATGGCGAAAAAGGTCCAAACGCCATGGCATAAAGAAGACACCCAAGAGACCAAACGTCGGCTCGGATATAATCCAGATTGCCACGGAAATTTTTCGATGAGTGAGATTCCCACAATTCGGGTGCGCGGTATCCTGCACTGCAAAACTGAGCGGCGTCTTCAAAGACCAACATTGCCTCAGCGGAGGTGGAGATGGTAGTATTCACGGGCGAGATCGATCCGAAGTCCGTCAAAATAGGTTCTACTGGGTTTGCGGACGTGAGCAGAACATTGTGTGGCTTGATGTCACGGTGTGCGAAGCCCCGAGCGTGCAGCTCCAGCACAGCCTCGACGATCAGTGTGAACACCCTCAGGCAGTCGGCCTCTGAAAACGCGGGTGTGTCTGAGATATTCACAAGTCAGCGATGAGTGCACGGGCGATCATGCTCGCGATCAACCAACCTTGAGCGAAAGCTCTCTCCAGGTGCTGCTGAAGCGTCCCGCGCGGATAGAGAGGAAACACCATGAGCACCTCCTTTCGCGGCGCGACATCCACATCGACCCATCCACTATTTCCATTTCTACTGCTCTTTGCCGGCGACGCGCTCCCTGGACGCTTCCCACTCACGCGCACTTCTGCCTCCACAATGCGCATCGTATTGGGGTGCTGGAGCTTGCGCTGGACTTGGATTTCCAGCAGGATACGCTGCAGCTGCGCGTCGTCGCCAATGCCGCGGGCCCACTTTAGCGCGTAGCTGGAGCCGCCGCGACGCACGCGAAACACTGACGCGAAGCCCCCCTGCGCCAGTTCGCCTTCGTTCTCGTACGCGTGGCCGTTGACGCGCACGATCGCGTTGCCCATTTTGCTGATGGTGTCTGCCCAAGATCTGCCGGGTCGGTGACCTCTGTTGCTCGCAATTGTACCTCATTAGGCAGGTCGATTGAGAATCTTCCACAACTGAATGCGAATGGCAAGGTAGGCCACGGTCGGTTCTTGCTCAACGCCATGTCGCTAATGCCCGACGCAGCTACGCAGCAGCACTCAATCGCGTACCGCGAGAGAAGCTCTCGCAGCTACTCAACCATATCTTGGAGAAGCGAGCGACCGAGGTGCGTGCTGGAGCCACTTCGGTTGAGGCAACCTCTTCTGAGCGTGTGGGTTGATTTGGAAACGAAAGTAGAGTGGATCTGGGCGGATCTTCTCAGCGGAAGAAATGCAACAGCTCACTGCTATGTTGCAATTGTCGCCGACTGAGATTGAGTCAGTTGTTGCCGCTGCCATAACCATCTTCCAAGAGGCTGCAACGTTTGGAGATGGGATTCGTGCAAACGTGCTGCACGCTAATGGCGTGAACCTCGAGGTGGTTACTGTCCTTGAAAAGATCTGGCGAAAGAAGGGACAAAGTCTTGCTGCCCAATTCATCTCCGCAAACCCGTTGGACCCGTCAGCGACAGTGAAGCGAAGCCAATGGGAACTGCACGTCGAGCTCGGAAACCGGTACACGAGTCGCCAAAGTGAGCCAGTTGCTTGCTTCCAGCTTGAACTCGACAATGAGAAAGAATCATCACTGGTATTGAACACGTCAATACGAACTCCAATTCGATCGCCATTACTAATATGCACCGTTCATTATTGAGCAGGAGAAACTGGACATCGAGATGAACCACAGTGAGCTTCTTTTGTTTTTCAAGCAGCTCAACACAATTCAGAGACAGATCGATGCATCCAACGTCGCGTAGTACTAATGAATACCCGCAAAAATCCATTGACCTAGTGCAAAAGAATCTTCTCGACGACTGTCTCTCGTATTGGCAGGTGTTGTTGGTAGGTGTCGATGTTTGTATAGTGAGCCATTCCACGTGGGTGCCCCTTTGCAAATAACACCTCAAACTGCTCCTCCTTCCGCGTGTACTCACGGATCATGTAGTCACGTCCAAACAAGTGGTGCACTCGTGTCTCGTGGAGACGCACGACTACGTGGTCAAGACGCATCCAGTATCGCGCAAGGACGTAGAATCCCGAGGGCATTACGCGCTGTGGATGACGACACGCGGTAACTTTTCTTTTCTCCTTGAAGTATCAGCCACAAATCGCACCACTTACCACTTTAATTGACATCACAGAGACGCCGTGGTCGTGAAGCTCATCTTCATAGAGGCCGACATCTTCAAACCACAGGATTGGTTCACGCTCGCGCAGTTTGTTCAAGTCAATGCGCTCATCGGTCAAGTCGATCGTAACGTCCTCGGTGCGAATGAAATCGAGCTTGCCATCGGCTTCCCGGCGTGCGAGACGCTGCAGCGTTCCCTTGTAGTCAGTTGTGAAAGTCCAGTCATAAGTAATGTTGAGCTCTTTAACGTCCTCCCTGCACATACTCAAGTGTTAAGACGTTGTAGTTTTGCACCAGCGTGGCGAGGCATACTTGTTCGAGTTATTCTTCGCAACCGACACCTTAAGCTGCTGCTGAGCAACAATATCTGACGCCTGGTCACTGTGCGGAGGCGGGAAATGGGCGCCTTTGAGCGCTTCTAGCGCGAGGAAGTTGTATGTGACACCGCTCGGTTCATGGTGGAACAAGAGTTGGTTCTTGCCAAAGACCATCTCCGGCGGCGTCAGTTTGGCTTCCTCTCCGAATCTGGATCACACTGTGAGAATCCAACTGCAGCCCACACGACGGCTCACCAACCTACTTGTCCAGATCGTCGATGGGGGTGATGTGCGTCTTGTTGCATCCGATGACCCACTCGCGCAAGCGGATGCCCTTGAACTCGACGGGCTCGGCATTCGCCTCCACGCCCTGCTGAGGCTTCGAATCGCCCAGGAGCTCGAACGGCGACGCCGCACTTGCCGCGCCCGGCGCATCCACGCTGCTGCTGTAGAGGTGGGAGAGCAGCTCGTGGGCGCCGCTGGCGGCGTCGTAGAATCCTGACGGCACGTTGTCCGTCATCGCGTAGGTGGTCAATGAGCATCTCGGGCACGCGCCTCGGCCGGATAGAAATCAATTTCTAAGGGAAAGCCTTTGATTTCTAATAATGGAGGATGGGAGTTTGGATCGACTTCAACAACGGAGGGATGCTGGGAGGATGGATACTGCCGAGGCAGCACCGGCGTCGAGTAGACGTCGAAGTCGTCGGTATCTGGCGCGAACGTGACAGCCGCGAACATGGCTCTCGAGGCGAAGCTGATGGGGCCGACCGCAGCGCCGTCGAGCGCTAGGGGATGCCGAGGAGTCGAGTGGCCGTCGCCGTCCAATCGAGCGACCTCGAAGCCATTGAGATAGAAGGCTATGGTGCACGCATTCAGATCGAGCTGCACACCGACGACGTCGCCTGCGTGGAAGGGCTGCACGTTGGTCTCGACTTCTTTGCCGTTCTGGATGATGGCTCCGTAGGCCGCGTAGCCGACGGCGCCGTTGGTCCACGAGGCGAGCGGGCCGTTGAGCGTCTCTCCGTCGAAGAGCTCGGATGGCACGGCGCCGACGACGATGGCGGCGCGTTTGTCCATGCGGACGACGTCCACCTCCCAGTGGTGGATGCCGCTCGTGAAGAAGAGGTGCTTGAGTGTCCGGTTGCGGTGGACATTGCGCACGACGCGAGCGCGAGCGTGGTAGCCTGTGGGAACGCGTGAGCTCTGCAGATCGAGGCGCGTGGCGGTGGACGCACCTGCCATCGCGCGCGAGGGGTGGCGAGTGTCTTGCGTGGCGGCCTCGCGGGCGCCGAGGCGTCCTGTCTCTTCGACTAGAATCTTCATCCTCTTCTGCCACGCACGTTCCTTCGCGCCGCGACCGTCCAGGTTGGTCCGTGATGCAGGGCGCATCATGAATGTCGTGTACTGAGTTGTGGTACAGTACCTACTCATTTAACAACATATCTTCAAACACACGTTGGTTATTTTGCTGATTCCTCGACTGGGGCAAACTGCATGGCGGGGATGACGCCCGCTGGGGCCGACGAGCCGCCGGCAGCCAAGGCCCCGCGACGACCGAACGGCCGAGCGAAGGCGAAAGACAAGGCCCGCGCGTCCGCCACGCCGGCGCTCTCGTGCGACCATGAGAAACGTCCGACGGAGCTCCCGAGCGGCGCTTTCGTGCACCGCCTCGACCTCACGGGCCAATGCTGCGGCGCCACGTCGCTGACGCGCGCGCCAGTGGATCTCACGAGCGTTCTCTCCAACGCCACGGCGCTGAGATCCATGTGCGATGATCTCTTCCGCCCCTTCCGCGATTCGAGAGTCGAGATGGTCGTGGCTGTGCACGAAGACGCCGTCAATCATAGTTTCGCCGCCATCATTGCCGGTGCGCTGGCTGGAAGATGTAGTGCCGGTGTGTGCCATGCACGCACAACCAATTTTGAAGCACTCTGTCTGATCAGATTCTGTGTTTCTAGCGATTGGTCAGGCGAGCACGTACGTGGCAGCGGCTACTGCAGTCGAACATGCAAGGCCAAAGAAACGTGGGCGCTCTGCCTCAAAGACTACTGTTCCACTTCAAGATCGAAGTACATCACGACCTGACTGCCAGAGAGTGGTCCGCTATAATCACAGCCCGACAGGATTAAATGTGGAGTACAGACGGGAGATGCTTGCGACCGCAGTTGCTGGGGTGCGCGTGCTTCTTGTAACAGACTGGATCGATTCGACCGACTCACTGATAGCGACACGCGATGCACTGATATCCGTCGGTGCAGATGTTATCGGTCTGGCATTTGTAGTCGCAACAAGCACGCAGCTGCTGGACTATCTTGCCAAGCAACAAATTAACTATTGCTGCTCATGGTTCCCAACGAGCGGCGCCATGCTCACTCTTCGCGAGAAAGACAATGACCGCGACGTTCGATGCCAATGTGATGGAGCCACTACTCCTAGTGCTGTCAACCATCTGGAACAAGGAAATCCGACAGATTTCATCATCGAGTCATGGACAAGTCAGTACGAGGCAAATGCTCCAAGTGAAGACAGGAGTGTAAACTCAATCAAGCCACTCGATCCGGGTATACCAATCAATTATCCGCTATGTTTGCCTGTAAGGGAAGTGCGCTGATAACTTCGTCTTGCGCAGGTGTTCGCATCCATGCGGTCTTTGATGGGCATGGAGGGTCATTCGCTGTTGAGTGCGTCATTCTCACTTCGTCTTCGAGCCATACCACGAAGAAACTGATGTTGTTCTTTTTTGTGGATGAGTTAGACATCTCAGAAGCACGTTATGCGGCGAGATTTTCAGCCGCGTGACTTCGGAGTCGACTCATGATCAAGCTGAGGCTGCCTTGCGGGATTCTTTCTTTGCTTGTGACATCGCCTTGAAGGCCACGTTAGAAGCTCTCCCAGAGAATGTTCGAATGTCCAAAGGTTTCTGCAACGCTGGGGCGTGTGCAGTAGTGGCGCTTTTCGTCAAATCAATGTTGTACATTGCGAACGTCGGCGACTGCGGTGCTGTGATTGGGAGACGTGACTCCGTTTCTGACCGCGTTTTTGCTCGTGAACTATCGGTTGAGCACAATTGCGGCAATCCAAGTGAAGTGAAGCTTGTCATGGAGCGCTCGAGAGACAGAAACGCTATCAGGCTGAGTAAAGACGACCAAGAGAGCGATAACGCGTTCGGAGTTCGACGAGTCGCTGGAAGTTTGGCGGTGACAAGAGCCTTTGGAGATTTCTATCTCAAGTGCGAAGAGCTGAGCTCCGCACCTTTTAAAGTGAGGACATGGAGTATCCCATCAATCATGCAGCGACTAAACTGACGGTGGTCGTTTGGCAGAGTAAGGTTCCATACATCACGGTCGAGCCGAGTATCTCCAGGTTCGATTTGCAGAGCGAATCGATCAATGATCAGACGCTCATCCTCGCCAGTGATGGTCTGTGGGAAATGGTTGGTTGCGAGGAGGCAGTTAAGATTGTATCTCAATGGGGTAAGTTCCTGTCTCAACGTCTCGGGTTCAAGAGGACAGGGTGACCCATCATTCGATGACACAGATACTCACCAATCCGGGATCTTTCCGAGCTGCAGTGCAGCCCTGGTACATGTCGCTTTGGAGAAAGTTGCTCATCGAGACGGAATGCTGCTCCATGAAATCATGGCTCTGCAACGTGGTCGCGATCGAAGGCGTTACCATGACGATGTGACTTGCACCGTTGTCCGAATCAGAGCTAAAAGGCCACGTCTCTCATCTGTGGAGACACTTGAGGAAGCAGACATCACGAAGTCAGTGGAGGAAGTGGAGGCAAAAAATCCAGCTTGAAGAGTGAAATAGAGTGTTTACTCAGACATCATCATGTTCACGTATTCGAGATAGTTGATGTTTCCTTGTTGATCTGGCTCAAGCTTTGGGGTACCAATGCGTGCAAGTAAGAACTGAGTATCAACTCAAGTTCAAGCTTATCTGACGTACCTGACTGATGAGTTCTTGAGCTTGTTCAGGTGAAATGCGGTCTGCACCGTAAGTTGTCAGAGCGATGAGCAGCTTGTCAGCTTTGATAAATCCTGGAGCAGACGAGTTGCCTTCGAACGCCTTGAAGGCATTCTTCACCTGGTCGGAGGTGTACGTTGCATTTACTTTTCGTGACATCACTGCAACGAACTCGTCAAAATCGATTTCGCCATTACTGTCTTGGTCAATCTCGTGGATCATGAGATCTATTTCCTCAGGAGAGGTGTCTATGCCAAGTGTATCCATGAGTTCGCCAAGCTCGACTTTTGTGATCGAACCTCCGCGGTCCTAAAGGTATAGAGCGGACGTCCAATGAGGAGACGAGTCGGGATGCATTTCTTTAGGGCCTACCCGATCCACAAGATTGAAGATCTCTCGAAACTCGGCCAGCTCCTCTGGACTCAGGCTCTGGCTCATGACGTCTGGTAGGTGTGATTGAGAATTGGCGAGATGGATCTGGTGCGCAATCGAAAGGGCAAGTATCGACTGCACTAAGGTTGATCTATTTCTGCCGCTAGTACGAGTAACTGCTAATCCGTGGGATTCACGCGGAGGATACTGTTTTATCTCCGCGTCCTTGAGGACCTTGGACCCCCTGTCGGAAGATGCTGAATCGATCAAGGTCGCCCATTCTCGGGGAAGAAAAAATCCCGATTATTTGAGTGAGTGGTTCCGATTTTTCATGACAGCGTCTTCGCGCGCGCCACACTCGCTGAATCCGGGTGACAGACCGAAATTCTAGTTGACGGCGCCTGCTCGCTGTCTCCACAAGTTCCAACATTTTCCCAGTTGCTGACCCTGATCGCAACAGTCGATTTACTTCGCAGAGAGCTGTATCCAAGCAGGACTCCCTCCCCAATGGCTCGGGTGAGATCAAGGGGCATGGAAATGTTGGCGTAACCATAAGAGATGCAGCAGCGATCGAAAAGGAAGGTGCTCGTGCAACCAAATGTTGCGACGAAGCGTGTAGTGCCGTACATTCGTGTGCTTCACTCAGTGCTCTTGCTTCAACCCTTGTCAAATGAATCTCGCCCCTTGGTGATATACTTGGCCGCTTGTCGAGTTCCAGAGCCTCACACCATCGGCCAAATGCTAAGTGTAGTATCCGACGACGAGCACAAACGGATACCTTCGTGAGAGCGTTGATCTGGACTCCACCTGATCTACTAATGCCTTCGATTGGGGAGCTCAGCGCTAAATCCAAGGGTGCCACTTTGCCGTCTTCGCTGAAACTTAATGAGAGTGGGGTGACCTGGCCCAGGCTATGTTTCCTTTGAGTAAGTGCTCCGAGGACAACACGTAGAGGTACCAGACACAGCACAATAACGAAGAATATCCAAGCTGGCTGTGGCCCCACGAGCTGTTTCTGCGTAAGAACTGCTCGAGTACCGCCGTTCTCATAATGGGTGATAACTCCTCTGGTGATGATAGGTGTGTCCACTGTGTGATGCTCGAAATCCGATTGGATTGGAGTGATTCGGATGGGCTGGTGAAGCTCGCTGCGCGAGGTATCGCCGTCTTCGCTCAAACCACCAGCGACAACAGAATGACTATCCTGGTGATGGGTACTCGATAGCACTGTGATTGACACCCCATTAGAATAATACCGACTTCTGCCTGTGCTGATTGACGTCGCCTGGGTCGTCGATGGCTTGCGTGCGTTTAAGAGGACCATGCGAACACGAGAAGGCTCGAATGCCCCCGCAAGCTTGTTCTTCACCCTTCTCAAGTTACACGAAGGAAGGTTGTTGATCCACAGCAGCGTCTTTGTAAAGGCGCCATTCAGAGTGTCTGCACATGACGAGTCAGTCGGGAGCAGCGGATCGTGTTGAGCGAGGAAGCTGCAGATATCGTTCGCGATGTTCTCCAACGTGTCTTGCACCCACACCCACGACGGCAGCTCTGTGGTCTTGCTTCACAGAAGGATGTTTTTCACGCGTAGGAAGCCCGATGGTCGGCTGTGACCTGGGCGACATGGACCGCGACGGGTCGTCTCGACCGCGACGAGTCTGGTGATCGCGTCGCGCAGCACATGGCATCGCGCCGAGACGATGAGGTGGCGCGCGCAGAAGTGCGAGAGCTGCTCGTCGACGTCGCCGGCGGCGTCGAGCGCCAGCACCGTCGGCTGGAAGTCGAGCAGCGCCGGCACGAAGATGCGCGCGGCCATGATGGAAGTAGAGGCTGAATGCTGAATGGCGTCCTTTCGGGTCCGCGGTCCGTTTTCAACCAATGGAATCACTCGATGACGTGCTTCAACTTCACTTTCGATATTCCCACCAATCGCAAGAATGGCCACTTCACAGTGTTACTTCAGTCGGATCTCGTCATCGGCTCGGCGCGGATGACCATGCCGTTCGTCGACAACACGCCAATTGGCTCGCCGTCTCCCCCGGCCAAGCGCGTCAGGACCGACTCGATGAGCTCGACGCCGTCCGCCAAGAGCCCCCGCGACGTGTGCCTCGTGGGCGTCGCGCGCACGCCCGTGGGCTCCTTCCAGGGCAAGCTCGCGTCGCTCTCGGCGCCCGAACTCGCCGCCATCGCCATCCGCGAGGCCGTCGCGCGCGCGGGCATCGCTCCCGGCGACGTGGAGGAGGTGATCTTGGGCCACGTGATCAGCGCGGGGGTCGGCCAGTCTCCGGCCAAGCAGGCGGCCGTGCGCGCGGGTCTCCCAAGCCACGTGCCGTGCACGACCGTGAACAAAGTCTGTGCGTCGGGCATGAAAGGTGCGTCTGCGTGCGGATATGCTGGGCTTCTCCAGATTTTCGAGGTGACGAATCTGTGGTATATCTGTTAGCGCTCATGTTTGCGGCTCAGTCAATCATGTTGGGTCAACGAGACGTCGTTGTGGTCGGCGGCATGGAGAGCATGAGCCAGGCGCCGCATCTGAGCACCAAGGCTCGTACTGGCGCGCGTTTCGGTGAGCTCATCTTCAGCGACGCCATCCAGAGGGTACGTTACTTGTCGTTCTGTGAAGAGTTGCAGAGCTCTCAATGCGCTTTGTTCGTGGTCAGGATGGACTCTTCGACGCCTTCGACCATATCCCTATGGGCGATTTGGCCGAGGTGTGCGCAAATGAATACGGCATCACTCGTGACGCACAGGACAAGTACGCGGCTGAGACCTATCGCCGTGCGCTACAGGCGACGCGCGATGGCAAGTTCCTCGCAGAGGTTGTGCCAGTAGATGTCAAGACGCGTCGAGAGACTGTCCACGTAACTGAGGACGAGGAGGTCGTGGCGCGCGAGGTCAACTACGAGACGTTGAGCAAGCTCCGCACGTGCTTCACGCCCCCTGCTGACAGCGCAGTTGGTGCATCTGTTACCCCAGGCAATGCATCGCCTATCAACGATGGTGCCGCCGCGATCGTACTGATGAGCAGAGCCAAGGCGCAGAGCCTCGGACTGGGTGACAAGATCCGAGCAGTCGTGCGTGGCTTTGCCGACGCGGAGCAGGACGCCAAATGGTTCACGACATCGCCGTCGCTCGCGATCCCCAAGGCGGTCGCTCATGCGCAGCTTTCGCTTGATCAAATCGACTTCTTTGAGGTGAATGAGGCGTTTTCGGTGGTCGCGCTAGCCAATGCCAAGCTGCTCGGACTTCCCGACACGCAAAAAGTGAACGTGTACGGTGGCGCCGTCGCCATCGGTCACCCACTCGGGTGCTCAGGTGCACGCATTCTGATCACGCTCAGCTCAGTGCTTCAGCAAGAAGGTGGTCGTTTCGGCTGCGCGGCCGTGTGCAATGGTGGAGGTGGCGCATCGGCCGTGGTGCTCGAGCGCGAGTAAGACATATACCAACCTGTTAATCGTAACTTGGCTACGACACTTTTGCTGACGCCTACCGGTTCCTAGAATGGGTTTTGAGAAATCTCCTTAGTAGTCATCGCGTGTATCCAGCTTTGAGTATACGCGGAGCGTGTAAAGGATCGTAACGGCGCACGTAAGCACGAGCGGGACGAAGGTCCAGTTGAGCACGTACTGGATTCCGGGCATGCCAACGACCGTGATAGCCACGTCGCCGAGTGCACGTCCGAACGTACCGGCCTCGGTAGCTAGCAGGCCCGAGTTGAAGGTACCGCGCGCAAACGACTTCGGGATCGTCTTGGAGAGCAGCGACATGTTCACACCCTCAAGCACGTTCGTCGAGATGAAAATGAGCACGCCGCCCACGATGAACTGCACGGACGAGTACGAGGGGGTGTACTTGACGATCGCGGCAACGCCCACAAGCATGAGAATCTCCGATCGCACAATTAGCTCACGGTCGTCGTAGCGCACGCAGAGCCAGCTCACGATCACGTTGGTGGGGAACATGAGCAGCCCCAAGGCAGCGAGGTAGAATCCTGAGTCGATCGAGTTCCACTGGAAGTAGAACTGTGCGATGGTGGAACTGGCCGTGAGGAGGCACTCGAGCACGAGCTTGAGCACAATGTAGATCACGAGCGTCGCCACCACCGGGACGTTGTGCCACAGCGAAGTGAGCGGGGGAGTCTTGTGCGGCGTCCCTCCGGGCGTGGCCAACAGCGACGTCGTCTCACTCAGCTTGCCGCCCATGCCGCTCTCCATCGACGCCGTTGCATTTTCGATGCGGTAAATTCGCTCTGGTCGCGGCGGTTCTTCGAAGAGGAAGACTGTCGCGGCGAGGTACACAATCCAGAACGCGAACATGACCCAGCCAGGCGCCGTCTCGGTCGTGACCGGTATGCTCAACACGGAGAAGTCCGGTGCGTAATCAAGCAAAGCAGCGACCGCCGGGCCAGCAGCCATGCCAAGCGCACTGGCCGTGACGAACATCGCAGAGGCCTGAGTGCGCTCCTCACGGGAGTAGTTGTCGGCGATGTAGCGGCGGTTGATAGCGCGAGCGCCTCCAAAGCCGTTGAGCAGACGACCGGCGATAGCCATGGCGATGCTGTTGTAGTAGAGCGCGAGACCGTACAGCAGGTTGCCGACGACGAGACACATCGTCGCGAAGATGAGCGGCGCGCGGTAGGATCGGTTGGCCCACCAACTGTAGAGCACTGCGCTGACGAGCGACGCGATGGGCGTCATACCGACGATCACGCCGGAAAGCGCTGCCTCTCCACCGAGCGCGGCGGCGTAGTCGCCACTCGTGGGCGCGACGATGTAGTAGTTCATCATGTAGAGGAACGTGCAGCTCATGTTGATGAAGCGAGAGATCTCGGATGCCTTGACGCGTGGGCGGAAGCTCGTGTAGCCGATCGCCTCCTCTTCTTCGTCCTCGGATGACTCGCTGTCGAAGATGAGCGCTTGCGCCGCGATGGTCTTGACGTACTGCGTGGACTGCTGCAGGCGACGGCGAGCCGTGGCGATCTTGGAGAGCACGGGCTCGTCCTCGGAGATGGAGCGCGTGAGCGATCGCTGCGTGTGCTCCGCCGCGAGGCCGACTTCGAGCGCGCGGAGGTCAGTGAGCGCCGAGCGAATAGTCGCAATGATGGCCGAGATGCCTTCGTCGTGGTAGAGCTGCTGGAGGTGCGAGGCCTGGGAATCGGTGCGCGAGGAGAGGTACGAGCCCATGATCTTCCTCTCCTTCATGAGCTTGTCGTGCTTCTTGAGGATCTTGCGGATGCCCGTGGCGTTGAGCTCGACATAGTGGAGCAGCTGCACGAGCTCGTCGCCCATGTCGCGGTAGCGGTCGGCGAGTTCGTGCATGGGCTCGAGGTCGTTGGCGTGGAGCACGTCGACCTGCTCGCGGCGCAGCGCGGCGAGCGTGCGCGCGAACTCGCCCTGCTGCGTGAGGAAGAAGAGCACGACGCGCTCGACCTCGGCGTCGAGCGCGCGCTGGAACTTTTCCTGCGCGGCGGCCGTGGGCGGCGCGACCGCGAGGTCTCGGCGCGACGCGAGCACGGTCTTGAGCTTCTTCTTGAGCTGCTTGTACTCGAGGTAGTGCCTGTGCGCGCAGAGCCCGTGAGTCTCGATCATCCGGCGGCCACGAGCGCGCGGACCACGCACCCTCGCCACTCGGGGCGCTGCGCGGCCGCGAGCTTCTTGGCGAACTGCACCATGGTCGCGGCGGCGGGCAAGTCGGCGAGTGAGCGCTCGAGCCGCCGCGGGGCCGCTGTGACAGGTCGACAGACGAGGGAGCTGCCGCGCAGTCGGTGGTCGGCGACGGTTCGAGATTCCCGGCCGGCGCGAGCAAGCGCCGAGGCGAGTCAGAAGGGCACGAGCGGATCTGGCCGGTCCACTCGTGCCAGCCACAGATGGGACGGAGGGGTTACGTCAGCGTAACCCAGAGTTCAGCAGAGTCCACGAGAGCCAAGAGTCAATATACAATGGGAGCCTAGCTGTCTGTCTCTACTGCTGCAGCGCGATCCGCGCGGCGCTGCCCTTGCGGAACGCCTTCTCGAGGTTGGGCACGCCGTGCACTTCGACGGCGTCGCTCTCGCGGCACACGGCCATCCACGCTGGCAGCCGCTTGGACGACCAAAACCGCAGCACGAACCCGAACGGCAAGGAAATGGCGCCGAGACCGATCGAGATCCCCCACTGCGACGCGTTCAGCGGCTTGCAGTTGAAGAAGCGACCTGTAAACTGCACAATGATGATCTGCATACCGATCTGGAAGACCGTCACGTAGAGGTAGACGTGGTTCCCCATGATGCCGTCAAAAATGTTGAGCTCGTCGTGGATCTTCCGGCAGTTGAGCTCGTTGAAGAGCTGAAGCCACACGAACGTGTTGAAGATGACTGTCATGTGGATCGTCGGATCCTTTTTGTGGTCGTCATCGAGATCGTTATAGCGGCCTGACGGCACATCCAACATTTTCTCACCACTGAACGTTAGCCATAAGAGAATCGCCAGCTGCAACAACGACTGCCCGAAGATGTGCTTCGTCATGGCCTTGGACAGCAGTGGCTTGGTCTTTGGGTAAGGTCTTCGCTCGAGCAAGGCAGGTGTCGGAGGCTCTGTGGCCAAAGCGAGTGATGCAAACGAGTCCATGATGAGGTTCACCCAAAGCATCTGTACGGCTGTGAGAGGCGATTGCTCCAAAATCACCGCACCGAGAAAGGCTAACGCGATAGCGACAACGTTCACTGTGAGCTGGAACTGCAAGAACTTGGCGATCGAGTCGTACACATTGCGGCCCCACTTGATCGCCTGCACGATCGACGTGAAGTTATCGTCCATCAGGATGATGTCGGACGCATCCTTGGCGACGGCGGTGCCGCTAATCCCCATGGCGAACCCTACGTTGGCTTTCTTGAGCGCTGGCGCATCGTTTGTGCCGTCACCAGTAACAGCAATGACCTGCGGGCCGTACGGCATCACGTTGGATTGCATTAGCCCAGTCACCAAGGTGTACTTGTCCTTTGGCGATGAGCGGGCGAGGACCCGAAGACTTGGCCAGATCTTGTCAAACTCAGACTGGATGATGTTGCCGCGACCATCGAGCACACGCGTACGGAACTCGAGACCTTCCATCACCAACGCACCATCATTTGGACTAATGATACCACACTTGCCGGCGATCGAGCGAGCCGTCGTGATGTTGTCGCCCGTCACCATGCGGACAACAATCCCTGCGCGATGACAAATACGGATAGCATCCGGCACTTCTTTCCGAACGGGATCCTCGATCCCCACGATGCCAACGCACGTCAGATCCTGCTCCACTTCATCGTCCGGCCACTTGCTGATCTCTTCAGCCGAGCATTCCACGTCTCGATACGTCATGCACAGCGTGCGATACCCTTGCGATGCGTACTTCTCGATGACAGACCGGATGATGATGTCCTTCTGGTTCGAGTCCAGACTAGCGACTGACCCGTCGAGACGCTTCATCTTGGAGCACAACCCCAACACCACCTCAGTTGCACCCTTGGTGTAGATGCGACACGTCGTCGGCGATCGCCGCACGACAACCGACATGCGCTTCTTCTTACTCGAGAATGTCAGCATGTGCGCAATCTCGGTGCTGGCACGTACCTGAGAGTACTCGACGCCGCAGTCACGCACGAACTGGAGGAGCGCACACTCAGTCTTGTTGCCGGTATGTTCGGGCTGTCCTCCGGCCACTTTCGGAGGCAGGATCTCGGCGGTCGAGTTCACACAGATGCCGTTGCAGAACGCTTCCTTTGTCGCCGTACTCATTTCTTCTGCAGCTTGAGACGCAGCCGCGAACTCAGACCCTCCGATCCAGAGCTGCATCACCGTCATGCGGTTAGTCGTGAGAGTGCCGGTCTTGTCGGAACAGATCGTCGTGGCGCTGCCCATGGTCTCGCACGCGTCCAAGTGTCGCACGAGGTTGTTGTCTCGGAGCATTTTCTTGACGGAGTATGCAAGCGCGATGGTGACGGCGAGGGGCAATCCTTCGGGAATGGCGACGACGAGCACCGTGATGGACACGATGAAAAACTGAAGGTAGTCGGTGATGTACTTGTTGTCCCATTCTTGTTTGTCTGTGTGGAAGGTGTCGATCGAAAAGCGAATGGACATGATGAAGAACACGAGTAGCGCGACTGTTGTGCCGAGCTTGCCGATGAGAATTGTGAGGCGGTAAAGTTTGGCCTCAAGTGGAGATTGACCGTGGGTATCTTCATATTCCTCCTTTTGTTCGACCGTTCCATTGGCCTTGGGGTCCACATCAACGACCGCTTGATCTGCTGAGGGTGTGGTGGCTGTATCCTTCTTTTTCTCTTCCTTCTTCTCGCCGCTCTTCCCGTTGATCAGCTTCTTGATGATACCCGCCTGAGAGTTCTCACCAACAGCAATCACCAGCATCTTCCCAAGACCTTCCATCACTTTCGTTCCCGACAACAGGAACGGGTTCTCATGGTTCTTGACCAACAAATCCGATTCGCCCGTCATCGCGCTCTCGTCTAGCTTTAGCTCCTTCTCATCGAAGACGATGCCGTCCGCACAAACGATGTCGCCCAGGTCTACGCGCACGATGTCGCCGACGAAGATGCTGTACTTGGAGACCTCACACGGCACGCCGTTCCGGATACACTTGATCTTCTCGTCGTCCTTGACGGCGTTGAGCGCCTTGAATTGTCGCTCCTTCTGGTAGTCGTTCACGGCTGTCACAAAGGTGACAACGAAGACGGCGAAGATGATGCAGGCGCCTTCGATCCACCCCGTGTCGGGGTGGTCACCGACTGTCACGGCGAGAATGACCGACAAGATGCCGGAGAACGTCAGAACGATGATGGTGAGATCCTGGAAGGCGTCCCACATGAGCTCGAGCAGCCCTTTGGATCGCGGCGGAGGGATGTAGTTGGACCCGAACGCGTCCTCTCGCTTCTTGAGGTCGCCGGCGTCGTTGCTGTCGAGCCCTTTGCGGATGTCGACGCCGAGCGCCGCGGCGACGCCTTCGATGTTGCCGAGCTTGGCGAGCTGCTCGGCCTGCTTCTCGTGCGGCGTCTCCACGAGCCGGATGAGGTCGGCGGCCATGAGCTTGAACGCCATCGTGGGCGCTGCTGCTGGGGCTTCGTTTCCGAAATGCGTCGTTTCACCCGCTCACCCACAAGCACCGACGTGGGCTCAAAATATCAGGAGCAGTTCTGAGGAGAATGCCTCGTTTGTGGAAATTCGCGTTAGGGAGACCCAGGCTATTAATACCCGCCAGAGCTCTCTGCCGCGCGGAACAGGGTTCTGCCACCTGGTGACCTGGTCGGAGACTCTCACTCACATGACTGAGTTGTCTCTCGCAACTATCGCTGCGTGTGGCGCGTGTGAGCGGCGGCGATGCTCCGCCGCAGAGCTTGCGCACGAAGATATTTGTCAATTCCCAGTCCTACATTTTGCGTATCCAAAATCAGGTCCAGCCAGAATCAGGTTGGGTTACGAAGTCGGGTGGGTTCAAGCGTAACCGTAACCACGTCACTCTGTTTCATGAAATTTGACAATCCAATGTCCCAAGAATAGCTGTGCCAGGAGAATGGCTGGCTTCGGCTCCAAATCGGTCCGGCGCTCTGACCGGTGCTCTTAATCGAGCTGACCGCTCAAACCGTCGGCGGGAGTCTCCAGAGACGTCCCTTCTCAGTGTGGCATCGTTGCTGGGAAGGCGTTGTCTCACTGGCCTCCGTGCGTCGCCCACGCTCGCGCCTCAAGGCCCTTCTGGAACGCCCTGGCCACGCGGACTTGTGCGCGGACGCGGGAGATCCCACGCACCCAGGACGCGTGGGCACGCTTGCTCTTGGGGCCTCGGACTTCCACCGCGTCGTTCTCGTGGCACACGGCCATCCATGCCGGCAGCCGATTGGACGACCAGAATCGAAGCGCGAACCCGAATGGCAATGACAGAGCACCGAGCCCAATTGAGATCAACCACTGGTCGCCGTTGAGCGGCGCGCAACTGAAGAAGCGGCCCGTGAACTGCACAATGATGATCTGCATACCGATCTGGAAGATCGTGACATAGTGGTGGATTTCGTTCCCCATGATTCCGTCCAGAACGTTGAGCTCGTCATGGATCTTACGGCAATTGAGTTCGTTGAAGAGCTGGAGCCACACAAACGTGTTGAAGATTACCGTCATGTGCACTGTTGGATCAATGCGTTCGTCTTCGGTCAGATCGCGGAAGCGGCCCGACTTGACTCCCAGCATTTTCTCACCGCTGAAGGTTAGCCACAGGAGAATTCCCAGCTGCAAGAATGCTTGCCCGAAGATGTGTTTTGTCATCGCCTTGGACAGCAGTGGCTTGGTCTTTGGGTAAGGTCTTCGCTCGAGCAGCGCGGCTGTTGGTGGCTCCGTCGCGAGCGACAGCGACGCAAACGAGTCCATGATGAGGTTAACCCAAAGCAGCTGCACAGCCGTCAGTGGTGACTGCTCGAGGATGATCGCGCCTATCAATGCAAGGGTGATGGCAACGACATTTACTGTGAGCTGGAACTGCAAGAACTTGGCGATCGAGTCGTACACATTGCGGCCCCACTTGATCGCCTGCACGATCGACGTGAAGTTATCGTCCATCAGGATGATGTCGGACGCATC
The DNA here is from genome assembly GCA_023091665.1 of Pythium myriotylum. Classification (NCBI taxonomy): domain Eukaryota; phylum Oomycota; class Peronosporomycetes; order Pythiales; family Pythiaceae; genus Pythium; species Pythium myriotylum. The sequence goes on from JALJCQ010000009.1 coordinate 2,151,514, forward strand.
CTTGGCGACGGCGGTGCCGCTAATCCCCATGGCGAACCCTACGTTGGCTTTCTTGAGCGCTGGCGCATCGTTTGTGCCGTCACCAGTAACAGCTATAACCTGCGGGCCGTGCGGCAACAAGTTTGACTGCATCAACCCTGATACAAGCGTATACTTGTCTTTTGGCGATGACCGAGCAAGCACACGCAGCATTGGCCAGATCTTGTCAAACTCAGACTGGATGATGTTGCCGCGACCATCGAGCACACGCGTACGGAACTCGAGACCTTCCATCACCAACGCACCATCATTTGGACTAATGATACCACACTTGCCGGCGATCGAGCGAGCCGTCGTGATGTTGTCGCCCGTCACCATGCGGACAACAATCCCTGCGCGATGACAAATACGGATAGCATCCGGCACTTCTTTCCGAACGGGATCCTCGATCCCCACGATGCCAACGCACGTCAGATCCTGCTCCACTTCATCGTCCGGCCACTTGCTGATCTCTTCAGCCGAGCATTCCACGTCTCGATACGTCATGCACAGCGTGCGATACCCTTGCGATGCGTACTTCTCGATGACAGACCGGATGATGATGTCCTTCTGGTTCGAGTCCAGACTAGCGACTGACCCGTCGAGACGCTTCATCTTGGAGCACAACCCCAACACCACCTCAGTTGCACCCTTGGTGTAGATGCGACACGTCGTCGGCGATCGCCGCACGACAACCGACATGCGCTTCTTCTTACTCGAGAATGTCAGCATGTGCGCAATCTCGGTGCTGGCACGTACCTGAGAGTACTCGACGCCGCAGTCACGCACGAACTGGAGGAGCGCACACTCAGTCTTGTTGCCGGTATGTTCGGGCTGTCCTCCGGCCACTTTCGGAGGCAGGATCTCGGCGGTCGAGTTCACACAGATGCCGTTGCAGAACGCTTCCTTTGTCGCCGTACTCATTTCTTCTGCAGCTTGAGACGCAGCCGCGAACTCAGACCCTCCGATCCAGAGCTGCATCACCGTCATGCGGTTAGTCGTGAGAGTGCCGGTCTTGTCGGAACAGATCGTCGTGGCGCTGCCCATGGTCTCGCACGCGTCCAAGTGTCGCACGAGGTTGTTGTCTCGGAGCATTTTCTTGACGGAGTATGCAAGCGCGATGGTGACGGCGAGGGGCAATCCTTCGGGAATGGCGACGACGAGCACCGTGATGGACACGATGAAAAACTGAAGGTAGTCGGTGATGTACTTGTTGTCCCATTCTTGTTTGTCTGTGTGGAAGGTGTCGATCGAAAAGCGAATGGACATGATGAAGAACACGAGTAGCGCGACTGTTGTGCCGAGCTTGCCGATGAGAATTGTGAGGCGGTAAAGTTTGGCCTCAAGTGGAGATTGACCGTGGGTATCTTCATATTCCTCCTTTTGTTCGACCGTTCCATTGGCCTTGGGGTCCACATCAACGACCGCTTGATCTGCTGAGGGTGTGGTGGCTGTATCCTTCTTTTTCTCTTCCTTCTTCTCGCCGCTCTTCCCGTTGATCAGCTTCTTGATGATACCCGCCTGAGAGTTCTCACCAACAGCAATCACCAGCATCTTCCCAAGACCTTCCATCACTTTCGTTCCCGACAACAGGAACGGGTTCTCATGGTTCTTGACCAACAAATCCGATTCGCCCGTCATCGCGCTCTCGTCTAGCTTCAGCTCCTTCTCATCGAAGACGATGCCGTCCGCACAAACGATGTCGCCCAGATCCACGCGCACGATGTCGCCGACGAAGATGCTGTGCTTGGAGACCTCACACGGCACGCCGTTCCGGATACACTTGATCTTCTCGTCGTCCTTGACGGCGTTGAGCGCCTTGAATTGTCGCTCCTTCTGGTAGTCGTTCACGGCCGTCACAAAGGTGACAACGAAGACGGCGAAGATGATGCAGGCGCCTTCGATCCACCCAGTCTTGGGGTGTTTTCCGATCGTGACCGACAATATGATGGACAAGATCCCAGAACATGTTAGAACTATAATGGTAACATCTTGAAAGGCTTCCCACATGAGCTCGAGCAGCCCTTTGGAGCGCGGCGGAGGGATGTAGTTGGACCCGAACGCGTCCTCTCGCTTCTTGAGGTCGCCGGCGTCGTTGCTGTCGAGCCCTTTGTGGATGTCGACGCCGAGCGCCGCGGCGACGCCTTCGATGTTACCGAGCTTGGCGAGCTGCTCGGCCTGCTTCTCGTGCGGCGTCTCCACGAGCCGGATAAGCTGGCTTGCGTTTAGGCGGAACTGCCCGGAGGCATGCACACTCATGGTTGCGAAAGCTGAAGACTGCTTGTTCCCTCAACACGACCCTCTTCAAGATGAGAAACGACTCGGGTCTCATCACAAGATTTCGTCGTCGTGACTTGCAGTCTGGTGGGATCGTGCTGCGGCGATCTCATTTGCTCTACGTCGGGGCATGTCGCAAGGATCCGTTTAATCTCTGCATGCGATCTGCAACGAACTCCGACGAAAGACTAGGTGCACAATGCACTTCGAGACCTTCAAATGGCTACAATTTTTAGGCGATTCTGATGCCCAACCGCTCGCTCAGACCATCAACGGCATCTCAGCATCGTTCCGTGCTTCCTCTCTGAACCACACTTCACGCGGACGATGTCCTTGTGCACGAGAAAGGTTTTTTTTTTGGCAAGTTCAACCTTGCCACGGGGACTCGTCGCCTTCCATAATTCCTCAGCGCAACTTTTCGATTCTTCACAAGTGGTCGGCCCCGACTCGTCGCCAAAGATCGCACACGCCAGCGTCGCACGAGTTCACACGGCGACTGCTCACCGCACCTCCAGGCCGCACGTTGCGAGAGCAAAGCGTCGCTCGACGGTGGATGAGGAAAGGTCGCGAGGCGGCGAGCGCGGACGAACGGCAGCCGCTCACGGAGGCACTGGGAGCGGCCATGTGCATGGGCTCCCGGTGCTGGTTTTGTCGAGCGCAAGCCCCAGTTCATTCGACAACTTCCCTCGTCGAGAGCAAGTGACTCAAGAACCAAGCGCAGCCATGGTGTCAATGAAGGCAATCTTACTCGGCGTGCTCAGCTCGTCCGTGGCCTCGGCCTACGAATCCGACTGGTTCACCATCAGCGGCCAGCTCAAGCAGGTGGCATTCGACGGCAAGCAGCTCTGTGGTGTGAACGCCGCCGGCAACATTTGGTGCGCGACCGACAGCATCGAGACCAACCCCAACTGGCGCCAGGTCCCCGGCGGGCTCAAGTGGGTCGCTGTCTGGGGCGACAACCTCTGGGGCGTCAACAGCAACGACGATATCTGGTGTGGTCGCTCGTCAGGCGACCCGCAGTGGCGCCAGCTCCCCGGAAAGCTCAAGCAGATCTCGGCCGACGGAAAGCAAATCTGCGGCACCAACTCCAACAACGATATCTGGTGCGCGGACGACTCCATCACGACCAACCCGAACTGGCGCCAGTTGCCGGGCAAGCTCCAGCAACTGGATCTTACTGACGGTGTGATCTACGGCACTGCACCCGACGGCACGATCTGGTACGGCATGTCGGACGGCGACCCGAGCTTCACGCAAATCCAGGGCAACCTCGTGCAGATCGCTTTTGACGGCGAGCTGCTCTGTGGCGTCAACTCGGCGTCAGATATCTGGTGCTCCGACAGCGGCCTGAAGGGCAACCCCAACTGGCGCCAGATCCCAGGCAAGCTCACGCAGCTCGACGTTGAGGCTGGCCGTGTGTACGGCGTAAACAGCGACTCGACGATCTTCCTGCGTTGGTTCACCAAGCCGGCGCAGACGCCAGGCCTCTGGACGGGCTGGCGCCAGCTCGAAGGTAAGTTGCGCCAGATTAACTTCGATGGTAAGACAGTCTGCGGCGTGAACACGGTCGACGACATTTTCTGCGCGACCGCCGGTCTCGATGGCAAGCCGAACTGGCGCCAGGTGCCAGGCAAGCTCATCCACGTCGTGGTCTGGGGTGATCGCCTCGTCGGCGTGAACCGCGGCAACGACATTTGGATGGGCTTCTCTGCGGGCGATCCGCAGTGGCGTCAGCTGCCGGGCAAGCTCAAGCAGATCTCGTTCGATGGCAAGCAGCTCTGTGGCTCCAACGCCGCTGATGAGATCTGGTGCGCCGACAGCAACGTGTACGCGGACCCCAACTGGCGCAAGCTCCCGGGAAGCCTCAAGCACGTGGTCGTGCTCAACGGCGCGCTCTTCGGCACAAACTCGAACGACGACATCTGGACAGGTCGCTCCAAGGGCGACCCCAAGTGGAAGCAGATCCCCGGCAAGCTCAAGAACCTCGAGTACGACGGCCTGCGAGTCTGCGGCACCAACAACGTGGACGACATTTGGTGTGCGGACACGGGTCTCCAGTCGGGCGCGCCGAACTGGCAGCGCCTCGACGGCAAGCTCCAGTACGCGAGCGTCAACGGCGGCAGTCTCTTCGGCGTCAACAGCGCCTCGGACATCTGGACGCGCATCGACATGTAGGAGATGCGCGCTGTACATGTGGTGGTCGGCAGCTTCAACTTGAAGAGCCAACAGCGTCCTACGTAGTAACATTCATGAGCCAACAGTCGAGAAAATCGAAAAGCCACAAAATGTTTCACCTTTTACCTTGGGTCTAGCTGCTCTCTACACTACTACCTCCTGCCACTGCTGTGCCATTTGCACGCCTGCGATATCGTCTATCGCGACCTCAAGCCAGACAACATCATGATCGACGAGCTTGGAAATGTCGCGCTCGTGGATTTTGGGCTTTCCAAGACGAACGTCGCTCAACTCAGTGGAGCTCGGACGATGGCAGGCTCACCCGCGTACACTGCCCCCGAGCTGCTCAAGCCCAAGAGATCACGCGACTACGGCAAGGCAGTCGACTGGTGGTGTCTCGGCATTCTCATCTACGAAATGCTGCTCGCCAAGCGGCCTTTCCATCACCTCAATGTTTCCGTGCTCTACAAGCTGATAGAGAAAGACCCAGTCAAGTTCCCACCCAAGGCTGCAATCCCTCCCGATGCAAAGAGCCTCATCCTGGGGCTTCTGGAGAAGGACCCGACCAAGCGGCTCGGCGCCCGACAAGCGAGCGACGTGCTGATGCACCCGTTCTTCAAGGACCTGCAGTGGGACCTGGTGTTGCGCAAGAAGATCCAGCCGCCATGGGTGCCGGCGCCGCTCTCGCTGGAGGAGGAGAAGGCCAAGAACCCAGACATCAACTTCGACAAGTACTTGGCGTCCAAGACGGCGTCCGCGGGCAGCATCTTCAACCTCATCTTCCCGTGGAAGACGCCGAGCTCGAGCACGCGAGCGCGCAAGATGAGCACCGCGGACAACGACACCTTCGGCAAGTTCAGCTACATCAGCGACACGACCAACTCGTTCCTCGTGGACGAGGACGAGATGCTCGAGTCGGCGTTCACGGGGCGACGCAGCATCCAGCTCCAGGCGCTCTCCGCCGAGACCTAGACCCTCCCTCGCTGCCACACTAGCAATTCTCCCCCACCGTCGAGTACATTAGACACAATTCACTAATATGACGATACACGCCTTTCGCCCCCTGCCGTTGCCGTGGCTTTGGCGCCAGTGCGAGTGGCCGCAAGAGTTCAGTGGCGCATCCGAGCGAGCGGATGAAGAAAGAGAGAGAGAGAGAAGAAGCCTCAGAAGGTTCAGTCGACGCAGCGCGAGACCCAATGCGAGCGGGTCCGCTCATACAGTAATTGGACAAAATGGAAAGATCATCAGCGGCTTCTGCGGACCAAACGGACCAAACGACTCTGCCGGCGGCGGCGCGAGGGCGGCGACGCCGCTCCGTCTCCCTCGGGCCATTGGGTGGCGAGGGGCGAGGCGAGGGGGCAATTCAATTCCATTCCATTCGATTCAAAGGAGGAGCTGCTCTGCGATTCAGGAAGACACCGTGTTTTGCGACCGAGAGATCTGATGCCGACGGTACACTGTACCCGCCGCGCAGGTTGAAGCGCCTACAAGTCGACGCGCGCCCAGACCTCCGAGGCGCCGTTGACGCCGAAGAGACTGCCGCCGTTGACGCTCGCGTACTGGAGCTTGCCGTCGAGGCGCTGCCAGTTGGGCGAGGCCGACTGCAGACCCGAGTCGGCGCACCAAACTTCGTCCGCGCTGTTGGTGCCGCAGACTCGCAGACCGTCGTACTCGAGGTTCTTGAGCTTGCCCGAGATCTGCTTCCACTTGGGGTCGCCCGTGGAGCGACCCGTCCAGATGTCGTCGTTGGCATTCGTGCCGAAGAGCGCGCCGTTGAGCACGACCACGTGCTTGAGGCTTCCCGGGAGCTTGCGCCAGTTGGGGTCCGCGTACACGTTGCTGTCGGCGCACCAGATCTCATCAGCGGCGTTGGAGCCACAGAGCTGCTTGCCATCGAACGAGATCTGCTTGAGCTTGCCCGGCAGCTGACGCCACTGCGGATCGCCGGAGGAATAGCCCATCCAAACCTCATTGCCGCGGTTCACGCCGACGAGGCGATCACCCCAGACCACGACGTGGACGAGCTTGCCTGGCACCTGGCGCCAGTTAGGCTTGCCATCGAGACCGGCGGTCGCGCAGAAAATGTCGTCGGCCGTGTTCACGCCGCAGAGAGTTTTGCCGTCAAAGTTAATCTGGCGCAACTTACCTTCGAGCTGGCGCCAGCCTGTCCACGGGCCGGGCAACGGCGATGGTGGCTCTGTGAACCAGCGTAGGTAGACAGTGGAGGCACTATTGACGCCGTAGACGCGGCCTGCTGCGACGTCGAGCTGTTTGAGCTTGCCTGGGATCTGGCGCCAGTTGGGGGTGCCCTTGAGTCCGTTATCAGCGCAGTAGATGTCGGAGGCGGAGTTGACACCGCAGAGTAGCTTACCATCGAAAGCGATGTCGACGAGGCCGCCCTGGATTTGTGTGAAAGTCTGGTTGCCGTCAGCGTTACCGTACCAGATCGTGCCGTCGGGTGCAGTGCCGTAGATCACGCCGTCAGTAAGATCCAGTTGCTGGAGCTTGACCGTTAACTTGCGCCAGTTGGGGCTGGTCGTGATGGCGTCGTCTGCGCACCAGGTCTCGTTGTTGGAGTTGGTACCGCAGATCCGCTTCCCATCAGCCGAGATCTGCTTGAGCTTTCCCGGGAGCTGGCGCCACTGGGGCTCACCTGACGAGCGACCACACCAGACTTCGTCGTTGCCATTGGCCCCCCATAAGTAATCACCCCAGACAGCGACCCACTTGAGCCCTCCGGGGACCTGGCGCCAGTTGGGGTTCTTCTCGAGGCCCTCGGTCGCACACAGAATGTTGCCAGCGGCATTCACACCACAGAGTTGCTTGCCATCGAACGAGACCTGCGTGAGCTGACCGTCGATGGTGATCCAGTCGGATTCGTATGCTACGGCCACAGATAAGCTGAGCACTCCCAGTAGGATTGCCTTCATCGTCCACAGAAGTGTTGCAGGTAGGCCTTGAGTCGCTTGCGCTCGACGGAGGAAGTTCTTGAATGAGGTTGGGCCTCCGCTATGAACCGGTAGGCTGCAGTGGAGGTCTGTGGGGTGCTGCTGTGTACTATGGTCGACTTGGGTCGATTGAGCTGGACCCACTTGCGTCATCTCCACACTCTAGGAGGACCGGTTCCATCAATTCGATGTCTTCGTGCGAAACATGGTTCCCAATGGATGGAATTGCTCTCGGCGGACGAGGGCGTCGACTGAGCGCGTGTCCATAGTCCCGACTTTCTACACGTTAGTCCCTGGTTCACTTCATCGGACTTGCATCATGGCGACAGCGCAATCTACACGGATTGGGCGTCCGACGAAGGATGCAGGGCGGTAGAATAGCAGAATTGACGTTCTCGTGCCGGGTGTATCATCGTCGCTGGTGCTGAGACAACGCTCATGGCAATGATGGAGTACGCGTTACTAGATACTCATTACTCTCTCCCTTATGCACCTCTGCGTTGGAGCATTGGCTATTCGGCTGGTGTACTAGTGTTGTACTAAGTGATAGCTCGTCTCTGGAATTAAGATTTTGAGCGCGATCTTCCTAGGGCGGGGCTCAGCGTTCGTGGCCAGAACCCTGCATGTGACACTAGTTTGTACTCGGGGATACCGTTGTGCTCAATCGCTATGTCCACTCGAGGTGTTTGAAACGAGTCATAGCGCTGCGTGTTTTTCCACCACCCAGTGAGGGACCATGCTCTTCGGCATCCTTCGATGTTTGAAGTGCTCATCGTCCCTCTCACTGACCACTTCTCACTGACCACTTCCGTGTTACTTCCGTGTTGCTGGAGTTGGGGTCGACAAACAATTGTTGCCACATCCAATCCAGTCTCACTGGTATGACTTAGTCGGCGCAGTGGCCCAAGATTCAATGCGTTGAATCGTCTCCAAATTTTTTTGTATATATAGGATAAGATCATCTTGATTGGCAGCGGCCGCGATTTCAGTAGCAGCTGCGAATGAGTTCGCCGATGTCAACACAACTCGAGCATCAACTCCTACTTTAATACGGAAGAACAGTAACACGGAAGTAACACGGAAGTGGTCAGTGAGAAGTGGTCAGTGAGAGGGACGATGAGCACTTCAAACATCGAAGGATGCCGAAGAGCATGGTCCCTCACTGGGTGGTGGAAAAACACGCAGCGCTATGACTCGTTTCAAACACCTCGAGTGGACATAGCGATTGAGCACAACGGTATCCCCGAGTACAAACTAGTGTCACATGCAGGGTTCTGGCCACGAACGCTGAGCCCCGCCCTAGGAAGATCGCGCTCAAAATCTTAATTCCAGAGACGAGCTATCACTTAGTACAACACTAGTACACCAGCCGAATAGCCAATGCTCCAACGCAGAGGTGCATAAGGGAGAGAGTAATGAGTATCTAGTAACGCGTACTCCATCATTGCCATGAGCGTTGTCTCAGCACCAGCGACGATGATACACCCGGCACGAGAACGTCAATTCTGCTATTCTACCGCCCTGCATCCTTCGTCGGACGCCCAATCCGTGTAGATTGCGCTGTCGCCATGATGCAAGTCCGATGAAGTGAACCAGGGACTAACGTGTAGAAAGTCGGGACTATGGACACGCGCTCAGTCGACGCCCTCGTCCGCCGAGAGCAATTCCATCCATTGGGAACCATGTTTCGCACGAAGACATCGAATTGATGGAACCGGTCCTCCTAGAGTGTGGAGATGACGCAAGTGGGTCCAGCTCAATCGACCCAAGTCGACCATAGTACACAGCAGCACCCCACAGACCTCCACTGCAGCCTACCGGTTCATAGCGGAGGCCCAACCTCATTCAAGAACTTCCTCCGTCGAGCGCAAGCGACTCAAGGCCTACCTGCAACACTTCTGTGGACGATGAAGGCAATCCTACTGGGAGTGCTCAGCTTATCTGTGGCCGTAGCATACGAATCCGACTGGATCACCATCGACGGTCAGCTCACGCAGGTCTCGTTCGATGGCAAGCAACTCTGTGGTGTGAATGCCGCTGGCAACATTCTGTGTGCGACCGAGGGCCTCGAGAAGAACCCCAACTGGCGCCAGGTCCCCGGAGGGCTCAAGTGGGTCGCTGTCTGGGGTGATTACTTATGGGGGGCCAATGGCAACGACGAAGTCTGGTGTGGTCGCTCGTCAGGTGAGCCCCAGTGGCGCCAGCTCCCCGGAAAGCTCAAGCAGATCTCGGCTGATGGGAAGCGGATCTGCGGTACCAACTCCAACAACGAGACCTGGTGCGCAGACGACGCCATCACGACCAGCCCCAACTGGCGCAAGTTAACGGTCAAGCTCCAGCAACTGGATCTTACTGACGGCGTGATCTACGGCACTGCACCCGACGGCACGATCTGGTACGGTAACGCTGACGGCAACCAGACTTTCACACAAATCCAGGGCGGCCTCGTCGACATCGCTTTCGATGGTAAGCTACTCTGCGGTGTCAACTCCGCCTCCGACATCTACTGCGCTGATAACGGACTCAAGGGCACCCCCAACTGGCGCCAGATCCCAGGCAAGCTCAAACAGCTCGACGTCGCAGCAGGCCGCGTCTACGGCGTCAATAGTGCCTCCACTGTCTACCTACGCTGGTTCACAGAGCCACCATCGCCGTTGCCCGGCCCGTGGACAGGCTGGCGCCAGCTCGAAGGTAAGTTGCGCCAGATTAACTTTGACGGCAAAACTCTCTGCGGCGTGAACACGGCCGACGACATTTTCTGCGCGACCGCCGGTCTCGATGGCAAGCCTAACTGGCGCCAGGTGCCAGGCAAGCTCGTCCACGTCGTGGTCTGGGGTGATCGCCTCGTCGGCGTGAACCGCGGCAATGAGGTTTGGATGGGCTATTCCTCCGGCGATCCGCAGTGGCGTCAGCTGCCGGGCAAGCTCAAGCAGATCTCGTTCGATGGCAAGCAGCTCTGTGGCTCCAACGCCGCTGATGAGATCTGGTGCGCCGACAGCAACGTGTACGCGGACCCCAACTGGCGCAAGCTCCCGGGAAGCCTCAAGCACGTGGTCGTGCTCAACGGCGCGCTCTTCGGCACGAATGCCAACGACGACATCTGGACGGGTCGCTCCACGGGCGACCCCAAGTGGAAGCAGATCTCGGGCAAGCTCAAGAACCTCGAGTACGACGGTCTGCGAGTCTGCGGCACCAACAGCGCGGACGAAGTTTGGTGCGCCGACTCGGGTCTGCAGTCGGCCTCGCCCAACTGGCAGCGCCTCGACGGCAAGCTCCAGTACGCGAGCGTCAACGGCGGCAGTCTCTTCGGCGTCAACGGCGCCTCGGAGGTCTGGGCGCGCGTCGACTTGTAGGCGCTTCAACCTGCGCGGCGGGTACAGTGTACCGTCGGCATCAGATCTCTCGGTCGCAAAACACGGTGTCTTCCTGAATCGCAGAGCAGCTCCTCCTTTGAATCGAATGGAATGGAATTGAATTGCCCCCTCGCCTCGCCCCTCGCCACCCAATGGCCCGAGGGAGACGGAGCGGCGTCGCCGCCCTCGCGCCGCCGCCGGCAGAGTCGTTTGGTCCGTTTGGTCCGCAGAAGCCGCTGATGATCTTTCCATTTTGTCCAATTACTGTATGAGCGGACCCGCTCGCATTGGGTCTCGCGCTGCGTCGACTGAACCTTCTGAGGCTTCTTCTCTCTCTCTCTCTTTCTTCATCCGCTCGCTCGGATGCGCCACTGAACTCTTGCGGCCACTCGCACTGGCGCCAAAGCCACGGCAACGGCAGGGGGCGAAAGGCGTGTATCGTCATATTAGTGAATTGTGTCTAATGTACTCGACGGTGGGGGAGAATTGCTAGTGTGGCAGCGAGGGAGGGTCTAGGTCTCGGCGGAGAGCGCCTGGAGCTGGATGCTGCGTCGCCCCGTGAACGCCGACTCGAGCATCTCGTCCTCGTCCACGAGGAACGAGTTGGTCGTGTCGCTGATGTAGCTGAACTTGCCGAAGGTGTCGTTGTCCGCGGTGCTCATCTTGCGCGCTCGCGTGCTCGAGCTCGGCGTCTTCCACGGGAAGATGAGGTTGAAGATGCTGCCCGCGGACGCCGTCTTGGACGCCAAGTACTTGTCGAAGTTGATGTCTGGGTTCTTGGCCTTCTCCTCCTCCAGCGAGAGCGGCGCCGGCACCCATGGCGGCTGGATCTTCTTGCGCAACACCAGGTCCCACTGCAGGTCCTTGAAGAACGGGTGCATCAGCACGTCGCTCGCTTGTCGGGCGCCGAGCCGCTTGGTCGGGTCCTTCTCCAGAAGCCCCAGGATGAGGCTCTTTGCATCGGGAGGGATTGCAGCCTTGGGTGGGAACTTGACTGGGTCTTTCTCTATCAGCTTGTAGAGCACGGAAACATTGAGGTGATGGAAAGGCCGCTTGGCGAGCAGCATTTCGTAGATGAGAATGCCGAGACACCACCAGTCGACTGCCTTGCCGTAGTCGCGTGATCTCTTGGGCTTGAGCAGCTCGGGGGCAGTGTACGCGGGTGAGCCTGCCATCGTCCGAGCTCCACTGAGTTGAGCGACGTTCGTCTTGGAAAGCCCAAAATCCACGAGCGCGACATTTCCAAGCTCGTCGATCATGATGTTGTCTGGCTTGAGGTCGCGATAGACGATATCGCAGGCGTGCAAATGGCACAGTGCCAGCACGATCTGGGCCGCGTAGAACTTGACGCGGTTGATGTCGAGCGGGATTTTGATTCGGTGCTCTTTGTTCGCAGAGAAGCGGTTCATGTGGGTGTAGAGACTTCCTCCTGGGTAGTACTCCATACCCAGGAACACTCGCGAGTTGCTTTGGAACGCAAACCGCAAGGGTGCAATGAACGGGTGATGGATATCTCGAAGGATCCGCATTTCCGTCTTGGTGCGCAGCTTGTCGTAGTTGGACATGGAGCCCTTTTCCAGAATTTTCACGGCAAAGATCTCGCCCGTACTCTTGCGCTCGGCGAGCACAACAGTGCCGAACGTGCCCTTCCCCAGCACGCGGTTGACGTGAAAGTGCTGGATTGAGAGGGAGAGCACGCGCTTGGAGGTCGACGCCTGGTAAGTGCGATCGGATTTGGCCGACTTCTTGTCAGCGTCGGTCATCTGAAAGGCCATGAGGTCGACTTCGATCTGCATCTGAATGCTGAGCACGCGGCCGCCTGGACTAAGCTGCAGCTCATCGCGCGTATTGAACACGAATTCACGCTGGAGTGACTTGTTCCAGATCTTGCCGGCGGCCAGCACCTGGAACACATTTGGCTGTTTGGTGCTCAAGTATCGGGCAACCGAGAACTTTTTGAAGTGGATAAACTTGGACATCCCCAGCACGACATCGACGAGGCCCTCGCGTCCGTAGAAAGTGGTGGACGGCAGGAACTCACAAGGATACCGCACAGTCAGCCTCATGTCCGTCGAACAGAGCGGGAAGAGGTTGATGAGATTGGCGGCCGACTCGGTCGCGCCGTCCTGCTCGAGGAACTGGGAGGTCCAGAGCGAGTAGAACTGTTTGACGGTGTTGAGGTTGCGTGTCTTCCAGTCCGAGGAAGAGCGCACAGTCTGCATGAGCAAGAAGTTGGAGGTCGGGTTCGTGGCCGAGAAGAAGCCGTTGGAGCTCGAGGTGGTCGTGGTGGTGTTGAGGCTGCTGAACTGGCTGCGCATGGTCACGTCCGAGTCTCGGCACGAGGCCGTGGAGACGGTCGTGCTGGTGCAGACAGAGGGCTTGGGCGTGGAGGCGTTGGCGACGGCCTGTTGGATCATGCGTACCCATATCTCGGCTTCGATGGGCGTGCGCGTGTAGAGCGCGAAGATCTTGTGGATGGTGGTGGTGATGAGCACGCCGTTGGTGCGCGTGTCGTCTCGCTTGGCGCCGGTGACGCTGACGCGTCCGCGGAACTTTTCCGTGTCGAGCATGGCGACGTCTTTGGAGATGTAGTAGGAGAAGGTGGTGCCCGAGAGGACGGCGTAGCGGTAGCGCCAGTTGCGCACGACGTGTCCCTGTTTCCAGATGTAGCCTTCCCAGTCGGTCTCGAACATGTCTTCGAAGGTGTTGCTGATGTCGGGGGAGACGCTGAGGCGCCTGGCGGGCTGCTGTTGCTGTCTCGCGTGTCCGCTTCCGGACGTGGACGTGGAGGCGTCGTCGAGGCTCTCGCGGTAGAGGGTCTGGCTCGGGCGGAGGCTGTAGGCACTTTGGTTGCTGTCGAGCGAGGCGCGCACGGCCTGGAGGCTGGCGCGGCGCTCGCGCTGCGTCATGGCGGAGGCGTCTTCGGGCGAGAAGAGCGTCACGCGCTGGCGCTCCATGGCGGCGGGAGCGAGAGTGCTCCGAGGCATCGGAGCTGCTCACGGGCGCTCGCCTCGAGTGACTGCACTCGAAAAAAACACACGCAAAAAAAAAAAAAAGCGAAACTGCTGCTGTTCTCTTGGCGGGCGTCTGGCACTGTCCCATGTCGGCAGTCTGGGTCCGAAAGAAGAAAATAGAAAACGCGGAAAGGGGTTCGCTGTGTGTTTTCTTAGCTGCTGGCCAGAACGAGAGCCGAGGCAGCCAATGGGGCAGCCGCTGGGGCTCGGGGAAAAACGGCCACCGCCGCCAGTACCTGCGCTACCGCATACTACCTCCGACAACGCATACATGTAGCCATCCGCGCCACCTTCAAGGACGAAGGCGGCGGCGAAGAGCTCGTGATGGGCTCAGCCAGCCGGCCTTTCCACTTAGTCGGCTCCGCTCGCCCGCCACCTGCGCCGGAACCGAGCCGAAGGGCTCCTCTCCGACGGATGCAGGTGTATGTCGCCGGCGCGCGCGACGAAGATCGCCGCCCGGCCGTTACAGCGCCGCCCCGGCCGCGCCCGTTCCGCCGGCAGAGCCGTCACGGCGAGCGGCCCCGAAATAGCCGCGTCCGGCTCGCTGCCATGGGCGCCTGTCCTGCGCGGTTGATCGGTGACCGAATCTCGCCGCCCACTTTTCTCTTCAGCTGACGCATCGACGCTAGTGTCGCCTGCCCTGTCTCCGAGCGATCTGCTCCTAGAAGGGGCTGCCGCAGTCTGCTCGCCATGTCGGTCGACTGGTTCCTCATCATCATCGTCATCATCATGGCGGTGGTCCTCCTCATCGCCAACGTCTACATTCTCGTCCACTTTCAGCACGACGATGACAAGAACACAGCCTACTTCCCCAAGTTTCTCATCATCTTTGGGTTGTTCTTCGCCGAGGCCACGATTCTTCTACTCCCGCTGGACGTCGCCAACAATTCGACAGCTGTGGGCTGTGCCGAAGGATGGAACACAGCTTGCGGGAACATCGACATGAACACGCTCTGGCTCATTGTGTTCATGGCCATAATCTTCTTCATCGTTGTGCTCATCCCGTACGCCATCTACTACTACGAGGCCGACGATGGTGAAGACAATGTCAATAACCACCAGTGGTTGGAAGCTCTCAAGCTCGAATTCGCGACAATTCTCGTGGCAGTCGCACTTATCGTTGTGCTGTTCGTTACGGTGTCCAAGTCGAGAATTCCTCTCAAGGCGATGAGCTTGAATTCCCAGTCGCAGACTCATGGCTTCCACGAGTACGTGGACGGGTCCACTTTGACCATGGCTGAACTTGCAAATGCGACATTGGTGCTCCCACAGAAAGTCACTTTGACAATGGAGGTCTCGTTTCCAGTATACACGACAGGGCTAGTCAGTTTTATTGGGTGGTTCGGCTTCACAGTCTTCTGCGGAATCGGTCTGATTGCGCTTCCGCTCGACTTGATTCTCTCATTTGCACACCGACCAAAATTTATCTCAGCAGATGTCTATGCTCATCAGAAGCTTTGCCTTCAACGCCGCGCGCAGGAACTCATGGAGCTGGGCAAAACTATCAAGGCGGGAATGGAGCTTCCCGGCCAAGCCAGCAAATCATCCTGGGAAAGACGCAAGCAGAAGAAACTCGACTTCGTCACGCTCAATAAATTCAAGCAGGCAGTCTACTTATTGGAGCAGGACATGGACGAGCTGAAGCTGTGCCATGAGGAGTACAAAAACTATAATCCGCTCGTTTCCGTGTTCAAGCTCGTGCTTGGCTGCATCGCATCGTTCGTGAGCGGCATCTGGGTGCTGCATATCGGGCTGTACATGTTGCCCCCGGTGGCGCTTGTTCCATTCTTGAACTCGTACTTTATTTGGTTCGATCAGTGGTTCCCGTTGTTTGGTACGGTTTCCGTAGGGATCTTCTCTGCTTACTTGCTTGCATGTGCCGTCAAGGGATGTTTCAAGTTTGGCATGCGGTGCTTCTGCTTCTCACTCCACCCTATGAAGCTTCATGGCACTTACATGAACTCGATGATGTTCAACCTCGCGCTTGTACTCATGTGCGCCATCCCAGCAGTCCAATTCTGCGATCAAGCCTTCAAGGACTACGGGCGCCTAACAGCGATCCGCACAATGATGGGCGTACAGATATATCATTTGCAAGGGATGAGCTTCTTTTGGGAGTACAACATTTTCGTCTACGGCATCCTCATCTTCGCGCTGATCACGACAATATTCTTAGTACGTGACTTATTGTGGTCTGGGCGCAAACAGTCAACATTAACTGGGCCTTTCCTATACAGGTTGCTAAGCCGAAGGACAATGCAAGCCCACTGGACGACATCCGTAAGAAAATTGAACGATCGGTGCGTGAGCAGCGCAACGTCGTGTGAGAGACATAGGGATTGCATGCGAGGTGAAAAGCGCCCCAACTATCGTTAATGCATATGGCTTTATTATAGAGTTAGTGCAGTTGCTTGTGGCTCAGTAGGCGACCACGATCCACGATTTTGGTAATCTTGGCATTTGCAAGTGCGTTGAGCTCGCGAACGAGTGCAGACTCTTCTGGGCTGATCCCGCTGAAAGCGATCGATTGCTTTGTAACCTTTCTCGGCTGCGATGGTGGAGGTTGCGGGGTGAGTGTCGCTGAAATGGGTGATGGCGTCGACAGAGATGCAATCCCCATCTCGTGCTCGTCGAACTCGTCCAGAAGGCGTTGAATCCAAGAAAAGAGTTTGACGCTTGCACTGCAGATCCGTACAAACGCGCTCTCGTTCATTGTCGGTTCTTGGAGTACTGACCGGATGGCCTTCACTTGACTTCTGGTGAGACTACTCCCGTGTAAGGGTCTGAGCTTCTCGCTCCACTGAGCTGACTGCTGAAGCACTTCACGACAGCGGTTCCATGAGTACGACGGCGAGGTGAACTCCTCGTCCTGTTTGGGTGTTGGCGTAGACTTGACTTTTTTCTCCAGGGGTTTTTCTACAAGAACAACGAGGCACATGAGCAAGTAGTGGAGCTCCTTGACTGGCACGCGAATTGTTCGAAGCTTGAGCCACTCCTCGCGGGTGATCCCCAGCCAATCGATACCCTCACACGCTAGCAGCGCATCTGTGTCGTCGTTTTGTTGTGGGAGTGAGGACTCGGTGACATTGTTTCCCAACACCGTCGGGGCTGAGATCTCTGTATTCGCCTTCAACTGTGCTGAGGACTTGCGATCATAAAGAAAATGATTCACGCGGCCTTTCTTTGTGACTTTACGTCCGCCTCCGTCTGACGTCGGCTGGTGGTGCTGGGGCCAGGATTCAATAGTATCACTAGTCATGAGACAGACTGATGCCCGATGGTGTTGCTTCTGCGAGTCGTCAGACGGTTCAGTTCGAGGAGACACTATGTACTGTGCTGTGCCTTGTTCAGCCTCGAAGATCTCAAGTTTGGCTGCGTCGGACGGCTTGATGTTGGCGAGGTAGTACTGCTCAAGAGCGAGCTTCGCTGTTTCAAGCATCAACTTAAACAGCTCTTGACCGATCAATCGACCAGACAAGCTGTCATCCTGGCGAGCAACGACAAGCAATACATTCTCGACCTGCCATCTCTGCAGTAAGTGGAGCAATCTGTCGCCGACCCCAACTTCTCCATCATCGTCCCAGTCTTCAGTGACCGTAAGATCTTCAGAGGGTCGATACATGGTCTTCTTCTGTGTTCGTTCGTTCTCTTCCAGAAGCGTCTGTTGCAGCACGCTTGGGTGGAGATGAGTTGCTGTCCGTACGCGTGACGCATTGGGCAGGCGCTGAGCCTTTCGCAATCGCCCAAGCGCCCGCAGCTGTGTGAGCACGGTCGGGACCGAATTAACGTCGCGTAGCTGGACTACGACACCCTGAAACGTGTTCTTCTTTATCTTGAGCTGCGGCCCCAGAGTGGCCACGACGTCATTCCCGCCAAGTGGGAGCTGCATGGTAAGTGAGGAGGATGAGCTCCTCGAAAGATATTCTTGAAGTGCTCAGGTGGGCTCGTGTTACGAACAAAGTTGCTAACTTTCGCGCCATTTTCGCCCGACGCAACGACCACCACGTGACATGGGCAAGAAGACGAAGGCCAAGGCGGCGTCCACGCGACGCCCCGCGAAGCGCAACGCCGCGATCGACGCGGCGAATGCCGTGGCCAATGTCATGGTCGACTTCGCCGCCTTTGCGCGCTTCCAGCGCAACGGACTCGACGCCAGGCTCGCGAACTTCCACGCGAGTGGCCTGTCCGACTCGCAGCGCGACGCGGTCGTTCGTTTGTTCGAAGCCAATATGCGCGACATGTACGAGCAGTCCGACTGGGGCTACGATGCGGCCGCCAAACGCGAGGAGCTCTTTGAGGAACAGGCGCGGTACTTGCTCGCACTCGGTGAAGGCGACGAGCCGGAGCTTCTCGGCTTTGTGCACTTTCGATTCGTCGAGGATGACGGAGCCGAAGTTCTGTATATCTACGAGATCCAGATCGCGGCGAGCGCGCAGCGTAAAGGACTGGGGAAGCTGTTGATGCAGCTGCTCACGCTGGTCGCGCGAAAGCACGGCATGCAGCTCGTGGTCCTCACCGTGTTCAAGAGCAACGTCGCCGCCATGCGGTTCTACCGAGAGAAATTGGGCTTCGAGGTGGACGAGACTTCTCCGAGTGCGAACGGCGACCACGCGCAGTCGTATGAAATCTTGAGCAAGTCAGTCGTGAACGGAATCAAAAGATGAACGAACCGTCCCGGTATCAAGATTTGCGTGTTTTGCCTTTGAAACAGCCCATTAAATACTGATACACTTTTAGCGCGGGAGAATGGGAACTACGGCGTCGACGCTACACTACACATTGAGAACGAGACCCACATACAAAATCGGGCACACAAAACATCGACTTAGGCCATGAGGCCCGACTCGGAGGAGGAGACGCACTCGCCGTCATCGCTCGGGTGCGAGTCTTCGGCCTCGCACTCCTGCTTGTCCTCGCGGATGTGCATCGTGCACATACCCTGGTTGCGCGACAGCTTCTTGCAGCCATCGATCTTACACAGGCGTCCACGGCGGTGGACCTCGCAGAAGCCTCCGCCGCGGTCGGTGCGGACGCAGCCATCGACCTTGCAGTTGCGGAAGCCGCCGTGGGTGGCGCAGAAGTTGCCACGCTGCGCTCCCTTCGGGCAGCCCTGAGCCTGGCAACGCTTGCCACCGCCGTGAGCACGGCAGAGACCACCGCCCTGGCTGCTCTTGTTGCAGTTCGGGTACTTGCAGCGAGCGCCACCGCCGTGGGCCTTGCAGAGACCGTGCGACTGCGCGGCCTTGGCGCAGCCATCCTGCTTGCACTTCTTGCCGCCACCGTGGCCAATGCAGAACTCGCCGTTCTGGCTCGACTTCTTGCAGCCCTCGATGCTGCACTTGCGACCACCACCGTGGGTCTTGCAGAAGCCCTTGGAGCGTACGCGACGGTCGCAGCCGCCGACCTTGCAGGTCGCCATCGGCTTAGGCGACGTGCGAGGCGTGTGCATGTGGCTGTGAGGCATGGCCATCATCATGGTCATGGCCTGCGCAGGCGACTGGACGGCCTTGATGTGCGGCGACATGATCAGAGGAAGAGCCGCGCGGCCCGTGGGCATGCCCATGTGGCGGGGCGTGACCAAGTGCGAAGTGACGGAAGGCTGCATCGGCGGCTGAGGAGCCACCATGGCCGCGAGGTCGGATGGGCGGAAGTCAGAGAGGCGGAACTGGTCCGTGTCGGCCTCAGGGAGGAACTTGTCAAGGGAGTCGAGAGCCTTCTCGAGATCCTGGCCGCAGCCGATGGACGAGGCAGTGGAGGGCTTACCGTACTGGCCCTCCTCGTCATCATCCTGGTTGTCCTTGTCCTTCTTGGACGGCTCGCTGAGCGCAGCGAGAGCGAGCGAGTCGATCTCACCGAGCGACATGCGGAGCTCGCTCATGCCGGTGAAGGCGATGGGCTCGACGTTCTCGGACTTGGTCTCGGTCTTGACGTTCTGCACCGGGACAGTGGGCTGCTGGTGCGCGAGGCTGAGGTTGATGCTGTTGTTCATGGGGTGGTGGACCTGGACGTGATGGACGGGCGTCATGGGCTGACCCGTGATAGGGTGGTGAAAGGCCACGAGGCGTGGCATCCCGTACGGGTGGTGGGGCATCGGGGCCTGCATAATGAAGCCGTGGCTGCGCTGGCGCGAGAGCGGCGGAGCGGGCATGGCCATCATTTGTGGGTGGTGCATCTGCGGCGGCGCGGCCATGGAGTAGGGCACGGGGTGGTGCATGGGCATGGGGTGGCGCATCATGTTGACGGGGAGCGAGGCGTGGCGCGTGAGCTGCACGGGCGGCGAGGCGAAGAAGGCGGCGGCGGGCGACTGGGCCTGCGGCTGGTGCTGCTGCTGCTGCTGCGGTGGCTGCTGTGTGTGGAGCGCGGGTCGCTGGGACGCCGGGTGCTGCGGCGGCAGGAAGGAGGTCGTGGCGCGCGTGAGCGAGGGCTTGGCGTTGTTCCAGGACTCGACCTCGGAGCCCATCATGCCGATGTCGTCGCCGAGCAGCACGTCGCTGAGCTCTTTGTAGTCGCTCTGCGTGGCGGACGACGCGCCGCCGGGCGTGAACTGCGCGACCTCGACCTTGGCCGCCTGGCTCGGAGCGCCGGCGCTCGACGCGTTGGACGGCGTGGACGCCGCGGACTCGATCGACATGGCGAGAGTTGGAGAGGGCGCGCGCGCGGTGGTCACGAAAAGTAAAAGTGGGGGACGGAAGAGCGCGCCTGAGCAGCTCCGGCGCCATGCCGGTATCCAGTCCGCGCTCTCCAGCTGGGCTTTTCTCCTGCCGGATTGCCCGTCGGCCCGTCTCTGGCCCCGTGGCTCACACTCATCAGGCCACCGTGCGAGAGAGAGTCGGGGGGAGAAACTGCACCGAGCAGAGCCGCAAGGACGGGTGGCGTCGCAGAAACGGGTGGGACGCGACGGACGTTCCGCGGGCAGACGCGCCGGCCGACGTACCGTGTTTTGCAACGCCGCCGGTGGACACGCACCAGCGCGTGTCAGCTGGTGGGTTCGGGACCGTGCAACTTGCTCCTAACGGCGGCGCCAGCTGGAGGCGACGTGGCTCGAAAGAAACCCGCGGGCTCTCTGGCTGGTCGCTCGCCGGGTCTGCAGGCACGCAGCATCAGGGAGCCGAGTGCTGACGACCTGCGCCAGGTGGCCGCCGCTGCTGTAATAGTCGACGGCGAGTCGACGCCGCTGGACTCAAGGCCAGAGGCACAGACCATTCCAGTGGAGCGGCGCCAGGAGCTCAAACATTCAGACCGCTCCACTTGGCCTTCCGCACCCACCAGCTGGTTTCGGCCTCCGCCGGCGGTTCCGATTCCGATTTCGCCGTCAGAGAGTCAGCAAGGACCGAGCCAGTCACGCGCAAGCCGGCACCACTCGACGAGTCAACCTTTCGGGAGACCCCTCCGGCTACCGGAGTGACCGACCGGCCGAGTCGCGAGTCGGCTTTCCGATCGAGAGCGCGCTGCGACGCCCGGCCCTGCTGTCGAGAGAATCTCGTGGATTACGTTGCCGTCGTCGCGTCGTCTGATCACCTGCTGTGTCTCCCTCGCGGATCGGGATAATCCTGCTACTTTATCTAGTCAAAATGTCGTCGGTCGCAGCGTCAGTCATCCATTCGACTGGCCTCCTGTCTCGGGATGGTGACCAGCGAGCCGAGCGCGCCCGACGCCTTCGCCGAATGGTCCGACAACCTCGCGCTCGCTCACGCCAGCGCCGCCGTCCCACAGTACCCAAACATCACTCTCTGCATCTGGGATGGGATCGGCGCGCCACGTGGCCCGTATTTGGTCTTTGTATGGCGCCGGCGCTGAGGCACCCTGTGCTCGGACAGTCCGCGGCATAACAGAAACAGAATCGCAGCAGGTGAGAGCGTGCGACGAGCGAGTCGCACTTCAACGCACCCGAGCAAGCCCGCCGTTCGAGGTGCCTGCTCGTTCAGTATCCCCGCCGGGGCTGGACAAAGCAGGTGGACCCTCCCTCCTCCCCCACGCACTTTCCAACCCCACGCCAAAGTTTCCTTCCATGCGAAATGGGTAAGAATCTCCGCGACAGACAATTTCGCCCATCATGATGACGGCGCACGCCACATGGCCCACCGTGAGTGAACCTGGGTGCCTCGGCGGCGGCGGAAACGAGACACACGCGCCGCTCGACGCCGCCACCCATTTGTGCTCTGTGTCACACTCGCCGCGCTCGCCCAGTCCACTGTGTTCTCAGGCTCGGCAGTCGAGACTCCCGGGCGCAACCAGAAGCGCGCGAGAAAGACAGCGTTGGCGTCCAACGGGGAAGTGCGCCGCCATCGGATTCTTCGCTCGTTTTTTTCTTTCGCATCCCGATCCGATCCGCTTCAACTCCAATGTACGGTTCGGTGGGCCATGTGGCCGTGCGGTCGTGTGGACACCGAGCTCGGTGGGCGGTCCGACTCGACGAACTGGGTGTTTCCGTCGGCGGCGGCGTGACGGCGAACTGTCTTCTTCAAGTCCCGGTATCCCTTCGTACGGTCTCTGTACCGGAAGGCTTTCGTCAAATCGTCGCCTCATCTCCTCGCTCGAGTGTGAGTTCACCCATCCCCTCTCAGAATCAGCTCATCTTGAAGAACCGCCGCCCAGAACGCCCTCTTGAGTCTGCGATCCTGGGCGCCCATGGGTCAGGTCCGAGTCGGCAGTTGCGGCGCCGCGAAGCCCGTGGACAACCGCCGCCGACGGGCCCCGACGCCGCAGATGCCCCCGCCCAGCTCGTCCTGGCGAGGACGAGATGCGCGGCGTCCCATTGGACAGCCAGGTCGTCTTAGGAGCTCCTCGGCGATAAGAATAGCAGAGCTCGTCGCTTCCTTCGCACGCGGCGCTCGGCTCGAGCATTCCCAGTGACGACACCAAGCCATGAAGTCGCCCGTGGCGGAGCGCGGCCCCGTGCCCATCAGCGGCTACCTCTTCAAGATGAAGTCGGCCGAGCGCAAACTGCTCATGTCCCAATGGAACCGACGCTTCTTCGCGCTCGAAGGTCGCGAGCTCAAGTACTACAGCAGCGAGGCCGCCGAAACGCCGTCCAAAGTCATCGACCTGCTCGCGATCGAGTCGATCCGCCGCTTCGAGAACGGCGACCACGGCGTCTTCAGCTTCGTGCTCAAGACTCCGGAGCGCTCTTACTTCCTCCGCGCCGAGTCCAAGGGTGACATGAAGCGCTGGGTGCGCGGGCTCAAGGAGCAGCAGGACCTGTGGCGGGCGCGGCTGGATAAAGGCGGCCCCGGTCGCCCTGATTCCAGCCACCGCAAGCCAAAGCACTACAGCGACATGCCCGCAGTCTTACCACAGCATAGAAGCCTCGCTCGATTGCAGACTGCTGACGAATGAGACACGTGGGTATAGAGTATTTATGCGGCTACATTTCATTTTACTGCCTCTCGCCCTTGGGTATATCAACTGCTAATCAATTTCAAACGAAGATTCCTATCGGACGGTGCTTGACCGCGTGTGGGCAATACTGATTTCTTATAAACCGGAAAACTTTTCCCACCCAGGTGCACTCTCGCACAATGCGCGGATGAGTGCGTGCCGTTTCTCTGCGTCCTGGAGCAGCCGGGCCAGGTCGGGGACCAACCGACCGACGAAGTCGGGCTCGAACGACGCGGTTAAATACTGGTAAAAGTCGCGAGCTGACATTTGCTCAGTGCCGTACTTGCGAGCATTGACCGTGAACTCTTTCATTTTCTTCGTGTCTCCGTTGAACGCATGTTGCACGGACTCGAGGATTGATTTGTGAAGCTGCTGAGCAGCTTCGCCCACAACAGGTTCAATGTCTTCTACCTGGATGAGAGGCACGACGTTCTTCTTGCGCGGTTTTTTTGACGGTGCTCGCTCAAGCCCAGCCGAATTTTTCTTCCTCTCTTCCTTGTCTCGACGAACTTGGTCGGCGAACTTGTCGAACGCAATCAGGAGGTTCTTTCTCTTGCTCGCCTTTGTTAGAAGTTTCGCACTCTCTGGAATGATCTTCAGTGCAACCTTAGAGCTCACTATGCCTCGCACTTGCAGACAAAACTCTTCAGCGGATATTTCATCGACACCGAAGCTCCGAGATATTGCTCTGAAACGCTCTACAATGGCTGTCGCTGCCTCACGATCGTTGCCATGGTTGAGCGCCCAGTTGGTGATTGTTGCGATAATCTGTGCGTACAATGCTCTTGCATCATCAGTTGTTGTACCTTGCTCCGCATCCCTCTTCGCCTGTTCTTCAGCCTCCCTTTTGGCCCGTGCTTCTTCCTCGAGTCGTTGTCGTTCAGCTTCTTCTTCTGCGATTCGTGCAGCCTCCTCGGCGTCTATTGCTGCGCGAGCAGCAGCCGCTGCTTCCTCTCTTGCTAGCCTTGCTGCTTCGTAGATGGCTTGGTACTCTTTCGTCTGGTTTTGACGGTAAGCCTTCTTGAACTCAGTGACGAACTCCTCGAGAATAGCAAAGAACTCCGTGGGTCCAACTTTTCGTGGGTCCTCCCCAAATGATGTGAGCAACTCCTGGTACGAGTTTTCAAGGGCCGCGTAGTCGCGACCAAGCTCTTCGAGAACCTCGGCCGCATCCTTCGAAAATGGGCCCATCTGGTCGTAGAACATGTCCCCAGGGATCTTGTCGCTCTTCGAAGCACGCACTTGAGCTTGGAGCATGACGAGTTCAGAATTGTAGGAAGATAAGTCCGCTCGGAGTTGGTCAAGAGAGAGTCGCTTAGCGTCACTAATGTGTGGTAGTTCACCCGCAAACGCGATTACGTCTGGTGCCTTCTCTTCAAGCTGATGCAACAGGAAATTCATCAGAGTTACGCGCGGGTCAACTGACTTGAGAGCGTGAAGCTTCGTGAGAGTGTCAAGTTTGAAACCATAAGCACCACCACGTGGTGTGCTTCCGTTGAGGTAGTTGCCAACGGCGAGAATGTTCTCAAGCACACGGCGGAATTTCTCACTGTCCGCGACTTGATCTGTCGCTGCCTGAAGCGTATCTAGTTGCGCTTGTGTCTCCAGGATGCGCGACTCGAATTGTAACTTGTAGCGAATACACTTGATTCGTTGTGTGTATCGTGGGATTGCAAGTAGTTCAAGGAAAAACTTTTCAACGTTGCCGAGTAACTTTTCATCCCCATCGTAGTTCTTCAATAAATCTTGCTCTTCTGACGTGGGGGAGATAGATATGAGGACGTTCAACAATTCTGACGTCAGCTTGCTACCATCAAGCGCGTAAATCGCTTCTTTGATCTCGGAGGCTGACATCCGGAAACGAGCAATCGCAATTGACACATTTTGCTGGCGCTTGGGATCGAGTAGAAGGACAAGCTGAGGAGTATTGTCTTTCGCATCTTTCTTCTTGGCATCGTCCTTCTTCTTGTCAGCTTCAGTTGTAGGGTTCTTACGGAACATCCACTCCATCTCTTCCACATCAAGAGCAGCATTCGAGTCGTTCAACTTCATCCAGATTGTGCTCTTGACGACGTTGACAGGAACACGCGTCCAAAAGAAAGGACGAAGTTCAACATTGGGCTTGATCGGCTCTTTTTTTGGTAGTGGAGGCTCCTCTGGTTTCTTTTGGGTTGACCCACCTCGCTGCAGCTTTGATGCGAGGCCCGCTTGCAGTGCTGAAGGATCGACTTTCACAGCTTCTTGGGGAGGTGGCAAGCCTGCAAGCACACCGCTAGATTTCGCTTGGGCCCCACCCACCTGATTTGGCGAGGGGGCATCAGGAGTATCCAGAAAGTCAGGATTCAAGCCTGCGGCACTCATTTTCAGCTTGATCTGTTCAGCTGGCATGCCCATCTTTGCCAGCTTGAAAAACTTCTCGTATTGTGGGTCATCCTTCACCGACATTGTCACCAGTGCACCATTTGACTGTCCCCCGGATCCAGGTAAAGGCGCATCTGGAGTATCCAACAGAGATGGATCAAGGCCTTCAGCACTCATCTTCAACTTAATTTGCTCGCCAGGCATTCCCATCTTAAGCAACTTGAAGTACTTGGCGTAACGCTCGTCATCCTTCACCAATGTGCCGCCAGCTCCAGCTACAACGCCATTGCTGGCTGAATCTCCTGGCGCCCCTCCAATCACAGCTTCAGGGTTATCCAGTACGTTGGGGTCGACGCCAGCTTGTTGCATCTTCATTTTTACTTGCTCAGCAGGTAATCCCATGCTCATAAGCTTGAAGAACTTAACATAGTCAGGATGGTCTTTGGCCTTCACACCCCCGCCACCTGCAGCATGAGCAGCACTTCCATTGCTGATCGGCTCCTTCACGGTTGGTGATAGCAATGATGCAACCGACGCGGGCGCAGACGCTGGGGCTTGTGCTTGCACTTGTGAAGCTTTTGCAAGAGCCTCTTCATAATGTGCAACAGTCTCTTCGCGCTTCTTTTCGGTTTCTATGACCTTGGTCTTCATTTTCTCTAGACGACGGCGTAACTTCTCGTTCTCCGCTTGGAGCTGTGCGAGAAGCTCCTCAGATGGTGACGTCTGCGGGACCCCTTCTTCAGATTGTGGAGACGCTTTATCGTCTTTGACGTCCGACTCGGTGGTGGTGTCGTCATCCAGTCCGTCCATTAGCTCGGTCTGACCGTCGCTCTGTTCTTCGATCATCTACACGCACACACCAACTATAAGAAATTGGAACACACACAGTGGGTTCCACCAAACGATTACCGTGAGCGTGTTTCCATTTGACGCTTTGGAGTTGCTTCGCGAACTTCGGTTCACGATGGACGGATCACTTGCACGGGAGTCTGTAGCTTGAGGCACTGGCGAAACAAGCTGAGCCCGAACGGCTGTACCGCACTCGATGCAGAACTTGACGCGCGGTGGTAGCTCGTAGCCACACTCAATGCACATCCTGGCAGCACTCGCGAGCTACAGCAGAATATTAGCACCCCCCAAGCGGCCGCGTAGAACGATAGCGTCAACGTACACTGTCCAATGTGGGCTGAGCTTGCGCGTACGAGAAGCTCGGGCGCTTGGTGAGCGTGCCGCGTCCGCCGCCCACGACTTCAATGTCATCGTCGTCGTCGATGCAGGGGCGGCAGTACCACTGGGGCTTGACGAGCAGGTCGGGGTGGGCGTGGTTCACGGCCTTGCGGCCGCAGTCCTTGCAGACGGCGACGTGGCAGGAGCGGCAGTGATGGCGTCGACGTAGGAGATTAAAGTTTTTGTGGCACATGCCGCAGGCGGGCTCGCGGGCGAAGGCGTCGCCCGAGAGCGACATGCTCTGGCGCGAGAGCAGATTCGTCGGGCGCTGCGGCGCGCCGGGGCTGCCGGCCGCGCGCGGAGGCGTCGAGTCGGATCCGACGGGGGACACGCCGCCGCCGTCGCTGGGCATGGCGCGTCGAGGAGACTGGGGGCGGTTGCTGCGGCTCGGCTTCCTTCCGCGGCTGCCGAGCGTTCCCTGTGTGTTCTTGCACTCCCGCTTCCACTACGGAGATCGAGAGGCAGAGGTGATTGCGCGGAACGAGTCGAGAAGGGCATCAATGGTAACAGGTAATGGGATTATAGAGGAGATGATACGACAGAGGAAGTCGACAGTACGCGGTGGGAAGTTCGGAAGCATCAGGGATAGGAGGTGGAAGGTCAGTGTCCAACACAACGACAATGGTGAACATAAGCGAGCCCACCCAAAGTTTGACCTGGTTAACCGCTCTGAGATGTGGTGACGGCCGTCTGCGACATGGGGGAGCTCGCAAGCAGCCGAGAAAGGCATCAACATGACTGCTTCGCGCACCCTGCGAAGAATCTCGCCGAGTCGACGCGGGGAGACGAGCGACAAGCGGCGACGTGGAGTCATCAACCAAGAACGAGAAAGGAGGCGCGTGGAACGGCAGCGAGAAAACGCGGTGGTGTGGAGAAGGCCTCTCTCTCACACGACGACCGAGTCACACGGAAGTTCGATCTGTCGCATGGCACACTGACTGGCACTCCATGCGACGGAGTCGCAGTTGCAGCCACAGCCACAGACCAGCCAGACAACTTCAACTTCAGCGCTCGATGGTTCGGTAGACAGGCGGCTCTTGGGAGGAGTCTCTCTCTCTATGAGTCTCGCAACGTACGAGAATGTCGCTCTTGCAGCCAGGAGGATTGTCGAGATGTGTGCATCGCGTCAAGATACCAGAAACAGAGCTCGTCAGTCCATGTGGGGGTGATGTCAACACGACCCAACAGATCCACTGCACAAGTACTTATTTTAGACAATAATTCTTAAAATTTGAGAAATGTGTTGTAGACGTTTTCAACGGAGTGACATGTTGACGCACATGACCATCACTCTATTTTAGAAATGTAAGAAACGGGCCGGCGCGTTTCTCTCGTGGTGGCCAAAAGCTTGCACCCCACAATCTCGGCTCCAATGCTCCATCAACTCATCGAGCGTCTCCCGGGCAGCCAGCAGACCAAGGT
Organism: Pythium myriotylum; assembly: GCA_023091665.1. NCBI lineage: Eukaryota > Oomycota > Peronosporomycetes > Pythiales > Pythiaceae > Pythium > Pythium myriotylum. Next base: position 2,179,687 of record JALJCQ010000009.1, read on the forward strand.
CTTCTTGGGCACGCTCGTCTGCCTCGGCATTTGCGCGATCCCGGCCACGCGCAGTGCGTCGCTTGCGATCTGGAGCGTGTGCACTGGACTCGCCTACTGACTTTGTACTTTGCAGAGACCAAGGCGGGCCACGACCTCTTCTCCTCTGAGAAGCCCCAAGACGTTTACGACGGCGAAGTGCAGCGCCGCCGTGAGCAGCTAGAGCAGCAGAAGTAAACGCGCCCATGGGTGCCAATGAGACCGCAGCAATTTGAAAACGAAGAAGGTTGTGTCGCTGTCTTGGATGCTTCGCCGTTACTCCCGACGGCTTGGCCTTTTATCAGCAATAGCAAGCTTAGATACACTCCACCGCCTGTCAATCGATTAGCTACACAGCCTCTAGCCCTGGAACAGTCTACAGCGCCGTTTACCCGTCAGATCTCCTCTTCAGGAACGGCGGTCCTAGCTGAATCAAGGTTCCAACTCAAGTCGTCCAGCAGACGCCCCATGTCAAGTTGAGAGCGCCAACCAGCCACACCTACGTCACGACTATGAAGATTCGATTCACCGTCTACAACCCAGGATAATAGCTTAGCGCGACTCAACTCAGCTCCAGCTCAGCCCATGCCAGATCTGGTCACATCCCGCCGCTCATTGAGTCAGCCGTGGACATGACTCCCAGTCGGCACTTCTCCATTCTTCTGACTGTGCTGTTGAGACCACGTCCTTCATCGGTGTCCGCGTCCTTTACGTATGATCATACAGCACCCCTTGAACAAAGCGTTCGTTAAGCGTAGCAGCTACAATTTACTCGCGTTAAGCTCAATAACGATTGTAGCGTCATTGCTCAGTGGCGGAGTGCGCTGGATTGCACATGAAGTATCCGGTGGCATTGAGGGTGAACAATAACCATCGCCAAAATCGATGATGTCATCCCTTCAACGTCCTTTTTACTATGGGAGTCGACCACAAGCAGTATGGAGTGACGTTCCCTCCGACTCGATTCGAGAATTCACCCCATTTGAGAATAGGAGGATACTTGCACCTTGTACAGCTTCGGTCCCTTCTTCAGTAAGTAGCACTCGTTATTGAGGATGTCCACAAAGTCCCGGAAATTGTCCACTTGAAGACCCATGCTATTGGCGACTTCTAAGAGGTCTTCAAAAGAAAAAAATGCAGTATTCCGTCGCTCGACTGCTTTCATAAGACGTGAAACGTATGCCTTGACTTTCTTCGACAGACTCATTCCTCCGCTTCGTCCGAAATCCAAGTTCCCCTCGTCGGTGATTAGAGTATCGAGCAAACATTCTTGCATGATATCCACGACGTCCTGCGCATGCTCAGCCGTGACAGTTTCGGCGAATTCTGCTTTGGCTCGTGCCTGGGCAAGCCGAATTAAGGACTCTAGCTGCCTTGTTGTGATTGGGATGGTGTCACTCGGGTTCGTCTGGCTCTCGCCTGCACTGCGCATCTCAAGATACTTCCGTTGGAGTAAAGCAGCAGCCTCACTTGAAAGTCGTGGATGCACATATCTCTTCGCGTATGAGATGTACCTGCGCATGAAATAGATCGGAATCGGATTGGCAGTGTGCTCGTATGCGTTCTGCCTGAGCCGGTGGGAGACCATTCGATGAACACCGGCTTCATGGGGAGCACCTTCACTGAATGAGTGATCTTCGAAGTCACCAACACTAGATTCGCTCCATGCACCAGACTGGTTTCCACGAGGTCGCTTCCGAGGGGGCTGGTGTCGCTTGTCACGAGAATGGACATTCATAACGTGCTCTGATAGCAGTCGATCACGTTCCTCATCTGGTCGGTCCAGCAATATAAAAACCAAGTCAAAACGCGACAAAAGAGCGGCTTTCATCTTGAGGTTTTCACCGACGGATCGACTTCGATTGTAATGCCCGCCACTTGGATTTGCCGCAGCAATCACGGATGTTCGGGCGTTGAGATTACACACAATTCCGGCTTTGGCTATGCTGATGCTCTGCTGCTCCATAGCCTCCAGGAGCGCTTGATAATCGATACCCATCTTGTCAAATTCGTCGATGCAGCATACTCCTTGATCCGCAAGCACTAATGCGCCAGCTTCCAGTCCATAATCACCGGATGAATCTTTCACCATTGTGACTGTTAGTCCCGTAGTGGTAGTTGTGTTGCCACCAACGTACACTGCACGTGGGGCAACAGTTGCGACTGCTCGAAGCATTTGGGATTTGCCGAGACCTGGGTCTCCCACAACTAAAACATGTGAATCAGCTCGAGTAAAGCACGCAGCCTCTTTCTCTTCTGGGTTTCGAGTGCCTCCGAAGAGTGCCAAAACCAATCCCGCCTTGACAACTTCGTTTCGATAAATTCCAGGACAAAGCGAATGGACGAGTCGATCGAAGACATTTCCTTGACTGACAATTTCGCTGATTTGCTCAAGGTCCTCCTTTGAGAAGTCGACGTCGGCTATCTGTTCCTTGCTTTTCTCGCTCTAGCAAAAGGATTCCGCCCAGTCAGAATACAAAGAACCCTCAGAGGCAACATTGCACCTACCTTTGCTGAGTTCTCGACTGAGTTAGCGCTCATGTATAGTATGTACAAGCTGTTGGCCTGGGCCCTCTTGCCGTAGCGACCACCATGAATCTCCGAGTTGATACTCTTGACGATGCCAGATACCGTCACAACATTTCCAGGGATACAAGAGTCGACAAGGTCTTCATATAGCTCGACTTCAATCTGCCAAAAGGGTATAGCGTCATAAACACCAGAAGCAAGACAACCCCAAACACGTCTTGTACCATCCGTGGGATTCGACCGGGACCAGCATCGTTGTTTTCCATCTCCTGCACCCTACCAACACCGAATGAACACTGTCACGCTATTGTAACCCACATGACCATGCTATTCCACTTACTTGATCTTCTGATAATCAACAGTGTCGACTTTGGACCGATTCGGAACCAGTGTCCTGCTTCGACATGGCGAATGCTCGCATTTGGAAGGAGCACTGTAGTTCCCGTCGACAAACGCACGTGGTGTTACTTCTTTGCAAGTCGCACAAACGAAGTCACATCGTCGCACGAGCGGCTTGATCGCGCTCACACGAACAACGGTTCCAGTGATGCACACGAACTGATTCACAAAGTCCGCTTTGAGTGCCGCTATGGGTAGAACCGGAGTCACGCCGTGGAGCCGCACATTTATCTTGGTGTGGTCAACCGGCATGTTGCGTTGCCGAGCCGGAGACTCCTCTTGCTCGGCCCGTAGCTCGTGCCGAACCAAGCAAAGAGCGATTCCAAGACAGCTGAGGACGTCGTTGACGTTCTCGTAGAAAACCTTCTCGAATTCAGGAAATCCGGAAGTTGCACGCATCACTTCGCCATAGTGGAGCCACACGACCGAGAGCTCGGGCTGAGTGAGATCGTACTGTCACAGTGACTGGGTTAGTCGCGCACCTAGCGAACTGGTATCCAGAGGGTTACCCACGTGCTGGATGAGTGGGAGCCACTGGTCGGCGTCTCGAAAGCACCCACGGAAGGCGTTGGCGGCCTGGAAGCGAGCGTCGTTCTCGTCTACGAGCGAGTAAAACTTGTCGTCGTGGATGTCGTCGCGTCTCTTGACGCCGATGTGGTGGTCCGACGGGAAGTACTGGGTCCAGACGGCGCTGGCCACGGCAAGGAGACTCGACGAAGACGGCTTCTGGGCCGTGCCTCGCTTCGGCTGCGTCGTCGGCGACCGGCGAGGCAGCGGCATGCCTCCAGCGATTGTGTTGGCGCCAATGGTCCCTTGTTTGGTGTCTCTAAAACGAGGGATATACTACGCCTAGTAATATCATACTACATGGAATTCCAAGTTGAAGCTGAAACGGAAACCCCATGAACCCGATGAGGATGGAGACGAGAGGCGCCGCGACCGCCGACTCGCTGCCGCAAGAGACGACGCTCCACCTGCTCGACTTCCTCGACGCCGTCTCGCTCGCCCACTGCGCCCAAACGCACTCGGCCTGGCGCCGCCTCGCATCAACCGACCTCCTGTGGCACCGACTCTGCAAGACCGAGTTCGGAATCGACGGAGGCAAGGCCGACTACACGAGTCGATGGCAGCAAGAGAAACACCACGCGCTGGGGAACCTGAAACTTTACATCGACTTTCTCGACGAGATATACTTTGCGCTGGCGGCGTTTTTCGCCCTGGTATCGATCTCTGTTGTGCTCCCCGCGCTGGTTGTACTCAAGTTGGATGGATGGCTTGTCATCAGTTGGACTCAAGTGCTTGGGAGCATTTACGGACTCTGCTTCCTCGCGGTGATGTTCGTTCTCACGCGTGCAACACTAGCGCTAACAGTGCTCGTTCAGCACCCATCGCTCTCGAAATGCGTCAACTACTGTGGCACTCTTCAGATTGCCAAACGAACAGTCTTCAACCAAGACGTCTTCCTCAAATTCGTCGTTTTGATGGGCCCACCGACAGGGTTCGTCGTGGTGGCTATTGCTATTCAGCGCCAATGGTTGTTCATATCGCGCTTCGCGATATTCGTCGTTTGGATCTACAGCACTCGGGCATTCCGACGCTCGCCACCAACAATTCAAAGCACTCGACACGCATTCGCCAGCTCCCGCATGATCGGGGCTTTCGCGGCTAGCTCTCTACTGCTTGCAAAACTGATCATCTCGGAATCGCTTCCTTGGACGGTGATCACAGGCCCTTTCACACTGTCACCGTGGCTCATGTTCAAGCACTCGACCATCAGTCTCTTCCTATCACGCAGGCGAGTGCTACCTCGCGGAGACGGAAGCAGCCGAAGTCTGCGACAACTCGTCTCGGACGAGGGCATTCGCTACTACCAGCACAATCTCCCGCTCGTATCTCTCACTCTGCTTTCGCTCAAGCTCGACCGCTACCTGGTCATACCATGGGCAGCCGTATCGATCGACTACTTCCTGTGGGTTCTCTTCGGGCCAGTGGCGACCCACGCGCGCCATCTCGTCTGCGTCATGTTTCGCGAGATGCCCATTCCCGCCACCTTGCGTCAACTCTGAGGGATCGGATTTCCTCGAATAGAGGGCTCTCGGGAATAGCATTCCGCCAATCAGCGGGCGCGCAGGTTTGAATTTGTCGCGGATAATCCGAAATTGGCGGGAGTGACCGACGCATCTGATTGGCGGAAATACCTTTGCGAATTCAAACAGACGCGCGGCGCGGCGCGCAATTCTCATCCAACTCAAAACGGATTCGCGCGCCAACGCCAACGCCAACGCGCCAACGACGCCACCGCGCCCCCCGCCCACGATCCGACAGGGTGACGGATTGCTCTGTACATACCCGCGTGTCCATCGCTGACGTCACGTGAGCGCCGCCTCGTTTCGTCCCCAGAAGGACTGCACACTGACTGGCGCTGCTGTGCTGTAGCTCAAATCCATGTCGTCTCCCAGCGATCACGGGCCTCCGCCGCCCCACCAACATATCCACGTCAGCCCTCTGCGTCGCGTGAGACCACCGTCTCATGCTCCAACCACGCCAGCAACGATCGCCGTCGTGAGTGGACGTTCCGTCGAGGCTGACGCCGAGGCCAGAGGCACTGACGTTGCATTCTGTCCGAGCAGCATCTGCGAGAGGAACGAGCGCTGCACCAGCCGAGTCCAAACCGGACAGAAGCTGCAGCCGCGATGATGCATCTCTTTTCGTCATCTGCAGTTTCCACCAAGAGCGATGACACACATCACATGCGTCTCCCACCTCATCCTCCTCTGCCAGTGGTCAAAGCGAAGCGGAAGTACGTGCGGAAAGTGCCGCGCAAGCCGAGCCCCGCTGCCAAAAAGCTAGTAAAAATCACAGAAGATACGAAAGACGACCAAGATGAGACCATGAGCGAACCAACTGCAACGCCAGGCAACGAACAGAACTCTGTGGATGCGGACGAAGAGATGGCCGAGCCAGGGAGCCCAAAAGAGAACGACAGCTTTGCTCCGTTTCGCGAGTATAACCGCAAGGAGAAGTCTCTCGGGCTGCTGTGTGAAAAGTGCGTTACCTCGTTTCGAGCACTTCAACAGATTTCAGCGCTTATTTTCATATTGTTTTCAGTTTCTTGCGACTGTACAAGTCGGATCAAGTGACAGAAATCTGTCTAGACAGAGCTGCGTCAGAATTGGGTCAGTATTTCTCCTGATTGCATGATCACCTTTCGTAATTCTCACTCTTTGATGTTTTGTACAAAGGCGTAGAGCGACGGCGTATTTACGACATCGTCAATATTCTTGAAAGTATCCATCTCGTGAGCCGGAAAAGTAAGAATCTTTACAATTGGCATGGACTGGCAGCTTTGCCTGTGTCCACCACAGCAATGAAGGTGAGGCTGAGCTTGCTTATAGAGTGGTGACTAGTGCGTCCTAACGAATATTATCCGGCGATCAGAAAAAATATGTAGAGATGCAAATGCAAGGAGACTCCTGTTTCGATTACAACTTCAAAGGTAACACTTACAGCACTTTGGCGAAAGGTAATGTCAGCTAATGCGTGTGTGCAGATCGACGCCGAGGCAAGTCGCTTTCAAAGCTGAGTCAAATGTTCGTTCAACTTTTCCTCAAGAAGGTAATTACCAGTGATGTGGTACTGCTCTGCGGGTATCTTACGCTGTTGTTCACAGGACCACTGTATCATTCCGTTGGACCAAGCTGCCAAACAACTGATTCAGATGGAGGAGAGTGAAAATGAAGAAGACCGACAACTCAAGAGTACGTGCTGCATTCAGCAGCTTCTAATGCTTAGAGGAGACTTACAGGAATGTCCCGCGCAGCCAAAATTCGACGATTGTACGACGTTGCAAATGTGCTAGTGAGCGTCGGCCTGATTGAGAAGATGCAGTTGACCAATTCACGAAAACCAGTTTTCCGATGGAAGTATCGAGGAGATTCGACTGACCAACAGTATTCGAACACATGTGTAGCTCCTGAAGGAGTATCTGGTCTGGTGACCAGAATCCGTCTTGACGACTTCAATGCGAAGCCAATAAAGACAGAGATCTCCACTCTTGGGCGAAAAGGCTCCCAGGAAGATGGAGATGCATTGAGGACCTCCCAGTCTTGCGAAAGCGATAACGGTAGCGATTGCAGCGATTCTCAGTCGGAGACGGGTTTGAAGCGAAAACCATCAGGAAGATCCCCAAACTCCGGCAAACAAGACGGAAACAACAAGCGAACGAGAACATCAATAAGCTCGCCGACAGGTACGCCTCGGAGTAACAACACACCAGCAAGTATTCTTCGTTTCAACCAGAGCAACGTTCCAATTCATCCCCAAATCGTATACCAAGAACAACAACTTCAAGTTCGACAGTATATGGAGCGGTATATTCACGAGTACATCGACTACATGATACTTCAGCAAGTGCGAAGAGATCCACTCTCACTTGGTGGGAGCACCACAACACGTGATGGAGTATCGCCATCTTCTACTGGTACTTCCGTCGACATGCTCAATGCAAAGGAAGCCGCCGCTTCGATAGTTCAAGATATCCATCGGACGCCCATGAACATTCCATCGCTCATGTCTCGTGTATCAGGTGAGTTGGCAGGAAGCATCCGTGACATGCTGTTCTCTACCAACTCCACCAGCCCCCAGTCCGTCGCAGAGCTCCTACCATTGGAAACGCGAAACGTGACGAAGTCTCTTCAGCTGATTGGACTGAAGACTCCACCTCAGAACTCGTCTCCATCGAAAAGCGGCAAAAAGCCTCTTCACACCGACCCATCCACTCGCCGTGTTGCCAACTCGCCAGATTCTGCATCCTCTAGTTCCCGATCTCCATCATCTCCGGACTCGTCAAGTGATGATCAGCAAACCCAGGCAAGACGGCTTTTCAAGTCGTTTCAGCCCTCGGCGCACTCAAAAGATTAGCTTGAGGTAGAACTGTACCCTGTTTTGTAAAGAATTATGTCGTGAAGCGTTCTTACCGAGCGGTCTTTGTTATGAACACTGACAACCTACGAATTAACTGCAATACAGTTAGAAACGCCTTCGAAATGCTGGTCAAAGTCTGTGGCTCCGAATCGCGCGCCCCAAGATCCCCATGGCTCTTCACACTGCGACCCGCGCGCTGCTTCGCCCGTGGCGCGGATCCGCGTGTCTTCGACAATTCTCGAGCGGAAAACCAACGGCCGGCGGTTTCTCATTTCCTGCGCCGCTTTCGCTGCAGCAGATCGTCAAGCTGGAGCTCCTTTCGAACGAGGAGCCCTCCAAGATCAAAGCTATTTGGGCCGACTATCACAGCGCGAAGGATGACGCTGTGGCCACTACTCTCAGCGGGATTGACTTCAAGACCTTGAAGCAGCGCGCAAAGACTGCGCCTTACTTTATTATTCCAGTCAGTCGCCAGGGAGGTTTCTTCAACATGCTGTGTCAGTTCCAAGAGAAGTGCTTCTTGGTCACGTATTTGGAGGCGTTCAAAGAGAACCCAGCATTAGCCCCCCCGTGCTTGACGATCTCTTTGTATGAAGACTTGCTGGAGAAGAAAGATGTTGGGTTGATTCGCGCGGACATTGTTAACATGCTCGACAAGCCGGTCAGTTTCTTGTCATTGATTATTTGTACTAATGTGGAAGTACAACATCACTAAACGTGTGCCTTGATAGGAGTCTGAGAAGCTGCTTCACCAACTTCTGAGCAGCTATTCAGACGATAAGCTGTTCCACTGGGTCGACACTTTCAACAATCGACCGAATGAGTTCGACTTCGAAGCCTACCTGAAAGCCATTCGAGAATAGGCTCAACGCCTTCATAGTCAGTTCCGCCAGCAGTGAGCACGATAGATCATAATACGTCGTCACTTCGAACTACCACTCGAGCAGCGGTGATCTTGCCCTCGTCTCAATGTCTGATGACCTCGCAACTCTAGCCTCTAACTCCATTGATTGACCGGATATCAAGAACGCAAACGCAGTTTTGACCTCCATTCGTAGGATTAAGGTTATCCTGGCGCGACCTCCAACTTTCAGGCATTCTTCCTCATTTTCGATGGAATGGCACAAAAAAGTTCGCTCCGGACAACTGTGGAGTGAATACATGTATATGATTATGCAAAGATCATCGATGAATTAGTTCGCCCAGTTCCGTCAACATTCACCCAAAATCGAATTCAGTTGGGAGACTTGAGTGCTACAGTACCTATCCAAGAGAGATTGGTGGCCACCGTGGCCACCCCAACACACGAGCTTTACCATCACTGCGGCTGCCACAGGGACAACGTGAGCCGCGGACGTGGTGTACAGGATACAGTACCTTCGAAACATCTATTTCGGACCACGGTGTTGCATCAAGCGTGCAACTTGCTTGGGTTGCCGCAACTTGCACCTGAACAACAACCCATACGGTACTGTACTGTATTGCGCTGTGAAATGTTTGAAGTACCCCCCCCCCCCCTACAAACAAGACGCTTTTGTATCTGCACTCACGCTTCTTTGTTCAGAGGTTGGATGCTGGGTTTGATTCCATCCAGAATCCCTCCAACACGGTACAGTACCTTCCTTGATTGATTCGAGTCGATGTGCCTTGTTGTGTGAGGTTGGATCGACCTCACACAATCTAGACACGGTGACAATCTAGATGAGTGCAAACCACTACTGTATTGAGTAGAAGAACGAGACCGCCCTATGAAATACGAAGTAAGTCCACTGTCTTCCCACAAAAACCACGAAGTGGTGTGGTCTTCGGTTCGATTCACCATCACAGAGGATTCCAAGTTGAGCGCGTCAAAAGGTGCGAATCACACCGTGGAAGTGAGTAACTGAGGCGGGCAAGCGCCAGCTGCTGACCTGGCTCAAAGTTCATCACGGCGGCGGGTAGAACAAGGGCACTTCTGTGGAGCGAGTTTAGTTTCTGCAATCTGGGCTTGAGGATTTCCTCAGATTGAATGCAGATTAGAGTCTGCAATCCCACTGTGGTCGGAACAAGGGGCTTTTCTTTGCATGTGGATTGTGGGTCAAAGGCTTTGATCCACAATGGCGGTGCAGAAACCAGCCGCGTCGGCTCCCTTTCTCAGAACAGCAGCGACCCCCTTCTCAGCTATCGCGTTTGGGTTCGAAGAAGAGAGGAAGTTTAATTTCCTGACAGAAGTTTAATCTGCTAAATTGAACGCAACGATAATTGAGCGTAAAATGACACCTTCAACACCTTTAACGAACGGGTAGTGTCGAGAGCCAACCCTGCAGAATCAATGCGAGCTTGCGTCGCTGGCACCGCAGTCGCCGTGGCGGAAGGCGCTCATTTCGTTCGTTTTCTGTTTTGCGTCTGGGAGATGGGGGACCGCGGTCACACTGACCTGCATTCGTCTGTCGGCCGGCTGTTCGCCTTGGCTGATACTGGCAGCGACTTATGCTGGCCCAGAGCAGAGCCGGGGCCAGATCCGTCCATCTCCCGTTCTGAGTGACAGCGATTCGAGATTGATCGAAGCCTGGACCTCGCGTGATTGGCAAGCACGACGTGCTTACCCCTCTCCCACGGTCGTATACACAGGACCAACCAGCCCGCGGCGCGAACCAGTCGAGTGCTCATTCTCCATTCTGCGGCCCAGGACTCAAGCCCCACCAACGGAAGTCAAGAGAAGCCATGCCGTCCACGTCGCACGCCGACCTCGCCGAGCGTGTCTCGTACATCTCGTCGGCCACCAAGGCCAAGGAAGAAGGCGGCTACGTCGACGCCAAGACCCCTGTCGATGACATCGAGGGAGGTGCCCTTCGCGCCGGTGGTCGCCCCAACATCTGGGGTCGCGACTACATCGGTCTCCTCATCCAGTACGCCGCCGTGGGTATCGTGTACGGCACGCTTCCTGCGACGGTGTACCCGGTTCTTCAGAACTATCTCAATATGGAAGGCACCCAGATCGTCTCGGCTAAGGTGTTGCTGACGTTACCTTGGTCATTCAAGGTGCTTTACGGGTTCTTGACCGATTGTTTCCCGATCTTCGGATACCGTCGTCGTCCGTTCATGTGCATTGGCTGGGGTCTGTGTGCGTTGATGTTGCTCATCATGGCCTGCTCCAAGATCGGCAAGCCGTACTACCTCGACCGCAGCCTTCGCGACAAGGAACTCACCGACTACACGGCGGAGGACTGGGCCACCGGTATCAACCAGGACGCGCCGGATCGTGGCGGCAAGTTTATCGTGCTGATGATGCTTGCGGCTGTGGGCTACGTTGGTGCTGACGTGGCGTGTGACGCCGTGACGGTCGAGCTGGCTCAGCGTGAGCCTGAGGCTGTTCGTGGCACGACGCAGACGACGATCTACATGGTGCGCACGATTTTCGTGGCGTGCTCGAACATGTTGACGGGTTTCCTTTTCAACGGCAAGGACTACGGCGGAGACTTCGACTTCTCGCTGTCATTCCCTCAGCTTATGGTCATCCTCACCATTGCGACGCTTCCCGCGTTCCCTTTCGCATGGTTCTTCATCAAGGAAGAGAAGCACCCTGGTGTCAACTTCCGCAACTACATCTCCGAGTTCTGGGAGTTGATTCAGTCGCGCGCCATGTACCAGGTCATTGCGTACAAGTTCTTCTCGGGTATCTTCGAGAACTTGACTCAGACGGTGTCGTCGCCTATCGAGTCGTACTGGGCTAAGGCGACTCCTCTGAACGACACGATCGCCACGGTGTTGAGCAACGTGATCTTCGCTATTGTGTTGTTCTCTACGGGCAAGTGGGGTCTCTCGTGGAACTGGCGATGGATGCATGCTATTACGCTCATTTTGACGACGCTGATCGATGCCTTCACTACCATGCTTACGACGTGGGACGTTATTCGTTCGCAGTGGTTCTGGCTCGGTCCTCCGCTCCTTGAGAACCTGCCGTACGGTGTTGGTTGGATCATCGCCACATACGTGGTTGTTGAACTTGCCGGTGAGGGTAACGAGGGTGCCGTCTACGGACTGTTGACGACGGTTTCCAACTTGTCGTCGACTTTTGCGAGCACGATCACGAAGAACATCGACTCACACTTCGACGTTGGCAGCAAGTTCATCAAGTCGGACACCCACCACGTGCGCCAGCAGGTCACGTATGTGTACCTGATCGCGTACGCTGCGAACGTGGTTGGCTTGATGTTCTTGCCGCTGCTGCCGTCGCAGAAGCGTGAGACCCAGGAGCTCAAGGCTAAGGGTGGCAAGAACAAGATCATCGGTGCCATCACCGTCTTCTACCTGATCTTTGCTCTCACATGGGCGGTCATGGTGAACATCATGTCGATCTACCCGAGCACGAAGTGTCTTCGCATTGTTGGCGGTACGGGCTGCCACAAGAAGAAGTAAGGTAGTGCGTTCTTTTGGCGTGGGTTGCCCACCGATAGCTTGTCGAGGTTGGATAATTTGTGTAATCTTAAACGTTCGACCCTTAAGAACCATTCAAATGTTCGACAGTCGTGTTTCTCTGGCTTACCTGTTTTCACTTATGGTCGATGAAGGTGTCTGTAGAGTTGATGCATGCCATGTGATTTTACGCAAATCTTGTGATGGATTGAACCGTAAATACTCATCTAGCGCTGCCGTTTAGGTCTAGGTAGGTTAGACTTGGTTATGTGTCGTGTGGATGAGGGTAGCGATCGTGTCATATTATTTACAGCCGGCAAATTCGTCTACTTTATCACTTTGGACCCATCACTACTTTTTCAGGATCGCACTGCTCAGCAGTTAGTCAATGTGGACGTTGAAGTGGAGCGTGACTCACCTATAGTCAGACTAACCAAATTAACCGATTAATTTCCCGAGGTGAAGACCGAATGGAACTCCTGGTCATCGTTCTCATCACTACATCAACGAAGTACACGATCCAGAAGGCTGCACACTTGTGCTGGTGGTAATACAGGTCAGCATGCAACAGCGCTCCTCGAAGTTAAATCCGGAATTGCGGTAGATCGAGCAAGCAAACTGTACGAATGACGCACCGCACCGAAAATCACGAATGCTTAGTCCGAGTGGAAATGACACATCTGCTACCAGCAACCGTCTTTGATTTGGTGTCAACGCCATAATCCCTGGTCTGCTTATGATGATCACCCACAATTCGAGATCAAATGACTCGAAATCTATCGCACAGCTCATTCCTTCATTCACGCGCACTCCTCCTCATTTAATATGGATTATTGTATTCAGGCTGAGCTCACACAGCGCCTTCTGGTGCCGGGTGGGCAAGCGGGATGCTAGTTGTGGGTCCATCCTCAATTCAACCCATCATAAAGTATCCACGTACGTGACGGAAACCAACGAGCTTCTGGCGATCTTGGTCGTTTCCCCAGGATATAACAACCTACAAGTACTTGAGATTCAACCAAATTTGATGAGTGTGTCCAAGTCACCGTAGTGTGCAATCGTAAAAATAGGCTACACCGATCTTACCTTCGTCGACACGACAAAAGCTGCTTTTTATCAATCACCCTCAAGCGATACATACACTGGTACGTTGCCGGTGATTAGACTGCCGTAAGAGTGCGTTAGAGAAGAGCGCGAGAGCGGGAGCTGGTCCGCAGGCAAGATCTTGAATCGAAGGTCTCCACCTCCAACGAATCGAATGCGTTCTGCTACGGAATGTTCATCGCCGACAAGCATTCCAGAGATGCAGTTGACTGATTTCCGTTTCATCCACCTGTCGAACAAGATGCTTCGCTTGCCCTACTCCCACTTCGGTTGCGGCGCCGCAATTGACCCTCGGTGACAGGGCTCACTTCGGCCGGTCTGATCGCTCGATACTGTACCAATCCTCTCTGCTTCTCGAAGCTTCCAATCTAATCTCAAGTAATTTTGCCTCGTTATTAGTCTCATTCATGCAGATTAGTAATTCCGAACGTCTCGTCGGCGTCGCTTGAAACGAAGTGGCCGCGTGCTGATGACCCAAGTCGGATTCTGGATAAAAGAACGCGCGCCTTTCATTCGCAAAAAGTCCATCCTCCTGTTCTGGGTGAGTCGGGTCACCCTCCTACATGTCTCAGAGATTCCTGGCTCAAACGTTCCAAGAGCGCACATTGACATAGCCAGGCCACTTGCCTTTTGTGCTGATAATTTGGGGAGAAAGAGCCTGTTGATTAAACCCCTTCTTTCACTTCCGCCTTTTGAACTCGATCGCGAGTCCGATCCGAGCGGGTGCTCGTGGTGCTGTGCGTGTGCTGGTCGTCGGCTGGCCACGCACTGTCCTCGGACGTCTGTGAACAGGGGGACCTTTCTGGAACACCCAGCGACCGCACAGTTGGATCTTCATGGTGCGTTCTCATGCGTGAAAACGAACAAAAAGATCGGCCCATCTCCACTTCTGCGTGACACCATGTCTTCAAGAGGGCGCTTCACCTGCACGCATCCCGCCGGCTGGCTCCAAGTCGCTCTGCATAATTGCGCAAGAGTGTTGGTTCGCCGGCCCACTGCAGCTGGCGACGAGACCTGATTGGCAAGCACTGACCGGAGGAGGTCACGCCGCCCCCCTCTCGCTTTCTGCACGTCGAGGGCTCTCAAGCGAACCAGTCGAGTGCTCATTCTCCATTCTGCGGCCCAGGACTCAAGCCCCACCAACGGAAGTCAAGAGAAGCCATGCCGTCCACGTCGCACGCCGACCTCGCCGAGCGTGTCTCGTACATCTCGTCGGCCACCAAGGCCAAGGAAGAAGGCGGCTACGTCGACGCCAAGACGCCCGTCGACGACATCGAGGGAGGTGCCCTCCGTGCCGGTGGTCGCCCCAACATCTGGGGTCGCGACTACATCGGTCTCCTTATCCAGTACGCCGCCGTGGGTATCGTGTACGGCACGCTTCCTGCGACGGTGTACCCGGTTCTTCAGAACTACCTCAACATGGAAGGCACCCAGATCTTGTCTGCCAAAGTGTTGCTCAACCTGCCGTGGTCATTCAAAGTGGTCTACGGTGTGCTCACGGACTGTTTTCCAATCTTCGGCTACCGTCGTCGCCCATTCATGATGATTGGCTGGGGTCTGTGTGCCCTCATGTGCCTCATCATGGCCTGCTCCAAGATCGGCAAGCCATACTACCTCGACCGCAGCCTTCGCGACAAGGAACTCACCGACTACACGGCGGAGGACTGGGCCACCGGTATCAACCAGGACGCGCCGGATCGTGGCGGCAAGTTTATCGTGCTGATGATGCTTGCGGCTGTGGGCTACGTTGGTGCTGACGTGGCGTGTGACGCCGTGACGGTCGAGCTGGCTCAGCGTGAGCCTGAGGCTGTTCGTGGCACGACGCAGACGACGATCTACATGGTGCGCACGATTTTCGTGGCGTGCTCGAACATGTTGACGGGTTTCCTTTTCAACGGCAAGGACTACGGCGGAGACTTCGACTTCTCGCTGTCATTCCCTCAGCTTATGGTCATCCTCACCATTGCTACTCTGCCATCATTCCCTTTCGCATGGTTCTTCATCAAGGAAGAGAAGCACCCTGGCGTGAACTTCAAGAACTACATCTCTGAGTTCTGGGAGCTGCTGCAGTCACGTGCTATGTACCAGGTCATTGCGTACAAGTTCTTCTCTGGTATCTTCGAGAACTTGACTCAGACGGTGTCGTCGCCTATCGAGTCATACTGGGCGAAGGCGACTCCTCTGAACGACACGATCGCCACGGTGTTGAGCAACGTGATCTTCGCTATTGTGTTGTTCTCTACGGGCAAGTGGGGCCTCTCGTGGAACTGGCGATGGATGCATGCGATCACTTTGATTCTCACGACCATTATTGATGCTTTCACCACGATGTTCACGACTTGGGACGTGATTCGTTCGCAGTGGTTCTGGCTCGGTCCTCCTCTCTTGGAATACTTGCCGTACGGTGTTGGTTGGATCATCGCCACCTACGTGGTTGTTGAACTTGCCGGTGAGGGCAACGAGGGTGCCGTCTACGGTCTGCTGACTACCGTCACCAACCTCTCCTCGACTTTTGCGAGCACGATCACGAAGAACATCGACTCGCACTTCGACGTTGGCAGCAAGTTCATCAAGTCGGACACCCACCACGTGCGCCAGCAGGTCACGTATGTGTACCTGATCGCGTACGCTGCGAACGTGGTTGGCTTGATGTTCTTGCCGCTGCTGCCGTCGCAGAAGCGTGAGACCCAGGAGCTCAAGGCTAAGGGTGGCAAGAACAAGATCATCGGTGCCATCACCGTCTTCTACCTGACTTTCGCACTCTGCTGGTCTGTGATGGTGAACATCATGTCGATCTACCCGAGCACGAAGTGTCTTCGCATTGTTGGCGGTACGGGCTGCCACAAGAAGTAAGCCTGGGGGACGTAGATTTGTGTCGGCTTTACTACTGTTAGCCTTCGTCGATAAGTGCAGCTGTAGGCAGTGAATGCATCAGTGTTGTGCAACTTTTAATCTCGATTTTCAGATTTATCATAGAAAGCGTGCCAGCTGAGAGATCGTAGGCTGGGTCGTAATCTACACAATTGCGTTAGCAGAAGCATCGACTTTATTTGTGATTAAGCCGCATCGACAGACGTGGATCACTTCTTCTCAGGTCGGAGCAGTAAGACCACCGTCCCAACTGCCTAATCACCAGGAATCCAACTTTACGAAACGGGGAACTCGACAAGCTGTGCCTCACTCCCTTGGGCGAGTGCGGAGCAGACCCCATGTCGCTACTGGAAGCTTCACGTGGCCTGTGCAATACTCGCAATACACACCTTCTCGTTGTCCCTATGCTTGTTACACCAAGTGAAGTAGCACGCCTATTCTTCGATTCTTATGGAGGATATGGTGTGACGTCCCTGCCTGCCCATTCATGTTCTGTCAAATCACGAGGAAGACAATTTTGAAAGTTACCGGAGTCTACAGCAATGCAGACAGTGATAATAGTGTGTTGTCCTGAATAGTCAACAACAACAACAGCCCAGTTTTACCTGAAACTTCTACAGTATGTACTGAGCCATTGCTTTGGATCTGTCGGAAGCTGTGCCTTCTCTTAACGATGCACGTGTGCATCGTTACACACCGCTGTTGTTGATAATAGAAGTGAGAAACGGTTGCCCACTTCTACTACGGTGTGGTGTATCCATGAAGTAATACACTGTAATAAAAACAATAAGGGAGGCACGCGCGAGGGGGTGGGTGGGGTGGGGCGGATACGTGTTCGTTGCCGAGACGGTCAATGGGATGAGTCACGATCTGATTAGGATACAACCCAGTGATCAACAACAAGATCTGCAAAAAATCATGGTCAAGCCTCCTATTGCTCACTGCTTGCCATCGCGTTGAGTGGCATGCACGTCGTTTTCTGAATCCATAGCTACGTACTCGGAATCATGCGGACGACCCCCAGACTTCGCTCTGTTATCCAAATCGAACTGATCCTGTAAACATCAAATTACGTGATGAACCATTCACAACGTGCATGCAACGACCTTCAACATTCCTGGGTTATCTAGCTAAGAAATGAGGAAAGCCAGGTTTAGAAAGTTCGTCGACAAATCAAACGCGCTCTCGTCGACAAAATAACCCACAGACTCGAAGATGACCGAAGTGGATAACTCACGAGGCCCTCGCAGCATGAGGTACGTGAGTGCAGTCCTGTCATGACTGGTCCAATTGTGTCATTCGAAACTGTCTCCCCATTTAAAAACCTTGTCAAACTGGAGACAGTACTGAACACATGTGATGATGATGAAAGTTGGAGTCTATTGCGTTACGTCGGTGCGACAGCTACAGCTCTAAATGCAAGGGGGGGGGGGGGGGGGGGGGGGGGGGGGGCTTGTAGTGACCTTGGCGCAGAGCCTAGTGAGTTCGCTGATGGAGATGTTGTATAGTGGTCTTTGAGGCTTCTGGGTTCATACTGTACAAAGTAATATTGGTGTTTGCTCTCGTGATGCCAGAGGAATCATTGCTGCTGGCTGATCTTGGTCGTCTAAGAAGCGGGATTCTATGCATCACTGCTCTATGACTCGCACGACGCGCCATAGCTGCTATGGGGCGTCGTGCGAGTCATAGAGTCGGCTGCGTGCGTTGGTCAAGTGCCTCCTCGAACTTCACACTTGACTCGAGTTTCTAGCCTTCCACGACAGGAGGCTGTTTGCCTACTCTCGTCTGTTGGTCGAGACGAGAGGGTCGAAACGCTACAGTATGACCGTGAATTTAAGCTTCGTCAGGGCACGAAATTGTAAAACTCCGGGATCTATGTTGCGCCCGGCTCTTTAATGCCCCGTCACGCAGCACGAGTGTTGCGACGTCCCTGCACGAAGTTTGGCCTCGCTGTATGCCGTTTCCGATAATAACCTACCGCAGAGAGACGCTGAACACACTGATGAAACCGGCCCTTGTACCGCAAGTCAACACCAGCTAGCTACAAGAGGGAACTGCCAGTTCCCTCTTGTAGCTACACGTGCTGTAGCTGGTGTTGGCAAGAGAAGCAGCTAAACTGCTTCTCTAGCTGACCGTCAGACACGACGTCGGCGTCACGCGCAGGCAAAGATCCTAATAGGACGTTGGTGATCGTCACGTCCAATGAGGATCGTGTAAAAAGCCTCTCTCTCGATGGACGCGGGCTCAGCCGGCGGTATCGCTTGCGCATGCATCAGTCATTGGCTTGATCGTGTGACTTTGGCCGACGTCTTTGTTCACATAGAACAGGCGAATACTGAGGCTCGTACATAGCACACGCGCGGTCCTGATGATACCTTTTGAGAATGAATATTTGCGAGTTCATCGCACACTGCTTTCTCTAGGCATTTTGACACAGATCCTGAATACTGTCTGTGAAACTCGATCAAGATGTGGTGTATCGCGATCAAAATAGATTTGGGACAAGCTCTTTCTCACAAAAGAACTGCCTGGCTCACTGAGAGGCTCACTTCCTATCAAATGAGGTGTATATTCCAACGCGAAAAAAGGTCGCCATTCGACCTTTCTTCAGTTGGAACCCTGTCGCTGACTCAAAAAGTTAATTGCAATACCGGTGATGTGGGCATGGGCCCGTGTATTAGGGCGCGAATGCCATACTGTACTGCAGCATTTGGTGTACTGTCACCGACTGCCTTCTGCAAACGCCACCCGACGCGGCGCACCCTTGGCTCCGATGCTGCGTTGGGTTTGCAGGATGCAAGCTGCGTCTAAAGTTTTGTTCAACGCAACTTGTGCACTACCCATCACGCAGAGCCGGAGCTGTCGATCCCCGCATAAATCGCAGGCGCTTAAGAACAGAAAGTCTAGGAGCCCATCTCCTACCGCCTCAAGGATTTGAGGGAAAATCATACCAATTGTTTTGGCAAACAGGACGCTATCATCCATACGAATGGCATGGATGACCATCGGTGGCCGTCGTTGGTGGTGAAGCTGGTTCTCCGAGTCGTGGCCTCCTTCGTCATTATCATTTCCTCTCCACGAAAGAAGTCCCATTGAAGCAAGCGCAGAAGGATGGGGTCACGACCACAAATGGACCTCGTGGAACGCGCGTCGTACATTTCGTCGACGACGAAAGCCAAGAACGAGTTCGGCTACGAGGAAGCAAGAACGCCCGACGTTGTTGATATCGAAGGGGGCGCATTGCGTGCTGGCGGAACCCCCAATGTGTGGAGTCGTGATTATATCGGGCTGCTGGTCAATTACGCGACCGTTGGTATCGTTTACGGTACACTCCCGAGTGTTGTCTATCCGTTCCTCCAAAACTATCTTAACATGGAAGGCACCCAAATTGTTTCGGCAAAAGTGCTGCTGACGCTTCCGTGGTCATTCAAGGTCGTGTACGGGATCCTGACAGACTGCATCACCATTCGTGGATATCGTCGTCGTCCGTTCATGACCATTGGGTGGTCTTTGTGTGCACTCATGCTTCTCATCATGGCCTGCTCCAAGGTCGGGAAACCGTACTACGTCGACCGCACTCTCCGCCACAAGGCTACAACGCTGTACTCGGCAGAAGATTGGGCCACAGGCATCAACCAAGATGCCCCGGATGTCGGTAGCAAGTTTATCGTATTGATGATGTTGGCGGCTGTCGGTTATGTCGGTGCTGATGTCGCTGCCGATGCGGTCACGGTCGAACTCGCCCAACGCGAACCCGAGAATGTACGAGGCACCACACAAACGATGATCTACTTCGTGCGCACTATCTTCGTCGCACTGTCATATGCGCTCACGGGATTTCTGTTCAACGGCAAGGACTATGGTGGAGATTTCGACTATTCGCTTTCGTTCCCACAGCTTATGCTCATCCTCACGGTGTTGATGATCCCAGTATTCCCCGCTACGTGGCTGTTCATCAAGGAAGAGAAGCATCCGGCGGTCGGCTTTGGAGTCTACATTACTGGCTTCTGGGAGCTTCTTCAGACACGCGCAATGTACCAAGTTGTCGCCTACCGCTTCTTCTCAGGCATCTTCGAGAACATGACCCAGACTGTATCCTCCCCTATTGAGTCCAACTGGGTCAAGGCCACGCCACTGAACGATGCCATTGCATCGGTGATTAGCCAGCTCGTGTTTGCAGCGGTGCTATATGCTACAGCAAAGTGGGGTCTTGGGTGGAACTGGCGATGGATGCATGTGATTGCTCTGGTTGCCGCTACTGCTATTGACGCGTTCACTACAATGCTCACGACTTGGGATATTGTGCGCAGCCAGTGGTTCTGGCTAGGCCCTCCCATTGTTGAGAACCTGCCGTATGGTATGGGCTGGATGATTCAGTCGTTTGTGATGGTAGAACTTGCTGGCAACGGCAACGAAGGAGCTGTCTATGGGCTCATCACGACGGTGTTCAACTTGGCCACGAGCTTCTCAAGCACGATCACCAAGAACATTGACTCGCAATTCGATGTGACGAGTGCCGACATCAAGACCGACACACACCATGTGCGCCTGCACGTAACCTACGTGTACCTCATCTGCTACGGCTCTAAGATGCTCGGCCTCCTCTTCCTGCCCATGCTGCCACCTCAGAAGAAGGAGACCCAGGAGCTCAAGGCCAAGGGCGGCACGAGCAAGCTCTTCGGCGGCCTGACCGTCTTCTACCTCATCTTCGCGCTCTGCTACACGGTCATGGTCAACATCATGTCCATTTACCCGAGCACCAAGTGTCTGCGCATCGCGGGCGGCACGGGCTGCAAGTAAAGAGACTGTCTTAAGAGTAAAATCAAGCGTGGGTACATGTAGCCATTTTCACACTTCAACTTGGTCGCATTTCAGCCTGTCGAAATGTCGATATTATCTATTTTCGACAGATGTCCTTGACTCGGGGGGGAATGTCACTGTCTCTGCCACGGGGCAGTTGATCTCCCCCCACGTCAGCAAGCCACTTTTGAACGGAAGACGTCGCGGCGATGCTGGTCAAGTTCCCGATCATGGACCTCTCGGTCGGGCGCGACTGCTTCGCCATCTGCGGCGGCGGCGGCTCGCTCAAGTCCGGCATCCGCAACACCATCGTACGTCGCGAGAGCGCCACGCGCGCGCTCCGGAGACTCACCACGTGCCCGATCCTCGCAGGACCTCTACCAGCTCTCCGAGACGGATCCCAGCGGCTTCGAGAAGATCATCACCGGCGACACGGGCCTCGAACTGGCGTCCGGAGTGGCCTTCTCGCTCGATGTTCGTGCATGCGCCTCTGTGGATGACCGGGAGGAAAGCAACTCACTTTTCTCTTTCGTAGGGCCAACTGATCGCCGTGTCCGTGAACGCGTCGTGCTGGATCTACCGGCTCAACCAGGAAGAGAAAGCGCTCAAGCTGCTCGTCAAGTTCAGGACTGATTTCGCGGATGTCGAGAGCTCCCAGGTAACGATTCACTTTGTGGATTGCTGCGGAGGCGAGCTTGCTGACCCGTGCACTGCAGACGTCGGTCTGCTTTGTCGGAAACAGCACGCTCCTCACTGGAGGCGAAGACGGCGTTGTGCGCGTGTGGCGATTGAGCACGGAGCCGTCGCCGAAAGAGAGGGCTGCAGGTACGTCGAAAGCTCTGGATGTATCCACTCCAAGCGACAACGCAGATGGCCAAGACGAGCACAAGCACAAAGAGACACCGGCCTCCTCGCCTGACAAACCCACGCTGGGTGACATTGCTATCAGCGAAAGCCACATGGTTACGCTCACGCGCGAGTACCGAGGCCACACGAAGCGAATCCGGGAGATCCACGTGGAGCCCTCCCACCGGAATCTCGTAGTTTCCAGCTCGGAAGACCAGTCCTGCCATCTTTGGCGTCTGAACGAGTTTACTGCGATTTGCAAGTTTTCCAAGGATGACGCGGTGGATGTGGCGTATCAACAGCTAAAGCTGAAACCATTGGTCGGACCCAAGAAGCATCAATTCCGATGTGTGCGGTTCGCCAACGATGGGCGCTCACTATATACCGTACTCACGCCAGCGCGAGGAGACACATTACTGCTCAAGTGGAAGCCAAGCACTCGGACGCAAACAAGGGAGGACGAATGGCTTTGGGTCGTGGAAGCAGCTGCGATCGCAGGAGATCGCCCCGTTGGCAGTCTCTGCGTCAGCGCAGATGATCGTTTCGTGAGCACCGCAGCAGTAACAGGGGACGTTCGCGTGTACGATACGGCGTCACTGAAGCCTTACAAGAAGCACTCGGCTTTCGAGCACAACTTCGCGATCACGGGGATGGGCTTCCTACCTGCTCAGAGTAGAAACAAGGGCGTGGTGCATCTCGTGACCGGCGGTGCCGACAAGCAACTGCTGCGACACGACGTCCCGCTCGAGGGCGGAGCTGTCTCGTCCGGGTTCCAGTCGTTTGTCGGTCGTGTGATTGGGTTCTTCGCCGGTATCATCAACCTCGTGCTCAGCTTGTTCATGGGAACCTTGCTGCTCTTCGTGGCCCTGCTCTTCAGCCACGCGAACAATGGGTTGTTACTCGGAGGTCCGCTCAGTGGTGTTGACGACCTCACAGAGCTTCGTGTCGAATCGCTGGATGCCCAGGTCACGCTCGGACTGACCTTGGCAGCGCTGGTTGTTACGTGGGCGAGCTTTCTAACCAACACGGTAGCCAACTCGCTCTTCTGGAACGGCGTGCTGAGCGTGGCATCGACGGCGTTGTCGTTCTATGTCGCCATCTCCCCGGATTTGCAGCTCCAGTGGAAGACAGGCGACGCTCCCTTCGACGAGTTGCTGGGTGAGTGTGTTTCCCACTTGTTTCTTTGAGTCGTTGATGGGTCAGCGACTGTTCCACTGACTTTTCGAACGTCCGTCTAGACTACAAGATCTCAATCATTCTCGGTGCCGTCAGCATCGTCTTCTTCTTTTCCCACTCGCTTCTGGCCAAGCTTCGATGAGTGGAAGGGCGACGCGAACCCATCGCTATCACTGGAATCTTGTGGGACGCATCATTTAGGGAGTGAAGTGCTACAATGTACCAACTGGATTTCCCATGGTCCCTGCGATCTACTGAACCCTTCCAGGACGCTTCCGCCAATCTCTCCCCACGCGTTGATCTCAGCGACATCCTCCGCGCTGCCGCAGTATCCGGAAACTGAGACGCTGACATGAGATCCATCTGCGCAGCGAAATGTGCGGTCACGCGAGTAATTCGCAAGAGGAGAGAGCGTGGTCCGGGACGTTGATCGAGTCGGACCAACTGAGTCTGGTCGCACCTATCCGCCCGTTCAAACCGATCAGCCATTTATCCATCTGTTTTGCGTTCTATATGTTTTGACGGAGGTCTTTCGGACAAGCCATCTCTCGGTGATCGGTCTGGTGGTTCCTAACATCATCGATTCGTAGAGGGACGTACACTCCGTGCCATGTTGTTTAATTGCGTGTGGTCCTTCTGGCGTGCCGGAAGCAGCAGTTCCTTGACGCTCTCTCCCCGGGAATGATGCAGTGCGGCCATCTGCTTCTACGGCCCGCGGCTGAGGAGGCGGCGCGACTGTCGACGGAAGGGCCATTACCTATCACGCCCCCGTGATCCCAGTCCCTCCCTCACTAGGCGAACATGCAGGTCCCTCGTCTCGCGCTGCTGCTCGCGGCCGCCTGTGCCGCGGCCTCGTCCTCGCTCGCGTACGAGTTCTCGTCGGTCGCCGCCGGCGCCAACGCGCCCGTGGGGGGCGCCGCCAAGTTCACGGTCTCGACGGAGAACAGCCCCGAGTCGCCCGCCGACGGCGGCTACGAGGTCGGCTCGAGCGTCGCCGTGAACGCCGCCGACTACGCCATCACGCAGCCGTGCCAGGCGCAGAAGTGGACCATCACGCAGAAGAAGGCCTCCTCCATCGCGCTCCAGTTCTCCTCCGTGTCGCTGCCACAGGGCGATGCGCTCGTGGCCGTCGCGCAGAACGGCGTCGAAGTCCCGGTCGCGACCGACGGCGGCGAAACCACGACGTCCGCCGTGCCCGGCTCGACCATCTCGCTCGAGTACCGTCCGTCGCCAAGCTGCTCGGCATCGGCCGCGAGCTTCTCGCTCGACAGCCTCGTGCTCCGCTACACGACGGTCGCCAAGGAGGCCGTCTGCGGTGTGAACACGATGCAGAACGTCAAGTGCTTCGCCAACTCGACGCTCGCCGAAGATGCCAAGATGTACCAGCTCTCCAAGGCCGTGCTTCGAACGCAGCGCGTGCGTGAAGACGGCAAGATCGTCGTCTGCACGGCTTGGCTCTGGGGCAACAAGGGCCATCTCGTGACCAACAACCACTGCTTCTCGAGCCAGGCCATGGTCGACGCCGCCCAGTTTGACTTCGGCGTCGAGGCTTCCAGCTGCGCGGCCAAGTGCCAGCCAGGATCGTGCCCCATCACTCGCTCCATCAAGGGCAAAGCGAACGTCAAGTTCATTGCTTCGGACCCGACACTGGACATTGCATTGCTCCAGATCACGAGCTCAGCTGCTTCTGAGGTCGTGAGCACGTTCGGTTACCTTCGCATCCTCTTCGGCATGCCTACCGTTGGTGAGGAGATTTACATCCCGCAGCACCCTGGTGGAGGCGCTCGCCAGATCGCGAAGACCGATGACGACAGCAACAAGTCCATCGCGACCATTAAGGCCGTGAACGCCGCCGTGGATGTGGACTCGACCACGTACACCGGTCTCATTGGCTACTCGGCGGACACGGAGAGCGGCAGCTCGGGCTCGCCGGTCATCAGCCGCTCGAGCAACCTCGTGGTCGGTTTGCACCGCATCGGCTACTGCAACAACGCCGCAACGCCGAGCAAGTCGCTGCTGGCCTACCTGGTGCCGCTGGCGAAGGCCAACGACGGTCTTTACGCCTAAGCCATATTCTCTTCGTGGGCTCTGTCAAGGAAGCAGAGCACTCCACGAGTTGATTACACAAGTAGATTTGGAATGTGGTGTAGAGATCAAATGTAGTCTGTTTGTCATATGCATTGACATGAGCATCTATTGCATTCTTCATCTCCCGCCACCTCTTTACGTTGCACTGGCCAGCTGAAGACCCTACGAACGTTTCCCTCTCCCACCGGCAGTAGATTGGGCCTTGTTCTTGTTTCCTCCCGTTAGGCCAGTGCGGCCTCCTCTTTGAGCCGCATTTGGCCCAAAGGTGCCGACTTGGGTGGTTCGCTTCCCGTTGAAGTTGCCAGCCTTTGGTGCACCCGGAATCGTCGTTGGAATGGGAATTGGCTTGGGTGCAGCGACAGGATTGTTGGTGCGCATGTACAAGAGCAAGTAGGCGTTCTCGGCCAATGCGTTTGCCTCGTTAACTGAAAGCACGTGCTCATCGTCGTACCGGAACCATTGATCCTTGTTGTCCTTGCACATACTAGTGTAGTGGCCACCAACAACGAATTTGCCGTGATGCGAAACCACAGCAAACAGTTCGTATACTGGAGGATACCGCGTAAATCCACCGCTTCCGTCGTGTGCTTGTGCGCCGCTCTCGGTGCGGCATGTCGGTGATAGCACATCCACTGGGAATTCAAAGCTCGGAGGATACTTCACAAACTGTTGAAGCTTTACAGGACCGAGTTCAGGGTGATACGTGAACCTCTTGATGTTGAGGGTGAGCACGGGAGGGAGTGCATCAATGCTTGTGATACGCTTCATCTGCGAGTCCTCGATGACTTCAACTTCAAACGCTTTTCGGATCAAGTCCTCAACCGTGTAGTTCTTCACGAGTGACTTCATAGTCGGAACACCTGGAATCACAGGCAGTTCGTGGTCGAGGTTCAAATGCAAGCAATGAAATGGCTCAATTGTGATGGAACTCTGGCGCCCTTTTTTGAGCTCTGCACGAATAGCACCTTTGAATAACCAGTTAATGGGAGATCGCGCTCCATCGACGGGGTTTTGGCGCAGAACCGCACTCTTCCCGCCCTTCCCAACTTCAGCCCATCCTTCGTCTGCGTCGAAAGCATTAGTATCTGGAGAATTATGGCTCGTATGCGTTTGAGCCACGTGTTTGGTTTGCTGCTCGCAACTCGCCGGCAGTTGGAGCCCACTTCGCTCGTACTCGGAGTGGAGGTAGTCCAAGAAGAACTCGAGAAACTCGAGTGCATCTTCTTGTTCGCCACGCGACTTCTGGAATGCGCTGAGCACGTCCATAAAGTATCCACTGATCTTGATGGGCTTGGGAACTTTGCGCTGGATGTCGTTGAGTCCACTGCCGCCGAAGCGTTGAACTACCACAAATATCCAGCCAAATCAGTATCATCACTTCCAAGCAATGCTCAAACCAGCAGAGCCACATACGCTGGGCAAGCGACGGCTCTTCGAACTCGCGTGTGAACGCAAGCATGTGCCGCCACACACGAAAACTCGACGACTTCGCGAGCAGATCTGGGGTCGCCTCTACTTTCGCCGAGATCTCTACTAGCAGGCTGGGCGCAAACGTAAGAACTCCGTCTCCTGTTCATGTACACGCGATCGACTCACTTCAGAAAAGGAGGGCAGGAGAGCACAGACTGCATAATCGCATTCTGGAAGCACGTGTTGCCCTGGTTCATGAGCCCTCTGCAACCACTACGTGTAAGAGACTTGCTCCCGCCGAGATGGAGAGGAATGCAAATATCGCACCGTTTCTTCATTTCCTTCGCGGGCGCCGTCACATCGAGCTCTTCGAGCGCCTTTTGAATCGCGTCCTCGAACTCTAGCGGCACGAAAGCAGCAGGCGCAGCTGCGTTGGGTCCATTCGCCGCTGCAGCCTCGGTGGCATTCGCATTGCCCCACGCCGGGGCCGGCGCTGGCGGTGGCGGCGGTGGCTTGACGCCTAGCGCTGCAGCCCACGACATGGGTTTCGGCGGCTGGGTCTCTTTCGGGGCTGCATCCTCTGCGCCAAACGGGTGTCAGTCGGTGGGTTGAAGTGAAACTGCCGGCGGCTGGCAGCACGCACCGACGCTGAGCGCGCTGATGGCCTCCTCCTCGGTGAAGTCGCCGAACGTGATCACGGCGCCCGCGTCCTCGCGCGTCGCGGTTGTCGTCGGCGTCGCGGCTACATCTTGGCGCGTCGCCTGGACCGTCATGCTCGTGAGCTGTCGCTCCCCCTTCAACTCGCCAAGCCACCCGCTGCAGCCATCTACCCCTATCGGTTCGTATCGGATCTTCGTAGCAGCAATCGGTTCGTATCGGAACCTGATTCCGTCGTGGCATTGCGGCCCGCGCTTACACCTGAGAGCCGGTCTGCAACAGATGGGGCCACCCCTGCGGAGAAGCGCTCTCTGGAGACAGTTGTTGCTTTGTGGCGTTCGGACGAAAGTCCCTCGCGTCCAGAGCTCTGGACTCTGGACTCCGGACGTTCCCCACTCTGGATTCGGTCCAGCATCCATCCCGCGTAACCTCCGGACGCGACGGCGGATACGGTACACTCACTCCCCCTCGCCATGGTCCCGGCCGTCTTGAAGAGGGCGCTCGCCTGCGCAGGGCTCGCGCTGCTGCCCCATGCGCACGCCTGGAGAGAGGTCGCCATGGCCGACATGGCCGACATGGCCGAGATGGCCGAGATGGCCGAGATGGGCATCCTCGACCCCGTCTCGAGCACCATCACGGGCGTCGTCGTCGGCAACTCGCTGCCCGTGACGAATGGCACGCTCACGGCCTGCAAGCCGCAGAAGTTCGAGTACTACCGCCGCAACGCGCCGTACGTGTCGGTCCACTTCTCCAAGTTCTCCCTCGCCGATGGCGACGTCGTGACCATCTCGAACGCCAACGGCACGGAGGAGCGAACGATCACCAAGCCGCCCACCGCGACGTCGGGCTTCCAGTCGGACCGCATCCCTGGACCCACGGCGATCATCACCTTCACGCCAGGAGGGTGCTCGAACGCCGCTACGCTTCCGAGCGACTTCGGCTTCGAGATTGACGCGTTTAAGTACACATATGAGACAATCGCCACCAAAGAAGAGGCGTGTGGTGCCTCGAAGCAGTACGCGGCGGCGATTTGCTACAAGGGCAAGGCAGGCTACTCGCCGAACGTGTATAAGTCGTCTCTCGCTGTCGCGCGTCTAATGATCACCAGCTCGGGTCCGACGACTGCCTGCACGGGCTGGCTTCTCGGCAGCCAGGGACACCTTGTCACCAACCACCACTGTATTAGCAACGCTGCTATGGCGAACGCGACGAGCGTCGAGTTCATGGTCCAATCGCCCGCTTGTGACGAGTCGTGTCGCCAACTTGGTGACTGCCGTGACTACGGCAAGGTCGAGAGCGTTGGCACCGACTTCGTCTATGCGAACGAGAAGTACGACTATGCTATCGTCAAGCTGCGACGAAAGCCGTGTGTCATCAACGGGAAGTATGGCTTCCTCAGTCTCCGCAAGGCGGCACCTGTTGAGAATGAGAAGATCTACTTGGTTCACCACCCGAATGGTGGCGCGAAGATCATCACTGCCGAACAGGATATTGACAATCTCGACAACGATCCGACCACGGGCAGCAGCGGAGTCACGGCTGCGGTCGTCGCCGCTGTCAACGACGAGAACAATCTCGGCGACTTCTGGACAAGCTACTACGCGGACACGGAGCGTGGCTCGTCGGGAACACCAGTCATTAGCATGGACTCCCACCAAGTCATCGCCGTACACTCCAACGGTGCGTGTAAGAACAGTGGAGCTCCATCGCACCTCATCATCGCCGACATCCAGGCCAACAACATTGCGCTGCCTGCAGATGCGTTCGCGTAGATTAGTGCACGGGACCAATTTTGAACTTGACACGATGTTGTCGTTGTTTTTGTGCGTGAAATAAAACTCGAAAATTTTCGTTGACAAACAAAGATAGTGTATCAATGAATGAAAGATGTGCTACTCATATAGTGAAGTCTACGTGACGGCAATGAAGTCAGTGACGAGTCTTTCGTGATCACGCAGGTCGTCTACGATGGCCTTCGTGGTCAGCGCAGCATTGCTGCAGCCACTGCAAAGATGGATTGCGACGATTGAGTAATCGGTAAGAGCCATCAAGGGAGATCCAAGAGCCGCCGAGTCCGTGGCCTGAGCTTTGTAGCTGACGTAGCTCGAAGGAGTCGGAACTTTACATGCGCTGGCAGGCTCGAATTCACGCGTACGAATGAGACCTTCATCGTTGACGATCGCGATGTGCTTGCTAGAGATATCAGTGTAATGAGGCAAGTAGATGACTTCTTCCTCAACCGGCCCGCTTGCACGAAGGCGAAGAACTCCAAAGTATGCCGACATGTTGATCTCTTGCGAATTCATCTTGAGTATGGCAAAATCGAGCTGGCGGCTCAGATGGAAGAGCTGATTCTGTTCGAACACTCGTGTCCCCAGACAGTTCGTGAGTTCAATGCGAACGACTTTCGCGTCTTCGTCTTGTGGTAAGCAGCGCGCAGCGGTGAGAAAGTACGCGCTCGTTTTGTTTCCGAGCAGGGAGCCTGAGCAATGGATGTCGCCGACGACTATGCGGCCCACAGCTTGAACCGAGCGATGAAGTTGCCACGCAGATGGGCTCACATCCTCGCACTGCGGAGCAAACGATCGGTCGGCGTTGCAGCCGCAGCCGTCGCTTTCAGAGGGCGAGGTCGCTCGGTCCAGGGGCAAGAGCGACTCGCCTCGGAGTGCGCGGCGCTCAACTGGTACCGTCGACGCGTTGCTTGGGTTGGGGGTCGCTTGGGCAGTCGTGGAGGTGGGAGCCGCCTGGCGCATGAAGACCGACGCGTGCATGAGCAGGAGCGCCACGAGCCCCGACATAACGATGCCGACGACGGCGAGCACGCAGATCTTGGCGCCACGCTTCATCATGGAGCAAAGGGTCGAATGGCAGGGGGGAACTTCAACATTCGCGCACGAACGTCCAAGGGAAACGAGCTGAAGGCCCAATCAGAGCGTTGCGATTCGCCAGGGGACCAATCACAGGAGGGAACGGACGGCATGAAATGGGTACGACACACGATCTTACATCAGCGCGCGAGCCACTTGGCGAAGAAGCCTTGCTTTTTGGCGCGGCGCTGCTCGATCTTGACTTGGTTGGCGGCGTGGGCGGCGTCCACGAGTCGGTCGCGCTCCTTCTCCTTGGCGCGCAGCTGCAGCACCTGGCGGAAGGCCTCGCGCGCGCGTCTCGAGCGCCACGCGCACTGCAGCCGCACGACGCTCTGCAGCTTCGTGGCCTCGTACTCGGCGGCTTTCCGCCTCGCGTACTCCTGCTTGCGCATCGCGATGACCCGTTCCCGCTCGCTCTCGTCCGCGTACGTGTGATGCGGCTCTTTGCTCCTCACTTCCTTCGTCGACTGGTCCTCGTAAACGAAATCTAGCAGCGGATCCTTAGCCTCCTGCTCGTTTGACTGGATCCGAACGCGTCGCTCTCTCCGCCGTCGACGTTCAGCTTCATCTTCATCTTCATCAAGCACAACGAAGTCACCGACTGAGCTCGTCGTGGTCGCATCGTCTGGCTCACCCTCGACGATCTGGTGCCCCCCAAACACGAACGCCTTGCGCTTCTTCTCCTTTTGGTAGCGTCGAATTCGAATTCGCTTCCATCTCTCGCTCAGTTTCTGTATTGATACACGTTCTTCGACTCCCGTTCCGTCAAAAACGACTGTGATCAGCCCAAATCGATCCGTCGGAATAGCCGTGATAATGGCCGTTGTTACGATCTTGTCTGTTTTCGATGGGAAGACTTTAATATAAATCCCATCATTCGGCGACAGAGGGCGGTTTTCACGAGCGGCCATTTCCCTTAGCTGAGAGAGCTTTCTCGGCACAAACCGCTTGAAGGATCCATCTGTGGAAAATCCTGCACAGCCTTCGTCTTGACGGCTGATTTCCATCATCTCAGCCACGCTGAGGCCTTCCACACGCTTGAAGTTTCCGGTGGGGAAGTCCTTCTTGGGATAAAACTGGAATGTGATCGCCGATCGCTGAGCGACGGCTGGAGAAATCATCACCTCTTGCCCAACAACACACCATGTTGGCAAACTGATGGCACGCTCATACAAGTAACGGAAATAGTTGCGCTGGATGATGTTCGCAGCATGGCGGCGCCTCTGCTTGATGGCCTCGTAAATGCGATAGTCGCGATAGCATTTCCACGCCGCCTGAAGCCTTGTCGATGCATCACACCGTTTTTGCGACGACAGTAAGAATCGCCAACGGGTCTCCTCTTCTTCCATCAGATATCGTTCAGCGCGTCGCAGTCCTTGCAGCTCTAGTGGCGAGAGCTGCTCTGGGACAAGCAACGAGCCGGAGAGAATCCAGAGTTTCTGACCGTTCAGGAAGCACGGTGTGCCATTCATGATGGCGTGCGTACGGGCTGTGGTGTTTGTCACTCGCAGCTTGTTGATGAATCGTTGCCGGACATTAATTTCGTAATTTAGCTGGCGACTGATGGTGTCGAGGCAATTGCGGCGTAAGTGCATTTCGCGCTGTCCTTGTTTGATAGCGTCGACCTTTCGTGTCAACTCGTAATTGGTCTTCAACATAATCGAGAGCTCGTTATTGGGTTGCTTGGAGGAGGATTGAAGGGACTTGAAATGCAGAACTACCCACTCTTCCACGTTACTAGGCGCGACGAGCTCCATCTCCACCAGCATGCAAGTAACCCCCTGCGTAACAACACGCACATACTCGTCTATATGTCGCTGGGGGAGAATGTGGCGCTCAACCCACTCATGATGCGAGTCCTCAGATCCGGGAGATGGTAAATATATCGAACCCGTTTCGATACTCCACAGTGACTGGTGTCTTGGAGTTTCTGCTGCCAAGAAGTCAAGATCGTCTGCTGTCAGACGCAGTTCATCTTGCGTCAGGCTGAGCACATTCTCCATGGTGATTATGCTTCGCATAATTCTTCTGCTTTCGATCTCATCCGCCTGAAAACACGCGTGAGACTAGTTTCGTATGCAGTTAAATCAAAGCACTACGAGACCCTCGTGTCAAGCAGTGAGTTTTGAATAATGCGCCGCTTCTTGTGCATTTCCATGATCAAAACAGTGCTTGCGTCCTGCTCGATGGAGTACGCCACTTTGCACTGCGGCGAGAAGTTAAGCTATATGATCTCCTGTTTCCATGTGGTCATTAGCGACGCACCGAGTGACGAAGGTAGTCTGCAAGCCAAGCGAATGGCTCGATTGGTCGGCTCATGAGCACCGTGTTCACAGCATCCGCAAGGTGCTGAAGTACGCCTGCCACGACAGGATTTGAAATGTACGCATCATTCGGCCGACTCGCTTTTCTTATTGCGGGGAGGTGAGAGGTAACCCACCGCTCGCGGCGGGTGATCTCTTCCTTCGTTGGACGCGGACGTCGCCCCATGCAATGAAGTTCGATCCCTCAACCGACGCCAAAATCTAGAATAGACATTCGCAGAGATCCAGAAACGCTCGACCTTCCTATACTGCATGTATTTAAGTTGAAGGACTTGATATCAACAACCGTGCTCATGGTAGCGTGAGTGGACCCACAAACTCTAGTGAGAACTGACCTTCGCTCTTGGGCTCCAGATTCTCTTCTTTCAACCACTGCGGGTTGTACAGTTTGCTCCGATAACGGTCACCACCGTCGCACAGAATTGTTACAATTGTATGTCCCGGACCAAGCTCGCGAGCCATTTTTACGGCACCGACAACGTTCAAGGCTGCGCTCGGACCCACGAAGATACCGTCGTTTCGAAGGAGAAAGTACGCCATGTCCACAATTTCTTGGTTTGTTCCCGTGATACCCTTGTCGATCTTCGCTTCGCTGAAGTTTGGCGTGATGCGTGGAAGCCCAACACCTTCCGCAATAGTAGAGCCCTGGCGAACAGGAACAACTTCGAAGCCTTCCTTCTCAAAACTTGTGCTCTGGCCATCATTGACGAACTTCGCCATCGCAGTGACTTCGTCAGGGTCCACGATCCACGTCTGGATTTGAGGTTTCTTCTCCTTCAAAAATTTGGAGATGCCAGCAATCGTGCCAGCAGTACCAGCCGACGTAACAAAGCCGTCCACAAGTCCCTGGGTTTGACGCCAAATCTCGGGACCAGTTCCAAGGTAGTGTGCCTTCATGTTGGCCGTGTTCTGGAACTGGTTTGGGTAGCATGTGTTCTCTTTCTCCGCCGCAAGTTTGTGAGCGACGTGGTAGAAGTGGTTCTCCTTGTCGAACATAGATGCCATGGGTTGGACATGAACCTCCGCGCCCATGGTCTTCATCAGCTCAATCTTCTCGGTGGCAGTCTTGGCCGGCATCGTAAACAGAGTCTTGTAGCCTCGAGCAGCAGCCAAGAGGGCGAGTGACACACCTGTGTTGCCTCCAGTAGCTTCCACGAGCGTTGCGCCTGGCTTCAGCTCTCCTTTCTCTTCGGCGTCGAGGATCAAATACTTGGCAGCTCGGTCCTTGACGCTGCCACAAGGGTTCATGTACTCGGCCTTGGCGTAGATCTTGCA
This sequence comes from Pythium myriotylum, assembly GCA_023091665.1. Lineage (NCBI taxonomy): Eukaryota > Oomycota > Peronosporomycetes > Pythiales > Pythiaceae > Pythium > Pythium myriotylum. The sequence goes on from JALJCQ010000009.1 coordinate 2,213,369, forward strand.
CCCTGTAAGTTTGGAAACGCTCTTGAGCTCGATCAGCGGCGTGTTTCCGACAGCTTCGAAGAGGTCGACGGGCTTGTCGAGACTCGAGACAGCCACCGCCTCGCTCGTCTTGTTGACGCTCGAGAGAGCGGGCGCCTCGCCTGGCCGCTTCTTCGAGTCGGCGCTCAGCAGCGAACCGCCCGCCACGCCAGCCGCGAAGCAGCTCAGCGGCACGCCCCAGCGCTTGGCCGCCTGCATCTGCGCTCGATGGAGATGCTGAGGAAGTGATCGGCGCGTAGCCGTTCACGACTGATGATTCATCATCCCGAACGGGGATTGTGACTAATCATAAGTTTACACCAAGTTCCGTCATCACCGAACCGTGGAAGTGCTCTGTAGGTAGCTACTCTTATTACAATTCGCAAAAGTATTCGGTACTTTGATCTCCCAAGAGAGGTCCACCATGCGTTTTCACAAACGCTATGGTATGTACTGACATGACGGCACTGTGACGAGGTAAACCTACCCATTCCAATCAGAGCTCCTCACGGAAGAGCTCAATGAACTCACTGAGATCCAGCGTCGAGTTGGTGTTGAGGTCAAAGCGCGCAATGATACGCTCGACATCCTCACGAGTGATGTGCGCACTCGCGGAGCGAGAGCTGCTCACGCGGTCTTCCTCGTCGTAGAACTTCTCGTTGTACCGTAGTGCGTTGAAGAGTTCGTCCACATCGATATCGCCGTTGCGGTCCGTGTCGTACAAGCGGAAGAGCTGTTTGAGCTCACTGAGCTGCTCGTTCGTGAGCCTCTTTTTCTGATGCTTATTTGCTTTTTCTGCGCTGTCCAGAACACTGCAAAAATGCATGATGTCGAGCATAACCTCGGGAGGAGCTTCGTTGAACACTGCCGCGCACAGCTCTTTGAGATCGATGTGGCCACTCTGGTCTCTATCAACGCTGCTGAAGATTCCCATCACATTTTCGCGTAAGTGAGTGCTACCAAAGAGCCCTGCGCCATCTACTAGTTCCCTTAATGTGATCGTGCCGCTCTTGTCCTTGTCGATCAGATTGAACGTTCGGAAGATGTTCACTACATCGTCTCGGCTGTACATTCCAAAGTACTCTTGTCGCATGATTGCGGTATCCGAGCGAATGCGTTGCTTCTTTGCAGTCGTGTCCACGTTTCTTAGTGACGATTTCCGTGTTTTGAGTCCAGGCGACGATGGACGACCAGCAGATATACTTCTTCTTGTCGCGAATATCGGTTTTTGCGCTTCCGCAAAGGGAACTTCGGACACACGAGACTCCTGAACTTCCTCAAGTGCTGGCATCCCTCGTTCTGGGCGCATCGAGCACGTTCGCGCAAGTACACGTGATACACGTTGCACTTTATCATCAACTGCTCGTTGTTGCAGAAATAAGTCTTTGAGTGAAGGTTGCGAAGCGAGAGCTGGCGCAGACCGAACGTGTACAAGCCCTGTCCCAGCGGCTGGCATCATCTGAGATACCTCAGAGCCTGTATTGGATGTCACGCAATCCTCTGATATACCCGGATGGATGTCAAGACTGCTCCGAATCGCTCCGCTTGGTAACGTCATCATTGACCGGGACTGCCCAAGGGAGTGCTTCTTCGCACCGATTGACTTCGGAGTAGGCACAGTTTCCGCATTTTCCTCGATAATGCAGCTCTTACCGAGCTTCTTCAGCAGAAACGGAGATGGCGACAAGTCGATACTCGTTGCGGATTGCATCCGCCGTAGCTTACTGGCTTTCGATGAGAGTAATTTCTGACTTCGACGAACAGTCTCGTGGTGGTAGTTCCCATACATTTGCTTCTGTCGGTTGAGGCCTCCCACGCTCCAATTGTCTTTATCCTCAAATGGCAATTCATGATTAGTACAGCCGAGGCTGCCTGGAAGAAGATTAGTCGCAGGATCGAACGAATCATCACGTTCGACCACGTCATTCAACACCTCAATCGCTGCACTGTGTTGATTACTCTCGACCGCGTGGTCGACGTTTTTTACTTTAATTCTCGCCTTTTTCTTCAAAATCCGCTTCATCCTCTGCTCGAACTTCGTTCGTTCTTTCTCCCACGCCTCCTGTCTCGCGACTTGGAAATCGCTTTGCTTCCACGTAGCTTCGCCATCAAGCTGTCTGAACAATCGTTCAGTTTCAGGTGGGAGGTTGTGGAGTGAACTTGAATCATGTTGATTCGTCGCCAGGTGTTGTGCAGATGACCTCGCTGAAGCAGATCGGCTTAGAGAAACTGAGCATCCCAATGAACGCCGACGACGGTCTCGTACGATCTGCTTCATTGACTGATTACGGTCTGCGAGAACCTTCAGTTTTTGATCTTTCATTTCACCCCAAATAACTTCAGCTTGTTCACGCTTCATATCAGCAGACGTTGCAACATCTACAGTCCAGTTCCACGGAATCAACACGCCATTTTGCTGAGTTAGCTCGCCCTGAACGTCTCCGTTGAACGACCAGAGACGGACAGACTTGTCAGATGAACAAGAAAGAATGGTCTGTGGATCATCGACTACGTAAAGAAACCGTATGAGACCATCGTGTGCCTTCCACCTTGCGAGTTGAATCAATTCGCTGTCTGTGACCGCAGGTAGATTGTTTGCCCCCGCATCAGCATCACCTTGGTCGGAGAAATCATACGATGAAGTGTCCGTGCCCGCGCGTCGATTCTTTAAGTGATTCTTGAGTCGCTTGGCAGTCTTTCCATGACGAATAAACCGTCTGCGTGGATTATAAGACCCACTGTGGTTAGACGGGAGACTTTCGGTGCGGAAAGCCCGAATCCCCGAGATAGTGATTGCTTTTGAGAAGTCGTCCACGCAAATATCCCCGTCCAAGCTAGCCATGACAAGAAGAAAACGCCCTTTCCGAATCTCATTCGCTAGTACGTCGCCTCCTGATTCATCGTACACCACTCGGCAGCAGCATATCCCACCCTTATTCTCGTCATCCATGACTGCCTCGGCCGGTCGGCGATACGAAGAAAGCGTGCTAGAGCGAGGATCACGAAGAAATGGCCAGTAGTGGAACACCAGCACACTCGTTTGTGATGGCGACACACTCCAGCAGCAAACCAAACCATTCTCATGGCAAGAGATTAGGAGAGGATAAGGATCGACAAACTCGAGCGCTGTCACATCTGACTGAGGGAGGCTGTGAACTGTCAGCGAGCACGTGTCTTCCAGCAGAAAGTAAATGTAATCCCATATCTTGATAACACCATCAGCACTGCCCGTCGCCACGAGTGCCATCGTGTAGCAGTAAGCCATGCACTTGATATCCGCGTCATGAGCGTCTGTAATACATCTTAAAAGGCTGTTAGCGCGCGTGTTATCGTCGTAAAGGCGCAGAGATCGGTCCCAGGAGGCCGTTAAAACACATTGATCTTCACTGCAATATATCAATGCTGACACGTTGAGCTGATGGGGTGTCCATGTTTTGAGAATGGCTCCATTCATATAGTTGAGCACGATCAACTCCCCGCGCTGCGTACCGAGAACAAGTTTGCGTTGACGCGCGTCTAGATCGACACATGTTATGTCTGCACTCGCAAAGTTTCGGAATGTGCGCAACAGTGAGCCGGACGTGGCGTCCCATATCTTGATCTCGCGGTCGGTCGTGGTGAGTAGCGTGAACGACACGCTGTTGTACAGAACAACACACGAGGGGAGAAGCTTGGGCTTGAGGCGCACACGTTGGAGCAGTTTCAGTTTGTGAATTCCGGCAGCAAGCAGCGTCTGGCCGTTATTCAGAACTGCGAGGCTGTGTGCTTTCCACGGATATTTCTCGCTGCCAAGCCGGAAAGTTTGGAGACATCGATTATTGTTTTGTTCGAGGTCGTTGTTCTCCATGGACGTTATATTGGCGAGATTCCACCACTTGAACCAGCCTTCGTCGTCCACAGTGATTGCTTGATCTCCTAGTAGACTAACGGACGCTGGCGAGTCGTCGCTGAGCATTGTCGCCGAGGCCCTCCGCTCATTCTGGCTAACGGGCATTGAAGACTGGATTAGCTGAATGCCGCACACTGGAGAGTTGTGACCCCACAGTTTGAAGATTGGGGTCGTGGCAAGTGCGCTGATGTCCCATCCAAGCACCTCGCACTCGAAACCCGCGCTAAGGAAAACCTGGTTCGACAGCTTCGTCAAAGAGCGCACGCCACGACGGTGGCCCTGGCGACTTGTGCGCACCCTGAGCGAAGTCGCGTCCCAGATGTAGATTAAGCTATCCATGCCGCAAGTGACAAGCGTCTCGCTATTCAGTAGCAACAGGTCTTGGAGCAAATCGGTGTGCTGCTTGAGCGTCGTAAACAGGCTCACTTCACAGCGTCCTTTCGCGTCGTGGATTTTCTCGCGCAGGACGTGCCAAACGCTGATGATCAAGTCAGCGGAGATGGAGAAGAGGTGCTGGGTTGTCGCGTTCCATTCGAGTACACGTTGTGGTCGGGGGGTGTGCACGATGGCCAGTGGCAGAGGTGTTTCCAGTGCGCTCGTGCTGGTCGCCGTGAGGATCGTCGAGGCCCAGAACGTGAGTTTGAGGTCACCGCCCGACACGGCGAGCAGGTCAACCTTGCTGAGGTACTTGAGCGCCTGTACGGGCGATCGCTCGGATCTCACGTCGTCTTGGTCGCGTCGATACCCAGCGATGTAGCAGAGCGGGTGGAACTTGTTCACGATTGCAAGCGCCGGCGTGAAGGCGTTCGTGGCGCCGGAGGCCTCGCCCGATGCGTCTCCGCTAGCGGGTACTTCGCCCTCGAGTCTCTCATCGCCGCCGCTGTCAGCAGACGACGGGATCAGCGCTGCCGGGTCGACAATCTCCACCACTGGCCGCGTGTTGTCGTGCACGAGTAGTCGCCGGAACTCGGGAAGGAACTGCACACGTTTGGGCGGGCGGTTGGTGGCGTCTGCGAAGTCGGGGTTCTCCTCGTACTGCAGGTCGCGCCAGTCGAGCTCGTCGCTCATCGTGCCCATGCCGCCTTCAATGATGGCACTGGTGAACTCCTCCCACTCCATCGTGCCATCGCCGTTCACATCCACTTGCGCGAAGAGCTCCACGAGATCCTGGATGAACTGCACGGCGTTTGTCTCATCCCAGGCGCGTACGCGGTCCAGCATGACGCCAACGAACTCGCGCAGCGAGAGCCCGCGGTCGCCGGCGGCGTCGAAGTCGCGCTTGAGCGCCGTCAGGTCCTCGACCTGGAGACGCACCATGATGCCCAGGCACGCCTGGTACTGCAGCAGCGCCGCCGCCATCGCTTGCGCCCGCCCTCTCGTCTCTCGCCTCGCGTCTGCAGAGCTGCTCGCCGGAGCCCGCCGTTTCAAGTCGATCGAGTAGACGGTTTCGCGCTCGAGCCTCCGCTGCAATGGCCTCCCCACTCGACCATGACCAGCCGCCCACCGCTCGGTCCGCGCGCCGCGGTGTTCCCGCCGACCAGCGTGCCCTGCCGCCCCAAGCGACCGCTTTCGGCGTCGCGTGCTCCCGTGAGCTCGGTCGTGTCGCCGCGTCGTCGACCCGCCAGCGCCAGCCGCGTGCGCGCCACGTACGCGCCGTCCTCTCTCACGCGCCGCGTCGGCACCGAGAGCGAGGACGACGACGTCGACACGATCGCGATCCCCGTAGCAGGGCTGCCGCTCGCCGACTCGTCTCGACCAAGCGAGAATGACGACTCGACGCGGCCGGCCTCGCCGTCGCTTCCGCCAGACAACGACGACGGAAACGACGCGCCGCTGGACCGCGGGGCCTTCGCGCAGGCCGAACAGTTTCTCGTCTCGTGGCAGCGCGAGGAGCCGACGTTCCGCTCGCCGCTTCTCTTCGCCGAGGCCTCGTTCGCGCAAGCCCAAGGTGAGTCGCTAGTGTGCTCGACCCTCATGTTGTGACACTTCATATCTCGGACTGTAGCCATCTCAACGCGCGGGTGGCCCCACCCAAACGCGTTCCTCACGGCGGTCGCGCTCGGATCCCTCGAGCTCTTCTGCGAGTCGCTCGGCCGCGCATCGCAGTTCCCAGCCAACGCCCTCGACGTTCTCGGCGCCGCCGTTTTCACCAACCACCGGGAGCTGCGTGCGCTGCCTCGTACCACGGGCGTCGCTCGCTTCCTCGACTACATGCGCCACGGGCAGTTCTGCTTCGAGCAGTTGCACACCCACGAGGAGCAGCTTCAGACATGGCGCCGCGCCGCTCTGCAAGCCAAAGACGAGACTCAGCGACTGAACGATCAACTCCAGAAGCAGCATGTGGCACGGCTTTTCGATCGCGTCCAGGCGCGAGTCAAGGCGGCCACCGCGAGCGCTGGAATCGATCCAACGAGAGCTGGACGGAAAGAACGATATCCGCAGCTTCGCCAAATCCTCTACGGTGGAAAGCGCGGAGCTCGTCTAGATATTGAGCCCGACGATTATGACTTTGAGCCGACAACAGAAGAGATGCTGCTGATCTTCAACTCGTTGCGTCCGCACGAAGCGCGCAGACTACTTGGGGCGATGCACGCGAAGGCCGCTGAGGTGCAACTCCCGCGACTTGGCGAGCTGTACGCGACGGCTGTTGACATTCTCGACGAGAAGGAACGGCGCGTGTTTCTGAGTGAGTACTTCCAGCTTGTGTCGAGCGAGGAGCTGCAGGATGCATTGCGGGTTCGCGACGAGACCAACCAAGACAAGCGTTGGAGAACCTTCCTCGACGAGATGAGAGAAGTGCTTCAAATCCACGAGTTTCCAGGATCATCAAGCGACCTGCAGGCTTCTTTCCATTCGGATGAAGCCCGCATCGGTGCGAGCGTCTTCGATCTAGTCGATCTCGTCCAAGAGATCGCGGCTGAAGTCGCATTATCTGACGAGAAGAAACCACTCAAGCTGTCGAAAGAGGTTCTAAACCGCCTGAAACCCTACCAAACGGCCAAGAAAAAGATGGAGAAGGCGAAGTTCCTGATGTCGTCCCTCCCGGAGACTGTGGAGTCTGCACCCGAGACGAGATCGTGTGGTTGCTTTTGTGGGAATCATCGCCTCGTCCAAATCGAGGATGATATTGATGCTACCACTCCGAACAATGCTTCAGAAATCACACAAGTGACTCTACACGAAGACAAAAACTCGGCTGCAAAGCGAAAGAAGTCGACACGTCGGCCTTCGTCGGCAAAGACCGGTATGAAGCGCAAGAGTTCAGTCTATAACGTCTCTGCTCGAGTCTCGACGAGGAACTCCATGGCCAATTTGCGGCTCTTTCCTCTTGCTGAGGTATGTCAGATCGTGAGTCTGGTCATCCAACTGCACTTCTCTCGCGAATCAACGGACGGTCCGTCAACTCGACGAAACTCAACTCGTCGAGAGTCTCGATTGACGGCAGCAACTTCGCCACCCCGAATATCCTTTAAAGCGCTCGCAAAAGATCTGCTTACAAGAAAGTACGGGATCAAGTCGATTGCAGTCATCCACATGCTGCAGCTGGAGAAGTCGTTGGTTCACTACGGCGCGACAAACAATCACGCGAGATGTGAGCTCTTCGCTTGGTTCGTCGGGGCTGATAAAACTCGTTCCCACTATAAGGACATGGGGTTCCAGTTCTACCTTCGCGTCGTGAAAGCAATCGTAGCCGTGCTGGTCAAAAAAACTCTAGACTCGGTATCGTACGCTGACTTGATCACGACATGGACAGAACGAATCGGAGATGCCGACTCGTCTTCCGGAGCTCCCCCTCCAAAGACTCTGTCCAGTCTGCAGTGTGTCGAGGTATGCAGCGTAGCTTTCCCAATCTCCATGCAGGACTCTGCTCCGTTCAGCTTGCTGGTCGAGCGAATGAGATTATCAGTAGAGTGTGTCGATGTCGACCTTTTCCTCAAGAGGGTAATGGCCTCTTGGGAGGTGCAATTTGTCAAGATTCACGCCCAGGTTGAGGAAGTTTTTGTGCGTGAAGGGGGCAGCGGCACCGTTGATGTTGATTTCGCACTCTTCTGCAAATGTGTGGCCTCGTGTGGCATCGAGATGACCACAGGCCAGCTGATAGAGAGCTTTGACGGTCTCCTTGCTGAAGACAAAGAGAACGCTGCAATTGACAAGGCCATTCTGTTTGTGGTTGCCACCAAAAATCAATAACAGATTCGAGTGTCTATACGCGCATACTTCGTGTATTAGGCAACACCGAGTCTCAGTTGAGGGAAACTCTAGAAAAATGGGTTTTTCCCGGCCTGACCATTTGACTGAAGATTCACAAATGGCTGGTTGAGACCGCCGGCCTGCTGCTGTTGCTGCGGCATTCCTCCCTGGGGCATCGGGCCTCGAGGTTGCATCTGCTGAAAGCCTGTCGGGTTCATCCCGCCCATCATTGGATTCATGCCCATACCCATGGGCTGCTGCGGAAAGCCCATGGCCGGACCAGGGACACCTACTCCAAAACAAACCACGACAGTTAGATAACCAGAAAGTGAACTTGACTTCAGACAAACGAACATACCTGGGAACATTCCTCCGCCCATCATCGGATTCATTCCCATGGGGGCAGCCCCACCAAACATCGGGTTCATCATGGGGTTTGGCTGAGGCTGACCCATCATCGGGTTCATCCCCATTGGATTCATGGCCATCGGGTTCATCCCCATGGGATTCATGGCCATCGGATTCATCGCCATTGGGTTCATCCCCATAGGATTCATCGCCATGCCTTGGCCCATCGGGTTCATGCCTGTTGGAGCTGGCATCATTCCAGGCTGTGGAGCCCCAAACGGATTGGCAGGGGCCTGAGGTGTCGGTGCCGGTCCGAAGCTAGCCATGATGTTGGCAACGTTACTGGCCACTTTATCCTGTGCTGGCTGTGGCTGCTGCGCGAATGCATCAGTGAAGCCTTGCGAGTTGCTACTCGAACCACCGAAAGAGGCCCACTCGTCTTGCGCGGGCGCAGCGGCAGGCGCAGCCGGTTGTGCGGGTGCTGGTGCTGGCGCTGGTGGTGCAGCAGGCGTTGGAGCGCTGAAAACGTCAAACGACAAAATGTCGTTGGTCGTGGCAGGGGCTGCAGGCTTCGGAGCGGGCTCTGCCCGACGAGACGAGGAGTTCGTCCGAGAAGAGCTCGATTCGTTTGCGCGCGACCGCGAGCTCGAGTTGGTGCGTCTGCGGTTGCGGTCTTCTTCCTCCTCGTCTTCGTCGTGCTTCTTGCGGCTGCCGCTGCCGTGGCGGCGGTCCTGCGACTCTTCTGGGGGCTCCTCGCGCGCGATGAAGCGCCGACGCTCATACTTGTCGCGGATCCACATCTCCTTCTCACGCACGGAGGACTGTTCGTTCGGGATGCGGTAGTTGTGCGGCACGTTGGCCTCGTAGTAGGCCTTGGCGCGCGCGTTGCCCCATTTTTGCATTTGCTACCGCGACCAAAAAGCGACAACGTCAGCGCCGCATTCGCCCTGCAGTGCAAACTCCCACGTACCACAACTTGCTCCGAGGTCCACGAGTCGAGGTTGACGGAGCGCACGAAGGTGAGGTGCACGCCGAGGCTGCGGTGGATGCCCGAGCACGCGATGCAGATGAAGACGCCGAGGTTGATGGAGGCCCATCGCGGCCCTACGGCGGAGCTGCTGGTTAGCGCCGGCGGGGGCTCGGCTCGCGCCGCGAGGAGACGTACCGCGGCAGCCGCAGTCGGCGCAGAACTTGTTCTCCTCTCGCTTGGTGAGCTCGTCGAGGATCCTCTTGAGCTTGGCCTGGTCGTCCGGCGCCTTGCCCGCCGCCCGGTTCATGGTGTCGCGCGGCGTCTCGGGAGATGCCGGTTCGGGGGACGGCGGCCACGCGGAACGAAACTCCCACGCGAGGGTTCATCACCCAATCACCCACTGGCTTCGTTTGAGGTGGACCACGCCAGCATGCTGCCCTAGGCACTCGCGCGAGGGGGAGAGCTTGACGCCGTTGGGTGGGGGAGAACTTCAACTGGTCAGCAGCGCCGCCGCCATCTCATCTCGCGCGGGGCAGCCGCCGCAGCGCAAGTGCAAGTTGACGCATCCGCAAGCAGAGGCGCTCGGCCCATTCCCGAATCTGCCACAAAAGAGAGAGAAGCATGGCCGCCAAGACCAAGACCAAGCAGCTCGTGCGCGACGCCCACGCGATCGTCGAGGACATGCTCGAGGGCCTCGTGCAGGCCCAGCCGCACCTGGCGCTCGTCGCCAACGAGAAGGTCGTGCTCCATCGCGACTACGAAGCCATCAAGCAGCGCCAGGTCACGCTGCTCTCCGGCGGCGGCAGCGGCCACGAGCCCGCCCACGCCGGATACATCGGCGAGGGCATGCTCACCGGCGTCATTTGTGGCAACGTGTTCGCGTCCCCCACGACGCACCAGGTGCTCACGGCGATTCGCCATGTCGCGGGCCCCAAGGGCTGTCTTCTGATCGTGAAGAACTACACGGGAGATCGCCTCAACTTTGGCCTCGCCGTCGAGCAGGCAAAGACTGAAGGCTTCTTGGTCGACATGGTTGTCATCGGCGAAGATGTCGCCGTCGTCAACGCGAATGCTGGTCGCCGCGGTCTCAGCGGCACAGTGCTCATCCACAAAGTGGCTGGAGCTGCCGCCGCTGGCGGGGCTGACCTCAAGTCGATCGTGAGCATCGTCGATAAGATCTCAGCTATGGATACCCTCGGAACAATCGGTGTCGCACTCCGTCCCTGCACCTTGCCAGGACAGGAAGGCCCATCCCGTGAACTTGGCGATAATGAGATGGAACTTGGTCTCGGCATTCACGGTGAGCCAGGTGTTGAGCGGTGCGAGCTGCAAGATGCCCCGACGGTCACGGAGCGGATGGTGGAGCGCCTTGCTGGAACACTGACGCTGACAACCGGCTCAAGCAGCGTCCTCATGGTCAACAATCTGGGATCGAGCACCACGATGGAGCTTTTTGTGGTTGCCAAGCATGCGATTGCTTCACTTAAGCGCCGTGGTGTGGAGGTCAAGCGAGTGCTTGTCGGCTCGTTCATGACCGCGCTCGATATGACCGGGTTCTCGCTCACGACGTGGAAGCTCGACGGCGACGCGAAGCTGCTTGGCTACTTCGATGCCCCAACGACTGCAACTGCTTGGAACTACTCTCCATTCGAAGTTGCGTCGCAGCCGCAGATCGTGCAACCGTTGCACGCCGCTGGTGGTCACCCTGTCTATGAAAGACCCGCTCAGCTCTCCGCGACCGCTCAGGTTGTCGACAAGGCTATCCGTGCCGCCTGTGAGCAGCTGATCAAGAGCGAGCCAGACTTGACCTCGTGGGACTCGAAGGTCGGAGACGGTGACTGCGGAATCACTTTCCGCAATGCTGCAAAGGCGATTCTTGCGGATCTCGAGGTGAAGTATCCGCTGAACGACGCCCCGGCAACTTTGCGATCGCTTGCGTTCTCGGTGAGCCAGAGCGCGGGTGGTACGTCTGGCGTTCTGTACACGATATTCTTCACGGCCGCAGCCGTCCAGATGGAGGCTCTCCGCGAGGAGTCGGCGCCCGCGTGGGGCGCTGCGTTCCGCGCTGGGATTGAGGCTGTGCAGCGCTACGGCGGTGCAAAGGAGGGTTCGCGCACGATGGTTGACGCGCTGCTACCAGCAGAGCGCGCGCTGGGCGATCCGTCGGCGCTTGCTGCGGGCGACCTCGCCAAGCACCTCGAGGCTGTCGCAGCCGCCGCAGAAGCGGGCGCTGACAAGACCCGCTCGATCCCTACGTCGCAGGCGTTCGGTCGCACGGGCTACGTTGAGGAAGCGCAGGCGCAGGACATTCCCGATCCAGGTGCGAAGGCTGCCGCCATTTGGATTCGCGCCGTCGTCGACGCCGTGACGGGCCCGTGATGGCTGCGAGGCTGTCGTCTCCACGGTCTCTACTGAGCAGCTCCGTATCCATGCGATGTATTGCCTTGTGTTAATGGTGTGAAAAGTGAAGCCACTTCCGTTTGCCGATCATAGTCACCTCTTTTTACGAGGGGTAGGGGTCTGAATTTTGCTCCGAATGTCTTGCAACGTGACGAGAACTGTTCTGATGGATCGCAAAAGAGACTCACCCACGAGCGCCGAATGTTCTCGCCCCAGAACTGCGATTCCAGACGGTGGCCGGCACAGATGATCGATGGCGAGGCGATGATCGCAGTGTCGCAGTGACCCGTGGAAGGCGCACCCGGCATCGCCGGCCAGCACGCCAGCCACCAGACTGTATCCAGCGCAAAGGACGCTCGCGGGCCTTTTTCGATCCGCTCGGGTCGGTCGCACGGCCGCCGACGCTCGCCACAACAGAATCGGATCTCCCCAGCAGCGCCGATGGTGACGCGGAAGCGGCCGGCCTCGACTGCGCGGCTGCTGCTGCTGCTCGCCGTCGCCATGGCGGTCGGCGTCGCCCACGCCGCCGCGCCCACGGACGGATGCTGCGCCAAGTGCATCGGCAAACCGTCCTCCATCGCCTACACCTACGACCCGCTCGTGTACGCGCAGTGCAGCGCCGCCGGCGGCGTCTGCTGCTTCAACTGCGGAGAGACCTCGTCCCCCACGATCGAAAACGCGTCCTACGGCGATGACGGCGAGACCCCGCAGGTCAAGGCCGGCGAGTGGATCCAGATCACCTGGAGCAACATCGCGCGCGTGACGTACGAGTCGTACAAGAAGAACCAGGTCAAGTCGAGCACCGTGAGCAACGCGAGCTCGGAGGCTACCAAGGAGGACGGCGTCTTCTTCGTCTGTGCCAAGAGCGAAGGCACGATCGCGATCCGCGGCTGGGGCTCCGATCCGTGCACCACGGCGTCCAAGGAGTCGACCATTCAGATCATCGCGGGCACCGGCAACGGCACGTGCGCCTCGCGTACCCCGACGCAGCCGACGACGACGTCGGCCCCGGCCGCGACCAGCAACAGTGCGTCCTCCAAGCCCAAGGACGAAGACCCGATGATCGCCGATTGCAACCTGCAGCGAGCCAGTGTGGTCGAGGTGGACGGCAAGAAGACGTGTGTGTGTGCGGCCGAGTGGACTGGCGCCCCCGAGTGCACAGGGTACCCGTGGTGGAAGACCGCGGCGACGATCGGCGGTGGTGTTGCGGCTTTGGTAAGTTTGTCTCTTGTCTCTGGCTCTCTCATCCTCGAGTGGTCAGCTCACACGGTTGTCCATTGCAGCTCTCTATCGCTGTCTCCGTCAAGGCGTTCGTCAACTCCCGCAAGGCCAGCAAGCTCGAGAAGGAGCAGAACGAGGCCAACGGCGCAGTGCTCGGCGAGGAAGCCATCACCATCGCCTCCGACCCGGCACCGAGCAACCGAGTGAGCAACCAGGCCTACCAAGAGCCGCCCAAAGCGCGTGACAACAAGGAGTACACGCTGTAACAGTAATGCCCTCGAGCCCCCTCCGCAACCACGCCGCTGCCCGACCGCGCCGCCTGTCAGTCCGTCCCTTCGTCATCTCCAGGGCCCGCCTCCAAGCCCCTTCGTCCCTCTCCGTCGCCGCCAACAAAGACAGCATTTGAGACAGGCACCCAGCCATCGCCACGTCGGCCAGCTGGGCGTGGCTGCCAATTTATTTGGAAACTAAGCTAATCATCAATCCCCGCAATTATTATTGGACCAATTACTGGCGTGGACCACACGAGAAATCAGGCAAATTGGCCGCCCGTCCGTTCTACCGGGTGCACCCGACCGGCCGAGCAGCTCCCAACGGCCCACTCCTCTCTCGTCGCCATGCTGCTGCTGCTCTGCGCGGCGCTGGCGCTCGCGGCCTCGCCCGCGCGCGCGGCCGACCAGTGCTGCGCCACGTGCCTCGCGCAGACCGACCCCAAGGCGCGCGCCATCACCTACGACCCGCTCGTCTTCTCGCAGTGCAGCGCCGCGCTCGGCATCTGCTGCTACGGCTGCTCCTTCTCGCACGGCGCGCCGAGCTACCAGTCGGGCGTGACCTTCGACAGCGACGGCGCGGCGCAGACCAAGGCCGGCACGCGCGTCGCGCTCTCGATGAACGGCGTCTCGCGCCTCACCTACGACTTCCTCGCCAAGAACCAGGTCAAGTCCACGTTCGTGGGCAACCAGAGCACCGAGGTGCTCGCGACCAAAGACGGGACCTTCTCGCTCTGCGCGCGCGGCGCCGGCACGATCGCCTTCCGCGGTTGGGGTGCCGACTCGTGTCGCCAGGTCACGTCCGAGTACACCATCACGGTGCTCGCGGGAGACGGCACGGCGACCTGCGATGCCGCGACCGTGAAGCCGTCGGCAGGCAGTAGCGATACCGCGACGCCGACGACGACCAAGCCTGTGCAGACGGTGATCCCGACGGCCGATGGCGGAAGCACCAAGGGCACGAGCGACACTGATAGCTGCAGCGCGACGCGCGGTGCTGTGAAAACGAAAGACGACGGCACGAAATACTGCGAATGCTTGGGCGACTGGCGCAATCCGCCGCTCTGCGATGCGTACTCGTGGACCAAGACCATCGTGACGATTCTCGGCGCCCTCGCTGCTGTGGTACGTGTCGCACCGAACAGACGAAGCGGACGAGGCACTAACCCTGGTTCGTAGCTCTCCATTGCATTCTCCGTGCGTGCCTACTTGAAGAGCAAAAAGGCCGAGAAGGAGGCGCAAAACAACGATTTGGATGTGACGTCCGAAAACGAGATCGAGACGATGCGCATCTCGCCCGCCAAACGAGATAACAGCAACACGGCGGGGTCTCCAGCGACGACCGTCAGCCTGAACAGCACCAAACGCTCGCCCGTGCGCACACCACTGACCACGACGCCAATCCGCACATCTGGTCACGAGACAACCCTCTGACGCAGGCCATAAATCCCGTACATTTTGCACAGTAAGAATCCATTCACACTATTTCGCTACTAGTACATAGACTTAGAGCACGCCCTTTTCCTGGTTGTCGCTCGTGTACACGCCGAAGAATTGCTCGTAGCTGGCTGTGCCGCGCAGAATCGCGTCGTCGCTGCGACGGTCGTAAGCCATGAACCAGAAATGCGGTCCAGCCATGTCGTGTGGCTTCCACTTGGCTACAGCGTGAAAGTAAGCGCGCTGTGTCGACGCGCTGGGCGTATTGGATGGGAAGCCCACCGGTGCTGCACCAGCAGACGGCCACCCCGTCTCGGTGAGCCGCATCTTGGTGATGGCAGCGCCGAAGCGAGTCCGCAGTTGTGCCCACTGCGCGTCGAGTAGTGCCACGGGGTTGCTCGGGTCAAAGCCTGTGGTGAAGAAAGGGTAGATATTGACACCGACGAAGTCGCACGCAGCCACGAGGCGATCCATGTCACTTGCGATCTGTGGATTTGTCAATTCGTTCACACGTTGCGCCGTCCCGACCATAACGTTGGTCACGCCGGCCGCTCTGAGTCGTTCCCTGATGTTCTGCATACGAGTGAGGATAGTGTCCACAGTTTGGTCGCCGCCAGCTTGGACAAGGTCTTCACTGCCGACAATGATTGCCTCAACAGTCCCTGGGTGTTGTTTGGCTCCCTGCACGGCAGCCTCAATCTCAATCTCTTCCCAATCCGAACGCGGAAACTTGGCAAGCCCAATAAAGAGCTTTAGGTTGTACTTGCTCGCGTAGTCGGCGATGCGAAGGCCGAAATACTGAGCGTGGTATGTGCGAAGCGTCGTGAAGCGCTCACTCAACTGCTGGAGATCGCGGTCGAGGATCTCACCCACGCGGCTGCTGTCGCCCCCGTTCAGGGGGTAGAGTCCGCTGTGCATAGGCTCGTAACAAGAGCCAAGGCCTGTTGCGCCTCCGATCGTGGAGGTCGGAAAGGAAGGAGTCGAGGTCGGAGCGGAGGTAGAATTTGCCGTTTGTGTAGGGCTGGGAGCTGGAGTTGGTACTGCTGCTGTTGTTGATACTTCAGTGGTTGGTGGAGGCAAAATTAATCCCGATGGAGCCGGGGGAGCACTTGAAGGTGTTGTTTCATGTGGCGTTGGTCCAGACGCTCTAGGAGACACGACAGGGGATATGTTCGATGACGGAGAAGCGGGGGTCGTTGTTTGGCTTGGAGCTACAGTGGGTGGCGCAGGTGGAGCCGTTGTTTCATATGGGTGGACGGCCTCAAATGCTGGAACCATGGGTGCGTGAACTGGTTTTGGAATGGCCGGTGGTTGCTCGCTGGCGACGTCGCATTGCACTGGATCGGCAGAAGATGCTGCTATCCACAGGCGTACAGAGACCAATAGAGCTATCAAGAAGGATCGCGCCATCCGAGCCATTGGTGACCTTCTTCTGTCTTCCCTATGAGTTTGAATTTGAGCCGCGCGATAGCTTGAGCATGAGTCTCGGCTTGCGGAATCAGCCACGCGAGTCGAACGCTCCTGCAGTTTCACGTCACGAAATGAAACTGTGGGAACTGGATCTTAGTCGCAACGTTCTCTCTGAGTTCGCAACTCTTGCGTCGAAGTTGCGCGTAAAGCATCTCGTCTTACTGTGAGTTGTAGCGGCTTCCAGCAAGTAGAACCTCTCAACCTTTGCCTTGCGGCCAGATTCACGTCACCACCCACTCATCACATGAGATCATGGCATAAGCGAGTCCCAACGAACACCAGCAGCATCTCATGCCGTTTCGCCGAACCCGCCACGGATGCCTCTTTGAGTAGCGGCGGAAGATTCTCCGACACCTAGGTATCCTACCTGGTCCCTAGCATCCTTCACCACCAGCAACAGTCAGGCACGCGGTTGTCTCGAATGCCGCAAGGATCGTCGTAAAGGGAGCCCATAGTAGCACAAACATCGCTGCGCCACCGACGTACAATGCTGCGAGGCGGTGTGCGCCACCGAAAGATTTGAGCGCATACATGTCACGCTTCTGTTCTGGCAGCAGCGGTAGCAAGGCAAAGTTAGCGGCGCGGAACACAACCCACATCAGGAACGCATATATCATCTTCCACCGCGCGGAGCTTGTGTCCTTGACCCATTCGCTATCATACGCATCGAAATGGGCACCAATGCTCTGTGAGAGTGACGTCGCAAACGGGATTGCGGCATTTGCTAGCGATGTGAAGAGCGCAAAACTTGTCGCTTCCAGTCCATTCGACTCGGTGACTTCCAAAATTGCAAGTAGAATAGCATAGTAGGCCAGTGCCTCGACGAATGCGACGAGCTGCTCCACCAAAAGCGTCAGTATTCCGTTGCGAACGACGTCTGTCACGATGAACACGAGCGGGATAATCGTGAGGAGCACAGAAATGACGACGGCTCCCTGAATTAGCCGTTTCCAGCTCGTCAGCAAGTGGGAACCTTTAAGCAAGATTGCCACTGCCACGAAAACTAGCGCGTTGACTGCATTGATGATGTTGCTCAGGAGGGGGCTGATGGAAAGCCACGTTTCGTATAGAACTTTGTTGGAGCTTGCGTAGTATGAGAAGCATACCCGGGCGAGAAAAACGTAGAGTGCAATTTGCAGCGTGGATCGTCGCTGGAAATATTTCCAAAGTGTGAGCCGTTGAGCACGCGTGACGCTCGATCGACGTGGTCTGTCGGAAGCCCGAGTCAAAGTTGGAGCAGGTGTGTTTCGATGATCATCACCCAGAGTGGAGGCTCGCGAAGGGTGGTAGAACTGGCTGGGCTGTGTTCTGCGTTGACGAACCTCCTCAACCAAATAGAACCAGTTTGCGGAGCTTGCCACCAAGGTTGCTGCCACAACAAATAGCCACATTTGATTCGGTGACGCTCCCCACCCGAAGTCGCCTCCATACGGTTTGCTGTTGCAGAGAAGCGCGGCTAGGAATGTCATGCCAGCGTGGCCAGCATACCTCGAAGTCATGGCTGTCAGCAACACGGTTCCTCTCTTCGATTCAGGTTCGCGGTGTGAAAGCTCAACAACGATTCCATCACACACTGTATCTGCGATGACGACTCCGAATGACAAGATTATGAAGAGTCCGATGTACTTGGAACCTGCGTCCGCAGCCTCGCGATTTGTAACTTGGCCATGCTTGAGATACGGTGTCTCGCTTGGAATACATGAGACTGTTAGCGCAAATATTCCGCACAGAGCCCATCCAATGTACAGATAAGGCTTGCGCCGAAGGCCCCTGATTGGAGCATAGTCCGAGGCCAGAGCAACCACCAACTTGAGGCTCCACGGAAGCGCAATGAGCAACTCGGCCGAAAACGCACGGTACTCGTCCATGTTGAGATAGATCTTGAGGTACGGATACACGATCGACTGGAGCATCGCTTGGGTGACACCAATGCTCGTGTAGTTGACCCACAACGCCACTTTGTCCTGTCCATGGCCATGGATGATCGTTGGAGACGTGGCCGCGCTGTACATGCTGTAGGCAGCGAGTGGATCTTCTTTTGGAATGTGGTCTTCATCTACATCGTACTCGAAGTCTCCATCAAAGTACTCGATCTCGCCGCCGTCGTGCGTGTGGGCCGCCGGCGACTGGCCAAATAGGTTGACCGGGAGATAGGCCGTGGAGACGCCGTCGCTCGTGCGCTCGCTGCGCGAGTACTCGCTCGTGGACGTCTCGGTCTCGAGGATCGTGAGGTTCTCGTGGGTCACGGCGGTGCGTGGCGACGCCATGGTGGAGAAGGACAGCGAGTGGGGTCGGAGCTGCTCGTGCTGTCGCCCCGTTTGTGAGTCACAATCAGAGTGATGGTCGAATCCGGAATCCGTCAGGCGCACGGGAAGAGTCAGTCGGAACCGGTACGACAGACTAAGAAACCGGTTTCCTGTGGCTGGTCAGCTTCAACCAGACGAGCGAGCCAAGATACGTCGGTGAGATTCCGCGAACTGACGGCGATTTGGCTTGCTCGCGATCTCGACGGACTTGGTATTAGGTCGGCGTCGGTAGTGCTTGTCGGGAGCAGAGTCAACAACGAAGCTCATCAGAACGACGACGAGGATTAGATGGAGATTTTGCATTCGCAATGGGGAAAATGAGAACTGAAACGAGACTGGAGCAAGACGCTATGACCTCTCATCTGCAGCCTTTTCTACTACTGCATGTGGAACACACGCATAAAATGGCCATTCAACCTCAGCCCTCGTAACGAAGGAGCGCAACCCCGAGGAGGGTGAAGCCGAGTCCAAAAAGATATCGCCCAAACCGCGATTCATACGGAGCAGCATGGACGGAGATCATGCCCTCTCGGATCGCACTCCAGAATTCCTCGCCGAATTTGTCACGAGTCAAGCTAGTGCCATGCTCCAGATCTGACGCATCAAAATCGTAATGTCCGTGCTCCTGATCCTCATGCATACTGATTACTAGCTCACAAGCAATCAAGAACTCCGATTCAGTCCAAGGTGACACGTGCGATGATACTCCATCAGCCTTTATGCTTCCATCTCCACGTGAAAAGATGGGCCAGCGTTTCCTAGTGTCGTCGAGAGGCTGTGTCCTCCAAGCATCAAGACACACCGAGGCATTTGCATTCCAATTGCCATCTTCAACTTGTGATCGTCGCACCCGTCCAGATGAGACGCAAGAATAGCAGACGACAGCAAAAATGAACGTGCACCAAACAAAACCCCAGTATCCTCGGAGCAGTGTCCGCCCACATTGATGAAGGCCAGACGTCCTTGGTGACATCAGGGATGAACTCGTTTTGGCAGTTGCGTCAACAGTGCATGAGGTCATGGCGTCAACGCTTTCCCTCTCGTCATCAGAGAACGCCCATGAACGAGGCTCGGCTTGATAACTGCGAACACTGATTTCCGGCGGACACACTTCTGAGTTGATGTGAGATGTCTCTTGCTGTTTCACACCGCGTTCGATCGAATTGTCTTCACATCGAAGTTCCAAGCCAATATCAGCTAACTCGCTTGTCTCCTTCGAATGAATGAACAAGTACGAGACTTTATCGTCGGAGATCACGTTTGGAGAATTCTCGCGACATTCATCTTGGTTTGTATCTTCACATATCTTAGCGAACTCGGGGTCGTTATTCGCGAAGAACTTTTGTGATAGCGTACTGGAAGAATTCAACGAGGGCTCGTCAGCGTAAGCAGTAGAATCGGCAGTAGAATGCAGGGCCGTGTCGTTTGGATTCGCAAAATCGAACCGCACGTGCTCGGAGACGAGCTCTCCAAACACACCCGTTGCAATATCACTGTGAGGGAGAGTTTTGCTCGCAAGAAACTCAATGGCTCCGACAGAAGCTGATCCTAACTCGTCCAGACGATCAGAGTTTGTAGAATGGCCTTTGCTGAAGCCGTTGTCGACATTAGCGCAAACGGTCATAGCGTACCCCTCAGTACACGTAGAGTCCACTTTCAACAATGCGGTTGAGTTGATGTCCCTTGGTTCTACCACTTGAAACAAGTCACTTGAACCAATGCTGTTGCTGCTCGGCAACTCAGGTATCTCAATCCCTGTAGTGGCCTCGGTCGAGTTCATGGTACCGGTAGCAGTATCAACAAGGAGAAATCCATCATGATCAGATTTACGCAGTTTGACTGGCTCGATGAATTCGAGATTCTCATAAAACCTCCCATCGTGTGAATCACCCTTGATTTTCTCCTCGTCGACAACACCGATCGGCCTTGCTGGTGAATGAATCGGGGAACCTGGAATCCTGCCGAGCCGTATACGATGCGAGTGATTGACCATAGACTCAGGGTGCACACAACCGTCTTTATTAGGGCTGTTGTGCTCGTCGATCGTAGAAAGACCAGAATTTCGCTCGATGCGTTCCACCGACTGCTGGAGACTTGAGTCGGTTGCATTGGGTCCAACCAATCCAAGTCGCGGGTCTGCGCCCTGGGACGCTGCAGAATCATGGTTGAGGATTCCCTGTTCGCTCGTACCTTCTCCACCGCAAGCGGGAGCTTGACATCCTTCAACCGTGGTCTCGTGATCTATGCTAAAAGTCCGTTCTGTGCTGAGATTACGAGTCGCAACTACTTCAACGCACGCTGTGGCCTTCTCATCTCCATTCTGCGCATCGCTTCCACCCACTTGAACATCGTTCATCATCAGGTGAGAAGTCCTCTTTCCCAGGAGTCGAGGCAATCGGATCGGGCTTGCGCGTAGCTGCTGATTGCGTTCGCCCCAACTGACTGCAAACCTCCTCTTGACGCGTTGACGGGTCTCTTGTTTCCTCGACGAGCTCTTCTTCTTGGGCGACCGGGTAGCCGCGCGCTTCATCGCGACGAGATGGCTTGTGACTCTGGTCTGGGAGCCGAGCAGGTTTCCTCTCGGAAATGGCGGGAGGCACCCTGTCGCACTTCAACTTCCACGATTTGGATACGCTTATAGTGTGGACACACTAATTTCGGCGCCGGCCACACATGGAAGTGTGGGGAAAGTCTTCCCTTCTCGCTCCATTCAGCTGTACGACGAAGGCATCCACGCGACATCCGCGACGACTGCACCCGTTCGCTGGTCGCGCCGACACTGCGGGTGAGACCACCTGCCATGGGACGGATGAGGGCAGCGTATGGGGGCGTCATCCAAGTCGCAAACGGCTGCGACACTCAGGCATCAGCGAGGCGACGTGTTTCCCATCGTAAACAGGTGGGTCAGCTCCTAACACGGTCGTTGGCCCACCCATATTCGATACAGAAATCAAGTTTCGGGGATAGAAATGGGTTTGGCGGCCTCTTACCTGTTTAGTCTCTCACCACGAAACCCACCACCACTTCACCTTCACGTTGCTGTACGGTCCAGCCCGAGGGGCAACACGAGGCGTCGGGATGGAAGGCTCCGGAGCCATGGCGCGCCCGGACGGCGTGCCGGACATTCTCCTGGACGCCGACCGCCTCAACATGCTGCTCGACATCATCTGCACGGACTACATCACGGCCTCCTACGCCAGCCGCGAGAACGGCAAGAAAGTGGTCTTCAAAGCACTCCAGAAACTCTACCTCAGCGTCTACGCGTCCGCGCCATCGCTGGCCGCCAACGTGCGCGACGCCACCTTCACAGACCGCTGTCGACTCTTCTACGACGAGCTCATCATCGAGTTCGAGCGCAAGCGGCACCAACAGTTCACCGAGATGACGGCGGCCCACAACTCGGCTAGTCATTCGTTGTCGCCATCGATGCCGATTGCGGACGATGTGGTCGTCAAGGAAACGCTCAAGCCCAAACTAGCTCAGTTCGTGGAGGAGACGGTGAAAGAACGAGACCGCCAAGTGCGAGCTGCTGCTCAACCTAGTGATAGTTCTGCCTCCAGCGGCCGAGCGCAGGCGCAACTCCCGCGCGGCACGTCACTCCCCACCACTACAACGGCGTCTGCTTCCTTTGTGCCGGGCACAGTCCCGGCTTCCGCGCCACTTCATCCTGAGGGCTTGCCCGCGTCAACTTGGCAATCTGGTGAAATTCGAATGGAAGGGTGGCTGCGGAAGAAGGGTCAGCACGTGAACCTGTGGCGCGATCGCTACTTCATGATTCGCACGACGCCCAACGGCATGCATTACCTGTGCTACTTTCGCAAGAAAGGAGAGAAAGAGCCTCGCGGATGGTACGTTCTCGGTCCGGGAACGACTGTAGACGAGGTTCGCGAGTCTCCGAGCAAGATCGAGACCAAGCCACTCTTCACTTTCCGTATTCGCCACGTCACCCACGGCTCTGAAGATGTTGACGACTCTGCAGGACCCGCAACATCGTCTGCATCTAGCCACTTGCTTGTGGAAAATTCACCTATGATGAGCTCGTCCCAACTTCTAGTCCCTCAGACTGGTCGTGCATCAAGCTTGTCATTTGACGTGCCGATGTCGCCCGACACGGTAAGTGGGAACGGTGATTTTGATTTTGATACCCGGAATGCCAGGAAGCAAAGCTCGCGCAAGTTTCGCAGTCGGGCAACGGCTGCAGCAGTTGCCGCAACCGCTGCGACGGCCATCGTACTGACCGGCGGTTTGGCTGGAGTGGGGATTGGTATGGGAATGGGTATGAGTGCAGCAGCTGCAGCAAGTGCTGGTGCGGCGGGTACCATCATTGTACAGAGTCGGAACAAAGGACCGATCGCCTTGGCCGCAGAGTCACTCGAGACAGCGATCTGGTGGCGGAATAGCATCTTGGAATGCATTGCACAAGCTGAGGAACAGTGGAAACGCTATTTGAACTGGTACATGGACAAAGATCATGAAGTTCATTCGCAACAGAGTGATAACAGCTTGCTGTTGAGCGACGACGAAGGAACTACGTCATCGACTACGTCTCGGAAGAGCGCTCGTCCATTTTCTCTTGCGAAGCCTCCGTTATCGGCGTCTGTATCCACCGGTTCAATGCCCTCTAGAGGAAACTCTCAGAAAACCCAAGGGAGGCCACGTGTTGGTTCTTATGGATCTCTTCCCCGATCAATTGCCAAGACATTTCGCACTTCTGCGACGTTCTCCCAAGAGACCTCTTGGCGACTGTATGATTTCTCCTCGAAGATACGCGTTGATGTTGAAAAATCCCAGCTTCACAGCTCTGTCGTTGCAAAGAATGGACCTCCACCAGCATTACGAACTAGCATCAAAGTCATGGCGTCTCCCAAGAAGGTTTTTGAAATGTTGATGAAAACCGACAGTGCCTTCTATAGAATCAACCATGTCATTCAAGAGGCTCGTGTGCTCGAAGAAAACCATGGGGATCACAGTGACGTCATCTACTGGAAGCTTGCTCCGACGTACTTGTGGCCCGTCCATGTGGAAGCTCGTGATCTGTGTCTGCTACGGTACTGGCGAATGGAGCAAGACTCTTCGTATTTCATTTGTTTCCAGTCGACTACCCACGGCAACTGCCCATCAGCAAAGACATCAAAAGCTGTCCGAGGCTCTGTGATGGGAGGTGGTTTTATAATTTCACCCCGAGTTCACGCTGATGAGCATTTTGAGGAATGTTGGGTCACGTTGACGGTTCAGATCAATCCTAAGGGATGGATTGACTCGCAATTGGCTCGATCGTGGTATTACATGCACGCGTACGGCGTTCATTTCCTAGAGATGATTTCAGCCCTAACGGCCCCGACCGTCAACGTCGACACGACGCCTCGTCATTTCTCTGTTGGTGGCGCCGACGGCGACGGGGCGAAAGACCTTCAGCGCAAACCCTCGCTAAGCCAGCTCATCGTATCAGAAGTACAGCACCCGCTGCTAGAGCCTTTCCGTACAGACCTCACAGTCAAACATGCTCTTCCCCCGAAGTTCTGGAGTGAGCCAAGTGCCGCGAGTTTCCTCATCCGTGGACCTCAGTATTTCTCTTCACGAACAAAAGTACGGTCTTCTCCACAAGCGTTCCGACTCATTGCAGTAGAGCTCTTGAAGGCCCAGGGGAGCGAGAAGATCCGCAATATTGGATTGTCTTCGTTCGAAAAGCAGGGCCTCTACACAGGAACCGGTAAGAACGACGATTCTCCTCTCATTTTCATCATCAATTTCATGATTCCCGGGCCTCCAAACCTCTCCCTCGTCATTTATTTCACGCCGGAGGATCCGGCCGAGTTGAAGAAGAACTCGGTATTTGCAGACTTGTGCCATGATTTCTTCAGAGGACCAAGCGACGAATACCGAACTAAGCGCCTAAAGCTCATTCCAAGAATCGTTCAAGGCACCTGGTCGATCCGAGAGGGCGTTGGTTCGACGCCGGCGATTCTTGGCACAAAGGTGAATCATTTCTACCATCAAGGCAAGCAATATCTGGAAGTCGACTATGACATCAGCAGCTCGACTGTCGCAAGCGGCATAGTCAAGATGATTAGTGGTTTCGCCCGCGACCTTGTTATCGATCTCGCCTTCGTGATTGAGGCGCAGTCGTCACTGGAGCTGCCAGAGCGTGTGCTCGGATGTGTCCGCCTCGATGGGATCGACCTACGCCATGCAGTCCCTCACGTTCCACCAAAGAAACCTACAGGAACGTCTAAAGGAGGAGATCTATGAGACGCGGAAGACGAGTAGTTTGACAACAAGAAATAAACATGCCGTGTTCAAATACTACACTACTATGTGAAAAAGGCAAGAGAGCCCTCGAAGTTAACAGAAAACTCATCAAGAAGTTGCAAGTAAGCGGCAT
Source organism: Pythium myriotylum (assembly GCA_023091665.1). Taxonomy (NCBI): domain Eukaryota; phylum Oomycota; class Peronosporomycetes; order Pythiales; family Pythiaceae; genus Pythium; species Pythium myriotylum. The sequence continues at coordinate 2,238,270 of JALJCQ010000009.1, forward strand.
AGTGTCTCATCCATTCGCCTGCAAGTCGATCCTTGACTTCTTCGTCAAAGAGTGCAAGGAAAGCCTGCGTGTCAGTGTCGTCCATGTGGTTCTTCATCCATCCAAGCAACTTGGCCACCACGACTCCACTGGCTTCATCATCACCAAGGTTGTGGAACAGGCAGCTTAGCGCCTCGTACTCTTGCTCTTCTGTCAGAGACTGAGCAATGACTTCTTTCACCGCTGCCATCTCATCCCTCAACACCACCTCCAATTGCTCAAAAGTCTGAAGAATTGCAACACCCAACTCGTGGCGATCACCGTGCGTCTTCTCTAGAGCCACACCAAGAGCCTCTTTGTAAGGGTCAAAAACGGTTGTGACCTTGTATCCGACACCTGCGAGTACTGTGCGCTCCTCCAAGAGGTATTCCTTTAGCGTCACAACGTGGTCGATGTGTTGGTCGAACGTGTGTAGCCATTTTGCGAGTGCAATAATCGCCTGTGGAGAAGCGCTGACTAGTTCGTCGCTTTCGATGACAGGGCGGACGCGCGTCATGTCCTCCAAAATGGTCTGATTCAACAAGGCGAACCCCACTTCAGTCCACTCGGCTTTAAGTGCGGACTGACCCCATGGTGATGTCAGGTAGGCAAGCGATTCTTCCGCATTGTTGTTTTCTCCCGTTTTCCCTTGTTGGTTGATGTGACTGTTACTTCCGACGCGGAAGAACCCAAGTACAGACCGCACAAACGAAGACGATCGTTGGGTTCGACGCCGCTCTGGTAACGCTGCGGTCTCTTCTTGGTGCTTCTTGAGCCACGCGATCGTGTCCATCATACCCTTCTTGGAACGCTTCTCATTCGTGGCCTCCGCCATCTTGTCTTCAATCTCATGCAGTTCTTTCAGCTGCTCCCGCACTTCTTCGGGCGTGAGCTTGCGTGGGGGCTTGGGTTTCTCCAGCGTCTTCTTCGTACCCCCAAATGCCTCCAGGTCGGCCCACGCCATGGGATCTTCGGCCCCCCCATCGCCGTCTTGCTCATCCTGAGCATGGGAGGTGAAGGTGCCGAGGATGCGGTATGAAGCCGATCGGTGGGGCTTGTCTTCGACTTGGTTCTCGCTCTCGTCGTGCTGGTCCGGCAACTTCAACGTCGCCGGCGTCGGTTCGCGGCGCTGCTCCTGCTGGTTCTCCGTCTCCAGCACCATGGCGTTTCGCGAAGTGGCTCTCTTGGACTCGCTTGAACTGCTGCTGTCGTCGCTGATTGTGTTCTGGGCTGAGGGCAGCAGCCTCTTGTTCCTCGTCGGGGAGCTGAGATGCTCGTGAGAAGAGGTGCTGCTGCTGCGCTACGGAAATATAGAAACACGCAGATCTCTATCAACCAATCGTCGTGGTACAACCTATTCGCAATGGATTACCATTGGCTGTAAATAAGAAAGATGTGACACAGACGCGAAAGGGTCGAAGTTTCCTGGCGATTTTAACAGCCATTTGATGGGCCGCATCCATGCAGCCGCACCACCGCGGCGTCGACGGATGCTGACGCAGAGAACCCACTAGAGTCGGTTCCCAACTACTGCGACGGACTCGGAGGCGAGCGATGGGCCGCGCGCGAGGCTGCTTCGTCCGCGCACCTCTCCAAGATCAGCAAGTCCTGTCAGCTGCCTCCGTCCCAAAACAAGGTGGGGTGGCTTCATGCAAGTAGTGTTCACCACACCAAACTAGGCCCCGCAAAACCTCGGACTTGATAAAACCTCGTCCACAGGGAGGTTTTGTGTGGGTTGGAGCCGCGACCAAGAAGCGAAGAAGCGCCACCCAAGCAGAGCGACCCGAGCCTCGATCGCGGCGACTTCCCGGCGGACGCGAGCGTGCGAGAGACCTGAGAGTGCCACCGACACGCAGAGACGCTTCTGCTCTACCGGCCATGGCTTCGAACGGCGACGAGAAGGTCGGATTGGCCTCGACAGGGCACTTCGACCAGGACATCTACGGAAGCGGCGCCGACGCGACTGACAAATACGCGGGCTTCTCATCGACGGTCGTAGACGATGACGACGATGACGACGAAGCGCTGGAGATGAAGGCGCTGCGCAAAGGACGAGGCATGGCGTCGGCCAGAGCGCGCGGCGGGGCTGAACCAGTGAACGACGGTTTGGTCGACGACAACTACGACCCGTTCTCCAGTAAGGCTCGTGAAGAGAACGGGTCTGGCCTCGTCAACACGCGCATCGCAGACCGCGAGAATGACTACCGCAAGCGCCGCTTCGACCGCATGCTGTCGCCTGAACGAGGTGACGCGTTTGACGGCACGACGCCGCAGCGGTCCTACAAAGAAATCATGCAGAGCCAGAGGCTCGAGTCGGAGCGGAACGAAGTCCTGCGCAAGATCCAGAAAAAGAAGCAAGAAGAAGAGGAGCTCAAGAAGCGCGGCGAGGAGGCTGCGGCCGGAAAGGGCGAAGAGAGCGATCCTGCCAGTAGCTCGGCGACTCGGCGGCGCAAGCGAATGCGATGGGATGACCCCGGCTCCTCTGCTGAGACCAAGACCGACAGTGGAGAATCCGAATGGGACACGGCGTCGGATGCGAGCACTGCGACGACAAGCGCTGCGAGTGCCCCAACACCCTCACGAGCCTCTCGCTGGGATGCAACTCCCTCTGCGGCGACACCGAAGAAGAATCGATGGGATGCCACGCCAGTCGGCAATAGCAATGGTGCCGCTGCAACGCCAAGTCGGTCCAAGTGGGATGTAACTCCCGCGTCCATCCTCAGTGGTAATGCGACGCCAGCTCCGGGTGGAAAGCGCTCACGTTGGGACGAGACCCCAATGGCTGGTGGGGCGGAAAAGACTCCGATGCGGGGTGAACCGATGACGCCCGGAGGCTCGATCGCTGCTGGCGTCCTGAGTGGCAATCTGACCCCAGAATTGGCTCAGCGACTGCGCCTAGAGCAAGAGATTGAAGAGCGTAATCGCCCGCTGAGTGATGAAGAGCTAGACGCGATGTTCCCGGCAACAGGGTACAAGATTTTGGATCCACCTGCTTCGTACGTGCCGATTCGCACCCCTTCTCGTAAACTTCTCGCCACACCCACACCCATGGGTATGACGCCTGGATTTGCAATTCAGGCAACACCAGCTCGTGAAGATTACGGCCTGGGCAACATGATGACTCCATCAGGCGAAATTCCCTTCATCAAACCAGAAGACTACCAGTACTTTGGTAAGCTTATGGATGAGATCGACGAGGAATCACTGGACACGGAGGCCGCGAAAGAGCGCAAGATCATGCGGTTGCTACTGAAAATCAAGAATGGCACTCCTCCTCAGAGAAAGACAGCACTTCGCCAGATCTCCGACAAAGCACGCGAATTTGGCGCCGGTCCTCTATTCAACCAAATCCTGCCTTTGCTGATGTCTCCTACTTTGGAGGATCAGGAGCGACACTTACTTGTCAAGGTAATCGACCGAATATTGTACAAGTTGGATGATCTCGTACGACCTTACGTACACAAAATCCTGGTTGTCATTGAACCATTGTTGATCGATGAGGATTACTACGCCCGTGTCGAAGGTCGAGAGATCGTCTCCAACCTAGCAAAGGCGGCCGGTCTCGCAACTATGATTTCGACTATGCGACCCGATATTGACACGGATGATGAGTACGTGCGAAATACTACTGCTCGGGCGTTCGCAGTTGTTGCTTCCGCACTTGGCATTCCAGCTCTACTACCATTCCTGAAGGCTGTGTGCCAATCGACGAAGTCTTGGCAAGCTCGTCACACGGGTATCAAGATTGTCCAACAGATCGCCATTCTCATGGGCTGCGCAGTGCTTCCCCATCTGACACACCTTGTTGAGATCATCGCGCATGGCTTGGAGGATGAGCAAAAGGTCCGCACGATTACGGCTCTCGCGCTTGCGGCTCTAGCCGAGTCGGCTTTTCCGTACGGTATCGAGTCGTTTGACTCGGTATTGCGTCCTCTCGGTCGAGGCATCCGCAAACACCACGGAAAAGGATTGGCGGCTTTTCTGAAAGCGATTGGTTTCATCATCCCGCTCATGGACGCACACTACGCAAATTATTTCACGCGTGAAGTGATGCCGATACTGATTCGCGAGTTTCAGTCACCTGACGAAGAGATGAAAAAGATTGTCTTGAAGGTCGTGAAGCAATGTGTGTCTACGGAGGGTGTCGAGGCCGCATACGTGAAGGAAAATGTTCTACCTCCGTTTTTCAGGCACTTTTGGGTGCGACGAATGGCTCTCGATCGACGGAATTATCGTCAATTGGTGGAGACGACTGTAGAACTTGCAAACAACGTTGGTGCTAGCGAGATTATCTCCCGAGTAGTTGACGATCTGAAGGATGAGAGTGAGCCATACCGACGGATGGTCATGGAAGCAATCCATAAGGTAATTACGAACCTCGGAGCATCCGATATTGGTCCCGACCTGGAGGAAAAGCTCATCGACGGCATCTTGTACGCCTTCCAAGAGCAGACGTCTGATGATACTTTCGTCATGCTTAATGGCTTCGGCGTCGTTGTGAATGCACTCGGAGTTCGTGCGAAGAACTATCTTCCTCAGATTTGCGGTACCATCAAGTGGCGACTCAACAACAAGCCGGCGAAGGTTCGCATGCAAGCCGCAGATTTGATCAGCCGCATTGCTGTCGTCATGAAGTTGTGTGACCAGGAACAGCTTATGGGTCATATGGGTGTCGTATTGTACGAGTACTTGGGCGAAGAGTATCCAGAAGTGTTGGGCAGTATTCTGGGTGCGCTCAAAGCAATCGTTAATGTGATCGGTATGACGAAGATGACTCCTCCCATCAAGGACTTGCTTCCTCGGTTGACACCAATTCTAAGAAACCGTCACGAAAAGGTTCAGGAGAACTGCATTGATCTGGTTGGACGTATCGCCGATCGCGGTGCAGAGTTCGTGTCAGCTAAGGAGTGGATGCGCATTTGCTTTGAACTACTTGATATGCTTAAAGCGCACAAGAAGGGCATTCGACGAGCTGCTGTGAACACGTTTGGTTACATTGCCAAGGCTATTGGTCCTCAGGACGTGCTACATACGCTACTGAACAACCTAAAAGTTCAGGAGCGTCAGAATCGTGTGTGCACGACTGTTGCAATCGCCATTGTGGCTGAGACGTGTTCCCCGTTCACAGTTGTACCGGCGCTGATGAACGAGTACCGTGTGCCGGAGTTGAACGTCCAGAACGGTGTGTTGAAAGCCTTTTCATTCATGTTCGAGTATATCGGCAAGATGGGCAAAGACTATATCTACGCTGTCGCTCCTTTATTGCAGGATGCCCTCATGGATCGAGATCTCGTCCATCGCCAAACGGCATGCGCTTGTGTCAAGCATATCGCTTTGGGTGTCGCCGGACTTGGGTGTGAAGACGCACTTGTGCATTTGCTCAACTATGTCTGGCCTAACATATTCGAGACGTCACCTCATGTGATCAACGCAGTATTCGAAGCTATTGAAGGTTGCCGTGTCGCTCTTGGGCCACACGTGATCCTGCAGTACACACTTCAGGGTCTCTTCCATCCTGCTCGCCGCGTGCGCGAGGTCTATTGGAAGGTCTACAACTCCCTATACATGTACGCGCAGGACGGCCTGACACCTGCGTATCCTGCGATCCAGGACGACGGTATCAACACCTACAAGCGCTCGTACTTGGAGCTGTGTCTGTAGTTGGGCGCCCCCCCATCCATGCTCGGTGCCATCTGAGAGAGAGTCATCCATGCCATGTATGGAATCATGGAATACAGCCATTTGATAAGCTTCTTTACCTTTCGCCTGCTTTGGCCCTGTGGATCCATGCGGTGGCCTCGTAAGTTGAAGGGGCGACATGAGCATGATCCGGGTGCATGTGGACCGAGCCTCTTGGTGGCCTTTGGACTGATCGGCAGATGCTCGACAATCCTCCGAGCGGCTCTAAGCTCATTACCGACTCTTTTCCAGAATCTGGCGGTACGGTACTTCGTCCTAGACTGGAAACTCGTGAAAGATCTTGCTAACTGTATACTCTGGTCGAGTCCATCTCCCGAGAAACGCGTACCGTGGATCTGGAACCTGAAAGAGTACAGTACGCTGAGTTGTCATGTAAAGGACGTATCATGTGGAGCCATCTGTCACTGCGACCAGCACCCCATAAACAGATAACAATGCAACGCCTGCATGGTCTTCCCCCAAAAACCACCTCATCTGGATGGCAAACCACTTGCGCTGTGTATGCCAACGCGCTGTCCTCCACGAGATCAGAGCCCTTTCGCTTGGCGTCTCCGTCTCTCCTTAAGGTCTCTCTCGCACTCGTGGGCCACATGAAGAGCTCACTTCCGAATCCGCCGCGACTCGCCCTCGTCCTCTTTGCGCTACGATGACGACCGCACTCTCCTTCGCTGCGGCGCTGCTGGCCATGGCCTCGCCGTCGTTGGCGTCCATCGCCGACGTCCCGGCCTACGTCGTGCCGGCCGTCGACTACTCGCAGCTCTACACCAACGCCCACGCGCTGCTCGACGCCATGCAGCACGACGGCATCGTGGCGCTCAAGAACATCCCCAACTACGCGACGCTGCGCGACGAGTACCTCCGGAAGGCCGCCGAGTGCGCCGTCCATGCGCAGAGCCACGGCGCCGAGTTCCTGCTTCACCGCCGTCTGCAGGACGGCACGCAGCGCTACACCATCAGCACCGAGTCGGGCCGTCGCCTGGACGCGTCCGGCTTTGAGACGGTGGAGTCCTGCCCGGGCTACCAGGAGATCTACCACAAGTTCAGCCGCACTGTCGAAGACGCCGTCGCCAAGGTCGGTCGCGCACTCGATGCCTCACAGGCTCTCCAGGTCTCGCGACGCCGTCTGCACAAGAAGTCGACGACCATGACCGCTCGTGAGCTCATGGCCGAGTCTGTGCACTTGGATCACTTCCACGCCTACGAGGCCTCCAGATCGCTGACGGAGAAGACCCTCGAGGAGCTTTCCCTCGAGATGCACACGGACAACGGTCTCATGATCGCCATGTCCGCCCCAGAGTACTACGACGTGCAGCAGTCGGGCGAAGTCGTGTCGCACCACACCCGCAGCGAAGACGCGGGTCTTCTCATCAAGACTGCGGAAGGCAAGACCGTGCGCCCTCTCCTCCAGGCAGACGAGCTGATTCTTATGCTCGGCGAAGGCATCAACACGTGGATCCACACCACGCCTCGCCTCCAAGCTGTGACCCACGGCATGCAATACCCTCGTGGCCTTAGCTACACGGACAAGGGCGCCTCGCACAAGTCCCTTCGTGCCTGGTTCGGCAAGATGATTCTCCTCTCGGACGACCACGTGATGGCCAACACGGGACTCAGCTTCGGTGAGTTCGCCAACAAGACGACGCGTTACCTTAAGGACGCCGCCAACGAGCAGGGCTTCGCCGCTGTGGCCTGCTCGCCGCACCGTCGCCTTCAGGCGTCTGACAACAAGTGCACTGCCCGCACGAACTGCCGGCTCAAGGCAGGTGGCAACGCCGCCGCTGTTCCGGAAACGTGCGCCATCACCTGCAACCACAATGCCGTCGCGGACGTGGCCAACTGTGAGGCCAACTGTGAATGCGACGACGCGACCCTCGATGGCTCCCGATGCTGGATGCTCTGCGTGCCGATGCTCTCCACCAGCGAGTGCACGGGTGACCAAAAGTGTAACTCGGCCTACAAGAAGGAGGAGATTGCTATGACGTGTGCCTCCGGCGCGGTCACGCCATCGACGACCACGACCACGACCACAACCACGCCAGTGTCGACTCCTGCGTCGACACCTGCGCCGACTCCGACGCCGACCGCCACCCCTCCGACGACCAAGCCAGTGCAAACCACTGCACCTCCGTCGCTCACGTTCTCGTCGGCCGGCTCGAGCGCCTCGGCGAGCGGCACAACGCGTCCGGCCTTGGTGGACGAGCTCACCGGCGGCAGCACCGCCGCCGGCAGCGGCTCTGGCGCGGCGTCCTCGACCGTGAAGACGCCCAAGCCCACGACCAAGCCCACGCCGACGCCCTCCAAGAGCGCGGCGAGCTCCGTGGCCTGCGCCTTCGCGACCGTCGCCGTCGCGGCGCTCTCGGCGATCATGTCGTAGACGCATTTTTAGATGCATTCCTTAACTGTTAGCTGTTCGTATCGTATGGAATTTGAAGTGGCGTTTATGTCAACTGGATATCCGATAGAAACCCTCTCGCCATCGCTCACCAACGGCCCGACATGCGGCTGCGCCAAGTGCTCGTGCTCAGCCGCGACCTCGCGCGCTCGACGCAGTTCTACCGCGAAGGGCTCGGGCTCACGCTGTTGCGCTCGTCCGACACGTTCGCCGAGTTCGACACGCGCTCGGGTGTGCCGCTCTGCGTCAAGCTCGCGCAGAGCGAGGCCGCGTGCAGCACCGGCTACTCGCCCTTCCTCAATTTCGACATCCAGGACCTGAGCGAAGCCGTGCCGCGGCTGCTCATGCTCGGCGCCATCATGGACGGACCCATCAAGTACCCTGCGCACGGCAAGGTCGCGGCGCTGCGCTCGCCGGACGGCGTCATGATCGGACTCTACGAGCCCAACACGTGGGAGAACGTCACCTCGGCGTGACCGGGTAAATGAAACAGGGAAAACGCCTTCTAGATCCATTCGTCGCACAGTTTGTTTTCCGTCAACTGGTGGTTTCCACTTTCTGGAACTGATGGCTACCGCCGCGGTGGCGCTTGCTTGCAGACGGAAAGCACGCTGCGCAGAGGTCGAAGTCGAAACAGTCACTGCACACACACACGTCAGAGAGCTCTTAGACCCAAACACACGCGCAAAGAGACGCACAGGCATGTGAACGAGTAGTCAGGACTATCATCGTCGTCACCATCGACCGGCTTTCCACATGAGTCGCTATACCAGAACAGTCGAGTTGTCAGTCTCGTGCAAATTCCTCTCCATCCCTGCCACACGATGCGTGGCAACTCACCAGACGACGACGTCCTCATGATTACCGTCGACATCACTGCTCGCTTTCGATCCTAAAGCACCATCGGGCACCCCTGCACACTCGCATTTGCCCACACACACGCGCCTCAGCTTGCGGTGCTCGATGAGGGTTGGCAGGACCCGCTTTCTCTTCTTTGGTTTCGTTGTGGAATCGGCGCTTTCGGTCGGGATCTCCAACTTCCACTTGGCCTCTTCGCATAGAAACTTGACGATGGTGTCACAGTCTCCGAGCAGCTGCAGATCGAAAGGATCGGGGTCTTCTTTATCCGTTTTGAGCTTTTTCTTCTTCAACGGCGTCTTGTTGATCACGACCTGAGGGATGTGGCGAGGCACGAAGCTCGGGATCTCGGCGACAGGAGATACCTTGAGAGATGTCCCCATGACTAGGATCAGATCAGCTGCCAGGCGATCTTTCGTGATACTCGTGCTCACATTATCTGACAGGATCTCCCCAAAGAACGTGATTTCCGGTTTGAGCACCCCTCGGCAGTTCAATCCTGAGCATGTCGGAATTACACCCGCTTGGATGACTGGCAGGATCGACTGCGTCTCCACGCGAGCGCGGCACCGCATGCACGACGACCACGCAAAGCTGCCGTGGCACGGTATATATTTTGTCACGCCGGCGAGAGCCTCGAGTCCATCGATGTTCTGAGAGTAGACGCGCAACAGCTTGCCCTTGTCCTGCAACAACTTCAGAAAGCGATGGGTCGGGGAAGGAACTGGCGAGTTCCCAAAAACATTTTGCACTAGCTGGAAGAATGGCGACGGGTCCTCGCGGAAGTAGTCGATGTGGAAGAGGCACTCTGGCTCCGGTAGCGCAACATCCATGTGTTTGACCATCTCGTAAATGCCGTCCTTGGATCGAAAGTCCGGGATACCACAAGACACGCTTATGCCGGCACCAGCAACGACTAGAACTTTCTTAGCTTTTTTCAGAATAGCAACCAAGTCCTCAATTGAATCAAGCTTCTGGCGCGGTAGAGCACTTTTGGCCGTGACCACCGATTCCTTCAGGCACTAGACTTAGGAGGTGAGTCTCTCAGTAAGTAGCAGCCTCAGGGAGAGTTCGTCACCTCGTGGCAGCTAGTGTTGGCTAGCACTGAACGAACGTCATCAGTGCGCCGGCATTTGTCGTGGAACCTAATTAGGCCATCGCATTCTCACGTCAAAAGATCGCCCCGTGTCTCTGCATGAACTGTCCTCACCATCGCGAGCAGATGTCGCATTGGGAAAACTCTTCACGGCCGCTCTGCGTTTGCTTGCACACGAAGCACTTCTTTGGTCGTGGACGTCGCTTCGCGCCAGACGCGGCACCAAGCGCAGGGCTCGCAGCACGCGATCCGCTCGAAGCAGATGACGGCGAGCCAACGTCACGACGGCGACGCTTGGCCGGTCGCCGGCCTCCCCAGTCCTCATCCGAGGCCTCATCCTCGCTCGAGTATTCAGGGATTTGCTGGCCGGAGGTGAGGACCGCATAGTCGACGTTCGTGAGCTTGGCTCGCCGCGACGGGCGGGCGCTGGTCGCCATTCTTCCGATCGAACGCTGCAATGGTGTTGGAGGGGCCCCACCCGGCCGATTTTTGGCGCCACTTGAACTCGACTAAGTACGAAAAGCATCGTCGCGGAATTTCGTGGTGGGTGAATGAAATTTTGATAATGGTGAAACTCAACGCGAAATACAAAATACGGATCCTTTGGGCGGCTCCGCGCAGTTCACTCTCTCTCTCTCTCTCTTTCTTTCTTTCTGCCGCGTGGAGGCGCTCATCTATTACAGGCTGAATTCTCGGTCGTTCATCTTGTAGACGCCGTTGTTTTCGTCGTTCCCACGTCTGTACGCCCCTTGCTTGGGGGCGTTCGCACTCGGACGGTCGGCGCCGATCCGTAGAATTTCCACGTCGTCCTTTGCTCCCGCGGGGGTGACCACATCGTCCGCCGACTCTTCCTCCTGCTTCTTCTTTTGCCGGCTCTTCATGAAGGCGTGGATGGAAATGAGGATCGAGAACTAGAGGAATAGAAAAGAGTCGAGATGAGTCAATAGTGCACCCCAACCGACCCATACAAGAACAGAGACCGCACCAGAGCAGCAATGCCACCACCGATCGTGATGATCCACTTCCATGTCGGCATTTGGTCGCACGCTGGGGCGCCGGTCCAGTCCGAGACACAGACACACTCCTTCTTGCCGTTCCCCATGTCTTTGATCGTAGCACGGTTCATGTTGCAGTTCTTGATATCGGGATCCTCGCTGCTGCCGGAGGAAGAGCCGCTGCTCGCCGATGGCGCCTTCGTCGTCGTGGGCGCGGTCGGGGCCTTGGCTTCACACGTCGCGCCAGCATCGCCATCCAGCACCTAAGCCATGCGTCCAGAGAGATGAGATTCAGCACAAACTAAAGCGCCTTCGCCACGGCTGGGGTTGTCTCACCTGGACGGTCTGCTCCCCCGAGGCCTGTCGGCACGTGTCCGAGCCCCAGGCGCGGAAGATGATGGATCCCTTGGCCTTGGCGCAGATCATGTAGAAGCCCGACTCGACGGTCGCGGCCGTGTCATTGAGCGTGGGCGTCGAGACCTTCTTCTGTCCATCCTTGAGCGAGACGTAGGTCACTTTGGTGGCCGCCGACCACTGGAAGGAGACCCACGTGCCGGCCTTGACGGTGGGCGTCGTCCCGTCGGACGCGTACGAGACCGTGTCGCCGTACGATGGCTGCCCTCCCACGGCGCAGTCGAAGCAGCAGACGCGGGCGCCGTTGGGCGACAGTTTGCACTGCTCGTACACCGTCGGGTCGTAGTCGTAGACCGAGTCGGCCTGTTTGCCGATGCACGTGCTGCAGCACTCGGACGCCATGCGCCAGGCCGCGGCGCTCGGGAGCGTCGTCGCCAGCGCGACCGCCGCCGCCACCACCCGCCACACGCTCATGCTCGCTCTGTTGGGCTCTGACTCGTTCTTCCGCATGGAAGGGGCCATCGCCGGGCCCACAACGCCATGACAACAGCTGGCCACGCTGCCTCTGCCGGCAACTTGGGCCGAGCCCCGGGGCTCGTCTCTCGCACCGCGACCGCGCAAGCCAGCGTTTTAAACAGGTGTATCCAACAGACTCCATACAAAAGCCAAGACAACTGTCGTTGTGTCGTGCAAACTGTACAAAACAAGTTCCTTTGTCAGGGACCGCTTCAAAGATCTCAGCGGAGATGGCCATTGGTACAAAATGGAAATCCATGACTTTCTATGCTATCTAGACGGAAGACGCAGACGCACACGCTCACAGTCGCAGGCCCTTGCCCATGGTCTCGGCGCGCACTTCAGCGTCCGGGAACGTGCGTGACTCGAGGAACGAAACCGACCGGGGCTGGTCCGTCGGGTTGGAGAAGAGGATGTCGAACTCCTCCTCGAGGTCCAGCTCCTCCGACTGGACGCTGTTCATGCGCGCGTAGTAGTCGGGCGCGTTGCGGTTCTGGAGGCTCGAGAGCCGCAGCGGCGCGCTGTAGAAGCTGTCGCCACGCGCGATGTTGCTCATGTTGCCGAGCCCCGTGCGCTGCAAGGCCAGCAAGTCCACGACCGAGCCACTCATGGAGCTGCCCTGCAGCGTGTTGCCCGTGGCGGCAGTTGTGGGCACGGTCGCGCTCGGAGCGGCTGAGAGCTGAGTCTGCCCAAAGTAGGCGTTCGTGGGTTGCGCAAGCTGCGCGAAGCGTGCCTGCTGCATCGACTGCGCACGCTGCAGTGTCTCAGCCACGAGCGAAGGCCGCGACTGGTTGAGCTGGCTGTTGGCGAGCTCCTCCTGCTGGCGCTTCTTCTCGCTCTTGAGCTGAATGGCTTTCTCCTTCGTGCTCGCGCAAATGCCGAACATGAGCACAGTGAGCACGAGACAGCAGCCGCCGAAGATGAGCACGCAGAACGCGAACGAGGGCGCGAGGAAATAGACGAGGCCCTCCACGGTGTAGAACACAATGAGCGCGAGCGAGAAGAAGAGCGCGCGATTCGCTGCACCGAAGACCTCTAGCGACGTGAGCGACGCAGCGCTCTGGAAGCTCAGACCCGTGGCCAAGAAGATGACGAAGAGGAAACCCTCGACGATATCACCACTACCGTTGCCGGCGTCGACGCTGCCGGCGATGACGCACACGAGTGAGAGGAACGGCATGAAGTCCTTTAGGATGGTCTTGCGCCGCACGTTATCGATTAGAAACACGCTGAACCCGAGCCCCACAGCCGAGCACACTGAGTAAAACACGATCCATGAGGACGTCTGCGATTTGCTCACGTCGGTCTCATTGAAAGTGAGCACTGTGCGCTTCAGCATGCCTCCCGACATAAGCAGCGCAAGCATCGCCTGAAGCAAGAACACGAGTGCAACGCGGAAGGGCAGGTTGCGCTTGCCCTTGGGCTCGTGCATCTGCTGCTCGAGTGTCTTCATGTCATAGGACACGTCCTGGCGGCGGCGTAGACGCACGTAAGTGGCTCGGCACTGGGTTGCGTCCTCGCGAGTCATGAACCACACGGGACTTTCGGGAATGAAACGCAGCGAGAGCGCAAACGCAATCATGACTGGTAGCACAGCCACCAGTGGCAGCGAGCGCCAGTCATTGGCAGACGGATTGCTAGTCTTGTTGTGCACAGCCGAGTTGACAAGGAAACCAATGGCGCTGCCGAAGAGGAACATTGTGAGCCCCTTGCCTCGCCACCCCTTCGTGCAAATCTCGAAACTGTAGAGCGCGTAGTTGTGGAACAAGAACGCGCACCCACAAGCGATGAAGCAACCCGCGATGATGAGCGTGACACCGTCATCAACCCAGTTGAGACCGAGGCCTGCCGTGATGAACGCAGTCCCAACGGCCATGCATGTGCGCCGGCCGAAGAACTTGCCCATGAGAAAGCTGACCACAATCGTGATAACGGCAACGAGCGAGCAAAGACCCTTCAGGCTGCCATTCTCCACCCAGCTAAGGATGTTGATAGCGCCGCTGGAGCTGAGCTCGTTCTTGATGAAGCGGTAGAACGAGCGGTTGATGAAATGATACTTGGATTCGTTGACGTAGCCCAGACTAAGTACAAAGCAGCTCATGAATCCGAAGATGTAGCCACTTGTCAGGCCCACGAGAATACAGATCGATGCAGCAACCTCAGATCCCGTCGAGAGTGCACGCGCAAAACCACCGTTGAACATCATGCGCGTTTGTAAAATACGCATGAAGGGCATGAATGACAGCACGACGAGCGGCACGACGAGGAATACGCCTACAAGCATATCATATAGGAATCCGAGCTCCACGAAGGGGCTCCACAACGCTAGTGGCAGCCCGTACACACCATGCAGAGCGATTGAGTACTGGCAAATACCGTTGAGCCCGAGGAATATTGAAGTCGCGAGCGCGAAACCTTTTTGTGCCGACCAGCCCAGCACTTTGCCCATGATCAGAGGACCAAAGGCGATGCCACCGAGCACGAAGATCATGTAGCAAATGCCACGCACTGTGAGGGCGAAGGGCTTCTGGTACTTGGTCAGTGTCTGGCCCATAACAAACGTGCCAATCCAGATGGCGCCCCAGGTTGCCAGCACCCCGAAAACGAGCCATGGCCATTCGCCCTTGGAAAAGTTCGTTGAAAAAACGAAGTACATGGCCAATGGATGACGAAGTTCCCGCAAGCAGTAAGTGAGACGCCCCATGGGTCCAACTTTAGACATGAGGTTGACGTCTTCGGCGTACCAGTCGAGCCAAGACTCTTTGGGAGTGCCTTCGTTCGCATTCTCGTCGATCAGCTCTTCGTCGATCTTGACGCGCATCATCCATGAGTACCAGTGGGACACATCGATCTTCGTTTTCTCGAGCACAAGGCCGTCGGTGTTGAAGAGGAACGGCGCCATAAGCCAGCACGCGCCGAGGAACAGCACAGCAAACGATGCAACGCCGTAGCTCTGAGGGGTCTGGCTGTACGCCTCTAGTCTTGTGATGTTATCCGGGATGATGGTGGAATCGTCACAACCACCGATCTGAGCACAATACTCAGTTTTGGCATCCGAGCCAACGCTGAAGTCGCCAAAGACTCCGAACAGGATCATGATCCCGATCAGTTCTACTGCCTTGCGGAAATGGGAAACGCCATAGTCCTTAAAGAAGTTGACCATCGGGTCGCGGGTGATTGCGAAGCCTCGCCCAGTCGCTCGGTACTTGGAACCGCCTCGGATTAGAGCGACGTCGTAGTAATGGGCCTTAGTGCCGGTAAGGAACACATAGAAGACGATGCCGAGCGAAGAGATAAGTTCCATAACTTGAAACGCTGCCTGCTTCCAGCCGAACTCAACGATCAGTGTAGCCATGAGCGGAAGTGTCGTAAGCATGCCGAACTGGAGGATGTACTGCGTGCTCATAACCGTGGCAAGCGATGCCAGCTCCTTGGTGTTAGAAGCAGCCGTCTCAATCACGTCGTTGTGCGTTGCAATGTAAAGCTTTGCGTAGGCGTAGATATACACGCACAACACTGTGAGCGCGTTACAGATGTAGAATCCGAAATGGCCGTAATACATCGAGTTCAAGCGGAAGAAATCGAGACTGTTGCACATGCGGTGACCCTCGCGACTCAGACAAGACTCGGCACTACCGTTTGAGAGTTTTGCTTCGAACGCGTTGATCTGGTTCAGTGTCACGTCTCGCCCCTTTCCGCACTGCATGAACTCCACGTGAGTTACAAGCCCACCGCGCAGAGTGACGTTATATCCACTGAACACGTCTTCCGACAGGTTAATACCCTTGCTCGCTTTCGAAACGCCACCGTTGGTCATCACAAAGGACTTTTCGAACACATCTGGGTGTCCATAATGCATGCGGGTTCGCAGCGGCTCGGCCAAAACACGTTGTGTCAACGTCACGAAGACGAGCTCTTGCAGAGTCATGAATCGAGAGATTGAAGAAGCGCGACCTGTGAACACGTGCTCTTTCATACCGATGATAGTAACATCCTCACCAGAGGCAGCGGCCGTCGCCAAAAAATTTGGCATCTTCAAGGTCTCCTCGAAATAATGCTCCTGGTTCATATCGATCGTTTGCAAGTACTCGCCGCGGGTGAACGGGAGAGCGACGTTCTGGTTTTCCGGCTTACCTTCACCAAGAATCGGGTTGCCAGGAAGTTCATAGCGGTAGACTTCAACGATTTCGTCACCTTCTGCCTTCACAAGCACACAGTCGTAGCGTACAACATCACCACCGTCACCCTTCACTGAGTCGACAAAGCTGACACGCCAACTAGGGAATCGCTTCATCAGGTAGTCGATATCTTCCGCGCGATGGTCACCTTTTTCCAGTTGCTGTGAGTAGATTTGGCAGCCCGTAATGTATGAGAACTTGAGCGCTGAGATATGGTTCATCTCGCTCACTTTTTCCGCCTCCTCCATTTCCGAGTTGTTCCACAGTTCAAGCCAGCGAAGTAAGCGTAGCGCGTCCTCGTACATCATCATACCGTACACCGTTCGGGCAAGTGTCTGCCCTCGAAGCGAGGCCCATAGACGGACTTGCATGGGGAAATGAGTGATCGCTTCCTCCACCGTGCTCACGCCCATTCGCTCCAAGAAATTGCTCCACTCTTCAGCATGGAACGTGATGAGATAACCCATGATGGTGAGGTCCCCGCGGCCCTTTTCTTTACTCTTTCCGTCGATACGCTCGAACAGTGGGTTCGAATTCACAGGATTCTTCAACTCGTTTAGCGTGAACAACACGGTTTCACTATAGTAAGGAGTCATCACCGAGAAGGAAGGCATAGCCTGCACCGAGGCGACCTTTGGGATGTCCATCTTGAGTGAATGGAGGAAGAAAGTGAGACGTCGCCGCGCGTCATGGCTTCGCGGGTATGAGTGTGCAACATCCAGGCGCAGCAAGAAAAAGAGACGCGTGCAGCTTGAAACAAAGTCTTCGCGAGAGAAGTTCGACGATGAACCTTCGAGAAACGATCCGCGGCTGCTCCCCATGCTCGACGAGTTCGAGAGAACGCTAGAGTCACCACTGGCGTCAGCTCGGTAAAGTGACAGCAGTTGCTGTTTCTGGAACGTGAGCGATGTAGTCAGCTTCGTAAATTTGCAACGTTTGAGCTTCTCTTTGATGACCGTATCATTGCCAAGCATTTGTTCGAGGGTACCGAACACCAGGGTCACCTTATCAATCACCAAGCGAGTCTGATCGTGGAATGCGATCCGAGCATCTTGAAACTCAGGTTCGTCACGATCAACCGCAGAAAGGTCATCCGGCATGTCAAGAATAGCTGAGAGCAACTCGACGG
Source organism: Pythium myriotylum (assembly GCA_023091665.1). NCBI lineage: Eukaryota > Oomycota > Peronosporomycetes > Pythiales > Pythiaceae > Pythium > Pythium myriotylum. Next base: position 2,255,506 of record JALJCQ010000009.1, read on the forward strand.
CGTGATCAACGAGAGCGGGAAGATGCTCGAAGTCGAGCATCGCCACGATATCCGGAGCGTTATAGATGTGATCAAGAACGCTGATGGGTCCGTCCACATCAGATGTTCCCAGCAGTAAGTTGAAGACTTCTAACGCAAGCACTGCCGCATCTTTAGTACCTTCGAGCACGTTAGCTTTTTTGAGGCGATCCATGAGCTCCACCGTCGACCATGAATTTGCATGAGATTTGGACGCCAGCTCCACGGCTTTCGTGAGCATCCCAGCGAAGAGGAAAATCGGATTCTCGACCTTACGTCCATGCTCAAGAATTCGATATTGCAGAATCACCGTCTCGCGATCGTCCAACAAGTCGTTTAAACGGAAGCTGCTGATAATCTCATTCCAAACGATTGCAAATCGCAGTCGAAGACTCTCTTCGCGTGCTGCGTCGACGTTTGATTGTGCCGACACGCGCTGTTCTTGAGCTCGAAGGGAGGCCACACTCTTGTCATATTGCTCCGGAGCCGTGTACAGCGCAGCCTTCATTGTCTCCATTGACACGTAAGAACCCATGTTACGTTGAAGACCCACAATGAGGCCAACGACCGATTGCCAAAGAATAAACCAAATCTGGGTGTCGTAGAGGTACACGACGATCACCGGTGCCCATAGTGCTGTGATGAAGAGAAGGTTGTGCTTGGACTCGATGATGCCGTTCGGGTTTGAACGAGCAGTATCATAGATTTCGATGGTTGGACCAACAAGCGGGCGAATCATCAGCTCTAGTGCAAACAGGAACTTCAACAAAAAGATTATAGTCCACGAGGTGCCGTATAGAAGAAACCACTTCCACGGTTGAGTCATGTTCCGGCCAATGTACTGACGTCGTGTGCCGTCAAGACTGTTGAGGAAGCGGATGCTCCAGATGCCTTGAGCGCAACACATCCGTACAAGCGATGCCAACAAGATCGGAACTGAGTAAACGATCGCCAGGTACCCGCCCGCCGACAAGTACGTCGTTCCTGAACCAATAAAGAACGACTCACGGGGGGACACGTTCACCAGCAAGAAGATCGCGAAGAAGAACGTGTGCCAGAACAGTCGGCAGAAAACACCGATCGAAAGCCACACGTCCTTGAAAAGACGAAGTCCGTAAAGCCAGATTTGCAGAATAACCTTGAATGTAAACATGATGGAGACCGTGAGGAAAATGGAGAGCACAGCGTGGTTGCGTAAATCGCTCTGGGACGAGTCAAACCAGTTGGCGTAGTAATCCCATCCTGTAGCACCGTCGTCTTTGGTGTAGTAGGCGACATACGAGACGATTGTTAGCGCATTGAAGGCAATCAGCAGGAAGAACCACACTCGAAAAAAGGCAAGCAACGGGTTGAAGATGCTGCGCTTTTCCTTAAAGGTCTTGGGGTCTTGCACGCGCAGTGCGTCGGCAACATTGTACTCATCGTAGTCTAGGCAGTTTGGTGTCCAAAAGAATTCGTTCAAGTCATCGTAGTTGGTGATGTCCTGGTGGTCCACGATCTTGTTCGGGTCAGCACTTGCAGCTGTGCGCATCTTGGAGGCGACTTCATAGATGGGTCGAACAATATTTTGCAGGTAGTAGCCTTCGTGGACATCAGGCAGCGTTTCAACGTCTGCGAGCTTGAGCGCAAGTGTGTGGTAGAGGAAGCAGATGCACTCGGGCAAAAAGCGGACGTTGCCGGCTTCTCCCCAGACGCAGAGGAAGAGCGCGATCTCCTTCTCGAGCATCTGGCTGGGCGCGCCTTCGGGCGCGACATGGGGCTTGGTGCGCAGGAACTTGCACCACTTGAGGTAGTTCTTGAGGAACTTTTGGTGGACGCGCCAGAGCGCGCTGTAGATGTCGCCGCCGCCCTTGGCGTCCACGCGCAGCTGGTAGTTGGCGATCCAGCAGGCGAAGTTCTCCTTTTGGTTGGCCACGCTCGCGCTCTGGAAGCCGAACTTGTGCTGGAGCAGCTCGAAGACGCCGCGCGGGCGCGGGGTCTGCGGCTCGGGCGGCGGCACGGGGAAGGACTCGAGCTGCTCCAAGTCGAGTCGCTGGTCGTCGTAGTCGAAGTAGTTGGTGAGCGCCGTGCGGCGGCTCGCGCGCGTGTTGCCCTGGCGGCCCGCCATGCTCGCCTCCCGGTTCTTCCAAAAGTGCCCAACTCAGTGCCGAGGATGGCAGAGTGTGACAGTAGCGTGTCGCAGCGATGGGTGCAACGCAGCCATTTGCCCAAAACAGAAGGCGAGTACCGTCGAGAAGCATGTCGGAGGCGACAGAAGAGCCCAAACGAAGCCATGTGGGAGATCCTGGCTGCGGGCCCGACCTGAGTTAGGGATAGGCGAGGCGTCGAAGAGGTGTCCTACTGTTTCGTCTTCGGTTTCGCTCTTCCACGGATGGAGAGCTCCACCCACTTTTGAGAAGAGAGGGGTTGTTGAAGTGGTAAACACATTCGAGGACAGTTTGAGACACTGGAGCACACTCGTTTCGCTCGGTAAAATCCTCTTGGCGACCCCTTTGGCCTGTTGGGTATGTGACCTATATCTGTGTATTTCACTCACACATTGCCAGCCTGCTATTTTCGACAAAATCGCGCCCTGTTCAGAAGGACAAAAATTGGATCAGAAATAGCAGAATGGATATCGCCGAATTTGGCGATCCTGAAACGCAATACCAATGTGGGAAAGGCTGCGCGTACCAACGCATATTATCTCCTGTACGCGGGCAAGCGAAATGGAAACTTATGCCCTGTAAAGCAACTGACAGCGCTTCAAAAGTTGGGCCCTGCATTCGTGCAGCATCGTCGAAAAGGTCGTCTCTATGAATTCTTGCCGTGGTCGTCTCTATGAATTCTTGCCGTGGTCGTCTCTATGAATTCTTGCCGTGGTCGTCTCTATGAATTCTTGCCGTGGTCGTCTCTATGAATTCTTGCCGTGGTCAAACTACCACCACACCAACAGCGATGCTGAGGACGCGTCAGCTCCCATGTCGAATTTGTGCTTCGCATTACTGCGCAACAACTGATGGATCAAGGCCAATCCTTCGCGTCGAAGCTTTTGCTGCCGGGGGCCCTCGCTGGTGGGCATACGAGAGGGGTCAAGGCGGCGAGGGCCGGCGTGTGCCTTGTCTGTCAAGGCCAGACTACTGTCGGCGGAGGACTCAGGACGCTGAGGTGCGCCGAAGGTCAAAGGCGGTCGGCGAACGCGCCAGGGACCCGCAGGGTGCCCATCCTCTCTCGAGAAGCCAAAGAGATGTCAGCAGACTTGTCCAGGAGAAAGAGGTGTGGGGCTATTAAGTGGACCACAAAACTAACGGAGGTTTGCTACCTGAGGGTTTTCGGAAGGTGTTCCGAACGGTAAGGGTCGATCCCCAACCCGCCAAAAAAAATTTTAAGCAGCCGAGCATCACTTGGTGGAGAAGCTGGGTACGTGCTGAAGGCAGCGCGTACCCCGAGCCCAGCATCCAAGACAAGGTAGCATTCGGACATCGTGTCGCGTCGTCGGCACAGCGGGAGGAGAAGGTCTCTGCACATTGATGCGGGGGCCACGCCAGTGGGATCTCAGACGTGACTCCTCAAGATCCACCGGGAGTGCCTGATCCTGCGTCAGTAGTATCGACAGCGGAACCAGCGGGAAGTGGAGAGGATCGGCGAGGGCTGCAGCAGGCCGAAGGCGACAGCAGTGAGACCGAGACTGAGAGTTACTCGGTGCCAACGAACGCCGAACGGCGAGCAGCGGAGCTAGACGTCTCCATTGAAGGAGAGACCACTGTGAGCTTGATGGACGCTGGAGATCGTGGAGGAGCGGGTGGTGTTGGGGCCGGCGCGCAGCCGATGCCACCGCTTACGCCGAGGCATAGAGGATTTAATACGAAGGACTTGGTGATCCCGGAGCTTGACCCATCAAAGACGGACATCACTGCCGAGGACTGGGTGTACTGTGCGGCAGATTATATGGTCACAGATTCAGCTGGGAGGACGGTGGACAGCGGAGCCGCTTTGCGTTTTCTTGTCGTCAAAGCTGAGGGGAGATGCGATCACTTGGTTTCGAGACTTTGATAGGCACCGCACGGATGCGGATCGGACAGTGGAAGAGCAACCTGATGCAGTCTTGAAAAGGTCCTGTGGCAACCAATCGGCTGTTGCTGGAAAGTTCGGGAATGAATTGAACGGTTAGAGAGGAAAACGAGCTTGCCTATCCTACCGCCATACATGGGGGCCCGGCACTCGGGGCCTCCCCTTCGGCACCACTCTCGACCATCGTGTCTTGAGCAGCCCGGGCATACAGCGAGCAAGTGTGGGTGTTGCCGACGGCGGCACACCACACTGCCTTGGGTTCATGTAGGGAGAGTGTGCGAAGATGCGGCTTCTGGCCTGCCAACACCGGCAGCTTGGGGGAAGCTGGTCGGGACGGCCGCAGCGCCAAGATTCAGAGATGTCGCGTCGGATTACGCTGACACCCGCACTCACTGCGCCGTCGCACACACTCCAAGATGCAGATCGAGATGCAGCCTCGCACTGTCGTTGACCGGCGACCGGCACGACTGTGCGGGTCGATGCAGGGGCTTGAAGATGCGAGTCAGTAGATGAAATGGAACGTTGAGCGAGCACGCCAGATCTTCAGATTCGTTGTAGGTACTCGTAGATGCACCGCCAAGCCACAACGCAGTGTTGAGGCTCCAAGAAGGAACCTTGGGGATTCAAACTGAGTTGGACGCAGCCAATCACAAGCACCACCGTGCAGTTGAAGATTCAGACCACTCGACGAGAGACGAAAACATGCAGAACACACCGCGAACACACCGGGAACACCTCGAGAACACTAGACTGGCCTGGAACAGGCGGGGAACGGTCGGATAACCAACGGCTTGCCACACTGCCCCCCACGACCTGGTCACCATCTAGTGTCGTTCGAGCAGAGCGTGAAACCGCGCGTTGTCGGTCGCGGCAACATATTCAGCGACGATCACTGGCGCGTCTTCGTGGATGATGGCAAACGGCTCCCACGTGCTCTCGATCTCGAGGAGCCCGCGCCACTTGATCAGTAGCTCCCACTCGTGCGTTCGGTCGTTGTGACGATGGTTCGAGAACGATGGGTTGAGCTGGTCCAGGACAACTTGCTCCCCACGATGTCCTTGTGGACCACAGTGGGCCACCACCAGCATTCTCTGGAGAAGGGCGCGAGACTGACTGGGTACCCACAACTTGTCACCAACAAACACCATCCCTTCGTCGATCTCGTGACCGTCGGGCGCATGCCTCATATACAAGCCCTGCTCATTCTTGAGCTCCTCGAGCGACGGCCATTCGAAAGTCTGGTCTTGTAGTGGGCGGAGCACACTCCCTTGACCTTGAGCTCGTGTGCGCGCCGCCTTGACACTGACCTTCGGAGTGTCCCATGGACCACATCTTGACACCAAGCCGGCCCAGACGTTGTCGGTGCCAGCGATATGCTCGATAGTGTACCGATGGCCCACGAGCTGCATTGACCATCGCAATAGCTTACCGCGCACGTGCTGCTTGACCTCTTGCATCGGACAGAATACCTTGATAAGGTTGGCGTGGTCACAGAAAAGCTTGAATCGCTCGGGACGCTGAAGCATATACCCCAAGTCGGCGCACGCCCGAACGATTGGAAAGGCCTCTTTCTCAATAACAGACCAGTTGATCTGCGGGCCCTTGAAATAACCGCTCGTGCACACCAAGAGCTCGTGCGACTGTGACACCACCGGTACCTCTGGCTTCCACTCCTTCACCTTGGTCACTACGACTGCCCAACCAAGGTCTGACGCATCCGTAAAGACGCAAACAGTACCTCCATCGGCCGGATAAGCGAGCATCGCTGGGTTCGAGAGCAACTGCAGCGCAGCTTGGTAAGCCTGCTTCTCCTGCTCGGACCATTCTAGAGCGACCTTCACAGCGTCTCTGGCGCGGCGACGGTCCCCTTCAAAGCATCATCGAGCTTGGTCTGGAGCGGAGCGAAGACACGTGCAAAGTCGACAAGGCAGTCACGCATACAGTTGGCCGCACACACAAAGTACTGTAGCTCGCCGGCGTTGCGCGGCAGCGGCAGCTCCACGAGAGCTCGGACGCGTTCGGGATCTTGGCGCACACCATCGCCGTCGATGATACGGCCACAGAACGTCACCGACGACGCGTACAACGTGCTCTTGGTCGCACTGAGCTTGATGTTGCGCTCGGCGAGCACCTGAAAGAACTCGGACAGACGTTCGAGGTATTCATCATCATTCCCACCGAAGACAATGAGGTCGTCAATCCAGATCAGGACCGCCGAGAACATTATGTCGGCAAACACGTCTTGCATCTGCGACTGGAAATGAACCGCAGAATCCATCGCTCCTTGCGGCACACGCGTGGGGGTAAAGTCACCCTCATCGGTCATAAAGCTGTACACTTCCTGGCTCTCCTCGTCCAACGGGAACTGCCAGAACCCTTTGAACAGGTCAAACTTGCCAAACGCCTTGGCGCCTTGGACGCGATTCTTGACGACCGAGAGGTTCGGAGTAGAACCGGCAATCGGGACGGTGTGGCGGTTGACCGGCCTGTAGTCAGTCGTGATGCGGAATCCACCACCGGACTTCCGCACCAATACCGGAGCGCACGCCCAGCGACTGCGGTTGTTTCGGCGCACGAAGCCAAACTGCTCCAGCTCTTGCACATACTTCTTCAGAAATGCACTTTGGTCTGCAGGGTAGCGGCGCCGGGCTTCAACTTGGCCTTGAGTGGCTCGACCTTGGCTGGTTCGTCCGGGCCGAGTCGCACACGGAAACAGTCACGATAGTTGTTCACGATCGCTTCCAGGCGGCGAAGCGTCGACGGCGAGCAGCCGTTGGCCTTAGCCTCAGCCAACATGCGCTCGAGTTCTGCTGTCAGCTCCGCGTCGGCATCCTTGCCAATGTCAAAGTCATCAGACCTGTCCTCGTCATAGTCCTCAGCGGGCTTGGCCAGCTGCTCGAGCATGTGGTCGATATCCACCCCGAGCGACCGCAAGGCGTCGCGGCCCATCAGGAAACTGGACTCTTCACCTTCCATCACGAGACAGTGCACATTCCGCACATTGACACTACCGGCGGCGGTGCCAATCTTGAGGTCCACGTGACACTCTTCATAGCACATTCGACTCCCACCACCGGCGGTTTCCACAAGGACCGGGACCCTGAGTACCTTCAGAGACGGCACAATGCCGGGGTCCTCCAACTCTTGGACTACGTGTCGTGGGATGATACCGCAGTCGGCGCCGGTGTCGGCAACGAACAGTAAATCGAACACGTCGTTGACCACAACCATGTTGCGCGACGGCTCTGAGCCAGCAATGCGCACCGCCTTGACCTTGGCGCGCTTCATGTCTTGAAGCGCCTTGACCTTCTCTTCCTCAGAGGCTGTGGAACAATCACGAAGCCAGTGATTCTTCTTGCAGAACCAACACCCAGTACGTGGTGGTGGCTTTGCGCCTTCGCTTTGCTCCGCTGGTGCCCAGCCTGCCCACCACTTTACCATCTTGAGTGACCATCGACATGAGTCAGGTGCGAACATAAACCGATATCGAGCTCCTCCTTGTCTCAAACAGTGTGATGTAAACCAAACTTTGTCACCGAGAATGCATTCGTTGATGCCGGACGCCGCAGCCACAATGTTGAGCATTTGTGTGAAGTTGTTGTCAGCCATTGGACTTCCCCAACGGATTCCGACGTTGCTAAAGTCACCTTGCACTTGTTTGCACTGTTCCAGTTGCCGTTTCTTCACTGTTCCTCTCGGAATGCGTGTGAGAGACGGAAATGCAAACTCGTCTTTTCCCCAACTATGATGCAGTGTGTCTTCCGTGTACTTGAACCAGCGAGATACATGAGTTAATGCTTCTGCTGCTCGCTCATCAGCTGGGAAACAGTGAAGATTGTACGTGTAACTTGCATGGGGGTCGTGGTCGGTTTTCCGATCGCGTATCGTAAATGACCCGTAATAGATCATTTTGGTTCCACTGTCATCGCTTCGAGCCATCCCGATCTGGATGTTAGCCCTCTTCATAAGCAGCACCTCGTTGATGCGACACGCATCGTAGAAGCACAGCGAGGAGACTGCAGGTACCCACAAGCGCATCGTTTGGTTGAACTGAGTCGTTCTCGCGAGGAAATCGATCGTCCAGGTCAGAAGTGGGAGCGACATTGGCGATGCGCTGAGAGGCGTTCTCGCACGCTTCTCCTTCTTCTTCAGACCAACTAAGATCTGTGCGATCGTTGCAGAGCGAGCAGGATTCCCTCAAGCAACTGCGTTACCTTCAGCATCGGTTTGAACAATCCACCGATCATGTGGGTGGCCACCCTTGAGCATTTCAGGTCGACTCAAGCGCCAAGCCAGAGCAGATCTCAACTTTTCTGCAGGCTATTGGCTTCGGTTGGTTTGAGCAAGGTGATGGATGAAAGCAGCATGCACACTCGGCAGCTCTACGAAACGGGTCTCAGGTGGGTTCGGGGAGCCTTCTTGCACACAAAAGTCGACAAACCGCCGCAAACTACTTGAAACTACTTGAGTAATCGGAGCGTGTCCTCGGTTCAAGTCGTTCATCTGCGTACCGCGTTGGTGCCAGTGCATCGTTGTAGACACGGCTTTCTGCTGTCAGCTCCATCTAGATTATTCTGTATTGGTGGCTTTGATGGCAGCTGGGCTGGCGGTGATAGTACGGAACACAGTCGGCTTGAAGTGTACCTGTGTCATCCGCGTCTGATGTATTCTGCAACATCAGCCTCAATTGCACTTTGTACCATCCGCCTCAACTGTACTTGTACCCTCGATTGTACCATGTACCACGAATTCGTAACAACCACTAGCTGCTTCGTTAGTTGAAATTTATTCAGAATATTGTGTGTGCGTTGTGTTTGGTAGATTGTTTTATCCATGGTTTTGTACATTGTATGTTTTAAACACTCGCGGGGGTGTTTTGATGACCCACGACGTCGCAAGTGACTTCTCCCGCTGGTGCGACCAATATTATATTCCGTGCGACAAGTTGTGATTGGTTCGAAAAAAGTATAACCTGCAAGGAACGCTAGACCCAGCGCAAGGAACGCTGACCCCGCGCTGGGTCTGGTTGCGGTCGGGGTGTAGAGAGCGCCGCGTGCAACACCACCGCTTCGAGCCGACGTGCAGGCGCATTTGTTCTCATAGCGAGCAGCGACGTGTCTGGTCCAGAAGACCGACTCGCATGCACCACACAATTGCTTTCCTCAACGGTCCCCACTATGACCGTCGAGAAGGAGAAAGCGTCGATTGGGTCGAAGTTGCACTGGAATGGTGATCGGGCTCCCCATGGTGACTTTTGGCGGGAGCGGACAAGAGCGGAGGTGAGAGTGGGAACGAGCGCGCCCGTCCAAAAGTCCCGAGCGCAGGCGTGTATCCCCGCTCCGGTAGAAATCTCTATGGTGGTTTTTCTCGGGTCGTGTGGGGAGGCGGGCAAATGCGGGTGTGTTTTCGGGAAAGTGGTGGGTTCTACCTTGTTTGAATTACTCTGAATATTGTGTGTGTGTGTGCGGGGGGTTGGTAGGTTGTTTTATTCATGGTTTGTATGACTTTTTGCCACCCATCATAAGCTCACACAGAGGGACCCAAACACGGTTAACAAATTGGATAATCCAGGGTTCATCTAAGTTAAACCTTGGTGAACCACAAAGTGACCACAGTGGCAAATGGGCAGGATGGATTCGGCCGCTGGCGTGCGGTCCGCTGGCGTGCGGTCACGGTCGTGTATGTGTACGGCGCCTTGTTAGTGGCCACAGCGAGAGTAATGGGCGTCTCTGTACGTAGTCTCCGGCGCTGGCCTGCGAACTTCGAGCGGTACGGCCGCATAACGGGAGAGCGCAGTCAGCGCCGGAGTCGCTGTCCTCCAGAGGTGCTAAACTTTATTTGGCCGTTTGTGACGTCGTTCCCGTGCTTCCACGTTGAAGAACTTCGTGTGGGGCTGCTAAGATAATTGCGCTGTAATAGGGTCGGAATCCTCTTCTGAAAGAGGCATTCGGCGTGAATGCGAACTCTATAACAAAAGCGTCCTGACGACGGAATGTATGGGTGGAAATCCTGAGTCACCTATATCGGGGTGAAGTTTTATAATAAGGGGCTGGCTGCATGATTTATATGATAAATAAGGGTTAGCTAAATAAATAGGGGCTATTTAGTGGTGTATTTGCAATTCATGTGGCCAGAATAGATGACTTTGACAATATATTGTATGTTTTAAACACTCGCGGGGGGTGTTTCCGATTAGAGCCGAGAAGTCATTAAAGGCCGTATCCTCTCGTGCCGACTCCACGCAACTCAAGGTGTTTCAATAGCTATCCTCATGCTGGAGTGCTTGTGGGATATCGTCCACTCCACATGTGCGCAAGCGTGGCACTCGGACACGCGGGGTGCACCGCTATCGAATTTGCGATGGTCAGCTGAGCAGGCTTGATGTATCTTGCAAGATGCGTGTGCCGACTGTTCTGATTTTATTTCGATGTGCTTTTTGTGCATAGATATTGAAGAGGCGACTACATTTACTACTTTCCCTCATTGCTGGCGTGGTTTGAAGACGCCGCGATTGTCCATTCGACCAAGTATGGTGAAGTCTTGAGACAGCAAGACTTAGGGATAATAATTAATACCTGTAGTCCTAGTAATGAATGACCTGTTACCGTCACCCACAATCTGCATACCTGTTGTTTGTACTGAACACCTGTTACAGTAGTAACAGGAGTTTAGCAAGTCTTATATCAGTAAGTTTACTTCAATGTAGCCATATCTCCCGACTTTGATCACCCGCGGTGTGTTTATACCCTCACTCATGCAGCGCCACAACAGCTCCCTTGTGATCCACAGACGGCATCAAGGTAATGATCCTCATTCCCTGCTACCATATTTAGCGCTCCGCCCTCGTTGCGTTGTTCCTGGCGGTGGCCCCGTACTTCGCGTTCTCTTCGAGTTCGGCTTCAGCAATCGTGGTCTCGACCTCATGCATTGTAAACGCGCTACAATGGCAGATAAAGTGGCTGCTAAGGAGAAGGGCATCGACATGACCGATTTTTCCGAGAAGAACATGCTGCGCGCCTAGCCAAAGGCCACCTGTCGATCTGAAGTCACCGACGCGCTACGTGTGCTGGCTGTATTTGCGCGTTTCTTCTACAATTCTCAAGCCAATGACTTGATCACGGCGGCAGCGGCTTTCGTCGACATTCACACTGGTATTAATGACAGCGATGAACTCGGTTGGAGCCACATCTCCTTTTGGATCTCCGACAAATCCGGTAAATTTTGCTCACTTCTGGTCTGTGGTGACCCATAAGCCGCGCTTGCTGTGGCGAGCGAAAGTAATCGCTATGATGAAATGCTGGCTCAACTCAACGATTTGGGGCACCGTCACCGCCGCTCAGCAACCGCGTCAACATGAACTGCTCGGTCGGCAGCATAAGGGACCAAGCGCCCCGACCGCCACCAGCGATCTTCTGCTCTCGCCTTGCCACCGTCTGTGGTGGCAGGTCTGCAACGGCAGGGGCAACGACGCGCGTGTCTGAAATGTTTGTCTCAAGATGGTTGTACAGGCAATGGTAGTGATGGCTGCTTCTATCCCCGACGAGCACACTTCATTACCAAGAAGGGAGACCTTGCGAACGACGCTAAGGCCATCATCCAGCATGGGGTTTGCGGTCGAGACGTCGACGATGACTGCCCCTGCCCCGCCAGGGCCTGGGTTGCCTCTCGAGCCGCCGTCGAAGAAGAGGAGGCGGGCTGGCGCCGCCAGCACAGGGAGGTGATCGGAGGGGTCTCCGGCGTCGTCCAGCAGAGAGGAGAACTTGGCGATGATGCCGGCCGCGTGGGGTGGCGGGTCAGGCTGCCGTTCAAGGCGGTAGAGTAGTGTGTCCAGCACTCGTTGGCAGCTGATACGATGAGTCGCTGTAGCTTGGTTGCGAGTCCGGGCGCGGGTCTCGTCAGACTTGTTGTTGCGCCAGGCGTTGAGCACCACAAGCGTCTCCAGCACGAGCTGTTGCCAGACCGCTTGTAGCACTGGGAACGGTCCAGCTCCTGTGTCGTCGTCATCTTGGAGACACTTGCGGAGGGAGGGTACCTCCCAGATGCTCAGTGATGTACGGGCTCGGTGGTCAAGTAAGAAAGCATCCTGTCAAGCCTAGCGACCACCAAACCACGCGTCCGCTGCGGTTGATGCAGCGCAAGTGCGACAACATATCCAAAAAGGTCGCTACTTGATTGTCGACGAATCACTGCTCGAGCTGTGGCCCGAGATCTTCATCAGTTCACTCGGTGTTGTCGACAAAGGCGACAATGGTGACATTCGATGACTACCCTTTTCCTGCCAACGAGGCTGTCAACGACTATACGCTACGGGACGATTTCCCACCGATCGTGTACAATCCTCCAACGGACATCGTGAGCCGGCTTCACTACCTCCGGGTCCGGTTTCCTCTCGCGATGATCCTCATCATGCTTGGCGACGTCGCCGGGGCTTTCCAACACGTACCAATTCACGCGGATTTTGTGCACATGTTCGCATTTCGTTTCGATGGTTACGTGATCATTGACCTTGCATGCAGCTTCGAGTGGTGTGGTTCCCCAGCGTATTATGCTCGCCGGTTCTATCATCAACGAGCTGTACACTAGTTGTGCGCTCGGAGAGCGCCTCAACAATGGTGCCAGGACGTCTCGCGCGGCAGCAACTTCAGTAACCATCGGCCTCTCTGGCTCCAAGAACGATCAGTACGGGAGGGGCGCCTGGCGCACGATGCATGCGTCCGGTGACCGTCAACTGCGCCCGGTCAAGGCGCTCGGCCACATCCTCGATGCGAGAGACAAGCTCGGCCAGAAGGCACGCAGCAGTCGCTTCCTGTGCTTTGACCTAAGTTCGACGCATGTGTCTACAGCGTTCAAGTCTGCGGCAGCCATAGCAGGCGTGCCCAAAGCAAACTACGCGACCCATTCGATTCGTATTTGCGGTGCTACAGCCCTGCTCAACGGCCACGCGGACAGTCTGTCCATCAAGCTGCTCGGAAGGTGATGTCCAAATGTTTTGAAGATTACCCTGTGCAAGCTGCCTAGGCCACTGTTGACCTCTCCAAGCATGTTGTAACACTGCTCCTCGCCCCCGTGGACGCGGCGCATTCTTCATTGGAGTAAGAACCATCGATTGGCTAACGCCCACCGTTAGCCTCGAAGAGCCACTTGTGATTGGCTTACTCTTCGTGGCTAACGGTGGGCGTTAGCCCAATCGATGATTCTGATTGGCTATTAAGTGATATTCTGGCTATTCTGGGCAAAACTGAATGTGACACATGTTCAGTACAAACAACAGATGTTCAGTGTCTGGGATGCATCAACAGGTTTATGGGTTCACAATAACAGGTTTTAATTTGCACCCCAATACTTAGCGTCGTGGCAGCTCGACTCGGAGACGCCGCGGTTGTCCCTTCCGTCAAGTACGGTGAAGTCTTGCTGCCTCAAGACGAGGCAACACTACAGACCATACTTTCGTCCACATGACACCAACAACGAGTAGCACTGATGTAATGCAATAGATTCCAACTTTCATCATCACCAACATCGAGTGTACACTTAGACAACAAATTCATGTTACGCACAGGAGAGCAAGAACGGTTCGCCCGCGCCAAATGAAATGAATTTTCATGTTATACATCACCAATTGTCTTGCTGAACTTTCGCCTTTATGTTTTCGCGTTGCTCAGCTTCGATTTAATCTGTCGGTCACTGAGGATACCCACACCATAATGATCGCGAAACCGCTTGAGTCATTCGAGAGGCTTGATGGATGGATTTGAATCTACCAGTATGTCAAAGAACGGGTTAATCGCCTTACTGGTGATCTGTCGCCATGGTTACCTCGAGGGGTTGCCGATGCCGTTCTGGGACATTTTTGAGGTTCTCACAAGTGCTTGTGAGGACTACATCGGTTGTTGTGTTCATAGTGGCTGGTTGTCTTTGTTGTTGAGAGCGAATCTTGGATATTTCCTGGTGGAGATTATTCTCCGTCGGTAGGTCCACTAGATGTGGATGCCTAGATCGAAGTTCTTCGAGCATTTGACCAGCCCCACGATTGTGAGCTTTGTTTCGTAGACCACGAAGATACATCTCCAAAAGGTCTTCGCTAAGCTTGGCGATTTAACGTTTTCATAAATGGATCCTCGCTTTGGTCTACGGCCCACAATGCTTGCACTTTTCCATTACTGTGTCCGCGTTGATAGACTCTCTGACGTCAGATCGCCGGTATATTTGGATCACAAACAGGACAATTCCCTGCACTTGTGGGCCGACGGCCCTTCGCATAACACAAGAGAGGGCAGCTGATCGTTCCTCGCGATTGGAACCGTGGTCCAAAACTTCGATTCTGACAGTCCGGCGGTATAGAATACACGGCGCGTACCCGCCACCTCGTCGACGCTAAGCGTCGCAGCTCTGTATGTAGCACCATCGAGTAGACCGTTTTCGTGTCTTCAATATCTCCAGGCCTTACAGGGGGTCTTCGTGTGTGTGTGTGCGAGAAAGAGAGAGAGAGAGAGAGAGAGAGAGAGAGAGAGAGAGAGAGAAGGAGAGAGATGGGGGGGAGGGCTGTCTTCTGTACGCACATATTGTCATTCGGGGATGAAGCGGTGTCTGCGGAAGAGAAGTTTTGTGGCAGCTTGGCCGAGTGGTTAAGGCGATGGACTTGAAATCCATTGGGGTCACCCGCGTGAGTTCAAATCTCACAGCTGTCGATTCTCTATGCAGCAGGCACCGCCTGGCTTGATTCTACATCGACCATTTTTCATGACATCCTTGCCAACTCACTCCCCACTCACTCCCTTTGCCCCACCCCGCCCAGCACCAACTACCACGCATCTCTCGCACTCTCCCCCCACGTGCGCAATCGGTTGCGCCTCTCGCTTTTGTTTTTGTTTTTGTTTTTGTTTTTGTTTTTGTTTTTGTTTTTGTTTTTGTTTTCGCTTTGTTTTGTTTTGTTTCGTTTTGTTTTCGTTTCGTTTCGTTTTGTTTCGTTTTGTTTTGTTTTGTTTTGTTTTATTTGCTTGTTTGTTTGTTTGTTTGTTTATGTTTCCGCTATCGCTTCCGATTCCACTTCTCCCGCCTTGTTTCTTCCTCGGTTGTTTCACTGCTTCTTCTTTTCCTCAGCACACCACCGTGGTTCCCGTGACATCAGGGTCTGCGCCGCGCACCTCTTGAACGATAGCACTCCAATCTGCAACGAAGCCGTTCGCGTCTGCTTTCTCTCACGCAGAGATCGAGAAGCTCTCTTTAGCTTGGTGGGTGTATCACGGCCACAGCATCCACGGCTAAATACGCCTTCTGATAAACGTGGCTAGAGAGGTGGGCTGGGACAGTGAGGTAAAGTCAAGACGGATGCGACTGCATAATCGCGCAGGATGTTTCGTGGTGGTGTGGCCTCCGTCGGAGGTTACAAGCTACAGTATACTTCGTCTTCTGTGCTACAACTGGTGCACGGCACTCCGGGTTGTTGAGACTTCACAATTCATCATCTCTCCACCCCCACTGCAGACAGAAAACGACGAGACCTGGAAGCGCACGTGTTTCTTCGCACTCTCTCTACGGCTTCCATGCCGTGACAGTTCGTGGCAGTACGTGGCGTACACCGTTGTCGATGTCTTCGGGCTTCGGGCGGCCCACTCTCTCGACTCGATCTCGAACGTCCACGCCATTCCCTTCCACACAGAGATGATGACTGTCATGAAACAGCACAATCGCAGTCAGGCGCGCTCAACTCCCACACGAAGCTCTACATCTGGCCCCACGCCAGTGCCTCCATGCGTATAGTTTGTTTGTCTGTGCGAGCGCAGTGCCTTGCTCACCATCGCAGCCATACCCACCACCCGTTTGCACCACACGCGCCCGTCGATATAGACTGTCCGGCGGTATAGAATACACGGCGCGTACCCGCCACCTCGTCGACGCTAAGCGTCGCAGCTCTGTATGTAGCACCATCGAGTAGACCGTTTTCGTGTCTTCAATATCTCCAGGCCTTACAGGGGGTCTTCGTGTGTGTGTGTGCGAGAAAGAGAGAGAGAGAGAGAGAGAGAGAGAGAGAGAGAGAGAGAGAGAGAGAAGGAGAGAGATGGGGGGAGGGCTGTCTTCTGTACGCACATATTGTCATTCGGGGATGAAGCGGTGTCTGCGGAAGAGAAGTTTTGTGGCAGCTTGGCCGAGTGGTTAAGGCGATGGACTTGAAATCCATTGGGGTCACCCGCGTGAGTTCAAATCTCACAGCTGTCGATTCTCTATGCAGCAGGCACCGCCTGGCTTGATTCTACATCGACCATTTTTCATGACATCCTTGCCAACTCACTCCCCACTCACTCCCTTTGCCCCACCCCGCCCAGCACCAACTACCACGCATCTCTCACACTCTCCCCCCACGTGCGCAATCGGTTGCGCCTCTCGCTTTTGTTTTTGTTTTTGTTTTTGTTTTTGTTTTTGTTTTCGTTTCGTTTTGTTTCGTTTTGTTTTGTTTTGTTTTGTTTTATTTGCTTGTTTGTTTGTTTGTTTGTTTATGTTTCCGCTATCGCTTCCGATTCCACTTCTCCCGCCTTGTTTCTTCCTCGGTTGTTTCACTGCTTCTTCTTTTCCTCAGCACACCACCGTGGTTCCCGTGACATCAGGGTCTGCGCCGCGCACCTCTTGAACGATAGCACTCCAATCTGCAACGAAGCCGTTCGCGTCTGCTTTCTCTCACGCAGAGATCGAGAAGCTCTCTTTAGCTTGGTGGGTGTATCACGGCCACAGCATCCACGGCTAAATACGCCTTCTGATAAACGTGGCTAGAGAGGTGGGCTGGGACAGTGAGGTAAAGTCAAGACGGATGCGACTGCATAATCGCGCAGGATGTTTCGTGGTGGTGTGGCCTCCGTCGGAGGTTACAAGCTACAGTATACTTCGTCTTCTGTGCTACAACTGGTGCACGGCACTCCGGGTTGTTGAGACTTCACAATTCATCATCTCTCCACCCCCACTGCAGACAGAAAACGACGAGACCTGGAAGCGCACGTGTTTCTTCGCACTCTCTCTACGGCTTCCATGCCGTGACAGTTCGTGGCAGTACGTGGCGTACACCGTTGTCGATGTCTTCGGGCTTCGGGCGGCCCACTCTCTCGACTCGATCTCGAACGTCCACGCCATTCCCTTCCACACAGAGATGATGACTGTCATGAAACAGCACAATCGCAGTCAGGCGCGCTCAACTCCCACACGAAGCTCTACATCTGGCCCCACGCCAGTGCCTCCATGCGTATAGTTTGTTTGTCTGTGCGAGCGCAGTGCCTTGCTCACCATCGCAGCCATACCCACCACCCGTTTGCACCACACGCGCCCGTCGATATAGACTGTCCGGCGGTATAGAATACACGGCGCGTACCCGCCACCTCGTCGACGCTAAGCGTCGCAGCTCTGTATGTAGCACCATCGAGTAGACCGTTTTCGTGTCTTCAATATCTCCAGGCCTTACAGGGGGTCTTCGTGTGTGTGTGTGCGAGAAAGAGAGAGAGAGAGAGAGAGAGAGAGAAGGAGAGAGATGGGGGGGAGGGCTGTCTTCTGTACGCACATATTGTCATTCGGGGATGAAGCGGTGTCTGCGGAAGAGAAGTTTTGTGGCAGCTTGGCCGAGTGGTTAAGGCGATGGACTTGAAATCCATTGGGGTCACCCGCGTGAGTTCAAATCTCACAGCTGTCGATTCTCTATGCAGCAGGCACCGCCTGGCTTGATTCTACATCGACCATTTTTCATGACATCCTTGCCAACTCACTCCCCACTCACTCCCTTTGCCCCACCCCGCCCAGCACCAACTACCACGCATCTCTCACACTCTCCCCCCACGTGCGCAATCGGTTGCGCCTCTCGCTTTTGTTTTTGTTTTTGTTTTTGTTTTTGTTTTTGTTTTCGTTTCGTTTTGTTTCGTTTTGTTTTGTTTTGTTTTGTTTTATTTGCTTGTTTGTTTGTTTGTTTGTTTATGTTTCCGCTATCGCTTCCGATTCCACTTCTCCCGCCTTGTTTCTTCCTCGGTTGTTTCACTGCTTCTTCTTTTCCTCAGCACACCACCGTGGTTCCCGTGACATCAGGGTCTGCGCCGCGCACCTCTTGAACGATAGCACTCCAATCTGCAACGAAGCCGTTCGCGTCTGCTTTCTCTCACGCAGAGATCGAGAAGCTCTCTTTAGCTTGGTGGGTGTATCACGGCCACAGCATCCACGGCTAAATACGCCTTCTGATAAACGTGGCTAGAGAGGTGGGCTGGGACAGTGAGGTAAAGTCAAGACGGATGCGACTGCATAATCGCGCAGGATGTTTCGTGGTGGTGTGGCCTCCGTCGGAGGTTACAAGCTACAGTATACTTCGTCTTCTGTGCTACAACTGGTGCACGGCACTCCGGGTTGTTGAGACTTCACAATTCATCATCTCTCCACCCCCACTGCAGACAGAAAACGACGAGACCTGGAAGCGCACGTGTTTCTTCGCACTCTCTCTACGGCTTCCATGCCGTGACAGTTCGTGGCAGTACGTGGCGTACACCGTTGTCGATGTCTTCGGGCTTCGGGCGGCCCACTCTCTCGACTCGATCTCGAACGTCCACGCCATTCCCTTCCACACAGAGATGATGACTGTCATGAAACAGCACAATCGCAGTCAGGCGCGCTCAACTCCCACACGAAGCTCTACATCTGGCCCCACGCCAGTGCCTCCATGCGTATAGTTTGTTTGTCTGTGCGAGCGCAGTGCCTTGCTCACCATCGCAGCCATACCCACCACCCGTTTGCACCACACGCGCCCGTCGATATAGACTGTCCGGCGGTATAGAATACACGGCGCGTACCCGCCACCTCGTCGACGCTAAGCGTCGCAGCTCTGTATGTAGCACCATCGAGTAGACCGTTTTCGTGTCTTCAATATCTCCAGGCCTTACAGGGGGTCTTCGTGTGTGTGTGTGCGAGAAAGAGAGAGAGAGAGAGAGAGAGAGAGAAGGAGAGAGATGGGGGGGAGGGCTGTCTTCTGTACGCACATATTGTCATTCGGGGATGAAGCGGTGTCTGCGGAAGAGAAGTTTTGTGGCAGCTTGGCCGAGTGGTTAAGGCGATGGACTTGAAATCCATTGGGGTCACCCGCGTGAGTTCAAATCTCACAGCTGTCGATTCTCTATGCAGCAGGCACCGCCTGGCTTGATTCTACATCGACCATTTTTCATGACATCCTTGCCAACTCACTCCCCACTCACTCCCTTTGCCCCACCCCGCCCAGCACCAACTACCACGCATCTCTCACACTCTCCCCCCACGTGCGCAATCGGTTGCGCCTCTCGCTTTTGTTTTTGTTTTTGTTTTTGTTTTTGTTTTTGTTTTCGTTTCGTTTTGTTTCGTTTTGTTTTGTTTTGTTTTGTTTTATTTGCTTGTTTGTTTGTTTGTTTGTTTATGTTTCCGCTATCGCTTCCGATTCCACTTCTCCCGCCTTGTTTCTTCCTCGGTTGTTTCACTGCTTCTTCTTTTCCTCAGCACACCACCGTGGTTCCCGTGACATCAGGGTCTGCGCCGCGCACCTCTTGAACGATAGCACTCCAATCTGCAACGAAGCCGTTCGCGTCTGCTTTCTCTCACGCAGAGATCGAGAAGCTCTCTTTAGCTTGGTGGGTGTATCACGGCCACAGCATCCACGGCTAAATACGCCTTCTGATAAACGTGGCTAGAGAGGTGGGCTGGGACAGTGAGGTAAAGTCAAGACGGATGCGACTGCATAATCGCGCAGGATGTTTCGTGGTGGTGTGGCCTCCGTCGGAGGTTACAAGCTACAGTATACTTCGTCTTCTGTGCTACAACTGGTGCACGGCACTCCGGGTTGTTGAGACTTCACAATTCATCATCTCTCCACCCCCACTGCAGACAGAAAACGACGAGACCTGGAAGCGCACGTGTTTCTTCGCACTCTCTCTACGGCTTCCATGCCGTGACAGTTCGTGGCAGTACGTGGCGTACACCGTTGTCGATGTCTTCGGGCTTCGGGCGGCCCACTCTCTCGACTCGATCTCGAACGTCCACGCCATTCCCTTCCACACAGAGATGATGACTGTCATGAAACAGCACAATCGCAGTCAGGCGCGCTCAACTCCCACACGAAGCTCTACATCTGGCCCCACGCCAGTGCCTCCATGCGTATAGTTTGTTTGTCTGTGCGAGCGCAGTGCCTTGCTCACCATCGCAGCCATACCCACCACCCGTTTGCACCACACGCGCCCGTCGATATAGACTGTCCGGCGGTATAGAATACACGGCGCGTACCCGCCACCTCGTCGACGCTAAGCGTCGCAGCTCTGTATGTAGCACCATCGAGTAGACCGTTTTCGTGTCTTCAATATCTCCAGGCCTTACAGGGGGTCTTCGTGTGTGTGTGTGCGAGAAAGAGAGAGAGAGAGAGAGAGAGAGAGAAGGAGAGAGATGGGGGGGAGGGCTGTCTTCTGTACGCACATATTGTCATTCGGGGATGAAGCGGTGTCTGCGGAAGAGAAGTTTTGTGGCAGCTTGGCCGAGTGGTTAAGGCGATGGACTTGAAATCCATTGGGGTCACCCGCGTGAGTTCAAATCTCACAGCTGTCGATTCTCTATGCAGCAGGCACCGCCTGGCTTGATTCTACATCGACCATTTTTCATGACATCCTTGCCAACTCACTCCCCACTCACTCCCTTTGCCCCACCCCGCCCAGCACCAACTACCACGCATCTCTCACACTCTCCCCCCACGTGCGCAATCGGTTGCGCCTCTCGCTTTTGTTTTTGTTTTTGTTTTTGTTTTTGTTTTTGTTTTCGTTTCGTTTTGTTTCGTTTCGTTTTGTTTTGTTTTGTTTTGTTTTATTTGCTTGTTTGTTTGTTTGTTTGTTTATGTTTCCGCTATCGCTTCCGATTCCACTTCTCCCGCCTTGTTTCTTCCTCGGTTGTTTCACTGCTTCTTCTTTTCCTCAGCACACCACCGTGGTTCCCGTGACATCAGGGTCTGCGCCGCGCACCTCTTGAACGATAGCACTCCAATCTGCAACGAAGCCGTTCGCGTCTGCTTTCTCTCACGCAGAGATCGAGAAGCTCTCTTTAGCTTGGTGGGTGTATCACGGCCACAGCATCCACGGCTAAATACGCCTTCTGATAAACGTGGCTAGAGAGGTGGGCTGGGACAGTGAGGTAAAGTCAAGACGGATGCGACTGCATAATCGCGCAGGATGTTTCGTGGTGGTGTGGCCTCCGTCGGAGGTTACAAGCTACAGTATACTTCGTCTTCTGTGCTACAACTGGTGCACGGCACTCCGGGTTGTTGAGACTTCACAATTCATCATCTCTCCACCCCCACTGCAGACAGAAAACGACGAGACCTGGAAGCGCACGTGTTTCTTCGCACTCTCTCTACGGCTTCCATGCCGTGACAGTTCGTGGCAGTACGTGGCGTACACCGTTGTCGATGTCTTCGGGCTTCGGGCGGCCCACTCTCTCGACTCGATCTCGAACGTCCACGCCATTCCCTTCCACACAGAGATGATGACTGTCATGAAACAGCACAATCGCAGTCAGGCGCGCTCAACTCCCACACGAAGCTCTACATCTGGCCCCACGCCAGTGCCTCCATGCGTATAGTTTGTTTGTCTGTGCGAGCGCAGTGCCTTGCTCACCATCGCAGCCATACCCACCACCCGTTTGCACCACACGCGCCCGTCGATATAGACTGTCCGGCGGTATAGAATACACGGCGCGTACCCGCCACCTCGTCGACGCTAAGCGTCGCAGCTCTGTATGTAGCACCATCGAGTAGACCGTTTTCGTGTCTTCAATATCTCCAGGCCTTACAGGGGGTCTTCGTGTGTGTGTGTGCGAGAAAGAGAGAGAGAGAGAGAGAGAGAGAGAGAAGGAGAGAGATGGGGGGGAGGGCTGTCTTCTGTACGCACATATTGTCATTCGGGGATGAAGCGGTGTCTGCGGAAGAGAAGTTTTGTGGCAGCTTGGCCGAGTGGTTAAGGCGATGGACTTGAAATCCATTGGGGTCACCCGCGTGAGTTCAAATCTCACAGCTGTCGATTCTCTATGCAGCAGGCACCGCCTGGCTTGATTCTACATCGACCATTTTTCATGACATCCTTGCCAACTCACTCCCCACTCACTCCCTTTGCCCCACCCCGCCCAGCACCAACTACCACGCATCTCTCACACTCTCCCCCCACGTGCGCAATCGGTTGCGCCTCTCGCTTTTGTTTTTGTTTTTGTTTTTGTTTTTGTTTTTGTTTTTGTTTTTGTTTTCGTTTCGTTTTGTTTCGTTTTGTTTTGTTTTGTTTTGTTTTATTTGCTTGTTTGTTTGTTTGTTTGTTTATGTTTCCGCTATCGCTTCCGATTCCACTTCTCCCGCCTTGTTTCTTCCTCGGTTGTTTCACTGCTTCTTCTTTTCCTCAGCACACCACCGTGGTTCCCGTGACATCAGGGTCTGCGCCGCGCACCTCTTGAACGATAGCACTCCAATCTGCAACGAAGCCGTTCGCGTCTGCTTTCTCTCACGCAGAGATCGAGAAGCTCTCTTTAGCTTGGTGGGTGTATCACGGCCACAACATCCACGGCTAAATACGCCTTCTGATAAACGTGGCTAGAGAGGTGGGCTGGGACAGTGAGGTAAAGTCAAGACGGATGCGACTGCATAATCGCGCAGGATGTTTCGTGGTGGTGTGGCCTCCGTCGGAGGTTACAAGCTACAGTATACTTCGTCTTCTGTGCTACAACTGGTGCACGGCACTCCGGGTTGTTGAGACTTCACAATTCATCATCTCTCCACCCCCACTGCAGACAGAAAACGACGAGACCTGGAAGCGCACGTGTTTCTTCGCACTCTCTCTACGGCTTCCATGCCGTGACAGTTCGTGGCAGTACGTGGCGTACACCGTTGTCGATGTCTTCGGGCTTCGGGCGGCCCACTCTCTCGACTCGATCTCGAACGTCCACGCCATTCCCTTCCACACAGAGATGATGACTGTCATGAAACAGCACAATCGCAGTCAGGCGCGCTCAACTCCCACACGAAGCTCTACATCTGGCCCCACGCCAGTGCCTCCATGCGTATAGTTTGTTTGTCTGTGCGAGCGCAGTGCCTTGCTCACCATCGCAGCCATACCCACCACCCGTTTGCACCACACGCGCCCGTCGATATAGACTGTCCGGCGGTATAGAATACACGGCGCGTACCCGCCACCTCGTCGACGCTAAGCGTCGCAGCTCTGTATGTAGCACCATCGAGTAGACCGTTTTCGTGTCTTCAATATCTCCAGGCCTTACAGGGGGTCTTCGTGTGTGTGTGTGCGAGAAAGAGAGAGAGAGAGAGAGAGAAGGAGAGAGATGGGGGGGAGGGCTGTCTTCTGTACGCACATATTGTCATTCGGGGATGAAGCGGTGTCTGCGGAAGAGAAGTTTTGTGGCAGCTTGGCCGAGTGGTTAAGGCGATGGACTTGAAATCCATTGGGGTCACCCGCGTGAGTTCAAATCTCACAGCTGTCGATTCTCTATGCAGCAGGCACCGCCTGGCTTGATTCTACATCGACCATTTTTCATGACATCCTTGCCAACTCACTCCCCACTCACTCCCTTTGCCCCACCCCGCCCAGCACCAACTACCACGCATCTCTCACACTCTCCCCCCACGTGCGCAATCGGTTGCGCCTCTCGCTTTTGTTTTTGTTTTTGTTTTTGTTTTTGTTTTTGTTTTCGTTTCGTTTTGTTTCGTTTCGTTTTGTTTTGTTTTGTTTTGTTTTATTTGCTTGTTTGTTTGTTTGTTTGTTTATGTTTCCGCTATCGCTTCCGATTCCACTTCTCCCGCCTTGTTTCTTCCTCGGTTGTTTCACTGCTTCTTCTTTTCCTCAGCACACCACCGTGGTTCCCGTGACATCAGGGTCTGCGCCGCGCACCTCTTGAACGATAGCACTCCAATCTGCAACGAAGCCGTTCGCGTCTGCTTTCTCTCACGCAGAGATCGAGAAGCTCTCTTTAGCTTGGTGGGTGTATCACGGCCACAACATCCACGGCTAAATACGCCTTCTGATAAACGTGGCTAGAGAGGTGGGCTGGGACAGTGAGGTAAAGTCAAGACGGATGCGACTGCATAATCGCGCAGGATGTTTCGTGGTGGTGTGGCCTCCGTCGGAGGTTACAAGCTACAGTATACTTCGTCTTCTGTGCTACAACTGGTGCACGGCACTCCGGGTTGTTGAGACTTCACAATTCATCATCTCTCCACCCCCACTGCAGACAGAAAACGACGAGACCTGGAAGCGCACGTGTTTCTTCGCACTCTCTCTACGGCTTCCATGCCGTGACAGTTCGTGGCAGTACGTGGCGTACACCGTTGTCGATGTCTTCGGGCTTCGGGCGGCCCACTCTCTCGACTCGATCTCGAACGTCCACGCCATTCCCTTCCACACAGAGATGATGACTGTCATGAAACAGCACAATCGCAGTCAGGCGCGCTCAACTCCCACACGAAGCTCTACATCTGGCCCCACGCCAGTGCCTCCATGCGTATAGTTTGTTTGTCTGTGCGAGCGCAGTGCCTTGCTCACCATCGCAGCCATACCCACCACCCGTTTGCACCACACGCGCCCGTCGATATAGACTGTCCGGCGGTATAGAATACACGGCGCGTACCCGCCACCTCGTCGACGCTAAGCGTCGCAGCTCTGTATGTAGCACCATCGAGTAGACCGTTTTCGTGTCTTCAATATCTCCAGGCCTTACAGGGGGTCTTCGTGTGTGTGTGTGCGAGAAAGAGAGAGAGAGAGAGAGAGAGAGAGAAGGAGAGAGATGGGGGGGAGGGCTGTCTTCTGTACGCACATATTGTCATTCGGGGATGAAGCGGTGTCTGCGGAAGAGAAGTTTTGTGGCAGCTTGGCCGAGTGGTTAAGGCGATGGACTTGAAATCCATTGGGGTCACCCGCGTGAGTTCAAATCTCACAGCTGTCGATTCTCTATGCAGCAGGCACCGCCTGGCTTGATTCTACATCGACCATTTTTCATGACATCCTTGCCAACTCACTCCCCACTCACTCCCTTTGCCCCACCCCGCCCAGCACCAACTACCACGCATCTCTCACACTCTCCCCCCACGTGCGCAATCGGTTGCGCCTCTCGCTTTTGTTTTTGTTTTTGTTTTTGTTTTTGTTTTTGTTTTTGTTTTCGTTTCGTTTTGTTTCGTTTTGTTTTGTTTTGTTTTGTTTTATTTGCTTGTTTGTTTGTTTGTTTGTTTATGTTTCCGCTATCGCTTCCGATTCCACTTCTCCCGCCTTGTTTCTTCCTCGGTTGTTTCACTGCTTCTTCTTTTCCTCAGCACACCACCGTGGTTCCCGTGACATCAGGGTCTGCGCCGCGCACCTCTTGAACGATAGCACTCCAATCTGCAACGAAGCCGTTCGCGTCTGCTTTCTCTCACGCAGAGATCGAGAAGCTCTCTTTAGCTTGGTGGGTGTATCACGGCCACAACATCCACGGCTAAATACGCCTTCTGATAAACGTGGCTAGAGAGGTGGGCTGGGACAGTGAGGTAAAGTCAAGACGGATGCGACTGCATAATCGCGCAGGATGTTTCGTGGTGGTGTGGCCTCCGTCGGAGGTTACAAGCTACAGTATACTTCGTCTTCTGTGCTACAACTGGTGCACGGCACTCCGGGTTGTTGAGACTTCACAATTCATCATCTCTCCACCCCCACTGCAGACAGAAAACGACGAGACCTGGAAGCGCACGTGTTTCTTCGCACTCTCTCTACGGCTTCCATGCCGTGACAGTTCGTGGCAGTACGTGGCGTACACCGTTGTCGATGTCTTCGGGCTTCGGGCGGCCCACTCTCTCGACTCGATCTCGAACGTCCACGCCATTCCCTTCCACACAGAGATGATGACTGTCATGAAACAGCACAATCGCAGTCAGGCGCGCTCAACTCCCACACGAAGCTCTACATCTGGCCCCACGCCAGTGCCTCCATGCGTATAGTTTGTTTGTCTGTGCGAGCGCAGTGCCTTGCTCACCATCGCAGCCATACCCACCACCCGTTTGCACCACACGCGCCCGTCGATATAGACTGTCCGGCGGTATAGAATACACGGCGCGTACCCGCCACCTCGTCGACGCTAAGCGTCGCAGCTCTGTATGTAGCACCATCGAGTAGACCGTTTTCGTGTCTTCAATATCTCCAGGCCTTACAGGGGGTCTTCGTGTGTGTGTGTGCGAGAAAGAGAGAGAGAGAGAGAGAGAGAGAGAAGGAGAGAGATGGGGGGGAGGGCTGTCTTCTGTACGCACATATTGTCATTCGGGGATGAAGCGGTGTCTGCGGAAGAGAAGTTTTGTGGCAGCTTGGCCGAGTGGTTAAGGCGATGGACTTGAAATCCATTGGGGTCACCCGCGTGAGTTCAAATCTCACAGCTGTCGATTCTCTATGCAGCAGGCACCGCCTGGCTTGATTCTACATCGACCATTTTTCATGACATCCTTGCCAACTCACTCCCCACTCACTCCCTTTGCCCCACCCCGCCCAGCACCAACTACCACGCATCTCTCACACTCTCCCCCCACGTGCGCAATCGGTTGCGCCTCTCGCTTTTGTTTTTGTTTTTGTTTTTGTTTTTGTTTTTGTTTTTGTTTTCGTTTCGTTTTGTTTCGTTTTGTTTTGTTTTGTTTTGTTTTATTTGCTTGTTTGTTTGTTTGTTTGTTTATGTTTCCGCTATCGCTTCCGATTCCACTTCTCCCGCCTTGTTTCTTCCTCGGTTGTTTCACTGCTTCTTTTCCTCAGCACACCACCGTGGTTCCCGTGACATCAGGGTCTGCGCCGCGCACCTCTTGAACGATAGCACTCCAATCTGCAACGAAGCCGTTCGCGTCTGCTTTCTCTCACGCAGAGATCGAGAAGCTCTCTTTAGCTTGGTGGGTGTATCACGGCCACAGCATCCACGGCTAAATACGCCTTCTGATAAACGTGGCTAGAGAGGTGGGCTGGGACAGTGAGGTAAAGTCAAGACGGATGCGACTGCATAATCGCGCAGGATGTTTCGTGGTGGTGTGGCCTCCGTCGGAGGTTACAAGCTACAGTATACTTCGTCTTCTGTGCTACAACTGGTGCACGGCACTCCGGGTTGTTGAGACTTCACAATTCATCATCTCTCCACCCCCACTGCAGACAGAAAACGACGAGACCTGGAAGCGCACGTGTTTCTTCGCACTCTCTCTACGGCTTCCATGCCGTGACAGTTCGTGGCAGTACGTGGCGTACACCGTTGTCGATGTCTTCGGGCTTCGGGCGGCCCACTCTCTCGACTCGATCTCGAACGTCCACGCCATTCCCTTCCACACAGAGATGATGACTGTCATGAAACAGCACAATCGCAGTCAGGCGCGCTCAACTCCCACACGAAGCTCTACATCTGGCCCCACGCCAGTGCCTCCATGCGTATAGTTTGTTTGTCTGTGCGAGCGCAGTGCCTTGCTCACCATCGCAGCCATACCCACCACCCGTTTGCACCACACGCGCCCGTCGATATAGACTGTCCGGCGGTATAGAATACACGGCGCGTACCCGCCACCTCGTCGACGCTAAGCGTCGCAGCTCTGTATGTAGCACCATCGAGTAGACCGTTTTCGTGTCTTCAATATCTCCAGGCCTTACAGGGGGTCTTCGTGTGTGTGTGTGCGAGAAAGAGAGAGAGAGAGAGAGAGAGAGAGAGAGAGAGAGAGAGAGAGAGAAGGAGAGAGATGGGGGGGAGGGCTGTCTTCTGTACGCACATATTGTCATTCGGGGATGAAGCGGTGTCTGCGGAAGAGAAGTTTTGTGGCAGCTTGGCCGAGTGGTTAAGGCGATGGACTTGAAATCCATTGGGGTCACCCGCGTGAGTTCAAATCTCACAGCTGTCGATTCTCTATGCAGCAGGCACCGCCTGGCTTGATTCTACATCGACCATTTTTCATGACATCCTTGCCAACTCACTCCCCACTCACTCCCTTTGCCCCACCCCGCCCAGCACCAACTACCACGCATCTCTCACACTCTCCCCCCACGTGCGCAATCGGTTGCGCCTCTCGCTTTTGTTTTTGTTTTTGTTTTTGTTTTTGTTTTTGTTTTTGTTTTCGTTTCGTTTTGTTTCGTTTTGTTTTGTTTTGTTTTGTTTTATTTGCTTGTTTGTTTGTTTGTTTGTTTATGTTTCCGCTATCGCTTCCGATTCCACTTCTCCCGCCTTGTTTCTTCCTCGGTTGTTTCACTGCTTCTTCTTTTCCTCAGCACACCACCGTGGTTCCCGTGACATCAGGGTCTGCGCCGCGCACCTCTTGAACGATAGCACTCCAATCTGCAACGAAGCCGTTCGCGTCTGCTTTCTCTCACGCAGAGATCGAGAAGCTCTCTTTAGCTTGGTGGGTGTATCACGGCCACAGCATCCACGGCTAAATACGCCTTCTGATAAACGTGGCTAGAGAGGTGGGCTGGGACAGTGAGGTAAAGTCAAGACGGATGCGACTGCATAATCGCGCAGGATGTTTCGTGGTGGTGTGGCCTCCGTCGGAGGTTACAAGCTACAGTATACTTCGTCTTCTGTGCTACAACTGGTGCACGGCACTCCGGGTTGTTGAGACTTCACAATTCATCATCTCTCCACCCCCACTGCAGACAGAAAACGACGAGACCTGGAAGCGCACGTGTTTCTTCGCACTCTCTCTACGGCTTCCATGCCGTGACAGTTCGTGGCAGTACGTGGCGTACACCGTTGTCGATGTCTTCGGGCTTCGGGCGGCCCACTCTCTCGACTCGATCTCGAACGTCCACGCCATTCCCTTCCACACAGAGATGATGACTGTCATGAAACAGCACAATCGCAGTCAGGCGCGCTCAACTCCCACACGAAGCTCTACATCTGGCCCCACGCCAGTGCCTCCATGCGTATAGTTTGTTTGTCTGTGCGAGCGCAGTGCCTTGCTCACCATCGCAGCCATACCCACCACCCGTTTGCACCACACGCGCCCGTCGATATAGACTGTCCGGCGGTATAGAATACACGGCGCGTACCCGCCACCTCGTCGACGCTAAGCGTCGCAGCTCTGTATGTAGCACCATCGAGTAGACCGTTTTCGTGTCTTCAATATCTCCAGGCCTTACAGGGGGTCTTCGTGTGTGTGTGTGCGAGAAAGAGAGAGAGAGAGAGAGAGAGAGAGAGAGAGAGAGAGAGAGAGAAGGAGAGAGATGGGGGGGAGGGCTGTCTTCTGTACGCACATATTGTCATTCGGGGATGAAGCGGTGTCTGCGGAAGAGAAGTTTTGTGGCAGCTTGGCCGAGTGGTTAAGGCGATGGACTTGAAATCCATTGGGGTCACCCGCGTGAGTTCAAATCTCACAGCTGTCGATTCTCTATGCAGCAGGCACCGCCTGGCTTGATTCTACATCGACCATTTTTCATGACATCCTTGCCAACTCACTCCCCACTCACTCCCTTTGCCCCACCCCGCCCAGCACCAACTACCACGCATCTCTCACACTCTCCCCCCACGTGCGCAATCGGTTGCGCCTCTCGCTTTTGTTTTTGTTTTTGTTTTTGTTTTTGTTTTTGTTTTTGTTTTCGTTTCGTTTTGTTTCGTTTTGTTTTGTTTTGTTTTGTTTTATTTGCTTGTTTGTTTGTTTGTTTGTTTATGTTTCCGCTATCGCTTCCGATTCCACTTCTCCCGCCTTGTTTCTTCCTCGGTTGTTTCACTGCTTCTTCTTTTCCTCAGCACACCACCGTGGTTCCCGTGACATCAGGGTCTGCGCCGCGCACCTCTTGAACGATAGCACTCCAATCTGCAACGAAGCCGTTCGCGTCTGCTTTCTCTCACGCAGAGATCGAGAAGCTCTCTTTAGCTTGGTGGGTGTATCACGGCCACAACATCCACGGCTAAATACGCCTTCTGATAAACGTGGCTAGAGAGGTGGGCTGGGACAGTGAGGTAAAGTCAAGACGGATGCGACTGCATAATCGCGCAGGATGTTTCGTGGTGGTGTGGCCTCCGTCGGAGGTTACAAGCTACAGTATACTTCGTCTTCTGTGCTACAACTGGTGCACGGCACTCCGGGTTGTTGAGACTTCACAATTCATCATCTCTCCACCCCCACTGCAGACAGAAAACGACGAGACCTGGAAGCGCACGTGTTTCTTCGCACTCTCTCTACGGCTTCCATGCCGTGACAGTTCGTGGCAGTACGTGGCGTACACCGTTGTCGATGTCTTCGGGCTTCGGGCGGCCCACTCTCTCGACTCGATCTCGAACGTCCACGCCATTCCCTTCCACACAGAGATGATGACTGTCATGAAACAGCACAATCGCAGTCAGGCGCGCTCAACTCCCACACGAAGCTCTACATCTGGCCCCACGCCAGTGCCTCCATGCGTATAGTTTGTTTGTCTGTGCGAGCGCAGTGCCTTGCTCACCATCGCAGCCATACCCACCACCCGTTTGCACCACACGCGCCCGTCGATATAGACTGTCCGGCGGTATAGAATACACGGCGCGTACCCGCCACCTCGTCGACGCTAAGCGTCGCAGCTCTGTATGTAGCACCATCGAGTAGACCGTTTTCGTGTCTTCAATATCTCCAGGCCTTACAGGGGGTCTTTGTGTGTGTGTGCGAGAAAGAGAGGGAGAGAGAGAGAAAGAGAGAGAGGGAGAGAGAGAGAGAGAGGGAGAGAGAGAGAGAGGGAAAGAGAGAGGGAGAGAGAGAGAGAAGGAGAGAGATGGGGGGGATCCACTCGCGACCACAGGACATAGTCCCCGACACTAAAGTTCTCGAGCGTGCCCTTCTTCGAGGCCATCTGATACAAACGTGTCTTCTCCTTGCGGTCGTCGACCTCCTCGTGCATGGCCTCTAGGCTCTCTCGGAGCATCTCCGGTTCCTCGTGGACTTTTGTCATGTCGATCTTCACAAGCTTCGCCCTGCCGTTGCTCTCCGGCGGGAGCATCATAGTGTCGAGCGCAGTCGTTGTCTGCAATCCAGTGAACAACTCAACCGGCGCTCTGTTGCCTAGCAAACGCACAGGTGTTTGGTTGAGGTTCGATTGTACCAGCGGAAGCAAGAGCTCCCAGCTCTTAGTGTCCAAATGGTACTCCAATAGCAGCACCCGAGTCACCCGCAGAATGTCTCTGTTGAGACGCTCTACAGTCCCGTTGACCCAAGGTGTGTACACTGGAACAAACGTGTGTAGTGACTTGAGGCGGTCACGCAGCTCGTCGAGTAGCTGTGTGGTGAAGCGGCTTGAGGTTTTGAGGTGCGTCCAGACTTGACGCACCTCCCTCAACATTCGGTCGACATCAAGACCATCCATCAGTCTGCAATGGCAAGATTGAGGGTAACGAGCTCCACACGCCGAATTCGTCACATCCAAGACATCCCCAGATGCGTACGCACGCGACGCACGTGACGATTATGTCCCAGCACCTGGGACGTGGCCCAGAGGCTGGATCGTCATTGAGGCCCTGAGCGGTCTGATACAGTAGGAACAGATCTGAGGAACCTGAGTAGTATCAGACTCAGTAGGTGGGTGATCAGCACCTGATTACGTAGCTGGGTGATTACCCGATGCCAGTGCAGAGACAGGGCAGGTGCGGTATAGGGTAGGCAGTCACGTAGGCATCTGACTCTCTGGGTCAGGTATTCGGTTGTTGGAAAATAAAACTCTGGAATTTGCTGCCAAGCACTCAAGCCCCTCAAGTAAGGACTTCGAGTCCAGAAGTCACAAGACCCGTCGCCGCAGGAGGCGACGCTAAAACCTCCGGGTGCGTCTCGACAAGGCGCACCTGACGACCGTATTCCGACCGAAGCGCGTGTGGCTGCTGCTGCCCACGCGTATCGAGAGACCTAAGAGCAGGGGAAGACCAGCACCAGGTGCTGTGACCGCCGGACGAGGAGCGTCCCGTCCCCCCGCGCATCCGGGCCACCAGCCAGCTTCTGGTGACGATCGGCTCTGCGCTTCCCCGTCGCACGCAGCACGTGACCAGCGATCCACGTGCTGTGCCAAGGCGACAAACCAGCGGGCTTCACGACCCCGTTGGCCAAGACCCCCCGGACTTCAAGCCGAAGTGCCTGCGGTTCACCCCATCAGCGACTTTGACAGCGGGGTGTTAACGTCAGCAGCGACCGACCAGCCCAAAGAGTCTGTGTGGACCCGTGTGCGGCACCTGCTTCGCCCTCGCTGAGCGGCAGGTTTTGCCCCCACGCCTTCACCACAGCTGGTTCATAAAATGTGACCCATTATCTGATATTCACTTCTTAGGCATGCCAGATCGTTTCGCCCTGTCAAGCTCAGCAGTGGCAGTCACCAAACTCGTGGGCGAGTCACATGCAATGAGTTCGCAGAAGTGCGTCAGTTCATCCTTGAGTACAAGAGTGTAGCGCGTTGTGCCGTGGAATCACCCATAAACAAGAAATCAAAGTGCAGAACTTCATTGCGTTGTGCTGGCTCTCGCGGGTGTGACCATGGTCGCTGGATCACCAACCCGCCCTTCACGTGCTTACACAACAGGCACAGGGACACGAAGGCCTTCACGTGATCCGCGAGCTTTGTATGTAGTAGTTCTAGTGTAAATGAGTCACCATCACGTCTGCACCACGGTGCGCCTTGACGCCGCAACGCGACACGA
Source organism: Pythium myriotylum (assembly GCA_023091665.1). Taxonomy (NCBI): domain Eukaryota; phylum Oomycota; class Peronosporomycetes; order Pythiales; family Pythiaceae; genus Pythium; species Pythium myriotylum. Next base: position 2,288,203 of record JALJCQ010000009.1, read on the forward strand.
TCAGAATCCGCTGAAGTAGTTCCTTGGCTTGGGTTGGCACCCACACCTTCCCCTCCAGCAGAAGGAGGCCACCCTCGGACGCAATGGCGCCGCACGGCGCGTGCCGGCGTAAGCGGCCTTGAGCGGCGCGGGCCTGCTCGGTGTCGGGCTAGACAAGCTCAGCATCTTGGAGTGGGTGAGGCGTGAGATGGACGCAGAGGCTCGCGTCCGTACTGCTTTCACACACGATGTCGCTGTGTCTGGGGCGTGCCCAAGTCCGCGCAGACGTTATCGCTGCCTTTGACATGCTCAATCTTATAACGGTAGTCGGCGAGGATGAGAGACCAACGCTGTAGCTTCCCACGGACGTGCTTCCGCACCTCAGACGATGGGCAAAACACCTGGATCAAATTGGAGTGGTCACAGAAGAGCTTAAAGCCAGATGGGCGCAGGAGCGAATATTCGAGGTCATTCGCAGCCCTCACGATAGGGTAACCCTCTTTCTCACCAATCGACCAGTGCAGTTGGGCGCTTTTAAACATGCCGCCCTTGCACATCACTAACTCATGCTCTTGCTAAACGAGCGACTTCGCCGGGTCCCACTGGGTCACTTGGCTAACAATCACCGACCATCCGCGGTCCGATGCATCCGTGCATACGCAAACAGTAGCGTCGTCACTAGGGAAGGCCAACTTGGTCGAGCGAGCCAAGCAGTCCACGAACTCCCTGTACTTGGCCGCCTCCTCTGCTGTCCACTCGATGCTGATGCCTTCGGCGAATCTCTGCTTGCGGCTACGCCCCGCAAACGCAGCGTCCAGCTTGGCCTGCAAGGGAGCGGCGTGCAGCGCATAGTCTACAATTGTCTCCCGTAGCCAATTTGCAGCGCACAGGAACACCATCACCATCAAGCAATCTCCCACACCAGTTCACTTCACGACTGTACAAGCAGCTCTTGTTGGCGTTGAGCTTGAGACGGTACTCGCGCAGTCGAAGGAAGAACTTGCGGAAAACCTCCATGAACTCCTCGGCAGTCTTTGCGAATATCACAATGTCGTCCACCCAGACTAACAAGTTGTCATAGAGCATATCACGGAACACCTCCTGTATTTGGTTTTGGAAGTGGATCGGAGAGTCAGTGGCACCCTGTAGCACCCGCAATGGAGTGTACACAGTGTCATGAGTCATGAAGCTGAAGATCTCTCTAGCCTCGTCATGCAGCAAAAGCTGCCAGAAGCCTCTAAACAAGTCGAATTGGGCAAAGAATCGAGCGTCCTTGATCTTCATCATGATCACTAAGAGGTTTGGCATAGCACCGGCGATGTGAATTGTCTGAGTATTTGCTGGTCGATAGTCAGGGGTAATGCGATACTCCTCAGTGGGGCCCTTTTTGCGAGTGGCTATGACCGGGCATGCCCACAGGCTTTGGTTGTTAGAGCATGACCACCGATTGGCTCTATCCAGGGTCCCAAACCATCGCATTGAGACCAAATTTTTAGGATGAAACCAGAATCACGAATCTTTCAACCACCCATTAGACCTCGTGCAGGATTTGCGGCTCATTTTTAGCCAATCACAGTGACGGATCGGGGAACAGGAAAGAGAACGCTTCCGAAAAGGAAAACCCAAGAGGACGAATAATGGACTGGTTGTCAGGAGAGGAGCGCGTGGGACCGTCAAAGAGCGGTAGGAACTCCCGTGTAAGCAAGGAAATCGACAAAGAACAATTGGGAGTGATTCACGCGGCATTGACAAAGACTGGGGTTATACTCGCTCGTGGTCCCTACGGCTGTGGGAAAACGACCGTGATCACGAAGTTAGTGGCTGATTATCGCGCCGCGTATCCAGATGAGCGAATGGGAATTGTTTCGGAAACTCATACGGCGATTGACGAGGACTTGCGTCGATTGGTTGATCAAAAAATCGTATCGAGAGGAGAATTGATCCGGCTGGGTGAGGCGAAAGATCAAGAATCTATGACAACAACGTACGCGCCGTTCTACATGACAGAGATCCTCAAATCATTGCGAGAGGATTGCATCCAGCGGGGGTATAATCGAGAGGACCTGCGAGATGCTCTTGACAAGGAGGAGGGTCGCATTTTACGAAACACGTCAGTGATTGTATCAACGCTTGCGCAGATTGGAAGAACTCCCTATGATGTTATGGGATTTGACTTAGTGATCAATGATGAAGGTGCTCAGACGCTAGAGAGTGCGCTGATCCAGGCACTCCGTCGACGTACGAAGACTGGTGTCATCGTTGGAGACACCAACTAGCTGCTGCCGTATCTGGCTATCGATGAGCGAGAGCGCGAACAGTTCACGGATGGAGATCGACGCCATAAACTCGCGTGGTCAGTGTCACACGCGATGATGCATGCCCACAGTCAAAGGGCACAAAAGTCAGTCTTCCCTGGTATTACGATGACCGCTGAGTTTCGCAGCCACCCTCGGATAACTGCATTCGTACAGTCATTTTACGATTATTCGTTGAGAGATCGCGCACACTGTTCGGAAGATTACCTGTGTGATGTCGTCATGCCGTCTATGATTGTCGGTCGAGGAAATAGATTAACGGGAGCAGCGGAGCGGACCCCGACAACGACAGACAAAGAACGAGTGTGTTGGATAAACCCAGTGAATCGGCGCTCCAATACGACACGAGGGATGAGATTGCCGAACGACATATAGGCTGTGGCGGTGGTGATATTGCTCTTGAAGATAATGAGAGCACTCAAGCTACGGCAGTTGCACAAGTAGGTGCTCGTGATTAGTCCATACGCCAGCCAAGTAAGTTTGATGAAGAGGGCTATTAAGCCACTGAAGAAGTTGCTCTCCCAATCGCTTGATGTACTTGTCGCGACAACTGATTCGAGTCAAGGACGAGAAGCGAACATAACGCTAGTGTCCATGGTTAGAGACGGCGTACTCGGCTTCCTGCAAGATTATCCCGCCCGATCGTTAGTATCGCTCAGTCGCTCACGAGATTACCTGTTTGTGATTGCTTCGAGAGATGCATTCTCACGTGACGAAACCTGGGAGAAGTTGATCACGAAAGCCGAGCGTATGAAGGTGCCGTGATTCGAGCCAACATGGACGCAAGGCGAAGCGGCCCGGTTGCTCATGGATGTCGGAGGATTGCTTAGTGTGGTGGGCATGTAGTTGGTGATGCCCATGATGTTGGAGACAAGGGTGACTATACGATCAGGATGAGAATATTGGGTGTTCGCTTATCCCGCTACGCTGAAGCTTCACACGGGGCGGCTATGGTGAAGTGGCGTGGAAAATCTCCAAGTTCGCTGTGGTCAAGAACGTGGAGAGTCTCCAAGTTCAGAGGATTCGACCAGTCAGTTAGCAGTTTTAGTATCGAAAAAGAATGAATAAAAACAGTAGGTAGTAGGATCGTGGGCCTGATTAGAGGATCCGCGAGCAGCAGAGAATAATACACAAAAACAGTAGGTGTAGGGTGGCAGGCCTGAATAGAGGCTTGCCATTGAAGTAGGAAAAACCCAATAACCCGGGGGAGAGGGTGAGAACGACTCTCAGCCTCCCATCCGGGAAGTCAGTACAGAAAATTCCCCCTTCGACAAGACCGTTTCCAGTTGTATCGAACTCCTTTCTAGTCAGTGAAACAGCTTACAGTTTGTATCAGGAAGTCGGATTCGACCAGTAGGACAGGAATTTGTCTGAGCCTGGGTGGTCTCGCCCGCGCCGACATCGGGCCAACCCCAAAGCATTCTCTTCTTCTCCAAGTGCACTCTCGTTACCTCTGGGTAAGTGAGGACCCGTTGAATTGGCGTATTGGAGTTTCGGACGTCCACTTCGAAGAATCAGTGATATCTCGAAGTTCAAGTCTAATTCCAAGTAAAATTTGTTGCCGTCGGTGGTTCAAAGCGAGTTACGTACGCCAACTTTCTCCATTTTCAACCTACTACGTGACAGATGCTATGCACCAAGTTGTGATCGGGTGCATCATTCTCCACAACATTATTGTGGAGGATGAGCTTCCGGACAGCGCGTACACCAACGAGTATTTGTTCGAAGACGGTTGGGTGAGCGAGGCACCAATAACTAGGGTAGACGCAGATGTCGTTGAGTTGATTGTCGACGAGCTACGAATAATCGAGGACAAAGACGTACACTACGAGTTGAAGAATGATTTGATAGAGCACGTGTGGTGCATTTATGGCGAACGGGACGACTAGTCAAAAAGGCTGAGGCTACCGCCAGTATATGAGAAGGAGAAGAATCGACCTTACCGCCAGTGTATGCCAGTATATGTGCACATGCATCACTTGATGACAGTTTTAGGGTGGGCATAGGATGGACATCGGAGGAAGAGTGCTGGTCAAGTTTTTCGAGAAAAAATGTCTACAAACGGGTGTGACTCCTGTGAGGGAATCGCCAGGAGTCCATGTACTGGCGTATACTACTTCGGATATTGTATATACTGGAACATGTCTTGGTGGTGAGAAAACAGTATGTACTGACGTGTACTGCTAGACGATGGTAGATGCTACGTGTTGAGAGCCTGGGCAAGATAGCGATAGCGGAAGAACGTAGCCGCTGACTCGTCGTCATACTTGTCCCCGCATAGATCATGTAACTGTAGCTCAAGAAACATCAACGAAAATACCCCACAGTTGTAGCTCTCAAGCTGTTGGATATCTACAACTCAGAAGTGTGAGAATCGTCGAAGGACGAACTATGCCCTCATAACGCACCTCGGAAACTTTGAATCGTCCTGATCTCAATCCTGAGCGACGGTAAGAGAGCGTCGCAGATGGACTTGACGTGCTGCTTCAGCTGGGGGACGTACTGTTGGAGGGGGTCGAACACCTTTACGACAACGTCGGGCTTTTGCATGTCGATAACTGCGCTGCACCAGTGCTTCTCCACCTCCATGTGCACCACGAACATGAAGATCTTTCCTAGAGGATCGTTGAAGACACCGGACTTAATCATGACGTCTTTGAGCTTGCTGTCGAACGGGAACATGGTCCAATGAGGAGACAAAAACTCGACTTGGTCCAAGTGGTGTTGTCGAATAAACCACATTACGGCGCTCATACATGTGTCGTCGACCTGCCGATCACACGCGAATTGCAAGTACGCCGCATTTTTGTCGACTAGACTGAGGCTCTTCACGGCTTTCACTACCTTGTTCGGGTTGGCGTCTTCGAGGTCTATGAAGGTGTCGTCCGGAACAAAGCTCTTCAACAACGTAGGGAGATCTTGTAGCCACGAAACAGTCTCGTCTACTTTTTCGAACAGAGGCATGAGGTTGTGCCACTGGCGCATATCCTGCAGCATATCGCGGGTATAAGTCGTCTTTCGGTACGTGAGCCGTAAGTCACGAGCCTTGGCTGGTGATCCCCGCTCTGATGTGTGTTGATTCTGGACGTGCGCACAGTCTTCGATCATCTTCGAAATCACGGATGTTGGTAGAATCTTCGTAATCTGCCGTGAGTGGGTAGTTGCCAGCCTTGGGTTGATAACCACCTTGGGCTTTGACTTCGCTTTGGACTCATCAGACACGACCAGATTGCGGAACGTCTCTGCACAAGCCGCGTAGGTTATTCCTCCGCCGTCGGCGTGTAGGATTGCCGAGACAGCCTCAAGAGTTCCTAGTGAACCTTGGCTAAAGTCCTCAACTCGCTTGTCTGTCTCGCGGATCGCCTTCGACTTGGCACTTCTTTTTGGTCCCTTGTTTGTCTTTGGGCGGCCTCGGCGGAGCGTTGTGGCGATCACGAATGGGGGTTAGACACGTTATCGTTGGAGTTTGGAGAATCATTGTGCACAGTAGCAGAGTCAGCCTCAGCGCTGTCATCATCGTCCGAGGATCCGTTAATCTCAACCACGTCTTCATTCTCGCGCGGGGGTCTCTCGAAGACGTCCGCACTCAAGTAATCGATGACAGGCACATCAGCAACTTGATATTCACCGACAGACGCGCCCTCATTATCATCCTCATCGTCATTGTGTTCTTCGTTGTGGGTGCTCGCACCTGGTTCTTCACCGCCAGCATCCTTATCCCCTTGTGTGGCATCAACCCCCACCGATTCGTGTCCGACCGGAGCGAGACTCGATGCCTCACTGGCAGATACTGTCTGTTCACTGGCGGATACTGTCTGTTCACTGGCGGATACTGTCTGTTCACTGGCGGATACTGTCTGTTCACTGGCGGATACTGTCTGTTCACTGGCGGGTACACTGGCGGGTACTGGCACTGGTATCTCCAGTTCTGGCAGCTTGCCTGTCTTGAGCAGCAGTTTTGACGCGATGATATAGTTGTAGGCTTGATCGAATTGCGGCATTCCAAAGGATGAAGCGACGTCGGCAAATTCCAAGCACACTGTGCGAAGCCTGCGGAGCTTTTCGTCCCTTGAGAGCGTCCTACTCGTGGTTGCTGCTTCGGCGCGTACAACCGCATATGCAGCTCGCCCTGGTGTGTCGATGAACACTTCATCAACACCTTGAGCTTCCAGCTGTCGTTGATGCTCTTGAACGGAATTACTGGCACCTTGCCCAAAGCCTTACAAATGTATAGAACGTGCCGGCACGGCAGCAGCTGAGTCATCGCGAACATACACGAGCAGGTCCACGCCACACTGTTCACAAGAAATCCCACGCGAACGTCCCCCGCCCTGGCTGAGAAAAGTTCGTACTCTTCATCGTCGTCCTCAACCTCTGCCGAGTCTCCTGTATCACTTTGTGTATGTTCACCACGCGTACCTTCGCTGAGCTCGGCGGTGCGCTTCGCGGTTGCTGCAGCGTCGTACTCAATATGCAACAGTGGGGCGCACACGCTCCGTACACACGCTCGTCTGCCACGCGATGTTGCTCTTCGATAAGCTTGTAGGCGTAGGGAGAGACGACGTTCGCAAGCTTTTGAAATTCTGGACTCGCCCCGTGCACTACCGTTGTCCCGACTGCTCGTAGCCTATCCCTCCATCGCTTTTCAATACCACGCTGATGTAGGAGGATAAACAGCAAAGACTTGTCAAGCGGCATCCCTTGATGGACAGATCGCTTTAGTTTACCCCAACTCGCCTCGAGTCTACATGGCAACAATCTATTAGACGAAAACCAACTTTCCACCATAAAACCACCGTCGTACCTGTTGTTTGTTGCATTGCCGAGGTGCGAGACGTTGTCGCGTTCGTATGCGACCCACATCGGCCGATACATGGGTGAGTTCCACATTTTTCCGAAGTAGGTCTTCCACTTTGCTTGGCGCTCGTGGTCAACAATCACGGAGTACATGTAATCCAAACGCCTCTTGTAGATTTCTTCCAAGCGTGCGGCAACCAGTAGATCAACAACCCGCTCGAGCTCGTTCTTCTCAAATGCAGTAAAGCCAAACTTTGCGTGGTCTCGGATCTGTGATGACAGGTACTTCTTCACATACCACTCACACAGTAGAAACCGCACTCCGCGAAACTCGGACTTCAGCACTGAAATTTCCGTGAAATCCTTGTCAATGACGAAGCACTGGATGCTTGTCCAGTCGGGGTTGGCCTCTTTGAACTGTTTGAACACCAGCTGCAACGTGATTGCTCTTTCATTCTCCACGAGGGCATGCTACGGTACGTCAACGTGAGTACCGACCAGTTTGCACCAGTACATGCGCCAGTGTACACCAGTATGCACCAGTACATGACCTCACCTGCACGTGCTGACCGTTTCCAAACCCGTCTGGTACCATGAAGCTGAGCAGCTTGAAATTTTCACGGTTTGTACCGTGCGTCGCGTCGAGTAGGACAACTTGTGGTGCGCCCTTAAAAATTGTACGCATGTGACCACTTTGAAGTACAATAGACTCCAAGTAACCCTTTGCTTTTTCACATCACACATCAGCATGAACAACGCCTACAAAACATGCATCAAGCGTCACCTACGTGCTCGGTCGTGTTGACGCGAGAAGTACTGCCTGGCTCTGCTGCAAAGTCCGCCAAATACTTCTGAACGCGCCCTTCCTTTGTCGCAGCTGTGTAGCTCTCCCTCTCCATCTTCTGCATCAAGTTGTGAACATCCTTCATGTCAATATCCACGACGGCATTGTCGCGGATGTAGTTCCAGATCGTGCGTCGATCATCATCATGCGCATGCATCCGGCGAACTCGATCCATTACGTCCGTTGGTATGGCATTGCGGACTTTGGGGTATCTCTTGTACATGCGAGCTGAAACTTCGTGATTGTGGACATTGTTGTGATTAGTGATCACGACCTTGCCATTTTGAACGCACGCATTGAGCTGCATAATCATAAACGAAAGAAGTCAATACATTCCTGATTTGTCCAGTACACACCAGTATACCACCAGTATAAGCCAGTCTTACATGTGCGTGACACCCCGTGAAGCGCATCTTCTTTCGCCTCGGACGTTTGCCAGCACTTCGATTGCGCCTGGGCATGCCGTGCGTACACGTCATTGTGCGTTGGTAATGCTCAAACCCCTCTGGCACCCAATAAGGCGACGATCGATCGAGTTTCTCATTGCGTTTGGACGCGAGCTGCGCTCCGTTCCGAACATGAAGCTACCGCACAAACACAGGTTTTGGTATTCCGTTGTCGACGCTCAGTTGAAATAGACGCGAGCGACTCACCTGATAAGTGTTCCTGTCGTACTGCGCGACGAAGCGAAAGAAGTCTTCCCAAGAGTCAAATTCCTGGCCCACGACGGAGTCAACCTTGACCTCCTTCTCCTCGTCACTTGACTCGTCTTGGCTAGCGTCGCCATCCTCTGTCCCCTCGTCCTCCTCTTCTTCCTCGTCATAGTCCTCCGCCTCTTCTTCTTCGTCAGAAGAAGGCACTGTGTGCTTCCTCTTGGAGGTGCTCATCCTCTGATGCCCGACCACGCGCGCTGAAGCGGCACTGGGCCGCTTGGTGGTTGTCGTAGGAGCCATATCCAGGGCGCGCAGGTCGCGCGCTCGCGTCGCGCTGTGAAGGGTGGAGAATCCTCCCCACCAAATTCACAAAATCAAATGTCGGAAAAATGTCGGAATCAATGTCAAGGGAGAAGGGTTAGGACTTCGTTCCAGAACGTGGTACATTGTGCACGTTTTATCCCCTTCTCATATACTGGCGGTAGCCACTTCGAATCAAAAATTAAATAGAGATGATCTCGTTGGCTTCCAAGCCGTGCAAATCGTCGTCCAGGGTGTGCTGTTCGTCCTCGTTGGCGTCGATCGTCGCTGGCTGAAGCTGTGTTGTCTCGTAGCCGGAAAAGATATCGTTGTCGTCGCCGGGACCTTCCTCTTGGTCTGACGGGAGGTTTTACGCTTCGTCTAGTGGCGGCTGAGTCGTAGGGGGTGGAATGGGATCTGAGAGAGCCAGCTGCGCGAGAATTGCCTTGCGCTGTGCAGCAAAGTAGAGCTGTGACTCGGCACTTGTTGGAGCTTGCATAAATATGTTAAAGTGGAGCTGTTGCTCCATTATCCGTGCCTTCTTTTCGGACGCAGCAACGAAACAAAGGTGTAGGTCTATTGGAGCCTCGTTTCCCTTTGGCGCTGCCGCGCGCGCCTCCTTCTCTTTCCGATACGCCTCCTTTGCTGCTTTTGTTCCACTCGGACGCTCGCTCTCTGTCTCGTCACAGCTCTTGCGCTTGTTCATCGTGCTGAGTTTGGCGATCCACTTGGGCTTGTTCCGGAGAATTTCCCACGTGGTGAGGAGGTCCCCGAAGGAGCTGTCGTAGCGCTCGGCGTAGATCTTGCACGCATTCTCCATGCACATCGCCTCATTCCACCCTGATCGCTCCTTGCTCCTGAGCTTGGCATAGATCCCACAGAACTTTGTGATCTCCGGCAAGATCTTCTTCCAGCGCCCGATGATGGCGATCTCTGTGCGGTCGTTTTGGTCGGTGGGGCTCTTGTTTTTTTTTTCAGTGCTCGTACAGAGACGTTGTGAACTTCTGCCGCTCCTGGTTAGCCCGCGTATGAGATTTTCTGACGTCTCCAACCACGAGAGCGCGAGCTGCTCGGTCTCGGACTTCGTCCACTCCGTTCCTTTCCCCATGTTTCCCCTATGTGTTTTGTGTTCTCTTTGGCGGGAAACTTTATTCTCGCGCTCCTTTGGGTCTGAAAGATCGCGGTCCTATCTTGGATCCCCGAACCGAAAAACGGGCCCTCGTGAGGTAAAAACCTGCCGGTGGCTGCGTTTCGAGACTCAATAGTGGTTTTATTGGTTAATCTTTATTCCCCATTGATCCTACTAGTAGGATCACTTTCAACAATAGTTTTTCGCAAAACAGGGGCTCTGAGGCTAAAACTGAATGGACAGGAAGGAAGCCTAACAAAAGAACTCCTCTATATTTTTTTTTGACTCAAAACGACCGAGTGGGCCTCAAGTAGCGTTCGCCTCAGTCAAGACTCTCCTGGCGCATGATGATCGACGGCTCTATTTCATGGGCACGGGCAAAAACGCGTCCAGAGGGTAACCAAAGGCAAGTCTCCTCCAGTGGGCGAAGAAAATTGGGGCACGGGGTGCTTTCGAAGGCTCTGAAAGCAGATCTATAAGCAAGTCCGGCACTGGGACCACCTTCAATACAATGTGCTCGGCGGACAACAGCCGGCCCTTTCTATGTAAAACAGACGGAGACCATATGGCGATGCATACAAACTCTCATACAAATCTATCGCGGGCCATCCTACTACTAGGATTGTAGCCATTCTACCGGTATGCTTTTCTCCTGGGGAATAAAGATTAAAACTGCCGATAGACCCCACCGGTGGTCATGCTCTTACAGAGATCGCGTGTTAAAGTCTGGCTTCAATGTTGATTTATCCAATCATTGTGCGGATTGATTTTTGAACGATTCCACGAGATGGGCCAAACTATCCCGTTTCTGAAAACTTTGGCCGAAAATCACAATATCACCGTTTCTGAAAACTTTGGCCGAAAATCACAATATCACCCCTTGAGCACATTTTTCATTTGTATCATGTTTTGCAATTTTCCCGAACATTTTTTTGAGAGATTAGTTGGAGAGAGAGATTCGGCAACTGCCCTAGCCCTGATGGCGGCAAGCAATTCTATCTCTCACAAATATACGTACTTAGTTAGGTTGTTTTTGCTGTTGCAACCGGTTGCCGATTTAGGGTCGTTAAGTCGCCATCGAAAAAAAACTACTGGTTCTTCGAGCCCAACTGCGGGTGGTCTCGTCGCGGAGAATCTCCTTGTCCCAGTGCGAGTGCTCGGCAGCTGCGAGGCGCGTGAGGTTTCTCATCGCGTGGGAATTCTCTGGTTCTATCTCGGGAGTTCCGCGCAAGAAGCCAGTCGCGCAATCCACGACCCGCTTGTTCTCTGGGTGATTGGGTGGTTCGCTGCCGTCCGCTCGTTCGCGCCTGGAGGCCAGCGCCTGCGTTCCGCCCTTTTTCCGAGTGACCATCACTCTTCGCGACACACCCGCCGCTGTTTTTTCGAGCGTTCGGTTCCGGTCGGTCGTACCTACAGCAACCGTCCAGAGCGGTAGAATCGCTGACGCGCTGGCTGTCTGGTCATTAGTGCCGCCAGACACGCGGGGCCGCGCGCGCTTCTCTCTCTCGCAGCGCTCGGCGTGTCTATCCGACGACCGAGCGACCGCGTTTGACGCCGCCGCGTCTGTCACCGCGACCAGCCCCGCTTGCCTCTGCGCGCCGACTCAGTCAGAGAGAGAGCCCCCATGGCGCCCATGTCGTTTCTCTCCGAGCTCATGACGTCCTCGGCGGGCGGCTCGCGCGCCGCCGGCCCCGCGAGGCCCGCCGCCACGGCCCCGCCGCGACGCCACGACGCGCCCATGCCCGACAGCACCAGCGAGCCCGAACAGGACAGCGCCAAGCTCGTCAGCATCCGCGAACTCGTCGCGAGAAATGCCGCGAAAGACCGACCGAAACTCGTCGTCATGGACCAGTCGTCCTTGAAAAACGTCGGCGGAGACAGCAGACAGCAGTCGCTGAGCGACTTGCTCGGCAGGAAAATGGGCGGCGGGCCGGCCACCAGCGGCAGCGCGACGGCCTCGCCCTCGTCCTCGGCCTCGTCCTCGTCGTCCTCGACACCCAAGACCTTTTCCCAACGCACTCTCCAGACCTCCTCGAGTGGTAACTCCTCAGCACTCAACGCTCTGAACGAGCTGCTCCAGAAACACCAACCCGCGTCAAAGCCGACCGACGCCGACACGCCGAACGGCGCACCAAAGCCCACGACCCGGAGAAAGCGAGCAGAAAACCCAGCTCTACAGGCTCTTCTCGCCCAGCGAAACGGCTCGTCTCCAGCAGAGACGTCGACCAATGCGGCCAAGTCGAGCGCGAGCGGGGAGTCGAGAAACCGAGCGATCGCGGAGCTTTTAGCCAAACGAGCGCCTCAGCCAACGGAATCGAGCAACGGGGATGAACGCAAACATGCGCTCGCTGACATGCTGTCAAAGCGAGGCGGGTCAAAGGAAGTTGAAACTCGACCCCGACATAATGCCGTAGCAGATATGCTGGCCAAGCGCCAATCGCCACCAGCGCCCACTGAGAAGGAAACAGCTGATCCAAAGGCGAACGTACTTGCCGCAATGCTCGCAAAACGAAACGGTGGTGGTGAGAAGGCAGCCAAGAAAAACAATAACGCCGTCGCCGATATGTTGGCAAAGCACGCCCCGCCAGCACCCAAGCCAACAACTGAAGATCCACGAAGCAACGCACTGGCAGAAATGCTCTCAAAGCGAGGTGGAAGTCAGAGCACGGAGACCGCTGCTCCTACTCCAAAACCGAAAGCAGACAAACCGAACCCGCTCGCTGAGATGCTTGCCAAACGACAAGCTCCAGCAGCTCCGTCACCATCGTCAAAACCACTCGCGGCGATGTTGGCGAAGCGTCAAGCTCCTGCAGCTGCTTCGAACCCCCTTGCGGAAATGATGGCAAAACGACAAGCTGCTAATGCTGCTCCTGTTGATGATAAACCTACAGTCACAGCCACTCCAGCTGCACAAGAGTCAAGCGAGCCCGCTGATAGCGACGCAAATACGCCGCTAAAGGACCATCCTAAGTATGGATCGTACTTCAAGATGTTAAAGATCGGCCTAGCACCTGATGTTGTAAAACATCGGATGCGTCGTGAAAACGTTGATCCATCCATCTTGGATTGCGATCCAAATAAACCCCTGCCTAAGCAATCACCCGGAGGTGCCGCGAACGATGATCAAGATCCGGAATTTCTTGCGGCTCTGAAAATGTACAACACCAAGCTTCCGAAATATCAGCAGATGCTAAAGATGGGATTACCGCGTGGTGCTGTCGAGCAAAAGATGAGAATGGAAGGTGTTGACGTTGCTTGGCTTGACGGACCACCTCAGCCGAAGAAGAAAGTTGCTCCGACAGGTCCTACCGAGGCTGAAATTGCTGCCCATCGTCAGAAGTATGCGCAATACTTCCAGATGCTGAAGATGGGACTGCCGCGCGGAGCCGTCGAGCACAAGATGAAAATGGCTGGTGTTGATCCTAGGGAGCTTGATGGCCCATTTGTGGGTGGCGCTCAGTCTGCATCTTCCTCGCAGTCTGCTGCACCGCGACCACCACTCGTGAAAAAGGCCAACGCGATTCGAAAGAAAATTCACTGGGAGGTGAAGCGGCAGGAGGCTAAGAATTCCCGTCGAGACAGTTTATGGAATCTCACTTTGGATGAGGACTCGTCATTGAGCCAAGTTCGAATGTCGAAGGAGAGCAAGGAAATGCTCGAGAAGCTTTTCGTGAAGGAGGTGAACACAAAACCGGCTGCGGCTGCGACAGGAAGCACAGATGGGAAAAAAGCTCCCAAACAGGCAAAGAAACAGGTTATGTACTTGATCGACATGAAGAAGTCGCAGAACATCGCAATTACCCTGGCTCGTATCAAGCTCACCTTCCCGGAGATGAAGCGGGAGATCCTCGCTCTCAATCCCACGGTGTTATCGACTGCACAGCTACAATCGTTGATGGATATGTGGCCAGACCAGCAGGAACAGGTTGCGATTGATAATTTTCACGGCGATGACTCACTCATTGGCGCAGCAGAGAAGTTTCTGGTTGAAGTGCGAAATATCCCACGCTTTCGAGAGAAACTTGGGTGCTTGGTGTTTAAGCAGGAGTTTCCGACGCGTGTCCATGAGCTTCGTGAGTCGATCAATCTGGTCATCCGTGGTGTGAACCAAGTGTGCTGCAGTTCTGCTCTTCAGCAGCTGTTCATCTATATCCTGCAGACCGGCAACCTGCTCAACTTCGGCACAGACGAGATACAGCCGAATAACGTTGGCGGGTTCTCTCTAAATTCGCTCGTGAAGTTGTCACAGACGAAGGCGTTCACGGGTGGTGTCACGTTCTTGCAATATGTTGTTCAGAGTATTGAACGAGATATCCCGCAACTCGCGCGGTTCCCGCAGCAGATCAATCTTATCCAGAAGTGCTGCAAGGTGTCGATCTCTTCTTTGTTCTCTGAGAAGCGAGCTCTCGAAGATGGACTGAAGTCGCTCAATCACGAAGCTCAGGTGAGAACGATTACTTCGTTTTATTTGTCATCACACGCATCCTGACTGACTGAATAAATGATAGGCTGTGGTACCTGCCGAGGGAGATGCAGATGCGGAGCTTGGTGCTTCCATCTTAAAGCATTTTGCAGCTGAAGTGGAACGCGAACTCGACGCTTTGCAAGACCTTCTCGACAGGTTGATGGAATCTGTACGTAGACTGTATTGCCAAGATCATTTTCTGGCAGACGACTGACTTCACTACGTGCTCTTGCTCACAGAAAGGAAGATTTTTGGAGTATTTCGAAGAAGAGGAAACCAGTGAGGAGCTCGACGTGTTGCTATCGCACATCGCTGGTTTCACGGCCGAGTTCCAACGTGAGCACGATAAGCACCTCGAGGCGTTAGAGAAGAAACGCTTACAAGAACAGCAACGCCTTGAGCAGGAGGCGAAGAAGAAGGAAATGGAGAAACGCAAGCAACTCGCTAAGGCGCCTCGACACTCTCTTCATGAGAATCCTTTACATCGCGGACCACACAATCACCACTCAAATCAACACGGCCACGGTCACAGTCGCCGCCACAGTGTGCAAGTGAGGCACACACTAGGTGCCAAGCCAGAAGAACCAAACGTCGAACAGGAGGACTTGAAGCCACAAGGAGGGCCCTCTAGCGGCCAGCGAGATTTCTTCCCACAGTTTGTCGTGGATCAGTTGAAGATGAAGCCATCCCTAGGCGAGAGGAGCAACTCGTCGCGGTCGCTGGATACGACAACCGTTGCCGCCTGAGGGATTTTCTTTTGTACATAGTTAGAATACCGCGAGTCTTGTAAGATGAGAACGAGGAAACATTTATTAAGTTAAAGCAGGACACCAGAGAACGTCGTAGAACTAAACCAAATCCAGTGACCATTTCATCATGCCACGCAACTGACGACGCGACGCTTTGATCCGGGTTCGTCCATGGCGCACTTGCCATCTAGGATTGACTCGCAGAAGAGGCGAGGGGTGGAAGGTAGTCAGACCACGTCGCTGGGGCAGATGAAGCGCCGCTGATACGTACATACACTGCACGCTTCGTTCGCCCGCACGAA
The DNA here is from genome assembly GCA_023091665.1 of Pythium myriotylum. Taxonomy (NCBI): domain Eukaryota; phylum Oomycota; class Peronosporomycetes; order Pythiales; family Pythiaceae; genus Pythium; species Pythium myriotylum. The sequence goes on from JALJCQ010000009.1 coordinate 2,303,736, forward strand.
CCGCCGGCTACTTTTTTGACATCCATCAGATGAGGGGGCGCTCTTCACCTCCGCCTCGTAGTCAGCTTGAAGTGAAGTGAGCTACCAGGTAGTCATAGCTTGTTCTGTGCTTCGATTGGCTGAAATCAACAAGGACATCGAAAAGATCCGAAGTGACGCCGATGACAAGCAAGCAGCTCGCGACGGTGGTGGGCGCCGTGGCTTGCGACGCCTCCACTGTGCGCTGGGTGCTCCCGCACGAGCATCTCTTCCACCGCATCGCTGACCATCTGCATTCAGAGTTTGATGACATTCATTCGAAGTCTCCGAGTGTGGAGGTCCACGGCCACGAGACGTCGGATATCCGACCGGACCAACTTCATGAGCTGCGAAGGGAACCAAGGCTATATGGAGGGCACAATTTACGCATGGAGCGGGAAGACGAAATATTTCGAGAAGTAGAGGCGTTGTGTCGTACTGTGCCCGGGAGAGGGGTTATAGTCGACGTTTCAACCGCGAAAGAAGGACGGGATATTGCTAAACTCCGGCGTCTGGGTGAGCGTCTTGATATCCACGTCGTTGCAAGCACCTCGATCGACGAAGAGGCATTGCAGAGACCGCCACTATCACTCTCCGCTGCAGATAAGAGCGTACAACTTGCGAAAATGTTGGAGACGGAGCTCAGGTTTGGTGTGGGTGACACTTCGTCGGAGGGGAATGCAGGGATCATCTATCAACAGATTCGTTTGGAGGGAGACTCAAGAACTGAAAGTGAGGATATCTTGAGCAAAGCCCTCGCTCTGGTATGAAGTCACATGCTCGAGATCGGATGAGCTTGTCTGACAGGTGTTGGTGGAAAATGCTAGGCGCAGCAGAGCACGGGAGCCCCAGTGTACCTCTCATTCTCGTACGAATATTCGCATCCTTCAGCTAAGGATGTTCATCATCGAATTCACGACTGGATATCGTCACTTGAACTCAACGGCGCTTCCGCAAACCTCCTGGTGCTCTGCCACGCTGACCGATGGTGCGAGTCAAAAGAACACCTTCACTTCCTCGTCAGTCTAGCTCGCAAAGGTATTGTCCTCTCATTCAATCTTGTTGGACTCTATACGGTGAGCGACGTGATTCTCGCGAATCCTTGTCTTGGGCCAATCGGGCAAGTTCACGAGCCGCCGAGAGACAGCTCGGTTGCGCGATCTGTGGCATTTCTCATTCAAGACCATGGCTTCGGAGATCGGATAATTATTTCATCTGGCATTCTCCAACGTCTTCAGTTGCAGCGATATGGGGGTGGAGGCTACGCGTACGCTTTAAGCCACTTCAGAGATCACCTCGTACGACATCACAAGATTTCGCAGGTCCAGTGGGAGCAGATCTGCTGTCACAACCCACTTCGACTCCTCCTTTGGTACACGGCGCCAGAGACCATCGAGATTCCCAAGCATTTCCTCAGCTGCAGCATTTGCCACGAGTATTTCGAGCCAATCGTCGGCGAGTACTTCACCAAGTTCCAGTTCGTCTACTGTGGAACCAAGTGCCTCCGCAAGCACAGCAAACAGGGCTTCAAGTCGCTGGAATGAACGGTGGGTGAGTGCCATCAAACCTCGAGGATAAGACTAGGTGGCGCATCATCATCACAAACCACAGTAGATGATACCTGTGGAAGATGATTTCTCGTTTACTCCGTTCATAGATATCACCGGAGAACGAAAACATTTGCTTTTCTCAGAGACTTGTAAAATTGAATAAAATAGTGGCACTCCGAGGGGGGATTGGCTCCAGCATGTCACAAAAAGACCATGGACGAACACGAAGATCAGCAGGTCACCACGAGCTCATTCCGCCATTAGCACGACGTCATTCGTTGCGGCGCCTGCGTCACCCACCGCACACCACTCACTCTGCCTCTCACTTGGTCGCGACACTCTTCGATTTCCCCACTCACGATGGCGCGCAATCTTCTCAAGGTGCAGCGCTCTCTGCGCTCGCAGCTCCTCGCCAGCGCCTCCCGCCGCTCGTTCCATATTGGATTGATTCCGCAGGACGGGCCGTCCGCGTCGGCGCGCCAAAAAGAGACGCTGCGCACGAGTGGAGTCCATCGATTGCCGCTCAAGACACCGGTCTTCCAAGTCTTCGGAGCCAACACGGACGTCGGGAAGACGATCGTCTCGGCTGGCATCTGTCGTGCGGCCGTGCGCACAGATGCACACGTCGCGTACATCAAGCCACTGCAGACCGGTACTGCTGATGAAGGCTACGTGGGTGATGCAGGCTTTGTGACCAAGCACGCCGGATCCAAATTACTCACAAGTGAGACGCTGTTCGCATGGGAGACAGCCGTGTCTCCTCATTTGGCAGCAGCGAAGGAGAGCTACACCGTTACGGATGAAGAGGTTATCACTGCACTTAAGAAGCGCATCAACGAGGTTAACTCAAGTGACAAGGATCACGCCCTTTTGCTAGTAGAGACTGCTGGCGGGGTGTGCAGTCCGTCGGCATCGATGCTCTTCCAGGCGGATGTTTACCGCGGACTGCGTTTCCCTGTGGTGCTTGTCGGGGACGGTAAACTTGGTGGCATCTCCACGACAGTGTCGGCACTTGAAAGCCTCCTGATTCGCGGATACGACGTTGCTGCAATCTGTCTCATCGAACAGGACGGACTGGACAATGCTGAGGCGATTGCACCGAAAGCCAACGAGCTAGGGATTCCAGTATTTACGATGCAGGCGGTCCCACCACAGCCTGAACCACTTGATGAGTGGTACGCCAATAATGATGCTGCCTTCGACAAAGTTATCGCTCAACTTCAAGATTTCCATTCCACACGGTTACAGCGATTCCAGGAAATGAAGGAGCGATCCGAGCAGGTGTTCTGGTGGCCATTTACGCAACACAAGAAGTACGGCAGTCTGACTGTCATCGACTCGGCGCACGGTGATGAGTTCTCGTCGTTTAACTCGGACAAGATTGAGCTGGAACCCATGTTCGACGCTTGTGCGAGCTGGTGGACTCAGGGTATTGGCCACGGAAACGTTAAGATGGCAACGGCCCTCGCATATACTGCGGGCCGATACGGACATGTCATGTTTCCAGAAAATACGCACGAACCTGCTTTCCGCCTCACGGAGAAGCTTTTGCAAACTGTGGGTAAGGACTGGGCTTCGCGTGTGTATTTTTCGGACGATGGGTCAACTGCGGTGGAAGTTGGCTTGAAGATGGCGTTTCGCAAATACCTTGCTGATCGCAGACTTGATTACCGTGAGTTCAACGTACAAGGCGACGGACACGTTGATGGCAAGAAGAAACTCGTGGCACTTGCACAAGCGAATTGCTACCATGGAGACACGTTGGGTGTGATGAATATCGCGGAACCTAGTGTCTACAACGAGAAGCAGCATCCGTGGTATCGACCAGAGGCGTCATTTTTGAAGACACCGTCGTTGGCGCTTCGTGATGGAAAGTATATTGTCACGCTGGACAGTGAGATCAGTAGTCAGCCGACCTCAAACGAAGACTTAAAGTCATTTGCTGACGCCTTCGACTTTAGTCGACGTGACGAGTCACTCAAGGAGACGTATCGTTCGTACGTCAACCGCATGATCGACACCACCGAGAACGCGAGTACCGCTATCGGAGCGCTGCTGATTGAACCTGTTCTCATTGGTGCGGGAGGAATGGTGCTGGTTGACCCACTCTTCCAACGCGTCGCGGTTGAGGAATGTCAAGCTCGCCGAATTCCCGTCATTTTTGACGAAGTGTTCTCCGGGTGGTGGCGTCTTGGCGTTCAGTCTGGCCGCGATTTGCTCGGCGTCAACCCGGACGTAGCGTGCTACGCGAAGTTGTTAACTGGCGGTGTTGTGCCTCTGGCGGTTACTCTCGCGACTGAAGATGTGTTCGATACGTTTTACGCGGATGCCAAGGGAGATGCGCTTCTCCACGGACACTCGTTCACTGCCCACCCTGTAGGCTGTGCTGCAGCGCTGACGGCGCTAGACATGTACGAAATATTCAATGACGGAAACGACCACTCCAAGGACGCACCTGTTCGCTCGTACTGGGATGCGTCGCTCACAGCCGAGATCTCGCGTCTGCCCCACGTGACCCGTGCATTCGATATCGGCACTGTGTTCTGCCTTGAGCTCGAGTCGTCAAACCCAGGTTACGCGTCCAGTGAGGCCCAGGCGCTCATTCAAGTGTTGCGCAGGAACAATATCTATGCGCGCGCTTTGGGCAATGTCATCTACCTCATGTGTTCGCCGCTGACGACGCCAGCGGATTGCACCCGCTACCTCTCCGCGGTCAAGACTCACCTCGACGAACTCTATGGCCAGTAAGAGGAGCAAGAGATAGACAGTCGCGTCTGGGATAGTTTTGTGGCTGTATTGGAATGGAGATCTGTTCTTTAGCTGTGATGCGATTACGAAATGATGCAGTTGGAGGGCGCTTCAGCGTTTCCAGCGAGCGAGTTCTTCTTGTCGATCACGATCCGCAACTCCTCCATGGCGCTCTCGAAGCGCGCGATGAACTTGTCGCGGTCGATGTTTCGCACGTTGCGGTCGTGGATGAGCGAGTTGCGTACGCTCGCGAGGTACCGGATCGAGCGTACAGTGACGGGCGGGAGCTGCGTCTCGACGAAGCTCACGCGCTCGTGGAGCCCGCGGCCTTCGGCGTTGAAGTGGGTGTGTAGCACGTGCTCCAGCTCCTTCGTGAGCTCAATCGCGAGCTGGTAGTCATTCGGCGCGTACGTGACGCCGTAGGCGGCGCCGGGCGTCGACGAGAGAGCCTGCCCCATGATGACGGAGGTCGACCTTGCCCAACTGCCCACAGTCACAACGTGGAACACATATTTAAGCCAATCAACAGGGCTAAAATTAAATAATGTCCAATCATAATGGATTGTCTGTTTGAAATGGCTACAGCGAACCCACTAGTCACTGCATCGAGGGCGATTTTGAAAATTTTGACATCAAGATTCCTTCGTCTTTTTTCTGTTCTAGTTTCCCCCTATTTGGCAATCCCTATCCCTAAGCGCTCGCGCCCACTTCAACTCGACGCTCCGTGTGTCAACGGCTCGATAGAAATCTCAATTTCTGTCGTTTCTAACCCCCAGTGTCCTTTCCCCTCTCCCCCGACTATCCAGTGCGGCCCGTTCGATCGCACGACAATGGCATCATCTGTCGCGAGGTCATCCCTCCCGGGCTCCTCCTCCTCAGGAGCTCCTCCTCCTCCTGCTCTATCCGGTTGTTGTGCTGAGCCTCCATCGTGGGCGGTCCCCCCTCGACGTGCGACCCTCACACCGCCTTCCTTCCGCCGCGTTCCATTCCCCATCTGCGCCGCCGCCATGAAGGACCTCTTGCTCATCGAGGACGTGGACGAGGACCACGTCGTCAAGGAGCTCGTCCAGCGCTACAAGCAGAGCGAGATGTACACGTTCCTCGGGCCCGTGCTCATCGCCGTCAACCCGTACAAGCTGCTCACGCACAAGTCGGACAAGTCGTCCATCTATGCGACCCACTGGATCAAGGAGTTTAGCGGCAAGGAGCTCCACCTGAGCGAGCCGCACCCCTTCGCCATCGCCGAGTCGGCCTACACCGACCTCATGCGATTCGGCAACCCGCAGAGCCTGCTCATCACAGGCGAGAGTGGCAGCGGCAAGACCGAGACCTCCAAGCACGTCATGCAGTACCTCACGACCGTCTCCACGCGCAACCGCGCGCGCTCGGCTGCGATCGCCAACCGACGCATGTCCATCGCGCAGCGCCAGGAGCTCGACGAGCGCATCACGCACGTCACTGATGTGCTCTGGGGCTCCAACCCCGTGCTCGAGGCTTTTGGTAACGCGCAGACCATCCGCAACAACAACTCGTCGCGCTTCGGCAAGTACATCGTGCTGCAGCTCAACCGCCTCGGCCAGGTCATCGGGGGCTACATCGACAATTACCTGCTCGAGCGAAGCCGCATTATCCACCAGGCCGAGGGCGAGCGCAACTTCCACTCGTTCTACCAGTTGCTGGCTGGAGCGAGCGACGAAGAGCGTGACAAGTGGAACCTGCTCTCCGCGGAGGAGTACGACTTCCTGGCCAACACGGATGCCAGGATCGAGGGTGTCGACGACGGCAAGAACTTTAAGGTTGTCCGCGAGAACATGAGCGCGGTCGGAATCACGGAAGAGGAGCAGGTGGCGATCCTTCAACAGCTTGCGGCGATCCTCTGGATCGGCAACGTGCGCTTCATCGAGACGACGGACGAGGCGCACAACAAGTGCGCCAAGGTCGAAGAGTCGAGTCGTGAGGCGCTTGAGACGGCCGCCCGACTTCTCGGCATCGAGGTCAAGGTACTCGAGGAGATGATTACGTTCCGCATGCTCAACATCTACGGCGAGTGGCAGAAAGTACAGTTCGACAAGCGCCAGGCCAAGAAGGTCGTCGACTCGATCGCCCGCTCGATGTACGACAATGTGTTTAACTGGATCGTCGCGCGCATCAACAAGAACGTGCTCTGCAGCCAGCGCGATGTCGCGAGCAGCATCGGTATCCTCGACATCTACGGCTTTGAAATTTTCGAGGTCAACGCTTTCGAGCAGCTCTGCATCAACTACGTGAACGAGAAACTTCAGCAGCTCTTCATCGCGCAGACGCTCCGCGCCGAGCAGGACGAATACAAGCGCGAAGCGGTGAGCTGGCAGGCTGTGGAGTACCTCAACAACCAGAGCGTGTGTGACCTCATCGAGGACCCCAAGATCCACGGTATTTTCCCGTTGCTCGATGAACAGTGTGCAATCGCACGTCTCTCGACGCTCGAGTTGATCGAGCGCTACAATGCCTCGCACAGCTCGCACAAGCACTACATCCGCTCGCGTATCCAAGGCCCGCACTTCACGATCGTGCACTACGCCGGCAAGGTCGAGTACGATGTGACGCTGTTCTTCGAAGCTAACGTGGACACGTTCTTCAACGACATGTACAAGAACATGGGCGAGTCCACCGTGCCATTCGTGCGCGAGGTGTTCCACGATAAGCGTACGGATGAGGAGAAGAAAAAGCGCCCGCCGTCGACTTCGCAGCAGTTCCGCGCGCAGGTGCAATCTATGCTCAAGAAGCTTGAAGGATGTAACCCACACTACATCCGCTGCATCAAGCCGAACGAGAAGAAGCAACCTCTTGTGGCTGACCAGGCGATTATCAAGGAGCAAGTGAGCTACTTGGGTCTTGTCGAGAACTTGCGCGTTCGTCGCCAGGGTTTCTGTTACCGTGAGACTTACGCGACATTCGTCAAGCGCTACCGCTTCCTATCGAAGGAAACTTGGCCGACTATTAAGGCTCACTCAATGGTGAGTTCATCGCCACGTTTTCAATATGCTTGGGTGCATAGCTGACGATGTTTTGGAATGTTGTAGCGCAAGGCAGCCGTGGACCTGCTCACTTCGGCAGACGTAACGATTAAAGACCCGGAGACTGGCGAGCTGGTCAAGTTCGACGAGGATCCCAACGCGCTCGGATGCTACGCCCTTGGACGAACGAAGATTTTCCTGCGTCACCCCCAGGCGCTTTCCACCCTCGAGATTCTGCGCGAGGAGAAGCTCCCCACGATCGTTAACATCATCGAGAACGCTTGGCGTCGCTACAAGGTGAGTTGAAACGGATCGTGAATATGCAGGGTGAAGTCTGATCTTACGCCTGTACGAACAGAATCGGCTTGCGCTGGCCAAATTCATCGCTGCTGAGAAGGAGCTGAGCAGTGCCTACAAGGCAATCTCGACCAACTGCCAAGACCGTCGCAAGCGTCGCATCGGTGCGAACGACAAGGCAAAGATTGCGAAGCTGTACGATGCCTGGAACGCTGTCTCGAGCAAATTGCTCAACCCAGAAAATCGCCTCGCGCGCCAGCTGGCTGAAGACGAAAAGACCAACTCGATCATTTTCGCTCAAAGCTTCGTTCGTGCCAAGCACCACCGTCGCGAGTTCTTGCGCCTCAAACAGGCGCAGATCATTTTCTCTAAGCGCTACCGTGGACTGAAGACACGCAAGCAGCTCACACTCGAGCTGTGGGCTTCGTGCAAGGTCGCGCTGCTGGGCGTGCGCACCGAGTTCGAGCGATTCCTTGGAAAGAAGAAGCGTCGTCGCGACACGTTGGATCGTCCTTACACCGGTGACTACATCAACATGAAGCAGTACCCGGCTTATGAGACCATCTTGAACCAGCGTGGCCCACAGAAGTTGCTGTTTGCTGGCCATGTGTCGAAGGTGAACGAGCGTTTCGTGCACCAAGATCGCATTCTTCTGGTTGGTGACAAATACATCTACAACCTCAAGGCCGACAAAATCCACCAGCCGAAGGAGCGTCGCATGATTGAGTTGACGCGAGTCACGGGTATCATCATGAGCACTCTGCCTGATAACTATGTCGTGCTCCAGGTCAAAACTGAGTTCGATATCCTCTTCTCATGCGACCAGAAGACCGAGTTAGTGACGGCGCTGCGCAAGCGCTTTAAGGATGGCGGTCGCGAGCTGCCCGTCAAGTTCGCTGACTCGTTTGAGTACAACGCACTCAAGGGTCGTCCTCAGCTTATCAAGTTCGAGTACAACCGCAACCTTAAGCAGACTGAGACGCGCAAGCTCGACAAGAAGACAATGGTCATCAGTGTCGGCCGTAACTAACTCGACTTCTATGAGGAACTCGGCTCCATAGATGCATGAACATCCTGTCAAAACTCAGCTCCCTTAAGAACTTACACAAACTGACCAAATGCCATGTCCAGGCATTATTGCATGATACCCCACCTCCCAAGCCGAGACCATTGTGTGACGTCGTAGAAAGAGAAAAAAAAAAGCGAAGAAAACATAGTACTTTGGAGGAATCGGCGTGCGTAGTACGTAGTAACAAGAATCTGTTGTGTTGAAAAGCGACAATGTTTATAGGGTTTCTGTTCTTGATAGCCAGACTATTACATGGGGAGGGTCGAGCGCCTCGCTCACTTAGTCATCCGTACAGTGTTTCTCCGTCATGTTTGTTACCTGCGTTTCTTACTCCTCCACCTCGTCGTTGCCCGTCTCGTCGATCTCGACAATCAGGTCGCCAGCAGTCATGGTGTCACCAACCATCGAGTGGATGGCCTTGATTTTACCACTCACGGGCGCAGCTACGACGGTCTCCATCTTCATGGCGCTGAGCACGACCAGAGGTGTACCGGCCTTGACCTGCTCTCCCTGCTTGACCTTGACTTCGAGCACAACACCAGGCATTGGGGCGCCGACCGAGCCGGCGACTGCAGGGTTCGCCTTGGGCTTGCTCGTCGTGGCCACACCGGCCTTCTCATCCGTGACCTTGATCACACGCTGACGGCCGTTCAGTTCGAAGAGCACATCACGAGTGCCGTCCGTCTTGCTCACACCGCCCACTGCAATCAGCTTGACGAAGATGTTCTTGCCATGCTCGATCTGCAGCTCGACCTCGCGATCGACCTCGAGGCCCGTGAGGAATGTGCGTGTGTCGAGGAAGTGCATCGAACCGTACTGTGCCTTGAACTTCATGAAGTTGTCGAACACATCCGGGTAGATAGCGTGCGAGAGTACATCCACGTCACGAATCTGCTCTCCGTACTTCGATTTGAGTTCCTTCTCAGCCGATTCGAAGTCGTACGGAGCCATCTCGGCACCTGGACGACCTTCGAACATGCTCTTGCCGTTTGGAAGCAACTTGCCCTTGAGCACACGGGAGCGAAGAGGCTCTGGGAAACCGTGGTGCGGAATACCTAGGTAACCCTGGAAGTATTCGACCACCGACTTTGGGAACGACAACTTCTCGGCATCCTCGATTACTTGGGCTTCGGTCAAATTGTTCTGCACAATGAACTGGGCAAAGTCACCGACGACCTTCGACGACGGGGTGACCTTGATGATATCACCGAGCAGCTTGTTAGCCGTGGCGTACGCGCGCTTGATCGCTGGCCACTGACCCGCGAGACCAAGCTGCTGCGACTGGTAGAGCAGGTTCGTGTATTGGCCACCAGGCATTTCGTGGATGTACACGTCGGCCGAACCCGTCTTCTGTCCGGACTCAAACGGAGCGTACACGCCACGCATAGCCTCCCAGTAGTCGTTAATCTGGTTGATCTCGTCGAAGTCCACACCCGTGTCGTACTTGGAGCCCTTGAGAGCCTGCACGACCGCGCCCATCGAAGGCTGCGAGGTGGTACCAGACATGGCGTCGCTCGCGACGTCGACGGCATCCGCACCAGCGTAAGCGCACTCGAGCATAGAGCTGACACCCGTACCAGCGGTATCGTGTGTGTGCACGTGGATCGGGAGGTTAGGGAACTCCTTGCGGATGCTTGACACGAGCAAGCGAGCTGCCTGAGGCTTGAGCAGACCAGCCATATCCTTGATGCAAAGCACGTGGATGCCGAGGTCGACAAGCTTACGGGTGAAGTCCATGTAGTAGTCGAGGTTGTACAGACCACGGGCCGGGTCCGACACGTCACCGGTGTAACACATCGTGCCTTCAATGATACCACCGGCAGCACCAACGGCGTCAATGCCCAGGCGCATGTTCTCAATGTAGTTGAGCGAGTCGAAAACGCGGAACACATCCATACCCGTCTGCTGGGCCTTCTCGCAGAACTTGTACACGACGTTGTCCGGGTAGCTTGTGTAGCCGACGGCGTTCGCACCACGCAGCAGCATCTGGAACGGGATGTCCGGGACGGCCTCGCGGAGTTCGGCTAGGCGATCCCAGGGATCTTCACGAAGGAATCGCATGGCCACATCGAAGGTCGCACCACCCCACATCTCGAGCGAATACGCGTTGCGCATAGCAATTGCTGTCGCTGGCGCGATAGCAGTCATATCACGCGTGCGGAGACGCGTGGCGAGCAGCGACTGATGCGCATCACGCCAAGTCGTGTCCATCAGCAGGAGGCCCTGCTTCTCACGCACAGCACGCGCGAACGCTTCTGGGCCCTGTTCCAAGTAGATCGAACGAAGTGACTTGTGGCCCTTTGCAAACGTCGGGGTCTTCAGCACTGGCACGATCGGTTCAACCTTGGACGGCGCCGGGCCAGTCGCACCGAGTGCCTTCTCTGGGCCATTGACGATCGTGTTGCCAATGTACTTGAGCAACTTCTGGCCACGGTTGGTGGACTTGGATGGCTCTAGCAGCTGCGGGTTCTCAGCGATGAAACTGGTGTCGATGACGCCACGCACAAAATCTGGGTGGTTGAGCACGTTCAGCACGAAGGACTTGTTGGTCGTCACGCCTCGCACACGGAATTCCTGGAGCGCACGCTTAAGCTTATGGGCGCAATCACCGCGGTCAAGCGCGCGCGCCGTGACCTTCACGAGCAACGAGTCGTAGTGTGGCGTGATGTGCGCGCCGACGAAGCCAGGGCCATCGTCGAGACGAATGCCCATACCACCCGGGCTACGGAAAACCTCGATGACACCCGAGTCCGGACGGAAGCCTTGAGACGGATCCTCCGTGGTCACACGGCACTGCATCGCGTGGCCGCGAGGCTTGATCTTGTCCTGGTCCAAGCCAAGCTCTTCGAAGCTTGCACCACCGGCGAGGCGGATCTGGCTCTGCACGAGATCGATACCAGTGATCTCCTCAGTAATCGTGTGCTCGACCTGGATGCGCGGGTTCACTTCGATGAAGTAGTGGCGACCCTGCTGGTCCACGAGGAACTCAACCGTGCCAGCGTTGAGGTACTTGGCAGCTTTTGTGAGACGCACCGCGTCTTCGATCATGGCTTTCTCTGTCGCTGGCGGCAAGCCCACGGCTGGCGCTGTCTCCAGCACCTTCTGGTGGCGACGCTGCACGGAGCAGTCGCGGTGGTAAAGGTGAACAACGTTGCCCTTACCATCTCCGAGAATCTGGACTTCGATATGGCGTGGCTTATTCACGTAACGTTCAATGAACACAGTACCATCGCCGAAGGCGGCGAGGGCTTCGGAACTGGCACGAGCGAAGTTCTCCGCCAGTTCGTCCGCGCTGTTGACGACGCGCATGCCGCGGCCTCCGCCACCCATAGCGGCCTTGATGATCACGGGGTAGCCGACACCAGAGTCGATGAACTTGCGCGCCTCTTCGACGGTGGAGACGGGTCCGTCCGTGCCGGGGACGACCGGTACGCCGCTCTCAATCGCAATCTCTCGCGCGGCCGTCTTGTCGCCGAAGCGGCTCAAGTTCTCCGGCGTCGGGCCGACGAAGATGATGCCGTTCTTGGCACACTCCTCGGCGAAGCCAACGTTCTCCGAGAGGAATCCGTAGCCCGGGTGGATGGCATCGACGTGGTTGTCCTTGGCGACCTGGATGATGGACGGAATGTCGAGGTAGGCCCCAACGGGGGTCTTGTCCTTGCCCACGAGGAAAGACTCGTCGGCCTTGTAGCGGTGCTGCGTGAAGCGGTCCTCCTTGGAGAAGATGCCGACCGTGCGGATGCCGAGCTCGTTGCCGGCGCGCATGATGCGCGTGGCGATCTCGCCGCGGTTGGCGGCCATGAGCTTCTTGATCGTGCTCATGTCGCGCGCGTCCACGAGGTGCTGCGGGCGCACGCGCACGCGCTGGAGCTTCTGCATGCGCAGCATCTTGGCGCTGGGACTCGGTGTTCTCACGCCAACAATTGCGAACTGAGCGGTCAGTCCGACGAGATCCGACGGAGCTCTTCAAGAGGCAAGATACCGGAGTTGTGCAAACATCGTACTTAGGCGCGAGAATCGGACTTTAGCGGGAGAACACGAGGTTTTGAGGTGCAAAGAATCGCCCACTGTGGCACATCAACGCAGTCGGTCGACGCAGGACTTGTCACAACACGCGGTTGCTGGTTGCGAACACTTGGTGTTTGTATATGGAGGCGGCGGCGTTGCAACTTGAGGGGGGAGACGGGCATGTCGAACTTCCATCTCTCGGGATCGAAGCAGAAAACGGAGTGCACACGAGACGGGCCAGCACATGGCTCCATCACCAGCGCGTGAGGCCAGTGTGTGGCGGATGAGCCCTTCGCCGCCATTCCTCGCTGCCACCACATGCTCCCATCCGCCACTGGTGGCGGATGGGAGCTGCTCGACTGACCGGATGAGGTTTTTTCGATCGGAAGCACTGACTTTGGTCATGGGACGGCGACTTCCTCCGCGAGCTCTGCGAAGAGACCGAGTGAATCACATGTGCGCTGAGGAATCGCAGCGCTTCCGTTGTGAGTCAGGGCGACCGAGACCATCCGGCGTGTTAACAGTCGATCGAATGACGAAGGAGAGAAAGAGGGAAGAATTCTCCCATTATCGGTGGGAGCGAGAGCGCGCACGACTGGCGCGTGAACGGTGTCTACACGAGCACAAATTACTGTGTCTACACTGATGGCTCCACTAGCTTCTACCTTCTCTCGCGCTGTGGAGATTTCGTGCACAGAGTGCTCAAAACTAAAGTCAGCGTTGCTGCGGCAATTCCAGCAGAAAAATTCTGGTGGCGAAGCTGAAGCACCGGTCTGTGGACGGTGCGCTCGCATGCGCAAGTGACGCCGCCACTTCCGGTCCAGAAAGTGGGTGGCAGGGACGGGCTCTGCCCGTGCCGTCTAATCTCGACGAGGGCTGCGAACAGTATTACTCCGGGGAGGTTGAGTAGACTTGACCTCGAATGCGCGAACTCTTTCACAAGCCTCTAGAAGTTCGTTCCCTCTTCAAATAGATGGCTTCAGGGAGTTAACGAGCCGAGCCGAGCCTTCTTGGCTCGAAGCACTTGAAGTTGCCTTTTAGAAATGATAGAAATGGTTGATCCCCAGTTTGTCTCGTCAACAGCGCGTGAGCGGCGAGCAATCGTCCTCCAGACCTCCCGGGCCCGAGGCGGATCCTTTAACAGACCAAGTCGCCGCCATGGCCGAAGAGATCGTCGTGCGTCGCTACAAGCATGGCCGCCACGTGCTGGTCGCGGAGATGTACCGCCCCAAGCTCAAGAACGCGTTCAACGACGCGCTCTACCGCCAGCTCATTGAGGCGATCGACCAGCTCAAGAGCGACGACGAACTCCACGCGCTCGTGATCACGGGCCACGGCGACTTCTTCACGAGCGGCGCCGACATTGGCCAGGGCATTGATATGGACGAAAACGGCAACGCCGTCGTGCCGTCCAAGGGATGGTCCAGGAAGTTCATGGACGCCATGGTCGCTTGCCCCAAGGTGCTCGTTGCCGCGGTCAACGGCCGCTCCATCGGCATTGGCGTCACGCTGCTGCTCCACTGTGACTTTGTGTACGCAGTGGAACACGCGACGTTCTGGACGCCGTTCATGCGCATCGGTATCGTGCCCGAGTTTGCTGCTTCGTACTTGTTCCCACTGGTGCTGGGCCCCCAGCTCGCGAACGATATGCTCATGCGATCGCGCGTCATCGATTCGAAGCGCGCCCTCGCGCACGGCCTCGTGGGCCACGTGCTTCCGGCCGAAAACTTCCTCAAGAAGGTTCTGGCCGACCTCGAGCCCATGGTGTCGGTGCCTCTGACAGCCAAGAACCTCCCGGCGTACAAGTCGCTCTTGCGTCGCACTCGCGAGCATGAGATCCGCGAGACCATCCACCAGGAGTACATCGAGCTCGACCGCCGCTCGCTCTCGGGAGAAACCCACGAGGCGTTCATGCAGCTGCTCGCCCAGCTCAAGCCCAAGTCGAGCAGGCTCTAGGGCTCCTCACCTCCGACCAGCACCGACAGAAAGTCGGTGCCTGCATGAGTAGGCCCCCCGTGTATTCACAAACAGAGCGTCGTTGACCTCACCGTGTGCAACTTGGAGTTCGAGTCCGCGGAGTTGACTGCCGCACCTGGAAAGGAGGGCGGCGCAGGTATCCCGCCTTCGGCCCTGCTCTTAACGACCTCCATGGGTAATTTACCTAGCTGTAACCGCCGGGGATGCCACCGCGTGTGCTCGCCATCGCAAAAAATCCGGCTGGGTTACGGAAATCCCGATAAATCGGATCGCAGGACCAGGATTCCAGGTTTTTCAGCTCCCATGAGACGGTGAACTTGACCTGGCGCCAGGTTGCGCTGCGCCTGGAAAAGCCAGAATCCACTGGCCACGCCCACAGCTGATTCGCGGGTTTCCCAGTTCTCTTCAAATAGATCCGCGCCGAACCAGAGTTGTCGCAGCATTGACGACCGCCGCGGAGCCCCCTCGTTGGCGCCATTGACGAGGGCGGCAGTGGGCGCCGGGGAGCCTCGCGCACGCCCCGGCAGCGTGCGCTCGCGTCTTTCTCGCCATGGACGTCCGAGCCGTCGGTGGAACGCCCCAACTCAAAACCTCTCGGCCCTAGCCCTATTCAAAGGCAGGGTCCAGATGGCATCAGGGGTAGGGGTTCGTCCACCCCGCGGTGACGGGTCCTCGTGGTGGGTGTCCTCCCGAGAACCCGTTTTCGCCTCTGTGTTTCCGCACATTATCCTCCCGCGCGCACAGACCCGTGGAAGTCCACCCAGCCGACCCGCGTGGCCTGTCTCTGGCGCGTGCCGTGCGGTTGTGGGTCGTTGGCGTCGGCTCGAAACGGCTTGTCGGAAAGGGCCGAGAAAGCGGGCGAGCCCCAATCGCAGTCGCCAACGTTGGGGCGCTGCGCCGGTAGTTTCCTTCTGGCCGCCATGAAGTCGGAGGCGGCGCCGCGCGCGAGCATGCAGCGGCAGGCGTCCCAGCGCCGGCGCGCCACGTCCAACTACCAGACGCTGGACGACCAGGCGGCCGAGCGCCGCGGCTCGCTCGCCGAGGCCAAGTCCTCGCTGCTGCTCAGCAGCGCCCACGGCGTCGGCATCGGCGGCGGGCTGCCCTCGGTCGCGCGCAGCCACGCCGTCTTCGAGCTGCTCCAGCTCAAGTTCGGCTTCCAGGAAGGCAGCGTGCGCAACCAGCGCGAGCACTTCGACGGGTGGCTCCTCAACTACGAGTCGCGCATGGCCGCGCCCGACGCCGACGAGGCCGTGCGCCTCGTCCACGCAAAGTTCTTCAAGAACTACACGCGCTGGTGCGCCTTCCTGCGCGCCAAGCCCCACCTCGCCGACGCCACCGCGCCGCGAGGACTCGCCGAGCGACAGGTGGCGCTCTTCCTGCTCATCTGGGGCGAGGCCGGCAACCTGCGCTTCATGCCCGAGTGCCTCTGCTTCCTCTACCACTCGATGGCCGCCAAGCTCGAGACCATCGAACGGCTCCCCAACCTCCCGGAAGGCGCCTTCCTGCGCCGCGTCGTGCGCCCGCTCTACCAGGTCATCGCCCGCATGCGCACCGTCTCCGGCCACGGCAAGGGCACGCTCGACCACGCCGCTATCACCAACTACGACGACGTCAACGAGTTCTTCTGGACGCCGCGCTGCCTCGACTTCGACGAGCTCAACGTCGCCGAGGCCGTCGGCGTGCAGAACTTCAAGACCTTCAAAGAGAGACGCAGCTTCTTTAACCCGCTGCTCGGCTTCTTCCGCATCTACTTTTTCCTGCTCGTCATGTTCCACACGCTCATCGTCATCGCCTACGTCGCGTACCGATCCGACCCGAAACTCATGAGCGGGATCGACTTTTACTCCAACTTTTTCTCGTCTACCATCACGGACCTCCGCAACCATGCCTTTTTCTCCATTTTCCTCACGGTCTCGGGGCTACTCGCGCTCAAGGCCGTGCTCGAGGTCTGGCTCGGAGGCACGCTCATCTTCGGCCGCACAGCGTACGCCGCGGCGCTCTTTGCGCGGCTCTGTTGGCACTCCATCTTCTTCGCGCTTTTCGCTGCCGTCAATGCGTCGCCGTACGAGAAACTCGTTGGGGACTCCGATCTGCTCTCGATGGCGCCGGTGATCACGGGTGCCTACGTCGTGCCCGTGCTTATGGCTTCGATTCTCAAGATGTGCTGTGGGCGCTTGGTGTGGAACAGCCCGCTCCTCAGCGGTTTTGACGGCAGGCGGGAGCAGTTCATCGGTCGCAACATGGACCAAAGTTGGGGAGCGCTTCTATCGTACGGGCTGTTCTGGACGGTGCTATTTGTGCTCAAGTTCCTCTTCAACTTGCAGCTCATGATCAAGCCGCTCATCGGCCCCACCTACGAGATCTACAGCATTCAGGTTTCTTCCAAGAATGCAGTCATTGAGTCAGACCACAACATCGCCTTCTTGGTCGCAATGTGGGCTCCAATCTTCCTCGTGTACCTGTATGATGCACAGATTTGGCTCGCAATCATGCAGGCCATTGTCGGCGCCGTCATTGGTATCGGTCTGAAGATTGGCAACTCTTCACGCATGCCGGAGTTTGTGGACCGACTCAAGGTCGCTCCATCTCTGTTCGATAACAAGGTGGTTTCACTGGCTGCTCGGGGTCATGGCTCCGTGGAGCCAGGCCATGCACGAACGCTATCAGAGTCGGCACATGCCCCAGACGCAAATAGCCGTCTCCGTTTCGCTGTGGTGTGGAACGAGATTGTGAGTAGCTTCCGTCTTTCCGATTTGCTCGACGATCGGGAAACTGCAATTCTCCAGTACCAAATTGCCGACTCAGGTGCTGTCGAAGACCCAGTGTTCTTGATTGCGGGTCAAGCCCAGACGGCAGCCGATATCGCGGCCCGTGCAAAGTCGCGCCGACTCGACGATGTGCGTCTCAAGAAGGAGCTCGAAAAGGCTGGTGTCTTGGGATGCGCGTTGAACTGCATCGACATTTGCTTTCATATCCTTCGCCAACTCCTGGGCCCTGAGGATGCCGAAATCATTAAAGTCTTCGACCAAATCATTCATTCGGGCAAGGTGGGCTCAGTGATAAATCTTATCCACGTGCCACTTGTGCGTGAGAACGTGGTGGATTTGCTCGCGAGTATTTTGGACCTTCCTGAACCGAGTATAGTTCCAAGCGCAACCGGCGGCACCCAGTCGTTCTTCGGGCTACAACAGGACCAGGTGGTCGTGATTGTTCAGCGTGTGGATTCTTTGTTGAAGAGTATCGAGTTGATGCTGGAAGAAGAATGGATGGCTGAGAAAGTACGCCAGTCGGTGTTTGCTAAGATGACGCCAGATCTAACCTATCAAAAGCAACAGCTTGTCTCGCTCTTCGCGGATCGAAACAGCCAGAGCGAAGAAGATGGTCGCCGGACTTCGCCCAACTCGAACGAGAGCATTATTTCTCTCTCGACGCGACTCTTCTTCCTTTTGACGTTGGACGCAGCTGACGCATTGCCTCGTTGCCACGAAGCCCGTCGTCGTATGAGCTTCTTCTTGAACTCTTTGTCCATGAAGATGCCCACTATCAAGTCGATTGCCTCGATGCATTCCTTCTCGGTGATCACGCCGTACTACAATGAACCTGTGCTTTACTCAGTTGACGAGCTCAACGGCCGCGTGACCGCGAACCCGTTATTCCGCAAGGTCGAAGCCAAGGGGCGTGACTTGAGCATCCTGAAGTACCTCATTACGTTTCACAGTGATGAATGGGGCAACTTCTTGGAGCGCGTTGGCGCCACATCTATTGATGAGGCGTTGGCGGAGACGCCCACACAGGTTCGACTGTGGGCGTCGATGCGAGGTCAGACACTCGCGCGTACTGTGCACGGAATGATGATGTACGAAGATGCATTAAAGATGCTTCGCTGGCTCGAGATAGGCTCTGATCATAACGTCTCCCACCTGGACAAGATCAAGCAGATGGACCGCATTGCGGGGCTGAAGTTCTCGTACGTGACAAGTTGCCAGATCTACTCTGAACAGCTTGCAGCCGGTGATTCTCGCGCTGCTGATATTGATCTCCTCATGCGAAAGTACCCGAACTGGCGAGTGAGCTACGTCGATACAATTCATCCACCGCCAGGAAGTGCTACTGAGCCTCGTTATGATTGCGTTCTTGTGAAGTCTGACGGCGATGAAATTGTTGAGGTGTACCGCTACGAGCTCCCAGGCAATCCAATGATCGGTGAGGGCAAGCCAGAGAACCAGAACATTGCTCTCCCATTCACGCGTGGTGAGTATGTCCAAACGATTGATATGAACCAAGAACACTACTTTGAAGAGGCTCTGAAGATTCCGAACTTCTTAGCGACGGCTACGGAGAATGGTGCGAATGTGTCTATTATCGGCATGAAGGAACATATTTTCACGGGCCGCGCATCGTCTTTGGCACACTTCATGACTCTTCAAGAGCTTGTCTTTGTTAGTCTGACCCAGCGTGTGCTCGCTCGGCCACTACGATCCCGAATGCACTACGGACATCCAGATGTGTTCGATAAATCATTTGTAATGGCTAGCGGCGGTGTCTCCAAGGCTAGCAAGGGTATCAACTTGTCTGAAGATGTGTTCAGTGGCTACAACGCAGCATTACGTGGCGAGCACGTTACTCATGTGGAGTTCATGCAGTGCGGCAAGGGTCGTGATGTGACTTTGAGCCAGATCAATGCATTCGAGGCGAAGCTATCAAACGGGTCGGCTGAGAGCTCGCTATCTCGCGAGTCTCACCGTATGGCATCGGGCATGGACTTCTTCCGTCTCAATTCTATGTTTTACGGCCACATGGGCTTCTACATCTGTAACGCCATGGTTGTGCTGTGTGTCTTCGTGTACGCGTACTCGAAGCTCTACATTGTGCTTCATGAAGATGTCCAGAATGCCGCCATTGTAAAGACAAACACGCTCGACGACCTCGCGGAAGTGTTAAACACCCAGTTCATCTTCCAGTTCGGTATGCTCATGACAATCCCGCTCATCGCCACTTTGTTTGTCGAATATGGATGGCGGCAAGCAATCATGAATTTTGTCGAGCTGATCATAACCCTCGGTCCACTTTTCTACATCTTTGAGACGGGAACGAAAGCGCATTTCTTTGATGTCGCAATCATGAGAGGCGGCTCTAAGTACCGAGGCACTGGCCGAGGCTTTGCCATCATTCGTGAAACTCTTGTCAATTTTTTCAAGGAGTACGCAGCATCGCATTACAGAAAGGCTGTTGAACTCCTGGGTTTGATGATCATCTTTGGACTTTATGGCAACTTCGGCATCGGCACATCGGCCCGAGAAGACTACTGTCGAATGATGCACATCAGCACATCGGATTGCTCCAGTTCGGAACTCGTGATTCCAGAGAACGTTACGTTGCTTGAATCATACGGCTCCAAGGGACAGGATTATGGGATCGCGTCTTTTGCTGTGTGGCTCTTGGGTGCGACTTGGATTCTTGCTCCATTCTTCTTCAACACGGATGGTATGGATTTCGCAAAGACACGCGTGGATATAGCAAACTGGCTCCACTGGATGATGGCGATTCCCGGTGGCAACATGGAGACTCTCCCAAGCGCCCAACGCAGCGCTCCGTCTGACACTTGGTTAGATTTCTTCACCTACGAGATGGAACTTGTCAAGGAGATGCGCTGGACCGGCAGAATCGGTTATGCCATTCGCGAACTGCGCCACCCACTGACGATGTACTACATTTATATGGTAAGCTTCGACCTGGCTGACCTCGGACTACTAGCTGCATGCGTTGGTGGCATCGCCGTGCTGCTGCTGATAGGAGGGCTCGCCCTCGGTCCGGTGACCAAGAACAAGGCGCACGTTATTCGTGCGGTACTGTACCTAGTTCTTGTCGTTGGTGGAACGGCTATTGCCCCGATGATTGTCGGATCTGCGCAGAGCTGGAGCTTCAAGAAGTCGACCTCGCTCGTCATCGCGATATTTTTGGGATTGTATTCCGTGCTCCAGTACCTCACATTGTTGCACGGTGTGATGGGGATTCCAGTCGCCAAGTTTAGTCTGGTCATGGAGCTGGCTTTCTTCTTCGACATGACAGTGGGAGTCTTCCTCATCGTACCACTTCTTGTGCTGTCTGCGTTCCCATTCATGCGTACGATCCAGACTCGCATGATGTACAACGTCAGCTTCTCGCGTGCGCTCAGTACTGGCAGCGAGTACGCCGCCTCGCTCAGTGTTGTGGTTGGTCTACTCGGTGGCTGGTCTTACGGTTGGCTCTACTGCCTCGTGTTCTCGTTGGGCTACGTCAACTCGGCCAAGGACAACTTCATCAATGAGTCGTTCATCTACTTTGTCAACGAGAAGCTTTCCTCTGACTTCGAGAAGGAACTTCTCAAGGTGTTTGCTGCTCTCGCTGGCGCAGTGGGTGTCGTCATCGGTACTTCGATCGCTCACATGATGGGTCGCCGTGTATCAATTATGGCGTCTTGTGTGGCCGTGTTCGGCGGCGTCGGGCTGGTTTTCGTCACGTCGAGGTCAATGATCATGGTGGGCTGCTGCGTCGTCGTAGCTGGCATCGCAATGCTTTCGGTCGGATGCTTGCTCTACAACTTCGAGATTTGCATGAGAGGCTGGAAGGGCAAGGGTGTATTGCTTTTCCTTCTCGGTGCGACGTTGGGCTTCTTCGTGGAGTCTATGTTTGTGAACAACATCAATGCGACGGCCATGCGCCAGGGCTGGGCCAATAAGCCACTGCATTCCTGGCGCTATCAGTTCGTGTTTGGCGCAATCCCTCTCGTAGTGCTGCTGCCGGTTATGTGCATTCTCCCGGAATCGCCGTTCTGGCAGTTCCGAAATCGAGATCAAAAGTCGGCAGAAGCGATTTTGGTTCGGCTTCGCCAGAAACACGACGTTGTGGACGAGATGGAGGACATCAAAGCTGCATTTGTGGATAAGGGCAGCCGGATCAACATCCCGTTCCGAGTGGCCCTGGTGTTCTTTTTGCAGGCCACGTTCGCGCTACTTTCTTCCGGAGCGTTGATGCGACGTATTCACGTCCAGCCGGCTCCTGAGTTTCCTGGCGCTCAGACATCGCACTGGATGGTCTACTTCGGCAGCATGAACTTCGCTGGTGTCGTACTGAGCCTCTTGACCGTGGATAACATTCGTCGCAAGACTATCTACAAGGATATCCTGCCATTTTCAGCCGCTGTGTCGCTCGCGTGCGGCGTGCTCGATTCCGCGTCATTGAACAGTGCGATCATCGACGTCCTGGTTTTTGTCGTGTTCTTAAGCTCGGCATTGTGCCTCACGTGCGCGACGTGGCTCACTGCCATCGAAGTCTTCCCTCCTTACCAGAATGGCCGTTGGGTCGCGTTCTCGTTTGCCGTCTACTACCTAGTTCAAGCCGGCGTGTTCGTAGCGCTCCCGTCGTTTGCAACCAGCCACTTCATCTTTACTGGTCTCTGCGTCCTTCTTACGGTTGCAATGTTCGGTATCTGCGCAAGCACGAAGGCGGGCGCGATCGAGCTCAAGAGCGAGAAGAAGATGCGGTTAAAGGCGACGGCCTCGAACAGCGGAGACGAAGAAGAGGAGGTCTCTGCCTTCGTGGCTCGTGTGTCCCGCTCGCAGTCATTCCTACGCTCGCGAGTGCGCCGCTCGTCGTCACACCATGTGACTCGCACGCCACGCGAGGGCGCTTACGAGAACTTTGAGTCGCCTGCGGCTGTCGATAAGTCGATGCGGCGCACAATGAACACCTCGGGGCGCCGAACGATGAACGGATCCATCTACAAACCAGACCTTTGAGAAAGGCGAAAAGATAGAGAGATAATGGAAGTATACGAGTGGACATGAATGAACAAATACTTCTTTGAGCACACATCACATCTGAACTATGCCATGAGAATGCCACCAAGGCCGAAGTTGATGGTGGCAAGAAGCATGCTGGTCATCTTGTCTAGAGTCGTGTAGGGAGGCAGTTCGACCGAGAAGAAACACGTGTGAGCTACGGGGAGACTGAGTGTGCTGTCACGACCTCCCTTCTTCGTGAGTTTGAACGGTTGTGGCCACTTTCCACGCGGCAGCCGACTTCGCCCCCAGGCGAATCGCACGAAGTCAGATCTTTGCTCGTCTGTAAATGAAGCCATAGCCTCCCAGAAGAGCTTGACTGTCTCGTCGTTCTCGCTGTATCCATCGTATCGAGTGTGCTGCTTCCACAACGCGATGTCAATCTTCGGGGAGCCACATGTGAGCATCTCCATCTCTTGTGACGTGAGAAGCGTCAGAACCCGTAATGGGAAGACCGTAGCGAGCCCCCGTGCCATCGCTGCGACCTGCTTTGCGCTCTCTTGGAGCCGATATGCCTCAGCAAGCTCACAATATACGAGTCGATTCGAGTAATCGACGCGTTTTGTCTTGCCGCCTTCGACCAGTTCGACTTCCTGGCCATTGCAGTCAAACGCCGTGAAACGTAGATCGAGGCCTTCGAAAGCAGTATCAAACTCATCTGCCGTGATTATTCCATCACGTTCACAGTTCTGAATACCATCAAGCATTTGGACGAACATCGCGTCAGTGCCTTCTAGATCAGCTCGATCTAGGGGCTGCCCGATGAGTTGCTTCCAAACGAGTGAGGGGAACGCAAAAGGAAAGTCCCCGTGAGTTCGCAACGAGATACCCAAGAGTTTGCCGACAAACTCAAACATTTGAATCGCAACAGGTGATGTGCACTTCGGGTTTGGCAAGTACATCGCACGGTTCGTTCCTGTGTCATGTTGGCCGTTTGGACACAGAACGAAAAGGTTGAAATGGGGCGAGAACAGGTCATCAACCATCGAGTTCACGCCTTCCCGGTAGACTCCTCCCCAATCAACACCTTCTTCACCAAGGAATTTCACGCTGAATAATCTTCCTTTGTTGTCAATTTTGCGGCGAAACGAGCTCGGATCTACTAGATGGAGCTGTCGGAATGCTTGAGCAAAGAAGCAGTCAGACACGGAAGGTTCAACTTCCCTGTCGTCGCGTGATTCAAGTGCCTGCAAGCGATCGAGGATGATGCGTGCGGTGCTGGTGCTGCTGTTAGTATCACCAGGTGTGCTGGTCGCGTCAATCGCAGCTTCAACGAGCGAATTCTTGATATCGAAGAAGATGCAGTGACCTAGTTGACGCAGGGTATACGCCATCGTCCACGGAGACGAGGTGTCTCGTAGGTCGATCAATGGTAGTGTGTGCTTGAGACACAAGTTGAAGTGCTTGAGAAGCGAAAACCGTAGATGTAACTGCGTGAGGGACGTATCAAGAATCTTGGCACAACGCAAGGCGTCCTGCTTGCGATGGATACGAATGTCAGTAGGCTTCAGATCAACGGACGCAGCAGAACTGCTTGAACCTGTTCCACCACTTGGCCCTTCAACATTTGTGTTTACCCAATCCACCAACTGCCCGTCCATGGTTGCAGTCCAGTATGTGCGAGAGCTTTTATCTCGCTGACGTTGCAATGTCTTCAACATATCTTCCAATCTGTCAACACTAGATCGAGCCACCTGTTGATCCTTCGACAATCCAGGAGCTGAGATACAAACGCTGAACCCAAACCGAGCATCCGGATTCTCTCCCCCAACAAAAGAGTAGGAGATTTTACTGCCACCAGACAAATCCACGGCACTCGAAGGCCACAGCTCTCTGCCACTAAAACTCCATGCACCTCTATGGGGATCAGGAGTGGGCTGAGTCCCGTTCATGATGCGTAGTTTTAGCTCAGTTCCTGGTGCCGTCTCACAGCGTGAGTCGAATATCGCCAAGAGCGCTTGCGCGCCAGGAAATTCAACAGTGCCCGTTAGCTTCGTTGTTGCCGCGTACGGATGCTCGGTTTCAAGGATGTGCGTTGAACCGTAGACGTCGAGCCAGATTGCCATGAGGACGTGTGGGGGCAAGTCATCTGACTGACCCAAAAGGAAGCTCGCGATTGCACTTAGATCACTGAGAATATCTGTCAGCTCTCTGCGATCGATCGGAGTCGGAACTACGAGGTTCTCTGAAATGATCCGCGAGGAAAATTGCTGGTTGTTTGTAACAAGAGCTCGTGCCTTCGCAAATGCCTCTTCTGCACGTCGCGTAGCCATTGCTAACTCAACCAACTGAAGTAGTTGAGAGGATAAGAAAACTTTCCCCGACATCTTCTCTGCTTTGGCTTGATTTAGTGCAAGCCGAGCAATTCCTTTGAGAGGTTCCAAATCAGGAATCTCAGCGATTGGGAACTGATCAGGGCGATACAGCAACTGAATCAACAAGCGAACAACACGAGCCTTGAATGGTGCACCTGGGGATCGAATGTACCTGACTAGCGCACCATACATCTTTCGGTTGTGGACCGCTCCGTGGGCAAAAAGATCCGTCGCCTCATTCAGCAAAAACTCTAATACCCAGCAAGCCCACTCCAATGACGGGTTTGTCTGAACTTCACCTTCGTTAGCCCAAGAGATGCTCTGAACAGGCTTTACCTGAAAGCGGAAACCGTAGGCAAGATTTCTGGTTGGATCTTCCTCGGAAGCTGAAAATCTGAACCAAAACCGATTCGATTGAATCATCACATCTGGGATTGAAGCAGAAGTCCGACCAGGAGGCGGATTTGTTGAAGATGCGTCAACTGTAGTAATCACCTTTTCGCAAGCTGCATCAGCAAAGAAACTCAGCTTCGCCTTGGGCCCCAGCTTGCACCTTTTGTCAAACTTGATGCGCACACATCGATGGGTCTTATCGAGCACGACAGCACGGGTGTAGTCGCAACGGCCATAGTAAGGATGGAGAGACTGGAACTCCATGGTGTCTGTTGCAGCTCCACCACCGTCTCCTGCAACTCGCGTAGACTCAACAAAGTGGCTCACGCATTCTTTCACTAATACGCTCGATAGCAATCCATCATGGTCATTGATCGTGCCACCGAGGTATGCGCTTGCACTCTTCTGAGCCTCTGTGTATGATGGTTGACGAGATCGGATCGACCGTGGATTATTGGAGTACAATCGCTCCAAGTATTCCTCATCGTCTCTTTTTTCGTCTTCAGTTGATTTCGTCTCTTCCATCGAGAGAGCGATAGCTCGATCCAATTCGTTGTCTTCAACCTCAGCTTCAGTACAATTCGTGATTTCTTCGCCACTTGCTGAAATCACCTCTGCACTTGACACGGAGTCCTGAACAAACTCCTTGTTTCTTGAGATAACATCAACTCGCTCATCCACACTCTCCAGACGTCCAAGCTTGGACTCAGCGTCTAATCGTAGAAATTCTGAAGTACTCCCACCAATTTTTCCACACTGAGCCTCTTCACGCAGAATCCGCAATGTGATCGTTTGTAGATCATGGAGAATCGATACTGGATCTTCATGGGCCTTGCGAGCTTTCGATGACCCAGAGGGACCAGGAAAAAGGACCTTTTTCTTCACTACTTCATTCGAAACGAGGTTCCGCGAAAAGACCATCTCCGAGGCAGCCACAAGCTTAAGCAGATTTACGAATTGCCGTGGACCACCTACGGCAGAGAGAACCGTATCCGCGAGGGTATGGGAGGACTCAACAGCTGCGAGCGGAAAAGTATCCCACACGCGTAGAAGAGCCGCAACTCCACGCCTAGCATAGTGTGTTGACAACGCCTTCTCAGTACGCAACGCAACTCGATGGATACTTGGTACCCCATCGAGTACCTCGTCATAGATTCGCGTGATTCGTCGAACATCTTTCGGAGTGTACCACTCATCTTCGTAAGCGCCGGTCTCGGTATTGAGGAAGGTGATTAACACACCATCTCTGGGTGAGTACGTGCGGAATACACCAGTTCTCCCAGTCGCCGATAGTCGTTGTACTGGGCCAATTTCGTCGCTCACAGTGAGAAGAACGTATGGAGAGAGGTAGTTGGGATCAAGAGCAGCAAATCCACCAGTGCTATCCGAATCAAATACCTTCTTCTTCTTCTTCGACGCTGTCGACGGTTTTTCGGGTAAACGAGCCAAGATCGGAGCCAAAGTTACTGCCATGATGTTGGTTGTATCGATTGAGATGTCGTCAGCTGTTAGTGTTGCAGCACTCGCAGGTGCTCGCGCCAAATTAACTGATGCTTCGTGACTAGTACTTGCGACAAGCGGATCTGGCTGATCGATACCCTCCAAGGCGGCGGAGTCTTTTAACACAAGCGTGTTCTCCACATGCATTTCGTCTGACAGAAGCCCCATGCATTCAGCCTTTTCATAGCGATGGCCATGCTCCATTAGCCACTCCATCGCCCTGTTTGGGTCTGCGTTAGATAGCTCTAACGCACTCAATGCAAGCCTGAACGGCATCCCTGAAATTCCTTGAAGTTCTTCTGCTTTCGCTTCAAGAGTCATCTCTCCATCGGCTTGGCTACCTGATTGAGTAGACGCTGTACGTCTAGATGCAATCGTCGCAGCAGCAAGTCTGCGGGCTTCCTGACGCTCCTGATACTCGATGGCTCCAGAGCCCATCAACCACTCAACAGCCAAATTAGGATCATTTCTCGAGTTCTCCAACGCTGCCATACACAAATCAAACTCAAAGCCCATGGCTGCGAGCGTGGAGGCGAAGCCACGCCGCACACGGTACTCTTCGGTCTCTTCTTCGACGGGATCGTTACTGGACTCCTCGATATTCTCGTCCTCGGCGTTATCGGGCTGGAATGGTTGAGGCTCAGGTAATCCCCGGAACATTGGTTCACCAAAAGGAGTTGAAGCTTCAATCAAGCGACACAGTATCATTCGCCCGCGTTCCTGCAAGAACGGAACACTAACGAACGTGCTCAACGTGACGGGGGATAAGGCAGCTTCGAGAAGGCTCTTGGGCATTTCCATTTCTGAAATCACCGTCTGCGCGGTCTGAGAAGAGTACCGAAGTATAGACTCGAATGCTAGCAGAGCACGCGATCGAATCTGCATTTGCCACAGCTCATCAAACGAAGAAATGACATCTGAGTCATCCAGTGATGCGAGCTTGAGGATGACTGGCATCATCTCTATAGACAGTGGAGCACTCTCGCCTGAAAGCTGAACCTCTTCGACCGGTGAGACTGTGGCCAAGTCAACTTCTTGCACATTGTGGCTTGGATCAGATTCAACCGAGGTGTTAAAAACGACCCGTGCTGTGGAAGCTCGCCCATTCAGCTCGATCAAGGTCGCAAGCGCTGACCGTCCATTCGTGCCCGACTCACCAGAGAAGTTAAAGCCATAGTCAATCATCGTTTTCCCATCAGTTTGGCTCTTGTTCGCGGTCACCTCAATTTTTCCACCGATTCGAATGCAATCTGTGTGGGAACCCAGAACACAAAGTGCACCAACTGCCCGAATGATTGCGGTTCGGACTCGGATATCTGAAGCGTTTTCTTGATTTTCGCTGGAGACGATTCCTTGTGACCGACGCCTCGCTAGGATAGGTGTCACATTTTTGATAGCACCAGATAGCAAATCCGCAACCACGGGGCCCCAACGCCGGTCCGTCATCAGCAAACGAAGCAGGGCTACACTTTCGGAGGCTGCTGCCAGATACACTTGACCTGATCGAAACCCGACTGGATTCGACAGAGACTCCGTGATCGGTGCTAGGGAAGAGAAGTCGTTATCGCCTGATGTCGATGCTGCTGCGGCAGTAGCGGCAGACACGCTTAAACCAAGCGAAGGAAGAGGAGCAGCAGTGCTACACACTGACTCGGCGACTTGATCTAATAGGAGATCAACAAGAACAGACTCCGATCCCCATATTTCGGCAATGTCACTTGGTCCAACAGTGCCGCTTGCGCATATTTTGCGTAGGAGTAGCTTGACGATGCGTTGTGATCGGGGAGAGCCAAGACGTAACAACTGAAGCAATTCTCGAAGGATGCGGGGTCGAGCTAGGTGGTTTAAAGCCACCTGGCTCGTGCTCTGCGATAATACGAATGACAAGACGCTGAACACGTGCATCTCAACTTCAAGTGGCTCTAACACCACATTCTCGCTTCCGGATGTAGATAGTGCAGCTCTCATAAGATTGCGTTTGTTTGACCCGTGAACGACAACACTTTGCTGTTGGCGAATCGCAATCTCTCGATCCTGTACCGGAGTGGATGTCGATCGAACCATTCTCTGAGCGCGAGTCAAGCCCTCAGCGGTTTGAATCATGGCCGTGGCATATCCTAGCTCTTTCTCGATGACTTCGAATATTTTCCGATGCACTTCACCTGAAAACCAAAGGTTTTGAAGAACAGGTTCCTCAAGCTTTCGATTGGTCGCAGCAGACTTAGCCACATCGCTGGCGAGCTCAGCCGTCTTGGAAACTTCGTTGTCCTCCAGCGTGGCTTTTGCTCGACCTCCACCAGCCATCGGTGACGGAATATTAGTTGCAGCGCTGTCGGGACTAATCCGCAGTTTGCGGCGAGACTTTGCCGCTGCTGCAACGCTTGATGCCTCGCTATCACTTCTTTCTTGAGTTCCGCATATCGCGACATGAGCGAGAAATCGAAATACAATCCACGCACATTTTTTTACGGATTTGTGGTGAAGCAGCACGTCGTCGGTACTCGCAGCCAAGACTTTCTCTAGCGTTCCCTGTGTTGTATCTTCCCCTCCTCCGCTGAAGTGTTCTTTCCAGCGTGAACTCAAGTCATCTTCATCAATAATATCTTCTTCATCGGCCCAATCGTTCATCAACGCAAGTTCATCACGTCGATTAGTTGATCTGGCGCGTTCGACTACTTTGTCCCATTTCTTGACAAAGCGCAATCGGAGACAGCGTTGAAACGCAGATATTCTTGATACAACTTGTTGCCATTGATCAGGGGAGAGCGAGCTTATTTTCACCCCTGACCAAACGGGGACATTGGCGTGTGCCCAATGACAGGCAACTAGGCTCGCATTGCAGCCAGCTGTCTCCATAATGCGTTGACTCGGTTCCGTTCCCGTAGTTTCGACGCGATTATTTCCACACACACCTTCTCCTTCGTCAAGATGCCACAGACCCAGCAAGTTTGTAGCGTTCCGTGCATCAACTCCACTTATTGGAGGCCCAGGATCCATTCTTTCGATACCGTTTGGTACTGCAAGCTGGAAATCCCGACGAATCTGCTCGCTAGACCTGGGTACTCTCCATAGACGGATCTCAGCGATGAAGCCCTTGAACACCCGCTGAGGCCCTACACTTGCTGCGGCTGAGTCACCCGCATCGCCCATCCAACAGCCAATGCGTGATTCGCGGAACACGATAGCCTTATTGACTCGAGAATAGGACTTCGTTTCAACATGAACGCCATTCACGTAGTATGTGATAGACATTGCTGCAGTCTTGTACACGATAGCGACGTGATTCCACGTGTGCGTTTCCAACTGGAAAGTGTTAAACAACTGCTCACGCGGATGATTGCCGTTGATAGCTACATGCAAAAATCGGTCCACGAGTTCGACATACACGCTTCCAGTGTGAAATCCATTGTCTGCTCTCAGAACCCGATATCCCCCAAGCTCCGTGGGGAACACCCACATCTCCATTGTGAAGTTTGCAACCTCACCAAGAGCTGGAACTTCGGCATAGCTCACTTGGTCTAGTTTAGGAGCCTGAGGAGGGCTACTTTGATGCGACGATGATGGTGCAGACGTCACCCCAAACTGCAGAACTTTCCGGCCTAGAGATTGTTCATCACACCATGATAATTTCGACTGAAGCCTGGTCAAGACTTCAGAATATCGAAGCGACATTGACGAAACTGTGTGGCGCACTGAAGCTGGAGCAGCACCAGATGCCGACACGGATGCGTCTTCAGCGATAAGTAAGTTTTCTTGCCACCACGTTTTTGTGCACGCATAACGTGGGGCTCTCAGAATGAGAAGCATGATATCTCGCTTTGTGATCATCCCGCTTGAGAGGGCGCTCCGCTGGACAAACTCATCGGATAGAGGCTGCCAATTCAGATCGTCAGCCAGCTCAAGAGTTTCCACTGTCGTGACAGCTTGTTGTAATAACCTCAAATCATCGACCTCTTGTTGCGTACGTTGGAGGGTTGCCCCGAGAGAAAACTCGTTTTGTAGCGTGGAGAGGAATCCAGACTTCAAAATGAACGAGTGGTCTTTTGACTCGAAGTCAAGACACCAAGCGCAGATTATTGCTTGCTTCAAAGAAGCATCAATACTGCTCCCACCTGATGCAATCAAACCTGCCAAAATCGAGTAAAGGCTCCAAAACGAACTTTGGACTCGCTGTACTGTACGCCGACTGCAACCCTCAAGGCCTTTGAGGTAGTGGTGCCGCACAGTCGCGCGAAAGGACTCGGCTACTATCTGACCGTCATTTAGATCGCGAGACTCTTTCTCATCTTCGGAAAACCCTCGAAAAGCTGGTCTGAGAAAGATAACCGCATTATGTCGCGTCGAGTTCATGGATAGTGAAGTCAGCAAGCTTCTCATTGCGTCCAGTCCAAACACACGGCACTCTGATCTTCTTTGGCGACGATCGAGAAGAGCTCTTAGGATATCGGGTGGTGCCCCAATGCCATTCCGAATGTACAAATCACAAGCTCGTAGAACTGCATCGAAACTGTCCCGATACTTTGCTGGTTTAGTGTTTGCCTGATCGTCTTCATCATCTTCTTCCACACCAATCAACTCAGTTACTGCCTCCTCAACTGGACGAGAGGCCACACTGACTGATGCTCGACGAGTTCTCCATCGATGCTGTGCACGTAATACATCCACGATACCGGACCACTTCGAGCTGTCGCTTTCGCTCAGACTTCTCCACCGCTCCAGCATTGGTTCCAAAGATGGAGGAGTTTTCTGTGAGCTCCATTTCTCTGCCAGATCACTCAAAGCGATTTGTGACTCAACCTTGAGACGTTGTCGCTCTTCTGACGGTGGATTTAACATACACAAGAACGATGCTCGTTCATGGATCTGGGAGATCAGATCATCAAACGACCGAGCGACAGAGATCTTGATCTCAAGTTCACTCGTCAACTCCTTGTCTTCAACTGAATCTTCTTCATTCGTATTTTCAGTGGGTTCGTCGTTTGCGGCCTTCGCTCGATATTCTTGACGTGTCTTGATTAACCAGTGACGCAACATAATTACTCGCTTCCATATCAATGCCAGATCATCTGAGGGTACGAGATCAATGTGCTCAACAGATCGATGTCCTCCTGCGGTAGTTGAACTCGAAATGATGGCTTGAACTTCATGAAGCAAGTGCGCAGGCGAGTGCTTGATTAGTGCAGCACACATCGGACGCTCACACGTCGGAAACTTGCCGAGCCGGCTTAAAAACGACCGATCCGGTGAGACTTTCTCAAGCCATGAAATAATGACTGCCGACGGACCGCTGTCACTCATGTCCTTGACGAGTTCATTGAGAAAAATACTCTCTTCAAGACCAAGGTCATCGAAGAACGAAGATCGCTTAGCTATCTTCGAGAAACCTTCGGGGCGGAGAATCCGTTCTACTTGACTCATCGGGAGTACTGCGGTAGATGACGAATTAGCTGATGCTTCCTTCCAGCGTATCTCTTCTTCCTGGAGAGCAATACCCCATTCTGGTAGTTCTTCTCTAGCACTGGAAACAGTAGTGGATATGCCACCACTCAAAAGCGGCGACTGAAGCCATGGGAGTAGCTCTTCTTCAACGCCGTCGACCGGATTACCTGCAATCAGCGTGCTGCACACCCTTCCAGCTAGAGACGCGACTGAATTGTGCAAATCAAGAAGCCAGTGCAGCCGCAACGTTGATCCACAGATACCCGCTGGCCGAACTTGAGCAACATCAAGGGTGCCGTTGAGAGATATGCCGAGACACATTCGTGTAGGCAGTGCAGACAGCAAAAAGTGAGGAGCATATGGCTCAGCCCCGATAGCAACGCCGAAATCGGTCCCATTCAGCGCAAAGGATACGAGTTCGTGGTCATAGTCGATTGTAACCGTGAGGATATCACCGGCGTTTACTTGCTTTCGCGGACCGTACGGAATACGCTTACCCATGACCCATACCGATCCAATAGACGGCATCCAGCCAAAGCTAGTCCTTGAAGTACCAAGGAAATTGTTGCGACCTGCAAGGGGTGGACTCGATGACCATTCCGCCCCGACACATACATGGCCTGACGATACACCACCTGCCTTGCTGCACTTCACGACGAAGTCCACAGAATGATGGCCGCAATATGCAGCGGTCTGCAAGAAACACGAACGCCACAAATCCGATCCACTATCTAGAGCTTGGGCAGACTTGCCGGAGTGGCTGATCATCGTTCCAAAGCTTTTCCGTTTGGAACTGAACCTCAATCCCGTGGATCCATACGGCGGTATGAACCGAGGCACTCTCTTCAGAAGGTTTTCTCCTTCAACTAGAAATGTTGGAACACCATATGCTGCACCACTGAGGTTCTGCGAGTTAGGAAAGCTTGTCGACCCCGACGCATAGCAGTCGCGAAGAATCTTTATGTAGGACGAGTCATACTCTTCATCCGGTAGATTCTCTTTCTTGTACCATGGATCCCCACCATTCGCAAACTCCTGCGTCGTCAGGCGGTACAGTTTGCCTTGGGTTAACTTTGTAGGACTTTGCAATGGTTCGAACGCATAGCCCATGGTGTCCTTCCGTGACGTTGCACCGACGGTAACCTGCGCAATTAGTTGCTGGGATGCTTCATCCCAGAGACGAATTGTGTGCTGCCGAACCAGTTGCCCCCCGTTCTTCACTGGATTCACAGAACGGCCTAGCGCGATTATCGAGAATGTGCTTGTTGCTTCGAACTGGAAACCGATTTGACCTTCAAAATGATCTTTATCACCCGTGTATAGTTGCTTGAAAACGTTGTACATGGGCTTGGACGCTTGGTGGTGCGTTGCAAGCGCAGAGTCCGTTGCTAACATTCTTTCAAGCTCTTGTGTCTCCATTGCTCTAGCTTTCACGAAGCGCTCCAGACGACGCAAGCGTGACTCCGAAGCCCTTACTGTGGATAATTCAAAGCAAAATTGATCCAAGATACCGGAGAACTTGACGATGCTTGGTAGCAATGATACTGCAAGCCATGACTGACGACGTAGCAAACAAAGAGACGAAATGAGCCAGGGAAGAAGTGTCGACAATATCGGTAGTTGATGGGCGCGCTCTTTCATCTTCGCACCGGCGGGATGGTCGCCTGGACTGTCACTCAGAAGAGCTTCTTCCGCATGTTGTTCAACCAGCATTGCAACCGTAGAACCACAGTACCTCAGCAGCAGAGAGCTGAACTTGACCGTCGCTTCTTGAATGTATAATCGAACTGCAAAATGGGTATCTACATTTGCAGGCGACTTCTTTGTTGTTACTTCCACAGCCTCAGCCAGCAGCATGAGTTGATACGACTGTAACAGACGCATAGCAGCTTTTGGGATGGACATCTCCTCGCTGGGTTGAGGAGGGCCTTCTTCGTTCTGCTCGATAGTGCAAGCTGTTGCGATAAGGACTGACACAACATCTTCAATGTTATCAATACGAACGGAAGAACAGGAATCTGGGGCATCGTTCAGTTTGGACGTTGGAAGAAAATTAAGCACACCATCTCGACCTGGCTGAGACAGCACTTGCAACAATGAGATTAAGAGCAAATGCTTTGCAGAACCGCGCGAGTAGGATGTTTCACGATATCCCTTCAGCAGAGCTTGTAGAAGTTCGACTTTTTCTCTCGGCGTGTACAAGAGTCCAAGTCCTGCAATTAGAGCTCGTGCAGCAGCAGCCTCTAAATCATTCCGACGATCGTCTGGTTCGCATGCATTATCGCCGAGCGGCACCAGAACGCAAGCTATCTCCTCCAAAGCACAGCGTATCTCCTTGATTGCGCTGTTTTGGATGCCTAGCTCGTTCGCACTGACATCGTATGAGGCGATGCTGCTTAGATTTGCCTGGAGCAAGCCCAGAGCGTGAAGCGATCTTGTACGATGCACTTCCGTTTCTGCATCCCCTTGAATAGGATTCTGGTCATTCCTCCGGATCATTTGAAGCAGCTGCAAGAGAACTTTCTCTGTTGGCTGCCGACAGAATGGTTGCTCGAAACGAGTCACTAGGTTCTTGTCACTTTCGCTGGTGCTTTCACGCCCCAATCGAGTAAGATTTACAACCTCGGCAAGAACAGCATTTATCTTGTGGTCGATGGAAGAATTGCAGTTGATATTTGGGCTCGTGGGTTGAATTTTTCCTCTCTCATCGAATGACTCAACGACTGGAAGACAAGACTCACCACGAGTAGTCTTCAGCTTTTCGACTTTGGAATTGTTTTTGCACAATGTACACTCGTCAGCTGATCCCTTGTTCAGTACGCCGCACTCGTCACACTTCCATTCCTCTAGCACGATCAAATGAGGGTCGATCCAAACGGCATGGGCACACTGGTTTGACCCGGGACATGAAACCCGGAGTTGCAAGATGCGTACATTCTGCACATCAATTTCAAATCGTTCACTCAAACGAACCTGAGATATTGGCTTTGATTGCCACAGAGTGACCCCATCCCCGACTACAGAAAACAACACTGAGACAGCTCGTTGATGGAGAATGTCGTTTTGGACATCGTCGTTAATCCCGACTGATCCCACGAGCTTCGTATATGCCCGAGCCAGGTCATACATTACAAAGGCATCACCACGAGCTGGAGGATGCGTCGACAGGCTGCGCTGCTTCGGTTCACCTGCTACACGAATCGTCCCATTTTGTGGTGCTGTAGAAGTGGTGGAGCGTCCATCCGCGTCACTTGCATAACCCAGTTGTGTGCCTTTGCCGAGTGTCCCATATCCGACGTAGTAGTGATACTCTTTCAAGTTGGACAGAAAGATTGGATCGATTGTCGCGCTTCCAGTTTCAGCGTCATCCCATTTCTCAACGCTGAGCAAGGTGATCACTTTTCCTGACCCATAGAATGACACAGCGGGGTAAACCTCATGCCCGGCAAGATCTGTAAATACAATACCGAAGTCGGTATCGTTGATTTTATAGCCGAGTGTTCCTTCGTTCATATCGACATCAATCTGAACAGTATCTCCAGGATGGACTTTTCCAATCGAGCGACTGAGCTTGTGCCCTCGAGCGTACAGGTTCCCATTGTAGCCTCGCAACATCCATAAACTCGGAGAGGAGTCGTAGCCGCTTACAGTAACAGGGAGTATTGCGGCGCCGAAGCAAGTCATTTCATCGTCAATGGTGTCGTTATCCAATCGAAACCTCCACGTCGCTCGACCTGATGATATCCCAGCATTTACAGCTGCATACTGATAGCTCGTCTCTCTTGTTCTGACGGCCATTCCTGCATCTTCGATTGTGACTCCTGCAGAGCAGCAAGATGGTTCGAACAGTGCACGAATTTTCCTCGACTCGGTCCTTGATTTCCTTCCGCCGCCTTTTGCGGCTCGCTCCATTTCATCCGTTCGATAGGACTGCAGAGTCTTTAACAGGCAGTTTGTCTCGTTTATCGCAAAGGTAACAATTCCTTGAGTGCCAATCGGGCTCTCGGCATAAAGACTTTTCACCGTTAGTAACAATTTGATGAACATGAGGACATTTCCAAGACTGGCAGTTGCCAACGTCCACGCTCTCATAGCACCAATCGCTTCTACAACAACATCAACATTGGGATGAGTCACAGCTCCCAAGAACCAAGTAGATATGTCGTCGATAGTAGTTTTCGGGTCCACGAAGAGTGAGTTGGCGACCGGTACATTAAGTTTGATGTCTTCAATTGCGTAGCATGCACTTCGATTCGATGCCGGAATACCACTCATCACAAGGCGCACCTCCTCACATCGACTTGGAAGTCTAAGCTCAAAGCGTTCTAACCCCGTTGCACTGCTTGGCGATTCCAACAGATCGACAAATTCTTCGCTTCCTGCGCGCCGGTACTGAACTGCGACTGTCTTTGGAAAACATTTCTGGTGCCATTTAATCGACAACGACGAAACATTGCACAAATTTGGATGCCGGACCGAGAAGTATGTCTGGCCTGGTCGCTGTTGTGACTGCCAATACGATCCGTCTAATCCATCAATGGCAAGATCAGCGCTAAAGAGACGTGGGGTTGATGCACATGAAGATGCGTCGACCATAGAACGGGTCAACTCGAGCGACTTCTCCGGGAACTGTTGAGCTGGACTCCAAAATGAGTATAACGACAGTGCAGGGAAGCATCGAAGTAGACGTGCCATTTCCTCAAACGCGTATAATGCCCCGGTCGAGCCCGCATTTGATGAATAATCGAACGACTGAAGAAGCGCTGATAGAGTTTGGATGGCTAAATGATGAAGCTCGACATTTTGAGAGGAGGAAGCCACTTCTCGCGGAATTCGCTGAGCGTGGCTTTCGTGCATTAGCTTTCTCGCAATACCCGTGCTGTGCGAGATCACCGCAAGCCGTCGTTCTAAGACAGTCGAGTAAAGAGGTGTCGATAATCCGTGGAGAAGCATCTCCTCCAGAATACGCACAGAGCTTTTCTCTTGGAATCCTTGGTCTATCACCCCAGCGCTTGTCATATTCACATAGTCATGGACACTTTGCCTGCACTTTTGCTTCCGATTCTTGTGCATGCGATGTTCAGTTGGTAGATCTCCCCCGCTCACGCTCTCCCCGCAGATCAGACTTGAAATGAAACTGTCCGAGAGCAGGTTGTCCTGGAGTTGCTGTAGGTACTCTGGGCTCTGGACAAACTCATCCCAACTCTGCATAGAAGAATACTGCAGCGGCGAGAAGCAAACGGCGCACGACCGGGTCTTGCCCGAGTGAAGCCGAGCGGGCTTTGGCATCCACCCTTCCTCTCCATCCACCCCCCACTCAGCGTCTGGGCGATTCGACATTACGTCTCCAGCGCTCGAGACCCGTTGCTCCCGCGACTGAGACGGCGTTGCCGACAAGGGCGGCCTTGGCGAACTTGTCGCTTCTACAGCGACCGTCGTGGCGCTCCGACTAGCGAGGGGTGGCGCGTGAGCGCGCACGACAGGCGGCCCATCGGCTGTCCGGAGCGCCATGGCTGCGGTCCGCTGGTTGTGGCGATCGTCTTCGTCTTCGTCGTCGTCTTCCTCGTCCCCGTCGTCGCCCAGCACAATGCTACGCAGTCGCGCCCGTCCGACGACCTCCGAGACCTGTCGAGTCCGCGGCTGGTCCGAGGCTGCGGGGCGCACTCCACTGGCTGCAGTCGCTTCACGCGCGTCGGCCATCAAGGTGCCGCCGCGTCCCAGAGGCAGCGAGAGAGAGGTCGTCGTCCCCCCTTGGCGTTCTTCTCGCGAGTTGAAGTGGCGACAGGGAGGATACCGTCGGATTCAAGAATTCCCGTAACCGAGGAGACGTTCTCATTGGTGGAAACACGCAGCATGGGCAAATCTACTGTTTCAAGATGTATATGTTGAGCTCCACGACGGAGCCGAGTGTCGGTTCATGGGGTGTATTTAATCATGGTGAGACGCAAGGGGTTCTCAGCTCGCACATACAGCGAACACTGAGGCCCTCTCTTGTCAGTTGAGCCAAGCAGGTTTTGTACTTAGAGCTTTAAACACGCTTGAAGTTGGTGGCACCCGAACCCACAATGCTTGGCGACTCGAGCTTGACTGCGTACTTCACGGCTTCGTGGTCGTGCTCGGCCGACGGAATGATGACCATCGCGCTCTTCTCAATAGCAGCGAAGGGCGCGAACGAAAGACCGAGCTCTTCGCTCGTCAAGCAGATCTTGTCCTCGACGGTGAGTGAGAGGCTGTGAATACAGTGTCAGTGTCAGAAGATTCTCTCCACATCAAGCAGGCATATTTTCTCATCGTACCTCTTCGTAAGCTCACCAGCACGTTTGAGCACATCGCCGTGAGTAAGCACGGCACTCTTCTTTGGCTTCTGCCCCGCCACCTCTGAAAAAGCCAAGTTAAGCGACATGATAACCAAACGAAGCTTTATCCTCAGACATACTGGTGTAGGTGACGGCGAGGGGAGTCTTGTCAGTGATAGCATTCTTGACCGCAGCGACCTTGTGCGGTTCTGGCGAGTTGACACGGATCTGGCGGAACGGGATGACACCCTCCTCGTAGTCGAAGCCGGTCGAGATCACGGTGTGGAGGTTACGGAAGTTCTTCGGTCGGAACACTTCCTGGCGCTCGCCGTCTGCAAATAACATCTCTGTGAGAAAACTAAATCGTCGGATCCACAACTTCAACACCTGCATCGTACAGGTCGCGAGCTCTGGGAAGAGGCTCTGGATGATCTCGGACTGGTTGCGTCCGCCGATCTTCGGCTCATACACGATGCCGCTGGCCTTGGCGTCCTGCAAGATGTATTCAACGTCCTCGGCAGTGGCAATTTCAGGGTCAATGACGGCCAGCGTCAAGCCGGCCTTGGCCGCCGCGAGCTGCGTGACGTACTGGCAGTCAACAACACGATGTGTTAGTTTAGCAAGTCAACCTTGGATCTAGCGGCGTCGATGCCGTCGTACGTTTTCGGCATTGTTCGGGAGCCAGATCGCGAGCACGTCTCCCGGCTGGAACTTGAGGCTCTGGAAGCCGTTCGCGACCTCCTGCACGAAGCCGTCGAGCTCCTGGAAGCTCCACCGGAGGTCCTGCTTGATGGAGCGGAAGGCCTCCTTGTGCGGCAGGCGCTGCACGGCCTCGTCGAGCGCGCCGCCGACGGTGCTGGCGGCGCGCATGCCGACGACGCGCTGCGCGTGGCGCGCGAGTCCCTGGGAGCGGAGCAGTCCGAGCATGGCGTGTCCTCGCGTGCTTGTTTCGGCGGTGCACTCGGGCCACAAACTCCAATCCAAAGGGAGGGAGTCGCCAAATAGTGTGGTCGGAATACACAGTAATGGTTTAGTGTGGTGCACACGAGGTCAGGACACTGAAAGTGGCGGGAACCTCAGGATCATGATCGTCCCGGTGCGCGTGGACGGCGCCGCAAATGAGTGGTGCATCGTCGAGCTGCAGGGCGAGCTCCTCCCGAGCGACGGCGGCGACATGACGGACGTCACCATCGGCTCGCTCTGGTACGAGAACGGCGTGCCGACCATGCGCATCGGCAACCACATCGTCGCCGGCAAGATCGCCAAGCTGCCCAAGCCCTTCGCGGTGCTCGAGAAGCACAGCGCCACGCCGCCGGGCGATGGGGAGGACGTCGGTGAGTGGTAGAACAAAAGTGCAACGTCTGTGCGTCGGTGCATTGGTGCGCGACGACGAACCCATGACGTTGCTACAGAGCCGTGGCATGAACGCTGACGGTGGTGAATACGCGTGGACAGACATGGATGCGTCTTCGGAGCAGCAGCCGCCAGGTAGTAGCGTCGGGAAGGATGAACCTCGATTTGACGTGGTTGGCATTGCTCGCACGCGAGTCATCTTCTCGAACCGCCCCAAACCCGTCCTCACGTGATGCCGACAAACACAGTCGATCAACGCGATTCTCAAACGTCTAGATGGAGCACCTTCATGTACAATAACAATACACGTGAGCTCGGCCGTGAGGAAACTCGATACGTGTGCAGGTTTCCACTTATGCGCAGGTTGCGTGAGCATGCATCGTGGAGCGATCAGACACTCTGGACAGCGCTGTATTTGGGGCAGTTTCCTTGAAGCGAGCAATGGAGCGAGACACCAGCGACCGAAATGGTCAGCGCCAACCTCGTCCTCTGCCTCAACTCCCACCTCCGCCATGGCTGGCACCGCGAGCTCCTGTGCCTCGTGCCCAATCAAGTCAGTCCCCGGCGCCTACTCACGGTTGGGGCTTGCCACGAGGAACCCCTCCACCGCCGCGCCTACCGCCCCACCCTCGCGCCTTCGTGGGTCCTCGGCCGCCCTGGCCTCCTGGAGCACCGCCGCCCTTCGCACTCGTGCGGCCTCCGATGCAAGCTCCGCGATTCCACCGACCTCCAGCACCGTTTCAAAGGTCAGCTCGGCCGCTTGCCCCCGTGGATCCGGACGCGTCTTGGCTCTCAGCGTTCAAGAAGACGCACCTCGAAGATGCAAAAGAGACGAAGGACGCGAGGACCCGGAACCCGAGCGAGCCGCCATTACGGTCCGAACAGCATCGCCTGTTCTGCAACATGGAGCCACTCATGTTGTCGTGCTGCTCTGTAGACGCGTCCAACGACACATTGGTGAGGTTTCGGTTACGCTTATAGAACTCGAGAGCAACGCACGTCAACTCATCCAGCTCGAGCAAACCCTATCCCAAGCAGAGGCTGTACAAGAAGATGAGGAGCTGGTAAATCGGCTGAGAGCCGAGAGCGAAGAGAGGCGATCTTTCTGCGAGGAGATACGTACCAAACTAGATGAGCTCTGTTATCCCGCGCCGCTCGGTCTTGGGCCCGAGACAGCTCGAGACGTCATCGCGTTCTCCAAAAGGGTCGAGAAGAAGAAAGTAAGTTCGTTCTCGACTCCGGCTGTATGTTATGCTCACTGTTTGTTGAAATGTAGATATATCGTATCAGACGAAAGGAGAAACTCCGCGCTGAGCGAGTCATACAGAGCGCGTTGGCGTCAGCTGTGGCCAACAAAGAAAGCCAAACGTCATCAGCAGATGCGACTGCCTCGGTGTCAACAAATGGCGAGCCCACCCAGGTCGAATCTCTTCCTGAAACGACTGCTGTGTCACCTGGCTCAACGCTGAGACGGACACGTAACGACGAGCGTGCCGCTGCTCAAAAAGTTCTCCTACTTTTGCGCCTGAAAGAGTTGAGACGAGGTTCGTGCCACTCGCTTTTGGTATGTATCTGTGAGGTGAGACTTCCACACTGCTCCATGTAGGAAATTCTGTGACTAGGGAAGAGAGAGATCGAGCTCAGGCAATACACGATCAGGCGATGGCGTGTCTACGAAGCAAAAGGAAGCGAAAGCGTCGGCGAAAACGAGAAGCACTACTATCCCCTTCGACCGAGTCTGCCTCCATTGCCCACACACGGATCGAAGCAACTCGACGAGTGACGCCCCTACGAGATCCTTACGCCATTGACATGGAGAGCCTAATTGACGTTAGACGGAGATGGGACTTTTTCCTTGCTCCACCAAATGTTAATGGGGCGACGTCGATACCTCCGGTAAGTGCATGATGTACGAGGAAACTTTGCGGGCCCCTGTATCAACTCTGGATACTCTTTCATTAGCATTTTGTCATCCCGCCAACAAATCCATCTTCAGAATGGGTTAGCTTCCTTGAACAATCCTGAAGGCGCAATTGATGCCGTGGAAATCTAAACAAGTGACGATTTCGACCCATTCTATCACCATCATTTGGCGCTTACATCAATGTCTACGAGAGCTCCTCAATTTCCTTGCGAAGGGCAGCTTCATTTGCAATCTTCTGCTGCTGGTCCTCGTTGAGTGTCGCACCGCCAGCCTGTTTCGCCTTCAGCTCGTCGATTTGCTTCAATTTCTTGTTGATCGCCTTGATCTTCTTCTGCTTTTCTTCCTCGGTCAGAACAACAGGAGTCGGAGGAGGCGCCGCGGCTTCAGGAGTGGCTGGCGCAGTCTTTGTGATGCCCAAGGCAGCCTCCACGGCAGCCTTGGCCTCCTCCACTTCCTTATTCTTCTTTTTACGCTGGCTCTTGCTTGGCTTTGTTGCTGCAGCCGGCGCTGACATACCAGGGATTGTACGCGGCGCAGTGAACCCGGGGATTCCACCGGGGGTGGCACCAACCGGAGCTGCAGCCGCACGCGGAGGAGCATACTTGTTGCGATCAAGCTTCTTCGAACCAGTTTCTTCCTGGCGCATCAATGCCGCAAGAGCCCCCGACGATCGCGGCGGGCGATACGCCTGCACCTTCGGCGGGGCAGCAGGAGCAGCAGCAGCAGCTTCCTCTCCTTTCTTGCGTGGGGATTGCGGGCGGTTCGGGTACACATCAGGCAAAGCCGGGCGGAACTTGAGGTCGTAGAGTTCTCCGCGGTCTTCCTGGTGGATTGGTCCAGTGCCATCGTACTTGAAAATCTTGAACCCGTTGTCCACACGAAGACGAGGGAACGTCGTCGCCGTCAGGAAGTAGCGGCTATCAGCTGACCACGTGAAGCATGTAGCCGAGTTCGAATTGGCCGAGCCAATCTTCTTGAGCTTGTTGCGATCCCAGAAATCCATATCTCCGCGGAGGTTACCGAAGCCAGCGATGCACAAGAAGCGGCCGTGCGGGCTCCAGCTCACATGATTGCGCGGGGCAGCTCCAAACTCGAAGATCGGGATCGCCTTGTTGTCGTACAGCGTCGCATTGCACGGCATCGCACCGGCCAAGACAATGAAGCCCCGGCCGGTAGGATCCCACTGAACGTCATGGACCTGCCCTTCCTTCGTCAAAGGAACAATGCAGTCATACTGTCCGTCGCTCTGCATGAAGAAGAGACCGGACTCGCCATAGTATGACTTCCCCGTGGTATCCACGTCCGTTCGCGTCTCGATGACGAGTGCCGAACCGGTGGGTGACCACTTCATCGTCACATCCTGAGCCTTGTAGAAGCTCTTCGAAGCCACAACTGTCTCGAGGCCAGGGAACTGGTAGATCCTGACACTTGCTGGCTTGCCCTTTTTCTCAGGCACGAACAAAGCGATCTTGTATGGTGGGGGACCAGGAGCGAGGCTGAAGCTTGTCGTGTTCTACACCACACCAAAGGTCAGAATGACAGCACATGCTGAGCGGCATCTCGTCGAATCGTACCGGGAGCACGATCTGGCCGGCGGTTCCGGCCGTGAGGTCACGGCCGTTGTACAATTGCACACCGTTCGCGCTTTGGCGAGCGCAGATGGTCTCGTCTGCGCTCCACTGCACTGACGGCCAGGCCTAACAACACCATGCAGTCTCCGATGGTCAGTGATA
Organism: Pythium myriotylum; assembly: GCA_023091665.1. Taxonomy (NCBI): domain Eukaryota; phylum Oomycota; class Peronosporomycetes; order Pythiales; family Pythiaceae; genus Pythium; species Pythium myriotylum. The sequence continues at coordinate 2,347,172 of JALJCQ010000009.1, forward strand.
TACGAGATTGGGGTGCAGGCGCCAAACGTACATCTTTTGAGAAGATCTTCTGGTTGAAGCGAGCGACAGCTGCACCAGAAGCGACGTTCCAGACGACAAGGTTGCCGAGCTCCGAGTCTTTCTGCGGGCGCTGCCACGACAGCAAGTGGCTGCCGAGCGGCGACCACGCGATCGCTTGGATGCCCGGGTTCTCCACCTCCAGGATCTGCTCCGAGCTGTCGAGCCACAGCCACAGCCACACACAGCGTCAGTCCACCGGAGCTGCTCGCGCCGAACGCACGCACTCACGTCTCCGTGTCGCGCACGACGAAGCCCGCCTGCGAGTTTACGAGCACGATCTTGCCGCCGTCGCTGCTGAACTCGATGATGTCGGCGGGTGGCGAGCCGAAGGCCTCGTCGCGCTCGATCTTGTGGGTCGTCTGCGACGGGTGCGACGGCGGCCCCCAGAGCGACTCGACGCCCTGCTTGCCGCGCAGGAAGAACTTGGTGCGAAGCATCGCGACGACCGACTCCTTCTCTGCGTGCATCGAAATAGAATTAGTCCTCGCTCTTCGCGTAGCGTGAGCGACGCGAGCGACGCACCTGTGGCCATGGTCTCGTCGGTGACTGCTTGGCCGGAAATGGCTTCCAGCCACCAGGGAATCTGAGTCTGGTGTCTTAACAACATGTCGGTTAGGAACAGACCCAAAATTTACAGGTCAAGACAAAGAATTACCATTATAGCCACGATGGAGTTTTTGAACGCGGACAAGCGCGAAAAAGCCGACCCGACCTGTCCACCATGGGCGACGTGGACGGCGGACTGCTCAAGTGCGTGCTGCAGCTGGCGGCGTGCAGCGACAAGGTGCGTCGGCGGAGAATCGGCACCCGCAGGTCCATAGAGACTCACGACCGACGCGTCTCGTAGCTGCGAGCCACCGACGTGATGCTGGACAGCTACGTCGTCAAGATGAAGAAAGAGCTCACGCCAACAGAGCTGCCGACGTTGGCAAGTGCACGATGCGGTCTTTCTATGGAATAGCGGTCCGCGGGTCTCACGGTCTTGTGGCAGAAAGCGAAACTGGCGGTCGTGCCGATTGATTCCGTCGCCCCGCCCAAGACAGTCGAAGAGCGATTCCAAGAGCTCTTTGAACTCGGCACGCGTGTCAAACCCATCTCTCTGTAGGAAAATGCTCTGACTGAGGAGTGCTGGCAGGTTCGGAGGCAGCTGAGCGTCTTGAAGTGACGAAGACGCGACTCGAGAAGGAGTTGCGGCGGAGATCAGAGCAGGTGCGGTTATTACCGACCGACGACTCCAGCTTTGCGTGGTGTAGTGTAACGTTTCGCTGAGTGACGCAGTTTCAATCCATTCTATCGAGTCGGAATAATGACTTGCAGGTAGTAAATGGCGCTCCCCAAAAAGCTGTCAAGGATAGCAGCTGAGATGGTTGCTCGCAGGAAGAATACAAGCGCGTCCAAAAAGACCTCGACGAAGAGGTCGCAAATCTGTCCAGGGTGAGTGCCACTATCTGCCTTCGTCTCCCCTTTGCCTTCTTTGACGAACAGTGTAAACAGCAAATTACTGAAGAACGAGCAAGACAGCAGTCACTCAAACGTCGAAGGACGGATGCAACATCGCAGGCGATGACAAAGTCGGCACGTCGAGCGAAACAATCAGTGGAGAACGAAAACGCGAAGCTTCAGGCAAGTGCATCACTTTGAATTTATATTATCGCTGATTCTCACGCCAATGACAGAGGGAAGTGGATGCTCTTTCCGCTGAGATTACGCGTCTACAAGAAGTATTTGCAAACTTAGAAGCAGAGGACAACTCGATGGAGGACAATTCCGACTTGTCGGGTGCTTCGACCGCAGCTGAGCAGCAAGAAGCGATAACAAGCGAAATCGAGAGTCTTCGGAACGAGGTTAAGATGCTTCGAGAAGCCAAAGAATCAATTGAGGCAAATCAGGTGACCTCGTTCAAGCCACAATATGAATCGGAGAAAGCTGAACTGGATGAAGAGATCGCTCACGTATGGCCACTAGTACTCGGATGCCCATTTCGCAGAGAACACGAGCTGACTTTCTTTCGGTTTCTGCAGCTCAAACAGGTGACGGACGAAGTCCAGAAGCAGCTTGGGTCCCACAGCAAACGTCTTCACGCACTCGTGGGGACGCTGGCGCCGAGCTCCGGCTTAGGCGCTTTGATGACTCGTCTGTACAAGCAACTCACAAGCGACACGTCCGAAGGGCCTCGTAAGACGGCAGACCTCCAAGCATTCCTCAAGGTGCGTATCGAAGGCTTCAATGCATCTCTACTATCATCATTACCGTGCCCGTTCCGTTCATCTCACGCGTGGGACTATCTTACAGAGCTGCCCAAGCGTGGAAGAAGGGAAACGCGCAATCGACGAAATGAAGAAACTCCAACTCATCTACTGCTACGAGTCAAGTGGGATCATCGCTCTCGCCGATTAGCAACAACTGGGACGCCGATTTTGCTTTCATCTTGATGACTCTTGTTTCACGTTACTGCACGAACGAACCGACCCCTGGACGGAAATCTAGTCCTTGTACTTCATGTCTTCAACCTCGAAACCAATCGTTGGGAACTGACGAACAAACGCTGTCACCTTCTCCTTGAGCGACTCAACACGCTTAGCGGCACTAGCATCCGTGACGATGTACTCCTTGAAGTCCTTAACCTTCTTGCCGCCCTTGGCGACAATCTCGCCGTTCAGCTCAGCAGCCAACTTGACACCGTCGTCGATGAAACGCGCAACCTGCACGAAGTCCTCCTCGGTGCAGCCACGGGTCGTGAGCGCCGGGGCACCGAGACGGATGCCGCTAGGCACAAGTGCACTCTTGTCTGAAGGCACTGTGTTCTTGTTCACGACCATGTTCGCATTCTCGAGCAGCGACTCGACGCGAGCACCATCAACACCACGAGACTTCTTCACGTTGACCAATGCCAAATGGTTGTCGGTACCGTTCGAGACGACCTCATAGCCGAGGTTCATGAGCTCACCGGCGAGTGCCTTGGCGTTCTTCAGCACCTGCTGCTGGTACGCAATGAAGCTCGGGCTCTTCGCCTGGTAGAGGGCCGTGGCGAGTGCAGAGATCGTGTGGTTGTGCGGGCCACCCTGGAGGCCAGGAAAGACCGCAAAGTCGATGCGCTGCTGGAGGTCATAGTGGGTTTCCACGCCCTTCTTATCCACACTCTTGAGACCCTTGCGGTAGAAGATCATCGCACCACGCGGTCCACGCAGCGACTTGTGGGTCGTCGTGGTCACGACATCAGCGTACTCGAACGGCGAAGGCACAACGCCCGCCGCGACGAGACCGCTGATGTGGGCCATGTCGGCAAGAAGGATGGCGTTCTGCTGGTCACAGATCTCGCGCATGCGCTTGTAGTCGATGTTGCGCGAGTACGCACTTGTGCCAGCGACGATGAGCTTGGGGCGGAAAAGCGCTGCAGTTTCCTCGAGCTTGTCGTAGTCGATGATGCCCGTGCTCTCGTTGAGACGGTACGGCATGCTCTCAAAGTAGATCGACGTGGCCGAGATCTTCTTGTTGCCGAGCTGGTAGCCGTGGGACAAGTGGCCACCGTGCGGCAGATCGAGCGCCATGATGCGGTCATGGGGCTGGAGCAGCGCCGTGTACACTTGGAAGTTGGCTGGCGAGCCCGAGAGCGACTGGACGTTCACACCCCAGAGCTCCGGGTCCAAGTTGAAGGCCTCGAGCGCACGCTGGCGGCAGAGGTTCTCGGCTTCGTCGATGAACTTGTTGCCGCCGTAGTAGCTACACACAAAGCCCAAGTCAGTTCTAGAACTCGAAGATCTCTCCAGCACCACGCACCGAGCCCCTGGGTAGCCCTCCGAGTACTTGTTGGACATGACGGATCCGAGCGCATCGAGCACGGCGGTCGACGTGAAGTTCTGTCACATGCAAGAAAGGCTCGGTGAGTCGAGCAGAGAGAGCACCGAGCAGGCGTCGCGCGAGGCGTCGCACCTCGGACGCGATGAGGCTGATGCAGTTGCGCTGGCGCTGCTTCTCCTTCTCAATGATGTCGAAGAGCTCCGGGTCGGTGGCCGCGAGCGGCTGGTTGAGCGCGGCGGCCCAGGCGCGGGTCTCGCTGGAGATGGCACGCACGGCGCGCGCGCGGCGGGAGGTCTGGAGCAGCGCGGCGCGCATGGTCGGGACTGTCTACGAGTGCCGTCGAATCAACGGGCTCCAAGGAACCATTGCCCAAACGGATCCCGCGAGCCCTGCAGAAGAAAACCTCTATAATATCATCGCTTTACGTAAATACATATATGGGTTTGAACAGTCACGACTGTTGAGACGCTTGATATTGAATTTCAATATCATTCAACTTGCATAAATGATGTTTAGGGTGAGGGAAGGCTGTGCGGAGGTTTCTGCACACGAATCCGTTGGGTGGTGCCGTCCCACGCGTGGCTCGTCATTGCGTGTTTTCATCCAATAGAAGGGGCGATAGAGAGTATACATGGTGCCGGTTAATCAGGAGCTTCAAGTATACGATTATGAAAATAGTGACATCGAATATGCACTTTTTAGTGACAGACGCGAACTTGAGAAAGGCAACTGATGCCGCGGACAAGATGACGGGCGTCCGTGCGAGTCGAGTGGAGACACAAGTGGAGACACACACGCGGAGGCTTTGGCCCTGGCCTCGGGCAGAGGACGACCGACAGACAGACGCGAACCGCGATGTTCGCGGAGATCCGCGCCGCGGCTGCGCGCCGAGAGGCCAAGGCGCGCTGCGCTGAGGAGCCGTCGGCCTGTGGCAAGGAAGAGATCCCACGCGGTGGGGCGCACTCGGCAAGCGCAGCGGCTCCTACCAGCTCTTCTTCATCGACACCAGTTGCTCCCGATATCGAAGCGCAGATCAACAAGTACAAGACCATGCTGCGCGTCGGCATCCGCCTCCCGTCTGTGCTGCGAAAGATGGGCGAGGACGCGTTTGATATCACGCTCTTCGACCAAGAAATCGACCGAGCGGATATCGACGAGTTCTATCTGCCTGCGTTTCTTGCTTCAACACACAGCAACACAGAGGAGCCTGTTAGGTTGCGCAAGGCTCCGCCGCAGTCAACACGGAAGAAGATCCATATCCCAGTTATCGCCAAGTCCATGGCGACCCTCAAGATCGCGAACGCCGTCGATTCCACGACACTCTGGGATCGCAAGTGCAAGCATCCGAGTGAATTCTCAGTCTCAGCGAAGACGCGAGAGCACTTTGATGAGCTGTTCACTTTTGACCCATCCATGAACAAGCACTCGACACCTGCGAGAAGCTCCCATGGGACGTCGACTAGCAGCGTGCTTATCGACAAAGTCCGTGCGCAAAACATTGCAATACTTCTTGTTGGCATGAAGATTTCGACCGATGAATGGCGTCAGTGCATCCTGAATCTGACTTTCGAACAGAAGTTTAGCGAGAATCTCAAAATGCTTCTGCCAGTATGGCCCACGAGCGATGAGTGGCGAGCTATTCAAGCGTACAATGGAGACGTAGACAAGCTCGGTCGAGTCAGTAACCATTGTCTGCGGCTTGAAGACCGCTCCTCACTTTGTTCACGTGGTTTTACATAGGCTGAAAGCTTCTTTGTGGGACTACGAGATATCCCACGATTGAAGAAAAAGTTTGAATGTCTTCAATTCAGACTGCAGTTCTCCACGCGAGTCTTCGAACTGAGGTACCAAGCGCATAAAACTGACAAATTCTAGCATACTCAGCCAGGTTGTGAGTGTAGAGAAGCTATGCTAGTTGTTATCCGAGCAATCAACCAGATCGTCGAGAAGGAAACGTTCGCGGCGACTATGCAGCACATTTTCCGTCTTTGCTGCATCCTCAACAACGGTGACACAGCCGAGGATTCGATGGCTGCTGCCAAAGGTTTCCGTATATCAGCTCTCACCCAGTTGCTTTGTGCACGATCGTTGGACCCTAAGGTATCCGTCCTGAGAGCTATGATTGAAGCAATTGAGGTGAGAACCCTACTCTGTTGTTCGCCAACTTTGATCGTGGGTAATAATCGACGCTATATCTCAGCGCGATCACCCTAGACTTGGAACTTTCGCGCAAGAATTGACTCTTCTCAATAAGTGTGCAAGTGTATCTTTAAATGGCATCCACTCGGAACTCATCTCTCTAGAGAGTGGCTACTCTGGGATTCTCGACGAAAGCATGGTACGATAAGTTCATCTGCCCAATTGATTAACCTCCCCATCGACGTTGCCTTGTAGAGAGCTGGTACCATCAAACTTGATGCTACGGATAATCTGCTCTTCGTCGACGGCTTGAAGACCTTCTTGGCCGCCATCAACAGCTTTGCGGCCGAAGCGGACCTTGAGCTCCAGGGGCTCCGCATCATCGCAAGCGATCTTCACCACGCGGTAGGTGTCCAGGGGTGTATTTGGTATCATTATTGCAGAACTCGACTTCGGTGAATGTCTCAGGTTCAAAGACTCAACTCATATCTTGAAGAGCCAGAGACAACGCCCTTCAACGAGGTAATCTCTCACATCGCCGCGTTCGTGGACGCATACGAGATAGAGCGGGAGAAGATCGTTTATAAGGAGGAAGATGATGAAGATGTGAAGGTCTACTCACCTCCAACCGCGATATCGTCGGCATCATCGTATTTAAGTCCCTCAAGTAGTGGCAGCGATGATGAAGAAATGTGGTACGAAGAGTGAGAAGCCACCCAGTAGCTATTTCAAAGTTAACTCCCACAATTGAATTTTGTCACTCCTGAACTCTGGATGGAGCTCGTCTCGCAACAGAGCTCGTCTGTGGAATCCACGCCTCTCCAACTCCTGGAATAGAATCGTATCTGAGACCACGCTGCGTTGCTGGTGTGACATAAGGATTGTCGTTGGTACACCGGATGCTGTTGTGATGGTCTCCATGGTGTCCACGAGGGGAACGATGAGTTCTTCAACCCATACGACGTCGGACGCAAGGACGAGGTGAATGTCTCCTAGATCTGTTCTCGGTTTGAACCAATCAAGAACTTGAGCTTCAACGTGAGTGTCTTTGTGTTTGGCTGGGACTATCGTGCGCTGAATGTTTCGTTTTAGGTTGCTCATGGTGTAGTCTAGATCAGTGAGTATCACTTCTCTTGCACCTCCGAGAAGTGCCGCCGAGAGACCAACAAGACCTGTTCCCGCGCCGAGCTCCAAAACCCTCATGTCCTTGAGACCCTCCGTGAACTTGTGCTCGAGGTATTTAGCCAGCACGACTGACCCATCCCAAGTCGTGAGCCCTGTGCCTAACCCGGAGTTCTCAACTTCGTCGACGAAGACCGACTGCCCGTTAATACGGAAGCCCCCTGCGGTTGTGTCAACAGCAAATATTCGTGCGGGCAGGGCGAGGTGGTCGGCATTGCTGTTGCTGGTGGCGGGCCTGTGGAGAATGACATTGAGCCGAGACCTTTTCGAGAGCTGTCTCAAGCTTGTAAGAGGCTCGAAGCGATCCGCTCTGTAGTCGTAGACTTCAACATCGAAATGTGCAAACTCGTTTCCATTCTTCTGCCCATGAAACGTTGCCATCAGTTGATCCCGCAGCGTGATCTCGAGGTCCTTCAAAGAGAGGTTCGACGGAACGCGCATGTTCATAGGACCAGTTGGGCCATCGGCCATCAACGAGCGCGGGAGGTTCTGAATGTCCACGCGGAGGAGCAGATGCGGCTGCGCTGCTGAAGCGAAGGAGGAGGCCATCGCGCAGACGAGAGCGAGCTGCAGCAGCGCGCGAGTCAATGCCAAGTGGGCCATTCGAGAACCTGTCAGGTGATCTTCAAGTCATCTGAGAGCTCTCAATGCGTACCTAATGACGATCACTAAGTACGCTATCGGATGGCTACATTCTGCAGGAGCTGATGCACTTGGTAACGGACCAGGCACTGGAGGTGGCCATCCGTCGCTTGCAGGCGCAAAGTGACGCATTCTTAGACTGTCAGTTGGTATTCCGGCGCGAACATCGCCAATCGTGGTGATGAGCAGCATCTTCAATCGCAACAAGACCTTCCGCCCAAGGAAGAACCATCACAATGGTACCAAGCGATACGATCTCCACAAGAAGGCACAGGCGACACTTGGAAGGTAGTCATGCCAAAGCTCGTAAATAGGATCTTTCGGACCCTCTTCATTCTCACTCGTCACAGTGGCGATATTCGCAATGCGGTTGCGCTCCCAGCAGGAGAAGATTTGAACGACTGGCTCGCAGTCCACAGTAAGCTATCTCGTATTCGCTCGGTGCAAGGCTCATGACTAATGTTTTTCACTAGCCGTGGATTTTTTCAACGAGATCAGCATCGTTTACGGCACGATTATCGAATTCTGTACACCGGAAACGTGCCCAAATATGAGTGCTGGACCCAAGTACGTGTCCGTGTTGTTTCGTCGTCGAGTTAAGCATCTGAACCAGAACTGGTTAGATTTGAGTATTTGTGGAAGGACGACCGTAAGTACAAGACGGCGAGCAAGCTTGCTGCGCCTGAGTACATCGACATGCTGATGAGTTGGGTTGAAGAGTTGATCAGTGATGAAGCTCTTTTCCCGACCCGCGACGGCACTACCTACCATCGCAGCTTCCCTACAATGATCAAAAACATTTTCCGCCGACTATTTCGTGTATATGCACACGTCTACTACTCTCACTTTGACAAGATCGTTGGCTTAGGTGCCGAGGCCCACCTGAACTCCTGCTTCAAACATTTCATGTTGTTTGTGACGGAGTTTGATCTCGTGGACAAGCGAGAACAGGAGCCGCTCAAACAGCTTATTAAAAGTCTGCTCGGCTAAGGCACACTTCCACAATATATGGAGAAGTACATTCTATGGATGACTAGAACCCGATCTTTCTCCAATTCTCTCCATTCACGAAAGCAGGTCGAGTGGAGGCTGCTGCGGCTGCTGGCCGACGCGATACGCTGGTGCTTGAGGTTGAGCTGCGATGTGTGCAAACGGGTCGAAAGAGTTGGCCGATCCCTGAGTCTTCGCGGTTGGTGAAATGCTAATCGACATCTCGGAGAAGTCGAGAAGGTTGATATCATCGTCTTTCTTCGGCGGGGACAAGGAGTGGCTCGTCTGGTTGTTCTGTCCATGAGGTGCAGACGGCGCTGATTCGGGGAGTTGATTGTCGATACCTGACGAGAGTCGCATGAGACCGTCTGCGTCGAAGCGGTCGGGCGGCAGCGGCAACGAGAGCATCGACATTCGGCGAGGGACCTCGATAGCGACGCCACTGCGGGACATGATCGGACGCTCCCACTGCGATAGGCCGCTAGTCTCGTTGCGGAAGTAGGACGTCCCACGTGAGCGCGAAAAGACAGGGAACCACCCGGTCTGAAGCACAAAGTCGGTCTCCGATAGGTCTTTCCAAGCGCACCCGTCGATGAAAAACTCGTACTTCTTGCCCTCGGACTCGAGCGTGACGACGACGCTGAGCGTGTGCTGGTCGAAGAGCGTGTAGTCGTACTCCCACACGTCCTCGTCAATGTCGTCGTGGTTGACGCGCGTGAGCAAGCGCGAGTCGAGGATCACGACAAACTCCCCGCCCTCGTCGTTGCGGTCGAGATCGCGCAGTTCCAGCTTATGGATCGTGCCGTGAAGCCCAAACGCAAACGTCCACGCCGTGCAGATCGCCGTGACCGAGCCGCTGTTCTTGTTGTTCTCGTCGGCGGCGCGAGTGAGCACGCGCTTTTCGTCGACCACGCGTCGCGCATACCGCTCGCTGCTCCACACGGTCGAGGCGCTGGTCGCGAGCTTGCGCTCATCGAGGTGGTCCCACGCGCGCCCGTCGACGAAGAGCTGGTAGATCGAGTCGAGGCTGCGCTCCTCGACGACGGTCGACTTGACGTCCTTGATGGCGACGCAGAACTTGGCCGTGTGGGTCTTGGCGACGTGGAACTCGTACCGCCAGTCGCCCGGACAGTACTGCTCCGACGTGAAGAGGCGGCGTCCGTCGAGGCGCAGACGCTTCTTGGCCGAGATGCGCGAGTGCTCGAGCATGACCGTGTGCACTTGCTCCGAGTCGGCGAAGACGAAGCGCCAGGTGATGCGCTTCTTGGACATGGGCACGCGCTCGCCGATGTTCTCGATCTCGCGGCTCACGCGCAGCACGGCGGCGGCCGAAGGCGAGCCGAGCGCCGTCTCCGCGGGGTCGACGGACGTCGGGGAGGCGCGGACGGTCGTCGTGGCGATCATGGCGGAACGAAGTCAGTTTGAGAGAGAGAGAGAGAGAGAGAACCCAGGATGAGAGTCCTTCGATTTTCAGACAAGCGGGTTTAAACCTGTATCGCGCAAGGTTTAATTCTCCGTGAGACAGAAATGGCGGCCACCCACCATGCACCAGGGATGTGTTGGACTGGGTCTGGACAACGCGACAGTTTTGGCTTGGTGGGGTGACCGGAGAGACGCCGTCGTGATGGATGGAGAGAGTAATGCAGGCACACGTGGCAGCAGAGGGGCTCGCTCTCTCTCTCGCATGGAGACAGGAGGTGCGAGCCAGCTGCGATCGGAATGATCTGGCCAAGTGAAAACAGAGACCTGCTGCCAGGGGGAGTATTAGACACGCACATGCTGTGCGCTGACACTCGAAAGCCCCCTGTCTACCGTGTCTGCGTGGCCGAGTCTGTTGCAAAGACTCGGCGGTGCTGCGTCCTCTGCCTCGCGATGGTTGCAGCCTGATTCCCAGCACTCTTGTGAGTCGTGGACGGTATTGTCTCTTGGCGCTTCAGGTTGTGGCGACGTGGCGGCTCATCAGCCATTTACGCGAAGGTCAAGACCGGCACACGACCTATGACAGCGACTGGCATGCTAGTGAGCGAATGCAACACAGCAAGGTCGTCAAGGAAGTGGTGTCGACAACATGGGCGAAGTTCCTGTTGCTCTAAATGTTGATATCATATCGGATGTGGAGATAAATCAGGTGAAGATGGGTGGGCACCATGAAAGCCCACTGTGGATGGAACCCACATCCACAAGAGCACGAGACCATGAAATCATCGTGCGTAATGGGGTGCTAGAGAGGACATCTCTCGGTTGCGGAACGTTTATTCGTGTTGTAAATATCACTATCGAACTACAGAAGGCTTGACAGGGCACCGGAAGGATACTCAGAACTTGAGAATGGATCTTCCTCGGCGAGCACGCTCGGCGTCAGTCGCTAGAATGCCCATGCCTGCAATGCAAAACAGGGCGGCGACAGCGAGCTGCGCGTAGACAGCGAGACCGAGACGGATGGAGACGTGGTCGCCTGTGTTGCGCAGGTCCCAGGACTGGTGGTGCCACGAGATGACTGCAGCAAACGCTGCGAGGGACGAGAACTGGAGCAGCGACACGTTCGTCTTCGCAGGGCTCGCGCGGAGCTCGTGGAGCAGGGGCTGTGGCTTCCCGAGCGTCCACACAAACGCGATGAGCGTGCATACGGCCATGAGAAAGCTCACCGAGCCCAAAGTCATGGTAGCTGCGCCTTCGACGCCGCAAGACTTTTCAATGAACCGTTGAATGTGCATGTCATCGAGCGAGGTGGGCGGGCGCGGAATGCGGTGGACGTCTTCACTTGCTTCCAGTGGGAGTGGCACACCTCGGACATCGTCGGTGCCATACACAAACCCCCGAGAATATGCTTCGCAAACACTGAGCTCTTGCGTGCCGATGGTCGAGTGGAAGGCCACGCAGACCTCCTTCTCCTGGTCGATCGCTGAGGGTGTGCCATCCAGCGACTTGGCGGTGCTGCAGTAGCCCCAGAGACCCGCCGAGAAGTCGACGTGGAATGCACTGCTACTTGCGACGTGGTATGTCTCACCGGCGGCCCAGTACGGCGCGGCGATTGAAGCTGCTTGAAGCAGCAGACCGGATGCGAGAGTTCCGGCGGTGAGGATGGCCCGCGCCGTCCACACCGAGCGCCTCTTGCTCGGCGTTGGCGACGACGGCAGTCTCTTTCGGAAGGAGATCTTCATGGTGTCTGCGTTTCTGCGATCGGATTCTCGAATGACTAGAGAAGTGGCAGACCCCGGAGTGACGTGAATCTTTCCTTTTCCGTCTCGCGCTCGAGGTGGATTCCGCCACCTCCTCCGCTTCAACCAATCGCTGCGACGTGCCGCCGCTGATGGCCGGGCTGTGCAGCTGAGCTGCGTCCCATCTCCAGTCACCTCGTCGTGTGTGAGTAAGGCACTGACACAGGACGACCCAGTCCAACACAGGAGGAGACTGTTGGTTGTGCGACACGAAGAGACTCAGCGCGCTTCCGCGCAGATGCCCACGGAGGATCCACTGGGCTCAACTGTCCAACACATTCCATTCTCCCCTGGGAGCTGCTCGCGGGGTGTACTGTACCAGGTTGATGGTACACTGCTTCAGTTGCTGCAAAAATCAGGTTGTCAGCAAGGAGTTACCCAATATCAGTGAATCATGTCGAAGCGGCGCCAGTGGGTTCGATGGAGAATCTCACAGGTGGTCGGTACGTAGAGACACCGACATAGACGACATGAGGAACGATGGGTTCAAGAAAATACAGCGAGAAAGACTGGAAACTACTCTCTGTTTGTGTGGGTTTTCTCTCTGTGTTCTCAAAGGGCACGACGAGGCCCTTCAGACAATAGCCTTGTGAATGATTATGCCTTCATGGCATTGTGGCGACCCAGAAGCGCGCCCGAGATCAGGAAGAGCACGGCCGAGAGCACGTTGAACACAAACGAGCCGCCGAGGCTGACGTCGTCCTCCTTGCTGAGTGGGCGCGACTGCACGATCCAGAGGATAAACGTGAGGAAGTTGGACACGAACGCGAGCGAGATGAGCACCTTGAACGCCGCGTTGAAGCTCGACTTGTTCTTGCAGCAAGTCACGCCGAGCACGACGCCGATGAATGCGAGCACACCGGCCGACGAGGCGAACGACGCGAACACGAGCGTGGCCGAGCCGAGCGCGCCGCACGACTTGCCGAGGAACTTGTCGAACTGGCCGAGGTCCATGCCGGCGTTGAGCGCGAGCGCGCCCGTGTAGGCCTTGCGCGCGATCTCGCCGAGGTCCTTGGCCGTGCTGAAGCCGTCGCAAATGCTGACGCTCGAAAAGTTCTTGGCCCACTCCTCGTTGACATCCGACAGGTCGTAGTCGTTGGACGTGTGGAAGAGGTAGCAGTTGTCGAACGTGGCCGACTCGGACGAGTTGCTCTTGGAGAGCTCGACGTCGGTGCAGTAGCCCCAGACGCCGGCGGCGAAGTCGGCCTTGAGCACCTGCGAGGTCAGGTTCGAGTTGACGACATCGCTCGTGGACCAGAGCGGCAGCGCGAAGGAGATGATGTTGAGCACGACGGCGATGAAGAGGATGATGATCGAGACGAGGCCAGCGCCCGAGCACGCCATGGTCGCTGGCTTGGGGGCTGGGAGGCGAAAAGGCGAATGCGCGGCTCCACATCTCAGTGGTGACCCGCCGGATCTCATTTAACCTCGCTCTCGAGGTGGAATCATGTTGAGCCCAACCTGGCCAATGGGTGTGCCCCGTGGAAAACCGGGCGGGGGTTTCGCCGCCGACATGGGATGCGACGTCGCTATGAACCACTCGAGGTGACTGGCAGAAGAGCCTCGCGAGGCAGCCAGTCCGGTGGAGGAAGGTCCGTGGGGCGTGGGTGGCTGACCGGCGGGGCAGTCCAAGGGGCGTCTCACTGAGATGAGTCTGGCTGTCTTCGAAGGACTCATGAAGACAGAGGGATCGAATGAACGAGCGTGGGGTTGGACGCTATTCTCTGCGCTTATGGGATACTAAGGTCAGGAGGTTCTTCACTACGGCTACACTCCACGGATGGTGGTCGGTGGGGGACCAGGCTTGCGTGGGTTGGTCATTGACAGGCAGTGAGCTGGAGACGAAATGCCTCCACACGGGTTCGCAGGTCGTCGATTGTACTCTTGATGGCGCGGGCGTTGAGCTTCGTTGAAGGCGCGCGGTTGTGCGAGTCGGTCGCTGGTTTGGCGCTGCGGATGCGCTGGCGCAGCTTGGCGTTGGCTGCGGCGATGGCCGGGTCGTCGAGCGACGGCGTGGAGCGAGGCACAGCGGCAGCTCGAGCTCGCGGCGTCGTCGAGAGGCGGGCTGGCTTGTTGTTGTGCGAGTCGGTCGCGGGGGCGGCGCTGCGGATGCGCTGGCGCAGCTTGGCGTTGGCGGCAGCGATGGCCGGGTCGTCGAGCGACGACGTGGAGCGAGGCACAGCGACAGCTTGAGCTCGCGGGGTCGTGGTCTCGGCAGGTCGTGTGCTCGAGATCTTTGCAGAGACGGACGCAAGTCGATCACTGGTGATGGAGTTGCGCTTGCTCAACTCCGCTTGAAAGTAAGCCCAGTTTTGTTGGAACGTGGTGTCGGTGGGCTTTGGCTTAGGGGCGTGGTTGATAGAGTTGACTTTAGCCCCAGTGCGCAGAATGCGGCGGTGGCTGTCGCGGTTGGCCGCCTGGAGCGCGAGACGCCGGGCTTCAATTTCGGTCTTGAAGCTGTTGAGACGCTTTCCCGGCGCTGGCACGTTGAAGGAGTTGACCTTCGGCGTTACGCTTGCGATGCGCGTTTGGAAAGCGCGCGTATGCGCTTGGAGGGAAGACGCCCGAGTGGACGCTGGGCGCGAAGTTTGCGGGGAAGCGATACTCGAAGAACCCCATGACTGCAAGTCAGAGGAGCACTGAGACGACGAATCGTCCGTCGATTCGTCGCTGTCGAGTTCATTCGAAGCGCTGACGCTGGCGTCAACTCGCTTCGACAGGAAGAAGCGCTGAATGATAACAGCGGCCGAGGCCTCTTGCGCGGCACGGGCGGCAGCCGCGAGTGCGGCGACCTTGATCTCGTGCTGACGGACAACGAAACGCTGGATAACGATCGCAGCCGCGTCCATTCGCTCTTGCTCGGCGCTTTCGTCGTCGTCGTCGTCTTCTTCGTCTTCGTCGAAGCAGTCCAAGTGGAGAGGCTCGAAGCGCCGAGCGCGGCGCTTGAGCAGCCGAGCCTCGACGGCGTCGTTGATGACCAAGACCGCGGCCTCGTCAATCGAAGGCAGGAGGCGAAGCGACCGACGCATAATGTGCGCCCAGGCCTTGCTCGTCTCATCCCGCGCGTGCGGGCGAGGGACCATGGCCGCGAGCGCGGCAAAGTCGAGTTCCGGGGTCGCGTCGACGGCGCTGGCGTCGTCGTGAGTCGGAGGCGCTGGGCTTTGGGCAGCCAGAGCGTTCGGAGCGTTGGCGACCTTCGCGGCATTGCGCTTGCGTAGCTTGCGGAAGAAGGAGACCAACATGGCGAGGAGGAGGGAGGAGGAGGAGGTGCTTGAGCGTGGTAGCGAGGATTGTGGAATGAGCGGAGAATCGAGGACCGAGCAAGCGAGTCATGCGAGCCAGTGCCAGTCGCATGGACCCTGGAGAACGGAGCGAGGCACGCGAGGAGAACGGCCCCGACGGCTGGTGGGGACTTCGGTGGGGGACTTGGCTCGGCGTCGTGACGACCACTTCAACGTCAGCCCAGTTGCTGCGAAAGATACCCCATCCCTTCTGTGATTGGTCGATATGACGTCGTGGCACCTAACCTCCGTTGAGACTAACCAATCCGCACGCAGATGGAGGTATCGATATTCCCACATGGATACACAGCACGAGGCGTGATGTGCTGTTCTCGGATCCAAGTCCATCCGCCGTCGGGTTTCGCCCCACGACGGCGCCTCGAAGCGCCGTCGGGAAACTTCCGCGCTGTCTCGCAGTGGCAACCACCGGCGTCGGAGACGATGGCGAGTGAGTCGCTGAAGCACAAGAGACAGCGTTTGGTCGAGTGAAAACGACATATCGGACGTGTTGTCGGGTCGTTTGACATAATTGTCCCTAAGGGATAGGTTTAGCCGCCAAACGAAGCGATTCATTGGATAGAATGGAGAATAATGTCAGAGACGAGTGACCATCTGAGATTGGAGACTTGGTTCTCGGAACACGCTGATGAGGGCTAATTATGATACGAAGATTCGTTTTGGGCGCAGAATTATAATTCTGAACGAAAAGACACAGGTCCTTGCCAGATCAGAACGTTTCCTGCCTCATCGTCGCAGTATGTTCGAGTGCCAACGGCGTGCGCACGTCACAGGCCGAGGAAGCGACCGTATGAACCGAAACGGACACGCGCCACTTCAAGTTCGTGCGAGGAGCGAGCCCGAATCCCTGCTCGACAGCAGAGGCGGCCCGCAGAGCCCGCGTCATTGCGATGTTCATCCTTTCGTGTGGGCGAAGCAGTCTTGAGACACCAGACGCTGGACAAGATAGTGACCATGGAGACAGCGGATCTCGTGCAGCTACTGTGGCCCCGCTGGACGGACGAAGAGGCAGCGGTGGCGGCGACTCGTCGAGAAGCGATCGAACAGAGGGAGAGCAGCCGTCGGCTTTGCGGCGCTTGGACACCTCGATGAGCAATTACGACAGCATGGCCA
This sequence comes from Pythium myriotylum, assembly GCA_023091665.1. Classification (NCBI taxonomy): domain Eukaryota; phylum Oomycota; class Peronosporomycetes; order Pythiales; family Pythiaceae; genus Pythium; species Pythium myriotylum. The sequence goes on from JALJCQ010000009.1 coordinate 2,363,613, forward strand.
CGCGACTCAAGACTGCTAGCAGGACCGACTTATCCTCCCTGTGGACTGTGTGCCGCGACACAAAGCGCAAAGAAGTACTCGCGTCGTCGACTGTGGATCGGGAAGAGATTGCCATCCCCGATCTCCACATCGGCCAGTACCAGCACTTCTGTCAACCCCAAACGTGGTCGTCGGTCTTTTCCCAGCCAGGCGATTTCACAGTGCGGGTGGAATCTGCTTTCGAACGGAACAGCGAGATTGTCTTCAGGGTCGCGGTGATCTGTTGCTCCATTCGAGCAGTGAAGGACGGCACCGCAGTTGTCACTTCTGAGGCCACGAAACGCAAGTCCTACGTGAAGTTTGTGGAGCGCACCGAACGAGAACTGACAAAGTTCTCGGATACCATGGCACTGAAGTACCTTGGCCATCGGCTGAGCGACAAGCTACCGCGATTGGTTATGTCCGTGCTATCGTCGTCACAAGCACAGCTCGATGCGCATGCAAACGCAGTAACGTCGTACCTGAGCTACGTGTTGAGCATAACTGAGATTGGGTACAATCGACTCTTCGCTCTCACCGAGGCAGTCGCCAAGAATCTAGTTGTGCGTGAGTTCTTCGATCTGTCCCTTGGGTTCGGAGACCCCGCCATGGTCTCAACAAGCTCCTGCGACGCAAGACTGGAACACCGAGTAACGGAGAACAGATCGCTTCTTCCAAGCGCGTGGTTCAGTATCATGGAAGCTCCTCACTCAAGATCATTCTCGCTTCCTCGCCGCGATGAGTCGCCACGGCTTGATATCATGTTCCAACCTTCCCCTGATCGATTTAGTCACAGCGGCAACGAATTCAAGACCGTCGCTCTGCGGTCTCCTAATTTCTACGTGACATATCCCGTGAGCACCGCTGGGAAATGTATTCGATTCGTGAAGCCAAGTCGATGGAACCAGGACAAGTCAATGGAGGGAGCATTCACAGTCGAAATCGTGGGTGTGACAGTATGCGACGGGCGTGCCAAATACACGGTTTGCATTTTCAGTCAAGTACGCGGCATTATCGAGATCTCGACTGTAGATCGTCGCTTCTCTGAGTTTGATTCGCTAGTAAATCGCGTGGAGTCCAAGCTTCGGGCGCTCTCCATTCGAAACCACTTTCCTACCAAGACACTCTTCAGATACCTTTCGGTCGGGTATCTTGAAAGACGCGCTGCTCATCTGCAGAGGTTTCTGGAGAAGCTTCTGCAGATGCGATTCCTCGGCATGCTCGACCAGGAGATCAGCATGGTCGCCGAGCCGAACGTACGCAAGTTCCTCGGGCTGCCAAGTGTCGAATGGAGTATCACGCCGTGGCACGTCAGTGGTACCCCGCGGGGACTTCAGCGCGTACGACACGGCACGTCTCCTGTCAGGAGAGCTGAATCATCTCTCTCCTTCACGTCCTCGCCCAACTCGATCGTCAGTGTCAGCTCTGGCGCCTACGAGACAGACGAACCATCGACACCTCGCTACTACAACATGCGTCGGCGCCATAGCGGTTCATTCTAGGGTATCGAAGAGTGTTTTAACGGTGAGGTTGATACCTCCCCGAGGCGTTCAGTTTATTGGACAAGTGTACAATCGGATGACGACTTCATATTTATTTCAAGCAATGGAGAACGGGCTATCATATCGCCAGATAGGGTCGTGGGTGGCAACCCAGACACATCTTTAGCGACGTCTCGTTGTGACTCCTTTGCCCAAGCCTCTGGCGTGCACTTTCGTCGATGTGAATCCAGAACAAGTACTGAATCCTCGTGGTCGCAACTCACCTCATGATGAGACCGTGTTGTGTATCGTAGCGAACTGTCTCACGAATCATAGGTAACGATGCTGGCGTTCTCGGTGTCGAGTTACACGACGTCTGCAGCGTTGCTCACCCCATTGATCTAGTGCGGAACCCCCACGGTCATGGCCCAAGCGCCGTTGGAGTCGTCCAGCGCTTCAAGCATTCCTGTCGTGAATACTGTATTGCGGTGGGGGAGCCCATCTCTGTGCGTGTCAAGCGACGTTTCACCTTGATTTCCTTGAGTCGCATCACGACATCCAGTGCAGATTCCTTGCAGGTCTCCAGATCACCATCGTTCAGATCGTGCGTCAACTCGTTTTCGAAAGCTTCAGTTGGCTGTGACGCGCGCATGTCGTAATTACGCATGCTGTAAATACTCTGCGGGACGTAAGAAACGCAGGGACAAGCGCGGAGCTGAAGTGCATCGGTCAAGCTGCGATGGACGCGGCCGAAGCGCAGGAGCTCGCGCGGCTCTCGCAGCACGTGAGCGAGACCGTGCTCGCGTACGTGGGCGCGCAGTTGGAAGGTGGCGTGCGGAGCTCTTCAGGGGGTCCCACGAGGCGTGCAACTCATGGGTCGGCTCGTGGCGTTCGCAGGCTCCGTGGAGAACATGGAAGTGCTCCACCAAATCGTGCAGACCATCGATCGCAAGTACGTCAAGATGCAGAAGGAGCTGCGCAGCGTCGGCAAGCTCTCGAAAGTCATCAAGGCGAAAGGTAGGCAGGCTCGTCTCTGGGGCAGGCCCCACGCGCTCGTACGCGGATCTAACACCCATCTGATGCACTTCAGCTCGCCAAATGGACGAGAAGATGCGGTGCATCGACGACATCGACGAGGAGCTCACGGAGCTGGAAGACATGGTCGACCAGTTGGAGCTCTACACTGCATCTCTGCGTACGTGGCCCTCTCCAGTCGCCCACCGAGACTTTGCTCTGACCTTGCTTTTTCACCAGAGAGCAAGTTCTACGAGGTCAGCTGAGCCGCCTCGTTTCTCCCGCTTGAGTCGCGCGTCTGCATGGCCTCCGCCGCTCTTTTGCTTTCCTCTTGAGACCACTGTCTCCTTCTCTGAGGCCACTCGTGCATCCTATTTATCACCGATAAACCATTCCCATTGCGTCTCATCGGTCGGTCCTTTGTGTCTATTGCACCTCTTTTTGTCATGACACGTCCAATAGTCCCCCCTCCCCGGGGGCGCAAATATCGCGAGCTTGAAGCGTCGTCGTGGTCAGCGAGGTTTTCCATGGTCTGAGGAAGAAACGGAAGACGGAAGGAACGCGAGCGGAATCTTTTTTTGGAACGCGGTTTCCTTCCATGGCTGGCCCCAAGGCCCCGCGACGACACGGCGAGTGGCTCCATGCCATGGCCGCCGCCGCCACAAACGGATCCGCCAAGTACTGCCAGCGTCCACCATGCAGAACATGAAATGCGTCGTGGTCGGGTGAGTGGCTACATCGCAACATGGAAGATTCCGCGAGACGTAGTGACGCTCTCCATGCGGCTAGCGACGGCGCCGTCGGCAAGACGTGCGTGCTCATCTCGTACACGACCAACACCTTCCCCGGCGAGTACATCCCGACCGTCTTCGACAACTACAGCGCCAACGTCATGGTCGACTCCAAGCCGATTAACCTCGGGCTCTGGGATACCGCCGGCCAGGAAGACTACGACCGCCTGCGTCCCCTGAGCTACCCGCAGACCGACGTCTTCCTCATCTGCTTCTCGGTCGTGAGGTACGGCGCACGCATAGCTCGGCGGTGTCATCGGTCTCGATCCACTAACCACATTTGCTCCAGTCGCGCTTCTTTCGAGAACGTGCGGTCCAAGTGGCTTCCCGAGATCCGGCACCACGCACCGGGTGTGCCGTTTATTCTCGTCGGCACGAAGCTCGACTTGCGTGACGATGAAGAGACGCTCGAGAAGCTACGCGAGAAGAAGATGAAGCCCATCACGACCGAGGATGTAAGTTGTTGCGGAGTTTTGTGGGCAATCCATAAATGGTGCTGAAGGAGCTGTTGACGGGGCAGGGCGAGTCTCTCAAGAACGAGCTCGGGGCGTTCAAGTACCTCGAGTGCTCGGCTCTCACGCAAAAGGGTCTCAAGCAAGTCTTCGACGAGGCCATTCGCTGCGTGCTCTCGGCCAACGCGGCCAGCAAACTCCACCAGAGGCAGCCGCGATTCCGATGCACCATCCTCTAGCGATCTTATTCCCTCTCACGAGAAACGGCTCGGGCCAAAAGAGCGTCTCGTCTAGTTCCGTAATTTAATGGACTCAAATTGCCTATTTGTGGGATATTTTTGGTTGGTCCATTTCTGTAATTTCCCGCGTTTTTCCCCATCGCGACGCCGATCATCGGACCTCGCTCGCCCACGATGGCCGAGACCTCGTCGTCGTGGACCTCCTGGCTCGTGAACCTCGCCTACACGAGCGGCTCGCTCGTGGCCGCCGGGCTCTTGCTGCTCTACGTCTATCAGGACAAGCTGCTCTACTTCCCCACGATCCCGGGCGCGTCCAAACTCACCCGCGACAACCCGCCAGGTGCGTGGCATTTGGCGCTCGCCGTTGTCTCGAGCGAGAACGCTGACGGTGCTGAGCAGGATACCGCCACCCTGGCGAGTTCGACATCGACTATGAGGACCTCATGGTGCTCACCAAGGACGGCGTGCATATCCACGCGTGGCTCATGAGGCAGCCCGAGTCCCACACGCGACCCACGCTCATCTTCTTCCACGGCAACGCAGGCAGTACGTGGCGGCTGGCGCGTATGGTACTAACCATTGACGATCACTGAGTCGGGTGTGTGCGCGACAGATATCGGGTACCGCCTACCGAACGCGGTCCACCTGTATCACAAGGCCCTGTGTAATGTTCTGCTCGTGGACTACCGCGGCTTTGGGCACAGCGAAGGAGAACCCAGCGAAGCTGGGCTCAAGCTTGATGCAGAGGTAAGTAGCAATCAGTTCACTCCGGCCTTCCCTGGGATATGTCGGCTGATGAGGGGTGCACGTGCAGGCTGTCCTGGACGCGATGCTGGCGAGGGATGACGTTGACAAGACCAAGCTCGTCGTGTTCGGACGCTCGCTTGGTGGCGCCGTCGCCGTTCATCTCGCGAAGGCTGCCCCTGAAAAGGTAATTAGCGATGATTGATCGACGCGGATGTACTATAGCTCAACTGCTCGTATCAATCCGTAGATTGCCGGTATCATTCTCGAGAACACGTTCCGTAGCATTTCCTCCATGGTGGACGCTCTCATGCCGATGCTGAGCTACGTCAAGCCCATCGTGCTGCGTATCGACTGGAACAGCGAAGCTGTGATCTCGTCTGTGCCCCACCCGATCCTCTTTATTGCAGGGCAGCAGGACGAGCTTGTGCCGCACTCTCACATGAAGACGCTCCACTCGCTCGCGACCAAGAGCCGCAACGCCGTGTGGCTGCCCATCCCAAACGGAACTCACAACGACACGTGGCTCCGTGGTGGCGACTTTTACTTCGAGAAGCTCCGCCAGTTCTTGGACTCACTGTCTTCCAGTGGCGACACCTGCTCGGCTCCTTCTTCCGAGTCCAAGCCGAGCGTCAACGGTGCCGCGTTGGGGGGCTCCGCACAAGAGGGAGCCATTCCGAACATGCTGCAGCAGCCGATCCTCGGATCCATCATGAAGCAGGACAAAGCTAAAGACGAGTAAATGCAAAACGAGCCTGCACATCCTCGGTGAGTCAGATGGGTTCACTCCGCCCTCAAAACTCAGAAATACCGGTAGTACCGGTCTTGCTCTTGTCTCTCGGGGATGACGACGAAGTCGCGGAGCTGTAACCCATCGTAACCTGAGATTGAGTATTTCCGGGCCCCGCGTCCTCGCCGCCCATGGGACTGCACGCCATGCTCCAGCGCTCCGCCCGCCACGCCGCCGACGCCGCGCGCGCCGAGCCGCCGCCCATCGGCCGCAGCCTCAGCCGCGCGGACGCCGACGAGCACGGCGCCACCGACAGCGACGACGCCAGCGACGCCGAGGCCGCCGAGACCGTCGCCGAGGCCGAGACCAACGCCGTCGCGCCGCCCAAGCCACGCGCCGCGTCCGTCGTCGCGCGCGCCGCGAGACTCAGCGCGACCGCCGCCGCGCGCATCACGCGCCTGGTCGGCGAGAACCCGCCGATGGGCAGCAGCGCGCGCGTCGTGCGCAAGCAGTACCAGAGCATCGTCAAGGAGCGCAGCAAAGAGTACAAGAACGACGACAAGGACCACATCGACGCCGTCGCGCTCTACGAGATCGAGTTCCCCAAGCAGCCAGCGAACGGAAGCGCCCACGCGGCCTCGCCGGGCGACAACTGCCCGCTCGGAATCGACCTCGAGACCGACTTTTACGGCAAGCACGCCGTCGTCAAAGATGTCAAGCGTGGGAGCATGGCCTACGCACTCTACAAAACAGGCGGCACGCGCGTTCTCAGGGCAGGCCACATCATCGTTGCCGTCAATGGACTGGACCTCTCGCAACTCTCGTTCACGGAGGTGCTGCAGGAACTCAAGTCTGCTTCGGCGCCTCGAGTGATTCGCTTCCTCGATCCAAATATCTTACCTTTTAAGGAGTACAAGCACGAGCCGTCGCTCGTGAACCGGGATCAGTATGGTTTCGCCAAAGACGATCGCTACATTCTCAACTATCGGAAACACCTGCGGAAACGCAAGCTTATGGTATGTCTTACGCTGTACGGCTACTACTTCTTGCGTCTCACAATCTCTCGGAGTAGGTGTACGACCATGAACGGCAGTGGGCAGAGTTCGTGCAGCAACAAGGAGGAATGGACGAGATTGATCGCCTTCTGCACGATGCAACAGCTGACCCGGCCTCCCAAACCAAACGCGCCGCAGTCCTTGCAGAACTTCGGGTTCGTGTTGCTCTCCATTTTGTCTCGAAGGCTCTCGCCATCTGAACTTTTATTGTGGTCTTAAGGCTTTGGTTCTGAAAGGGATTCCCGCAATGCTAAGACCACGAGTGTGGGGTGTGTTGACTGGTGTGTCATCGTATCGGAGCGCATACTCGCCCGATTATTTTGCCCAGCTTGTTGATCAGATTGATGGTTCACCATCGATAAGTGACATCGAGAAAGATATTCACCGCACCTACCCAGAACACCCATTCTTCCAGTCGGAACAAGGTCGTCGTGAACTGAAGAACGTGCTCGGGGCTTATTCTCTTCATAACCCATACATCGGCTATTGTCAGTCCATGAACTTCATTGCGGGAATGATGTTGCTGTTTATGGATGAAGAAGATGCGTTTTGGTTGTTTTGTGCAATGATGGAGAAGCGCTATTTGCCGGAAGAGAATTATACCCAGTCGATGGTTGGTACACAAACGGATCAGCTTGTGTTCAAGGAGTTGGTAGCACAAGAGCTTCCGCAGCTAGCCGAAAGACTGGAGTTCTGTGGAATTCAGATCCAGCTTGTTACGCTCCACTGGTTTCTGTGTGCGTTTGTGTGTACGCTTCCCACCGAGTCGGCGTTGCGTGTTTGGGATTGGTTCTGTCTCGACGGTCAAGAGGTGCTATTTATCACAGCAATCGGCATTTTGAAGAAAGCAGAGCCCCGAATAATGGCTGCAACGCTGCATTCGGACTTGCACACTATTGTGCGTGAACTCGGTACCGATCTCCACGACGACGATGCCTTCATGTCGTTTCTCTACGGCATGGCTCCACCAAGTGACATCGAACGCAGAGAAGCTGAGCTTCTTTTCGAACAGGCTTGGGATGGTGACAACGATGATTCGAGCGGTAGTCGAAGTAGCAGCAGTGGAGGTTCGGGTGAAGCTGAAGAGGGCGGAGATGAGAATGAGCCGTCCGAGGAAGTTGATGATACTCTGGACCAGCCACCACCAAAGGAGCATCCGCCAGTAGCGTGGGCGGCAAGTGCTACGACACCGGTCAAAACCAGGCGACGGAAACGAACAATAGTCGGTGTTCCAGCAAAAATAAACACGCTAGTGCGGGGCTTGATGGAGTCCAAACGGAAGACTTCGAACTCGCGACCAAGCGGAGAGTATCAGAAACACTTTACAATGCAAGACATCACGTCGCTAAGGGCACAATTCCGCCCTCAATTTGAAAAGAAGACGACTAATGACAGCAATTAATAATGCCTATTTATTGAACCTTTTCATGCTCGGGCTCATCGCTTTCCACCGGCTCCTTGTACGATCCTGCGAGTCTGTCCCAGAGAGTGAAGTATTGCCCGTAGTTGTAAACGAAGTCGCTGTGATGGATTGTGTGATGCGCTGCGCCATTGAGCCACGAGTTCTTGGCAACGTGTAGCCCATCGTGAATGCTGATGGTCCAATAGTTGACGAACGCGTACAGCACAAGGAAGATGCCACGGTGCAACGGGAAGAAGAAGATGAAGATGTGGTAGGGAAGCCCCTGAAGGAACCCGTCAATTGGATGGAACGCGTGACTGGCGAACGGGGTGGCAACGATCCATTTGTGGTGCGGCTTGTGAATGTAAGCGTACACTGCGCGGTGGTGGAGCCACCGGTGGATCCAGTAGATGAGCATATCCGTGAAAAGCAAAAACCAAACGACCGAGAAGACCGTATACGCGAGTGAGTACTCCGAGAGATCTGAGTAGAGTTTCGAATACCCGCGGACTTCCGCGAGGAACCACGGGACAATGAGTATCATCATGACGGGGATGGATGTGCATGCGTACTGGATCTCAAGCCAAACCTGGTTCTTCAAGAAGCGCGGGTGGCGTTTGAGACTATGGTCGAAGAGGAAGTAGTACGAGAAGCCTGCACCGGAGAGGTAGAGGAAGTAGGCGCCGAGAAGAGTGACGACGGAAAGCGACGCTATCTGCCGCGTGAGATCGTCGCGCGCCATCGTCGCTGGGTAGACGCGGTCGAGCAGCCAGTCGTCGCACAATTCGAGCACGAGGTCCATGGTGATCGAAGCCGGTGGAACGAGAACTGCGTCTGATGTGAAGACTTCAAGGCCAACTGCGGAAGAGCCATTGCTCAGTCGACGGACGCGGGTCACGTGATGATGTCCCGCTGTGATTGTGGCCACCCGACCCCGCTCTGAGCAGCAAGCGCTTGTGTCACACAAGTGATTGCTGCTCCTGATCTGTTTACATTGGGGATGATGTCTCTTCGATATATTTATTTATAGAGGTTTTAGAATCGCCGACCATCAACAACACCTCTTTAGCCATGGTGAATTAAATGTTAGAGTGAGATCAGCTTTACGGGCCATCAAGGAGGAACTTCCCGCCATCGGATATGGCGGACTCGGCGTCGAACGAGTTGCACGTCGCGGAGGATGGCGAGGTCGTGGAGGCGTCTGCGACGGAAGCAGCGCCTCCGCTGAGGTGGTTCGAGTACGACGCGCGGGTACCGCCTCGCTCTCTGCTGATTGCGTCGGCCGAGTTCCACGCGGCTTCGCCCCACTCCAAGAGCTCAGCTCCGTTCAACAACTTCACCAAGGGCGTCAAGGTCTCGCCCGATGGATTGTGCATCCTTACGAATAGTGAAGACCACATGCTTCGACTCTTTGAACTGCCCAGCGAAGACCAGGCGATGCACGAACAGGTAGAGAGGTTCTCCTGTGCGGGATTCTCGGATGGGATGTAACTGCTGGTGGCCGTGTGTAGACTTCTCTTCTGCGTGCGCAAGAAGGCGGATCAGTTTACGACTTTGCATGGTATCCGTTCATGAGCTCGGACAATCCATCGTCGTGTATTTTCATCAGTACGAGCCGAGACCATCCCATCCACATGTGGGATGCTTTCACGGGGGAGCTTCGCGCCACCTACCGAGCCTACGATCATCTCGATGAGATCACAGCGGCCAACTCCGTCACTTTCAATGCGACGGGTGACAAGATTTTCGCAGGCTACGATCGCATGGTCCGGTTCTTCGATGTCTCCCAACCAGGTCGTCAATTTGTAGCTCGCCCGCTCTGCAAGACCCGCAAGTCCCGGCAAGGCCAGCGCGGCATCATTAGCACTCTGCACTTCAATCCAGACTACTCGGGTATCTATGCTGCTGGTTCGTATAATGGAACGACTTGTATCTACGCGGAAGACACGGGCGAAGAGCTCTTGTGTCTGCGCGATCACGACGGAAAAGGCATTACTCAAGTTCGGTTCTCCCCTGACGGACGCTATCTATTTACCGCTGCGCGGCGGGACAGCAGCATCCATTGCTGGGATATTCGACAGTCGACAGAGATCGTTCAAAGCTTTACGAGACTCGCCGATTCGAACCAGCGCATTGAGTTCGACGTGCACTGCTCTGGCAAGTATCTTATCACTGGGAGTCGAGATGGGCACGCGCTTCTGTACGATGTTGCTACTGGTGCAGAACTGGGTGAGAAAGGGATTGTGCTCGGCGATGCTGTGAACGGAGTCTCGTTTTTCCCTGACGGCACACGTGGTCGCGTGGCACTAACCACTGGCCAGCGCCACTACGATCTACCTCACGACATGAACGATAATGATGGCGATGAAACGACTGAGAACACCACCCGGAGCAATGCACTTCATGTATTGGAGTTGGGAAGTTCCTAAGATCTAAATTATGATGTATAAAACGCCTATCGAATTCGATTGATGCCTCCATAGCCAGCTCGACGCTTTCGCTCACGCTCCTCGTAGCCACCGTCGTCCTTATCGGTTTGAGACTTCTGTTGGTCGTCACCAAAGTTCCGCCGAGGCGGCGGTGCGACTGTAGGTTCAAGGCGCCCACGCCAACCCGTCTCACTGGGTTGGACGTCTGGGAGATCACCGTCAAAGGCCCTTTCGCGCTCCTCCTGCTCCCGCTGCGCCTGCCGTTTGAGCCTGACTTGCTCCATCCACTCCGCCTGCTTTTGTTCGATCGACTTGAGTTCTTTTCGTTTCTTCTTCTCTTTCTTCTCCTTCTTCTTGCATTTCTTCTTCTCTTCCTTTGTCTCTTTCGGCGCATCAAAGACGTTCTGGCCGTCCGAGATATCGAACCCCGTTGCGAGTTCTTTCCCTTCGTAGGCGTGCCCTGGTAGTCCTCGTTGGCTCTGCTTCTTTTTCTTCCTGTCCTTCTTGTCGTCCTCACTGCTCTCCAGAAGCCGCGCCTCCTTCTCGTCCTCGCGGTCCTGGACCTCCTTGGGCAGCTTGTACTTGAGCACGTGGTCCACGCGGATCGTGCGCTCGAGCAGCTTGGCGCCGTTCATGTTGTCGACGGCGAGCACCGTGCTGAGCCAGTTCTCGTACTTGATGAACGCGAAGCCCTTGGACTTGCCCGTCTTACCGTCGCGCACGAGGTTGATGTCCTCGATCTCGCCGAACTGGCTCATGACGCAGAGCACGTCGCCCTCCGTGAGCTCGAACGAGAGCCCGCCGACGTAGACCCAGGCCGAGTCCTTGTACTTCTGGTGCCACGAGCCCTCGAAGCCCACGCCGAGCTCCAGCTCGCGCTCGTTGATGCGCTGGATCTCGGCCACCACGTTCATCGTAGCTCTTCGCTCCCCTTGGTGGTTGTGTCTGCTATTGGTATCATACAAGGCAAGTCCTGTATATGTTCATACTACCTTTTCATGTATTATAAGAGACATTGACGCTGAGTTATCACTAATCAAAGGGGAGCCGGCCTTATTCTACTGGGGTTTGACCGCAAAGAAGAGCCCCCACTTCTGGTCGCCCTCAGCGCAGCGCGCGAGCTTGGCCTCCCAGCCCTGAACAACGTCGTTGAAATCGGCCTCCGAGGTCTCCTCGACGAACTGCCGCTTGTTCTGGTACGTGCGCTTGAGCTCGTCCTTGAGCACCTCGACGAAATGGTCCGTTCGGTCCTCAGCTTCGACCTGCGTGAAGCCCACGCGTTCGAGCACCAGTCCATACTGTGCGGGCGATAAGAGTGTGTAACCACGCTGCTTGACGTACGCCTTGAAGTGATCTGAAGGCGGGTTTTCGTCGCCGCAGCAATAATCCGAGATCAGCAACTTGCCGCCAGGCTTGAGCCACTTGAAAAAGGCCCTAAACAGACTCTCCTTGTCCTCAATATGCAGGATTGTGTCTCGCGAATAGATAACGTCGAACGATTTGGCAGCAAACTGCCTCGTTGTCGCGTCGCAAATCTCGAATTCGACGTCGTTGCTGTCACGAGGGGTGTGGCGTAACGCGTACTGTTCGATCGCCCTGTACACCATGTTCGTCGACAAGTCGATTCCGTGAACGGACACACCGAACGTGTTCGCCATGTAGAAGTCGCCACCACCGATTCCGCAGCCGACATCAAGCACCCGCTGCCCGGGCCGGAGATTCAGTTTCGCCACAAATTCGGTTGTGGTCGCTTGTCCCCCAGTGCTCACGTAACCCTCTCCAAAAATCTTCTCGTACCGTGTGATACTGGCATTTGAGTACTGATGGTTATCCAGAAAGTTCTGGAAGCTGTCCATTTGCTGGCTTGCGCTACGGCCACGCGTGTTGATCTCTTCTTCTTCTGCCGGCTGCTCCACTTTCTTGTACGTGAAGATTAGCTCACCGTGCGTGTGGTTCTTTCTTCGGTAGACGTCCAAGCTCTTGCAGTGTGAGAAGTCCAAGTACGCGAAGCCTCGTGTGTCATCATCTGTCACCGCAGTACCAAAAATGCCGATGTAGAAGCTCGGGTGTCGGTACACAAGCTCTTTGCCCGATGGGAACGGCTCCTGGAGGCAGGATTCGCGAAACGACACCTCGCCGTCGGCGCGCAACACATGGAGCACCTGCTTGGCCAGCAGCTTGGCTTGGCTCTCGGTTGAGAAAGTGAGGACTCGATTGAAGACAACGAGGTCGAACTGTTTATCGGCCACCGCGTCCAAGCACGACTTTCCGAAGTCGGGAGGCAGCGAGACTTTGGTGACGGACTTGACTTGCTGGAACGGCGTGGCGGCCGTCACGCTGGCCACGGCGGTCGCGAGCGTCAGCTCCAGCACGTCCTTCCCCACCACCGGCGCGAGGAACTCGGCGATCTCCTCCAGCGCGACAGCCTCGTGGTCTTCCATGGTCAACCGATCTTTCGAAATCGGAGCTGCTCGGTATCTTCAAGAGCTCCGTTTCAAAAGCAGGTGCACTGATGAAAAAAATATGTAATTTATTCCTGGAGGAGTAAACTACGCCACGCGTAAATTACGATGGAAGCAAAATCACTTAAAGAAGTACGGACGCGACGCTCGCCGCGACCACGACGGTCGACGCCGCGAGAAGCGTGCTGGCGCTCGACTTGGGCGTCGACGTCGGTGCAGTGGTAGTGGACGTCGGCGCCTTGGTGCCGCTGTTGGATCCGACCTGAGGTTCGCCCGAGATGGAGCCCTTCGAGCCTGAAATAAGGGAGAGACCAGTCAATACAGGATGCTTGCATGCCACCAAGGAAAAGGAAACACGTCCAACTCACCACTGCCAGACGTGCCTGTAGTCGACGAGGATGTTGTTGTCGAAGAGGACGGACGAGAAGATTCACCAGAGGAATCACCAGAGTTAGCACTAGTTGACGACGGCGTCTCTGGGGACGTGGATGAAGGGTTCGCACCTGGCTTGGTGGTGGCCGTGCTGGGCTTGCTAGTGGTCGACGATGGACTGGCCGTTGTGGAGCCAGGGGCAGGCGTAGACGACGGCGAACCTGCGGGGGACGCAGAAGTCGGGGCGTTAGTCGGCGCCTTTGTCGTGGACACAGGTGGTGGGGAAGTAGTAACAGGAGGGGAGGTCGTACTTGGTGTAGCGGTGGTGGGGGTTGGCGACGAGCACACGACCTTTTGGCCACTGCACGTTTGCTTGTCCAAGGCACACTCACTGGTAGGAAAGTTCGCAACACAAAGCATCCAGCAGATCTGAGCCGAACCGGCAACATCGGTACAGGTACACTTCGCGGCACAATTCGTAGCATCGTCGTCGCTGTGTCCCTTGCGGTTGCAGATCGTCCCGCACGGCTCCTCTGGCGCCGTCGCACCAGCCTTTAGCGTGCACTGGCGGAGCGTGCACTTCTCATCCGAGGCAGCGAGATGGCGTCCGGTCGCACAGCCCACGGTCTTCAGGTCCGAGTCAACTTGCGTGAGCAACTGGCGAGTGGTGGCGTTCAGGTGCGCTTGAAATGCTGAGCTAGTCGCCAGCATGCGCTGGTACGAGGGCAAGAGCGTCATCTTGCCGAACCAGGCTCGGAGTGAACGACGACCGGCGTTCGTCGACTCGATCATGGCCTCGGGCATCTTCATTCCGTGGAGAACCGGTCGCAACGGGTGGCTGGTCTGCAGCCAGCGGCTCGCACCCGTACCCATCATGATGACGACTTCGTCAGCATTGAGGACCGGGCGGACGCGCTGACCAGTCGAGGTCTGCAAGATCAGGCCAGAGGCGTCCGGGGAAAGCTCTCGCTCAACGAGACGGCGACCATCGACTTCGAAATACTTCGGAGCCGACATCGCGATGAAGAGGCCATGATCTTCGTGGAGTGGCAGCGACATCTCGAGCTGGCGGTGAGTCTCGTCGTTGACAGACGGCGCGGCCTCGTAGGCGTGGAAGTGGTCAAGACGAACGGCATCGCTGACGAGCTGGCGAGTTGAGATGGTCTTCTGGCCATCGGACGCGGTGAACGAGGTCTTGTCGAGGGTCGCGCCGAAGGTGTTGACCGCGTGCTCGATGGTCTGGCTGAACTCTTCGTAGAGCTCGCGGAAGCCCGGGCACGTCGCCTCCGTGGCAGCCGCCGAGCCACGCAGTTCGCGGCCGGCGTCAGTGCTGATGGTCGTGCGCTTGGTGCCGTCTCCGAAGAGCTTGCGCGTGATGAATGTGTCGTGGTTCAGGTCCGCGTTCACGGCGGCGCACTGCGCGGCCTCGCGTAGGTACCGCTCTCGCAGGTTGGCGTAGTTGGGCACGTTCTTGAGCGCGACGATGCCGTCGGTCTGCAGCGCCTGGAGCAGCCGCTGGGGCGCGTCGCCCTGCGCGAGCGTCGGGTAGTCGAACGCCGGAACGTCGAACGAAGGCAGCGCGGTGAGCGAGGCGGCGTGGGCCGAGCCGACGGCGGCGGAGATGGCCGCGAGCATCGAGGAGACGGAGACCATGGCGCTTGGGCGGTGGAGAGAGAGAGACTCCTTCCGACGAGGGGGGGGGGAGAATTGCCGAGTGGGGCCACGGCGAAGAGGTCCGCGGTCCGCTCTGAGCTCTTGGTGCTCAGCCCCGGTTCTGCACAACGTGCGTTCCGATTTTCAGCCAATGGCAGTTGAGACCTTGAATAATAAATATGTGGACGTCGACCGAAATGACCCCAATTGTATGGTCTGGGAACCTTTGACAATCGATATCTGGTGGGAGGAGACGTTCTTCCATACGTCCGCACGACTCGACGAGAGATGGCAATTGTTGACAACGGTCGACTATGTCACGCCTGCTGATTGGCTGAAAATGAGAAATCCAGCGATCCGCTCCTGGGAATGCCGGGCGCTCACCCACCACCCACGGCCGGCAGATGCCGCGGCGGAAGGAGGCACCCGCTGCCTCTTCTCGACCGAGTGGCGGCACTGCAGCGCCGATCCTGACCTGAGCGGCGCTCGGGGGCCGCGAGCGAGTGGGTTCATGTCCCAGCGAGCGAGCGAGAGAAGGCGAGCGCGGCTCCGGCGTCCGAGCTGTCCCTCGGGTCGGCTGAGTCCCCAAGTTCAAGGTCCGCGAGGCGGGAGGCGCCTGCTCTGAGATCCGAAGTGTCTTCCTCGCGGCTTCCCTCGCGCGCCGCGGCGGCTCGTGGACCAGCGAAGGGTCCTGGAGAAGGAAAGAAGGACGGAGGAGGCGGCGGCGGCGCATGGTGGCCGTCGGTGGATGCTCGCACGCGGAATCTCAGGGCGCAGCTGAGCCTGTCGACAATCGAGCGCCGGGCCGTTCGACAATTGTCGAAATGGCCCGGCTATGTGCATGTGGATGTCAGCTTCTGAAAAGCTCGAATCTCACACGGGGAGCTCTCAGGAACGCGACTGCCTCTTTCTGTTTTCCCGCCGCTCCCACTGCCCTCGAGCGATGCTCTCTGGGTGGTTCGGTCTGGTCTGGTGGTGGGAGGCCGGACTGGCGCGTGTCTCGTCGACCGGATAGCCTCCCTCGGTCTGTCAAGGGGGAGGGAGCAGGGCGGTCGATGCCTTAGAGGCAGTCGATCCCCTCGTCCTCGATTGCTACTCACTCTGCAACTTGCCCCCGAGCAGCCAAGTCCCATCCTCCCAAGCTACTCGTCGCCACCATGGTCAGCCTCAACTCCATGGTACTCGGCCTCGCTGCCCTCGTGGCCACCTCGGTCTCGGCTGAGACCCGCACGCTCTCGTCGCTGCCAGTCCACGCTCTGCCGTCCTTCGACTACGCGGCGCTCCAGCAAGGAGACACCCCGCAGCGCCTGCTCGCCGCCATCACCACCGACGGCATCGTCGCGCTCAAGAACGTGCCCAACTACGCCAACCTGCGAGACAACTTCCTCCGACGCGCCGCCGAGTGCGCGCTGCGAGGCTACGAGGCGCCCAGCGAGCACACGCCGCGCGTCTCGCGCAAGCTCTTCGCCGACGGCACCAAGCGGTACACCATCAGCACGAACGCCGGACGCGAGCTGCGCGCCATGCACGACGAGAGCTTCGCCGGCTGTCCCGGGTACGCATCTCGGTACTTGGCGCTGAGCCAGGCCGTGGAGCACGCCGTCAACACGTTCGGCGCCGCGCTCGACCTCACGTCGTTCCGCGTGTCGGACGGCGAGCGACCGATCTCGTCTCGTCAGCTGGTGAGCGAGGCCGTGCGGCTGGACCACTTCCACGCGTACGAGGCGGCTCCCACGGGCTCGTCGGCCGTCTCGGATCTCACGGACGGAGGCGACGCGCGCGACCGTCGTCGTCTCATGGACATGTCGCTGCCTCTGCACGAGGACCACGGTCTGTTCATCGCCATGTCGGCGCCCAAGTGGTTTGAGGTGGACGAGTCGTCGGGGTCGGGTCGTCGCCTGGTGGAGCGCGAGCTGGCGTCGGACGCGTCGGGTCTGATCATCCAGACGTCGAGCGGCCAGCGCGTGCGTCCGGTGCTGCAGTCGGACGAGTTGGTGATCATGATGGGCACGGGCGCGAGCCGTTGGCTGCGCACGAGCCACGCGGTGCCGGCGGTGTTGCACGGCATGCGGATGCCGGAGGCGTTGGTGGCGTCGTCGGACGCGGGTCGCCGCTCGCTGCGTGCGTGGTTCGGCAAGATGACGTTGTTGCCTGCGTACCAGCGGATGTTGGAGTCGGGGGCGCCGTTTGAGCGACACCTGAACGCGACGACGCGTCACTTGCTGACTGACGACAGCTACGAGTTGAAGACGGTGGGCTGTGCCACTGGGCGTCACCTCGCCGCATCAGAGGGATCGTGCACCCTCCGTCAATGCTCGACCAAGGCTGGAGTGGCCGCACCTGAGGAGCCATGCTCGGTGATCTGTAACCGTGTCGGCCACAGCGACAGTGACGCTTCGACGTGTGCTGAGAAGTGCACGTGCAACAACGCGCCTGGCACGGCGGAAGTGTGCTGGATGCTCTGCGTGGCGAACCTGCCGTCGGATGTGTGTGCTCTCGACAAGCAGACCTGCAGCGGCCAGAAGATCGTCTGTTCGGTGCCGACGTCGGCCCCGCCAGCTCCGACCACGCCTGCTCCGACAACTAAGGCCCCTGTTCCGACCACGCAGGCTCCTACCCCGACCACGCAGGCTCCTACCCCGACCACGCAGGCCCCCGCTCCGACGACTCCTGCTCCGACGACTGCCTCGCCCATCACTCCGGGCCCCACGACAAAATCCCCAAGTACCCCTGCACCCACGACCTCTTCGCCCACGACCCCGGGCCCCACGACGGCTACGCCGACGCCAACGGAACCCCAGCACTGTTAGAGTCCTGTGGGATGCACGTGTACTCACTGCCGTTATTGTCCCGATGACGCTTTGTTGAGTTGTGCAAAGGCATTCAAGGCCTCTTACTATAATGAATGAGTATATTCCTCTTCGCCACCGTGAGCCATGTCCTAGTCCTGCAGTTTGCCCCAGTATGCTGCAATGCTCGGGAGCTGGAACAGCTCTCGCAGGTCTGCTACAGTCTATCGCTTACTCGGGGAGGGGCGCATTCCAGTCCCGCGCTGGCTTGATTAATCTGTCGTCGTGGGGTGGGACGGGCGTTCGCACAAAGCAATCCGCAGCAATCCACACTCTCTGTTGGGACTGACTCGAACAATTCGTCATCAACAGAAGGCCTACTGGTTTTCTCGTCGAGAAACTCTGACGTGAACTCTGATCCGTGCGATTGATGAGCCGAATCCGCGACAATGAATGTGTCTGGGTCCGGGAGTCACGAGGCTGCGGCAACATGCTGGTTGTCTCGAATCAGCATAGTGGGGGTCTCGCAGAGAATTTGCGGGTGGCGGAGGATGATGGAAGACGCCGACTCGATGATCGGTGCCCGCTCTCTCGTACTGCGTCAGTTACCATGTAGCAATTCCTCTATTTCTATTTCACCATTCTGACCGAGGGCTTCCAGGGGCGGTAGCGAACCGTCGTGCTGGGGATGAGTGGAGTCATGGTAGACGTCACTTTCGTCACCACCATGGCGTTCAGGAGCGGCTGAAGGAGTCGACAAAGCCAGCGTCTCTCTTGGATGCATCCACGACTTCGCGAACCCACAAAGGCCATTGCATCAAGTTACCGGAGCTACTGAGAAGTGCTGCATGTAGTATCGACGAGCTCCGATAGAGCAGTCAGCTTACTACAACTCAGGTTACGCCAGTTCCTGTCCGGCGTAACCTGATTTGTGAGTCGCAGCTGCGTCTCTGGCCAGATCAACTTGAAGCGGCCCTCCTCAGGAGCTCCCCACTCGCGAATCCTCCGTGCCAGGCACACTCGCCAGCCCATGCGACCGATTCTTCAGCTCACGACGGCGATGCTGGCAGCCGCCACGGCCGCTGCGTCGCCCGCCACGCTCTCGTCGCTGCCAGTCCACGCTCTGCCGTCCTTCGACTACGCGGCGCTCCAGCAAGGAGACACCCCGCAGCGCCTGCTCGCCGCCATCACCACCGACGGCATCGTCGCGCTCAAGAACGTGCCCAACTACGCCAACCTGCGAGACAACTTCCTCCGACGCGCCGCCGAGTGCGCGCTGCGAGGCTACGAGGCGCCCAGCGAGCACACGCCGCGCGTCTCGCGCAAGCTCTTCGCCGACGGCACCAAGCGGTACACCATCAGCACGAACGCCGGACGCGAGCTGCGCGCCATGCACGACGAGAGCTTCGCCGGCTGTCCCGGGTACGCATCTCGGTACTTGGCGCTGAGCCAGGCCGTGGAGCACGCCGTCAACACGTTCGGCGCCGCGCTCGACCTCACGTCGTTCCGCGTGTCGGACGGCGAGCGACCGATCTCGTCTCGTCAGCTGGTGAGCGAGGCCGTGCGGCTGGACCACTTCCACGCGTACGAGGCGGCTCCCACGGGCTCGTCGGCCGTCTCGGATCTCACGGACGGAGGCGACGCGCGCGACCGTCGTCGTCTCATGGACATGTCGCTGCCTCTGCACGAGGACCACGGTCTGTTCATCGCCATGTCGGCGCCCAAGTGGTTTGAGGTGGACGAGTCGTCGGGGTCGGGTCGTCGCCTGGTGGAGCGCGAGCTGGCGTCGGACGCGTCGGGTCTGATCATCCAGACGTCGAGCGGCCAGCGCGTGCGTCCGGTGCTGCAGTCGGACGAGTTGGTGATCATGATGGGCACGGGCGCGAGCCGTTGGCTGCGCACGAGCCACGCGGTGCCGGCGGTGTTGCACGGCATGCGGATGCCGGAGGCGTTGGTGGCGTCGTCGGACGCGGGTCGTCGCTCGCTGCGTGCGTGGTTCGGCAAGATGACGTTGTTGCCTGCGTACCAGCGGATGTTGGAGTCGGGGGCGCCGTTCGAGCGGCACTTGAACGCGACGACGCGGCACTTGTTGACCGATAGTGAGTACGAACTGGACTCAGTAGGCTGTGCAAGCGGCCGCCGTCTCGCAACGTCAGAAGGATCCTGCACGTATCGGCATTGCCAGCTTGTCGAAGGCGAGTCCGATCCTGGAGAATCGTGCGCGATGTTGTGTAACAGTGTCGGGCACCCAGAGATGCTCGAACTGTGCTCGAAGGTCTGCGAGTGCACCTCGTCCCCAGATCTCGCGGGCGTGTGCTGGACCCTTTGTATCGTTAACCTTCCAACAAGCGAGTGTCCTCTTGATAATCAGACATGCAGCGGACAGAGCTTGGTGTGCTCACAAGGATCCTCTTCGGGTATGTCGTCGACTCAATTGCATCGGTTTCTTGAGGATGCGAGCCACTAACTTTCTCCTTTTCAGATTCCGACACGAGAGGTACGGTGAGACCATCGAACGGCTACCACCACGGATCCTCAACAAAAACGCCAGTCTCACCGCTATCCGATGAGTCATTGTCTTTTCATGTAGTCGCGGCCTCCGCATCGGTAGCCCTTGTAGCGACTGCGACTGGCCTCTTGGTCTCGTAACTCATTGTTTATCGCGTGGTTCTTCCCTCAACCCACCTAGCGACATGGAAATTGCCGCTGGAAAGCGGGATCGTATGCGTAGAGAATCCATTGGGCATGCAGCCATTCGAGTACAGTGGAAAAAGCAAAAGCCCACGAGAAATAGTAGTAGGTAACAAGTAATGAGAATAACACACAACTCTGATCTTTTCACGGCGCGACTGCGTTCTCGGCATGGGTGCGACGGCAGGGGCGCCAGTACCTCCGCTGGAGCATCTGAAGGCTGGCATGGCTTGGCGTGGCGCCTTCGTGGCCCTGTGGACACAGTCGGATTCTGCGACGAGGCTTTTAGGTGTGTCGTGTATCGTGTGTCATCGTGAAAAGATCCAAGTCGCAGCACGGGGAGGAAGAAGCCGATGCTTGTACAGGTGTGCGTGCCTTCTATCCATGCGTGCTCTGTACTGTAATCTTATGCGTCTCTGGGTCTGACGGGTTCAAGAGACCTGGAGCTCAAATCTTCGAAATTCTGGTCTCGGATGTTCGAATTTCCGTGATTGATGGGTTTGTTCTCGCTCGCACTCTACGCCGACGGGATTCGACCTCCGCCACCGCCACCGCCTGCGACAGCTCAGTTCCAAATCCGCCGCCTACAACTCAAGCAGTCCCCCACTCTCCGGACTCGGGATCTCGAGTCTGTCGAGGGTCTGCATCTCCTGCATGTTGTGCTTGGCATACACCCAGGAACAGATCGAGACCCGAAAAGGGCTCTCTCTGCTCTGCTCATCTCTACGCTGTCAGGTCCAACGAGGCAGCGGCGATCGTCAGAGGGTTTTTGTGCCTTTTAGAGGCTTTTCCCTCGCAAGCATTAACGCCGCACATACAAAGCATTAATTGCTTTCAACGACCGTACCCTCCTTCCTTTCTGACTCCCTCGCTGCTCCATTCAGTACCGCCTGCTCGCCTGCAAGCCGCGTCGCCGCGCATGTCCTCCGCGGCATCTTTACCCGCGCCTCTGTGGACGGCGACATCTCACGCGTCTTCTTCTCGCTTTTGCGCTCCACTGTCGCCGTCAATAGTACGCCAGCGTCCGGGTGCAACGCGTCAAATGACATGCCGTCATCACCCGTTTCACGGACAACGACGACTAAGACACCCAAATGGCACGTACGCGCCTCCGCCACCGCCTGCATGTCCTTCCATGGAAGGGAAAACATTACCGACGATCCAAGAATGGCAGTGGTGGAATACGCTCGATTGCTCGAATGCGCTGGATCGGACTTGATGAGCTCAATGGGCGGAATGGAATGAAGATGATGCGGTGCAGAGCATCCGCGATCAAGTGTGTGGAGGAGTTACGTCAAGGGAGAGGAAGGCCGACAGGCAGAAAGAGATGCTTCATGCATGAGGGTTGCGACCTCCACGCTATTTTGCGCAGGAAACTGAGAATCGGGTCGTCTGCCGACCTCTGTAGTATCCGACAAATCCAATTCAGTCATCCAAGAGATACATTATCCTCACTCTAGAGATACGCCACGTTCTTGTCGTATACGTCGTGGTGTCTACAGCACCAGTTGCGCCGTGACAAGAACCGCAGAGGAGATCGCCCAGGAGATCAACGCGACCGAGGCGCTGGACTCGGGTTTCGTGGTCTCCGGAGCTGCCGTAGTCTTGGTTGGCGCGGTTGTCCCGCTGTCTGCTACAGGCTCTGGCTGGACGGTGCCTGGCAAGGATGAGTCTGACTCTGCATTCAACACAGCGGCAAATGTTAGTGGAGGTCAGTGGGGGGCGGATTTTCAAAGTGCACGCACCGGTACCACTGGAACCGTTGGATCCGCTCGAAGGTGAAGGCGAAGGCGAATTCGTAGACGACGCCGACGGCGTCGGCGCCTGCGGAGTTGGACTGGATGGACTCTGGGTACCAGTCGCGGGCGTCGAGGGTCCCGATGGAGGGCTCACTGGAGGTGACGGGGACTTGGGTGACGTGGGTGTCGGCGTCGACGAGACTGGCGTTGGAGGGTTCCCGCCAGTCGGCGGCGACGGCCCGGATGTGGTGGGTCCAGAGCCAGAGCCGGTTGAGTTAGTCGGAGGACAGATCAGAGTCTGGCCTTCGCAGACTTGTTTGTCGAGAGGGCAGAAGTTCGCCGGGAGATTCACCACACATAAAGACCAGCAGATCCGAGCGGTCACGGGTCGGTCCTCACACTTGCAGGCTTTGTCGCACAGTTCCAGGTACGAGTCATGGTCGCTATTGCACAGTTCATGGCATGTCGCGAACTGAGGTTGCTCGCCAGGCTTCAGCTGGCACTCTCGGTACTTGCAGCTATCATCCGAAGTCTGCAGTCGACGGTCCGTCGCGCAGCCAATAGAGCCGAGCTCAGACTACACACCCTCAACCAACTGACGTGTCGTCGCGTTCAGGTGTCGCTCGAACGGCGCCCCCGACTCCAACACCCGCTGGTACGCAGGCAACAACGTCATCTTGCCGAACCACGCACGCAGCGAGCGACGACCCGCGTCCGACGACGCCACCAACGCCTCCGGCATCCGCATGCCGTGCAACACCGCCGGCACCGCGTGGCTCGTGCGCAGCCAACGGCTCGCGCCCGTGCCCATCATGATCACCAACTCGTCCGACTGCAGCACCGGACGCACGCGCTGGCCGCTCGACGTCTGGATGATCAGACCCGACGCGTCCGACGCCAGCTCGCGCTCCACCAGGCGACGACCCGACCCCGACGACTCGTCCACCTCAAACCACTTGGGCGCCGACATGGCGATGAACAGACCGTGGTCCTCGTGCAGAGGCAGCGACATGTCCATGAGACGACGACGGTCGCGCGCGTCGCCTCCGTCCGTGAGATCCGAGACGGCCGACGAGCCCGTGGGAGCCGCCTCGTACGCGTGGAAGTGGTCCAGCCGCACGGCCTCGCTCACCAGCTGACGAGACGAGATCGGTCGCTCGCCGTCCGACACGCGGAACGACGTGAGGTCGAGCGCGGCGCCGAACGTGTTGACGGCGTGCTCCACGGCCTGGCTCAGCGCCAAGTACCGAGATGCGTACCCGGGACAGCCGGCGAAGCTCTCGTCGTGCATGGCGCGCAGCTCGCGTCCGGCGTTCGTGCTGATGGTGTACCGCTTGGTGCCGTCGGCGAAGAGCTTGCGCGAGACGCGCGGCGTGTGCTCGCTGGGCGCCTCGTAGCCTCGCAGCGCGCACTCGGCGGCGCGTCGGAGGAAGTTGTCTCGCAGGTTGGCGTAGTTGGGCACGTTCTTGAGCGCGACGATGCCGTCGGTGGTGATGGCGGCGAGCAGGCGCTGCGGGGTGTCTCCTTGCTGGAGCGCCGCGTAGTCGAAGGACGGCAGAGCGTGGACTGGCAGCGACGAGAGCGTGCGGGTCTCAGCCGAGACCGAGGTGGCCACGAGGGCAGCGAGACCCAGCGTCATGGCGTGTAGAGACACCATTGCAGCTTGGAAGGATGGGTTTTGGCAGTAGTGGCGTGCAGGAGGCGAGTTGCAGACTGGTCTTCGTCGCCTTCGACTCGGATTCTCGTTCTCTCGTTTCTGAGAGTAGCTCACCACATGTGACTCGGAGAAACACGGATCAGTTCGCTGTGGAGGGTGCGAGCAGTCTGTCAGGTGTCAAATAAAATCGAGCTCGCGAGTCGGGGAGATCTACAGGTGCATAGAGGAGGCGATATTATATTCAGCAGCTGCCGTGAGTTGAGATTGAACCCACGTCTGAACTCATGCAGTAGCCTGCATGCACTTGGTTTGCAGTCGCAGCTGGGGCGGAATGCAGTCGGCCACAAGCGGTGGGTGGTGGTGGTGAGAGCGATAAATCAGGCGCATCCTCCCGAAGAAGACCGGAGCCGCTCGCCAGCGCGATAGTGTTCGGTACTTATCGCCTGAGAATCTCGTGGGGCTCAAACTCCTCACTGGAGCCTCTAGATCAAGAAGAGAACTCCTCAAATTCGCGGAGGTGAAGATGCATCGTGGTTTGGGGTTTAAAAAGAGGCCTTGGAGTCCACATCTTGGAGGATGTGAGCTCCATGATCAGGGTCAATATCTGGGACCCTAGAGGGTGATACATGCTTGGTTAGCTCTTGTTGCCCTGAAGCCTAATCGTACCCGTCGATCCTACCACTATGTGACGCAAACATGCCGCAAACGGTTCTCCTGGTTGAACGCTGTTGTGACTTAAGAATTCCTCTTAATCCGTCAAAAGCGATAAGGTTTCCGTGCTCGTCTAATCGAGGATTTCAGTCAGACTGTGCGGACATGGAAATCAGATCATCCCTGACTAAGCCCAGCAGGGACGCCAACCTGCCGTGTCCGTGGCATCAAAGGCTAAGTGTCTTGACGAATACTCGCGCGATTTCTTCTTCGACGAAGAGTATTCCAGACGCGCAGTAACGAGACCAGAAAGCAGAACACTTCCCCGGAGAAGTTGGTACATACCGTCTGTAGTTCTGGCCACGGTGGTGGGCTGGGAGCATCTGAGGCAGCATCGCCCTGGAGATTGCGTGTCAACGAAGTCCGGAGATGTCCACTTACACATAGAAAGGGATGTGCAGCTGATGATTTGCGGTATTTCAGCCGCCCAGTTGAAAATGAACCCACGTACCGTATGAAGCTGAGGTAGTGATGTGTTGAATAATCTGGACGTCATGTTGGGGTCGCTGTCTGCAATGGGGCGGATACTTTTTCATATTCCTTCGTGGGGATATCAACTTCTAGGCTTACTCTGCGGTCTCTACCCTGGACAAGTCTCAGAATCCCTGTGTCTGGATTGTGGTACGGGTTCGGTTAATCTACCATCATACCGTTCTCAGAGAATACTTTGCTCAAGAAATGTTCGCCAACGCATGATCAACTTTCATCCTCGTTTCCAATTACATTTTCTCGAGTCGATGGCGTAACGACTGCACAAATTCATGCTTCTCTCCGTGTGTCAATGAGAGGATTCGCTTGGCTCTCGACAGATGCTTCTTCGCCGGCTGGACCATGTTTTGTGCAGCATACAAGTCGCCCAGAGTAAATACGTGAAGTCCCAGCATCGGATGGGTTTCTGAATAGACTCTCTCGTAGACTTGGAGCATTTCTTCTCCGTTCTTGGTTGCCTTGTCGAGCGACTGAGGATCCTGAATCTGTAGATTTAGAAGCTGGGAAAGAGTCGACAGTCTTCGAATGTTGAACGGATGGAGCATCGACTTCTGAACCTCAAGAATATCCTCCACGAGAGGGAGTGTGCTGCTGTTCGTTTCTGAGTTTGCTTGTTGCAACTGACGCAACGTCTGGTCAACTTGCTGACGACGCGCTTCTGGCCATTGCTCTTCGGAGACTCCATCGATATCGGCATCCAAATACCGGTCTCGCGATGAGTCCTCGTCCAGTGGCGACGTGCAGCGTAAGCATGAGCATTTGAAGTGGTATCGAGCCAGTAGTTGGTCTTGCCTTTCTGCACGGGGCAGCGCCATATCCACTACAGCAATGCATTACTATTGAGATTTGTGCATCAAATCAGAGTCAATCAAATCAGAGTCCACGTACCGTATGCGTGGGTGATATCCTCATCGATCGCGATCGCTCGAATAGCGCGAAACTCGATTGTGTGAGTCGATTGCTCGTACCTGAGACACAGGGATGAGTTCACATTCGAATTCATCGGTGAACGCAGTTTACGCACGTTATAACTGCGTTGGGCTCGCAGCTATGATTCACCATGGCCGCCAGAGGGAAGCATCCAGCACCTATCGGGAGCAGGCGCGCGTCGCAGATCCCGAAGTTGTTATTTTTGAAACGACTGAGCATTCGCTGGAGGTGGTGGACAGAAGTCGCGGTCGACTCGCCTTGGATCAGCCCAAGCTTCTGCGTGAGCACAGCCAGCAGCTCGGTCTCTTGCGAGCAGTCCGATTCGTTCCATGCGAGCTCCAACGGAGACGAGTACAGTTCGTCGCTCATCTGGTTAGCAGGAGACGCTGCGGCTGCAGCCACACGTCGCACAACGCGCCCGAGAAGCAGAACGTCCGAGAGCTGGGCGTTTTGCAGCCGCAGCGACGTGAGCTGCCCGAGGCGCGGACACTCGACCTGGTGGTCGGGCTTCCAATCCTTCTGCTGACACGCACGCGAGCCTGTCAATGCCACAGAGCGTTATTGAGCCCCAACCATGTAAATGCCTACGACTTGACGCACAGTAATGGGCAACACGGCACCGCCCGCATCGGCTCAGCGGCGCCGTGGACGGCTCAGCGCTGCGGAAGCAGTTGTGGCAGTACGTCGCCCACAGCGCCGGGTCCAGCAGCGTCGCGAACGGCGCCTCGCGCAGCAGCAGCTGCCCCGGCTGTGCGCCCTCGGGTTCCGCGCAGACGACGCGGCGCTCGCGGTCGCCGCTCGTGTCCGCCTCGCGCGCGAGCTGCGGATCCACCACGCGGATCATCTTGAGCTCGTGAGCAGCTCCCAACAACAAAACTTTAGGCTGGCTTGGTCTACCGATGATGTTGCAGGAAGGTCGCAGGACGCGAAACGACGCGGCTCAGCAGCAGTCAATGGGTCTCTCGCGCAGCCGTCTGCGCCGGCGCGAGCGGCCGCCCGAGATCAGCGAGCGCGACGTGCTGACGCTGTGCGAGGACGGCGATCTGCTGCTGATGCGCGAGCGCGCGGCGATCGACTCGGCGGTGGCGCAGAGCATCGCGGCCTCGGAGCGAGGCGAGTTCCCGACGACGCGCGCCACTCGGCTCCCAGGTGACGCCACGGACGCTGTCGCGAGCTGTCGGTGGGTGGTTCCTAATGTCGATTGCGCGCAGCTTGGACAAGGTCTGGAGGTAGTGGAAGCGGGGGAACGGTTTGGATGGGAGCGCTGACTCGCCTGGGGGCAGCTGTGCATTGCTCGTTCGTCGAAGCGGAGTGCTGAATCTCCTCGTAGTCGACGTGGACGGGATGCGCCTCGTCGACTTTAGCGAACACGTTAGTCAACGCGCCGCTCGTGGGGATGTGGTTCGTTCGAATGTTTGTTATATTAGAGGGACACCGTGCTCACGCCCGTGGACAGTATGCAATCCGTCGTCTCCAGCATGTCCGCAACGAACGCACATCCGCCTTTCTCCGCCAGCTTGTCTTCGAGCTCGCACAAATTCTGCCTGTAAGGTGGGGAGCTCGCGAATTCTGTGCCCAATCAAGCCCAAGAGAGAGCAGAGGTCTGTTAACGACTGACGATTTTCAAGTACTCGGGGAGAAACTCGTCGAGAACGTCGCTGTCCACGACACTCTCCAAAGAATGACCCAGGTATAGAGTTTGAACCGCAGAGAAAGCGATCCAACTAATACCATGGACACTCCCAGTTGTGCCATATCAACTCCACTCACTCAACCTCCTTGGAGGTTTCCGCTCGACTTGCAGCCGCGGCAGTCGTAGCTGTTTATGAGCAACTCCAGATTCTGTTTCCTGTGGAGAATCTTGCAAACGAACTGGCTCCCATGTGTTTCTCCTCGTCACAGAGTGCTGGGTACTCATCACTCGGCTTCACCCCAGAACTGGCACTCGGAAAAGAAATGCGGCTCACATAATCAAAGTATCGTGTTTATCGCAAAAACATTGTTGTAACGCTACATCCTATCCTAACTATTCCTATACCTCCCCTCCAAGGCCGCAAAATGCCACAGCAATGTTCTTCTGCGAGCATCCCACCACAATTGCGACCACACGCTTGAACACTTAGAAATCCACAGGCTAGGCTGTTGGTGTGCTAGATGCAGCTGCTGCTCCTGTCTCCTCGGGCTTCACTGGCGCTGCTGCACCAGTTGGAGTGGCAGCACCGGCGCCACCGTTGGCAGCGGCGGCTGCTTGCGCTTGACGGAGACGTTCCATCTGCTCTTGGCGCTGCTGCAGCTGAGCCAAGAAGTGTCGTCGGATATCGGCGCAACGAGGCACCTTGCACTCGGTGTACTCTTTCTGGCACTGCCTTGCATGCGCTGAGAGCAGGCCAACGATACGCTTGCACAGCACACAAGGCCCAGCGAGACGCTGCTCACACATAGCACCATGCTTGAGCATTGATCGCATACGATTGCAGTTAGTGAACGTGCAATCCGGAATCGTGCAGCCACTTGCGTGCTCCAGCTGTAGCAACAACGCTGGGTCGATGTTGTGAATTCGAGGCTTCTTCTTGTTCGGGTCATCTTCACTTTGTTCCGTTGCGTTTCCGCTCGGGGCAGTGGTGCCCGCGGTGGCTGGTGCCGCCGTGGCGACCGCACCTGCGGGACTCGCTGCACCACCAGGCGCTGGTGCAGGAGCGGTTGTCGAGGTTGCAGATGACACGCCATCAGCAGCTTTAACAGGAGAGGTCGCATTGAGTTTGCGCT
The DNA here is from genome assembly GCA_023091665.1 of Pythium myriotylum. Classification (NCBI taxonomy): domain Eukaryota; phylum Oomycota; class Peronosporomycetes; order Pythiales; family Pythiaceae; genus Pythium; species Pythium myriotylum. The sequence continues at coordinate 2,392,227 of JALJCQ010000009.1, forward strand.
TGCGGTTCTTCTTGTTCGCATTATCACCGATGCTTGTGACTGGGGTCGAAGGGACATTCTTTGCTCGCTTGATTTCAGCACCGTTAGCGTCTCGCTTTGTCCCACGAGCCACACCCTGCGACTGCGCTCGCTTCCCTGATCCTGTCAACCCTCCGGCCGGTGTAATCGTGGTTGGATCGAGTGGTGGTTGAACAACATCGACACCAGGCCGGGGGATAGCGACGATCTTAAACGAGTGGAGCTGGTGTTCATGCTTGGTCTTTGCGTTGCAGTCATCACACAAGTTGAACACCGGACAAATCGAACAGTTCCAGCGGTTGCCGCTGAGTAGAGTGATCTTGCAGCTTGAGCAGCTGAAGGTAAACCCTGTTGTGCCTTGATTGAAGAGATGGTACAATACCATCATTGATGAGTGCTTGGCGCGCCGGAGCTGATCGAATTGGCAGTGATTGTTCTGACAGTACATGAGAAAGGCCTCACGAGTGTCGAAGATCTCGCAAGGCATGATCACGTCGTCCAGGTCGCGCTCCTTCGTCTTTGTCGAGGTTCCTGATTTAGATGGCTCCTTCTTCACAATGGCAGGAGAACTTCCACTCTTGGTAACTGGTGCGGCGGTGTCTGTTTCAGTTTGCAATTCACCGTTCGAATCAGCGGCTGCCTTTGCCTCTGACTCGTCCGGAGCAGGCTTATCTTCTTCTTTCACTTCCATTGTCTCGTCATCATCGGCACCCGGCTCAGTTTTCTCGCCCTCAGCAGCTTCGGCAGGTTCCTCCTTTACGTCTTCACCAAATGGGTCAACGTACTGAAGCACAAGTTCGTACTTGATCTCCTGTAAATCCACTTCGGCTACCTGGACTGACAAATTACTCTCATCTAGAGGCAAGATCCGCTCGCAAAGTTCTCGCGCCCGCTTCGCTCCGTTCCCAGCGACCTCTACACGATGTTCCAGCTGAGTCTTGTTCACTTCGTGACACTTTGTGCAGTAGTAATGATGGTAGTGGCGCGGAGGGGAATTGCGCGAGCTAGATGACGAGGCTCGAGACTTTTTGACAGCCTCTAGCAACTCGACGACAGGAGCGGGGGGATCGACAGTTTTGAGTTCCCAGTACGGCACCTTGATGATAGATTCTTGGCACTTATGGCACCGCGGATGCAAATCAACGACAAAGAAATCATCCTTCTGTGGCTCCAGAATTCCCTTGAGTTTTTGCATGATAGGATCGTTGTTCACAACGTTCTTGGTACTGCCTGCTGGCTTCGGGACCCCGAGAGTTCCCTTCTTCGACCTTGTCTTCGTGGTGCTGCTACTTCTGGTGGAGGCTGGATCTCCCTTCTTACTCCGCTTCTTTTTGCTCTTTTTGCCTGTGCTTTTCTTGGATTTTCCAGTCGAAGTAGGACTTGGAGCGGGAACTCCAGTTGCCGCGTCCTCACCTACTTGGTCCTCACTCGGTGCTGGAGACATCATGGGTGTCTTCAAGTCGTCATCGTCACCCCCATTCTCCAAATCTTCGTCATCATCATTTTCATTGACTTCGTCAACCGACGTAGATAACTGAGCAACGGAAGGTTCAGCAATTGCAGCACCACCAGCCTGACCTGTGGCCGATTTGTCTCGTGGACCCGTGCCCTTTTCTTCGAGCTGCTTGATTAGATCCTCGGCAAGTCGCGGCCAGTAGTCGCCTTCAAAATATGGGAGTTCGTGAGCAGCCTTCTTCTTCAGATAATACTCTGCGTAAAGATTCGAGATTGTGGATACCAAGCCTTCCTTCTTTGCTTCTTGTAGGAGCTTCTGATACCACGCTCGAAGACGAGCCGCTTTTGGAATTTTCTGGTTCTCAGGTTTACAGAAGAAAATGTAGTCGTCACCTTTGAGTGGTGGACACGACCAAATGTGGCAAGTGTGGAAACCACGATTCCGACAGTCCTCGAGAAAACCAAGCATGACCTGCTGGTGCATGAGGGTGCGAAGCTTCTTCGGTTGGAAGTAGTTGACGGAATCCAAATATGAGACATACACACGACCTGCGTTCGGAGAGAGTGAATCTGGCCCATATTCTTGGACGTACAACGTGAAGATCAGTACATCAACACCGTCCAGTTCTTGGAAGACACAAATACACCGCGAACGATACGTCAACTGCAGCGATGAACCGTTCGAATTGAGTGCGTCGGCAGCAGCTTTTTTCTTCTTCTTCGTTGTCTCGACACGTTGGCGTTTCAGAGTCTTCGGTTTCTCTGGCGTTCCATTTGTACTTGCGTCAGGCTTTTTCTGCTTACCGTAATGACTAGCCAAAATCTTCCCCATCTTTGGTTTGATTTGTACTTGTTTGTCGACACTCAAAACTTCTCGAATTGTCACACCAAACTGAGTTTCCGACTTCGGCTCTTCGCCAATAGCTTTGAACCCAATACTATCCGCGTTTCCCAAGTTGCCCATACGCGTCGCTTCTTCTTCGTGAGCTTGTTGAATAGCCTTCAGAACTCGCTCCTCAATCAATTTCGCCATTCGCGTGATCGGAAGTCGTTTCGCCTTCAGGCCGTGTTCAAGATTCGGCTTCACACCCTTCGCTCGCTGCTTCTTGACACAGATAGGACACACGAATGGCTCCTGTTCACCGGAGATTGCATGGTTACGCTCGTTGAACAAAGCACAAATCTGGTGATACCACAGCTTGCACGAGTCACACTCGACCCACGGTTCTTCCGCTACTTCGCTGTTCTTTCGTTTAAGAAGAGATGCTTTTGTAAGCACAATATCTGGACCCCCGCCTTCAGGTGGTGGCCCAGACAATTGGGGAAGCAAAGACATGTCTATCGGTCCATCCTTCATCTGCTTGTAACAGCTTGAGCACCAATGGTGCTCACCCCGCGGGTCGCTGTAGTAGTGTGTATGTCGACGAATGCGACCTGTACATGGCCCGCTACAAAACAGCATGCAGGGTGCAAACTTAAACGAATCACCTCCGCAAAGTTGGCACATCTCCTCCTTTCGTTGCTCGCATCTCTTGAATAGCTGTTTCTCGAGTTGACTCTTCAACGCTGCGAGCTGTTTGTCAAATGAGGCCAACAACTGTTTCGCAGCAACGTTGAAATTGTTTGTGCTGCTGTTGTAAGCAATGCAATTCTCGAACACAAGCCGAACGTCGGAAGAAAATGTCTCCACGCTATAGTAGTGCTCGTTTTCCAGTCGTTTCTTGATTGTCCCAAGGTCCATCGGGCACTTGATCACGTCGAAGTAATCGGGAATGTTCCATTGCACAGGATCCACTGGGTTATTGAACACCCAACCGTACTCGCTGTCCATAAGCTTCGTCAGCAGTGGCATAAGTCGATTTTTGAGCTCCGTGAGAGTGATGTATCCGCAGAAGTTGAACCGTAATGATCGAATATGCTCATCCAACTGCGACTCGGTCATTGAGTCCAAGAACGAGATATCCTGCTGATTAAACACGTGGTCCGAACGAAGTTTAGCTTGGCTGCCACGAACGACGAGACCATTGCTGAGCTGAACAGTTGGAACAGGCGCGGGCGTGGGGAGGTGTGTGGCTCCCACTCCTAAGCCAGTCTTATCGCTCCCAACGTCAGCTGCTGATGGCCCTCCGGTCGCAGCAGCTTGCTTTGCCCGGACACGTTCCTTCGCGATCTCTGCCTGCTTTTTGCGTCTAAGTTTCTTCTCTTTCTCCGTCTGCAACTTCATTGACTTCTTCTTTGCATCAGAATTATCGCCTCCTGGCAACGAAACAGTGTCCTTTGCTTCGAGCTTCACCTTGTCACCACCCACCGCTTGATTTCCCAAGCCCCCAGCGCCAGTAATTCCGCCATCCGCACCAATCTGACCACCTTCCAGCTTCACGCCCCCAGCGGCTACCTTCTGCTGGGCAGCTAACCAAGCAGCATTAGCAGTAGAGCCGCCGGTGGGAGTAAGACTTTGTCGCTGCGTGGGTGTCGCGGCACCACCGCTGGTTGCCGCCGCGGCCGCCGCGGCGGCAGCTGCAGCGGCAGCAGCAGCTTGCTGTGCTGCTAACTGACCTGCAGCTGCCATGGCGTTCGGTCCGACCATTGTGTTCATAATCTTGATGAGGTTACGAACACCTTCCGGGACTTGACTTGCGGCAATCTGAAGTTGCGGTAAGTTTCCTTTGCACGAGTCAACAATTTTGATTGCTTTTCGCACTGGACCACAGACTTCGCAAATCATTTTGTTGCACTGCTTGAAGTGGGAAAGCACGTAGCGAGAGGAGATGCAGTGATCTGTCCGACATTGACGCTGATGGCACTCGCAGATATGCTTCCACAAAACACGCATACCCGCACAATACGGCAGGACACATTGAGGAGCTGCGCACGTACTGGCGTGGCGGAGCATACACAAACGCTCTTGCTGTCTCCGCAATACGAGTTGCTGCTCTGTTTCGTTCATAGGCGGTCGGATTGCACTGCAGACTTCACATTGCAAGTTGCGACATTTGCGAAAATGGGACAGGAGCTGCCTGGTCGACTTGCACCCGATCGTTGTGCACTGAGCATTAGCGCACCTCGAAACATGACTCAAAAGGGCCTTGGTCCGAGCGCAGTAGTCTACTGTACAGTCAACAGCCGTACAGGTTCGTGCATGCTTCAACTGAATGAGACGCCGCTTCAGTTCTTCACGCTTCTGAGCGATTGCTGCTTCACTCATCTGCATCATCCCAGGCGTTGTGCTAACAGTAGGCGTTGTCACTCCCGCAGTCACTGCTGCAGGTGCTGCAACAACTGGAGCACTTGCCATGGCTGGAGCACTTGATGTGATGCCAGCAGTCGCTTGAAGTTGTGCGGCAGTAGCGGCCGCTCCAGGAATGGTTGCGTTGAGGCCAATGTTCGCTGCTGCGTTTGCAACCTGTTGCTGTTGTTGGAGCTGTTGTAGTTGCTGCATACGTCGAAGCTGGTGAATCTGCTGAAGTTGCTGAATCTGTTGGAGTTGTGGCGCAGTAAGGTTCATCCCGTGGTACATCGACGCTGCTGCAGTTGTTGCCACACCACCGGCAGCAGTTGTAGGTATAGTCGGAGTCGGCGCTGGCACAAAACCAACCGTGGAGGTCGCTGGCGTTGTTGATATCCCACCACCGATTTCTGGAGGCATGCTTAAAGGCATTGCGTTGAAAGCAGTTGAAGTAGGTACCGTCGACGTCATGCTGAAGGCATTAGACACGGAAGACGACACAGGAACACCCACAACACCGCCAGCGAAAGCAGCCGACGAAGTTTGCATCTCCGACTCCGGCATAGCAAGAGGTTCATCACTAATACCATTCGCCATTTCGTCAGCCTCGCGCTCCAACTCATCCAAGATGGAACTCCCGCCTGATCCTGTCGTAGAAGTAGTAGCGGGGACTGTCGCAGCACCAGGAATTGACGATGGCATCGACAGCGGCATCTGGAGTGGTTGACTGGTTACTGTGGCGGCAGCAGTTGGTACGCTCCCAGGAAAAGAAACCCCAGATAGGCTATTTCGTTGGCTCTGTAACTGTGCCGCGAGTTGCTGTTGTTGCTGACGTTGCAGTAGTTGCAATTGCTGTTGTTGCAAGTGCTGAGCCTGCAATTGCTGTTGTTGAGCCACTGTCATTGCGGGAGGTGTAGGCGGGGCAACAGAAACAGCAGCCGCTTGAGCTGGCGGGTTTTGGGCCTGCTGTTGTTGTTGTTGCTGCTGCTGCTGTTGCTGGAGTTGCATTTGGCGACGTCGGGAGTTATCCAGCGCTTGCTGAAGTCTTGCCTTAAGAGTATGCACATTGCTGTACTCGTCTCGAGATGCAGCACTCATGTACAATGTGTGTTCAAGACGACGAGCAATTTCTCGCGGGTTGTAGTTCACTGACGGGGGTCGATTAGCGCTCTTCATGATCAACGTAAGACTATGCCAATCAGGAATGTTCCGTTAGAATGCATAGAACCTTCAGTTTTGACTCAAAACGTACATAATCCGCGCGATTTGCTGGCGGGCGCTTCGATCAGCATCCTTATCACGCCATTCCCCAGCTGCACTCGCTGTCGGTGTTGCTGCCGGAGTTGTGCTTGGAGCAGCCGGAGCGGTGCTTGTGGCGGCAAGCTGCGCGGGCATCGGAATGGGACCACCTGCTGCTGCTGACGAAATAGTTGTCGAAGCAGTCGGCGTCACTGTAGCTGTGCCTGCTGCCGCAGCAGCCACAGAAGCTGCGAGGGCAGGGCTTGCAGCGGTTGGTGTTGGCGCGGACACTGATGCCGTAGTAGCCCCAAGAGTAGCCGATGTTGCTGGAGCTGGGGCGGTAGAGATTGACGTACTTGGAGAAACACTTGCAACAGCGGCGAGAGGTGTGCCACCTGCACTGATGGAAGTACCAGCGGTTGTTGTTGCATCAGCAGCAGCGACCGGAGCAGTGGGCTGTGATGGCACGCTGGTCGTTGCAGGAGCTGGCCCCGTGCTTCCGGTGCTCGGGGTCAACGTCGCAGCTGGTGTCCCTATCGTCGTCGAAGTCATGTCCTGAAGTAAAATCTTTCAGATCAGCACAGAGAATAGAAAAGAAGCCTCAACAACCTCAACTCACCGGCGTGTCTGGTGATGGTTCTGCTGCAGATGTGGCGACTTTCTGTGTAGAAGATGTGGAAGACCCTTCTTCAGATACAAATTCTGGAGTAGGGACCATAGACTGAGCTGGTGAGGTCATGAGCAAACAAAGGACGTCTCGTGTCTTGGAAGCCTGTGACGCGAGACGGTTTTTGAGTAGTCGAAGGCCGCCTCTTGGTAGAAGTAACCTTCAATAACTCTGTGTGGAATGCTTGCGGGCTCGTGCTTCCGTCGAAAAATGCTGGAGACGAAGATGCTGAGCAAGTAAAGAATCCCACAACGGAGACGGCCTGTTCGAGTGAACATGTCAGAACACACATGTGAGTCTTCCATTGTATAGCTGTTATGGATACAGTTCGGTTTGGAATTCGGCGCTGAGGTAGCTGGCATGTACGCCCAGAAAAATACATCGCGACTCCATTATTATTGGAGTCACATTTTCCTGACGTAGCCACCAAGCTCGCGCCAAAACGTCCAGGAGGCGCATTTCTTCGCCAAATCAACCGAAATTGAATATTCAGCGCCGGAAAAGCCATATTGAGACATCCCAAGCGTCTCCACGCGGAAATGGCGAGTCCAGACGCCTCCCCCGAACCGCTGATATGGGTAGTTTGAACTTACCAGAAGGGCTTCGTTTCGCTGGGGATAACTTGGTCAGTTGAGCACGTGAAGAGGCGCGACCCACACGGACGTGTAGAAGGGATCAAGGGGGGTGTATACTGCGCGAATCGGCCGGAACCTCTCGATGTGGCGCGCAAATATCGCCTCGCAAGAAGCCACCTCGGAGCCCCTTGATTTAGGCGCACTTTAGTGTCAACTCTTCCACACCGTGGTAAATGCGACCGAGAACCGCGGGAAGAGTGATGGTCAGACAGACACGACCACAAGAGGCTAAGTTCGAACTCGCGAAGGTTAACGGATGTTAAGCAACATCCACTCGACCAAAGTGTAGGCCGTTGAGGTGGTAAAACAAACCTAACCATCGCACAACATCCACTTACATCCATAAGTATTTACATAAACAAGCACTTTGTTGACGCTAGTGTTCTAGACCGAGTAGGTACGACTTACTGTGGAGAACTTTCTAGGTACGCCATCATGGATCTCGATGAACTGACTGGAACGCTTGTCTTGGCAAGAGATCCACAGCGTTCGATCCGAGCGAAATCCGTCCATGAGGCCACCATCAAACTTTAT